>OV702293.1:93252500-95752500 GCA_916181665.1 Avena sativa | reverse complement strand
TTCGTGTATCTTTCGCTACATGGAGCTTGCTGATTGGCTTTCCCGGCCTGATACACGGCCACACGCTGGCCGCATGGCACAGATAGATCCCACGACCAGGGTTTTTACTGTCCTTAAGTAGAGGTTGGGCGTTTCCACTTCCCCCACGCCCGTTCAGTTTTCCCTTTCCCTTTCTTCTTCCTTGCGCCCGCAAAATCGAACTGCCCCCTTTGTGGTTCCTTCTTCCTCCTGTTCTTGTGTTGCGATTTCCCCTTTATTCTTTCCATTCTAGTACGGGTCCTCGCTGTTGCAAGCCTCTTCCAACCACGGAGGATACTGACTCTACTGATCTCATGGATGCTCGCGACGGTGCTGATGGTGCTGAGGAGTAGGATATTCCCGCCGGCGAGCGCGGCGGCTGGAAGGCTCGGAGGTCTCCACCGAAGAAGTGGAGTGGCTCCGCTCCACTAGATGCATCCCACTGCAATTGGATTGCCGTCTCCCCACCGGTGAGATTTCTCCCAAACCTCAAGCTAGCGAGCGGGTGGTTTTCCTTTCTCATTTCGAATGCGGTTTCGCTCTTCCTGTCAGCACCTTATTCTCCTCGTTTCTTTCCACCTTCCATCTGCAAACCCATCATCTTCCTGCCAATGCGATTGGCTCTCTTTCTTGCTTCATCTCTGCTTGCGGGGCCTACCTTGGGATTTGACCTACTGTTCTTCTGTGGGCCAAATATTTTAGATTTAGCGTTCAAGTTGTTCCCCATCCTGGTGCTCCCCGTGCCGAGAAGAAGCCGACTCGGTGCGGTGTTGCTAGCATCACGCCGAGGAGAGACTCCATCTTCCCTCGGGTTGCTGGGCTTGATTCTTGCAAGAAGTGGCATAGAACCTTTTTCTATGTCAAAAACAGCGGGCCCACTGATAACATCCGGCTTCCCCCTTTCTTGGATGAGGTCCCTAACAAGAAGCACTGGCAGCTTCACCCGCGCGACCAAGACGCTGCGGTAAATGAGACCAACGCAATCTTGGAAAGGTTGCTGTCGTCGAATGAAAACTTTCATCTCGCCGACTCTGACCTCATGTGCACCTTCGTCTCACGTCAGGTTAGCCCCATCCAAGAGAGGAGCCACAATATGTGCTTCATGAGTGGGTCCCACGATCCCACTCGGCCCTCCACTAAGGAGCTCACCGAAGACTCCTTTGCCCGCCGAGTAAGCTCAATCTTTAAATCGAACTTGGCGGATGATTGGGCTTGGAGTTGCCCGCCGTTTAGCCGGGTCAGGCCTGTCCCCTGGGTAAGTTTTCCGATTCACTTTCTCGCCGAGTAGGCTTTAGCTCTTTTTCCACTCTTAGTTTAGTTTTTTAGTTTCTCATTCTGTTTGTCCTCCGCAGAATCTCCTTCACCAGGTTGATGACAGTACTATGCCTCCTGCTGGTTATCACGGGGATTGCTCCGACTCGGATGAGGTCGAGTATGACCTGGAGTGCTTCATGCCCATCCCGCACGTTGCGGCTTCTTCGGCTTCGGGTAAGAGTCAATATCGCAATCCATTACAAGATTGGTCTGATGATGTGAGGATGATGATTGTACACTTTTGGAGGTATATGCCTTGTGACCTTAATCTCCTTGCTTATCCGAGTAAACCCATTATTTACTTATGCAGCTGGCCAGGTACATGACACTCCTCCTCTCGCCGTGGGTGGAGTCAGCAAGATCCCCGTCGCCAAGCCGAAGCAACGCGGAGCTTCCTCCAGCACCCAGCCGGCCAAGAAGAACAAGCCCACTCTGGCAGCTCCTCTGCCCCTACCGCTGTCAGCCTGGGTGAGACTCGCCAAGCTGCTGGGCACCGAGTCACACGCCGAGTCGTCCGTGACCCGGTTGTCACCGGGTAAGCTTTTTGTATTCTGCTTGCTCCGTTCTTTTCTTTTTCATCACTGATGTTCTCTTATATATGTCTCGTTGTTTTCAGTGTCGCACCTCTGACGGCGAATCAGGCTTCTTCTAGCATTGCCTCGCCACCTAGGCATGCGCCTCCTCCAGATGACTCGGTGGCGCCGAGTCCCGTCCAGGTTGAGGCTCGCACTATTGAGGCTCATGCTTCTTAGTGTCAGTCAGACTCGGTGGGTCATTCGGCTAGCTCCCCTGGCGCTAGCCAGGAAAAACTTCCTGATCTTGGTGCCCATGAATCTGGCGCCGAGAAACCTTCTGCCACCAGTTCCTCTAGCATTAGCCCTCAAGCTGATGTGAATGAACAACTTCCTGATCTTGGAGCCAGTAAAACTGCTGAGCCCAGTCAGGCGGCTCCACGTTCTTCTCCAAATCCTTCTGCTCGCTCTCCAATTCTGTCAAAGGGCCAGACCCAGCCCAAGGCTTCTATCTCTACTCGCCCCTCATCTGGCAAATCCACCTCCTCCAAGCAAACAACGCTAGTCTGCGCTCCGGGTTCTCCTCCTCAGATCCGGCCTCCGACGTCAGCAACAATGATCGCTTCAACGGGTAATGGGGACGAATCCGTGGATGCCGGGTCAGGTGATGGATCCATGCCTATTACCCTCCATACTTTTGCTGCTGCGACCCGTTCCACTATGGGAACCGCCCTGAAAATGGGTCGAGTTCTCACTCGGACGCTCAGTGGGAAAAGCCTTGGTTCGGCTGAGCCTTACGCCGTGGCATGGAATGCAGCTAGCGAGCAGGAGGTCAGCACCCGTACCGGCAAGAAACTAAAGCTGGGCCCCAAGGCCATTTCTGACATGACCCAGCAGGCCATTACTCTGATGGCCCGCGCCGACGAAGTAAACGAGGTAAAGTAACTTCTTACTCTTTTGTACTGTTGAGCATTTCCTTTAAACATACCACCTAGTCCCCGAGGTTACAATTGAGTAAGGCACTTACTTGGTCGTAAGCTCTTACCAATCACTTTAATATTTGAAACCCAAGCTTGCATGTTAGAGCTTCGATCCCTAGCCCTCGAGGTTACCGTTGAGTAAGGCACTTACTCGGCTATAAGCTCTTAAATTCTTTGATTTCTTTATGCCAAACTCATGTTAGAGCTTCAATCCCTAGCCCTCGAGGTTACTGTCGAGTAAGGAACTTACTCGGCTGTAAGCTCTTAAGCTCTTTAATTCAGCTGGCTGTTTGACTTGACCTTTCTTTATTGTATATCCTCTTTGTTCACATCACGCATAACGAGCGCACCAAGGTGCACCAAGCTCTCGTCCTGGCACATCGCAAGCTCGAACTTGTGTACAAGAAGCTACAGACTGACACCCACGGCCAAGGTAATATCCTTATCCGTCCTTTTTCTTTTCGGCGTTCTTTTCTTTGGTTCATTATCTCAATCCTTCCCCGTTCTTTTTTCGCAGCCTCCGCTCAGTCCACAATAGATGCTCTTCACTCGCAGATCAGCGAGGCCGAGAGTAAGTTTCTTTCTTTGTTGATGTGATAGATAAAATTTTCTGCTGGTGCTGACAAGCAATCTTTTCGAATAAGCAGAGAAGCACCAAAACGAGCTCCAGAAGGAGCGAGACGAGGTGACTCGGCTGAAGAAGCTGATTGTCGAATCGGAGCAGAAGCACTTGGCCGAGGTGAAAGGGTTCAAGGAGGAACTTGCTGAGAAGAATGAGCAGCAGGGCGCCAACACCGAGAAGACCAAGAAGCTGCTCGACGAGGCCAAATCATCGGTCGAGTCGGCAAATCTGAACTTGGACGCCCTTCAAGCCAAGGCCAAGACTTGGCATAGCAGACTCGCTGCCATCAACTTCTTTCTCGATAGTGAGTCCTTACTATTTTTGCACTTTATAAGTCATTCTGGACTTCTTCCATCTGCCCTTGTTATTTGCTAACTTTCTCTTTTTGCTTGCAGAGAATTTTCCTGAGGCCAACATGTTTTGCAATCCAAGCCATGAAGAAAGTGAGAGCCGAAGATGGTGCTCCTGCTAACGGCGAGGTGTCTATGGAGGAGCTTCTTGAAGCAGTGTCTGAACGGATGAAGATGCACCCAATCTCATTGATCCACTTGCCGAGAGACTGCTCCTTACTGAAGACCGGCTAGATCAATGGCGTGAGTCGGCCGGCCGAGCTGCAGCGGACAAGGATCTTTCCTTCGTCCTTGCATGGTACGAGGACATCAACCTTGATGTTCTTGCTCGCATAAGTGGGAATGGCTGAATGACCCGGAGCTGATCAAGAAGCGCCAGGAGCGAGCTTATGCCATGATCGAGTACACCATGGTGCAAGCTTGGTGTGAAGGACCCAGCTTCCTCGACCTTGGCGACCCGCTCGTTGAAGTTGCTGATGAAGAGGGTGGCGACAGCGAGGCAACCGAGTCAGATGACCTGGATGACCTGGCCATAGATTCCCCTCACCCGGCCGATGCTCCAAGCACTACTCCTGGCTCCGAGAGTGCTCCTCCGAGTTCGTCTGCTTCTTAGGCCAACAAATACTCGAACTTTTATTAGATCCCCGGTATGCCGGGTATAGATGTAACATACATTGCACTCTAAGTTTGATTGTGTGCCTTTTGATAAGCTTTATATGTTTGCGTTATGTTCTAAGTGCGAATCATTCAAGGGCGAGTCCCCAAGTTTCATTTTGCCATGTCACCTTTCCTTGCCTTTGGCCCCTATCTACCTTTTCGGTGTTCGACATTAGAGTCTCAAAGTACTAAGGATATAGTTAACGGGTATGAAACTTGGATCACTTGTCCGAGATTACTCGACACGTAGTATAACGCGACCTGCAGAGAGTTAGGCAAAAAACTAAAGCCGACTCGTGTTTCTCCTTTGTACTTATCCGGCGTTCGTGTTTACCCGTCTTACATATTTTTCTCTTGCTTGCCATGAAGCCGTGTTTTCGGACAACAACATAGTCGAAGAGTTGATTTCTTCCTAGTAAACAGTACTTGTTCTGAGATAAATGTCGGGTATCACGCCAGCCGACATAAAATAATTGAGATGGAAAACTTAAGGGGTAGTCCCCGAGTCAGTTTTTTGAATCATGCCATTTTATTATCAGCACATAGCCGGCACATACGTCCGACATATGAGAGTTCGAGTGATACATGCACTGCTTCTCCTAAGTATAGAAGGGACGAAGTAGTGCCACATTCCATGGCCTTTTGGTCTCATCTCCTGACATGCCCGCCTTGTTCTTTTGCGCTTCATGAGTGTCTATGAGATAATTAGAATCATTGTGCAATGCTTTGCTTACAATGAACGGACCTTCCATGGGGGTGATAACTTATGCATTCCTGCTGTGCGCTGCACCAGCCTGAGCACCAAATCCCCTTCTCGAAAAACATGAGGTTGCACTTTCCGGCTATGGTAGCGTCAGAGATTTTGTTGATATAGCAGATCTGGATAATGCTAGTTCCCTTGCTTCTTCGAGTAAGTCTACTCCATCTTCTCGAGCCTCTTTTATATTGGCTTCTGAGTATTGCCTTATCCTTGGCGAGTCATATTCTATGTCGGCAGGCAAAACTGCTTCAGCCCCATATACGAGGAAAAATGACCAATTCAGAGTTGTTCTTAGGCTCCACAGTACTGAGGGTAGTTCCTCTATCCAACAACCAGGTGACCTCTGGAGTGGTTCCATTAAGCGGGGTTTTATCCCTGACAGAACTAAGCCATTAGCCCGTTCAACTTGTCCATTTGATTCTGGATGGGCGACTGATTCTACATCGAGTCTTATTCGGTGTTTCCCACAGAAACGAGCAAAAGCTCCTTCGGAAAAGTTCGTGCCATTGTCAGTGATCACATTATGTGGGTAACCGTATCTGAGGATTATATCCCTTAAGAATGTGACAGCTGTTTTACCGTCCAACTTCTTGATTGGTTTCACTTCTATCCACTTGGTGAACTTATCAATCATGACCAAGATATGAGTCATGCCTCCCCTTGCTGGCTTGAATTGTCCTACCATATCTAGGCACCATACTGTAAAAGGCCAAGTGATTGGTATAGTCTTCAATTCAAACGCTGGTAAATGCGACTTGGATGCATAGTGTTGACAACCACTGCATCTTCCGACTAACTCTTGTGCTTCTGCCAATGCGCTTGGCCAGTAGAATCCATGTCGGAATGCCTTGGCTACCAATGCTCTTGATGACGCATGGTGCCCGCACTCTCCTTGATGGATATCCAATAAGATCTCCTAGCCTTTCTCTCGGCTGATACAACACTGTAGTACATTTGTCACACTTCGCTTGTAGAGTTCCTTGTTGATTATGGTGTACGCTTTTGCTCTTCGTGCTGTTTGCCTTGCCAATGTTTCATCACTCAGCAAGGTCCCATCTTTCAAATATCTGAATATTGGCTGTGCCCATGTTGGTATTAGTGGTTCCGGTTCTGCTTCAACATCAATATCCATTGGTTCCGCCGACATATGCTCTGCCGACATGACCTGAGGAGTCCCCAAGTGTGATTCGGCGATCCCTGAATCGAACGGATCAGTCCCCGAGTGACACGAACCTACCCCTGAGTCGATGTCCATTGGTACTGCATCTGATTCCTGACTCGCCGGGATGACCCTGATTGATTCGGACTCTGGTGACAGCTTGATCGATGGCTTCCTAAGGTGCTCCAGTGCTACCCCTGGTGGTATTGCTTGCCTAGATGATCCTAGTTTAGATAGTACATCTGCTGCCTCATTTTCTGCTCTAGGAATGTGATGAAATTCATAACCGTCAAAATATCCCGAAATTTGTTGCACGTGGAAACGATATAATGCCATGTTTGCGTCCAGCGCATCCCAATGTCCAGACACTTGCTGAATCACCAAATCCGAATCGCCAAAGCACATGATCCTTTTGATACCAATTTCCTTGGCTACTTTAATGCCATGGACAAGCGCTTCATACTCGGCAATGTTGTTAGAAGCAGCAAAATGAATCTGCAACACGTACCTCAGTTGATCCCTCTTTGGAGATGTGAGCACTATCCTGGCGCCCAGACCCATTTTCATCTTGGACCCGTGAAAATGCATTTTCCAGTAATTCGGATCTGGCAGTGGTGGTTCGTACTGCATTTCAATCCATTCGACAAAGAAATCTGCAACAGCTTGAGATTTTATTGCATCTCGCCTATTATATTGTAGAGTGTATGGTGCCAGTTCGATGGCCCATTTGGCGACTCGGCCGCAGGCATCTTTGCTGCCCAATATATCCGAGATTGAGTGTTCTTGAAAATAATGTTTCAGCTTCTTTGCTGCCATATATACTCCATATGTCATCTTCTGATAATGCAGGTAATTCTGTTTCGAGACAGAGAGCACTTTGCTCAAGTAATACACCGGTCTTTGGACTGATTTGGCCCCTTCTTCACGTTCAACCACTATTATTGCACTTATAACTCTGTTGGTTGCAGCGACATAGAGCAACATTGGCTCCTTAGATAATGGTGATGCTAATATTGGTGTTGTTGGCAACATTTTCTTTAATTCATGGAAAGCGCTATCAGCTTGCTGTGTCCATGTGACTTTGTCTGATTTCTTCATCAGCTGATATAGTGGTAGGGATTTTTCACTTAGCCGACTAACAAACCTGCTCAACGAAGCCAGGCATCCAGTAAACTTCTGGACATAATTGAGGGTTTTTGGCAATTCCATTCTTTCGATGGCCCTAATCTTTGTCGGGTTGGCTTTGATTGCTCGGCTTGATACAAGGAATCCGAGTAAGTTGCCAGCTGGGAGACCAAATGTACATTTTTCCAGGTTAAGCTTCATCCGGAATCTTCTCAAGTTTGCGAATGTTTGACGCAAGTCCTCAATTAGAGTATGACTTTGTTTGGTTTTTATTACCACGTCATCGACGTATACTTGAACATTTTTGTCCAATTGATCTTGCAAGCTTTTTTGCATGCATCTTTGATATGTTGCGCCTGCATTTCTCAATCCGAATGGCATGATGCGATAACAATATGCCCCGTACAGGGTGATAAAAGCTGTCTTTATTTGATCACTCGGATTTAGTGCTATCTGATGGAATCCTGAATACGCATCCACAAACAACAACAACTCACACCCAACAGTAGAATCTATGACTTGATTGATCCGAGGCAGGGGAAATGGATCTTTTGGACATGCCTTATTGAGGTTCGTGTAATCAATACACATGCACCATACCACTGCCACGTTCGGGTCATCTTTTTTCTTCTCGACCAAGACTGGATTTGACAACCAGTTCGGGTGCAGTACTTCCATGATGAATCCAGCAGCTAAAAGTCTTGCAATCTCGGTAGCTATTACTTTCCTCCTATCTTCGGCAAAGCGGTGGAGGGGTTACTTCACCGGCTTGGCATCTGGTCTTAAATGAAGAGAGTGCTCAGCCAGCTCCCTCGGAACTCCATGCAGATCTTGAGTGGACCATGCAAAGATATCCCGATTCTCATGGAGGAAGCTGGTGAGCTTGCTTTCCTATTTGTCTGTAAAGCCAGCCCCAATGTTAACTGCGCGCTCTGGGAAAGTTTCATCCACTTGCACCTTCTTGGGTTCCTTGGTAGCTTGAAATGACACACTGCCATGCGGGTTGGTTAGTGTCGGCATGGACATTTGTGCTTCTTTGGCCAATGCTGCCACTTCCAACATCTGACTTTTCTCTAGTGCTATGACGAGTGACTCGGCCAGTGAAGATCCAGCTGAGGCACAAGAAATAGATCTTTTGTAGTCCCCTTCAACTGTGATCACCCCACATGGGCCTGGCAGCTTCATCTTTAAGTAAGCCATATGGCTAGTAGCCATGAATCTTGCCATAGCCGGCCAGCCGAGTAAGGCGTGATAAGAGCTGACCAAATCCACTACCTCAAACTCTATGGCCTCACTGCAACAGTTCTCTCTATTGCCGAATAAGAGGTCGACCCAGATCTTGCCAATTGGCTCACGGGACAATCCCAGCACAATACCGTGGAAAGTGGTCTTAGTTGGCTCCAGCATGTTCATGGTAATGCCTAACTTGAGCATTGTATCCTTATACATGATGTTGATGCTACTGCCACCGTCAATCAGCACTTTTGAAAACTTGACATTGATATCTGGGCCCATGAATGTTGGATCCAAAACCAGAGCATATCCTCCTGGGGTTGGCATGATCTTGGGGTGATCTTTTATACTCCAAGTTATCTCTTGCTTAGACTAGTGCATGTACTTGGGGATTGCAGGCATCGTGGCATTCACCTCCATCATTCGTTGCTGCTGGCTCTTTTTGTCATTTGGCTCTGTGACAAAGACAACATAACTCTGGTGATGTTCTCTGTACTCATTTCTAGTTCCATGACCGACATGAGCGTCGTCACCTCTTGGATTGTGCACCTGGTGCATAGCTTCTCTTCTTTCTTGATTCTGATACCTTGGCTGCCTGTTTTCATATCTGTTGTCTGCTCCCACTATCTGAGAATTTCCTCCTGTAAGTGGTGGAGGGGGAGGTGGTGGAAGCTGCTTATTCGGCGAGTCCACTCTATCTTCTTTCTGAAACCAAGTGCATTGCCTCGTCGTGTGATTGGCTGGTATACTCGGACTTGGCGTGTGAAACTTACACGACTGATGAAGGATCATATCATAGGTGTATTTTTGTTGGTCCTGGTACTGCTTCCTCTTATCGTATGGCCTTTTCCCGTCATTCTTTGGCACCCATTGCTGTTGTCCATTTCTCCTTTGACCCTGACTGCTTCCAGCATCTGGATGATCATCACTCACAACCGCAACCTGAGTCGAACCATACCTGTAATCCGGTCTTTCATCTCTTCTCTTGCTTCTATATTCGGATCTTTCCTGGCGCCTTTGCGACCCGGCAGCGTCATAGATCTGAGTCTCTGCCATCCCGTCTGCCGACATGAGCAGCGGCTGAGTCGGATCTCCTAATGCATACGAGTCAGCGATTCTTATCGTCTCTGCCAGGCTTGCCGGCATATCTCTTTGTAACCTTTGCCACATCACACTTCCATGTCTACATCCTTCTGCAAACCATGCGATTGCTTGTGACTCGATTTACCCCTTCACAAGAGTTACGCATTGTACACCACCTTGTGAGGAATTCCCCGTCTGTTTCATTCGGTCTTTGCTTGCACATTGCCAGTTGCTGTGGGCGATTCAGCCTCTTGTAAGTTTTATGAAATTGCTCACGAAAGCGTCATGAAAATCGATCCAACTGTTGATGCTTCCGGGTGGCAAATTGTTCAACCATACCCGAGCTGGTCCTTCCAGCATCTGCGGCACATAACATACTGCCCATCTCAAGTTTCCCTATGCGATCTTCACAGCGGTTCCATAATCTATGAGCCAGTCCTCTGCCTTTGTGCTTCCATCATACGTTTTTGTCCCTCTGGCTAGCTGGAAATTTGGCACCGGTGGCTCCTTCATGATCCTTGGGCCAAAACACGGTGGACCCTGCGGACCTTGCGATTCAATTATCTCTGCCATTTTTATGCGGTCAAGCTTCAGCCTTGCATCATCCGGCTAAAGGTTCCTGCCTCCGAATCTTGCTCCCATTGCTTGATATGCATGATCTGGCAGTTCATACCCGTCATTTACCATGGCCGAGTAACCATCATTATACTTATTCGCGTTCGGGTCAGCAGGCTATTGAACTGCTTTTCCCGCGCTTTGCTGTCTTCTTTCTGGCTGAGCTGGCGCGTTATTTGGAGCTGGATTTCCTCCTCCTGCCGAGTGAGCTCCGCGCCTAGAATGATGCGCAAAATTTTTCCCTCCATTGTCATTTCTTTGTCCTTCTTTTTCCTGGTTTTCATTTCCTTGGGGATTATTTCTTTTTGCCTCTTGCGCATGCGCCGGGTTTCCTTGAACCACTGCCGGATCATAAGCGACCATCTTCTTGTTCCTTCCAGAATCCACACTTTTTTCTTTTCTCGGCCTAGGCGCCGCTCCAGGTGAGGATGCCGTGTGCCCAACCGATCTCGCCGGGACAGGAGTCGCCGAGTGAACCAGTTGTGACCTCCCTCCTATACCCGGATTTGCTCTGTAATACGCCTCGTTCTGCATGCTGGCTGATTTTACTAGTTCATTCACTCGTTCTTGTTGCCTTTTCTTTGCTTCCCCCTCCAAGTGGGGTAATGTTGCCATTACTGCCTCTGTTGCTCGCAGATTAGCTGCTGCCGTGTTATATGTTGGATGCATGGCTATCTCGTTGATGTTCTCCGGTGTTATCTTCGATGTCGCATCTGCCAGATCTTCGTTGAGGTTCCTTCCTCTCAATCTCGTTGCATCAAGCCGGGTCTTCGCGCCCTTGACTCGATTTGCCGAGTTAAGCTCTCGGATGGTGATATCCACGTCCTGCTGTAACTGTGCTAGCTCTTTGTCTTTCTCCAGGACTTTTATCCTGGCTTCCTCCAACTCGGCTTGCACTCGTTCCGTATCAGTTGCTTGTGCCACTGGCTCTGCCAACTTGTCTATCACTTCCTGTAGCTCCTTATCCCTCTTGCTCCTAGCTATGTTCTCTGGTTTTTCCAGCGGCACCTTTGCTGTTCTTGCAGCCCTTGGCGTTTCCTCGTGATTTCCTCCCTCTGCATTCTCATTCACTACTGGAACTACTAGGGGAGCTGTGGGGTTTGGGGTTGTCATCATTACCTCCATGGAGACGAGTTGGTGTGCTTTCCCAGCGATAGGAGCCGTTGGAGGATCCGGCACCAGGACAACGTGCTCAGGATATGCGCGCTCCACGCGCACCGCGATGTAGACCTGGTGCTCGCCGAACTTGATGAAGCGACCATCTCTAGGGAATGGCTTGGTCCCGAAGCAGCCCGCATTGTCGCTCACGAAGTTGAGCGCTCCAAACATCTGGATGGGGCCGGAGTAGACGCGCTCGTCGGTCTTGGCGATGATGTTGCCCGTTCGGATGAAGACTCCATCAAGCACTTGCTTCTGCCCCATGGTGGGCGCCAACTGTCGTGGTGGTGGCACGGCAGATGCCATGGGTAGGCTTAAGTTGGGGGCCGAATGGGTGCTTGTGGTCACCGGGGAGGAAGTGCACGGTCGAGCCATGCATGAAGAACAAGAAGAACTCTCCAGACCTAGCAATTCGATTGATACCCCAAAGATTACAAGTGCTCCTTGATCTGTATAAGCTAGAGTTCACAACACTAGTTCCCTACTTGGTCCAACCTCCTTCTACTACTGTTATGCCCTCCCTTATATAGGCAGTGCTAGCTAGCTAATACCCCTTTGGGTTCTAAGGTTTACTGTTTGGATCTTGGTCCCTACAATGCGCGCCGGGTCATGTTTGGATCTTGGTCCCTAAGGCCAGAGGCCCGGTCCATAAAGCTTGACAGCTAACTGTCTTATGGTACGCTGCTTCTTGTTCCTTTTGGCGTCATGCTGTTACTTTGCACGTCAGCGCATGCTTTGGGCGTCACCCGGCTCCTTTTGTGTCACCCGGCGTCGCCCTTCTCTTTTGACCATGCTTTACGATGGTCCCTCCTGAACCTTACTCGGAAAGGTAGCACGCGTCCTTCTTGACTCGGCCCTTCCTCAGTCGACTCGGTTCGTCGGTTCCTGCAAGGGTTACAACTTTGTCCTATGCGGGCCGACATATTTTGTATGTCGGCTTTCATGCTTATCTTACCCGGTCGTTCTTACCCAGCCAGGTTCTTTCTTTACTTGGAGCCAACCCAGCTGCGCTATGTTTCCCCTCTCGTGACCCTACCGGGGGGTTATCCCCCCGACATCATATGCACACTTATATATCAATTTTGAGAGACTTTTACTAAATTGGGTAAAGCCATTCTATTTCATGAAAATAGGCATACAAATCGGACATTATTGAAAATTCCCTTAACCATGACCCCTCCTAAACCATAAACCCTAAAAACCAAAAACCCTTAACCTATAAACCTTAACCAAGCAGGTACCATGCACTTATAGATCAAAATTTGAGATACTTTTATTAAATTGTTCCAAAGTCATTCCATTCCACAAATTTATTGAAAATACCCAAAACCCAAAACCCAAAACCCCTAAAATCTAGAACCCTAAACCCTAAAACTCGAAATACTAAATCGCTAAACCTCACCAAAAAGCAGCTATTATGCACACTTATAGATAAAATTTTGAGATATTTTTATTAAATTGGCTGGGTAACACCATTCTATTCGACGAATATATGCATAAAGCTTGAACATTTTTGAAAATTACCTAAACCCTAAACACTAAAAAACCCGTAAAACCTAAACCCTAAACCCACATACACCCTAATGAAGCAGGTATCATGCATTTTTGATAAAAAATTGAAATACTTTCATTAAATTGCGTTAACGGTATTGTATTCCATGAATATAAGCATAAAGCTTGAACATTGTTGAAAATTCCCTAAACCTCAAACCTCTAAAAACCAAATCCTAAAATCCTATCTTATCTTTGTTGGAGATATGCCGAAGAGGCAATAATAAAATGGTTATTATTATATCTTTGTGTTTATGCTAATTTTTTATAACATGCTATAATTGTATTAACCGGAAACATTAATACTTGTGTGTTTTGTAAACATGAAAGAGTCCATAGTAAGCCTCTTGTTGATTGATAGATGATCTTGGTTTCCTTATCATGGACATTAGATGTTATTAATAACCTAATCCTTCGACCATGATATCATGTTAATAACTGTGGCACCCCGGATTTATGGTCCGAGAATACTCGTTATGCATACAATTCACGTTCCCATGATCAGTGAGCCGTAAGCATAACCGACTAGTATCATTGCAACATCCATGTAGTAATGAGTACAAAACTTACACAAGTACCATTATGGCGATTACATCACAAGTAGTGGAAGTCTTCAACGCAGAGCCCGTGCCATAACCTATAGGCAACTGACTGGCAAGACGGCCTAGCACTTGCCATTCCAACCATCCTTGACCGTGGACACAGCTTTTCGAATAGATTAGACTCTGCAGAGTTTTTGCACTTTAGCCACAAGAATCAATACATCCGTCGGGAGAAAACCACGGTCTGCTACACACGGTAGACAGGGGTTCGGATAATCAAACTTATGCTTTTCATTTGTCCATCCCTAGCAACGGCGGCTTTTCCTTTTGGGTTGTTCTCTCTGGTACGAGTATGGGGTACTACGACCCTACTCCTTCCATTCGTACTGACCCCTATCTCCAGACCAAAGTCTGGCAGATACCAATAGTGACAATCTTCCATCCGCAATACCTAAAAGCATACCGTCCACGAGAGACCCAATTGTTGCACTAGTGCCTTGTCCCAGATAGCCCGGATTTCAGGGGATTTCTCCCCTTTAGCGAGTACGAGCAGCCTCGGCTAAGGATCACAAACTACGAGCTAAGCCCCAGCATCTGGGGTAATGTGGTTGCACGGATAAAATTGTTCCGGACATTGGCATAGAACATCCCTTCTCTTTCTCTTGATTGACTTTCTCTTCATCCACCTCATATCTTCTTTTAGTAAAACTTCCACTTGGAAAGGATGCCTCTTTCTAAGGGTTTTATCGTTGATAATAGTTTGCAGTAGGGTATAACCCAAAATAGTTTTATCGTTGAAAATCCGTGGGTTCCAAGAGGGAAAATGCTAATCATCTTAGCCTCGTTCTAAGGGGTAAAAGTAGGTGTAAATAGGGTAGGTGTCCAAGGGACACTCATTCATAACTTGGAGGAGTCAAGTTACTCACGTCTGTTTATTTGAATACAAAACATGCCTTAGTCATGTAATTTCTAAACGAGATATAAAACAGCTGATAAACGGGAGTAGGTAAATACATCAGTTCAGGAATGGTGGCTTGCCTGTGACCAGCGAGAAGTCCCTTGACGGTGTTAGATAACCAGATAACCAATAATGATAATAAAGATAAACCCGGATGCTTCCTTCTTCTCGGCATCACACAATTGCAACTATGGCCGTTATCGAGCATACATGCAAACAAACAGTACACCAATCAATACAGGGCATACACTACTAGAAAAACGCCTATTCGTGGCGCACCTGAAAAGGCCTTCCGTGGCGCACTAGCAGTGCGCCACGGGCCTCCCGCTATGGCTATCTCGTAGCCGTGGCGCACTGCATGGTGCGCCACGGTTATATCGAGATAGGCGTGGCGCACTACCAGGTGCGCCACGGGTAGGGGTACAGGTGCGCCACGAATTTTTTTTCAAAAATTAAAAAAAAAAGCAAAAAACACCCTCATTTTGAATTGCAAAAGCAATCGGGTCCGTGCATCGTCGCCGCAGTCGTGTCACCTCGCCGGAGCATGGCCGTGGCAGGGAGGTGCGGGAGGGGTCGTGGCCGCTCTAGTCCTCGCCGGCGTCGAGGTGGTAGAAAGGGTGTGGTTGGAGAAAGGAAGGTAGGAAGAGAGGGAGGAAGGAAGAGATGGAGGAAGAGATGGAGGAAGAGAGGGAAGAAGGGAGGTTGGTGAGGAGAAGGATGTCGCCGTCGCCCGTTGTCACTGCGAGAAGGAGGAGAAGGAGGCCACCGTTGCACCGCCGTCGCCCGTTGTCACTACGAGGAGGAGGAGAAGGAGGCCGACGTCGTGCCGTCACTGCAAGGAGAGGAAAAGGGGAAGGAGGAGAAGGAAGAAGGGAGAAAGAAGAAGGAAGAAGGAGAAGGGAAAGGGAGAGGAAGAGGGAAAAGGGGAAGGGAAAAGGGGAAAGAAAAAGGGAGGAGGGCAGGGTGGGTTCAAATTTGAATCCCGCCCATGCTTATCCGTGGCGCACTAGGTGGTGGTGCGCTACGGGTAAGTCGCCCACTATTTTTTTTTCTGCAGGAAAAAACGGTGTTTTGACCGTAACTTTTTACTCTATTCGAATTTTTAAAATCTAAAAAATCGCTAAACGACCAAAGGTCGTTGCCAGCGGATGCGAAATCTCGTTCTCGTCATTTTGGTATATTATACGATTTTTTTCGATATCGTATGCAAAAGTTACGGCCTTTTTACCGTGGCATGACTTTTTTTTGCAAATAAAGTCGAAACTCATGTTTGTTAATTTTAATAGAAGCTATACCACATTACCTACCTAAATATGAAAGGATTTAATTTTTTGAAGTGTTTATCATTTTCTTTTATTTTTTGCACAGCGTAAAAAGGCGATCCACGGGTGTGTGTGTGTGTGTGTGTGTGTGTGGAGTTGGTGCATGCCACTTAGCCGTAGGGCACTAGGGCAGAGTGCCCTACGGCTAAGTTGACCCAGCTGCAGCAGCAAACATGCCCGTAGCGCACTAGGTCAAGGTGCCCTACGGATAAGTGAAACATCCGTAGCTCACCTTGACCTAGTGCGCTACGGGTATGTGTGATGTGGCCACATGTGCTCTGGCCCACACATAGTCGTGGCGCACCACCCCCATGTGCGCCACGCTTATGGCAGTTAGCCGTAGGGCACCTGTGGGCAGTGCGCCACGCCTATTTTACCCGTGGGGCACCACTAGCAAGTGCGCCACAGAAGTGTGGATTACCTATAGCCGTTTTCCTAGTAGTGATACAAGCATAAAAGCATACAACAAGCAAAGGATAGATAAATGATAAACATCAGTAGGATGTTGGAGGTTTGATTTGATTGGATTGGGAGAAGATTTGGAGGCATTTGGAAAGGATCCCTTTGGATTTTTAGTTTTGGAACTACCTAATAGAGGGGGGTTTGACCAAGGGCTGGATCTGTATGATACCATGGTATAAAAATGATACCATCAGATAGGTATTGATAAAATGAAGCCAACAAAATGTGGTTTCACTATTTTATCAATTTCCCTTGATTTATAATGGATTTTATAGTGGGTAAAACCCTAGTTTAAGGAAATAATTCACCAGAACTGTTTTGGAGTTCCAAAAATTATTTCCTTGGGTGATTAAGTAGTGTTTGGTAGACTGAATCAGGAGGAGTTGGAATCTCTTCAAAACAATTAGCGGAATGCCCTTGAGAAATTTCCAAGTACAGTACTGGACAAGATTTGTCTTTTTCATCAGATTTATTCTACCAAATCTTTTTAGTGATTCCAAGGACACATGCTAGGTATTGAGAATACCTTTCTGAAGAAATTGGAATCAACCTTTTTCCAGTTACAAAGTTACTGTGGTGATTTTGTTAGTGAATATACCATGCATAGAAGGGTTTGATTCACTAAAATTTAACAGAGGCTCATAAAACTACGAGCTACTGGTTTTTGGAAGATATGGTTATGTGTGTTTGCTGGGGGTTGGATTGAGGTCAAAACCTCCTTTGGTTTGGCCTAGAGAATTTCTAAAGGCAGAAATGCTCTGCTTTTGTTAATTTCACTAAAGGACAACTAGGAGGCAAACTAGGGTGGGGCCAGTGGGGTATGAAAAGTATGGTTAGTACCCTTCATCACCTATTAGATTTACTCCAATTGTAGATAGCAAATTTTCTAGAGAAATATTTTAGTGAAAAGGACAGATCTTAGGAAATGATTTATCCTATTTATTTTATAAATTTTTTTGGTGCAAAACTTGGTCTGCATGTTAGAGGGTGGACTTAGGTACTGGTGTAAAATACTTGTTGAATTTATTTGGGCAATTTCCATTTTAGTTTGTATTTAAAGTATGCAACTAGTTTTCAGATCTGAAAAGGAAAATAAAGAAAGGAAGAGGATAAGAGAGGGCTTGGGCCAGATCTGGTCGAGGATCGGCCTCACTTGGCCTTCCTGGCCCAACAGGGCATCGTTGCGTGCAGCAGTGTGCTTTAGGTGCTACCGGGAGGGGCCCGCTTGGTGGTGAGAGGGAGGGCGAAGGGGTATCAGGGGCTGGGGGCCGTTCGATTAAGTGAAGATCGACGGCCCCTAGGCGTCGTCTTCACCGCAGCAGAGGCACCTGGGTGGAAACCCTAGCAGGCTCGGCGGAGCTGGGGCGCTCACCTGGGGCCTTTCGGCGTCGGAGATGCAGCAGAGGATGAGCGGCTATCCGGGCGACCTCGGGGATGGGTGGCACAAGGGGTTCGTGCCCGGGGGTAAATATGCGCGTGACGACGATGGAGGACGCCTCGGGGGCCTCGGTAGCTCGCCGGAGCTGCTGCTAGGCTTGTTCCTGAGCAATGAAAGAAATAGAGGGGAGTAAGTGAGGGTAGAAGAATATCTTGGAGTGATATGTAGATGCAGAGGAAAAGAGAGAGGGGTGGAACCGTGCTTGGTTTTTGTCTAGGGTTCGGAGATGTAGATCTTCCTCTTGGGGAGCATGTAGAGGCAGGGAGGAACTAGGGAGCTCAGGGATGGTTGAGAAGGGTTAGGGGGTGGCCTGGTGGTGACATGCAGGTGGAGATGAGGAAGGGGAAGGGCACCTCAAGCTTGTTCTAAGCAATGGCCAAAATGGCTTATTTCTTGCTCTTGTGGCCAGAGGTGAGGGAAGGAAGGAGAGGGGAAGCTCTAGGGAAGGAGAGGGAGTTGTGCTGGGGGCAAATGAGGGCAGGGGTGTGCTGGGGGTGTCCTGTGGCCCTTTTATTTCAAAACCTCACGGGTGTAGATGAAATGTACAAAATGGGCATGGGGTGGGGGCTTCCCATTGGTTTCTAAGGGTGGTGCAGGGTGGTGTTATGGTCAAAGGTGGGCAGAGAGGTGGTGAGGGGGATGTTGCTGCTGTTGTGGCCTTTATTGTAAAGATCTTTGCAAGATTTGGTGGTCTCTCTCTCTTTCTCTCTTACAAACAATAGGGACAAAAGGGGAAGGGAGGTGCTACAGTAGCTTAGGTTAATGTGCATGACCAGGAGGGAGGTATGATGTTGTGTGTAGTACTTGACAAGCTTTGGGGGTGTTTGGAGTTGGTTTGAAACATGTTTTGATTGAGTTTGCCGAATTAATCAATTTGAGGCTTGTGAAAGAAGTTGCAAAAGTTGCATTGATTAAAGTGGGGAAATGGTACTGGTAGGTATGATAGGTTAAATAATCACCTCATGATTTAAATGGGATTTTTCTGATGATTATAATCCCATTTAAATGCACTTCTTCAAAAAGTGCTGAAGTAGATTATGGAAGAAAAGATGAAAATTTTACATTGGGAAAGATTGGTTTTTGATGTGAGATGGTCCTAAATATCATAGCACTCATTGGAGAATTTTATTGGGATTTATTGGGGTGGAAAAGTATTTTTGGGGAATTATTTCTTGTTGCTGCCATTTAAGAAAAATGGCAAAAAGAAATAATGAAGAATACCAAAAATATTTATTTTTGAGTTGGAGAGATGGGATATGAGATGGAGAGATGGGATATGAGATGGAGAACTCAATTATTAATTTAGTTGGCAAAGTTATTTGGAGAAAAACAAACTTGCCTTTAAAGACAAAGATTTGATAATTTGGTAAGTAGAGGAAATTAAATAGTTTACTAATCCAAATAATTATCGGAATTATTTGGGGATACTTATATTCCAGGTAGATGATGAAAACTTGATTTGGGCATCAAGGTCAACCTTGGCTTTGAAGAAAAGTGGTGAAAAGAGTGAAAACTAGATTCTTGGAGGATCTAGGGTTTGGTTACTCTGATGCCACCTAAACATGGTTGGGTTAGGGAGCTCAGAGCTCACCTTGGTATAAGGGGTATATGGATGGATAGACCATGTCATATAGTTGATCATGGAAGCAAGAGTTGGGCTTGGTTGGATTTGAGGTGGTTTTGGAGTGATGGCAAACTTTATTGAAAATAAGGCTACCATAACAGATACATCAGGTAGCCTCCTAAACCATGTGGGTTTAAGAAGCACAAGGCTCCAATATAAACAAGTCACTGTATGATGTACAAAGTCACTGTATGACGCCAAAAGAACTGGAGGATATATACGAGAAGACCGCTAGCTGTCTAGCTTTGTGGACTAGGCCAAGGGGCTCAGGGATAGCCCATGACCCGGCCGTACAGTCAGGAACAAGATCCAAACAGTAACCCTAGGATCAAAAGGGGTGTAACCTAGCTGGCCTACGCCTATATAAGGAGGGACATAGCTAGGGTTTGAGGAGGTTGGACCAAGTAGGAAACTAGTGCCCTGAGGCTTTGCTCAAACAGCTCAATGAGCACTTGTAAACTCCTAGTATCGATAAAAATCCTAAGTGTGGAGAGTTCATCTTGTTCTTCGTGCATGGATAGATTGTGCACTCCCTCCCCGGTTACCACAAGCATCCATTCGGCCCCCAACTTAAGCCTACCCATGGCATCTTCCATGACACAAACCACGACAGTTGGCGCCCACCGTGGGGCAGAAGCAGGCGCTTGCTGGAGTTTTCATCCGGATGGGCAACATCATCGCCAAGACCGGAGAGCACGTCTATTCCAGCCTCATCCAGAGGTTCGGGGCACTCAATTTCGTCAGTGACAACGCAAGATTATTCAGGATCAAGACGTTCCCTATGGGCGGTCGCTTCATCAAGTTCGGCGAGCACCAGGTTTACATCACGGTGCGCGTGGAGCACACATACCAGGAGCGCATCATCCTGGCACCGGATCCACCTGCGGTTCCTGCCACAGGAAAACTTCACCAACTCGTCCCCATAGAGGTAATGATGACAACTCCTAATCCACCAGCACCTCTAGTGGTCCCTGTGGTGAATGAGGAAGGTGAGGGAGGAAATCCAGAGGAAACGCCAAGAGTGGAAAGAACTACAAAGGCACCACTAGAAAAGCCAGAGAACATAGCTAGGAGTAAGAGAGCCAAAGAATTGAAAGAAGCAATAGAGAAATTAGAAGAGCCAGTAGGGAAACAAGCTGACCTAGCACGCGTGCATGCGAGTTAGAGGAGGCCAGGATAAAATTCCTAAGAAGGCAAATGAATTAGCACAGTTACAGCAAGATGTGGATATCACTATTCGAGAGCTCAACTCAGCAAATAGAGTCAAGGGAGCTAAGACACGGCTTGATGAGACAAGGTTGAGAGGAAGGAATCTCAACGAAGAATTGGCGAACACAATGTCAAAGATAACACCAGAAAACAGCAACGAAACAGCCATGCGGCCGACATACAATACTGCAGCAGCAAATCTGAGGGCTGCAGAGGCAGCAATGGCTAAGCTCCCCCATTTGACGGGTGAAGTGAAGAGGAAACAACAGGAACGAGTCAATGAATTGGTAAGAGCAATAGAGATGCTGAATGAACCATACTACAGGGAGAACCCAGGTATAGTTGGGAGGTCACAGTTGGTTCACTCGGCAACTCCAATCCCGGCAAGATCAGTAGGTCATACAGCCTCCTCACCAGGAGTGGCGCCGAGACAGAGAAAAGAAAAGAGTGTGGATTCAGGAAGAAATGAGCAGATGGTTACCTATGACCCGACAATGGTTCAAGGAAACCCAACGCGTGCACAGGGAACAAGAAGGAATATTGTTCAGGGAAATGAGAACCAGGAAAACGCTGGCCAAGAAAGGCAAGAAGGACAAAGAAATGAAAATGGGGGTAAAACTTTGCACCTTAACCTAGGCCTGGAACTCACTAAGCGGGAGGAGGAAACCCAGCTCTGAATCCTGTACCAGCTCAACCCGAAAAGAGATAGCAAAGCGTGGGAAAAGTAGTGCAGCAACCTGCAGTCCCAAATGCAAACAGATACAATAATGGTTACTCGACAATGGTAAAAGACGACTATGAATTTCCGGATCATGTGTACCAAGCAATGGGAGCCAGACTTGGATGGAGAAATCTTCAACCGGATGATGCAAGGCTAAAGCTCGATCGGATAAAGATGGCAGAACTAATTGAATCACAAGGTCCACATGGTCCACCATGTTTTGGCCCGAGGATCATGAAGGAGCTCACTACTAGGAAAACAGCAGTTAGTGGCACACCTGAAAACATCATCTGTGGCGCACTAGCAGTGCGCCACGTGCCTTGCGCTACGGCTATCTCCCAGCCGTGGCACACTGCCTAGTGCGCCACGGTTGTGTCGAGATAGGCGTAGCGCACCTGCTAGTGCGCCACGGCTATGTGGGCAGGTGCGCTACGTGTAGGATCTTCTGTGGCGCACTGCCCAGTGCACCACTAAGCTTCTATAGTGCACTTTAGGTGTAGTGCGCCACAGAAGGTAGATCATGTGCGCCACAGGTGTGTTTTTTGTTTTTTTTTTAATTTCCGAGCCAGATTATATACAATACAGATTATATACAATATTATAGCAGATATACACACACAGATACAAGATATACAATTATATATATAAATACACAATATGAAAAACAAGATTGAAACAAATACATATAGATAAGTCTCATACATGAATACATAGTATAAGTTACATTGTTTCGATCAAGTTACAAAGTAGTAGTTGGTGACATGCGAATACATGTGTCGATTGAACAAGTTAGAGCTCGGAATCTAAACTAGCTAGACACAAACGCGGGATAAACAACCAAAAAAGATAAGCATGATCACCGCCGCGACGAAGGTGTAGGTCTTAATCCGGTTCCTTGTCCTAACTCCCGCTAGATAGCGCGTGTATCTAGCTTCCGCCTCCGCCATAGTGTTGTACCCTTTGTAGCTATTGCCGCTGAAACGATGCACCTGTCTCCGGCAGTCTTCCCAATCATCGTAGACTCCGGGAACCCGTCCCTTGTACAAGACATACCACGTCATCTACAAGTTGACAATAATAATTAACCGGTGATTGAAAAAACATGTATAATTAAAGTCGCATATGAAGATACACTTATAGAAAGTACTCCTAAATCAAAAAGAGCAAACTCAAAAAGCATGCCTCATATATAACTATGTTGTTGGATACAGGAATATGCTACGATGGAACTGTACGCCAAGTAGGATGCACAACACCTGGACTTGTGCATAGCACAAGGCATACAATCCCATCGCAGCACATTCACATATATAGTGTGCCACGACATTTCAATCATCGACATTATTCTCTAAAAAGACCAAAGTAACTCAAAAATAATGCCTCATATATAACTAGCTAGGTCGTTGGACACAGGAATATGCTATGATGGAAGTGTTCGCCAAGTAGGATGCACAACACCTGGACATGTGCATAGCACAAGGCAAACAATCCCATCGTAGCACATTCACATATATAGTGTGCCACGACATTTCAATCATCGGTATTATTCTCGAAAAAGACCAAAGTAGCTCGAAAAGAATGCCTCATATATAACTAGCTAGGTCATTGGACACGGGAATATGCTATGACGGAACGGTTAGCCAAGTAGGATGCACAATTCCTGGACTTGTGCATATCACAAGGCTAACTCTCCCGTCATAGCACATTCACATATATATTGTGCCACGACATTTCAATCATCGGCATATTCTCTAAAAAGACAAAAATAACTCGAAAAGAATGCCTCATATATATACATAGGTTGTTGGACACAGGAATATGCTATGATGGAACCTTGAGCCAAGTAGGATGCATAAGACTTGGACTTGTGCATATCACAAGGCTCGCAATCCCATCATAGCACATTCACATATATAGTGTGCCACGACATTTCAATCATCAGCATTATTCTCGAAAAATACAAAAATAACTCGAAAAGAATGCCTCATATATATACATAGGTCGTTGGACACAGGAATATGCTACGATGGAACATTCAGCCCAGTAGGATGCACAATTCCTGGACTTGTGCATATCACAAGGCTAACTATCCTGTCGTAGCACATTCACATATATATTGTGCCACGACATTTCAATCATCGGCATTATTCTCGAAAAAAACAAAAATAACTCGAAAAGAATGCCTCATATATATACATAGGTCGTTGGACAAAGGAATATGCTACGATGGAACGGTGAGCCAAGTAGGATGCACAAGACCTACACTTGTGCATATCACAAGGCTCACAATCCCATCGTAGCACATTCACATATATAGTGTGCCACGACATTTCAATCATCGGCATTATTCTCGAAAAAAGTGTAAGGAAAAAAAGAAGGACCAAAGTGAGAAAAGGACCAAAGAGTAAGAAAAAAACCAAGCATTGATTGATATATAATAATAAGCAAAATAAGTAAGCGATGATTCATAAACCTAATAAGATAAGTATAGTAGCATGTACACTTGTCCACACACACACAAAGGTCATCTATAATTTGTAACTACAACTAGGCCAACATCAAGCCTTCTGGCTCGGCTTAGGGAACGGGAGGACGCCTTGTCTCGTCATGAACTTCCTATAGTCACCCTGCATCTCTAGGTGATCTTCTATGTCACGGTTATTCGGGATATTTCCTCCGTAGAAGATCCCCCCCGAAGTCATGACACCACGAAAGATGATTGCCCAAAACTGCTGCTAGATGTGATACATCTCTTGTCTAATATCTGAATCATTGATCTTGGCCTTTGCTTCGGCCCACTGTTTGAGATGATCTGGCAGCGTAGAATTTTGCTGGTCAAGTAGGAACGCCCTCATGTGATGGAGTGCGTAGTAGGCTTCCTTCTTACTGTTTTCCGGCTGCTTCACACAGGGGAACTCCGTTACGTGGTTGAAGACGTGCCTGCCGAACTTGACCTTCGTACGCACGAAGGTGGTGCCTTCCGTCGAGGCAAAGCCAGTGAGAGCATCATCCAGAACTTCCTTGATCTTGTCGTAGTTTTTCTTCTTTTCTAGACTCCCCGAGTCGAAATACGTGGCGTGGGAATGCTTCGGCGATAAGGAGATGAGCGTGCAGTGTTCATCTCTGCGCAAAAAATTCAAATGGAATGTGTTGGAAAAAAAATGATGATGATCTAATAAAGCCAATCGACGGTGGCGAGTGAATAACGACTTACTCGGGAAAGTAAGGCACGAGAATGTATTCCTTTGTCTTGTTCGCCACGAGGATTCTTTTTAGGTACGAGGCCACGATACGTCGTTCGGCGGGGGAACCCAAGCACCCGTCACGCATGTAGTAGGGGTCCACAATTGCGATGCCCGGTGTGTTCTCTCTAATGATCTGCATGGCCAGGCTAAGAGAAAACAGACGGACAATGGTATAGTGCAGCGGGTATAGGTGGAACATATTGAAGATGTCGTCGAACCGCAGGAAGAACATATCCGCAGGGGCATTTTCGACGAAGCCCAAGCCTGGTGGCACCTTAACCATGAATACCGGGTGCGAGGGATCTTTCTCCGATAGAAGGCGTCTCTCTATCTTCAGCACACCGTCATGCACACTCTGCAGTTCCGAACTGGCGAGCTTCCGCAAATTCTTAGGTAGCATGGGCTCACCCGCCACATGAATCCTCCACATAATACCATCGGGTCTTGGTGGCCCATACCGAAACCTGATCGGATTCGCAGTTGTTGACGCCACCGGCTGGCTCGAGCTGCTAGATTTTCTTTTCCTGCCCTTTTTTCCTTTTGGAGAGCGGTCAGGCACCGCAATCTGAGCACCGGGCGCCCTATGTAGTTTGTCAGGGCTTAGAATAAAGGGCCGGTTGGTTGTATCAGCTGGCTCTGTAAAGGCGCAAGCGGGAGGCGTCTCCTGAGAACCAAACAGACGCTTGGTGATAGTGGCTTTTTCTGTGGGGCCACCAGCTAGGTCTTCGTTGCTAAACTGAGTGCTGAAGAAGTGATCATTCAATTCTTCGTCATCCTCGGCCGGATCCTGCGCCATGTGCATATCATCAACATGATCATCCGACCCACCGCGTGGAGGTGACGGCGAGGGCGGTAAGGGGGCCTTGCCACTGCTTGTCGCTGGCACGACAGGTGGTGCTGTTGTCTGTGGCGTGATGGCCCCCGCCATCCCCAAACGGATCATGCTATTTGGCCATAGCAAGAATAAACCGAAGCAAGTTCTAAGGACAGACGACTCTTCTTCATCCGCTCCTCGGGGTTGAATGGGAGGTTCCAGGTCGTCGCAGCCCCTTAGCACCCGACTAATTTTAACCCTCTGCACGCTATCTGACATCGGAGTTGAGTGGAACGTGCGCTGCAAGTGTTGAACGATGGTACCCTTGGCAACATCCCTCAGCTCGTTGTTCACGTAGCATAAGAGAGTGCAAGGAACATCCGTCTGCGGAAAACATGTACGGTGTCGTCAGAGATGCCATAAGAGTAATAGATGGCATGAAAGGCGGTAATTAAAGCAATTTGTTTACCGTGATGGTGTCGAGATCGGCTAATGTCGACGCACCGCATACGGCGACGGGCGTGCAAGAGACGGAAGGGATGCTTGATGGCGCGGTGCTGGCCGCCGGTGTATTCTCCCTACCGACGGGTGCTTGGAGCTCCGGTGCCGCCGCGACGATGGCAGGGGGGGCACCAACATGTACTCCGGCGCCGCGGTGATGGCAGGGGGAGTCACCAACACTCGCGGAACCGCGGTGCTAGCGGGCGGAGTCACGAACACGTAGTTCGCCTGATTCGTCGGCGCCGTGTTGTTCGAGTGGCTGCTGACCATGCTTGGAATCAGGCACGGCCCTACTCGACAACCCGCACTCCAGTTCGCTATTGACTCCACCAAGGTAGGCAGGAAGGACGTGAGGGTGATTGCCAGGTTGTCTTGGCTGATCTGCCCGATCCGCGCCACTTGTGCCTTATGTTCTTGAACCTCGCGGTGTTCCTCCTCGCTCCTTCTTGACGGCGCCACATGCATCCTCGGCGGTGGACCAAAATGATCCACCCAATTCTTACCCTCGAGGCTGGCCAGACGGCCGGCCGACGATGGCTTCTTCGTAACCGGCTCTATTTTCTTGGCCCGGTTCATCGCCCTGTTAAAAGGGTTATCCCACCGGGTGGCCACCCTCGACCCCTGGGATGAGGAACCCTGGGATCCATAACTAGCAACAATTTCCTCCTCCTGTAGAAGAAGTAACAGTGAATCATATAGATCATCGATTAGATTGCAATCGAGTTGATCCGCGGTAATTAGATTATACTTACCACAATTTCCTCGAATTCCTTCACCGCAGGATACGCGGTGAGTTGTTTGGTTTTTGGGTCCACATGGTAACGGGCCCTGATGAAGTTTCGAACCTGCCCGGGTTCGAATTTAGCAAAGGGGTTTTCTAACCCCTTGGATCTATACTCTTCGTCCTCCTTATTCCATTTGTCCTCCGTGGTTCTGTATCCACCAGATCCGAGATGGTGATGACCTATATTCATCGCCTGCAGCACCTTTCCCCGATTACTATTGGCTAGGGCTCTTTCAGATTCACACCTCTCCTTGAACTCCCGGAACTGATCTTCGGTGATTTGCGGGTCAATCTTCTGGATCTCCTCGAGACTTTTGCCTTCTTTATAGATCTTCTTCTTTATCCGGGTTCTCCAGCTGGCCAGGGCGGTGCTCATCTTTGTGAGGGCGGATTTGTTTACTTTGTTCCCATGATAATTTGTGTTCTGATACTTAGCGGGGAACTTGTATCTTGCATGCAGCTTCTCGAAGAGGAGTGTGCACAAGTGGCCATTATCTTTGTGCCAGAGATTCTCGGTGTTGATCGAGATGGTTGTCCGGGTGATTGCCGCCACTTGCCCACTGTACCCTTTGACGACAAGGGCAGGCTACAAAGGAACCCCTCATGGGATCACTTCGGTAATTTCCTCCCAGACCGTGCCGACCATGTTCGGGTGCCAGTCCTTCGGCTTCTTCTTCTTCTTAGGAGGATTGCTACCACTCCCTGTGCCCTCACCGCCATCAGTGGTTTCATCGTCCGCCGTTCCTTCGGCTTCTTCCTCCGTGTCTTCCATCTCATCATCCTCGCTCTCCGAAGGATGGTATTCTTCATCGTCTTCTAGCCGCTGGGCCGCCTCCCAGAATGTCAATTGTTTATTCGGAGGTCTGAGTTCTCCTTCAGCGCTGATGCGCTTAGAACATCCAGCCTCATCGTTGTCACACATCTTCGCACTAATAAAAAACAAATAATTGGTTAAATGCACGGAAAAATCCGGCATGACCTTTGCTAATTTTCTTAAACTAGGAGTGCCCGATTTCTGCCGAAACAGAAGTTAATCAACATTCCTACAAAAATCGGGACTCATTTCATACAAGAACCTGCATACACACATAATAAAGTGCTTCATATACAAGCACAAGCACAATTTCAAGGTTCTGTTGTCCCAGCACAGATAGTAGCAAAACCAACACTACTCTATTTTTCCTTCCAAACCAATTCACAACCACATCCATCCAGTCCTAGCACAGTGCCACAACCATATATACTTTTGTTATCAATTTAAGCATAGCCATATGACATTTAAAACTGAAGATTCCCAGCACAAGCACAAGCACAAATTTAAAACTGAAGATCTACATAAATATTTCATTTTGCACCCTAAAGCACAACTACTTCAATCCACAATTGAGTGACTCAGTAGATAAAACCCAAGCAATTGACAGCAGCAAATAAAACCCAAGCAGTTGACAACAGCAAATAAAACCCAAGCCTACAAACTTGATAGCAAGAAATTGACAGCAAGCAAATTGAGCCAAAGCCTATAAAACAAATAAATTGACAGCAAGAAATTGACAGCAACATGAGCTATAAAATGTACCTCAACAAACAAATAATTACCTCAACAAATAATTGACAGCAACTGACAGCAACTGACAGCAACAAACAAACAAATAATTACCTCAACAAGCTATAAACAGGAACTGTTAGCAAGCAATTGACAGCAACAAACAAATAATTACCTCAACAAATAAAACCTATAAAATGTACAAGCGAACCTATTCTATCCTAAACAAAACCCAAAGCCTACAAACTTGACAACAAGCAAATTGAGCCAGAAGAGTGACGTATCTAGAGCTCGCATAAGTAAAATGGCCATCATCTTCAATGGATAAACTTCTTTATACAGAGAAGATGTATAGAATGAAAGAACTTCTCTTTCAGTTTTAGGGGTAGGAATTCCTAACAAAACAATGGGACAATTTTTATTAGGAATGCAAGCCTAGAATAAATCTATCTAGGAGAGTTATAACAATTTCAGAAGCATCAAAGTCAGTAGAGGAAAGCTGAAGCTAGTGATACCATGATATCAACCAATAATGCAAACTTGATAGTCGATGTCATCTATATGTATTGTGGGTAGACTGTTTATGCCTATTTACATCTTTGTAACTGATGACTGAACTATTAGACTGAAATGAATCAGTAATCGTGTAAAGGCTACTGCAGGTTTCCAAAATGGCAACATACAAAGTTTAGCAACTCCCATCTTACTTTAGTTTAGATAGAGCGCAACCCTGTACTAGTTTTAAAAAATTGTTTGGCATGTGCTTGACTAGTAGAGGAGCAAACTGATGCATCTAGACTTAACTACATCTGACTGAGACCTCATGCTCCAGATTAAGCACCAACAATTGATGTGCTTGAATAAGACCTCATGCTCCAGATTAAGCACCAACAATTAAAATCTAGAGCGACATGAGCAGATGAGCCATTGTTTCCCAATTCCCCTTCCCTAAGTAGAACCCAAAGCTCCAGATTTCTAAGTGTTGGCCCTGTATATGTCCCTGTCATTTCTCCCTGCCTTGTATCTCTGAAGCTACTACTGCAGAACTAGGAACCCTAACTAAGCTCAAGCCACTGCAAGACACTGCGAAGGCGCCGTGAGCTTGGTCTACCCCAATGGAGAAGGAACCGTGTGGGCAGGGAGAGAGGGGAGGCTCACCTCCTCTGAGACGAGGACGACGATGAGCGTGTGGGAGAGGCGGCGGCCTCCTCCTCCTCAACCTCGAGCGGCGGCGGCCTCCTCCTCCTCGAGCGGCGACGACCTTCTCCTCCACGGATCGGCAGCGACGCGGGCCTCCTCCTGCTCGAGCAGCGCGATCCTCCTCCTCCACAAGAGGCACGGGCCTCCTCCTCCTCCATGGATCGGCAGCGGCACGGGCCTCCTCCTCCTCGAGAGCGCAGCGCGGCGGTGGCAGATCGAGAAAGCAGTGGCGGTGGCGCAGCGCGGCGGGGCTCGATCGATGTGTGGTGTCTGTGAGATGGGGATGAGAGAGGCGACGTGGCGCGGTTGACTAGTCCAAGACACATAGGCGTAGGGCACCCTGGCCAAGTGCGCTACGGGTTGGCCAGGGTGCGCTACGCCTATGTGGGTTGGACTATCAGATAAGAGGGCGGCCACCCCACTAGTTAACACTAGCACTGTCTTATCCCACTGGTTCTGCCCACTACTCTATTCTAAACTATGAGCACCCAGGTTCGAATCCTAGTGCCCCACTTTTTTATTTTTATTTTAAAAATACTTTTAAATGTTCCAAAAAATGCCCAAAAGTGGTGATATATGCCATAGAAGTTTTGTTTTGTTTTTAAAATACTTTTAAATATTCCAAAAATGCCCAAAAGTGATAATATATGTCATAAAAGTGGTACAAATATGATTCAAAGTATAACTAAATTTCATAATAATTTGTCCATGAATATTACAATCTTTTTCGACCACGCGTTTTACAATATTTTTTGAGCTAGCGTTTTACAATCTTTTTTCCCTTCTTTGTCGCGGTTGAATAATTTAGCCCCGGCACTTTAATGTTTCTTCTTTCGAACGGGCTACCTTTTTTGGGTAGGGTTGTCCTTTTTATTCTTGTGATGTAGGTTGCTGCATCGTAGTCGTCGTCATCTTCAATCTTTGGATCACCGTACTGGTCGAAGTCTTGCTCGTTGGTGACTCCATCCATTCCGATGATGTTTCTTTTTCCTCTCCTCACGACAACACGTCTAGGCTTTGTCGGGTCGGTAATGAAAAAACATTGGTCCACTTTGGTAGCCAGTACCCACGGTTCATTTTTCGCGGCCACGTTTGCACCGGCGGCCTTGGATTTGGCTGCTTCGGGTATAACCATGGTTGTGAAATACCGGTGTTCTCTTTCGACGCTCTTTGCCCATCTGACACGGAACATCGGCACCTTTTCTCCACAGTAGTCGAGCTCCCACATCTCCTCGATTCTTCCGTAGAATCTTTCCTTCACGTTGTCATCGGTGTAGAATTCCGACGTTACGCCTGAGTTCTGATAATCACACTTGTTGTCCTTTTCCTCCGTGTAGAATGTGTAGCCGTTGATATCATACGCCTGATAGGTCACCAGGTTTTGCATCGGTCCCTGCGACAAGGTGAATATGATCTTTTCCGTGTTAGAAGAATGCGATCGCGGGGGATTATCAAGGAGCGTCTGCCTAAACCAACGCGTGAAATCTGAGTTGTGCTCTTTGATTATTTCTCCCTGCGTCCTCTGTATTCCCCGGTCACTATACTTCTTCTCGATTAACCTTTTGTGCTTCTGTACCCAAGGATCGACCAGTTCTAAATGTTGTAGCGCGACGAGGTTTGCTCGATCAAAGTCTGCGCGTCGAAAATCGAAGTCTGCATGCAGTATGCGACGACCCTCTCGGTGACCAGATCCGTCGAGCTTGCCAAGGTGCCTGTTGACAGGAAGACCGACAGGGTTCTCGATGTCTAGATAATTCATGCAGAAAGAGATGCACTCTTCGGCCAGAAAGCCCTTGGCTATGCTTCCATCTGGACGGGACCTGTTGCGAACGTATCCTTTGATGTGTCCGTTCATCCTTTCGAACGCCATCATGCTGTGGAGGAACATCGGCCCGAGTTGTACAATGTCCTCCACGACATGGACCAGGAGATGCACCATAATGTCGAAGAATGCGGGTGGGAAGTAGACCTCAAGCTCACGTAGTATCACCACGATCTCCTCCTGTAGCCTCCCGAGCTGATTCACGCCAATCGACTTCCTAGAGATGACGTCGAAAAACTTGCATAGGCCAAATAACGTTTCACGAACGTGCTCGTCGATTATCCCTCTTAGTGCGACCGGAAGTACCTACGTCATTAGCACGGCACAGTCGTGAGACTTCATGCCACTGAACCTCTGCTTCGCCTCGTCTAGGTATCTGCTTATCTTGCCCGCGTAGCCGTAAGGAAATTTGACTCCTAGAAGGCACTTGAAAAACTGTTCGATCTCATCCTGGCTTAGAGTGAAGCAAGAAGGAGGGCAGTAATATTCGTTCTTCTTGAACTTTTTACCCTTCCGACGACCTTGTGTCGTCTCTGACTCATGATCATCGTCATCTTCCTGATCATCAGGAGTAGTGCGTCCTCCGTGAAGCTCCTTCCGAATACCCAAGCATATCAGGTCGTGCCTTGCTTTCGGACCATGTTTCGTCTTATCTGGCATGTTGATTATGGTGGCGACCAGACTATCGCACACATTTTTTGTGATATGCATGATGTCGAGGCTATGAGGCGTGCGGAGAAACTTCCAGTATGGCAACTCCCAGAAAACAGACCTTGTTTTCCATACCTTCATCAGCGGCTTGTCTTGTTGCTGCCTCTTTTGCTTCTTTCCAGGCTTAGGACAATCTTTCCAGTTTTTCAGCAACTCTTCCACTTCTTCGCTGCTCCTATGCTCTGGGATTCCTCGGGTCTCTGATTTGCCATCGAACAGGTCTCCATGTTTTCTCCATGGATCATTCTTTCTGAGCCACCTCCGGTGCGCCATGAACACGGTTTTCGATGACCCTGGATCTTTCTCTAGTTGGAGATAGGTTGTGTTATCCATGCACCTAACGCATGCGCAGAATCCTTGGATAACCTGCCCCGAGATATACCCGCAACCTGGATAGTCTTGCACCGTAGTGACCAACGCGGCTCTCATAGTGAAATAATCTTGTGCGACGACGTCGTAAGTATTGGCTCCAGATTCCCATAACGTGGCTAGCTCCTCTTTTCAATAGCCCGAGATACAGATTGATGTCGGTACCAGGTTGTTTCGGCCCTTGAATTAGCATACTCATTTGTATGTACTTCTTCTTCATGCACAACCATGGAGGGAGGTTCACATCCATACAAACACTGGCCAAGTGCTGTGCGTGCTGCTCTGGCTACCGAACGGATTGAGTCCATCGGTGCTCGCACCAAGCCTGATGTTCCTCGAATCTCCACCGAATTCTGGGAATTCGAGGTCCAATGCTTTCCACTATCTAGCATCTGAAGGGTGCGTCAGCAGCTCATCCTTTTCGGGGTCATCATCATCATCTCCTGGCTTCTTCCTTTCCGCATGCCATCGCATGAGCTTTGCTTCCTTAGGGTCCGCGAAATAGCGCTGCAGACAAGGAGTGATAGGAAAGTACCATACCAATTTTCGAGGTGCTTTCTTACCTTTCTTGTATTGACTCACGCCGCACACCGGACATGTGGTTTTCTCCGCGTCCTCGCCCCGATAAATGATGCAATCGTTGATGCATACGTGATATCTAACGTGCGGTAGATCGAGAGGATAGACGATTTTCTTAGCATCCTCGATACTAGTTGGACATGTGTTCCCCTCCGGGAGACGATCGTGCAAGAATGCCGTCATATCGTCGAAGCCTGCGTCGCTCAATTTGTGTTTTGCCTTCATCTCCATAGCCTTGAGCATTACATTCAACCGGGTATCATCGGGCCTGCATCCTTCATACAATGGAGTAACCGCGTCTTTCTCATGTTGCGCAAGCTTGGCTTTCTCTCTAGCGGCAGCCCTGGCATTACTCGTCTGCTTGAGAAGCAGCTCTTGCACATAAGGGTCCCGCATCCAGCCTGACGTTGTTCCATCGTCATCTGCTCCTCCGGCATCTAGATCATCATCATCCCGGTCTGCTTACGCACCTTCACCATCTCCAGGAGACTCTTCATCATCTCGCCCGTTCTCGCCGTGATGATGATCATCGTCATGTTGGCTACCTTCACCATCTCCATCGTCTTCCTCATCGCTTGTCCAACGAGTGTATCCATCCATGAAACCATGGCGGAGCAAGTGCGCCTGCAGATTCCCGGAATCTGGGTCGATCACCCAGTTGAGTTTGCATCTTCTGCACGGACATCTTATATCCGTCTTGTTATTTCGTATCATGTCGGCCATCGCACATTTGAAAAATCTAGCCACAATGCCTTCTCTCATTATGCTGACCATTTTTTCCTGCACGGTGTACACGGTACAATTAGAAGTCTATTAGAACCACATAATGAATGCATGCATGCAATGGTCGATAGAAAATTTCGGCATGACCTATCCTAAAATTAGGACCTTTGCGAAATGCCAAAGTCTTGCCAAAATGGAAATGAATCAACATTTTGGCAAAACAAATGGCAATTTGTTCACATACAAACACAAGAGAGAGAGAGACCGATCCATACACACATGAACATATCATTATCCTCTCCATACACACATGCATGAGCATCATCAATACTCTCCATACACACATATGACCATCGATCCTCTCCATACACACATCATGAGCATCGATCATCTACATACATATGAGTATACCATATACACATGAACACATCCTTACATGGACAACTTACCGAGATGAGAGACCGATCGCGAGAAAGATGTAAAGAAGTGCGCGCGAGACCAGAGAAGGAGATGAGAGACCGGAGACCTTCCTCTATTACTTATGTAACATCCAAGGCAAGTTCTACATGCTAAAAATGGTGAATGGGTGGAGAAATTGAGGTGGGAACAAGAAGATCCCGACTAGATCTAAGGAGGAAGAAGAAGGGGAAAGTGAAGTGTGGGGTGGTGGATGTGGTCACACATGTGCACATAAAGTGCTGTCAAAAAATCGACACATCCGTGGCGCACTCTGCCCTAGTGCGCCACAGGGAGGAGTAACATCCGTGGCGCACATGCCATAGTGCGCCACGGATGTGTCTGGCCGTCTCACAGCAGAGGGGGGCATGCGCTTAGGCGTAGCGCACCCCCTCCATGTGCGCCACGGTTGACACTAACAACCGTAGCGCACCTACCCTACGTGCGCTACAGATGTTTGGCGTGCGGCCAACAGGGCCCTGGCCCACACATATCTGTGGCGCACTATGGCCATGTGCGCCACGGTTGTTCTAGTTACTAGTAGGGCACTGCCCATAGGTGAGCCACGCCTGTTTTAGCCGTGGGGCACTTCAACCATGTGAGCCACGGATGTGCTGATTACCTATAGACATTTTCCTAGTAGTAGCTGCCTGTGCCAAACTTCTAGCTGGCCAGAGAAACAATGACCTACGATGGAAGCACACAGCCAGAAAACTGGCTCATAGATTATGGAACTGCAGTAAAGATCACGCAAGGAAATTTGAGATGGGCAGTGCGGTATGTGCCGCATATGCTAGAAGAACCAGCAAGGGTGTGGCTGAATAATTTGCCACCCGGAAGCATCAATAGCTGGATTGATTTTCAGGAAGCTTCCGTGAGCAATTTCACAAGCACTTACAAGAGGCCGAATCGCCCACAACAGCTTGCTATGTGCAAGCAAAGGACGAATGAAAGAAACAGGGAATTCCTCACAAGGTGGTGCACAATGCGCTACTCTTGTGAAGGGGTAATCGAGTCTTAGGCCATTGCATGGTTTGCACAAGGATGCAGACATGGAAGTGTACTGTGGAAAAGGTTACAAAGAGATATGCCGGCAAGATTGGCAGACATGATAAGAATTGCTGACTCGTATGCGTTAGGAGATCCGACTCAGCCTCTTCTTATGTCGGCAGACGAGATGACTAAGACTCAGATCTACGATGCTTCCGGATCGCAAAGGCGCCATGAAAGGGCCGAGTATAGAAGCAAAAGAAGGGATGAGAGACCAGATTACAGATATGGTTCAACTCAAGTTGCAGCTGTGAGTCAAGATCATCCAGATGCTGGAAGTAGCCAGCATCAAAGGACAAATGGTCAACAACAATGGATACCAAAGAATGATGGCAAAAATCCATATGAACAAAGAAAGCCAGATGAAGACAGTCAGAAATATACTTATGAAATGACATTTGACCAACCGTGTAAGTTCCACACGCCAAGTCCAAGTAAGCCAGCAAATCACACAACAAGACAATGCACTTGGTTTCAGAAGGGAGATAGTGGATTCGCCGTCTAAGCAATTACCAGCACCTCCCCCTCCACCGCTCACAGGAGGAGATGCTCAAGTTGTTGGAGATGAGCATAGATATGAGAACAGGCAGCCGAGATATCATAACCAAGAAAGAAGGGAAGCTATGCATCAGGTGCATAACCCAAGAGGTGACAACGCTCATGTCAGCCATCGAACCAGAAATGAGTACAGAGAGCATCACTAGAGCTATGTCGTATTTGTCATAGAGCCGGATGATAAAAAGAGTCAGTAGAGACGGATGATGGAGGTGAATGCCATAATGCCGGCAATTCCAAAGTACATGCATTGGTCTGAACAGGAAATAAGTTCGAGCATAAAGGATCACCCCAAGATCATGCCAACACCAGGAGGTTATGCTCTTGTCTTGGATCCAACTTTCATGGGCCCTGATATCAATGAGAAGTTTTCCAAGGTACTGATTAACGATGGCAGTAGCATCAAGATCATGTACAAGGATACCATGCTCAAGTTAGGCATCACTATGAACATGTTGGAGCCGACTAAGACAACTTTCCATGGTATTGTGACGTGACTGTCCTGTGAGCCAATTGGCAAGATCTGGGTTGACGTCTTATTCGACAACACAGAAAATTGTCTCACAGAAGCCATAGAGTTTGAGGTGGTTGACCTGGTCAGCTCATACCATGCCTTACTCGGCAGGCCGACTATGGCAAAGTTTATGGATACTCCTCACATTGCTTACCTAAAGATGAAGCTTCCAGGTCCGTGCGGAGTTATCACAGTTGAGGGAGATTACAAAAGATCTATTGCCTGCACCTCAGCCGGATCTTCGCTGGCCGAGTCACTAGTCATAGCACAGGAGTAGCATCAAATGATGGAAGTGGCAGCATTGTTCAAGGTAGCACAAATGTCTATGCCAGCACTCACTAACCCGCATGGCAGTGTATCTTTCCAAGCTACCAAGGAAACAAAAAATGTACAGGTTGATGAGGTTTTTCCAAAGCGCACAGTTACCATTGGTGCTGGGCTGACTGAAAAATAGGAAAGCGAGCTCACCAAATTCCTCTGTGAGAATCAGGATATCTTTGTGTGGTCCACACAGGACTTGCAAGGAGTTCCGAGTGAGCTGGTTGAGCATTCTCTTCATGTAAGACCAGATGCCAAGCCGGTGAAGCAACCCCTCTGCCACTTCGCCGAAGATAGGAGGAAAGTGATAGCCACCAAGATAGCCAGGCTCTTGGCTGCCGGGTTTATCATGTAAGTACTGCACCCAGATTGGTAGTCAAATCTAGTCTTGTTCGATAAGAAAAAAGATGACCCGAACGTGGCAGTGGTGTGGCGCATGTGTATTGACTACATGAACCTCAATAAGGCATGTCCAAAATATACATTTTCCCTGCCACGGATCGATCAAGTCATTGACTCTACTGCCGGGTGTGAGTTGCTATCATTTGTGGATGCGTATTCTGGTTTCCACCAGATACCACTGAACCTGAGTGATCAAATAAAGACAACTTTTATCACCCCATATGGGGCTTATTGCTATCGTACTATGTCGTTTGGATTGAGAAATGCGGGTGCAACATACCAAAGGTCCATGCAAAAATGCTTACATGATCAATTAGGAAAAAAGTATACATTGATGACATGGTGATAAAAACCAAACAAAGTCATACTCTAATTGAGTACTTGCATCAAACATTCGCGAACTTAAGAAGATTCCGGATGAAACTTAACCCGGAAGAATGCACATTCGGTGTCTCGTTTGGAAAGTTACTCGGATTTCTCGTATCCAGCCGAGGAATTGAGGATAACCCGACAAAGATCAGGGCCATCGAAAGAATGGAATTGCCAAAAACCCTCAACAATGTCCAGAAGTTCACAGGATGCCTGGCCTCATTGAGTAGATTTATCAGTCGGCTAGGCGAAAAAGCCTTACCATTATATCAACTGGTGGAAAAATATGTTGGCAACATCACCAATATTAGCGTCACCATTATCCAAAGAGCCATTGTTGCTCTATGTCGTCGCAACCAACAGAGTTGTATGTGCAGTGATAGTGGTAGAGCGCGAGGAAGAGGGAAAATTAGTCCAAAGGCCAGTTTATTATTTGAGCTAAGTGCTCTCTATATCAAATAAAAATTACCCCCATTACCAAAAAATGACATATGGGGTGTATATGGCAGCAAAAAAACTGAAGCACTATTTCTAGGAACACCCAATACGGGTAATATGCGAGGCACCTATCACAGATATATTGGGCAGCAAAGATGCCACTGTCCGGGTGGCAAAATGGACCATAGAGATAGCACCATATACTCTACAACATGATAGGTGAGATGCAATTAAATCTCAAGTTGTAGCTAATTTCTTCGTGGATTGGATAGAAATGCAATACGAGAAACCACTGCCAACCCAAATTACTGGAAGATGCACTTCGACGGATCCAAGACAAAGATGGGTTTGGGTGCCGAGATAGTACTCACATCACCAAAGAGGGATCATCTCAAGTATGTGTTGCAGATCCATTTCGCTGCATCCAACAATGTAGCCGAGTATGAAACACTTGTCCATGGCATAAAAGTGGCCAAGTAAATTGGCATCAAAAGGATCACGTGTTTTGGTGACTCGGATTTGGTTATCCCACAAGTATCTGGGCATTGGGACGCATTGGATGAAAACATGGCACTATATCTTTTTCATGTGCAACAGATTTCGAGATACTTTGACGGGTGTGAATTTCATCACATACCCAGAGCATAAAATGAGGCAGCAGACATACTATCCAAGTTAGGCTCATCTCGGCAAGAAATTCCACCAGGAGTAGCATTGGAACATCTCAGAAAACCATTGATCAAGCTGTCACCAGAGTACAAGTCAATTAGGCTCATCCCGGCAAACCAAGAATCAGGCGCTGTGCCAATGGTCATTGAGTCAGGGGAAGGTTCGAGTAACTCGGGGACTGTTCCACCCACCTTAGGGGATGCCGAATCACACTCGAGGACTCCTCAGGTTATGTCGGCAGAACATGTGTCGGGTGAGCCAATGGAAATGGATGAAGAAACCGATCCTGCACGCTAATACCATCCTGGGCGTAACCAATATTCAGCTACATGAAAGATGGAACTTTGCCAGATGATGAGATACTGGGAAGGCGAATAGAAATAAGAGCAAAAGAATACACAATAATCAACAAGGAGTTGTACAAAAGGAGTGTGACGAGTGTATTGCAGTGTTGCATGAGTCCAGAGAAAGGCTAAGAAATATTGTTGGACATTCACCAAGGATAATATGGGCACCATGCATCGTCAAGAGCATTGATATCCAAGGCATTCCGACATGGATTCTACTGGCCAAGTGCATTGGCAGAGGCACAGGAACTTGTGAGAAAATGCAACGGTTGCCAACGTTACACGTCAAAGTCACACTTACCAGCATCCGAGTTAAAAACTATAACAATCACTTGGCCATTCGCACTATGGTGCCTAGATATGGTAGGGCCATTCAAACTAGCGAGGGGTGGCATGACTCACATACTTGTAATGCTTGAAAAGTTCACCAAATGGATAGAAGTGAAGCCCATCAAAAAATTGGATGGAAAAACAGCTGTCACATTCCTAAAAGATATAATCTTGAGATACGTTTACCCGCACAATGTGATCACAGATAATGCCACAAACTTTGCCGAAGGAGCTTTCGCTCGTTTATGTGGGAAAAACCGAATAAGAATTGACGTAGCATCAGTCGCTCATCCAGAAGCAAATGGACAAGTTGAACGAGCTAATGGCTTGGTTCTATCCAGGATAAAACCCCTCCTAATGGAACCACTCCATAGATCACCTGGTTGCTGGATATAGGAACTACCCTCAGTACTGTGGAGTTTAAGGACAACTCCAAATCGATCAACTGGCTATATGTCGTTCTTCCTTGTGTATGGGGCAAAAGCAGTTTTGCGTGCCGACATAGAGTATGATTCGTCAAGAGTAAGACAATACTCGGAAGCCGAGGTAAAAGAGGTCCAAGAAGATGGAGTTGACTTACTCGAAGAAGCAAGGGAATTGGCATAGTACAGATCCGCCATATACCAACAAAGTCTCTGACGCTATCATAGCCAGAAAGTTCAACCTCGTGTTTTCCAAGAAGGGGATGTGGTGTTCAGACTGGTGCAACGCACAGCTGGTATGCATAAGTTATCACCCCCATGGGAAGGACCATTCATTGTAAGCAAAGCATTACACAATGATCCATATTATCTGATAGATGCTCGTGAAGCAAAAAAGAACAAGGCGGACAGATCAGGCGATGAGACCAAAAGGCCGTGGAATGTGGCATTGCTCTGTCCTTTCTACACTTAGGAGAAGCAGTGTATGTATCTCTCAAACTCTCATATGTTGTATACTTATGTCGGCTATGTGCTGATAATAAAATGGTATGACTCGAAAAACTGACTCTGGGACTGCCCCTTATGTTTATACTTTGACAATTCTATGTTGGCTGGCGTAGACACTTAAGACTTATCTCGTAACAAGTAATGTTTACTCGGATAAAATCAACTCTTCAAATATGTTGTTGTCCGAAAACATGGATTCATGGCAAGCAAGAGGAAAAGATCAACGACGAGTAAACATGAACACCGGATAAGTAAAGGGAGAAACGCGAGTTGACCATATGTATGTTTTTAACTAACCCACTGCAGGATATATTGGTTTGCATGTCGAATGATCCTACGTCAAGTGGTCTAGTTTCATGTATGTTAACTCAATCCTTAGAACTTTGAGACTCTAATGTCGAACGCCAAAAAAGGTACACAAGAGCCAAATTCAAGGAAAAGGGGGAACGACAAAATGAAACTCGAGGACTTGCCCCTGGATGATTGGAATTCAGAGCAAATTAAAAGTTTAAGCCTTACCAAAAGGCACACACCCAAAATAAGTGCACTTTATGTTACATATGCACCCGACATACCGGGGATCTCATCAAAGTTAAGTGTTTTTCATAACCAGCTTCAGAAGCAGCTGGACTCGGAGGAGTGTTCTTAGGGATGGAGATGGGAGCGTCATCTGGAGCGTCTGCTGAGTCAGGTGCATCGGTTGCCGATTCTGCAGGATCGTCTGACTCGGTGGCCTCGCTGTTAGCACCTTCGTCATCGGCAGTCTCGGCAAGAGGCTCACCAAGGACGAGGAAGCTGGGCCCGTCGCACCAAGCATGCACCAGAGCATACTCGACCATTGCATAAGCTCGCTCCTAGCGCTTCTCGATGAGCTCAGGATCATGGATCCACTTACCTTCAGCCCTCATGCGCTCGAGAACATCAAGGTTGATGTCCTCGTACCATGAGAGCACAAAGGCAAGGGCCTTGTCCGCTGTAGCTTGACCGGCCGATTCACGACATTGATCTAGCTTGTCCTTAGTAAGAAGCAGCTTGGCAGCAAAGGGTTCGATAAGAGCGGGCACATCCTCATCCGGCCAGAGCATCCTGAACGCATGGATTGCCGACTTGATCAAGTCGACACCACATGACTTCAGAGTGGTTGCACGTTCTGACAGCGCCGCCAGGTGCTCATCAATGGTGATCTCGCCATCAGCAGGAGCTCTAGACTCGGCTCTAATCTTCTTCATGGCCCTTATTGCGAACATCTCAGCCTCAGGGAAGTAAGTAAGGACAAGAGTATAGTGAAACATGAAATAACATTAACAAAACAATGAAAAAGAGGCAGTAAGTAAGGATAGGAGTATAGTGAAAAGGGCAAGAACTCGCGACCGAGAAAAGAGTTGATGGCGCCAAGCTTGCTTAGCCAAATCTTAGCCTTGGCCTGAGGAGCATCCAGGTCCTGGTGCGCCAAATGAACCGCCAACTCAGCCTCTTTGAGCAGCTGGTTGGTCTTCTCGGCACTGGAAGAATGTTGGTCATCCTTCTAGGAAAGCTCTTCCCGCATGCCCTTCACCTCGGACTGATGCTTCTGCTCCATATCAGCCATCTACTTCTTCAGCCGAGTCACCTCGTCTCGCTCCTTTTGGAGCTCGATCCGGTGCTTCTCTGCTTATTCAGAGCATGCGACTCGTTAGTAATAGAAAGCTATCTCAGATCCATAGAGATAAAAATAAAAAAGGAATAAGCAGGGCGGAGACAAAATTTCCAAGAGCTTACTTTCAGCATCGTTGATCTGTAAGTGCAAAGCATCGATGGTAGATTAGGCAGAAGCTGTGGAAAAACAACACAAAAAATTCAAGGAAATGAAACAAGAAGGGTCTGCCGAATAAAAGGAAGATGAGTAAGGAAAACTACCTTGGCCCTGAGCCTCAGCTTTTAGATCTTGGTGAGCGAGCTCAAGCCTTCTATACTCCAGGAGGAGAGCCTGATGCACCTTGGTCCACTCGTTGTGCGTAAGCTACATAACAAAGAGATAGTTAGAGGGTGTGCGATCAAGATTATGGCTGAATAAGAGATGGGTTCTAACTTAGAGCTTAAAGCAGACTAAGTTCCTTACTCGGCAGTAACCTCGGGGACTAGGGATCATGTATAATAAAAGATACTTAGTACGCAAAAGAGTAAGAGAGTTACATACCTCGTTCACTTCATCCGCTTTGGCCATCAAGGCGATGGCTTGCTAAGTCATGTCCGAGACAGCCTTAGGGCCCAGCTTCATCTTTTTGCCAGCACCGGAGCTCACCTCTTGCTCGCCAGCCATGTTCTAGGCAACGGCATAACGCTCCGCAGAACCAAGGCCAATCCCGCTACGTCTGAGTGAGGACTTTCCCTCTCTGCAGGGTAGTTCCTAACCCGGCTACCATGTTCCGAACTCGATAGCGCTGCTAGATGCATCTATAGTTTAAACACACAGCTGGGCCGCACATGTCATCCTCTCATCAGAAGAAACGTGTGCATGATAAAATTTTCCTTGGCTCGTGCCTCCCTGATTTGAACTTGATAACGTTGCTTGAACTATATACCGTTAATGACGATGATGGGTCCCACATGACAGCCTCTTATTAGAAGAATCGTGTGTATGATGGAATTTTTTCCTTCGCTCCTGTTTCCGTGTTCCGAACTTGATTGCGATGTTGTTTAATCATGCACCTGGACCCATATGTCATCCTCTCATTAGAAGAAACGTGTGTATGATGGATTTTTTTCCTTCGGTCGTGCTACCCTATTCCGAAATTGATAGCGCTTCCAGATGCATAATCATGCAGCTAGGCCCCACGTGTCATACTCTCATTAGAAAAAACATGTGTATGATTGAATTCTTGCCCTCGGTCGCGCCTCCGTGGTAACTTGATAGCGTTGCTCGCTGCATCAGTCATTTATTCAGGCTGTTTGGTCCCATATGTTAGCATCTCATTAGAAGAATCGTGTTTAAATGATTGAATTTTTTCCATCTCTAGTGCTACTAGGTCCTAACTAGATAGTGTTGCTCGACGAATCTGCTGTTTGGTCACACTGCTGGGTCCCACATGTCAGCATCTCATTAGAAGAAAAGTGTGCATGTAGGACTTTTTTCTCGGTCATGCCTCCGTGTTTCGAACTTGGCAACATTGCTCGATGCATCAGCTGTTTATATAGTATGCTGGGTCGCACATATCAGCATCTCATTAGAAAGAAATGTGTGCATGCTGGAGTTTTTCATGTTCGTGCCTCCGTGTTTCGAACTTGGCAACGATTCGTGATATATCGGCCATTTATACAAGCTCGTGGGTCCCCCATGTCAGCCTCTTAGCATAGGAAATGTGTGCATGCTGAAATTTTTACTCGCTCGCGCCTCCCTATTTGGAACTTGGCAATGTTGGTCGGTACCTACTCTGTATTAGGTCTCTCCGGTGGGTCCCCCATGTCATCCTCCTATGTAGAGGTCAAGTGTGTATGTTGGACATTTTTTTTGGTCACGCCTAGTTTTGAGCTTGGTAATGTTACTAGGTCCCATATGTCAGCCTTCTCTATGCAAAAAACGTGTATGCTGGAAATTATATATATATTGATAAACCTAGGATTTGAATCGAACTCAATACTTCAACAAATGGCAACTTCATGCGCTTCCACTATGCTAGAACTAACTATGCTACTCCTAAAAGATTAGGTTTAGAAATGTTGAAATCACTAAAAATGAAAAGGCAGCGATCCTGACGATTGCCATAAAAAATGCTATATGGTCTGTATAAATAAATCTTGGGTAAGCAAAGCTTGCACTATACTTTACCAGAATGGAACGAAAAATGCTAAAGTAAGATAATTTTGGGCGATAAAAAAATTGGGTCTAATCTTGTGAATAAATGGGCTTATTATCATGGGATTCTAAAGTTTGCTTCATGCTTAAAAAAATAACAATTTGTTGAGGGTTGCCGGCCCACAGCTGATCTGACCCCAAAATGGATAAATTAGCGAGATTTTTGGCCAAAGTTGGGTCAAAAGTACTATTTTCTAATGAGCTCCTCACTGAAGTTGCAATGTTTTCGCAGGACTTGGGTCAAATGGATAATATTTTCGTGAGCTCGTTAATTAAATGTAGTTGGTAAAATATACTGTGGTTCGGCGGCTCTGCTAGACCATGTGAAAGTGAACCCAATCCCACCTTGAAAACCCACGGAAACATTTGGCAACCCTATTCAAATGACATTTGAAAATTGAATCTAGTTCATATGGTAAGATCACCATTTCTCAAAACCCAACCAAACCAGTGCACCTTGACAAATCCAATCAACCAAATACTCCGTAGTATGTGACCAGTACAATCACAAAGTTTCATCCAAAAATTGAAATATGAAATTCTTTTGGACATAGAAAACGAATTTGGCCAAACTTCACTATTTTGAGCAGTGATCGCCCCAAACCTTGTTCCCCATTGATCACCCATCTCTCCCCCAGTACCAACCAGTGCATTGAACCAAACTAGACCCCTACCAATGCACCATGTCGTGCATGCCCGAGCAAACCCCGGCCAGCCGACCATGGCAATCTAGAACCAGCCATCGCCGCGCCTAGCCACCGTCTCCGGGAAGCACGCCAGCATCCATCGCCACCCCCTGTCTAGCCCTCAAGCCTTGAGAAGTTGTGGACCACCAAGAACGCACACGCCTAGTGTGTCTCTGTCATGTCCAGAGCGCGTCATATCGCCGCGCTCGACATGCTCGCATAGACCGTGCCTTGCCTTCGCCTCCCGTGCCTGCGATCACCACCGTCCCAGGAGACCACCAAACATGCCCATTCGTCGCGCGACCCGTAGCACCCGTGCATCGTCAAAACCACCGTCGGTGCAGCTTAGAGCGTCGACCCATTCTGACCAACCTCGACCGCCCCTTGACGTGCCATCAAGCCGTTAAGGACCGCCAGGAGACCACGCACTGTCCCCTACCTTCAGCCATGCTCGTAGCTCGCTGTAACCCTGACCCCGACGAGCACTGCCCATGCCACTCGGCCTCTCTCGCTCGCCTATAAAAGGAGGCCTTCCCCATTCGTTATCTTCACACAATCTCACTCCCAACTCTCACTAATCCTTCCCACTTATTCCCGGAGCAACGCGAGCTCTCCCTCGCTGGATTTTCGCCGGAGCCTACCGCTTCTAGAGGAGAAGGGCACCGTTGATTGGAGCCACCCCAGGAGGAGCCGCTAGTACAAGGAGAACCGTCGTCGTCAACTTTGTCGTTTGCCCCCATTTCCGACCATCGCCTGAGCCCCGGTGAGCCGCCCCAGACCCCCACTGGTCGTGCTAGGGTTCGAACCCATCATGTTCTGTTCGACGAGGACGATGGCCGTGAGCCGTTGATCCTTGATCTAATCCTACGGTCGTAGTTAGTCTGTACCCATTCGCACCCCCTGTCCCACTAATGCGTGGGGACACCACTTAATCAGCCCGCGCGCGTGCTGTGCGTAGTGGGCCGCCCAGTTAGAATTACCGCACGACCCAGTTAGTTTGAATTTAGGTTTACCTATTTAGTTTCAACCCTAGTTCTGGCAGTAGATTTAAAATTTAATTCAGTGAGTTTTATTGAATCAAATTGCATGAAACCAACTTTGTTAGAAAGGTAGGGAAATTCTGAATCCAAGCCCGTTGGATTCAAACCATTTGAAATTATAGATCATCTATAGTAAAAATAACAACGCAGAGACTATTCTGCATTCAAACATTTTTCAAAATTCAACCATAAATGCTTTTTGAGTTGATTCCAACTCTCAAAAATCACATTTGATAAGACCTTTCTTAATATATAAAAATACCTAGGTTTACTTGGAGTAACAATGGCAAGTAATAAAAGAATGTCCCATAGGCATTCCTAGTCACTTTAATTAATTAAAATAATAAGGTTAAACATTATTAAATTATGACACCACTTTAAATAACATTTCCAAGTATTGAAATATGTGGTGATGACATGTGTCAACATGATCCCATGTTTCAATTGTAGAATATTAAATCTTAAGTAGTTTTTCAATGAGTAGAAATTAGTTTTCAAATAAAATAAATAAAACTATTGCTTTAATCCTTGTGATGATTATGATGATGCTAGATCATCTAGTGTGAGCCCTTGTGTGCTAAATATAAGTAGTTAAGTATTCTTTGGTGATTGTGTACTTCGTATTTATTTATAGACGCTAGTACCGACCAAGGATACGAAAAGGAAGGAGACTAATACGAAGAGGAAGCCGAGGAGAACTTCAACCACTGCACAAGGCAAGCTTCACCATACAAATTAACTTTGCAAGTTAACACTTGCAACAGTGAAAGCTAGATAACCTATGCAATGCATTAGGCATGCTTGATTAGACAAACTTGAATATCCTAAATCCCAGTTTACTTGCAAGCTTGATTAATTTATTTCTTTATCAAAGCTTTTATTTATGTTTACTTGGTGACTTGTGAAGTTTTGGAAAGTTATTAGAGGTAGCATAAAGAGCATAAAACTTGGCGTACGTTAGGTAGAACTTGATGTCATCATGAGGCATGAGATCATACTTAGATAAGTCCCACTTGATTACCACCCCTCATTAGTGTTTACCCCCAACCTTAGTGGTTAGTGCTAAGCATGAAACTTGATCACTTTAGATGGGAATACTTGGTGAAAATGATTATTAAAAACTTAGAGTGAAATGTTTTGACATGTGTTGGTGAACACCAGATGATTTGTGATGATGAAAATGTTGAGGCATGAGCCTTAGCCCTTTATAAAACTGATGGTTGTATTCGGATGCGATTCCATTCCAATTTTACCGTACAACTACAATACCCGAAATTGGGTTGGGATTGACTGGAAGTTTATATACCTTAGTATGGGTTCGCTTGTGGCCTAGGTTTGAGCTGAGGCTACCTCGTGATGATTGTCCACCTCTGCAGTTCCCAAGATGACAGATGGTCATGGTTGGGAGGCCAAACTCATAGGAGAGGTGCCTATACTAGGGTCTGTAATTGAAAGGTTAGGCTTGATTATCCGCATACTGAGTATAGTGAATTCAGGATTGCTCCTGACGGATGTATCGAATATTGCGGTGAAACTGTACCACCTCTACAGAGTGTCAAACTATTCGAATAGTCACGTCCGCGGTTATGGACAGTTCGAGTGGCCATACTATTCCATCATCGGATGTTTTCAAAATGACTTGTGAAATGAATCATGACTTTGACTTGACCACAACAGGTTTGTGAAAGTGAAAACTAAGTTCCCACTTAGGTGTTATAAAACCTTAAACTAGTTTTGTTTGCTTCTAAACTCAGTTAGAGATAAAACTGGCTTTTTGCAAAACAACCTAGAGCTTATCATTCCTACTTGAGCCACTTACTTGTTAGTGATAATTTGCGAGTACATAAAGAGTACTCATGGCTTTCTACCTGGCTATTCCTATGGCCAGACTATGAGGAGAACTATCAGGAGGATGGACCGCAGGAAGTCTACGACAACTAGGATCATCTCCCATCATCAGCATTTCCTGTGACCATGAAGATGGAGCCTCGCCCATGCTACCGTTATTATATTATTCCATTGCATTGATTGTACTAAGACTAGATCATGAGATCCTTTATTTGTAAGACTATTATTATGGTTTGTAATGGATGATGAACTATGGTACCAATCTGCTATGTCTCGCAAAAATGGTAATCCTGGGACTGCGATGTATGGCATAAGAGGCATCTGGGATTAAAAATCCGGGTGTTGACAATTTGAAAAATTCATTTCCATAGGATGAGTAGTAAAAATACATTGTACTACAGGTCGATGGTACAACTGACCTAGCTATACCAACGCGGCATCCAAAATAATGAAGTTGGGATGGGAGAAAATTGAACGATATTGTTAGACTTCATATGACCTAGCTAGCAAAGAACTTTGGCAGCACAAAATTTGAACATGGAAAGTACTAGAGGGAGTTTGACTGATTGACATAAAATCGTGTCATATTCAAGTCTTATAGCGCAGGATCATATTTTTAGGAAAGGTCATATTTTGAGATGGTTTGGGTGGCTTTGAATCTGCCCAATCGATTTGATGTACTCAAAGCCATGTAATCATGCCATTTAAACTGTAGGTGATAGAGACATAGTGGCCTTGACTTGCTAAGCTTCAGACAGCTCGAGTAAGCACTAGCTTACCGATCACTCGAAGTTGTATGCTTCAGTACGATCAAATTAATACATGCCTCAATTAGCGCCAACATGTGGAAATATCATCATGAAAAAGGCAAATAATTCACACATTTAGTTCACAGTTTTAAACATAATAAATACAACCAGTTTGTACACTAGCATATCATATTACAATGTCAGCACATCAGAGCTTGACTTGTTCATTTCACATACACTAGTAGAGTTTCCATAAACATTTTTTTTCGAAGATTGCATAAACATTTTATTTGCCTGCTTTGTCGTACCAAGCCTAGATCAATTACGGCCCAGTTAAAGCCTGTTTCCTAGTCACGGTGACCTATTTTTTATATATAGAAGGAATATTCCTCTAAAAACACAAAGCTGCACAGTAAGAGTACTGATAAATATAGTATAAAAATGACGCTGCAAGATAAGAACCGCTACATGGATTATAATGTGGAAGGAAATACTAATTACAAAAGTATTTAATGGCTCATATAAAATGATTCAAAATAGTCAATAAAACCAGTGTACTAAAAGCAATTGTTGAACCACGACGCAAAAAAAGATGACACAACGATACACGAGAAAGATGCACACACTACTAGGAAAACGGCTATAGGTAATCCACACATCCATGGCGCACATGCTAGTGGTGCCCCATGGGTAAAATAGACGTGGCACACTACTCACAGGTTCCCTATGAATAACTGCCGTAAGCGTGGCGCACATGGGGTGGTGCGCCACGACTATGTGTGTGCCAGGGCACAGGTGGTCGGACCTAGTGCGCTACGGGTATGTGTGCTGCAACAGCTGGGTCAACTTAGCCGTAGGGCAGCCCCCCCTTGTGGATCGCCTTTTTAGCTTTGGAAAAAATAAAAGAAAATGAAAAAACCTTGAAAAAATAAAATAATTTCATATTTAGGTAGATAATGTGGTCTAGTTTCTAGGAAAATTAACAAACATGAATTTCGCCTTTTTCTGTAAAAAAAAGTCGTGACACGGTAAAATGGCCAGAACTTTTACATACGATGTCGAAAAAAATGTTTAATATATCAAAATGACCAGAACGAGATTCCATATCCGTAGTTTCGCCTTTTGGTCGTTTAGCGATTTTTTAAAATCTCAAAATCCGAAAAGAGTAAAAAGTTATGGCAAAAACAAGATTTTTCCTGTAGAAAAAAAAATGAGGCAACTTACCCGTAGCGCACCACCCCTAGTGCGCCACGAGTAAGTTGGGCGGGATTCGAAATTCGAATCACCACCCCGTCCACCTACCCCTCTACTTTTCCCTCCCCCTTTTCCTTCTCCCTTCTCATTCTCCCTTTTCCTTTTCCTTCTCCTTCTTCTTCTCCTTCTCCTCCTTCCCCTTCTCCTCTCTCCGGCCACCTTGCTCCGGCATCCTCCTCTCATTGCAGTAACGGCGGCACGACGACGACCTTATCCTCCTCCTCCTCCTCCTCGTAGCTACGACAGTCGACGGCGGCCTCCTTCTCCTCACCTACCTCCCTTCCTTCCTCTCTTCTTGCAGCGATGGAGGCCTTCTCCTTCTCCTCCTCCTCCTCACAGCAACGACGACCTTCTCGTCCTCCTCCTCGCAGCGATGATGGGTGATGCCGGCGAGGAATAGCGCGGCCACGGCCTCCCGCATCTCCCTTCGGTGGTAGGTCGTGGCCACGGCCATGCCCCGGCAAGGCGAGGCGACACGACGCCGACGAACGGACCCAATTTCTTTTGCAATTCAAAACGAGGGTGTTTTTTTGCATTTTTTTATGTTTTCAAAAAACATTGGCGTGGCGCACATGGAATCCTTCTTGTGGCGCACTAGGTGGTGCGCCACAGGTAAATTTTTACCCGTAACACAGTAGGTAGTGTGATACGGCTAAAACTTAGCCATAGCGCGTGGATAGTGGCGCACTGCTAGTGCGCCAAATATGTTCTTTTTAGATGCGCCAGAGATGTGCCGTTTCCTAGTAGTGACAGCTCAGTCTAGAAACGGAACAACGAGCCTACCATACCTAAACTAGGCCTAAACCAAATTGTCGCCTATCGCACACTGTTCCCACCATCTTTGGGAAGGCTAATAATTGCCACAGGCCCACTTTCAGTTGGATGCAGGTTGCATCCTTTAACCTAAGGGAATTCTATTCCGCGAAACCTCTTGTATGTTGTGTAGACACTGTTTTTCCTCATGAATGGGAACAATGTGCCATCAGGATCCTGCCATCCATGTTTCTTTATCATATTGTCAATTATTGGATAATTGAGACCGAGAAACAGAGAGTTGTCGCCCAGACTATTAACCTGCCTCCAAACGATGACCACTGCAGGCTCAGTATAGCTAGGATGGTGTTCAAAAACATAGAAATGAGCGGATGGATATAGGCGTAAGTTAGTCCCATTTTGACCATGGGGAATGACTTCATCCTGTTCTCCATGGGTATCCCCCATGCCATATGTCATAATTATGATCATCAAGCGTTTGCCGTCAGGCGATCGAGCGAGGAACCACATGCCTGGCTGATAATTCAGAATAGGTGCTGGGATTACAAATGGCATCTTCTTTTTTCCTACAACATCCTAATTGGATACAAAAAGTGTGTTACTCGCATACATATTCTAACACAAGCATTCTTCAATGTTCATGCTAACAGTGTGAACAGGAAAATCCTGATAAGTAATTGATTTTTCCTATTCTTCTTCTTCCATATCTTACTTTCCTAGTTTTTGTATATTTTAAAAGAGGGACCGACCATTCAGTTATATAAAAAGTGAGGGACTCTTTGGATCACATGAACATATGAATGAGAAAAAATGCTGGCAGTGCCACTATTTATTGATATAGAGGCATGTCCACTTGAATCCTATAGGATTAGATACCTATAGGGTTTTGGATCAAGTGTAGTGTTTGATTGCATAGGAAATATGAAGGAATTGTACAAAGAGGTTATAGTGGATTGAAAGTTTCCTCCAAAATAGAGTGCCAATCCTTTGAAGGAATTCATAAGGATTATACTCTTTTGAATCAAACAACTTTTATAGAATAAAATCAAAGGATCCAAATCCTACAAAAATCTTATGCTGATCCAAAGGAAATGATTAGTGTCCTACAAAAATCCTATGTGATTCCTACAATCTGAGGAGGGCCTGAAAGTACAAACAAATCAAGAAACCTGGCTTCAGTGTTTTGCCCTGACATTTGAGATGCTGGTTAATACTTTTCATATTCTAACAATGAACGAACTAAATAAGTGGAGGGACGCGTTCATACACTTATTTTTGAAAGACTTATTACTAGTACTAATTAATTAGTAGCAATTGTTCATCCATATTTTTTAGGACATAAAGGGTGTGCTCATTCAGTCATATGAAAGGTAAAACATAAGCAAGGTAGTTAAGGAACAACTTCAGTAAATCACTCACAATATATCATGGAACTAGAATTATCTTAAAATGTGGGATCCTAGCAGTAGGTGCAGCCTTCACCTGCCACCGCAAAAATGAGGCCACCGTGTTCACTGGAATCATGACACTGTCTCCTTCCATGACCTGAATGGTCCAGACATGTCCAAACTTCGCTACCACCTTCAAGGTAGGTGATTTCACTATCGAACAACGCGAGAAGCTTGTAGTTTGTGTAACCCCCACCTTCTGTGGGCACTCTACAGATTACGATCTTAAGCATGTCATGACATCCATCCCACGACTTTTCATACTTTTCTCCATAGCTATGGATTCGCCAAAAAACAAAATCTTGAAATATGCATGAGTATAGAAAAGAGTACAGGTAAATGTGGGAACCTAGCTAGCTAGTAGCACTACCTGATATATATTGGTAATGACGTGCACTCAATGCCAGAAGTATCCATCGATGGAAGGTTGATTACTCGATACGTGTAGATGTTCTCTAGGCACCAGACCACGCTCGGGTCCACGGCGGCGAGCCAGTCGCCATTCATGCCCACCGGGAATTTTTAATGAATGAAGGAAAGGATGGCGGTGCACCGAGGATGGTCGAGGGGCACTACGTCATAAAATATGTCGTGCAGATGATTTACCATCATCTCGTCATAGTGCTCGTCGAACCAATGAGAAGGCTAGGGCATTAGTTGGCAGGGTTCATTCCAATGGTGCAAAGTCCATTTTGTACCTTCGTTCTTGTCGATATGATCGTACAACATATTGAAGTATGCGGCTAGCCTAACGGTGCTGGAAATGTCCAGACGTTGAACGATGAGATCGACAACGTTCATGTTGAGTTGATCCCACTTGCATCGCCCGCTGAGCTACGAATCGACCATCACGGCCAGATGGATTTAGGCGGAGTAGGCGGTTGCAGTTGTGATTGTGGTTTTCTAGAGGAGGAGGGGGAGAGTTAATGCAAGAAACTGGTGAGAGGAGAGAGCGTGGGGGAGATAATGGGCGGAGTGGGGACTGGGAACTAGGGAAGAAGATGGAGAGGCAAATAAAAAAACGAGTGGAGTGAGATTTTACTTTCTTGGTCTTTTAGTAGCAGCATCGAGGACGCATCGTCGCCTAGAATTCACTGTATGTTAGACTAGCATGCCACTGAGCTAATCCTACATATCATAGGTGCAGTATGTTATAGTCACATCAGTTTGATCAGAGGGTTTTCTTTTTACAGCATTCATTTCAAAATAGTATTTTCAATGAAAAAAGGAGGACGAACTACTACTACTAGTAGTAGCCACGACATGGACACATGTACTTTCACCTTGTTCCCCTACATGCAGAAGTTGTAGTACAAGGACCGAAAATATATACACCAGATTCAATGCACATACGTGCGTGTCCGTGGTAACTTTTGAATGTTGCATGTGTTCATATATACATGGAATTACACATGTCTAGCATGCAACCCCATAGAAAAATGAGAGACGTGTGCTACATGCATGAACACAATATTTAACGTGCATGACTTTGAATCATAGACAGGCATGCCCTGTTTAGATCGGCCCCACTTGCCAGTGAGAACCTGCATGCATCATGCGCTCGGAGCCACTAGAGACGTCCATGATGGAAAATACAATTTACCACCAGTTGCACGCGCAACTATATGTTGCATGTGGTTCTTCCAAGTTATTTATAAAATGTGAAATAAATCATGAACATATCGTATATAGTTCGTCTGTGAATTTCTAAACCAAAATATTACATGGTTTTGCCACTACAGAATTAGCAAATGCACACAAGATATCGTTTCATTAGGTTTTTTCTTTTTTACACATGTCACGTAAGATCATATTATGTGAATGGGTATTGTATATGCACGAGAAATAACATAGCCAATGTTCCTGATTTATTTCACATTTTTTGGGAACTCAAAAGTGCAACAAATAATAAAGGGGTGCAGGCAAAACGAGTTGCACAATAATCGACACACACTGGCGAAAGCTATGGCTTGCATACGAAAGGAGTTTGATCAAATTGCACACCTTGTACTTACATTGTGGCGAAATGAGCAGTTTGAGTACAGCAAGCTAATGCCTCAGGGCCATGCGATACAAATGAGGCAAAGAAAATAATTCAAGATGCGCAAATACCTATTCCATATAATCACTATGTTCAGCACATATTCCTAGAACTGTTAATTATGCCGGTTACAATCCTTCACATTGGCCAAGATTGGGACGAACCACAATGAGTCTGCCGCTAATTCCAGCCAATGTTTTTTGAGAAAGCAATAGCGGTGTCTTGAGCATTCATACTAAAGCGACATATTTTAGGACGAGAATTAAATCCATCGAGGCTAACTGCATGCGGCGAGGTGTATACACAGTGGCTCCTCGTTAGATCTCTAGGGCCAAGTCCTGGGGTGCCAACTAGAATAGTAATCAGATAGTTCAATTCAAGGAAGATAAAAAATGCCCCAAGGTTAGAAACCCTCTGCAATTGCCTCAGTGGAAGTAACCCGCTAGTGTCAATCAAGAAAACATGGCAGCAAAATCCACTAGAATAGGTGTGAATAGTGCGGTCGTGATGATAAGCAACATTATCAGCGACTGGATAACCACCATGAGTACTGTCCTACTGCCTATCACTAACTCCCTCAATATTGATCAGAATAAGGCTACCACCATCAGGAGATCTTGCTAACAACCATAGATCAGGACCATACTCACGATTACCATAAAAATCGGATGGCCCCGAAAGATGCACATGACCTTGCAACGAAAGAACATTCAGAGTTCAGTTCGGAAATATTAGAATGATGAAGCTAAAAAAATTATGGATGAAAATTTTATCCTATTCCCGAGGATCCCATGCATAAAAATTACAATATAAGTTACGGCATAGACAACTCCCTTGTGGATAATTGCATCGCGGTAGCTGAACATGCTGAACTTGTTCTCAAGAACAATCCAGATACCATGAGGACCATCAAGGAAGACAATTATAGTGTCAAAGATGGCCAGCACAAATAAATCATTATAGTTCCTAGTAGCTGTGGGAACTCGGCAAATGGCTATCTTCAGTAGATTAGTTGGCTGCCCAGCGGCCATAAACTTAATTACCTTGGAGGTGGTCTCAAAGTCTAAGATTTCTAGTAGACGAATCCGGCGATGAGTGAACATATTCACAAGCTCCCAGTTCCAGGCGAGGCCAACAGTGGCGATCCAATTTTTGTTCGCGCCTGCCCACTTCTTACCCTCATAGTCTGGCATCACAACATGGGAGGAGGACCTGTCCAGCGGTGTCAGCTTGCACAAGGTCCATCTGAACTTCTCCTATGGCTTGTGCTTGCCCCTTCCGCTATAGTAGCTACCCCTGTAGAACTGCTTCTTGCGATTATCATGGTAGAAGACATTGTACTCACTCGGTAGCTTAGTCAGGTGAGAGTGAAGAACACAGGGGAGACCAAACGGATGAGATTTTTCTAGGGACAAACTATGTAAAATTCATAACTTGAGTTCTGTTTATCCAAAAAAGGCAAATAAGATATCAATAGATTCATAAAAAATAAATCCTACACTACTGTGGGCTTAATTTTGTATTTTTCTTCTGTAAAAATGGAAATTTGTGCAGAGACAAATAGAGGCTTATGTTAAATATATAAATTATATAGAAATGTTTTTAAAGAAAATTTAAGTTTATTTAGACTTTAAATTGTTAGTTTTGTGTTTAGTACTATTTGTATTGTTTGGTTTAGTGTAAAAAATTCATTTCATTTGCATTGCATGCATTCATATGTTTTTGCTTGAATATTTTTAATGAGAATTTGGTGCTATCATTTTATATGTAGATTTTGGTGCTAGTGGTGATTGTGATTGTGAAGATTGTTGCTACTCCCCCAACTACCAAGGCAACTGGTGCTACATGTTTTTGTCCTATTATTTTGACTATTCACTAGTGATATTTTGAATAGGGCTTGCATGTAATTTTTGCAAAGTATATAAATATGTTATGCTTGGGAAATCCTAGTAGTGGTATCTTAGTAGAATTTCTCTGTGTTAAGATACTTGCCATGTTATAATGCTTAGCCTATCTAGTAGCAAACAAGGGTTGAATATATTCATGCTATGTAAAATTTTGCTAAGTCTTTGACTTATGTTTTTGCTTAATAAAACAACTAAGTTAATGAATCACCTGGGTGGAATGGTATGATTGAGTTATGTTGAGTGGTTACACAAGGCCCATGTCTATGGTTTACCTTGTGTATCACACTTGTGGAAAGCAACCCAGGAACAAAGGGATTTGAGATACTTAGTGTTTAGAAGCTTCTAGTTCAACCACATGGCATATGGGCTCTACCTTGATCATTTAGGTTGCAATAACTTAGCCAGATGGACAGATGGTGGTAGGGTGATAGGCTGGAACGCATCCATTTGGTCTAAGGGAAGGCTTCTGAAATATCTCGTCTCGATGCATGTCGAGTATTGTGGGGAAAGTGCACCACATATCAAGAAGGAAAAACCTAAGTACTTAGACGTGTCCCCGGCAACAAACAATTTGAGCATCAAGACATTGAAGCTATCAAGGATCTCCTCATCCCAATTTCTAAGTTAAAAACTTGTGGTTGAACAAGGTTTGAAATGTCTATTGGTGGTTCCTCGGGAGTTTTTGTCAAACAAAAACTTAGTGTTTTCAAATGATAGGAAATATCTATTTTGAGCAAAGCAAGCCTAAGCAACACTTAGCCAAATTCATATAGATGTTAGATACTACTATTCTACTACGGTATCACTTGCCAATACAATTCCAAATGTATTGACCCACTGTGGCTATAACTTATGATGTTGCAGGTTACTCTGATGAGGATTAGGGATTATGAGTCTACACTCAACATGCTTGCCTGTGGCACATGAAGATGAAGACTTTACTTTATTTATTTATGTTATGAACTCTTTTACTAGCCTTTGGCTATGGAGTTGTAAAAGACTATGTTTATCTCCGGAATGACGATGTAATAAAGACCTTTGTATCTGTGTACTTCATCTTAAATTGTGGATGCTAGCAATTGATCCAGGGACTAGCATTGCAATCACAGGGGCCTTAACCTTTATAAATGTGGGGTCTTACAGATGGTATCAGAACACTGTGTCGCCTTTAGGATTATGACCCTAGGATGGATTATACTAATAAAACCACTAAGGAAACATGCAACTCTTTGCAAATCCCACACTTGTCTTTTTCTTCTCGTAAATCTTTCTAATTTTCTTTCTCGTCTCAATTTGTAGATGTCCACCATCAATGAAGCCGTCAATAAGGGACCACTCATGACCATGACTTTAGAAAGTGAGACGGAGTTTCCCAAAGCACTCAAAACCCTTATGGTTAGCTTGGGAATGCATGATGAGGCCGTGTACAAAGGATTTCTAGTTATGGATGAAGGAGAAGAATATTGGTGGGTGCAACTTCACTTGTACAAAAACAAGGGATGCAACCACAAAGAGTCAGGATTCTACATGGTCACCAACTCTGAAATGTATACGACATTCTTTGACTCTGCAAGAAATGCAGCTTGGAATGCTATCAAGGAGCTTGGTGAAAGACTCAAGTGTAGAATGCTCAACACTAAAACTGACATTGAGGAGGACAATAAGTATACCCAAGACTTAGAGACCGCCATAAAACATCTAAGAGAAGATATCATAGACTTAGCATATGAGTGCAAATTATAACGTACTTCTGCTAGTTGGACCACCACACTTGTCGTATTTTCACAAAAAAAATTTAGTGTAAGTTATGTTGAACCTTAGTGTTTGTGGTAGACTTTGTATGCCATGACTTGTATGTTTTTATGGATGATGTATGCTTTTGTTTCATATTACTGTCTTGTTTTTGTCTTACTTGTGTTGTTCTAATAATTCTCTATCTTACATTAGATGCCTAGCTTTGTGATCAGCAATGCCGAGGAGTTCAATGGAACTCGTTTTGGTTCACGCATCTTGCAGTTTAGTAGTGTGATCAACCTCCCACTTCCTAGTATCAAGGCACTTCTGCTCACCAAGTTTGAGAGGAAGGACCTTTGGGGCTTTAGAGTCACACAGCCAGGACGTCAGACGGAGCCACTAACGGAGGAGATTTCCTTCAAACTAATGCACGATGATAAAGAGAAGGGTATAGATGTAGTCATGCAGGAGCTGCTCGGATGCCTCTGCGGACGCCACTCCACCGAGCTGAGAGGCCTCTACTTCCACCCGTTCGGGAGACGTGACGAGGAGGGAGAGGCATTGGTGTATGAGGGCGCTACTAGAGAGACGATTGAGCCAGTTTGTCTGTACCTCCAAGACCTCGAGGGCCTTATTAGACACCTCGACACAGATAGGACCAATGTCATGCTTAGCAATGACAAGATCCAGGTCCACTTGAGGGAGAAGGACAAGCTCTTTGCGGAGCAAGACAAGACCGTCAAGGAGATGGAGGCCAGATTCGAGAGCCGGGACAAGAAGTTCAAGAATCAGAAGAAGAGAGTCCAAGACAGAAACAAGAAGATCAAGGACATGAAGGTAGAGATAGAGGCCAAGGACTTCTAGCTCGAGACCCAGCAGGGAGTGATTGAGAGGCTGCGCTCACAGAAGGGAGCTCTCCGTGCAAAGGTCGAGAACTTGACCACTAGTGTCGAGGAGTACAAGACAGCCATGGAGATAGCTGGACTTACACTTGTTGACGCGGAGGTCGACATGGAGGAGTAGTATAGACTACTCGACTATCTTTTATCTATCATACTTTGATTTTTGAGTCGCAATGACCATCTAACATGTGGATGGCTTGCTATGGTGTGTTTACTTTTTCCAAAACTTGTTGTTTACATTATTCAAACTCTATGTTATTTTGAGCTTGGTTATTGTGATTGTTGTTATGTGTTGTATTGTGAATATTAAGAATCTATGGGTTATATCTCATTCCTTTTCCTTATTGAAACCACAGATGCCTCCCCGTTGTGCCAACCCCAACCCAAACAACAACAAGAACGTCACCCCCCGAGATGTAGCTGTTGATGCCAGCTCAAACTCAAATGATGCAGATGATGACTCAATTCATTCAAAATCAGAATCGAAACAACAACAACAACAATCCCAACAATCCACCAGCATTTGACATATTCTCAGGAACAACTGATCCAGTGGTAGCCAATGACTGGTTACGTTCCGTGAACAAGGACTTAGTCTCTGTTGGCTGCACCGACGAGGAAAAGGTCAGATTTGTAGCACATCTGCTCGAAGGACCAGCAGCAACCTGGTGGGATAACTTTCAGATCACCACTCCCCTTGAGGATGTGACATGGGCTATCTTCGAGGATGGTTTCCGCACTGCCCACATCTCATCAGAATTGATAAACCTAAAGAAGAAAGAGTTCCACAATCTGAAACAGCGTCACCGTAGTGTGGCTGATTATATTGAGGAGTTCAACAATCTGGTGCGCTATGCACCGGATGAGGTTGATACTGATGCCAAGAGGAAGGAGAAGTTCCTCGAAGGATTGAATGATGAATTGAACCTGAAGCTATCTGTTGCCTATGACACAACATATTAATCACTTTGTGACAAGGCCACCATCTTAGAAAACAAGATGAAATAGGTTGAGGGAAGGAAGAGGAAGCATAACTTTGATAAGCACAGCTCGGGATCGTCTCACAAGCGTTTGGTACGTTGGAAACGTATCTATAATTTTTGATGCTCCATGCTTGTTTAGTATCTACTTTGATTTACTTGTCCACACTTTGAGGTGCTTTTTACATGTTTTCTGGTACTAACCTACTAACAAGTTCCAACAGTGCCTGATGCCTATTTTTTCTGTTTTTGGTTTCAAAAAAGTTAGTAAAGAAATATTCTCGGAATTGGACGGGACAAAGGACAAAGTCAATTAATTTACGTGGGGAACAAGAAGTCCAGAGGAGAGCCGGAGGGGCAGTCCAGAGGGGCCAGACCCACCCCAGGCGTGGGTGGGCCCCACCCCACGCCTGGCTAGGGTTTGGTCGCCCTGGCGGCCGCCTCGGTCTCCCCCTACGCCTATAAGAAGCCCCCGATGCGGAAACCCTGAGTACCCGATCAGAAATCCACGAAACCGTCTGTAGACGCCGCCACCATCGTCCCTAGATCGGGGGCATCTGAAAAGTTCTTCCCGGCACCCTGCCGGAGGGGAGATCATCCCGGAGGCCTTATCTCCGGTATGATGCGTGAGTAGTTCCACCTAGGACTATGGGTCCATGTAGTAGCTAGATGGTTGTATCTCCTCCTTTGTGCTTTCATGTATAGATCTTGTGACCTCCGTTCATGATCAAGATCTAATCTATTTGTAATCATGCATGTTGTGTTTGCGGGGATCCAGTGGATATTGAGATTATTATGTTGGTTAGATTAATGGTTTTGTCTTTATGATTCTATCATGTCTGTGTTGTTTGTGATCTTGCATGCTCTCCGTTGTTAGTAGCTATCTTGGCCAAGTAGTTGCTAGTGACTCCAAGGGGGGGTATTTATGCTCGATAGTGGGTTCATGCCTCTAATTTCCAAGGGAAGTGACAATAATCTCTTCAATTGTAGATGTGTTGTTGCTAATAGGGAGAAAACAATGGTGTCTTGTTCATGGAACATGTGGACTATTTACCTTACACACTTTGCTTAAAGCAGTTGTCTGTTGCTTGCAACTTAATACTGGAGGGGGCTCGGATGATAACCTGAAGGTGGACTTCTAGTCATAGATGAAGTTAGATGGCAGTTTATGTATCTTGTTGTATTGACCAATCAACCTCATAGGATCTTTTTGACTAGTAATTGCATTGTTATGCCTTGCTCAGTTCCTGTCAATTGCCCTGCTGTAATTTGTTTACCTTCATGCCATGTTGTTTATCTAAGGAGAGCACCTCTAGTGAACTATGGACCGCGGTCCAATCTGTAACATTGATATATCTTCCACTGTTACTTGTTTGCTTGCTGCAAACCATTACCTTCCACACCATATGTTTAATCCTTTGTTACAGCAAACCGGTGAGCTTGACAACCTCGCTGATTCGTTGGGGCAAAGTCTTGAGTTTGTGTTGTGCAGGTATCTTCTTTGCTTGCAACACCTGTGTGATGTTTCCTTCCTCCTTCTGGTTTGATAACCTCGGTCTCAACGAAGGGAAAACTCGTTGCTTGCTGCTTCACACCTTGCTCTTGGGGTTCCCAACAGGCTATGCGTAGACAGTCATCAAGCTTTTCTGGTGCTGTTGCCGGGAGGCCAAGGACGTCTTCACAAGAAGAGTCCTTCACTTCCTTTATCTTTATTTTGTTTTTATTTTGCTTTGTTTCTTTTGCTTGGTTATGTTTGCCTCTTTCCAAAAAACCCAAAAAAATTAGTCTAGTTTGGTTTGCTTGCTTTATTTAAAAACACAAAAAAATTAGTTCTTGCTCTAGTTGCTGCCATGTTGGGGTCTGCCTTTACTTCCCCTGTGGTAGAAATCTCCACTTTTAAGCAAAAAAGTGAAGAAAGTTTTAAGGAAGCTTGGTCTAGATTCTCTGCTTTGCAGAGGGAAACTGAGCCTTAGGTAAGCCTTATCTTGGTTATTGATAGTTCCTACCATGGTATTGCTCTTCGTTAAAGATATGCTTTGGATGATGTGGCTGAGAAAGATTTTTTTCTTTGTACTGAGGATGAAGATTTTGATGCCATAAGGAAATTAATCATGATCTATGGTACACCTGGCTAGTCTGATTCTTCTTTCACAAATATTTTTGCTAGGTTGAACACTCTTGAGACTAGTATTGCTGCTATGAATAGTTGCTATCACACGCTTAGGGCTTACCATGATTATGTTCCCATAAATTCTGAGCCTTTAAAGTGGTTTCCCACAATCAAAGTCTCTATAAATACTACACTTTTTGATGCTCGCTATGATATCATGTCTGAATTTTGTCTCATGCCTAAAGATATTTTTGATTCCTTGAGTCTTTGAGGGCTTATTGAAGGAGGAGAGGAAATATCTCTTACCAACAATTCCACTATATTGCCCATTGGAATAGCTGAAGGTGTGTTCACAAAAATCTCAGGGAAAATGGTGTCTACTGATTATCTTATTATTGAATGTGTAGGCAAAGGACAGATCACACTTGGAAGATCTCTACTGAAACCCCTTGGGGCTGTAATAGATGTGCGAAAAGGCATCATGCACTTTGCTCCCCCGGTAAGAAATCATATCTTCCCTAAGGAGAAAAAGAAAGGTAAGAAAGGAAGGAACAAGAGGGGCAATGCTTCTTCATTTGAAAATACTTGATTCTTCTTGCTTCTTGTGCCAAACATAAAGGCGTTAAAGAAAAGTACTTGTTGGGAGATAACCCAAGAGTTTCCTTGAGTCTTGGAAGTTATTACTTCATTAATGACCTCTCCTTATCCTTTTTGTTTGCTTTTTGTGCCAAGAATGACCTCTAATGAGAGGGAAGTAAGATTTGGGGAGTTGTTATCCCGAAACAGATTTCTGTCCTCCACCAAACAAATTCGTGAGGAGTCTCTGTAACTCAGATTGAGCTAAACATTTATGAATAAATCCCCCAGTATGTTAGATAACTTTCGTTAGTTCAACACTTTTTGATTTGAGCAACAAATGATGTTCGAAAAAATCGGTTTCTACCTGCTGGTCTATTTTGACAGATTTCTGCCATTATTTGAATTTGCTTCTTATTGATTCCTTTTTGAGTTCTCTTTAGGTGAATTGAGATTTTTTAAGGAGTTACTACAGTAGCTTGTGTTTTTAGTGAAAATCCTTGCTGTTCCAAAGCTTTGCCAGTGGTCTAATATCTTCTGAATACACTAATGTTGCTAATGAAGATTGTGTGAAGTTTTGTATGAAGGAAAATTTCAGGTGTAGAGAGAGAATGATGCAATAAGATGAAGAATGGACAAAAGCTCAAGCTTGGGGATGCCACCACGGTGTCACCCCAAGAAATATCGAAAAGGTACAAGCGTCAAAGCTTGGGGATGCCCAAGGCATCCCCTTCTTCATCAATAAAAAGCTCAGGTCTGTCTAGACACTTCAATTTTATTGTTGCATGCACAATTGTGTTGTTCTTGGAGCGTCATAGTTTTCGTTTGCTTTAATTAGTTTTTTTAGTTTTCTTAAGTATTCTGCACCCCGTTCTCGCTGTGTTGTTTTGCAAATAAGGTTGCTTGGTGTTTGGAAAGGAGTAGTAACTTCTTGCTTGAAGTGCAAGAGGAGCTTGCATTGACTGTGACTTAGACTTTAGCATGAAATTCTAGGTGTTGTTTTAGCATTATGCTTAGTGATTATTGTTGTAGCATGTCTTGTTCCAAACAATTGTGATTTATTAGTGTGCCTTGAAGAAATTATGCGTTGTTTTACCATGAAAAAGCATAGTATTGTGGTATTCTCCTTTGATGTTTTGCTTGGGTTGACTTGTCACATGCTTACACCATGTTATGACTCTCACAATTCACCATTAGCCTCTATGATCATTTAGTCCTTGACTTGTAGTACCACTCTTTGCTTTGATTAGTATGATTTGTTGCACTGCATGATTATGGCCATTATTGCTCTCTTAGTTGGTTGCTCCCAGTATTTTGCTAGCCTCCACTTGTATGAGTAAGTTCTACTCATGCCTCCAATCCCAAAGAAACCAAGTTATTCCAAAGTGTCCACTATCAATTCCTATGCATGGTGTGTTACGCCATTCCAAGTATATGCTTGTTTTCAACTATATTCCAATTAAAAACTATTTTGTTATGTGAAAACTTATTGATTAAAGCCCTCACGAACTTGAAGGCATACTTTATTCTTTGCCCCTAATAAACTTGAACCATTGTGACAACTTCGTTGTATATGCTTGCACTTATAAGTTGGAATTAGCAGAACCGTGCTGTCACGGGGAACGTTTTCAACATTGCACTTGTACCTTGTTGTACTCAGTTGGTATCATGTTCTTTTGTCTATGGATGTCACCGGTGTGAAATAAAGAGGGGACTTGTAAGTTAATGGAGTTTGTATCCTGTGTTAGAGAAACGCCTGGGCTGCTAGCCTAAACCATGCCTAATCATGGTGGAAACTTGCAGCATCACCATAGTGACATCTATGAAGCATTATTCTTATAAAAAAAGAGACACATTGAGAAAAGAGGAAAGATAGAAAAAGCACCATATTCCCATGGTACATAAGAAGAATTGCTGAGATGCTCATTGTTTGCTTGCCTTGTCATTTTGGTTATGGGAAAGCTCTTGTACCATGTGCAAGGGGTACCCCGTTGGCGGTTCTCAATGATATGCAAATACTTACAGTGACAAGAACTTACCTGGACCCAAAGTTGAGTATGCATGAGGTATGGCCCTCGTATTCAAGGGATTTGAGATTTCTAGCTTATACTTCGTTAAGCATATACTCCAGCTTTGCCACTTCAACCATAACCATTTCAAGATGCTTATGATAGGGGCAATGAGGGCTGAAAGCTAACAAGTACCATAATTTTTGGAAGCTCTTTTTGAAACTTGTAATCCCTTCTTCCTATACTAAAAAGGCCTTTCTTCCACCACTATTGAGTCTCCACCTTCTACCTTTAGGTACCATTAAGAGAGCATAGTTGTCATTCTGTGTGCAGTGTTCCAAAGATTATTAATTAATGCATATTGTGTTATTACTTGTTCTTGTGCTACTTGTTTCTAGTCACCCTTGTGAAATTTGGAGGTGTCCTATGCATTTAATTAGTACTCTATGATGGACAAGCTGATTGCCACTATGCTATGTTTTCTGCATGTGAAACAAAAAAACATTTTTCAATGCATGTTATTCATTATCTTTGTTTGTAGCTTGTCATGTTGCATGCATAGTTACCATGTCCTATTGTTAGAACTCCATCTTTCATGCACATGTTTAGAGTTCTTTGATCCCAGCTTTCAATGCTTGCAAATGGTTGGATCTTTATTATGAGGGTGCATGTTACCTAAAAAAATATTCTGTTTATCACTTACCTACTCGAGGATGAGCAGGAGTTAAGCTTGGGGATGTTGATATGTTGGAAACGTATCTATAATTTTTGATGATCTATGCTTGTTTAGTATCTACTTTGCTTTTACTTGTCCACACTTTGAGGTGCTTTTTACATGTTTTCTGGTACTAACCTACTAACAAGTTGCCACAGTGCCTGATGCCTATTTTTTTCTGTTTTTGGTTTCAAAAAAGTTAGTAAAGAAATATTCTCGGAATTGGATGGGACAAAGGACAAAGTCAATTAATTTACGTGGGGAACAAGAAGTCCAGAGGAGAGCCGGAGGGGCAGGCCAGAGGGGCCAGACCCACCCCAGGCGCGGGTGGGCCCCACCCCACGCCTGGCTAGGGTTTGGTCGCCCTAGCGGCCGCCTCGGTCTCCCCCGACGCCTATAAGAAGCCCCCGAGGCAGAAACCCTGAGTACCCGATCAGAAATCCACGAAACCGTCTGTAGCTGCCGCCACCATCGTCCCTAGATCGGGGGGATCTGAAAAGTTCTTCCCGGCACCCTGCCGGAGGGGAGATCATCCCGGAGGCCTTATCTCCAGTATGATGCGTGAGTAGTTCCACCTTGGACTATGGGTCCATGTAGTAGCTAGATGGTTGTATATCCTCCTTTGTGCTTTCATGTATAGATCTTGTGAGCTCCGTTCATGATCAAGATCTAATCTATTTGTAATCATGCATGTTGTGTTTGCGGGGATCCGATGGATATTGAGATTATTATGTTGGTTTGATTAATGGTTTTGTCTCAATGATTCTATCATGTTTGTGTTGTTTGTGATCTTGCATGCTCTCCGTTGTTAGTAGCTATCTTGGCCAAGTAGTTGCTAGTGACTCCAAGAGGGGGTATTTATGCTCGATAGTGGGTTCATGCCTCTAATTTCCAAGGTAAGTGACAATAATATCTTCAGTTGTAGATGTGCTTTTGCTACTAGGGAGAAAACAACGGTCTCTTGTTCATGGAACATGTGGACTGTTTACCTTACACACTTTGCTTAAAGCAGTTTTCTATTGCTTGCAACTTAATACTGGAGGGGGTTCGGATGATAACCTAAAGGTGGACTTCTAGTCATAGATGCAGTTGGACGGTGGTCTATGTTTCTTGTTGTATTGCCCAATCAACCTCATAGGATCTTTCTGACTAGTAATTGAATTGTTATGCCTTGCTCAGTTCCTGTCAATTTCCCTACTGTAATTTGTTTACCCTTCCTTCCATGTTGTTTATATAAGGAGAGAACCTCTAGTGAACTATGGACCCCGGTCCAATCTTTACCAATGATACATCTTCCACTGTTACTTGTTTACTTCCTACAAACCATTACCTTCCACAACAAACGTTTAAACGTTTGTTATAGCAAATCGGTGAGCTTGACAACCTCACTGATTCGTTGGGGCAAAGTCTTGAGTTTGTGTTGTGCAGGTCTCCGCGTTGCTTGCAACACCTATGTGACATTTCCTTCCTCCTTCTGGTTCGATAACCTCTTTAACATCCCAATTTCGGCAACTCTGATTTATAATCCAAAAGGCAAAAATCAGGGGGAACAAAAAAAAATTCCTGCTATGCTTGCTTACTTGTTTGCTTGTGCTCAAGCACCTGTTTGTGTATTAGTAGTGTACTCCTCATCTCAACACTAGTTCACAAAAACTATTTTACAAAAAGAGATGTCTTGGCTCATCTTTCATATTCTCAAATGTTCTGGCATTGCAAAAACCTGAGCCAAGATGACTTAGACACAACCAATACTTTACTAGTTTCTATTTCCAAAACTATGGAGACATAGATATACTCTCCTTATGTTTTCAAGACAGAACCTTCAACTACTCTTATCCCAAGATTTTCCAAAACCTTATTAAAACCTTCATCATCTCAATCTTGGTAGAGATACCAAGATGGTACTTATCTTACTTCAAAGTAAAACCCCTTTTCAACATACCCATCTTTACCTCAAGCTAGGCTTGATGGTAACCCTAGTAGTAGTTAGATAAGTAATAAGATGATTTTCCTTGATCTATTGGTTAATGAATTACCTTGTTTGCTTAGGACCTAGAGTGAGCTAATCTAGTATCTCATCCCTTAGGACCCAATCTAGGCTTGTGATCATCAATTTCAAAGCAAGCATCCAAGTCTGGATCTATCCTAAGCCACTCATATGATCATCTCATCTCATGCCTATCTAAATCCAAGGCTAATCCCTCTGGATGGTTTCCAACCCAGTGGAGACACAATCCAAGAATGAATCCCCTATACTTAGTTAGTACCTCAACATCTTCTCATTCATCTTGAGTTTGGAACCCAGCATCCTCTGAAAAGCCTCTACACTTGCACTCTAGTCTAAAACCCTAAAACTGCCAAAATGGCTAAGTCTGGATTTCTTTTCTAGATTCAATATTTGGAGCCATACCTCTTCCAACCTAGGTGCATTATTGAGAATGTACTTGAACCATATTGCAATACATCATTATTAATAACAAAGCCAATTCTTTCCCTTAGCTAAGCTATTCTATGTCCCACTCCTCCATGATGGTTTTGTAGTCAAGATAATAATCTTTCCTGCAAATCTTATCATCTTGTCTACTCTGGAAGAAGCTCACATCTATATGCCACCTCCCCTTGATAAACTCTTTGCATGGTTATGATCTACTGATCATGGACTATCAATCCTCACTTCACTTATTTCCATTGGACCCTTGTGCTTCTTAAACCCACATGGTTTAGGAGGCTACCTGATGTGTCTGTTATGGCAGCCTTATTTTCAACAAAGTTTGCCATCTATTCTAGACCACCTCAAATGCAACCAAGCCCACATCTTGCTTCCATGACCATATATATGACTTGGTCTATCCATCCATATACCCCTTGTACCAAGGTGAGATCTGAACTCCCTAATCCAATACTTTTTAGGTGGCATCAGAATAACCAAACCCTAGATCCCCCAAGGATCTAGTTTCTATCCTTTTCACCACTTTTCTTCAAAACCAAGGTTGACCTTGATGCATACATCAAGTTTACATCATCTACCTTGGATATGAGCATCCCCAAATAATTCTCCAATAATTGGGATTATTAAATTATTTCTTTTCCTTTACTTACCAATTTCTCAAAATCCTTATCTATAAAGGAAAGTTTGTTTTTATCCAAATCACCTTGCCAACTCAAGGAACATGTGATTACTATATTTCATATCCCACCTTTCAAACCCAAAAATAAATATTTTTGAGATTCTTTATTATTTCTTTTTGCCCTTTTTCTTAAATGGCAGAAACAAGAAATAATTCCCCAAAAATAATTTCCCACTTCAAAAAATCCCGATAAAATTATCCAATGTGTGTAATGGTATTTAGGACCATACCACATCAAAAACCAAGATTTACCAAAGTAAAAATATCATTTTTTCTTCCATAGTCTACTTCAGCACTTTTTGAAGAAGTGCATTTAAATGAGGATAAAATCATCATAAAAATCCCATTTAAATCATGGAGAGATTATTTGACCTATACCACCTACCAGTACCATTTCCACACTTTGCTCAATGCAACTTTTGCAACTTACTTCACAAAGCCTTCATTTGATCGATTTTGCAAAATCAAGCAAACTTGATTCAAATCAAACCCAAACCATCTCCAAACTTCTCCAGCACTTCTCCCTAACCTCATCACTCTCGCCTGGTCGACCAGCACTATAGCATGCCCCCACACCCTTGCCCCCACTTTTCTTATTACAACACCCCACCCCATCTCTGTCCCCTAGAATGACCAGGACCCTCTCTCTCTCACCTCTCCACCGCCTCCCTTGCCCAACGTATGGCCCGCACCCCTCTCCCAAGATCCCCCATGCACCTAGTGCACCATGGACCCATCTAAATCGGTTTATAAGGCCCCAAGGAACCCCAGAGCCTAACTCCTCTCTCATTTGCCCCCGGCACACCTCCCTCACCTCCCTAGAGCCCCCTCTTATCTTCATCCGCCCTGCACAGCTCGAAAGAAGGAGAAAGGAGAGCTTCAGCCTCCTCACAAAAGTCGAGCACCCCATCTCCCCCTCGCCCTCTCCCTCGATGCATGTCACACTCCCAAACTCCCCTCCTCCCACTGGTGCTAATGGTGCTCATCTTGTGGACATGCAGGGACCACCGCAGCATCTCGGGCGAGCTCCCGAACATGCACCGGCAGGCATCGTTGCGCGAGCATCCTCCCCGCGTCGAAGCACCCCGTTCCCCCTCCATCTGCTCCCCGTCGAGCACTGCATCGCCCTGACCCATCCACGGCTCTCCTCCGCCCTCAGGTGAGCCGTCCTGTGCCTCTCCGCTCCGCCCTAGGGTTTACGCCCTCGCCCTCGAGCTCGCGGGGGAAGACAACGGGCAGCCGTCGGATCCGTTCGGATCGGACGACCCCCGCGCTCCCTTACCCCTTTGCCTGGCGGGCCAGCTAATGGGCCACCACTGACTACATGCCGCCCGCGTGCGCTCCGTCTCTGCTAGGCCAAATCCTCCCCTCGCATCCCATCTGCTCGCAGATCTAGCCCGCGAATACTTTTTCCCTTTTTCTTTTTCTGCTCTAAATAGATCTATAGGATCACTGTTTGGTTTAAATCCAAACAAAATAGTAAAAACCCATATTTTGGCCAGATCTAAAATTCCCCACAAGCCTACACCTGTTCTATCACATTTAGACCAAGTTTTACACCAGAACAGTGTATAAAATAAATATGATAAATGTTCACCCCAGATCTGTCCAGAACACTATAAAAAATCTCTAGAAGGTTTGTTTTATCCAAATGGAGTAATTCCAATTGATTATGAAAGTTATCACAATACCTTTCATATCCCACTGGCTCCACCTTATTTTGCTTCCTAGTTTGCTCCTGATAAAAATATAAAAAATAGAGCTTTTCTAACTTTAGTAATTTCTCTAGGAAAACCAAAATAAGTTTTGAACCTAATTTCAACTCCCAATTTACACACATTACCATATCTTACAAAATCCAGTAGCTCATAATTTTATGAGTCTCTGTCGTTTTTTAGTGAATTAAACCCTTCTGTGCATGGTTTATTCACTAATAAAAACATTACAGTAGCTCTGCATATCGAAACAGGTTTATTCCAAATTTTACATAAATTTATTATCATTTCCAAGCATGTATCCTTGGAATCAACTACAATAATTTTGTAGAATAAATCTAATGAAAAAGACAAATCTTGTCTAGTACTTCCCTTGGGATTTTCTCAAGGGCATTATGGTAATTGTTTTGATGTGATTCTAACTCCTCTTGATTCATTCCACTAAATGGTACCTTTTCACCCAAGGAAATAATTTTTGGAACTCCAGAGAAGTTCTGGAGAATTATTTCCTAAAACTAGAACTTTAATCACCATAAAACCCATTATAAATCCTAGGAATTTGATAAAATAGTGAAACCACATTTGTTGGCTTCATTTTAGCAATACCTATCCGATGATATCATTTTTACACAATGGTATCATACAGATCAAGTCCTTGAACAAAAACCCTCCCTTAGGTAGTTCTTAGACTATAAATCAAAAGGGATCATTTTCCCTAATGCCTCCAAATCCTTTAATAATCTCTCAAACCATCCTCCCATTTCTCACTGCCTCATATCTTGAATCTATCCTTACTTGTTGTATGGTCTGATGCTTGTATGCTTTGTATTGATTGGTATATTGTTTGCTTGCATGTATGCTCGATAACGGCGATAGTTGCGATTGTGTGACGCCGAGAAGAAGGAAGGATCGGGATATTCTTTTATTATTATTATTATTCGTATTATGGTTATTTAACATCGTCAAGGGACTTCTCGCTGGTCACAGGCAAGCCACCATTCCTGAACTCCTATATTAACCTACTTCTATTTATCAACTGTTTTGTATCTCGTTTATAAATTGCATGATCATAAGCATGGTTTATTTCAAATAAAAGTGCGTGAGTAACTTGGCTCCTCCAAGTTATGAATGAGTGTCCATTAGGACACATACCCTGTTTACACCTACCTTTACCCCTTGGATCGAGGCTAAGATGATTAGCATCTTCCCTCTTGGAACCCATGGATTTTCAATGATAAAACTATTTTGGGTTTTACCCTACCACAAAGTTTTCAAAATGAAACCCTTGGAAAGAGGCATCCTTTTCGAGTGGAAGTTTTACCAAAAGAAGATATGAGGTGGATGAAGAAAAAGTTAAATAAGGAGAAAGATAAGTAAGAGAAAGAGAAGGGATGTTCTAAGCCAATGTTCAGAACAATTTTATCCGTGCAACCACATTACCCCAGGCGCTGGGGATTAGCTCGTAGTTTGTGATCCTTAGCCGGTGCTGCTCGTACTAGCTAAAGGGGAGAAATCTCCTGAAATCCGGGTTGTCTGTAGGACAAGGCACTAGTGCAACAATTGGGTCTCTCACGGACGGTATGCTTTTAGGTAGCACGGATGGAAGATTGTCACTATTGATATCTGCCAGACTTCGGTCTCGAGATAGGGGCCAGTACGGTAGGAAGGACCAGGGTCGTCGTACCCCATACTCGTACCGGAGAGAACAACCCAAAAGGAAAAGCCATCGTTGCTAGGGATGGACAAACGAAATGTGTAAGTTTGATTATCCAAGCCCCTGTCTACCGTGTGTAGCAGGCCATGGTTTTATCCCAGCGGATGTATTGATTCTTGTGGGTAAAGTGCACAAACTCTGCAGAGTCTAATCTATTCGAATAGCCGTGTCCACGGTCAAGGACGGTTGGAATGGCAAGTGCTAGGAGGACCCTTCGGTAAACTTGTGATGAAATAAAGGATGTGACTTGGTCACGAGGAAAGATAAGAACGAGTTTGGTTTTGACCATTGATGGTCGAAGACGTTTAAAAAGGGTTTTACAAAAAAACTGTTTTAGAAATCTTTTTAACAAGGATGTGGAGATGTCCGGATTTTCTAAAAGGAGGCATACTTTCTAAAAACACTTTTTCAACAAAGATATAGAGATGCCAATGTTAGGTTTTCAAAAGCAACTATAGTGTAGTGATATCTTGCCACAACCAGATATGAATTATCTTATTACTCTTGTCTCGGTGGTTTCCGAGTACATTCAAAGTACTCACCGACATTGTCCCTGGCTATTTAGTTGGCTCTGCGCTAAAGACCTCCACTACTTGTGTTGTATCGCCATAATGGCCACTTTGTAAGTTTGGTACTCGTTACTTTATGGACGTTGTAATGATACTAGTCAGTTATGCTCATGGCTCACTGATCATGGGAACGTGAATTGTATGCATAACGGGTATTCTTGGACCGTAAATCAATCATGACTGTAGGAGACCTTAGTTAGCGTGGACGTTAGACAGGACAACCCCTATTTATGAAAACACTAGTCTTCTCAAACTATTTTCTCAAAAGCTTTTCGCAAGAATTCTTATCTCGTCTTATCTGAATTAAACAATTTGAAAATGGATTACTCTACATCTCTTTTACTTAAAATGTTCCGTTTTCAAAAACACGGTCCGAAGTGCAGACCATGAAGACGGAAAATCACGTGATGAAGAGACCTCAAGACAAGCGAAGCAAAGGAGCTACCAATGACGACATACACTAGAAGATCGACCTACCAACGAAGTCCTTCATCGCCCCTAATCAAGTACGGCACCGACGACAAAAGACGGCAAGACAGAAGTTAAGACCCCAATAACGTCCGTACTTAGGAGTATCATCCCTAAAGTAGAATTCCCTCTATGGCGGGTAGTCACCACCTTAGTACTTATGGAATGCCTTGTTTGCCTGTCATGAGCATGATTGATGTTTGAAATGTGTTGCTTGTCTGCCTGGAATCTTATAACCCTAAAAAGTTGAACCTACCGCAACCCCTTAGCCGGAAACCTCTCCTCAGCAGGATGGACACCTAAGAAAAACCTCGAAACCTCAGGTACAGCCCTAAGGTGGAAAGACTGTGTCTTTCCCTAAGGTACAACCCTATAGTGTAGAGCTATCTTGCCACAGCCATATATGAATTATCTTATTACTCTTGTCTCGGTGGCTTGCGAGTACATTCAAAGTACTCACCGGCATTGTCCCTGGATATTTACTTGGCCAGATTGCCGATGTTAAGAAGGAATGAAGGTGCTAACGTCTATGCGAGCTAGGCCATCTTCCCAGTCAGTTGCCTGTAGGTTAAGGCACAGGCTCTGCACTGAGGACTTCTGCTACTTGTTTTGTAGGATGTTGTAATGACACTAGTCGGTTATGCTCACGGCTCACTGATCATGGGAACATGAATTGTATGAATAATGGGTATTCTCAGACCATAAATCCGGGGTGCCACAACCTCGGTCTCAACTGAGGGAAAACTTGCTGCATGCTGCTTCACACCTTGCTCTTCGGGTTCCCAACATGCTGTGCATAGACAGTTGTCAGCGTTCCCATAATGATGATAGTGGATGTTCTGGATTCCAGAAGCATGGGAAATATAACAGCCACCACAACCACAACCGTCACCATGACAACAAGCATCATCGCAGTAATGACAATGACAAGTATAAGAACCACAAGAGTGGACACAAGAGCCACCACAGTGGGAATGGTAATGGAAGTCAGCCTGCAAAGAAAGACCTCAGTCAGGTTGAGTGTTTCAAGTGTAAGAAGATGGGGCAATATGCAAATGAATGCCCAGAAAAGAAAGTTGAAGGAGCCAACAAGCCCAACCCTTTCCAGAAGGGACAAGTGAACCACATCAATGTGGAAGAAATATATGAATAGTCCGATGCTGTGGCTGGTAAGTTCAAGCTCAATTCTTTTCCAGCACTTGTTCTTTTTGATACTAGCGCATCGCATTCATTCATATCAAGAGCATTTGTTGATAAAAATGGACTTCCAACTGAAACTATTGGGTGTCCTATAAAAGTAAGCTCTCCCGGTGGAGAGATGATAGTGAACTTTGGATGTCATGATATAGTAATAGAGTTTGGAAAGTATAAGTTTCCAGTTAGTTTGATAATCCTAGATTCTCAAGGATTGGATGTAATTTTGGGAATGGATTGGATGACTAAGTATGAAGGAGTACTAGATTGTGCCAATCGTACTGTCACACTCACAACCCCAGATAAGAAACAAATTAGGTTCAAGTCTAACTTTGAATCTAAAGGGAGTAAGCTAAATTCTCTTAAGGGGGTTAGCATACACAGTGTGCTAATTGTGAGGGAGTATCCGGATGTATTTCTGGAGGAATTGTCTGGAATGCCACCAGATAGATATGTAGAGTTTCTGATTGATTTACTGCCTGGATCGGGACCAATAGCAAAGAGACCCTACAAGATGTCAGTAGATGAGTAGAAAGAACTCAAGAAAAAGCTTGGATAACAGTTGCAGAAAGGATTTATTCAACCAAGTTCTTCATCTTGGGGTGCACCAGTTCTGTTTGTTGAGAAGAAGGATAGAAGTCAATGGTTATGCATAGATTACCGTTCACTCAATGAGGTGACTTTCAACAACAAATATCCTTTGACAGGAATCAATGATCTGTTTGATCAGCTAGAAGGAGCCCGTGAGTTCTCACAGATCGATCTCCGATTAGGCTATTATCAGCTTAAGATTAGGGAGCAAGACATACCTAAGACTGCTTTCACCACTAGGTATGGTTTGTATGAATACACCGTGATGCCATTTGGTTTGACAAATGCACCAGCCTATTTCATGAATGTGATGAACAAGGTGTTCATGGAATTTCTTGACAAGTTTTTTTTCGTATTCATCAACGACATTTTAGTCTATTCCAAAAGCAAAGAAGCACACAAAGAGCATTTGCGTTTGATACTTGAGAAACTCAGGGAGCACAAGCTGTATGCAAAGTTTAGTAAGTGTGAATTCTGGTTGAATGAAGTTGGATTTCTCGGACATATTGTGTCAGAATATGGTATAGCTATCAATCCCGCAAAGGTGTTAGCTGTAACTGAGTGGGAATCTCCCAAGTCAGTGAAGGAACTTCGTAATTTACTTGGCTTGGCAGGATACTACAGAAGGTTCATTCAGAAATCTCAAAGGTAGCTAAGCCAATGACGGAGTAACTTAAGAAAGACAAGAAGTTTGACTGGACTGAAGGTTGTGAATTCAGTTTCCAGGAATTGAAGAAGAGACTAGTGACATCACCGGTCTTATGTCTGCCATATTTGGAAAAGGATTTCCAAGTTTGTTGTGATGCATCTCACCAACGATTGGGTGGAGTTTTGATGCAAGAAGGGAAAGCTATGGCGTATGCCTCGAGACAACTCAAAACTCATGAAGTGAATTACCCTACTCATGACTTAGAGTTAGCCTCTATTGTCCATGCACTCAAAACATGGAGACATTATCTTTTGGGAAAGCGTTGTGAAGTGTTCACAGATCACAAAACTTTGAAGTATACCTTCACTCAGAAGGAAATCAATATGAGACAAAGAAGATGGATAGAGCTCATCAAGGACTATGACTTGAGTTTGCAATACCACCCCAGTAAAGCAAATGTTGTAGCAGATGCTTTAATTTGTAAGGTTTATGTGAATGGACTTACTAAGGGAGAATTGAGAGATGATCTGTGTGCCCAATTCAAAGATCTCGGATTGGAGATAGTGCCTGAAGGACATCTCATGTCATTGGATGTTCAACCCATATTGTTGGAGAAGATCAAATAAGTTCAAAAGTTGGACAAGGAAATTGAAGAGATTAAAGGAAAAATTAGCAAAGGGAAAGCTAAAGGATTCCATGAAGACGAAAAGGGTACCTTATGGTATGGAAAACGTATCTGCATTCCGCAAGATCCGGAGCTTCGGAAACTGATTCTGGAAGAAGAACACAACTCACCATATTCCATTCATCCAGGTAACACCAAAATGTATATGGATGTGAAAGAAAGATTTTGGTGGAAGAACCTCAAGAAAGATATTGCAGAGCATATTGCCTTGTGTGATGTATGTAGACGAGTGAAGGCGGAAAATCAGAAAGCGGCAGGGTTATTACAACCACTACCTATTCCTGATTGGAAGTGGGACAAGATTGGTATGGATTTCATCACCGGACTACCAAGGACTAGGTCGGGATATGATTCGATTTGGGTTGTTGTAGATCGCCTAACTAAAGAGTCTCACTTCATACATGTGAAGACAACCTATAAAAGTGCTAAGTTAGCCAAAATCTATATGAACAGGACTGTATGCCTGCATGGAGTACCCAAGAGTATTGTGTCTGATAGAGGAACTCAATTTACCTCGCATTTTTGGCGAAAATTGCATGAGTCACTAGGAACAAGGTTAGAGTTTAGCACAACTTTTCACCCCTAGACTGTTGGACAGACAGAAAGGACCAATCAGATTTTGGAGGATACGTTGAGGGCATGTGCCCTAGACTCTGGTGCTATATGGGACGAATGTCGGCCTTACGCAAAATTATCCTATAATAACAGCTATCAAGCTTGTATTGAGATGGCATCATTTGAGTTTCTCTATGGAAGAAAGTGTACTACACCATTGCTATGGAGTGGTGTTGGAGAAAGAAATATGTTCGGACCAGAACTGATCAAAAAAGCTGAAGAGAAAAGTCAAATTGGTAAAGGACATATTGAAGATAGCACAGTCCCGACATAAGAGCTACGCAGATCCAAAGCATAGAGAAGTCACCTATGAGGTAGGTGATAGAGCTTATCTTAGAGTCTCACCACTTCGTGGTATGAAGAGATTTGGAGTCAAAGGAAAATTGGCACCAAGGTATGTTGCACCATTCATGATCTTGAGCCAAAAAGGAGAAGTGCCTTATGAGATTGAATTGCCCAAGTCTCTGTCTGCTGTTCACAATGTGTTTCATGTGAGTCAGTTAAAAAATGCCATCTAGAAATGGAAGAAACATCTTTGAAGGATACTATACCCTTGGAAGAAGTTCAGTTGGAAAGTGATCTCACCTATGAGGAGAAACCTATCAAGATTCTTGAGACTGCAGAAAGAGTTACTCGTACCAAAACTATTAAGTTGTGTAAAGTTCAGTGGAACCACCATTCCAAAGAAGAAGCAAATTGGGAAAGAGAAGATGACCTTCAGAAAGATCACCCTCACCTATTTGCTAGCCAATCCAAATCTCGAGGGAGAGATTCATCTTAAGGGGGTTAGATTTGTAACATCCCAAAATTCATGATTTACAAAATCTTGCATTTCATTCATGCATTCATAGAATTCTTGGCTTGCATAAAAATATTCAAATCAAAATTCAAATAAAACCATTTTTATACCTATTATCTATATATAAACAAGGCATGGTTTTATTTTAATTTTCAATGTATCAAAGTACATTTGATTGAACAGTAGTGTTTGACACACATTTGATTGCATAGTTCGCTGTTTAAAATTCTAGAGAAAATTTGAAATCAAACTTGTTTGAAAAGGGTTTGAAAAAATTTCGTGAAAAAAAATTGGAAAAATAAAAAGAGAAAAGAAATAGAAAAGGGCCAGCGTTAGGAATTCGGCCCTGTGCCAGACCCAGCCCAGCAAGCCCACCCGGATGTTTCCCCTCTCCCCTCTCTCTCACCCACACTCGCCTTACCCCTCTCGCTGACAGTGGCCCCCACTGCCACCTTATCTTCTTCCCCAAACCACGTGTGAGACCAGCGCTGCCGCGACCGTTTCCACCCGTTGATGTCGTGAGTAATTGCCATTGATGGCGAGCGTAACTCACTCCCCCTCTCTGTCTACTTAACACCCCCTGCCCTCGCAGCATTTCCCCTCACTCAAACACACTCAAGCACCCACAGGCTGGCCGTATTTACGCTTACATCGCCGCGGTACCGAACCTCTCCGACGACCGATTCCGGTGAGAATTCCCCGCCCCTCGCCCTCTAGTTCTTGCTAGCATGTTCGTCACACTCCTGCGTGTCTAATGTTGCTTGCGGGCTTCTTTTTGGTGGCTTGCAGCGTCGTCTTCGTCGATGATCGCGCGTGCCCGACGATGAGCTCTACTCCGGTGACTTCTCCTGGTAAACCTAGCCCTCCCCCTTCCTTCTGGTTCACACTCGCATACTCACCATTCCAGTGCGTGTCTAACGCCGTCTTTTTCTTGCCTTCATGTGCCTTGTAGCTTCACCGTTGACAACGCCCGAGCACACATGTCGCCAGTAGCATCTACGACGAGGAATTCCGAGCGACCTCGTGCGCCCCTTGGAAAATAGACACCACCTCGAGCACCCCCTTGGCATAGCGACTCCGGTAATGCCCCACACCCTCTCCTTTGATTCCTAGAACCACCGGAATGCCTTTGGCCCAGCGCCGCCGCCGCGCATCTGTCGCCAGCGCCGCCAGTTAGTGGTCAAGCCGCTATGAGCCGTTAGATCAAGGTCCAGTGGCTAAGTTAGATCACTTAAGAGAATGTTTTTTGTTCAATCTGAACCGTACAGAGTCACTTAGATCCAACACTCCACGTAGGCCGATCCGCGCGAAGCGGTATCGAACAATCAGACATAGCCACGTGTCTAGGGTTTTAATTTAAAATCTGTTTTTATATCTATTAGAGATTCAAACTTGTAAAATTCATAACTTGAGTTTTGTTTATCCAAAAAATGCAAATAAGATATCAATAGATTCATAAAAATAAAGCCTACACTACTGTGGGCTTAATATTGTATTTTGCTTCTGTAAAAATGGAATTTTGTGCAGAGACAAATATAGGCTTATTTTGAATATATAAATTATATACAAAATGTTTTTAAAGAAAATTTAAGTTTATTTAGACTTTAAATTGTTAATTTTGTGTTCAGTAATATTTAGTTTATTTGGTTTAGTGTATAAAAATTCATTTCATTTGCATTGCATGCATTCATATGTTTTTGCTTGAATATTTTGAATGACAATTTGGTGTTATCATTTTATGTGTAGATTTTGGTGCTAGTGGTGATTGTGATTGTGAATATTGTTTCTACTCCCCCAACTACCAAGGAAAGTGGTGCTACATGTTTTTGTCCTATTATTTTGACTACGCACTAGTGATATTTTGAATAGGGCTTGCATGTAATTTTTGCTAAGTGTATAAATATGTTATGCTTGGGAAATCCTAGTAGATGTAATCTTACTAGAATTTATCTATGTTAAGATACTTGCCATGTTATCATGATTATCCTAGATAGTAGCAAACAAGGGTGGAATATATTCATGCTATGGAAAATTTTGCTAAATCTTTGACTTGTGTTTTTGCTTAATAAAACAACTAAGTTAATGAATCACCTGGGTGGAATGGTATGATTGGGTTATGTTGAGTGGTTACACAAGGCCCATGTCTATGGTCTACCTTGTGTATCACACTTGTGGAAACCCACCGAGGAACAAAGGGATTTGAGATACTTAGTGTTTAGAAGCTTCTAGTGCAACCACATGGCATATGGGCTCTACCTTGATCATATAGGTTGCAATAACTTAGCCAGATGGACAGATGGTGGTAGGGTTATAGGTTGGAACGCGTCCATTTGGTCTAAAGGAAGGCTTCTGAAAGATCTCGTCTCGATGCATGTCGAGTCTTGTGGGGAAAGTGCACCACCTCTCGAGAAGGAAAAACCTAAGTACTTAGCCGTGTCCCCTGCAACAGACAATTTGAGCATCAAGACATTGAAGCTTTCAAGGATCTCCTCATCCCAATTTCTAAGTTAAAAACGTGTGGTTGAACAAGGTTTGAAGATTCACCAATGTCTATTGGTGGTTCCTCGGGAGTTTTTGTCAAACAAAAACTTAGTGTTTTCAACTGATAGGAAAAAAACTTAGTGTTTTCAACACTTAGCCAAATTCATATAGATGTTAGATACTACTATTATACTATGGTATCACTTGCCAATACAATTCCAAAGGTATTGACCCACTATGGTTGTAACTTATGATGTTGTAGGTTACTCTGATGACGATTAGGGATTATGAGTCTACACTTAACATGCTTGCCTATGGCACATGAAGATGAAGACTTTACTTTACTTATTTATGTTATGAACTCTTGTACTAGCCTTTGGCTATGGAGTTGTAAAAGACTATGTTTATCTCTGGAATGATGATGTAATAAAGACCTTTGTATCTGTGTACTTCATCTTAAACTGTGGATGCTAGCAATTGATTCAGGGACTAGCATTGCAATGACAGGGGCCTTTACCTTTATAAAGGTGGGGTCTTAGAGTACAATAATTATATATGAATTTCGGACAAATTTCCCACTTGGACTTAAAATTTACCTACTTTGGTCAATTGACAAAAATTCATTTAAGTGTGACAAATTATATAGAAAGTTTGAAAATTCATGAGACTTGTTAACCATAAAATATACTCTATTTTGTATGAAATTTATTGTGTTGTGGCATTCAGAGCTATACTCTTTGCACTATCTTTAAAAAACATTTACATGTAGCACTTCTAGAATTATTTGATTTTTTTGCAAACATAAAAGTTGAAAAGCCACATTAACAACATTAGTGTCTATACATGCTTATCTATAGTGCATTAGTGTACTCTACAAAATTTGTTTCACTGAACTTGATTGATGGTGACATGGTGTGGGACCTGTATTTTTGTGCACTACTTCATCTCAGACTAGAAGTTTAACACTGCACGAAAACTTACACGGGAAGGAATTGAAAGAGAAATGTAGGATGGATGGTGAGAAGGGGCGAAGGAGAGAGAAAATCGAGAGGTAGAGTATGTGTACTAGTATCAATGAGAGCATAAAGCTAATAAGTACCATAATTTTTGGAATCTCTTTATGAAACTTGAAATCCCAGCTTCTCTGTGTGAAGGGCCTTTCTTTTTTACTTTTATGATGAGTCTCCACCTTCTATCTTTATGCACTAATTAAGAGAGCATAGTTTTCATTCTTAGTTCAATGTGCATTGTCCCAAAACTTATTGATTGATTCATAATCATAGTATTGCTTGTTCTTAAATTATTTGTATCTAGTCACCCTTATGAACTTCGAAGGTTTCCTATGCATTTACGTTTTTCTATTCCATGAGGGACAAGCTGAATACCACTCATGCTATATTTTATATATGTGAAACGAACAAATGTCTTTCAATGCATTGTTAATCATGATCTTTTGTTTATACGTTTTCATGCTACAACTTAGCTGCTTTGTCTTATTGTTAGAACTACATCTTTCATGCTCATGGTTAGAGTACTATGATCCCAACTATCAATGATTTACAATATTTTGATCAAGATTGCGATGGTGCATGTCACCACAAAAATTATTATTTTTATCACTTACCTACTCGAGGACAAGCAAGAGTTAAGCTTGGGGATGCTTGATACGTCGTAAACGTATCTATCATTTTTGATGCTCCATGCTTGTTTTGTATCAACTATCTTTTGTTTTGTCTACACTTTGAGGCATTTTTATACATTTTATGGAACTATCCTATTGACAAGATGTCGTAGTGCAAGTTGCCTATTTTCTGCTGTCTTTGGTTTTAGAAAAGCTAGTAAATAAATATTCTCGGAATTTGACGGAACAAAGGCCGAAGTCAATATTTTACCGGAGCGAAGTCGAAGTTCAATGGGGAGATGAAGAGGAGGCACGGGTCCACCCTAGGCTGCACCGCCCTATTTTGTGGGCCCCTCGGGCGTCCACCGACCTCGCCCCTTCGCCTATATAAACACCCCGAGGCAGAAATCCATGAAAGAGTCCATAGCCTCCGCCACCATCGTCCCTAGATCAGGGGATCTGAATCTCTTCCCGGCACCCTGTCGGAGGGGAGAGATTATCCCGGAGGCCTTCTTCATCACCATGCCAGCCTCCGGAGTGATGCGTGAGTAGTTCACCCTTGGACTACGGGTCCATACAGTAGCTAGATGGTTGTTTCTCCTCCTTTGTGCCATCATGTTTAGATCTTGTGAGCTCCGTTCATGATCAAGATCATCTATTTGTAATGCTACATGTTGTGTTTGTGGGGTTCCGATGAATATTGAGTACTATGTAAGATTGATTATTGATTCTATCATGTCTATGTTATTTGTGATCTTGCATGCTCTCCATTGCTAGTAGATACTTTGGCCAAGGAAATGCTTGTAACGCCAAGAGGGAGTATTTATGCTCGATAGTAGGTTCATGCTTCTAGTAATCTGGAGAAGTGACAGAAATATCTAAGGTTGTAGATGTGCTATTGCTACTAGGGAGAAAACAACAATCCTTTGTCCAAGGGAAATTGTATTTTTTACTTTACACACTTTATTTAATGCAATTATCTGTTGCTTGCAACTTAATTTGATAACCTGAAGGTGGACTATTAGTCATATATGCAGTTGGATTACGGTCTATGTATCATGTTGTAATGCCCAATCAAATATCGTAGAGATCAAGATGTCTAGTATATGCATTGTTATGCATTCTCAATCTGTCAATTGCCCCACTGTAATTTATTCACCCAACATGTTCTTTATCTTATGGAGAACACCTCTAGTGAACTGTGGACCCCGGTCCATTCATTACCATTGACATACCATCCACTGTTTACCATTTACTCTTTACTTTTTGCGGTTACTATAAGCAATTACTATCTTCCACACAATACGTTTAATCCTTTGTTTTCAGCAACCGGTGAGATTGATAACCTCACTATAAGTTGGGGAAAAGTATTGGGTTTGTGTTGTGCAGGTTCCAAGTTGCTAGCAATACCTTGTAGTTGTTTCCGTACTCCTACTGGTTCGATAACCTTGGTTTCATAACTGAGGGAAACTTGCTTCTATGCTCATCATACCTTCCTCTTGGGGTTCCCAACAAGCTCTACATACATGAGCCATCAACAGTCTCTTCTCGATCTTCGATATTCTCCTCCATTTCGAGCCATATTATTCGTTGTAATGGTACTACTTGATTTACAGAAAAAACATTCCTATCACTTGGAAAATTGAGATTTTATCTTTTCCTAATACTTGTTGGAAACTCCCGTTGCCAAGATGCAGCAATCTACTAAATATGGGAAAATTAACATAAACATCATGTTGGATATGGCCATGACCTTGGTCTTTCCTCTTTCGGCTTGAAACCTGTGCACATACATGATAGGCCAATTTTTTGAGGTATGTTTTTACAGAGTTATCAAAACTCATGTTTACCATTTTTTATGGCAGTTAATACACACAAAAGGACACCGTGTGTAAGTCTTTGTTTTTAGGATTTTTCTTTAATTTATTTCAAAATAGGGTCAACATTGTCGGCACGCAAATTATTAGCAAGAAGATGAATATTTCGACTTGGAAGTTCTCGTATATTGATTTCCTAGTGGGTACAATAGCTTAAAAGGCCCTATGTAAAATCTTAAGAGAATCTACCATTTACTTATACTTGAAATTAATTTGACATAGTTTCTATAAATCCACATAAAGCCATTTAAGTGCCGAAGTTAGATAGGAAGGATGATCCACTATGTCTAAAACCATTGGCTTGTGGCATTTTGAACCATATTATTTGGACTTTTTGCAAAGAAAAAACATCATCATCGATAGGAAATATTGAATGTATTTTTTCCAAATTTGTTTGAAACTCCTACAAGCAATAGTCCTTACTATGCCAAGATGCACCCATCGACAAAACTGTGAGAACTCTATCAAATCGTAATCAATAGTGTCGATATGGCCTTGACGACCTTGGTCGTTCGGGTTGAAACCCAATAATGTCCATATGTATGGTAGGCCAATATTATGAAAACATTTTTCCAGAACTTATCTAATCATGTGGTTACCGTTTTCATGGCACGAATTTCTCGCGACAGGATATGGCATCATGCGTAAATCTTTCGTTTTTCCTATATTTCTTATCATCATTTTCAAAACAGATTCAAATTTGTAAAGATGAATCCATAGTAATAAGTTGGACTAGTCGTCAAAACTCTCGGTGGTTTCTCATATAAAAATTGAGCGCCACATGGGTACCTACAAAATATTTTTTTGTTAAACTTTCAACTCAACCTACAATTTACTTGTAGTTCAAATTTAACCTAATTTGAATACATCGACATAAGTCATTCAAGTGGGCAGAGTTAGCTTGGACATAGTTTGAAAACTCATAAAACATGGGGATAATAAGTACAGCATGTCGGTCACTATATAGGTCTAAAAGCTTGTATTTTGGCATTTCGATCCAATATTCTTCAGACTTTCTTTATGAAATAAAAACAATCTTGTCATCACTCGGAAATTTGACATAGTTATTTCTTGATAGTTGGAAACTCACATTGCCGTTATTGTTTACTAAAAGAAGATGTACCACACATCTACTTCTGAAATGATATTTAATTCGAGAGGAATCTATCGCTCTTACTAGTAGCTCAAGTTTGACCTAATTTCATCAAATTGTCAAGATGAAAAATCTTAGGAAGAAGGTGAACATGTTTTAACCACTCTCGGTGGTGGTTCATAATATATTAAATTCCCCTCCCCGATGGTTACCTCAAAAAAATTCAAAACTTTCAAACCAAACCTACAATTTTGTTGTTTTTGAAATTTGACCTAATTTCGATAAGTTGGCTTAAAGTCATTCAAGGGGGTAGATAGGAATTGTCAGTGAAACATGTTTGTCTACTTAATATGTCCGGAAGATTGGCTTATGGCGTTCAGATCCATATTCTTCGGACTTTCTTTATGAAAAAGAACAATCTTGTCATTACTCGAGAAATTGAAAATGTTCTTTCCTGATAGTTGGAAAATCACACTAACGACATTGTTTACTACAAGAAGATGCACCCATCTACCTCTAAAATCACATTTAGTTGAATAGAAATTAATCTATCACGCTTACTTGTAGCTCAAGTTTGACCTAATTTCGCTGAATCGACAAAGAAGTAAGTGAAGTGTGCGAATTTAGCTAGGAAGCTTGAAAAATGGAATTATAAAATAAACCATGGTCTAGTTTGTGTGATGATTGGGAGGGTTGCATTTTCTTCTAACTGTGGTAGGTCCCCCCCCGGAGCGAGGTGCTTCAGTTTAACATGAATGGTGGAAGTACAAGTTACTTCAAGGAGCTCATAAAAAATATAAATTACATCCAATTCCATGCATTTAGCATAAGGTCCCTAAAACTCGGCAGTGAAGTGTGTTTTGTTGTTTGCACACACTAGCGTTCATTGTGCTAAAGCTATCAATAGAATCTTCTAGATCCTAAGAATGGAAAATAAGATCCAACGGTTAGCAATGTTTGGATTTGCTAGTATTGATCCAACGGTCCATGTTCAAAGTTATTCGTACACTATATTATTTTTTTGACAAAAAAAATAAGATAAGAAGTACTACCATGAATGGCCAGTATTTTGAATAACCCTTTCCTCCCTGTGTTTGGGAAGCAACTGAAACTTTCGAAACCGAAAAAGGTTGAATCTTTTTGACACCGAGGACCAAAGTGGTTTCCTTCCTATGTACTACTACTCCTAGTCCACACCAAAGAGGCTGCCGAACATGCTAGAGAAACAACGCCGCCCTCTAAAAATTAAATAGAAAAATAAATAGAGTCGTCGTACCAAGGCACAAGTGTGCAGCTCCATGCTATGGATGAGGTAGAGATCAATCGGGCCGGTGCGCGAGGGGAGAGGGGTGGAGAGATGAGAGGCAGCGAAGGAGAGAGAAAACACACTCTTTTTTTGCGTGCATAGGTCTTGAAATTTACTACAAGTAGAGTGTACACTGCAACTATAAGGTGGTAGGAGTAACTCGTGTCAGGAACCCATCATAACTTTCCTCTTCACTTCTTCCCTCTTCCCTTCCCACAAGCTAACACATAGCAATCGAAAACAAATTTTAATCACAAGATCGCGAGAGGGTATCTCTTACATGTGGGTCCTATCTTATGGACAACTCTGACTAGATACATTGTGGTGCAATCAACTACTAGCTTGGTATTAGCAAGTGGGTCCCATCTTAAAAATAGGTTAGGAGAAATACAAAGGTGATGCCCTAAGCTCTACCGTTTAGACAGTGTCTATACGAGACGATTCGTGGGACCTACTAAACTGACGATGCTAACTTTTGCATAGTAGTTTTACATCTTGGTCATACAATGCCAGGCGGGGCCCAGTATTTGATTTTCTCTTTAGACACCTGTGCCTTGTACTCCCCTTGCCACCGTGCTAGACTCGATTTTATTTTGCGAAATTCCACCGATCTATTAATAATTATCAACATCTTATAAAGAGAAGCAAAAGTAAGTTGCTCTTACACACCGTATTTCCTCAAAATTTTGCATGCATAATCTATTCTCGTTCTTCGACTTTCACCTCTATTTGAGATATATTCTTTACATAGAAGAACATTTTGACCTAATTTCGTTAAATCTATATAAAGTCATTTAAGTGTACCAGGTTAGCTAGAGTAATCTTTAAAAATCCGTCTAAAAACAAGGGGATTGTAAGAAAGCAAGGTCCACTTTTATGAAAATTTGGGAGGTGACATTTTCTTTTAACTGATGCGGGTCCCGTGGGCTTGATGACTCCGTTCCACTTGTCATGGGATGGTGATGCCATTCCGACTTACACATATTCGGCTAAAGAGTTTAGCGATTCGGATTGACCCATATTGAGGTACAACGAACAAGTTGTCATTTGTATATCTCAGTCAATGTAATCCTTAGACCTGAGGTTGTTGCATAGTCCGAGTTGAGGATCACCGACTTAGGTTCTGTCAAATGCTGATCTGTAACTGGGCAGTTATAAAGGCAGATTTCGGGTCGATTGAGAATCAAGCGGCGTGATGTGAATAACCAAGATTGGATTTTGCCCCTCCACTTAGAGAGATATTCTCTAGGCCCTCTCGGATGATATGATTCCGAAAGAATGGCCATGCACGACTCGGTTAAGTGTTAACCGAGGCGATCGACAAAGAGTTAGTCCGGTGAATCACTTATCTCAGATCGAGAAGAGAGTCGTACTATTTAAGGGATGAAAAATATTCGCCTATAGTCTGACCAGGTATATCGTGAGGCAAAAGGGACTCAGACGTAAGTCGCATTGGAAAGGCAAGTCTTCATGACTCTTTGGTACTTGGGAGTCAGCATGTTCTGCTAGGAGCCACTATCGACTAATCGATTGAGAGTCGGACTCTAATCGTGTCTAAGTTGCCAAGATCCTGCGGGGTCACACACTTAAGAGCGGGAGCAAGTTCAGATTGGATCTGAACCGGAAATCTGGTTGGGTTAGACCCAAGTCGGATTTGGACTGAGTCAGTGAGTCGGACTCACGTTGACTGGTTTTATATGAGATTTAGTGAATGGGCCATGAGAGTGGAGCCCATGTTCACTCCCTATATATAGTGGAGCACAGTAACCCAGAAAGGTGAATCGTTGATCGGTTAGGTCATTCCATGTGTTGGAAACCCTAGCTCCACAGCAGTTCTGCCGACGTACCGAACCTAGCAGTTCACTGCCAGTGCTCCTCCTTGTACGTGTGGGTACCAGCAGAGGTGTTGTACGATCAGCACCAGGACGATCGTATCGTGAGTACTGCACTGCATCAATTGACGCGCTTCATCAGTAATCTGCAACTGCGCGTCTAGTGGTAAACCTCGTGGCCTTCTACCTAAGCTGGATCTTGGGATCACCATGTTAGAGAGAAAAAATTGTTTTATCTCCACGTAGCCCAACAGTCCGGTGGAAGTACATGTTAGATCAAGGACCTTATAGAAAATTAAAATGACATCCAAGTCCATCACTTGGAAAATTGAGAATGTTCTTTCCTGATTGTTGGAAGCTCACACTGATGGCATTGTTTACTAAACGAGGATGTACCCATCTACCTCTGAAATGCTATTTAATTCGATAGTAATCTATCGCGCTTACTGGTAGCTCCAGTTTGACCTAATTTCTTTAAATTGTTAAGATGCAAAATCTTAGCAAGAAGTTGAACCTATTTTCAAAACTTCTAGAGGTGGTTTGTGATATATTAAATGAGCCCCCGATGGTTACCTCCAAAAAAATCACAAAACTTTCATAGCAACCAATAGTTTTCATGTAGTTAAAATTTGACCTAATTTCGATAAATCGGCATAAAGTCATTCAAGTGGGCAGAGTTAGCAAGGACTAAGTTTGAAAACACATGAAACATGGGAATCATAAGTAGTACAACATGTCGTTCCAATACATGTGTAAGAAATCTTGGCTTGTGGAATATTCGGATCCAATATTCTTCGGACTTCCTTTACAGATAGGAACAATATCTCTTCATCACTCGAAAAACTGAGAATGTTCTTTCCTGAAAGTTGGGAACTCACACCCACGACATTGTTTACTAAAAGGAGATGCACCCATGTACCTCCGAAAAGACAATTAATTCAAGAGCAATCCATCGCGCTTACTCGTACCTCAAGTTATCCTCCGAAAGTTGTCAGGATGAAAAATCTTAGCAAGAAGTTCAACCTTTTTCTAAAACTCTCAGTGGTAGTTCGTGATATATTAAATGACCCCCTCCAGATGGTTACCTCAAAAAATCGCACAACTTTCAAAGTAACCTACAATTTTCCTGTAGTTCAAGATTGACCTAATTTCGGTAAATCGGCATAAATTCATTGATGTGGTAAAGTTAGCTAGGACAAAGTTTGCAAAAACATAAAACATGGGAATCGTAAGTACAACATGTTGGTCCACTATAAATATTTGAAAGGTCTACACTTATGGCATTCAGATCCATATTCTTCAGACTTTCTTCACGGAAAGGAATGAACTCGTCATCACTCGAAAAATCAAGAATGTTCTTTCCTGATAGTTGGAAACTCACACTAACGATATTTTTTAATAAAATAAGATGCACCCCATCTACCTTCGAAAAGATAATTAATTGAAGAGCAATCCATCTCGCTTACTCGTACCTCAAGTTTGACCTAATTTTGTTAAGTCGTTGAGATGAAAAATCTTAGCAATAAGTTGAACCTTTTTTGAAAACTCTCAATGGTTGTTTGTGATATATGAAATGACCCCCCGATGGTTATCTCCAGAAAATCGCAGAACTTTCAAAGAAACCTACAATTTTCCTATAGTTCAAGATTTACCTAATTTAGATAAATCGGCATAAAGTAATCCAAGTGGCATGAGTTAGCTAGGCCAAAGTTTGAAAAATAATAAAATATGGGAATCATAAGTACAACATGTCGATCCACTATGAATATTTAAAAGGTTTGCTTGTGTCATTCGGATCCATATTCTTCAAACTTTCTATACAGAAAGGAACAATCTCTTTATCGTCACTACTCAAAAATTTAAGAATATTCTTTCCTGATAGTTGGATACTCACACCGATGGAATTGTTTACTAAAAAGTAGATGCACCCATCTACCTTCGAAAAGACAACTAGTAATTCAAGAGCAATCTATCGCTCTTATTGGTAGCTCGAGTTTGACCTAATTTTGTTAAATTCTCAGCATGCATAATTTTAGCAAGAAGAGGAACCTGTTATGAAAACTCTTGGTGGTGGTTTGTGGTATATTAATAGCCCCGTCCCCGATGGTTACCTCAAAAAAAATCGTGAAACTTTCAAACCAACCCTACAATTTTCTTCTAGTTCAAATTTGACCTAATTTTGATAATTCGGCATAAACTCATTCAAGTGGGCAGAGTTAGCTAGGACAATGTTTTAAAACTCATAAATTAAACATAGGAATCATAAGTGAAACATGTTAATCCATTTAATATGTCTAGAAGCATGGCTTGTGGTATTCCGATCCATATTTTCGTACTTTCTTTATGAAAAAGGACAATCTCGTCATTACTTAGGAAGTTGAGAATGTTCTTTCCTGGTAGTTGGAAACTCACACCGACGATATGTTGTCTCTATGTGGATGATTGAGTTGCTGGGTAAAAAAACTGATAAAGTGGGCCCTCCTCTATTAAAATATATCTCTTTATGATATATGGGAGATAATTTAGGGTAACTGCTCGAGGTAAGAAAAATTTAAGAGAAGAATATTTTTAGGGGAGGCCCCTACATACATATATAGGGGCGCTGCTATACTTTCTCTAAGCATATATCTAGTAGTAAATCAAAAAAATTATTTGTAGATTGCGGAATTCGAGGTCGATGTTTGAACTCTAGAACTTGATGTCATTTATAACGGCTGGCTTATATAACCTGGAACATTTTATACCAAGCAATTCAATATATCATACGAATACGGTACAAAACTTGAGGGTAAGTGAGGACCGCAAGGCAGGAAGCTGTCCGAAGCTTGGGTACACCGGCTTGCTGTCCCAAGAAATGTCTTAAAATCGAGTTATTTTTGGCTTAATATGGGCATGTGCAATGTGCAAAAAATCACACCTTAAGGCATATGTGATATTCCCTAAGGTTCATCTCATATATTGTGGAGAAAATAAGCATGTCTTTAAGCCGAAAGGTGCACCTCAAGCTTTTGGGTTGCCCATAAGGAATAGAAAAATAATTTTCCCTCTCTACTCTCTTTGTCATGGAGCAATGTGACAAGTTATGTGGGTCCCACTGATGACTGCAAGCGTACATATCATTTGGAGCTAGTTTCAAAATAAAGATATCGATCCCACGGGGAGCAGGAGTCTGAAGTCTAAATAACTATTAAACTAAATACTAAAATAGTAATGCTAAATAACATTCTATTTAACAAGATAAAATGCAAGTTTTGTGTAGAAGATATTTTTGGGGTTTCAAATAAGAAAACAATAAGTAAACTAAAGCTAGAAGTAAACAAGAGCATGTGAGTGTGATTATGAAAGTCTGCAAGATGATGGAAAGAGTTCTCAAGGAGTAGTGGATCCACCGCTAGTAATTAGAAAGAGTGATCAAAATTATTATAATGAATAAGACCATTTATGATATGTGTGGGAGGAGCTCCATATATGGACGAGCAGGCAGCAACCACTGCTCACATCATCCTCATAACCACAGCAGACAATCACCAACAACCATCGTGTTACTGCGCTATTAAGGTACTTTAACCCTAGGATGTATCCCATGGAATAGACAATGTTCTGTCAGTTCTCCTTGATTCCCAAGTTGATACGTAAGGAATGACAACAGCTTTATAGTCACTATAAGTACTATTATCCCTCCATCTACCAACAAGTAGTTCCCTCCATCTAGTCCTCAATGAGGCAAATATTGAGTGGCGCGCTTCACCCAAAATCAATATGAAGGAAATCTAACACGGACACATAATGAACAATATCACATAATAATATTTATCTCAATTCAATCACATACTAGGGTTTTTCCATCTTCCCAAGAACAAAGGAAACTACTCACACATGAAGTATATCAACATCATGGATAGAATATGTATGAAGTATGATGATACAATTGAGAACAAGTGCAAATCCAACATTCAATCTAGAATTACAATAAGTAACCAAAGGGGATCGGTGATGGAGACGTTGTTGATGAATATGACGATGTAGATTGATGTGGAGGCCTTCAGGATCCTATTCCCTTCTCGTCTTATGTGGTGGTGATGGTGTAGATCTAATTGGAGGCGTATATGGCGGTATCACGGCGGCAGGGCTCCGCCGTGGTGGAGGATATGGCTTGGTGGCTCTGTCTTGGCTTCTCCCCTCTTTGTATAGGCCTTGGGGTGCCCTAGGATTCCCACAATACCGTCATATGACTTTCGGAAGGTTCTGGTGCTTCCGGGGGGCGAAATCCCGTCATTTGCGAGCTTTTTAGCAACTATACGGCCGGAATTATTGCTCCCGACGTATAGTTGCTCGTTAAAGCTTCTTCCTCCGTAGTGTTTTGGCCACCATTTCTTCATACGAACTCCATTTTGGGTGTTCTTGGGCTCATTGGATTCGTATCGACCAGGGATACAACCCTATGATCTTGGATATTTATTTTGAGAAGTTTGAGAAATTCACTTTTCCAACTTCTCAAATGGCTAAGTCTGGTCCCTGTAGCTCCTCCATACTATGCTCTCTTTGTTGGTTTTTATCCATAATCTTCACCAACACCTACACACAAGTCATAGACAAGGAATGTGATAAAATTCTACCTAAACTACTAAATGTGCAAATCTCATATGAAAGTAAATGATAACTAGAAGTCATGCATGTAAGGCATAGCTATAGCTAGAAGAAACATGATATGAGAGATAAATGGCACATTTTATAAGGATAGAAGAGGTGGTATTTCACATCCATCAACTTCCCCAAGCTAGACCTTGCTCGTCCTCGAGCAGGAAGGGTCGATAATAAATTAATGGTTGTGAAATAGCTTATCATTGGAAATCAATGCCTTGCATCCTTATTTCTTCTACAAGCTCGAACAGAGAAAACTTCATACAAGGCAACACAAGCTCAGTTATAAAGACCACTAAAGATTCGTCAAAATTTATATGCTCCATGTCAACAGTGAATCTAACTTGCAAACAAACTTGTGATCCTCTTATTGCACCTTTTCTATAACTTTTCATATCATTATTTTATGAGAAAAAACTTAGTCACAAATAGATGTCAAGCATAAATAGGAATAAAGTTTATCAATTCTACCCAATCATGTCATCTAGTTAAGGCTCTCAAGTGCAAACATCAGTTATTGAGTTTTCAGAAAGTTTATCCCTTAGTAACGATATCTATGCCAAAAGGAAATGCGACAACATGTCAAAAGAAGCATAGCATTAGAGTGTCTCATTTGGTCATCCACATCAATGAACCATGGATATCAAACACTCATTTTATATTCTTTGTCTTTCTAAAACTTCAGTTCATCAGTAATAAGATCATGCCAAAACTTAGTGTGTTTAATAAGACTGTGCAGACTAAGAATGGATACTCGTGACCATTACCAAGGTTTCCCTTTTTGGTATAATGATTTCTCATAATGATCAGAGGAGTATTCCCTCTTTTGCTTTGAATGCAGGCCCATGAGAATACTAATGCATACCCAAATATCAAATTTCTACTACATATGTTGGGCAACTCATAGCCAAACTCCACGAGTTTCCTCTTTTTGTATTGTTCAAAGGCCAACGGAGTTGTTAGCATCCCATGTTATGCGATAGTGGTGCAGACACACATAAAGAAATATCATACTTTTAATCAATAGGTCAAGATTTGGCATGCATCTCAATTACCTCTAAATATTAGTTTCTTCAAACAAATCCTTTCAAAGAGTACTATCGAGTCGATCATCACATATATGTTGTTGAGTATCTTTAAGGCTAAACTCTAAAGACAATTAAACAACACCTTACTTAGCATATAACTCAAAACTTTGAAATATCATTTCCAATTGACAACTCCTTCCGTAAGCAAACTATCAACTCTATTGTTTTGACACCATGGGGTCGAGCATAACTTATTTATTTAAGACAAAGCTATTAGGTGAATTCCAACAAATTTCAAAAGATCTTGATGAAGTATTCATTCTTTCCAAGTGTAGAGATTGTGGCAAAGTTTTCTAGAGGATGATAAATAGTGTCACAAGCTTGAGAAACAATTTTACAAGATGCATACAAGCTCTAAGTCAACTCCTATGGTTCCTATCATGTGAAAGTGTATCCCCATATGAATACAAAACTAGATCACTTAAGAAAGCATTCAAAAATAGCGGGATACTCTAACATCCCAAAAATACTAAGCTTGTATCATCAAATTCTAATCATCAAAATTAGGGTTAACAAAAACTTTTCTAAATGAAATCATGGATGCATGGATATGTGTATGCATGGATTTTGAAATCCTTTAAAACCACCTTGTTTGTTTGTTCCATTGCTTGTAAAATGTTTCTTAGGTGAAATAAACATCATCTAAAACATTTACCACACCTTTCCTAAAGACAAGTAAATCAAAACACATATATGAAATGAATGGTCATTTTGGCCAATTTAACTCCCATGCCTACTTTGGCTGTCTCAAACTTTCAGAACCTAACAGAAACTTTTCTGGATCTTTGCACCCCTTGAATGTACTCATAACAAGGTATCAAGGCCCACCTTGTGATCATCCAGAAACTTTCAAATGAATAGTTTAAATGACAATTCAAAATTGAATCTTTATCATATGGGAAGATCCCACTTTTTCAAAAACTACTCAAACAAGCTCAACTTTCAAAACCCAAGCATCTGCAGACTCACCAGCACCAATCTAGCAAACCCACCAAAATCATTTCAAAATTCAAAACTTGATTTCATGCGGCCATTTCATCAAACAGGTTACAAACACAAATCAAACAAACATCAAACACTATTGTGAGCAGTGATTCTTGCCTAACTATTTCCCCATTTAGCTCACACACAACTCAGTAGATCATCTAGGAAGATTAGCCAGGCACTAGCACCACTATGAGCTTGCCATTGTGATCAATGGTGAATAGCCGAGCACCCTCTTGCCACCCCATAGTCGGTAGCAAGCTAGGAGCAGCAGCAAGCCTAGCCAGCATGTTTGGGAGGCAGCCCACCGTCCACCGCCACTCACTGTCCCAGCCGCGAGCGTTGCCAAGCCCTGGACCACGCGCACAAGCCGCGCCCAGACCATGCCGAGCGTGCGCCAGAGCGCCACCCTCGACCATCACCCACAGACCGCGCGCCGCCCTCGCCGCGTGCATACACAATCCCCACCGAGCCAGGAGACCGCCAGACATCCCCGTTTGCCGCCCCCTGCCGCACAGCCACCGCCCGCCGTAGAAGACGCCGCCTCTGCCGCGCAGAGCACCGCTCATTCCAGACCAAACCACACCGCCCCATGCCTCGAGACCATGTCGTTGAGCATCGCCAGGAGACACCGCACTGTCCCCTACCCTTGCCCATGCCTTTAGCCGCCTGTAACCTCGCCCCCGACGAGCTCACCGTGTGCCCCGACGGTTCCCTCGCTCGACTATAAATAGAGGCCATCCCCGCACAATTTCTTCACACCATCTCACTCCCCTCTCCTCACTGATCGTGCCACACCATTCTCAGAGCAAGGCGAGCACCACCTCGCCGGAATTTCACTGGAGCCTGCCGCTGCCGGAGAAGAAGGGAGCCAGCGATTGGAGCCGCCCCAGGATCTGCCGCGACCACCCCTGAGTTCGCCGTCGTCGACTTCGTCGTTCGCCCGCCTCGCCAGCACCCCAGTGAGCCCCCAGCGACCCTCACTGGCCGCGCTAGGTTTCGTTCTCGCCGGAGTTGTCTCGCGTCGACGATGACTCCCAGCCGTTAGATTAGAACTAGATCGAACGATCCACGTCACCGCATACCGCTTCGCCCAGCCCCGTGTCACTAACGAGTGGGGACACCCACTTAAGCAGCCCGCGGGAGCACTACGCTTAGCTGGCCGGCCCAGTAACTTTTCCCGCGCAGCCTAGTTATTCAAATTAAACCTTTTTCTATTTCAATTCAAACACACTTCTGTACCCAACTTCAAAAATCAACCCAGATCGATTCAGTACACCAAATTGAATGAAACCAATTTTGTTGGAAGGTCTGTGAATTCTGAATCCAAGCCCGTTAGATTCAAGTCATTTGGATCTATAGATCACCCATGGTAAAAATAACAAGGCAGAAGCTTTTCTGCATTCAAACATTTTTCAAATTTAAACCATAATAGCTTTTGAGTTGATTCCAACTCTCAAAAATCACATTTAACCATACCTTTCAGAATATATAAAAATATATAGGTTTACTTGCAGGAATAATGTTCAAGTAATAAAAGAATGCTACATAAGCATTTCTAGACACTTTAATTAATTAAAATAAAAGGGTATAACCTTAATAAATTGTGACACCACTTTAAATCACATTCCCATGGACTACAATATGTGGTGATGACATGTGTCAACATGATCCCATGTTGGGTTTGGAGAATATTAAATCTTAAGTAGTTTTTCAATGAGTAGAAATTACTTTTCTAAAAATAAAAAAGATTTAAACCAATCCTTAACCTTGTAATGTTAGGGATGATGCTAGATCATCCATAGGACCCTTGTGTGTGATGATTGCAAGTAGTCAAGTATTGTTTGGTGATTCTGTACCTTGTATTTATTCATAGACGCTAGTACCGACCAAGGATACGAGGAGGAAGGAGGATACTACGAAGAAGAAGCCGAGAAGAACTTCAACCACTGCTCTGCATAAGGCAAGCTAAAACTTGCAAGACATTCTACTTTAGCAAGCTTATACTGATATTGATGCAAGCTGATACTATACCTATGCAAGCCTTACCAATCAAGTTGACGTATGCAAGCTAAAACTTGCAAGACACTCTACTGATGCAACAAACCTATACTTGTTCTATGACTAATATATGCCTTAAGCATATGTGATCATACCCACTTGATAAACCAATCCTAGTTTTATGTGCAAGCTCCTTACGCTATTTATTTATCAAAGCTTACTTAGAGTTTACTTAAGTGACTGGTAGATTTGGAAAGATGCTGAAGGTTGCATAAAGAGCATAAAATTTGGCCTAAGTTAGAAACCTTGACATCAGCCTGAGACCGGAGGTTGTCCTTAGTTGAAACTCCACTAGTTACCACCCCTCATTAATACTACCCCCACCTGTAGATGCTAGTGCTAAGCATAAAACTTGATCAACTTTTAGATGGGATTACTTGGTGGAAAAATGGTTATGAAAACCTTGTAATGATGGATCATTCTATTGAAATGTTTTGGACATGTGTGTCCAAACACTTGAGAATTTTGGTGATAAAAATGTTGAGGCATGAGCCTTAGCCCTTTATAAAACAGATGGTTGTCTGGATGCGATACCATTCCAATTTTATCGTACAACCACAATACCCGAATATTGGGTAGGGCTTGACTGGAAACTTATGTACCTTAGTATTAGTTCCCACACGGCCAAGGTCTGAGCTGAGGCTACCTTGTGAAGATTGTCCACCTGTGCAGTACCCAAGATGACAGTTGGTCATGGTTGGGAGGCCAAACTCACAGGAGAGGTGCTTATACTAGGGCGTGTAATCGAAAGGTTAGGATTGATTATCCGCATACTGAGTATGGTGAATTCAGGATTTGTTCCTGACGGATGTATCGAATGTTGTGGTGAAAGTGTAGAATCTCTGTAGAGTGTCAAACTATTCGAATAGCCGCGTCCGCGGTTATGGACAGTTGGAGTGGCCATACTGTTTCCTCCGTCAGACTTTTCAAAATGACCTGTGAGATGAACTGAGACTTGGACTAGACCACAACAGAGTTGTGATATGAAATACAAGTTCCCGCTTAGGAATTATAAAATTGTGACTAGCTTTGAAACTTAGTAGAGATAAATCTGGCTTTTGCAAAACAACACTAGAACCTAGTGTCCTATTATCCAAAAACCCCCTTTACCTATTAGTATTAGTTTGCGAGTACTTAAAGAGTACTCATGGCTTTGTCCCTAGCTATTCCCATGGCCAGACTATGAAGAGGAGTACCTGGAAGATGGACCCCAGGAAGGTTACGACAACTAGGATCATCTCCCATCGTCAGCATTGCCTGTGACACCGAAGATGGAGCTTCGCCTACGCCACCGTTATTATTACGTATTCCGCTGCTTGATGTTGTATTAAGAACTGGATCATGAGATCCCTATTTGTGTAAGAACTTATGTATCGTTTGTAATGGATGATGTACTATGGTATCCAATTCTATTATGTCTCGCAAACATGGTAATCCTGGGATTGCGATGTATGGCATAATAGGCATCTAGGATTGAAAAATCCGGGTGTTGACAGATACATGATTTCATTAAAATTTCATCGAATATGAACATTGCACAAGCCTCTACGCATGCAGAAGTAACCTCGCCAAGCTTAGAACTTTGCAAGGACCAAACTTGAGTATATCACCAAAAGAAAAGAGAAAGTACAGTTTCCAAATGAGAGTTTGATAACTGGTTACCTCCCCAAGCTTAGTTGAAAACAAGGGTGACGCACTTTACCGTTGAGGTACAAGTAACATCTCTTTTGATGGACATAGAACCTTTGCTTTAATGTATATTTCTTGATATAGCCTGGTGGCTTCCTTCCTTGATAACCTGCTTGGAAACTAAGAATAAAATAAAACATTTTGTGGTTTTGAAAACACGGGGATTAGCTCACAAGTGATAAAAATACAAGTCCCACTAAGTCGGTTCATCAACCTAAGCACTTCGCTTATACTTGGTTCAAGAGTTGTACATACTCCCAGATTTTGATGAAATGCAAGTGAAAAAAATATGAAACACGAGTGTTCAGCCCCTATGTGCTTATTAAAAGAGGTTCGAGTTGGAAAGTTTTACTAGACATTAATAGGTAAGAATCTTGAATTGAAGCAACCAAGTGGCTCATACGAGTGGTTGCATGGTTGGCACTACCTTGTACATCGTCACACAAGGTTCACGTCCCTGTGAAAATAACACACAAAATAAAATACACCAGAAAAAGGAAAGTAAAAAATAAAACATGAACTTCTATAGAGAATTACACTCTAGGTGGTTTCTGAGGTAGAATTTTATTGCTTACATATGCTCAGCTTCTATAGAACATGGGAGAAGATCCTAGGTGGTGTTTCGAGGTTTTTAGAAGAAGAAGGAAGAAGAAAGAATAAAATATTGAGCAATGGTTACCTTCTAGTTGGCGTTTCAGGGGTTTTCCCAACTATATGGGCGCAACTATATGGCTGGACCAAAAAGGTCCCGCCCGTATAGTTGGTCGTTAAGCTTACTGTACCTTGGAAAAGAAATTTGACGAACGCGCCGATTACTATACGACCGCAAATATACGGCCGGAATTTTTATTCCCGCCATATAGTTGGTCGTGGAACCTTCCGTACCCTTCGGAAGAAATTTGATAAAGGCATTGATATCTATACGAGCAGAACAATACGGCCAAAAATTTTATTCCCGCCATATAGTTAGTCATTAAACCTTCTATATCTAAGAAAGAGAATTTGTCTATGGCATAAATATCTATACGGCTAAACTATATGGCTGGAATTTTTTATTCCCGCCGTATAGTTGGTCGTTAACCTTTTGTAGTCATCAAAAAATTTCTATTTCTTCAAGAATTCTTTCTTAACCTGAAACATAGCGAAACACCATGTTTTCATAATAAAATAACAATTTTAATTTTCAACCAATAGTATCATATATAAAACGGGATTTAAGTACAACCGAGTTATGCAACACATAGTAACAATAAATTCTACCTTTAGAAAATACAACAAGATAACTCTAATAGAAAATCATGCAAAGAATAAAAATGCCAATGCAACATGAATGCATCAATACGCAAGACACAAAATTAAGAAAGACACTTAATGACTTTCGGGTTGCCTCCTAGGAAGCGCTTTCTTATAACCAAGTAGCCATGCTTTTCTCCGTTATTATTTCAATAAATGAGCCGGAGAATTATTCATTCTTACCTCCCCAAGAGGTTTGGAGAACTTACTATTATAGCCTAGTCGAAGTCTCACCCGCTTACGGTGCATCGGAGTCATGTAGATAAATGTGTTATTGCTCACAAGTGATGATTGATGCGCCATGTATGGTGAGCATGCCTCCCTAGATAGCTTCAACAAAACGACTATATATTTACATATAAATTCAAACCTTTTACCTTTAATAGCATCATCGAGATACAATTCATAGTACTCTTCTTTAGCAGCAGGGAAAAATTCAAAATTGTCTCTATTCTCTAGTTCATCACGCTTGCTAACATGTTCATCAGTTCTAGAGTTATCAATCCACTCACAAAAAGAAGCATCGTCAACAAATATTACATCAAAGATGTTGTAACATCCCAAAAATATCAAACTTAGATAATCAAAACACTAATCATCAAGATTAGGGTTAACAAAAACTTTTCTAAATAAACTCATGAATGCACGCATATGTGTATGCATGGATTTTTAATTTCTTTAAAAACCACCTTGTTTGTGTGATCCATTGCATGTAAAATGTTTCTTAGGTGAAATGAACATCATCTAAAACATTTCCCACACTTTTCCTAAAGACAAGTAAATCAAAACAAATATATTAAGTGAATGGTCATTTTGGCCAATTTAACTCCCATGCCTACTTTGGCTGTCTCAAACTTTCAAAACCTAACAGAAATTTTTCTGGACCTTTGCACCCCTTGAATGTACTCATAACAAAGTATCAAGGCCCACTTTGTGATCAACCAGAAACTTTCAAATGCATAGTTTAAATGACAATTCAAAATTGAATCTTCTTCATATGGGAAGATCCCACTTTTTCAAAAACCACTCAAACAAGCTCAAATTTCAAAACCCAAGCATCTGCAAACTCACCAGCACCAATCTAGCAAACCCACCAAAATTCATTTCAAAATTCAAAACTTGATTTCATGCGGCCATTTCATCAAACAGGTTGCAGACACAAATCAAACAAAACATCAAACACTATAGTGTGCAGTGATTCTTGCCTAACTTGTTCCCTAGTTAGCTCACACACAACTCAGTAGATCATCTAGAAAGATTAGCCCAACACTAGCACCCCTGTGAGCTTGCCATTGTCATTAATGGTGAACAGCCGAGCACCCCCATGTCACCCCATTGTGGACAGCAGGCTAGAGGAAGAACTAGCCGTGCCAACCTTGCCTGGGAGGCAGCCCACCGTCCACCGCCACTCACTGTCCCAGCCGCGAGCGTTGCCAAGCCCTGGACCACGCGCACAAGCCGCGCCCAGACCATGCCGAGCGTGCGCCAGAGCGCCACCCTTGACCAGCGTCCACAGACCGCGCGCCGCCCTCACCGCGCGCACACACGATCACCACCGACCCAGGAGACCACCAGACATCCCCGTTTGCCGCCCCGTTCCATACAGTCACCGCCCGCCGTCGAAGACGCCGCTTCTGCCGCGCAGAGCACCGGCCGTTCCAGACCAAACCACACCGCCCCATGCCTCGCGACCATGTCGTTAAGCATCGCCAGGAGACACAGCACCGTCCCCTACCCTTGCCCATGCCATTAGCCGCCTGTAACGTCGCCCCCGACGAGCTCACCGTGCGCCCCGACGGTCCCCTCGCTCGACTATAAATAGAGGACACCCCCGCACGATTTCTTCACACCATCTCACTCCCCTCTCCTCACTGATCGTGCCACACCATTCTCAGAGCAAGGTGAGCACCACCTCACCAGAATTCACCGGAGCCCGCCGCCTCTGGAGAAGAAGGGATCCAGCGATTGGAGCTGCCCCAGGAGAAGCCACCGGTACCAGGAGGTTCGCCGTCGTCGACTTCGTCGTTCGCCCGCCTCGCAGACCCTCGCCCGTACCCCGGTGATCCCCCAGCACCCCTCACTGGCCTCGCTAGGTTTCGTTCTCGCCGGAGCTGTCTCGCGCCGACGATGACCCTGAGCCGTTGGATTAGAACTAGATCGAACGAACCACGTTGCCCCATACCGCTTCGCCCAGCCCCGTGTCACTAACGAGTGGGGACACCCACTTAAGCAGCCCGCGGTAGCCCTGTGCTTAGCAGGCCAGTCCGTTAGAATTTCCCGCGCAGCCCAGCAATTCAAATTAAACCTTTTCTTTTTAAATTCAAACAAACTTCAGCACCCAACTTCAAAAATCAACCCAGATCGATTCAGTGCACCAAATTGGATGCAACCAATTTTGTTGGAAAGGTCTACGAATGCTTAATCCAAGCCCGTTGGATTCAAGTCATTTGGATCTGTAGATCACCCATAGTAAAAATAACAAGGCAGAAGCTTTTCTGCATTCAAACATTTTTCAAATTTAAACCATAAAAGCTTTTGAGTTGATTCCAACTCTTAAAAATCAAATTTAACCATACCTTTCATAATATATAAAAATATATAGGTTTACTTTCAGAAATAATGTTCAAGTAATAAAAGAATGCTTCATAAGCATTTCTAGCCACTTTAATTAATTAAAATAAAAGGGTAAAACCTTATTAAATTGTGACACCACTTTAAATCACATTCCCATGGACTACAATATGTGGTGATGACATGTGTCAACATGATCCCATATTTGGTTTAGAGAATATTAAATCTTAAGTAGTTTTTCAATGAGTAGAAATTAATTTTCTAAAAATAAAAGATTTAAACCAAGCTTTAACATTGTAATGTTAGAGATGATGCTAGATCATCTATAGGACCCTTGTGTGTGATGAGTGCAAGTAGTTAAGTATTGTTTGGTGATTGTGTACCTCGTATTTATTCATAGACGCTAGTACCGACCAAGGATACGAGGAGGAAGGAGGATACTACGAAGAGGAAGCCGAGGAGAACTTCAACCATTGCTCTGCACAAGGCAAGCCTAATACTACTAGTTGATTGAGAAAGCTAGTAACCTTGCAAGCTAACACTTGCAATTTAGCAAGCTTATACTGATATTGATGCAAGCTAACCCTTGCCAGATACCCTACTGATGCCACAAACCCATACTTGTAATCCTACCTACTTGTTAAACCAATCCTAGTTTTATGGCAAGCTTCTTACTTTATTTCTTTATCAAAGCTTACTTAGAGTCTACCTAAGAGTTTGGTAGATACAAGACAGTTGTGCTGAAGGCTGCATAAAGAGCATAAAATTTGGCCTAAGCTAGAAACCTTGATATCAGCCTAAGATATAAGGTTGGACTTAGTAAAACTCCACTAGTTACCACCCCTCATTAGTACTACCCTCACCTGTAGATGCTAGTGCTAAGCATAAAACTTGATCAACTTTTAGATGGGAATACTTGGTGGAAAAATGGTTATGAAAACCTTGGAATGATGGATCATTCTATTGAAATGTTTTGGAAATGTGTTTCCAAACACTTGATGATTCTGGTGATAAAAATGTTGAGGCATGAGCCTTAGCCCCTTTATAAAACTGATGGTTGTCTGGATGCGATACCATTCCAATTTTAGCGTACAACCACAATACCCGAATATTGGGTAGGGCTTGACTGGAAACTTATATACCTTAGTATTAGTTCCCTCACGGCCAAGGTCTAGGCTGAGGCTACCTTGTGAAGATTGTCCACCTGTGCAGTACCCAAGATGACAGTGGTCATGGTTGGGAGGCCAAACTCATAGGAGAGGTGCTTATACTAGGACGTGTAATTGAAAGGTTAGGATTGATTATCCGCATACTGAGCATGGTGAATTCAGGATTTGTTCCTGACGGATGTATCGAATGTTGTGGTGAAAGTGTACAATCTCTGCAGAGTGTCAAACTATTCGAATAGCCACGTCCGCGGTTATGGACAGTTGGAGTGGCCATACTGTTCCCCCGTCAGACTTTTCAAAATGACTTGTAAAATGAATTGAGACTTTGACTTGACCACAACAGAGTTGTGACCTGAATTATAAGATCCCACTTAGGAGTTATAAAATTGTGACTAGCTTTGGAACTTAGTAAAGATAAACCTGGCTTTTTGCAAAACAACCCTAGAGCCTAGTGTCCTATTATCCAAGAACCCCCCCTTTTTAGTTGTTAGTATTAGTTTGCGAGTACTTAAAGAGTACTCATGGCTTTGTCCCTGGCTATTCCCATGGCCAGACTATGAAGAGGAGTACCTAGAAGATGGACCCCAGGAAGGTTACGACAACTAGGATCATCTCCCATCGTCAGCATTGCCTGTGACCCCGAAGATGGAGCTTCGCCTACGCTACCATTATTATTACGTATTCCGCTGCTTAATGTTGTATTAAGAACTGGATCATGAGATCTCTATTTGTGTAAGAACTTATGTATCGTTTGTAATGGATGAAGTACTATGGTATCCAATTCTGTTATGTCTCGCAAAAATGGTAATCCTGGGATTGCGATGTATGGCATAACAGGCATCTAGGATTGAAAAATCCGGGTGTTGACAAGTTGGTATCAGAGCCATCCTGACCATAGGAGACCCTAGTTAGATTGGACGTTGACCCAAAAACTTAGTTTCAAAACCAAAGAATAAAAATATTTACGAAAACTTATTCTCATTCTTACCTCTTTAATTCTTTAATAAAACTTCATGTTCCTCAAAAACTCTTGCAAAATAGATAAAATTTTGACACACTTGATCACTCTGCTAATTTACTCATCCTCTATTTTTATAGATGGACGTGAAGTACAACAAGTTTTACCAACTCGGGAATGGAGGAGACCTTATCTTTGAGAGGGATCTGGATCAGCTTTCGGAACTTCTGGAGCGTCCACACCCCGAGTTCTTCGGAGCTCAGCTCAATGATCAAGGAGGAGAAGGTCTGCAGTGGCTAATTGTTGCAAGTCTCCGAGGAAAGATTGAACCTCCCACTGTGGAGGGAATTCAGTTTACCTTGAGGGAAAACAACTGGCTCGATGGACTTGCCAGAGCAATGCAGGAAGCTCTTTCCCGTCTGTGTGGGAAGAGCATCAATCAGATCAATGGTACTCGCTTTGATTTTTGCGCAAGGCGTGATGCAAATGGCCAACCACTGGAAGCCCCATACCACCCCAAGCTGAAGACTCAATTGGACCACCTTAGCTTCATGATGTATGATCATCAGCAGGAGTTGGACAACTGCCATGACTATTGCAACCACAAGTCGGCCATCATCAAGACGAAGGACCAAACCATCGCCATGCTAGCAAAGGATCGCAAGTCTCGCCGCCGTCAGCTCGACAAGAAGGAGCGCATTATTGCCCGTCTTCGCCATCACATCTCATCTCTAGAAGAGACCATCCACGAGAGAGACATGCAGTTAGAGGAAAGGGAGAATGCCGGAGAGGATCTTCATGGAGACCCTTACTCCTACCTCAGCGATGACGATGATTTTTTTGGAGGATCAGGACATGGACTTCTTCACCGATGAGGATGATTTCGCCTTCATCGATGATGATGAAGATGATGAAGCCACAGACTCCGAGGAGTAGTAGCACTGAGCACTAGCGTAGTGAGTAGTAGTCGGTCCCACTGTATCGTAGTTTCTAGAATGGTTCTTAAAACCATCTGTTTTTCCTTGCTGTGGTGTGCGTTGTATCGAGTGAATTAATGAATGAAAAAGCAAGTTGCTAGAAAAACCTGAGTCAAACTCTAAAAACTTTTCAAAAACCCAAAACCTTAGTAATTTCCCTCTTTTCTCATAATCTATATCAATCTTCAGATGCCACGTGGAGGAAGTGGTTCAGCCCGGGACCCGATGTTGCAGATCCTGCAAATGTTGACTTCTGACCGCGAAGCTAAAAGAGCGGAACGTCAAGCCAACCTAGCCACTCTGCAACAGATAGCCCAGCTAGCCCACAACAACCAAGGCCATGGAAATCAGGACAACCACGGATCTAAGCTCAAGAATTTCCAGAATACCAACCCACCCGTTTTCACCAAGTCAGAAGAACCCCTAGACGCCGATGATTGGCTGCAAACCATGGAAAATAACTTAGAAGTAGCAGGAGTGGAAGCCAACGAGAAAGTCCTGTTCGCCACCCATTATCTAGGCGGAGATGCCAGGGCATGGTGGAACAGTGTTCGTGCCATGACCGGAGGCCAGATGATGACCTGGGAGGAATTCAAGGTCAAGTTTAGCAGAACCCATGTGCCACCAGGTTTGATCAAGAGAATGAGAGACGAGTTCAGAGAGCTGAAACAAGGAAGGATGACTGTAGTGGAATACCGTGACAAATTTTTGTCATTAGCTAGGTATGCCCCGGACGAGATAGACACTGAAGCCAAGAAGAAAGAAAGATTCCTGAATGGTCTGCATGACGAGATGCAGACAGTGTTAGTCAATATCCCCTTTGTTGATATTGAAGCCCTTGTCGACTCTGCTATCCAGATGGAAGGAAAGATCAACCAGGCCAATGAGAACCGAAAGCGTCGCATGATGCATCAACCATGAACCCATTAGACCCCAAAGTATCGCCCCAACCCATCTCCAGGATTTGCCCCAAGAACCAACAGACCCCCTATGACCCGTCCAACCCATCCCAACCGTGGAAACCCTAGACTCGGAGGAAATCACAACAACCCCGGCAACTCTAGCAATTTCGCCCGTGCCCCACCCAAGTTCAACACCAACAATGCTACCGCCAACCCCAACACTGCCCCGAGGACTAGAAGCAATGTTGTGCCTGTCGCAGCTAAGGACAAGTCACAAGTGACATGTTATGACTGTGGAAATAAAGGCCACTATTCCAACGAGTGCCCCAACAAGAAGAATGCTACAGCCCCTAATACCAATGTCCCAGCTCAGCAGCAGCGTCGTGTCCAGCCAGGGAGAAGATTTGCCCCAGGGAATTCACTCAACCGCAATGGCTGTCTTTTTCTCATGCATGCTGAAGAAGCTCAGGAAGCACCAGACGTCGTGCTGGGTATGTTTTCTGTTAATTTAGTACTTGCAAGAGTGTTGTTTGATTCTGGTGCATCGCATTCATTTGTCACCGAAGAATTTGCCTGCACTAGTAAAATTCAACCAACCAAATTGAAGCATGTGATGATTGTACCAATTCCCGGATCATCCACCAAAGCTAGGCAAATTTGCAAGGCCGTCCCTATCCGAATCCATGGCATAGATTTTTATGCTAACCTAATAGTACTCGGAACTAAAGGTTTGGAAGTAGTACTAGGAATGGATTGGATGTCTAAACATAAAGGATTGATTGAATGTGCCAAGAAAGCCATCACCATGACCACTACCACCGGAATATCAGTCGAGCATATATCTGAAACCTTACCTCGCCAATTCAAGTGTAACAAGAGTCTAGCCCAACCTACCATTGACCAAGTTCGGATAGTCTGTGAATACCCCGATGTATTTCCAGATGTTTTGCCCGGTATGCCCCCAGATCGGGATATCGAGTTTATCATCGAACTAATCCCCGGAACATGACCCATAGCCCAGAGACCCTATAGTATGAACCCGTCAGAACTAGAAGAACTGAAGAAGCAACTCGATTCCATGTTGGAAATCGGATTGATTCAACCAAGTGCGTCCCCATGGAGATCACCTGTCTTGTTTGTGGACAAGAAGGATGGAGGTAACCGTTTGTGTACGGATTATCGAAAGTTGAATGATGTCACCATTAAGAACAAGTACCCCTTGCCTAAGATAGAAGATTTGTTTGATCATTTGACCGGTGCCCAGGTATTTTCTAAGATTGATCTTAGGATTGGCTATCATCAACTCAAGATTCGTGCAGAAGATATTCCAAAGACTGCCTTTACCACCAGATATGGATTGTATGAGTATACAGTCATGTCTTTTGGATTCACCAATGCTCCCGCTTATTTCATGAACCTCATGAATAAGATTTTTATGGACTTCTTGGATAAGTTTGTCGTTGTTTTCATCGATGTCATTCTGATTTATTCCAAATGAGAAGAAGAACATGAGCTACACCTAAGGACCATTCTTGGAACCCTTAGAGAGCATCAGCTGTATGCAAAATTTAGCAAATGTGAATTCTGGTTATAGGAGGTAGGATTCCTCGGTCACATTGTATCAGCCGGAGAAATTGTTGTTGACCCTGCCAAAGTGAATGATGTAGAAAATTGGCAAGCCCCAACCACTCAAACCCAAGTTCGTGCTTTTCTCGGATTGGCGGGATATTACCGCAAATTTGTAGAAGGATTCTCTAGTATCGCTAGACCCATGACCCAATTTGTGAAGAAGGACAAGAAGTTTGAATGGACCGACAAATGTGAAGCTAGTTTTCAAGAACTCAAAAGGAGATTGATTTCAGCCGCACTCTTGATCATGTCGGATATCACGAAGCCCTTCGATGTGTATTGTGACGCATCCAAGATTGGTCTCGGATGTGTGCTAATGCAAGAAAGCAAAGTTATATCTTATCTATCGCGACAACTGAAGCAACATGAACAAAATTACCCAACCCATGATCTCGAACTCACAGCCGTAGTTCTAGCCCTAAAGACATGGCGACATTACCTGATGGGAAATCGTTGTGAGATTTATTCGGATCACAAGAGCCTAAAGTATATATTCACTCAGAAGGAGCTGAATATGAGGCAGAGAAGATGGATTGAGCTAATCAAGGATTACGACCTGGACATTCACTATCACCCTGGTAAAGCCAATGTGGTAGCCGATGCCCTTAGCAGATTGCCGTGCCGCTTGAACTGCATGATTTTGAAGGAGCAACCAAGTTTGCACAAAGAGATAGAAGATTTTCGAATGGAATTAGTAAGTGAAGGATTTTTGGCTAGCATAGAACTTCAGCCCACTTTGATCAGTCAGATTTAAGAGGCGCAGAAAGGAAATGCTAGTATCGACGGAATCAAGCGTCGTATCGGTACAGGCAAAGTACCCGGATTCACCGAGGACGAAGAAGGAGTTCTGTGGTACAAAGGACGCCTTTGTGTACCAGCAGATTCAGAGTTGAAAGAAGTTATCTTGAAGGAGGCTCATGATACTCTTTATTCTATCCATCCCGGAGGAACTAAGATGTATCAAGATTTGAAAGAGCAATTTTGGTGGCATAAGATGAAGAGAGAAATCAGGAGCTATATCGCCAAGTGTGATATATGTCAGCGAGTCAAGGCAGGACATCAAAGACCCGCTGGATTGTTGCAACCTTTGCAAATTCCGGAATGGAAATGGGATTCTGTAGGAATGGACTTTATCACTGGACTACCTACTTCTAGTAGGGGAAATGACTCTATTTGGGTCATAGTGGACAGATTGTCCAAAGTCGCCCATTTCTTGCCCGTTAAAACCACCTATCAGAGTTCGAAGCTAGCAGAGTTGTACATCGCTAGAATCGTTAGTTTTCATGGAGTCCCCAAGAACATCGTATCGGATCGAGGAACTCAGTTTACCTCGAGATTCTGGAAGAAAGTCCAAGAAGGTTTAGGAACTCGCCTAGATTTCAGTACCGCGTATCACCCTCAGACCGATGGACAAACGGAGCGAGTAAACCAAATACTCGAAGATATGCTTAGATCATGGGTGCTAGAATATGGATCCAAGTGGGAAGACTGTCTGCCGTTTGCAAAAATTTCCTACAACAACAGTTACCAAGCCAGTTTGCAAATGGCCCCATTTGAATTCATGTACGGAAGAAAGTGCCGCACCCCTTTGAACTGGTCGGAAGTAGGAGAGAGTCAGATTTTCGGACCCGACATCCTACGAGAAGCAGAAGAGAAGGTTCACAAGATTCGTGAGCACCTCAAGATAGCCCAATCCCGACAAAAGAGTTACGCCGACAAGAGACGTCGAGACCTCGCCTTGAACATCGGAGATTTTGTTTATCTGAAAGTGTCGCCATTGAAGGGAATGCAGCATTTCCAACTCAAAGGAAAGTTAGCCCCCAGATATATCGGACCTTTCAAAATTTTTAACCGTCGAGGAGAACTATCTTATCAACTGGAACTACCTGAAGAGATGTCAGCTGTGCACAATGTGTTCCATATCTCGTTACTTCGCAAGTGTCTCGAAGTCCCCGAGAAGACCGAAGTGTTCAAGAACATCGATCACCGGACCATAGAGATCAACGATGACCTAACCTATCCCGAAGTACCCATCCGTATATTGGAAGAAGCCTTTCGAACTACCAGAACCCGAAGCATCAAGTTTCTCAAGATTCAGTGGAGCAACCACACAGAAGAGGAAGCTACCTGGGAACGCGAAGATCACATCAGGACGGAGTTTCCCGATCTCTTCAAATCCTAGGTAATCTTTTCGTCCTTTTTCAAATCTCGGGACGAGATTTTGTTTAAGGGGGGAAGGTTTGTAACATCCCAAAAATATCAAACTTAGATCATCAAAACACTAATCATCAAGATTAGGGTTAACAAAAACTTTTCTAAATAAACTCATGAATGCATGCATATGTGTATGCATGGATTTTTAATTTCTTTAAAAACCACCTTGTTTGTGTGATCCATTGCTTGTAAATTGTTTCTTAGGTGAAATGAACATCATCTAAAACATTTCCCACACTTTTCCTAAAGACAAGTAAATCAAAACAAATATATTAAGTGAATGGTCATTTTGGCCAATTTAACTCCCATGCCTACTTTGGCTGTCTCATACTTTCAAAACCTAACAGAAACTTTTCTGGACCTTTGCACCCCTTGAATGTACTCATAACAAAGTATCAAGGCCCACTTTGTGATCATCCAGAAACTTTCAAATGCATAGTTTAAATGACAATTCAAAATTGAATCTTCTTCATATGGGAAGATCCCACTTTTTCAAAAACCAATCAAACAAGCTCAACTTTCAAAACCCAAGCATCTGCAGACTCATCAGCACCAATCTAGCAAACCCACCAAAATTCGTTTCAAAATTCAAAACTTGATTTCATGCGGCCATTTCATCAAACAGGTTGCAGACACAAATCAAACAAAACATCAAACACTATAGTGTGTAGTGATTCTTGCCTAACTTGTTCCCTAGTTAGCTCACACACAACTCAGTAGATCATCTAGAAAGATTAGCCCAACACTAGCACTCTTGTGAGCTTTCCATTGTCATTAATGGTGAACAGCCGGGCACCCCCATGTCACCCCATTGTGGACAGCAGGCTAGAGGAAGAACTAGCCGTGCCAACCTTGTCTGGGAGGCAGCCCACCATCCACTGCCACTCACTGTCCCATCCGCAAGCGTTGCCAAGCCCTGGACCACGCGCACAAGCCGCGCCCAGACCATGCCGAGCGTGCGCCAGAGCGCCACCCTTGACCAGCGTCCACAGACCGCGCGCCGCTCTCACCACGCGCACACGATCACCACCGACCCAGGAGACCGCCAGACATCCCCGTTTGCCGCCCCGTGCCATACAGCCACCGCCCGCCGTCGAAGACGCCGCCTCTGCCGCGCAGAGCACCGGCCGTTCCAGACCAAACCACACCGCCGCATGCCTCGCGACCATGTCGTTGAGCATCGCCAAGAGAAACAGCACAGTCCCCTACCCTTGCCCATGCCATTAGCCGCTTGTAACGTCGCCCCCGACGAGCTCACCGTGCGCCCCGACGGTCCCCTCGCTCGACTATAAATAGAGGCCACCCCGCACAATTTCTTCACACCATCTCACTCCCCTCTCCTCACTGATCGTGCCACACCATTCTCTGAGCAAGGCGAGCACCACCTCACCAGAATTTCACCGGAGCCCGCCGCCTCTGGAGAAGAAGGGAGCCAGCGATTGGAGCCGCCCCAGGAGAAGCCACCGGTACCAGGAGGTTCGCCCGCCTCGCCGACCCTCGCCCGTACCCCGGTGAGCCCGCAGCACCCCTCACTGGCCGCGCTAGGTTTCGTTCTCGCCGGAGCTGTCTCGCGTCGACGATGACCCTCAGCCGTTGAACTAGAACTAGATCGAACGACCCACGTTGCCTCATACCGCTTCGCCCAGCCCCGTGTCACTGACGAGTGGGGACACCCACTTAAGCAGCCCGCGGGAGCCCTGTGCTTAGCAGGCCGGCCCGTTAGAATTTCCCGCGCAGCCCAGCAATTCAAATTAAACCTTTTCTTTTTAAATTCAAACACACTTCAGCACCCAACTTCAAAAATCAACCCAGATCGATTCAGTGCACCAAATTGGATGAAACCAATTTTGTTGGAAAGGCCTGTGAATGCTTAATCCAAGCCCGTTGGATTCAAGTCATTTGGATCTGTAGATCACCCATAGTAAAAATAACAAGGCAGAAGCTTTTCTGCATTCAAACATTTTTCAAATTTAAACCATAAAAGCTTTTGAGTTGATTCCGACTCTCAAAAATCAAATTTAACCATACCTTTCAGAATATATAAAAATATATAGGTTTACTTTCAGAAATAATGTTCAAGTAATAAAAGAATGCTTCATAAGCATTTCTAGCCACTTTAATTAATTAAAATAAAAGGGTAAAACCTTATTAAATTGTGACACCACTTTAAATCACATTCCCATGGACTAAAATATGTGGTGATGACATGTGTCAACATGATACCATATTTGGTTTAGAGAATATTAAATCTTAAGTAGTTTTTCAATGAGTAGAAATTACTTTTCTAAAAATAAAAGATTTAAACCAAGCTTTAACCTTGTAATGTTAGAGATGATGCTAGATCATCTATAGGACCCTTGTGTGTGATGAGTGCAAGTAGTTAAGTATTGTTTGGTGATTGTGTACCTCGTATTTATTCATAGACGCTAGTACCGACCAAGGATACGAGGAGGAAGGAGGATACTACGAAGAGGAAGCCGAGGAGAACTTCAACCACTGCTCTGCACAAGGCAAGCCTAATACTACTAGTTGATTGAGCAAGATAGTAACCTTGCAAGCTAACACTTGCAATTTAGCAAGCTTATACTGATATTGATGCAAGCTAACCCTTGCCAGATACCCTACTGATGCCACAAACCCATACTTGTAATCCTACCTACTTGTTAAACGAATCCTAGTTTTATGGCAAGATTCTTACTTTATTTCTTTATCAAAGCTTACTTAGAGTCTACCTATGAGTTTGGTAGATACCAGACAGTTGTGCTAAAGGTTGCATAAAGAGCATAAAATTTGGCCTAAGCTAGAAACCTTGATATCAGCCTAAGATATAAGGTTGGACTTAGTAAAACTCCACTAGTTACCACCCCTCATTAGTACTACCCTCACCTGTAGATGCTAGTGCTAAGCATAAATCTTGATCAACTTTTAGATGGGAATACTTGGTTGAAAAATGGTTATGAAAACCTTGGAATGATGGATCATTCTATTGAAATGTTTTGGACATGTGTTTCCAAACACTTGATGATTCTGGTGATAAAAATGTTGAGGCATGAGCCTTAGCCCCTTTATAAAACTGATGGTTGTCTGGATGCGATACCATTCCAATTTTAGCGTACAACCACAATACCCGAATATTGGGTAGGGCTTGACTGGAAACTTATATACCTTAGTATTAGTTCCCTCACGGCCAACGTCTGAGCTGAGGCTACCTTGTGAAGATTGTCCACCTGTGCAGTACCCAAGATGATAGTGGTCATGGTTGGGAGGCCAAACTCACAGGAGAGGTGCTTATACTAGGGCGTGTAATTGAAAGGTTAGGATTGATTATCCGCATACTATGTATGGTGAATTCAGGATTTGTTCCTGACGGATGTATCGAATGTTGTGGTGAAAGTGTACAATCTCTGCAGAGTGTCAAACTATTCGAATAGCCGCGTCCGTGGTTATGGACAGTTGGAGTGGCCATACTGTTCCCCCGTCAGACTTTTCAAAATAACTTGTGAAATGAATTTAGACTTTGACTTGACCACAACAGAGTTGTGACCTGAATTACAAGATCCCACTTAGGAGTTATAAAATTGTGACTAGCTTTGGAACTTAGTAAAGATAAACCTGGCTTTTTGCAAAACAACCCTAGAGCCTAGTGTCCTATTATCCAAGAACCCCCCCCCCTTTTACTTGTTAGTATTAGTTTGCGAGTACTTAAAGAGTACTCATGGCTTTATCCCTGGCTATTCCCATGGCCAGACTATGAAGAGGAGTACCTGGAAGATGGACCCCAGGAAGGTTACGACAACTAGGATCATCTCCCATTGTCAGCATTGCCTGTGACCCCGAAGATGGAGCTTCGCCTATGCTACCGTTATTATTACGTATTCCGCTGCTTGATGTTGTATTAAGAACTGGATCATGAGATCTCTATTTGTGTAAGAACTTATGTATCGTTTGTAATGGATGAAGTACTATGGTATCCAATTCTGTTATGTCTCGCAAAAATGGTAATCCTGGGATTGCGATGTATGGCATAACAGGCATCTAGGATTGAAAAATCCGGGTGTTGACAGATGTTCTCTCCCAAAACCTGTTCATTAATACTATAAGCAATTATCTCCACTTCATCATTATTAGTGTTCTCCAAATGAGTATCTAGGCATAAAGCCTCCGCAGATAATTTATCTTTAGTTTCAACACGATAAGAATCATTACTAGAGACTGAGGAATTATAAAAAAACTTATTATTAGAATGATGATTGTCTTCAACCTTACCTTTTTGGTGTTCCTCCTTATTATCCAGTGGTTCCTGCAAAATGTTAGTTTTGGGAACTATTGTTTTACATAACTCCTTACACTTTATCACAAGTGTATTCCCACTAAAATGTTTTACATAACTCCTTACACTTTATCACAAGCTTTATCACAATATAATCCATAATATTATGATACCTTGCTAAATCCTCATTATCGCTACTTTTCATAATAATACCAATTTCTATAAGCATTCCAAGAGTTTTACATTATTACCGTTTATGTTAGTATCGGTTGATAGAAATTCTTTAAAGAGAGGAATGCATTCATAATCATAAAGCTTGTTAGGCTTACCATTATATTTCCTCATACCTTTGAATAAACTTGACAATTTACCAGAACAATAATCCACCTTCTTCCACATGTCGAGTAGTTGCATATCCTCAAGGATTAGCAGTTCTTCTTTGTGTTCATACTCTTCTTGGAAAGAAACTTCATACTTCTCCAATGAGATTTCCTACAAACGATTAACATAGGGCACTACGGTTCTATGTGGTGCCTTAATAATAAGTGCGTTCTCATTAAAATGTTCTTGACAATACCAAGAAATATGTTGCAAGATTTTATAAGCCATTTTATGAAAAAACTATCTTCACTATTAATACGTGAAATAACATGCAGATCATGGTCACCTTCAAAGATAACATACTCTAATACTTCACTAGTGGTATCACCATTATTATAAGACACTAAAGATTGATTAAAGGTATCAGAGCATTGAAAACGAAAGTAGTGCCCACGTTTCATACATTGAGGACATATTATTGGATCGTCTATAGTATCCGAAGAAATTAACTTTTAGCATATTCCACTATTTGGGAATACATTATCTTACCATCATAGTTCTCATTTGTTCTTCAAAATACTTATCCTCCTCGTCCAATGAGGATTCCTGTCCCATGTTAATAGAATCACAATATTCAAAGGAAGATTCATTTTCTAGATCAACACCGAAGTCCCCAAAATCATTGTCTAGGCACGAATCCTCCTCAAAACAATCATCATAAGTTTGGGACTTATAGATATCATTACTAGATAATGAGATATTGTTTTCATGCATAGTATTTGTGTGTGGAAAGTTATTTTCAGAAGTAGGAGATTCAAGTGGTTGATCAAGTTTCTCCCCTTCATTATTACTAAGATAATTCGCGAGTAGCTCAGCGATAGTCCTACCTTCCACTAGTTGAGTGGACTTCCCTCCACATTATATTTTGGAGCACCCTGCAAAAGGTTAGATTCTTCCATGGCAGCTTTAATCCGCCCAACAATAAATTCATTATCATGGAAGTTATCTTTGCAATAGCAGAATATATCGAGTGGTTTACTTTGTACCTCTTCTGAATACTTGTCCACCCAAGTCAACCATTCTTTGAATATTCCTTGCCTCTTCTGAATATTTCCCAAAGTCCTTCCCTTTGACTCCTCCATTATAGATTTCATCTATTCAAAGGTAGTCATCTCGGAAGACATAATTAGTAACAAATATTTTTTATGGGTTTTTGGTTTGTAAACAAAAGAAGAAAATACAAATGTAGCCAATAAATAAAGCTTAAAACAAAATCTAGCAAAACTAAAATAAATAAATAAAACCTAAAAGACCTATAGTGCTTAGCTCCCCGGCGACGGTGCTAGAAAATATCTTGATGGCTGCAAGTGCACATATCATTTGTAGCTAGTTTCAAAATAAAGATATCTATCCCACATGGAGCAGGAGTCTGAAGTCTAAATAAATCTTGAACTAAATACTGAAATAGTAATGCTAAATAACGTTCTAAGTAACAAGATAAAATGCGAGTTTTGTGTAAAAGATATTTTTATGTTTTCAAATAAGAGAACAATAAGTAAACTAAAGATATAAGTAAACATGAGCATGCGAGCGTGATTATGAAAGTCTGGAATATGATGGAAAGAGTTCTTGGGGAGTAGTGGATCCACCGCTAGTAATTAGAAAGAGTCATCAAAATTATTATAATGAATAATACCATTTATGATATGTGTGGGAGGGGCTCCATAAATGGACGAAATAGGAAACAACCACAACTCACATCATCCTCTTAACCACAGTAGACAATAACCGACAACTATCGTGTTACTGCGCTATTAAGGGACTTTGCCCCGTAGGATGTATCCCATGGCATGGACAATGTTCTGTCAGTTCTTCTCGATTCCCAAGTTGATACGTAAGGAATGAAAACAACTTTATAATAATCGTAAGTGCTATCATCCCTCCATCTATCAACAAGTATTTCCCTCCATCTAGTCCTCAATGAGGAAAATATTGAGTGGCGTGCTTCACCCAAAATCAATATGAAGGAAATCTAACATAGACACATAATGATCAATATAACATCATAATCTTTATCTCAATTCAATCATACTAGGGCTTATCCATCTCCCCAAGAACAAAGGAAACTACTCACACATGAAGGCAAGCAACATCATGGATAGAATATGTATGAAGTATGATGATACAATTGAGAACAAGTGCAAATCCAACATTCTATCTATAATTACGACAAGTAACCAAAGGGGATCGGTGATGGAGATGCTGTTGATGAATATGACGATGTAGATTGATGTGGAGGACTTCAAGATCCTAGTTCCTACTCCTCTTATGTGGTGGTGATGGTGTAGATATGATTGGAGGCATCTATGGCGGTAGCATGGCAGCAGGGCTCCGCCGTGGTGGAGGATATGTCTTGGTGGCTCTATCTTGGCTCTTGCCCTCTTTATATGGGCCTTGGGGTGCCCTAGGGTTCCCCCAATATAGTCATATGACTTTGGGAAGGTTCTGGAGATTACGGGGGAGAAATACCGTTGTTTTCAACCTTTTTAGAATCTATAAGGCCGCAACTATATCATCGGAATTATTGCTCCCACCGTATAGTTGCTCGCTAAAGCTTCTGCCTCCGCAGTGTTTTGGGCATCATTTCTTCATACGAAGTCCATTTTGTGTGTTCTTGGGCTCGTTGGATTCGTATCAACAAGGGATATAACCTCAAGCTCTTGGATCTTAATTTAAGAATTTGGAAAATTTCACTTTTCCAACCTCTCAAATGGCTAAGTCTGGTCCCTGCAGCTCCTCCATACTATGCTCTCTTTGTTCCTTTTTATCCGTAATCTTTACCAACACTTACACAAATGTCGTAGAAAGGAAAGTGATAAAATTCTACCTAAACTACTAAATGTTCAAAGCTCATATGAAATTAAATGAGAACTAGAAGTCATGCATATAAGGCATAGCTAAAGCTAGAAGAAACATGATATGAGAGATAAATGGCACATTTTATATGGCTAAAAGAGGTGGTATTTCACAACCATACCCACCTTGTGGCAACTGTTGACCTTATACATTATGACATTTCCCATAATCCATGTGGGTCCTACATTATGGCAAAACTTCACCTTATACATTACGGATGATTAAGCTATCGAAGAGCTCCAAAAGAACTTGGCCTCGTGTGGTTGCTTTTATTAATACAGCGGGATTTTTTCACAAAAATAAAGTGGGGTTGACAAATATATATATAGAAGGACGAAATTTAGTTTCGAGGAAGCACTCCCTCAACTGCATCTAGACTTTTCCTCTGCCTGGCCGCTCTCCCTCGACCGGAACGTCCCCGCTGCTCCTCCATTGAGCATGACGGCACCGTCGTTTACTGGTATGTATGTCCCCATCCTCCAGCGACTATGTACTTTCTGATGGATAGAATACATTTATTTTGGGCATTGCAAAGTAAATAAGATGGTGGCTTTTGCAGGAAATGCAATCGGTGTCGGCGGATGCTTTTGCTACGTCGGCTGATGCTTGTAAAGTAGAGGTGGATGCTGAAGCAGCACCAGAATGTGGATACATGTGAAGTAGATGTGGAGGCCGATGCTTGTATTGCATCAGAATCTTTGGAAATGTTGAGTGATGCTTGGAAAGTGGTGGTGGCACAGTCGAGATCCTTGTCTGCTGCTGGATCAAATTCAACTATGATGGCTGCTGCTGCTAAAGCAATAGCTGTGTGGGAGGCTAGGAATGCGTCAGCTCGTGGTCATGCTTCTTCAGCGTCAGCGGTTGTGGCTTCTCATTCATCGGTGGCGCCTGCTCCATCTTCTCAGAACTCATCGACCCCTTTGTAAGTTCTGCGTTGGATTTTGTCTCCCTGAGTCCCTCCCTCTTTTATGTATTCTGCTCTGGGGTTTTTCTAGAAGCAGTGGATATTGGTTTAAACTACTAGTACTGGTAACATAAAAGCTATTTAATAACAAACTAGAGATCCGAATGGGATGAAACTTTCATAGGATTCAAACCTAGGCACCTATGATTTACTGATTTTTTTTGTTAATTTTTTTGAATAGTTTTACTTTGTAGTTTAAAATATGAGCTCCTGTCATACCTTGAATCTAAGATGGAAGGTGGATCTTGGGGCAAGTCACCGTGAGACCTAGGTTCAGCAAGTCACTGAAGCTGCGTACATTTTTTCTCCCCTTCTTTATGATAAAACGAGAAAATTCAGGTGGGGGCCTTTCTGTCCTCTCCGGTGACATCTGAAAAAAATGTTCTCCATTCCCTTTCCCCTGTTTCGACATGGTGAAGCATTTTTGTGCTTTTGTACTATTCTAGTTGATTCCTTGTGCTGTTTAGGTATTTTGTTGACACACTCTGCTATTTAGGCAGTTTTTTGGACACATGCAGTTTATGAAAATTCGATGATAAATTTTCTTGTCAAATTATATGATGCATTCTGGTGTTTACATAATTCTTATGTAGGGTTGTGCATTGTGCCTTTTGCAGTTTAATTGATTCTGATGATGCACTGGTGCTATTTGCATCATCCTACCAGATTCAGTGGAAGAACATATGCAATAATCAATGACTTTCCAAGGATGTAGTCAGTCAGATTCCTGTTAGGCTTTCTCCGGACCCATCCTGCATACTGAGGGCATCAGTCGCCCAAAAAAATTGGATGGACATTGTGGGAAGCAAAAATTTCAAAAAGCTAACCTTGTCACACAATAGAGGAATTCCTTTACTTGGATTTTCACCAACAGCTCCAAGGATGCTCGATTCATAACAGATCATAATCTTGACCAATCCATCCTCAAGAAGTTGAATAACATAAAGCCTACAAACATATGTACTCAAATGTTGCAATGGTAGGGTGCTACTTCATTTTCCGCAAGGGTCTAACATGATAATGGCCTCGGATCCAATCATTGGAAGTGAAACAGTGATACCAGAACCACGAATTTTGCGGAGATGTGATTATGATAGCGGAACAATGCTCTGTTCAAGAAACCACGGAAAATTGTCTTCACACTGTTGCAGCAATTTCTGGGTTGTTTGGATAGTAACCAATGGTAACCAAGCACTCGTCCAGAGGTACTCATCAGGGTTTGGAAAATGGGAGGACTAGATTGAACGTGCTGAGATGCTTGCTAAGACTGATCATAGGCCGACAACTCTCATAGGGGGAATTTTTATTTGCCAACAATGAAGTCCAGATATATAATTTCCTTCGACAACGTGACAATGACACTGTGTTACATTGAGTGCCCACATGATATGTCTCCCTTGCAGTTATAGGAGATTTCACTCTATGCACGTGGTCCAGTGCAAGATCAGCAACAGCGAAATGGGAATCTTGGGTTCCTCATATAAAGGTTGAGTTGTATACTCTCCTTGGCCTAGAGAAATCATGGGAATCTGATGGGAAAGATTTAGTAAGTTTACTCTCTGCATTTGAGGATAGAGAATTGGTGGTTATATGGGCGAAGGAGGGAGTATTCGAATTAAATCTTAGCAGCATGAAGTGTAAGAAGTTCAGATCTCCTAAACGTTGGTGTACTTTACATCCCTACATAATGACACCTGGTTAGTGCAGTCATTCATGTGCAACCCTTTTATCTTTGTAAACCTATGATTTTGCTGATCATTTCGTTCATTTCCTTGAGCAACCGATGTGATTCGGACTGCAACATCAAGGAGATGAAAATAACACTCGGATGAACAAGAAAGGCTTGTTTGGGAAATCATGTGTTATACCAGGTTGTGTTATTAGGATCTACAGTCTGATGTTTGTTTGTTTTGGTAGCTGACGGAACAGTGGCGGCACTTTTGTTTGGGCTGCAGTCACGGAGCTGAAGGGGCTGAAATGTTAGAGCTGTCTATTCGTTTTGGGGGCCTATGCGTGTCTGATGAAAAATTGTTTCTCTCTATATAGCACTGTATGCATGATGAAACCTTGTTTTACGTGATCTACATATACTAATGTAGATGGTGTTTGTGTTTTGATAGTATGCAGTAGTATTTGTTTTGCGGCAGGCTTTTTATTTGATCTGAATTAATCCTACCATTTGGTTAGTGCTTCCTGTAGAAGAGTATGTGCCAACACCTAAATTATTAATAGACCTTGTCTTTTTATTCTTCAATCAAATCTACTTCAGACATTTATTTGTTGCCCCGACTTTTGGATTCCTGAAATAGAGAGAGAACAGCCTATTTTTAAATTATTATTTGGACAAACTGCAAATTCAAAATCACAGTCGGCCACCAAAACCTACTTCCTATCCCGTTTGAATGGGATGCATCAGTGTATGGACTCACGCTTTAAATTCCTGACCAGATGGCATACGGTCTACACAACCTCTTTTCTTTTAAACCTTTGTCGGCAGCCAAATTCAAAATCATAATCAAGTGGCAAAATAACCCACCGACCCTAAAAAGTTTCACGCCTCTCGGTTTCAACATTTGTAGGCAAAATCTCCCACCTAGGTAGTATCCTTTTTCTATTATTACTTGGAATCTAGCCAAATTTAAAATTTTAGTCAGGCGGCAAAATTTACCATCTACGCCATGCGAATCGAAGGTATCAAAACGGGATGATGAAACCTTGTTTTGGGGGCCTATGCGTGTCTGATGAAAAATTGTTTCTCTCTATATAGCACTGTATGCATGATGAAACATTGTTTTATGTGATCTACATATACTCATGTAGATGGGGTTTGTGTTTTGATAGTATGCAGTAGTATTTGTTTTGCGGCAGGCTTTTTATTTGATCTGAATTAATCCTACCATTTGGTTAGTGCTTCCTGTAGAAGAGTATGTGCCAACACCTAAATTATTAATAGACCTTGTCTTTTTATTCTTCAATCAAATCTACTTCAAACATTTATTTGTTGCCCCGACTTTTGGATTCCTGAAATAGAGAGAGAACAGCCTATTTTTAAATTATTATTTGGACAAACTGCAAATGCAAAATCACAGTCGGCCACCAAAACCTACTTCCTATCCCGTTTGAATGGGATGCATCAGTGTATGGACTCACGCTTTAAATTCCTGACCAGATGGCATACGGTCTACACAACCTCTTTTCTTTTAAACATTTGTCGGCAGCCAAATTCAAAATCATAATCAAGTGGCAAAATAACCCACCGACCCTAAAATGTTTCACGCCTCTCGGTTTCAACATTTGTAGGCAAAATCTCCCACCTAGGTAGTATCCTTTTTCTATTATTACTTGGAATCTAGCCAAATTTAAAATTTTAGTCAGGCGGCAAAATTTACCATCTACGCCATGCGAATCGAAGGTATCCAAACGGGATGATGAAACCTTGTTTTGGGGGCCTATGCGTGTCTGATGAAAAATTGTTTCTCTCTATATAGCACTGTATGCATGATGAAACCTTGTTTTATGTGATCGACATATACTCATGTAGCTGGGGTTTGTGTTTTGATAGTATGCAGTAGTATTTGTTTTGCGGCAGGCTTTTTATTTGATCTGAATTAATCCTACCATTTGGTTAGTGCTTCCTGTAGAAGGGTATGTGCCAACACCTAAATTATTAATAGACCTTGTCTTTTTATTCTTCAATCAAATCTACTTCAGACATTTATTTGTTGCCCCGACTTTTGGATTCCTGAAATAGAGAGAGAACAGCCTATTTTTAAATTATTTTTTGGACAAACTGCAAATTCAAAATCACAGACGGCCACCAAAACCTACTTCCTATCCCGTTTGAATGGGATGCATCAGTTTATGGACTCACGCTTTAAATTCCTGACCAGATGGCATACGGTCTACACAACCTCTTTTCTTTTAAACCTTTGTCGGAAGCCAAATTCAAAATCATAATCAAGTGGCAAAATAACCCACCGACCCTAAAACGTTTCACGCCTCTCGGTTTCAACATTTGTAGGCAAAATCTCCCACCTAGGTAGTATCCTTTTTCTATTATTACTTGGACTCTAGCCAAATTTAAAATTTTAGTCAGGCGGCAAAATTTACCATCTATGCCATGCGAATCGAAGGTATCCAAGTTTCTGGACAAAATTATGAATATGGATGATCAGTTGATGTGACTCTCTGCCTTCAATTCTCCTTTTTGTTTTCTCAGCAGTATAGCAGGTTAAAGCCTGGAAAATTATGAATATGGATGATCAGTTGAACTGCATTTTTGTAATCGTGCTAGTACACACAAGTCACTAGGCATGCCTGTTCTTTGTGCTACGATACAAGGTCATAGGACAAGTTGGTTTGCAGTCGCTGCTCTAGAAAATTTCAAGTCATGCACATGTGTTATTTTGTCACGCACATGTTCTTAGCTAATCCCTATAATTGTAATTGCTTGCTGTTGTGTAGTTTTTGCAAAATGTAAAGTAAGTGGAAAATATTAGTGTGGACGCCCTGCTCCCTAGTTACTGAATCTATCTGATTCGTCCCAAGGTAAGATTCTGCTATTATTTCCTCCTTGGCATCGTTGTACTATCCTGTAGTAGCCGTTTAAACTCATCGTACTAGTTCGATTATATTTTTTTGTTGCTATCTAGAACTTTAAAAGATGCAACACTGACTATTTGTTTTTTCTTTGCATAGATCTCAAAATGGAACACTGAACATGTTGGTTCGCACAGCCTCTTCTATAGGCTCACAAGCTCGATGTCATTGTTTTATTATCTGATGCTGGTTCATCCTAAGCAACAACATAACTATCCTCTACCGTGTAGTTCATTTGTGGGTTGCATTCCTACTCTGCAAGTTCTCGCGTGATTCCATATAATTTATGTCTCATTCATTATTAGATACAAAAGTAACTGCATGCCCACTTTGTAGATCACCACAAATTCGAAGTCACCCAACGTCTCTTGCTTTTCAGGATATCCTACTGCTTCCATATATATTTGTTAAAACGACCAGGCTAGTTTATATTAGCTGAAATTCTAGGAAACACACTGTTCGATTGGTCAATTCATTTGTAGGCACACTTGTGTAATGCTTGCGTGTCGTATTCTACAGGTCCACAAGCAATGTCATTATATTTAATATCTAATTTTTCGTCCTAAGAAGCGACATAGCTATCCTCTATTGTATATATAGTTCATTCGTAGTTTGCATTCTTGCTCTACAAGTTCTCTTATGATGCCTTTATAATTTCTATGCGGTTCCTAGCTACAACGGTAACTTCATGCCCATTGTGTAGCTCACCACAAATTCCGAGTCACCCAACATCTCTTGCATTTCAGGATATATTAATGCTTCCATATATATTTGTTGAAATGACCTAGCTAGTTTATATTAGCTGAAAATCTAGGAAACACTCTGTTTGAATGCTCAATTCATTTGTAGGCACACTTGTGTATTGCTTTCTTATCATATTCTACAGGTCCACAAGCAATGTCATTATATTTAATATCTAATGGTTTCTCCTATGTAGTGACATAGCTATCCTCTACTATATATATAGTTCATTAGTAGTTTGCATTCTTGGTGTACAAGTTCACTTATGATGCCTTTATAATTCCTATGCAGTTCTAAGATACGACAGTAATTGCATGCCCATTGTGTAGCTCACCGCAAATTCTGGGTCACACAACATCTCTTGCATTATGGGTTAAACGAAATCTTCCATATATATTTGTTGAAATGACCCGGCGAGCTTATATTTGCTGAAATTCTATGAAACACTTTGATTGATTGCTCATTTCATTGTATGCACACTTTTCTAATGCTTGCTTGTCCTATTCTATAGGTTCGCAAGAGATGCCATTATATTTCTAATATGGTGTTGGTTCATCCTAAGAAATGACATAACTATCATCTATTGTATAGTCCATTCGTGGTTTGTGTTCCTGCTCTGCAAGTTCTCGCATGATGCCATTATAATTTCTGTCTTGTTCGTTATTAGCTACGAAAGTAAATGCATGCCCATTGTGTATATCACAGCAAATTCTGAGTCACCCAATGCCTCTTGCATTATAGGATACACTACCGCTTTCATATATATTTGTTGAAATGACCAGTCTAGTTTATATTTGCTGAAATTCTAGGAAACACTATGTTTGATTGCTCAATTAATATGTAGGCAAACTTGTGTAATTCTTTCTCATATGTTCTACAGGTTCACAAGCAATTCCATTATATTTATATCTAATGGTGCCTCCTAAGAAGCAACATAGCTATCCTCTATTGTATATAGGGTTCATTCATAGTTTGCATTCTTGCTGTACAATTCACATATGATGCCTTTAAAGCGTACACTATCCCGTTTGAATGGTATGCATCATAGTTTGCATTATTGCTGTACAATTCACATATGATGCCTTTATAATTTCTATGCAGTTCCTAGATACAACAATAACTACATGTCTATTGTGTAGCTCACCGCAAATTCTGGATCACACAACTTCTCTTGTATTCCAGGATAAACGACTTCTTCCATATATATTTGTTGAAATGACCTGGCCATTTTATATTTGCTGAAATTCTAAGAAACACATTGATTGATTGCTCATTTCATTGTATGCACACTTATCTAATTCTTGCATGTCCTCTTCTACAGGTTCGCAGGAGACACCATTCTATTTCTAATCTGGTGCTGGTTCAGCGTAAGCAACAACATAACTATCCTCTACTGTGTAGTTCATTCGTGGTTTGCGTTCCTGCTGTGCAAGTTCTCGCATGATGCCATTATAATTTCTGTCTCGTTCAGTCTTAGCTACAAAAGTAATTGCATGCCCATTGTGTAGCTCAATGCAAATTCCGAGTCAACCAAAATCTCTTGCATTCCATTATATACTAATGCTTCCATATATATCTGTTGAAATTACCAGTCTAGTTTATATTTGTTGAAATTCTAGGAAACACTCTGTTCGATTGTTCAATTAATATGTCGGAACACTTGTGTAATTCTTTGTTGTCCTCTTCTACAGGTTCACAAGCAATGCCATTATAATTATATCTAATGGTGCCTCCTAAGCAGCGACATTGCTATCCTCTATTGTATATATACTTCATTCGTAGTTTGCATTCTTGTTGTACAATTCTCTTATGATGCCTTTATAATTTCTATGCGATTCCTAACTATGACAGTAACTGCATTCCCATTGTGTACCTCACCGCAAATTCTGGGTCACCCAACGTTTCTTATATTCTAGGATAAACGACTTCTTCCATATATATTTGTTGAAATGACCTAGCCATTTTATATTTGCTGAAATTCTAAGAAACACATTGATTGATTGCTCATTTCATTGTATGCACACTTATCTAATTCTTGCATGTACTCTTCTACAGGTTCGTAGGAGACACCATTCTATTTCTAATCTGGTGCTGGTTCATCATAAGCAACAACATAACTATCCTCTACTGTGTAGTTCATTCGTGGTTTGCGTTCCTGCTCTGCAAGTTCTCGCATGATGCCATTATAATTTCTGTCTCGTTCAGTCTTAGCTACAAAAGTAATTGCATGCCCATTGTGTAGCTCACTGCAAATTCTGAGTCAACCAAAATCTCTTGCATTCCATTATATACTACTGCTTCCATATATATTTGTTGAAATGACCTGGCTAATTTATATTTACTGCAATGCTAGGAAAAACTTTTTTTGATTGCTCAATCCATTTGTAGGCACACTTGTGTAATTCTTGCTTGTCCTCTTCTGCAGGTTCGCCAGAGAAGCCATTATATTTCTAATCTAGTGCTGGTTCATCCTAAGCAACAACATAACTATCCTCTACTGTGTAGTTCATTTGTGGTTTGCGTTCCTGCTCTACAAATTCTGGTATGATGCCATTATAATTTCTATTTGGTTTATTCTTAGGTACAGCAGTAACTGCATGCCATTGTGTAGCTCTCCGCAAATTCTGAATCAACCAACGTTTCTTTATTTCCAGGATATACAACTGCTTCCTTATATATTTATTGAAATAACCTAGCTAGTTTATATTTTTTGAAATGCTAAGAAACACTTTTTTGACTGCTCATTTCATTGTAGGCACACTTGCCTAATTCTTGCCTGTCCTGTCCTATAGGTTCACCAGCGACGCCATTATATTGCATATTTGGTTCTGGTTCGTCCTAAGAAACGACAAAACTATCCTCTGCTGTATAGTTCATTTATAGTTTGCATTCCTGCTCTACAACTTCTCGCGTGATGCCGTTATAATTTTTGTCTTGTTCTGTAGAGGTCCCAACCTGATAAGGTAGAGATCCCTGTGTTTATAGTGCTAGTCCCTGGATAAATAGCTAGCATCCACAATTTAAGATGTAATATCAAGGAACAAAGGTCATATTACCACTTATAACCATGAATAAAATAATTCATTACATCTTACATAGCTCATATGGCTATCTCATTACAATGCAGCAGAAAAAAATATATATAGCATGGAGTACTTCACCTTCAAAGTGCCACAGGCAATCATGTTGGTTGTAGACTTGTAATCCTATTCAACACACTTCACTAACATCAAACAAAACTGCAACCTAATAAGTTACAACCACAAGGATCAATACATTTGAATTGTATTGTCAAGTGATACCATGGTAGAATAGTGGTGTCTATCATCTATATGCATTTGGATAAGTGTTGTTTAGGCTTGCTTTGCTCAAAATAAGGTTTTCCTTATAAGTTGAAAACACTAAGTTTTTGTTTGTCAAATCACCCAAGGCATCTACCAATTAAAAATTGAAGATCCTTTAACCCTTGTTCAACCAAAAGTTTCTAACTTAGAAATTGGGATGAGGAGATCCTTGATAGCTTCCATGTCTTGATGCCGGGGACACGACTAAGTACTTAGATTTTTCCTTCGCGAGAGGTTGTGAACTTTCCTCACAAGACTCGACATGCATCAAGAAAATATATTTCAGAAGCCTTCCCTTAGACCAAATGGACGCGTTCCAACCTATCACCCCCTACAACCTTCTGTCCATCTGTCTAAGTTATTGCAACATATATGATCCAGGCAGAGCCAATATGCCATGTGGATGCACTAGAAGCTTCATAACATTTGACATCTCAAATCTCCTTGTTCCTGGGTGGCTTTCCACAAGTGAGATACAAAAGTTTTCACCATTTTACTGTCCTTGTGTAACCACTCAACATAAATCCATCCAATCAATTACCATTCCACCTAGGTGATTCATTCACTTAGTAGTTTTATTAAGCAAAAACATAAGTCAAAAGACTTAGCAAAATTTCCATAGCATGCGTATATATTCCACCCATGTTTACTACTAGCTAAGCTAAGCATAATAGTAGCAAGAATCTTAAATTAGGGAAAATTCTACTAAGGCATCATCTACTAGGATTTTCCAAGGCATAGCATACTTAGTAAAAAATTCCATGCAAGTCCTACTCAAAATATCACTAATGCATAGTGAAAATAATAGGACAAAATGTATGAAGCACCACTTGCCTTTTTAGTAGAGAAACTAGGTTCACTCCTTGATCTTCCAAATGTCACACTCTTAAAAGTTCACAACAATTCAATCAAGCAAGACACAAATTCAATCTAGCATTCAAACAATTCATCTCATAAAATAAAATAAATAAAACAAAACAATGCATGCAAGCATGCAAAAGATTGTTTTATTGAAAAAGTGGTTTCTACTAAAACTATAAACATTTTAAAACACATATTGGTCATTTATAAAAGTGGCAAAACCATTTAAAATAAAGTTAGTGAAAATGGGCCATTTAAATCATTTTTGTTTTGGCAGAAATGATTTTAATCAAAGTAATAATTTTCTAGTGTTAGCAAAATATGTTTTTCAACACAAATTTTAGTGTTTATTTGTCAAAGTGTTGAAAACAAATCCATTTACAAAAGGTTTCACTAAATTTTTTTTAAATAATAGCAACATTTTTGTTTCACTAGAAATGCCTTTATTCAAGGAATAATTCCTTGAGTTAAATAAAATATATTTCTAAACCCAAAAGTTTGTGTTTCTTGTCAGTAGGTTCAAAACAAATCATTTGCAAAAGATTTTACCCAAAAATCATTTTTAGAATAGTTTTTTTTATACTCAAAATAGGCCTAGAAATGTTTCTGCAAAACCACCTAATTTTACAGAAGAAAAATACTAAACTAAGAGCACTGTTGTAAAGTTCACATTTTTCTGAATCCATTGATATAAAATTTGCAAATTTTGGACGTGTGGAACAAAAGTTATGATTTTTGCATGTTTAATCAATCAAATTCCTTTTCTGGATTTTAAACAAACAGATCAGGCCACGTGTCCTCTTTCTATTGAACGATACCGCTTCACTGCGATCAAGCTACACTGACTACAGGATTTAAATGAGATCGTACGGTGCAGATTAGAGCATACCACTTCGGTTAAAGAATCTATCGTATCCACAAGATCAAGATCTAATGGCCCAGAGCATGTCAACCATAGATGGGCGGCGCCAGTTCGACGGTGAGCGGCGGCGGCGCTCTGCTCGTGGTGGTCTGGCTATTCCAGGAAGCGAGGGAGAGGAAGGAGATGCTCATCGGGTTCGAAGTGACGAGGGGATGCTCGAGGTGGTTGCAGTAGGGCAGGGGGTGCATGGAGGATGTTGTGGAAGGCGAGTATCTAGGATGCAAGCGGGCAAAGAAAGGTGTCAGCGAGGTGCGCACGGGTTCGAGGAGTGCGGGTAAACTCACTAGAGAGAAAGGGGCACACAAAGTCGATGACAGTAGCTCGCCGGAGATGATGCAGACGGCGGTGGCGCTCAGGCTTGCTTGTTTCCGAGCCTCTAGGATGCGAGCAGGCAAACTAGGGTTACTGGAAGGTACGCACGGTGTTGGCGATCAGTATGGTGTGGTCCAGGGGGCAAGGGGAGGTGAGGGTTGGCCGTAATTCGTGCCGAAGGTTGCCGGAGACAGTGGTGGCGCGAGCACAATTCGAGGCAGCCTGGTGGCGTTCGTGGCATGGTGTCTGAGGGGAAACGGAGAGGAAGCAGAGGGGAGTATTTAGGCGTGGTTGCTGGCACGGTTAACATTGCCATTAACGCGAATTTACACGGATTAAAACAGGCAGAAATGGCCGGAGTAATTTGGGGAAGAATGGCTCGCGGGGACGACGATGACGTGGTAGGTGTGGGTCCAGCGCATTAGTGGGTGAGGGGGTGTGGGTGCGAGTGAGAAAAGAAATCTCGCGCGGGGGCGGGAGGGGGGTAGGATAGAGGTGGGCTGCGAGTTGGGCCAGATGGGCTGGGGTCTGGTTAGATTTAGATAGTTTGGATCTTTTTCTATTTTTTCTTTCTGATTTTAGAATATTCAAATATTTTTTTATGGTTTTAATATTTATTTAAATGAGGTTTGTGTTTTTATTCAAACCATTGATTCAAGATTCCATTTTAATTCAAATTTCACCAATCCTTTTTAGTAGGTTTTATTTATTCATTAGTGTGTTTAAATAATTCACTTTGAATTATTTCAAATATTTTAATATGATTTAATATTTATTTACAAGAGTTTTTTGTCCATATTTAAATGAATTTGATTATGGTTCCCAAACAATATAATTCTATTTAATTAATCCTTTATTCTTTTAAGTTAATTGGATAACTTTTAATCCACTTTGGCTATTTTCAATTATTTTTCTCATGATTTAAATAATCATTTATATTAGGGATTTTGTCTTTATTCAAATAGGATTTAATTTGGTGAAATCCCATATAATTTTATTTAAATAATCTTTATCCCTTTATTTTATTTGGATTATCTTTATTCCATTTTTTTATGGATTTAATTCAAGTTTTTAATTTGTCTCCTAAATAATTTTCTTGGGATTTATTATTTAGTTTAGGAAATTTGTCTTTATTTAAATAAAATTGAATATGGTTTTAATCCATATGATTTTATTTAAATAATCTTTTACTCCTTTTTATTATTCAATAAACTTTCATTTGTTTATGGATTTGGCCAAGATTTAATTTGTCTTTTAAATATTCCTTATTTATTTCATTCTTTCTTTATCTTATAAAATCTATAAATTTTTATTTATAGATCCAAAATTGGTGATTCCAATTTGTTTAATCTTATTTAATATTTATTTATCTTTTTAAATCCTTTTAGGATAACTTTGCTCACAATTTGGTTTTGAATTTAGTTAGAAACTTTATTAGCCTTGGAAATTATTTTCCTTTTAACTTATTAAGTTCATAAGTTTTTATCCATGCCTCCAAATTAAATGAAACCAATTTCTATGGTTTTATAATATTTTTGTTTATCATTTTTGATCATTTATAAATGTTTGTTTCTAAATTTTTATATGGAACAAATCCATAGTCTTAGAGAGATCTTGGAAATGATTTTCTTCCATTAGGGTTTTAGGGTTTTGGTTTATTTTCCCAAGTGTTTTAAATTCAAGATTCTTTCCATGCATAAAATGCATTTGATCTTTGGAAGTGTTTAAATTTCAAGATACATTCATACATGAATGCATTTCACTTGATTGAATTTTTGTTGGATTCCCTTTTCATTCAAATTTTGTTCAAGAAGGGTTTTGATGTTTCCATTTAGAAGCAAAAAATTTCTTTTCACCCTAAATTTCAAAAATTAATTCTTTTGTTTATTTATTTTTCACATTTCAAAATTTGGAAAATTTTGGGATGTGATAGGCTACCACCCTTAAAAGAAATCTCGTCCCGAGATTTGGGAAGGCTAGAGGTTACAATTTGGCTTCAAGATAACTAGGGTACTACCACCCTTAAAAGATTTCTATCTAGATTACATCTTGGCTTACTTGAGGTCTTGATGAAACTTCTCTGGACATATGTCTGCATAGTGTCCTTTGTTTCCACACTTGAATCATGTGACAAGGTTGATGTCTTGAGGTATCTTCCTCGGACAATATGATGCATAATGGCCTAGATCTTTGTAGTTGTTGCACATCACTTGGCTAATATCCTTCTTTATCTTTGGTATCATTACCACTTGTTTGTTTCCTTGGATCTTCTTCTTTTCTGGACATTTATTGGCATAGTGTACCATCTCTTTGTAATTGAAACATTGCACCTGTCTATTGTCCTTTTTCTTCTTTTTGGGTCTCTCCAAAGCTACGAGTTCTTCTAGTTCATGTTCTTCATATTTCACCTCAAAGGTGGGAAACCTTTCTCGCTTCTTGGGGCAGTCACTAGAGATGTGACCTTCTTCTCCACATGAGTAACAACACTTTGTGGTCACTTTGGGTGTGGCCTTATGAGGCACGATTCTGACTTTGTCTTTATCCTTCTTGGTAGAAGTTGTTCCCTTATGGAGTTTTCCAAACATTGGTGCATTCCATCTTGTTTCATTTGTTGAACTATAGGATAGATGGGGCATTGGATAGGGACATGATCATTTCCTTCACATTGGAAACAAGTCACTTGAGATGTGGGGCATTATTTAGTTGGATGTTTCTCTTCACAATTAGGGCATTGATCCACATGCTCTTTGTAAGTGTGTTCTATGTCTCCACAAATATTGCAAGCTTGAGTTCCTTCTATAATATCATCCTTGATATCATTGTTGTCACAAGCACTTTGGGAAAGGTTGTTTCTCATGGTGATCATTTGATTGGTCATCCTTTGCAATAATTGGGATTGGGTTTCCAAGAACTTTTGCATCCTTGGGCCTAACTCATTGTTGTTGTCTAAAAACTGAGCTCTCACTTGATTCAACTAGGTTTGGGTTGCTAGTAGTTGTTCTCTCATATGCATATCTTGGTTGTTGTTGTCACATTCCTTGATGTTGGAGTCTGTTGGAGAAGTCATCTGTTTGGGTTGGATTGGGATTAGAATAGGGAAAATATTTCTATAGGAAGAATTCTACTCACACACAACAATTCACACAAGCAATGTGCAAGCAATCACAATCATGCAATCCACTCAAACAATAAGACTCAAGCATGTTTTAGGCAACAAAATATTTTTGGTACACCACATAAGTTGGTGTGATCAATATATTATCTAAACTAAACATTAGTATGGTGGTCCAACTATAGGATTTCACTTGAGATCATTCCATTCTTCTTTAGTTATTTATTCATGAACAAGATCATGGTATCCTTGGAGAAATTCTTATATCTTGGTCACAAAGCTTCAAAGGTGATGATGATTCCTTCTAGGTTGGGTTTCCTTAGTCTCTAAGTCTTGAGTAATATTTCTTGTCTCACTTGTAGTCCTTAGTGATGTCTAAGTTGAAGTCCTTGGTGAAACTGAAGTTGAAGTCATTTGTGATGTTAAAGTCCTTGCTCATGTTGAAGTTTTTTTCCATCAAGTAGAAAAGGAAGAGATGTAGAATCAAAACCAAAAAGGTTGAGGAAAGAGTTTACAAGATTGTTTGTAAATGAGTTTGAACAAATACAACTCCTATTTTTCTAAGGGGTTTTGTCCAATCCTAGGGTTACAATCCTACAGGCAACACAATACTCTGATACCATCTGTAGAGGTCCCAACCTGGTAAGGTAGAGATCCATGTGTTTACAATGCTAGTCCCTGGATCAATAGCTAGCATCCACAGTTTAAGATGTAATATCAAGGAACAAAGGTCATATTACAACTTATAACCAGGAATAAAATAATTCATTACATCTTACATAGCTGATAAGGCTATCTCATTACAATGCAGCAGAAATATCTATATAGCATGGAGTCCTTCTTCTTCAAAGTGCCACAGGCAATCATGTTGGTTGTAGACTTGTAATCCTATTCAACACATTTCACTAACATCAAACAAACCTGCAACATAATAAGTTACATCCACAAGGGTCAATACATTTGAATTTTATTGGCAAGTGGTACTATGATAGAATAGTGGTTTCTATCATCTATATGCATTTGCCTAAGTGGAGTTTAGGCTTGCTTTGCTCAAAATAAGGCTTTCCTTATAAGTTGAAAACACTAAGTTTTTGTTTGTCAAATTACCCAAGGCATCTACCAATTAAAAATTGAAGATCCTTTAACCCTTTTTCAACCACAAGTTTTTAACTTAGAAATTGGTATGAGGAGATCCTTGATAGCTTCCATGTCTTGATGCTCAAATTATCCATTGTCGGGGACACGACTAAGTACTTAGATTTTTTCCTTCTCGAGTGGTGGTGTACTTTTCCCACAAGACTCGACATGCATCGAGACAAGATCTTTCAGAAGCCTTCCCTTAGAGCAAATGGACGCGTTCCAACCTATCACCCCCTACCACCTTCTGTTCATATGGCTAAGTTATTGTAACCTATATGATCCAGGCAGAGCCCATATGCCATGTGGCTGCACTAGAAGCTTCTTAACATTTGACATCTCAAATCTCTTTGTTCCTGGGTGGCTTTCCACAAGTGAGATACACAAGTTTTCACCAATTTACTGGCCTTGTGTAACCACTCAACATAAATCCATCCAAGCAATTACCATTCCACCCAGGTGATTCATTCACTTAGTAGTTTTATTAAGCAAAAACATAAGTCAAAAGACTTAGCAAAATTTCCATAGCATGTGTGTATATTCCACCCTTGTTTACTACTAGCTAAGCTAATCATATTAGTAGAAAGAATCTTAACTTAGGGAAAATTATACTAAGGCATCATCTACTAGGATTTCCCAAGGCATAGCATACTTAGTAAAAAATTCCATGCATGTCCTACACAAAATATCACTAATGCATACTGAAAATAATAGGACAAAATGTATAAAGCACCACTTGCCTTCTTAGTAGATAAACTAGGTTCACTCCTTGATCTTGAAAATGTCACACTCTTTAAAGTTCACTACAATTCAATCAAGCAAGACACAAATTCAATCTAGCATTTAAAGAAATCATCTCATAAAATAAAATAAAGAAAACAAAACAATGCATGCAAGCATGCAAAAGATTGTTTTATTGAAAAAGTGGTATGTACTAAGGCTATAAACATTTTAAAACAGATATTGGTCATTTATAAAAGTGGAAAAACCATTTAAAATCAAGTTAGTAAAAATGGGCCATTTAAATCAGTTTTGTTTTGCTAGAAATGATTTTAATCAAAGTAATAATTGTCTAGTGTTAGAAAAATATGTTTTTCAACACAAATTTTAGTGTTTATTTGCCAAAGTGTTGAAAACAAATCCATCTACAGAAGGTTTCACTCAAAAATCATTTTTGAATAATAGCAACATTTTTTACTAGAAATGCCTTTCTTCAAGGAATAATTTCTTGTGTTAAACGAAATATATTTCTAAACACAAAAGTTTGTGTTTCTGGTTATTAGGTTCAAAAGAAATCATTTGCAAGGGATTTTACCCACAAATCATTTTTAGAATACTTTTTTTATACTCAAAATAGGCCTAGAAATGTTTCTGCAAAAACACCTAATTGTACAGAATCAAAATAATAAACTAAGAGCACTATTGTAAAGTTCACATTTTTCTGAATCCATTGATATAAAATTTGCAAATTTTGGACGTGTGGAACAAAGTTATGATTTTTGCATGTTTAATCAATCAAATTCATTTTCTAGATTTTAAACAGACAGATCAGGCACGTGTCCTGTTTCTATTGGACGAGACCGCTTCGCTGGGATCGAGCTACACTGAACATAGGATTTAAATGAGATCGTACGATGCAGATTAGAGCATACCGCTTCGGTTAAAGAATCTATCGTATCCACAAGATCAAGAACTAATGGCCCAGAGCATGTCAACCATAGATGGGCGGCACCAGCTTGACTGTGAGCGGCAGCGGCACTCTGCTCGCGGTGGTCTGGCTATTACAGGAAGCGAGGGAGAGGGAGGAGATGCTCATCGGGTTCACATTGACGAGGGATGCTCGAGGTGGTCGTAGTAGGGTAGGGGTGTCGTCTCTGTCGTCGAGCACGCATGGCTATTGTCGAAGGCGAGTATCTAGGATGCAAGCGGCAAATCAAGGTGACAGCAAGGTGGCACGGGTTCTAGGAGTGCGGGTAAACTCACTAGAGAGCAAGGGGCACACGGAGTGGACGACAGTAGCTCGCCGGAGATGATGCAGACGGTGGTGGTGCTCAGGCTTGCTTGTTGCCGAGCCTCTAGGCGCGCGCGGGCAAACTAGTGTTACTGGAAGGTGCGCACGGTGTTGGCGATCAGTCGCGTGTTGGCGATCAGTCGCGTGTGGTCCAGGGGAGTAAGTAGGCGTGATCGCTGGCGAGGTTAACGTCGCCATCAACGCGAATTTATTTGGATTGTAACAGGAAGAAACGGCCAGAGTAATTCAGGGAAGAACGGGTCGCGGGGACGACGAGTCGCGAGTTGGGCCAGATGGGCTTGGGTCTTGTTAGGTTTAGATAGTTTGGATCTTTTTCTATTTTTTTCTTTCTGTTTTTTTTATTTTCTATTTTAATTCAAACTCTCATTTGAATTCAGATTTCTTTTTCAAACCGTTTCCAAATTTTCAGTATCTTTTTATACTGTTTAACAAGGTATTTTAAATTCCATTTTAGAATAATTTCTTTTATTCTCTTATGGTTAAATATTTATTTAAACTTGACATTTTGTCTTTATTTAAATAAGATTTTAAATATGTTTCCAATCTATATTATTTTATTCAAATGATTTAAACATCTGTTTTAAATTCAAGTGTTTATCAAACCTTTTCAGTAAGCTTGTACTAATTAATAATGTGTTTAAATTCCATTTTAGAATATTCATATATTCTTTTATGGTTTTATATTTATTTAAATGAGGTTTGTGTTTTTATTCAAACCATTGATTCAAGCTTCCATTTGAATTCAAATTTCACCAAACCTTTTTAGTAGGTTTTATTTATTCATTAGTGTGTTTAAATAATTCACTTTGAATTATTTCAAATATTTTAATATGATTTAATATTTATTTACAAGAGGCTTTTGTCCTTATCTAAATTAATTTGATTATGGTTCCCAAACCGTATAATTCTATTTAATTAATAATTTATTATTTTTAAGTTAATTGGATAACTTTGAATCCAATTTGGCTATTTTCAATTATGTTTATCATGATTTAATTAATCATTTATATTAGGGATTTTGTCTTTATTCAAATAGGATTTCATTTGGTTAAAGTCCATATAATTTTATTTAAATAATCTTTATCCATTTATTTTATTTGGATTATCTTTATTCCATTTGCTTATGGATTTAATTCAAGTTTTTAAATTGTCTTCTAAATAATTTTCTTGGGATTTATAATTTAATTTGGCAATTTGTCTTTATTTAAATAAAATTGAATATGGTTTTAATCCATATGATTTTATTTTTATAATCTTTTAATCCTTTTTAGTATTCAATAAACTTTCATTTGTTTATGGATTTGGCCAAGATTTAATTTGTCTTTTAAATATTCCTTATTTATTTATTTATTTATTTCTTTGTCTTATAAAATCCATAACTTTTTATTTATAGATCCAAAATGGTGATTCCAATTTGTTTAATCTTATTTAATATTTATTTATCTTTCTAAATCGTTTTAGGATCACTTTGCTCACAATTTGGTTTTGAATTTAGTTAGAAGCTTTATTAGCCTTGGAAATTATTTTCCTTTTAACTTACTAAATTCATAAGTTTTTATCCATGGATCCAAATTAAATGAAACCAATTTCTATGGTTTTATAATATTTTTGTTAATTATTTTTGATGATTTATAAATGTTTGTTGCTGAAATTTTTTATATGGAACAAATCCATAGTCTTAGAGAGATCTTGGAAGTGATTTTCTTCCATTAGGGTTTTAGGGTTTTGGTTTAGTTTCCCACGTTTTAAGTTCAAGATTATTTCCATGCATAAAATGCATTTGATCTTTGGAAGTGATTTGTTTCATTAAGATTTGGAGTTTTGGTTTAACTTTTCCAAGTGTTTAAATTTCAATATACATTCATTGATGAATGCATTTCACTTGATTGAAATATTGTTGGATTCCCTTTTCATTCAAATTTTGTTCAAGAAGGGTTTTGATGTTTCCATTTAGAAGCAAAAAGTTTCTTTTCACCCTAAATTTCAACAATTAATTCTTTTGTTTATTTATTTTTCACATTTCAAATTTTGGAAAATTTTGTGATGTCACATGTTCATTCTCAGCTACGACAGTAACTGCATGCCATTGTCTGGTTTATTCTTCTATATATGTTTGTTTTTATGACCTGGCTAGTTTATATTTGCTAAAAACCTGAACGACACACATTGTTATATTTCTCGTTTCATGGTAGTCACACTTGTTTAATGCTTGCTTGTCCCTTTTGTTTGACATGATGGTCAATATATCTGAACCATTGACCAGTATTAAACTCCAGTTCATAGATCTTGTGGTATAAGTTAAATGAGTAGTTTGTCTTGTTTGACGTATTAACTTTTTATTACTTAGTTTCAGATTGCAATTATTGCTATCTCCACCAAAGAGGGGGCTTCAAGATCATGTCTCATGTTTGTTTTCCAATGTAGATGTCACACTATCAACTCGATTGTCAACTAAAATGCCGATTTTTCTTTCCCTTGCGTTGATAATATGTAATAATTTTAAGTAGTTTGCATTTGATGTAATATCTAGACTAATTGCATAAGCGTGTAGGCATTTAGTTGATGCCGTCCACACATAATGATAGGCGGTACCGTACTTGCTCTAGCCAGGTCGATTAGGATACATTATCGTGATATGTATTAGCCCGTCTTGTATTAGGCCGACGATAAATAGTAAGAATGCTCACAAGTTGTACACAATTTATGGTACCAAAATGGGCTACAGAAATACAAAAACAGTAATGACCATAAATTTAATGGGACGGACCCACAGGCGAGATTAGTAATAGTGGCAGGTCGTAACAGTGGCAGGACGTAACAGTGGCAGACCGAACAATAACAGGCCAAAACAGTAGCAGGACAAAATAGTAACAACTCTAAACAGTAACAACCAGGAACCATAACATGTCTAAATAGTAACATGCAGAAACAGTAACAGGCCGAAACATTAACAGGCCGAAGCAGTAACTCTTGAAATAGTAGGGACCAGAAAAATAACGGGATAGAACCTTAAATGTCCAAAATTGTAATGGGCCAGAATAGTAGGAGGCCAGGGCAGAAAAAGGCCAGGACCATAGCATACCAGAACAGTAAAAGGCCGAATTTTCATCAGGCCAGATTAGTAAAAGGCTGAGGAACTTACCAGGTTAGAATAGTAACCAGCCAGAATATGAGCCAAACATTTAAGGGCCTGAACATTAATGGGCCAGAAAGGTTACGGGCCAAAGCGGGTGGTCAAATGGGCCCATTTCGAATAGTGCAGGGCGGAGCACTAACGGGCCCGGATATTTATGGGCCATGCAAACGGGCCAATTTCAAATTGTGTATCTGGAAAAATTAGCGGGCCAGAAAGTTTACGGGCCTCCTACAGCTGCACCATTGGGCCCATTTGTAATAGTGCATGACGAAATAGTAATGGGCCATGATCTAGTTGGGCTTTCTAAATGGGCCGCCCCACTTAATAATTAGCAGGCCTTGGATGGGCCTGTCTTCTACCATGGTTTCATTGACAGTTAACAGCGTTAACTAGCCGTTAACAGCGCTCGCCATGTGGCAGTTTCCATGACATTAGTAGTTAATGCGGCTGGCAAATAGATCTACGATGGTAGAAAAAAACCGTGGTAGAATCATTTGTGACGGTGCTTCTACCACGATGGTCATGTGTCGTAGAAGTCTTTTCAACCATGAAAATCGTCTTTTGTAAAAGGACATTTTTCTTGTAGTGCCTTGACGCCACGCCGGTGATTATGGAGATCATGTTCGTGCAATGGAGATCAAAAGGCACAAGAAGAAAGGCCATATCATATCACATATTATGAATTGCATGTGATGTTTCCTTTTCATGCATCTTGTATTTCTTAGATCGTGATAGTAGCATTATAAGATGATCACTCTCACTAAATGTCAAGTAATAAAGTGTTCATCCTTAGTAGGCACCGTTGCTAAGGCTCGTCATTTTGAATCATCACGTAATGATGGGGTGTGATAGATTCTATGTGTGCAAACAACGGGTGCAAGCCAGATTTGCACATACGGATACTAAGGTTAACCTTGATGAGCCTAGCATGTACAGACATGGCCTCGAAACACGAAATACCGAAAGGTAAATCATCATTCATATGGATGATATGATGAACATGTTGATTGTTCGCCTTTTAAAATACATCATCTCTCGTGATGATCGGATTTTGTATAGGGGATTTGGTTCGTGTAATCACCAAAATGACTCGAGGGATTTTGTTTTGTGTGGGAGTTCAAATAATAATATGATTAAAGTTGAACATGATTTATCATAAATGAAATCAAAGTGAATTTGCATAGTTGTTGTAGTCATTGGCATCCATTCACCACCTTACGCTTAGTTATAATTGAGGTAATAGAACTATAGAATTCTGGAAAGTTACTTTACAAACAGGTATCGTATTGTTTTGAGTGTCAATATTAAGTTTAAAAGTCATACTACAAACTTTTAGCAAACTCCGTTTACTTAATGAAGTTTAATAATTGGTATTAAATCAAGGGTAACAATTACAGTGTTAGTATCTAAAGTATCATGTTTTCCTCCATGATTCTTGATATTCAAAAGATTGTTTTAATAACAAGGTTATCTAGGAGCTGAAAGAATTGTTTCAGAAACCATCATGCGTGTAAGATATTGTGATATCTAAAACAATGTTTTGGTTGCAACATTATAGAGTGTAATTCGGCAAAATATATGTTCTCATATTTGATGAGAATTTGCGAAGGTTGAAGACTCTAGTCGTCCTAATCCTCCAAAAGGTTTTGGAAAGCAACATTATACTCGCAATTCGCCGTTATAAGCTAAAGTAGCTTGATCATGAAAATTGTCATGACAAAAATGAACAAAAGATGTAGATAAAATGTTTACTACACTAAAAGATTACTAAAGAATGGATTTCGGAAGAACGCCAAACATTTGATGATGGTGATCTATTTATAAGTGCAAGTCCAAAGGTATTAGTATTTGACTATACACACTTTGGACTATGTGTCATGTGTATGGCGCTACTTTTGATGTTGATGGATTCTTTTAAAGAAGGAAATGCTGAAAGAGAATCTCAGAAATAGTTGGCAGAAAAGAAAAGACTGGAATTGCCTAGCATAAGTATATAGATGATATTCATGTCATGCTTGTATTCTTTGCATGTTAAACAATGTGGTTCTTGGGTATTGGATACCGAATTGGTTGGTGTGAAATGTCATGCAGGAGAACACAATTCATAAACTGCAATGGCCTAAGTAAACAGCAAGAGAATATTTTATGATGTTCATCAAAAACAAACAAAGTGTTCTTGTGTTACTCGTTAACATCAAAGAGTACCTTCAAGATTTGTTTCAATAATTGTTATTTGTTTCATGATTTTCCGTATTCCATATAAGATCGATGTTTTACAAATATGGTTGCAGAAATTACATCCATAAAACTAAATGCTAAAAATATCGTAAGACAAATGATTAAAAGATCACTTATGAAGTGACATTGCCGTTTAAATTATATTGGAAATTAAACATGAAGAAACTCCATGTTGATGGAACTTTGGAGTCTTTTGATTTTTGATCAAATGACGCTTGTGGGACTTTCCTCGAGATAATTGAAACTTTGTTCAAAGGCCAAAGAAGAACGAACGACTAAATTATTGGAATTTTTACATATTGATGTATGTAGTCCATTATGTGTAGTCATAAGCGATGGATTTCGACTTCATATGCTTTGTCCGGAAATTCGAGTGAATATATGTGCATATTTACTTAATGAGGAAGAAGTGTGAAATATTTGAAAATGTTCAAAGACTTTCATGATGAATTAGAAAATCATTGTAACAACAAAATAAAGAATTTATGATTAGATCATAAAGGAACATATTTAAATTAAAAGTTTAGCATAACACCTAAGATTTGAGGAATCGCCCCATGGATTTGCATTTCCCGAAACACCATACGAGTATGGAGTGTTCGAGATATGCAATGAAACCGTGTTGACATGGTGAGATCAAAGGTGTCAGTTATAAAACTGCCATTGTATTTTAAAGATTAAAAGATTTAGTGACTATCGCTTTTACACTGAAAAGAGCACCATCGTGATCCATTGAAATGACACCATATAAGTTATAGTTTGGGATAAAACCCAATTTTTCATTTCATCAATTTTGGTACGGTAGGCATAAGTAAAAATGTTTACAACCAAAGTCGGATGAGCATATATTTGTATGTTATTTTGAATAACCATTGGGTATTCCTCCATAACACTGACACTACTAGGAAATGAGCTATAGGACATCCGCACATTCGTGGCTCATGTGGTTGGAGTGCCCTGATACGTTGCAAACATATCTATAATTTTGAATGCTCCGTGCTTGTTTTGCATCAATTATCTTATGTTTTGGTCTACACTTTGTGGCATTTTTATGAATTTTATGTAACTAACATATTAACAAGTGCCACACGACCAGTTTCCTATTTTCTGCTGTTTTTGTATTTAAGAAAAGCTAGTAAAGAATTATTCTTGGAATTGGACAAAACAAAATCCAACTTCACTATTTTCTAGAGAAGGAGACGGAATCTGGAGTAGAGGGGGAGACACACCCCAGGTCAGCCACACCTGGGCCATGTGCAGCCAAGGGCACACGCCGCCCTAAGGCATGGGCCCCTTCGCTCTCCACCGACCTCACCTCTCCTCCTATATTATCCCCTCGAGACGAAAACCCTAAGGACCCGATCAGAATTCTACGAAAAAGTTCGTAGCCTCTGTCACCATCGTCCCTAGATCGGGAGGGATGTGAAGCTCTTACCGGCACACTGCCAGTGAGGGGAGATCATCTTGGAGGCCTTCTTCATCACCATGCCTGCATCCGGAGTGATGTGTGAGTAGTTCATCCTTGGACTACAGGTCCATAGAAGTAGCTAGATGGTTGTTTCTCCTATTTGTGCCATCATGTTTAGATCTTGTGAGCTGCCTATCATGATGAAGATCATCTTATTGTAATGCTACATGCCATGTTTTCTAGGATCCGATGAATATTGAGTATTATGTCAGAATGATTATTGTTCTATGTCAACACCCAGATTTTTAATCCCAGATGCCTGTTATGCCATACATCGCAATCCCAGGATTACCATTTTTGCGAGACATAACAAAATTGGATACCATAGTACATCATCCATTACAAACCGTACATAAGTTCTTACGCAAATAGGGATCTCATGATCCAGTTCTTAATACAACTTCAAGCAGCGGAATACGTAATAATAACGGTAGCGTAGGCGAAGCTCCATCTTCGGGGTCACAGGCAATGCTGACGATGGGAGATGATCCTAGTTGTCGTAACCTTCCTGGGGTCCATCCTCCAGGTACTCCTCTTCATAGTCTGGCCATGGGACTAGCTAGGGACAAAGCCATGAGTACTCTTTAAGTACTCGCAAACTAATACTAACAAGTGAAATGGGTTTTGATAATAGGACACTAGGCTCTAGGGTTGTTTTGCAAGAAGCCAGATTTATCTTTACTAGTTCAGAAGCAAGAGAAGCTAGTCACAATTTTATAACTCCTAAGTGGGATCTTGTATCTCATGTCACAACTCTGTTGTGGTCAAGTCAAAGTCTTAATTCATTTCACAAGTCATTTTGAAAAGTCTGACGGGGGAACAGTATGGCCACTCCAACTATCCATAACCGCGGACGCGGATATTCGAATAGTTTGACACTCTGCAGAGATTGTACACTTTCACCACAACATTCGATACATCCGTCAGGAACAAATCCTGAATTCACCATACTCAGTATGCGGATAATCAATTCTAACCTTTCAATTACACGCCCTAGTATAGGCACCTCTCCTGTGAGTTTGGCCTCCCAACCATGACCAACTGTCATCTTGGGTACTGCACAGGTGGACAATCTTCACAAGGTAGCCTCAGCTCAGACCTTGGTCGTGAGGGAACTAATACTAAGGTATATAAGTTTCCAGTCAAGCCCTACCCAATATTTGGGTATTGTGGTTGTATGATAAAATTGGAATGGTATCGCATCCAGACAACCATCAATTTTATAAAGGTCTAAGGCTCATGCCTCAACATTTTCATCACCAAAATCATCTGGTGTTCGGAAACACATGTCAAAACATTTCAATAGAATGATCCATCATTCCAAGGTTTTCATAACCATTTTTCCACCAAGTATTCCCATCTAAAGTTGATCAAGTTTTATGCTTAGCACTAGCATCTACAAGTGGGAGTGAGTACTAATGAGGGGTGGTAAACTAGTGGAGTTTAACTAAGCTTAATCTCATGCCTTAGGATGACATCAAGTTTTTCTAGCTTAGGCCAAATTTTATGCTCTTTATGCAACCTTCAAAAATCTTTATAGTATCTACAATTCACTGAAGTAAACTCTAAGTAATAGCTTTGATAAAGAAATAAAGTATAAAGCTTGTACATAAAACTTGGATTGGGTATCATTTGGGTATAATGTTGGAGATATGCCCAAGAGGCCATAATAAAGTGGTTATTATCATATCTTCATATTTATGATAACTGTTTACATACCATGCTATAATTGTATTAAACGGAAACATTAATAGTTGTGTGATTTGTAAACATAAAAGAGTCCCTAGTAAAGCCTCTTGTTAAACTAGCTTCTTGGTTAATATATGATCACGGTTTCCTGATCATGAACATAGAGATGTTATTGACAACAGGGTCATATCATTAGGAGAATAATGTGATGGACATACTCCTATAGTTAAGCGTAGCATAAAGATCAAGTCATTTAATATAGTTCATTTGCTATAAGCTTTCTGATGACATCACCGGAAGGATACTTTGATGACATCAAACACCACACCGTAACAGGGTGGCTATAAAGGTGGCATTGAGTATTCGGAAAGTATGGGTTGAGGCACATGGATCAAGAATGGGATTTGTCCATCCATATGACAGATAGATATACTCTAGGCCCTCTCGGTGGAATGTCATCCAATTAGCTTGCAAGCATGTGACTGGCTCACAAGGGAACACATATCACGGGAACGAGAAAATAGTACTTATCGGTAACGAGGTTGAACTAGGTATGTAGAGATACCGACGATCAAAACCTCGGATAAGTAAACTATCGTGAGACAAAGGGAAATTGGTATCGTATGTAAGTGGTTCATTCGATCGCAAAGTAATCGTAGAAATATGTGGGAGCCATATGAATTTCTAGATTCCTCTATTGGTTATTGATCGGAGAAGTGTCTCGATCATGTCCGCATAATTCACGAACCGTAGGGAGACACACTTAAGGATTCAATGTTGTTGAGTAGTTATGGAATGATGAGTAAGAGACTGACTGTTGTTCGGAGTCTAGGATGGGATCCGGGATATCACGAGGAGATCCGGAATGGTCCGAAGAATAAGATTCATATAAGGAAAGTCCTGTTACGGAGTTGGGAAATGATTCCGGTGTTTTCATTGGGAATGTTCTAGAAGGGTCCGGAAGGTCCGACACTCCGGAGGGGAAGGGTACATGAATGTGTCATGACAATGTGGAATGGTTGCGTCATGTACTAGGTATCATGGATGGGCAAAATAAAGGAAGAAATCAAATACTAGTTTGAAAAGGCAAACGCCAATTTGAAAAGTCAAACGGCAAGTTTGCTTGGTGGAGGGAGAGTAGGAATCCTACTTAGGGAGGAAATCCTACTCCCTCCACCCGCCGGCCAAGGAGGAGGAGTTGGAGGAGGACTCCCTCCTCCCAACCGCGCCTCCCTCCCACCTATAAATGGAGGGGTAGGGGTGCCCCTCTTCCCTACACCTCTCTACACCTAAACCCTAGCCCCAAGCCGCCGGCCTCCTCCAAGTCACCGCCGCCTAGGGCCTCCTCTAGCTCGGCGAGTTAGGGTTTCCCCTAGCCGCCGGCCAAGCTCTCCCCTTGGTGCCTCTAAACCCTAGATCGCCAAGGCCCTCTCTCATACTCCACCATACTCGCTCCGGCTTAAGGCAAAGCCCTGCGAGATCTCCCCTCTACTTTCGGTGCCACGCCGTCGTGCTGCCGGAATCATGAGGAGAGTGCTACAACCTCCGCTGCCTGCTGGAACAAGGGAGAGGAAGGTCTTCATCGAGTACCGAATGTGTGACCGACTGCGGGAGCTCTGCCGGAACGCAGCACCGGAAGGATCGTCTACGCGATCTTGAGATCGGAAGTGTACGACTGCATCACCCACGAGAATCTGCTCTCGTTAACCGCTTTGGATCTTCGAGGGTTAGTATTCTATCGACTCGTTGCTACAATCTAGTATATAGATCTTGGCTTGATCATAGATTAGATCTTGAATGTGTGTTCATGCGGTAGAATTTTTTTGTTTTCCATGCTACGAACCCCTACAGTGGTATCAGAGGCGTGTCTATATGTAGATCTGTTGCACGAGTAGAACACAATGGTCATTGTGGGCAGTGGTGATTTTATTATCAATTGCTTCTTGTGTACTTTGCATCTTGCGGTATGATGGGAAGAAGTGGCCCGGGCTAAACTTACATGACATCGTTCATGAGACTTGCTCCACGCTTAACATGCAACTTGTATTGCATAAGTGGCCTTGCGGGTGTCTATCTCTCCCATTATAGTATAGATCCAATTTACAACGGGCACTTGATAGTTCAATCATCAACGTTGTGGTTCTTGTTCGTAAGTTAGAGAGACACTTATTGAAAGCCCCAAACCACATAAATTATGCAAAGAAAATTAGAGGTGTCTAACTTTGTTTTGCAGGGGTGTGCTGTGATGTGATATGGCCATGATTGTGATTATATTTGATGTATGCAATGTTCCTTATTGTAAGTTGGCAACCGGCATGAGCCATATGGTTGTCTTTAAATTCTGTTAAGACCCGCGTGTCTATTCAAAGTAGTTGTAATAGTTAAAGCTGGTGGACAACAACCATGGAGCGGCGTCATTGACCTTGATGCAGTGCCGGTGATGATGGAGATCATGTTCGTGCTTGAAGATGGAGATCGGAAGCACAAAGAAGAAAAGCCATATCATATCACATATTATGAATTGCATGTGATGTTAATCCTTTTATGCATCTTGTATTGCTTAGTTCACGACGGTAGCATTATAAGATGAACCCTCAAGCACACAATTTCAAGTTTTAAAGTGTTCATCCTTAGTAAGCACCGTTGCTAAAGCTCGTTGTTTCGAAGCACCACGTGATGATCGGGTGTGTTAGATTATGCGAGTGTATACAACGTGAGCTAGCCAGATTTGCTCATGCGGAAGCTAAGGTTTGATCTTGACGAGCCTAGCATGTACAGACATGGTCTCGGAACACGGAATACCGAAAGGTAAAGCATGAGTCATATAGTAGATATGATGAACATGTTGATTGTTCGCCATTGAAGCTACATCAACTCTCGTGATGATCGGTTTTGATGTGGTGGATTTTGTTCGTGTGATCACTAAAACAATGTGAGGGATATTGTTTTGAGTGGGAGTTCAACGGCAATATGATTAAAAGTTGAACACTATTTATCATAAATTAAATCAAAGTGAATTTGCATAATTGTTGTAGTCATTGGCATCTGTTTACCACCTTGCGCTTAGTTATAATTGAGATAATAGAACTATAGAATTTTGGTTAGTTACTTTACGAACTGGTATCGTATTGTTTTGAAGTGTTAATCTAAAGTTTAAAAGTCCGATTGCAAACTTTCAGTAAGTTCCGGTTACTCCATGAAGTTTAATAATTGGTATTAAATCAAGAGTGACAATTCCAAGAGTTAGTGTATGACTATCATGTTTGTCTCCATGATTCTTGATATTCAAAGAATTGTCTTAATATCAAGGTTATCTAGGATCTAAAATAGTTGTTTCAGAAACCATGATGTGTGGAAGATATTGTGATATCTGAAACAAAGTATTGGTTGCAACATGATAGAGTATAATATGGTGAAAGTCATGTTCTCATATTTGATGAGAATTTGCAAAAGGTTGGAGACACTAGTTGTCCTAATCCTCCAAAAGGTTTTGGAGAGCAACATTATACTCGCGATTCACCGTTATAAACTAAAAGTAGCTTGATCATGGGTAATTCCATGATAAGGGTGAATATTTGATGTAGGTAAAATGTTTACTACACCAAGAGATTACTAAAGAAAGGAATTTGAAAGAACACCAAACATTTGATGATTGTAATCTACTTCAAAGTGCAAGTCCAAAGACATTGGTATTTAACTATACACACTTTGGACTATATGTCATATGTATGACTCCACTATTGATGTTGATAGATTATTTCAAACAGAAAAGGAAATACTGACAGAGAATCTCAGAAATATATGGCAGAAAAGAAAAGACTAGAATTGTTCAGCTTGGGTATATAGAGAATATACGTGTTATGGCTGTATTCTTTGCTTGTTAAATAATGTGGTTCTTAAGTATTGGATACTGAATTTGTTGGTATGAATCGTCATACGAAACAACAGAATTCATGAACCACAATGGCCTAAGTAACTAGCAAAAGAATATGTGATGATGTTCATCGAGAACAAATAAAGGGTTATTGTGCTGCTCGTTAAACATCAAAGCTTGCCTTCAAGATTTGTTTTATCAGGTATTATGAGAACAAAAGGGTTGTTCAAATAATTGCCGTAATCCATAAAAGATGGATGATTCACAAATATCGTTGGAGAAATCACATCCATAAAACTAGTGCTAAACATGTCGAAAGACAAATTTATTGAAAGATCACTTAGGAAGTGACATCGCCGTTTAAATTATATTGGAAAGAAAACATGAAGAAACTCCATATGGATGGAATTTTGGATTTTTTTTTGATTTTTGATCAAATGACGCTTGTGAAACTTTCCTAGAGATAATTAAAACTTCGTTCATAGGCCAAAAGGGAACGAATGACTAGCTTATTGGAACTTGTACATATTGTTGTATGAAGTCCATTATGTGTAGTCAAGAGCGATGGATTTCAACTTCATATGCTTTCTCCGAAAATTTGAGTGAATATATGAATATTTACTTAAATAAGGATGAAGTATGAAACATTTGAAAAGTTCAAAGATTTTCAAGATGAAGTGCAAAATAATTGTAACAAGAATATAAATAGTTTATGATAAGATCATAAAGGAAGATATTTGAGTTACAAGTTAAGGATAACACCTAAGATTTAGGAATCGTTCCGTGGATTTGCATTTCCCAAAACACCATAAGAGTATGGAGCGTTCAAGATATGTAATTAAACCTTATTTGACATGGTAAGATCAAAGGTGTAATTAATAAAACTGTCATTATATTTTAAAGATTAAAAGCTTTAGAGACTACCGTTTTTCCATTGAAAAGAGCTCCATCATAATCCGTTGAATTGACACCATATAAAGTTATGGTTTGGGATAAAACCCAAGTTGTCCTTTCTTAAACATTGGTATGCTATGCATAAGAAAGATGTTTGCAACCAAAGTCGGATCAACCTGTCTTTGTATGTTATTTCGAATAACTGTTCCTCCATAACATCAGAGACAAAAGTGTTTGTCGCTTAGAACGTCAAGTTTCTTTGAGAAGGAATTTTCCGTGAAAAGTTAAGTGGGAGGACAATACAACTTTGATAAGGTTAAAGGAACCTTAGCTATATGTGCAAAGTTGCGCAGCGCCGAAAAGTGTTCTGGAGGCAGCAACAATGCTCATGGCTCACGTGCCTCAAAGGTTATGGTCACGGAGATCTAAGTTCCTATTGAAACAAGTAGGTCGGGTAAACAATCAAATACCAAGATTTGAGAGTTAAATCATTATTTGACAATAATGATCCGACTACATGCAAAGAAGCGATGATGGGCCCTGACTCCGTCAAATGACTTGAAGCCATAAAATCCGTGTTAGTTCCATATACAAGAGATCAAGCTTTGAGCTTGAAAGACCCTCTGGAAAGGAACAAGACCTTACAGTCGTATTTGGATCTATAAAGAAATAGACATGGATGTGTCACATCTATGAAATTTTTGACATGTCGGGAAAGAGTTCATGACAATGTTCAAAGAATTGACTATGACAAGATCTGATATTTCATTAAGCGATATTTAGTCTAGACGGATTAATGTAGCAACCACGACATATAATTTTGTTATGTGTTGAATAAACAAAACAAGTTCTTCTAATAGAATGGTTACCTAGGACGTGTGCATGACACGGTCCAAAGGGTTTTGTTAATTCAAAGGATGTTAAAAACATATGCAAACTTCAATGGTTGAAGTAAGCATCGCGGAGTAGGAATCTTCACTATGATGAAACTGTTAAAAGAGTTTAATTTCATCGGAGACGATGAAGATGCTTGCATTTGCAAGAAATTACGTGGGAGCGCTAAGACATGTTTCTAATACATTATGTGCAAGACATATTGTTGATTGGAAATGATGTATCTTTTATTAACACATATTAAGTATTCCATCCTGATGAAAGACTTAGGCAAAAACCAAATATTTGGCATCAATAGACGCTAATATGGTTGTGCCGAAAGTACATAGATGATGTATTGAATGAGTTCAATATAGAAACTACAAGAAAGGTTCTTGTCGCACAGAAAGGATTGAATGAGTTCAATATTGATGATATATTCAAGTGTATTGACACTTGGTAAGTGAAACAAATATTCAAGTATAGATTGATACTTGATGTATGGAATCACAGAGAGTATTTATATCAATCATACTGTGATATGTACAAATCCAGATATGTCCTATGCTCTAAATGTTATGAGCATATACCAGAATGATTCATAAGATAATCATTGGACAATAGTAAAGATATTCTTATGATCTTGTAAAAGAACTAAGAATATATTATTTTGTAGAAGTGACAAATAGATGGTTAGTTCATTGTAAATGAATTACATTGATACTAGTTTTGTCACAAAGTACAAATTAAGTTTATCTCAATCTAAACTAAGGGTGGCACAACATAATGGAAAGTAAGTTCCATAATGAATTTGGATGAGTTCCAAAGTTAAGACATTGTGACAGATACTACAACAAAAGGTTAAGTATATAAATGCTATTATAGCAGCAAAAGAGGGCATTTGTGTCAAGTAGTTTGTTATCAAACTAGGTGTAGTTCAAAGTAGGGATAATACTATGAAGATATATTGTATGACAATATTATCAACATGTTTTAACCCCAAAGAACTAAAGGTCACACAAAAGGACCAAATTTGTACGAAGCCATCTCATTAGAGAATGAGTGATGCGTAGAGACGCAAAGACATGCAATTACACACGGACCTGGAAGTGTCAGATCCGGCGATCAGTTGACCACTAGCAATCGTGTACATACGACACTAGAAAGCCATGCTAGATTATTGACTCTAGTGCAAGTGGGAGACTGTTGGAGATATGCCCAAGAGGCAATAATAAAGTGGTTATTATCATATCTTCATACTTATGATAAATGTTTACATACCATGCTATAATTGTATTAAACGGACACATTAATACTTGTGTGATTTGTAAACATAAAAGAGTCCCTAGTAAAGCCTCTTGTTAAACTAGCTTGTTGGTTAATATATGATCATGGTTTCCTGATCATGAACATAGAGATGTTATTAACAACAGGGTCATATCATTAGGAGAATGATGTGATGGACATACTCCTATAGTTAAGCGTAGCATAAAGATCAAGTCATTTAATATAGTTCATTTGCTATAAGATTTCTGATACATAGTAACCTAATTCCTTCGACCATGAGATCATGTTAATCACCATCACCGGAAGGATACTTTGATGACATCAAACACCACACCGTAACAGGGTGGCTATAAAGGTGGCATTGAGTATTCGGAAAGTATGGGTTGAGGCACATGGATCAAGAGTGGGATTTGTCCATCCATATGACGGATAGATATACTCTGGGCCCTCTCGGTGGAATGTCATCCAATTAGCTTGCAAGCATGTGACTGGCTCACAAGGGATCACATATCACGGGAACGAGAAAAGAGTACTTATTGGTAACGAGGTTGAACTAGGTATGTAGAGATACCGACGATCAAAACCTCGGATAAGTAAACTATCGTGAGACAAAGGGAAATTGGTATCGTATGTAAGTGGTTCATTCGATCGCAAAGTAATCGTATAAATATGTGGGAGCCATATGAATTTCCAGATTCCTCTATTGGTTATTGATCGGAGAAGTGTCTCCATCATGTACGCATAATTCACGAACCGTAGGGAGACACACTTAAGGATTCGATGTTGTTGAGTAGTTATGGAATGATGAGTAAGAGACCGAATGTTGTTCGGAGTCTCTGATGGGATCCGGGATATCACGAGGAGATCCGGAATGGTCTGGAGAATAAGATTCATATGAGGAAAGTCCTGTTTCGGAGTTGGGAAATGATTCCGGTGTTTTCATCGGGAATGTTCTAGAAGGGTCTGGAAGGTCCGGCACTCCAGAGGGGAAGGGCACATGAATGTGTCATGACAATGTGGAATGGTTGCATCATGTACTAGGTATCATGGCTAGGCAAAATAAAGGAAGAAATCAAATCCTAGTTTGAAAAGTCAAACGCCAATTTGAAAAGTCAAACGACAAGTTTGCTTGGTGGAGGGAGAGTAGGAAACCTACTTAGGGAGGAAGTCCTACTCCCTCCACCCGCCGGCCAAGGAGGAGGAGTTGGAGGAGGACTCCCTCCTCCCAACCATGCCGCCCTCCCACCTATAAAAGTAGGGGCAGGGGTGCCCCTCTTCCCTACACCTCTCTACACCTAAACCCTAGCCCCAAGCCGCCGACCTCCTCCAAGTCGCCGCCGCCTAGGGCCTCCTCTAGCTCGGCGAGTTAGGGTTTCCCCAAACCCTAGCCGCCTGCCAAGCTCTCCCCTTGGTGCCTCTAAACCCTAGATCGCCAAGGCCCTCTCTCATACTCCAGCATACTCGCTCCGGCTTAAGGAAAAGCCCTGCAAGATCTCCCCTCTACTTCCGGTACCACGCCATCGTGCTGCCGGAAACATGAGGAGAGTGCTACAACCTCTGCTTCCTGCTGGAACAAGGGAGAGGAAGGTCTTCATCGAGTACCGAACATGTGACCGACTGCGGGAGCGCTGCCAGAACGCAGCGCCGGAAGGATCGTCTACGCGATCTTGAGATCGGAAGTGTACGACTGCATCACCCACGAGAGTCTTCTCTCGTTAACCGCTTTGGTTCTTCGAGGGTTAGTGTTCTATCGACTCGTTGCTACAATCTAGTAGATAGATCTTGGGTTGATCATAGATTAGATCTTGATTGTGTGTTCATGCGGTAGAATTTTTTTGTTTTCCATGCTACGAACCCCTACATATAACACATATGCTTAAGGCATATAGTTGGCATGGTAACAAGCAAGTAATGGTTTGTTTGCATCATTTCAAGTATAGGCTTGCATAGGTAAAGTGTCTTGCAAGTGTTAGCTTGCACATTCAACTAGTAGTATTAGGCTTGCATCAGTATCAGTATAAGCTTGCTAAATTGCAAGTGTTAGCTTGCAAGTATTGGCTTGCATAGGTCAACTTGATTAGTAAGGCTTGCCTTGTGCAGAGCAGTAGTTGAAGTTCTCCTCGGCTTCTTCTTCGTAGAATCCTCCTTCCTCCTCGTATCCTTGGTCGGTACTAGCGTCTATAAATACATACGATGTACACAATCACCAAACAATACTTAACTACTTGCAATCATCACACAAAAGGGTCGTATAGATGATCTAACATCATCACTAACATTACAAGATTAAAGCTTGGTTTAATTCCTTTTATTTTTAGAAAAGTAATTTCTTCTCATTGAAAAACTACTTAAGATTTAATATTCTCCAAACCAAACATGGTATCATGTTGACACATGTCATCACCACATATTTTAGTCCATGGGAATGTGATTTAAAGTGGTGTCACAATTTAATAAGGTTTTACCCTTTTATTTTAATTAAAGAAGTGACTAGAAATGCTTATGTGGCATTCTTTTATTACTTGAACATTATTTCTGTAAGTAAACCTATATATTTTTATATATTCTGAAAGGTATGGTTGAATGTGAGTTTTGAGAGTTGGAATCAACTCAAAAGCTATTATGATTTTAATTTGAAAAATGTTTGAATGCAGAAAATCTTCTGCCTTGTTATTTTTACCAAGGATGATCTATAGATCCAAATGACTTGAACCCAACGGGCTTGGATTCAGCATTCCCAGACCTTTCTAACAAAATTGGTTTCAATCAATTTGGTTCACTGAATCGACCTGGGTTGATTTTTGAAACTAGGTACAGAAGTGTGTTTGAAATAAAATGGAAAAGGTTAAATTCAAACAACTGGGCTGCGCGGGAAGCGATACTGGGTCGGCCTGCTAAGCACAGCGCTTACGCGGGATGGTTAAGTGGCTGTCCCCACACGTCAGTGAGACAGGGGGGTGAAGCGGTATGGGACGATGTGGTGCGTTCGATCTGGTTCTAATCCAACGGCTGAGGGTCATCGTCGACGTTGGACATCACCGGCGAGACAGAAACCTAGCGCGGCCAGTGGGGGTCGTTGGGGGCTCACCGGGGTTCAGGTGAGGGTCGGCGAGGCGGGCGAACGACAAAGTCGACGACGGTGAACCTCCTGGTACTGGCAGCTTCTCCTGGGGCGGCTCCAATCGCTGCCCCCCTTCTTCTCCAGCAGCGGCAGACTCCGGTGAAATTCTGGCGAAGTGCTGCTCGCCTTGCTCCGGCAACGGGGTGGCATGATCAGTGAGCAGAGGGGAGTGAGATGGTGTGCTCAATTCGGCTGGGGTGGCCTCTATTTATAGTCGCGACGATGAGACCGAACGGCATGGGCAGACGATGGTGGCGACATGGCTACGGGCTGCTAGAGGCATGGCCAGCGGTGGTGATCGCTTGGTGGTCTCCTGGCGATGCTCTACGGCTTTAATACACGCGTAGGGGCGGTGCGGTTTGGTCTGGAATACGCGACGCTCTGCACGGCAGAGGCGGCATCTTCGACGGTGAGCGGTGGCTGTGCGTCATGGGGCGCCGAACGGGGATGTCTGGCGGTCTCCTGGGTCGACGGCGGTCATGTATGCACGCAACGAGGGCGACGCGCGGTCTGTGGGCGTCGGTCGAGCATGGCACTCTGGCGCATGCTCGACATGGTTGCTGGCGAGCTGGGCGCGGTCCATGCGTGTGGTCCAGGGTTTGGCAATGCTCGCGGCTGGGACAGGGAGTGGCGGCGGACGGTGGGCTGCCTCCCAGACAAGGTTGGCACGGCTAAATCTCCTCCTAGCTTGCTGCTCCACTTGGGTGGCATGGTGAGCTTCGGCTGTTCACCATTGATGTCATTGCCCAGCTTACAGTGAGTCTAGTGCTTGGTTTAACTTTCTAGGTGATCTACTGAGATGGTTGTGAGCTAGAGAGGGAACAAGTTAGGCTTCAATCACTACGCACAATAGTGTTTAAGATTTTGATGATTTGTGTCTGCAATGTGTTTGATGAAATGGCCGCAAGAATTCAAGTTTTGAATTTTGAAAAGATTTTTGATGGGTGTGGTAGGTTGGTGCTGGTGAGTCTGCAGATGCTAGGGTTTCGAAAGTTGAGCTTGTTTGAGTGGTTTTTGAAAAAGTGAGATCTTCCCATATGATGAAGATTCAATTTTGAATTGTCATTTAAACTATGCATTTGAATGTTTCTGGATGATCACAAAGTGGGCCTTGATACTTTGTTATGAGTACAATCAAGGGGTGCAAAGATCCAGAAAAGTTTCTGTTAAGTTCTGAAAGTTTGGGACAGCCAAAGTAGGCATGGGAGTTAAATTCGTCAAAATGACCATTGCCTTATTTTATTTGGTTTGATTTACTTGTCTTTGAGAAAAGTTTGGGAATTGTTTAGATGATGTTTATTTCACCTAAGCATCCATTTACAAGCAAAGGATCACACAAACAAGTTGGTTTAAAAGAATTCAAAATGAAATGCATACTCACATGCATGCTTTCATATTTTTGTTTAGCAAAGTTTTTGTTAACCCTAAATTTGATGATTAGAGTTTGATGATCCAAGTTTAGTATTTTTGGGATGTTACAAACCTTCCCCCCTTAAACAAAATCTCGTCCCAAGATTTGAAAAAGGACGAAAAAGATTATCTAGGATTTGAAGACATCGGGAAACTCCGTCCTGATGTGATCTTCGCGCTCATAGGTAGCTTCCTCTTCTGTGTGGTTGCTCCACTGAATCTTGAGAAACTTGATGCTTCGGGTTCGGGTAGTTCTGAAAGTTTCCTCCAAAATATGGATGGGTACTTTGGGATAGGTCAGGTCATCGTTGATCTCTATGGTTCTGTGATCGATGTTCTTGAACACTTCGGTCTTCTCTGGGACTTCGAGACACTTGCGAAGTAACGAGATATGGAACACGTTGTGCACGGCTGACATCTCTTCAGGTAGTTCCAATTGATATGACACTTCTCCTCGATGGTTCAAAATCTTGAAGGGTCCGATATATCTGGGGGCTAACTTTCCTTTGAGTTGGAAATGCTGCATTCCATTCAATGGCGACACCTTTAGATAAACAAAATCTCCTATGTTGAAGGCGAGGTCTCTACGTCTCTTGTCGGTGTAACTCTTCTGTCTGGACTGGGCAGTCTTGATGTGCTCACGAATCTTGTGAACCTTCTCTTCTGCTTCTCGTAGGATGTCGAGTCTGAAGATCGGACTCTCTCCTACTTCTGACCAGTTCAAAGGGGTGCGACACTTCCTTCCGTACATGAATTCAAATGGGGCCATTTGCAAACTAGCTTGATAACTGTTGTTGTATGAAAATTCTGCAAACGGCAGACAATCTTCCCACTTAGATCAATATTCCAACACACATGCTCTCAGCATATCTTCGAGTATTTGGTTTACTCGCTCCGTTTGTCCATCAGTCTGAGGGTGATACGCGGTGCTGAAATCTAGTCGGTTTCCTAAACCTTCTTGGACTTTCTTCCAAAATCTCGAGGTAAACTGAGTTCCTCGATCTGATACGATGTTCTTGGGGACTCCATGCAAACTAACGATTCTAGCGATGTACAACTCTGCTAGCTTCGAACTCTGATATGTAGTCTTGACGGGTAAGAAATGGCCGACTTTGGACAATCGGTCCACTATGACCCCGATAGAGTCATTTCCCCTACTAGAAGTAGGCAATCCGGTGATAAAGTCCATTCCAACGGAATCCCATTTCCATTTCGGAATCAGCAAGGGTTGCAACAATCCAGCGGGTCTTTGATGTCCTGCCTTGACTCGCTGACATATATCAAACTTGGCGATATAGCTTCCGATTTCTCTCTTCATCTTATGCCACCAAAATTGCTCTTTCAAATCTTGATACATCTTAGTTCCTCCGGGATGGATAGAATAAAGAGTATCATGAGCTTCCTTGAGAATCACTTCTTTCAACTCAGAATCTTCTGGTACACAAAGCCGTCCTTTGTACCACAGAACTCCTTCTTCGTCTTCGGTGAATCCGGGTACTTTTCCTGTACCGATACAACCCTTGATTCCGTTGATACTAGCATTTCCCTTATGTGCCTCTTTGATCTAACTGATCAAAGTGGGCTAAAGTTCTATGCTAGCCAAAAATCCTTCACTCACTAATTCCATTCGAAAATCTTCCATTTCTTTGTGCAAGCTTGGTTGCTCCTTCAAAATCATGGAGTTCAAGCGACACGGCAATCTGCTAAGGGCATTTTCTACCTATAACATCCCAAAAATATCAAACTTAGATCATCAAAATTAGGGTTAACAAAAACTTTTCTAAATAAACTCATGAATGCATGCATATGTGTATGCATGGATTTTTAATTTCTTTAAAAACCACCTTGTTTGTGTGATCCATTGCTTGTAAAATGTTTCTTAGGTGAAATGAACATCATCTAAAACATTTCCCACACTTTTCCTAAAGACAAGTAAATCAAAACAAATATATTAAGTGAATGGTCATTTTGACCAATTTAACTCCCATGCCAACTTGGGTGTCTCAAACTTTCAAAACCTAACAGAAACTTTTCTGGATCTTTGCACCCCTTGAATGTACTCATAACAAAGTATCAAGGCCCACTTTGTGATCATCCAAAAACTTTCAAATGCATAGTTTAAATGACAATTCAAAATTGAATCTTCTTCATATGGGAAGATCCCACTTTTTAAAAAACCACTCAAACAAGCTCAACTTTCAAAACCCAAGCATCTGCAGACTCAGCAGCACCAAAATTCATTTCAAAATTCCAAACTTGATTTCATGCGGCCATTTCATTAAACAGGTTGCAGACACAAATCAAACAAAACATCAAACACTATAGTGTGCAGTGATTCTTGCCTAACTTGTTCCCTAGTTAGCTCACACACAACTCAGTAGATCATCTAGAAAGATTACCCCAACACTAGCACCCCTGTGAGCTTGCCATTGTCATTAATGGTGAACAGCCGAGCACCCCCATGTCACCCCATTGTGGACAGCAGGCTAGAGGAAGAACTAGCCGTGCCAACCTTGTCTGGGAGGCAGCCCACCGTCCACCGCCACTCACTGTCCCAGCCGCGAGCGTTGCCAAGCCCTGGACCGCGCGCACAAGCCGCTCCCAGACCATGCCGAGCGTGCGCCAGAGCGCCACCCTCGACTAGTGTCCACAGACCGCGCGCCGCCCTCACCGCGCGCACACACGATCACCACCGACCCAGGAGACCGCCAGACATCCCCGTTTGCCGCCCCGTGCCATACAGCCACCGCCCCCCGTCTAAGACGCCGCCTCTGCCGCGTAGAGCACCGGCCGTTCCAGACCAAACCACACCGCCCCATGCCTCGCGACCATGTCGTTGAGCATCGCTAGGAGACACGGCATTGTCCCCTACCCTTGCCCATGCCATTAGCCGCCTGTAACGTCGCCCCCGACGAGCTCACCGTGCGCCCTGACGGTCCCCTCGCTCGACTATAAATAGAGGCCACCCCCGCACGATTTCTTCACACCATCTCACTCCCCTCTCCTCACTGATCGTGCCACACCATTCTCATGCAAGGCGAGCACCACCTCGCCGGAATTTCACTGGAGCCTGCCGCTGCCGTTGAAGAAGGGAGCCAGCGATTGGAGCCGCCCCAGGAGAAGCCACCGGTACCAGGAGGTTCGCCGTCGTCGACTTCGTCGTTCGCCCGCCTCGCCGACCCTCGCCCGTACCCCGGTGAGCCCCCAGCACCCCTCACTGGCCGCGCTAGGTTTCGTTCTCGCCGGAGCTGTCTCGCGTCGATGATGACCCTCAGCCGTTGGATTAGAACTAGATCGAACGATCCACGTTGCCCCATACCGCTTCGCCCAGCCCCATGTCACTGACGAGTGGGGACACCCACTTAAGCAGCCCGCGGGAGCCCTGTGCTTAGCAGGCTGGCCCAGTAACATTTCCCGCGCAGCCCAACAATTCAAATTAAACCTTTTCTGTTTAAATTCAAACCCACTTCTGTACCCAACTTCAAAAATCAACCCAGATCGATTCAGTGCACCAAATTGGATGAAATCAATTTTGTTGGAAAGGTCTGTGAATGATTAATCCAAGCCCGTTGGATTCAAGTCATTTGCATCTGTAGATCACCCATAGTAAAAATAACAATGCAGAAGCTTTTCTGCATTCAAACATTTTTCAAATTTAAACCATAAAAGCTTTTGAGTTGATTCCAACTCTCAAAAATCACATTTAACCATACCTTTCAGAATATATAAAAATATATAGGTTTACTTGCAGAAATAATGTTCAAGTAGTAAAAGAATGCTTCATAAGCATTTCTAGCCACTTTAATTAATTAAAATAAAAGGGTAAAACCTTATTAAATTGTGACACCACTTTAAATCACATTCCCATGGACTAAAATATGTGGTTATGACATGTGTCAACATGATCCCATATTTGGTTTAGAGAATATTAAATCTTAAGTAGTTTTTCAATGAGTAGAAATTACTTTTCTAAAAATAAAAGATTTAAACCAAGCTTTAACCTTGTAATGTTAGAGATGATGCTAGATCATCTATAGGACCCTTGTGTGTGATGAGTGCAAGTAGTTAAGTATTGTTTGGTGATTGTGTACCTCGTATTTATTCATACACGCTAGTACCGACCAAGGATACGAGGAGGAAGGAGGATACTACGAAGAGGAAACCGAGGAGAACTTCAACCACTGCTCTGCACAAGGCAAGCCTAATACTACTAGTTGATTGAGCAAGCTAGTAACCTTGCAAGCTAACACTTGCAATTTAGCAAGCTTATACTGATATTGATGCAAGCTAACCCTTGCCAGATACCCTACTGATGCCACAAACCCATACTTGTAATCCTACCTACTTGTTAAAACAATCCTAGTTTTATGGCAAGCTTCTTACTTTATTTCTTTATCAAAGCTTACTTAGAGTCTACCTAAGAGTTTGGTAGATACCAGACAGTTGTGCTGAAGGTTGCATAAAGAGCATAAAATTTGGCCTAAGCTAGAAACCTTGATATCACCCTAAGATATAAGGTTGGACTTAGTGAAACTCCACTAGTTACCACCCCTCATTAGTAATACCCTCACTTGTAGATGCTAGTGCTAAGAATAAAACTTGATCAACTTTTAGATGGGAATACTTGGTGGAAAAATGGTTATGAAAACCTTGGAATGATGTATCATTCTATTGAAATGTTTTGGACATGTGTTTCCAAACACTTGATGCTTCTGGTGATAAAAATGTTGAGGCATGAGCCTTAGCCCTATATAAAACTGATGGTTGTCTGGATGCGATACCATTCCAATTTTAGCGTACAACCACAATATCCGAATATTGGGTAGGGCTTGACTGGAAACTTATATACCTTAGTATTAGTTCCCTCCCGGCCAAGGTCTGAGCTGAGGCTACCTTGTGAAGATTGTCCACCTCTGCAGTACCCAAGATGACAGTGGTCATGGTTGGGAGGCCAAACTCACAGGAGAGGTGCTTATACTAGGGCGTGTAATTGAAAGGTTAGGATTGATTATCCGCATACTGAGTATGGTGAATTCAGGATTTGTTCCTGACGGATGTATCGATTGTTGTGGTCAAAGTGTACAATCTCTGCAGAGTGTCAAACTATTCGGATAGCCGCGTCCGCGGTTATGGACAGTTGGAGTGGACATACTGTTCCCCCGTCAGACTTTTCAAAATGACTTCTGAAATGAATTGAGACTTTGACTTGACCACAACAGAGTTGTGATCTGAATTACAAGATCCCACTTAGGAGTTATAAAATTGTGACTAGCTTTGGAACTTAGTAGAGATAAACCTGGCTTTTTGCAAAACAACCCTAGAGCCTAGTGTCCTATTATCCAAAAACCCCCTTTACTTGCTAGTATTAGTTTGCGAGTACTTAAAGAGTACTCATGGCTTTGTCCCTGGCTATTCCCATGGCCAGACTATGAAGAGGAGTACTTGGAAGATGGACCCCAGGAAGGTTACGACAACTAGGATCATCTCCCATCGTCAGCATTGCCTGTGACCCCGAAGATGGAGCTTCGCCTACGCTACCGTTATTATTACGTATTCCGCTGCTTGATGTTGTATTAAGAACTGGATCATGAGATCCCTATTTGTGTAAGAACTTATGTATCGTTTGTAATGGATGAAGTACTATGGTATCCAATTCTGTTATGTCTCACAAAAATGGTAATCCTGGGATTGCGATGTATGGCATAACAGACATCTAGGATTGAAAAATCCGGGTGTTGACAAGTTGGTATCAGAGCCATCCTGACCATAGGAGACCCTAGTTAGATTGGACGTTGAACCAAAAACTTAGTTTCAAAACCAAAGAACAAAAATATTTACGAAAACTTATTCTCATTCTTACCTCTTTAATTCTTTAATAAAACTTCATGTTCCTCAAAAACTCTTGCAAAATAGATAAAATTTTGACACACTTGATCACTCTGCTAATCTACTCATCCTCTATTTTTATAGATGGACGTGAAGTACAGCAAGTTTTATCAGTTGGGGAATGGAGGAGACCTTATCTTTGAGAGGGATCTGGATCAGCTTTCGGAACTTCTGGAGCGTCCACACCCCGAGTTCTTCGGAGCTCAGCTCAATGATCAAGGAGGAGAAGATCTGCAGTGGCTAATTGTTGCAAGTCTCCGAGGAAAGATTGAACCTCCCACTGCGGATGGAATTCAGTTTACCTTGAGAGAAAACAACTGGCTCGATGGACTTGCCAGAGCAATGCAGGAAGCTCTTTCCCGTCGGTGTGGGCAGAGCATCAATCAGATCAAGGGTACTCGCTTTGAGTTTTTCCCAAGGCGTGATGCAAATGGCCAACAACTAGAAGCCCCATACCACCCCGAGCTGAAGACTCAATTGGACCACCTTAGCTTCATGATGTATGATCGTCAGTAGGAGTTGGACAACTGCCGTGACTATTGCAACCACAAGTCTGCCATCATCAAGACGAAGGACCAGACCATCGCCATGCTAGCAAAGGATCGCAAGTCTCGCCGCTGTCAGCTCGACAAGAAAGAGCGCATTATTGCCCGTCTTCGCCACCGCATCTCATCTCTAGAAGAGACCATCCACGAGAGAGACATGAAGTTAGAGGAAAGGGAGAATGCCGGAGAGGATCTTCGTGGAGAACCTTACTCCTATCTCAGCGATGACGATGATTTTCTGGAGGATCAGACCATGGACTTCTTCACCGATGAGGATGATTTCGCCTTCATCGATGATGATGAAGATGATGAAGCCACAGACTCCGAGGAGTAGTAGCACTGAGCACTAGCGTAGTGAGTAGTAGTCGGTCCCACTGTATCGTAGTTTCCAGAATGGTTCTTAAAACCATCTGTTTTTCCTTGCTGTGGTGTGCGTTGTATCGAGTGAATGAATGAATGAAAAAGCAAGTTGCTAGAAAAACCTGAGTTAAACTCTAAAAACCTTTCAAAAACCCAAAACATTAGCAATTTCCCTCTTTTCTCATAATCTATATCAATCTTCAGATGCCACGTAGAGGAAGTGGTTCAGCCCCGGATCCGATGTTGCAGATCCTGCAAATGTTGACTTCTGACAGTGAAGCTGAAAGAGCGGAACGTCAAGCCAACCTAGCCACTCTGCAACAGATAGCCCAGCTAGCCCACAACTACCAAGGCCATGGAAATCAGGACAACCACGGATCTAAGCTCAAGAATTTCCAGAATACCAACCCACCCGTTTTCACCAAGTCAGAAGAACCCCTAGACGCCGATGATTGGCTGCAAACCATGGAAAATAACTTAGAAGTAGCAGGAGTGGAAGCCAACGAGAAAGTCCTGTTCGCCACCCATTATCTATCCGGAGATGCCAAGGCATGGTGGAACAGTGTTCGTGCAATGACCGGAGGCCAGATGATGACCTGGGAGGAATTCAAGGTCAAGTTTAGTAGAACCCATGTGCCACCAGGTTTGATCAAGAGAATGAGAGACGAGTTCAGGGAGTTGAAGCAAGGAAGGATGACTGTAGTGGAATACCGTGACAAATTTTTGTCATTAGCTAGGTATGCCTCGGACGAGATAGACACCGAAGCCAAGAAGAAAGAAAGATTCCTGAATGGTCTGCATGACGAGATGCAGACAGTGTTAGTCAATATCCCCTTTGTTGATATTGAAGCCCTTGTCGACTCTGCTATCCAGATGGAAGGAAAGATCAACCAGGCCAATGAGAATCTCAAGCGTCGCATGATGCATCAACCAGGAACCCATCAGACCCCAAAGTATCGCCCCAACCCATCTCCAGGATTTGCCCCAAGAACCAACAGACCCCCTATGACCCGTCCAACCTATCCCAACCGTGGAAACCCTAGACCCGGAGGAAGTCACAACAACCCCGGCAAGTCCAGCAATTTCACCCGTGCCCCACCCAAGTTCAACACCAACAATGCTACCGCCAACCCCAACACTGCCCCGAGGACTGGAAGCAATGCGGTGCCTGTCGCAGCTAAGGACAAGTCACAAGTGACCTGTTATGACTGTGGAAATAAAGGCCACTATTCCAACGAGTGCCCCAACAAGAAGAATGCTACAGCCCCTAATGCCAATGTCCCAGCTCAGCAGAAGCGTCGTGTCCAGTCAGGGAGAAGGTTTGCCCCAGGGAATTCACTCAACCGCAATGGCCGTCTTTTTCTCATGCATGCTGAAGAAGCTCAGGAAGCACCAGACGTCGTGCTGGGTATGTTTTCTGTTAATTCAGTACTTGCAAGAGTGTTGTTTGATTTTGGTGCATCACATTCATTTGTCACCGAAGAATTTGCCTGCACTAGTAAAATTCAACCAACCAAATTGAAGCATGTGATGATTGTACAAATTCCCGGATCAACCACCAAGGCTAGGCAAATTTGCAAGGCCATCCCTATCCGAATCCATGGCATAGATTTTTATGCTAACCTAATAGTACTCGGAACTAAAGGTTTGGAAGTAGTACTAGGAATGGATTGGATGTCTAAACATAAAGGATTGATTGACTATGCCAAGAAAGCCATCACCATGACCAGTACCACTGGAATATCAGTCGAGCATATATCTGAAACCTTACCTCGCCAATTCAAGTGTAACAAGAGTCTAGACCAACCTACCATTGACCAAGTTCGGATAGTCTGTGAATACCCCGATGTATTTCCAGATGTTTTGCCCGGTATGCCCCCAGATCGGGATATCGAGTTTATCATCGAACTAATCCCTGGAACAGGACCCATAGCCCAGAGACCCTATAGTATGAACCCGTCAGAACTAGAAGAACTGAAGAAGCAACTGGATTCCATGTTGGAAATCGGATTGATTCAACCAAGTGCGTCCCCATGGAGATCACCTGTCTTGTTTGTGGACAAGAAGGATGGAGGTAACCGTTTGTGTACGGATTACCGAAAGTTGAATGATGTCACCATCAAGAACAAGTACCCCTTGCCTAAGATAGAAGATTTGTTTGATCAGTTGACCGGTGCCCAGGTGTTTTCTAAGATTGATCTTAGGACTGGCTATCATCAACTCAAGATTCGTGCAGAAGATATTCCAAAGACTGCCTTTACCACCAGATATGGATTGTATGAGTATACAGTCATGTCTTTTGCATTAACCAGTGCCCCCGCTTATTTCATGAACCTCATGAATAAGATTTTTATGGACTTCCTGGATAAGTTTGTCATTGTTTTCATCGATGACATTCTGATTTATTCCAAATCAGAAGAAGAACATGAGGTACACCTAAGGACCATTCTTGGAACCCTTAGAGAGCATCAGCTGTATGCAAAATTTAGCAAATGTGAATTCTGGTTACAGGAGGTAGGATTCCTCGGTCACATTGTATCAGCCGGAGGAATTGCCGTTGACCCTGCCAAAGTGAAAGATGTAGAAGATTGGCAAGCCCCAACCACTCAAACCCAAGTTCGTGCTTTTCTAGGATTGGCGGGATATTACCGCAAATTTGTAGAAGGATTCTCTAGTATCGCCCGACCCATGACCCAATTGCTGAAGAAGGATAATAAGTTTGAATGGACCGACAAATGTGAAGCTAGTTTTCAAGAACTCAAAAGGATATTGATTTCAGCCCCAATCTTGATCATGCCGGATATCACGAAGCCCTTCGATGTGTATTGTGACGCATCCAAGATTGGTCTCGGATGTGTGCTAATGCAAGAAGGCAAAGTTATATCTTATCTCTCGCGACAATTGAAGCAACACGAGCAAAATTACCCAACCCATGACCTCGAACTCGCAGTCGTAGTTCTAGCCCTAAAGACATGGAGACATTACCTAATGGGAAATCTTTGTGAGATTTATTTGGATCACAAGAGCCTAAAGTGTATATTCACTCAGAAGGAGCTGAATATGAGGCAGAGAAGATGGATTGAGCTAATCAAGGATTACGACCTAGACATTCACTATCACCCTGGTAAAGCCAATGTGGTAGCAGATGCCCTTAGCAGATTGCCGTGCCGCTTGAACTCCATGATTTTGAAGGAGCAACCAAGTTTGCACAAAGAGATGGAAGATTTTCGAATGGAATTAGTAAGTGAAGGATTTTTGGCTAGCATAGAACTTCAGCCCACTTTGATCAGTCAGATTAAAGAGGCGCAGAAAGGAAATGCTAGTATCGACGGAATCAAGCGTCGTATCGGTACAGGCAAAGTACCCGGATTCACCGAGGACGAAGAAGGAGTTCTGTGGTACAAAGGACGCCTTTGTGTACCAGTAGATTCAGAGTTGAAAGAAGTTATCTTGAAGGAGGCTCATGATACTCTTTATTCTATCCATCCGGAGGAACTAAGATGTATCAAGATTTGAAAGAGCAATTTTGGTGGCATAAGATGAAGAGAGAAATCGGAAGCTATATCGCCAAGTGTGATATATGTCAGCGAGTCAAGGCAGGACATCAAAGACCCGTTGGATTGTTGCAACCTTTGCAAATTCCGGAATGGAAATGGGATTCTGTAGGAATGGACTTTATCACTGGACTACCTACTTCTAGTAGGGGAAATGACTCTATTTGGGTCATAGTGGACAGATTGTCCAAAGTCGCCCATTTCTTGCTCGTTAAAACCACCTATCAGAGTTCGAAGCTAGCAGAGTTGTACATCGCTAGAATCGTTAGTTTGCACGGAGTCCCCAAGAACATCGTATCGGATCGAGGAACTCAATTTACCTCGAGATTCTGGAAGAAAGTCCAAGAAGGTTTAGGAACTCGCCTAGATTTCAGTACCGCGTATCACCCTCAGACCGATGGACAAACAGAGCGAGTAAACCAAATACTCGAAGATATGCTGAGAGCATGTGTGTTAGAATATGGATCCAAGTGGGAATACTGTCTGCCGTTTGCAGAATTTTCATACAACAACAGTTACCAAGCCAGTTTGCAAATGGCCCCATTTGAATTCATGTACGGAAGAAAGTGCCGCACCCCTTTGAACTGGTCGGAAGTAGGAGAGAGTCAGATTTTCGGACCCGACATCCTACGAGAAGCAGAAGAGAAGGTTCACAAGATTCGTGAGCACCTCAAGACAGCCCAATCCCGACAAAAGAGTTACGCCGACAAGAGACGTCGAGACCTCGCCTTCAACATCGGAGATTTTGTTTATCTGAAAGTGTCGCCATTGAAGGGAATGCAGCGTTTCCAACTCAAAGGAAAGTTAGCTCCCAGATATATCAGACCTTTCAAAATTTTGAAACGTCGAGGAGAAGTATCTTATCACCTGGAACTACCTGAAGAGATGTCAGCTATGCCCAATGTGTTCCATATCTTGTTACATCGCAAGTGTCTCGAAGTCCCCGAGAAGACCGAAGTGTTCAAGAATATCGATCACCGGACCATAGAGATCAACGATGACCTAACCTATCCCGAAGTACCCATCTGTATATTGGTACCAGAACCCGAAGCATCAAGTTTCTCAAGATTCAGTGGAGCAACCACACAGAAGAGGAAGCTACCTGGGAACGCGAAGATCACATCAGGACGGAGTTTCCCGATCTCTTCAAATCCTAGGTAATCTTTTCGTCCTTTTTCAAATCTCGGGACGAGATTTTGTTTAAGGGGGTAATGTTTGTAACATCCCAAAAATATCAAACTTAGATCATCAAACCACTAATCATCAAGATTTGGGTTAACAAAAACTTTTCTAAATAAACTCATGAATGCATGCATATGTGTATGCATGGATTTTTAATTTCTTTAAAAACCACATTATTTGTGTGATCCATTGCTTGTAAAATGTTTCTTAGGTGAAATGAACATCATCTAAAACATTTCCCACACTTTTCCTAAAGACAAGTAAATCAAAACAAATATATTAAGTGAATGGTCATTTTGACCAATTTAACTCCCACGCCTACTTTGGCTGTCTCAAACTTTCAAAACCTAACAGAAATTTTTTTGGATCTTTGCACCCCTTGAATGTACTCATAACAAAGTATCAAGGCCCACTTTGTGATCATCCAGAAACTTTCAAATGCATAGTTTAAATGACAATTCAAAATTGAATCTTCTTCATATGGGAAGATCCCACTTTTTCAAAAACCACTCAAACAAGCTCAACTTTCAAAACCCAAGCATCTGCAGACTCACCAGCACCAATCTAGCAAACACACCAAAATTCATTTCAAAAGTCAAAACTTGATTTCATGCGGCCATTTCATCAAACAGGTTGCAGACACAAATCAAACAAAACATCAAACACTATAGTGTGCAGTGATTCTTGCCTAACTTGTTCCCTAGTTAGCTCACACACAACTCAGTAGATCATCTAGAAAGATTAGCCCAACACTAGCACCCCTGTGAGCTTGCCATTGTCATTAATGGTGAACAGCCGAGCACCCCCATGTCACCCCATTGTGGACAACAGGCTAGAGGAAGAACTAGCCGTGCCAACCTTGTCTGGGAGGTAGCCCACCGTCCACCGCCACTCACTGTCCTAGCCGCGAGCGTTGCCATGCCCTGGACCACGCGCACAAGCCGCGCCCAGACCATGTCGAGCGTGCGCCAGAGCGCCACCCTCGACCAGCGTCCACAGACCGCGCGCCGCCCTCACCGCGCGCACACACGATCACCACCGACCCAGGAGACCGCCAGGCATCCCCGTTTGCCGCCCCATGCCATACAGCCACCGCCCGCCGTCGAAGACGTCTCCTCTGCCGTGCAGAGCACCGGCCGTTCCAGACCAAAACACACCGCCCCATGCCTCGCGACCATGTCGTTGAGAATCGCCAGGAGACACAGCACCGTCCCCTACCCTTACCCATGCCATTAGCCGCCTGTAACGTCGCCCCTGACGAGCTCACCGTGCGCCCCGACGGTCCCCTCGCTCGACTATAAATAGAGGCCACCCCCGCACGATTTCTTCACACCATCTCAGCCCCCTCTCCTCACTGATCGTGCCACACCATTCTCAGAGCAAGGCGAGCACCACCTCGCCTGAATTTCACTGGAGCCCGCCGCTGCCAGAGAAGAAGGGAGCCAGCGATTGGAGCCGCCCCAGGAGAAGCCACAGGTACCAGGAGGTTCGCCGTTGTCGACTTCGTCGTTCGCCCGCCTCGCCGACCCTCGCCCATACCTCGGTGAGCCCCCAGCACCCCTCACTGGCGGCGCTAGGTTTTGTTCTCGCTGGAGCTGTCTCGCGTCGATGATGACCCTCAGCCGTTGGATTAGAACTAGATCGAACGATCCACGTTGCCCCATACCGCTTCGCCCAGCCCCGTGTCACTGACGAGTGGGGACACCCACTTAAGCAGCCCGCGGGAGCCCTGTGCTTAGCAGGCCGGCCCAGTAACATTTCCCGCGCAGCCCAGCAATTCAAATTAAACTTTTTCTGTTTAAATTCAAACCCACTTCTGTACCCAACTTCAAAATTCAACCCAGATCGATTCAGTGCACCAAATTGGATGACACCAATTTTGTTGGAAAGGTTTGTGAATGCTTAATCCAAGCCCGTTGGATTCAAGTCATTTGGATCTGTAGATCACCCATAGTAAAAATAACAAGGCAGACGCTTTTCTGCATTCAAACATTTTTCAAATTTAAACCATAAAAGCTTTTGAGTTAATTCCAACTCTCAAAAATCACATTTAACCATACCTTTCAGAATATATTAAAATATATAGGTTTACTTGCAGAAATAATGTTCAAATAATAAAAGAATGCTTCATAAGCATTTCTAGCCACTTTAATTAATTAAAATAAAAGGGTAAAACCTTATTAAATTGTGACACCACTTTAAATCACATTCCCATGGACTACAATATGTGGTGATGACATGTGTCAACATGATCCCATATTTGGTTTAGAGAATATTAAATCTTAAGTAGTTTTTCAATGAGTAGAAATTACTTTTCTAAAAATAAAAGATGTAAACCAAGCTTTAACCTTGTAATGTTAGAGATGATGCTAGATCATCTATAGGACCCTTGTGTGTGATGAGTGCAAGTAGTTAAGTATTGTTTGGTGATTGTGTACCTCGTATTTATTCATAGACGCTAGTACCGACCAAGGATACGAGGAGGAAGGAGGATACTACGAAGAGGAAGCCGAGGAGAACTTCAACCACTGCTCTGCACAAGGCAAGCCTAATACTACTAGTTGATTGAGCAAGCTAGTAACCTTGCAAGCTAACACTTGCAATTTAGCAATCTTATACTGATATTGATGCAAGCTAACCCTTGCCAGATACCCTACTGATGCCACAAACCCATACTTGTAATCCTACCTACTTGTTAAAACAATCCTAGTTTTATGGAAAGCTTCTTACTTTATTTCTTTATCAAAGCTTACTTAGAGTCTACCTAAGAGTTTGGTAGATACCAGACAGTTGTGCTGAAGGTTGCATAAAGAGCATAAAATTTGGCCTAAGCTAGAAACCTTGATATCAGCCTAAGATATAAGGTTGGACTTAGTGAAACTCCACTAGTTACCACCCCTCATTAGTACTATCCTCACCTGTAGATGCTAGTGCTAAGCATAAAACTTGATCAACTTTTAGATGGGAATACTTGGTGAAAAAATGGTTATGAAAACCTTGGAATGATGTATCATTCTATTGAAATGTTTTGGACATGTGTTTCCAAACACTTGATGATTCTGGTGATAAAAATGTTGAGGCATGAGCCTTAGCCCTATATAAAACTGATGGTTGTCTGGATGCGATACCATTCCAATTTTAGCGTACAACCACAATACCCAAATATTGGGTAGGGCTTGACTGGAAACTTATATACCTTAGTATTAGTTCCCTCCCGGCCAAGGTCTGAGCTGAGGCTACCATGTGAAGATTGTCCACCTGTGCAGTACCCAAGATGACAGTGGTCATGGTTGGGAGGCCAAACTCATAGGAGAGGTGCTTATACTATGGCGTGTAATTGAAAGGTTAGGATTGATTATTCGCATACTGAGTATAGTGAATTCAAGATTTGTTCCTGACAGATGTATCGAATGTTGTGGTGAAAGTGTACAATCTCTGCAGAGTGTCAAACTATTCGAATAGCCGCGTCCGCGGTTATGGACAGTTGGAGTGGCCATACTGTTCCCCTGTCAGACTTTTCAAAATGACTTCTGAAATGAATTGAGACTTTGACTTGACCACAATAGAGTTGTGATCTGAATTACAAGATCCCACTTAGGAGTTATAAAATTGTGACTAGCTTTGGAACTTAGTAGAGATAAACCTAGCTTTTTGCAAAACAACCCTAGAGCCTAGTGTCCTATTATCCAAAAACCCCCTTTACTTGCTAGTATTAGTTTGCGAGTACTTAAAGAGTACTCATGGCTTTGTCCCTGGCTATTCCCATGGCCAGACTATGAAGAGGAGTACCTGGAAGATGGACCCCAGGAAGGTTACGACAACTAGGATCATCTCCCATCGTCAGCATTGCCTGTGACCCCGAAGATGGAGCTTCGCCTATGCTACCATTATTATTACGTATTCTGCTGCTTGATGTTGTATTAAGAACTGGATCATGAGATCCCTATTTGTGTAAGAACTTATGTATCGTTTGTAATGGATGAAGTACTATGGTATCCAATTTTGTTATGTCTCGCAAAAATGGTAATCCTCGGATTGCGATGTATGGCATAACAGGCATCTAGGATTGAAAAATCCGGGTGTTGACACTACCACATTGGCTTTACCAAGGTGATAGTGAATGTCCAGATCGTAATCCTTGATTAGCTCAATCCATCTCCTCTGTCTCATATTCATCTCCTTCTGAGTGAATATATACTTCAGACTCTTGTGATCCGTATAGATCTCACAACGATTTCCCATCAGGTAATGCCTCCATGTCTTCAGGGCTAGAACTACGGCTACGATTTCGAGGACATGGGTTGGGTAATTTTGGTCATGTTGCTTCAGTTGTCGAGATAGATAAGATATAACTTTGCCTTCTTTCATTAGCACACATCCGAGACCGATCTTGGATGCGTCACAATACACATCAAAGGGCTTCGTGATATCCGGCATGATCAAGATCAGGGCTGAAATCAATCTCTTCTTGAGTTCTTGAAAACTCGCTTCACACTTGTTGGTCCATTCAAACTTCTTGTCCTTCTTCAGCAATTGTCTCATGGGTCTGGCGATACTCGAGAATCCTTCTACGAATTTGCGGTAATATCCCGCCAATCCGAGAAATGCACGAACTTGGGTTTGAGTGGTTGGGGTTTGCCAATCTTCTACATCCTTAACTTTGGCAGGGTCAACGGCAGTTCCTCCGGCTGATACAATGTGACCGAGGAATCCTACCTCCTGTAACCAGAATTCACATTTGCTAAACTTGGCATACAACTGATGCTCTCTAAGGGTTCCAAGAATGGTCCTTAGATGTAGCTCATGTTCTTCTTCTGATTTGGAATAAATCAGAATGTCATCGATGAAAACAACGACAAAGTTATCCAGGATGTCCATAAAAATCTTATTCATGAGATTCATGAAATAAGCGGGGGCATTGGTTAATCCAAAAGACATGACTGTATACTCGTACAATCCATATCTGGTGGTAAAGGCAGTCTTACGAATATCCTCTGCACGAATTTTGAGTTGATGATAACCAGTTCTAAGAACAATCTTAGAAAACACTTTGGCACCGGTCAACTAATCAAACAAATCTTCTATCTTGGGCAAGGGGTATTTGTTCTTGATGGTGACATCATTCAACTTCCGATAATCCGTACACAAACGGTTACTTCCATCCTTCTTGTCCACAAACAAGATAGGTGATCTCCATGGTGACGCACTTGGTTGAATCAATCCAATTTCCAACATGGAATCCAGTTGCTTCTTCAGTTCCTCTAGTTCCGACGGGTTCATACTATAGGGTCTCTGGGCTTTGGGTCCAGTTCCGGGGATTAGTTCGATGATAAACTCGATATCCCGATCTGGGGGCATACCCGGCAAAACATCTGGAAATACATCAGGGTATTCACAGACTATCCGGACTTGGTCAATGGTAGGTTGGGCTATACTCTTGTTGCATTTGAATTGGCGAGGTAAGGTTTCAGATATATGCTCGACTGATATTCCGGCTGTACTGGTCATGGTTATGGCTTTCTTGGCACAGTCAATCAATCCTTTATGTTTGGACATCCAATCCATTCCTAGTACTACTTACAAACCTTTAGTTCCGAGTACTATCAGATTTGCATAAAAATCTATGCCATGGATTCGGATAGGGATGGCTTTGCAAATTTGCCTAGCCTTGGTGGTCGATCCGGGAATTTGAACAATCATAACATACTTCAGTTTGGTTGGTTGAATTTTACTAGTGCATGCAAATTCTTCGGTGACAAATGAGTGCGATGCACCAGAGTCAAACAACACTCGTGCAAGTACTGAATTAACAGAAAACATACCCAGCACGACGTCTGGCGCTTCCTGAGCTTCTTCAGCATGCATGAGAAAAAGACGGCCATTGCGGTTGAGCGAATTCCCTGGGGCAAACCTTCTTCTGGGCTTAACACGACGCTGCTGCTGAGCTTGGGCATTTGCATTGGGGGCTGCGGCATTCTTCTTGTTGGGGCACTCGTTGGAATAGTGACCTTTATTTCCATAGTCATAACAGGTCACTTGTGGTAGCATTGTTTCCAGTCCTTGGGGCAGTGTTGGTGTTGGCGGTAGCATTGTTGTTGTTGAACTTGGGTGGGGCACGGTTGAAATTGCTAGAGTTGCCGGGGTTGTTGTGATTTCCTCCGGGTCTAGGGTTTCCACGGTTGGGATAGGTCGGACGGTTCATCGGGGGTCTGTTGGTTCTTGGGGCAAATCCGGGAGATGGGTTAGGGCGATACTTTGGGGTCTGATGGGTTCCTGGCTGATGCATCCTGCGACGCTTGCAGTTCTCATTGGCTTGGTTGATCTTCCCTTCCATCTGGATGGCTGAGTCGACAAGGGCTTCAATATCAGCAAAGGGGATATTGACTAACACTGTCTGCATCTCATCATGCAGACCATTCAGGAATCTTTCTTTCTTCTTGGCTTCGGTGTTGATCTCATCCAGGGGCATACCTAGCTAATGACAATAATTTGTCACGGTATTCCACTACAGTCATCCTGCCTTGCTTCAGTTCTCTGAACTCGTCTCTCATCCTCTTGATTAAACCCGGTGGCACATGGGTTCTGCTGAACTTGACCTTGAATTCCTCCCAGGTCATCATCTGGCCTCCGGTCATTGCGCGAACACTGTTCCACCATGCCCTGGCATCTCCGGCTAGATAGTGGGTGGCGAACAGAACTTTCTCGTTGGCTTCCACTCTGGCGACTTCCAGGTTATTCTCCATGGTATGTAGCCAATCTTCGACATCTAGGGGTTCTTCTGACTTAGTGAAAATAGGTGGGTTGGTATTCTGGAAGTTCTTGAGCTTAGATCCATGGTTGTCCTGATTTCCGTGGCCTTGGTTGTTGTGGGCCAGCTGAGCTATCTGTTGCAGGGTGGCTAGGTTGGCTTGATGTTCCGCTCTTTCAGCTTCATGGTTAGAAGCTAACATTTGCAGAATCTGCAACATCGGGTCCGGGGATGAACCACTTCCTCCGCGTGGCATCTGAAGATTGAGATATATTATGAGAAAATAGGGAAATTTCTAAGGTTTCGCGGATTTGAAAAGTTTTTAAAGTTTGACTCAGATTTTCTATTAAATTTCTTTTCATTCATTCATTCATTGCACACGATACAAACACACACCACAACAAAGAAAAACAGATGGTTTTAAGAACCATTCTGAAAACTACGATACAGCGGGACCGAATACTACTCACTATGCTAGTGCTCAAGTGGTACTACTCCTTAGAATCTGTGGCTCCATCATCCTCATCATCATCGATGAAGGAGAAATCATCCTCATCGGTGAAGAAATCCATAGCCTGATCCTCCAGAAAATCATCGCTGAGATAGGAGTAGGGGTCTCCACGAAGATCCTCTCTAGCATTCTCCCTTACCTCCAACTGCATGTCTCTCTCGTGGATGGTTTCCTCCAAAGATGAGATGCGGTGGCGAAGACGGGCAATGATGCGCTCCTTCTTGTCGAGCTGAAAGCGGCGAGACTTGTGATCCTTTGCTAGCATGGCGATGGTCTGATCCTTCGTCTTGATGATGGCAGACTTGTGGTTGGAGTAGTCACGACAGTTATCCAACTCCTGCTGACGATCGTACATCATGAAGCTAAGGTGGCCCAATTGGGTCTTCAGCTCATGATGGTATGGGGCTTCAAGTGGATGTCCATTTGCATCACGCCTTGGGCAAAACTCAAAGCGGGTTCCCTTGATCTGATTGATGATCTGCCCACACAGACGGGAAAGAGCTTCTTGCATGGCCCTGGCAAGTCCATCGAGCCAGTTGTTCTCTCTTAAGGTAAACTGAATTCCTTCCGCAGTGGGAGGTTCAATCTTTCCTCGGAGACTTGCAACAATTAGCCACTGCAGATCTTCTCCTCCTTGATCATTGATCTGAGCTCCGAAGAACTCGGGGTGCGGACGCTCCAGAAGTTCCGAAAGCTGGTCCAAATCCCTCTCAAAGATAAGGTCTCCTCCATTCCCCAACTGATAAAACTTGCTGTACTTCACGTCCATCTATAAGAATATAGGATGAGTAAGTTAGTAGAGTGATCAAGTGTGTCAAAATTTTATGTATTCTGCAAGAGTTTTTGAGGAACATGAATTTTCATGAAAGAATTAAAGGGATAAGAATGAGAAAAAGTTTTTGTAAATATTTGCTTCCTTTGGTTTTGAAACTAAGTTTTTTGATTCAAATGTCCAGTCTAAATAGGGTCTCCTATGGTCAGGATGGCTCTGATTCCAACTTGTCAACAACCGGATTTTTAATCCAGATGCCTGTTATGCCATACATCGCAATCCCAGGATTACCATTTTTGCGAGACATAACAGAATTGGATACCATAGTACATCATCCATTACAAACCGTACATAAGTTCTTACACAAATAGGGATCTCATGATCCAGTTCTTAATACAACTTCAAGCAGCGGAATACGTAATAATAACGGTAGCGTAGGCGAAGCTCCATCTTCAGGGTCACATGCAATGCTGACGATGGGAGATGATCCTAGTTGTCGTAACCTTCCTGGGGTCCATCCTCCAGGTACTCCTCTTCATAGTCTGGACACGGGAATAGCCAGGGACAAAGCCATGAGTACTCTTTAAGTACTCGCAAACTAATACTAACAAGTGAAAGGGGTTTTTATAATAAGACACTAGGCTCTAGGGTTGTTTTGCAAGAAGCCAGATTTATCTCTACTAGTTCAGAAGCAAGAGAAGCTAGTCACAATTTTATAACTCCTAAGTGGGATCTTGTATCTCATGTCACAACTCTGTTGTGGTCAAGTCAAAGTCTTAATTCATTTCACAAGTCATTTTGAAAAGTCTGACGGGGGAACAGGATGGCCACTCCAACTTATCATAACCGCGGACGCAGCTATTCGAATAGTTTGACACTCTGCAGAGATTGTACACTTTCACCACAACATTCGATACATCCGTCAGGAACAAATCGTGAATTCACTATACTCAGTATGCTGATAATCAATCCTAACCTTTCAATTACACGCCCTAGTATAGGCACCTCTCATGTGAGTTTGGCCTCCCAACCATGACCAACTGTCATCTTGGGTACTGCACAGGTGGACAATCTTCACAAGGTAGCCTCAGCTCAGACCTTGGCCGTGAGGAAACTAATACTAAGGTATATAAGTTTCCAGTCAATCCCTTCCCAATCTTCGGGTATTATGGTTGTACGATAAAATTGGAATGGTATCGCATCCAGACAACCATCAGTTTTATAGAGGGCTAAGGCTCATGCCTCAACATTTTCATCACCAAAATCATCTGGTGTTCGGAAACACATGTCAAAACATTTCAATAGAATGATCCATCATTCCAAGGTTTTCATGACCATTTTTCCACCAAGTATTCCCATCTAGAGTTGATCAAGTTTTATGCTTAGCACTAGCATCTACAAGTGGGAGTGTGTACTAATGAGGGGTGGTAAACTAGTGGAGTTTAACTAAGCTTAATCTCATGCCTTAGGATGACATCAAGATTTTCTAGCTTAGGACAAATTTTATGCTCTTTATGCAACCTTCAAAAATCTTTCTAGTATCTACAATTCACTGAAGTAAACTCTAAGTAATAGCTTTGATAAAGAAATAAAGTATAAAGCTTGTAAGTAAAACTAGGATTGGGTATCATTTGGGTATAACACATATGCTTAAGGCATATAGTTGGCATGGTAACAAGCAAGTAATGGTTTGTTTGCATCACTACAAGTATAGGCTTGCATAGGTAAAGTGTCTTGCAAGTGTTAGCTTGCACATTCAACTAGTAGTATTAGGCTTGCATCAGTATCAGTATAAGCTTGCTAAATTGCAAGTGTTATCTTGCAAGTATTGGCTTGCATAGGTCAACTTGATTGGGTAAGGCTTGCCTTGTGCAGAGCAGTGGTTGAAGTTCTCCTCGGCTTTTTCTTCGTAGAATCCTCCTTCCTCCTCGTATCCTTAGTCGGTACTAGCGTCTATAAATACATACGATGTACACAATCACCAAACAATACTTAACTACTTGCAATCATCACACAAAAGGGTCCTATAGATGATCTAGCATCATCACTAACATTACAAGATTAAAGCTTGGTTTAATTCCTTTTATTTTTAGAAAAGTAATTTCTACTCATTGAAAAACTACTTAAGATTTAATATTCTCCAAACCAAACATCTGATCATGTTGACACATGTCATCACCACATATTTTAGTCCATGAGAGTTGGAATCAACTCAAGAGCTATTATGGTTTTAATTTGAAAAATGTTTGAATGTAGAAAAGCTTCTGCCTTGTTATTTTTACCAAGGATGATCTACAGATCCAAATGAGTTGAATCCGCCGGGCTTGGATTCAGCATTCCCAGACCTTTCTATCAAAATTGGTTTCACTCAATTTGGTTCACTGAATCGACCTGGGTTGATTTTTGAAACTAGGTATAGAAGTGTGTTTGAAATAAAATGGAAAAGGTTAAATTCAAACAACTGGGATACGCGGGAAGCCATACTGGGATGGCCTGCTAAGCACAGCGCTTACGCGGGCTGGTTAACTAGCTGTCCCCATGCGTCAGTGAGACAGGGAGGTGCGAAGCGGTATGGGACAATGTGGTGCGTTCGATCTGGTTCTAATCCAACGACTGAGGGTCATCGTCGATGTTGGACAACGCCGGCGAGACAAAAACCTAGCGCGGCCAGTGGGGTCGTTGGGGGCTCACCGGGGTTCAGGTGAGGGTCGGCGAGGCGGGCGAACGACAAAGTCGACGACGGTGAACCTCCTGGTACTGGCAGCTTCTCCTGGGGTGGCTCCAATCACTGGCCCCCTTCTTCTCCAGCAGCGGCAGACTCCGGTGAAATTCCGGCGAAGTGCTGCTCGCCTTGCTCCGGCAACGGGGTGGCACGATCAGTGAGAAGAGGGGAGTGAGATGGTGTGCTCAATTAGGCTGGGGTGGCCTCTATTTATAGTCACGATGACGAGACCGAACGACATGGGCAGACGATGGTGGCGACATGGCTACGGGCTACTAGAGGCATAGCCGGCGTTGGCGATCGCTTGGTGGTCTCCTGGCGATGCTCTACGGCTTTAATGCGCGTGTAGGGGCGGTGAGGTTTGGTCTGGAATACGCGATGCTCTGCGCGGCAGAGGTGGCGTCTTCGACGGTGAGCGGTGGCTATGCGTCATGGGGCGGCGAACGGGGATGTCTGGCGGTCTCCTGGGTCGGTGGCGGTCATGTATGCACGCGGCGAGGGCGGCGTGCGGTCTGTGGGCGTCGGTCGAGCGTGGCGCTCTGGCGCATGCTCGGCATGCTTGCTGGCGAGCTAGGCGCGATCCGTGCGTGTGGTCCAGGGTTTGGCAATGCTCGCGGCTGGGACAGGGAGTGGCGGCGGACGGTGGGCTGCCTCCCAGACAAGGTTGGCATGGCTAAATCTCCTCCTAGCTTGCTGTCTCCACTAGGGTGGCATGGTGCGCTTCGGCTGTTCACCATTGATGTCATTTCCCTGCTTATAGTGAGTCTAGTGCTTGGTTTAATTTGCTAGGTGATCTACTGAGATGGTTGTGAGCTAGAGAGGGAATACGTTAGGCTTCAATCACTGCTCACAATAGTGTTTAAGAATTTGATGATTTGTGTCTGCAATGTGTTTGATGAAATGGCCGCAAGAATTCAAGTTTTGAATTTTGAAAATATTTTTGGTGGGTGTGCTAGGTTGGTGCTGGTGAGTCTGCAGATGCTTGGGTTTTGAAAGTTGAGCTTGTTTGAGTGGTTTTTGAAAAAGTGGGATCTTCCCATATGATAAAGATTCAATTTTGAATTGTCATTTAAACTATGCATTTGAATTTTTCTGGATGATCACAAAGTGGGCCTTGATACTTTTTTATGAGTACAATCAAGGGGTGCAAAGATCCAGAAAAGTTTCTGTTAAGTTCTGAAAGTTTGGGACAGCCAAAGTAGGCATGGGAGTTAAATTGGTCAAAATGACCATTCCGTTATTTTATTTGTTTTGATTTACTTGTCTTTGAGAAAAGTTTGGGAATTGTTTGGATGATGTTTATTTCACCTAAGCATCCATTTACAAGCAAAGGATCACACAAATAAGTTGGTTTAAAAGAATTCAAAATGAAATGCATACTCACATGCATGCTTTCATATTTTTGTTTAGCAAAGTTTTTGTTAACCCTAAATTTGATGATTAGAGTTTGATGATCCAAGTTTAGTATTTTTGGGATGTTACATTCTATCATGTATGTGTTATTCGTGATCTTGCATACTCTCGGTTTCTAGTAGTTACTATGGCCAAGTATTTGTTTGTGACTCCAAGAGGGATTATTTATGCTCGATAGTAGGTTCATGCCTCTTGTAATCTGGGATACTGACAGAAACTTCTAAGATTGTAGATGTGTTATTGCTACTAGGGAGAAAACGACAATCTTTTCTCCAAGGGCAATTGTATTGTTTACATTACACACTTTGCGTAATGCATTTATCTGTTGCTTGCAACTTAATACTCGAGGGTTGTTCGGATGATATCCCGAAGGTGTATTATTATTCATAGATGCAGTTAGATTATGGTCTATGTATCATGTTGTAATGCCCAACTGAATCTCATAGTGATCATCATGTCATGTAGATGCATTTTTATGCATTCTCTAATTGTCAATTTCCTAGTTGTAATTTGTTCACCCAGCATGTTATTTATCTTATGGAGAAACACCTCTAGTGAACTTTGGACCTTGGTCCATTCCTTCCCACTGATATTCCATCTACTATTTACTGTTTAATTTCTGCAATTACTACGAGCAATTACTTTCTTCTACACTGTATGTTTAATCCTTTGTTTTCAGCAAAACCAATGAGCTTAACAACATCACTGATAAGTCGGGGCAAAGTATTTTGGTTGTGTTGTGTGCAGATTCCACGTTGCTAGAAACACCTTCAGAAGTGGTTTCTTTCTCCTACTGGTTCGATAACTTTGGTTCCATAACTGAGGGAAAACTTGATGATGTGCTCATCATACCTTGCTCTTGGGGTTCCCAACAGACTCCACATCAATTGATCCATCACAAGCTTTTCTGGTGCCGTTGCCGGGGAGAAAGAAGATTTCTACAAGGGGAGTCTCTCACTATGTAAGACCCCTCCTTTATAAAGGAAAAGGATCCCTGTGATTGCAATGCTAGTCCCTGGATCAATAGCTAGCATCCACAGTTAAGATGTAATATCAAGAAACAAAGGTCATAATACAATTTTATAACCAGGAATAAAATAAATCGTTACATATTACATAGCTCATTTGGCTATTACATAACTTTGCAGCAGAATATCTATAAGCATGGGGTCCTTCATCTTCTAAGTGCCACAGGCAAACATGTTGGTTGTAGACTTGTAATCCTAATCAATCAACTTCACTAATATCAATCAAACCTGCAACATAACAAGTTACAGCCACAATGGTCAATACATTTGAATTGTATTGGCAAGTTTCACTACTATGTAAGAATAAGTGGATCCTATCATTACATGCATATTTGGCTAAGTAGGGTTTTAGGCTCATTTGCAGAAAGCAATAATTTATCCTATCTTTTCAAAACAGTTTTGATCTTTTGTCAAAATCTTTCTGAGCTCCTTGGTACACCCCAAGTGCTTCAGGTCTTTGTCAAAATCTCTTGAGCTCCTTGGTACACCCCAAGTGCTTCAAGTCTTTGTCAAAATCTTTTGAGCTCCTTGGTACACCCCAAGTGCTTCAAGTCTTTTGTTGTCACTTTAAAGTTTTGCATTTAGAAATTGGAATGTTGAGATTTCCCATAGCTTCAGGCCTTAGTTGCTCAGTAATGTCCATAACCGGGGACACGGCTAAGTACTTAGAATTTTATCTTGTGCAGAAGTTGTACACTTTACCCACATGACACAATCTCATCTTGTTGCCACCAGTGGCTGCTGGATAAGTACTCACCAAGATGGAGTACTGGCAGATTGAGAATGTGACAAAGTCTTTCCATAGGGTCCTCCCATACATAATGCCAGCTTGTCTTCAGGCACCAATGTAGGGTTCCTAGTTCCCTCATTCCAGTAACCTGAAGAGGCCAATGCATGGGTCTTCCACAATGTAATTGACTAAGCCAGTTCCCATTTAGCATGTGGATGTACACGGAAGCCACTGTACGAGAAACATGTTCAATCTCTAAGTCCCTGGGTGGTTTTCTTTCAGTGCACAACAAGAAGAGATTGCCATATAAACATGGTTCCTCTTGTTGCCACCTTGTCCAAAACTTGAGTATCTTTGTCCACCCAGGTGGTTCATTGAGTACTTGTTTTATTATATAAAACACAAGTCTTTTCTTAACTTCATAAAATCTCAACATGTATCTCTTCTAAAAATATATAGCATGGCTAAGCATTTTCAACTACATTGTTTTCACTAAGGAATATATAAGGGTATCCTAATAGCATTTAGCATAGCAAAATATAGTAGTCCTTCTCATGCATGTTTCAAAATCCACTAAGTGTAATGAAAATAGTAGGACTTGGATGATAGTGTCACTTGCCTTTTTGGTAGAGGATGTTGGTTCACTTCTTGATCTTGCTAAAATCACACTCTTCTAACTCCACTACAAATCAATCAAGCAAACATAGATTCAACTAGCATTCTAAACAATATTCAAACAATTTAACACACATAAAATAATAGAAACTAAGTCATGCATGCAAGCATGCAAAAGATAGTTTTATTTGCAAAGGTGGTTTCTAATAGGCTCTAAACATTGCAAGGTTCAAAGTCGTCATTTTCTTAAGTGGCAAAACCATTTGCAAAAGGGTTTTATCTATAAGCCATTTTTAAATCAAATCATTATTCCATGTGGTGAAAAATGTTTTTAGCAAAGCAACAATTTTATGTTGTTCACCAAATAGGTTGTTAATTCTCAAAACTTGGTGTTTAGGGTCAGTAGGTTTGAATCAACACATTTTCCAAAGGTTTCTCTCAAAAATCCTTTCCATATCAAATTCAATATTTTTATTTGATTAGAAATGAGATAATTCAATTATTCAATCCTAAACTTCACAAGATACATTTTTAAATCCATAAGTTCGTTCATAAGGTCAATATGTTCACAACAAACCATTTTGCAAAGATTTCAACCCCAAAAATCATTTTGGAATAATTTTTATAACCTAAATAAGCATACAAATGTTTCTGCAAAAACAAACATTTTACCAGAAGCTTTTTACTAAACAAATTGCATGGTTGGCTAGGGCTTGTCTTGCTGATTCCATTGATATAAAATTTTCAAATTTTGGACGTGTGGATCAAAAGTTATGTGGTTTACAAATTTGCATCTAAATCAGATTCTAAAATATGTTTTAAATCAACTAGTGCCACGCGTCTGTTTCTGGTTCGCTGATACCGGTTCGCGTGGATTGCGCAACTACAGCCGTTGGATCTAAGTGAGACGGTGCGGTTCATATTAGCCCGTACCTCTTCGTTTAATGATTCTTTCTAAGCCGCCAGATGGGGATCTAATGGTGTAAAATGGTTTGACCAAACTCGAGCGGCGCCGACGGTGGCTGGCGGCGGCGCACGGTCAGACGGTGTGCTAGCGGCGGTTAAAGGAAGCAAATGAGGTAACAGGGGTGCTCACCGTGCTCGCAGGGTTGCGGTGAAGCTCGAGGTGTTACTGGCTGGCGAAGGGGCGCACAGAGGTGATCGGAATCGCTCGCCGGAGTGGAGCTGCGCCTCGGGTTCGTACGGTCGTCGACGGGGGCGGGGCTACAAGGCGTGCCAAATCGAAACAAGGGGTGCGTTAGACGCGCATGGTACCAGGGAACATGTGAGCATCAATGAATGGCTTCGGGGAGGTCTAAGCTTACCAGGAAGTCTCGCCGGAGGAAATGGCAGGTGCGGCGGCGCTCATATGAAGACGAAGTCGACGTTCTGGGGCGCCCGCGAGCGAATGAGTGGCACGGGGAGCTGCGCCAGGAGGTGGGAAGCAAGCTTGCGTGCAGAGAAAGCAGAGGGGCGGCGAGGTGTGGCCGGAATCGATGGAAAAACCTCGTCGGAGCAGTGGGGTGCGGGCTCGAATTGGGGCAGCCTAGAGGCAGAGAGGGGGAGCTATCTGGGGGAAATGGGAGAGGGGAGAGGGGCGTTTATGCGCGCGTGGTCGCAGGGGGAGTTATGGTCGCTGTTAACGCGAATTGATCGCCGGCGTTACTGGCTGCAACGGCATAGAGGAATTTCCGCGGGTTGAAGACGACGACCCGCTGGCGTGGGCCTACCTGTTAGTGAGGGAGAGAGAGGGAAAGAGGGGCCACCTGTCTGGGACTGCGCGGGTGCGTGTTTCGGTGAAAAACGTTTCGCGCGTGGGAAAAATAGCTGGGCTGAAACTAGGCTGCTGGGTCTGCTGGGTTGGATCAGGTTTCATTCATTTTTTTTATTCAGTAACCTTTTTCTTTTTCTAATTGATTTTCTGTTTTGAATTTCAAACAACAATTCAAACAACCAAAACAAACCAAACTTCCACCAAACTTTGTATTGTGTTTAGTTCTGTTTAACAACACAAATTAAAGTCCAAAACAAAATAATATTTTTATTCTTTTTAGAATCCATTTATTTATTAAATAAAATAGTCCTTAGTTATTAAATCAAATAGGATTTTGATTTATCTAAAACGCCATTTAAAATCTAAATATTATCAAAAACCATATCAGTAGGTTTTATTTGAAAATATAGAATACTTGGAAAACTTGTTTAAAATAATTTAACAAGTTTTGGTGTTTAATTAAAATGGGAAAAGTCCTTACTTTAATAAAATGGGATATTAATAAATCCTCCTATTTTATTTAAATAAACTTCTACTCTTTTTATCAAAACAAAATATTTTAATTCAAAAGCTTGGCCAAGGTTTAATTTGGCTTTATAAAGTAATCCTTATTTATAATTCCATCTTTGCTTTTGAAAACCAAATCTTTTTATTAAAAGATCCAAAAATAGTAATTTCACATTTTAAATATTTTCTTTATTAATTGTTTATCTTTTCAAATCCCTTTAGGATTTGTTTGATCAAATAGGTTTGAAGGTTTCCAATTGGAATCAAAAAATTTCTTCTCACCCTGAAAATCAACAAAGTTTTATTTTATTCATTTATTTTTCACATAACAAGATTTGGAAAATCTTGGGATGTGACACACTACCAGTCTCTTTACTTTGTTATTGTTTTACTTAGTTTCTTTTGCTTAGTTTGGTTTGCTTATTTTTATCAAAAACACAAAAAAATTAGTTCCTTCTTTAGTTGTTATTTTGTTACCTTGGTCTTAGCACATTATGTTGAACCCTAAGTTCACCCTGAAAGACCTATCAATAGGTAGTAGTTCTATAATTGGGAAAGATAATATTGAAGAATTCTTTAATCATGTTAGTAAGCATAAAGATATTAAGGATTGATCCTTAGCAGAACATGCTCCAAATTATGAAACCGCTGCGGCTTATTTAGTTCAGATGTTGGAGGCTAGGTTTGTTAACCTTAAACCCATGATGCAGCTAATGTTTCTTAAACTTCATGATATTGAGAACACTGAAAATAGAGATTTTATCCTGGATACTTTGCTTAAAGAATTTAATGATGTTGCTATAGAAGCTAGAAAGGTCTTTGATCGTTTTAATATGTTAGGCTCATGTGTAGATATTATTGTTACACTAGAAAACTTGGACAAAACCAAACACAAAAATGGGGAGGAAATTAAAATACCAATACCTTTTAAACCTGTAGGAGTGCATGAAGCCTTGGAAAAAGAATTTTGATTGGATTATTCGTGAAAACCCATTGGATGAAAGTAGTGAACCCAAGAGTATTGAGATAGTATCCTCTAGAACTTATTTGGATAAGATTCCTTTACTTGTTGAAGATATTTCTGGTATTGATCTTGATGCTTCTTCATTCAAAAATACTTGATTCTTGCTTTCTGTGCCTAGATGAAAGGCCTTAAAGAAAAGCACTCTTGGGAGATAACCCAATTTTTTTATTTTAGTAAGTTTTTCTTTTGTTGAGTCTTGGAAGTTATTGGCTCTATAATAACCTCTCCTTATCCTTTTTTCGTTTTTGTGCCAAGAATAGCCTCTAACGAGAGGGAAGTAAAATTTGGGGAAGTTGCTGTCCCAAAACTGATTTTGTACTGTTACCGTAAAAAATCATTCTCTTAGCCACAAGATTGGATTGAGATGAAAGTTTTTGTGCGCATGACCCTAGTATTTAACCAACTTTCGTTAGTTTTGCACTTTTAGATTTTGGGCAACATTATTTGCATTTGCCTCTTAAAAAATAGTCTTTACTTGGAGGTCTGTTTTGACAGATTTCTTCCATTATTTGCATTTGCCTCTTAATCAATTTATTTTTGAGTTCTTTTGATCACTTGAGCTTTTTAAAGGATTTGCTATAGTAGCTTATGTTTTAATTGGTTTGAAACTAAACCCAAAGTTTAATTATCTTGCATACACTAATGTTGCTAATGAAGATTATGTGAAGTTTTGTATGAAGGAAGTTTTCAAGTGTAATGAGAGAATGATGTGATGAGATAAAGTATGGACAAATGATCAATCTTGGGGATGCCACCCGTGTCACCCCAAGAAATATTCAAGAGGTACAAGCGTCAAAGCTTGGGGATGCCCAAGGCACCCTCTTCTTCATCAACAAAAATCTCAGGTCTTCTTTCAAGACACTAAATTTCTGTTGTTTCATGCACTATGTGTTGTTCTTGTAGCGTCTTTGTTTTTGTCTTTAGTTTTATTTTGTTCTTGTAGCCTCTTCTTCATCAACACTCTAGTTTTCACTCTTATTGTTCTATGAGAGTTCTCCTTTGCTAGCACTGCGTTTAGCTTTAGTTTTCTTCTTCTTTTTGCTTAGAACTTTTTAGTTCTTCTTTGGTTAGGTGAGACAAGCTCTGGTCTATATTGATTATTATCTTTTTGAGTTGTTTCAAAAAATTTGATTGCTGTTGGAAAAGAGTAGAAAGTTTCATGCTTATGGTGGTACAAAAAGAAGCTTGTTTGACTGTGGCTTAGACTTTATCATGTCATGTTAGATGTTGCTTTGACCATATGCTTAGTGATTATTGTTGTATCATGACTTGTTTCAAACAATTGAGATTGCTTAATGGGCCATGAAAGAATCATGCGTTGTTTTAGCAGGCAAAAGCATAATATTGTGGTATTCTCCTTTGATGCTTTATTTTGGTTGACTTAGCGCATGGTTACACCATGCTATGACTATGAACCAGACACCTTAGCCTCTATGATCATTTAGTTTTTGACTTCTGATATCAGTTTATGATTTGATTAATAATGTTTTTTCGCTCTGCATGATTATGGCCATTATTGCTATCTTAATTGGTCACTCCCAGTCTTTTGCTAGCATCCACCTGTACTGGGTATGAGCTCTACTCGTGCATCTAACTCCCAAGAAACCAAGTTATTCCAAAGAGTCCACTATAAACTCATATGCTTGGTGTGTTACACCATTCCAAGTATATTCAGGTTTTTATCTATCTTCCAAATTAAATTTTTGTTATGTGAAAATTAGTGATTAAAGCTCTCACGAGATTGAAGGCACATTTTAGTTCCTTCACTTAATAAACCTGAACCATTGTGACTATCTTATGATGCTTATATGCTTGCAAACTGTAAGTTGTGAGATGGCAAAATCATGATTCCATGGGGCACGCTTTCAACATTGCACTTATTTATTCAGTTGAGTATTCAGTTAGCAAAAAGCACCATACTCATGGTAAATAAAAAGATTACTGACATGCTCATTGTCCGTTGCCTTGTCATTTTGATATGGGATAGCTCCTGTGTCATGGGGCAAGGGGTACCCCGTTGGCGGTTCTCTATGATACACATATACTTACAATGACAAGAACTTGCTTGTGACTAAAGCTGAGTAGCATGAGGAAAGACCCTCGTACTCAAGGGACATGATATTTTCAACTTATGATCTGTCAAGCATATACCTCATATTTGTCTCACTTTAACCTTAATGACTTCAATGTTCTTATGACAGGGGCAATGAGAGCTCAAAGCTAATAAGTACCATAATTTTTGGAAGTTCTTTTTGAAACTTGAAATCCCTGCTTCCCTCTATGAAGGGCCTTTCTTTTTTACTTTTATGATAAGTCTCTACCTTCTATCTTTATGCACCAATTAAGAGAGCATAGTTGTCATTCTTAGTTCAATGTGCATTGTCCCAAAAATTATTGATTGATTCATAATCATGATATTGCTTGTTCTTAAATTATTTGTATCAGTCACCCTTATGAACTTTGAAGGTGTCCTATGCATTTATGTTTTGCTATTCCATGAGGGACGAGCTAAATACCACTCATGCTATGTTTTATATATGTGAAACAAACAAATGTATTTTAATGCATTGTTATTCATGATCTTTTGTTTGTACCTTTCAACTTAGTTGATTTGTCTTATTGTTAGAACTACATATTTTATGCTCATATTTAGACTACTATGATCCCATCTATCAATGCTTTATAATATTTTGATCAAGATTATGATGGTGCATGTCACCTAAAAAAATATTCTTTTTATCACTTACCTACTCGAGGACGAGTAGGAGTTAAGCTTGGGGATGCTGATATGTTGCAAACGTATCTATAATTTGGAAGGCGGGCAACATGATGATGATCACGGTGAGGAAAGGCGAGATGAAGAAGAGTCTCCTGGAGATGGTGGAGGTGTGGAAGTACACCGGGATGATGATGATCTAGATGCCGGAGGAGCAGATGACGATGGAACAACTTCAGGCTAGGTGCATGACCCTTATGTGCAAGAACTGCTTCTCAAGCAGACGAGTAACACCAAGGATCCCGCTAGAGAGAAAGCCAAGATTGCACAACTTGAGAAAGACGCGGTTACTCCATTGTATGAAGGATGCAGACCTGATGATATCCTGTTGAATGTAACGCTCAAGGATATGGAGGTGAAGGCAACACACAAATTGAACGACGCGAGCTTGGACGATATGATGGCATTCTGGAACAATCGTCTCCCAGAGGGGAACACGTGTCCAACTAGTATAGAGGACGCCAAGAAAATCGTCTGTCCTCTCGATCTACCGCATGTTATATACCACATCTGCATCAACGATTACATCATTTATCTGGGCGAGGACGTGGACAAAAACCACATGCCCAGTGTGCGGCGTCAGTAGATAAAACAAAGGGAATAGAGCTCCTCAAAAAGTGGTATGGTAGTTTCCTATCACTCCTTGTCTACAACACTATTTCACGGACCCTAAGGAAGCAAAGCTCATGGGATGGCATGCAGAAAGGAAGAAGCCAGGAGATGACGATGACCCCGAAAAGGATGAGTTGCTGAAGCACCCTTTAGATGCTAGCCAGTGGAAAGCATTGGACCTCGAATTCCTAGAATTCGGTGGAGATTCGAGAAACATCAGGCTTGGTGCGAGCACCGATGGAGTCAATCTATTCGGTAGCCAGAGCAGCACGCACAAAACTTGGCCTGTGTCTGAATGGATATAAAACTTCCGTCCATGGTTGTGCATGAGGAAGAAGTACGTACAAATGAGTATGCTAATTCAAGGGCCAAAATAACCTAGTACCGACATCAATCTGTATCTCGGGCTGTTGAAAGAGGAGCTAGCCATGTTATGGTAATCTGGATCCAATACATACGACGTTGTCGCACAAGATTATTTCACTATGAGAACCGTGTTGGTCACTACAGTGCAAGACTATCCAGGCTGCGAGTATATCTGAGGGAAGACTATCCAAGGATTCTCCGCATGCATTGGGTTCATGGATAACACAAGCTACCGCCAACTAGAGAAAGATCCAGGTTCTTTGAAAACCGTATTCATGGTGCACCGGAGGTGGCTCGACAAGAATGATCCATCGATAAAACTTGGAGATCTATTTGATGGCAAATCCGTGACCCTGGCAAATCCTAGAGCGGAGGAGCAGCAAAACAATGGAAAGATTGTCCTAAGCCTGGAAAGAAGCGAAAGAGGTAGCAAGACAAGCCGCTGCTGAAGGTATGGAAAACAAGGTCTGTTTTCTGGGAGTTGCCATACTGGAAATTTCTTCGCATGCCTCATAGCCTTGACATCATGCATATCACGAAGAACGTGTGCGAGAGTCTGGTCGCCACCCTAATCAACATGCCAGATAGGACGAAAGATGGTTCGAAAGCAAGGCACGACCTGATATTCATGGGCATCCAGAAGGAGCTTCACGGAGGACGCACTACTCCTGATGATCAGGAAGATGAATAAGATCATGAGTCGGAGGCGATACAAGGTCGTCGAAAGGGTAAAAAGGTCAAGAAGAACGAATATGACTGCCGTCCTTCTTGTTTCACTCTAATCCAAGATGAGATCAAACAGTTTTTCAAGTGCCTTCTAGGAGTCAATTTTCCTTACGGCTACGCGGCCAACATAACTAGATACCTAGATGAGGAGAAGTAGAGGTTTAGTGGCATGAAGTCTCACGACTTTGTCGTGCTAATGACACTGGTACTTTCAGTTGCACTAACAGGGATAATGGATGAGCACGTATGTGAAACATTGTTTGGGCTCTGGAAGTTTTTCGACGTCATCTCTTGAAAGTCGATTGATGTGAGTTAGCTCAGGAGGCTACAGGAGGAGATTGCGGTAATACTATGCGAGCTCGAGGTCTACTTCCCGCATGCATTCTTCGACATTATGGTGCATCTGCTGGTCCATGTCATGGAGGACATTATCCAACTCAGGCCAATGTTCCTCCACAGCATGATGGCGTTCGGAAGGTTGAACAGACACATCAAAGGATACGTTCACAACATGCCCCATCTAGATGGAAGCATAGCCAAGGGATTTCTGGCCGAAGAGTGCATCTCTTTCTGCACAAATTATCTAGACATTGAGAACCCTGTCGGGTTCCTGTCAACAGGCACCTTGGCAAGCTCGACGAATCTGGTGACCTAGAGGGTCGATACGTACTGCATGCAGACTTTGATTATCAATGCCTAGACTTTGATCGAGAAAACCTCGTCACGCTACAACATATAGAACTGGTTGATCCTTGGGTATAGAAGCACAAAAGGTTAATCGAGAAGAAGTACAGTAACCGGGGCATACAGAGGATGGAGGGAGAAATAATCAAAGTGCGCAACTCAAATTTCCCGTGTTGGTTTAGGCAGACGCTCCTAGATAATCCCCCGCAATCGCATTCTTCTGACACAGAAAAGATCATATTCACCTTGTCGCAGGGACCCATGAAAAACTTGGTGACCTATCAGGTGTATGATATCAACGGCTGCACATTCTACACGGAGGAAAAGGACAACAAGTGCGACTATCAGAACTCAGGCATAACGTCAAAATTCTACACCGATGACAATGTGAAGGAAAGATTCTACGGAAGGATCAAGGAGATCTAGGGGCTCGACTACTATGGAGAAAAGGTTCTGATGTTCCGTGTTAGATGGTCCAAGAGGGTCGAAAGAGAAGACGGGTATTTCACAACCATCATTGGTTTCAACAATGTTTGTGAACAATTCTAGAAACCCTAAAACATGATCAACCTTAAATCCTTATAACATGCTCATCTACACAATTTCATTTATCTATCCATATATACCATGACCCAAGGGGAGCTCTGAGCTCCTTAATCTAACAAGGTTGAGATGGTATAAACATATTATAGCCCTAGATCCCTCATCTCTTATTTTCTCCCAAAATCAAGTTTGATTTTCAAAACCCAATGTTGAAAATGATGGATACACTATGTGGACATCATCTACATTGGACATAAAACTTTATCCAACTATTACCATAATTATTTTGTCTAAAAGATATTTATTTGTTTTCTTTTACAAAATCCTCAAAACTCCCTCTATAAAAGAAATTTGGATTTTCTCCAAAGAACTTCTCCAAATCTTGGCACAATTGAGGCATATTGTCACATCCCAAGATTTTGGAATTTGGGACTGGAAAAAAAGTTTTTTCATGTCATTCTTGTGCATTTCATTGCATCCATGCAAAATTTGCAAGAATAGAACTAGTGCAATCCAAAACCCTAATTGACATTTCCAAAATGCCATACAAGCATCTATTGCAAATGTCATTATTGGCAATTTAAACCTTGCGCACAACTATTCTCTATACACACTAAAAGGTGTATTTTAAATTTAGAAATTTTTATAAATTGATGTGGACTCATTTGGATTCCTAAAACTCAAACTAGAAAAGAAATGCTAAAATAGAAATAGGAAAAAGAAAAGAACAAAAAAACTATCTAAACTAACCTACCCCGCAGACCTACCCAGCCCTGCTAGCCATGCCTAGTTATCGCCCACAACTAGCGCGCAGCACCCGCACCAGCCCAACTAGCGCTCCTCGCCGCTCCCCTTCTCTACCACACGCATCATAGCGAGTAGCACCAGCCACGACCCGCTACTGGCCTAACTCCTCCACCATAGCTTGCTTCCTCTCGGCTTTGTCCTGCTGATAGCTAGGGACCACACCTTCGTCTTCCATCTCAAGACAGAGCCCGGGAAAAACACGAATTCATTTCGTGCCCGACTAAAACTCCACGAATTCCTCTCTATTTTTTCTGATTTGTGCCCTCTCTTACACACCCTCGCCCTCATAAAATTCCCCTCATCCACCCCCTCTCGATTTTCCCTTTTACGTAACCCTAGCCACCTCCACGTAACACATCCGATCTAGCTACCATGTCGCTTATTGAAGCTTAGTTCGAGCTCCGAACCAAGGGTTCTAACGTTCCCGTGTCCCTCTCTTCCTCCTATACTCTTCCCCATCCTCAACCGCATCTCCTCATGCAATTTACCCCTTTCGCAGATCACCGGAGCACCCCAGATTTCTCGCCGAAGCTACGCCGTCGTCTTCCACCTCCATCTGCCGCATGTCGTTGCCCTACGAAGAAAACCATGGTGACGTGGCCTCCATCGAACTCCCCATCCTCTCCTGAACTCCGTCATCCAATCCTTTGTCTCCGGTGAGCACCAGAACCACCTCCATCGTCGACGTCCGAGTGCCATCACCATCAATTGACTACCATCGCCCTTGTTGACCACCACCGTCGCCTGGATCAAGTGTGACCGTCTGATCCGCCTTCAAAGACCCGGATTAGATCCCCCTTTGAACCGGTATCGGTGAATTAGGCTTCACCGTGTGGCGTCCAGTCAACGTATTCAGTTAGCACCACGTCACTGCTCCAACATCGCCCAGGTAAGCAGCCACGTCACCATTGTCAACTGCCAGTCAACACCTATTTAATAATTGATTATGTAAATTGAATTAATTGGCATAAATTGATTTAATATTGCAAAAATCATAATAAAGATCTGTACATCCAAAAATAGCATATAATATACCTTTGGATTCACAAAAATATGTTGAATATTATTGTGCTATTAGATCTGACTGGTACAGTATATATTTATTATAATAATTTAAATAGTTTAATGGACAATTTAGACATAATAAATCATAGTAAATTATATGTATATAAGAAAATACAAATAATATGTCCCTAGATTCAAAATTTTGTTTCGTATATGTATAAATCACAGTATATATGCTGTTAGATCCTACTTTTGCAGTTTAGAATTACTGTAGTGATTTAAATAGTTTTAATGGCATTATAGAGTATTAAATTTGTAATAAATTATTTATAGATCTGGAAAATATAAATAATATGTCCCCAGATTCAAAATTTCGTTTAGATTACAGATCTGGCCTTATATGTAATGTTTGGCAAAGTAAAAATTTAAATGAATTAAACTCTACTAATTAGTAATTAAATCATAGAAAAAGATCGATAAGTCCGATTAAGGTGAATACAATTTCTACGGGTTTGTATCAATGGACATCCCAGACCCAAATTTGATATGATAGTTAGTAAAGAAGTTGTAATAGAACTATTAAAACCTCTTTATTGACAATCAAGAATTACAAATAAATACTCCATTGCATTAAATAATATAATGCATGCATTATGTGTTCTAGTAATGTTTAGCGAACTAATTACAACCATTGTGATACATTAAATCATCATGCATGCATTTTTTCATCATTGTTTTATTATATTGTGCATCATTGCATTGTTTGAATGGTGTGTTTGTTGTGCTTTGCTCTAATCATTATATTGCGAGGAGTGAAATGTTTGCAATTGTGACAAGTGTAACCTTTTCTATTATGAGGATTATCTAAACGACTACATCTACAACGAAGGAAAGTAGAGCTATCATAAATGTCCTACTATTTTTCTTATGCATGTAGTATGATTTTCAGTAGTGATGCATGTGTAGTTGTTCTTGCTACTATGCTATGCTATGACACCTAGGCATGATTGCCACATCTCTTTGACTTGATTTCATTTGAGCCATCGTATTGTAGTTGCTTAGCCATGATTATTAGATACGCCAAAGGGAATTCATGATTGATTATGTTATGGAAAGTTATGTTTTTATATAATGAAAACAACTAGAATTTAATGAATCTCGTGGATGTGATGGACTGATGTTTTTAGACGGTTTATTGCGGAAAGCATACCAATGCTTTAAAGATTGGACAAGTTTCTTGTGTAGTAGCTTCCAATACAGCCGCATGTGATTATTTGTCTTGACTAAGTAGGTTGTGGGAACCTGGCTTAACATGACTAGCAGATGTGGGGGATGTAGGTTGGTATGGGTCCGTCCTGAGGGCTCAGGGTTCTGCTTCTCAAAGGTTTCGTCTTATTTTTCTCCCTACCATGGCACAAAATGAGTGTAATGGTAAGAGCGGGTTGACTGGGTTGTGCGGGTAAAGTGTATAACCCCTGCAGGGTGTCTAAACTAAGTACTTAGTCGTATCCCCGGTTATGGACATCTATGAGCAACAAGGCCTGGAACTGTTTGGAAGATCTCATTCATCACAATTTCTTAATTACTAGAACTTGATGGGTGAATATGGGTTTAGCAGCATACGAAGCTGTATTGTCTTGTTTCTACATTGGTTTATGTTGGTATGTCCGTAGAAGAGTTGTTTTCAAGAAAGAAAGGAATTTTAAAAGTAGGAAAAGGTTATATTTCTTTTAGCAAATGAGCCTGAACTCCACCTAGCCAAATATGCATGTAGTTGCTAGATCCTTTTTAATCATTAGTTCTACTTGCCAATACATTCAATGTATTGACCATTCGTGGTTGCAACGTTTCATATTGCAGGTAGTTCCGTTTCTGAGTGATCATTCATAGGTCGCGAGACTCCACTCAACAATTGTTCTCCTGTGGCGCATTTGAAGGATGGAGATCTACCATATATTTGTTTTCCGCTGTGTACTTGAATATATAATGTAAATTCTGGATCATATTCATTATATTTATGATGCACGGTTATATTTGGTATCATTTTGTACCGTGTATGCTAGTGAACAGATCTAGGGAATAACACTATACACAGCAACTCATCCTTATAAGAAGAGGGTGTTACAAGATGGTATCAGAGCCATGTGTTGACTATAGGATCGTGACCTAGGAATGGAATAGGAAAGCCATAAGAATTATAAATACTATTTCATTATATATTCTCCTCTTTATATACTTCACTCTAGTATCTTCTTATAACTTCAATTCTCATACTCTTCTAATATAGAGGAGATACCATACAATGCAATAGATGAGAAACAAGAATAGTTGATGATGTCCATAATCTAGTGCTCCATTAGGATATCGATATCGCTTCACTATTGATCATATCAAAACTGGTGATATATCAATACTATTGATTAGGATTGTTTGATTGTTTGCTTGTTTGTGCTTATTGTTTGACTTTGTTGTGTATGGGTAGGAAAATACTTCTCTTAGTTCTTTTATATCTACACTCATCTATGTTGTCCCAAACATATGCCAACTTTAGTTCTCTTAAGAGGGTTAGCTTCGAGAATATACACATAGTGATAAGAATCCACTTACAAGGTAGGAGATGATCATCGAGAAATCACCCACAACCTTGCTAGCCATTTTGAATCTCGAGGACGAGATTCATCTTAAGGGGATTAGTCTATCACATCCCAAGATTTTGGAATTTGGGACTGGAAAAAAATCGTTTTTACATGTCATTCATGTGCATTATATTGCATCCATGCAATATTTGCAAGAATAGAACTAGAAGAATCCAAACCCTAATTGAAATATCCAAAATGCCATACAAGCAGCTATTGCAAATGGCATTATTAGCAATTTAATCCGTGCACAAAAATATTCTCTATACACACTAAAAGGTGTATTTTGAATTTAGAAATTTTTAGAAATTGATTTGGACTGATTTAGATTCCTAAAACTCAAACTAGAAAAGAAATGCTAAAATAGAAATAGGAAAAAGAAAAGAACAAAAAAACTATCTAAACTAACCTACCCCGCAGACCTACCCAGTCCAACCCAGCTAGCCATGGCTAGCTATCGCTCGCAAGAAGCACGCAGCACCCACACCTGCCCAACTAGCGCCCCTCGCCGCTTCCCTTCTCTACTGCACGTAGCGTAGCGAGCAGCGGCAGCCGCGGCCTGCTACTGGCCCAACTCGTCCGCCATAGCCTACTTCCTCTCCGGCCTGTCCCGCTGATAGCTAGGGTCCACACTATCATCTTCCATCTTGAGCCAGAGCACGGGACGAACACAAATTAATATCGTGCCCAACTAAAACTCCACGAATTCCGCTCGATTTGTTCCGATCCATGCCCACTCACGCACACCATGGCCCTCATAAAATTCCCCGCATCTGTTGGGGATATGCTAAATGCGTATCACCATAGTATGTCTCTAATCTGGAAAACCTGGGTAGCCCACAGTTGGTAGCAAGGCCCATGGCCTCCTGGGCGGCCAGGTTAGATGGATCCAAAAGGGAGGCCCATGACGGATAAAGGAAGGCTACGGAGGAGTCACCAGTTGTGTACCGTGTAGGACTCTATAACCTGTCCGTCTTAGACTTAGCCTGTAACCCTAGGATGTGGCGACTATATAAGTTGGACCTATGGGATCCTTTAGGGATAGAACAACTCATATCGCGCACAATGAACCAATCCCTGTAACTCGGCATATTGCCATTATAGTGATTTATAGCAGGAGTAGGATTCTGCCACCATCGTGGATATTTATTCACGGACTTCGCATAGCCAAGGATATTGACATCAAGCACATAATTTGCTGATGAGATTCCGACTTGGTTGCCCAGCAGGTGGATGGCACCTAGAACACGCAGAACCCTATGATGGCGGCATATCGAGATGAAATGGAAGAGATAACCAAGATCTTCTTGGGCTATGAAGTCAGGTATGTCCTGAGGGAGGAAAATGAGGCTGCTGATCTGCTGTCGAAGCTTGGATCAGGGCGCAAAAAAATTCTGCCTGGAGTTTTTCTGGAGCATCTACGGACACCATCCACAAAGGGAGCGGACCCCGAGAAACCGGATAGAGTTGACTCTTTTGTTCACACAGTGACAAAGGTCCCTCCAGCTTGGATAAAACCATTCATGGAGTATCTTGTACACAGAACTTAGCCCATCGACGAGGTCGAAAGTCGGCAAATAGTACGTCGAGCAAAGGGCTATACCATAATAAATGGAAAGCTCTATAAAAGAAGCACCACTGGTTTATACCTCAAGTGTGTTTCCCAGCAAGGGGGTATTGAAATCCTTCGTGAGATCTATCTTGGAGATTGCGGGCATCACGCCGTTCCTCGATCGTTGGTCTCCAAAGCCTTCCGGCAAGGATTCTACTGGCTGACTTCGAAGGCGGACGCCGAAAAGATGGTTGAGACATGCATGGGATGCCAGTACTATGCCCGACAACCACATGTTCCAGCTCAATAATTGCAAACAATACTAATAACTTGGTCGTTTGCAGACTGGGGGATAGACATGCTTGGTCCATTATAGAGGGAAGCATGTAGATATACGCATCTGCTAGTAGGAGTTGATAAATTCACCAAATGGATAGAAGCTAAACCCATTAGAAAGCTTGATGGGGCAACTGCCCTTAGGTTTGTCCGGGATCTAGTGGTGAGGTTTAATCGCCCACATAGCATCATCACCGACAATGGTAGCAACTTGTCACTCGGAGAAGTGGAAGCCTATTGTTGGGAGAAGGGCATCCGACTTGACTTAGCGTCTGTGGCACATCCACAGTCCAATGGGAAAGTTGAGTGAGCCAATGGATTAATTCTGCAGGGAATCAAGCCATGTCTCGAGGAACCGCTACATAGAGCAGCTGGATCCTGGGCGGAGGAGTTCCATCTGTAATGTGGAGTTTACGAACTACACCCAACAGATCTACCGGCTACACCCCTTATTTCATGGTATATGGAGCAGAAGCCATCCTACCTTCCTACATCCTTCATGATTCACCAAGAGTTGCCACCTATGATGAAGATAATGCTGAAGAATCCAAACGCCTATATGTGGACCTCCTCGAGGAAGAGCGTGTAGTGGCATGCCAAAGATCCGCCATCTACCAGCAGAAGCTACGCAACTAGCATAGTCATCGCGTTCGGCATCACTCGTTTAAAGAGGGGGATCTGGTGCTCCGACTTAAGTAGAAGAATTCACACAATTTATCCCCGCCATGGGAAGGACCATTCATCATAAGCAAGGCTCTACTCAATGGGTCTTACTACCTAGTTGACAATCGTGAACTAGGGATAGACCAAGTGATGATCATAAGCGTAAGCGACGTGACCCGGATGATGACTACCCGGAGCTTGATTGGCCATGGAACATAGAACATCTACGTCCTTTTTACACTTATCATATTTTTATCTACTTTGTACCTCTTATATGATCAATGAAATAAAGATCTTTGGTTCACTCATATTCTTGAGTCTTTTACCTCCTTTAGTGTTCATTTTTGGATCGTATAAAACCTTTATGCGCAAGTTTTGCATTTTGCACTTGTAAAACTTCCGCCTACGGGCGTTAGCTTAAGTTTTCTGGTCTACACGTTCTTTGTTGTTTTTATGTGGATTCTAGAGTAGTGACTTTTGGCACTCGAAGTCGGTGATTTTCTGCTTAGGTTTTTGACGGTGCCATTGGGCATCATCACCTGAGCGCATGGATAATCCAGTACTTGCTTAAAAAATATATACATTCTGGAACTAATTACTTGAGTAGCATGAAATATATAGCTATTGTTTTCCACCTTAAGATTAAAATAGTAGTTTTTCCGCATACATACAACCAGAGGAAACAATTATTACATAAGTGTTTTTCATTCCTCTGGCGCAAGAGACTTTGAGGTAACATCGTTGGCGGCAGGAGAGTCATCATGGTCATCTTTGAAGTCGGTGGTCTTGAGGGACTCAGAGGAGGTGTGATGATCGCCATCAATGATCTCGAGAGGCACAAAGGAGTTTGGATCGAACAACTCGACGACCCTGGTGTCATAGCCGTCGAGCGATGACCAGGTAGCTTTGTGATCAATCTTCTGGCCATCATCGTCTATGTCGGGCAGACCCGAGGTCACCGTGTCAATGTTTGCATTATCGTAGTGGGCCTTGACCATCACCAATGTCATTCTTGCAGCAGCCTGGGTACATGAAGCTTTCCATCTTACGATACGCTCGGGGGCTTGGCGCAGAATCTCCGAACACTTCATGACGGAATCCCCCGCCTTGATGTTGATGTTCAGGGGCTTGCAATTTCCTTAGCTTTCTTGATGGCGGTATTGATGAAGTTGCCGGCAAGGACCATGCATTCCCTTGGCGGAGGAGGATTATTGGTTAAACAAATAGGAGCTACATTTCCAACCAAGCAATGGAGTATATGAGTTCAAATCACATAAAAGTTCAGAGTACCTGACTTACAGAAAGTACAAGACGGATATTGCTTACCAAAGATGCTCGCCCCGCCTTGTTGAAGCGTCTCCTCCATGGAGTCACATTCTTGTCGAAGGACCTTGTAAGCCTCAAGGTTGCGTTTATTATACTCTTCGGCAACTTTGTTCTCCTCCTTGAGGATCGCAATTTCCTCCTTCTGTCGGTTGATCTCCGTGTTGGCAGACTCCTGCATGGCCTTCATAGACGCTTCATGCATCTTCAGCATGTCAGCACACTCCTGCTTGAGGATCTTGTTCTCGCTATCGAGCAGTTCTATGTGCTTGGATTGCTCGACAATGTCCTTCGCCTTGGCAATAGTTTCTGCATGTCAGAGAAATAACAGCGCACAATGAGTAGTCAGAGAGCGATGGCACAATGAGTAGTCGAATTGAAAAGAAAAACAGACTCTTGCTCTTGGTGATTTGATCCTTCAAGAAGGCAGTTTTACCCTTTTCGGCTTCCAAGTCAGCATGCATCTTGTGGAACTTCTCGTTGGCGACGCCTCTCTGAGCATTCTCATTTTGCGAAGAAGATCAAAGTTACTTAGTATACTTGGAGCATCAACCAAATAAATATCCACCTAGAGGCTTGGGGGCTACAGTGAGAGTTTTTAACTATGAAAAATGCTTAGTCTTTCTTTAAGCAACTAGTCAGAACTAATTCTGTTTTCAACTAGAGGCTTGGGGGCTACAGTATTGAAATTTACAAACACTGCGTATGCTACTCTAAAAGTATCTGGTAGGAATAATTCATTCAAACTACATACTTGGGGCTACAGTGCGAAGTTTTCTAGTTTAGTCACTCTTAGAGCATTCAGACACAAAGACCTATGGTTTTCTGTCTAAATCCTCGAGGATTACAATGGGATACTACATATGAAATACAAAAGGCATACAAAACTTACAAGTGCAATGATCTTGAGGTTGGTGGCGCTCTCGGCAAGTATCTTTCTGAAGGCAAGGTTTTTTCTGCGCATGATATCTGCCTGCTTGAGCAGCTCCTCAAGACCACATGTCGGAGAAGTCGACGCTGCACCAGGAACCAGATTTGAGATACTTGGTCTAAGCACCGGGTAGACGATCTTCAGAAACTCTGCTGGTGTCCTGGGTGTAGTGGCGCCGCCTGCGGTAGAAGTTCCACCTTCCACCATCGCCTTACCGCTACCAGTGTCATCCTTAGCCGGAGGTTTAGCCACTTTGGATGCGGTTCTTTCTTGTGTCGCCTGCTCGACGACAACAACAAGTTCAGTGGCAACGCCTGGGTCCACTTCCATGGCGGAAGGTTCAGGCGTTACCTTGGCTGGAGAGCTTGTCGGTGCGGTAGCAGGCTGGACGCTTGGAGTTGTAGGGGCGATGGTGGGAGATGCTTGGTGAAACTTTTCTTTGATTTTGTAACATCCCAAAAATATTAATCAAGGTTATCAATTCCAATCACCCAAAATTAAGGTTAACAAATACTTTTGTTAATTAAAATCATTATGAATGCATGTGTGTGTGATGAATGCATGAATGCTTGAATGGACTTGTGTTATTGTTATGAATGGAAAGTATTGGTTTAAAGATGAAAATAACATCATCTAAATCATTTCCAAGGAGAATCAAATCAGTAGAAATGAAAAAACAAACAAAATAAGCAAATGGTCATTTTTGCCAATCTTGCTCACTAGACCACTTTGAGTGTTTCTAGTCCAAGATTTCAAACAGAAACAAATCCAATTCTTTTCACCCCTTGATAGACCAAGTAAAAATGAACCCAAGCCCACCTTGCAAACCCATAGAAACATTTGGCAACCCTATTCAAATGACATTTGAAAATTGAATCTAGTTCATATGGGAAGATCACCATTTCTCAAAAACCAACCACACTAGTGCACCTTGACAAATCCAATCAACCAGAGACTACCTAGTATGTGACCATTGTACCCAACAAGTTTCAACCAAAAATTCAAATATGAATTTCTTGCGGCCATTTCGTCAAACACTTGGATACATAAACCAAATTTGGCCAAACTTCACTATTTGATTAGTAATTTGGCTAAACATTGTTCACCATTGATCATCCCTGTCTCCTCTAGTACCAACCCATGCCTTGAACCATCCTAGACCCTACCCAATGTGCCATGCCTTGCCAACCCGAGAGCACCCTTGCCAACTGACCATGGCTGGCTAGCAGGAGCAAGCGCCGAGCCTAGCCACCATGTCCAGGAAGCACGCCACCGTCCACCGCCACCCCCTGTCCATCCCTCGAGCCCTGCCAGGCACTGGACCATAGAGAACGCACACACCCATTCTCCGCGACCATGCCGAGAGCGCGCCAGAGCGCCGCGCTCGACACGCTCGCACATATTTGGATACAAAGAGGAAGGAGATCACCAACGTCTAGGTGATCTCCAACGCTCAACAAACATGCCTTCCCCGCCCGTCTAGGTGATCACCAACATCCCAGGAGACCACCAGACAACCCCGTTCGCCGCGGCGCGACCCATAGCCACTATGCGCCATCAAAACCGCGGCCGGTGCCGCTCAAAGCACCAACGCGTTATGACCGAACCGCACTGCCCCTTGCCACGCCTTCAAGTCTTTGAGGACCGCCAGGAGACCGCGCACTGTCCCCTACCATCAGTCATGCCCGTAGCTCGCTGTAACGCCGACCCCGACGAGCTCTACCCGCACCCTTCGGTTCCCTCATCGCAGTATAAATAGAGGCCTTACCCATTTGTTTTATTCACACCATTCCACTCCCCACCTCTCACTGATCGTGCCCACTTCTTCCGGAGCAAGGCAAGCGCAACATCTTCAGAATTTCGCCAGAGCCTGACGCTGCTGGAGGAGAAGGTCGTCGTTGATTGGATCCACCCCAGGAGGAGATGCAAGTACCAGGAGAATCCCTGTCGTCGACTTCATCGTACGCCCCCATCGCCGACCATCGCCTGAGGCCCGGTGAGCCACGACAGACCCCCACTGGCAGCGCTAGGGTTCTAGCCCGTCATGTTCTGTTCGTCGAGGATGATGGCCGTGAGCCATTGATCCTCGATCTAATCCTACGATCGTAGTTATCCCGTACCCCTTCGCACCCCCTATCCCACTGACGTGTGGGGACAACCACTTAACCATCCCGTGAGTGTTGTGCGCAGTGGTCTGGCCTAGTTAGATTTCCTGCATGACCTGGTTAGTTCAAATTATAAATTTTCTATTTAGTTTCAAACCTAGTTCTGGCAGTAGAATCAAAAATCAATTCAGAGATATTCACTGAACCAAATTTCATGAAACTAATTTTGTTAGAAAGGTATGGAAATTCTTAATCCAAGCCTGTTGGATTCAAACCATTTGGAATTATAGATCACCTATAACAAGGCAGGGACTTTTCTGCATTCAAACATTTTTCAAAAATTCAACAATAAAAGCTTTTGAGTTGATTCCAACTCTCAAAAATCACATTTGATAAGAACTTTCTGAATATATAAAAATATCTAGGTTTACTTGCAGTAATATTGAACAAGTAATAAAAGAATGGCCCATAGGCATTTCTAGTCACTTTAATTAATTAAAATAAAAAGGTTAAACCTTATTAAATTTTGACACCACTTTAAATCACATTCCCAAGTCTTGAAATATGTGGTGATGACATGTGCTCACATGATCCCATGTTTCAATTGAAGAATATTAAATCTTTAGTAGTTTTTCAATGAGTAGAAATTACTTTTCTAAAAATAAATAAATAAAACTATTGCCTTAATCCATGTGATGATTGTGATGATGCTAGATCATCTAGTGTAAACCCTTATGTGCTAAATGGAAGTAGTTAAGTATTGTTTGGTGATTGTGTACTTCGTATGTATTTATAGATGCTAGTATGGACCAAGGATACGAAGAGGAAGGAGACTACTACCAGGAATAAGCCGAGGAGAACTTCAACCACTTCACTGCACAAGGCAAGCTTACACTTGCAACTTTGCAAGCCATCCTAGCAAGCTAACAGTTGCAACTGTGAAAGCTAGATAATCTATGCAATGCATTAGGCATGTTTGATTAGACAAACTTGACTACCCTAAATCCCAGTTTTACTTGCAAGCTTGATTATTTTATTACTTTATCAAAGCTGTTTAGTTATCATTACTTAGTGACTTGTAAGTTTTGGAGGGATATTAAAGGTAGCATAAAGAGCATACAACTTGGCCTAAGTTAGGTAGATCTTGATGTCATCATGAGGCATGAGATTATACTTAGATAAGTCACACTTGATAATCACCCCTCATTAGTGTTTACCCCCAACTTTAGTGGATAGTGCTAAGCTTAAAACTTGATCACTTTAGATGGGAATATTTGGTGAAAATGATTATGAAAACCTTAGAATGATGAGTCATTCTAATAAGATGTTTTGGACATGTGTTAGTGAACACAAGGTGATTTTGATGATGAAAATGTTGAGGCATGAGCCTTAGCCCTTTATTAAACTGATGGTTGTCTGGATGCGATACCATTCCAATTTTACCATACCACCACAATACCCGAATTTGGGTAGGGATTGACTGGAATTTTATATACCTTAGTATGGGTTCCCTTGTGGCCGGGGTTTGAGCTGAGACTACCTTGTGAAGATTGTCCACCTGTGTGATGAAAGATGGTCATGGTTGGGAGGCCAAACTCATAGGAGAGGTGCCTATACTAGGGCGTTTAATTGAGAGGTTAGGTTTGATTATCCGCATACTGAGTATGGTGAATTCAGGATTGTTCCTGATGGATGTATCGAATATTGTGGTGAAAGTGTACCACCTCTGCAGAGTATCAAACTATTCGCATAGCCGCTTCCACGGTTATGGACAATTGGAGTGGCCATACTGTTCCGTCGTCAGATGTTTTCAAAATGACTTGTGAAATGAATAATGACTTTGACTTGACCATAACGGGGTTGTGAAAGTGAAAACTAAGTTCCCACTTAGGTGTTATAAAACCTTAAACTAGTTTTCTTTGCTTCTAAAACATAGCTAGAGATAAACGTGTCTTTTTGCAAAACAACCTAGAGCTTAGTATTCCTACTCAAACCACTTGTTAGTGATAGTTTGCGAGTACTTAAAGAGTACGCATGGCTTTGTCCCTGGCTATTCCCATGGCCATACTATGAAGAGGACTATCAGGAGGATGGACCGTACGAAGGTTACGACAATTAGGATCATCTCCCATCGTTAGCATTGCCTTTGACCATGAAGATGGAGCCTTTTCCACAATACCGTTATTATATTATTCCACTACATTGATTGTACTCAGACTGGATCATGAGATCCTTTTTTGAAAGACTTTTTTATGGTTTGTAATGGATGTGTAGTGACCTCGGATCAAGTAAGATCCTAAGTCCCTGTGAATAACATGCTAGTCCCTGGATCAATAGCTAGCACTCACAGTCGATGAAATATCATGTAAAACACAAGTCTTTATTACATGAATCGAATAATCCAGAGTTTACATTATTACAACAGAAGCGATATAAACACAACTTGGAGTCCCATCAATGCCACAGGCAGGTTGAGTGAAGACCCGCGATCCTAGCGCACCTTTCAAAGATCTCCGAAATTCTGCACATGAAACATGCAGCCAACAAGTTGGGTCAATACTTTGAATGTATTGGAAAATTACACCAAGGAAGGAAAGACTAACTCTACATGCAAGGCTAGTTTAGGCTTTGGAGTTCATTTGCATAAAGCTAATTTCTCTAAGTATGGAGAAATGAGAGGGAGAGTTTTACCCTACTTTGTAAACATTTTCTTAGATCAAATTGGGTCGAATGGCACACGAGGATATTACTCACCAAGTGTCCAAACAACCAAACACTTGGATATTAAGCACCAAGCGTCACTTGGATATTACACACCAAGTTCCCAAATTCCCACCCATTGACGATATTACGCACGCCATGGGGTTTCAAAACTTTTGTTTAGAAAAGAGAGAGGAAGATGCTTCAGAGGCTCCATCCTTCAGATGCTCAATGTTGTTCTGTTTCCGTGAACACGGCTGATCGATCAGATTGCAATACTCTCAAGAGTTTGTGCACTTTACCCACAATCCACGATCAAGTCCTTTTTACAGACAAAACCATCGCGAGGCTTTCCCTTAGTAGCCCCTCTACCTTCTGGATCCAACCGTGCCAAGAACCTCCAAATGTTGGTACCCAGGTGAGGTTTCCCACTAAGTACTAGGCCAAGACAGAGCCCATAATGTATTGTGGTTGCACTGGAAGCTTCTGAATTCTGAAACATGGCAGACTTCTTTGATTCCTGGGCGGCCGTCCTCCACCAAAATCTCACTCGTTGTCCCGATAACCATTCCGCCCAGAAGAAAACTTAGTTTTATTTTGAAGTGGATTTGAGAAGAAAAGTTTGCTCTAGAGAGCCTTTATAATTAGAAAATTCTTTGTCTTTCGAACCCCCCAACGGTACTTTGTATATATAGCATAGCAAGCAATACTTAGCAAAAACAGGGGTAACCTATTAGGAGGGAAAATCCTAAGTATAGAGCTACTCATGGCATACTTCAAAATCATCGCACTTGCAAAATAATACTAAGGAAAATTCTACTAGAACATCCTACACATGCATACTACAGAATTTTGAAGATCACATGCATAGAATCAAAACTGGGACAAAAGTTATGAACATGTGGTGTAACTTGCCTTATGTTGATAATATGGGTGTTGATTGTATTTCCCCGTAGCAATCGCACTCTCAGAACAATCTAATACGAGTACAAGGTAGTTCCAATCAAAACAATTGCAAACATAGCAAACACAACAAGGATGATCAAAAACATGCATGATGATTTAACATGACACAATGGTTATAATTAGTTTTATGAACATTAATATATCATATGATGCATGTATGAGTTCATTTAATGCAATAGGGTACTTGTTATTAATGATTACTTGCCAATATAAGGGTTTTGATAGTTCTGTTGTAACGCATGTTGTAACTGTAGAATTAAATTTGTTTCTTGGGTTTACTGGATATAGGACGTTAATACGAACCAGTAGGCGTTGGATTCACCCTAATCGGTGTTATAGATCTTTTTATATGATTTAAATAGTGTTTAATGGGTTTTAAATGATTCATACAGTTTCTGTTGCCTAAAAATCAAACTAAAATTATATCTGTAATATCCACAGAATTGTGATTTCAGGGACATATTATTTGTAATTTTCTGAATAGTATTTATTTTCTTATGAATTTATTACTCTAAATAAGCCATTAAAACTAATTAAATTGCTACGGGTTAAATAATCTGCAAAGGCTAGATCCAACCAGATATTATTAAAGTACATTACAGTAGCTTCAATTTGATATATTATTCATATTTTCCGGAGTTACAGATAATAACTTATGAATTTATTAACCTAAAAGACCATTAAAACTAATTAAATTACTCCAGTAACCACGTACAGTAAACGTTGGATCTATTCTGATAAGATGATTCTACGTGAAATTATCTTCAATTTGATATATTATACGCAATTTTTGGACGTGGTATGAATTTCTAATGAATTTTACAAGTTAGATCTATAATATGCAATTTTAAATTCGAACGGAATATTCCAGGGAATATTCCGCTGACTGGACAGGTTGACTTTGCATGCTGACTGGGACTAGATATTGACCTTACGTTGATGTGGTGTTGGTGATGAAGATGACCGGGATGACGACATGGCACGCACCGGTTTGATTGGATCTCGACCGTCTGGATAGGATCCGGTGGCTAGAAGAAGAGATTGGCCCGATTTTGGCTCAGAATAGACAAGAAATAGATCTGTGTTAGAGATACAAATCCATAGGTCAAATTGAAAAACTCAGAACATGAAAGTTATGGGGAATCATTATTCCTACCTTCTCACGAAAGGAATTTGGATTTGAAGAAACGAGCGCGAGTAGATCTTGGATTTACACCGTAAGATCTGAAATATTGTGATACGAAATGCTCCAGCTGTGGTGGATGAAAAGAGGTGAGGTTTGTCGGGATTGAAAAATTTCGACGATTCCTACAACTTTCGTTTTTGACCGAAGGCAAACGACAAAGTCTAGATGGGTTAAAAAGCGAAATAAGATTCGGGAATATGTAGATTCGGGATTTCGAGAATAGAAACTCGTACAGCCGTGGCTCCACGAGTTTATATGGAGGTTTAGGATGGTTTAGATATAGGCCTTGGAGTAGAGAACAAGTAGAAACAAACGGAAGTCGATTCGGAGTTGTAGATAAAAAGTTATAGCAGTTTGAGTAGAGATAGGTTTAACAAAACAGTTTTTGCACGTTTTTTCGAGCAACCCAATCGATCCCGTACGGGTGGCCTGCCCGGCTGGCTCGGTCCGGTCGGACCGGGTGGGCCGGCCAGTTTTTTTTTATACTTGTTTTCCTCGTATCTTTTGCATACGAACTCCAAATGACATGATTCTTGTTTCTAAATTTTTCTAAAATCGAATAGATCATTATAGGATCAAATTTGTAATCTTTTTACTAGTTTGGAAGTAGTGGATTTATAAATTCTTGTATATTTCATTTTATTTATATCTTTATGTGTTTGTATTTGTTCCATAACTTTTTCATACTAGCTCCAAATGAGCTCAATTTTGTTTCTAAGATTTTGTAATATTAATTGGATCCTTTTAGGATATTATATAGCAATAATCGCTGTCTTAGCAATAGTGGGTTTTTAAAAAGTCAATTTAGTTACCCTTAGGAACATTTGGGCGAATCAACTTTAGGATTTAGATACCAGGATTTGGATTCAGTTTGTGAGAACTTTGCATGGATGAAATGCTTATGAATGCTTCATGATTTTCATTTTGAAATCTTGCACACCAATTCTACAATCCATAATCAATCCATGCCCTTTTGCCTATATGGCTACTTAGGTCTTAACAAAAGAATATAAGATTTTGAATTCATGGTTGAGAGGATTTTCTATTCAAAAAGTTTCTTCTCTTTGAGAATTTTCAACATAGTCAAACAATCAATCAAACTTATTTATTTATTTCACATTCCAAAATTAGGAGAATTTTGGGATGTGATAGACTACCACCCTTAAAAGAAATCTCGTCCCGAGATTTGGGAAGGCTAGAAAGAAAGAAAGGTTCGGGATCCTTTAGGATGCTACCACCCTTAAAAGAAATTGACTAGGTCACTTCTCGAGGTTTCACTTAGCTCAGATTGGTTCTCCTTTAGACTTTTATTGGCACAATGTCTCTAGCACATTCTAAACATGATGATTGATAGTTTCCGAGAAAGCACTTCTTAAACTAGCAAAACTCTCATGGTGGGAAAATAGGGAATGTTTACTTCACGGTGCCCATAATTCACGGTTGGGATTCATCCTTACCGTACATCCTATGCTTAGCAATGGATGCTTTTAGAAGGGTGTAACAATATACCATCCTAGGGTTTAGGCTCAACGTCGACTCTCTGCTAAGGTTGAAAAGGGCACTCAAGATTCGCAAAGCTAACAGTACAAGAGCGAATAATAAGAGTAGTAGGAATGGTGATCAATCCATCCTGCACCCAAATCATTACCCTGTATGAGGATAGGTGAATCACGTTTTTCTATCACTCGGGCATTCTTACTTGCCTTGAAGAATGTTTCCATGGGCACGAACTAATGCTCTATGTATACTCCCATGTATCCAATCAACAAAGCTACTACTAAAACTAAGCTATCGCTACTTCAACTTTCAGGTTGGGTAATCTACTACATAACATCATGTGCAACACTTCATACTTCCACATCCTTTTTCCATTAGGTGAAGCATTCTCTTTCCTAAATGCATTGTGTGGTCAAACCTTCCACTTAACACATCATTATATCTCCCAAGGTTCAATATAAGGAAGAATAGATTCTATAGGAAAGAAACGACTAAGAAAATAATCCTACCCATAAATATATGAAGCATTCAATGTCACACAAAAGAAAACAATTATAAGAGATCAACACACAATCAAACAGTTGTATAATAACATTACAGGGGTCTAAATATAGCAGTATATAACCACAAAATATTTTGAAAGCATTGGGAACAATACTAAGTACAACATAGCAACATATAAGCAACAAACAAAATCTGTCAAAACGGTACAGCAGGTTTCACGAATTTTTCTGACAGAACTAAACTCATCAGGAATTTTAGCCAATTTTTGTGCATATACTACAGGTAATTACGCTCCAGATCCTATTTTTTGAGATTTATATGAGTCATCAATAAAATATGAAAAATCGCTCGGCACAACAGGTCAGGCAGAAAACTGCAGCAGTAATCCCACGAATTTCAATCAATTCCCATCATTAAAATAATTTTAAAAACCACACGAAAACTCCAGCAACTTTAGAGTTTCAAAATAACAAATCCTAAACAAGGCATCACACGATATGGTTCAGTACAAACAAGCAAGAAACCTATATTGTCATACCACATAAGTTGGTAAGAACAATATGCTAACACGATAGCGATGATCTCCTAAAGAGATAAAATATGGTGGTCCAGACCTAACCAAACTTAATGAGATGTTTATTTATGTCATACTATTTGTCCTTTTACTTAGCTAACTCTCATATAGGTATCATAAGAATGGACAACCACAAATTTGAACAAGAATAGGTTATAGAAAAGATAGACAAGAAATATAAGAACATCTAATAAGTACAAAATATGATAGTTCTCCTAATAGAGGTCTTCTATTGCTATTACCATCGTTGTTTTTTATCCTTTCCAGCTACATTCACATGTTTTGGACAATTATCAGCATAATGCCTAGGATTGTGACACTGGAAGCATAGGACTTTTGCTTAGATCCTTCATCCTTTTTGGCAAGGACATCCCGTCTTGTGGTTCTTCATGCTCTACCTCAACATTTGGAAGCCTTGATCGTTTCCTTGAGCCAGTTTGGGGAAAATGGGCATTCCTTTCATATGTCGAGTATTGCGAAGTGATGACTTTGGGTGCAGTGTCTAGAGTCTTGAATCCATCCCTTGTATTTGTCGTGTCCTCGCGGAGCTTCATGAGGTCTTGGCGCATTCCGTCTCTGACTTGTTGATTCAGTTGATGTACCACCGGGTAGAGGTGCATTGAGCGGGGTTGTGATTGGTCCCTTCGCACAGGAAGAATGTAACTTGAGAGGTGGGACATTCTTCTGATGGGTGCCTTCCTTCACAGTAGGGGCGCTGATCATGATGCTCCTTGGTGATATGCCATATTTCTCCATAGATCGTGCAAGCTAAATGTTTTGGGACTTCAACTTCTTGGATTTTTGGTATACGAGACGAGATTGAAGTAGAACCACTTTAAATTCTTCCTAAGATACCACCCCTTGATGATCATCAATGGTGTGTTGCATCTCCCACCAAGTTGGAGCGTCGTCCTTTAGGAATTGGGTGGCATAATGAAGCATTTTGTTGACTTCAATGTTGGCATCCTTCATTCTTTCTTTAGCCTGGAGCATCCACTTCTTTGCATCGGCGTGGCTCTTACGCTTGGTGGAGTTGAGTTCCTTGTCCTCCTTATTGATATGGTCCATCCGTCGAGTTGACCAAGGTTTAGAGTAGGAACAAATGGAGTATGGAAGAAGAAGAATAACCCATACAAGAAATTTTATTTAGAAAACAGGTTTTCATTAGCTAAGGTAATAAACCATACAAGATAGCAAACAATTTGTCGCATCTATATTTAGCGAAATCTTATTCGGGTTTGGTTCCTAATATGTCACTTGGAATCTTCGAGGCTTCGAGTCTCCAAAAGTCTTCGTGCTCTTGATAGTCTTCATGTTCTTCATAATCTTCAATCTTTCGAGTTCTTTAGTTAATAACATTGACTTAAGGCCTTTGAAGTCTTTAATCTTGTATCATCAGTCTTGGAACATCTTTCATGGAGGTCTTCAAGTACCAACTTAATCGAAACATTGAGATGATCTTCTTTGAAAAGGTCATCTTGAGAAAAGTTTCTTCTTGAAGTGTGTAGTGATCATTTTCTAATGTTGAAAAGAAGAGACTTAAATTTTAAAACCCCAAAGGTAGATGATGAGAAGTATGAGAGTTTTCTGAAATAACTTAGAAAATATTTGTCCTAAGGTTCTTCCATGTCTAGGGTCATGATCTACAGTCAACTTATGCTCTGATACCATCTGTAGTGACCTCGGATCAAGTAAGATCCTAAGTCCCTGTGAATAACATGCTAGTCCCTGGATCAATAACTAGCACTCACAGTCGATGAAATATCATGTAAAACACAAGTCTTTATTACATGAATCGAATAATCCAGAGTTTACATTATTACAACAGAAGCGATATAAACACAACTTGGAGTCCCATCAATGCCACAGGCAGGTTGAGTGAAGACCCGCGATCCTAGCGCACCTTTCAAAGATCTCCGAAATTCTGCACATGAAACGTGCAGCCAACAAGTTGGGTCAATACTTTGAATGTATTGGAAAATTACACCAAGGAAGGAAAGACTAACTCTACATGCAAGGCTAGTTTAGGCTTTGGAGTTCATTTGCATAAAGCTAATTTTCTCTAAGTATGGAGAAAAGAGAGGGAGAGTTTTACCCTACTTTGTAAACATTTTCTTAGATAAAATAGGGTCGAATGGCACACGAGGATATTACTCACCAAGTGTCCAAACAACCAAACACTTGGATATTAAGCACCAAGAGTCACTTGGATATTACACACCAAGTTCCCAAATTCCTACCCATTGGCGATATTACGCACGCCATGGGGTTTCAAAACTTTTGTTTAGAAAAGAGAGAGGAAGATCCTTCAGAGGCTCCATCCTTCAGATGCTCAATGTTGTTCTGTTTCCGTGAACACGGCTGATCGATCAGATTGCAATACTCTCGAGAGTTTGTGCACTTTACCCACAATCCACGATCAAGTCCTTTTTACAGACAAAACCATCGCGAGGCTTTCCCTTAGTAGCCCCTCTACCTTCTGGATCCAACCGTGCCAAGAACCTCCAAATGTTGGTACCCAGGTGAGGTTTCCCACTAAGTACTAGGCCAAGACAGAGCCCATAATGTATTGTGGTTGCACTGGAAGCTTCTGAATTCTGAAACATGGCAGACTTCTTTGATTCCTGGGCGGCCGTCCTCCACCAAAATCTCACTCGTTGTCCCGACAACCATTCCGCCCAGAAGAAAACTTAGTTTTATTTTGAAGTGGATTTGAGAAGAAAAGTTTGCTCTAGAGAGCCTTTATACTTAGAAAATTCATTGTCTTTCGAACCCCCCAACAGTACTTTGTATATATAGCATAGCAAGCAATACTTAGCAAAAACAGGGGTAACCTATTAGGAGGGAAAATCCTAAGTATAGAGCTACTCATGGGATACTACAAAATCATCGCACTTGCAAAATAATACTAAGGAAAATTCTACTAGAACATTCTACACATGCATACTACAGAATTTTGAAGATCACATGCATAGAATCAAAACTGGGACAAAAGTTATAAACAAGTGGTGTAACTTGCCTTATGTTGATAATATGGGTGTTGATTGTATTTCTCCGCAGCAATCGCACTCTCCGAACAATCTAATACGAGTACAAGGTAGTTCCAATCAAAACAATTGCAAACATAGCAAACACAACAAGGATGATCGAAAACATGCATGATGATTTAACATGACACAATGGTTATAATTAGTTTTATGAACATTAATATATCATATGATGCATGTATGAGTTCATTTAATGCAGTAGGGTACTTGTTATTAATGATTACTGGCCAATATAAGGGTTTTGATAGTTCTGTTGTAACGCCTATTCTAACTGTAGAATTAAATTTGTTTCTTGGGTTTACTGGATATAGGACGTTAATACGAACCAGTAGGCGTTGGATTCACCCTAATCGGAGTTATAGATATTTTTATATGATTAAAATAGTGTTTAATGGGTTTTAAATGATTCATACAGTTTCTGTTGCCTCAAAATCAAACTAAAATTATATCTGTAATATCCACGGAATTGTGATTTCAGGGACATATTATTTGTAATTTTCTGAATAGTATTTATTTTCTTATGAATTTATTACTCTAAATAAGCCATTAAAACTAATTAAATTGCTACGGTTTAAATAATCTGCAAAGGCTAGATCCAACCAGATATTATTAAAGTACATTACAGTAGCTTCAATTTAATATATTATCATATTTTTCGGAGTTACAGATAATATCTTATGAATTTATTAACCTAAAAGACCATTAAAACTAATTAAATTACTGCAGTAACCACGTACAGTAAACGTTGGATCTATTCTCATAAGATGATTCTACGTGAAATTATCTTCAATTTGATATATTATACGCAATTTTTGGACGTGGTATGAATTTCTAATGAATTTTACAAGTTAGATCTATAATATGCAATTTTAAATTCGAACGACAGGTTGACTTTGCATGCTGACTGGGACTAGATATTGACCTTACGTTGATGTGGTATTGATGATGAAGATTACCGGGGTGACGACATGGCACGCACCGGTTTGATTGGATCTCGACCGTCTGGATAGGATCCGGTGGCTAGAAGAAGAGATTGGCCCGATTTTGGCTCAGAATAGACAAGAAATAGATCTGTGTTAGAGAGACAAATCCGTAGGTTAAATTGAAAAACTCAGAACATGAAAGTTGTGGGGAATCATTATTCCTACCTTCTCACCAAAGGAATTTGGATTTGAAGAAATGAGCGCGAGTAGATCTTGGATTTACACCGTAAGATTTGAAATATTGCGATACGAAATTCTCCGGCTGTGGTGGATGAAAAGAGGTGAGGTTTGTCGGGATTGAAAGATTTCGACGATTCCTACAACTTTCGCTTTTTGACTGAAGGCAAACGACAAAGTCTAGATGGGTTAAAAAGCGAAATAAGATTCGGGATTTCGAGAATAGAAACTTGTACAGCCGTGGCTCCACGAGTTTATATGGAGGTTTAGGATGGTTTAGAGATAGGCCTTGGAGTAGAGAACAAGTAGAAATAAACGGATGTCGATTCGGAGTTGTAGATAAAAAGTTATAGCAGTTTGAGTAGAGATAGGTTTAACAAAACAGATTTTGCACGCTTTTTGGAGCAACCCGATCGATCCCGTACGCGTGGCCTGCCCGGCTGGCTCGGTCCGGTCGGACCGGGTGGGCCGGCCCGTTTTTTTTTTATACTTGTTTCCCTCATATCTTTTGCATACGAACTCCAAATGACATGATTCTTGTTTCTAAATTTTTCTAAAATCAAATAGATCATTATAGGATCAAATTTGTAATCTTTTTACTAGTTTGGAAGTAGTGGGTTTATAAATCCTTGTATATTTCATTTTATTTATATCTTTATGTGTTTGTATTTGTTTCATAACTTTTTCATACTAGCTCCAAATGAGCTCAATTTTGTTTCTAAGATTTTGTAATATTAATTGGATCCTTTTAGGCTATAATTTAGCAATAATCGATGTCTTAGAAATAGTGGGTTTTTAAAAAGTCAATTTAGTTACCCTTAGGAACATTTGGGCGAATCAACTATAGGATTTAGATACCAGGATTTGGATTCAGTTTGTGAGAACTTTGCATGGATGAAATGCTTATGAATGCTTCATGATTTTCATTTTGAAATCTTGCACACCAATTCTACAATCCATAATCAATCCATGCCCTTTTTCCTATATGGCTACTTAGGTCTTAACAAAAGAATATAAGATTTTGAATTCATGGTTGAGAGGATTTTCTATTCAAAAAGTTTCTTCTCTTTGAGAATTTTCAACATAGTCAAACAATCAATCAAACTTATTTATTTATTTCACATTCCAAAATTAGGAGAATTTTGGGATGTGACAGGATGATGAACTATGGTACCAATATGTTATGTCTCTGCAAAAATGGTAATCCTTGGATTGCAAGGTATGTTATAACAGGCATCTGGGATTAAAAATCCGGGTGTTGACAAGTTGGTATCAGAGCCATCCTGACCATAGGAGACCCTAGTTTATAATGGACGCTTGAATCACAAACTCTTAGTTTCAAAATAAAAGAAGTGAGTATTTATGAAAACCTATTCTCATTCTTATCACTTAGGTTCTTTCATGAAAATTCATGTTCCTCAGTTTTTTTTGCAAACTTACATAAAATTTGACACACTTGATCACTCTACTAACTTACTCATCCTACATTCTTATAGATGGACGTGAAGAATAGAAAGTTCTATCAGTTGGGAAATGGAGGATATCTCATCTTTGAACGTGATTTGGACCAACTCACGGAACTTCTGGATTGCCTGCACCCTGAGTTCTTCGGAGCTCAGCTCAACAACCAAGGAGGAGAATTGCAATGGTTGATTGCTGCAAGTCTCCGATGGAAGATTGAAGCCCCCACTTCAGAGGGAGTCCAGTTCACCTTAAGGGAGAACAACTGGCTAGATGGACTTGCCAGGGCCATGCAGGAAGATCTTGCCCGTCTGTGTGGGGAAAGCATCAATCAAATCAAGGGTACCCGCTGATGATGCTCGACGTGGCACTTCGTTGGTAACCCCAAGCGTAGGGTGTGAATAGCAAGAAGCAAGTTTTCCCTTAGTTGAGACCGAGGTTATCGAACCAGAAGGAGGAAGGAAATGTCACACAGGTGTTGCAAGCAACGCGGAGACCTTCACAACACAAACTCAAGACTTTTCCCCAACGAATCAGTGAGGTTGTCAAGCTCACCGGTTTGCTGTAACAAAGTATTAAATGTATGGTGTGGAAGGTAATGGTTTGCAACATGTAAACAAGTAACAGTGGAAGATGTATCAATGGTAAAGATTGGACCGGGGTCCATAGTTCACTAGAGGTTCTCTCCTTAGATAAACAACATGGCATGAAGGGTAAACAAATTACAGCAGGGCAATTGACGGGAACTGATCAAGGCATAACAATGCAATTACTAGTCAGAAAGATCCTATGAGATTCGATTGGGCAATACAAAAAGATACATAGACCGCCATCCAAATACATCTATGACTAGAAGTCCACCTTCAGGTTATCATCCGAACCCCCTCCAGTATTAAGTTGCAAACAACAGACAACTACTTAAGCAAAGTGTGTAAGGTAAACAGTCCACATGTTCCATAAATAAGAGACCGTTGTTTTCTCCCTAGTGGCAACAACACATCTACAACCGAAGAGATTTCTAACACTTCCCTTGGAAACTAGAGGCATGAACCCACTATCGAGCATAAATACCCCCTCTTGGAGTCACTAGAAATTACTTGGCCAAGATAGCTACTAACAACGGAGAGCATGCAAGATTAGAAACAACACAGACATGATAGAATCATAAAGACAAAACCATTAATCAAACGAACATAATAATCTCAATATCCATTAGATCCCCGCAAACACAACATGCATGATTACAAATATATTAGATCTTGATCATGAACGGAGCTCACAAGATCTATACGTGAAAGCACAAAGGAGGAGATACAACCATCTAGCTACTACATGGACCCATAGTCCAAGGTGGAACTACTCATGCATCATATCGGAGAGAAGGCCTCCAGGATGATCTCCCCTCCGACAGGGTGCCGGGAAGAACTTCAGATCCACCCCGATCTAGGGACGATGGTGGCGGCGGCTACAGACGGTTTCGTGGAGATATGATCGGGTACTTAGGGTTTCTGCATCGAGGGCTTCTTATAGGCGAAGGGGGAGGCCGAGGCCACGGCTAGGGGCCCCACGCCCTCCCAGGCATGGGGCAGGGCCCACCCGCGCCAAGGATGGGTCTGGCCCCCCTGGCCGGCCTCTTCGGCTCCCCTATGGACTTCTTGTTCTCCACGGAAAGTAATTGACTTTGACGTTTGTTGCGTCCAATTCCGAGAATATTTCTTTACTAACTTTTCTGAAACCAAAACAGCAGAAAACACGCATCTGGCACTATTGCAACTTGTTAGTAGGTTAGTACCAGAAAACATGTAAAAAGCACCTCAAAGTGTAGACAAGCAAAGCAAAGTAGATACTAAACAAGCATGGAGCATCAAAAACTATAGATATGTTTCCGACGTATCAGCATCCCAAGATTAAGTATTGCTCGTCCTCGAGTAGGTAAGTGATAAAAGTATAATTTTTGAGGTGACATGCACCCTCAGAATAAAGATCCAACCATTTGCAAGCATTGAAAGCTGGGATCAAAGAACTCTAAACATGTGCATGAAATATGGAGTTCTAACAATAGGACATAGTAACTATTCATGCAACATGACAAGCTACAAACAAATATCATGAATAACATGCATTGAAAAATGTATGTTATTATGGTACTTGTTAGCTTTCACATCAAGAAAACATAGCATAGTGGCAAACAACTTGTCCCTCATAGAGTAGCAATATATATGCATAGGACACCTTCAAAGTTCACAAGGGTGACTAGAAACAAATAGCACAAGAAAAGTAATATCACAATATGCATCAATTAATAAGCTTTGGAACACTGCACACAGAATGGCAACTATGCTTAACTCCTGCTCGTCCTCGAGTAGAAGGTGGAGACTCAATAGTGGTGGAAGAAAGGCCTTTTTGTAAAGGAAGCAGGGATTACAAGTTTCAAAAAGATCTTCCAAAAATTATGGTACTTGTTAGCTTTCATCCCTCATTGCCCCTATCATAAGAATCTTGAAGTGGTTAAGGTTAAAGTGGCAAAGGTGGAGTATATGCTTGACGAAGTATAAGTTGGTAATCTCAAGTCTCTTGAATACGAGGGCCACACCTCATGTATACTCAACTTTGCGCCCAGGTAAGTTCTTGTCACTGTAAGTATTTACAAAGTACAAGTGCAATGTTGAAAACGTTCCACGTGACAGCATGGGTCTGCTAATTCCAACTTTTAAGTGCAAGCATATACAACAAAGTTGTCATAATGGTTCAAGTTTATTAGGGGCAAAGAATATAAAGTGTGCCATCAAGTTCGTGAGGGCTTTAATCACTAACTTTTCACATAACAAAATGGTTTTTTAATTGGAATATAGTTGAAAACAAGAATATAGTTGGAATGGTGTAACATGCCATGCATAGGAGTTTATAGTGGACACTTTGGAATAACTTGGTTTCTTGGGAGTTGGAAGCATGTGTAAGACCCCATCTTTATAAAGGTAAAGGTCCCTGTGATTGCAATGCTAGTCCCTGGATCAATTGCTAGCATCCACAGTTTAAGATGAAGTACACAGAAATAAAGGTCATTATTACATCGTCATTCCAGAGATAACATAGTCTTTTCCAACTCCATAGACATAGGCTAGTACAAGAGTTTAACTTAACAACATAAATAAAAGTCTTCATCTTCATGTGCCACATGCAAGCATGTTGAGTGTAGACTCATAACCCTAATCCTCATCAGAGTAACCTGCAACATCACAAGTTACAGCAACAGTGGGTCAATACATTGGAATAGTATTGGCAAGTGATACCTTAGTAGAATAATAGTATCTAAATTCTACATGAATTTGGCTAAGTGTAGCTTAGGCTTGCTTTGCTCATAATAGGATTTACCTATCAGTGGAAAACACTAAGTTTTTGTTTGGCAAAAACTCCCAAGGAACCACCAATAGAAATTGGTGAACCTTCACCCTTGTTCAACCACAAGTTTTAACTTAGGAAATTGGGATGAGGAGATTCTTGATAGCTTCCATGTCTTGATTCTCAAATTGTTCATTACCGAGGACACGACTAAGTACTTAGTTTCTTACTTCTGCAGAGGTGGTGCACTTTCCCAACAAGACTTGATTTTCACCAAGACAGGACCTTTCAGAAGCCTTCCCTTACACCAAATGGACGCGTTCCAACCTATAACCCACTACCACCAACTGTCCAAATGGCTAAGTTATTGCAACCTATATGTCCAGGCAGAGCCCATAATGCCATGTGGCTGCACTAGAAGCTTCTTAGCATATGGCATCTCAAATCCCTTTGTTCCTGGGTGGCATTCCAGAAGTGTGATACACAAGGTAAACCATAGAAATGGGCCTTGTGTAACCACTCAACACAAACCAATCCACCATTCCACCCAGGTGATTCATTCACTTAGTTGGTTTATTAAGCAAACAATAAGTCAAAGACTTAGAAATATTTTTCCATAGAATATATATATAATCCACCCTTGCTTGCTACTAGCTAGGCTAAGCATGGCAATAGCAAGTATCTTAACTTAGATAAAATTCTAACAATTCTACAACTACTAGGATTTCCCAAGCATAGCATATAGATACTTAGCAAAAATTAGCATGCAAGCTCTATACAAAATATTTCTAATTCATAGCCAAAATATTGGGAAAAAAGTATGAATCACCACTTGCCTTGGTAGTTGGGGGAGTAACAACAATCCTCACAGTCACAATCACCACTAGCACCAAAATCTACACATAAAATGATAGCACCAAATTCACATATCAAATAAACAAGCAAAAATATAATGCATGCAAATGCCATGTGATGATTTTTCTCAACCAAACAAGACTAGTGAAACAGTACTGAACAATAAACAAAACAATTATACACCAAATAAACATAATTTGGCCTTTAAAACATTTTCTATATAATTTTTATACATATAATAAGCCTACAAATGTTTCTACAAAAACAACTAATTTTACAGAAGCAATTCATTAAACAAAGTGCATGGTTGGATAGAATTATTTTTCCTGATTCCATTGATGTAAAATTTGCAAAATTTGGACGTGTGGATCAAAAGGTATGAATTTTGCAAGTTTAAATCACTAATAGATCTAAATTCAGATTTTAAATCTAAACCCTAGCCACGCGGCAGCTTCTGATTCGCTGATACTGATTCACACGGATCGATCGATGAGGGCCGTTGGATTTAAGTGACTTCTCACGGCCCAGATCTAATCGTACCGCTTCACTTAAGTCATCTATCGTACGCGTTGGATCTAGATCTAACGGTCCAAAGCTACCAGACCAAAATCGAGCGGCACTACGACGGTGGCTAGAGGTGGCGCCCTCGGGCGGTGATGCTGCCGGCGATACAGGCAGCGAGGAAGGCAGTGGAATAGCTCACCGAGTTCGCGTGATGACGTTGGTGCTCAAGGTGGTCTTCGTTGGCGAAGGGGCGCACGGGGTCGTCAGGGATTGCTCGCCGGAGTCGCTTCTGTCGTCGGGCGCGTACTGCTGAAGACGGTGGCGACGCTACTGGCCACGCTAAGGCATGAGAAAGGTTGTGTTAGATGCGTGCAGACGAGGCGAGTGTGTGAGCATGAACGAGAGGGGGAGGCGCGTTCAGTACTAACAAGGGGAGCTCGTTGGAGTTGATGGCTTCGTCGGGCACGTGTAGTCGTCGATGTTAGCGAGGTTCGGGATGGTCCTAGCACACACCAGTGGTGTTAGAAGATGCGCTAGGTTGCACTGATCATACTGGCAAGACTAGGAGGCAAGGGGCATGGAGTGCTCACCGGAATTTACCGCCGTAGATGCTTGGTACTGCGGCAGCGCGAGCTTGATTATGGACAGTCTAGCGGCCCTCTAGGGTTGGTGAGTGAGGAGAAAGGAGTGGACTGGGGAGGGGTTTAAGTAGCCGAGCGAGGAGGAGGAATTACTCCGGGAATCAAGCACAATCAATCGGATTTGATTCGGGGAAGAAACAGCAGAGAGGAGCTGTTACTCCGGCGCGTGATTGATGACGACGCTGATGTGGCGGTGGGTCCGGGGTGTCAGCAAGTGGGTGTGCGCGGGCAGAGTGAGAAACATAGAGGAGAGCGGAAAGTTCCCGGGTGGGCTCGTGGGCTGGTTTTGCTGCTGGGCCTGATTGGTGGCGCCGGCCATTTCCTTATTATTTTCCCTTTTTCTTTTTCTAAATGATTTTCCAAGAATCTTTTCAAATGATTTCAAATGTGTTTTGAATTCAAATCCTTTCTAGATTTTTGTAAAGTGGGATATGTACATATTTGAATATAAAACCTTGCTGTTCACTAAGGTTATAATAGCCCATTGAATTTAAAAATAAAACCATACCTTAATGATTTATTTATAATAGGTATAAGAATTAATTTGAATTCATATTTTTGTTTTGAAAATCTTAACAAACTTTGGGAAACAACCTACAAACTTATATTCAAACATTTTCTGGTTAAACAAGTGTTTTCCGATTAAAGAGTAGAAATAAAGCCACTGCCTCATATACATAAAATAATAAACCACAAATGCTTCTTGTTTTTGAAATCTTATATGAAAATGATCCTAAAATGATTATGAATGCATCAATGATATGCAAACTTTGAAATCATGATTTTTGGGATGTTACAAATCTAACCCCCTTAAGGTGAATCTTGCCCTCGAGATTAGGATTGGCTAGAAAATAGGTGAGGGTGGTCTTTCCGAAGATCATCTTCTCTTTCCCATGTTGCTTCTTCTTCGGAATGATGGTTCCACTAAACTTTGCAGAATTTGATGGTCTTTGTCCGTCTAACTCTTTCTGCAGTCTCAAGAATCTTGATAGGTTTTTCTTCATAAGTGAGCTCACTTTCTAATTGGACCTCCTCCAAAGGTATAGTATCCTTCAAAGAAGTCTCTTCCATCTCCGGATGGCATTTCTTTAGCTGACTCACATGAAACACATTGTGAATGGAAGACAATGATTCAGGCAATTCAATCTAATAAGCTACTTCTCCTTTACGGCTCAGAATCTTGAATGGTCCAACATATCTTGGGGCCAATTTTCCTTTTACTCCAAATCTTTTCACTCCACGAAGTGGTGATACTCTAAGATATGCTCTATCACCCACCTCATAGGTGACCTCCCTACGCTTTGGATCTGCGTAGCTCTTTTGTCGGGACTGTGCTATCTTCAATCTATACTTTACTAACTTAACTTTCTCTTCAGCTTCCTTGATCATTTCTGGCCCGAACAAGTTCCTTTCTCCAACACCATTCCATAGCAATGTTGTAGTACACTTTCTCCCATAGAGAAACTCAAACGATGCCATCTCAATACTGTCTTGATAGATGTTGTTATAAGAGAATTCTGTGTAAGGCAGACTTTCATCCTAACTAGCTCCATAATCTAGGGCACATGCCCTCAACATATCCTCTAAAATCTGGTTGGTTCTTTATGTCTATCCATCAGTCTGGGGATGAAAAGCAGTACTGAATTCCAATCTTGTTCCCAATGAATCATGCAGTTGCCTCCAAAAATGGGAAGTGAATTGAGTTCCCCTATTAGACACAATACTCTTGGGTACTCCATGCAGACACACAATCCTAATCATATAGATCTTGGACAACTTAGCACTTGTATAGGTTGTCTTCACGGGAATGAAATGAGCCACTTTAGTTAGACGATCCACTACGACACAAATAGAGTCATATCCTGATATAGTCCTTGGCAGTCCAATGATGAAATCCATGCCAATCTTGTCCCACTTCCAATAAGGAATAGGTAGTGGTTGTAACAATCATGCTGGTTTCTGATGTTCCGCTTTCACTCTACTACATACATCACACAAAGCAATATGTTCGGCGATGTCCTTCTTGAGATTATTCCACCAAAATCTTTCCTTCACATCCATGTACATTTTAGTGTTACCCGGATGAATGGAATATGGTGAGTTGTGTGCTTCTTGTAAAATCAGTTTCCGAAGCTCCGAATCTTGCAGAATGCAGATACGTTTTCCATACCATAAAGTACCCTATTCTTCTTCATGGAATCCTTTGGCTTTTCCCTTGCCAATATTTTCCTTGATCTCTTCAATTTCCTTGTCCGTCTTTTGGGCTTCCTTGATTTTGTACAACAAGGTGGGTTGAACATCCAATGACATGAGATGTCCTTCAGGCACAATCTCCAATCTGAGATCTTTGAATTGGGCACACAGATCATATGGCAAGTGACCCTTAGTAAGGCCATTCACATAAACCTTACGGCTTAATGCATCCGCTACAACATTTGCTTTACCGGGGTGGTATTGTAAACTCAAGTCATAGTCCTTGATGAGTTCTAGCCATCTTCTTTGTCTCATGTTGATTTCTTTCTGAGTGAAGATATACTTCAAACTTTTGTGATATGTGAACACTTCACATCGCTTTCCCAAAAGATAATGTCTCCATGTTTTGAGTGCATGGACAATAGAGGCCAACTCTAAATCATGAGTAGGATAATTCACTTCATGAGTTTTGAGTTGTGTCGAGGCATAAGCCACAACTTTTCCTTCTTGCATCAGAACTGCACCCAATCCTTGGTGAGATGGATCACAATACACTTGGAAATCCTTCTCTAAATCTGGAAGACATAAGACTGGTGCTGTCACTAGTCTCTTCTTTAACTCTTGGAAACTGAGTTCACATCCTTCAGTCCAATCAAATTTCTTGTATTTCTTTAGTAACTCCTACATTGGCTTAGCTACCTTTGAGAAATTCTCAATGAACCTTCTATAGTATCCTACCAAGCCAAGGAAACTACGAACCACTTTCACCGATTTAGGACATTCCCACTCAGGTACAACTGACACTTTTGTGGCATCAACTGTTACACCATCTCCTGACACAATGTGTCCAAGAAATCCGACTTCATTCAAGCAGAATTCACACTTGCTGAATTTTCCATACAGCTTATGCTCCCTAAGCTTCTCAAGTATCAAACGCAAATGTCCTTCATTCTCTTCATTGCTCTTGGAGTAGATCAAACGACGACAAACTTGTCAAGAAACTCCATGAACACTTTGTTCATCATATTCATGAAGTAGGCTGGTGCATTGGTCAAACCAAACGGCATTACGGTGTACTCATGCAATCCATACCTAGTGGTGAAAGCAGTCTTAGGTATGTCTTATTCCCTTATCTTAAGCTGAAAATAGCCTGACCGGAGATCAATCTTTGAGAACACACGGGCTCCTTCTAACTGATGAAACAAGTCATTGATTCTGGGCAAAGGATATTTGTTCTTGATGGTCACCTCATTGAGTGAACGATAATCTATGCATAACCTTTGACTTCTATCTTTCTTTTCCACAAACAAAACTGGTGCTCCCCAAGATAAAGAACTTGGTTGAATCAATCCTTTCTGCAACCGCTCTCCAAGTTGTTTCTTGATTTCCTTCAACTCATCAACTGACATCTTGTAAGGTCTCTTTGCTATTGGTCCAGATCCTGGCAGCAACTCAATCAGAAATTCTACATCTCTATCTGGTGGCATTCCCGGCAATTCCTCCAGAAACACATCTGGATATTCTCTCACAATTAACGCACTGTCTATGCTAACCCCCTTAAGAGAATTTAGCTTACTTCCTTTTGACTCAAAGTTAGTCTTGAATCTAATCCTTCTATTATCCGGGGTTGTTAGTGTGACGGTATGATTGGAACAATCTAGCACTCCCTTGTACTTAGTCATCCAGTCCATTCCCAAAATGACATCCAATCCTTGGGAATTTAGGATTATCAAATTAACGGGAAACTTATACTTCCCAAATTCTATGACTAGGTCATGACATCCTGAGTTCACTATCATTTCTCCACCAGGAGAACTTACTTTTATAGGACACCCAATAGTTTCAACTGGAAGTTCATTTCTATCAACAAATGCTCTTGATATGAATGAATGCGATGCACCAGTATCAAAAATAACAAGTGCTGGAACATAATTCAGTTTGAACTTACCAGCCACAGCATCAGGTTCCTCATAAATTTCTTCCACATTGATGTGGTTCACTTGTCCCTTCTGGAAAGGGTTGGGCTTGTTGGCACCTTCAACTTTATTTTCTGGGAACTCATTAGCATAGTGCCCCATCTTCTTACACTTGAAGCATTCAACCTGACTGAGATATTTCTTGACAGGCTGACTTCCACTACCACTTCCACTTCCATTGTGGTGGCTCTTGTATCCACTCTTGTGGTTCTTATACTTGTCATTATCATGACTACGGTGATGCTTGTTGTCATGATGGCAGTTGTGGTCGTGGTGGTTGTTGTACTTTCCATGTTTGTGGGATCCAGAACTCCCACTATCATCATGATGGGAACGCTTGTGAGACGATCCCGAGCTATGCTTCTCAAAGATATGCTTCCTCTTTCTGGTTTCAACTTGTTTCCACTTGTTCTCCAAGATGGTAGCCTTGTCACAAATTGATTGGTAGGTAAGGACATAGGCAACAGACAGCTGCAGATTCAGTTCATCATTCAGTCCTTCGAGGAATTTCTCCTTCCTCTTGGCATCAGTATCAACTTCATCCAGTGCATAACGCGCCAGATTGTTGAACTCCTAAATATACTCGGCCACGCTGTTTTAGGTTGTGGAACTTCTTCTTCTTCAAATTCATCACTCCGGATGAAATGTGATTTGTACGGAATCCATCCTCAAAGATAGCCCATGTCACATCTTCAATGGGGGTGGTGATCTGAAAGTTGTCCCACCAGGTTGCTGCTGGCCCTTCCAACAGATGTGCTGCAAACCTAACCTTCTCTTTGTCGGTGTAGCCGACAGTCACTAAATCCTTGTTCACAGAACATAGCCAATCATTGTCCACCATTGGATCAGTGGTTCCTGAGAACTTTGCAGGCCTCAGTCTTAGAAATATGGTGAGCATGTCAAGTCCTGGCGGATTATTCTGGTTGTTGTTGTTGTTGTTATTGTTATTGTTGTTGTTATTATGATTCTGGTTCTGCAGAAAAGTGGTCATCATATGCATTAGTTGTGCCTGTGCTGTCATCAACTGTTGCATCTTGGGAGTGACATTGTTGTTGTTGTTTGGGTTGGGATTGGCACGTCGAGGAGGCATTTGTGGTTTTCATAAGGATAATAATAAGATACCCATAGATGCTTAACATGCACAATACATCACATATTCAATCACAATAACCAAGCATCAAAATAACATAGAGTTTGAACGACATAAACAACAAGTTTGGAAATGCAAACACACCATAGCAAGCCACCCACATGTTGGATGGTCATTGCGACTCAATAATCAAAAGTACGATAGATGAAAGATAATCGAGTAGTCTACACTACTCCTCCGCATCAATCTCCACATCAACAAGGGTAAGACCTGCATTCTCCATAGCGGTCTTGTACTCCTCAACATTAGTAGTCAAGGCCTCTATCTTGGCCCTAAGATCCCTCTTCTATGAGAGAAGCCTCACGATCACTCTCTGTTGATGCTCAAGCTCGAAGTCCTTGGCCCCAAGCTCTTCCTTCATCTCCCGGATCTTCTTGTTCCTATCTTGGACTCTTTTCTCCTGGCTCTTGAACTTCTTGTCCTGGTTTTCAAACTTGGTGTCACATCCCAAATTTTAGATTTGGTTCTGCATATCATTCATATCATTGCATCATACTTTTCCACGCAAAATCGTTGATTGAAAAGAATCGGCGAAACGCTATTTTCAAAACCCTTTTCTATTTCACTACGAGGCTCCTGCGGGAGGATTTAGTAGGACTTGCGTTGTACACCCTTGTAGCCTAGAGGTTTCAGTCAACCTTTGTCCCTAGATTGTTCCCCTCGATTTTACAAAACCGTAGGAGCAAGAATCGCTCGATTCGAAGCTCGTACGGAAAAGTTACGGACGTTTTATTAAAAGATAGAAAATCGGGCCGATTTTCGTGTCCGTTTCCAACCACGCGCCGTGTCCGCGTAGGACCCCACGAGGGGGCCCCACTTAAGAGGCAGCCGCCGCTGCCTCGATTCCCGCACCCACCGACCCTGCCTCCTCGATCGCCGCGCCCGACGCCGCCTCCTGGACCCGCCGCCGCCGCCTCCCCTTCGGCTTCCGCGCCGCCGCCGCCCAGGTACCCCGCCGCCGCGCGCCACCGCCCGCCTCCGAGCCGCCCCACCGCGCCTGCGCCGCCACCCTGCCGCGCCGCGCAGTCGCCTCCCGCCGCCTGCCCCGCACGACCGCCCCGCCCCGCAGCCGCCGCCTCCTGCCCCGCGCGACCGCCCCGCCCCGCAGCCGCCGCCGCCTGCCGCGCGCGCAGCCGCTCGCGCGCTGCTGCTGCACGCCGCCGCAGCCGCCTGCCCGCGCCGCGCTGCTGCCGCTCGCCCGCGCTGCTGCTGCCCCGCCGCGCCGCCTCGCGCGCGCAGCCGCTCGCCCGCACCCGCGCCGCACGCCGCCGCCTCGCGCCACGCGCTGACCGTTTCCCTTCCGCGCAGGAAAAACGTCATCGCCGGAACCGATCGCCGCCGCCGTCCGGAGCTCGCCGCCGTTCGTTTCCGGTGAGTCCGCAGCCGCCATTAGATCTCAGATCAATGGTCCAGATCGGTGTTGACCGGTCAGTATCCAGGCGTTGACTAGTCAGACGCCCAGTCAGCGCCCAGTCAGCAGCTGCGTTGACCAGTCAACAGACACAGTTGACTGGTTATTTTCATTAATCGTTTTAGTTGACAGATTTCGGTAGAAACTTGTAAGTTGCGTAGAAATTAAACCGCTGGGCCAAAAATTGCAAATAAAATATGTGTAGATTCAGTGAGTCGTGTAGAATCTTGCTGTACCTTTGGTTCAGACTTTTGCAGCAAGATTTAGTACAGTTTAATCAAATAGGTTAATGGCCTTTTCGGAGTAATTAATTCGTAGAAAAAGATTCGTAGCTCCAAAAATCGCGTATGATGTGTCCCTGGATTCAGTGGAACGAGGGGAATCTCATCGTGAATTAAAAAGATAGGCTTACAGTAAAAACTTCTGCAGAAACTGTCTAGTGGCTTTCTGCAGTGTTTTAATTACTCAGGGAGTTTTATAATTCCTTTTTGAGTAATTCCAGTTGGTCATGTTTCTTATTAGCAATGCCTATGCGGTAGATTTTTCCCAAGATTTTACAAATAGTATACTATCGGTAGTGAATTATTTGAGTTCTAGCTCTAGTTTTGAGCATTACTTTTTGCGTAATAGTTTTCCTTGCGCTAAAACTATTTTCCATGCATGCAATCAGTAGTATTATTGATTAGGATTATGTGGTGCAGCTGTAGCACCAATTCACTTGTCTTGCATGCATTCATGCATCATCTTTGTTGCATATGCTTGCGGATTGTTTGTTTATGATTGCAATTGTATCGTGTAGATTGTGACGAGTGCAACGCTTGCTCGTGTGTTGATTGTTCTTCCGACCGCTACAACCAAGGCAAGTAGATGCTACTTTGTTCATGATATCGTCCTACTATTTTCTATGCATTGTCGTCTATTTTGTAGATGCATGTGTAGGATGATACTATCGCTATGCTATGTCCTATTATGTGGTAGGGCTTTCCTTGTAGATGAACCACCGTTGGTAGATGTGCTTAGCCATGCTATGATGAACGAGGGATGGGTTACATCACTGAAAGTTGTTTCTAAATGAGTTGGTTTGCAAAAACTAAAACAACTTAATCAATGAATCTCCTGGGTGTGACGGGATTGATAATTTTTTGTGGTTTCATTGCGGAAAGGCACCCAGGTATCAAGAGAGAATGATTGGCTTCTTTATTGTGTAGCTTACGTGTACAACCATGTGCCAATAATGAAATGGGCGGTTGGTCGGACTTAGTAGGTTGTGGTAACTCGAACCCGCGTATCCAGAGATGTAGAATTTTGGTAGGTTGGACCGGTGCGCGTCGGGATTGAGGAGCTACTTCCCGAACAGTCTCTTCTTGGACTTCTCCCTATCACCACTCAAAATGAGAGTGATGGTACGAGCTGGGCTGGCCAAGTCACATGGGTAAACTGTACTAACCCCTGCAGGGTGTATAATCTAATCGATTAGCCGTGTCCCCGGTTATGGACAACTGAGTTGCTTGATATTTATTCCATGACATGTTTCTCGCTCATTCCAATTTCATAATTGTTTTAACATTGTTGGGTTAACTTAATTGGGATCTTTTCAAAGAAAATCAAAAACTATTTATGAAAGTAGGACAAAGTTATTTTCAAATGCAAGCCAGACACAGCTCCACTTGCCAAATATGCATGTAGATGTTAGTACTATTGTCTCCTTTACTAGCTCTACTTGCCATACATTCCATGTATTGACCCTTCGGGGCTGCTACGTTTCATGTTGCAGGTTATTCCGATTCTGAGTAATCGATATAGGTCACGGTACTCCACTCGGCACTTGTTCACTTGTGGGCAATTTGAAGAATGGAGGATTTACTTTATTTATGTTGCTACCTGAATAATTTGAGCTAGCCTTGGGCTAAGCTTTTATTGTAATAATGGTACTCTGGATCTTTGTTATTTATGATACACGGAAGTTTTGCTATGTTATTCATCTTATTCTATTGTGGGCCAATGAACCGATCCAGGGATTGGCATGTCACATAGAAGCCTCGGTCTTTTCAGAACCGCGGTGTTACACTTGGCCTCCATTTCCTTGACTATCTCGTCTTGCTCCGCGAAGAGCTTGTCCTTCTCTCGGAGCTGAACCTGGAGCTCTTCATTACTAAGAATGACGTTGGTCCTATCAGTATCTAGGTGCCTAATAAGATCCTCTCGGTCCTGAAGGTACAGACGAATCGACCTCATCGTCTCTCTAGCAGCATCCTCTTACTCTATAGCTTCACCCTCCTTGTTGCGTCTCCCGAAGGGGTGAAAGTAAAGACCTCTAAGCTCGGTGGAGTGTCTCCCTACCAGGCGCCCAAGTAGCTCCTTCATGACCACATCTAGGCCTTTCTCCTTGTCGTCATGCATCAGCTTGAAAGTGATGGTCTCCGTGGTTGGCTCTGTCTAGCGTCCCGGCTAAGTGACTCTGAATCCCCAAAGGTCCTTCCTCTCAAACTTGGTGAGGGGAAGTGTCATGATGCTAGGAAGTGGAAGGTTGAGCACACTAGTGAGCTCAATGAGACGAGTACCAAAATGAGTTCCCTTGAACTCCTTGGCCGTGTTGATAATAACATTAGGCATCTATTTTTATAAGATAGGGAAAAGTTAGAATCAACATCAGATAGAGAAAAATCACAAGCATATATTTTGCAACAAACACACAAGTCATGGCATACATAAATCCATTACAAGCATCAAAGGTTCAACATAACTTAGACAAATTTTTGGAAGCAACTAACGGAGTACATTACAATCCGCACTCACTTACCAAGTTAGCTATCAGGGCATCCCTAGAGGCAATTTGTCGATCTTGATCACATGATTCCATTGCTAAATCTATGATGTCTTCTCTTAGACATTGGTTAGTAGCCTCTAAGTCCTGGGTACGCTTCTTTTCTTCTCTAAGGTCATTTTGGCTGTTGAGCATTCTGCACTTGAGTCTATCACCAAGCTCCTTGGTGGCATTCCAAGATGCATTTCTTGCAGAGTCAAAGAATGTTGTGTGCATTTCTGAGTTGGTGACCATGCAGAATCCTAACTCCTTGTGGTTGTCTTCCTTGATTTTGTACAAGTGAAGTTGCACCCACCAATACTCTTCTCCTTCATCCATCACAGGGAATCCCTTGTACACAAGTGCACCATGTATCCCCATGGTAACCATAAGGTTCTTGAGAGCCTTGGGAAATTCAGTCTCGCACACCAAAGTCATGGTCTGTCACATCCCAAAATTTTCCAAATTTTGTAATGTGAAAAATAAATAAATAAACAAAATAAATAATTGTTGAAATTTAGGGTGAAAAGAAACTTTTGTTTCAAAGGGGAAACATTAAAAGCTCATCTTTAACAAACTTTGAATAGAATTTGAATCCAACTAAATTCAAAAAAAACAAGTGAAATGCTTTCTTCATAAATGCATCTTGAAATTTAAACATTTGGAAACTAAACCAAAACACTAAAACCCTAATGGAAGAAAAACATTTCCAAGTTATCTCCAAGATCATGGATTTGATCCATATAAAAATTTGGTCAAATAAACATTTATAAATGATCAAAAATGACAAATAGATATATTAAAACCATATGAATTGGTTTCACTTAATTTGGAGCCATAGATAAAATCCTATGAATTTAATAAGATAAGGAAATTGAATTTCCAAAGCTAATAAAGCACCTATCTATAAATCCATACCAAATGGTGAGCAAATAATCCTAAAGACATTTAAAAGGATAAACAAATATTAAATAAGATTGGAATCACCAAGTTTGGGTCTATAAATAAAAAGGATATGGATTTTATAAGATAAAGAAAGAAATATTAAATGAGGGATATTCAAAGACCAAATTAAATATTGGCCTAATCCATAAGCAAATGGAATGAATATAATCCAAATCCAAATAAAATAAAAGGATAAAGAATTTTCCAAATAAAAAAAATGGCATTAACCAAATTCTATTTCTATTTGAATAAAAACAATCCCTAATAAGAATGATTAAATAAATCATGGGAAAATAGTATTTGGAATTTACCCAAGTGGATTAAAAGTCATTTTAAATGGAATCAAGGAAATCACCTAAATAAAAATTATGGAATTAAAACCATAATTGATTTCATTGGAATAAAAGCAAATACCAATTTAAATGATTAATCATAATAAATATATTCCAAATAATTCAAGGTGAATTATTTGAAACCCTAATAAATAAATAAAACCTACTGAATAGGTTTGGTAAAAATTTGGATTTCAAATAGAGTTTTAAAACACATTAAAACCTATTTGAATTAAAGACAAATGTCTATTTATAAAATAAATAAAATACCCTAAAAAGAATAAAAGAATTATTCTAAATTTGACTTCAGAATATATTAATAAACAATATTTGAAAATACTCAAAGTTTGGTTGAAGTTTGAAATCAAATTGTTTTTTGAAAAGTTTAAACAAAATCAAAACAGATAAATAGAAAAAGAAAAGGGAAAAAGATTTTGTATAAAAAAAAGTGAAACAGACCCCAGCCCAGCCAGCAGGCCCAACTAGCCCAGCAACCCACTCCCACTCCCTCCCCCGAAACGTTTTCTTTTACTCGGCAACGAACCCACTCGGTTACTGACTGCCTTGAACCACTCCTCTCTCTCGCTCGCTGACGCCAGGCCCCACTGCCACCTCATCGTCGTTCTCACCCGCGGCTGACCACGCCCGGCCGTTCTGTCACTGTTTCTTCGAGTAAATACGCAGTAACGACGCCATTAAACAGCCCCGCGATCATGCGTACATAAGTGCCTGCCCTCTCTCTCTCTCTCTCTTTCCCCTCACTCGCCGCACCTCCTCCGCCCCAGGGCTGCCCAAATTTCTCTCGACAACTTCCACTGCTCCGGCGAGTTTCTCTGTCGATTCCGGCCACCACCGTCAGTCTCACTGCCTCCAGAGCACACGAGCTTGCTCACCATCATCTCCTGCACCTGCCGGTGCCTTCCCCTCGCTCGCGCGTGCCCCTATCATCGTCTACTACTTCGACCAAACACGCCACCGTCTGCCATTTACTCCGGCGACCCTTTCCCATAAGTACTGTCCACCCCTTGCCCTTCTTTTGATGCTCACTTGTCTACAACACGCGTACGAAGCTAACAGCAACCTCCGTTTGCTTTCTCGTGCTCCGTAGCGTCGCCCTCGACGACGACTGACCGCACTCGACGCCAGGCACCTCTTCAGCGAGCAATTACGGTCAACCCCTTGAGCCCCTCGACAAACAACAAGCACGTTGAGCATCAGCAGCAAGCTGCGAACCCGGGGAGCCCCCTCTCTCTCTTCCGCGCATCCTGGATCATCAGCAACCTCGCCGAAGAGCGTCGCCTCCGCGCGCCACCGTCGAGCGCCGCCAGTTAGTGGCTGGTGTGCTGTGAACCGTAGGATGGTGATCCAGTGGATACGATAGATCCACTTAAAGCGAAGAGGTATGATGATCTGTGCCGCATGATTTGCATTAGATCCTACGGCCTGCATCGCTTGATCCGCGTGAAACGTTTTCAACCAATCAGAATAGGACGCATGGCCAGACTGTTTTACAAAAAAACAGTAAATGTTTTATTAGTTACTCAAAGTTGCAAAATTCATAACTTTCAAACCACACGTCCAAATTTTGCAAATTTAATATCAATGGAAGCAGCAAGACAAGTAATTCCCAACCATGCACTTTGTTTAGTAAATTGCTGTTGTTAAATTGGTTGTTTTTGGAGAAACTTGAATATGAAATTCTTTCTAAAATTATTTTTGTTATAAACCTTTGGTCAAATGGATTGTTTGAACCTACTGACCATCTAAAAACAACTTGTGGTTTCAAAAATATATTTTGCGAAGCAAAAGAATAAATCTTTGATTTAGAACATTTTTAGTTAAATAAAAATAATGTTTAATTATTAAAAATGCTTTTGGTGGAAACCCGTTGGGAAATGTTTTGATTTAAACTCTCTGACCCTAAAAACAAAGTTTTATGATTTACAAATATTTTTGGTGAACCCTATAAAGATTATTGCTTTGCGAAAGGCAATTCTAACCACTTAAAATATTGATTTGGTTTAAAAATGGTTTATAGGTAAATCTTTTGCAAATGGTTTTGCCACTTATATAAAATGACCAATAGGTGTTTTAGAGTGTTTATGACCTATTAGAAACCACATTTCCAAATAAAACAATCTTTGGCATGCTTGCATGCATTGCTTTATTTCTATTATTTTATGTGATGTTTGCTTGAATGGTAGATTGAATTTGTGCCTTGCTTGATTGAATTGTAGTGATTTGAAGAGTGTGAATATTGCAAGGTAAAGGAGAGAACTTATATTCTCTACCAAAAAGGCAAGTGATGCTCCATACTTTGTCCCACTATTTTCACTATGCATTACTGATGTTTTTAAGTAGGACTTTCATGGAATTTTTGCTAAGTATAAACTATGCCATGGGAAATCCTAGTAGATGAAACCTTAGTAGAAATTTCCTAAGTTAAGATTCCTACTACTATCATGCTTAGCTTAGCTAGTAGAAAACAACGGTGGAAAATATATTCATACTACTCCCCTGCATCAATATTGGGTGGTTGCCATTGTGGAACCGAGGCTGCCTGCTGCTCTTTTTGATCATTGGAGGAATCAGGTACATCAATTTCTGGTTGGGGCGCTGAATCGCCATGTGGTTGAGGATCAGCCTAGTGTCTTTGGTGTTGGTCTGTTCCAACTTAATGGTCCCAATGCTTCTCATGCTCTTGTTAACCATGGACATTATTAGTTGAACGGTAGCTTTGTCAGATTTGTTTTCTCTAATGATACGGAGAGTCATAGAGCTGAACATGGTTTTCGACATGGTTGGCTGATGTTTTTGGGGGTGCCCCCAGATTACAGAACTGATGAGCACATTGCTAATGCCGTCTCCACCTTCAGAAAGTTTCACTACTGAAATAGTAATAACCCAATCAAAGATAGAGTTCTTGTTTATGCATCTTTCCATTCACCTGCTTTGGTTCCTCGTGATGTGTACTTTGGTAAATTTGCTTCAGTGGGAGGGGTTATTGAATCTTGGACTGCTGCTGTTTTTATTCTTTCAGCTCACTTTGCTGATAACCTACCTCCTGATGTGGATCAGATGCCTCCTGATGGCAACCCTCACCCCCTCCCTGGAGATTTGGCTGTTAATAACAATATGTGGGTGGGACCTCAATTCCCTGAAATTGGCTGGGACCATGCTCATTGGCAGGACAATAATGGGAATCATGAGGCTAATGGGCAAGATCCACAGAATCAAAATAATATGGAAGAGGAGCAAGAAGCTCAGGATTCCCACGAGTCTATTGTGGTTGAGGATTCTGTACATGCAAACTCTTCTAAGGTGGCTCCTGTTGGACAGGAGCTTCAGTTGGGTCTAGGGCAAGTGGCAAATAACAACCCTTTGGGGCCTATTGGACCTCACCAAGTTTTCTATGATTTTTCTGCATGTGGGACATGTACATCATACTGTGGGAACTGTTCTGCCTCCTGATATGTTATGGAGAAGGTTTTTTGATGGAATGCTACCATTGTTTTTGTCTTCCAAGCTCCCTTTAGCACTGCAGTCATCTCCTTTTCAGATGTTAAAAGCTAAGAGATCTTGGTCTGAAGCTTTCTTTCCATGGACTGATCTGTTTCAACAAGATTAGGTACCTCCAATTGGTGCTAATATGCCCTCCAGTGACAAGGTTTTAAAGATTTACAAACAAAAGCCAGTTGAGACTCAGACTACTTCGCAGGTGCAGCCTGATCAGAGGGAGCCAATTTTCTTGGCTACTAGTGAGAATACTCCTAAAGCAAAAGTTGTGAAGAAGAAGAAATTAATTGTTCAGTCTTCTGAGAGAAGATTCACCAGAAGTTTGCTTGCTTCTCAAGGGATGAGGCCAAAGTCGGTTACTGACACTCCTACAAGACCCAGGAAGCGTGGACGTGCGGTCTTGCTTGTACCACATTTAGCAGATCCAAGTACTTAGGGGGATGATGACACTGATCAGTCTCATGAGGTGCCTCTGTCGGTTACCCCTCTGCATATATTGCAGGCTGTGGGGTCACAGCTCGGCATTGATCAGTAGGACCTCACGAAGGAGAAGCTTGAAGCCAATCCTGATGACAAGGTGGACAAAGTTTAGCTATGTGTAGGTACTGCTTTTGGAAGGTTAGACCATTATCCATAAATGGTATATTACAGTCTGTCTGTCTTTACTTTGAACCAAGTTTGTCAGTTTCTCAAGTCTGTCAGTGTTTCAAGTCTGTGTCTGGTGTTGTTTATGTCTTTGTTTAGTATCAGGTTGAGAAAGTTATATCTATATCAGTGTCAGTGGTCAGTGGTTTTGTGGTACTTGAAACTATGTCTCAAGTTGTGTTTTCAAATAGCCTTTGTTTTTAATGAATCATATTACCAAAAGGAAATGGCGTGTACTATGTTGGAATGTGAAAGGGCTTAATGTGGAAGTTAGGCAAAGATCAGTTTTTAACAAGATTAATGAGAGTGAATGTGATATAGTTTGCCTGCAAGAAACCAAATGTGAATCTTTTGACTGGAGATTTATTCGCAAATTTTGTCCCAAGAGGTTGGATAATTTTGCTTATGCATCTTCTGTTGGTGCCTCGGGGGGAATTATTATTCTATGGAACTCTGCAATTTTTAATGGCATTTTGGTTGATACCCAGCGTTTTGGTGTGATCATCAAATTCACATCATCACATAATAATGATGCCTGGACACTTGTTTCTGTGTATGGACCATGTACTGGGGTTGAGAGAGATTTGTTTGTTTCATGGCTATATAATTTAAATATTCCTTCAGATGATAATTGGTTTATTATTGGGGATTTTAACTTTATTAGAGCACCTGATAACAGAAATAGACCTGGTGGAGATTTAAATGATATGTTCCTTTTTAATGAGATCATTGGGCACCTGGGTCTGCTTGAATTGCCTTTGAAAGGTTGTGCATACACTTGGTCTAATATGCAAAGAACACCCTTACTTGAACAGTTGGATTGGTTTTTCACTAGCACAAATTGGGTATCTGATTATCCTAATTCTATGGTTCTACCTTTGGCTAGAAATGGGTCTGATCATACTCCCTGTGTGGTTAATATTGATACCAATATACCTAAAGCTAAGATTTTTAGGTTTGATAACTTTTGGGTTGATCTACCTGGGTTCCAAGATTGTGTGGCCTCTTCTTGGAGTAAGCAGTCTTTTAAAGCTTATAGTTCATCCATTTTAGTGGATAAACTTAAAACTCTGAGACATGATCTGAGGAAATGGCATACCAGTCTCTCTAAACTGAAATGGCTAATCAAAAAAGGCAATGAGGTCATTTTTTACTTTGACTCTCTTGAAGAGATTAGGCCGCTGTTTCGTACTGAGTTTAACTTCAGGAAAATTGTGAAGGTGCACCTGGACAGGTTACTACTTGCAGAGTGTAATTACTGGCGTAAAAGGTGCACAATACGCTGGATACAACAAGGTGAAGATAACACTAAATTCTTTCATGCAATGGCTACTGAACAATATAGAAGAAACGCCATTTCTGCCTTAAGAGATGAGAATGGGGTGGAACACTCTGATCATGAGTCTATGGCTAGGTTACTTTGGCAGAATTATAAAGATAAGATGGGATGTTCTGAGGGAATTTCTATGCAATTTGACTTAGGTAATCTGTTACAAAAAGTGGAGGGGTTGGATGATCTGACTGTTCCTTTTACTAAGAAGGAGATGGATGAGGTGGTGACCTCAATGCCTGTTGACCGTGCTCCTGGGACGGATGGTTTTAATGGCCTTTTCGTTAAGAGATGCTGGCCTATCATTCAATCTAAATTCTATCAAATAGCCAAGGATTTTCATATGGGAACTCTGAAACTTGAGAATATAATGGTTCATACATTACTCTGATTCCTAAAAAGCATGCTCCTATTGAGGTTAATGACTTTAGGCCAATATTGTTAACCAATGTATGTCTCAAGTTCCTAACTAAACTGGTTGCCAATAGGCTCCAGGATAAGATTCTGTCTTGTATTCACAAGAATCAATATGGGTTTCTAAGGAATAGGTCAATTCAAGACTGTCTGGGTTGGTCTTTTGAGTATTTGTTTCTCTGTCATACCTCTAAGAAGCCTATCATTATTTTAAAACTGGATTTTGCTAAGGCTTTTGATACCATTGAGCATGAGGCTATCTTGGAGATTATGAAGCACAAAGGTTTTAACTCAGTTTGGATTGGCTGGATGAAAGCAATCCTGTCATCTGGCAACTCTTCTATTCTGGTCAATGGGATCCCTGGTAAACAGTTTAAATGCAAGAGTGGTGTTAGACAGGGAGACCCTTTGTCTCCTATTTTATATACCCTGGGATCTGATTTGCTACAATCTACAGTGAATGAGCTCTTATGCTCTAGTGGTATCAGTTTGCCTATTGTTACCAATGAGAATGATTACCCAATAATACAGTATGCAGATGACACTTTGATGAGTATGCCTGCTGATATGATTCAACTTAGGGCTCTGAAGGTTTTATTGCATAAATTTGCACTTTCTACTGGCCTTAAAATTAATTATGGCAAATCAATGATGGTCCCCATCAATGTCCCTGATGAACAGGTGAAGGAGCTGGCTGAAGAGTTTGGTTGTCTTGTGGGGTCTATGCCTTTTACCTACTTGGGGATGCCTTTGGGTACTACTAGACCCACTATAGCTGAAATGCAACCTTTGGTGTGCAGACTTGAAAGGAAACTCACTTCTAGCTCTAGTTTTTTATCTCAGGGGGCTAGATTACAGCTCATCAACTCTGCCTTCTCCTCAATGCCATTACACTTCCTAAGTTCCTTGCAACTGGCTAAAGGATTAACTAAGTAGTTAGATCGAATACTGAAGCAATGTCTTTGGAGGAAGAAACATGATGAGCCAAAGCATGCTTTGGCAGCATGGGACATTGTCTGTTTGCTGAAGGAAAAAGGTGGACTTGGTGTTATTGATTTTCAGAAGAAGAATGCTTCTCTGCTCATTAAATTTCTGGATAAATATTATAATAGTAAAGATATACCTTGGGTCAAATTAGTGAAACATGCCTATTACACAGATAAGGTGCCTCATGCTGAAAATTTATGTGGTTCTTTTTGGTGGAAAGATGTTTTGAAACAAGTGGATAATTTTCGAGGGGTGGCAGCAGTGCACCAGGGTAGTGGAGACTCTTTTCTGTTTTGGTCAGATAATTGGGAACTAAATGGATCTACCAGGCCTTTCAAAGAAAGATACCCAAAACTTTTCTCATTTGTGCTCAATGAGAATTTATCTGCTGCCCAGGTTTATTCTACTGAGGATATCCATGATCTATTCTATTTGCCTCTATCTATTGAGGCTTTTCAGGAACTGAGAGAGATTCAGAATGTGATGGTGGCTAACCCACTTTCTACACAGAAGGGTGTATGGACTTATAGATGGGGGGACAGTTATGCCCCAAGTAAACTTTATAAGTGCATTTTTGACAATATAATGGCCCCTAAGGTTTATGTTTGGTTATGGAAATCTTTTTGTACCATGAAAACTAAGGTGTTTGCTTGGTTACTTCTAAAGGACAGATTGAACACCAGAGATTTATTGCAGAGGAGACATTGGAACGTTACTGATGATATACATTGTGAACTGTGCCCTTCCAGAGCATATGAGGACAGATCCCATCTTTTCTTTGAGTGCAATTTCAGTGCTAGGATATGGAATTACTTACAAATTGTTTGGTTACCTCTTGGAGATCTGCAGTTGATTGTTGCAGCAGCTAAAAGATCTTTTGGTCATCAGTTTTTCATGGAAGTCTTGATCACTGCTTGCTAGAATATTTGGTTAATTCGAAATGATAAAAATTTTAATCATCAAAGACCATCTTTCTCTCAATGGAAATCAAGATTTATTCATGACACCAATCTACTTCAATATAGAATTAAGAAGAAATGAAGAGCTTCTCTGCTAGATTGGGTAGATGGTTTGCACTAGGGATCAAGACATGCTTAATGATCCTGCTTGTAATTAGTAGTACTAGTAGTAGTTTCTTTCTTTTAGCTTTAACCCTTGTAAGTATTTTTTTTGACTCTTTGTACTCTGTTTTTTTCTATTAATAAATTGCTGTGGGGCTTTTGCCTCACAGTCTCATAGTCAAAAAATATATTTCTAAGTCAAGGACTTGTGTTTTGTTTAATAAAACAACTAAGTGAATGAATCACCTGTGTGGAATGGAAGGAATGCTTTGTGTTGAGTGGTTACACAAGGCCCATTTCTATGGTTTACCTTGTGTATCTCACTTGTGGATGGCCACCCACGAACAAAGATATTTGAGATGTCAAATGTTGAGAAGCTTCAAGTGCAGCCACTTGGCATTATGGGCTCTGCTTGGATCATATAGGTTGCAATAACTTAGCCAAATGGACAGTTGGTGGTAGGGGATGATAGGTTGGAACACGTCCATTCTGGTCTAAGGGAAGGCTTCTGAAAGATCTTGTCTTGGTGAAGATCAAGTCTTGTGGGGAAAGTGCACAACCTCTGCAGATGGAAGAATCTAAGTACTTAGCCATGTCCCTAGTATTGGACAACATGAGCATCAAGACATGGAAGCTATCAAGAATCTCCTCATCCCAATTTCTAAGTTAAAAACTTGTGGTTGAACAAGGGTTGAAGGTTCACCAATTTCTATTGGTGGTTCCTTGGGTGTTTTTGACAAGCAAAAACTTAGTGTTTTCAAATGATAAGGAAAATCTATTTTGAGCAAAGCAAGCCTAAGCTCCACTTAGCCAAATTCATATAGATGATAGACTCCACTATACTACCATAATATCACTTGCCAATACAATTCAAATGTATTGACCCTTGTGTCTGTAACTTATTATGTTGCAGGTTTGTTTCATGTTAGTGAAGTGTGTTGAATAGGATTACAAGTCTACAACCAACATGTTTGCCTGTGGCACTTTGAAGATGAAGGACCCCATGCTATATAGATATTCTGCTGTATTGTAATGTGATAGCCAAATGAGCTATGTAAGATGTAATGGATTACTTTATTCCTAGTTATAAGTTGTATTATGAACTTTGTTTCTTGATATTACATATTAACTATGGATGCTAGCTATTGATCCAGGGACTAGCATTGTAAACACAGGGATCTCTACCTTATGAAAGGTTGGGACCTCTACATGGTCATGAGTGGTCCCTTCCTCACGGCTTCGTTGATGGAGTTCATCTACAAATATAGATGAGAAAGAAGATTAGTGTGGAATTTTCTAAGTGTTGAAATTTTTTCCTTAGTGGTTTCTAATCCAATCCTAGGGTCATAATCCTACAGGAAACACAGTGCTCTCATACCATCTATAAGACCCCACCTTTATAAAGGTAATGGTCCCTATGATTGCAATGCTAGTCCCTGGATCAATTGCTAGCATCCACAGTTTAAGATGAAGTACACAGAAACAAAGGTCATTATTACATCGTCATTCCAGAGATAACATAGTATTTTACAACTCCATATCCATAGGCTACTACAAGAGTTTAACTTAACAACATAAATAAAAGTCTTCATCTTCACGTGCCGCAGGCAAGCATGTTGAGTGTAGACTCATAACCCTAATCCTCATCAGAGTAACCTGCAACATCACAAGTTACAGCCACAGTGGGTCAATACATTGGAATAGTATTGGCAAGTGATACCTTAGTAGAATATTAACATCTAGTTACTACATGAATTTGGCTAAGTGTAGCTTAGGCTTTCTTTGCTCAAAATAGGTTTTACCTATCAGTTGAAAACACTAAGTTTTTGTTTGTCAAAAACTCCCAAGGAACCACCAATAGAAATTGGTGAACCTTCACCCTTGTTCAACCACAAGTTTTAACTTAGGAAATTGGGATGAGGAGATTCTTGATAGCTTCCATGTCTTGATGCTCAAATTGTCCATTACCGGGGACACGGCTAAGTACTTAGTTTCTTCCTTCTGCAGAGGTGGTGCACTTTCCCCACAAGACTTGATTTTCACCAAGACAGGACCTTTCAGAAGCCTTCCCTTAGACCAAATGGATGTGTTCCAACCTATCACCCACTACAACCAACTGTCCAAATGGCTAAGTTATTGGAACCTATATGATCCACGCAGAGCCCATAATGCCATGTGGCTGCACTAGAAGCTTCTTAACATATGGCATCTCAAATCCCTTTGTTCCTGGGTGGCATTCCACAAGTGTGATACACAAGGTAAACCATAGAAATGGGCCTTGTGTTACCACTCAACACAAACCAATCCACCATTCCACCCAGGTGTTTCATTCACTTAGTTGTTTTATTAAGCAAAACATAAGTCAAAGACTTAGAAATATTTTTCCATAGCATATATATGTAATCCACCCTTGTTTGCTACTAGCTAGGCTAAGCATGGCAATAGCAAGTATCTTAACTCAGAGAAATTCTAACAATTCTACAACTACTATGATTTCCCAAGCATACCATATATATACTTAGCTAAAATTATCATGCAAGCTCTATACAAAATATTTCTAATGCATAGCCAAAATATTGGGAAAAATTATGAAGCACCACTTGCCTTGGTAGTTGGGGGAGTAACAACAATCCTCACAGTCACAATCTCCACTAGCACAAAAATCTATACAGAAAATGATAGCACCAAATTCACATATCAAATAAACAAGCAAAAATATATGAATGCATGCAAATGCCATGTGATGATTTTTCTAATCCAAACAAGACAAGTGAAACAGTACTGAACAATAAACAAAACAATTATACACCAAATAAACTTAATTTGGCCTTTAAAACATTTTCTATATAATTTTTATACATATAATAAGCCTACAAATGTTTCTGCAAATACAACTAATTTTACTTAATCAATTCATTAAACAAAGTGCATGGTTGGATAGAATTCTTTTTCCTGATTCCATTGATATAAAATTTGCAAAATTTGGACGTGTGGATCAAAAGTTACGAATTTTGGAAGTTTAAATCACTAATAGATCTAAATTCAGATTTTAAATCTAAACCCTAGCCACGCGGCAGCTTCTGATTCGCTGATACCGATTCGCACGGATCGATCGATGAGGGCCGTTGGATTTAAGTGACTACGCACGGCCCAGATATAATCGTACCGCTTCACTTAAGTCATCTATCAGACGTGTTGGATCTAGATCTAACGGTCCAAAGCTACCAGACCAAAATCGAGCGGCGCTGCGATGGTGGCTGGCGGCGGCGCGCTTGGGCGGTGATGCTGCCGGCGATACAGGAAGCGAGGAAGGCAGTGGAATAGCTCACTGAGTTCGCGTGATGACGTTGGTGCTCAAGGTGGTCTTCGTTGGCGAAGGGGCGTACGAGGTCGTCAGGGACTGCTCGCCGGAGTCGCTTTTGTCGTCAGGCGCGTACTGCTGAAGACGGTGGCGACGCTACTGGCCACACTAAGGCATGAGAAAGGTTGCTTTAGATGTGGGCAGACGAGGCGAGTGTGTGAGCATGAACGAGAGGGGGAGGCGCAGTCAGTACTAACCAGGGGAGCTCGTCAGAGTTGATGGCTTCGTCGGGCACGTGCAGTCGTTGACGTTGGCGAGGTTCGGGATGGGCCTAGCACACACCAGTGGTGTTAGAAGATGCACAAGGCTGCAGTGATCATACTGGCAAGACTAGGAGGCAAGGGGCGGGGAGTGCTCACCAGAATTTACCGCCAGAGATGCTCGGTACTGCGGTGGCGCGAGCTCGATTGTGGACAGCCTAGCGGCGCTCTGGGGTTGGTGAGTGAGGGGAAAGGAGCGGAGTGGGGAGGGGTTTAAGTAGCCAAGCGAGGAGGAGGAATTACTCCGGGAATCAAGCACAATCAATCGGATTTGATTCGGGGAAGAAACAGCAGAGAGGAGCTGTTACTCCGGCGCGTGATTGATGACGACGCTGATGTGGCGGTGGGTCTGGGGTGTCAGCAAGTGGGTGTGCGCGGGCAGAGTGAGAAACATAGAGGAGAGCGGAAAGTTCCCGGGTGGGCTCGTGGGCTGGTTTTGCTGCTGGGCCTGATTGGTGGCGCCGGCCATTTCCTTATTATTTTCACTTTTTCTTTTTCTAAATGATTTTCCAAGAATCTTTTCAAATGATTTCAAATGTGTTTTGAATTCAAATCCTTTCTAGATTTTTGTAAAGTGGGATATGTACATATTTGAATATAAAACCTTGCTGTTCACTAAGGTTATAATAGCCCATTGAATTTAAAAATAAAACCATACCTTAATGATTTATTTATAATAGGTATAAGAATTAATTTGAATTCATATTTTTGTTTTGAAAATCTTAACAAACTTTGGGAAACAACCTACAAACTTATATTCAAACATTTTCTGGTTAAACAAGTGTTTTCCGATTAAAGAGTAGAAATAAAGCCACTGCCTCATATACATAAAATAATAAACCACAAATGCTTCTTGTTTTTGAAATCTTATATGAAAATGATCCTAAAATGATTATGAATGCATGAATGATATGCAAACTTTGAAATCATGATTTTTGGGATGTTACAGCATGAGTAGAGCTTACTCATACAACTGGAGGCTAGGAAAAGACTAGGAGCAACCAACTAAGAGAGCATAATGGCCATAATCATGCAGAGCAACAAAGCATACTAATCAAAGCAAAGAGTGGTACTAAAAGTCAAGGACTAAATGATCATAGAGGCTAATGGTGACTTGTCATAGTCATAACATGGTGTGAGCATGTGCCAAGTTAACCCAAGCAAAGCATCAAAGGAGAATACCACAATACTATGCTTTTGCATGCTAAAACAACACATAATTTCTTCAAGGCACACTAAGCAATCCCAATTGTTTGGAACAAGACATGCTATAGCAATAATCACTATGCATAAGATCAAAACAACACCTAGCATGTCATGCTTAAGTCTAAGTCACAGTCAATGCAAGCTCCTCTTGCACTTCAAGCAAGAAATTACTACTCCTTTCCAACACCAAGCAACTTATTTGCAAAACAACACAGCGAGAACGGGGGTCCAAACTACTTTATTCGAGCAAATTAAACAACCTAAGCAAAGCAAACAAAAACTAAGATGCTCCAAAAACAACACAACTATGCATGAAACAATAAAAACGAAGTGTCTAGACAGACCTGAGCTTTTTATTCATGAAGAAGGGGATGCCTTGGGCATCCCCAAGCTTTGACGCTTGTAACTCTTGGATATTTCTTGGGGTGACACCATGGTGGAATCCCCAAGATTGAGCTTTTGTCCTTTCTTCATCTCATTGCATCTTTCTCTCTCTTCACCTGAAATTTTTCCTTCACACAATGTTCATTAGCAACATTAGTGTATTCAAAAGATACTAGACCTCTGGCAAAGCTTTGGAACAGCAAGGCTTTTCAGTAAAAACACAATCTACTGTAGTAACTCCTTCAAAAATCTCAATTCACCTAAAGATAACTTAAAAAGGAATCTATAAGAAGAAAATGCAAATAATGGCAGAAATCTGTCAAACAGACCAGCAGGTAGAAACAGATTTTTTCGAACATCTTATTTTGCTCAAATCAAAAAGTTTTGAACTAGCGAAAGTTAGATAACATACTGGGGGATATATTAGTAAATTTTTAGCTCAATCCGAGTTAGAGATACTCCTCACGAATGTTTTTGGTGGAGGACAGAAATCTGTTTCAGGACAGCAACTCCCCAAATCTTACTTCCCTCTCATTAGAGGTCATTCTTGGCACAAAAAGCAAACAAAAAGGATAAGGAGAGGTCATTACTGAAGTAATAACTTCCAAGACTCAAGGAAACTCTTGGGTTATCTCCCAACAAGTACTTTTCTTTAATGCCTTTTAGTTAGGCTTGATAGCTTGAGAAGATGCTCACATAAGAATTGTGAATTGAAGTCAAAGAGAGCATCAAGAAGAAAATTCAAAAAACATTTAAGTCTAACTCACTTCCTATGCATAGGAATCTTGTATGCAAATAAATTCACAAATAACAAAGTGACAGGCATAGGAAGATGAAATGAGAGCAACTTCAAAACTTTCAGCACATAGAGAGGTGTGTTAGTACCATGAAAACTTCTACAACCATATTTTCCTCTCTCATAATAATTTTCAGTAGCCTCATGAATAAACTCAACAATATAGCTATCACATAAAGCATGCTTTTCATGATCTATAAACTCATAATTTCTATCAAGCTCAAAAACTGTGGGATTAAAACCTCCACAGGTTTTATCCAAAGTAGATATTTCAAAAGGATCCACAGGAACATAAAATTCATCCCCTTTTGGTAAGCATGGGGGACAATCAAATAATGTAAGAGGTAAAGATTACTCTCATTAGAAGGTAGGCATGGGTAGATCTGTTCTTCCTCCTTTTGTTCATCAGTCTCCTCCTCTTTTTTCATCTAATGAGCTTCCAGTTTTAAGAATTTCTTCTTCCATAGTCTCCTACAAGGCATTAGTCTCTTCCATTTGTGGAAAGCATCTATTAAAATATTCAAGAATATAGCCATTTGATTCCTTGTAATTGTCAAAGAAAAATTTGAGTATCTCATAAACCTCACATTCATAAGGTGCATCATCAGTATTTTCAAGCAAACTGGCAAGTTCAAATGCACCCTTGGAGGCAATAAATTCTTCAATTTGTTCCACATCATAAAAGTCATAATTCCCATTAACATAAGAGGATATGGTAACATTATCATTATACTCACATTGAAAGGGTAGGTGTTTATACCTCCTACAGCAACAAGCTTTATCAAAGCAATAAGTAACATTATAAGTAGAGCACACGTCTCTAGCAATAGTATTCAACTTATCAATTTCTTCCCATAAGTGTTTCCCTTTTTGTGACAAATGGTGTTCCTTATAATAATACTTTTGTTCTTCTGTGAACCCACCTCGACAATAAGAACTAGTTTCAAAGAAACCATCCATTGATAGAAAGCATGACCAAGCAAGGCAACAACAGACCATCAACCAGAGTAGGAACTAATTTTTTGTGTTTTTGAATAAATAAAGCAAACCAAACTAGACTAATTTTTTTGGGTTTTTTGAAAAGAGGAAAACAAAACCAAGCAAAATAAACAAATCAAACTAAAAACAAAGTAAAGAGAAAGGAAGTGAAGGACTCCCCTTGTGAAGACATCCTTAGCCTCCCCGGCAACATCGCCAAAGAGTCTTGATGATGCTCGACGTGGCACTTCATTGGTAACCCCAACCGTAGGTATGAAGAGCAAGAAGCAAGTTTTCCCTCAGTTCAGACCGAGGTTTTCAAACTAGAAGGAGGAAGGAAACGTCACATAGGTGTTGCAAGCAACACGGAGACCTGCACAACACAAACTCAAGACTTTGCCCCAACGAATCAGTGAGGTTGTCAAGCTCACCGGTTTGCTGTAACAAAGGATTAAACGCATGGTGTGGAAGGTAATGGTTTGCACCAAGTAAACAAGTAACAGTGGAAGATGTATCAATGGTAAAGATTGGACCGGGGTCCATAGTTCACTAGAGGTGCACTCCTTAGATAAAGAACATGGCATGAAGGGAAAACAAATTACAACAGGGCAATTGACAGGAACTGAGCAAGGCATAACAATGCAATTACTAGTCAGAAAGATCCTATGAGATTCGATTGGGCAATACAACAAGATACATAGACCACCATCCAACTGCATCTATGACTAGAAGTCCACCTTCAGGTTATCATCTGAACCCCCTCCAGTATTAAGTTGCAAGCAACAGACAACTACTTTAAGCAAAGTGTGTAAGGTAAACAGTCCACATGTTCCATGAACAAGAGACCAGTGTTTTCTCCCTAGTGGTAACAGAACATCTACAACCGAAGAGATTTATGTCACTTCCCTTGGAAACTAGAGGCATGAACCCACTATCGAGCATAAATACCCCCTCTTGGAGTCACTAGCAACTACTTGGCCAAGATAGCTACTAACAACGGAGAGCATGCAAGATCACAAACAACACAGAAATGATAGAATAATAAAGACAAAACCATTAATCAAACCAACATAATAATCTCAATATCCATCAGATTGCCGCAAACACAACATGCATGATTACAAATAGATTAGATCTTGATCATGAACGGAGCTCACAAGATCTATAAATGAAAGCACAAAGGAGGAGATACAACCATCTAGCTACTACATGGACCCATAGTCAAAGGTGGAACTACTCACGCATCATACCAGAGAGAAGGCATCCGGGATGATCTCTCCTCCGGCAGGGTGCCGGGAAGAACTTTAGATCCCCCGATCTAGGGACGATGGTGGCGGCGGCTACTGACGGTTTCGTGGAGATTTGATCAGGTACTTAGGATTTCTGCATCAGGGGGCTTCTTATAGGAAAAGGGGGAGGCCGAGGCGGCAGCTAGGGGCCCCACACCCCTCCCAGGCACGAGGCAGGTCCCACCCGTGCCTAGGGTGGGTTTGGCACCCTGGCCGGCCTCTCCGGATCCCCTCTGGACTTCTTGTTCAACACGAAAATTAATTGACTTTGACGTTTGTCCCGTCCAATTCCGATAATATTTCTTTACTAACTTTTCTGAAACCAAAAACAACAGAAAACAGGCATCTGGCACTGTTGCAACTTGTTAGTAGGTTAGTACCAGAAAACATGTAAAAAGCACCTCAAAGTGTAGACAAGCAAATCAAAGTAGATATTAAACAATCATGGAGCATCAAAAATTATAGATACGTTTCCGACGTATCACCCACTTTGAGTTCTATCCAAAGCGTGATGTTATGGGATAGCCACTGGAGGCACCATATCACCCGGAGCTGAAGCATCAAGTGGACCATCACACCTTCATGATGTATGACCGATAGAAGGAGTTGGACAATGCACGTTCCTACGCCAACCACAACTACGCCATCGCTGTTAAGAAGGACCAGACCATTGCCATGCTTATGAAGGATCGCTAGTCCCGTCGCCGACATCTTGACAAGAAGGATCGCATTATTGCCCACCTTCGTCACTAGGTGACACACTTGGAGGAGACCATCCACGAGAGGGACATGAAGCTTGAGGAGAGGGAGAATGTAGTGGAAGACCTCCGTGGAGACCCCTATTCCTATCTCAGTGATGATGATGACTTTCTGGAGGATCAAGCCATGGACTTATTCACCGATGAGGATGACTTCACCTTCATTGATGATGATGAGGATGATGAGGAAGCCACCGATTCCGAGGACTAGTAGCACTTGAGCACTAGCGTTAGTGAAGTTGTATCCGGTCCCATTGTATCATAGTGTCACATAATGGTTCCTAAAACCATCTGTTTCCTTGTTGTGGTGTGTGTTTGTATTGTGTGCTATGAATGAATGAATGAATGAGAAGCAAGTTTCTAGAAAAATCTGAGTCAAGCTTTGAAAACTTGTCAAAAACAAACCGCTAAACCTTAGAAAATTTCCCTATTTTCTCACGACCTATCTCAATCTTTAGATGCCTCGCGGAGGAAGCAGCTCATCCCCGGACCCAATGTTGCAAATGTTAGTTTCGGAATGCGAACCTGAAAGAGCCGAACGTCAAGCAAACTTAGCCACCCTTCAACACATAGCTCAGATGGCCAATAACCATCAAGGCCATGGAAACCAGTACAACCATGGATCCAATCTCAAGCACTTTCAGAACACCAATCCACCCGTCTTTAGTAAGTCCGAAGAGCCATTAGAAGCATATGATTGGCTGCAAACTATGGAGAACAACTTAGAAGTCGCAGGAGTGGAGGCAAATGAGAAAGTACTGTTTTCCACCCACTATCTAGCATGAGATTCAAAGAGCTTGGTGGAATAGTGTTCGCACCATGACCGGAGGACAGATGATGACTTGGGATGAATTCAAACTCAAGTTCAGCAGAACCCATGTGCCACTGGGATTAATCAAGAGGATGAGAGATGAAATCAGAGAATTGAAGCAAGGGACGATGACCGTAGTTGAGTACCATGACAAATTTCTGTCACTATCTAGGTATGGACCGGATGAGATTGACACTGAAGCCAAGAAGAAGGAGATATTCCTGAATGGTCTGCATAATGAGATGCAGGCATTGTTAGTCAATATCCTGTTTCCTGACATTGAAGCGTTAGTGGATTCTGCCATCCATATGGAAGGCAAGATCAACCAAGACAATGAGAATTGTAAGTGTCGAATGATGCATCAACCAGGAACCCACCATACCCCAAAGTATCGCCCCAACCCATCTGCAGGATTTGCCCCAAGAAATAATAGACCCCCGATGAACCGTCTGACCTATCCCAACCGTGGAGGAGGAAACCTAAGGCCCAAAGGAAATCACAACAACCCCGGCAACCCAACAATTTCAACCGTGCACCGCCCAAGTTCAACAACAACAATGTCGCCACCAACACCAGTACTGCCCCAAGGACTGGAAGAAATGTTGTTCCTGTTGCAGGAAAGGACAAGTCTCAGGTGACTTGTTATGAATGTGGAACCAAGGGTCACTATTCCAATGAGTGCCCCGAGAAGCTTGTAGCAGCCCCCGATTTGAATGCCTAGCTCAGCAGTAGCGTCGTGTTCAGCCTGGAAAGAGATTTTCCCTAGGGAATTCGCTCAACCGCAACCGCCGTCTGTTTCTCATGAATGCTGAAGAAGCCCAAGAAGCGCTAGATGTCATGCTGTGTATGTTTTCTATTAACTCAGTACTTGCAAGAGTGTTGTTTGATTCGGGAGCATCACACTCGTTTGTTACCGAATAATTTGCATGCACTAGTAAGATTCAACCAACAAAATTGAAGCATGTTATGATAGTTCAAATACCTGGTTTAACCACCAAAGCTAGACAAATTTGCAAGGCCGTACCTATCAGAATCCATGGCATAGATTTTTATGCTAATCTAATAGTACTTGGAACCAAAGGTTTCGAAGTAGTACTAGGAACGGATTGGATGTCGAAACATAAAGGCTTAATTGACTATGCCAAGAAAGCCATAACCATGAGCAGTACAACCGGAATATCAGTAGAGCATGTATCTGAAATCTTGCCCCGTCAATTCAAGTGCAACAAGAGTCTAGCCCAACCAACCATTGACCAAGTTAGAGTAGTATGTGAATACCCTGATGTATTTCCAGATGTTTTCCCTGTATTCCCCCAGATCAGGATATCAAGTTTACCATTGAACTAATCCCTGGAACCGGACCCATAACGTAGAGACCGTATAGTATGAACCCATCTGAAGGAGTGGTGCTGAATAAGCAACTGAATGCTATGTTGGAGATAGGACTGATTCAACCAAGTGCGTTGCCATGGAGATCACCTGTCTTGTTTGTGACCAAGAAAGATGGAGGTAACTGTTTGTGTACGGATTATCGAAAGCTGAATGATGTCACCATCAAGAATAAATACCCACTGCCGAAGATAGAAGACCTTTTTGACTAGTTGAATGGTGCCAAAGTGTTTTCTAAGATTTATCTTAGAACTGGTTATCATCAACTCAAGATTCGCGCAGAGGATATTCCAAAGACTGCCTTTACCACCAGATATTGACTGTATGAGTACACTGTCATGTCTTTTGGATTAACCAATGCCCCTGCCTATTTCATGAACCCCATGAATAAGATTTTTATGGACTTCCTAGATAAGTTTGTCATTGTTTTCATCGATGACATTCTGATCTATTCCAAATCAGAAGAAGAACATGAGCTACACCTGAGGACCATCCTTGGAACCCTTAGGGAGCATGAGTTGTATGCCAAGTTTAGCAATTGTGAATTTTGGTTACAGGAAGTAGGATTCCTTCGACATATTGTGTAGTCCGGAGGAATTGTCGTTGACCCTGCAAAGGTTAAGGATGTGGAAGAAATGGCAAGCCCCAACCACTCAAATCCAAGTTCGTGCATTTCTCGGATTAGCGGGATATTACCGCAAGTTCTTAGAAGGATTCTCGAGTATCGCAAGACCCATGACCCAATTGTTGAAGAAAGATAAGAAGTTTGAATGGACGGGCAAATGTGAAGAAAGTTTTCAAGAACTCAAGAAGAGATTGATCTCAGCACCAATCTTGATCATGCCGGATATCACGAAACCTTTTGATGTGTATTGTGACGCATCCAAGATCGGTCTCGGATGTGTGCTTATGCAAGAAGGAAAAGTCATATCATACCTATACTGACAACTGAAGCAACATGAGCAGAATTATCCTACCCATGACCTTGAACTAGCAGCCGTAGTTCTAGCCTTGAAAACATGGCGACATTTCTTATGGGTAACCGTTGTGAAATTTATTCGGATCACAAGAGCCTGAAGTATATTTTTACCCAGAAGGAGCTGAATATGATGAAAAGGAGATGGATAGAGCTAATCAAGGACTATGATTTGGACATCCACTATCACCCCGGTAAAGCCAATGTGGTAGAAGATGCCCTTAGCAGATTTCCATGTCGCTTGAACTCCATGATTCTAAAGGATCAACCAAGTTTGCACATGGAGTTGGAAGATTTCAGAATGGAGCTAGTAAGTGAATGATTTTTGGCTAGCATAGACTTCAACCCACTTTGATCAGTCGGATCAACGAGGCACAGAAAGGAAATGCTAGTATCGATGGAATCAAACGTCGTATCGGTACAGGGAAAGTACCCGGATTCACCAAGGATGAAAAAGGAGTTTAGTGGAACAAAGGACATATCAGTGTGCCAGCAGATTTTTAGAGTTGAAACAAGCTATTTTCAAAGAGGCCCATGAAACTCTTTATTCTATCCACCCTAGAGGAACGAATATGTATCAGGATTTGAAGGAGAAATTTTAGTGGCATAATATGAAGAGAGAAATCGGGACATACATAGCCAAGTGTGATATTTTTTAGAGACTCAAGGCAGGAAATCAGAGACCCGCAGGACTGTTGCAACCATTGCAGATTCCGGGATGGAAATGGGATTCAGTTGGAATGGATTTTATCACCGGTTTGCCTACATCAAGTAGGGGAAATGACTCTATTTGGGTCATAGTAGATCGACTGTCCAAAGTCGCCCATTTTTTACATTTCACGACCACTTATCAGAGTTCAAAGCTAGCAGAGTTATACATTGCTCGAATCGTCAATTTGCATGGAGTCCCCAAGAACATCGTATCGGATCGAGGAACCCAGTTTACCTCGAGGTTTTCGAAGAAAGTCCAAGAAGGATTAGGAACCCGACTAGATTTTAGCACATCTTAGCACCCTCAGACTGATGGACAAACGGAGCAAGTAAACCAAATACTAGAAGATATGTTGAGGGATTTTGTGTTAGAATATGGATCTAAATGGGAAGACTGTTTGTCGTTCGTAGAATTTTCATACCACAACAGTTATCAAGACAGTTTACAAATGGCCCCATTTGAATTCATGTAAGGAAGGAAGTGTTGTACCCCTTTTATTTGGTTGTAAGTAGGAGAGATTCATATTTTTGGACCCGACATCCAACAAGAAGCCAAAGTGAAAGTTCACAAGATCCGTGAGCACCTCAAGACTACCCAATCCAGACAGAAGAGTTATGCCGACAAGAGACATCGAGACCTAGCCTTCAATATCGGAGATTTTGTGTATCTCAAAGTGTCACCTTTGAAAGGAATGCAACGTTTCCAGCTCAAAGGAAATTTAGACCCCAGATATATCAGACCCTTCAAGATTCTGAATCGTCAAGGAGAAGTATCATATCAACTGGAACTGCTAGAGGAGATGTCAGCCGTGCATAATGTGTTCTATATCTCATTACTTCGCAAATGCCTAGAATTCCCGGAGAAGACAGAAGTACCCATCCATCCATATGGAGATCACCAAACCATAGAGAGCAACGATGACCTGATGTATCCTTAAGTACCCATCCGTATTTTGGAGGAAGCTTTTAGAACCACCAGGACCCGGAGTATCAAGTTTCTCAGGATCTAGTGGTGTAACCACACTGAAGAAGAAGCTACCTGGTAGCGAGAACACTACATTAGGACGGAGTTTCCAGATCTCTTTAAATCCTAGTTTTCTTTTTCTCAAATCTCGGGACGAGATTTTGTTTAAGGAGGGAAGGTTTGTAACATCCCAAAAATATTAATCAAGGTTATCAATTCCAATCACCCAAAATTAGGGTTAACAAAAACTTTTGTTAATTAAAATCATTATGAATGCATGTGTGTGTGTGTGATGAATGCATGAATGCTTGAATGGACTTGTGTGATTGTTATGAATGGCAAGGATTGGTTTAAAGATGAAAACAACATCATCTAAATCATTTCCAAGGAAAATCAAATCAGTAGAAATTAAAAAACAAACAAAAATAAGCAAATGGTCATTTTTGCCAATCTTGGTCACTAGGCCACTTTGAGTGTTTCTAGTCCAAGATTTCAAACATAAACAAATACAATTCTTTTCACCCCTTGCTAAACCAAGTAAAAATGAACCCAAGCCCACCTTGCAAACCCACAGAAATATTTGGCAACCCTATTCAAATGACACCTTGACAAATCCAATCAACTAGAGACTACCTAGTATGTGACCATTGCACCCACCAAATTTCAACCAAAATTCAAATATGAATTTCTTGCGGCCATTTCATCAAACACTTGGAGACAGAAACCAAATTTGGCCAGAATTCACTGTTTTGAGTAGTAATTCGTCTAAACATTGTTCACCATTGATCATCCTTGTCTCCCCAGTGCCAACCAATGCCTTGAACCAACCTAGCCCCTACCCAATGCGCCATGCCGTGCCAACCCGAGAGCACCCTTGCCAGCCGACCATGGATAGCTAGAAGGAGCAAGCGCCGAGCCTAGCCACCGTGTCTAGGAAGCACACCACCGTCCACCGCCACCCCCTGTCCATCCCTCGAGCCCTTCCAGGCACTGGACCACAGAGAACGCACTCGCCCATTTCTCTGCGACCATCCCGAGAGCGCGCTAGAGCGCCATGCTCGAAACGCTCGCACAGACCGCGCCCCGCCTTCACCGCCCGTCTATGTGATCAACACCGTCCCATGAGACCACTAGACAACCCCGTTCACCGATGCGCGACCCGTAGCCACTGTGCGTCATCAAAACCGCCGTCGGTGCCGCTCAGAGAACCAACATGTTGTGACCGAACCGTACCACCCCTTGCCGCGCCATCAAGTCGTTGAGGACCGCCAGGAGACCGCGCACCGTCCCCTACCATCATCCATGCCCATAGCTCGCTGTAACGCCGACCCCGACGAGCTCCGCTCGCACCCTTCGGTTCCCTTATCATAGTATAAATAGAAGCCTTCCCCGTTTGTTTTCTTCACACCATTCCACTACCACCTCTCAATGACCGTGCCCACTTCTTCCTGGAGCAAGGCGAGCATAGTATCTCCGGAATTTCGCTGGAGCCTGCCGCTGCTGGAGGAGAAGGGCGTCGTTGATTGGAGCCACCCCAGGAGGAGCCGCCAGTACGAGGAGAATCGCCGTCATCAACTTCATCGTTCTCCCCCATCATTGATAATCGCCTGAGCCCCGGTGAGCCGACATATACCCCCACTGGCAGCGCTAGGGTTCGAGCCCGCCGTGTTCTGTTCAACGACGAAGATGGCCGTGAGCCATTGATCCTTGATCTAATCCTACGGTCATAGTTTGTCTGTACCCCTTCGCACCCCCTGTCCCACTGACATGTGGGGACAACCACTTAACCAGCCCGCGCGCGCTGTGCACTGTGGGCCGGCCCAATTAGATTTCCCGCGTGACCCAGTTAGTTCAAATTAGAATTTTTCTATTTAGTTTCAAACCTAGTTCTGGCAGTAGATTCAAAAATCATTTTAGAGAGATTCACTGAACCAAATTGCATGAAACTAATTTTGTTAGAAAGGTATGGAAATTCTTATCCAAGCCCGTTGGATTCAAACCATTTGGAATTATAGATCACCTATAGTAAAAATAACAAGGCAGAAACTTTTCTGCATTCAAACATTTTTCAAAATTCAACCATAAAATCTTTTGAGTGGATTCAAACTCTCAAAAATCACATTTGATAAGACCTTTCTGAATATATAAAAATATATAGGTTTACTTGCATTAATACTGATCAAGCAATAAAAGAATGCCCCATAGGCAATTCTAGTCACTTTAATTAATTAAAATAAAAAGGTTAAACCTTATTAAATTGTGACACCATTTAAATCACACTCCCAAGTACTGAAATATGTTGTGATGACATGTGTCCACATGATCCCATGTTTCAATTGGAGAATATGAAATCTTAAGTAGTTTTTAAATAAGTAAAAATTCCTTTTCTAAAAAGAAATAAATAAAACTATTGCCTTAATCCTTGTGATGATTGTGATGATGCTAGATCATCTAGTGCAAACCCTTATGTGCTAAATGGAAGTAGCTAAGTATTGTTTGGTGATTGTGTACTTCGTATGTATTTATAGACTCTAGTATGGACTAAGGATACGAAGAGGAAGGAGACTACTACAAGGAAGAAGTCGAGGAGAACTTCAGCCACTACACTGCACGAGGCAAGCTTACACTTGAAACTTTGGAGGCCATCCTAGCAAGCTAAGACTTGCAACTTTGAAAGCTAGATAACCTATGCAATGCATTAGGCATGCTTGATTAGACAAACTTGACTACCCTAAATCCCAGTTTTACTTGCAAGCTTGATTATCTTATTCCTTTATCAAAGCTTTTTAGTTATGATTACTTAGTGACTTGTAAGTTTTGGAAGGAAAGCTAGCATAAAGAGCATAAAACTTGTCCTAAGTTAGGTAGATCTTGATGTCATCCTGAGGCTCGAGATTATACTTAGATAAGTCACACTTGATTATCACCCCTCATTAGTGTTTACCCCCAACTTTAGTGTCTATTGCTAATGATTATGAAAACCTTAAAACTTGAACACTTTAGGTGGGAATACTTGGTGAAAATGATTATGAAAACCTTAGAATGATGAGTCATTCTAATGAGATGTTTTGGACATGTGTTAGTGAACACAAGGTGATTTTGAGGATGAAAATGTTGAGGCATGAGCCTTAGCCCTTTATAAAATTGATGGTTGTCTGGATGCGATACCATTCCAAATTTACCATACAACCACAATATCCGAATTTGGGTAGGGCTTGACTAGAAGTTTATATACCTTAGTATGGGTTCCCTTGCGGCCGAGGTTTGAGTTGAGGCCACCTCGTGAGGATTGTCCACCTCTGCAGTTCCCAAGATGACAGATGGTCATGGTTGGGAGGCCAAACTCATAGGAGTGGTGCCTATACTAGGGCGTGTAATTGAAAGGTTAGGATTGATTATCCGCATACTGAGTATGGTGAATTTAGGATTGTTCCTGACAGAAGTATCGAATATTGCGGTGAATGTGTACCACCTCTACAGAGTGTCAAACTTTTCGAATAGCCGCGTCCGTGGTTATGGAAAGTTGGAGTGGCCATACTGTTCCATCGTCAGATGTTTTGAAAATGACTTTTGAAATGAATCATAACTTTGACTACACCACAACAGGGTTGTGAAAGTGAAAACTAAGTTCCCACTTAGGTGTATAAAACCTTAAACTAGTTTTCTTTTCTTCTAAAACTCAGCTAGAGATAAACCTGGATTTTTTTTAAACAACCTAGAGCTTAGTATTCCTACTCAAACCACTTACTTGTTAGTGATAATTTGCGAGTACTTAAAGAGTACTCATGGCTTTGTCCCTGGCTATTCCATTGGCCAGACTATGAAGAGGACTATCAGGATGATGGACAGCAGGAAGGTTATGACAACTAGGATCATCTCTCATCGTCAGCATTGCCTATGACCATGAAGATGGAGGCTAGCCCAAGCTACCGTTATTATATTATTCCGCTGCGTTGATTGTACTCAGACTAGATCATGAGATCCTTTATTTGTAAGACTTTATTATGGTTTGTAATGGATGATGAACTATGGTACCAATCTGTTATGTCTTGCAAAAAATGTAATGCAGGGAGTGTGAGGTATGGCATAATAGGCAGCTGAGATTAAAAATCCGGGTGTTGATAGATATTTTTACAAGCCCCTGATGTTTTGGAGGTCTTCTTCAAACTCATATTAGCCTACTTCCTAAAACGTGCAAAAGTATAAGTACAGGAACAAGACGAGCAAGGGACAATGTCGGATGTTAAGAAGCTTAGACAACAGTTAGTGCTTTGGTCAATGGAATACCAATCATTATTCTTTTCTCCGCCTCTAGAGAGGCGGTGGACTTCTTGTCGCTCCACGCTCCGTCTTCTTCTTGCCTCCGTTGGAAGCGTCAGGGGTGGAGCTCTTCCACTTACACACCAACAGAACATCATCGTCAGAAACAACAGTGACTTCCTTCATCTTGGGGTCGTAGACTTTGACATCCATGTTATCCCCGTCTATACTCTTTAACTGTTAAGTGAATCCCGAACTGTTAGATGCGATGGTAATGGCTAGACGGAAGAACTGGAGTATATGTCATACACGGAAAATAAAACAGGTACCTCTTGGCACGTGCCGCCCTCGAACATATCATAGGTGTGGTGAAGCCACACTTCCTGTCCTTCACCTTGATGATGTCTTTGAGGCGGAGCTTGATGGAGTCACTCGAGAAGTTATCCTCGGAGATGCGGAGGCTACCCTTCCTATCCTTGGTATACCGGTGCATCAACTTCGCGCGGTGCTACAGAGGCTGGATCTGCCTGATGAAGCAGCACATGGCTAGGTCCAACTCGGTCAGACCCGTGTCTACGAACCACTCTATCCGCCTTACAGCGCGGGAGGCTTAGTCGTCGGAGGGAAGGAGGGCTTGGGATCTCCATGTCGGGGCTTCAGCAGTGGCCCCATTAACAAAGTCCGGGTGTGATGCTTCTCGGCCAGCCAGAGGGATATCTGGGCCGTAGAAGTATGTCCTCTGCCAGTTTTTGCGGGACTAGTAGCCTACAATGTCAAGGAACCGCCGGCCAGGCCGGATCTTGAAGGTAATGGTTCCACAATTTCTGAGCTCATCCTTGCTCCCTCTGGCTTCCCTCTTGACGGTGAAGAAATATATAAACAGATCTAACCTAGGCCTAATTCCTAGGTAACCCTCAGAAAGCGTTGCATAGTTGCTAAGCGCGAGGATGCTATTCGGTGAAAGGTTCTGATGTTGAACCCAGTAGTGGCTAAGGACCTCTATGAAGAAGTCGGAGATTGGGAGGGAGACGCCATGTACCAGTTGGGATTTGAGGTACACCTTTTCTCCGGCTTAGGGAGAAGGGATGACCTTGCCGGCCGATGCCAGCTGCTGCTTGCCATTGGTGTGGGGAGGAAGATGACTATGGGATTGGGGGAAAGCTGGGTTTTTCTTTCGGTGTGCACGAAGAGCTCGAGGAGTAGTTTGCTGAAGGAAGAAGATGATGCGAGGAAGAATGCGGTGAAAGGATAAAAATTACCACGGTTATAATTTGTAGTAATCAGCATCAAGATTCGTGCAAGTTGAGTGAATGGTTGCTGCATGGACAGCGCGTGCATCGAAATTTCGCCACGTTCCCACCGCCGCCGCCAATGTTCCGAATCCTTCACGCGGGAAAAACGGCTATGATTGCGTTCTTTGCATGTGTGAGTTACGAGGCGTCGCTGACCTATGGTCTATGTCGCTCTACTGACATAGGCAGGTGAACCCTCCCATCTGAAGATTCCGGCATGGATGGATCTTGTCCGACTACGACAAGAGTATGATGGAAGATTCAACAATTCTCCGACATACATATTGGAGACAGAGAGCATTGCAGGGTTCTTGGTAGAACTACAAGATATTGCTTGACGATTTTCCGACATTCATCTAGACAAAGCATTGAACCTGAAGAGGCAAGACGGCACAAGATCTCGGAGTTCTCCGGGGGCTACTGTTGGGGATATGCTAAATGGGTATCACCATAGCATGTCTCTAATCCGGATAACCAGGGTGGCCCATAGTTTGTAGCAAGGCCCATGGCCTGCTGGGTGACCTAGTTAGATGGATCCAGAAGGGAGGCCCATGTCGGATAAAAGAAGGTTGCGGAGGAGTCACCAGCGTACCCGGAGGCTTGGAGTGCAAGACACATTAGACTAGTTGTGTACCGTGTAGGACTCTGTAACCTGTCCGTCTAGGACTTTGCCTGTAACCCTAGGATCTAGCAACTATATAATTCGGACCTATGGGAGCCTTTAGGGATAGAACAACTCATATCGTGCAAAGCGAACCAATCCTTGTAACTCGGCGTATTGCCATTATAGTGATTTATAGCATGAGTAGGATTCCGCCACCGTCGTGGGATCTGAACCTGGGTAAGCTGTGTCACCTCGTACACGCCAACCTTCCGCCTTACCCCACGTCTCTAAACACGACCTGTGAGGACCTCTCCATGGCGTACTCGTCGGCAATACCATGACAGCATCCACCCCCTCTCGATTTTCCCTTTTCCATAACCCTAGCCACCTCCACGGAACACATCCGATCCTGCCGCTGGTCGCCACCATTGAAGCTCAGTTCAAGCTCTGATCAAGAGCGGCCATCTGATCCGCCTTCAACGACCCGGATTAGATCCCCCATTGAACCGGTATCGGCGAATAAGGCTTCCCGGCGTGGCGTCTAGTCAACGTATTCAGTCAGCGCCACATCACTGCTGCGTCATTGCCCAGGTCAGCAGCCACGTCACCATAGTCAACTGTCAGTCAACACCTATTTAATAATTGATTATGGAAATTGAATTAATTGAAAAAAATTGATTTAATCTTGTAAAAATCATTATAAAAGATTTGTACATCCAAAAATACCATATAATATACCTATGGATTCACAAAAATATGTAGAATATTGTTGTGCTATTAGATCTGACTGGTACAGTATATATTTATTGTAATAATTTTAATAGTTTAATGGACGAACATAATAAATCATAGTAAATTATATGTATATCAAAAAATACAAATAAAGTGTCTATGGATTCTTAGTTCCGTATATGACATTAATATGTTGTTAGATCAAACTTTTGCAGTCTAGAATTACTGTAGTGATTTAAATAGTTTTAATGCCTTTCTAGAGTATTAAATTTTTAATAAATTATTTTTAGATCTGAAAATATAAATAATATGTCCCTAAATTCAAAATTTCCTTTTGATTACAGATCTGGTCTTATGTGTAATGTTTGGAGAAGTAAATATTTTAAGCGAATTAAGCTCTACTAAATAGTAATTAAATCGTAGAAAAAGATCTACAACTCTGATTAAGGTGAATCCAATTCCTACTGGTTCGTATTAATGTCCCCTATCTAGTATCCCAGACCCAAATTTAATACCACAGTTAGAACAGAATCTGCAACAGAACTATTAAAACCTCTTTATTGACAATCAAGAATTAATAATAAATACTCTAATGCACTAAATAATCTCCTGCATTCATTATGTGTTCTAGTAATGTTTAGCAAACTAATTACAACCATTCTGATACATTAAATCGTCATGCATGCATTTTTCATCATTGTTTTATTGTATTGTGCATCATTATGTTGTTTGAATGGTGTGTTTGTTGTGCTTTGGTCTAATCGTTAGATTGCGATGAGTGCAACGTTTGCGATTGTGACAAGTGAAACATTTTCTATTGTGAGGATTATCTGAACGACTATATCTACAACAAAGGCAACTAGAGCTATCATAAATGTCCTACTATTTTTCTTATGCATGTAGTATGATTTTTAGTAGTGATGTATGTGTAGGTGTTTTTACTACTATGTTATGCTATGACACCTAGGCATGATTGCCATATCTCCTTGATTTGATTTCATTTGAGCCATCGTATTATAGTTGCTTAGCCATGCTTATTAGATACGGAAAAGAGAATTCATGATTAATTATGTTATGAAAAGTTATGTTTTTCTATAATGAAAACAACTGGAATTTAATGAATCTTCTGGGTATGATGGATTTTGATGTTTTTGGATGGTTTTTTGCAGAAAGCACACCTAGACTTCAGAGATTGGACAGGTTTATTGTGTAGTAGCTTACAATATAACCGCATGTCATTATTTGTCTTCACTAAGTAGGTTGTGGGAACCTGACCCGACGTGACTAGCAGATGTAGGGGAGGTAGGTTGGTATGGATCCGTCCTGACGGCTCAGGGTTCTTCTTATGAAAAGTTTCGTCTTGGTTTTCTCTCTACCATGGAACAAAATGAGTGTAATGGTAAGAGCGGGTTGACTGGGTCGTGCGGGTAAAATGTATAACCCCTGTAGGGTATCTAAACTAAATATGTAGCCGTGTCCCCGATTATGGACATCTATGAGCAACTTGGCCTGGAACTGTTTGGAAGATATCATTCATCCCAATTTCTTAATTACTAAAACCTGATGGGTGAACATGGGTTTAGGAGCATATGAAGTTGGACTGTCTTATTTCTACATGGGTTTATGCTGGCCTGTCCTTAGAAGAGTTGTCTTGAAGAAAGAAATGTATTTTGAAAGTAGGAAAAGGTTATATTGCTTTTAGCAAATGAGCCTGAACTCCACCTAGCCAAATATGCATGTAGTTGCGAGATCCTTTGTACTCATTAGTTCTAGTTGCCAATACAATAAAAGTATTGACCTTCATAGGTCGCGAGACTCCACTCAACAATTGTTCGCATGTGGCACATTTGAAGGGTGGAGATCTACCTTGTATTCATTTTCTGCTGTGTAATTGAATATATAATGTAAATTCTGGATCATATTCGTTATATTTATAATGCACGGTTATAATTGGTATCATTTTGTATGGCGTGTGCTAGTGAACAGATCCAGGGATTAGCACTATACGCAGGAACTCATCCTTATCAGGAGAGGGTGTTACACATATATATTATATCATACCTCCCATTTCAGAAAATAAATATTTTTGAAGAATTCTAATAATTCTTTTTGCCTATTTTCTTAAATGGCAGAAATGAAAAAATAATGGTTTTAATTACTGTTTCTTCTCAATAAATCTTGGGAAAATTCTCAAAAGTATTATATGGAACTTGTGACCATCTCAAACCAAAAACCCCACTTTCCCAATTGAAAAATCTTAAATGACTTCATTAAAATAGATTTTGCACTTTTTGAATAATTGCTATCAAAATGGTCCAAAACTCTTATAAAAATCCCAAATAAATCATGGGTGTTTGCCTTGAGCATATCCATCAAAGCATAATAACCCAAGAATTTATTCATGATCATACAATGTGTCCAATTAGCATATGTGGCTAATTATGGGCAAACACTCCATCAAAACCCTTACCAAACCCCTCCCTTGATAAACACAGCAACTACCACTCCTCCTGGTTAGGCTACACTATAGCTATTCACTGTAGCTCACCCCTATCTCTTGTCCTTTGTTATTGGAAAGAAAGGAGACAAAGGGCCATATCTTGTCTTGCTCATTAAAAGCTTTTGCAACATCTACCATCTCACTTCCTGCCCTCTACACGACACCAGGGCACCCACACACTCTCTCCACCACCCTCCTCGCCCTATCCCTGAGCAACACATCTCGCCATAGCCCTTCCATTAACCAAGTCCACCCTAGACCCTCTCCTTCGTTTTATAAGATAGGAGGCCAGTACATTCCACCCCCGTATCCTCATTTCACTGCCTCACCATCACCTACCTCACCTAGAGCTCGATATCTCTACCTTAGCTTCCCATTGACGGTGGCTTAGTTGACTGTAGAGCCTCGTTGGGAGACCCCAAGAGCAAGGTGTGATGATCATAGCAGAATGTTTTCCCTCAGTTATGAAACCAAGGTTATCGAACCAGTAGGAGCAAGGAAACAACTCCAAGGTGTTGCTAACAACTTGGAATCCTGCACAACACAAACTCAAGAATTTTCCCCAACTTACAGTGAGGTTGTCAATCGCACTGGTATGCTAAAATGAAAGGATTAAACGTATAGTGTGGAAGGTAATAGTTGCTTCTAGAAAGTAAACGGTAACAGTAGATGATATATTAATGATAAAGATTGAACCGGGGTCCACAGTTCACTAGAGGTGTCTCCTTAAGATAGATAACATGCTGGGTGAACAAATTACAGTGGGGCAATTGACAGGTTGAGAAAGCATAACAATGCAAATATTAGACATCATGACTCTTATGATATTTGATTGGGAATTACAAAAATATACATAGACCGTAATCTAATTGCTTCTGTGACTAATAATCCACCTTCAGGTTATCATCTGAACCCCCTCCAATATTAAGTTGCAAGCAACGGATAATTACATTAAGCAATGTGTGTAAAGTAAACAATATAATTATTTTATGAACAATAGATTGTTGTTTTCTCCCTAGTAGCAACAGCACATCTACAACCTTAGAGATTTCTGTCAGTTACCCAGATTACTAGAGACATGAACCTACTATCAATCATAAATACTCCCTCTTGGAGTCACAAGCATCTACTTGGCCAAGATAGCTACTAGCAACGGAGAGCATGTAAGATCACAAATAACACAGACATGATAGAATCAATAATCAATCTGAACTACTATCTCAATATCCATCGGATCCCCGCAAACACAAGATGTATGATTACAAATAGATGATCTTGATCATGAACGGACCTCACAAGATCTGAACATGATAGCACAAAGGAGGAAAAAAACCATCTAGCTACTGTATAGACCCATAGTCCAAGGGTGAACTACTCACGAATCATACCGGAGGCTGGCATGGTGATGAAGAAGGCCCCCGAAATGATCTCTCCCCTCCGGCAGGGTGCCAGGAAGAGCTTCAGATACCACCCGATCTAGGGACGATGGTGGCGGTGGCTACGGATTGTTTCGTGGAGATCTGATCTGGTGCTTAGGGTTTTTGCATCAGGGTGACTTTATAGGCGAAGAGGCGAGGTCGGTTGAGGGCTAGGGGGCCTACACCCTGCCCTGGCGCGGCCTAGGGTGGACCCGCACCAGGGGGTGTGGCCACCTTGTGGTGCCCCTCCGTCTCTCCTCTTGACTCCGTGTTCTCTCCGGTAAAATATTGACTTTGTCTTTAGTCCCATCCAATTCCGAGAATATTTCCTTACTAGCTTTTCTGAAATCAAAAACAGCAGAAAATAGGCAACTGGCACAGGTGCATCTTGTTAATAGGTTAGTCCCAGAAAATGTATAAAAAATACCTCAAAGTGTAGAAAAAGCATAGCAAAGTTGATACTAAACAAGCATGGAACATCAAAAATTATAGATACGTTTACGATGTATCAAGCATCCCCAAGATTAACTCATGCTCGTCTTCGAGTAGGTAAGTGATAAAAAGAATAATTTTTGAGGTGACATGCACCATCACAATCTTGATCAAACCATTTGAAAAGCATTGAAAGGTGGGATCAAAGTACTGTAAACATGAGCATGAAAGATGTATCTCTAACAATAAGACATAGAAACTATGTTGCAACATGAAAGGATACAAACATAGATCATGAATAAAAATGCATTGAGAGACGTGTGTTTGTTTAACATATAGAAAACATAGCATAGTGGTATTCAGCTTGTCCCTTATGGAGTAGCAAAACATAAATGCATAGGACACCTTCAAAGTTCATAAGGGTGACTAGATACAAATAGTTCAATAACAAGCAATATCAACATTATGAATCAATCAATAAGTTTTGGGACAATGCACATAAAACTAAGAATGACAACTATGCTCTCTTAATTGGTGCATAAAGATAGAAGGTGGAGACTCAATATAAAAGTAAGAAGAAAGGCTCTTCATAAAGGGAAGCAGGGATTTCAAGTTTCATAAAGAGCTTCCAAAAATTATGGTACTTATTAGCTTTCAGCACTCATTGCCCCTATCATAAGCATCTTGAAGTGATTAAGGTTAAAGTGAAACAAATATGGAGTATATGCTTGACAAGTCATAAGTTGGAAATCTCATGTCCCTTGAGTACGAGGGACGTTCCTCATGCTTACCAACTTTAATCACAAGAAAGTTCTTGTGATTGTAAGTATATGTGTATCATAGAGAACCGCCAATGGGGTACCCCTTGCCCCATGACACAGGAGCTATCCCATATCAAAATGACCAAGCAACAGACAGTGAGCATCTCAGTGATCCTTTTATTTACCATGAGCATGGTGCATATATTTTTTTATCTTCTCTTTTTTTTCTATATTTTTTTCTGAGGATGCTTCATGGATTCCTCACTATGGTGATGCTGCAAGTTTCCACCATGATTAGGCATGGCTTAGGCTAGCGGACTAGGTGTTTCTCTAACAAATATATAATACTCCTTGAACTTACAGGCTCCCTTTTATTTCACACCACCGACATCCATAAACAAAAGAGTATGATATCAACTGGGTAATATGTACATGTGTTGAAAGCGTTCCCCATGACATCATGGTTCTGCTAATTCCCAACTTATAAGTGCAAGCATATACAACATAGATGACACAATGGTTCAAGTTTATTAGGGGCAAGAAAAATAAAGTTTGCCATCAAGTTTGTGAGAGCTTTAATCATTAATTTTCTCATAACAAGTTTAATTTGGAAGATAGATAAAACAAGAATATACTTGGAATGGTGTAACACACCATGCATAGGAATTTATAGTGGACTCTTTGGAATAACTTGGTTTCTTGGGAGTTGGACGCATGAGTAGAGCATACTCAATACAAGAAGAGGCTAGCAAAAGACTAGGAGTGACCAACTAAGAGAGCAATAATGGCCATAATCATGTAGAGCGACAAAAAATTATCAATCAAAGAATAAATTGGTATTAGAAGTCAAAAACTAAATTATCATAGAGGATAAAGTGGCCGATTCATGGTCATAACATGGTGTGAGCATGTGCCAAGTCAACCCAAAAAGAGCATAAAAGGAGAATACCACAATATTATGCTTTTGTATGCGAAAACAACGCATGATTCTTTCAAGGCACATTAAGCAATCTCAATTGTCTGGAACAAGTAATTCTACAACAATAATCACTAAGCATAAGGTCAAAAAAACATTTAGCATTACATGATAAAGTCTAAGCCACAGTCAAAACAAGCTCCCTCTTGTACCACTTAAGCATGAAACTTTCTACTCTTTTCTAACACCAATCAACTTATTTGAAACAACATAGCGAATGCGGGGGTACAACTAATTTATTCAAGTAAACTAAGCAAATGAAAACCAAAAACGAAAACTAAGAGGCTCCAAGAACAACACAACAGTGCATGAAACAACAAAAAACGAAGTGTCTAGAAAGAGACCTGAGATTTTTATTGATGAAGAAGGGGATGCCTTGGGCATCCCCAAGCTCTGACGCTTGTACCTCTTGAATATTTCTTGGGTGATATGGGGTGGAATCACCAAGCTTGAGCTGTTGTGCATTCTTCATCTCATCACATCATTCTTCCCCTACACTTTAAAATTTCCTTCATACAAAATTTCACACAATTCTTCATTAACAACATTAGTGCATTCAAGATAATAAACCTTTGGGTTCAGTTTAAACACAAGTAAAACATTCATTAAAACACAAGCTACTGTATCATTTCCTTTAAAAAGTTCAAGTGATCAATAAGAACTCAAAAAGAAACTGATAAAGAGGGAAATGCAAATAATGGCAGAAATCTCTCAAAACAGACCAGCAAGTAAAAACCGATTTTTTCGAAGATCTTCTATTGGTCAAATCGAAAAGTGTTGAACTAACGAAAGTTAGATAATAACCTGGGCATTTACTCAGAAAATTACATCTCAATCTGACATACAAATATTTTCATGAATTTTTACGGTGAAGCACAAAAATCTGTTACGTGACAGCAACTTCCCCAAATCTTACTTCTCTCTCATTAGAGGTTATTCTTGGCACAAAAACCACAAAAAGTTTTAGGAGAGGTTTTTACAGATGTAATAACTTCCAAGACTCAACAAAATAAAAACCTAAGTAAATTTGGGTTATCTCCCAATTAGTACTTTTGTTTAACGCCTTTGAGTTAGGCATAGAAAAATGCTCACATAAGAAATATGAATTGTACTAAAAGAGAGCATCAAGAAGCAAATTCAAAACACATTTAAGTATAACCCACTTCCTATGCATAGGAATCTTGTAAGAAAATAAATCAAAGACACACATAGTAACAAGAATGGGTAGATAAAACAAGAGCAACTTCAAAACTTTCAGCACATAGAGAGGTGTTTCAGTACCATGAAAACTTATACAACCATATTTTACTCTCTCATAATAATTTTCAATAGCCTCATTAATAAACTCAATAATATAAGTATCACATAAAGTATGCTTTTCATGATCTACAAACACATAATTTTTATTAAGCTCAATAATAGTGGGATTAAAACCTTCAAACCCACTTTTAACAATTTTATAACAAGATGACTGATCATTCTTAAGAGGTATGGGGTTCAAAGATAAGGTCAAGACCCCTCCAATCTCATTTTCAAAAGTAGTACTAATAATATTATCAACCAATATAGTACCATCATCTAGAGCTTTATCATAAACATTTTCTAAGCAAAACTCTTTAGTACCATGCATTTCGAAGTTAGGCACAAATAAAAGATTATCATAAGATTTATCAAAATAGCATGGATTATCATAGATAACCGGAGCACAATTATTATCACAAGTTTTACCCAAAGTAGATATTTCAGAAGGATCCACGGGAACATAACATTCATCCTCCTTTTTTAAGCATGGGGTATAATCAAATAATGTAAGGGATAAAGAGTTACTCTCATTAGAAGGTAGGCATGGGTAGCTACTCCATTCTTCCTCCTTTTGTTCATCACTCCCCTCCTCTTTTTCATCTAATGAGCTTCCAGTTTCAGCAATTTCTTCTTCCATAGGCTCCCGCAAGGCATTAGTCTCTTCCATTTGTGGAAAGCATATATTAATATATTCAAGAATATAGCCATTTTCTTCCTTGTAATTATCAAAGAAAATTTTAACTATATCATTAACCTCATATTTATATGGTGAATCATCAGTATTTTCAAGCAAACTAGCAAGTTAAAATGCACCCTTCCAAGCAATAAATTCATCAATTTGTTCCACATCATAAAAGTCATAATTTCCTTTAACATAAGAAGATATGGTAACATTATCATTATACTCATAGGAAAAGGGAGGTGTTTATACCTCCTACAGCAACAAGATTTATCAAAGCAATAAGTAACATTATAAGTAGAGCACACATTTCTAGAATGGTATTCAATTTATAAATTTTTTCCCATAAGTGTTTCCCATTTTGTGACAAGCGGTGTTCCTTATGATAATATTTTTCTTCTTCCGTGAACCCACCTTGCCAATAAGACCTAATTTCAAAGGAACCAACCATTGATAGAAAGCATGACAAAGCAAGGAAATAGCAGACCAACAACTATAGTAGGATTTTTTTTGTGTTTTTGGTAAGAAAAAACAATCCAAACAAATCAAAAGAAACTAAGAAAAACAAAAACAAAGTAAAGATAATGGTTGTGATAGACTCCCCTTGCGAGAATCTTCTTTCTCCCTAAAAGGTGAATGATGAGGAGGAAGATATTGAAGTTATCCTTAACTCCCCGGCAACGGCGCCAGAAAATCTTGACGATGGCTCAGTTGACTGTAGGGCCTCATTGGGAGACCCCAAGAGCAAGGTGTGATGAGCACAGCAGCAAGTTTTCCCTCAGTTATGAAACCAAGGTTATCGAACCAGTAGGAGCAAGGAAACAACTCCAAGGTGTTGCTAACAACTTGGAATCCTGCACAACACAAACTCAAGACTTTGCCCTAACTTACAGTGAGGTTGTTAATCTCACTGATTTGCTGAAAACAAAGGATTAAACATATAGTGTGGAAGGTAATAGTTGCTTGTAGAAAGTAAACGGTAATAGTAGGTGATGTATCAATGATAAAGATTGGAACGGGGTCCACAGTTCACTAGAGGTGTTCTCCTTAAGATAGATAACATGCCGGGTGAACAAATTACAGCGAGGCAATTGACAGGTTGAGAAAGGATAACAATGCAAATACTAGACATCATGACTCCTATAAGATTTGATTGGGCATTACAACAATATACATAGACCGTAGTCCAACTGCATCTATGACTAATAATCCACCTTCAGGTTATCATCCAAACACCCTCTAGTATTAAGTTGCAAGCAACGGATAATTGCATTAAGCAATGTGTGTAAAGTAAACAATACAATCGTTCCATGAACAAAAGATTGTTGTTTTCTCCCTAGTAGCAACAGCACATCTATAACCTTAGAGATTTCTATCACTCCCCCATATTACTAGAGGCATGAACCTACTATCGAGAATAAATACTCCCTCTTGGAGTCACAAGCATCTACTTGGCCAAGATAGAAACTAGCAGCAGAGAGCATGCAAGATCACAAATAACACAGACATGATAGAATCAATAATCAATCTGACATAGTATCTCAATATCCATCGGATCCCCGCAAACACAACATGTATGATTACAAATAGATGATCTTGATCATGAACAGAGCTCACAAGATTGAAACATGATAGCACAGAGGAGGATAAACAACCATCTAGCTACTGTATGGACCCATAGTCTATGGGTGAACTACTCACACATCATACCAGAGGCTGGCATGGTGATGAAGAAGGCCTCTGGGGTGATATCTCCCCTCCAGAAGGGTGCATGGAAGATCTTCAGATCCCCCCCACCGATCTAGGGATGATGGTGGCGACGGCTACATACTGTTTCGTGGACATCTGATCGGGTGCTTTGGGTTTCTGCATCGGGTGACTTTATAGGCGAAGAGGCGAGGTCGTTTGAGGGCCAGGGGGCCCACACCCTTCCCTGGAGTGGCGTAGAGTGGACCCGCGCAAGGGGGAAGTGTGGTCACCCTGTGGCTCCCCTCCGTCTGTCCTTTGGACTTTGTGTTCTCTCCGATAAAATATTGACTTTGGCTTTTGTCCCATCCAATTTCGTGAATATTTCCTTACTAGCTTTTCTGAAACCAAAAATATCAGAAAACAGGCAACTCGAACTGCGGCATCTTGTTAATAGGTTAGTCCCAGAAAATGTATAAAAAATACCTCAAAGTGTAGACAAAGCATAGCAAAGTTGATACTAAACAAGCTTGGAACATCAAAAATTATAGATATGTTTACGACGTACCACCCATCATCATCTAGTAGGGAGCGAACCCCTCTTAGCCGCAAGCTTGCAAGCAAGATCCACGTCAACCTCGACGTCCCCATCTCCCTCTCATCATTATGTTCTGCTCCTCCTCTCTAATAGGCGTCCTCGTGCCTCCCCTTTTGGTCACAGGTACCCTGAGCCACCACCCCAAGTGTATGTCCTAATGCAGCTCCTCCTGCGATTCGGAAGCTCCTGATCCCTTTCCTTGCTGCATCCATTGCCCACTCACTCCCTAGGACAATAGATACTAGAGCCAGTCTATTTGATTACATGGAGATTATTAAATCACTAGAATCCCATGGTATGGAATTTTCCCCTTGGGTATACGACATGGTGAACCAAAAATCCTACAAGTTCCTCTTGAATTTCTACTAGGCGCTCCTTCAGTTGGAGTTTCTCCCGCAAACTTTCCAACTATATATAAAAGAAGAAGATCAATATGAATAGAGTTTCTGGTTCCAAATTCTCCAAATTCCTCGTCCCGGCAGAGTGCCAGAATGGAGTTTCTAGTTCCGAATCGCGGTTTCTGGTGGTGGTGGAGCTACAGAACTCTTTTTGGAGTAACGTCGATCCCCCCTGAGTTTTTAGGTCAGAAGGCAACTTATAGGTGAAGAGGTAGGCCGAGGGCGTGCCCGAGCCAGCCACACCCCTCCCAGGTGTGGCCAGGCCTGGCCCACGAGGCAGGGGGTGTGGTCCCTCGTGGCCCACCTCCGCCTCGTCTTCTGGCTCCGTGAGTCTTCTGGTGAAATAGGATTTTTGGAATATTTTCCGGGATTTTTCCTAATAGTTCATTTCTGCAAAAAAACTAGACACCAAGGTAATTCTGCTGAAAACAGCGTCAGTCCATGTTAGTATTCAGGAAAGTAGATACGTTTTGAACGTATCACCTCCCCCCAAGCTTAGCTTATTGCTTGTCCTCAAGCAATTCAGTTCAAAACTGAGTGCGATAAAAGAACTTTCACGAACTCATTTGCTTCATATGATGTAAATATTCTCAGCACATGAGTAAATACTTAGACAATTCATAATAAGGAGCATGCAACTAAGTCTACTCAATAGTCATTGCAAGCTATGAAGTGATTCCAACTCAATAATAATAAGTAGCATGAAACATAAACATAAACAACAATGCACTGCTCATAATAAGCTAAGATAGAGTGGTATGTCGCTTGCCTTTGATAGTGGATCAACATAAATGTCAAGGCACCTCTGAAGTTCAAGTGAAGACTAGAAGTAAAGATGTCAGAGAAACAAGCATCAAATTTATGACATAATTAACCAAGTTTTGGGACAAGCATATTACACTAAGAATGACAACAATGCTCTCAAGAAGGTGCTCATAGAATAAGTGGTTACTCAAGAAGGAGGTGAAAAGGTTTTGAAAAGTTTGAAATGCTTCCAAATGCTGAAAGTATGGTACTCATTTGCTTTGATCTCTCATTTCCCCTATCATAGGCATCTTTAGATTTTTAAGGTGAAAGTGAGGTCCAATATGAGTTATATGCTAGACAGACCATAAACTGAAAATCTCATGTCCCTTGAATACGAGAACCGCTCCTCATGCTACTCAACTTTAGTTACCGACAAGTTCTTGTCATAGTAAATACATGCTTATCATGATACAGGAGCTATCCCATAATAAAAATGACAAGGCAAGCATACAATGAGAATCTCAGCGATCTTTTTATTTGCTATATGCATAGGTTTTTATTGAGGATGCTTCATAGATTTCTCATTATGGTTATGCTGCAAGTTTCCACCATGATTAGGCATGGCTTAGGGTAGTGGCCCAGGAGTTTCTCTAACACATATATATAACTCCATGAATTTACAAGCTCCCCTTTTATTTCACACCGACGATATCCGTAAACAAAATAGCATGATATCAACTTGGTAAATAAATACAGGTGTTGAAAGTGTTCCCTATGACAGCATGGTTCTGCTAACTCCCAACCTATAATTTGCAAGAATATAACTTTAATGGACAGTCACAATGGTTCAGATTTATTAAGTGCAAGAAATAGAGTGTGCCATCAAGTTCGTGAGAGCTTTACTAACTAACTTTCCCATAACAAGCAAACATTTTATTTGGAAAAAAACAAGGCATAATGAATATGCACAGAATAGAAAATGATGCTAGTAGGTAGGTATGGTGGACACTTTGGCAATATTGGTTTTGGGGAGTTGGATGCACAATTAGATCTCATACTCAGTGCAAGTGAAGGCTAGCAATAGAGAGGGAGCGACAAATGAGAGAGTAATAACTGTCATAATCATGCTTGCAACAAAACAAAATTAAGTATGGCATAAAAGTGATAGAAGAACTCTGAGGCAAAATAAATCATCAAGGCTCAACTGACTTTGTTCAGTCATATGCATGCGCGAGCATGTGCCAAGTCAATTCAAATGAAACATTCAGAGGAGGATACCACAATGTCATACCAAGTTATGAATAGAACAATGCAAGCAAACATTCATATGACATGCTACAAACTAATAGAAAACTTGAGCTAATCATAAGAGAGCAAGAACTACTAAGCATCCATAAATAACATACATCTTACATGAACAGACTAAGCATGCCCACAATGATGAGTATATGTATAAAAATGAAAACAAATAGATTTCATTACAAGCCTCTTACCACACCTCAAGTTGTCATTAACATTCATTATTGCCCTTCACTTGTTTGGCTTGAATAATAACATGAAACCAAACCCAGTGAGGACTTCTGAACCCTGCAAAGTACTTCCCAAATCCAAAGAAGAACAACAAATATTTTTTGTGTTTTTGATTTTTTAAAGTGAGCACTCAAAGCAAAAACAAACAAAGAAAAATCTTTTTGGATTTTTCTTAAGGCAATCCAAAGCTAAAAAGCAAAGAAACAAACCAAGAGAAACAACGAAAATCTTTTTGGTGTTTTTGTGTTTTGGGAAAGCAGAAACAAAAACCAAAAAGAAAGCAAAACATGGATATACAAAGAACCGACTTAACATGATATATAGATGAGTGTGCTGTCGGTATACCTCCCCCCAAGCTTAGGCTTTTGGCCTAAGTTGGGTTCAATAGCGTGGGTAGTAACTCCAATCTTGTGGGTCATCATAGGAATGATCGTAATCAGGCCCTCGCGATGAAGAATAAGACGCGCTCCAATCAAAGGAGGGTTGCTTGTATGCAGACTCCCCCATGTTGGAGGGCTGAACCGAATCATCTTCAGCATCCTCTCCAACATTCTCCTCTTGCTGGGAGAGCGCCGCCACATATGTGTCAAGTTCTTCCTGCGTGAGAGACCATCCTTGCCTATTATCAAAATTAAACAAAGCAGGTGCAGGCAAAGAGACTACTTTCTCAGTCCAACCCCCTCTCCAACCACGCTTGACAAAGGATATTTCATATGGTAAATCTCTCAAAGAATCCCATGAAGAAACAAAATTATGCTGAACCATGGAATGGAGATCGAGTCTCTCTATGGGGAACCGATAATCTGAATGGTGAGGCTCTTAACCATAAAAATCTAATAAGCGAGAGGCAATGAGACCTCCACAAACTCCACCTTCTCGCGGTTGGTGGTAAGACGGTAAGCTATCAAAGCACCCAAGTTATAAGATCTATCCCTATTCAAAGCATCTAAGATAAAAGCTAGATCAAATGAAGATAATTTTCTAGCAGTTTTTCTTGCAAGAACACACTTGGTAAAGAAGTAGGAAAAATATCTAATGGATGGGAGCTGGATGTTTCGAATTTTACCACTTTCCTTTGAGAAGTCACAACCTTGGCAAATTTCAGCATATAAATCCATGAGTGGCTTAGGCCTCTCTCTAATCTTCTCACATGAACCCCACTATGGCAGTCTAGTAGCTGCACAAAAATCAGCAAAAGGCATGTCGACAACTATATTGTAAATTTTATAATGGACCACGGGATTAGACAAGGACTAAATAAACCGGAAGGCCTGCACCACAAACATGGTTAGCTTAACATATTGATATGGTTCCTCTTTAACAAAGTGTTCCAACCCTGCATTAGTAATCATAATTTGGAAATCCTGGAAGATTCCCGCAGCTCTCATAAATTTAGGGCATGGATATATGGAAGGGAAGGGTTCCTCCTCACGATGGGCTTTCATTGGTTCAGGTACCATCAAATCATGTTGATTCAGTTGGTATGCACTCATCTTCTTTTCTGAAATTTTTAGACAAACATCAAACCAAGTAATTTCCAAGTTGGTAAAAGATGAGGAACTACTATAGGAACTTGCTAGAGGGCTAAACATGCATCAAAATGAAACCTCTAAGCATAGAACAAGCATGCAAGCTCACACAACCTAACAACTACAGTAGCAAAATACTCAAGATACAATCTACCAATCATAAATATAATTGGACAAGTGGAGGAGGCACATACCAAGGAGAAATCCCTCCAAAAATCAGTAGCAAAGATGGGCTGAGCAAGGAGATCGAAAATATCAAAACTAACGAGACATTAGATCACACCATTTTGTAACCTTGGTATAATTTCAAGATCGGTTACCTTTTGAGAAATAGCATTGAGGAATGCACATAGCTTCACAAAGGGTAGTAAAAAATTTTTTGGTAGAATACCCCTCAATGCAACCGGTAAGAATTATGTCATAATCATGTGGCAGCCATGAGACTTTAGGTTCTGGAATTCTTTCTTGGCCATATTTATCATTCCCTTTATATTCAACGATAAGACAAACGGGACCTTCACACTGCTTAGGACTATAAAAATATTTCCTTCTCTTCCTTGGTAAGAGCGTAGCTGGCAGGACTTATACATCCTTTATTTTTCTTCATTGGATGCAGGCCATCTCGGTATTTCATAACTTTCTAGTCCTTCCATGCTTTCGACATATATTTTGTCTTCCCATATACGCCCATGAAGCCTAGAAGGTTCATACAAAGATTCTTTGTCATGGGTAGCACGTCGATTACAGAGCGAACCTCTAGAACTATGCAATAGGATAACTCCCAAAATATAGATTTCTTCTTCCACATGGGTGAGTGTCTGTTAGCGTCATTCGGAACATATTGATTGCCAGGACCATTTCTAGAGGTTACTATTACATCGAATCCTTGATCATATCAAATACATCATCACCAGTACGGCGGATAGGCTTCTTCCGGCGATCTTCCTCACCTTTGAAATGCTTCCCTTTCTTTCTTGCGGGATGCCTGGGCGGAAGAAATTGACGATACCCCGGGTACACATTCTACTTACATTTGTCCAAATATATACTTCTAGTATCATCTAAATAATGCATCCATGCATTGTATCCCTTGTTTGACTGCCCTGGAAGGTTATTTAGAGCAGGCCAATCATTGATGGTTACGAACAGCAACATTCATAGGTCAAATGACTCCTGTTTGTGCTCATCCCACATATTTAAACCTTCGTCGCTCCACAACTGTATAAGTTCTTCAAATAATGGCCTTAGGTATATATCAATGTTGTCGTCGGGTTTCTTCGGACCTTGGATAAGCACTAGCATCATAATAAATTTCCGCTTTGTGCACAACCAAGTAGGAAGATTATAGATACATAGAGTCACAACATGAACAACACATGAAACCATTCATATTGTTTGCCTTAGCCACAACATGATTCTGACAGACACAACATGAACAACACATGAAAACATTCATATTTTTTCCTCAGCCACGCCGAGAAAAGAATGCACGCCTTAAATGAACGCATCAAACATTAGGGGAATGCCATACATCAATGGCCGGATCATCTGCTGTAGTGACCTTGGATCGATAAAGATCCTAAGTCCCTGTGATTTTCATGCTAGTCCCTGGATCAATAGCTAGCACTCACAGTCAATGAATATGATGTAAAACACAAAGTCATTATTACACGGAGAATCAAGAGTATAAATTTATTACAAATTTGCTTAGCATTAAGCTAGCTCAAATAACAGCGGAAACATAAAGCAGCTTGAGTCCATCAACGCCCTAGGCTTGTCGAGTGTAGACTCGCGATCCCTACGCACCTTTCAATCTTCGGATTCTGTACATAAGACGTGCAGCCAACAAGTTGGGTCAATACTTTGAATGTATTCGCAAATTACACCAAGGGAAGAAAATACTAACTCTACATGCAAGGCTAGTTTAGGCTGTGGAGTTTATTTGCTCAAAGCTAATTTTTCTTAAGTATGGAAAAGAAGAGATGTTTTCCCTACTTTGTAAACATTTGTTTAAGTAATATATGGTCGAGTGGCACACGAGGATATTATTCACCAAGTGTTCAAACAACCTAACACTTGGATATTACTCACCAAGTTCCCAAAACCCTCCCAATAGTGATATGACTCAAGCCTTGGGTTTTTAGAAAACTTTAAGTTTTGAAAGAGAGAGAGGAAGATCCTTCAGAGAATCCATCCTTCAGATGCTCAAGTGTTCTTTTCCGTGAACTCGGCTGATCGATCAGATTACAATCCTCTTGAGAGTTTGTGCACTTTACCCACAATCCACGATCAAGTCATTTTACAGACAAGACCATGGCGAGGCTTTCCCTTAGTAGCCCCTCTACCTTCTAGATCCAACCATGCCATGAACCTCCAAATGTTGGTACCCAGGTGAGGTTTCCCACTAAGTACTAGGCCAAGACAGAGCCCATATGTATTGTGGTTGCACTGGAAGCTTCTGAATTCTGAAATATGGCAGACTTCTTTGATTCCTGGGCGGCCGTCCCCCACCAAAATCTCAATCGTTGACCCGAGAACCATTCTGCCCAGAAGAAAACTTAGTTTTATTTTGAAGTGTATTTGAGAAGAAAAGTTTGCTCAAGAGAGCCTTTATACTTAGGAAAATTCATTGTCTTTCGAACTCCCCAACGGTACTTTACATATATATGGCATAGCATGCAATACTTAGCAAAACAGGGGAACCTATTAGGAGGGGAAATACTAAGTATAGAGCTACTCATGGCATACTACAAAATCATCGCACTTTCAAAATAATACTAAGGAAAAATTCTACTAGAACATCCTACACATGCATACTACAGAATTTTGAAGGTCACATGCATAGAATCAAAACTGGTAAGTGGTGTAACTTGCCTTGATCCGAGCAGCACTCTACACAATGGTACTCCTCAGCGCACTCCGAACAATCTAACGAAACACAAACATAAATCCAATCACAACTTGCACAAATTAATGCCACAGAGATAATATGCATGCATGCATGCAACATGGTGATTATGCAAGTTTGTTTCTTTTGGGTTTTCTAATGTGTTGTGGATATTGCTAGTATTAGTCTCCCACAGATCATAATTAATTTGGATTATAATTTTAATTTTTAGGCTCATAGGGAGATCCAACCATCTAATCAGCCCCGAATCAGATCTAATGATCTTAAGCAAGGTTTTATAATTTTTTTTAGTAGGTACCGTAAAAACGAAGTCAAAGCAACAAGAATCAACTAAAACAGGGTTTTAGTTATTTTTCTATGAATTAAACACTCCAATATAGAGATTAAATTCTACACAGAAAAATCTACTGCTAACTTGTGATATTATTACAGATCTGTGTTCTGCACAATGTTTGTGAATCCAACGGTATACTATACGCAAAATTTGGCCAAACGGTTGAATTTCTATGAATTTCGCAATGTTTAGTAATTTCTACCTATTTAAACTAATCCAATCCAATCTGTGACAGGTGGCGGCCCCTGATTGGCCTAGCTAAACCACGCGCTCTGACGCGGACACGCCACGCGGTGTAACGCTACTCGCCTATACCCCTTCGTTTTGAGCATTTAATCTGAGTCGTAGATCGTCGATCTAGTGGAGGGGGAAGGGGTGGCGCTGTAGGACGGTGGTTCTCGGCGGCGGTCCGGCGGCTTCTCGAGACAGTGGAGAAGACGACGGCGCGCGGCTCCTCCTCGCGGTCCCACTCGCGAGATCGGCTTCGACCTTTCGTTCCTCGTCCAGCCGCACTGCTCCGCCGATTCCCGCGAAACTCCAGCGATGCATCGGTGAGAAATTGGCAGCGGTTTAGCGAGTATCGAGTTAGGATTTTTCGAGGGAACAATGACGAGAGGGGTCGGCTTTATATAGCCTAGAGACTTGGGGGAGGGGGCGGCCGAATCGGTTAGGATTCGAGCAAATCCTGACGCATACGAGGCGGTGGGGTTCGGGTTTGCCGCGGACTCCAGGAGGGAGACGACGCGGTGGGACCCGGGTGTCAGCGGGAGCGGTGGTGTGGGCTGGCGTTGGGCTGGCGCCGCCGGTTAGGCGTCGCGCGGGCGCGGGTGGGCTGGCGCAGCCGGCCCAGCTAGGTTAGGCCGTTGTTTTCCCTTTTTTTTATTCCTTATCTTTTTCCATTTTTCTGTTTACTAATCTTCAATAACTTTTGCATAACAAACTCAAATTTAGGGAAACTAGTTTCTAAATTCTTGTAATAATGAGGTGATCATCATAGGACCAGAGAACATTGATTTTACATAGTTTTTAGAAGGTTCAACAATATTATTTCTTTGTTGGTCACATAGATGGATTTTCTTTATTAGGGTTTTGTTAGGGTTTGATGGTAGGGTTTTGATGCAACTTTCTTTAATTTGTAAGAAGCAATGATGCAAGGATGATGCATGCTTCTAGTAACATCTTAGTATGAAAAACTAGGATGTTACAAACCTACCCCCCTTAAGAGGAATCTCGTCCCCGAGATTCGGGTTGGCTAGCAAATAGGTGTGGGTGCTCCGCCTTCAAATCTTCTTCACGTTCCCACTTGGCTTCTTCCTCGGAATGATGGTTCCATTGAACTTTGCATAATCTGATAGTCTTGGTACGGGTAATCCTTTCGGCCGTTTCCAATATTTTGATGGGCTTTTCCTCATAAGTAAGGTCATTTTCCAATTGAACCTCATCTAGGGGAACTGTATCTCTTAGCGGTGTTTCGGCCATTTCCGGGTGGCACTTCTTGAGTTGTGACACATAAAACACATCATGAACAGTCACTCCTTCTGGTAACTCCAACTGGTAAGCAACTTCTCCTCTACGGGCCAGAACCTTATATGGTCCTACGAATCGTGGGGCTAACTTACCCTTGATTCCAAACCTCTTAACTCCTCGCAGTGGTGAAACTCGAAGGTACGCATGGTCCCCTATTTTATAAGTCACATCTCTGTGTTTGGAGTCAGCATAGCTCTTTTGTCGGGATTGAGCTACCTTTAGCCTATCTTGAATCTGATGTACCTTTTCTTCGGCATCCTTGATCAATTCAGGTCCAAAAAGACTACGTTCACCAACTCCATTCCATAACAGCGGAGTTCTACACTTCCTTCCATATAGAACTTAAAACAGAGCCGTCTTGATACTTGTCTGGTAGCTGTTGTTGTACGAGAACTCAGCATACGGCAAGTTATCATCCCATCTAGACCCATAGTCTAGTGCGCAAGCTTTCAACATATCTTCTAGAATCTGGTTCACCCTTTCCGTTTGGCCATATGTCTGAGGGTGGAAAGCAGTACTGAATACTAGTAGGGTTCCAAGAGACTCATGTAGCTGTCGCCAAAACTTTGAAGTGAACTGGGTGCCTCTATCTGACACAATTCCCTTGGGAACACCATGTAGGCTTACAATCCTTGACATGTATATCTTGGCAAGCTTAGCACTTGTATATGTGGTCTTTACGGGGATGAAGTGAGCCACTTTGGTAAAGTGGTCCACCACTACCCAGATAGAATCAAATCCTGAACAAGTCCGAGGAAATCCCGTGATAAAATCCATGCCTACCTTGTCCCACTTCCAATCGGGTATAGGTAGTGGTTGCAGCAATCCGGCCAGTTTCTGATGTTCGGCATTAACTCTATTGCATACGTCACACAGGGAAATATATTCGCCAATTTCTCTTTTTTTAATTATCTATCCTTCACATCTATGTACATCTTCGTGTTACCAGGATGAATTGAGTAGGGTGAATGGTGAGCTTCTTGTAAAATCAACTTCCTGGTATCGGGGTCATTGGGAACGCACAAACGCTTTCCATACCAAAGGGTTCCTTGTTCGTCCAGACGAAAATGTTTTGTCTTTCCTTCACTTACTTTGACTCTTATTTCTTCCAACTCTTTATCTCCCTTTTTTGCTTCCTTGATTCTCTCTTGAAAAGTAGACACTATTTCCATAGTCTCTACGTGGCCATTTCGGAACTATTTCTAGTCTGAGATCCTTGAATTGCTTGCATAAATCCTCTGGAAGTTCTCCTGCGGTAAGTCCATTCACATAACCTTACGACTTAAGGCATCGGCCACCACATTTGCCTTTCCGGGGTGGTATTGTAAATCCAAATCGTAATCCTTAATCAGTTCAAGCCATCTTCTTTGCCTCATATTCAACTCTTTTTGGGTAAAGATGTACTTCAGACTCTTATGATCTGTGCACACATCACAATGTTTGTCCATGAGGTAGTGTCTCCATACCTTGAGTGCATGTACCACAGATGCAAGTTCCAAATCATGTGTGGGGTAGTTGTGTTCGTGGTTCTTATGTTGTCGAGAGGCATAGGATACCACTTTCCCATCTTGCATCAATACACTTCCAAGTCCTTGTCGAGAAGCGTCACAATAGACATGAAAATCCTTTTGGATATCAGGCACACACAGAACTGGTGCCCTTACGATACGTTTCTACAACTCTTGAAAGCTTGCTTCACATGCCTCGGTCCACAGGAATTTATTTTCCTTCTTCAGCAGTTCTGTCATGGGTTTTGCTATTTTGGAAAAGTTTTCAATAAACCTCCGGTAATATCCTGCGAGGCCCAAGAAACTCCTAATATCTCCCACATTCTTGGGTGACTCCCATTCCGTTACGGAAGCTACCTTACTAGGATCTACGGTGACTCCTTTTGCCGACACAACATGACCAAGGAGTCCCACTTTCTTTAACCAGAATTCGCATTTGTTGAATTTGGCATACAACTTGTGTTCTCTTAGTTTCTCCATAATCAGGCGCAGATGCTTCTCATGTTCCTTCTCATCCTTGGAGTATATGAGTATATCATCTATGAATACCACGATAAACTTGTCCAAATATTCCATGAACACCTTGTTCATCATGGTCATGAAGTATGCCGGGGCATTGGTTAGACCAAATGACATCACGGTGTACTCATACAATCCGTATCTTGTGGTGAAGGCTGTTTTGGGCACATCCTGTTCTCGAATCTTTAGCTGAAAGTAGCCTGATCGCAGATCGATCTTTGAGAACACACTGGCTCCCTTTAACTGGTCAAACATGTCATTGATGTTAGGTAGAGGGTACTTGTTCTTGATCGTTACTTCATTCAACGAGCGGTAGTCCACAACCAGCCTCTTGGTTTTATCCTTCTTTTCCACGAATAGTACAGGTTCTCCCCAAGATGACGCGTTGGGTTGAATGAATCCCTTGTCCAATTGTTCCCTAAGATGTTTCTTGAGTTCCTTCAACTCGTCTACATCCATCTTGTATGGTCTCTTGGCTATCAGTCCCGTGCCTGGCATCAAGTCAATGAGGAACTCGATATCATGGTCGGGAGGCATCCCGGGTAATTCTTCCGGAAAGACATCCGGGTATTCCTTCCCAATCGTACATGTTCCAAGCTAACCCCCTTAAGAGAGTTCACCATAACTTCCTTAAGTGCGAAATTTGACTTGATACGAATCCTCTTTCCTTTCGGTGTTGTGAGCGTGATAGTTCTTTTGGCACAATACATGACTCCTTCATATTCGGTCATCCAATTCATGCCCAAGATTATGTCTAATCCTTGTGACTCTAGAACTACTAGACATGTGGGAAAGATGTGTGTCCCAATCCTTAGTTCTAACCCCCGGCAACCGGAGTTTGCCACTATTTCTCCTCTAGGAGAACTTACCCTTAGAGGAGAGTTTATAGTCTCCATAGGTATCTTGCCTCTATCCACAAATACCCTTGATATGAATGAATGCGATGCACCAATATCAAAAAGAACAACTGCGGGAGTGGAATTGAGCTTGAACTTACCAATTACGGAGTCCGGTGCGTCACAAGCATCCTCCATGGAGACATGATTTACCGTGGCTTTGACAAACGGATTTGGATTCTTCCCGTTTCCATTGCCGTGGTTGTGTCCATTGCCATTCCCATTCTTTTTCTCGGGGAAAGTAGTTGCATAGTGTCCTGTCTTGTTGCACTTAAAGAATGTCACCTCACTAAGGTCCTTTCCATTGCTACTATTCCCATTGCGGTGCTTATGCCCATTGTGTTTGTGACCACCATGGTGGTGACTGTTATGGCTGTGGCCATTACCATTATACGGTGGTGGTGAGGAAGTACGCTGCTTCTGGTACGGGACAGAGTGCTTGTGAGGGTTAGACTTCCTTTTGAGGTTCTCTATGCTCTTCCTCTTTGATTCAACCACAATATCTCTGTCCAAGAGCTCCTGAAAGTTGTCAAATTTCTGAGCCACAAGCTGAAAAGATATCTCATCAATGAGTCCTCTTAAGATTCCTCTTGCCTCTTGGCATCAGTGGAAACATCATCGGGTGCATAACGGGCTAGCTTGTTCAAAAGCTCACCATACTCGGTGACAGAACGGTCCAGCTGGTGTAGGTCACGAAACTCGCGCCTTTTCAGAGTCATGACACCAGCAGCCACATGATGAGTGCGAAAAGCTAACTCGAACTGATCCCAAGTGATAGCATCAATATCCGGGTGGGTGACTTGGTAGTTATCCCACCATTCCGCAGCAGGTCCTTCAAGCTGGTGCGCGGCATAACGCACCCTATCGGCTCCGATGGCTTGCACAATATCTAACTTCTTGTTAATTGTACGGAGCCAGTCATCTGTGATGATTGGTTCGGCGCTTCTAGTGAAGGTAGGTGGGTTCAACCTCAAAAACCGAGTCAAGCGATCCTGTTGAGGTGGTGGTGGAGGTGGCGGTGGCGGAGGTGGCGCATTGTTGTTGTTGTTTTGCATGTTCTGAGTGAGCAGTTGGATCAGCTGGTTCTGAGTGGCCAGAAGTTGTGCAATCTCTGGAGGTATTTCGGTGTTCGCGAGTCTTGGCGGCATCTGTGGGGTTTGTGAAACAAGTTAAGAAATAGACAGAAAGACTAAGTAGTAAACTCCTACCCTTATGAAAACACACAAGGCACACAAGACACAATAGCACAAACTTAACACAGAAATCATCCAAGTTTAACTAAACCAAATATGTCTTGGTATTTATTACAATTGTGAATAACGTTCTACTATAGAATTTAAAGGTGGTCCAACTACTACACATCTTCCACGCCTTCCTCTTCCTCGTCCTCGAACGAGTAGCCTTCCTGCTCTAGGGTTATCTTGTACAGCTCCATCTCCTTTGTGGTGGCTTAAACTTCTCTTGGAGGTTCTTTATCTCATCCTGCAGCTTCTTGGTAGTGGCTTCTAGCTGCTCCTGAAGTCCCTCCTTCTCGCCTTGTAGTTCCTCCACTAGACTTGACTTCTTTGTGGCTTCATGTTGCTTTGCCAAGTCCCTCTTGGAAGCACGCACATCATTGATTATCTTGCAAAGTCCCTCGGTTTGCACTTTAGTTCCCTCGATCTCCTGCTTGAGTTCCCTAATCCTCTTGTTTTTATTTATCACCCTCTTCTCTTGGGTAGCGAACTTCTTCTCTTGGTTAGCGAACTTCTTCTCTTGGTCCTGGAACTTTATCTCTTGGAGCTTCATTGCCTCCTCCTGCTGCTTGATCATTTCCTCCTTCTCCTTGATGAGAGCGCATAGCTCATCGTTCCTTAACATCTCGAGGAAGCTACCTTTTTCAAGGTCATGGATGTGGCACTCCATGTCTTGATATTGGGTCCTTCGGCACTTGGTAGAAGTCCTTTCCTCAAAGGTTAACTCCATGGGAATTCCTTCCTCATCTCGTCTTCCAAAAGGCCGCCGCAGTGTCCTTGGAGAACCTCGTGATGGCGTCCCCATAGGCGACCAATGAGCTACTGCAAGCTGATGCTAAGGGCCTTCTCCTTGGAGTCGCTAACGATATGGATTGCTATGTCTTCCTCCGGGTTCTTTCCTCGCTCTTGTCCTGGCTGGATGACTTTGACTCCCCAGCAGCCATCCTTGTGGAGTGTCTTCATTGTGCTTCCCTGGATTGTTGGCAGGGGAAGGTCCAAACGCGTGAGGAGGTCCATGAGGCATCCACCAAAGCGAAGGGGCTCGATGTCCGCGACGGTGTCGTAGAGGAAGCTTGTCATCTTTAAGTTAGAGGAGTGAAGATTAGATACTTAAACAAGTAGAGGAAAGCAGGTACTAGAAGTGCGAAAAATAACTTAGAAAAAAAAAGCAAGGCACATAAGTTAAATGTGGTTCCAATCCTAGGGTCACGTCCTACAGGCAACGATGTGCTCTGATACCATCTATAGTGACCTTGGATCAATAAAGATCCTAAGTCCCTGTGATTTTCATGCTAGTCCCTGGATCAATAGCTAGCACTCACGGTCGATGAATATCATGTAAAACACAAAGTCATTATTACACGGAGAATCCAGAGTATGAATTTATTACAAATTTGCTTAGCATTAAGCTTGCTCAAATAACAGCGAAAACATAAAGCAGCTTGAGTCCATCAACGCCCCAGGCTTGTCGAGTGTAGACTCGTGATCCCTACTCACTTTTCAATCTTTGGATTCTGCACATAAGACGTGCAGCCAACAATTTGGGTCAATACTTTGAATGTATTCGCAAATTACACCAAGGGAAGAAAACACTAACTCTACATGCAAGGCTAGTTCAGGCTGTGGAGTTTATTTGCTCAAAGCTAATTTTTCTTAAGTATGGAAAAGAAGAGAAGTTTTCCCTACTTTGTAAACATTTGTTTAAGTAATATATGGTCGAGTGGCACACGAGGATATTACTCACCAAGTGTCCAAACAACCTAACACTTGGATATTACTCACCAAGTTCCCAAAACCCTCCCAATAGCGATATGACTCACGCCTTGGGTTTTTAGAAAACTTTAAATTTTGAAAGAGAGAGAGGAAGATCCTTCAGAGACTCATCCTTCAGATGCTCAAGTGTTCTTTTCCGTGAACTCGGCTGATCGGTCAGATTGCAATACTCTCAAGAGTTTGTGCACTTTACTCACAATCCACGATCAAATCCTTTTACAAACAAGACCATGGTGAGGCTTTCCCTTAGTAGCCCCTCTACCTTCTGGATCCAACCGTGCCAAGAACATCCAAATGTTGGTACTCGGGTGACGTTTCCCACTAAGTATTAGGCCAAGACAGAGCCCATATGTATTGTGGTTGCACTGGAAGCTTCTGAATTCTGAAACATGGCAGTCTTCTTTGATTCCTGGGCGGTCGTCCTCCACCAAAATCTCAATCGTTGACCCGAAAACCCTTCCGCCCAGAAGAAAACTTAGTTTTATTTTGAAGTGGATTTGAGAAGAAAAGTTTGCTCAAGAGAGCCTTTATACTTAGGAAAATTCATTGTCTTTCGAACCCCCCAATGGTACTTTACATATATATGGCATAGCAAGCAATACTTAGCAAAACAGGGGAACCTATTAGGAGGGGAAATCCTAAGTATAGAGCTACTCATGGCATACTACAAAATCATCGCACTTGCAAAATAATACTAAGGAAAAATTCTACTAGAACATCCTACACATGATACTACAGAATTTTGAAGATCACATGCATAGAATCAAAACTGGGACAATAGTTATTAACAAGTGGTGTAACTTGCCTTGATTGGAGCAGAACTCTACACAATGGTACTCCTCAGCGCACTCCGAACAATCTAACGAAACATAAACATAAATCCAATCACAACTTGCACAAATTAATGCCACAGAGATAATATGAATGCATGCAACATGGTGATTATACAAGTTTGTTTCTTTTGAGTTTTCTAATGTGTTGTGGATATTGCTAGTATTAGTCTCCCACAGATCTTAATTAATTTGGATTATAATTTTAATTTTTAGGCTCATAGGGAGATCCAACCATCTAATCAGCCCCGAATCAGATCTAATGATCTTAAGCAAGGTTTTATAATTTTGTTCAGTAGGTACTGTAAAAACAAAGTCAACGCAACAAGAATCAACTAAAACTGGGTTTTAATTATTTTTCTATGAATTAAACACTCCAATCTAGAGACTAAATTCTACACAGAAAAACCTACTGCAAACTTATGATATTATTACAGATCTGTCTTCTACACAATTTTGTGAATCCAACGGTATATTATACGCAAAATTTGGCCAAACGGTTGAATTTCTATGAATTTCGCAAAGTTTTAATAATTTCTGCCTATTTTAAATAATCCAATCCGATATGTGACAGGTGGCGGCCCCTGATTGGCCCAGCTAAACGACGCGCGCTGACGCGGAAACGCCACGCGGCGTAATGCTACTCGCCGATACCCCTTCATTTTGAGCATCTAATCTGAGCCGTAGGTCGTCGATCTAGTGGACGGTGGAAGGGGTGGCGACTTACCGTGGTGGCGACGATGGCGAGGGGAGGCAGACGGCGGTGGTGCTGTCGGACGGTGGTTCTCGGTGGTGGTCCGGCGGCTTCTCGAGACAGTGGAGCAGACGACGGCGCGCGGCTCGTCCTCACGGTCCCGCTCGCGAGATCGGCTTCGACCTTCCGTTCCTCGTCCAGCCGCACTGCTCCGCCGATTCCCGCGAACTCCGGCGATGCGTCGGTGAGAAATTGGCAGCGGTTCGGCGAGTATCGAGTTGGGGTTTTTCGAGGGAACAATGACGAGATGGGTCGGCTTTATATATCCCAGATACTTGGTGGAGGGGGCGGCCGAATCGGTTAGGATTCGAGCAAATCCTGACGCGTCCGAGGCGGTGGGGTTCGGGCTCGCCACGGACTCCAGGAGGGAGACGACGTGGTGGGACCCGTGTGTCAGCGGGAGCGCTGGTGTGGGCTGGCGCGACCGGTTAGGCGTCGCGCGGGCGCGGGTGGGATGGCCCAGCCGGCCCAGCTAGGTTAGGCCGTTGTTTTCCCTTTTTTTATTCCTTATCTTTTTCCATTTTTCTGTTTACTAAATCTTCAATAACTTTTGCATAACAAACTCAAATTTAGTGAAACTAGTTTCTAAATTCTTGTAATAATGAGGTGATCATCATAGGACCAGAGAACATTGTTTTTACATAGTTTTTAGAAGGTTCAACAAGATTACTTCTTTCTTGCTCACATAGATGGATTTTCTTTATTATGGTTTTGTTAGGGTTTGATGGTAGGGTTTTGATGCAACTTTTTTTAATTTGTAGGATGCAATGATGCAACGATGATGCATGCTTCTAGTAACATCTTAGTATGAAAAACTGGGATGTTACATCTGCATTATAATTAAAATATTGGATCATATAAAAAGCTTGGATCATTTTCACTTTATTTACTTGTTGAAATCTATAAATTTAGCGTGTACTAACAACATATATATATATATATATATATATAATTTTACATGTACAATTTTTGAATTGGACAAAACTGTTAACATAAAAAATGTCGAGGTTTTAATTATTGATCTAGCAGTGAAAACCTCATTCCTATGAGCTCCGAAAATCTAAAATACACATCTCAACTTTCCGTAACTTTTTGCATAATCAAAATTTGTCTCAAATTACACATCTAAAATTCTCTCTACTTCTAAAGTATGAAATCCCTTTACTTATAGAGCATTGAGCTAAACTAACAATGAGAGATGAAGAATGAAGTTGCCAACCTTTTAGAACCTTTGATTGATCGGTGCCACCAAAGTTTGACAAATTTTGGTTAAAAAATAGGGATGAGCTTGAGCTAGCTTGGAGCAATATGGCACGTGTCAGAGATTCGGGAAGCGTCGTACATCCATGGCCGGTCCATCTGTATTATAATTAAAATCCTGGATCATATAAAAAGCTTGGATCATTTTCACTTCATTTACTTGTTGAAATGTAAAAATTTAGTGTGTACTAACAACATATATATATTTTTACATGCACCAATTTTTGAATTGGAAAACATTGTGACCACAAAAAATATTGAATTTTTAATTATTGATCCAACAGTGAAAACCTCATTCAATTATAAGCTTCAGAACTCTAAAATTATACATCTCAACTTTCAATAATTTTTTGCATAATCAAAATTTGTCTAAAATTCCCTCTATTTCTAAAGCATTAAATCCATCTCTACTTATAGAGCATTAAGCTAAACTAACAATGGGAGATGAAAGATTGAATTTGCTAACCTTTTAGAAACTTGGATTGATGGGTGTCACCAAATCTTGGACAAAAAATAAAAAACTTGAGCTAGCTTGAAGCAAAATACCCATGAGATCGGGCAAGGACGAAATAGTGTATATATAGAAAAAACATTAGTCCCGATTGGTGTTACGAACCAAGACTAGTTCATAACCTCTAGTCCCGACTTATAACACCAACCGAAACTATATGCTCTCCTGGCTCCTAGCCGTTGGCGCCACATCTTTAGTCTTGGCAGATATTATCTACCAAGACTAGAGGTCCCCATCGAACCGGAACTAGTCACGTGGACCTCCTAGTCCGGGTCCCAAACCCAATCGGGAACAGAGCCCATGTAAGCTCCAAACGTTTATCAAAAAATGTCCCGACGGCTCGGTCTTTTTTTGTACTAACGAATGCGTCGCGAGTCATCGGATGGATGATCGTTCTTGACCGTCAGATATCTGATATGATCGAATGGCCCAGAACAAACACCAAGCAGGGGTCACTAGCTAGGAAGGCTTTGTCAAGTTTGAGATCACAAACATCTAGTAGCGTATGGGGCAACCCAGCCGCGCAGGTTGGCTGGCCCGGTTGAGTGTGTATATAAAGGTTGCGCTTGTCGACCTTCCATGACAACTCACCAAGCAGGCAGGCAGGCGTACCAGGCCATCGGTGCTTGATCCACATAGCTAGTCGAGTCGAGGGAGTTAGCTGGAGAGGGTCACATGGAACTCGCCGGCAAATGGAGGAAAGTGATGCCATACCTGGCCATGGTCTTCCTCCAGTTTGGCTTCGCCGGCCTCTTCCTCATCTCCGTCGCCTCGCTGCGACATGGCATGAGCCACTACGTCCTCGTCGTCTACAGGAATGCCGTCGCCGCCGTCGTCATGACGCCCTTCGCACTATGGTTTGAGAGGTTATTATTGCTGATCCGTGCAACATCCCTGTAGGCCTAGCTTCCCACTAATTACCATCAATTATTTAAAATCGTCAGATGCGTCTATATTTGATCGTCTAGCTTAGCTTCATGCGGATAGCATGTATTGCAGTTGTTGGTATGTGCATCCGTGGTGGGGCTTAACTATGGTCAAGTTAGTCGAATTGGTCACTCGAGTAGTACAGATGTAGGATTTCCGTTTCTCGATCGATTCCAAAGTTGTATCCTGTTGTCTTTATCATATATGCGGGAAGAATTAAGTTGGTTATTTAGGAAAACAAAGATGTCTAAAAATAGGATAAATTCCAAAATTTATTACTTCCTTCGTCCTAAAAATAACTGACTTGATTTTGTCTAAATTCAAATATCTCTAGACGCATTTGAATGTATAGATACATTTAAATTTAAACAAATTTAAATCAGTTATTTCTGAACAGATACGAGGTCTAAGAAAAAAAAGGTTCATACACATTTATTGCATTATATTTGTGTGCATAGTGTCTGATAATACAATAGATAATCCTATCCCCAGTCTTCACAACAATTATGTACTCTTAATTCGTCTTGGTGAACTAACTGGAATACGGAGAAAAGTTAATCGCTGCCGGTGCTAGCAGTGACACAATTTACTTGTTCATTCTATCAGAGCATCCCTTGTAGTAATATTTGTTAGCAGTAAGGGCATGTACTATGGGAATCGCTTAGTTAGACGCTTAACTGAATTAGAAAAAATTCTCGAAGTTGTTCTACCAGCTAAGCGACCCAGTCGTCTAACAGCCAAGGCTAATACGAGTTGCTAGCGTGAATGGCTGTCACTAATAAAACAGTCTCCTATGGATAAAAAGGAGTCCTAACGCCCGACGTTTAGTCTCGCGTCGACGCTGCCAGGAATCCTAGGATTAGGTGGGATTTAGGCGTAATGGCCAGGGTTGTACGTGCCCTAATACTTGTGACCATGCATTCAGAATTAACCGAAAGAACACTAAGTTGTGGTTCCCTAACCGAAATATTAGTTAGCAGTGACACAATTATATATATATATATCATGTTTATGAGTCATTATAGTATGTGTGTGTAAAACTATATATAGGTATGTCTAGTTTAAAGAGAATTTATGCGTATCATGTTTGGTGCCTAGGCACCAAGATGTATCAGTCATTTTACACACACATACCTATATATGAACATTTTTGGTGTTTTTATACTATAATGACTCATAAACATTATTTTTTTGTCAAAGTTTTTGGTTGTGGTGAATATATGAACATAATTATTCGTATATAAAATATAAGTTTTTTAATCTAACAACATAAAATATGTTGGATGCAAAATAACTACTCTGCACCCTAGGTGCTGAATAGGGTTTCTATATATATATATATATATATATATATATATATATATATATATATATATATATATATATATATATATATATATATATATATATATATATATATATATATATATATCAGCAGACCCAAAATGATCGTATAGTTTTACAGAGGAAAAGGGTCAGCAGAGTACATGGTTGTCAACATTTTCGGTTGATAAATCAAGTAGACAAATTGTTCCCATAACAGCTTGTCTGCTCTTCTTTTGGCGTGACAGGAAAACAAGGCCGAAAATGACCCTCTCAATGTTGTGCAAGGTCCTTGCTCTGGCACTACTCGAGTAATGATCGACTGCCATGTAATTTATTCATTTTGTTCATGGTTCCTTTCCTTGAGCCATTCTCACGGTTAATTTATCCAAATTGTTCAAGGCCTGTGCTTGACCAGAACTTCTTCTACATGGGAGCCAGTAACACATCGGCGAGTTTCTCGTCGGCGCTCACCAACATACTGCCTGCCGTAACATTTGTGAATGCCATCCTACTCAGGTGAAACTCCCAAGCACAAGTCGGCTGTTTTATTCTAGTACCTGTTTTGTTCTTATGTTTGTAATGAAATGAAATTCATGGCCAATAACATGTTATACTGCAATATAGGATGGAGAGAATAAACATCAAGGAGCGGCGGAGCCAGGCAAAGATCGCCGGCACGCTGATCACTGTCGGGGGAGCGCTGCTTATGATACTCTTCAGCGGCCCTATCGTGGGCTTCCCGTGGACAAAGCACTCCGCTAGGCACGCCGTGGTGGTCAGCGCCAGCCACAGCAACGGCCGCTGGGTCATGGGCATCTTCATGATCCTGCTGAGCTGCTTCTGCTGGTCCGGCTTCTTCATACTCCAGGTCCACACTAGATCTTCTCTTGGCTTCTGTTACAGCTGCATACACATATGTTGCGACGATACAATACATATTGGTGCTGAGAAAGGGTTACTAAATCGATTGTGTTAGTGATTTTCAGTCGCACACGTTGAGGAGTTACCCGTCGGAGCTCACCTTGAGCGCGCTGATATGCAGCATGGGCGTCATGCAGAGCGGCGCGGTGGCGCTGGTGATGGAGCGTAACATGAAGGCATGGGCCATCGGCTTCGACATGAGGCTCGTCACCGCCGTCTACTCTGTAAGCTGTGACCAATTTAGTTGAAACGACGACTTACTTCTGTGGAGTAATGGTTGATGTGCGATTAATCATTAACCAATTGCAGGGCATAATGTGTTCTGGGGTTGCTTACTATGTGCAAGGGATAGTGATCCAGGAGAGGGGACCGGTGTTTGTCACTGCTTTTAGCCCTCTCTGTATGATCATAGTCACCGTGCTAGGCTCTTTCATTCTATCCGAGGTGATAACATTGGGAAGGTATATACATGTTTCACAATGGAAAATAAATTCATACTCACTCTGTTGTTATAGATATTATCTATCTGCCTACAGCAAACACGACATACGCTCAATACAATCGTTTCTAATTTGTTCCATGCAGGATTATCGGTGCTACGGTGATTGTCGTTGGTGTCTATGCTCTAATCTGGGGCAAGGGCAACGATCGTGTGAACCAAGTCGAACGAGACGACAATTTTGAGAAGCACAAAGCTTTTGAGCTACCATTTACTACGACCAACATTACCAATACCAGCGACCTCGATCGCATTTGACAGACACCGAAGATGCAGGCTTCATCAAAATTGAGGCAAAATCAACTTTTCAATGGTGATATGAAAGAATCGATATCCCGATGTTTCAGTGCTTCGTTTCCTTCCATATGTATCGCCCTGTATTCATCTTTGCCTAGCTCTCTCGACTATTGCACTCCGTTGATGTAACTTTAGCTTGTCACTCATATTCTACACATTCACGGAGCAGTGAATAAAAGTTGTGTGTGTATTTTGTTCGCACTAGTACTAATCACACACGTGGATTGCACCTAAGTTCCAACGCGTTGTACTCTGTCATGCCATAACAATATATTGATGGAGCGCTCCTACACACACGATCTGTTCTATACAATTTCCATAGGAGAGTACATATGAGCCCTTCCATTTATTATACTAGATCAAGAGAATCCGCTGAATCTGTTTTTTTCAAAAAAAAAAAGGTGTTTATTACTTCAAGAAGTTTTAATATTATATCCGGTCTCTTTATATTTAGTATGCACAAAAGCCGTCACAAGTCCAACAGTCACAAAATAAAGCAGGCATATCACATATCAATAATGAGAAATTGTAAAAAATGCCTATGATTGTGGATAAGGATGACAATTTTATTCACGTATAAGCGTATGGAGGTATAATTACACTCACGTATTTCGTGGGGTGGATACCCGCTAAGGCCCAATTCTTTTGGTGGCTTCTCCCAGAACCTTCCCTACCCCCAGCTTTCTAGGGAAGCCGGTTCAAAAAATTTGCGAGTCTTCCAAATTTGTTTAATCTTAAATATTTTGGAAGCCTCGAATTTTTTTAGACCGGCTTCCCCAGAAGAAGACTCGCAAATTTTTTGAACCGGCTTCCCCAGAAAGCTAGGGCAGGGCGGCTTCTCGGAGAAGCCCCAAAAAGAACTGGGCCTAACTCATGGGTGGGCACAGGTAGAGGTTTTGCCCTATGGATATCCATAACATGTGGGCCCACTTCTTACAGACACAATTCATTTTGACCGTACTCATTTAAAGGCTAGCCCACCTGTCTCTAACTTGTTAACCCTAACACAATTTGCATGAGGCACCTCACACGACCACACCCCCAAGTCATGTTTGGCTCTTATGTTCCCACATAACCGCTACTAAAATGATGTTATACTATGGCATGGGTACCTTAGTGAACAGGCTAGAGTGAGGCTGATGGATACGGTTTTGGTCTACCCGCCCAAACCAACCCCATTGCCATTATTAGTGGTGGAGTTACTATCCGAAGATTATGATGCCAGGAAAAAACTCTCACTACATGTCCTCCAGTCGTGTAGACACCTCTATAAATAGACCACAAATATCCACATACTATAGAAACGACCATAAACGAAACACACCTGTGGACTGGTAGATAACATGCAAGAGAGAAGCATTTACATCATTAAAAACTTTATCATTTATACATACCTAATGCGACCAAATAATGGCAAGACGACCCATCCTAAGAAGAATTATCTACTTATAATCAATATATAAAGCCAGTTCACAAATATATTGGCAACACTATGAGGATACAAGTTCAATGCTACTTGGACGATTGACCATATAGAACGGACAAACATACACTAGAAGAACAATGTTTGATTGTCTTGAAGAAAAATTTTGTATTTCCATGCCAATTCGGTCCAACAAGATTGTCTTTTATAAGGATAACTCCACGACAAAGATACCACGCAACTATTTTCATTTTTAGTGGTATCTTCATTCTTCATATTTTTTTATTTTTATCAACTAGTATGTCTGGTTGAACAAGTTCCTTGTACATAGAATCAATCAAAAATTTACCATTCTCATAAAGATTCAAATTAAATTCATCAGCCCTAGGAAATAGCTGGACTAAATACAAACGTTGTAGTAAGGCATGACAAGATATCAGCTTTGACCCAAATAAATCGCTCCTCAATATCATATGTGGAGGAGACGTCTTCATAACCTTGGCGATTGTATCACTTTTATGACGAACAATAGAATCCAAGAAGGATACTATTCCTAGATTGTAGCATTGCCAAGCCACTTGTTCTCCCAAAAATGTATCTCCCATTCATCCTTAATTGAAAACGATCCAAAGAGGAATATAAGATTCTTTGTAGCCATTAGATCAGCCCAAAAATGTGAGTCACCGGGTTTCTAGTATACTTGAGAGACGGCATTCGAGCCAACATATTTTCTTTTGAGGATATTGTTGGGGGATGACCCTTGGTTGTCCTGATCTTTCATGATTTTTCGAGATTGGCGGTGAATCGGGGGAGGGGATAGAGAGATGAACTCCACACACGAAGAACACCGCGAACAAACGCAAGACACACTGTTAGCTCGCACCGACGGCTACCAGTCCAATACAATCCGACGAGATAGGTATTGGGCAAGAGATCCTTCTCAATACGACACGACGAGGTAACATTCTTGATGAGATCTTGATAGCTTCATAAGAGAAAACTCAATATGAAGATCTTGTACAACCGAACGCTATTAAGCAAGATCCAAGAGGTTTGGGTGTTGGGTTCGCAACATAGAAAACAAAAAAATTCTATGATGTGAACGACTAAGTACCAAGATCTATCTACCTAGATACAATCAACTGGTGGATATACATCCATAGAGAACTTACCCTCGAAGACCGACAAAGCATTATGAGATTTTATCTCGTTGATGATGTAGTTGTTCACTTGCCAATCTTAAGATCGTCATGAAGTCCCAACATCGCAAAGCAGTGGTGCATCCGTGATTGCACACACATCTGGTATCCCGACAAGCTCGGAGTCCTCGCTCCAGCGAAGCAGCGGAAGCAACAAATCCTTGGTCTAGAAAAAGCCATCGGAAACATGTATCTCGCTAAGTCGAGACCATGGGTAAATAATTCTAGAGGGGGAGAGAAATACTTCACGAGGAGGTGTGAGATGAGATCCCATGACAGGCGACCATGGAGGTACCCCCACCTCTTCCAACATTCATGTGGGTGGAGCTCCCACTCACATAAAAAACTTCCACTCACATAAACATGCCTCCACTCAAAATTCCACTCACCTCCATTAAATTTCCACCAAATTTAATGCAATATCTCATTTAATAAAACACTTTTATTTATATTCTGCAGAATTTTTAATTACATTAATTAAAAAAAATCACATAAAACCCCTTACAACATTTTAATTCTACATGCAGAACCAATTTCAGCAATTTCACCCGAAACAATTCTGGTGTCCATTCAAATAATTCTAGTGCTTTGATATTCTTTCTCTGACATCTTATGTGCTCCAAATGGTGTCGGTATCCCTTAAGTTTGTCACCCTATAGTTCACAAATAATGCAGATATGATCGAGACCCCTCTCCGATCAATAATCAGCAGTGGGACCTAAAGATTTGTACTGATTCTCACACATTCAACGATGACTCCAGTGATCGTGTGAACCTTTAGTGCTGTAACTGAATCCATTTGTATCGTAATATATTACATGTCCGATGTTTGATCATCGGTATCCCTATACATAGTTTTGTCTCGTTGCCGACATGTACTCTTTTCTCGTTCCCATGATATAACATTCTAGTGATCTCATCACTTGCTTGCAAGCTATGTCAATGTGGTATCACCGAGAGGGCCCAGAGTATATCTCTCCATCATCGGGATGGAAAATTCCCACTCTTGATCCATGAGCCTCTACATAACACTATCGGAGTATCTGTACCCACCTTCATATTCACTATGTTACGGTGTGACGTTTGATGGTATCAAGCTACTCTTCCGGTGTTAGTGATTGACATGATCTCACGGTCTAAGGACTAAAGTTACTTTGTATGATATTATAGTAATTTAAACATAATGACTTTGATCGTATTAATATACTTCGGATGAATGTTCATCACATCATTCCACCAATGTTGTGACCTCGTTATTAACAACATCCAATGTCCATGATCAGGAAACCATGATCATCTTGTTAATCAATGATCTAGTTTATATGAGAGGCATAACTAGGAACTCTTATTTTTTTATTAAACACACATGTATTAACATTTCCAATTAATACAATTATAGCATGAGAAATAAACATTTATCATAAACGAGGAGTAAGATAATAACCACTTTATTATTGCATCTCGGGCATATTCTATAAAGTCTCCCACTTTCACTAGAGTCAATAATCTAGTCTGCAAACTTGCATATTCAACACATATGTCTTTCTGGTGTTGTATATGTGCATTTTCTAGTGGTAAAAATAATCTTCGGATCTGACACTTTCAGGTCCACGTGTATTTGCATGTCTTTGCGTCTCTACGCATCACCCATTATCTAATGAAATGATATTGTATAAATTTAGTCCTTTGGTGAGACCTTTAGTTCCTTGGGTTTAAATCATGTCGATACTATTGTGGAACTATATATATTCATAGTGTTATCCCAATGTGAACCACACCTAGTTTGATAACAAAATAGTTAACATAAATACCCTCCTTTGCTGCTACAATAGCAGTCATATACTTAGCCTTTTGTTGTAGTATCTGTCACAATGTCTTAACCTTGGAATTCATCCAAATCCATCATACAACCTCTTTTCCATTACATTGTGCCACCCATATTTTAAATTGAGATAAACTTAGCTTGTATTTTATGACAAAACTACTATCAACGTAACACTTTACATTGAACTATATGTAACTATTTTCACACTCTACCAAAAATACATGCTTAGTTCTTCCAAACATCATAAGAATATCCTTACTATCGTCCAATGATCAACTTATGAGTCATCCTGGTATATGCTCATAACATTTAAAGCATAGGACATATTTGGATATGTACATATCACGGTATGATTGATCAAAATATTCATGTGATTTCACTCACCAATTGTCAAAACACTTGAATCTCGTTTCACTTACCAAGTGTCAATACACTTGAATCTTGATTCAATCCTTTCCATGCGACAAGAACCTTTCTTATCATTTCCATATTGAACACTTTCAGTATCTTATATATGTACTTCCGGCACAACCATATTAGCGCCTCAATCTATCCATATAGACATTTGTAGGGGTTCATAGCATGGAAAACAAAAAAATTCTATCGCATGAACACACACAAGCCAAGATCTAATATACTAGATTGGTGCAATGAGTTGATAGAGTACTAACCCTCGAAGATCCAAAGCGGTTAACAAGATCGGATTCTTTTGGTTGATGTAGTCGTTCACTTGCTGATCTCAACATCGAGAAGACGATCCTTCCGACGCTGCATTCCAGTAGCGCTTCCGCAGTCAGTCACACGTTCGGTACTAGATGAAGACCTTCCTATCCCTTGTTCCAGCAGGCAGTGGAGGTTGTAGATGTCTCCTCACAATTCCAGCAGCATGACGACGTGGTGGTGGAAGTAGAGGGGAAATACCGCAGGGCTTCGCCTAAGCCGGATCGGGTATGGTGCAGTAGAGAGGGCCTCGATGAACTAGGGTTTAGAGGGGTGAGGGGAGGAGGTGGTATCCGGCGGCTAGGGCAAGCCCTAGGTGGCGACTTGGAGGAGCCCTAGGTGGCGCCAACTAGAGAGGGGGGCGGTGTCCGACTAGGGCTTTTTGGGGTGAGGCTAGAGCGCGCCCCTACCACTACTTATATAGGAGGGAGAGGCGGCAAGGGGGAGGGAATCCTCCCCCAACTCCTCTTCCTAGGGCTGGTGGCAATGGAGGGAGGAAATCCTTCCTAACTTGGTTTCCTCTCCTCCCACTACTAGACAACCATGATGGGATTTGACTTTTTCAAATTGGCATTTCACTTTCAAACTAGAGTTTGATTTGTCTCTTCTCATAGCCCAGCCAAATGACCTAGGACATGATGCAACCATTCCACTTTGGTATGAAACATCCATGTACCCTTCCCACTCGGGATCGGTGGACCTTCTAGACCCATCTAGAACATTCCGGTGAAAACACCGAAACCATTCCCGAACTCCGGAATTGGACTTTCCTTATATGAATCTTATTCTCCGGACCATTTTGGATCTCCTCGTGATGTCCTGGATCCAATACGATACTCCGAAAAAAATTCTCTCTCTTACTCACATTCCATATCTATTAAACAACATCGAATCCTTAAGTGTGTCTCCCTACGGTTCGTGAATTATGCAGACATGATCGAGACTCTTCTCCGATCAATAACCAATAGAGGAATCTGTAAATTCATATGGCTCCCATATATTTCTACGATTACTTCATGATCGAATAAACCATTTACATATGATACCAATTTCCCTTTGTCTCACGATACTTTACTTATCCGAGGTTTAATTGTCGGTATCTCTACATACCTAGTTCAACCTCGTTATCGATAAGAACTCTTTACTCGTTCCTGTGATATGTGATCCCTTGGAGCCATCCACATTCTTACAAGCCAATTGGATGACATTCCACCGAGAAAGCCCAGAGTATATCTATCCGTCATATGGATGGAAAAATCCCACTCTTGATCCATGTGCCTCAACACATACTTTCCAAATACTCAATGCCACCTTTATAACCACCCAGTTATGAAGTGGTGTTTGATGTCATCAAAGCATCCATCCGGTGATGGTGATTAACATGATCTCATGGTCGAATGATTTAGCTTACTATGTATTTGAAATCTTATAGCAAGTGAACTATTTAAATGACTTGATATTATGCTACGCTTAAATATAGGAGTGTGCCCATCACATCATTCTTCTAATGATATGACCTTGCTATTAATAACATTCATTGTTCATGATTGGGAAACTATGATCATCTATTAATGAACAAGATAGTTTAATATGACGCTTTACTAGGGACTCTTTTATGTTTACAAATCACACAAGTATTAAAGTCTCTGATTAATACAATTATAGCATGGGATGTAAACATTTAGCATAAAAATAAAGATATGATAATAACCACTTTATTATTGCCTCTTGGGCATATCTCAGTCTCCCACTTGCACTAGAGTCAATAATCTAGTTTCAAACCTTTGCGCATTCAACACCTATGGCTTTCCGGTTTTGTATATACACGATTTCTAGTGGTTAACTTAATCTTTGGATTCGACACTTTCAGGCCCGTGTGTAATTGCACGTCTTTGCGTATCTGCACATCAGTCATTGTCTAATGAGATGGCTTTGTATAAATTTTGTCCTTTTGTAAGACCTTTAGTTCCCTTGGGGTCAAACCATGTCGATACAATTGATGTAAAATATATATTCATAGTTCTAGCCCGCTATGAACAACACCTAGTTTGATAAAAAACTACTTGATACAAATGCCCTCTTTTGCTGCTACAATAATATTCATATACTTAGCCTTTTGTTGTAGTATCTATCACAATGTCTTTAACTTTGGAACTCATTCAAATCCATTATTGAACTTCCTTTTCATTACATTGTGCCACCCATAGTTTAAATTGAGATAAACTTAAATTATACTTTGTGAAAAAACTAGTATCAATATAATACTTTACAATGAACTATCTATTTGTTTGTCACCTCTACAAGAATAACATATTCTTAGTTATTCTAAAAGATCATAAGAATTTCCTTACTCTTGTCCAATGATCATCTTTATGAATCATTTTGGTATATTCTCATAACATTTAGAGTATAGGACATATCTGGATGTGTAAATATCACAGTATGATTGAAAAATACACTTTGTGATTTCATTCATCAAGTATCCAAAATACTTGAATCTTTGTTTCACTTACTAAGTGTCAATACACTTGAGTTTTGATTCAATCCTTTCTGTGTGGCAAGAACCTTTCTTGTCATTTCCATATTGTACTCATTCAATATCTCATATATGTACATTTGGCACAACCATATTAGCGTCTTAATCTATCCATATAGATATTGATGCCAAACATTCGTGTTTTGCCTAAGTCTTTCATCGAGATGAAATTCTTAACTTTGTGTCAATAAAATATACATCATTTCAAATCAACAATATGTATTTCACATATTGCATTGGAAATATGCCTTAGCGCTCCCACTTAATTTCTTGCAAATGCAAGCATCTTCATCGTCTCTGATGAAATTAAATCTTTTAACAGTTTCATCACGGTGAAGATTCCAACTCCGTGATGTTTACTTCAACCATTGAAGTATGCATGCTCTTTTAGCATCCTTTGAATCAACAAAAACATTTGGATTGTGTCATGTAGACATCCTATAGGTAACCATTCTGTTAGAAGAACTTTGTTTTGTTTGTTCAACTACCATATAACAAAATTATATGTATTGGTTGCTACATTAATCCGTCTAGACCAAATATCGCTATGAAAGATCAAATCTTGTCATAGTCAACTACTTGAACATTGTCGTGAACTCTTTCTTGACATGTCGAATATTTCATATATGTGAAACATCCATGTCTATATCTTTATAGATCCAAATACGACTATAAGGTCTTACACCTTTCTAGAGTGTCTTCCAAGTTCAAAGCTTGATTTCTCGTGTATGGAACTTTCACGAATTCTATGGCTTCAAGCCATCTGACGGAGTCAGGGCCCATCATCGCTTCTTTGCATATAGTCTATTCATCATTGTCAAACATAATGATTGACTCTCAAATCTAAGTATTTGATTATTTACCCGACCTACCTGGTTCAATAGTAAGTTAGACCTCCGTGACCACAACCTTTGAGGCACGTGATCCATGAACATTATTGTTGCCTCTGGAACACTTTTTGCTGTTGCGCAACTCAGCACATATAGCTAAGGTTCTTTTAACCTTATCAAAGTTCTATTGTCCTCCCACTCCCTTCTTAAGAAACTTCACGTTCTAAACGACAGACACTTTTGTCTCTAGTGTTATGGAGGAATACTCAACGATTATCCAAAATAACCTACAAATACATGCTCATCTGTCTTTGCTTGTAAACAGCTTACTTATGCATAGCATACCAATGTTAAGAAAGGACTACTTGGGTTTTACCCCAAACAATAACTTTATATGGTGTCATTTCAACGGTTCATGATGGAGCTCTTTTCAGTGTAAAAGTGGTAATCACTAAAGCTTTAATCTTTAAAATAATGTGGTAGTTTTATTACTAAAACCTTTGATCTCACCATGCCAAACAATGCTTTATTTCATATCTCGAACACTCCATACTCATATGGTGTTTTGGGAAATGCAAATCCATGGAAAGATTCCTCAAATGTTAGGTGTTTTGCTAAACTTGTAACTCAAAAATCTTCCTTTATTATCTTATCATAAATTATTTATTTTCTTGTTACATTGATTTTCCACTTCATCTAGAAAATCTTTGAACAGTTTCAAATGTTTCACACTTCATCCTCATTAAGAAAATATACATATATTCACTCAAATTTTCGGAGAAAGCTTATGAAGTTGAAATCCATCGCTCTCGACTACACATAATGGGCTTCATACATATATATGTACAAGTTCCAGTAAGCTAGTCATTCATTCTCTTTTTGGACTATGAACATAGTTTTAATTATCTCTAGGAAAGTTTCACAAGCATCATTTGATCAAAAATAAAAAAAAACTCCAAAATTCCATCCACATGGAGTTTCTTCATGTTTTCTTTCCAATATAATTTAAACGGTGATGTCACTTTCTAAGTGATCTTTTAATCATTTGTCTTTCAAAATTTTTAGCACTAGTTTTATGGATATGATTTCTCCAAGGAGATTTGTAAATTATCCATCTTTTATGGATTACAACAATAATTTGAACAACCCTTTTGTTCTCGTAATACCTTATCGAAATAACAATTGTTGAAAAAAATCTTGAAGGTAAGATTTGATGTCAACGAGCAACAAAAGAACACTGTGTTTGTTTTCGATGAACAACATCACCTATTCTCTTGCTAGTTACTTAGTCCATTGTAGTTCATGAATTGTGTTGTTTTTGTATGAAATTTCATACCAAGAAATCCAGTATCAAATTCTTAAGAACCACATTGTTTAACAAGCAAGGAGTACATCCATAACATGTATATCATCTATATACCTAAACTGAACAATTCTAGTTTTTCTTTTCTGCCAAATATTTGTTAGATTCTCTTCCAGTATTTCCTTTTCCTTTTAAAAGAATCTATCAACATCAATAGTGGCACCATACACATGACACATAGTCCAAGTTGTGTATATTAAAATACTAATATCTTTGGACTTGCACTTTGAAGTAGATCAACATCATCAAATATTTGGCGTTCTTTCGAATTCCATTCTTTAGTAATCCTTAGTGTAGTAAACATTTTACCTTATATTCATCCTTATCATGGCAATTTTCATGATCAAGCTACTTTAGCTTATAATAGTGGATCGCGAGTATAATGTTGCTCTCCAAAACCTTTTGGAGGATTAGGACGACTAGTGTCTCCAACCTTTTGCAAATTCTCATAAAATATGAGAACATAATTTTTTTCCATATTATACTCTATCATATTGCAACCAAAACTTCGTTTCAGATATCGCAATATCTTCCTCACATGTTGGTTACTGAAAAAATTCTTTTAGATCTTAGATAACCTTGATATTAAAACAATCTTTTTAATATCAAGAATCATGGAGACAAACATGATACTTAGATACTAACACTGGAGTTGTTACTCTTGAATTAATACTAATTATCAAACTTCATGGAGTAAACTGAACTTTCTCAAAGTTTGCAATAGGACTTTTAAACTTTAGATTAACAGTTCAAAACAATACGATACCAGTTCGTAAAGTAACTATCCATAATTCTATAGTTTTTATTATATCAATTATAACTAAGCGTAAGGTGGTAAACGGATGCCAATGACTACAACAACTATGCAAATTCACTTTGATTTAAATTATGATAAATAGTGTTCAACTTTAATCATATTACTGTTGAACTCCCACTCAAAACAATATCCCTCACATTGTTTTAGTGATCACCCGAACCAAATCAACTACACCAAGTCCGATCATCACGAGAGATGATGTAGCTTCGATGGCGAACAATAAACATGTTCATCATATCATATATATAAATCATTCTTTACCTTTCGGTAATCCATGTTCCGATACCATGTCTGTACATGCTAGGATCGACAAGGTTAACCTTAGTATCCGCGTGTGCAAATCTAGCTTGCACCTGTTGTATGCACACATATAACCTATCACACCCAATCATCACGTGATGCTTCAAAACGACGAGTCTTAGCAACAGTGCCTACTAAGGACGAACACTTTATTACTTGATATTTAGTGAGAGGGATCATCTTATAATGCTACCGTCACGATCTAAGTAATACAAGATGCATAAAAGGATTAACATCACATGGAATTCATAATATTTGATATGATATGGCCTTTCTCATTGTGCCTTCGATCTCCATCTCCAAGCATGAACATGATCTCCATCATCACCGGCGTGGCGTCAAGGTCAATGGCGTCGTTCCATGGTTGTCGTCCACCAGCATCAACTATTACAACTACTTCGAATAATAGACACACAGGTCTTAACGAAATTAAAAGACAACCATAAGGCTCCTGCCGGTTTCTAACTTACAATAAGGATCATTGCATACATCATATATAATCACAATCATGGCCATATCACATCAGAACATAAGCCCTACAAAAACAATTTAGATGCCTCTAATCTTTCTTTACATGTTTTACGTGGCTGAAGATTTTGCATAAGAACCTTTCTAACTTACGAACATGAACCACAATGTTGATACAAGTATTGTCAAGTGCCCGTTGTAAACTGAGTCTTCACTATGGTGGGAGAGACAGACACCCGCAAATCCACTTATGCAATACAAGTTGCATGTTGAGTGTGGAGAAAGTCTCATGAACGATGTCATATAAGTTTATCCTAGGCCGCGACATCCCTCCATCCCGCAAGATTCAAAGTACACAAAAAGCAATTGACAACAAAAGCATCAACGCCCACAACAACCATGGTGTTCTAGTCGTGCAACAGATCTACACATAGACACGACTCTGATACCACTGTAGGGGTTCGTAGCATGGAAAACAAAAAATATCTATCGCATGAACACACAAAAGCCAAGATATAATCTACTAGATCAGTGCAACGAGTTGATAGAGTACTAACCCTCGAAGATACAAAGTGGTTAACGATATCGGATTCTCGTGGTTAATGTAGTCATTCACTTGTCGATCTCAAGATCGTGAAGACGATCCTTCCGGTGCCGCGTTCTGGTTGCGCTTACGCAGTCGGTCAAACGTCCGGTACTCTATGAAGACATTCCTCTCCCTTGTTACAGCAGGCAGCAGAGGTTGTAGATCTCTCCTCAAGATTCCACCAGCACGACGGCGTGGTTGTAGAAGTAGAGGGGAAATCCCGCAGGGCTTCTCCAAAGACGGAGCGGGTATGGTGGAGTAGAGAGGGCCTCAGTGATCTCGGGGTTAGAGGGCCGAGGGAACGTGGTGGTAGCCGGCGGCTAGGGCAATCCCTAGGAAGCGTCTTGGAGGTGCCCTAGGCGGCCACAACTAGAGAGGGGGTGGCAACTGGATAGGGTTTTTTGGAGTGAGGCTAGAGGGCGCCCCTACCACTTCTTATATAGGAGGGAGAGGAGGAAAGGGGGAGGGAATCCTTCCCCAACTCATCTTCCTAGTGTCAGCGGCAAGGGAAGGACGAAATCCTTCCCTAACTTGGTTTCCTCTCCAACCTCCTCTCTGCAACCATGTTGGGATTTGACTTTTTCAAATTGGCGTTTGACTTTCAAAATAGAGTTTGATTTATCTCTTCCCATAGCCTAGCCAAGTGACCTAGGACATGATTTAACCATTCCACTTTGGTATGACACATCCATGTACCCTTCCCACTCCAGATCGGTGGACCTTCTAGACCCTTCTAGAACATTCCAGTGAAAACATCGAAGCATTCCCGAACTCTGGAATTGGACTTTTCTTATATGAATCTTATTCTCTGGACCATTCCAGATCTCCTCGTGATATCCTGGATCCAATCCGAGTCTCTTAAAAACATTCGGTCTCTTACTCATATTCCATATCTACTAAACAACATCGAATCCTTAAGTGTGTCTCCCTACGGTTCGTGAATTATGCAGACATGATCGAGTCTCTTCTCTGATCGATAAGCAATAGAGGAATCTGGAAATTCATATGGCTCCCACATATTTCTATGATTACTTCAGGATCGAATGAACCATTTACATATGATACCAATTTCCCATTGTCTCGCGATAATTTACTTATCCGAGGTTTGATCTTCGGTTTCTCCGCATACCTAGTTCAACCTTGTTACCGATAAGTACTCTTTACTCGTTCATGTGATATGTGTTCCCTTGTGAGCTAGTCACATGCTTGCAAGCCAATTGGATGACATTCTACCGAGAGGGACCAGAGTATATTTATACGTCATATGGATGGACAAATCCCACTCTTGATCCATGTTCCTCAACACATACTTTCGTAATACTCAATGCCACCTTTATAACCACCTAGTTACGAAGTGCTGTTTGATGTCATGAAAGCATCTATCTTGTGATGGTGATTAACATGATCTCATGTCGCAGGATTTAGGTTACTATTTATTTGAAAGCTTATAGCAAGTGAACTATTTAAATGACTTGATCTTATGCTACGCTTAACTATAGGAGTGTGTCCATCACATCATTCTTCTAATGATATGACATTGCTATTAATAACATCCAATGTTCATGATTAGGAAACTATGATAATCTATTAATAAACAAGCTAGATTAACAAGAGGCTTTACTAGGGACTCTTTTATGTTTACAAATCACACAAGTATTAAAGTCTCCGATTAATACAATTATAGCATGGGATTTAAACATTTATCATAAACATAAAGATATGATAATAACCACTTTATTATTTCCTCTTGGGCATATCTTCAACAACATTGATGCCTAATATTCAGGTTTTTCATAAGTCTTTCATCGAAATTAAATTTTGATGAAATTCTTAACATGTGTTAATAAAAGATACATCATTTCCAATCAGCAAGATGTCTTCTACATAATGAATTAGAAATATGTCTTAGTGCTCCCACTTAATTTCTTGCAAATGCAAGCATCTTTATCGTCTCTGATGAAATTAAACCTTTTAGAAGTTTCATCATGGTGAAGATTCCAACTCCACAATGCTTACATCAACCATTCAAGTTTGCATGCCCTTTTAGCATCCTTTGAATTAAGAAAACCCTTTGTAACGTGTCATGTACGTGTCCTAGGTAACCATTCTATTAGAAGAACTTTGTTTTGTTCGTTCAACTACCATATACCAAAATTATATGTAGTGGTTGCTACAATAATCCGCCCAGACTAAATATCGCTATGAAAGATCAAATATTGTCACAGTCAACTACTTGAACATTGTTGTAAAATCTTTTCTGACATGTTGACTATTTCATAGGTGTGAAACATCCATGTATATTTCTTTATAGATCCAAATAGGTCTGGTAGGATTTACACCTTTCGGTAGGGTCTTCCAAGTTTAAAAACATGATTTATCGTGTATGGAAACTATCACAGATTCTCTATGACTTCTAGTCATTTGATGGAGTTATGGCCCTTCATCGCTTCTTTGCATGTAGTTGGTTCATAATTGTCAAAATAATAATGACTTTTCTTCAAATCTTACTATTTGATTGTCACCCGACCTACTCGGTTCAATAGAAACTCAAATATCTGATATCACAACCTTCGTAATCACGCAAGCCATGAGCATTGTGACAGCCTCCAGGACACTTTCTGGCGCTGCTCTACTTAGAACATGTTACTTAGGTTCATTAACCTAATCAAAGTTCTACTATCCTCCCACTTAAATATTGCGAAAAATTCTTTCTCAAGAAACTTGATGTTCAAAGCGACAAACTATCACTACTAGGAAAATCCTTATCTGTGGCGCATGGATTTTTACATTATGTCACGCATATGGAAATGTGCCACTTGTACCACACCACTAAATTGTAATTCTGGGCCACATATTGATATGTGCCATATAAATATCAAAATTCTGTGTCCCATATTACCAATATGCACCACAAAATTCTCTTTTCGAATTTAAAAAAAAAGGCGCACCAGATCTCAAGTTTCTGTGGCGCATAATTGTTTTTCAAATAAAAAAAGCGGGCCAGATCTGGTTGGAGATGGTGGTGGCCGGAGGAGGGGGTCGCCGGAGATGGTAGTGGATAGAGGAGGGGGTCGATGAAGGAGGGCTAGGCCAAAGGTGGGTAGAGGCGGGAGGCCACCGGAAGAGACGAGGTCACCGGAGGAGGTTGAGGAGGAGGACGTTGCCGAAGGAGGAGGAGGTCGCCGAAGATGGCGGTGGTCGAAGGGGGGCTAGGACAAAGGTGGGTAGAGGAGGGAGGCCACCAGAGGTGGTGGAGGACACCGGAGGATGTGGAGGATGAGGACGTTGCCGAAGGAGGAGGAGGGCGCCGGAGGAGGACATTGCTGGCGGAGGATGTTACCGGAGGAGGAAGAGAAGGAGGTCTCTGGAGGAGGAGGTCGCCGGAGGTGGTGGTGTAGGAGGAGGAGGAGGAGAGGAGGGAAGAGAATAAGGGGAGAAGGGGAGAAAAGGAGGAGAAGGGGAGCAGGGGAGAAGGAGGAGGGAGGAGGAGGTAAGAAGAAATAGAGAAGTGGAGGGAGGAGAAGTGTGGAGGAGAAAAGAGAGGGAGAAGGGGCGCATGCGGGATTCAAATTTCGAATTCCGCCCAATAATTCCGTGGCCCAATAATTCCGTGGCGCATTTCGAATCTGTTTTGCACTTTCTCTGGCGCATATTTCTATATACGCCAAAGAATCATCACTTTCTGTGGCACATATAGACATATGCGCCACAGAAAGTTGGTCACCCAAATTCTGTGGTGAGGCCCTCCTTACTTTCTGTGACACATATGGACATATGCGCCACAGAAATATAAAATTTTATGGCGCATATGTCCATATGCGCCATATAAAATTGGTCGCCCAACCCTGGTGGAAAGTCTTGCCTTATTTCTGTGGCTCATGGTATTTTATATGCACCACAGAATTCTGAGGATTCTGTAGCGACTTGGATTTGCGTGCACCACTAGACTTTAACTATAGCGCATGGCATGAAATATGCGCCATAGAAAGCGTTTCTATCTATAGTTGTTTTCCTAGTAGTGTCTTTTATCCTCGGTGTTATGGAGGAAGACCCAACAAATTGTTTGCGATAACTGACAAAGACGTGCTTATCCGACTTTGGTTGTAAACATTTTACTTATGCCTAGCATACCAAAATTTAACAAAATATAACTCGGGTTTTATCCCAAACCATAATGCATATGGTGTCATTTCAATGGATCATGATGGTGCTCTTTTTAGTGTAAAATCACAAGTCTCTATAGCTTTAATCTTTAAACTATAATGCTAGTTTTATAAATAACACCGTTGATCCTACCATGACAAACACAGTTTGATTACATTTCGTGAACACTCCATACTCCTATGGTGTTTTGAGAACCGCAAGTCAATGGAACGATTCCTCCAATCTTAGGTGTTTTTCTAAACTTGTTACTCAAATATCTTCCTTTATGTTCCAATCATAAATTCTTTATTTTCTTGTTACAATGATTTTCCAAATAATCTTGAAATCACTTGAATATTTTCAAATGTTTCATACTTCTCCCTTATTAAGTAAATATACAAAAGTATTTAATCAAATTTCGAAGAAATCATATGAAGCTGAAAGATCCACCACACATGGCTATGCATAATGGACTATATACATCAACATGCACAATTTCCATTTAGTAAGTCATTTGTTCCTCTTTGGCCTATGAAAGGAGTTTAAATTATCTATAGGAAAGTCTCACAAGTGTCAATTGATCAAAATCAAAGACTCCAAAATTCCATCTATATGGAGTTTCTACATGTTTTCTTTCCAACATAATTTAAACGGTGATGTCACTTCGTAAGTGATTTTTCAATCATTTGTCTTGTGACATTTTTATCATTTAGTTTTTAGGGACGTGATTTCTCCAACTAGACTTGTAAATCATCCATCTTCTATGGAATACGGTAATTGTTTGAACAACATTTGTTCTCATAATATATAAACAAAATAAGAATTATTAAAACAAATCTTGGAGGCAAGATTTGATGTCAACGATAAACACAATAACACTTTATTTTTTTCGATGAACATCATCACATATTATCTTGCTAGTTACTTAGGCTATTGCAGTACATGAATTGTTTTGTTCTGTATGACACTTTAGACCAACAAATTTGGTATCCAATAACCAATGACGACATTGTTTAACAAGCAAATAATACAACCATAACACGTATATCATCTGATACGGGCATGGCGGAGGAGGTGGAGCCCAACTTTAGGAGTCCACCGAGCTAGACGTGTCAATAGTGTGTCGTTTGAGTGTATTATATTTCAGGTCATGTTATAGGCCAAATAGGTTTTGTACTATTATTGTGTGTGTTTGTTTGGGCCTATCCAACCAAACTAGGGTCGATCCTTAGGTGGCCAGATTATCCAGTCTAGTGATGTTTGATGTTATCTAGCTACTCTTCCGGTGTTAGTGAGAGACATGATCTCATGGTCTAAGGACTAAAGTTACTTTGTATGATATTATAGTAATTTAAAAATAATGACTGTGATCATATTACTATACTTCAGATGAATGTTCATCACATCATTCCACCAATGTTGTTACCTCGTTATTAACAACATCCAACATCGATGATCAGGAAACCTTAATCATCTTGTTAATCAACGAGCTAGTTTATATGAGAGGCATAACTAGGAACTCTTATTTGTTTATTAAACACACATGTATTAGCATTTCCAATTAATACACACATGAGAAATAAACATTTATAATAAACAAGGAATAAGATAATAACCACTTTATTAATGCCTCTCGGGCATATTACCTTCATTGGGATATTATGTTCTCCTCAAGAAGGAGCATGAGACTAACAAGATAGAGATCCTCAAAGGGGGGTCTTCTTCTAGCCTAATATCAAGTCTAGGGTTTACAATGGAGAGGTGGGGCAATTTATAGTCCAGCCACTAGAACAGGGGTTATAGCATCCCAATTGTCTAACAATTATAATGCTACTTGGTTTAATATATATATTGCTACTTCGTACATAACATTCTTTCATTGCATAATATCATGATCATATAACCAAGCGACCTTGCATTTGAGAATCATATTAAAACCCATTTTATTTAGTTCTTCTTACATATGCATTGATTTATTAATTGTATTTTCCTATTGATATATTGTAGTTGGTTCTTGATATATTGCTTGATGCCCAAGTTGAATTGGAGCATATATTTTCTCCACCACTTTTTGTTGTCTCCATATAAATTTCACCATTGTAATTATATATGAGCCATTGCATTTCTACTTGATATTTAAATCTAGCTCATATGTGTTCGGATGGGTCCACTTCTATTTCTACTTTCTCCCATATATTATACATGTTTTCACAATATTAAATATGGGGAGCCACATAGCCACCTTTGCATGTTATGTGAGTAGAAATCATTCTATAGAATCCAGATGGTTTGTATTTGAATATATGATCATGCTTGAGTATATATGTGGATATATGTCCATCTAGTGGGACACACGCACTAGCCTGTATAGTTGTCTTCATGCATGCTTCTATCTTCATCTCCTCCATGTGGGGAAGCAGGCTTGCTTAATTTTGAAAGGCCTTAATTAAAATTGTGAATCATGTAAGAATAAATGACCATAATGTATCCTAGTTGTTCTCACATCTAGTAGTGGCATCTAATGCACATGCATGGCCGATCCAACCTTGCAACATCTTTCCTCTATTTTTTTCTTTTGAATTGCGAGAATCTTGTTGAAATTGTATTCAAACAAGTGATCAATTAAAATAACCCATATAGCTTATCTATGTTCCCCACCTTTGTACTATTTGGATGTCTTTGCTCTTCTTGTTATTTTTGTAAGGTCATTTAAAGAATCTTGTTTTAAATAAATAAAGAAAAGTAAATAGAAAAAAGAAATCTAACCTATAAAACCCTCGGATCGGTCCTATGCAAGTTTTAGCGATTCCCGCCAAAACCGCATAGAAATGATTCAAAGGTTCCCACAAAGCACTTGCGTGCGGGTGGAAAATGAAGTAATATCATTACACAATAGTCCATGATATTACCCATGGAACATATATATACAATAATGACTCCAGGAGTCAAGAATACTGATATACAGTACAAAGATTCAAATCGCTTTGAAAACTATACAACATCCAAGTACGGATAAGAATTAAATGGGTCTAAGAGCCCTAAAGAATAACCAATGGCGTCCATAACCTTGCCTTGGCCAAGCAGGAAGGGTAACCCTGCTAACGACGTTGATCTCAAACCTTCTAAACTAAAGAAGTGCCGGCAAATGGAAAAGGAATAAAGAGAGCGGTCAGTACCGAGGCCAGTACACATCGAGACATAGAATTATCCAGCTCTCGCCTACATAGGTATGGTGGACTGAAGCGGCAACGTAGCATGCACAAACAACCTATAGAGACTCGATACAACTGTCGGCTATTACAGAGAGTTAATAACGACCTATGCGGGACAAACCTGATACTAACACAAATCATACCCATCCTGATATTTCCGCCTTGAGACCAAACGAGGAAGTCCTGCTGAGGAAACATACAAAGTTGGCAGTTTTATTCATTATTTCCTTGGTGTTTATCCAACTTACTATACATATCAGATACAAGTAAAATTATAATAATAAACTTTAGTTATAGTTGTCTATGATCGAGAAACTGTGCTCCAAGTCATCCATAATAGCGGATACGACTTTTGGAAAATATTTAACCCTGTAGGGGTGCACCAAAGTTTTCACATGCACTTCAACCCTTTTTGCAAGATCAATTAACATACAATCATCGGCATGTCGCGGGGCCTCGGACATGAAGCTTTCCCAGACCCAAAGCAAGTGCATGGGGGCCACCCCACTAAGCTACCCATGACGAAGTCGGACGACTCCGAAGACGAACCCAAAGGTTGCAAGATCGGCCAAGAGATCAGAGGCCATATGAAAGGATACAGATGTCGCCTAGAGGGGGGATACGCGATTAAAACTTTCCCGGGAGTGGATGAACAAAGGCGGAATTAAACTAGCGTTTACTTTGTTAAGCACAAAACCTAGAACAATCTAGGGTTCACCTATGTGCACCAACAAATTATGCTAAGCAAGACAAACAACTATGTGATAGCAATATATATACTTCAAGCACGAATGCTATCACAAAGTAAAGTGCATAAGTAAGATCTCGGGTATAGATATAACCGAGGCACACGGGATGACGATATTTTACCGAGTTCCTCCCAACATGGAGTACGTCTCGTTTGGAGAGGGGGTGGTATCTAACCACCTACACCACAAAAGGCCACCCAACAAGATCGATCCACACTTCCACTATCGGTGCACTTGTCGGTGACAAACCGGAACCTCTCACAAGGTTGGGGCACTTCTCCACAACTTAATTGGAGGCTTCCAACAAATGCAACCAAGGCCACAATCTGCAACACCAACAAACCGTCTAGGGTTCTAAGAACCCAAGAGTAAAAAGCTTCTCAACTTTCACTCACCAAATCCTCTGAGGAGAACTCAAATCGATACACCAAATGCAAGAGGCAAGAACACCACAAAGATGCTCCAATCCCTCACTCTCAAGTTCCAACAAAGCTACTAAAGCTATTGGTGGAACAAGAGAGGAAGAAGACAAAGAGGGACACAAAATCCCCCAAAATCTAGATCCCAAAGATACACTCACAAAGAGATGTTTTGGTTTGGTCAAAACATGGATCTAGATCTCCTCTCTCTTCCATTCAAATATGGGAAAGAATCATTGGAGTGGAAGAGATGAATCAAGATTTTACAGTAAGAGAAAATGGGGGAAAAGCTTAGACAAATAGAGGAGGAAGAAGCTAGGCAAACTGATAACGGGCAAAAGGCTTCAATAGGGCCCCCAGAAAATCTGCCCGTTGGGGCGTTTTTCCTGAACGGACCCGTAGTACCGGATTATACCGGTACTACCGCCCGCGAGAGAACGAAGCAAACAAGCCAGGGAAAGACAGAGCAAGCTGGCGCAACAGGTGGGGCCAACGAGCGGCAGCGGCACACGGGGAACGCACGCGCGAGAGGCTGCGGGCCCAGCGAGGCAAAACGCGCAGGAGCGAAAACAGAGTCTGGCATGCGCGCGCGCGAGTCTAGCGAGGCGGCGCAGTGCGGGTCAACGCTGCGGCAGGCACGCGTGCGCAGCAAGCGGGGGTAAGGCGGGATGGCTCGCGGCGGGGAGCAGGTGGGCCGGCCCAGCGAGCGGGGAGATGCGCCCGCGGGCGCGCGGGAGCTAGAAGCGGCGGCGGCTGCTGGGTGTATACCTGGGCCGGCCGGTAGTACCGGCCCACCCGGGCGATACTACCGGGCCAGGCCGGAAACAACTACTGGGTGAGGCAATGGGTTGGCTGCGCGCTGCTAGGCGCGAGCGGTACTGGCCCGCGGTAGTACCTGTTGGCCCAGACAAAGACAAAATCCTTTTGTTTTCCTTTTTCAAACCGAATAAAGTAAAATACAAACGGTAATAACTTTTGATTGGTAACTCTGATCGACCCGATTCCAATTGCGTTGGACAGAGGACGACAAGAGCTTCCCAATAAAAAGTAATATAATGTGAGATACCTCACTTGGTGAGACACCAGAAAACCGCCAAGATCAAAATCGCAACAAGATATAAACGGAAGATCCTATTTTGATAAACAAGAGCTTGTTATGGAGATTAACACAAGATCTATATCCTCACATGGATAAGACGAAATGACAACCAAATACGATGATGCAAGTATGAAAAGGTTTGAGCTCTCTCTGAACAATATAATCGAGTTACTCATTCGAGAGCCCCTCTTGACAGTATGGTTATCTATCCTAAACCCGGTCTCCCGCACAAAACATGAGACCGGCAAAAGGTAAACCTATCAAGATTATACCTTTTCCTTGAGCATTCCACTTGAGCTCGATGTAGACAAACTTGACCTTCTCAAGATGGAACGCCTTTCTTGATTCCTCATCATCGATCCATGATCACCGAGGATGTCAAGCATCAAACATGATATCTACTATAGATGGCGCATTTTGAACTCGCACAACACATTTTCTTCTTATTTCATCGACCTTGAAGCCAACACATGCTCCCAGCGAGGCCAATGGACAAATCCTAAAAGTATAACTTAATACACACAGTAGTACATAAAGATTGTCATTAATTACCAAAACCACACATGGGGTCCCACATGTTCTTTCACCATAGATATAATCCTCAACATAACGACCCACATCCTAAATTGTATAGTAGTAAACGCTAATCGAGCAATAGATAATAAACATGGCATAATATAGCATGAAAATATCAAACTAGTTTGTGGCCCCAGGTACAGTACATTAAAATCAGGTACTAAGCTGATAGGGGTGCCCATACACCACACATATGGTTAGTGCGCTCAGTCTCGGAACAGGTGTCAAGAACTCGGGTCCTAGATGGACAAAGGGGGCGGGATAATAACCAAATCTCAACTATTACCCACCTATGAATTTGCATTCATTTTCTACTCCCAACATTTAATTAACAAGTTGTAATTAAATCCATGATCATCGCCACCATTAAGCATGCGTTAACCCCAAACTTTGGTGGAACATCAACGGCACGAAGAAACGCCTGAGCAAGCAACTACGACTCGCAAGGCCGACTGTCTACCAAACAACATGTTCTAGGAGGTTTCCAAGGCAATATAGAGGATGCAAAGAATATAACTTGTGTATGAAATCTAGAGCATCGCAACAGGATAGCAATAGATCAACAGAAGGAAGTAAAGACTATTAAAATAGGTAGAAAGGGGAAGAATGCTTTCCTGAAAAAACTACCAAAGGTTCATCCGATGATCGGGTCGACACTCACATCAAATCATCGGTCTAATCCGTGAAGAAGAAAACACTAAAAGAAACATCAGTTGCACTATTTAATACTACAAGAGAATATCGGGAATGATTCATGTATGATGCATGACATGGAAAAGATATGATGCAATGGAGGCAATATAATTCTAGAAAAGCTCACATATGGTCTCCATATTTAACTATTAGGGGTGACTCGACAAAATACCTAGATCACGAGATGAGATACAAACATGAATAATTTATATGTGATAAGTATATGTTATATATTATAAAAATATAGGGGCTTAAGGTCATACGTCTTGGCAAAATAATAGAGAACACATTTTAAAGGCCGAGGGGCATGGGGCGCTGCAGAGGGGTCCCCGAGTGGAGCTAGGACGAGGCACGAAAGGGAGACGAGGATGAATGACCGAGGAGGGTGGAGACCTGCTGTCATGGAGGCGATCGGCGGCGCTTGGGTCGAGGTGCGGCCAAACTGAGAGGGCCGGGGAAGTTGCTCCTGGCAGCGGCGGAGTGGCCACAGGGGACGGCGACCGGAGATGGGGAGGGAGATGGCCTGGAGGATGGGGAGGAGCGGAGGAAGGCCAGGGAAGTTGCTCATGGCAGCGACAGAGCGAGACGAAGAGGGGGTAGCCGGCGGTGGTGGAGACCGGTCAGAGGAGGGCAAACGAAGGCGGGGAGAGGCGCTCGAGAGAGTCTCCTATGGGAGAGGCGACGGGCTCGGGGAACACGCATGGCGAGAGGGAGGACGGGCTTGGGGAGAGAGAGGGGTAGGTGTGGGAATCGATCAACAGGTGGGGTTGCGGTGGGGCACGCTGCGCTAGCAAGGAAGGTGGGGAACGATTGGTGTTGGGTGCTTGTCCATCGAGAGGTAGGGAGCGGTAGCATGGGGCGTGTCGGGCTATGGGGCCAGGGATGCGGGGTGTGGGAGCGTGCATGTGTGACCGCGTGTGTGCTTTGGTTCGGTGTAGTGCTGCACGGGCGCGGTGCATGGCGAGCGCGCAGTGTTGCATTGCAGGTCTGGGTTGTGTGTGTGGGTCCGGCAGTGGTGGGTGGGGAAGTAGGTAGTGCAGCTAGGGTTTGGTCTAGGGGATTTAGGTTAGGGTCCTAGTTAGGTTTTTGGAGGTGGACGGCTAGTCTTTTGGGCCTCACTGGGTGCCTCGCCAAAATAATACAAAGATTTTGTTATTCTTTTAGAAGATTTTTGTAAACACAATTTTTTAGACAAACAAAATATTCTAGAAGACCTGGGGTTGTACTTTGAATAATAAGGAGGGGGCTAATGTAGAAAATAAAATATAGATTTTAGTAAAATAGTTTTTAAGCAATTAACATGCATGCAGTAATGAGGATGCTCAGGTGTAATGTGGCATGATGACATAACCATGCCGTCATGATTATGCACAAAAAAACACAACGATTTTATAATAGTGGTTTTACCCGGGGTGCTACATAACCCCATCTATCTATCTAGACCATCTAGTTTGCTTTTCACTCTTTAACTTTTGTGTGGTTTGATTTCAAAGAAAAGAAAAGGGAAGAAGGCTACCTAATCATTCTAGCTGGACAAGCACCCTCTCTCTGTCGTGAAGTGGCATGCCTTGCACCCCTACCTACTCCAGATCGGACCCTTCTTTCCATCCCCTTCTTTTCTTCCATTCCACAAAAACCGGCAGCAACACCATGACCATGTCACTGTCGCCGATGCAGCACCACCTTTGGTGAGCTACGTCACCCTCTGCCGCTTGTACCGAGTCCTGGCCACCCTACTCAAACTTCAGGGCTGTCTTGGGATCAAGAAATCTGAGGCCAGGAGCTGGAGGAGCAACGAAAACCTCCTCGCACGCCCGGACCTCACCAAGGGCAGCTGCACGTCATCGATCGATGATACGGACGTCCGCCACCTTCATATTTTACTCATTCCAGGTTCGCCACCTCGGTGAGCTACTCCTCCCACCTCTCGGTCCTTTATCCTTCTCACATGATGTCGCCGCGTCGAGCACGCCCTGGCTCGCCGCATCGCTTGCGGTTATACTAGCACGCGCACTGGCAACCCACAGAAAGTAGAAGTGCGACAGTAGATTGACCACCTATTCGCGAGTAAATCCCAGACACCTCCATGCAAGCGGCACCCTGAAATTACGGTCTTAGAATTCCCGGCCTGCGATTCACGTTCCCATGATCATAACCGACAATATCATTACAACATCCATAAGTAACAAAGTAGAAGACTTAGATAGTTTCCCTCAAGGTGGTACAAACATTAGCAGCGGATCTTCATCGAACGAAGAGCCCATGTCATGCCTTAACCTACATGCGACTAACTGGGGGGGACGGCCTAGCTCACATAGACGTTAGCATCTCCATAATTCCTTGTTCTTCTAAAAGTCTCGCCAAGTAAATAGCCAGCGGCAAAGCCAGTGAGTACTTCAAATGTACTCGCAAACCACCGAGATAAGTCAAACAAGGATATGTAATTTGGATGTGGCGAGATAGTTCTATACTAAAGTTGTTTTGAAAAGCCTAGCCTTCTCAAGTAGTTATATCATCTCTATATCTTTGTGGATAAGGAAGTTTTTGAAAACATGTCTCCTTTTGGAAATAGGGAGATCTCCCTATCCTGGTTAAAAACATTTGTAAACCATTTTAAAGGAGGAAACCTTTTGAAAACATATTAGACCCTTCATGGTCAAATCAAACTTCTCGTGACCAAGTCTCATATTTCTTATCTTTCTCAACAACCATTGGATACTCCTAGCATTCACCTTGCCAACCGTCCTTTACGACGGACGCCGCTATTCGAATAGATTATACTTTCCCCAAAAGATTCAATACATCCGTCGGGATAAAACCACAGCCCAATACACACTTGTATGGGGGTCCAGATAATCAAACCTTAACCTTTCATTTTTCGTCCCTAGTATAGGAACTTTCCCTATGGACCTTAGTTCTCCCCGAACAAGTACCTGACTTCGCAAGTCTGAATCTCCCTCCCTTTACTGTCTGAACCATGCCACCCTTTACTCCCTTAAACTTGTATTGTCCACTAGAGCTCCATAGCTACAGCCGACCCCATGGGATAGAACCTTCCGGGTAAGACGCCCCCCTATGTAGAAGGAACCGCCTTTGAGGGCCACGTGCCTTATGGAGTTTCCCACAGTAAGGAAAACAAAATATGAGCTAAGCCCCAAGTTGCACCTAGGGTAATGTGGTTGCACGGAGAAATTGTTCCGGTAAAGACTAGAGTATCCGTTATTTTTTCTCGTGTCCATCTTTACTTCTGCTCATTATCATAACTTATGTACTTTTCCTTTTTATTATTTCGAAAATTTCCACTTAGGAACGATGCCTCTTCCCAAGAGTTTTACAATTCATTTTGGAAACATTTGAAAATAGGGTATAACCCCAAAGTAGTTTTATCTGTCAATAATCAGGGTTTCCAACGAAGTAAGATGCTAATTATAGGATTTCGTAGCATGGAAAACAAAAAATTCTATCGCATGAACACACAAAAGCCAAGATCTAATCTACGAAATCGGTGCAACGAATTCATAGAGTAATAATCCTCGAAGATCCAAAGCATTTAACTAGATCAGATTCTCGTGGTTGATGTAGTCGTTCACTTGCCGATCTCAAGATCGCGAAGACGATCCTTCCGGTGCTGCGTTCCGGCAGCACTCCCGCAGTCGTTCACACGTTCGATACTCGATGAAGACCTTCCTCTCCCTTGTTCTAGCAGGCAGCGGAGGTTCTAGATCTCCTCGCGATTCCACCATCACGACGGTGTGGTGGAGGTGGAGGAGTAGATCTTGCAGGGCTTCGCCTAAGCCGGAGTAGGTATGGTGGATTATAGATAGCCTCGGCGGCTAGGGATTAGACACTGAGGGGAGGAGGTGTTGCCGGCGGCTATATCAAGGTCTAGGCGACGGCTTTTTGCTAGTGTTTAGGGTGACAACACCTTGGGAGGGGCGGGGGCCTATGGTTTTTGGGGTGGAGGGGTGTGGCGCCCCATCCCCTCATTTTATGGGTTGGAGAGGCAGCAAGGGGGAGGCCGATTCCTCCCCCAAATTCCCTTGTGTCGCCGGCAGCAAGGAGGGAGAGGGAAATATCTCCCTTCTAGGATTCCTCTCCTCCCTCCACTAGGCTTTTGACTTTTAATGTTGGGATTTATCTTTTCAAATTGGAGTTTGACAATTCAAACTAGAGTTTGATTATTTCTCTTCCCATTGCCTAGCCAAGTGACCAAGGTTATGATGCAACCATTCCACATTGGCAAGCCACATTCATGTACCCCCCTATGGGGTGGTGGACCTTCCAGAACCTTCTAGAAGCTTCCGGTGAAAACACCAAAACATTTCCGAATCCCGGAATTGTAGTTTCCTTATATGAATCTTATTCTGTAGACAATTTCAGATCTCCTCGTGATGTCATGGACATAATCCGACATTCGGAACAACATTTGATCTCCAACTCATATTTCATATCTACTAAACAACATTGAATGCTTAAGTGTGTCTCCCTACGGTTCGTGAATTATGCACACATGATAGAGACACTTATCCGATCAATAACAAATAGAGGAATCTGGAAATTCATATGGCTCCCACATATTTATACAATTACTTCGTGATCGAATGAATCATTTACATACGATACCGATTCCCTTTGTCGCGCGATACTTTACTTATCCGAGGTTTCATCGTTGACATCTCTATACCTAGTTCAACCTCGTTACCTATAAGTATTGTTTACACGTTACATGATCTGACATCCCTCGTTACGTAGTCACATGCTTGCAAGCCAATTGGATGACATTCCATTGAGAGGTCTGAAAGTATATCTATCCTTCATATGGATGGACAAATCCCACTCTTGATCCATGTGCCTCAACCCATACTTTCAGAATACCTAATGCCACCTTTACAACCACCCAGTTATGGAAGTGGTGTTTGATGTCATCAAAGCATTCATCCGATGATGGTGATGAACATGATCTCATGGTCAAAGGATTAGGTTACCATGTAATTGAAAGCTTGTAGAAAATGAACTCTAAATGACTTTGTCTTACGCTACGCTTAGTATAGGAGTATGTCCATCATATCAAAATCCTAATGACAAGATCTTGTTATTAATAACATATAATGTCCATGATCAGGAAATCATGATCATCTACTAATCAACAATCTAGTTCAACAAGTGGTTTACTAGGGACTCTTTCATGTTTACAAAACACATAAGTATTAATGTTTCCCGTGAATACAATTATAGCGTGGGATGTTAACATTTATCATAAACACAAAGATATAATAATAACCATTTTATTTTTGCCTCTTGGGAATATCTCCAACACTATCCCACTTGCAGTAGAGTCAATAATCTAGTTAACATTGTGATGTACCTAACACCCATGGAGTTCCGGTGTTGGTCATGTTTTGCCCTAGGGAGAGGTTTAGTTAATAGATCTTCCACTTTCATATATGTGTGTACTTTGCAAATATTTAGGTCACCATCTTGGACATGCTCGCGAATAGCATGAAAACGTATCTTGATATGCTTTATCTTCTTGTCTGACCTTGGCTCCTGTGCATTGGCTATGGCACCCATGTTGTCATAGTAGATGGCCATTGGGTCCAATGCACTAGGAACCACATCAATATCCGCAATGAACTCGTTCATGCATATCGCCTCTTGTGAAGCCTCCGATGCAGCTATGTATTCCGATTCAGTTGAAGATCTCTCCACAACACTTTGCTTAGCACTTCTCCAGCTCACTGCTACACCATTCAAAGTAAATACATATCTAGATTGCAACTTAGAGTCATCCGAATTGGTGTTCCAACTAGTATCAGTGTAATCCTTTACAATGAGCTGTTCATCACCTCCATAAGAAAGAGCCATATCTTTAGTCCTTCTTAAGTACTTTAGGATATTTTTGACCGCTATCGAGTGATCTACTCCTGGATCACTTTGATATCTGTTAGTCAAACTAACATCACATGAAATATATTTTTTTTACACAGCATTGCATACATGATAGATACTATGGCTGATGCATAGGGAGATTTTCTCATCCTCTCTCTATCTTCAGCCATAGCTGGACTTTGAGTTTTACTCAAGGTCGTATTTTGCAACATGGGCAAGAACCCTTTCTTGCTATCTTCAATATCAAACCACTTTAGAACCTTTTCCAAATATGTACTTTGTGAAAGCGCTATTAATCGTCTTGATCTATCTCTATAAATCTTGATGCCTAAAATGTATGCAGCTTCGCCAAGATCCTTCATTGAAAACTTAATATTCAAGTAGTCTTTGACACTCTTAAGAAGTTCTGTATCATTCCCAATCAACAATATGTCATCCACATATAGTATTAGGAATTCCATATCCATAATTTTGTATAAATCCAAAGCTTTTGATCACCTTATCAAAACGTTGATTCCATCTCCGGGATGCTTGCTTCAATCCATAAATGGACCGTTGAAGTTTGCATACCTTTAGCATATTTAGGATTGACAAAACCTTTGGATTTTACCATATACAACTCTTCATCAATATCACCATTGAGGAATGCCGTTTTGACATACATCAGCCATATCTCATAATCATAATATTCAGCGATTGCTAACAAAATCCTCAGACACTTTAGCTTCTCTACAAGTGAGAAAGTTTCATCGTAGTCAACTCCTTTAATTTGTTGGAACCCTTTCGCGACAAGTCGAGCTTTATATACAGTTACATTATCATCATCATCTATTTTCTTCTTAAAAATCAATTTGTTCTCGACAGCCTTGCGGCCATCCGGTAAGTCCACCAAAGTCCACACTTGGTTTTTGTACATGGATCAAATCTCGGATTTCATGGATTCATGCCATTTGTTGGAATCTGGGCTCATCATTGCTTCCTCATACGTCGCATGATCGTCCATGTTGTCCACCAACATGACATTCATCACAGGATCATACCAATCAGGAGTGGTATGAGTCCTCGTCGACCTGCGAGGTTTCGTAGTAACTTTCTTCGAAGCTTCATGATCATTATCATTAGATTACTCTCTTATTGGTGTAGGCGGCACAGGAATATATTCCGGCGCTGCTCTACTCGCAAATCTGAGAGAAGGTTTGACAACCTCGTCGAGTTCTACTTTCCTGCTAGTCACTTCTTTCGAGAGAAATTCCCCCCCAGAAAGGATTCCATTCTTGGGAACGAAAACTTTTCCTTCGAATCTATGATAGAAGGTATACCAAATTGTTTCTTTAGGGTATCCTATGAAGAAGCATTTTTTCGCTTTGGGTTCAAGCTTGTCAGGCTGTAACTTCTTTACATAAGCTTCACATCCCCAAACTTTAAGGAAGGACAACTTAGGTTTCTTCCCAAACCACAATTCATACGGTGTCGTTTCAACGGATTTTGATGGTGCCCTATTTAAACTGAATGCGGCTCTTTCTAATGCATAACCCCAAAATGATAATGGTAAATCTATAAGAGAAATCATAGACCGAACCATATTAAGAGAGTTCGACTACGATGTTCGTACACACCATTACGTTGTGGTGTTCCCGTCGGTATCAATTGTGAAAGTATTCCACATTTCTTCAAATGCTCGCCATACTTGTAACTTAGATACTCACCTCCATGAGCAGATCGCAGAAATTTAAGCTTCTTGTTATGTTGATTCTCTACTTCCCTTTGAAATTCCTTAAACTTCTCTAAAGTTTTGGACTTATGTTTCATGAAATAGATATACCCATATCTATTCAAGTCATCCGTGAAAGTAAGAACATAACAATAACCACCGCGCGATGCCACACTCCTTGGTCCACACACATCGGTATGTATGATTTCGAATAAGTCCGTAGATTGCTCCATTATACCAGAGAATGGAGTCTTAGACATTTTTCCATGAGACATGCTTTGCATCTTTAAAGTGATTCAAAATCAAGTGATTCAAGAAGTCTATCGGAATGGAGTTTCTTCATACGATTCACTCCAATGTGACCAAGACGATAGTGCCACATGTATGTAGAATTATCATTCAATTTTAAACATTTAGCATCTATATTATGAACATGTGTATCACTACTATCGAGATTCAATAAGAATAGACCATCTATCATAGGTGCATCACCATAAAATATATTACTCATATAAATCGAACAACCATTATTCTTGGACTTAAACAAGTAACCGTCTCGCAATAAACAAGATCCAGATATAATGTTCATGCTTAACACAGGCACCAGATAACAATTATTTAAGTATAAAACTAATCCCGATGGTGGATGAAGAGGGAGCGTGCCGACAGCGATCACATCAACCTTGGAGCCATTTCCAACATGCATCGTCACCTCGTCTCTTGCTAGTCTTCGTTTATTCTACAACACCTATTTCGAGTTACAAATATGAGGAACCGAATTAGTATCAAATACCTATGCACTAGTACGACTACTAGTAAGATAAACAGCAATAACATGTATCTCGAATATACCTTCTTGATGTTGCCGTTCTTCAGATCTGCCAGGTACTTGGGGAAATTCCGCTTCCAGCGACCTTCTCCCTTGCAGTAAAAGCTCTTAGTATGAGGCTTAGGACCAGCCTTGGGTTTCTTTGCAGGCACAATAGATTTCTTGCTACCCTTCTTGATGTTACCCTTCTTCTTAGGCTTGCCTTGCTTCTTGAAATTGGTGGTCTTATTGACCATCAACACTTGGTGCACTTTCTTGATCTCCACTTCCGCAGACTTCAACATAGAGAAGAGTTCTGGTAACGACTTGTCCAAGCACTACATGTTGTAGTTCATCATGAAGTTCTTGTAACTAGGTGGTCATGATTGCAGGACACGATGAATACCCAACGTATTAGGAATCGTTATTCCCAAATCTACGAGTTTATTCATATGCCCAGACATCTTAAGCACATGCTCGCTAATGGAGCTACCCTCTTCCATCTTGGAGTTAAAGAACTTCTTGGAGGCTTCATAGCTTTCAACTGCCACATGAGTCTCAAATATCATTTTGAGCTCACGGATAATATCATAAGGCTGACGGCTCTCAAAATGCTTCTGAAGCTCCGGTTCCAAACCATACAAGATAGCACATTGAACTGTGGAGTATTAATTCTTCCAAGTGAGGAAAACATTCTTCACCTTATCAGTAGCATCAGCTATAGGTGGGTCCCTAGTGGTGCATCTAACACATAGGTCAATTCACCATCATTGAGGACAATCCTCAAGTTGCGAAACCAGTAAGCGAAGTTTCTTCCATTGTTTTTCAACTTTTCTTTCTCTAGGAATGCATTAAAATTGATGGTAGGGGTTGCCATGATCTACAACATATTTACAAAGACTTTAGACTAAGTTTATGACAAATGGAGTTCATATTTAATACTTAAATTAACTAGGTGAACTCCCACATAAAACAACATCACTCACGTTGTTTTAGTGATCACACGAACCAAATAAACTACACCAACTCCGATCATCATGTGAGATGATGTAGCTTCAAAGGTGAACAATCAACATGTTCATCATATCAATCAAATGACTCATGCTTTACCTTTTGGTATTACGTTTTCCAAGACCATGTCTATACATGCTAGGCTCATCAAGATTAAACTTAGTATCCGCATGAGCAAATCTGTTGCCGTTGTATGCACACATAGAATCTATCACACCCGATCATCATGTGCTGTTTCGAAACGATGAGTCTTAGCAAAGGTTCCTACTAAGGAAGAACACTTTATTACTTAATATTTAGTGAGAGGGATCATCTTATAATGTTACCGTCACAATCTAAGCAATACAAGATTCATAAAAAGGATTAACATCACATGCAATTAATAATATGTGATATGATATGGCCTTTCTTCTTCTGCCTTCGATCTCCATCTTCAGGCACGAACATGGTCTCCATCATCACCGGCGTAGCGTCAAGGTCAATGGTGTCGCTTCATTGTTATCCTCCACAAATAGAAACTATTACAACTACTTTGATGAATAGACACGCAGGTCTTAATAAAAATTTAAAGACAACCATAATGCTCCTGTCGGTTGCCATCTTACAATAAGGATCATTGCATACATCGTATATAATCACAATCATGGCCATATCACATCACAACACAAGACCTACAAAAACAAGTTAGACGCCTCTAATCTTTCTTTGCATGTTTTATGTGGTTGGGGATTTCGTATAAGAACTGTTCTAACTTACGAACATGAACCACAATGTTGATACAAGTATTGTCAAGTGCCCGTTGTAAATTGAATATTCACTATAGTGGGAGAGACAGACACCCGCAAAGCCACTTGTGCAATGCAAGTTGCATGTTTATCGTGGAGCAATTCTCATGTACGATGACATGTAAGGTTATCCCGGGACGCTTAATCTCACCATCTTGCAAGATGCAAGGTGCACAAAAAGGAATCGACAACAAAAGCATCAACACCCACAATAACCATTGTGTTCTACTCGTGCCACATATCTATGCATAGACACGTCTCCGATACCACTATAGGAGTTCGTAGCATGGAAAACAAAAAATTCTATCGCATGAACACACAAAATCCAAGATCTAATCTACAAGATCGGTGCCTCGAAGATCCAAAGTGTTTAACGAGATTGGATTCTCGTGGTTGATGTAGTTGTTCATTTATTGATCACAAGATCACGAAGATGATCCTTCGGGCACCGTGTTCTAGCAGCTCTTCCTCGGTCGGTGACACGTTCGGTACTCGATGAAGCCCTTCCTCTCACTCGTTCCAGTAGACAACAGAGGTTGTAGATCTCCTCTAGATACCAGCAACATGACAGTGTGATGTTGGAGGTGGAGGAGTAGATCCTGCAGGGCTTCGCCTAAGACATAGTAGGTATGGTGGATCAGAAAGAGCCTTTGCCGCTAGGGATTAGACAACGATGGTAGGAGGTGGCACCGGAGGCTAGAGCAAGGGTTCAGGGCGCCGAGGACTTGGGAGGGGTGGCGGCCTAGGGTTTTTGGGGTGGTGAGGTGTGGCGCCCCTCCCCTCCTTTTATGGGTGGGAAAGGCGGAGGTTGAGTCCTCCGCCACCTCCCCTTGTGTGGCCGGCGGCAAGCAGGGAGAGGGAAACCTCTCCCTTATAGGTTTCCTCTCCTCCCTCCACTAGGATTTTGATTTTCAGTGTTGGGATTTGACTTTTCAAATTGGAGTTTGACTATTCAAACTAGAGTTTTATTATTTCTCTTCCCAATGCCCAGCCAAGTGACCTAGGGTATGATGCAACCATTCCACATTGGCATGGCACATTCATGTACCCACCCTCAAGGGTGGTGGACATTCCAGAACCTTCTAGGAGCTTCTGGTGAAAACATCGAAAACATTTCCGAACTCCGGAATTGGATGTTCCTTATATGAATATTATTATTCGGAGCATTCCGGATCTCCTCGTGATGTCCTGGATCCAATCCGAGACTCCGAACAACATTCGGTCTCCAACTCATATTCCATATATACTAAACAACATCAAATCCTTAAGTGTGTCTCCCTACGGTTCGTGAATTGTGCAGACATGATCGAGACACTTCTCCGATCAATAACCAATAGAGGAATCTGGAAATTCATATGGATCCCACATATTTCTACGATTACTTCGTGATTGAATGAACCATTTACATACGATACCGATTCCATTTGTCGCGTGATATTTTACTTACACGAGGTTTGATCGTCAGCATCGCTATACCTAGTTCAACCTCGTTATCGATAAGTACTCTTTAATCATTCCGTGATATGCCATCCCTCGTGATCCAGTCACGTGCTTGCAAGACAATTGGATGACATTCCACCAAGAGGGCCCATAGTATATCTATCCATCATATGGATGGATAAATCCCACTCTTGATCAATGTCCCTCAACACATACTTTCAGAATACCTAATGCCACCTTTATAACCACCCAATTACGAAAGTGGTGTTTGATGTTGTCAAAGCATTCATCCGGTGATGGTGATTAACATGATCTCATGGTCGAAGGATTAGGTTACCATGTAATTCAAAGCTTGTAGCAAACAAACTCTAAATGACTATATTACGCTACGCTTACTATAGGAGTGTGTCCATCATATCAAAATCCTAATGACATGATCTCGTTATGAATAACATATAATGTCCATGAGCAGGAAAACATGATCATCTATTAATCAAGAAGCTAGTTCAACAAGTGGCTTACTAGGGACTCTTTCATGTTTACAAAAAACACAAGTAGTAATGTTTCCGATTAATAAAATTATAGCATGGGATGTAAACCTTTATCATAAACGCAAAGATATAATAATAACCATTTTATTAATGCCTCTTGGGAATATGTCCAACACTAACCATCTGAACCTCAATCTAAACGGGAATACTAGGTCTCACCAGGGTAGGTGTCCTATGGGACACTCATTCATAACTTGGAGGGGCCAATTATGAGGGCAGTTATTCATAAAACAAAGTATGCAGGTAATAATGCAATTTATAGAAGAAGATACAAACAAGTAGTAAACAAGAATAGGACATATATTGGATTTCAGGAATGGTGGCTTTCCTGTGATCAGTAGTATTTTCCTGGACTTCTCATCATACCCAAAAAACCAATAATAATAGTATTATCCCTTATTCTTGTCGCCTGTAATACAATCGCAACTATTGCTGTTATTGTGCATACATGCAAACAAATAATACCACATTCAATACAAGGCATACACGCATCAACCAATACATCAAGCAAACGAAAGGCACATAATATACTTCATTAGGGTTTGGAATGTTTGTTTTAGAGATATTGAGATTGACTTGGATACATTTGTAGACATTCCATTATGATTTAAGGTCCATAAACTACTTAATTGAGGGGTTTTAGAGCCAGGACAGGCTCTGTATGAAATCAAAGTATAAAAATGATATCATAAGATAGGTATTGATAAAATGAAACCAACAAAAGTGGTTTCACTATTTTACCATTTTTCCTTGAGTTAATAGAATTCTCTAGTGATAAAAGCTCTAGTTTTAGGAAATAATTCACAAGGAAAATATATGTAGGTCCAAAAAATATTTCCTCCTAGGATTAAATAGGTGTTGATGAAATGGTTTAGTGATATTTGGAATTTCTTCAAAATATTTAACAGAATGCCCTTGGGAAAATCCCAAATTCAGTTTTGGAGGTATTTGTCCTTTTCACCATATTTAATCTACATGGGATTTTGATATGATCCCAGAGGAACATGGTTGGTATTTGTAGTACCTTTCTTTAGAAATTTGAATTACTAGATTAGGTGAAATATAACTACTCGAGTGATTTTATTAGTGAAATAACCATACAAAGAATAGTTTTATTCACTATAAAGCAACCAAGGCTTGATAAATTTTGGGCTTGTAGGGTTTCGAAGATATGACGGTTTATGCTTTTTGGAACTTGGCATTGGGTCAAAACCACTTTTGTCTTGGCCTAGAGAAATTCCTAAATTCAAAATTAGGCTACCTTTGTTATTTTTACCAAGGGAAAACTATGGAGAAAATTAGGATGCGACCATGGTGAAATGCCAGGTATAACAAATACCTTATAGCAAAAAAAGGTTTCACTCCAATTGGAGTTGCACTCCCTCTGTTTCCAAATATAAGATGTTTTAGCTTTGTGAAGCAAATGTATCTAGACTTCTTTTAGTATGTAGGTTCACTCATGTTTAAAATGAATATAGACACTAAAATAAGCCTAGATACATTTTGTTCACAAATCTAAAACATCTTATTTTTTAAATGGAGGGAGTACAACTCTCTATAGAATTTATTTAGCTACAAGGGCATGTCTTTGCATTTTATTTTACAGAAAAGATGTGGTTATTGAAAATGATATCATTTCCTGAAGAAAACATCCAGGAATAATGGGAAATATAGATCTGGGCATTTGCAGGTGTTTTACATTTTTAGAATGATTTAAACTAAAAGCATATGAACAGATCTAGTAGGAAAAATGTAAAACATAATTACAGGGGTAGCACATGGGATGGATCTGCACAGTGCTAAGCCGTGGCGGGGGAATTTGTCCCACACGGGAGGCCGAGCGCGCGCGGCAGGGTGCGTTCAAAAAATGAACCGGTGAACACCCAACAGGGAGAGGAGATGAAGGGGTACGAGAGGATGTATGCCGTCCGATTAGAAGGAGATCGATGTCGTGGAGCCATCCTATTCCTCCAATTGGGCAGCAATGCGAGGAAACCATAGGGGAGGTTCAGGGAAGAGCGGGGAAGCTTATCAAGATGGGGTTAGGGTGCACCACGCCTATTTTTTTGAAAAACGAAAAAATGCAAAAAAACACCCTTGTTTTGAATTGCAAAAGAAATCGGGTCTGTGCATCACCACCATCGTGTCGCCTCGCCGGAGCATTTCCGTGGCCACGACCTACCACCGCAGGGAGGTGCGGGAGGCCGTGGCCGCGCTAGTCCTCGCCGGCATCGAGACGATAGGAAGGGTGTGGTTGGAGAAAGGGAGGTAGGAAGAGAGGAAGGAAGAGAGAAAGAGAGGAAGGAAGGGAGGTCGGTGAGGAGAAGGATGCCGCCGTCGCCCGTTGTTGCTGCGAGGAGGAGGAGAAGGCCACCGTCACTGCAAGGAGAGGAGGAGGCCGGAGAAATATTGCTGGAGTAAGGTGGCCGGAGGGAGGAGAATGGGAAGAAGGAGAAGGAAAAGGAGAAGGAGAAGGAAAAGGAAGAAGGAGAAGGGAGAAGGAAAAGGAAAAGGGTGAGGGAAAAGTAGGTGGGTAGGTGGGCGGGGTGGTGATTCGAATTTCGAATCCCGCCCACTTACTCGTGGTGAACTAGGTGGTGGTGCGCTACGGGTAAGTCGCCCTCAATTTTTTTCTGCAGGAAAAAACGGTCTTTTGACCATAACTTTTTACTCTTTTCAAATTTTGAAAATCTAAAAATCTCCGGTCATTGGGAGCGGATGCGAAACTCGTTCTCGTCATTTTGGTATATTAGACGTTTTTTCGACATCGTATGCAAAAGTTACGGCCATTTTACCATGGTGTAACTTTTTTTTGCAGAAAAAGTCGAAATTCATGTTTGTTAATTTTCCTAGAAACTAGACCACATTATCTAGCTAAATATGAAAGGATTTTATTTTTTAAAGTGTTTTTCATTTTATTTTATTTTTAGCAAGGATAAAAAGGCGATCCATGGGGGGTGGTGGAGAAGTTGACCCAGCTGCTGCAACACACATACCCGTAGCACACTAGGTCAGGTGCGCTATGGGTAAGTTTCACACCCGTAGCGCACCTTTACCTAGTGCACTATGGGTATGTGGTCTGCGGCCACCTGTGCCCTGGCCCACACATATGTGTGGTGCACCACCCCCATGTGCGCCACACTTACGGCAGTTAGTTGTAGGGCACCTGTGGGTAGTGCACCACGCCTATTTTACCCGTGGGGCATCACTAGAATGTGCTCCACGCAAGTGTTGATTACCTATAGCCATTTTCCTAGTAGTGATGATGTCCCCGAACTCTAGGGTGCGCACCCGTACATTGCGGCAGTGGTACCAACGCAGCACCTGTTGGTACCTGGCCACTCGCACGTTGACCTTGTGTCGGGATTCTTCGATGAGGATGATGTCGTCATGGCGTAGCTCTTATTACGCTGCTTAATTGAAGGCGAGCATCCGTGGGGATCCATTCTTGAGCTCAGCAGGGATAATCGCCTCCGTGCCGTAGACAAGGAAGAATGGGTTTTCACCGGTGGGCTTAGTTGCGGTGGTGCGGATGAACCACAATACCCCAGGGGCAGCCTCAACCCAACTATGCCCACAATCCTTGACCTTGTGGAGGAAACTGCTGGTTTTGAGTCCCCTTAAGACCTCTGCATTCACGCGCTCAGCCTTTTCGTTGCTATGAGGATGAGCCACAGATGCATAGCAGATCTTGCTGCTGATGCCCTCGCAGTAGGAATTAAATGCACCACAGGTGAATTGGCAGCCGTTGTTGGTGATGATGCGGCTGGGCATCTCGAAGCGGAGGACCAGGCCTTGGATGAACTTTACCACTGACCACGCCGGGGTTGTTCTAACTAGTTCCACTTGTACCCATTTGGTGAACTTGTCGATTTCAATGTATAAGTATTGGAAGCCCCCGGGAACTCGCGGGAAAGGCCCCACGATGTCCAGCCCCCAGACGGCGAAGGGCCATGAGAGCGGGATGGTTTGGAGTTGCTGCACCGGCTGGTGTATTTCTTGGTGTGGAATTAACAAGGCTTGCATCACTTCACCAGCTCCATGGCGTGCGTGAGTGCCGTGATCCTATAGAAGCCGCTTCATAAATATTTCCCGGCGAGGAGGCATGCCGAGGGGTGATGGCCGCATTTCCCGACGTGGATGGCAACCAGCATCTCGCGTCCCTCATTGTTGGAGATGCACCACAAGGACACACCATTAGGGCGACAATAGTAGAGGTCTCCGTCCACCATGCAATACTTCTTCACACGGCGGAAGAGGAACTCGGCCATGTCATCATTGTCGGGGAGGATGTTGTGTTGGAGGTAGCTCTTAAGTTCGCTAATCCAATCTGACTCCTAAGCAGTGGCCGCCAGGACTAGCCTGTTACCGGAGGGTGGGCCGCAATGCAGGGAACCTGACGAGGGAGGGGGAAGAAGCTCCTCGGGATGGGCCTTTTACTTTGGAGGCGGGTTGGCTGAAGGCACGAACAACCTCTCCTCAAAGCCCCTGGGCGCTGCGGCTCCTAAAGGGACACCCGCTTGGCGATCTCATCCGCTTCGTGATTATCCCTCCTAGGGATGCGGAGCAGGTCCATGCCCAGGAAGTACTTCTCGAGCCTCCGCACCTCCGCGAGGTACGCCACCGTGTGATCGTCCTTGGGGTTGTAGATCTTATTGGAAAATTTAACCAGGAGTAGGGAGTCTCCCTGAACCGTGATGCGCTTGATGCTAAGGGAAATGGCTACCTTAAGGCCAGCAATCAGACCCTCGTACTCAGCGATGTTGTTGGACCGTCTGAATTCACCTCTGAAGTGTAGCTGAACGGCATAGTAGAGCTTGTCTGCTGCGCCCACACCATCGTTGTTGAACGCCTCGTCAAGGTTCAAGCTCCAGCACCCCGGAGTCAGCTTCCCGGGGAGCTGGGTCGCTTCCTCCCGAGGCTCGTTCCTCCTCGGGTCGGTCTATTCCCTTGTGAACTCCACCATGACCCTCCCGTGGGCAGTGGGCGTGGTGTCGAACATCAGCTCAAAAGGCTGAAGTTCGATGGCCCACTCAGCCACGCGGCCCATGGCTTTATGGTTGCGGAGGATTGTATCCAGGGGGAACTTGGTGACCACCTTGATGGGGTGGCCCTAGAAGTGCGAATAGGAACTTCTACTGCATGGGGTACCTCTCCTGGGCGTCCCGGAGGACCGTGCTGACAAAGTAGACCGCCCGCTTCACGAGCTCTGTGGCTTTGGTTGGGACCGCATTCGCCGCCCCATTGCCAGCCTTATCCGTCCTGTCCTTGCTTTCTGCTCCATCCCCCGAGGCGCCTGAGGGGTTCGGTACCTTTTTATTCCTTCTCTTCTCCACCACCTCTTCACGCTCCACTACAAAGACGGCGCTTGCCTTTTGTGGTGTGGCCACCAGGTACAGTATTAGAGGCTCAGGAAATTTGAGCACCACCAGGACCGGAGGGCTGGTGAGGTACCTCTTGAGCGCCTCAAATGGCTCATCGGTGTCCGGTGTCAACTTGAACTTTTCGGTGCGCTTCATGACCTTGAAGAAGGGCAGTGATTTCTTGCCCAACTTGGATATGAACCTCCCTAGTTCCACCATGCACCCCGCCAAGCGTTAAATGGCCCGGACCTTGCCCAACTTGGATATGAACCTCCATGAGCCGCGTAGGCGGGCACATTTACTTAATGGCCCGGACCTTGTCGGGGTGTTCTTGATTCCTGGGTGCGATACAAGGAAGCTGAGAAGCTTGCCTATGGAACCCCGCAGACGCACTTGGCACGGTTAATTTTGACGTTTACCTGACGCAAGTTGGTGAAGGTTTCTATTAGGTCTGCCACCAAGGTTTCCTTCTCCCGAGTTTTAACCATGACGTCATCTAATTAGGCCTCTGCATTCCTTCCCATCTTCTCACCTAGCATGATACGCATGAGAGTGGTGCCGAAATTCCTGAGGTCGATCATCATGGAAGTGTGGTAGTACACTCCGTAGAGGGTGATGAAGGCCATCTTTTCTTCATCCTCCTTGGCCATATTGATATTGTGTTACCTTGAGATGCCATCCAGGAAGCACATCCGGTCACAGCCTGCTGTGGAGTCCATGATTATTCTATCCGCGGGAGCGGAAAGGGGACCTTTGGGCAGGCCTTGTTGAGGTTGGTGAAGTCGACAGAACGCAGCCTGCCCCCGGTGGCCTTGAGTACCACCACAAGGTTGGCCGACCAATCGGTGTGCAGGACCTCCTCGACAAGGTTCACCTTGACCAGCTTTTCCATGTCAGTAACGATGAACTATTTCTTTTTCACAGACATCTTCCTGTCCTTCTGCTTCATAGGGCGTGCTAGAGGACACAACGCCAGGTGATGCTCGATCACCTCCCGAGGTACTCCCGTCATATCCGACGGTGTCCAAGCGAGCATGTCCGCATTGGCCCGAAGGAAGGTGACGAGTTCCTCCTCTCTCTTGGGAGAGAGGTGAGCGCTGATGGTGATGGTAGCCCTGGGTCTACTAGATCAAGGGGGATCTTCTTGGTTTCCACCCGCTTCTGGAAAAAACGGGCTTCTTTCTTCCCGCGATGCTAGAGGTGCTCGTGGTGCCCTCTGGAAGGAGCGTGGTTGGCCCTTGGCTGCCAGCCCCCGGGGCCTTGCCAGCGTGTTGTCAGTTGCCGCCGGAGAAAGCATCCCTAACATGCTGGGTCCACAGTCGCCACCTCCTTGAAGGCCTGTTTAAGGGAGCACACGGCTTCGACCTCATCACCGTGCATCGTGATGGTAGTCCTGGCGATTCTCGGCATCTTGACAAAGTTGTAGGCGTTTTAAGTGACCACCATGAACTTGGCCAACACTGGATAGCCCAGGATGGCGTTGTAGGGTAGGACAATGGAGGCGACATCCAAGTCGATGAGCCCCATGCGGTAGTTTTCGCTCGTCCCAAAGGTGACGGGGATCTGTACCCACTGAAGTAGGACGATAGCACCCACCATAGCACTGACGAACGGCAGGTCAGGAAGGAGACGTGATACAGGCACCCTCAACTACATGAATGCTCCATTAGAGAGCATGTTTAGCCCGACCATGCTGTCGATAAGGGTTTTGGCATGGAGACCCCTTGGATGGTGGGGGTGCAGACAATAGGCCTGGCGCCCACCAAGCGAGTGGACCCCGGGTGGTCCACGACACCGAAGGTGACCGGCTACTGCGACCACCCAAGCGGGGCGACAGTAGCGCTGGGCCTTGCCGCCGCCAGCCTGCTGGAGAACTACTTTGTGTGCCTCCCGAAGCCGGGAGACTAGAGGCCACCCAAGATGCAGCCAACCATCCTGGTCCTGCCCCGATGCATGATCCCCCTTGCCGTTAGCCTCTTCTTGTGGGTTCGTTGCCATGGCGTCGACCTTGTGGAGGGTCTCCGAAGTATGCCTCCGCCCCCTACCTGGCACACCAAATGTCGGAAATTTGTCCCATGAAGGAACTAGGGTCCAATGATCCCTTGGTTCAAGAGGGGGCTGAACAAAAATTCTCAAGGAACCTCGGCGATGGTGGCAGTAGCGGAACAAGAACCACGATAAAGATATGACACGGGTTTTTTTACCCAGGTCCGGGCACCTCATGAGGAGGTAAATCCCCTACTCCCTCTTTGTTGTATAGCTCACTTGGCTTCGCGAGGGTATAATGGAGGTTGAATGTATAGGGTTTAGATCACAGGGGATTGATCCTTTCTAAGGTAGGATAAGGGTCTCTTATATAGAGCAACATCAGGACTCTTCCCCAAGGACATTGGGTGATAAGGGTGTCTACGGTGCCACTCCTCGAGATCGCGGTGTAGGAGACTACTATACGTGGACTTGGTCCAGTTCGCCGTGCTCCACTCCGTCCGCCTAGCCTTCTTCATCTATGTCGTCCTAGCGCGCCCAACTTTTTAACGGGCTCCTTCCTCGGGGCAGGTTTAGGGATGGCATCCAATGCCGTGTTGCACTTGTCTATTACCCTGCGGGACAGCCTTCCACGTGCGATCGACGCTTCTCGTCCAGACCCTCTAGAGGTGACTTCGTGCAGCGGACCTCGCGAGGGAGGCCGCCTGCCCCTCGTGAGACCTAGCAGGCCGTTGATGCGCGATCTAGTTGTGGACGGATCAGGGTACCCCCAGTGCCAAGTATCCGACACAAGCTATATAGATGATCATGACACCAAGAGTTGAGCTTATATACACTTTGTTGAAAAATGGGTGCCATAATAGATTATCATTAAGCCTCATAAACCATCTGGGTTTAAGATGCATAGAGTTCCAAAGGGAACAAGTAAATTAGATCGTAACCATCCATAGATATGGTCAAAACATTATAACATTAGGATGGGAGCTTCTGCCAAACTCTCCATGACGATAAGATTATTTTCTTGTCTACAAAACCATCAATGATGAGTGGGTCCAATAAGGGTTTAGCCAAAGTCAACAGTTTAATTTTTTATTACCCATGATGTACTACAAGATGGTTCAAGTACATTTTCAATTATGCACACTGATAAGGGTTCCAGACTTTGACAAAATTTGGTAGTTTTAGGGTCTTTGACTAGTATACAAGTGGGGTTGTTTTTTAGAGAGGGTGAGGTTTCAACTCTTCATCAAGTGGATGATGTTGAAGTATAGATTGGGTTAAGGGTATCCATTCTTCTATTTTGTCTTTAATGATTTGAATACTTATAAAAAGGATTAGCTCATGATTGATCTGGTTAAGGGAATGAGAGGGTCACTTTGGTGACTATAGATAGATTAATCTTAGGATGCTTGGTTCATATTTGGTGTTTCGTAAGCTAGTTGGTACCTAGAGGATGAGCTCCTAGAGTAGCTCACTATAGTTCCTAAGAAAACAAGTCAAACATCAGATCAAAACAATTCATCAGACAGCAGATCAAGGCAACTCATCTTGGCAAACAAGCAACTACCACTGGCGTTACCATCACGCCTAGCTTGAGGTAAGGATGAGTATTTTGAGAAGGTTGTGTTTCTTGAAGTAATATAAGGACCTCTTGGTATTTCTACAAAGATTTGAATAAAAAGGTTTTATAAAGGTTTTGTGAAACCTAGAGGTAAGAGTAGTTTGAAGTTTTGTCTTGAAAACAAAAGGATATTATAGTTCTCCATAATTTCGTTAATAGAGGCAAGTAAAACATTTGTTAAGATAAGGTCTTCTTGGGTCAGGTTTTTAATTGTCCGAACATTTGAGAATATGAAAGATTAGCCAATACATCTCCTTTGAAAAAAAGTTTTTGTTAACCAAGGTTGAGGTAAGGAGTATCTTATCATGTACACATTCAGTTGCATAAGCACAAGCATACAATCCAACAAACACTGCAACACATACCAATAAAAGTTTTTGTTCCCCTTGATTTTTTCCTTTTGGGCAATAAATCAGGGTTGATGAACTTGGAATTTTATAGACCTTTCCCCCTTAAATAATATCATCCCGAGATTCGGGACAGGTAGGGTTAGGTAAGAACATTGCTTTGACAACTATCAGCAGTGGGAACTTAGATAAAAAGGGTTTAAAATAAAAAAGGTTTGGTAAGCTATGGCTTGGATTCGAGGTACTTCGGTCGAATGTTTAGGTCATTCTAGCGGAAAAGATGTAGCCTTTTCCCCTTAGGATGATTCTACATAGGTTTAGCATCGACACAATTATTTCTTCTTGAGGCGAGATGACAAGTTGACCCTACTTCAATCCTTTGTCACTAGAGTTAGCTTTTCTGTCTTCTTGGTCTTGATACAACGGGAGTGGTGGCTAGATGGTCGTCCTTGGAATGGAGGAGTTTCCCGAAGTACCTTCTGATTCTAAAGAAATGATGATTGTTGTCCTTACATAGGGTACACCATTTTGCTTGAGAGTATGGTCATCACCTAAAAATTACTAGGGATCGACTCCCGAGGTTATTCGGATGGAGGGTTATTCTGGTTTTGCGGGAAATACGAAGTCTTTCCCCCTTAGAGTGACCCTAATGGTCCTTGGTGAAGTCGCAGACCTCTCTCTTGGAGTTGTAGGATCATGCTGGAAGAATGTTGAACCTTTCTCCTGAAATTTGTAGTTTCAGTCGACCTTGTACATGTAGCCTCCTAAGAGATGCCTTGTAACATCCCAGCATTTAGGAATTAATGAAGGGTAGATTTAGGAATTTTGAATGTTGCATGCATTCATCTGTAAAATTGTGGGTAAATTTTTCGCCAAATAAAAACCTAAAGTGATCAGGGTTTCTTTCATGCTTTGAGAATAGGTTTAGTCTTGAAGGATGATTGTCATAGACTTTGATATGATCTTTGTGGATTTATGTGTTTTGGGGAAATGGAATTTGAATTTAGAAACTTGAGGGTTTGAATTGTAGTTCAAAAGAATTTTGAATAATGTTTGAATATTTGATTCAATTAAGAGTTGACCAATAATAACTCAAACTTTATATAAAGAAGGTAATAAAAATAAGAATCTCCATTTTATATTTTCATTAAATAAATAAGTTACAAAAAATGTAACTTATGGAAATCATTCACAATTCTTGGAATAACAAATAAATAAAGAATAATATTTGTTTATTGATCATAGTATAATATTTATTAAAAAATACTAAAATAAAGATTACAAAAGAATAGAACTAAAATTACAAAAGAATAAAGAAGATTACATAGGGCTATTCTACGAACAAAGAAGAAAACCTAAACTAAAATCTTGAATTCCCAAGTCTGGTACCTGCAAAACAAACACAAATAAAAAACAAAGAAGGTTAAGGTTAAAATGGAATTACTCTCAGACTTGTCAGTGAAGTGCACTGATCAAGATTCATCATTGAGTAATATTATAAAAGGGGGCAAATTTCACCAATATGAAAGAATGTATCCTTCATAATTTTAAGCCATAAGTCAAATAACAGCAAGGAGGGGCAAGTTTCACCAGCCAGGTAAAAGTAACCAGATAATAGTAACTCTCAAATTCAGAGCATATCCACAAGTTGCACAGCAAGCACAAAGGCATGACACACACCAAATTGCATGGTGTGTGCTGTCAGCACCTTAGCAACAGCCCAACAACACAAAACTGCTCAGCACAGCCGTGGAGAAGCACTAGTGCATCTCTTCACTGCTCACACAAACAAGAACAACTAGCTTAGCCAGAGCCAAGTAAACCAGCAACACCATCTCACACCAGATCAAGCCACATATCACCTGATGGTGACATAAGGAGGGAAGGGATCAGGTGAATAGCAAGGCCAAGCTCACATGAGCTAGGAGGAGCAGAGTTCCTCAAGGCCAAGCACAAGCATCAAGGGAACACAGGAACAACATCAAGAGAAGAAGGACTGGATCAGACCAGCAACACCACCAGCACATCAAGCCATCACCAGCATAGATTTTGTGGTGAGCATCATAAACAACCATGTGATCTGTTTATCTTATCCAAGCAAAATAGATTTGCTGATGCATAAGACAACCTCTCAATAATCACCCAAGTGGGGTGAAGCTATCATAGAGGTTTTAAACATAAAGATCAAGATCAAACTCTTTTCAAAACACCAAATTCTCAGACTAGACTCACAGAATTGGTGATACCAAAGGCAACCTCTATGTTCTATCAATTGTTCTTACAAAATCTGGGCACATATCCAAGAAGGAGTAGCACCTCATATTTTATAAGCCACTAACAAAACCATATATATTAACCAACTAGATCTAAGATCTAGTAAGAAGTTGATGTCTTAACCAATTTGGAAAATGACAGCAACATAGGAGCTGAGTTCCTAGAGCCTCAGACCAGCATCATTGGCTAGATCAAACAATAGTTATCCAACTTATCTATCAACATCCATCATGTTCCAGAAATGACTATAAGTATAGTCAGTAACAAGATCTACTTATGTACCATCTTAAGAAGGTTTCATAAACACTGACCTTATCACATAGACAATCAAATAGTCCACTATTCACAAATCATCTATCAAATCATCTCCCTGGAATTAGATACAGCGACCATATCCTAATTATTTATTCATGATCAAAGAATCATTAGATTCTATTGAATAAAATTCATACCAAGCATAATCTGGCAAGCCAACAATAACTAGATCATTAAATTCTCACTGACTAGATCATTGCCAGTATCAAGATACTGACAACAGATAAACACATCAATTCACCAGAGTACACAGGCAAGAATATGCAACCCTAGCATTTAATCCAACCCTAGTCACAAATCAACAATAGCATCACATAATCAAATGGGGGTGGCCACTAACACTGAGGTGCAGAGCACTCAAATCCCCATTAAATAGAAAAACCAGATCATAGGAGCATCTTACAAGAACCAGAGATGAACCCTAGTAGCAATACAAACACAAATTATAACTAGCCACTAGATACACACAAAGGAATCCAAGGCGATAAGATGAACTAGGATCCATGAAGACATAACTCACCAGGGTCCTCGCCGACGAATTGAAGAGGAAACAGAATGACCGACGAGCCCGCGGTGGCATAGGGAGCACCCCAGACGGCACTGCAACCTGCACCAGCCATGGCGGCGGACACAGCAGTACACGGGCACCACACCTCACCAAGGGAAGGTCCGCGGCGGTGGCAGCAGCACTTTCCCCAAACCCTAGGGTTTGGGAAGGGGCTAGCCTGACCAGGGTAGGATCCCAGGATCAAATCGATCTAGACCAGATGGACGAGCATGGTTGACAACCTCACCCCGCACCACGACGGCGGCCAGGACGGTCCACGGAGGCGCAAATCGCCGGCGACATCATCTCTGTCCACGGGGTCGGGAGAGAAGAAGAAGAAAGGTGAGATCGAGAGAGGAGACAGCGAATGAGTGGGCTGGGTGGGCCGAAACCCTTCGGGGTGGTTTTTTTGACCCTGCCCTATTGGGCCACAAGGGCCCAATAAGCCCAACTGGCCAGCCCAAATCATTTAGAATTTGTTTTAATAAATAGGAAAAGACCAAAATGCCCCTGAACTTAATTAAATTCTAGAAAAAATACAAGTCCACAAATTATAAATAAAATATTTTTGGATTCACAATAATCCAAACTATCCAAATAAATTAAGATATAAAATTTTAGACATATAAATTTTATTATGAATTTTGTAATTTATATATTCCTTATGGAATTTTACAAAATTATTGAAAGATGATAAAAATAAATAAAAATCACATTCATTATATATTAATATTGTAGTATTTTTGAAAAATACTAAATAGATATTTAATATTTTTTTTGATATTTAAGGGATAATTCTTAAAAGAATTATTAAATCAATAAAAGTCAAATAAAAGGGAAAAATATAAAAAACATATACAATATATATTATAAATATTAAAAAGTAATATTTATAAATCCTTTATTATTCAAAAAAGAATTTTTATAATAATGGGGAAAATACATATCAAGTTAATTGATGCATTAAATTACTTTGCATAATCATTTTGCTTCTTTAAATATTGTCCTTACCGGGCAATAATGATGTTTTTATAGACATAGAAGCTCAAGGTCCAGTGCAAGCATCAGACTTCACTACCTTGCCATCACAAGGCAAGTTCATCACTTGCTCATATCCTTTGAAGAGTCTTTATCAAAGTATTTGTAAATTGTGTGTTATCATATATACTCTAAAGAAAGAAAATATTATTTTCACAAATAAGGAAATCATAGATATCATCCTAATTGATGATATAATGGAGCAATAGAACCTAGAATTTTATTTGCAACAATGATGATCAATTAGGGACTTAATAACCCCTGACATCATTGATTCTAGCGTCGTATATTACGCGTTAGCCATGAGATTTGGAACGGAACGGAGAAGTCAGCTGTATCTTCTTCCTCTCGCATGAAGCCGGATGTGCAGATCATGGCTGTTATCCTTGTAGCGTGCATATTAATTGGTAATTCGTAGAGGATATGCAGCATATGGATGGGAACCCTCATCGTCCTAGGATAGTTCTGGCATCTAACGGTTTCTACAAACCATTGCCATAATTCATTATGTGGGCATGGTGTACACCAAGGAGGCATGCGAGGTCGCGAAGGGGGCAATGATTGGCTTGGACCAACTACTGGGCCCCACATCATGGAATTGTGGACGGGAAAGTACACCCGGTTGTGCAACAAGGAGTTGATCTCTCATGGGTAAAGTAACGCACCTCTGCAGAGTGTAAGAATTGTAACTTGTTACTCCCTGTTCCGGGAAGGAGCTACGAACGTGGCAGGAAAGGAACTCCATGAAAGTTCTGGTCAACATGTGAAGGATGATTGTCATAGATTTTTATAATAAAATCAATCTTTGAAGAAAGATTTACAAAAACTGCATAGTGCCAAGGGCTTATAGTCCGAGGTAGTAGTTAGAGCATCAAACATCCCACCTTGCATATAATAAACTTGTTGGGTAACGCTGTTACTCATCCTTTCCTTTGATACCTTGCTTAGACTCTGAGGATTCTGACGACGTGCCAATGTATGCAGCTGAATGTCAAGAAGATGTGTTCTACGAGGAGCCTGATCTATCAGGAGGTGTTGAAGGAGTGGATTACAAAATTCTCTATGGTGTTGATTATAATGAGTCCAACTAAGTACCCAATTAGTACTAACCAACGGAGCCGAGCAGCATGAACTCTATAGAATAAGCTACTGAGCTCAACTCCTAGTCGGAGTTGCTACTTTTAAATTCCGCTGAAACACTTTATATTTGGGTTTGTAACTTGAAACCTTTTGAAGTCCTAAAACTTTGGTATTGTAATAATAATAATAATGTGTGAATGTTTGTAATATGGACCCGCAATGTTTCTGTTGTACCACTCTGAGGGATGTGATATTTACAAAAAAGGTGTTCTATGGATGTCATGTCAACGACTATAGTGTACTACACATGCAGTGGTATGCTGGGTCACCGCACGCCTATACTATTCTTTTGGGGGGGTCTATCGGGAAAGGCACCTAACTAGCCTCATAGGAGTTAAATCTGAGCTAGATAGGGATCCGATAGGTTGGGAGGGTGTTGTTTGTGGTTGGCAGTCGGGGACTATGGTCTTATGGGATGTGGTCATTCCGGGTTGGGGTCTGATGCAACGTCATTGGTAAAACATGTAGAATGGAACATCAGACTAACATCCAAACAGGGTTCATACATGGCAAGCAAGTCGTCGCTAGAAGGTGAATAATTACTTTGGGTTTTACAAAATAGGTTCATGGGTGATACATAGATCTACCCTATGCTAAAAGGGGAAGTTCAAGGTACGAAGGACTACATGAGTGCTTCTTGAATCTTGTCGTCGTCTTTAGGTTGGGTACTAACTTCGGTTACTCCAATTCCTCAGGGGTGTGAGGGACATTCAGTTCTTCGACAGTAAAGGAGAGGGTCGTGCCTTCACTGGTGGCGGTTTCAATGGGTCGTTCTTATAGGCGTGGTGACTGAAAGATAGTTTGATACTCATAGAGGGAAAATTGTTCACCTTCAGTCTCTGGGTTGGCAGCTTCAGGCGTTGAGGGGACAATAGCGGCCACTTGCCTTTACAGACAAGCATTGGCGGCTCATAGACTCTTCTCTAGGGTGCAGAGTATGGAGAGATGCATATGCATGAGGATGTTCTGATGACGATTCTTATTGAGGTCTTCATAATGGTGTTGCTGTAGGTATTCCATATTCTCTAGTTGATTTCCCGTGCAACAGGTTAGAAAAGACTTGATGGGAAGTCCATCCTTGTCGCGCTTCCCAAACAGGTGATAAGGGGTGTCTTTTAGCTCTAATTCATGGATCTTGCAAAGGTGTTCCATGATGTTCTGTATAGCTTGGACAACGCCATCTACCCAGTTGTGGTCGATGAATATGAAAATGATGGGCTTGGGGTTAGTTTCGCGAGTTAGAATGGTGGCCTTGATGACCCATTGAGATAAGCTTGAATCGTTGCGGGGGAAGCTCTATCCCTTCAATCTTGGGTGGGGGCCTGCGGATGATCTTCAGTATGTCACGCAGTTGCTCTTCAAAGGGCCAAAAGCTTTCTCTAACGATGATGGTTTCTGAGCGGGAAGGAGCCATCTACCCAAGGTTTAGGAAATGTTGAGAAAGGAACCGTTGTGCGGATTTTTAAGAAGTTGTAGCTTATTATTCCATAAAGGGGGTGACGTAAATATTTGATGTTTCCATCATGCTAAGGAGAGGTCTCAAATAACGGGACTATGATTGTGAGGGTAAGAACACACATACAAGAGAGGCAATTCAAGAGGATCGAATGATCTGAGGCAGACAATCAACGCATCTCAAGTATAATATATGAACATGACAAGCAAACAAAGCGTACACCAAGGAGTGACTACGCGCCATATATAGGAGTCTTATATTGCGATTACTAATCCTAAGGACGAATGCTAAGAGACGTATTGACTTCTGTCTTGCTTGATTATTCGGGGCGAGGAATGATTTCATTGGTAGGGCGATCATGTAGTGCCATTTGTTTTTGGTAGATCCATTGGTTTGCTCGTCTCTATTCCTCTTCATCTCGGGATCTCCATTTTCAAGATTTCTATGTCGGACTTTTTTTAAGTTTGAAGGTAGACGAGATATAGCATAAGTAATTTTCAAATAGTATAAGTCGGAGAAGCTAAGATATGTAAATCTTTCGAAAAGGTTTTGAGGAAATAGTTTTTGAAAGACGGTGTTTTCAAAAATAGTGGTTTTCCTGTCTAACGTCCATGCTAACTAAGGTCTTCTATAGTCGGGATGGATCTGATACCATGCCTATAGGACCCCGCATTTACGGTCCGAGAATCCCTGTTATGCCTGCAAGTCACGTTCCCATGATCAGTGAGCCATGAGCATAACCAACAGTATCATTACAACATCCATAAGTAACGAAGTAGAAGACTTACATAGTTGCCATGAGGCCGGTACAAACATTAGCAGTAGATCATCAAACGTAGAGCCCATGTCATGCCTTAACCTATAGGCGACTGACTGGGGAGATGGCCTAGCTCGCATAGTCATCAGCATCTCCATCATTCCTTGTGCTCCTAAATGTCTGACCAAGTAAATAGCCAGGGAAAAAGCCGATGAGTACTTAGAATGTACTCACAAACCACCGAGATAAGGTAAACAAGGATATGCAATTTGGATACAACGAGATAGCTCTATACTATAGTTGTTTTGAAAAGCCTATTCTTTTCAAGTAGTTATGCATCTCTATATCTTCTTAAGGAGTTTTTGAAAACATGTCTCCTTTTGAAAATAGAGATATCTCCCTATCCTGGTTAAAAACATTTTAAGGGGGGAAACCTTTTGAAAACATATTAGACCCTTCATGGTCAAATCAAATCCTTGTTCTCATACTTCTCGTGACCAAGCCTGATCTTTCTTATCTTTCTCAACAACGCTTGGATACTACTAGCAGTTACCTTCCCAATCGTCCTAGATCGTGGGAACGGCTATTCGAATAGATTATACACTGCATAGTTTGTGTGCTTACCCACAAGAGTCAACATAGCTGCCAGGATAAAACCATGACCCGGTACACACTTGTATGAGGGTCCGGATTATCAAACCTTAACCTTTCATTTGTCATCCCTTGTATAGGCACTTTACCCATGGCGCTTAGTTATCCCCGGACAAGTACCTGACTTTGCAAGTCTGAATCTCCCTCCCTTTACTACTTGATCCATGCCAACCTTTACTCCCTTAAACTTGTACTGTCCGCGGGAGCTCCATAGTTAAACCGACCCCGTGGGATAGAACCTTCCGGGCACGACGACCCTCTAACTAGAAGGAACCGGCTTCGAGGGCCACAAGCCCCTTTAGATGTGTTATGGTGTTTCCCACACTAACGAAAATAAACTACGAGCTAAGCCCCGAGTTGCTCATAGGGTAATGTGGTTGCACGAAGGAATTGTTCCCGTAAAGACTAGAGTATCCATTCTTTTTTCTCTTTTCCATCTTTATCTCTTATCATTAACATAACTTATTTACTTTTGCTTTTTCTTATTTTGAAATGTCAATGAGGAATGATGACTCTTCACAAGAGTTTTAGAATAGTAGTTTTGGAAACATTTGAAAATATGGTATAACCCCAAAGCATTTTTATTCGTAAAAAACCGGGATTTCCAACGAAGTAAAATGCTAACCATCTGAACCTCGATATAATGGGGAAGAGTAGGTATCACAAGGGTAGGTGTACTACAGGACACTCATTCATAACTTTAAAGGGCCATCAATGAGCGCAGTTATTCGTACAACAAATAAAGCAGGAAATAATGTTGTTTATAGAAGAAGATAAAAAAAGAAGTAAACATCAGTAGGCATATATTGGAGTTTAGGAATGGTGGCTTGCCTGTGATCAATAGTATGTCCTGGACTTCTTATAATACACATAATACCAATAACAATAGTATTATCCCTTCTTCTTGTCGCCAATACCATCGCAACTATCGCCGTTATTATGCATAGATGCAAAAAAAATACCACAGTCAATACAAGGCACACAAGCATCAAACAATACAACAAGTAAACGAAAGAACATAATATACTTTAGTAGGTTTTGGGAAGTTTGGTTTTGAGAGATTGATATTGACTTGGTACATTTGTAGACATTCCATTATGATTTATGGTCCATAAACTACTTAGTTGAGGGATTTTATACCCAGGCCATGCTCTGTATGATATCAAAGTATAAAGATGATAGCATTAGATAGGTATTGATAAAATGAAACCAACAAAACTAGTTTCGCTATTTTATCAATTTTCCTTCATTTACTATGAATTTTCTAGTGATAAAAGCTCTAGTTTTAGGGTAATTCACACGAAAAATATCTGAAAGTCCAAAAATTATTTCCTCTTAGGATTAGGTATGTATTGATGAACTGGTTAATCGAGAGTTGGAATCACTTAAAAATATTTACTAGAATGCCCTTGGGAAAATCCCAAAGTTAGGTCTAGAGGGTACTTGTGTATTTCACCATATTTAATCTACAAGGTCTTTTGATATTATTCCAAAGGAACATGTTATGATTTGTAGTACATTTCTATAGAAACTGAAATTACAAGATTAGCTAACATAGAACTATTGTAGTGATTTTATTAGTGTAATAACCATACACAAAATAGTTTTATTCACGATAAATCAACCAAGTCTTGATCAATTTTGGGCTTCTTGGGTTTGGAAGATGTAATGCTTTATGCTTTCTGGCTGTCAGAATTGGGTCGAAACCACTTTTGGTTTGGCCTAGAGAAATTGCTAAATTCAGAATTGGGATTGTTTTGTTATTTTTCCAAGGGAAAACAAGGAAGCATATTAGAACAGGGACAAGGTGACATGTCAGGCAAAACAAATACCTTATAGCACAAAAAGTTTTCACCCCAATCGGAGTTGTAGAACTCTCTATATAATTTATTTAGCTACAAGGGAATGTATTTTTATTTTATATACCAAAATTATGTGGTTATTGAAAAGGATATGTTTTCCTTCTGGATGTTGAGGAAAAAATCCAGGAATAATAGGAAATATAGATCTAGGCATTTGGAGGTGTTTTGCATTTTTATAATGATTTAAATGAAATCATATGAACATATCTAGTAGGAAAAAGGTAAAATAGAAATACAGGGGTATCACATGTGCTGGATCTGTGAAGTGCTGGGTCGTGATGGGGAATTTAGCCCACCTAGGAGGCCAAGCGCACACGGCGAGGTGCGTTCAAATATTGAACCGGGGCCCAGCTGCTAGGGAGAGGGGAGGGTGAAGGGGTATGGGAGGATCTGCACCGCCCAATTAGAAGCAGATTGATTGCATGGACCGTTGTATTCCTACGGATGTGGTGGACATAAGGGGAAAACCTACGAGAGGTTCAGGGCAGAGCAGGGACGTCTACTAGGAGCTCGGGAGGAGTCGGAATAGGTCCTGGTAGACGCGGTGCACCATGACGAGTCTAGAGAGGGTCGGCATGATGGTTCTCACTTCTGGATGGGAGATCGCAGGTGAACCATGACGACGCACTCCTCGAAGATCGATCGAATAACACCCAAGACCTGTTGCATGTCGAAAGAAAGGCCATGGTTACATGCAGAAATGTGAGGGAAGTCAAAGAGAGGAACATGTAGAGAGAGACAGAGGGAAGTCAACTACGCTGAGATCTTGAGCAATGGCCAGGAGGCCATTTACGTCATCTCTTGGGTAAGGAAGGGAAGGGGAGGAAGACGTAAGCCTAGGGGAGGTAAGTGAGTGGGTGAAGAAGAAAATGAGCAAAGAAAGGGGTGCTGAGGTGGCCTATGGCCTTATAAACCAAAGTGGTTAGGTTTAGAGTGGACCATGTCCATGGAGAGCAAGGGGATAGGGGTAGAAACCAGGGGTGGTTCCTGTGGGAGTGGGGAGAGGTGAGGTGACTGGTTTCTGGTCGTGGTGTGGGTAGAGAGTGAAGTATGTGGCTGCTGCAAGTTAAATACAACTCACGATTTGACATGGCCATTGATTTCTTGTCCACCAAACACTAGGAGACAAAAGGGGGTGGGTTCTATAGTGGAGTAGCTATAGTGCTATCCGACCAGGATAGTGAGACGTGTGATGTGCAAGCTTGCTTGGTCAATTAGGATTGATGTTGCTGTGGATTAGAGCATAAGTTGGAGTAATGTCAAGATTTGACTAAATAGGTGATTATGAAGCAACTCTAGAAATTTTGGTTTGGCCAGGTGAGGCAAAGATACTGGTGGATAAATGATGTAAAGGTAGCTCTCTATGAGTTATTTTAGATTTATCCAAGGATTTTTAGTCCACTTAATATCATTTACTCAAATAGTTCTGGAATGGTTTTCAGTAGTTGGTTTCATCTTTTTGAATTGGACAAGGTTGGTTTTTTATGTGAGATGGTCCACTTAAGCAATTATTCCTTGTTTCTGCCATTTAAGAAAAAGGGCAGAAAGAAATAATAAAGCCTTTCAAAAATATTTATTTTTGAGATGGGAGGATAGTATAAGATATCTAGGCCTCAAGTGTACCTTTATTTGGAAAATTAATTTTTATAAAAACACACTTTCCTTTATAGGGAATGTTTTGAATATTTGGTCAAGGAAAGGAAATAAATACTTTTAGGGCCAAATTAATTATGGGAAAAATTAGATAAATTTATGTTCCCAAGTTAAATGATGTCAAATTGAAGTATACATTATTTCCAACCTTGGGTTTTGAGAATGCACCTTTAGATTGAAAGGAAACTAGATTAGAGGATCTAGGGCCCTGATACTTTTATACCATCTACACCTTGTTGGATTAATGAGCTCAGAGTTCACCTTCATGTAAGTAATAGATGGATGAATAGACCAAGCTATGTAGATGATCATGGCATCAAGAGTTGATCTTGTCTACATTTAAGGTGGTCCATAAGTGATGCCAAACTTTGTTGAAAAAATGGGTGCCATAATAGATTATCATGAAGCCTCATAAACCATGTGGGTTTAAGAAGCATAGATATCCAAAGTTAACAAGTAAAGTGGGGATTGATTGACCATGTTTAGTAGATCATAAGCATTCACAAACTTGGTCAAAAGACGACAACATTAGTATGGGATCATCTGCCAAAGTCGGCATGATGATAAGATTTGTAGAAACATGATATTTTCTTGTCTACAATACCATCAAGGATGAGTGGGTAGAAGAAGGGTTTAGACATGTGAAAGAGTGAAATTTGGTATTACCCATGATGTACTACAAGATGGTTCAAGTGAATTTTAAATTATGCACACTGATGAATATAGGGGGAGTCTCAAAGATTGAATCCAGATAAGGGTACTAGACTTAGCCAAAATTTGGTAGTTTAAGGGTGTTTGACTAGTATACAGGTGGGGTTGTTTTTGAGATAGGGAACAGTTCCAACTCTTCTTCAACTGGATGATGCTGATGTATAGATTTAGTTGAGGGCATCCATGCTTATATTTGGTCTTTATTGTGTTGAATACTTATAAAATGGATTATCTCAGGATTGATCTAGTTAAGGGAATGAGATTGTCATATTGGTGACTATAGATAGATCAAGCTTAGGATGCTTGGTTCAGATTTGTGTTCCTTAAGCTAGTTGGTACCTAGAGGATGAGCTCCTAGAGTATCTTACTCTAGTTGCTAAGAAAACACGCCAAACATCATATCAAAGAAATTCATCAAACGGAAGATCAAGGCAACCGTTCTTGTGATACGTCCAATTTGCATCACCATTCTATATCATAATTTGCCTCTATTCATTGATATGTGTCTTATTATGAGGTGTTACTTATGTGTTTTCCTCTGTTTTTGCATGTTGGATGATTCTTGGAGGATGGACTGCAGGAGTCAGGTTTCTGATGGAAAAAGAGGTGTTTTGATGCAATTTTGCGAAGATCGAAAAAATACCAGAAAAATATTGGAAAATTATATTTTCCCAGAAGACGAAGGAAGCCAGAAGGGGAGTCTTAGATGGGCCATAGGGGGTCCACCCCCTAGGCGCGGGTCCCCCTGGGCCGCGCCTAGGGCAGGTGTGGCCCACCTGTCCGGCCTCCGACTCTGCCCTCTCACCTATATCTTCCTCTCGGAACCCTAATACCAGGGGAGCGACCACAAAAAGATTTCCACCGCCTCTACGGGGCGGAAAACACCGAGAGAGAAAGAGCTCTCCGGCAGACAGATTTCTGCCGGGGAAATTCCTTCCCGGAGAGGGGAGATCCTCGCCATTAACACCTTCATCAAGCTAGACCTCATCGGGATCATCATCATCCACACATCATCTCCACTAGCACCATCATCACCACTCCATCCCGTTATAACAATTGTGTTGGATCTTGCATTAGTTCTTAGGGGAAACTTTCCCGGTGTTAATTACTATTGTAGTTGATGCTTCTGAGTGGAACCATTGGATTATTGTTTATGTTCAGATTGTTATCCATTACCATATCATCTTTGATCTTGATTCATATGATGTCTATTGAGTAGTTTGTTTAGTTCTTGAGGACATGGGAGAATTCATGTTGATAGTAGTGGATTTGTGTTGAGTTATTATTCAATGGTTTAGTATTTAACTTGTGGTGCTATTCTTCTAGTGGTGTCATGTGAACGTCGACTACATGATACTTCACCATTTATGGTCCTAGGGGAATGCATTGTGTATTTGGCTACTAATTGTGGGGTTGCCGGAGTGACAGGAACCTGAACCCCGTTAGGAAAAATTTGCACAAGGGAGTGTAGGATCTCAGAGTTTAAGGCTATGGTTAGGTTTATATCTTAATTGTTGTCCTGTAGTTGCGGATGCTTGCAGGGGGTTTAATCACAAGTTTGTATTAGTCCAAGTAAGATCGGTATATTAGCATAGGTTCACCCACACAACACTTACAACACCAAATAAGAGTACTTAGCTATATGAAGCGAAAGCACTTGATAGTATTCCTATTTGTCCTCGTGAACGTTTGGTCCTTATAAGTACTTCCACCGGCTTGTCCTTTGCTAAGAAAGGAGTGGGCCACTTGCTGCAGTTGTTCATTGTCTTTATTACCTGCACTCTATTTTGTTGCTTTATCAGAAAACCCCTAAAATCCATTTGCTAAGTATTTACAGAGATTTCCTGCTCCATACCACTAGTCAACACCTTCTGCTCGTCGTTGGAATCGACACTCCTATTTATCGAAAATACTACAATATACCGCCTATACTTGTGGGTCATCAAGACTATTTACTGGAGCCGTTGCCGGGGAGTGAAGCACTATTGAAGAGTGGAACTAGTAAAGAAAACTTCTAGTATGAGTATTGCTTTTTGTTTCTGTTTGTTGCTTTGTTTCCAATATGGATAACCCACTTGGTTTTCCGTTTGGGAAAACTACTACCACAGTTAGGGTAGTAGATGAATCAGCACTTGTTGAGATAGATCCTTTTAAGATACCTACAAGTATTGTTGATCGTGTTATGGATAATTATTATTTAGGGGATGTACTATCCATCTTGGTGATCATTTGTTTTTTATCCATGAATTATGCAGGTTGTTTAAGTGTGTAGGTATCACAACTGAACAGGTGAAGAATAAGTTACTCTCTATGTCCTTGAAAGGGAGAGCTGAAGAATGGTATAAGCTGCTGAAGAATGGGAAATCCATGGAATGGGAGGAAATGGCTTCTCTCTTTCATTCTAAATTCTATCCTCCTAGTGATGTTCATAAGGATAGGAATCTGATATATAACTTTTGGTCTCGTGATGGAGAGAGTAAAGCTCAAGCTTGGGGGAGATTGAAGTTACTAATGGTTAAATGTCCTATTCATGAACTCGCTAACAATATTATTATCAATAACTTTTATGGTAGGCTTACTAGATGTTTCTTGTGCTGGATCATTCACACGTATGAAGGAATAAGCTAAATGGGATCTCCTAGGACTTATTCAAGAGAAGGCTGAACCTTGGGAGAATGACAAAGGAAGAAAGTCAGGTATAAACTATGACTATGAATGCATTAAATCCTTTATAGGAACCGATGACTTCCGTGATATTAGTAATGAGGTTGGTCTTGATTCCCAAAGTATTTCCAATTGTTTTAAAGCCTTTGCCTCTTATATAGAAATTCCTAAAAAGAAGTGGAATAAGTACCATGCACATTATAAAGATGTTGTTAGTCATGTTCCTGTTAGAAGCACTGAAGTTTGTACTACTAATCATATTGTGCCTGCACCTTATGTTGAGAAAATACCTTTCCCGGATAATTTAAAGGAGTACTCTATGATGATTAGTGTGAATAACAAAGGTACAAAGAAAACTATGGAACCTGATGAGCAAATGAATATTGAGCCTGTGGTAGCTATTGTGATAGATCTTGACGCTAGAAATATATAGGATAAGCACATTGTCTTTTGTGAAGACGCTTCTAATATTATCTCTCATCCTAGCAAAGCTAGAAGAGATAGTGTCCCTGTGCTTTCTGTTAAAATTGGTGATCATTGCTACTATGGTTTATGTGATATTGGTGCTACTTCTAGTGCTATTCCTTATGAGATTTACAGGGAAGTTATGCATGAAATTGGCCCTTGTGAGCTTGAGGACATTGATGTGGTTATTCACCTTGCTAATAAGGAAACCATTTGCCCTATTGGTATTGTAAGAGATGTGGAGGTTCTTTGTGGTAAGATTAAGTATCCTGCTGATTTTCTAGTGCTTAATACAGCAGCTAGTAAAACTTGTCCTATCATTTTTGGTAGACCTTTCTTGAACACTTATGGAGCTATTATAGATTGTAATAAGGAGAAAGTTTTAACTAAGTTTGATGGAGATTATTATGAGTTTAAATTTTCCAAATTTGCTAAATCTCCTTGTGAAAACATCTTGCCTAATCAAGATTTCAGGATGGAACAACTTGCTTCTATTGATCCGGTTTATGACCTTGGTCCAATTTTTGATGATTGTAAGTATGTTCATTCCGATGATAAAGCTGTTTCTTGTGACAGTTATATTGTCAACTTTATTCAAAGTGTTACTAAAAGTTATTATGAGAGAGGGAAACATGGTTTTATTCATCTCAATAATGTTAAGTTTCCCCGTTTTATGTTGAAAGCTTTGAAGTTACATTTGTTTTATCTTCCTATGCTAGTGGATTTTTGTTTCAACAATTTATTTATCATGATATCCCCATGCATAGGAAGTGGGTTAGACTCAAATGTGTTGGTTATTTTCTTCTTGATGCTCTCTTTCACTCTAGATATATATCTCCTATGTGAGCATCTTTGAAACTTTCAAGCCTAACTTAAAGGCATTAAAGAAAATTACTTGTTGGGAGATAAACCAAGAGTTTGGTTGAGTCTTGGAAGTTAGTACCTCAGTAATAACCACTCCTTATCCTTTTTGTTTTGGTTTTTGTGTCAAGTTCAACTACTTTTGAGAAGTGGAGGAGCTGTGAAAAGTGGCTGTCCTGGGACAAATTGTTTTTCTGCATCATAAAAATTCGTGAAGGAGTTCAGTACTTCGGATAGAGCTGTATTTTTCTGTGCTTGTTCGCCAAGTTTTTACCCAACTTTCATTAGTTTTGCACTTTTTGATTTGAGCAACAAAAGGTTTTCGAAAAAATCAATCTTTACCTGCTGGTCTATTTTGACAGATTTCTGACATCACTTGCATTTGCCTCTTAAAGAAGCCTTTGTTTTGATAGATTTCAGTTGAAGTATGAACCTAAAGATTTATTGTTTTTCTTACAATAATGTTGCGATGGAGGTTTGTGTGAGACCTTGTAGGAAGGAATTTCCAAGAGAATGAGGAAAGGAGTCTGCAGAGTTGGCTTTGAATAGGTAAAAATGGTGAAAACAGAAGGTTCGTGAAAGCCTAATATTTTTATATTTTTTATGTTTTTATAACATATGGAAGGCTATGAAACGAAATAGAGGAGGAAACAGAGTCCGGGGTGGCCACACCCACCCCAGGCACGGGCCCCAGCTGGCCACTCCAGGAGGGGGTGTGAGCCCCCCGAGCTCCGTCTTCGCCTCCTTTTCATACCAGTACCTTCCTTATGCTTTGAAACTTCGTAATATATAACCGCTCGGGTTCCCCGATGGTCGTGCATCGTGTTCTCGTCATTTTTTCATTTCGATTTGTTTCTGCTAGGAAATGTTCTCAAGCTTAGAGCACCATGGTCTCCGCCAACGACAAAGGCAAGAAGCCCGAGGAAGATGATCCTCAAATCCCCAAGGAGGAGGAGATTTTGGTAGGGGATGAAGAAGACATGGAGGAGGACAAGTATCCGGACACCCATGCTACCGTCTCAAGCATTAGAGTGGTAGCAAAACCTACCAAGCTTAGGAGGACAACACGGATGTCTACAGGAGGAAAAACTCCATGGCATATCCTCGCTCCACGGTGATCTCCTCCACGTACCAAGAATCCCTTCCATACTCTTATACATGAGCATCAATACCAACGGGTGCCCAAAGGGAACTTGCCCTCAATGTGGGATTTGCCTCGTTCGAACCATGTAGGGGAGGAACAAACTAAGAAGGAAGAGTGGGGAAAGAATAGCAAGGACTGGGGCTCTCGGTCCGATATGATCGTGAATCGCATTGAGCAAAATTCGGAGTTGATTCGAGATTGAGGATTTGAGGAAACTGATTGAGGAGCTTATCAAGAGAACACCACCACCACCACCGAAGGAGTAATTTGTCATTAGGTTTGGCATCCCCTTGGCTTGTTCCAAGCTTGGGGGAGTGTCACGGTATCACATCATTATCGTTTATCTTTTACCTTTTTAGTGGATTCATATATTTGGTAGAGAGGTTATCTTATAGGTTGGTTTGCATGTGGAAGTATCTCTCCTTTAGTTGATTATCTATGTATCCCTTGGTGTGAGTGCCTTTATGGAATATTAATGAGAAGTTTCATCTTTTACTTTTTACACTTCTTATTTTAGTTTGTAATCTCCTTTATATGATTGATCTTGTTGATCAGTATGGGCATCACTCTGGGAGCATCAAGTAAATATAATTTGGTTTTGAAAAACCAAGATCTGGTCAGTAGCAACACCTTTTAAGGTTTGAAATAAAAAGAGAAAAAGCTTATTGGTATTTTGTATCATTTATTTTCTTTCTTGGTTGGCTCATAAGCTTAGTATTCTTTATTTAAGTTATTTTGTGTCTTCAAGGAAGATTGCATGTTTGGCTTTATCACTTGTAGGATTGCTTGTTCATTTCAACTCTTTTGCTTGCTATCCAGCCTTGCTAGCCAAAAACATGTTTTGAGAAGGCATACTTCTCATGTTTCCAACCCCTTTGAACCAAAACATGTGCCATTTGTGTCCACCATATCTACCTATTAGCATTGTTGCTATTCCAAGCAAATTCTCAAGCTTTGTCTATCTTTAGAATTAAAAACTATTTTTCCCTTAGGACAAGTCTAGGTAGGTTTAACGTCGACGTGGTACTTCCTTATTGGGGGAGAGACGTCAAGTTGGATCTTATTCATTCCTCGCCTCGTGGTCGACTTTCTTTCTTCATGGTCTTGTTACACCGAGATGTTGGCTAGATAGTTGAACTTGGAGTGGAGTACATTCAGATTTCTAGAGAAGTGCCGAACGTTGTTCTTCTTACAGGGTCGATGATTCAGGCTTGGAGAGGCGGTCATCATTTAACGCTAACTAGGGTTCGACTCCAGGAGTCTATTTTGTTTTGGGTGGGTAAGAATCAGTCTTTCCCCTTAGAGAAAAACTAGGGGTCTTGGTAAAGTTGCCGACTTTCAGGTCTGGGAGTCGTATACTAATATCGGGGTAAGACACTACACCTTTCCTTCAGGGTAGTTATCTTCTGGTGACATCGTTGATACTGCTTCCTGAGATGGAAGGTGTATCAGAAAGGGGCGTCTACTAGATTCGGGGTAGCTAGTCTTGAGCGGGGTACGGGTCCGATGGGTTGGAGGATGCCATGGGAGTTTTTGGCGGTCTCAGCAATGAGGTCCTTTGGAAAGGGGTCATACCGGTTTGGTCTAATGCAACGTCATGGGTAAAACATGCAAAGAAGGATATAACACTTGCATATTATCCAAAGATTTAGCGAGTTCAAGTCGATCGGTGGCGGAGGTACTTAAGGGTTACAAAACGGGTCTGTGCCGCATGGCGAGCGACACTTAGAGTTTTACAAAACAAGTCATGGGAAGATACATGAATACCGCGATTCATAGGTTCTACGCTAGGCTATTTTCTGCTTGCGGACGATCCAGGAGAATCTTCCTTGGCTTTATCTTCGTCTTCAGGGAGGTGGGTGGAGAATCCTTGGATGTCTTGGGGTGGCTTGAACCTATTGAGGTACTGCCGAGCGGTGACACACTTCTTTCTTCCTTGGAGGATGCGCCTTCCGGAGGCTTTTTATGGGTCCTTGATTATGGCTTGATTCCTTTGTTGGACTTCTAGGGCTTCTTTGCGATCCAGGATAGCTTGTACGCGATGAAGTTCCATCTGGGTATGGCGGTATTCATCGACAACTGCGGTGAGGAGCTCATTTCCAGCATAGCTATAACGGGCTTGAAGCTACAGGGCGGGGTAGGTCAAGCGAGGGTCTTGGGATTGACCGGATGAATCCACGCTTCCTTCGATGGGCAGAAAGAAGGTCGTGGGTTGCTTCATCTCAGGAAGGACATCCCGAATGTGGAACAAGGCTTCTCTTGCAACCATTTGTAGGGCCAGCTCTGAGGTTGGCATTCGGAAACCCGTGGCACCAATGAGTTCTCCAGGTACTCCAGCCTTTGGATGAATGATAACTTGTCCCAGATATAGTCCGGTTTCCAGTCCTTTGTGGAGGTTGTAGATGGGAAGTTGGGTGTATCCACAAAGCTACAGTTAATCCCATAGGAGGACGGGGAATCCTTTGCTTAGCCATGCTTTGTCAATGGGTTCCATCTGCATAGAGGAAGGTTTGTGGTTTAGGGGTTAGATAAAACAGATGGGTGTCAGTTTATCCGGGTAAACAGTTATTCCTAAACGGCGTCATGGCTTGGTTTTCTTCGGACGACTGTCAAAGTCGAGGGTGGGCGGTTCGTTGGAGTTGAGTGGAAAGACGCAGTCTTTCCACCTTAGGGATTAACTTGAGGGTTGTCGAGTCTTCCTTATGTGGCCTTCCTGCTGAGGAGAGGTTTCTAGCTTAGGAGGTTGCAAGGGTTAGTGTCGGAATCTACCAACTAGGGGTTAAAACTACCATATCAGATGATTCCAGGGAGATAAGCAACACATTCCAAACATCACTCATGCACATGACAAGCACACAAGGCACACCACTAAGGAGGTGGCTAGACGCCATAGAGGGGGATCCTACTTTCTGGATGATAATCCTAGATATGGATTCTATGAGGGTCTTATTTTCTGTCATGCCGTCTTTTTGTCGTTGATTCCATAATTGCTTTGATTTGGGGGCGATGAAGGACTCCTTTGGTAGGGCGACCTTGTAGTGTGTTTCTTTGGCGGTAGCTCCTTTGCTTTGTTTGTCTCTGTGTATCTTTCTACCGGGATATTCTTCTTCATGGTCTCTTAGTTGGACTTTGTTTTTGAAAACGGAGCCTTTGAAGTATACGAGACATAGAGTATTCCATTTTCAAATTGTTTAAGTTAGGGAAGGTGAGATAAGCCATCTTTTGAAAAGCTTTTGAGAAAATAGTTTGCGAAAAATCGTTGTTCTCATAAATAGGGTTTGTCCTGTCTAACGTCCAAGCTAACTAAGGTCTCCTATAGTCAGGATGGCTCTGATACCATGTTTGTGGCACCCCGGATTTACGGTCCAAGAATACCCGTTATGCATACAATTCACGTTCCCATGATCAGTGAGCCGTGAGCATAACCGACTAGTATCATTACATCATCCTTACAATAACGAGTACAAACTTACAAGTGGCCATTATGGCGATTTGCAATACAAGTAGCGGAAGTCTTCAGTGTAGAGCCTGTGCCTTAACCTACAGGCAACTGACTGGGAAGACGGCCTAGCTCGCATAGACGTCAGCACCTTCATTCCTTCTTAGCATCTGCAATCTGGCCAAAGACAATGCCGGTGAGTACTTTCAATGTACTCGCAAACCACCAGGACAAAGGTAAATAAGATAATGCATATCTGGCTGTGGCGAGATAGCTCTACACTATAGTAGCTTTTGAAAACCTAACATTGGCATCTCTATATTTTTGTTAAAAAAGTTTTTAGAAAATATGCCTCCTTTTTGAAAGTCCGGACATCTCCACATCCTTGTTAAAAAGATTTCTAAAACAATTTTGTTGTAAAACCCTTTTTAAACGTCTTCGACCATCAGTGGTTAAAACCAAACTCGTTCTTATCTTTCCTCGTGACCAAGTCACGTCCTTTGTTTTATCACAACTTAACCGAAGGGTCCTCCTAGCACTTGCCATTCCAACCGTCCTTGTCCATGGACACGGCTATTCGAATAAATTAGACTCTGCAGAGTTTGTGCACTTTACCCACAAGAATCAATACATCCACCGAGATAAAACCACGGCCTGCTACACATGGTAGACAGGGGCTCGGATAATCAAACTTATGATTTTCATTTGTCCATCCCTAGAAACGGCGGCTTTTCCTTTTAGGTAGTTCTCTCCGATACGAGTATGGGGTACGACGATCCTGATCCTTCCTCCCGTACTGACCCCTATCTCCAGACCGAAGTCTGACCGGTAGCAATAGTGACAATCTTCCATCCGTACTACCTAAAAGCATACCGTCCGCGAGAGATCCAATTGTTGCACCAGTGCCTTACCCTACAGGTCGCCCGGATTTCAGAGGATTTCTCCCCTTTAGCGAGTAAGAGCAGCCCCGGCTAAAGACCACAAACTACGAGCTAAGCCCTAGCGTCTGGGGTAATGTGGTTGCATAGATAAATTGTTCCGGACATTGGCTTAGAACATCCCTTCCTTTATCTTACGTAACTTCCATTTACTTATCTTTCCCTTCATCCACCTTATATTTTCTTTAGTAGAATTTACACTAGGAAACGATGCCTCTTTCCAAGGGTTTTATTTTGAAAACTTTGTAGTAGGGTAAGAACCCAAAATAATTTTATCTTTGAAAATCCATGGGTTCCAAGAGGGAAGATGGTAATCATCTTAGCCTCGTTCTAAGGGGTAAGAGTAGGTGTAAATAGGGTAGGTTTCCAGTGGACACTCATTCATAACTTGGAGGAGCCAAGTTACTCATGTATGTATATTTGAATCAAACCATGCCTTTGATCATGTAATTCATAAACGAGATATAAAGAAATTGATAAACAGAAGTAGGTGAATATAGGAGTTCAGGAATGGTGGCTTGCCTGTGACCAGCAAGAAGTCCCTTGACAACGTTAGATAACCAGATAACCAATAACAGCAATAAAATAACCCCGATGCTTCCTTCTTCTCGGCGTCACACAATCGCAACTATCGCCGTTATCGAGCATACATGCAAGCAAACAATACACCAATCAATACAAGGCATACAAGCATCAAACCATACAGAAAGCTAAAGATAATTACAAGATAAACTTCAGTAGGATGTTGGATGATTGGTGTGATTGGATTGGAAGAAGAGTTGGAGGCATTCGGTGAAGGGATCCTTTTGGATGTAGAATCTAGGATCTACCTACGAGGTTTTTTTTACCAAGGACTTGATATGTATGATACCATTGTATAAAAATGATACCATCAGATAGGTATTGATAAAATGAAACCAACAAAAGTGGTTTCACTATTTTATCAATTTCCTAGGATTTATAATGGATTTTATAGTGACTAAAATTCTAGTTTGAAGAAATAATTCACCAGAACTTCTATGGAATTCCCAAAATTATTTTCTTGGGTTAAATGGTAGTATTTGGTGGACTAAAACTAGAGGAGTTGGAATCTCCTCAAAAAAATAACCAGAATGCACTAGGGAAATTCCCAAATACAGTACTGGACAAGATTTGTCTTTTTCATCAGATTTAATATACAGGAGATTTTTAGTTGGTTCCAAGGGAACATGTTAGGTACTGATAATATCTTTCTGTAGAAATTGGAATAAACCTTTTTGGAGTTACATAACTACTGTAGTGATTTTTATTACTGATTAAACTATGCACAGAAGAGTTTAATTCACTAAAATTAAACAGAGACTCATAAAAATATGAGATAATGTGGTTTTGGAAGGTATGGTTGCATGTGTTCAAGGGGAGTTGGAATTAGGTCCAAACATCATTTGGTTTGACCTAGGGAATTTCCTAAAGTCAGAAACGCTCTGTTTTTTTATTTTTGTCAAGGGTAAACTAGGATGTCAAATAGGTTGTGGTCAGTGGGGTATGAAAAGTATGGTTTATACCTTTCAATAGAAAATGCATTTACTCCATTTAGGTTTGTAAAACTTCCTGAAGATTTTTTTTAGTGTTCTGGAAAGATCTTAGTATACGATTTATCATATTTATTTTATTCCTCAAAATGACTAACCAATGCCTCTGAATATTAGGGAAAACATGTATGTTTGTAGAAAAATTAGATCTGGCCAAGATCTGGTGGTTTAGAACTTTGTTTGGACTTAAACCAAACACCTACAAACAGATCTTGCAGAAATAATAAAAAGAAAAGGGGTTGTCGGGCTAGATCTGTGAGGGAGATGGGCTGTCAAGGGGAGCTCGGGACACCCGGGGCTGCTCCCTGCGCGGGAGGGGCGAGTACAACTGGCCTAGCGGGGCCTTCCTAGGGGTGAAGGGGTACGGAGGGGCGAGGACCATCGGATCTGGCGGGATCTGACGGACGAGGGGCGTCGTCCTCGCGGGGCTAGCTCGCCGGCGAGGGGAACCCTAGGGCGGGCCAGGGAGAGACGGGAGAGCTCACCGGGGGCTCGAGGGCGGTCGTGGGGGCGATGGTTCGACGTGGTTGACGGCGACGACTCCGGGGATGGGCGGCAGGAGGGGTCTTGACGCCAGGAAGGTGCTCGCGCGACGATGGATGAAGTGGAGATTGCCGGAGCTCGCCGGTGAGGCTTCAGGAGTGGCTGCATGGCAACAAAAAGGGCATGGTTAGCACCATAGGTGCAAGGAGAGTTCAGTGGCGTGACATGTAGAGGGAGGGGAGGGCGGAGGGAGGAGCCTAGCTCGATTTCTTGGAGGAGGCTGAATCTTCTCTTCCTCCTTCTTTCGAGCAGGGCAGAGCAAGGGGAGGAGATGGGAGCTCTGGGGAGGTAAGTGGGGGTTATTGGGGCAAATGAGCTGCAGGGAGGGAGGCTGGGAGGCCTTGGGCCTTATAAACCTGACTGGGGAGGTCCATGGTGGACATAGCTCATGGAGGAGCTACGGAATGGTCCAGGGGCTTACCATTGGTGGCCAAGGGCAGTGGGGAGGGGGTGTGGTGTGCTTAGGGTCATGCATAGAGTAGAGAGGGAGTGGGGGTGCTGCAATGAGTTTTAATATGGCTTTGAAGGGACATGACCTTTGTCTCCTTATTCAAACAAGCACAATAGGACAAGTGGTTAGTGATGCTACAGCGTTGGTCGACTAGAGGGCTGTGTGTGCTAGTGTGGAGGAGTAGTTGACAAGATTTGGTGAGGATTAGAGTTGGTTTGAATCAAGATTTGATTGTTTTGGCAAAGTTGATTAAACGAGGCATGTGAAGGAAGTTGACAAACTGGCATTGGACAAGGTATGGAAATGGTACTAGTAGATATATGGGGTCAAATAATCTCTCCATGATTTAAATGGGATTTTTCTGATGATTATAATCCCATTTAAATGCGCTTCTTCAAAAAGTGCAGAAAAATATTATGGAAACAATAATGATATTTTTACATTGGACATGCTTGGTTTTTTATGTGATATGGTCCTAGATAACATAACACACATTGGGGAATTTTATTGGGATTTATTGAGGTGAAAAAGTATTTTTAGGGAATTATTTCTTGTTTCTACCAATTAAGAAAAAGGGCAAAAAGAAATAATAAAGAATCTCAAAAATAAGTATTTTTGAGTTGGAAAGATAGGATATGACATATAGGCATCAAATGTGCCTTGCGTTGGCAAGGTGATTTGGAGAAAAACAAACTTGCCTTTATAGACAAGGGTTTTGAGAATTTGCTAAGTAGAGGAAATAAAATAGTTTAATAATCCAAATAATTGTGGGAATTATTTGGGGATGCATATATCCAAGGTATATGATGTGTACTTGATGTAGGCATCAAGGTCAACCTTGGTTTTGTAGAAAAAGTGGTGAAAAGGGTGGAAACTAGATATTTGGGGGATCTAGGGTTCAGTTATTCTGATGCTACATAAACAGGGTTGGATTAGGGAGCTCAGAGCTCAAATTGGTACACGGGTTATATGGTTGAATATAACATGTCATATAGATGATTATGGAAGCAAGGTTTGGGCTTGGTTGCATTTGAGGTGATCTAGATGAGATGGCAAACTTTGTTGAAAATAAGGCTGCCATAACAGACACATCAGGTAGCCTCCTAAACCATGTGGGTTTAGGAAGCACAAGGCTTCAATGGAAATCAGGTGAAGTGGGAGTTGATAGGCTATGATTAGTAGATCATAACCAAGGAAAGAGTTGGTCAAGGGGATATGTTATATAGATGTGAGCTTCTGCCAAAGTAGGCAAGATGATAAGATTTGCAGAAAAGATTATTATCTTGACTACAAAACCATCATGGATGAGTGGGAAATGGAATGGCTTAGCCATGGGTAAGAGTAGGCCTTGGTATTAATAGATATGTACTACAAGATGGTTCAAGTTTATTCTCAAGAATGCACATAGGTTGGAAAAGGTAGAGCTCCAAAGATGGTATCCAGATAAGGAATCCAAACTCATGATCAAGGAGATGATGTTGAGGAAAAATGTAACACCCCGGTTCTGAAAAGACCGTGGCCTCTATGTGACACGACAATCCCTGGATCGGTTCATTGGCCCACAATAGAGTAAGATGAATAACATAGCAAAATATTCGTGTATCATAAATAACGAAGATCCAGAGTACCATTATTACAATAAAAGCTTAGCCCAAAGCTAGCTCAAATTATTCAGGTAGCAACATAAATAAAGTAAATCCTCCATTCTTCAAATTGCCCACAAATGAACAAGTGCCGAGTGGAGTACCATGGCCTATATCGATTACTTAGAATCGGAATAACCTGCAACATGAAACGTAGCAGCCCCGAAGGGTCAATACATGGAATGTATGGCAAGTAGAGCTAGTAAATGGAGACAATAGTACTAACATCTACATGCATATTTGGCAAGTGGAGCTGTGTCTGGCTTGCATTTGCAAATACATTTGTCCTACTTTCATAAACAGTTTTTGATTTTCTTTGAAAAGATCCCAATTAAGTTAACCCAACAATATTAAAACAATTATGAAATTAGAATGAGCGAGAAACATGTCATGGAATCAATATCAAGCAACTCAGTTGTCCATAACCGGGGACACGGCTAATCGATTAGATTATACACCCTGCAGAGGTTAGTACACTTTACCCATGTGACTTGGCCAGCCTAGCTCGTACCATCACTCTCATTTTGAGTGGTGATAGGGAGAAGTCCAAGATGAGACTGTTCGGGAAGTAGCACCCCAATCCCGACGCGCACCGGTCCAACCTACCAAAATTCTACATCTCTGGATACGCGGGTTCGAGTTACCACAACCTACTAAGTCCAACCAATCGCCCATTCCATTATTGGCACATGGTTGTACACGTAAGCTACACAATAAAGAAGCCAATCATTCTCTCTTGATACCTGGGTGCCTTTCCGCAATGAAACCACCAAAAATTATCAATACCATCACACCCAGGAGATTCATTGATTAAGTTGTTTTAGTTTTCACAAACCAATACTTTCAGAAACAACTTTCAGTGATGTAACCAGCCCTCGTTCAACATAGCATGGCTAAGCACATCTACCAACGGTAGTTCATCTACAAGGAAGGTCCTACCACATAATAGGACATAGCATAGCGATAGTATCATCCTACACATGCATCTACAAAATACACGACAATGCATTGAAAATAGTAGGACGATATCATGAACAAAGTAGCATCTACTTGCCTTGGTTGTAGCGGTCGGAAGAACAATCCACACACGAGCAAGCGTTGCACTCGTCACAATCTACACGATACAATTGCAATCATAAACAAACAAACCACAAGCATATGCAACAAAGATGATGCATGAAGGTATGCAAGGCAAGTGAATTGGTGCTACAGCTGCACCACATAATCCTAATCAACAATACTACTGATTGCATGCATGGAAAATAGTTTTAGCGCAAGGAAAACTATTACGCAAAGAGTAATGCTCAAAACTAGAGCTAGAACTCAAATAATTCACTACTGGTAGTATACTGTTTGTAAAATCTTGGGAAAATTCTACCGCATAGGCATCGCTGATTAGAAACAGTACCAACTGGAATTACTCAAAAAGGAATTATAAAACTCCCCGAGTAATTAAAACACTGCAGAAAGCCACTAGACAGTTTCTGCAGAAGTTTTTACCGTAAGCCTATCTTTTTAATTCACGATGAGATTCCCCTCATTCCACTTAATCCAGGGACATATCATACGCGATTTTTGGAGCTACGGTTCTTTTTCTACGAATTTATTACTCCGAAAAGTTCATTAACTAGTTTGATTAAACCGTACTAAACCTTGCTGCAAAAGCCTGAACCAAAGGTGCAGCGAGATTCTACACGACTCACTGAATCTACACATATTTTATTTGCAATTTTTAGCCAAGCGGTTTAATTTCTACGCAATTTACAAGTTCCTACCGAAAACTGTCAACTAAAAGGATTAACGAAATTAATCAGTCAACTGTGTCTGTTGACTGGTCAACACGTCTGCTGACTGGGCGCTGACTGGGCGTCTGACTAGTCAACGCCTGAGTCTGACCAGTCAACGAACAAACTGAACCGCTGATCTGAAATCTAACGGTGGCTGCAGTCTTATCGGAAACAAGCGACGAAACGGACTCCGGACGGTGCGGCGATCGGTTCCGGCGACGGAGGTGACCTGCGCGGTAGGGGAACGGTCAGCGCACGGTCAAGGTGGTCAACAACACGGCGACGGTGCATGCGGCGGTGATGGCGGCACGCGTGCATGTGTGCGCGTGTGGGTAGACGCGCGCGCGGCGCGGCAAGCGGCAGCGGCACAGCGGGCAGCACGCGCGCGCGTGCGTGTGTGCTGCGAGCGTGTGTGTGCGTGCGTGTGCGTGCGCGCGCAGCAGCGTAGCAGCGGCATGCAGCGGCGCAGCACAGCTAGCAGCGAGCGGCGGCTGGCGGCGGGCTGCAGGCGGGGTGCGGGGCGGCAGGCGGCGGGCTCGCGCGGGAAGCGGCTCGTGCGGGAGGCGGGTGGAGGCGGGCGGCGCGGTGGCAGGTGGAGGCGGCCGGCTGCGGGGAAGGGCGAGGCGCGGGCGGCGCGTACCTCGGCGGCGGGGTCGGCGATGAGGCGGGGAAGGGCGACGGCGGCGGCGGGGTCGCGGCCTGGCGGCGGCGGCGCGAGGCCGAAGGCGGCGAGGCGGCGGGGCGATCGAGGCGGCGGGGAGGTTTCCCGAGGTGTGGGCGCGGGTATCCAGGGCAGGGGCGGCGGCTCGGCCTGGTGGGGTCCTTAAGTGGGCCCTCTCGCGGAAATCTAAACTGATTCGGCGCAGAGTTAGACGCGGACTCGGAAATTGGTCCGGAAATTCGGACCGTTTTCCGACGATTCACTAAAAGGGCGACAACTTTTCCGTACGAGCTCCGAATCGAGCGATTCTTGCTCCTACGGTTTCGTACAGTCGAGGGGAACAATCTAGGGTCAAGGTTTGAGCGAAACCACTGATCTACAATGGTGGTCAACGCTAGTCCTACTAAAGCCTCCCGCAGGAGCCTCGTAGCAAAATAGAATAGGGTTTTGTAAATAGCGTTTCGCCGAACCTTTTCAGTCGACGGTTTTGCATGGAAAGGCATGATGCAATGCTATGAATGATATGCAAGACCAAATCTAAAATTTGGGATGTGACAAGACTAACCCCCTTAAGATGAATCTCGTCCTCGAGATTCGGCGTGGCCAGCAAATAGGTGTGGGTAGTCCTCTCGGATGTCATCCTCACGCTCCCAAGTGGCTTCCTCTTCGGTGTGGTGGCTCCACTGCACCTTGCAAAACCTGATCGTCTTGGTACGGGTAGTCCTTTCTGCTGTCTCCAAAATCTTGACCGGTTTCTCCTCATAGGTCAAATCGTTCTCAAGCTGGACCTCCTCTAGCGGTACCGTGTCTCTCAATGGTGTATCCACCATCTCCGGATGGCACTTCTTCAGCTGGGACACGTGGAACACATTGTGAACAGCAGACAGAGCCTCTGGCAACTCCAACTGATAAGCAACTTCTCCCTTGCGTGCTAAGACTCGATACGCTCCAATAAACCGAGGTGCCAGCTTACCCTTAATTCCAAACCTCTTGATTCCACGAAGTGGCGACACTCTGAGGTATGCTCTATCACCTATCTCATACACCACTTCCTTGCGCTTGGCATCAGCATAGCTCTTCTGCCTTGATTGTGCTACCTTCAGCCTGTCCCTAATCAAGGCGACCTTCTCCTCAGCATCCTTGATCAAATCGGGTCCAAACAACTGGCGTTCTCCTACTCCATCCCATAGCAATGGTGTTCGACACCGTTTCCCATATAGCACATCGAACGGTGACGTCTTGATGCTGGTTTGATAGCTGTTGTTGTAGGAAAACTCCGCATACGGCAAATTCTCGTCCCAACTAGAGCCATGAGCCAAGGCGCAAGCTCTCAGCATGTCTTCCAAAATCTGATTCACCCTCTCGGTCTGTCCATCAGTCTGTGGGTGAAACGCTGTGCTAAACTCCAATCTAGTACCAAGTGACTCGTGCAGCTGGCGCCAGAAGTGTGAGGTAAATTGGGTGCCTCTATCAGATACGATACTCTTGGGAACTCCGTGTAGGCACACAATCCTGTCCATGTAAATCTTGGCCAACTTTGCACTCGTATAGGTCGTCTTCACCGGTATAAAGATTGCTACCTTGGTTAAATGGTCGACCACTACCCAAATAGACTCATATCCTGACCTGGTCCTGGGCAACCCTATGATAAAGTCCATTCCCACTCTATCCCACTTCCAATCCGTCATGGGCAATGGCTGTAGCAGTCCTGCTGGCTTTTGGTGTTCTGCCTTCACTCGGCTACATACATCACATAGGGCAATATGCTTGGCGATATCTCCCTTCATGTTGTTCCGCCAAAATCTTCTCTTCAAATCCATATACATCTTTGTGTTGCCCGGATGTATGGAGTATGGCGAGTTATGAGCCTCCTGCAGAATCAACTCCCTTATTTCCGGGTCGCTGGGCACACACAAACGGTCTCCGTACCAGAAGGTACCTTGCTCATCCTCGCGAATATCCTTTTCCCGATTCTCCTTCATCTTTTCCTTTATCTCCTCTATTTCCTTGTCTCCTACCTGATCCTGTCCTGTAGCGTCGGTTGGACTTCCATTGTAGCCAAATATCCTTCAGATACTACCTCCAGTCTAAGGTCCTTGAATTGCTTGCACAAATCCTCAGGCAATTCACCAATTGTCAGTCCATTGGCATGAACCTTCCGGCTCAGTGCATCTGCTACTACATTGGCCTTTCCTGGGTGGTATTGTAGATTCATATCATAGTCCTTGATAAGCTCCAACCATCTCCTTTGTCTCATGTTCAGTTCCTTCTGTGTCAATATGTACTTCAGGCTCTTGTTGTCGGTGTACACATCACAGTGTTTTCCCATTAGGTAATGCCTCCATACCTTGATCGCATGAACCACTGACGCGAACTCCAAGTCGTGTGTGGGGTAATTCCTCTCATGGTGCTTGAGTTGTCGCGAGGCATATGACACTACTCTCCCATCTTGCATCAGCACACTCCCAAGTCCCTGTCGAGAAGCATCACAGTACACTTGGAAATCCTTCTGAAGATCTGGTAAACATAGAACAGGCGCAGTCACTAGTCGACGCTTCAGTTCCTGAAAGCTGGCTTCACAACCGTCTGACCATTCAAACTTCCTCTCCTTCTTCAGAAGTTCAGTCATCGGCTTAGCAATCTTGGAAAAGTTTTCAATGAACCTCCTGTAATATCCAGCAAGTCCCAAAAAGCTTCGAATCTCTCCTGCATTCTTGGGTGCTTCCCACTCAGTTACTGCAGTCACTTTGCTTGGATCAACAGCGACTCCTTCTCCTGACACTACGTGTCCAAGAAACCCAACAGTGTTAAGCCAAAATTCACACTTGCTGAATTTGGCATACAGTTTGTGTTCCCTCAGCTTCTCCATAATCAATCGCAGATGTTTCTCATGCTCAGCATCATCCTTGGAATATATCAGTATGTCATCAATGAACACCACCACGAACTTGTCCAAGTACTCCATAAATACCTTGTTCATCATGGTCATGAAATATGCCGGGGCATTCGTTAGTCCAAAAGACATAACTGTATACTCATATAAACCATACCTTGTGGTGAAGGCGGTTTTTGGTACGTCCTCCTCCCGGATCTTTAATTGAAAGTAGCCTGATCGCAGATCAATCTTGCTGAACACCTTCGCTCCTTCCAGTTGATCAAACAAATCATTTATGTTCGGCAGAGGGTACTTGTTCTTGATGGTTACTTCATTCAGCGAGCGGTAGTCCACCACTAATCTCTTGGTGCTGTCTTTCTTCTCCACAAACAGAACAGGTGCTCCCCATGACGACGAACTAGGCTGAATGAATCCCTTTTCCAGCTGCTCTTTCAACTGCTTCTTCAATTCCTTCAGCTCATCCACATCCATCTTATATGGTTTCTTTGCTATTGGTCCTGTTCCCGGCATCAGGTCGATAAGAAACTCTACTTCCCTGTCAGGTGGCATCCCTGGCAGCTCTTCCGGAAACACGTCGGGGTAATCCCTAATCACTGGCATAGTATCCATGCTAACCCCCTTAAGAGATTTCAACTTACATCTTCCTGGTCGTACAGCCGACTTGAATCTAGTCCTCTTACCATCCGGGGTTTTGAGTGAAACAGCTCGCTGTGCATAATCTATGTGTCCCCCATGCATAGACATCCAATCCATACCCAGAATAACGTCTAATCCCTGTGAATCCAACACTACCAAATGTACACTGAAGTTGTGTGTTCCAATCCTCATAGTTAAATTGCGGCATCCCGCACTAGCTATCATATCTCCTCCAGGTGAACTCACTCTAAAAGACCTTTTCATAGACTCAGTAGGTAACTTATACTTATCCAAGAATGCCCTTGATATGAATGAATGCGATGCACCAGTATCGAAAAGTATAAGTGTTGGGTAAGTGTTGATTGGGAACTTACCAATCACAAGGTCAGGCTCATCTGGAATCTCCTCCACATTCATGTGGTTCACTGTGGCCTTCTCGTTGTTGGTTGGCTTCAGTCCTTTCCTCTTCGGACAGTTGTCAGCATAGTGTCCCTTCTGCTTACACTTGAAGCATGTCACCTCACTCAGATCCTTTTTCACGAAGCTGTGATCACGGTTGCGGTCATGTCCACCGTGTCCTCCAGAGTGGTGAGAGTGTCCTCCCTTGTGGCTGTGGTGGTTGCTCCTATGGTTGTCATGACGATGCCCATCGCCTCCATGGTGGTGGCGGTCATGGCTCCCATGGTCACTTCCTCCATGTTTGGAGTATCCATCATATGAAGTGCGAGACTTGTGGTGTGAACCAGAGTGATGATTGTTGTTCTTTCTCTTGCGGTTCTCCACCTGCTTGTGCTTCCCTTCCAAGATCCTTGCCTTGTCCATAAGCTCCTGGAAAGTGGGGCAGTAAACCACCAGTAGCTGTACTGAAAGCTCATCACTGAGGCCATCCAGGAATCTCTCCCTCCTTTTTGCATCAGTGTCAACATCCTCAGGGGCATAACGGGACAGGTTGTTGAACTCCTCAATATACTCAGCCACAGTGCGGTTGGTTTGGCGCAAGTTGCGGAACTCCTTCCTCTTCAGGCTCAGAACTCCTGAAGACACGTGGTTGGTCCTGAAACCTTCCTCAAACATTGCCCAAGTCACAGTATCCAGCGGGTGGGTGATCTGAAAAGTGTCCCACCAAGAAGCGGCTGGTCCCTCCAGTAGGTGAGCGGAAAACCTCACCTTCTCAGCATCAGTGCATCCAACAGTTACCGGATCCTTGTTGACTGAACGCAACCAGTCGAGAGCAACCATTGGTTCCGTTATAGTAGAGAACTTAGCTGGCCTTAGCCTAAGAAATCTGGTGAGAGCATCTCCCTAAGGCTGATTGTTTCCATTGTTGTTGTTCTGATTTGCCATGAACTGAGTCATCACTTGGGTCAGATGTGCCTGAGCTGCCATGAGTTGCTCCAACTCAGTGGGCTGGCGGCGGGGAGGCATCTGCGGTTCAGCACAGGTAAGTTTAGAAAGAATCAACTACGACAATAGGATTCTACTCATGCATGTGATCAATCAACAACAAACAATAGCAGACAATCACAAGCAAGCAACACATCAACAAACAAGTGATCCAGAAACATCCCAGGTGTTATCCTAGCAGTATATATCTACTGAAATAGTTTTACAAGAGTTGGCAATGGTTAACTAAACAGTTGATCAACTAAACAACAAAACAGCAATCTGCCAGAACAGTCCAGCAGCGTTCGCGAATTTTTCCGCCTGACTTAAACTCGTCAGAAAATTTAGCTGATTTTTTCACATATAGTAAAGAGAGTTCCGCATTAGCCCAATTTTTTTCAGATTTTTCCGAGTTACCAGAAAAATATGAAAAATCGTACAGTACTGCTGTATCAGTAGAAAAACTGCAGCGAAAATAACACAGATAGTAACCAAACTTGCCATAACTCTTTCATTAAAATTCGCACAAATAAATCCTGGGATATTGGAGTACACAAATAAGCAACTAAACACTCTTAAACTAACACGAACTAAGCTTCACAACGATCAAGACTAATCCTAATGAATTTACCTAACGAGGACTAATTGGTGGACTTCTATCTACTCCTTGAAGAGGTTGCAGTAGGTCCTTGCAGTCATGCGTTGACGCTTCGGCTCGCGGTACAACCATGGCGGTGGAGTGTACACCTCTCCTGAGTCATCACTTGAAATCTCAAACTCCACCTCTTCTGGATCCTCCTCTTCTTCTTCACTCTCAGCTGCAACTGCAACAGCTTCATCTCCTCCACCATCATCGTGTCCATCATCATCATCGTCTCCACTGTCATCATCATCCCCATTGTTGCCATCATCTCCATTGTCATCATCAGAGGGTGGATTTAGCTGTGCTTGGAGAGCGGCAATCTGGGCTGTCATAGCTTCAATAGTTTGATCCCTTTCCTGGACGGTTCCCTGCAACTGTTGTATGTTCTGGGTGTTCTCTTGCACAGTACCATGAAGATGAGCTATGGTTGCATCTCTGGCTATCAGGACATTCTCCAGAACTCCCGCAGCTTCATGCAGGGTGTCAATCTCCTGTACTTGGACCACCATACCATTGCTAGCAAAATCTGCAATCTCCTTTATCATCCTCACCTTCTCAGCTAGAGCTCCATTCTCCCTTTCCATGTCCTCTATGTGCCTCCGACGGGGCGGCATGTTGTTCCTGTCACCCGGGGTAACCACAATGTGCCCATCTTCATCACGCCTCCCATAGTCACGGTAGGGTGAATCTGTTGGCAGTAGGTGTCGGACATTATGGCACTGGCGAGACAGGGCTTCATGTATGGCCAAGTTGATTCCAAGTCCCCAGTTGCAGTATGTCTTGGTGTAGATCAAATGCACAGGGTTTGGCAAGGCGGCATCTCTGAATATGAAGGTAGTGATCTCCCATGCATCCTCTCCATATCCATAGGTGTACAACCTTCTTCCCTTGAACATGGGCAGTGGCAATCCCAATGACTGCGAGAGCTGAGCTAACTACCTTGCAAAGGGCCTTGGTGACTCCATGGTGGCATACTCAGTCCTGACTTCTCCCATCTATCAAGTAAAAGAGGAAAGTGTGAGAATAGCATATGGTAAGAATTTACAAAGGTGAAAGGCATAAGATGAAAGACAGAGTTAATATAGGCTTTAATAAATCTATGGCTTCCTAATCCAATTCTAGGTCACGATCCTACAGTCGACACACGGACTCTGATACCATCCTGTAACACCACGGTTTTGAAAAGACCGTGGCCTCTATGTGACACGCCAATCCCTGGATCGGTTCATTGGCCCACAATAGAGTAAGATGAATAACATAGCAAAATATCCGTGTATCATAAATAACGAAGATCCAGAGTACCATTATTACAATAAAAGCTTAGCCCAAAGCTAGCTCAAATTATTCAGGTAGCAACATAAATAAAGTAAATCCTCCATTCTTCAAATTGTCCACAAGTGAACAAGTGCCGAGTGGAGTACCGTGGCCTATATCGATTACTCCGAATCGGAATAACCTGCAACATGAAACGTAGCAGCCCCGAAGGGTCAATACATGGAATGTATGGAAAGTAGAGCTAGTAAATGGAGACAATAGTACTAACATCTACATGCATATTTGGCAAGTGGAGCTGTGTCTGGCTTGCATTTGCAAATACATTTGTCCTACTTTCATAAACAGTTTTTGATTTTCTTTGAAAAGATCCCAATTAAGTTAACCCAACAATATTAAAACAATTATAAAATTAGAATGAGTGAGAAACATGTCATGGAATCAATATCAAGCAACTCAGTTGTCCATAACCGGGGACACGGCTAATCGATTAGATTATACACCCTGCAGAGGTTAGTACACTTTACACATGTGACTTGGCATATCATACGCCTGAACATATCATACGCGATTTTTGGAGCTACGGATCTTTTTCTACGAATTTATTACTCCGAAAAGGCCATTAACTAGTTTGATTAAACTGTACTAAACCTTGCTGCAAAAGCCTGAACCAAAGGTACAGCGAGATTCTACACGACTCACTGAATCTACACATATTTTATTTCCAATTTTTGGCCAAGCGGTTTAATTTCTACGCAATTTACAAATTCCTACCTAAAACTGTCAACTAAAAGGATTAACGAAATTAACCAGTCAACTGTGTCTGCGACGAAACGGACTCCGGACGGTGCGGCGATCGGTTCCGGCGACGGCGGTGACCTGCACGGTAGGAGAACGGTCAGCGCACGGTCAAGGTGGTCAACAACACGGCGACGGCGCGTGCGGCAGCGATGGGGGTAGAGGCGCACGGCGCGGCAAGCGGCAGCGGCACAGCGGGCAGCGCGCGTGCGCGTGCGCGTGCGTGTGTGATGCGAGCGTGTGTGTGCGTGCGCGCGCAGCAGCGTAGCAGCGGCATGCAGCGGCGCAGCGCAGCTAGCAGTGAGCGGCGGCTGGTTGCGGGCTGTAGGCGGGGTGCGGGGCGGCAGGCGGCGGGCTCGCGTGGGAAGCGGCTCGCGCGGGAGGCGGTTGGAGGCGGGCGGCGCGGTGGCAGGTGGAGGCGGCCGGCGGCGGGGAAGGGCGAGGCGCAGGTGGCGCGTACCTCGGCGGCGGGGTCAGCGACGAGGCAGGGAAGGGCGACGGCGGCAGCGGGGTCGCGGCCTGGCGGCGGCGGCGCGAGGCCGAAGGCGGCGAGGCGGCGGGGCGATCGAGGCGGCGGGGCGGTTTCCCGAGGCATGGGCGCGGGTATTGAGGGCAGGGGCGGCGGCTCGGCCTGGTGGCGTCCTTAAGTGGGCCCTCTCGTGGAAATCTAAACTGATTCGGCGCAGAGTTAGACGCGGACTCGGAAATCGGTCCGAAAATTCGGACCGTTTTCCGACGATTCACTAAAACGGAGACAACTTTTCCGTACGAGCTCCGAATCGAGCGATTCTTGATCCTACGGTTTCGTACAGTTGAGGGGAACAATCTAGGGTCAAGGTTTGAGCGAAACCACTGATCTACAAGGGTGGTCAACGGTAGTCCTACTAAAGCCTCCCGCAGGAGCCTCGTAGCAAAATAGAATAGGGTTTTGTAAATAGCGTTTCGCCGAACCTTTTCAGTCGACGGTTTTGCATGGAAAGGCATGATGCAATGCTATGAATGATATGCAAGACCAAATCTAAAATTTGGGATGTGACAAAAAAACTAGGTGGAGAGAGTTCATGCTTAGGTTGGGTCTCCACTCAGCTAGGAACCATCAAGAGGGATTAGCCTTGGATTGAGATAAGCATGAGATGAGATGATCACTGGAGTGACTTAGGATAGATCCAGACTTTGGATGCTTAGCTTGAGAGTGATGATTACAAGCAAGGATTGGGTCCTAGGAGATGAGCTACTAGAATAGATCACTCTACTTCCTAGGCAAACAAGGCAATCAGTAGATCAAGGAAACTCATCAACGAGCAGATCAAGGAAATTCATCATATTACTTATCCAACTAGTACTAGGGTTACCATCAAGCCTAGATTGAGGTAAGGATTGGTAGGTTGAAAGGTGTTATGCTTGAAGTAAAATAAGTACCATCTTGGTATCTCTACCAGGATGGAGATGAAAAGGTTTTAATAAAGTTTTTGGGAAAACCTAGGGATAAGAGTAGTTGAAGGTTCTGCCTTGAAAACATAAGGAGAGTATATACATATGTCTCCATAGTTTTCGCAATAGAAGATAGTAAAGTATTTGGTTGTGTTAAAGTCATCTTGGCTCAGGTTTTTGAAATTCCAGAACATTTGAGAATATGAAGGATCAGCCAAGACATCTCTTTTGTAAAATAGTTTTTGTAAACTAGTGTTGAGATGTGGGGTACACAATTAATACATAACTAGTTGCTTGAGCACAAGCAAACAAGTAAGCACACATTGCAAGAAAAACGTTTTGTTTCCCCTGATTTTTGCCTTTTGGACACTTAATCCGGGTTGCTGAAATTGGGATGTTACAGAAACCTTGAGTACCCGATCAGAAATCGACGAAACCGTCTGTCCCCGCTGCAACCATCATCCCTAGATCCGGGGGATCTGAAGTTCTTCCCGGCACCCTGCCGGAGGGAAGATCAAGCGCATCAACTTAATACTGGAGGGGGTTCGGATGATAACCTGAAGGTGGACTTCTAGTTATAGATGTAGTTGGATGACGGTCTATGTATATTGTTGTATTGCCCAGTCAACTTCATAGGATCTTTCTGGCTAGTAATTGCATTGTTATGCCTTGCTCAGTTCTTGTCAATTGCCTCGCTGTAATTTTTTTACCCTTCATGCCATGTTGTTTATGTAAGGAGAGAACCTCTAGTGAACTATGGACCCCAGTCCAATCTTTACCATTGATACATCTTCCACTGTTACCTGTTTACTTGCTGCAAACCATTACCTTCCACACCATACGTTTAATCCTTTGTTACAGCAAACCGGTGAGCTTGACAACCTCACTGATTCGTTGGGGCAAAGTCTTGAGTTTGTGTTGTGCAGGTCTCCATGTTGCTCGCAACACATGTGTGACGTTTCCTTCCTCCTTCTGGTTCGATAACCTCAGTCTCAACTAAGGGAAGACTTGCTGCTTGCTGCTTCACAATTTGCTCGTGGGGTTTCCAACGAAGTGCTCCACGTCAGCACCAGCCATCAAGTTTTCCGGTGCCGTTGCCGGGGACCAATTAAGAACAGCTTCAACCTTTTCCTCCCCATCAAGCGCATCATTGTTCCTTATAAGTATTTCCATTGGCTTGTCCTTTGCTAAGAAAGGATTAGGCCACTTGCTGCAGTTGTTCGTTGTCTTTATTACTTGCACTTTGTTTTGTTTCTTTATCAGAAAACCCCTAAAAATCTGTTTGCTAAGTATTTATAGAGATTTCCTGCTCCATACCACTAGTCAACACCTTCTGCTCCTCATTGGGATCGACACTCCTATTTAGAGAAAGTACTACGATACACCCCCTATACTTGTGGGTCATCAAGACTATTTTCTGGCGCCATTGCCGGGGAGTGAAGCACTATTGAAGAGTGGAACTGGTAAAGAAAACTTCTACTGTGAGTATTGCTTTTTGTTTCTGTTTCTTGCTTTGTTTCCAATATGGATAACCCACTTGGTTTTCCGTTTGGGAAAACTACTACCACTGTTAGGATAGTAGATGAATCATCACCTGTTGAGATAGATACTTGTGGGTCATCATCTTGCCAAACAATCAACTACCACTAGGGTTACCATCAATCCAAGCTTGAGGTAAGGATGGATATGTTGAGAAGGTTGTGTTTTCAAGTAAGATAATGACCTCTTGGTATTTCTACCAATATTTGAATGAGAACGGTTTTATAAAGGTTTTGTAAAACCTAGAGGTAAGAGTAGTTGGAAGTTCTGTCTTGAAAACATAAGGATATTATAATTCTCCATAATTTTTCTAATAAAGGCTAGTAAAACATTTGTTAAGACAAGGTGATCTTGTCTTAGGTTTTGACTTGTCAAAACATTTGACAATATGAAAGATAAGCCAAGACATCTCCTTTGTAAAATAGTTTTTGTTAAATAGGGTTGAGGTAAGAAGTATCTTATCAAGTACACATTCATTTGCATAAGAACAAACAATCCAACAAACACTGCAACACTTAACACGATTTTTTTGTTCCCCTGATTTTTTCCTTTTAGACAATAAATCAAGGTTGCTGAATTTGGAATTTTACAGTGCATCTCCATTGCCATTCTTCATTCTCTATCGTAGAGGGTTGTCCCAGCTACCCGTAGGAAAAAACCCCGTGCTGCTCGACCATCGAAGCCGCTCGAAAACATCTTCACTAACAAGCTACACGAAATATTCAGTCCCATACCCTTTAAAACCATCCATGTTCTTCACCATATTCCCACTGCTACAGCTCAGATATGGCGGAGGTTCCTTGATGATAGTTGTAGCCTTGGATTCCCTCTTCAGTTTTGCGTTTTGCGGCCATTGTTTGCTGCCAATCGTCGCTCAAAGATCGATCTAGCTAGTGGTTTTTGTGCCATCATCTTCAGTTTCGAAAGATAAATGCCTGAAGGTTTTACTCATAGCCCCCTACGAGTTTCAATCCATCAACCCGCAATCCCCCAATCCGCCACGTTTCAACCGCCCGCGGCCCGCACACGCGTTTGCCTTATCACCCCTTTGACCCCACCTGTTAGTTAGCATGGATAGATTAACCCGAGTAATAAAAGTTATAGGAGTATTTTTCTAATTCAATAAAATTTCATGAAATGGAATCTAACTAAATTAATTCATAACTTTTTAAATAATTTGAATATGAGAAACTTTCAAAATGAAAAGTGAATAATTTTTTAATATGAATTCAATTCTATTATGAAATTTTTCAAGAGTTTACCCTAGCTAGTCAAACCTTTGACTTTTGACCATATTTGAATTGTTTTGTATTAAATAATGATTTTAAATTCATATTTTCAAATTGTACAAATGATGAATGTTTTCCAATCATCAAAATTCCAAGAATATGAATCTGCTATGTAAAATAATTTTTGAGCAATTAATTGTTTTGAAATAATTTAAAAGCTATTAAAAACCATTCCCTTTACCCTTATGCATTCCATGATATCAATTGTAACATGCATCATATAAATATTAAGTATACAACAAGGTTTATGGGAGTAAAACATGTCCAAATAACTAATAAAAATGATTTATTCTTGTTCCTACACCTCACCCTTGCCATGCTATGTTATACCATGCAATTGTTCATAATTCCATCATGGCATTCCTTTTTTTCTTGTTGAATATGTTGCATATGATTGCGCACTTGTGTGTTTATCATGGCTCTTGTGTGTTTGGTTTTTATTTCGGATAGACACCGAGCAAGGGAGTTATCAGGAGACACAAGAGTACTACCCGGATCCCTTTTATCCTACTATTGAGATGACAGGCAATCCTTTCTCCATGCTTGCACTACATATAGTACCTATTGCATCTATCTTTTTATTGCATCATAAGTAGCGTTCCGAATTAAATGGCAATCCCAACTACTAAATAGCCTTTAATTTTAAACCCCATTGAAGCTTGTACCCTCAATCCTATCAGCCATTACTACAGGAGTTGTTCGAGCCATGCGAGTCTTAGAACTGCATGTGTAGAGTTTGTGAGAGTCTTTGAATAACGAGGTACCTAAACAACTGAATTGAGTGGTAATGCGATAAATAAAGAAAGAGGCACCGATGGACACTAGCTGCTATTTGGTTTTTACCCTCTCACTTATGTCCCGTAGGACCCGGGTACTTGATTCTTGTTCCTTGACTATCGCACTATCCGCTTGTGGGACCCTGAATCCCCTTTGCCCGAGCTTGATTCACATCTTATTTCTTAGGGCCACAATTAGTTTGGGGCGTTATTACTATCCTATACTTATGCCATGCTTTACTGCTTTATTTACAACTTTTGCTCATAGAGAGCATTTATTACTGTACTATTTTGGAACCCCTTGCCACCTTTACACTGTTTGGACAAGCCTCATAGTTTCGGGTTCCTAGTCTTTCTAAGCCGTCGTCGCAAACCCCTTGGTCCGTCTCGGAGACCGGCCGACTTAGTAGTGGGTAGCTTAGTGGGGTGCCCCCCCTAAAATTATTTTTGAATCTTGTGAATCCATTGTCGTGATGCCTTGTTGATTTTATTAGGTTATCCTCGGGGTTGACCGTGCGTGTATTAATAGTTGTGCACCGCTGGAGGGTAAATCTTTTTGAAAGCCTATTCGCGGTTATGGACTTCTTGGAGCATATTTTCTCGATCATAGTCAACTATAACTAATTATTGTGTTTAACTTAACTAAACATGACTAGTAAATAGTGCAATATCCACGGAATGGTTAATAAAATTGTCAACTGGTGGGTTGTTCTTTCACCTTCTTGTTCGGTAAGCGAGAAGGAGGATGAACGATGTTTACTTATGTTGATTACATAACTGTTCGGTACTTAACTTTTGTTTACTTAACGAACGTCTATCTATATTTGGCTAGGCAGACATCATAACGTGCTCCATAGAACTGGTTCAATGTTTATCTTTCGCTGCAATTGTGTCACCCCCAGGTTAATCCATTTAGATGCATAAATACTTGTTGAGTGCCCCTATGATCTCACACCATAAATATTTGTAACACCCTCGCTTGTTAAGGCTGAGTTCATGTGTATAGTGCCAATCCCTGGATCGGTTCACTGGCACACACAGTACAGATGAATACCAAAGAATTTAACAGTGCATCATAAATAACAAATTGATCCAGAATTTTTAATTATTACAATAAAGCTTAGCACACAGGCTAGCTCAATATCAAGTAGCATACGAAAGCATAAACAATTGTTAGGCTCCATCTTCAATTGTGCCATAGGCGAACAACTGTTGAGTGGAGTATCACAATCTAGTCGATCACTCATAATCGAAATCATAACCTGCAAAATAAAACGTAGCAGCCCTAAAGGGTCAATACTTGGAATGTATGGCAAGTAGAGCTATTAAAGGAGACAATAGTGCTAACATCTACATGCATAGTTGGCAAGTGGAGCTGTGGCTAGCTTGCATTTGCAAATACCTTTTTCCTACTTTCATAAACAATTTTTGATTTTCTTTGAAAAGATCCCAGTTAAATTAACCCATCAACATTAAAGCAATTATGAAATTAGAATGAGCGATAACCATGTCATGAACTCAATATCAAGCAACTCAGATGTCCATAACCGGGAACACGGCTAATCGATTAGTTTATACACCCTGCAGGGGTTAGTACACTTTACCCATGTGGCTTGGCCAGCCTAGCTCGTACCACCACTCTCATTTTGGGTGATGATAGGGAGAGGTCCAAGAAGGGACCGTTCCGAAAGTAGCTCCCCAAACCCAACACGCATCGGTCCAACATACCAAAATTCTACATCTCTGGATACGTGGGTTCGAGTTACCTGGGTGCCTTTCCGCAATGATACCACCAAAAACGTACCTGAGTTACCAAAACGTACCAACCGCCCATTTCATTATTGGCACACGGTTGTACACGTAAGCTAAAAATAAAGAAGCCAACCATTTTCTCTTGATACCTGGGTGCCTTTCTGCAATGATACCACCAAAAATTATCAATCCCATCACACCCAGGAGATTCATTGATTAAGTTTTTTTAGTTTTCGCAAACCAACACATTTAGAAACAACTTCAGTGATGTAACCCAGCCCTCGTTCATCATAGCATGGCTAAGCACATCTACCAACGGTGGATCATCTACAGGAAACCCTACCACATAATAGGACATAGCATAGCGATAGTAATATCCTACACATGCATCTACAAAATACACGACAATGCATTGAAAATAGTAGGCCAACATCATGAACAAGGTAGCAACTACTTGCCTTGGTAGTTGTTGGATTCGTTCAAGCACTCGTAGCAATCACACACGTTGCACTCCTCACAATCTATCGAGCAAACAATTGCATACAACATAAACAATAGCACATAGAGATCAAACAAATGCAACAAATGCATGCATGGCAATTTAATAAGTCACAATCGTTGTTACTTTAGTTCTCTAAACAATACTGAAGTATATGATGCATGCAAGAGGCCAATTAATGCAATGGGGTACTTGATATTAATAATTACTTGCCAATATATGGTTTTTAATAGTTCTGTTGTAACGCCTATTCTAACTATCGAATTAAATTTGTTTCTTGGGTTTACTGGATAGAGGACGTTAATACGAACCAGTAGGCATTGGATTCACCCTAATCGGAGTTATAGATATTTTTAAATAATTCAAATACTACAGAATATATTATAATGCTCCTAACAATATACGTACTATATACCTATAATTTTAATTCAGAAACTGGTTCTACTCTTTCTTGTGATTCCAGGGACATATTATTTGCAATTTTCTGAATAGTATTTATTTTCGTATGAATTTATTACTCTAAATAAACCATTTAACCATTTATCTAATTACTGCGAAACTTTACAGTATTTGCCTGAACCATTTGCATATTGATGATCTACATGGAACCAGCTTTCCATCGGTATATTATTTATATTTTTGTGATATGCAAATAATTTACAATGAATTTAATGATTTCTAAAGGCACTAAAACTAATTAAATTACTATAGGGTAAATAATCTGCAAAGGCTGGATCCAACCAAATATTATTAATCTACATTATAGTAGCTTCAATTTGATATATCATTCATATTTTTCGGAGTTACAGATTTCCTATGAATTTATTAACCTAAAAGACCATTAAAACTAATTAAGTTCCTGCAGTAACCACGTACAGTAAAAGTCGAATCTAATGCCATATTAATATTCTACACGTTTTTCTGAATCCATTGATATATTATTTGCTATTTTTGGTTCTATGGATCTTTTTATATGATTTTTGCAAGTTTCCACAATTTTCTACAATTTAAATTCAATTTCAAATCTACAGGGAATATTTCCTAGGAATATTCTATGCTGACTGGCACGCGGGGCTAACCTGGTGTTGACATGTGGCGAGACCCGGTTGGCTCGTATCCCTTCGCGGAATCGATCTAATCCTGGCCATTGGGATGAGATCCAATGGTTAGTAGAGGAGATTGACCCGATTTCGGCTCAGAATAGACAAGAAATAGATATGTGTTAGATAGACAAATCCATAGGTCAAATCGAAAAACTTGGAACATGAAAGTTGTGGGGAATCATTAGTCCTACCTTCTCACCAAAGGAATTTGGATTTGAAGAAACGAGAGCGAGTACATCTTGGATTTACACTATCATATCGAAAATATTACGGTGCGAAATTCTCCGGTTGTGGTGGATGAAAAGAGGTGAGGTTTGTCGGGACTGAAATATTTCGACGAGTTCTACAACTTTCGTTTTTGGCCGAAGGCAAACAACGAAGTCTAGATGGGTTAAAAAGCGAAATAAGATTCAGGCATGTGTAGATTCAGGATTTCGAGAAGGGAAACTCGTACAGCTATGTCTCCAGGAGATTATATGGAGATTTAGGATGGTGTAGAGATAGGCCTTGGAGTAGGAAACAAGTAGAAACAAACAGAAGTCGATTCGGAGTTGTAGATAAAAAGTTATAGCAGTTTGAATAGACATAGGTTTGACAAAACTGTTTCGCACGCTTTTTAAAGCACCTCAGACACCGATCGCAGGTACGCGTGTTGGCTGGCTGGTTCGGTCTGGTTCGGTCCAGATGGGCCGGCCCGCTATACTTTTTTTTTTCTTCTTTTTTTCTTTTTCTTTTTCTATTTACTTGTTTCCCTCATATCTTTTGCATACGAACTCCAAACGACATGATTCTTGTTTCTAAAATTTTCTAAAATCGAATAGATCATTGTAGGATCATATTTGTAATATTTTTACTAGTTTGCAAGTAGTGGGTTTATAAATCCCTGTATATTTCATTTTATTTATATCTTTATTTGTTTGTATTTATTCCATAACTTTTTCATAATAGCTCCAAATGAGCTCAATTTTGTTTCTAAAATTTTGTAATATTTATTGGATCTCTTTTAGGCTATAATTTAGCAATAATCGCTGCCTTAGCAACAATGGGTTTTTATAAAGCCAATTTAATTCCCTTTAGGAACAAAGTGGCACATACTATTTGGGGTTTTAGTCCTTTATTTTTATTTAGCAATTTTTCTTGATGCAAATATGCAATGCAATGCTCATGAATGTCATACAAATGCAAAAAAAATTCCAGTACCAATTTTCAAAATCTTGGGATGAACACGATGTACAAATTCAACAGATCCTCTAGGTAACTTCATATGTAACTATTCTTATCCATGAGTGCCTCAATATGAATGAACACGATGTACCAGTATTTTAAACATTACGGCTGTGATGTATGGATTAACCAGGGACTTACTAGTCGCGAGGTCCGGCTTGAAGCTCCTTCTCTGGGAATTTATAGGCATAATGTCCCGACTCATTGCACTTGTAGCAGGTGACAAGGCTGGGATCCCTTACTGGCTTCATTTTGTCATCATAGCCGCTTTTCCTGGTTCCTTTGCGATTCTTCTTTTCTGGACATTGTGACGCATAATGTCCTGGATCTTTACAATTGTAGCACAACAGCTGGCTAATATCCCTCGCATGGGAGTTGTAGCAGTTATTCCTCTTCATGGGTCTCTCCAAGGCTAGGAGTTCTCTTAGTTCTTCTTCTTCATATTTCACCACAAATTCAGGAAACCTTTCTCGCTTCTTGGGGCAGTCACTAGAGATATGACCTTCTTCTCCACATGAGTAACAAAAATTTGTGGTCACATTGGGTGCGGCCTTATGAGGCATGGCTCTGGTTTCGGCCTCCGCCATAGGGCTTGATTCTGCATGGGTCTTCTTGAGAGCTTGATACACTCCATCCCTGACTCCTTTATTCACTTGTTGTACCATGGGGTAAAGGTGACAATGAACAGGGACATGATCGTTCCCTTCACATAGAAAGCAAGTGTAATGCCCCTGAATCGAGTCTATGCAGATATCGGCATTTCCCGCCAAAACCCGCATAGAAATGATTCAAGGACGCCCACCAGACACTTTTCGTGTGGGTGAGATTTGAATACAAGTAGTTACATCATAGAAGTTTACAATAGAGTCCACAAGAACTTATATATATACAACAACGACTCAACGAGTCAAGAATACAAAAGGTACAATATGAAGATACAACTCAAGAAGAAAGCAAGATAGTATCCGAGTACGGACAAGATCCAAATGGGACTAAGAGTCCTGAAAAATAACCAAGCGGTGTCGAACCCTGCCCAGGCCAAGCCGGAAGGGTAACCTTGCTAACGTCGTCAATCACATACCTGTCAAGCCAAAAGGGTGCCGACAAAGGGCAAAGGAAAACATAAAGAGAGCGGTCAGTACTGAGGCCAGTACACGGCGAGACTAGAATTCAGCGGTCCTCGCCTACATGGGTATGGTGGGCTCAGCGGCAACAAATCTTGCACTATCTAACTTATAGAGACATGCTACAACTTCGGCTATTAGAGCGAGATAAGGGAGCTCTATGCGGTAACAATAATATAACAACAGACATAACCCATCCGAAGATTTCCCCCTCGAAGACCAGTCGAGGAAGTCCTCTTACAGAACACACACGATGATAATTTTAGTTAATCAGGTATTTAGTTGATAAGGCTAATTACTACTCATATTATTAGAGGCAAATCATTAGTGGCGTTGTCTATGATCATGACACTGTACTCCTGAGGTGTCCATAATCGTGGACACACGGCTTCTCGAAAAGATTAACCCTGCAGGGGTGCACTACTATACCCAAACGCATGCTCAACCCTTCAGGCAACATTTCACGCGTGCCTTCCGAATCTCACAACAAGAACAGTCCCATAACTACACGCATATCCAGAGGCATCACCTACTTTGTTTTACCCACATAAGAGATACAGCTGATTCTCCAGGTGGCACAGCGTTTGAGTCTATGGCCGGGCGATGATCGGAAGATAACTTGTAGAGCTCCATCCCACCTCCGACACGATATCCCAGATTTATGCAATGAAAACCATGGTAGTCCACCAAAACATCAAGTCCGAAGACATATCATATCACCCATGTCCGAGGACATATTATGCGTATGCACCAAATGGAAAACCAATTTTGTAACCCTCTGGATATACGAATAGCGCCGGTAGTTGAGGGGGGATCCCAGAGGCCCCCACGTTTGGTTAGCGCGATCAACTCAGAACTAGTATCGTAGAACGAACGGTTCCTAGGTCGGCTCAAACAGTTCCCAAAGGTGGTCCTTGCCGAGGCCTTATCATTAGGTGAAACCATAACCATAACCAACAACATCAGATTAATTATCTTATCACCAACCATATCCGAGTATCATGTTCCACCTGTATGAGAGTGGTACTAAGCATTCCTACGACTCGCAAGGACAAAGCTAGCTAATCAAACAAGGCAATAGGATAACCAAGGCAATATAGTGGAGCAGGTAAATAAAGGAACGGTACTATAGCATCGACAATAAGGATAGCAATAGATCAAAGGAAGGAATTAAATACTATAATTGCAAAATAGGTAGAAGTGGGAGAATGCTTGCCTGAGGAACAAAGTCGGCTAGCCGGAGTCTTGTCGTATCTCACACCAACTCATCGTCCTATCCGATGAAGAAGTAAACACTAAAAAGAGCAACCGGTGCAATATTTAATAATATGGCGGAAGATCCAGCATGTTTATGATATGATGCATGGCATGGCAATATGCAGCCTAACTTAGCAATATTAAGCGGAATCGGGATCCCGGCAAATAAATATTATGATTTGAGTTGTTTATCTACCCTGTAATTTAAATGTTGGTTAACAAGATAAAACATAGCATCGGTTTGCTACACAATATTAAATGGGATCAATATTAGACTAGATTTGCCCGTATATGGTCTCCATATTTAATTACAAGGTGAATCGGTATAATGCCCCCAACCAAAAGAATATGTATGCCAAAATGAACAATTTAATATGAAACAATTTATATGGTTGGCATTTATAAAAATAGCGGCTCGGGCAAAAAGGGGTCACACACGGGGTTCGACGATCTTGGCCCGGAGGGTTTCGGGTTTGGTCTCAGAACACTCGCATCCATGTAGGAGGTCTTGGTGTTCCGTGAAGAAGTTCTTGGAATGTTAACCGATGGTCTTAGGTCGCACCAAACTGGAGTATCTCTTGCTCGTCCTCCCACTATCTTATCATTTATCGTGCTTGATGTCTGTACTGCAATCTTCAGAGGGCCACGGGGACACACAAACTCTGGCACATACAAGCACGCAGGTCAAGCTCGATTGGGTGATAGCAAACACGTGGATGACGGTGTCTTCGGCCTCGCGGTACAGCAACGGGTGGATCTCAAGTTGGGCACTACCTGTGGCCAGCAGGAGCATGGCTGGAGTCGGTTAGCGAGGACGCGATGTCGAGCGGGGCGACGAGCACCTGCGTTCCCGGCGACGGAGCACCTGGCAATGGTGCGCACATGAGGCAAGCTTGGCGAGGCCATCGGAGTTCTTCAGGGTGGGGCGGCAAGGAACTGCGGTCGGGCTCGAGTGGTCAGGCGTCAGCGCTCGCGAGCACAGGCGGCGGCGACACACGGGGAAACAAAGGAAGTGTAACATCCCAGAAATATCAAACTTAGATCATCAAAACACTAAGATTAGGGTTAACAAAAAATTTTCTAAATAAACTCATGAATGCATGCATATGTGTATGCATGGATTTTTAATTTCTTTAAAAACCACCTTGTTTGTGTGATCCATTCCTTGTAAAATGTTTCTTATGTGAAATGAACATCATCTAAAACATTTCCCACACTTTTCCTAAAGACAAGTAAATCAAAACAAATATATTAAGTGAATGGTCATTTTGACCAATTTAACTCCCATGCCTACTTTGGCTATCTCAAACATTCAAAACCTAACAGAAACTTTTCTGGATCTTTGCACCCCTTGAATATACTCATAACAAAGTATCAAGGCCCACTTTGTGATCATCCAGAAACTTTCAAATGAATAGTTTAAATGACAATTCAAAATTGAATCTTCTTCATATAGGAAGATCCCACTTTTTCAAAAACCACTCAAACAAGCTCAACTTTCAAAACCCAAGCATCTGCAGACTCACCAGCACCAATCTAGCAAACCCACCAAAATTCATTTCAAAATTCAAAACTTGATTTCATGCGGCCATTTCATCAAACAGGTTGCAGACACAAATCAAACAAAACATCAAACACTATAGTGTGTAGTGATTCTTGCCTAACTTGTTCCCTAGTTAGCTCACACACAACTCAGTAGATCACCTAGAAAGATTAGCCCAACACTAGCACCCCTGTGAGCTTGCCATTGTCATTAATGGTGAACAGCCGAGCACCCCCATGTCACCCCATTGTGACAGCAGGCTAGAGGAAGAACTAGCCGTGCCAACCTTGTCTGGGAGGCAGCCCACCGTCCACCGCCACTCCCTGTCCCAGCAGCGAGCGTTGCCAAGCCCTGGACCATGCGCACAAGCCGCGCCCAGACCATGCCGAGCGTGCGCCAGAGCGCCACCCTCGACCAGCGTCCACAGACCGCGCGCCGCCCTCACCGCGCGCACACACGATCACCACCGACCCAGGAGACCGCCAGACATCCCCGTTTGCCGCCCCGTGCCATACAGCCAGCGCCCGCCGTCGAAGACGCCGCCTCTGCCGCGCAGAGCACCGGCGTTCCAGACCAAACCACACCGCCCCATGCCTCGCGACCATGTCGTTGAGCATCGCCAGGAGACACAGCACCGTCCCCTACCCTTGCCCATGCCATTAGCCGCTTGTAACGTTGCCCTCGACGAGCTCACCGTGCGCCCCGACGGTCCCCTCGCTCGACTATAAATAGAGGCCACCCCCGCACGATTTCTTCACACCATCTCACTCCCCTCTCCTCACTGATCGTGCCACACCATTCTCAGAGCAAGGCGAGCACCACCTCGCCGGAATTTCACTGGAGCCTGCCGCTGCCGGAGAAGAAGGGAGCCAGCGATTGGAGCCGCCCTAGGAGAAGCCACCGGTACCAGGAGGTTTGCCGTTGTCGGCTTCGTCGTTCGCCCGCCTCGCCGACCCTCATCCATACCCCGGTGAGCCCCCAGCACCCCTCACTGGCCGCGCTAGGTTTCGTTCTCGCCGGAGCTGTCTCGCGTCGACGATGACCCTCAGCCGTTGGATTAGAACTAGATCGAACGACCCACGTTGCCCCATACCGCTTCGCCCAGCCCCGTGTCACTCACGAGTGGGGACACCCACTTAAGCAGCCCGCGGGAGCCCTGTGCTTAGCAGGACGGCCCAGTAACATTTCCCGCGCAGCCCAGCAATTCAAATTAAAACTTTTTCTATTTCAATTCAAACACACTTCAGCACCCAACTTCAAAAATCAACCCTGATTGATTCAGTGCACCAAATTGGATGAAACCAATTTTGTTGGAAAGGCCTATGAATGCTTAATCCAAGCCCGTTGGATTCAAGTAATTTGGATCTGTAGATCACCCATAGTAAAAATAACAAGGCAGAAGCTTTTCTGCATTCAAACATTTTTCAAATTTAAACCATAAAAGCTTTTGAGTTGATTCCAACTCTCAAAAATCACATTTAACCATACCTTTCAGAATATATAAAAATATATAGGTTTACATGCAGAAATAATGTTCAAGTAGTAAAAGAATGCTTCATAAGCATTTCTAGCCGCTTTAATTAATTAAAATAAAAGGGTAAAACCTTATTAAATTGTGACACCACTTTAAATCACATTCCCATGGACTAAAATATGTGGTGATGACATGTGTCAACATGATCCCATGTTTAGTTTGGAGAATATTAAATCTTAAGTAATTTTTCAATGAGTAGAAATTAATTTTCTAAAAATAAAAAGATTTAAACCAAGCCTTAACCTTGTAATGTTAGAGATGATGCTAGATCATCTATAGGACCCTTGTGTGTGATGATTGCAAGTAGTTAAGTATTGTTTGGTGATTGTGTACCTCGTATTTATTCATAGACGCTAGTACCGACCAAGGATACGAGGAGGAAGGAGGATACTACGAAGAGGAAGCCGAGGAGAACTTCAACCACTGCTCTGCACAAGGCAAGCCTAATACTACTAGTTGATTGATCAAGCTAGTAACCTTGCAAGCTAACACTTGCAATTTAGCAAGCTTATACTGATATTGATGCAAGCTAACCCTTGCCAGATACCCTACTGATGCCACAAACGCATACTTGTAATCCTACCTACTTGTTAAAACAATCCTAGTTTTATGGCAAGCTTCTTACTTTATTTCTTTATCAAAGCTTACTTAGAGTCTACCTAAGAGTTTGGTAGATACCAGACAGTTGTGCTGAAGGATGCATAAAGAGCATAAAATTTGGCCTAAGCTAGAAACCTTGATATCAGCCTAAGATATAAGGTTGGACTTAGTGAAACTCCACTAGTTACCACCCCTCATTAGTACTACACTCACCTGTAGATGCTAGTGCTAAGCATAAAACTTGATCAAATTTTAGATGGGAATACTTGGTGGAAAAATGGTTATGAAAACCTTGGAATGATGGATCATTCTATTGAAATGTTTTGGACATGTGTTTCCAAACACTTGATGATTCTGGTGATAAAAATGTTGAGGCATGAGCCTTAGCCCTATATAAAACTGATGGTTGTCTGGATGCGATACCATTCCAATTTTAGCGTACAACCACAATACCCAAATATTGGGTAAGGCTTGACTGGAAACTTATATACCTTAGTATTAGTTCCCTCCCGGCCAAGGTCTGAGCTGAGGCTACCTTGTGAAGATTGTCCACCTATGCAGTACCCAAGATGACAGCTGGTCATGGTTGGGAGGCCAAACTCACGGGAGAGGTGCTTATAGTAGGGCGTGTAATTGAAAGGTTAGGATTGATTATCCGCATACTGAGTATGGTGAATTCAGGATTTGTTCCTGATGGTTGTATCGAATGTTGTGGTGAAAGTGTACAATCTCTGTAGAGTGTCAAACTATTCGAGTAGCCGCGTCCGCGGTTATGGACAGTTGGAGTGGCCATACTGTTCCCCCGTCAGACTTTTCAAAATGACTTCTGAAATGAATTGAGACTTTGACTTGACCACAACAGAGTTGTGACCTGAATTACAAGATCCCACTTAGGAGTTATAAAATTGTGACTATCTTTGGAACTTAGTAAAGATAAACCTGGCTTTTTGCAAAACAACCCTATAGCCTAGTGTCCTATTATCCAAAAACCCCCCTTTACTTGTTAGTATTAGTTTGCGAGTACTTAAAGAGTACTCATGGCTTTGTCTCTGGCTATTCCCATGGCCAGACTATGAAGAGGAGTACCTGGAAGATGGACCCCAGGAAGGTTACGACAACTAGGATCATCTCCCATCGTCAGCATTGCCTGTGACCCCGAAGATGGAGCTTCGCCTACGCTACCGTTATTATTACGTATTCCGCTGCTTGATGTTGTATTAAGAACTGGATCATGAGATCCCTATTTGTGTAAGAACTTATGTATCGTTTGTAATGGATGAAGTACTATGGTATCCAATTTTGTTATGTCTCGCAAAAATGGTAATCCTGGGATTGCGATGTATGGCATAACAGGCATCTAGGATTGAAAAATCCGGGTGTTGACAAGTTGGTATCAGAGCCATCCTGACCATAGGAGACCCTAGTTAGATTGGACGTTGACCCAAAAACTTAGTTTCAAAACCAAAGAATAAAAATATTTAAGAAAACTTATTCTCATTCTTACCTCTTTAATTCTTTAATAAAACTTCATGTTCCTCAAAAACTCTTGCAAAATCGATAAAATTTTGACACACTTGATCACTCTGCTAATCTACTCATCCTCTATTTTTATAGATGGACGTGAAGTACAGCAATTTTTATCAGTTGGGGAATGGAGGAGACCTTATCTTTGAGAGGGATCTGGATCAGCTTTCGGAACTTCTGGAGCGTCCACACCCCAAGTTCTTCGGAGCTCAGCTCAATGATCAAGGAGGAGAAGATCTGCAGTGGCTAATTGTTGCAAGTCTCCGAGGAAAGATTGAACCTCCCACTGCGGAGGGAATTCAGTTTACCTTGAGGGAAAACAACTGGCTCGATGGACTTTCCAGAGCAATGCAGGAAGCTCTTTCCCGTCTGTGTGGGCAGAGCATCAATCAGATCAAGGGTACTCGCTTTGAGTTTTGCCCAAGGAGTGATGCAAATGGCCAACCACTGGAAGCCCCATACCACCCCAAGCTGAAGACTCAATTGGATCACCTTAGCTTCATGATGTATTATCGTCAGCAGGAGTTGGACAACTGCCGTGACTATTGCAACCACAATTCGGCCATCATCAAGATCAAGGACCAGACCATCGCCATGCTAGCAAAGGATCACAAGTCTCGCCACCGTCAGCTCGACAAGAAGGAGCGCATTATTGCCCGTCTTTGCCATCGAATCTCATCTCTGGAAGAGACCATCCACGAGAGAGACATGCAGTTAGAGGAAAGGGAGAATGCCGGAGAGGATCTTCGTGGAGACCCTTACTCCTATCTCAGCGATGACGATGATTTTCTGGAGGATCAGGCCATGGACTTCTTCACCGATGAGGATGATTTCGCCTTCATCGATGATGATGAAGATGATGAAGCCACAGACTCCGAGGAGTAGTAGCACTAAGCACTAGTGTAGTGAATAGTAGTCGGTCCCACTGTATCGTAGTTTCCAGAATGGTTCTTAAAACCATTTGTTTTTCCTTGTTATGGTGTGTGTTGTACTGTGTGCTATGAATGAATGAAAAAGCAAGTTGCTAGAAAAACCTGAGTCAAACTCTAAAAACTTTTCAAAAACCCAAAACCTTAGCAATTTCCCTCTTTTCTCATAATCTATATCAATCTTCAGATGCCACGTGGAGGAAGTGGTTCAGCCCCGGACCCGATGTTGCAGATCCTGCAAATGTTGACTTCTGACCGTGAAGCTGAAAGAGCGGAACGTCAAGCCAACTTAGCCACTCTGCAATAGATAGCCGAGATAGCCCACAACAACCAAGGCCATGGAAATCAGGACAACCACGGATCTAAGCCCAAGAATTTCCAGAATACCAACCCATCCGTTTTCACCAAGTCAGAAGAACCCCTAGATGCCGATGATTGGCTGCAAACCATGGAAAATAACTTAGAAGTAGCAGGAGTGGAAGCCAACGAGAAAGTCCTCTTCGCCACCCATTATCTAGCCGGAGATGCCAGGGCATGGTGGAACAGTGTTCGTGCAATGACCGGAGGCCAGATGATGACCTGGGAGGAATTGAAGGTCAAGTTTAGCAGAACCCATGTGCCACCAGGTTTGATCAAGAGAATGAGAGACGAGTTCAGGGAGTTGAAACAAGGAAGGATGACTGTAGTGGAATACCGTGACAAATTTTTGTCATTAGCTAGGTATGCCCCGGACGAGATAGACACCGAAGCCAAGAAGAAAGAAAGATTCCTGAATGGTCTGCATGACGAGATGCATACAGTGTTAGTCAATATCCCCTTTGTTGATATTGAAGCCCTTGTCGACTCTGCTATCCAGATGGAAGGAAAGATCAACCAGGCCAATGAGAACTGCAAGCGTCGCATGATGCATCAACCAGGAACCCATCAGACCCCAAAGTATCGCCCCAACCCATCTCCAGGATTTGCCCCAAGAACCAACAGACCCCCTATGACCCGTCCAACCTATCCCAACCGTGGAAACCCTAGACCCGGAGGAAATCACAACAACCCCGGCAACTCTAGCAATTTCACCCGTGCCCCACCCAAGTTCAACCCCAACAATGCTACCGCCAACCCCAACACTGCCCCGAGGACTGGAAGCAATGCTGTGCCTGTCGCAGCTAAGGACAAGTCACAAGTGACCTGTTATGACTGTGGAAATAAAGGCCACTATTCCAACGAGTGCCCCAACAAGAAGAATGCTACAGCCCCTAATACCAATGTCCCAGCTCAGCAGCAGCGTCGTGTCCAGCCAGGGAGAAGATTTGCCCCAGGGAATTCACTCAACCGCAATGGCCGTCTTTTTCACATGCATGCTGAAGAAGCTCAGGAAGCGCCAGACGTCGTGCTGGGTATGTTTTCTGTTAATTCGGTACTTGCAAGAGTGTTGTTTGATTCTGGTGCATCGCATTCATTTGTCACCAAAGAATTTGCCTGCACTAGTAAAATTCAACCAACCAAATTAAAGCATGTGATGATTGTACAAATTCCCGGATCAACCACCAAGGCTAGGCAAATTTGCAAGGCCGTCCCTATCCGAATCCATGGCATAGATTTTTATGCTAACCTAATAGTACTCGGAACTAAAGGTTTGGAAGTAGTACTAGGAATGGATTGGATGTCTAAACATAAAGGATTGATTGACTGTGCCAAGAAAGCCATCACCATGACCAGTACCACCGGAATATCAGTCGAGCATATATCTGAAACCTTACCTCGTCAATTCAAGTGTAACAAGAGTCTAGCCCAACCTACCATTGACCAAGTTCGGATAGTCTGTGAATACCCCGATGTATTTACAGATGTTTTGCCCGGTATGCCCCCAGATCGGGATATCGTGTTTATCATCGAACTAATCCCCGGAACAGGACCCATAGCCCAGAGACCCTATAGTATGAACCCGTAAGAACTAGAAGAACTGAAGAAGCAACTGGATTCCATGTTGGAAATCGGATTGATTCAACCGAGTGCGTCCACATGGAGATCATCTGTCTTGTTTGTGGACAAGAAGGATGGAGGTAACCGTTTGTGTACGGATTATCGAAAGTTGAATGATGTCACCATCAAGAACAAGTACCCCTTGTCTAAGATAGAAGATTTGTTTGATCAGTTGACCGGTGCCTAGGTATTTTCTAAGATTGAACTTAGGACTGGCTATCATCAACTCAAGATTCGCGCAGAAGATATTCCAAAGATTGCCTTTACCACCAGATATGGATTGTATGAGTATACAGTCATGTCTTATGGATTAACCAATGCCCCCGCTTATTTCATGAACCTCATGAATAAGATTTTTATGGACTTCCTGGATAAGTTTGTCGTTGTTTTCATCGATGACATTCTGATTTATTCCAAATCAGAAGAAGAACATGAGCTACACCTAAGGACCATTCTTGGAACCCTTAGAGAGCATCAGCTGTATGCAAAATTTAGCAAATGTGAATTCTGGTTACAGGAAGTAGGATTCCTCGGTCACATTGTATCAGCCGGAGGAATTGCCGTTGACCCTGCCAAAGTGAAAGATGTAGAAGATTGGCAAGCCCCAGCCACTCAAACCCAAGTTCGTGCTTTTCTCGGATTGGCGGGATATTACCGCAAATTTGTAGAAGGATTCTCTAGTATCGCCAGACCCATGACCCAATTGCTGAAGAAGGACAAGAAGTTTGAATGGACCGACAAATGTGAAGCGAGTTTTCAGGAACTCAAAAGGAGATTGATTTCAGCCCGAATCTTGATCATGCCGGATATCACGAAGCCCTTCGATGTGTATTGTGACGCATCCAAGATTGGTCTCGGATGTGTGCTAATGCAAGAAGGAAAAGTTATATCTTATCTCTCGCGACAATTGAAGCAACACGAGCAAAATTACCCAACCCATGACCTCGAACTCGCAGCCGTAGTTCTAGCCCTAAAGACATGGAGACATTACCTGATGGGAAATCGTTGTGAGATTTATTCGGATCACAAGAGCCTAAAGTATATATTCACTCAGAAGGAGCTGAATATGAGGCATAGAGGATGGATTGAGCTAATCAAGGATTACGACCTGGACATTCACTATCACCCTGGTAAAGCCAATGTGGTAGCCGATGCCCTTAGCAGATTGCCGTGCCGCTTGAACTCCATGATTTTGAAGGAGCAACCAAGTTTGCACAAAGAGATGGAAGATTTTCGAATGGAATTAGTAAGTGAAGGATTTTTTTCTAGCATAGAACTTCAGCCCACTTTGATCAGTCAGATTAAAGAGGCGCAGAAAGGAAATGATAGTATCGACGGAATCAAGCGTCGTATCGGTACAGGCAAAGTACCCGGATTCACCGAGGATGAAGAAGGAGTTTTGTGGTACAAAGGACGCCTTTGTGTACCATCAGATTCTGAGTTGAAAGAAGTTATCTTGAAGGAGGCTCATGATACTCTTTATTCTATCCATCCCGGAGGAACTAAGATGTATCAAGATTTGAAAGAGCAATTTTGGTGGCATAAGATGAAGAGAGAAATCGGAAGCTATATCGCCAAGTGTGACAAATGTCAGCGAGTCAAGGCAGGACATCAAAGACCCGCTAGATTGTTGCAACCTTTGCAAATTCCGGAATGGAAATGGGATTCTGTAGGAATGGGCTTTATCACTGGACTACCTACTTCTAGTAGGGGAAATGACTCTATTTGGGTCATAGTGGACAGATTGTCCAAAGTCGCCCATTTCTTGCCCGTAAAAACCACCTATCAGAGTTCGAAGCTAGCAGAGTTGTACATCGCTAGAATCGTTAGTTTGCACGGAGTCCCCAAGAACATCGTATCGGATCGAGGAACTCAGTTTACCTCGAGATTCTGGAAGAAAGTCCAAGAAGGTTTAGGAACTCGCCTAGATTTCAGTACCGCGTATCACCCTCAGACCGATGGACAAATGGAGCGAGTAAACCAAATACTCGAAGATATGCTTAGAGCATGTGTGCTATAATATGGATCCAAGTGGGATGACTGTCTGCCGTTTGCAGAATTTTCATACAACAACAGTTACCAAGCCAGTTTGCAAATGGCGCCATTTGAATTTATGTACGGAAGAAAGTGCCGCACCCCTTTGAAATGGTCGGAAGTAGGAGAGAGTCAGATTTTCGGACCCGACATCCTACGAGAAGCAGAAGAGAAGGTTCACAAGATTCGTGAGCACCTCAAGAGAGCCCAATCCCGACAAAAGAGTTACGCCGACAAGAGACGTCGAGACCTCGCCTTCAACGTCGGAGATTTTGTTTATCTGAAAGTGTCGCCATTGAAGGGGATGCAGCGTTTCCAACTCAAAGGAAAGTTAGCCCCCAGATATATCGGACCTTTCAAAATTTTGAACCGTCGAGGAGAAGTATCTTATCAACTGGAACTACCTGAAGAGATGTCAGCTGTGCATAATGTGTTCCATATCTCGTTACTTCGTAAGTGTCTCGAAGTCCCCGAGAAGACCGAAGTGTTCAAGAATATCGATCACCGGACCATAGAGAAGACCTATCCCGAAGTACCCATCCGTATATTGGAAGAAGCCTTTCGATCTACCAGAACCCGAAGCATCAAGTTTCTCAAGATTCAGTGGAGCAACCACACAGAAGAGGAAGCTACCTGGGAACGCGAAGATCACATTAGGACGGAGTTTCCAGATCTCTTCAAATCCTAGGTAATCTTTTCAGCCTTTTTCAAATCTCGGGACGAGATTTTGTTTAAGGGGGGAAGGTTTGTAACATCCCAAAAATATGAAACTTAGATCATCAAAACACTAATCATCAAGATTAGGGTTAACAAAAACTTTTCTAAATAAACTCATGAATGCATGCATATGTGTATGCATGGATTTTTAATTTATTTAAAAACCACCTTGTTTGTGTGATCCATTGCTTGTAAAATGTTTCTTAGGTGAACATCATCTAAAACATTTACCAAACTTTTCCTAAAGACAAGTAAATCAAAACAAATATATTAAGTGAATGGTCATTTTGACCAATTTAACTCCCATGCCTACTTTGCCTATCTCAAACTTTGAAAACCTAACAGAAACTTTTCTGGATCTTTGCACCCCTTGAATGTACTCATAACAAAGTATCAAGGCCCACTTTGTGATCATCCAGAAACTTTCAAATGCATAGTTTAAATGACAATTCAAAATTGAATCTTCTTCATATGGGAAGATCCCACTTTTTAAAAACCACTCAAACAAGCTCAACTTTCAAAACCCAAGCATCTACAGACTCACCAGCACCAATCTAGCAAACCCACCAAAATTCATTTCAAAATTCAAAACTTGATTTCATGCGGCCATTTCATCAAACAGGTTGCAGACACAAATCAAACAAAACATCAAACACTATAGTGTGCAGTGATTCTTGCCTAACTTGTTCCCTAGTTAGCTCACACACAACTCAGTAGATCATCTAGAAAGATTAGCCCAACACTAGCACCCCTGTGAGCTTGCCATTGTCATTAATGGTGAACAGCCGAGCACCCCCATGTCACCCTATTGTGGACAGCAGGCTAGAGGAAGAACTAGCCGTGCCAACCTTGTCTGGGAGGCAGCCCACCGTCCACCGGCACTCCCTATCCCAGCAGCGAGCGTTGCCAAGCCCTGGACCACGCGCACAAGCCGCGCCCAGACCATGCCAAGCATGCGCCAGAGCGCCACCCTCGACCAGCGTCCACAGACCGCGCGCCGCCCTCACTTCACGCACACATGAGCACCACCGACCCAGGAGATCGCCAGACATCCCCGTTTGCCGCCCCGTGCCATACAGCCACCGCCCGCCGTCGAAGACGCCGCCTCTGCCGTCTAGAGCACCGGCCGTTCCAGACCAAACCACACCGCCCCATGCCTCGCGACCATGTCATTGAGAATCGCCAGGATACATAGCACCGTCCCCTACCCTTGCCCATGCCATTAGCCGCCTGTAACATCGCCCCCGATGAGCTCACCGTGCGCCCGGACGGTCCCCTCGCTCGACTATAAATAGAGGCCACCGTCGCACAATTTCTTCACACCATCTCACTCCCCTATCCTCACTGATAGTGCCACACCATTCTCAGAGCATGGCGAGCACCACCTCGCCAGAATTTCACTGGAGCCCGCCGCTGCCGGAGAAGAAGGGAGCCAGCGATTGGAGCCGCCCCAGGAGAAGCCACCGGTACCAGGAGGTTCGCCGTCGTCGACTTCGTCATTCGCCCGCCTCGCCGACCCTCGCCCGTACCTCGGTGAGCCCCCAGCACCCCTCACTGGACGCGCTAGGTTTCGTTCTCGCCGGAGCTGTCTCGCATCGACGATGACCCTCAGCCGTTGGATTAGAACTAGATCGAACGACCCACGTTGCCCCATACCCCTTGGCCCAGCCCCGTGTCACTGACGAGTGGGGACACCCACTTAAGTAGCCCGCGGGAGCCCTGTGCTTAGCAGGCCGGCCCAGTAACATTTCCCGCGTAGCCCAGCAATTCAAATTAAAACTTTTTCTATTTCAATTCAAACACACTTCAGCACCCAACTTCAAAAATCAACCCAGATCGATTCAGTGCACCAAATTGGATGAAACCAATTTTATTGGAAAGGACTGTGAATGCTTAATCCATGCCCGTTGGATTCAAGTCATTTGGATCTGTAGATCACCCATAGTAAAAATAACAAGGAAGAAGCTTTTCTGCATTTAAACATTTTTCAAATTTAAACCATAAAAGCTTTTGAGTTGATTCCAACTCTCAAAAATCACATTTAACCATACCTTTCAGAATATATAAAAATATATAGGTTTATTTGCAGAAATAATGTTCAAGTAATAAAAGAATGCTTCATAAGCATTTCTAGCCACTTTAATTAATTAAAATAAAAGGGTAAAACCTTATTAAATTGTGACACCACTTTAAATCAAATTCCCATGGACTATAATATATGGTGATGACATGTGTCAACATGATCCCATGATTAGTTTGGACAATATTAAATCTTAAGTAATTTTTCAATGAGTAGAAATTACTTTTCTAAAAATAAAAAGATTTAAACCAAGCCTTAACCTTGTAATGTTAGAGATGATGCTAGATCATCTATAGGACCCTTGTGTGTGATGATTGCAAGTAGTTAAGTATTGTTTGGTGATTGTGTACCTCGTATTTATTCATAGACGCTAGTACCGACCAAGGATACGAGGAGGAAGGAGGATACTACGAAGAGGAAGCCGAGGAGAACTTCAACCACTGCTCTGCACAAGGCAAGCCTAATACTACTAGTTGATTAAGCAAGCTAGTAACCTTGCAAGGTAACACTTGCAATTTAGCAAGCTTATACTGATATTGATGCAAGCTCACCCTTGCCAGATACCCTACTGATGCCACAAACGCATACTTGTAATCCTACCTACTTGTTAAACCAATCCTAGTTTTATGGCAAGCTTCTTACTTTATTTCTTTATCAAAGCTTACTTAGAGTCTACCTAAGAGTTTGGTAGATACCAGACCGTTGTGCTGAAGGTTGCATAAAGAGCATAAAATTTGGCCTAAGCTAGAAACCTTGATATCAGCCTAAGATATAAGGTTGGACTTAGTGAAACTCCACTAGTTACCAGCCCTCATTAGTACTACCCTCACCTGTAGATGCTAGTGCTAAGCATAAAACTTGATCAACTTTTAGATGGGAATACTTGGTGGAAAAATGGTTATGAAAACCTTGGAATGATGGATCATTCTATTGAAATGTTTTGGACATGTGTTTCCAAACACTTGATGATTCTGGTGATAAAAATGTTGAGGCATGAGCCTTAGCCCTATATAAAACTGATGGTTGTCTGGATGCGATACCATTCCAATTTTAGCGTATAACCACAATACCCGAATATTGGGTAGGGCTTGACTGGAAACATATATACCTTAGTATTAGTTCCCTCCCGGCCAAGGTCTGAGCTGAGGCTACCTTGTGAAGATTGTCCACCTGTGCAGTACCCAAGATGATAGTTGGTCATGGTTGGGAGGCCAAACTCACAGGAGAGGTGCTTATACTAGGGCGTGTAATTGAAAGGTTGGGATTGATTATCCGCATACTGAGTATGGTGAATTCAGGATTTGTTCCTGACGGATGTACCGAATGTTGTGGTGAAAGTGTACAATCTCTGTAGAGTGTCAAACTATTCGAATAGCCGCGTCCGCGGTTATGGACAGTTGGAGTCCCCATACTGTTCCCCGTCAGACTTTTCAAAATGACTTCTGAAATGAATTGAGACTTTGACTTGACCACATCAGAGTTGTGACCTGAATTACAAGATCCCACTTAGGAGTTATAAAATCGTGACTAGCTTTGGAACTTAGTAAAGATAAACCTGGCTTTTTGCAAAACAACCCTAGAGCCTAGTGTCCTATTATCCAAAAACCCCCTTTACTTGTTAGTATTAGTTTGCGAGTACTTAAAGTGTACTCATGGCTTTGTCCCTGGCTATTCCCATGGCCAGACTATGAAGTGGAGTACCTGGAAGATGGACCCTAGGAAGGTTACGACAACTAGGATCATCTCCCATCGTCAGCATTGCCTGTGACCTCGAAGATGGAGCTTCGCCTACGCTACCGTTATTATTACGTACTCCGCTGCTTGATGTTGTATTAAGAACTGGATCATGAGATCCCTATTTGTGTAAGAACTTATGTATCGTTTGTAATGGATGAAGTACTATGGTATCCAATTTTGTTATGTCTCTCAAAAATGGTAATCCTGGGATTGCGATGTATGGCATAACAGGCATCTAGGATTGAAAAATCCGGGTGTTGACAGGAAGGAAGGAGGCAAGAGACAGCGGCGGAGCGGGGTTGGCGGCACGATGCAGGGGCACCAAGGACACACGGCCGGCATGATGGCTCGGGGAAGGAGAGATCGGGCGAGGCTGACGGCGGGACAGAGCCTAGAGGCGAGCTGGACGACGGCGGAGCGCTCCAGGGAGGCAGCGGCTTGCAGAGACGGAGGCGCTCGGGGCCGGGGATAGGGGGACGCGGAGGAACGGCGGCGGTCGACCCGTGGCGGCGGCCAGGAGCACAGGTGGGTGGCGGCGGCGACTCGATCTGGGAGAGGGCGCGAGGCAGGGTAGGTGGCGATGGGGAAGAGGCGCGTGTGTGGTGTGTGTTGCGTGTGTTGCCAGTGAATGTGTCCTGGGTGTGTGTCGTGTCTGGTGTGGGTTGTGTGCGTTGCATGGGTTTGTGGCGTGCGTGTATGACCGGACCAGGTGGTACGTGTTGGTGATGGTTGTGTACGTGTGTTGGTTTTGTGTTAGAGTGTGGCGACAGGTTTGTGTGGCGTGTGTGCACAGCGGCGGCAGGGTGTGGAGTTAGGGTTAGGTCTAGGGTTTGGACAGAAAAGGGGAATAGATTGTAGACCAAATTAGATTGGATGGGTCTCGTTTTGGGCTAAAAATTTAGACGGGTTTTTAGCCTAATTTTATTTATAAAATAAAAAAAGCTTTTGCTATGGGAAATATTATTTGTTTTTAATTTTAAAATAAGAACGAGAGATAGGTTTAATAAAACCACATCGATATTTAGTAAAACAAAATATAGTTTGATAAAATGATTTTACGAATAAAATGTGCATGATGATGTCATGATGATGCAAAATAGAAAATAACAAGCAATTTTATTTCGGAATATTTTCCGGGGCATTACAACTCGACACCACTAACAAGAATCGCGTCTCGAGATCCAAGCAGAGACACCGGGGGGAAGGGGGTTGATGATTGGATCTTCTTGCATCAGATTGATGGTCGCGACACCACTAACAAGAATTCTTGCTCCGTCTTGAAATCGTCGACACCTCCAATAGGGTTGTTGCGCATGTTCTTCGAGAGAACACTCAGGAGAGACAAAAGCGGAAGTAAAGGTAACAAGAGATGAGGCCACCTTTAACTTCCGTGGGAGGAGTAAAATTGCATGGTTCCACCACTTGGTGTACAAGGCGAATGATAAGAGTAGTGGTATGGTAGCTACTCCATCCCGCACTCAAAGTATTTCACTGTATATGAATAGGGAAATCATGCAACCAAACTCTAGAATTCAGACTGAAGATCTTGACAATCGGTACTAACAAAAGATTCAAGTAGATGATGTCATCGCGAAAAGTTATAGGACACCGGGAAACATTTGAAGAGGAATCAAGTGGAATAAAATCCAGATGTAGATCCACCGTTTTAAAAGGAGGAAAAGCGGAACCCTAAAGGTACGACGGAAGACCCATCCACGAGAATCCTATACTTGAACATGATAAGTGAGAAGATTAAAACACGCAGAGGTAAGAAGAGAAAGAATGGAGGTAAGAAGTAAAATCAGAGCTAATCATATCTATCCAACACATTTGTAGCAAAATAGTTTTGACACTAGGCATCGACCGTTGGCAAGGTTATCCTACAAGCTGGACCAGTGGGGTATCGTAAAACTTTGCTCTGATACCACTTGTAACGCCCCCGAATCGAGTCTATGCAGATCTCGGCATTTCCCGCCAAAACCCGCATAGAAACGATTCAAAGACGCCCACCAGACACTTTCGTGTGGGTGGGATTTGAATACAAGTAGTTACATCATAGTATTTTACAACAGAGTCCACAAGAACTTATATATATACAACAATGACTCAACGAGTCAAGAATACAAAAGGTACAATACGAAGATACAACTCAAGAAGAAAGCAAGATAGTATCCGAGTACGGACACGATCCAAATGGGACTAAGAGTCCTGAAAAATAACCAAGCGGTGTCCAACCCTGCCGAGGCCAAGCCGGAAGGGTAACCTTGCTAACGTTGTCAATCACATACCTGTCAATCCAAAAGGGTGCCGACAAAGGGCAAAGGAAAACATAAAGAGAGCGGTCAGTACTGAGGCCAGTACACGGCGAGACTAGAATTCAGCGGTCCTCGCCTACATAGGTATGGTGGGCTCAGCGGCAATAAAACTTGCACTATCTAACTTATAGAGACACGCTATAACTTCGGCTATTAGAGCGAGATAAGAGAGCGCTATGCGGTAACAATAATATAACAGCAGACATAACCCATCCGAAGATTTCCCCCTCGAAGACCAGTCGAGGAAGTCCTCTTACAGAACACACACGGTGACAATTTTAGTTAATCAGGTATTTAGTTGATAAGGCTAATTACTACTCATATTATTAGAGGCAAATCATTAGTGGCATTGTCTATGATCATGACACTGTACTCCTGAGGTGCCCATAACCGTGGACACACGGCTTCTCGAAAAGATTTACCCTGCAGGGGTGCACTACTGTACCCAAACGCATGCTCAAACCTTCAGGCAACATCTCACGCGTGCCTTCCAAATCTCACAACAAGAACTATCCCATAACTACGCGCATATCCAGAGGCATCACCTACTGTGTTTTACCCACACAAGAGATACAGCTGATTCTCCAGGTGGCACAGCGTTTGAGTCTACGACGGGCGATGATCGGAAGATAACTTGTAGAGCTCCATCCCACCTCCGACACGATATCCCAGATTTATGCAATGCAAGCCATGGCAGTCCACCAAAACATCAAGTCCGCAGACATATCATCTCACCCATGTCCGAGGACATATTATGCGTATGCACCAAATGGAAAACCAATTTTGTAACCCTCTGGATATACGAATAGCACCGGTAGTTGAGGGGGGGGGATCCCAGAGTCCCCCACGTTTGGTTAGCGCGATCAACTCAGAACTGGTATCGTAGAAAGAACGGTTCCTAGGTCGGCTCAAACAGTTCCCAAAGGTGGTCCCTGCCGGGGCCTTATCATTAGGTGAAACCATAACCATAACCAACAACATCAGATTAATTATCTTATCACCAACCATATCCGAGTATCATGTTCCACCTGTATGAGAGCGGTACTAAGCATGTCTACGACTCGCAAAGGAAATAGGACAAACAAGGCAATAGGACAACCAAGGCAATATAGTGGAGCAGGTAAATAAAGAAACGGTACTATAGCATCGACAATAAGGATAGCAATAGATCAAAGGAAGGAAGTAAAGACTATAATTGAAAAATAGGTCGAAGTGGGAGAATGCTCGCCTGAGGAACAAAGTTGGCTAGCCGGAGGCTTGTCGTATCTCACACCAACTCATTGTCCTATCCGATGAAGAAGCAAACACTAAAAAGAGCAACCGGTGCAATATTTAATAATACGGAGGAAGATCCGGCATTTTTATGATATGATGCATGGCATGGCAATATGCGGCCTAACTTAGTAATATTAAGCGGAATCGGGATCCCGGAAAATAAATATTATGATTTGAGTTGTTTATCTACCCTGTAATTTAAATGTTGGTTAACAAGATAAAACATAGCATCGGTTTGCTACACAATATTAAATAGGATCAATATTAGACTAGATTTGCCCGTATATGGTCTCCATATTTAATTACAAGGTGAATCGGTATAATGCCCCCAACCAAAAGAATATGTATGCTAAAATGAACAATTTAATATGAAACAATTTATATGGTTGGCATTTATAAAAATAGGGGCTCGGGCAAAAAGGGGTCACACACGGGGTTCGACGATCTTGGCCGGAGGGTTTCGGGTTTGGTCTCAGAACACTTACATCCATCTAGGAGGTCTTGGCGTTCCTGAAGAAGTTCTTGGAATGTTAACCGATGGTCTTAGGTCGCCCCAAACCGGAGTATCTCTTGCTCGTCCTCCCACTATCTTATCATTTGTCGTGCTTGGTGACGGTACTGCAATCTTCAGAGGGCCACGAGGACACACAAACTCTGGCACATACAAGCACAAAGGTCAAGCTCGATTGGGTGACAACAAACACGTGGATGGCGGTGTCTTCGGCCTCACGGTACATCAACGGGAGGATCTCAAGGTGGGCCCTACCTGTGGCCAGCAGGAGCACGGCTGGAGTCGGTCAGCGAGGACGCGATGTCGAGTAGGGCGACGAGCACGTGCGTTCCCGGCGACGGAGCACCTGGCAATCGTGCGCACATGAGGCGAGCTTGGCGAGGCCATCATAGTTCCTCAGGGCGGGGCGGCAAGGAACTGCGGTCGGACTCGAGCGGTAAGGCGGCAGCGCTCGCGAGCATAGGCGGTGGCGACGCACAGGGAAACAAAGGAAGGAAGGAGGCGAGAGACAGCGGCGGAGCGGGGTTGGCGGCATGATGCAGGGGCACCATGGACACACGGCCGACGCGATGGCTCGGGGAAGGAGAGACCGGGTGAGGCTGATGGCGGCACAGAGCCTGGAGGTGAGCTGGACGACGGCGGAGCGCTCCAGGAAGGCAGCGGGTTGCAGAGACGGATGCGCTCAGGGCTGGGGATAGGGGGACGCGGAGGAACGGCGGCGGTCGACCCGGGGCGGCGGCCAGGAGCACAGGTGGGCGGCGGCGGCGACTCGATATGGGAGAGGGCGCGAGGCAGGGTAGGTGGCGATGGGGAAGAGGCGCGTGTGTGGTGTGTGTGGTGTGTGTTGCGTGTGTTGCCAGTGCGTGCGTCCTGGGTGTGTGTCGTGTCTGGTGTGGGTTGTGTGCGTTGCATGGGTTTGTGGTGTGCGTGTATGACCGGACCAGGTGGTACGTGTTGGTGATGGTTGTGTACGTGTGTTGGTTTTGTGTTAGAGGGTGGCGACAGGTTTGTGTGGCGTGTGTGCACAGAGGCGGCGGGGTGTGGAGTTAGGGTTAGGTCTAGGGTTTAGAGAGAAAAGGGGAATAGATTGTAGACCAAAGTAGATTGGATGGGTCTAGTTTTGGACTAAAATTTTAGACGGGCTTTTAGCCTAATTTTATTTATAAAATAAGAAAAAGATTTTGCTATGGAAAATATTATTTGTTTTTAATTTTAAAATAAGAACGAGAGATAGGTTTAATAAAACCACATGGATATTTAGTAAAAAGAAATATAGTTTGATAAAATGATTTTACGAATAAAATGTGCATGATGATGTCATGATAATGCAAAATAGAAAATAACAAGTAATTTTATTTCGGAATATTTTTCGGGGCATTACAGCAAGTGACTTGGGATGTGGGGCACTCTCCAACTAGATGGTTTCCATCACAATAGAGGCACTGATCCTGGTGCTCCTTGTATGTATGTCCTAAGTCTCCACAGACTTTGCAAGCTTGAAACTCCTTCAGAACATCCTCTCGAGTCGTTGATGCTTGGGTGATGGGACAAGGTCGTAGTATAACTTCAGTGAACTCCTCCCAAGTTAGTTTTCTGGAGTAAATTGTTGAATCCTCTCTGACATGAATACATGACTTCAGATGAAATATGTGCATCACGGAATGCTTCCTAAAACATGTCCCATGTTACTTGTATTACGGGGTGAGTGGCTTGATACTTGTACCACCATTTTGCTACAGGTCCTTCCAATAAGTGAGTGGCAAACCTTACCTTCTCTTCACCTGGGCAGCCAATAGTCACTAGGATCTTGTTCACTTTTTGCAACCAATTATCCGCCACATTAGGGTTAGAAAAGGTTGAGTATGTTGGTGGTTCGAGCATCAGAAAATTGCTGAGTAGGTTCTGCTGAGGCAGTGGCTTGTTATTGGCCAGGTATTCCGTCATCACTTGTGCTAGCTGTGCTTATGCTGCCATGAGCTTCTCCATTTCAGTGGATTGATGATGGGGTGACATCTATTGGTATATCATAGACAAGTTATAGATAGAAAGACTAGAGAAGTAATACTACCCATAAATATATGGAACAAGCAATTGACACACAAGCAAACAATCATCACAAACCACACTCAATCCAAAATAGTTTCATTTATGTTCCAGAAGTTTTGTTTGAGTGGCATAACAACCACAAAATAGTTTCCATTGAATAATATTCATTTGGGGGGTGAACCTACAATCATAAAAGCAATGGACAGAATTTGTCCTGAAACTACAACAGCGTTCACAAATTTTTTTGGGCCCCTTAAACTCATCAGGAATTTTATCCAATTATTGTACATATATTAAAGCAAGTTTCGCACCATATCCTATTTTTTTAGATTTTTACCTATTACCAAATAAATATGAAAAATCATACAGTACGACTGGTTCAGCAGAAAACTGCAGCGAAACTATCACGAATTTCTAATCAAAACCTTCATTAACATATTATGGAATCTCAAAAAAATATTCTGGAACTTTAAGGTATCAAATAGCACAACCTAAATATAATAAATCAACTATCCAACAAGTTCTTACAACAATCGATTGCTATATCTAACGGGATCATATCAAACTATATGGTGGTCATCATCTAACTATTCGTTAATCTTGCACTTTCTCGCACAAGTGGTCATCAACAAGTTTGAACAAGATGAGATTAGAAAAGATAGATAAATGATTACAAGAATCTAATAAGTACAAAATTATGAGTTCATTGCTAGAGAGAGTCTTCTTTCTATATCATAAAAGAGAAGAGTATGAGAATTGAAGTGATAAGAAGATACTAGAAAGAAGTGTAAGAAGAGAATAGATAGAATCATATAGTGTTTATAGTTTTCATATGGTATTCCTAATCCATTGCTAGGTCACGATCCTACAGCCAACCTGGATACTTGGAATGTATAGAAAGTAGAGATATTAAAGGAGACACACAGTACAGATGAATACCAAAGAATTTAACAGTGTATCATAAATAACGAATTGATCTAGAATTTTTAATTATTACAATAAAGCTTAGCACACAGGCTAGATCAATATCAAGTAGCATACGGAAGCATAAACAATTGATAGGCTCCATCTTCAATTCTGCCACAGGCGAACAACTGTTGAGTGGAGTATCGCAACCTAGTTGATCACTCATAATTGGAATCATAACCTGCAACATAAAACGTAGCAGCCCCGAAGGATCAATACTTGGAATGTATAGAAAGTAGAGATATTAAAGGAGACAATAGTGCTAACATCTACATGCATAGTTGGCAAGTGGAGCTGTGGCTAGCTTGTATTTGCAAATACCTTTGTCCTACTTTCATAAACAATTTTTGATTTTCTTTGAAAAGATCCCAGTTAAATTAACCCATCAACATTAAAGCAATTATGAAATTAGAACGAGCAAGAACCATGTCATGAACTCAATATCAAGCAACTCAGATGTCCATAACCGGGGACACGGCTAATCGATTAGTTTATATACCCTGCAGGGGTTAGTACACTTTACCCATGTGACTTGGCTAGCCCAGCTCGTACCACCACTCTCATTTTGGGTGATGATAGGGCGAAGTCCAAGAAGGGACCGTTCGAGAAGTAGCTCTCCAAACCCGACACGCACTGGTCCAACCTACCAAAATTCTACATCTCTGGATACGTGGGTTCGAGTTACCACAACCTACTGAGTCCAACCTACCGCCCATTTCATTATTGGCACATGGTTGTACACGTAAGCTATAAAATAAATAAGCTAATAATTTTCTCTTGATACCTGGGTGCCTTTCCGCAATGATACCACCAAAAATTATCAATCCCATCACACCCAGGAGATTCATTGATACATGGGTGCCTTTCCGCAATCATACCACCAAAAATTATCAAGCCAATCGTGTTTTCGCAAACCAACACATATAGAAAAAACTTCAGTGATGTAACCCAGCCCTCGTTTATCATGGCATGGCTAAGCACATCTACCAACGGTGGCTCATCTACAGGAAATCCTACCACATAATAGTACATAGCATAGCGATAGTAATATCCTACACATGCATCTACAAAATACACGACAATGCATTGAAAATAGTAGGATAACATCATGAACAAGGTAGCAACTACTTGCCTTGGTAGTTGTTGGAGTCGTTCAAGCACTCGTAGGAATCACACACGTTGAACTCCTCGGAATGTATCGAGCAAACAATTTCATACAACATAAACAATAGCACATAGAGATCAAACAAATGGAACAAATGCATGCATGACAATTTAATAAGTCACAATGGTTGTTACTTTACTTCTCTAAACAATACTGAAGTATATGATGCATGCAAGAGGCCAATTAATGCAATGGGGTACTTGTTATTAATAATTACTTGCCAATATAGGGTTTTTAATAGTTCTATTGTAACGCATATTCTAACTGTCGAATTAAATTTATTTCTTGGGTTTACTGGATAGAGGACGTTAATACGAACCAGTAGGCATTGGATTCACCCTAATCGGAGTTATAGATCTTTTTAAATAATTAAAATAGTACAGAATGTATTATAATGCTCCTAACATTATACGTATTGTATACCTATAATTTTAATTCAGAAACTGGTTCTACTCTTTCTTGTGATTCCAGGGACATATTATTTGAATTTTTAAATAGTATTTATTTTCTTATGAATTTATTACTCTAAATAAACCATTAAACCATTTATTTAATTACTGCGAAACCTTACAGTATTTGCATGAACCATTTGCATATTGATGATATACATGGAACCAGCTTTCCATCGGTATATTATTTATATTTTTGTAATATGCAAATAATTTACAATGAATTTAATGATTTCTAAAGCCACTATAACTAATTAAATTACTACGGGGTAAATAATCTGCAAAGGCTAGATCCAACCAGATATTATTAATCTACATTATAGTAGCTTCAATTTGATATATCATTCATATTTTCGGAGTTACAGATAATTTCCTATGAATTTATAAACCTAAAAGACCATTAAAACTAATTAAGTTCCTGCAGTAACCACGTACAGTAAAAGTTGAATATAATACCATATTAATATTCTACACATTTTTATGAATCCATTGATATATTATTTTCTATTTTCGGTTCTACGGATCATTTTATATGATTTTTACAAGTTTACATAATTTTCTGCAATTTAAATTCAATTTCAAATCTACAGGGAATATTCCCTGGGAATATTCTATGATGATTGGGACGCGGGGCTGACCTAGCGTTGACATGTGGCGAGATCCGGTTGGCTCGTATCCCTTCGCGGAATCGATATAATCCTGGCCATTGGGATGAGATCTAGTGGTTAGGAGAGGAGATTGACCCGATTTCGGCTCAGAATAGACAAGAAATAGATTTGTGTTAGAGAGAAAAATCCATAGGTCAAATAGAAAAACTTAGAACATTAAAGTTGTGGGGAATCATTAGTCCTACTTTCTCACCAAAGGAATTTGGATTTGAAGAAACAAGCGCGAGTACATCTTGGATTTATACCGTTATATCTGAAATATTATGGTGCGAAATTCTCCGGCTGTGGTGGATGAAAAGAGGTGAGGTTTGTCGGGATTAAATATTTCGACGAGTTCTACAACTTTCTTTTTTTTGCATGAAGGCAAACAACGAAGTCTAGATGGGTTAAAAAGCGAAATAAGATCCGGGCATGTGTAGATTCGGGATTTCGAGAAGGGAAACTCGTACAGCTGTGGATCCACGAGTTTATATGGAGATTTAGGATGGTGTAGAGATAGGCCTTGGAATAGGGAACAAGTAGAAACAAACGGAAGTCGATTCGGAGTTGTAGATAAAAAGTTCTAGCAGTTTGAATAGAGATAGGTTTGACAAAACTGTTTCACATGCTTTTTAAAGCACCTGGGACACTGATCGCAGGTACGCGTCCTGGATGGCTGGTTCGGTCCGGTTCGGTCCGGATGGGCTGGCCCGTTAGACTTTTTTTTCTTCTTTTTTTCTTTTTCTTTTTATATTTACTTGTTTCCCTCATATCTTTTGCATACGAACTCCAAACGACATGATTCTTGTTTCTAAAATTTTCTAAAATCGAATAGATCATTGTAGGATCATATTTGTAATCTTTTTACTAGTTTTAAAGTAGTGGTTTTATAAATCCCTGTATATTTCATTTTATTTATATCTTTATTTGTTTCTATTTATTCCATAACTTTTTCATAATACCTCCAAATGAGCTCAATTTTGTTTCTAAAATTTTGTAATATTTATTGGATCTCTTTTAGGCTATAATTTAGCAATAATCGCTGCCTTAGAAACAATGGATTTTATACAGACAATTTAATTCCCTTTAGGAACAAAGTGGCACATACTATTTGGTGTTTTAGTCCTTTATTTTTATTTAGGAATTTTTCTTGATGCAAATATGCAATGCAATGCTCATGAATGTCATACAAATGCAAAAAAAATTCTAGTACCAATTTTCAAAATCTTGGAAGGTGACAATATTGTTCGGATTGCTAGGTATATCCACTGGGAGGTTACTATGTTGATGAGGCTGATGATGGAGGCAACGACCCTCTTGCGAATATATTCCAGGGATGGAGATCACTGAGATCTGTGGGCGAGAATGCGGTTTGTTCATGGGCATCTTATGCCAATTTAACTCTTAATCCGTACTTAGATCTGTGATTTCCTCTTTTTCTTGATGCTTTGATGATTGATGTATAAGGATGTATCCTAAAATATTATATCTATCTAGGTATTAGGATCTTGCCATATGGTGTTGCAATATTTCTATTTCTTTTTAATGGTGCGGCTTTGATGTAAGCTTGTATGTCACTGGCATACATACTCATTTGTGTATGTTAGAATCGTAGACCAGTCTGCTATGTTTCTCTCACATGAAACTATAACCATGAAAGTGGGTGGTATGGTTGGCCGGTACCATGCCCTACTAATACCACTGACCTACTTGTGGGTGGCTGCGCATCCCCAACCTAGTACGTTTTTTCCACTTTTGGGTCATCCCGGCTTATGTTTAGAGCATAGGGTCCGAGGGATGACCTCTGGTATCAGCGCCATTCCGCCCTTCATATTTTGGTAGCTATACATTAGGAAAAAACTAAACGTGATAGTAGGATTCACGTGTTTGGGGTTTTCGTAGTACCATAGGATGTGTTAATTCGTTGTTAATCTGTTGCATCCAACATTGCTTCACAATATTCCTTTAGTTATCAACTATTAGTATATTCCATACCAAGAAGATTTTTATAAACCGACGCGATCTAGACGATTCTTTGTGAACCGACGCAATCTTGTTAAGGGTTTTTCTTCTCTAGTATGCTTTCACGGAATGTGGAGTTGATGATCATATCCGTTAAGTTCTTTTTCGTATCTATTGGTATTTTAATGCCAAAAAATGAGAATTTTTTATTTGATACATTTCTATTTACACACTTCTTTTTAGTCGTGTGTGATACACTATTCATTTATTTATTTTGTCGGCATGTCATGCTAACTCGATTTTTGCTACCGCCTAGAGTTTTTACTTCATCTTCAAAATATTTTGGGCTAAATACATAACGTGTGTCGATCTGATGCTTGTTATGGTAACTTGGTACTTGGTATAACTATATGACACTTATCATGAGTGGAATATGGTAATTTCTATCAAACTAATCCTCCAAATGATGGTAGTGATCTCTTGTGATTTTGAGTTATGCCGGGAGCATATCTATATCATACACAAGTATTTTTGGCAATCCGGAGGTTTTATAAGGGACTATGGTGGATTATCATCCATTTATCATGCTTCACTCCATATCTGCAGGGTTCTATTTGATACGAGAGAATCTCATCCTTTCATCTATGATAGCTTTTCTTAAATGTATGAGTTATCATCAATTCTTACCCAAATCTCTCCTCTTTTCAACCGGTGTTTCGATCAACTATGTGAGCATTTCGCATATCTTTTCTCATTCGAAAGGCCAGATAATCTATTCAACACAATCCGCTCTCTTAATGTTGAGCTTTCGAAGAGCGTTGAGCTTAGAAAGTGTTTCGAGATTTTTCAACAAACTATGGAGCTTTATCCTCAGTGTGATGGCTTTGTTGAAGACTTCCCCAAGACCACTAAATCTCTCTCAGATATTCTCAAGAGGGAAGAGAAATTCTTTTAGTCTTCCAATCATCAAGAAACCTTTTGAAACTATCTCGCTTTATCTTCTCTCCTCATTCCGCCGGGTTCCACGAAGACTGTCCAGATCTTTCGTAATTATTCTATTCAAAGTTGTAGGGGTTATCCTTAATCTGTCTGTTGAATCTCTCATGTGTCTCTGTGATCTTCATTCATATCTTTTCTGATGGTTTGGGACTTCCGACATAACAACAACATCACCAAGTTTATCTACTCTGGATTTGACGAATTGTTTGCATCAAATCTTTGTTTTCTTGGGGAACTTCACGAGTTCTTATCAAGATCTTAAGTGTAAAATTCGAGAGTTAGATTGCATCATTTTCTTATGCATGTCTGGAGTAATGCTTTGGGTGCGGGATTGAGTAATGACGATACACTTCTCTTACCATTCTCTCTTGTACATTGAATTGATGGATTAATGTTATTTCACTCATTCCATGGAAGTTAGAGTGGCATTTTTCCCTTGAGACGTTTACTTCCTTCCTTGTTTTTCTGGAGTGTTCTCTCAATAAAGTAATCAATAATCTCTTGTTGGTGGTCTTTTCTATTTCAAGATGGAGCAAAATATCCAATGATCTGGTGGAAACAAATGCAAGATCTTTTCCGTCCTCTTCATTCTGCTGGCGTTAAACATCATCATACAATATGGATGGAGGATACCTAGTACTTCAAGTTTTCAAATACCTTTCTCTTGGTAAAGGCAGTTATGTTTGATGTCATGAATCAAAAAATCAGTTACAACTACCTTAGAGGTAAGTATAGTAATAAACATCTCTGCAATAACTTCCAGATCTGCAATAGTCAAGTCCTTCCTCAAGATTCCACCATAAACATGGGGCACCTCCTTATCTTGAAGATAAATCAGCGCACCTCAATTGTGCGATCTTTGGTCCTTACTGGTGCAAGAAGTATCTAATCCGAGAATTCAGGAACCCAGATATCTTCATTGATATCAAGGAACTCTATTGTTTGAAGGCAATAGTGTTTCTCCAAACTGCATTTCTTAAATCTAAGGGAAGAAACAAAGTTATTTTCATAGTGGTTAATAACTTATCCAAAGTTGTTATTTTCTTCCGGTGAGAGAAAGAATTATCTTCACGGGAAGTTTCAATCTTTAATACTATTGATGTGTCTCATCCTTCAGCTTGAAGTAAGAAGCTTTCTTCTTTTGAATCTCTTCAAGCTCTTATTTCCAAGAAGCAAAACGCATGACTCACAACAAGTCTAGCAAGTTTTGCAAGGTGTAGTGGTCGCACAATTCCGTTGATGAATCAATTGGGAACATGAGGATCACCTTTGTTCCGAGCACCCGCCTGATGACTGGATTCCTGCACTAACAACATGGTTATTGCAATACATGTAGCAGCAAATATTTAAGAGTTTGTCCCGATGGGAGATCAACGGACAGAAATAGCATGCCCCCGTAGCCAGGTTGTCAATGTGGCCACATTTCACACCCAAACCATGGTTTGGAAATAGTCTATTCTATAAGTTACCAAAACAACGATAATTGAGAGAGGTTTAAAATATCTAATAACAAAGAACTTTTAACAAGAACAAAATAAACTAAGATGGAAATTAAACATGAATATAAACTGAATTAAAGAGATTGTAGTTGTAGGATTGAATGGAATGAGAGAGGGCTTCTAGGCTTCGGTCTCACTAGTACAAGATGAGCAAATATATGTGTGATCTATAAGAGATTCCCCAGACAAATAAAAGTTCCCCATTTGATTACTGGTCTGTCACACTATGTGCACTAAGCATGATTCTCGCGCGTCACCGCAAGGCAAAAAGGCACTTCCGGACCAAAGGATCACATAAAGTCATCTTAGATCACAATAAATTCTAACTGAACCAACTAGATCATACCTCAACCTAGAATTGTATCAATCAATCACACATGAATGAACAACAAAACATATATAAATATATAATGATACCACAACCATGTTCAATCTTACAATTACTAAATATAAGAGAGAGAGGGAGATGGAGATGATGGAGATGGAGATCGATGCGTGGTGGTGGTGATTTATTCCTTCTCCTCCTCTTCTTCTTTCTTGGATGCGTTTATGTTGATGGTGTTGAGGGAGATGTACATCTCAGAGGTGTGGTTGAGGCAGAGCTGCACTGTCGTGGAGATCGGATGGATGGCGGCGAAGGGCTCCGGCCCTGAAGGGCTATGTTGTCCTCCCTTGTTTCTTGACTCCTCCCACCTTTATATAGGAATGAGAAGTGCCCTAGATCGCCCCCAATACTGTCATATGTCTTAGGGAATGTTGTGGAGCAGTCCAGGGTCAAAAAACAAGTCGTTTTCGACCTTTTTGCCAACTATACGGCCGGATAATGGCTCTGGTCGTATAGTTGGTCGTTAAACTTTCGGGTGTCACATTGTTTTGGCCGTCGTTTCTTCATACGAACTCGGATTTGGGTGTTTTTTGACTCGTTGGATTCGTATCAATGAGGGATACAACTCAGTGGTCCTGTATATTTATTTTGAGAAGTTGGAAAAATTCACTTTTTCCAACACCTCAAATGGTTAAGTCTGGTCCCTGCAACTCCTTCATACTATGTTGTCTTTGTTCCTTTTGCCTTTGTTTTATCCATAATAATCATCAACACATACACACATGTCAAAGAAAAGGAATAGGGATAAAATAAGCATACCATTAGAGTGTCTCATTTTGTCATCCACATCAATTAATCATGGCTATCAAACACTCCCTTTCTATTCTTTTTCTTTCTAAAACTTCAGTTCATTAGTAATGAGATCATGCCAAAACTTAGTGTGTTTAATAAAACTATACATGCTAAGAATGTATACTCATTACCATTACCAAGGTTTCCCTTGTTGGTTTAATGATTTCTCATAATAGTCATGTAACATCCCAATTGCAGCAAACTTGATCTTTTGTCAAAAAGGCAAAAACTCAGGGGGAACAAAAACATTTTCTTATTAAGTTTGAAATGTTTGTTTACTAGTTTGCTTGTGTTCATGCAAATGATGGTGCATTAGATGATATACTCCCTACCTTAACCCATTTTACAAAAACTATTTTTTCCAGAAGAGAAGTCTTGGCTCATCTTTCATATTCTCAAATGTTCTGGCATTTTAAACCTGAGCCAAGATGACTTTGACACAATAAAACATTTTGCTAGTTCTATTAACAAAACTATGGAGAACTATATATAATCTCCTTATGTTTTCAAGATAGAACATTCAACTACTCTTATCTCTAGGTTTTCAAAAAGATTTTTATAAATCCTCTTCACTCCAATCTTGGTAGAAATACCAAGAGTTCCTTATCTTACTTCAAAGCACAACCAATCCAAAATACCAATTCTTACGTCAAGATAGGCTTGATCGTAACCCTAGTAGTAGTTGGATGAGTTTGATAAGATGGGATGCCTTGATCTGCTGTCTAATGAATTGCCTTGATATATTGATTGCCTTGTTTGCTTAGGAACTAGAGTGATCTAATCTAGTAGCTCATCCATAGGAATCCAACCAATATTCTAGATAATCAATCCCCAACTAAGCCTCCCAAACTCAATCATTAAACATCCCAAAAATATGAAACAATGATCATCAAACTCTAATCACTAAAATTAGGGTTAACAAAAACTTGGATTAAATAAAAACCAAATTAATGCATGTGTCAAGCCTCGAGCGCAGCCAGCCCCTAGACCACACAGCCCGAGCATGCCAAGCCTCTCTACGAGTGAGCCGAGAGCGCGCCGGAGCACCAACCTCGACACGCGCCCACAGACCGCGCGTCGCCCTCGCCGCTTGCAGACGTGATTGCCAGCACCCCAGCAACACCGCGAACATGACCGTTCGCCGCTGCACGACCAACAAAGCCCGTGCGCCAGCACCCCGTTAAAATTGCCGTCGGACCCGCCAAGAGCGCCTCAACATTCCGACCGTTCAGCACTGCCCCACGCCGCAACACCACGCCATTGACCTTTGCTAGGGAGCAAAGCACCGCCCCTATCTTCGCCCATGCCAGTAGCACTCTCTGCCGTTGACACCGACGAGCTCCACTCGCGCCATTCGGTCCCCTTCAGCCACTATAAAAGGAGGCATCCCCCACTCGCTTTCTTCACACCAGTTCACTCCCCACCTCTCACTGATCACTCCCACTCACTCCCAGAGCAAGGCGAGCACCAGGTGTCCGGAATTCACCGGAGGTCGCCACTTCAGAGGAGGAGAGGCGCTGTCGATTGGAGCCGCCCCAGGAGAAGCTGTCGGTACTAGGAGGATCACCATCGTCGACTTCGTCATTCGCCCCCGTCGCCGACCATCGCCTAAGCCCCGGTGAGCCTCCCACGAACCCCACTGTCCACGCTAGAGTTCTGTCTCGCCGGCGTTCCCTGACATGGACGATGAACCAGAACCGTCAATTAGAATTAGATCCTACGATCCTAATCGTCCCATACCGCTTCGCCCATCATTGTTTCACTAACGAGTGCGTAGTGGGCCGGCCCAGTTAAACATCCCACGCGACTCACTAATTCGAATTTAGATTTATTCATTTAATTTCAATCCCAGTTTTGTACCTAGATTGAAAAATCAACCCAACTCGATTCACTGGACCAAAATGCATGAAACCAATTTTGTTAGAAAGATACTGGAATGCTTAACCCAAGCTCGTTGGATTCAAACCATTTATATTTGTAGATCATCCATGGTAAAAATAACAAGGTAGAAGCTTTTCTACATTCAAACATTTTTCAAAATTCAACCATAAATGCTTTTGAGTTGATTCCAACTCTCAAAAATCACATTTAACCATACCGTTCAGAATATATAAAAATATATAGGATTACGTGCAGGAATAATGATCAAGTAATAAAAGAATGCCTCATAGGCCATTCTAGTCATTTTATTTAGTTAAAATAAAAAGGTTAAACCTTATTAAATTGTGACACCACTTTAAATCACATTCCCAAGTACTAAAATATGTGGTGATTACATGTGTCAACATGATCCCATGTTTGAGTTGGAGAATAATAAATCTTAAGTAGTTTTTCAATGAGTAGAAATTACTTTTCCAAAATAAAATAAATGAGACAAGTGCTTTAATCTTGTAATGTTAGTAATGATGCTAGATCATCTAGTGTGAACCTTTGTGTGATGATTAGAAATAGTTAATTGTTGTTTGGCGATTATGTACCTCGTATGTATTTATAGAAGCTAGTACTGACCAAGGATACGTGGAGGAAGGAGGATACTATGAGGAAGAAGCCGAGGAGAACTTCAACCACTGCTCTGCAAAAGGCAAGCCTGTACTTGCAACCTTGTAATCCTAATACTACTAGTTGAATTAGCAAGCTATTAACCGAGCAAGCTAACACTTACAGCTTAGGAAGCTACTACTTGCTTGTTACTATGCCAACTATATGCCTTAAGCATATGTGATTATACCCCCTTAACACACCATCCTAGTTTTACTTGCAAGGTTAGTATTTTATATATTTATTAAAGCTTTGTATCAAAAGTTTACTTAGTGACTTGTAGATTCTAGAAAGATAATTGAACGTAGCATAAAGAGCATAAAACTTGGCCTAAGTTTGATGGGGATGTGCCTACCGGGGTATACCCAGCAGGACGTTGCCGACTGGCCCAGGAACTGGCGAGTGGGCCTGTAGGACGACGACTGGATCAAGACCTGGCGTGGATCCAAGCGACTAGAAGCTGAAGGCCCAGGAGAGTAGATAGGCCCAGTCGGATTAGGTTAAGCGAGTACCGAAACCTTAACTGATTCGGTTGAGATATGTAAACCCTAGGGGGGTGAGTCTATATAAACCTCCCTACAGGGCGTGTAGAGGATATGTTCCATCATCCACCCAAGCGACTCGCCGCCTAGCCATCGAGCTTGCCCCATTGTACCTCCATCATAATACAATCTAGAAGGAGTAGGTCTTTAACCTCCGGGGGGCCGAACCTGGGTAAAACCCTGTGTCTCCGCCCTCATCTCGCACCGCAGATGGATGGCCGCGCTTGCCCATTGTTCTACTACTCGCTGCCGATTGTAGCGTCTGCCGTGGTCATTCCCACGACAGTGGCGCCCAACGTGGGGCCTGGCCGGTCTGGCCGGTGTTCTGCGGCGAGATCCAATCTGCCCATCAACGAGTCGGTCGCCACCTGCCGCATGATAGCGATCGACGAGATGCTCCAGATCTTGCCGAGAAGCTACGTCCCGGCGGCGCGACCCATCACACACAGCATGATCTTGCCAGTCGGCACGATCAGCCTCTTCGTCGGCCTCACCGACGTCATCGTCTCGGAGGACTCGGCTCGCATCCGCGAGTCGCCACCACGCGACCGGCTCTCCGAGAGCCAGGTCCGCACGATCCATCGCCTCGCCTCCGAGTACAACTCGTCCCACAGCAACGTGGCCGAAAACACCGCGGCCGCGGAAGACGCGGCCCTCAATGACGACGCTGACTCGGCGACTCCGGCGTCACTCGCCGGGTCCATCACCGCGGCTTCGCCCGCGGGCTCCATCACCCAGGTCTCCAACGTGGGAGACTTCGAGGATCCCTCGATTCTTGGGATCTTCGACTTCGACACCGGGTCGGAAAACTCCGCCGATCTCTGCGACGGGACCGGTCGCCACGCCGCGACCTACATGGCGACAGGCACCGATCCGCCGGAGGATCCTTTTTCCACCCCTATCCCTCCCAATGCCACGGCAACGGAGGTCGAGGAACTCCGCCTGAAGCTGGCGGAGGCAGTCCGCAAGGAGCAAGCCGAGCGCGAAAAATTTCGCCTCGAGCACGTGACGGCGCAGGAGCTGTCACGTTACCACCAGCAGCGAATCAGGTCGCGCATGAACCCTACCGTCCAGGGGCGCGCCCTGAACTTCGACGACGAGAACGACCCGACCCGCATGGCCGAGCGCGCGAGCTGCGAGAACGCGCCACCCGGAGGAAGCGCCCGGCCCCCGCCAGGGTCGACGGCGAACGGCGCCCCACCTCCTCCCAACCGCGCACCCCCCAGGGACCAGCCGCGGATCGTGGTCTCCTCACGGGAGTGAGACGCGAACGGCGTACCACTATTCTCCACCCCGATGGACAACCTCGTGGCGGGCTGAGCAGCGGCCGACAACATCACGGCCACCGGTGACGGCGCCGTACAGATCCAGTACGTCAAGGCCCTGCTCGCAAAGGTGGTCGAGCAACAAAACACAGGCGTCGACTCATAGGGCCGGATGTACTCGCGTTCGTCGGGCAGCAGGGCGGCCTCAAGCGGCCGTCCATTGGCGGCAAACACCCTCAACTGCCCGCCACCCGAACCACTGCAGCTCCAACACCGACCCGCGAACGCGGCACTCTCCACCAATGACCAACTTCGTTGCCGCCAACGGTCAGCCCGTCGATGCCCGCACCCACATCATCAACAACCAAAGCTGGCGCGCACGCCAGCCCGACGACCTGCGACACACCCTAACCAATTGCCGTGATGGCGAGCCGATGGGGTCGCTAAGACGACTCGGGCCCCGGTGCTTCGGACCGATGATCCGAGGCGAAAAATACCCGGCGAACTTCAAAGCGCCGAAGGAAATAGAAAAGTACGACCCTTCATACGACCCCTCCGTGTGGCTGGACACCTACCTGGTGGCGATGGGGATCGCAGGCCACACCGACCAGCTAGCCGCCCGCTACCTCCCCCTGATGATGGAGGGAGCGTGCAGGCAGTGGATCAACACTCTCCCCCCGGATAGCATCGACTCTTGGGAAGAGATGCGCGATGCCTTTGTGAGGCACTTCGAGGGGTCCTACACCCGCGCCACCACCATCGAGGCCCTGGAGAGATGCGTGCAGGGACCCCGCGAGTCGACCTGAACCTGGGTCCAACGGTGGCAAGAGGTATGGTACAACGTGGCCGGCATCCACCCGGACACCGCGATCCACTGCTTCAAGACCTCGTGCCGCTACTAGCCCTTGGTCGCCAAGCTCAAACGAGCATATCGCACACTCGACAACATACCGGACCTCCTCGAGATCGCCAAAAGATATGCGGAGGAAGACCCCAACCAGGAAACCGACGACGAGTCGGGAGGTCAACGCCGCCCGAACGGCAACGACAACGGACGACGGTCCGACCTACGCTGCAGAAACACTCGCCTCACCGGCAAGCGCCGCAGTGATGGGCGAGTCGACTTCGTCGCCAACGCTGGTCACGCGCAGCGCGAGCCCAAGATCTTCCGTCGTGACGAAGGACAACGCAGCGTCCGCGGCAACTACAAGGCGAAACCAAGGTTCGACCCCGTGGCCCTCCTTAACCAGCCTTGTGCGTTTCACAGCAGGGAAGGGAAGCCCGCCACGCACACGACCTCCGACTGCCACTCTCTCAAGGAGATCGAGAAGGCACGGCGAGCACGGGAGGACCCCGACAACAACCGCCAAACGGCGGAAAATTCGGCAGTGTGGCCGGCTCGCTCCACACCTTCACAGGCTTCAACACGAAGCGCGAGAAGAAGGTCATCGCCCGCGTCGTCGCCATCAACACGGTGGCCCAGGTGGACGTTCCCCAGTTCCTCAACTGGTCGGAGCAGCCCATCACCTAGAGCCGTCAGGACCACTCGCCACACATCGAGTACCCAGGCCGAGTCGCCCAGGTGGTCAAGCCCAAGGTGGGAGATTACTGGCTCCCCAAGACATTGATGGACGGCGGCAGCTCCATCAACATCCTGTACCTGGACACCTTCAGGCGACTGCGGCTCCCGCAGTCGATGGTCGAGACGACCTACACCATGTTCCACAGCATCGTCCCCGGTCGGAAGGCGTACCCGATCGGCAAGGTCACGCTCCCAGTCACCTTCGGCACACCAGCAAACTTCCGCACCAAGCGGATCGTCTTAGAGCTGGTACCCTTTGACAGCCCCTACCAGCCGGTCGGCACACCAGCTCCCACTACGCGTACAACGCGATGAAGCTCCCCGGGCCGCGCGGCGTCATCACCATCAACGGCGACCCCGACATGGCCGCCGAGTGTGAGGCCAAAGGAGCCGAACTCGCCGATGTCGTCATCGCGGCTGAGGCCAACCACGCCGACGAGCTCGCCAAGTACGCGAGCAGGGTCAACAACGACGACCCCACCATACTCAAGAAGCCCAATTCGGAGGGCGCCAACACCTCAGCCGTCGAGGCAATGACGCACACCCGCACCGTCGAGCTGGTCCCAGGCGACTCCAGCCAGACGGTGATGATCGGGACGGGCATGAGCCCAGCATAGGAAGGCGCGCTCATCGAGTTCCTCCGTGAGAATAGGGACATCTTCGCATGGAACCCCTCTGACATGCTTGGTGTCCCTAGGGAACTCGCTGAGCACAAACTCAACATCGAGCCCAAAGTGCGACCCGTCAAGCAATCGCTACGGCCCTTCAATGAAGAGCGCCGCCGAGCCATCGCCGAGGAGGTGTAGCGTCTACTCGCTGCAGGCTTCATCCGGCCAATCAAATACTCCAAGTGGCTGGCAAACCCAGTCCTTGTCAAGAAGAAAAATGGGACCTGGAGGATGTGTATCGACTACACAAACTTAAACAGTGCCTGCCCGAAGGAGCAATTCGTCCTCCCGCGGATCGACCAAATAATCGACTCCACCGCGGGCTCGGAGTCGCTGTGTTTCCTCGATGCCTACTCTGGATACAACCAGATCAAAATGGCTGTCGAGGACGAGGAAAAGACGACGTTCATCACGCCATTCGGAGCCTTCTGCTACACCGGCATGACCTTCGGCCTCAAGAACGCCGGGGCGACCTGCCAGCGATGCATGCAGGAATGCCTTGCAAGCCAAATTGGCCGCAATATCCACGTCTACATCTATGACGTGGTAGTGAAGTCCGCTCGCCAGGGCGATCTACTCGCCGACCTGGCGTAAACATTCGCCAACCTACGGAAATACAAGATAAAGCTAAACCCAGGCAAATGCACCTTTGGTGTACCAGCAGGGCAACTACTGGGGTACGTCGTCTCCAAGCGCGGAATCGAGGCGAACCCCACCAAGATCGACACGATCGCTCGACTCGGCAAACCCGAGTGCCTGTGCGACGTCCAGAAGCTGGCCGGGCGAGTCGCGGCTCTCAGCCGCTTCATCCCCCGATTGGGCGAAAAGGCGATGCCCCTATACCGACTGATGCGGAAGAACCCCACCTTCCAGTGGGACAAGGAGGCGGACGACGCACTCCGGGACCTCAAGAAGGTGCTACCCGCAGCACCGCTACTCGCCGCCCCGTCGACAAAGAACCCATGCTGTTCTACGTCGCGGCTTCCGAGCGCGTCGTCAGCGCCGTCATGGTCGTCGAGCGGGCAGAGGAAGGAAAGGAGCGCCCGGTACAACGACCGGTGTACTATATCAGCGAGGTCGTCACCGAGTCGCGCCAGCGGTACCAGCAATACCAGAAATTGGTGTATGCAGTCTTCAGAGCACAACGGCGACTGCCGCACTACTTCAAGGAGCACCCGATCATGGTCATCTCCTCAGCACCGTTGCAGGACATCATCCGCAACCGTGAGTCGACCGGGGGAGTCGCCAAGTGGGCCGTCAAGATCGGCGTCCACAACATCAAGTATGAGCCACGAAAAGCGATCAAGTCGCAGGCTCTCGCGGACTTCATCGCCGACTGGGAAGAAGCCCAATAGGCGGAAAAACTGCCATACCTCCACTACTGGAGCCTGCACTTCGACGGCTCCAAGAACGCAGACGGCACAGGAGCAGGGATCGTGTTGACTTCCCCGAAGGGCGACAAGCTCCGCTAGGTCCTCTGCCTCGACTTCACCCCCTGTAGCAACAACATGGCCGAGTACGAGGCATTACTCCACGGCATGTGAGCTGCCATGGAGATGAATGTCAACCGCCTACGCTGCTACGGGGACCCCGACCTCGTCGTTGGGAAAGTCGCTCGCACATGCGATGCGTCTCTCTCACCATGGCGGCATACCGCCAAGAAGTGGACAAGCTGGGCGGACACTTCGCAGACTACTCCGTCGAGTGGATCGACAGGCGGAAGAACGAGGAGGCCGACGCACTCTCTCGCATCGGCTCGGCTTGACTCGCACCACCCGCCGGCGTCTTCCTCGACACGATCACCAAGCCGTCCGTCTCTCCCCCAAGGGAGATCGACATCGGAGTCCTGCTGCAACCATAGGCAGCCCTGGTTGCACTCATCGCCGAGCCAGAAGACTGGACTAGGCCATACATCGCCTACCTGGAGGGAGGCACCTTGCCGGCAGACGAAACAGACGCCCGGATGATAACGCGACGCTGCAAATCCTTCGTCATCATCGACGGCGAGCTCCACAAGTGCAGCGTGACCAGCGTGTTCCAACGCTGCGTCCAACCCGCCGAAGGATGCAAGATCCTCCACGACATCCACTCCGGCGACTGCGGCCACCACGCCGGAGCCCGCTCTCTGGTCGCAAAGGCTATGCGACACGGCTTCTACTGGCCCACCGCACACGCCGACGCGGTTGACATTGTCCAGCGGTGCACCGGGTGCTAGAAGTACGCCAACCAGACACACGTGCCGAGCTCAGCGCTCAAGACAATCCCCATCACCTGGCCATTCACCGTGTGGGGCATGGACATGGTAGGCCCTTTCAAAAAGGCCCCCTCCGGCTTCACCCACCTCCTGGTCGCGGTCGACAAATTCACAAAGTGGGTGGAGGCCAAGCCAGTCCGGAAATGCGACGGGAAGACCGCCACCAAATTCCTACGCGAGCTCATATATCTCTACGGGTTCCCAAACAGCATCATAACGGACAATGGCACCAACTTTGCCAAAGGAGCCATGGCCGAGTTCTGCGAGGAACATCACATCCGACTCGACCTCGCGTTAGTCACCCACCCGGAGTCCAACGGCCAGGCGGAACGGGCCAACCAGAGCATCCTCCACGGCCTGAAGCCGCGGCTCCAAGTACCACTCGAGCGCACCGCCGGGTGCTGGGTCGAGGAGCTACCCTCCGTCATTTGGGGTATCCGCACCTCGGTCAACAGGTCGACAGGGTTCACCCCCTTCTTCATGGTGTATGGAGCCGAGGCAGTCATGCCCACCGACCTCGAGCACGAATCGCCAAGGATCGTCCACTACACGGAGGCTACGAACGAACTTGCACGTCAGGATGGAGTCGATCAACTCGACGAGGCACGCGACCTAGCTCGCTCCCGCACTGCCATCTACCAGCAAGGACTCCGCCGCTACCATAGCCGGCGGGTGAAAACTCGCACCTTCCAGGAAGGCGACCTAGTGCTACGCCTCATCCAGGACAAGAAGGGCATGCACAAGCTCTCCCCTCCATGGGAGGGACCATTCGCCATAGGGCGAGTACTCGGAAACGACGCCTACTACCTCACCGACGTCCGCGGAGATGGAAAACTCGACGGCAAGCGACCATGGAATGTAAACCTCCTACGGAAGTTCTACTCCTAGAACTCCACATATGTATCCTCCAGTCGCTATGAAATAAAACATATTGGTTACCGCAAATTGTGTCTACTCTCCGTGTCTTGTGCCACTCGCACTCGTAATAACAGCACCAAGCTAACTGCAGCAGTTAACCTCTGGTACAACGATCGCCACGGCCAAGTAGTGCGCTACGAGGGCACTGGGTTACCCCAGGACTCGTAACGTCCATGAAAAACGCCTACCCGGAGCCCCATTGGAGTCGCCTAGCTCGACTGGCTTAAGGAGCCAAGACAACTGCCTTCGCTCCTCACAGCAACCATGATCCTCCGCGTCCTCGACACAGCGACCCGAACGGCCAAGTACCACGCTCGGGGACTGACGACCAGTTCAACGCGAGCGACTAGGGAAAAACGCCAAGTACGAGAGCGTGCCCAGGACTATCCATGCGACTGACCCAACGGGCCAGGCAGGAGCGATGTGCTCACTCCGACGCGCCCAGTCCTCACCCACCCTAGAGCAGCGACTAGAACCACCAAGTACCATGCTCGGGGACTCGGCTACCCGACCTCGTTCGCGCAAGGGAAAGCGGTGAAGTAAAGATCACTCATGGAAGTCGCCCTGCGACTGGCTTTCCAAGCTCAGGCGAGTCGACCTCAATAACAAAACGCTCAAAACCACAAACACATAAACAAACGAGGTAAACCCCATAAACAGGGCGGACGCGCTCGGGGACTCGTTCAACCCTCAATCTCAAACGCAAGTCAATTCACAAAATAACACGATATCCCATTATAGCAAATCAAAGTTGTTACAAAATGCATGTTGCGCCTAATGGCCGAACTGCTTCTAACGCCCCAGGGCACAACGTTTTACTCCGCAGGCTTCGACGACGACTCGCCGCCACCCTTGCGGTTGCGAATGAAGGGAGCGTACGGGTTCGACGGGTATGTCTTCAGCTCACCCGCCATCGCCACACGGAAGGGCTGCTCGATCTTGAAGTCCCGGTGCGGCGGCTCGGGGTCGTTGGGCGCGACGGTCGTTTCCTGATAAGGAAGGAGATCGCCCATCGTCCAGACGCGATCGGAGTATACCGCGGCACGGTCCGTCAGCTTCAGCACCTCGGCAATCTCCACCGAGCCCGTCGACGATGGGTAGCCACTCGTCACGTCGTCCAGATCGAAATCCTCCAGGAAGTGGGCGAGCCCAAGGCTGAGCGTCGTCGCCGCCCCGCGCCGGAACGCCGATCGCGTCATGAACTCGACGACCGACGACGCCTTCTCCAAGTATCGCCACACTTCGACGAGGTCGCTGGGAATCACTTCCGTGGGCGACATCTCCTGAAGATATGCCTGAATGCAAGCCACAGACGAAGTGGCCGAGTCGACCAGAGTGGCCACACATTGTCGCGCGTCGTACGACTGTGCCTCCTCCGCGCTGTCGATGATCCGACCTATGGACAGAGAGTGGCAGTGAGTACATCAACATTCACACAACGCAAATATTACAGGTAGAGGCAGGAACATCTACCAATCAAAGGACGAGCGAGATCCGTGATGAACCTTTGAAGAGAGGAGTAGTCGTCTTGCAGCCCAGCAACAAGGGCGTCAGAGACCTTACGCTCGTCAGCAGCGGCCGTAATAGCAGCCTTGGCCCGTCCATCCGCTGAACTCGCCTCCTACTTCGCTTCCTTAAGCTCGCGCTCAAGGTCGGCGATCCGCTTCTCAGCCGAGCTCAACGCAGATTGAGCCGCCGTCAATTCACTCGCCGGGACAAGGCCCTGTCGGACCTCCTCTGCCTTCACAGCAATCGCCTGGAGTCCCTTGTTCGCCTCTTGGACAGCGACAAGTTCCTTCTCCGCGCGACATTTCGCAGCAAGCCGGTCGGCTGATTCACGCTGCAAACCGTGTGCAAAATTCCAACAATTAACAAAAACGAAATCCTAAGTGCCCACCCGCTGAACTTCAGCAAGTGGACACTCGGGGACTGGAGATCAAAAATCCTAAGTGCCCACCCGCTGAAATTCAGCGACTGGACACTCAGGGACTGGAGATCAAAAATCCTAAGTGCCCACCCACTGAAATTCAGCGACTGGACACTCGGGGACTGGGTGCGAGAAATACAAACAAAACATCAAAAGAATCTGACCATTGCAATTCAGTGGCCCGATCCTCGGGGACTGGACATACCTGGAAGGCTGCGCCAAGGATGCCATGAAGCTGTAGCGCGTCCAAGGATGCGAGAAGGGCCGGAGTGTGCCTGCGACGCTGCTCGACCTCTGTTTCGCTGACCCTAGGTACGCGGCTCTATGGCGTGGTACAACTCGCCGTAGCCGCACGGGCCATGAAGCGGGGGAAGGTCACGATGGATGCACCAACACCAAAAGAGGCCGGCTCGGCCATACCAGGCGAGGAAGCACCCTCCTTGATTGTCAAGGCCGCCTCCGCCGCAGGATCACTCGGAGCAATTGTTGTGTCGTCAGACACCGTGACGACATCGTCGCCCTTGGCCTTCTTGGCACTGTCCGTAAGGGCAGCAACCTCATCAGCCTTCCTCTTCCGAGAGGGGTCTTCCTCGGCGACGACTAACGGCACTTTGGCCACGGACGGGTGGACTATCTTTTTAACTCCAGTCCTGCAAAATTGGTTACATGAGCAAAGTGGTCCGAGTACGACGAAAAGCAAGGCAGGAGGATAAAACTCACTTGGCGACTGGTATGAACCGCAGCCCCGTGTGGATGCTAGCCGGCTTCTCCAGTTGGGGGCCCAGTTTCCGACTGAGGCCCATCTCCAGAACGTCATACGCCCAAGACACGGACGGCCTCTGACGAAGCCGTGATAGAAGCCTCCGAAACGATCTCGGCAGGAGCTCTCCTGGGAGGCGAAGCTGCCGCGGCTGGAACAACCCCCGACCCAGAGACTGGGGCGAATAGGGGAGGAATCGAGGCCAGAGGTACCTCACTCAGGGCGGCGGTGGCATCCGGTGCTGTCGTCGTCTGCGGCGCTTCATCCCTGGCCAGGCTGGTGGCGTCGGAACTACTCGCCGAACGCGGCGGAGATGCCTGTCTTGCTGGCTTAGTCTTCCTCTTCGGAGGGGCCTTCACTTCCTTCTTATTCTTCTTCGACGGGATGGCCTCGCGACGCGAGGTGTTCTCGGGAAGCTCGTCGTCATCGTCTTCATGATGTTCAAGGCTTCTACTCGCCTCGAGTTCGCGCTGACGCTGCCCGCGAGTTTTGCGAACCAGTGGGGCGGCCTCTTCCTCGGACTCTTCGTCATCATCGCTCCTGTCGCTCTCGGCGCCGCCCTTGGTGGGAGGCGACTCGCCCCCGTCCTAGACGGACGATCTCGAGTTCTCGTCGTCCGCGGGCGGAAGCCACCCTTCAACCATTTGAAATAACTATAGCAAGCATGAAGCAATATCAATATAACCGCGACAGCATCAACTGCGACTGCGAATGGTAGAAAGTGACTTACTGTCGGGGCTGGATGCTTAGCGGTGTAGGGGGCGACCCCAGCCTTCGCGTCCAGGTACACCGCCTGGGTGATCTTCTTCAACGCCGGGACGTAGTCCTCGAGTTTCCACTCGGCGAGGCAGGACTTCGTCGAGTCTTCCCGGCCCGTGTACTCGTACATGTAATGGTCACGGCGGGCCAGGGGAACGAGTCGCCGCCCAAGCCAACAGTTGTACAAGTTGATGGTCCGAAGACCCTTCTTCTTCAGGCCGCGGATGGTTTGAAGCATCTCATCCACGACCATCCGCTGGTCTGTTGGGAGCTTGCCGACTTGGAGTCGGCGTGGTTCGGGCCGGTCGGCGGAGTACCTTGGGATCGCCACCTCGCCGTCTGGAGTCGCCTCGGTGACGTAAAACCAGGACTTCTTCCACTCGCTTGCTGCCTTGGCAGGTAGCATCAGGTCAAAAAAGGAGGCTTTCGACTTGAGCTGGAACGTTAGGCCACCTGCCGCTAGCATTGGGCCGCCTGATTCTTCACGACTAATCCTCCCGTGGAACAGATCTTTCCATAGGGGGAAATAGGGCCTACAGCCCAGGTAGCACTCGCAGAACGCCACGAAGATGGCGAGCTTCTCGATGCTATGCGGGCCCAGGTCCGATGGCTGAATCCCGTAGTAGGCACAGAAGCGCCGGAAGAAGAGAGATGTGGGAAACCCCAGCCCCCACTCCAGGTGGCTGGTGAAGCAGACGAATTCTCCCTCGCGCGGGTACGGAGTCACCTCTCCGGCCGCGGGGATGCGCCACCTGCCGACGCGCAGGATCCCGGCTTCCTCGAAAGACGCCAATAGCGCTCTCGTGCATTTGGACCTGCCCCATGGTTCGACGGAGGGGGCCATTGGCGGAAAGGTTCGTGGAGGTCGGAGGATTTTGGATCGGTTGGATCGCGGTGCGGAGGAAAACGGAGATGCGCGAAATCGGAGGAAATGACGAGAGGGTGGTTCTCTGATCGCCTACCATTTCCCTTATATAGCAGTTGTTACCCGCCAACTCAGGGAGTCGTTACTACGCGGTGATTACGCCAAAAGTTACCGTTGGATTACTCTAACGGCTAGTTTTGACTGCGTCTAACGGTCCAACTTCATCCATTCGAATCGCCGACCCTATCACTACAACAGTGACTAGATATTTCGCCGACCCGTTCACCGAGCTGCGACCAGAATGACTAGTTTTTTCCTTTATTCAGGAGCCCGCCACCGATTCGACTGGGTGTCCGCCTTGGACCCGTATGCTCCGACTGCCAGCAACCACCTGCGCCCAATCGACGACGGCCTCGGAGACTACTGATGGGGATGTGCCTACCGGGGTATACCCAGCAGGACGTTTCCGACTGGCCCAGGAACTGGCGAGTGGGCCTGCAGGACGGCGACTGGATCAAGACCTGGCGTGGATCCAAGCGACTGGAAGCTGAAGGCCCAGGAGAGTAGATAGGCCCAGTCGGATTAGGTTAAACGAGTACCGAAACCTTAACTGATTCGGTTGAGATATGTAAACCCTAGGGGGGGTGAGTCTATATAAACCTCCCTACACAGCGTGTAGAGGATACGTTCCATCATCCACCCAAGCGACTCGCCGCCTAGCCGTCGAGCTCGCCCCATTGTACCTCCATCATAATACAATCTAGCAGGAGTAGGTCTTTACCCTCCGGGGGGCCGAACCTGGGTAAAACCCTGTGTCTCCGCCCTCATCTCGCACCGCAGATGGCTGGCCGCCCTTGCCCTTCGTTCTACTACTGGCTGCCGATTGCAGCATCTGTCGTGGTCATTCCCACGACAAAGTTAGATAGATTATGATGTCATCCTAAGGCATGAGATTTAATGTAGATAAGATACCCTTGTTTACCACCCCTCATTAGTATTTACCCCCACCTGTAGATGCTAGTGCTAAGCATAAAATTGATCAACTTTAGATGGGAATACTTCGTGAAAATGGTTATGAAAATGTCACATCCCAAAATTCTCCTAATTTTGGAATGTGAAATAAATAAATAAGTTTGATTGATTGTTTGACTATGTTGAAAATTCTCAAAGATAAGAAACTTTTTGAATAGAAAATCCTCTCGACCTTGAATTCAAAACCTTATACTCTTTGTTATGACCTAAGTAGCCATATAGGAAAAAGGGCATGGATTGATTATGGATTGTAGGATTGGTGTGCAAGATTTCAAAATGAAAATCATGAAGCCTTCATAAGAATTTCATTACACCCATGCAAAGATATCACAACTGAATCTGAATCCTGGTATCTAAATCCTATAGTTGATTTGCCCAAATGTTCCTAAAGGAAATTAAATTGACTTTATAAAACCCATTCCAAGGCATAAATTATTGATAATTATAGCCTAAAAAGGTCCAATTAATATTAAAAAAATTTAGAAACAAAATTGAGCTCATTTGGAGCTATTATGAAAAGGTTATGGAATAAATACAAATAAATAAAGATATAAATAAAATAGAATATACAAGGATTTATAAATCCACTACTTGCAAACTAGTAAAAAAGTTACAAATATGATCCTACAATGATCTATTCGATTTAAAAAAAATTTAGAAACAAGAATCATTTCATTTGGAGTTCGTATGCAAAAGATATGAGGGAAACAAGTAAATAGAAAAAGAAAAACAAAACCTAAGCGGGCCGGCCCACCTGGACCGACCGGACCGAGCCAGCCGGCTGGACACGCGTACGTTGACTCCCAGGTTCGCTTTAAAAAGCGTGCAATCAGTTTTTGTCAAACCTATCTCTACTCAAACTCTTATAACTTTTTATCTACAACTCTAAATCGACTTCCGTTTGTTTCTACATTGTTCCCTACTTCAAAACCTATCTCCTCACCATCCTAAACCTCTATATAAACACGTGGAGCCGTAGCTGTACGAGTTTCTCTTCTCGAAATCCCGAATCTACATATGCCCGAATCTTATTTCGCTTTTTAACCCATCTAGACTTCGTCGTTTGCCTTCCGTCAAAAAACGAAAGTTGTAAAACTCGTCGAAATCTTTCAATCCCGACGAACCTCACCTCCTTTCATCCACCACAGCCGGAGAATTTCGCATCGCAATATTTCAGATCTGACGGTGTAAATCCAAGATGTACTCGCGCTCGTTTCTTCAAATCCAAATTCCTTTGGTGAGAAGGTAGGAATAATGATTCCCCACAACTTTCATGTTGTAAGTTTTTCAATTTGACCTATGGATTTGTCTCTCTAACACAGATCTGTTTCTTGTCTATTATGAGCCAAAATCGGGTCAATCTCTTCTTCTAGCCACCGGATCCTATCCAGACGGTCGAGATCCAATCAATCCGGTGCGTGCCATGTCGTCATTCCGGTCAGCTTCCTTGTCAACGCCACGTCATCGTCAGGTCAGCATCTAGACCCAGTCAGCATGCAAAGTCAACCTGTCCAGTCAGCAGAATATTCTCTGGAATATTCCATTCGAATTTAAATTTACACATTATAGATCTAACTTGTAAAATTCATTAGAAATTCATACAACGTCCAAAAATTGCATATAATATATCAAATTGAAGATAATTTTACATAGAATCATCTTATCAGAATATATCCAACCTTTATAGTACGTACTTACTTTAATAATTTAATTAGTTTTAATGGTCTTTTAGGTTAATAAATTCATAGAAAATTATTTGTAACTCCAAAAAATATGAACAATATATCAAATTGAAGCTACTGTAATGGACATTCATAATATCTGGTTGGATCTAGCATTTGCGGATTATTTACCCCGTAGTGATTTAATTAGTTTTAATGGCTTTAAAAATCATTAAATTCATAGCAAATTATTTGCATATCACAAAAATATAAATAATATACTGATGGAAAGCTGGTTCCATGTAGATCATCAATATGCAATTAGTTCAGCCTTTGAGTATAAGGTTTTGCCGTGAAGATTTAAATGGTTTAATGGCCTATTTAGAGTAATAAATTCATAAGAAAATAAAAACTGCTCAGAAAATTACAAATAATATGTCCGTGGAATCACAATTCTGTGGAGATTACAGATATAATTTTATTTTGATTTTTAGGCAAAAGAAACTGTATGAATCATTTAAAACGCATTAAACACTATATAAATCATACAAAAAGATCTATAACTCCGGTTAGGGTGAATCCAACGACTACTGGTTCGTATTAGCGTCCTCTATCTAGTAAACCCAAGAAACAAATTTAATTCGATAGTTAGAATAGCCATTACAACAGAACTATTAAAACCCCTAGATTGGCAAGTAATTATTAATAACAAGTACTCCATTGCATTAATTGATCTCTTTCATGCATCATATACTTCAGTATTGTGTAGAGAACTAATATAACAACCATTGTGACTTACTAAATTGTCATGCATGGATTTGTTGTATTTGTTTGATCTCTATGTGCTATTGTTTATGTTGTATGCAATTGTTTGATCGATAGATTGCGAGGAGGGCAACGTGTGTTATTGCAACTACTATGATTGCAAGTATTGTGGTTATGACGAGTGCAACCATTATATCTATGAGGATTGTGAGAATTATCTAATCGACTACATCTACAACAAAGGTAAGTGGTGCTATCTTGGTCATAAATGTCCTACTGTTTTCCTATGCATTGTAGATGTTTTTGTAGAATTGCATATGTAGGAATTGATGTGTATATGCTATGCTATGTCCCATATTATTCCCTAGCATTCCTTGTTTAGGATATGTTCTTTTGAAAATCTAAAGTTGCTGGAGTTTTCATGTGGTTTTAAAATTATTTTAATTGTGTGAATTGATTGAAATTTGTGGGATTACTGCTGCAGTTTTCTGCCTGACCTGTTGTACCGCGTGATTTTTAATATTTTATTGGTAACTCAGAAAACTCTAAAAAAATAGGATCTGGAGTTTAATTACCTGTAGTACATGCAAAAAAATTGGATAAAATTCTAGACGAGTTTAGGTCGGTCAGAAAAATTCGTGAAGTCTGATGTACCGTTTTGACAGATTTTGTTTATTGCGTATATGTTGCTCTATTTTACTCTAGTATTGTTCCCAATGCTTTCAAACTATTTTGTGGTTATATACTACTAAGTTTATACACCTGTAATGTTATTATATAAGTGTTTGCTTGTGTGTTGGTTCCTTATGATTGTTTGCTTGTTTGTGACATTGATTGCTTCATATAGTTGTGGGTAGGATTATTCTCTTAGTCGTTTCTTTCCTATAGAATATATTCCTCCCTATCTTGAACCCTTGGAGGTATAATGATGTGATAAGTGGAAGGTTTGACAACACAATGCATTTAGAAAGGAGAATGCTTTATCTAATAAAAAAGATGTGGGAGTATGAAGTGTTGAAATGATGTTATGTAGTAGATTACGCAACCTGAAAGTTGAAGTATCGATAGTTTAGTTTTAGTAGTAGCTTTGTTGATTGAATACATGGGAGTATACATAGAGAATTAGTTCGTGCTCATGGAAACATTCTTCAAGTCAAGTGAGAATGCCCGAGTGATAGAAAAACGTGATTCACATATCCTCATACAGGGTAATGATTTGGGTGCAGGATGGATTGATCACCATTCCTACTACTCTTATTATTCGCTCTTGTACTGTTGGCTTTGCGAATCTTGAGTGCCCTTTTCAACCTTAGTAGAGAGTCGACGATGAGCCTAAACCCTAGAATGGTATATTGTTATACCCTTCTAAAAGCATCCATTGCTAAGCGTAGGAATGAACAGTAAGGATGAATTTCAACCGTGTTTAATGGGTATCGTGAAGCAAACGTTTCCTAATTTCCCACCATGAGAGTTTCTCTAGTTTAAGAAGTGCTTCTTCAGAAACTATCAATCATGGAATTAGAGTGTGCAATGAAAACCAATTGAGCCAAGTGAATCCTTGAGAAGTGACCTAGTTAGATTTCTTTTAAGGGTGGTAGGGCCTTAATGGATCCCGAACCTTTCTTTCTTTCTAGCCTTCCCAAATCTCGGGACGAGATTTCTTTTAAGGGTGGTAGTCTGTCACATCCCAAAATTCTCCTAATTTTGTAATGTGAAATAAATAAATAAGTTTTATTGTTTGACTATGTTGAAAATTCTCAAAGATAAGAAACTTTTTGAATAGAAAATCCTCTCGACCTTGAATTCAAAACCTTATACTCTTTGTTATGACCTAAGTAGCCATATAGGCAAAAGGGAATGGATTGATTATGGATTGTAGAATTGGTGTGTCAGATTTCAAAATGAAAATCATGAAGCCTTCATAACCATTTCATTACATCCATGCAAAGATCTCACAAACTGAATCCGAATCCTGGTATCTAAATCCTATAGTTGATTTGCCCAAATGTTCCTAAAGGAAATTAAATTGACTTTATAAAACCCATTATTGCTAAGGCATAAATTATTGATAATTATATCCTAAAAAGATCCAATTAATATTACAAAATTTTAGAAACAAAATTGAGCTCATTTGGAGCTATTATGATATAAATAAAATACAAACAAATAAAGATATAAATAAAATAGAATATACAAGGATTTATAAACCCACAACTGGCAAACTAGTAAAAATATTACAAATATGATCCCACAATGATCTATTCGATTTTAGAAAATTTTAGAAACAAGAATCATGTCATTTGGAGTTCGTATGCAAAAGATATGAGGGAAACAAGTAAATAGAAAAAGAAAAAGAAAACCTAAGCGGGCCGGCCCACCCGGACCGAGCGGACCGAGCCAGCCTCCTGGACGCGCATACGTTGACTCCCAGGTTCGCTTTAAAAAGCGTGCAATCAGTTTTTGTCAAACCTATCTCTACTCAAACTCTTATAACTTTTTATCTGCAACTCCAAATCGACTTCTGTTTGTTCTACATTGTTCCCAACTTCAAAACCTATCTCCCCACCATCCTAAACCACTATATAAACTCGTGGAGCCACAGCTGTACGAGTTTCTCTTCTCAAAATCCCAAATCTACATATGCCCGAATCTTATTTCGCTTTTTAACCCATCTAGACTTCGTCGTTTGCCTTCGGCCAAAAAACGAAAGTTGTAGAACTCGTCGAAATATTTCAATCGCGACGAACCTCACCTACTTTCATCCACCACAGCCGGAGAATTTCGCATCGCAATATTTCAGATCTGACGGTGTAAATCCAAGATGTACTCGCGCTTGTTTCTTCAAATCCAAATTCCTTTGGTGAGAAGGTAGGAATAATGATTCCCCACAACTTTCATGTTGTAAGTTTTTTAATTTGACCTACGGATTTGTCTCTCTAACACAGATCTGTTTCTTGTTTATTCTGAGCCAAAATCGGGTCAATCTCTTCTTCTAGCCACCGGATCCTATCTAGACGGTCGAGATCCAATCAAACCGGTGCGTGCCATGTCGTCATTCCGGTCAGCTTCCTTGTCAGCATCACGTCATTTTCAGGTCAGCATCTAGTCCCAGTCAGCATGCAAAGTCAACCTATCCAGTCAGCGGAATATTCTCTGGAATATTCCATTCAAATTTAAAATTACACATTATAGATCTAACTTGTAAAATTCATTAGAAATTCATACAACGTCCAAAAATTGCGTATAATATATCAAATTGAAGATAATTTTACATAGAATTATCTTATCAGAATATATCCAACCTTTACAGTACGTACTTACTTTAATGATTTAATTAGTTTTAATGGTCTTTTAGGTTAATAAATTCATAGAAAATTATCTGTAACTCCAAAAAATATGAACAATATATCAAATTGAAGCTACTGTAATGGACATTAATAATATCTGGTTGGATCTAGCATTTTCGGACTATTTACCCCGTAGTGATTTAATTAGTTTTAATGGCTTTAAAAATCATTAAATTCATAGAAAATTATTTGCAAATCACAAAAATATAAATAATATATCGATGGAAAGCTGGTTCCATGTAGATCATCAATATGCAATTAGTTCAGCCTTTGAGTATAAGGTTTTGCCGTGAAGATTTAAATGGTTTAATGGCCTATTTAGAGTAATAAATTCATAAGAAAATAAATACTGCTAAGAAAACTACAAATAATATGTCCATGGAATCACAATTCTGTGGAGATTACAAATATAATTTTATTTTGATTTTTAGGCAACAGAAACTGTATGAATCATTTAAAACCCATTAAACACTATATAAATCATACAAAAAGATCTATAACTCTGACTAGGGTGAATCCAACGCCTACTGGTTCGTATTAGCATCCTCTATCTAGTAAACGCAAGAAACAAATTTAATTCGACAGTTAGAACAGCCGTTACAACAGAACTACTAAAACCCCTATATTGGCAAGTAATTATTAATAACAAGTACTCCATTCCATTAATTGATCTTTTTCATGCATCATATACTTCAGTATTGTTTAGAGAACTAATAGAACAACCATTGTGACTTATTGAATTGTCATGCATGCATTTGTTGTATTTGTTTGATCTCTATGTGCTATTGTTTATGTTGTATGCAATTGTTTGATCGATAGATTGCGAGGAGGGCAACATGTGTGATTGCAACTACTATGATTGCAAGTATTGTGGTTATGACGAGTGCAACCATTATATCTATGAGGATTGTGAGAATTATCTAATCGACTACATCTACAACAAAGGTAAGTGGTGCTATCTTGGTCATAAATGTCCTACTGTTTTCCTATGCATTGTAGATGTTTTTGTAGAATTGCATATGTAGGAATTGATGTGTATATGCTATGCTATGTGCCATATTATTCCCTAGCGTTCCTTGTTTACGAGCCACCGTTGGTAGATGTGCTTAGCCATGCTATGAGGAACGAGGGCTGGGTTACATCACTGATGTTGATTCTAAATGTGTTGGTTTGCGAAAACTAAAACAAATTAATCAATGGATCTCCTAGGTGAGATGGGATTGATAATTTTTGGTGGTATCATTGCGGAAAGGCGCCCAGGACACTGAGAAAGGATTGGCTTCTTTGTTTGGTAGCTTTCATGTGCAACCATATGCCAATAATGAAATGGGCGGTTGGTTGGACTCAGTAGGTTGTGGTAACTCGAACCCACGTATCCAGAGATGTAGATAGTGTAGGTTGGACAGGTGCGTGTCTGGTTTGGGGAGCTACTTCCCGAACGGTTCCTTCTTGGACTTCTCCCTATCATCACCCAATATGAGAGTGGTGGTATGAGCTGGGCTGGCCAAGTCACATGGGTAAAGTGTACTAACCCCTGTAGGGTGTATAAACTAATCGATTAGCCGTGTCCTCAGTTATGGATAATTTGAGCGACCTGATACTGATGCTATGATATTTCTCACTCATCCTTGTTTCTTAATTGCTTAAAAGTTGTTGGGTGAACATAATTGGATAGGAGCACCTGGGTGTGAACCAAAGTGTCCTATGTATCGTATTGGAAAACTACTTTGTTACAAATGTTAGGATAAAACTGTTGCTTTATGCAAATGAGCCTGAACTCCACTTGGCCAAATAAGCATGTAGTTGATATATATGTTTTTAACCACTTTAGCCTACTTGCCATACATTCAATGTATTGACCATTCGTGGCTGCAACGTTTCATGTTGTAGGTTATATCGTATCTGAGTGATCGTTCATAGGTTGCGAGACTCCACTCAACAATTGTTCGCATGTGGCACATTTGGAGGATGGAGATCTACCTTGTATTCGTTTTTGGCCGTGTACTTGAATAAATAATGTAAATTCTGGATCACATTCGTTGTATTTATGATGCACAGTTATATTTGGTATCATTTTGTACTGTGTGTGCTAGTGAACCGATCCAGGGATTGGCACTGTACACATGAACTCAGCCTTATCAGGCGAGGGTGTTACAAAAAACCTTAGAATGATGAGTCATTCTACTGAAATGTTTTGACATGTGTGCTTGACACCCGATGATTTTTGATGATGAAAATGTTAAGGCATGAGCCTTAGCCCTTTTAAAAAACTGATGGTTGTCTGGATGTGATACCATTCCAATTTTACCGTACAACCATAATACCCAAAATTTTGGTAGGGCTTGACTGGAAATTTATATACCTTAGTATGGGTTCCCTTGCGTCCAAGGTCTGATCTAAGGCTACCTTTTGAAGATTGTCCACCTATGTAGTACCCAAGATGACAGTTGGTCATGGTTGGGAGGCCAAACTCACTGGAGAGGTGCCTATACTAGGGCGTGTAATTGAAAGGATAGGATTGATTATCCGCATACTGAGTATGGTGAATTCAGGATTGTTCCTGATGGATGTATCGAATGTTGTGGTGAAAGTGTACAATCTTTCAGAGTGTCAAACTATTCGAATAGCCGCGTCCGCAGTTATGGAGATTTGGAGTGGCCATACTGTTCCGTCGTCAGATGTTTTCAAAAGGACTTATGAAATGATTTGTTACTTTGACTTGACCACAACAGTGTTGTGACATGAAATTCAAGTTCCCACTTAGGTGTTATAAAACTCTCAACTAGACTTCTTTGCTTCTGAACTTAGTAGAGGTAAATCTGGCTTTTCGCAAAACAACCCTAGAGATTTTACAAGAACCCCTCGCTTGTTAGTATTAGTTTATGAGTACTTAAAAAGTACTCATGGCTTTGTCCCTGGCTATTCCCATGGCCAGACTATGAAGAGGAGTATCAGGAAGACGAACAGCAAGAAGGTTACGACAACTAGGATCATCTCCCATCGTTAGACTATGACCATGAAGATGGAGCTTCGCCTACGCTATCGTTCTTATTACGTTATTCTGCTGCTTGATTTATATTAAGACTGGATCATGATATCCTTATTTGTGTAAGACCTTATGTATGGTTTGTAATGGATGATGTACTTTGATATCCAAATTTGTCATGTCTCGCAAAAATGGTAATCCTAGGATTGCGATGTATGGCATAACAGGCATCTGTGATTAAAAATCCGGGTGTTGACAAATCTATCTTGAGTCACTCAAGTGAATCTCAAATATACTTTACCAGATCAATCCTTAGCTAATCCTTTGTATTAGCATCCAACCCACCAAGGACCAAATCTAAGCATCGATCCCCTCTATTCAATATATACCTCAATATCATCCACTTAATGATAAGAATAAACCCTTGCACCCTCTTCAAATGTTTCCCTCTTGCATACTAGTCCAAATCCTCAAATCTGGCAAATTTGGCCAAGTTTGGAATTCTTATATAGATTCAATCTTTTGATATCTACCTACTCACACCTTTTTGCATTCTTGAGAATGTACTTGAACCATCTTGTAGTACATTTTTAGTACTACCAAAGCCCACTCTTTACCTTGGCTATTCCATTTTGTTTCCCACTCATCCATGATGGTTTTGTAGTCAAGATAATAATATTTTCTGCAAATATGATCATCTTGCATACTTTGGCAGGAGCTCACATCTATAGGCTACCTCCCCTTGACAAAATCTTTGCATGGTTATGAGATACTAACCATGGTTTATCAATACACTCCTCCCTTGTTTCCATTGGAGCCTTATGCTTGCTAAACCCACATGGTTTATGAGGCATCTGTTATGGCAACCTTAATTTCAACAAAGTTTGCCACCACTTCTAGATCACCTAAAAATCCAACCAAGCCCAACTATTGACTCCATGATCATATATATAACTTGTTATAGCTACCCATCTATCCCTTGCACCAAGGTGGACTCTGAGCTCACTAATCCTAGCATGTTTAGGTGGCATAAAATTATCAAAACCCTAGATTCTCCCAAACCTAGTTTCCATCATTTTTATACATAGTTATTTAAAAACCCAAGGTTGGTAATGCTGGATACATAAATTTTAAATCATCTAACTTGGATATGATAATTTTCGAAATAATTTCCATAATTATTTGGAACCTAAAACTATTTAAATTCATTATCTTGCAACATTCTCAAAATCTCTCCAATAAAGGCAAGTTTGTTTTTATCCGAACTATCTTGCCAACTCAATGCACATTTGAATGCTATAAATCATACCCCACCTTCCTACCTCAAAGATAAATATTTTTGATATTCTTTATTATTTATTTTTACCCTTTTTCTTAAATGGCAGAAACAAGAAATAATTACTTAAATATACTCTTCTATCCAAATAAATTCCAAGAAATTTATCCAATGTGTGATATGGTATTTAGGACCATCTAACATCAAAAACTAACCTTTCCCAATGTAATTATATCAAATGAGCTTCTAGAAACTATTTCTGCACTTTTTGAATAAATGCTTCTAAGTGGACTAAAACCTCTTTGAAAAATCTCAAATAATTCTAGGAGAGATATATTGACTCTAATAATCTACCAATACCATGTCCCCACCTTGCCCAATGGATATTTTTCAACTTCCTTAATAAGCATTATTTTGATCAATTCTTGCAAACCAAATCAAACTTGAGTCAAACCAACTCAAATTCCCATTAAAGCTTGTATAGAAACTCTCCACAACATCACACCTTCCCTTGGTCTTGGTGACCACTATAACAAGCCCTCTCCCTTGTCCTTTAGCTCTTGAAGCATGTGTGAGAGATAGAGATGAGCATATCTTGCAAAAATCTTGGAAATAAAAGAGGCAGCAGCACCACCGTCCTCTCCACTCACTACTCAACCCAATATCCCACACTCCCTCTCCACCACCCCTCTGCCCAACCAGCATCCAGAACCCTGGACTATTCCCCCTCTTGGACTTGGTCCACCATGGACATGGCCTCTTCGGGATATAAGGGCTCAGGCCACCACATCATGCTTCCTCTAGCTCATTTCACCCCAAGCCTTCTCTAAGCCACCCCAAGTCCTTCTTGACCCTCTCCCCAGCTCCCCCTGCCCATGAACCCTAAGCTCCCTCTCATGAAGCTACGAGGAAGGAGATAGCCATGCAAGGGCTACACTGCTTCTTTTCACTTTGTTCTTGATCTGTCTCTTTCCCCTCGCCGAGCTCTAGCTAACATCGTTCTCCTTTGTGGCATGCAGTCGCCCAGGAGGCATCTTCGTCAAGCTCTGCAAGCAACCGCGCAGGCCCGTGCACGCCGCCATAGATCCGTCCTAACCAGGCCTTCCCGCCCCTCTATGGGATCATCGTCGACCACCGCATCGCCTCCGCCGCTCCCCATTGCCTCTCCGTGCTTGCAGGTGAGCTCCCGAACCGCCCCTCGCCGTCTAGGGTTCCAGCATTGCAAGGGCTCCTCTATCAGGGAAGACGACGGGAGGCCGCTTGATCCAAATAAAATGGACGGCCCCGAGCCCCACATAATGCTTCGGCTGTCGCTAGTCACTGGCAAACGAGCCTAGACATAGCCCGTTTGAAATTCCCTTGCACGCGTAGAGCCACCCTTGATGGGCCGCAATCGTCCCGCGCGGCCCATTCGCTCGCAGATCCCAGCCCACAGCCGTGTTCCTTTTATTCTTTTTTTTCTGATATGTTAAATGCTTGTGAAGTTTTAATCTGTAATAAAATGGAAATCACAAAAATGACTATGAAATATTTTTAGCATGTACCCCACTGTCTCCTTATACAACAAACACTAAGTTCAACGCAAAATAGTAAACATATTTTTACCCATAATTATATTACCTAGAGGTGCCTTTTTCACTAATTAATTCTTCCAGGAACATTTCTAAAACCAAATGACCTGAACCCAACTGGTACTGAAAGGTATACTATATAACTTACTTACCACCCTGACCCCACCTTAGTTTGCTTCCTATTTTGGCCCTAACAAAAATAACAAAAACAGGGAATTCCTGCCTTTAGAAAATTCCCTAGGTAAAACCAAAATAGTTTTACCTAATTCGAATTCCCATTAGGTCAAACTTCCAATATATATCGAACACCAGGAGCCAAATATTTATTGTGCTTTTTTTAACTCTGGTGAATTAAACATTTCTATGCATATTTTATTCATTAATAAATTCACCACTTTAGTGCTGCTTATCCAAAATTGGTGAATCCAATTTCTACATAAAGATATTTCCTGTACCTAACATGTGCCCTTGGAATCAAATAAAAATCCTACCTAATCATCCAAGGAAATATTTTTTGGAGATCCAAAACTTTTCCGTTGAATTAATTCCTCAAACTAGAGTTTTATTCACTATAAAAATCACTATAAATCAATGGAAACTGATAAGATAGTGAAATCACTTTTGTTGGTTTCATTATCAATATATATCTTATGGTATCATTTTTATACAATGGTATCATACAGAACATGCCCTTAGTCCAAAAACCCACTCAAAACTAGTTTCTAGAAAACAACTCACTATGAAATTCCTTCAATTATGTCCAGGAACCATTCCAATCTTTCTAAACCTATTCTTCCAAACCCTACTGAATTGTATCATGTCTTCCTTGTTGTTTGATGTAGTGTTTAATGCGTGTATGCTTGGAATTGATTGGTGTATTGTTTGATTGCATATATGATCGATAACAGTGATAGTTGCGAATTGTGGAACGCCGAGAAGAAGGAAGCCTCGGGTAATTCTCTTATTTTTATTACCAGTATTCTGGTTTTCTAAAGAAGTCACGGGTCATCTCGCTGATCAAAGACAAGCCACCTTCTTTCTCATACGCCTTGTCCTACTGATTTACTTATGCATGCTTTACCTATTGTTTATCGAAACTACATTGTTTTATTATACGATGAGCTATATATGGTAGTGGCTTGGATCCTCCAAGTCATTAAAAGTTTGTATTACTAGAACAAGACCTTTATGACACCTACTTATTCCTAGTAGGGTAGATGGTGAATAAAACCATGCCCCTATGGAAACCCCGTTTTAGCCGAAGCAAAATTATGAGATCGGAAGACCCCGAAAGAGTTTACAAGAATGTTTATGAGAAAACCTTGGCAAGGTTTGGCTTGCCAAGTGAGTATAAAAAAGGAAAAGGTTTTGGATTTTACAAAAAGGTTGGATGAATGATGGAGGAAAAATGTTAACAAAAACCCACCGGGCTGTGCTGTTTTGACAGAACAATTTATCTGTGCAACCACAATTACTCCTATGTGGGAAGGGGCTAGGTCTAAAGATTATCTGCTCTGGTATAGATGCCTCGGAACTACTACAGGGGATGTCAAATTCCCCGGAGGCTGGGCCTTCTCCAATAAAGGCCCTTGTGGGCCATCGGCCTGGAGAAGGGAACGAACTGTCTATGCGCAGCCAGGCACTATGATCCCATCATTTAAAGCGCCCACTTTGTGTAGTTTAAAATGTGCTCCGGTTGGTCCTCGGTACCCGAAGTCCGATCTTGAGGGGGTAGCATCTCATAGGGTAGGTGACTGTATTAGAGTAGACTTCACAAGGGACTTATTTGATTATACGGACCCCGCATACTTGTGTATGACAATCCATGATTGTTCTCGGCGGATGTATCAAATTTTGTGGGTAAAGTGTACAACCTCTGCAGAGTGTAAATCTATTCGAATAGCCGATTCCTCGGTCATGGACGGTTGGGAAGGTTGATGTATGGCGGTGTTGGTTTTGATTTCCGAAAGGACTTCGGAAAAGCAATGGCTTGAAAGTGTTTTGACCATGGGATGGTCGGAAAGAGGATGAAGGATTTTGGTTATGGGATGACCAGAAGGAAAATCAAATGGGTGATTCAATCCTAGTGTTTTCCAAACTTTCCAAAATGGTTTCCAAAATGTTTTACAAACGTTTTCAACAAAGATCTAGAGATAAGATATATCTACAAGAGAAATTAATTTATAAAAGAACCTCTTGTGGAGACATCCTACTACAGCCATATTGCATATCCTTTATTGTTATTCATTCAAGGTAGTTTGCGAGTACATTCAAAGTACTCACCGGCATTATCCCTGGCTATTTACTTTGCTAGATTTTCAGAGGATCGAGAAACGATATAGAAGATGGCGTCTATGCGAGCTAGGCCGTCTACCAGTCAGTCGCCTATAGGTTAAGGCATCACATGGGCTCTACGCTTGAATACTTCGGCTATTGTTGTTGTAATCGCCATAATGGAAACACTATAAGTTTTTTAATCATTATTATATAGGGATGATGTAATGGTACTGGTCAGTTATGCTCACGCCGCACTGATCATGGGAACGTGACTTGTATGCATAACATGTACTCTTGGACCGTAAATCTGGGGTGCTACAAGTCAGAGGAGTATTCCCTCTTTTGCTTTGAACGCATGCCCATGAGAATACCAATGCATACCCAAATATAGCATTTCTGCTACATATGTTGGGCTACTCATAGCCAGACTCCAAGAGTTTCCTCTTTTTGGATTGTTGAAAGGCCAGCGGAGTTGTTAGAATCCCATGTTGTGCGACAATGGTGCAAACACCCATAGAGCAATATCAAACTTTAATTAACAGGTCAAGATTTGACATGCATCACAATTACCGCTAAACATTAGTTTCTTCAAACAAATCCTTTCAAATAGTACTATCAAGTTGATCATCACATCTGTGGTGTTGAGTATTTTTAAGGCTAAACTCTTAAGAAAATTAACCAACACCTTATTTGGCATATAACTAAAAACTTTGAAATATCATTTCCAATTGATAACTCCTTCTGTTAGCAAACTATCAAGTCTATAATTTTGAAATTATGTGGTCGAGCATAACTATTTATTTAAGACAAAGCTATTATGTGACAACCAACAAATTCAAAAGATCTTGACCAAATATTAATTATTTCCAAGTGTATAGATTGTGGCAATGTTTTCTAGAGGATCACAAATATTGTCACAAGCTTGATAACAATTTGGGAAGATGCATACAAGCTCTAAGTCAACTCCTATGGTGCCTATCATGACAAAGTGTATCCCCATATAAATACAAAACTAGACTTAAGCATTCAAAAACAGCGGGATACATGATTGCATTAAACCATCATCGAATATGAACATTGCACAAGAATCTACACATGCAGAAATAACCTCCCCAAGATAGATTAGAACTTTGCAAGCAGCAAATTTGAGTATATCACAAAAAGAAAAGAGAAAATACAGTTTTCAAAAGAGATTGTGATAAGTGGTTACCTCACCAACCTTAGTGAAAACAAGGGTGACATACTTTACTGTTGAGGTACAAGTAACCTCTCTTTCGATGGACAAAGAACCTTTGTTTCAATGTATATTTCCTGATATAGCCTGGTGGCTGCCTTCCTTCAGAACTTGCTTGGAAACTAAAAAGAAAAATAAATATTTTTGTGTTTCTGAAGACACGGGTTTAGCTCACAAGTGATGAAATACAAGTCCCACTGAGTCGGTTCATCAACCTAAGCACCACGCCTATGTCAAAAAACTAGTTCTAGAAGTGGCCTCTCCTAGATCGTGATGAGGTGCAAGTGAAACATGATACAAGACACGAGTGTGTAGCCCCTAAGTGCTTATTTAAAAGAGGTTCGAGTTGGAAGATTTTACCAAATACTGATTATTGAAGCATTGAATTGAAGAAACCAAGTGGCTGATGCGAGTGTTTGCATGGTTGACACTACCATACACGTCGTCACACAAGTTTCAAGTCCCTCAAAAAATAACACACAAAATAAAAGACGTTGGTTTGGTGTACGAACCAAGTTCGTTCACCCGACCGACAAAAAGAAATTAAAAGGAAAACATGAACTTCTATAGAGAATTACAGTTTAGGAAATTTCTGAGGTAGAACTTTATTGCTTACAAATGCTCGGGTTCTCTATAACATGGGAGAAGCTCCTAAGTGGTGTTTCTAGGTTTTAGAGGAAGAAGGAATAAAAATAGAAGAATTTCTAACCTTTTGTTACCTTACCCAGATCATGGAATCGTGTTTGCAGCAACTATACGACCGGAACTATATGGCCGAAATTTTTATTCCAGCCGTATAGTTGGTCGTTAAACATGCAGTAACTTGAAAAAAAATCGACAAAGGCAACGATACCTATACGACCATAACTATACGACCGGACCAAATTGGTCTCATTGTATAGTTGGTCGTTAAACTTACTACAATGTTGCAAAACAAAGGGGAGACCGGGAAAAAACTACACGAATGGAACTATACGGACGGAATTTTTAGTCCCGCCGTATAGTTGGTGGTTAAACCTTATGGAATCGCCAGAGTTCACCTAATTCTTCGAGAATTCTTTATCAGCCTGAAACTTAATAAAACACCATGTTTTCACATAATAAAACACCATGTTTTCACAGTAAAATAACAACTTTAATTTTAGTCCAACATTAGCATGTATAAAACAGGATTTGAGTACCACCGAGTTATGCAACACATAGTAACAATAGATTCTACCTTTTGGAAACTACAACAAGATAACTCTAATAGCAATACATGCAAAGAATAAAAGTGCCAATGCAACATGAATTAAACTGGACTCAAGAAACAAAACTAAGAAACACGCCTAATGACTTCCGGGTTGCCTCCCGGGAAGCGCTTTCTTATAACCAAGTAGCCAGGCTTTTATACTCCACATTTATTCAATAAAGGAGGAATCTATAGGAGTATTCTTGCTTACCTCCAACGAGTGTTTGCAGGATTTATATCATAGTTTCCTCTAATATGTAACCGCTTGCGGTGCATCGGTATCATGTAAGTGTTCTCATTGCCACGTGAGGATGGATGCACCAAGCGCGGTAAATATGTATTCTTTCCTTCTTGCATAGAGGGTGTTAAATATTTATTACCAAACTCTGAATATTTACCTTGATTACTATTTTTAGGGTACAACTCATAATGTCCTTTTGGATCCAGTAGTTTGGTCTTTGCCGCCGGACTATCCTACACCTCATTAGTAAAACAAAAGTCATATCAAACAGATATGGGAGGCACACAATGTTCCGTATTTGGCTCATCATAATTGATTTCCCCGAAAAGAGTATTTAAATAAACACTACTAGAATCATCAGAAACTTCATCAGGGCAATTATTAGGGATTCGAGAATAACTTAAGTCCTCGTCATCACTAGATTCAGAAGAATAATAAATATCAGGAATAGGTGGGGGATAAAGTTTGAGAGCGGCTTTCAATTTATTCCATTCCTTGATTTCTTTTTCTTCTTTCTTCTTGATGCGTCTTTCATTTCTGTGATACTCTTTATAAAGCTGTCTTACTTCATCTGCAGATGTCAGATGTGTGGGATATTCAACACGAGGCTTCTTATTTATATTTTTCCTGGTTTTAGGCTTAATGGATTTACGCTTCTTTCCTCTTCAATGATGCAACAAGTGGAAGATATGGGAGTAACTATAGAGGGATGTTCTCCATATTTTGTAGCAATAGTTCTAATATGATTAAAATAATCAGCTATGAAAGGCATTGCTTTGGAAAGAACATCTCTAACTAAGGTATCATCATAAGGAATTTTTCCTCTTCTATTTTCATCTTCAAGAAACTCACTGACCAAGTTCTCTAGATCAGTAGGGAGAGGTTTTTCTTCAGGCACAATTTCACATTGCCATTGATGAAAATTATTATGTATATCTCTTAAGAGTTGCCAAGATTCTTTGAAAGTTTTCCAAGGAATGCACCATCACACATCATGTCTAGATTATCCTTAGAAGAGTGATTTAAAACTCAATAAAAGTGATTCAACAATAAACAATTAGGTAAATAAATGTGGACAATCATGCATCAATTTTGATAACCTACTATAAGCTTGTATTAAATCCTCATTGTTGCTCTGCTTGAAATTCAGGATATGAAGCCTACGCTCATAAGTTTTCTTTTGTGAGAAATACTTACCGAGAAAAGCTTCGGAGATACATTTGCATGAATTGAAGTGTCCCGCGGGATGCGATTTTAGCTAATCTTTAGCTTTTCCTTTTAGTGAGAACCGGAATAGATATATCCTTAGCTTATCATTTTTCCATCCATTTGTCATCACTGTAGAACACAATGAAGTAAATTTGTCACTATGCTCATATGGATCATTGTCCGGATGTCCTGTAAAAGCTATTTCCATGATCATATTAATCCACATAGGATTAATCTCATATCCATCCACATCAATATTGGACTGAACAATAGGAGATGTAAATGATCAACTCTCGGAGCACCACACTCCGCAAGACATTTACTTTCCATAGTTCCTATATTTATGAATTTCCTATAACTAAAATAAATAACAAGACTACAAACAAAATGCAAACTAATTTTTTTCTTTTCAAATAATCAAAAGCAGTAAGAGAAATAGCAACAAACGGAAATAAACTATGTTCAAGTAGGAAGGTAATAACCGGATGCTTAGCTCCCCGGAAACGACGCCAATTTGATGACTGGATTCCTGCACCAACAACAAGGTTACTGCAGTACTTGTAGGAGCAAATATTTAAGATTTTGTCCTGATGGGAGATCAACAAACGGAAGAAACACGACCCCGCAACCACATTGTCAACGTGGCCACGTTGCACCCAAACTGTGGTTTGGAAATAGCCTATTTTATAAGTTACTAAAAAACGATATTTGAGAGATGTTTAAAGTATCTTATAGCAAAGAACTTTAGTTGTAGGATGAACTAAATTAAAGAGATTGTAGTTATAGGATTGAATGGAATGAGAGAGGGCTTCTAGGCTTTGGTCTCAGTAGTACTATATGGGCAAATATATGTGTGATCTATAAGAGATTCCTCAGACAAATAAACATTCACCATTTGATTACCGTGTTGTCACTCTGTGTGCACTGTGCCCGATTATCGCGTGTCACCGCAAGGCAAAAAGGCTCTTCTTGACCAAAGGATCACATAAATTCATCTTAGATCACAATAAATTCTAACTTAGTGCACTAGATCTTCACGGGAATTGGTGAAACCGTAGACATCTGTCGTGTTCTCTTCTCCGGCAACATTCCGATCGTCCCTCCTGAAGAGTTCTACATCCTGGCAAAGACGAACCCTACGCGGTGCTGGATCGTCCCCATCAGAGATATCCATCTCTTCATCGGCGAAACCAACTCGGGCACTAGTTCCTTGGGAGTTGGAGGAGCATCAAGACCCGCATGGACCGCCTACGGGCAGGATACGTTCGCGGAAGGATTGATGTCAGATCTCTCCTCGGAGTTTGCCGGCAATGATCAAAAAAATTCAAGGCCCACCCAAACTGACCCTGTGCAGGATATAACGGTGGAAGATCACTGCAAGTTCGCCGGCTTCGTCCGTGCGTCTGGAAAACAGAGATCCAAGTTCGTCGGTGTGTTTACCATCTTCGATCTGGCGCGTTGCGTTCAGAGAGATGGCGGAAACCCCCGCGATTACCTCGCCAGGTGGCTCTGTATACGGGCCGATCTAGCGCATTACCCCAATGAGGATGCTATGTGTCACTTTGTGGAAGGATTGGACCAAGGTATGCTTCTCCGGCATTCTCTAAGGTGACACCAGGCTTCGGGACGTCTCACCTTAGAAAGCATGGTGAACACCATCAACAACTACGTGAAGGCCAAGGAGGCAGCTCAGACAGCGCTTGCGCTCATTGACGGAGCCCCTCCGATTCAGCCACCTCCACCACTGCCTCCCGCCGCCATCGCCGCAGCTGCACCACCGCCTCTAGTCATCGTCACTGCTGCACCTCCACCCCCCGTCATCGAGGAAGCCCCTGCACCCTCCGACTCTGTGATTGACGCGCTCTACGCCGACTTTAGTGCAAATTTGGAGGAGATAGATTTCAGCCTGGAGGAGCTAGACTCCGCCATGCAGGAGATGGAGGAGTACACGCGCGACGAATAGGCCAACAACACCGTCACGTCCCGAGAGGAGTTCGTCACCATTGGGACGACGATGGATGAAGATCAACCCGGAAGAGCTCCGCCTACAATGCTGGACAAGGAGAAGGGACCGCCTGTTGCTGCCGACAATGATCGCACAAAGGAAATTCCCCCTCTGCCTAACCCAGTGCAACAGCCGCATGAACTCGGCACCGAACCGAGCAACAATAACACCGCAAACCTGACCCCTCCAGCGTCTACATCTGCTACTACCCAAGTTACTCCAGCTGATAGAGTGATGTACGGCAATCTCCTCATCGAGCGTATGACCATGGCTCATATTGGCAATGTAGTCCAGCTTGACGAGAAGCTCCAACAGATGTTGGAGCAAGCACATGCCATCGCGGATCTGGCCAACGCGCACAAGTCAATAGATCGAGATCTGGCCAACGCGCACAAGTCAATAGAGAAAGCTAGAGCAATGGAGGCCGAGTACAAGACTCTACTGTAGTAGCAGAAGGCCAAAAAAGCTCCGGCTCGCGTCATCAATGATCCTGGCGTGCGGCAAAACCTATGATGGGCTCCCCCGAAGCCGGCACAAGCCAAGTCATACATTGAAAGTGAAGGCAGACAGGTGATGCCCACTCCTCTCCTCAACCTCTCCGTCGCCAAGACCCTTCTGGAGTAGGATAGATGACCTGAAGCGGTGGACTAGGTCTATGACCTAGTTGCCAAGGCGGTGAAACAGCAGGAAAATGCCACCTCTCAGAGGCTTGAGTCTGACCCAGCGTTTTGCCAGTCTAGCCAGCATAAGCCGCCAAGGGATAGATCTCCTCTTGATGTCGGGTCTCAGACGGGTTCATCAGAACGAAGATGGAGGTATGCGTGCAACAGGAAGGATGCCATCCCCATATCCTCCGACCACTGAGGTAAGGCCCAAATTGCCCATCGCCACCGCCCCGCTCACCCCGACATCGCGAAGACACCAAGGCTCACCGTTGCACGGACATGCCTCCACCAAGGCAGAGCCACATCGTCATCCGAGACAACGTGGAGCAGACCCGTCATGACGGAGAGCGCAACCAAGGACACAAGAGCAGGTCACGCCATGACCCTCTGCGTCCGACAGCCAACCGCGACAAGTGTGAGGCATCGCACTAGGGTAGCAGCAAGAAAGCTAACCCACCGCCACCTCCGCCTCTGTCGCCACCTAGCAGCCACCATGGCGTAGGAGGCCCGCGTCACTCACGCTGCCCATCCTCGGATGGTAAGAAGAAGAAAAGAAGCCCGGAGCCATACGATGCACGTTCGCGTCTGGACAAGATCCACGAGGCCCGGGAAGGACCATACCTGGTACCACGTTGCTTTTGAGCTGTAATATGGTCCGCAACTTACCCCAAAGGTTTCCGGATTGACAAGACCATCAAGCCCTACGACGGCACCGCCAAGCCAGCTACATGGTTGTAGGACTACGGCAACACGGTGGAGATCGCCGGGGGTAACCCCAATGTCGTTGGCAGAGAGTTTAAGGTTCACCAAATACGTTTTTAAATCATAAAACTTGGTGTTTGGGTCAGAGAGTTTAAATCAAAACATTTCCCAAAGGTTTTCCTCAAAAAATCATTTTTAAACCATAATCAACATTTTTATTTGGCTAGAAATTCTTTTATTCAAAGATTTATTATTTTGCTTCACCAACTATATTTTTAAAATCACAAATTGATTTCTATGGTCAGTAGGTTCAAAACAAACCATTTGCCAAAGATTTTATCACCAAAATAATTTTACAAACAATTTTATATTCAAAACATGCCTACACAAGTTTCTGCAAAAACAACCAATTTAACAGAAGCAATTTACTAAACAAAGTGCATGGTTGGGTAGGATTTGTCTTGCTGATTCTATTGATATAAAATTTGCAAAATATGGACGTGTGGTTTGAAAGTTATGAATTTTACAAATTGGAACATCTAATAGATCATTTCTGGTTTTTATTCAAACAGTATGGCCACGTGTCTTGTTTTTACTGGTCCATACCGTTTCGCTCGGATCGGTCGCTGTGAAGTGTTGGATTTAAGTTAGATCGAGTGTCACAGGTGGACGCGTACCCTTTCGATTGGATCTAATCCTAGCCAGACAAATCGCATCCTACGGCTCCTGACACGCTAACCAAAACCTGGCGACGCTCAACGGTGGCTGGCGGCAGCGACGCTCTGCCGGCGAGGTTGCCGGTGATATAGCAAGCGCGGAAGACGGAAGCTACCAGGGGTACTCGCCGGAGTAGAGGCAGTGGACGGTGGCGAGAGGTCGTCGTCGTTGCCGAAGCTCTAGTGTTCGCGCGGATGAATGGGAAGCACAAGGAGGTGCGTCAGAGGCTGGGGATCACGCGCATGTGGTCGAGGAGGCGAGGGGCGGCGAGGTGTGGCCGGAATTGGTGGAAGTGCTCGCCGGAGCAGAGAGTGGTCTCTAGTAAAATTGGCGCATCCCGGTGGCGAGCTGGTGCGAGCGAGAGAGGGGCAGGCGGTTATGTACGCGTGATCACGAGGCTAAATCAACGCGCGGTTATAGAGGAATCAAGGCGCAATCAATCGGCAGAAACGGCGACGAGGGCGTGGTCTTCGCGGGGAGGAAGATGACTAGGGAGGTGGTACCAGGCTGTCTGCGAGAGAGTGAATGAGGAGGTGGGGTCTGGTTGTCAGCCACTGTGTGGGTCAATTCGCGGGTGAAAACGGTTCACTGCTGGGGGAGGGGTGGAGAGATGGGCTGCTGGGCTTTAGTGGGCTAGCTAGGTTGGGTTGGCTCTGTTTTATTTTTTTCTTCTTCTGTTTATTTTTCTTTTTCCATTTCTTTTATTCTGTTTTGATTTTAATTCAAACATTACAAACTCCAAATGAATTCAAAGCACCACCAAACTTTGGGTGAATTTTAATTCTGTTTATCAACATATTCCAAAGTCCAAAATAGAACAATTATTTTTAGGGTTTATTATTTATTTAAAATAAATAAATAGACTTTAGTCTTTAATTCAAAATAGGATTCAAATATGTTTAAAACTCTAGTTGACTTTCTAAAATTTTCCAAAACCTTTTTAGTAGGTTTTAATTGAAATTATAAAATACTTTGAAATTTTATTTAAAACACTTTAATAAGTTTCCAATGTTTATTTTAAAATGGAAAAAGCCTTTACTCAAATATAATTGGGTAAAATAAATCCTTATTATTTTATTTAAATAATCCTTTACTCTTTTTATCAAATAGAAATATTTTCTTTCATTTGCTTGGCCAAGATTTAATTTGTCTCTATAAAATAATCCTTATTTATTATTTCTACTTTGTTTATGAAAACCATATCTTTTTATTAAAAGATCCAGAAATAGTGATTCCAACTATTATTATAACTTTATTATTTATTTATCTTTTCAAATCCCTTTAGGATTCTATTTGATCAAAATAGGTTTTGATGTTTCAAATTGGAATCAAAAAGTTTCTTCTCACCTTAAATTTCAACAATTGATTAATTTTTTTATTTATTTTTCACATTTCAAAATTTGGAAAATTTTGGGATGTGACAGACGATGTCGGGGAAATGCCGGCCAGTCCTTGACGGTTCCGGCTTCCCGCTTGTCGGTAAATAAGTAGACAAAGAGATCTAGCCTAGGCTTAATCCCTAAGTAACCCTCGCAAAGTGCCCCATAGTTGTTAAGCGCGAGGATGCTATTGGGGGAGAGGTTCTAAGGCTATACTCGGTAATGGTTGAGGACAGCTAGGAAGAAATTGGAGATGGGCAAGGAGACGCCGCGTACTAGTTGGGCTTTGAGGTACACCTTTTCTCCGGCTTGGGGATAAGGAGTAACCTCGCCGGCCGGCGCCGCCCGCCAGGCGAGCCCCTCCGTCGCAGGGAGGTAACCTTCGATGATTATGTCCTTGATGTCGTGCTCCGTAATATCCAGACCACGCCAATCGCCCTTGTGGGAGTCGTTTTCCTCCTCTAGCAGCTCTAGCGCTGCTGGGTTATGGTCGCCTCTGGTGGTTTTGACCACCGCAGATTTGGGGATCACCAGGCCCTCTGGGGCACGATGACGGTGCTCGCCGGCTTCGCCGCGGCATCGCCTGACGCCGTCATGGAGGGGGCGGAGCTGCTGCTTGCCATTGGGAGCTTACGGTGGTGACTGGGAAAGGTCGAGGAGCTAGGGTTTTTACGTGGAGTGCGTGGAGATCTCGAGGAGGCGCTCGCTAGAGGAAGAAGACGATGAAGAGGAGAATGAGGTGAAAAGTAAAATTTCCACCGCTGTTACAATTTATAACCTCCGGCATCAAGATTCGTGCAAAACGATCGAATGGTTAACCCGTGGACGTTACCAACCGTCACCGCCAACGGTTCGTATTGCTCGCGTGGGAAAAACGAACATGATTGCGTTCTCTGCATGTGTGATTTACGAGGCGTTGATGACCTATGTCTACGTCGCCCTAGCTGTTACTGGCAGATGAACCATCACATCGGAATATTCCGGCAAGGACAGATCTAGTCCGGCTACGGAAGAGTACGATAGAAGATTCATCAATTCTCTGACTTACAAGTTGAAGACAGAGAAAACCTTGCAGGGTTCTTTGGGAGGACTACAAGATGTTGCTTGACGATTTGCCGACATCCATCTAGACGGAGCATTCAACGTGAAGAGGCAAGATGACGCAAGATCTCGGAGTTCTCTAGGGGCTATTGTTGGGGATATGCTATATGGGTATCCTCATAGCATGTCCTCTATCCGGATAACCTGGGTGACCCACAGTTGGTAGCATGGCCCATGGCCTGCTGGGCGGCCTAGTTAGATGGATCTAGAAGGGAGTCCCATACCGAATAAAGGAAGGCTACGTAAGAGTCACAGACGTACCCAGAGCCTTGGAGTGCAGGACACGCTAGACTAGTTGTAAGCAGTGTAGGACTCTGTAACCTGTCCGGCTAGGACTTTTCCCTGTAACCCTAGGGCCTGACGACTATATAGGTCGGGCCTATGGGAGCCTTTAGGTCACAATCCGAGACCAATCAACTCACACCTCGCACAGCGAACCAATCCCTGTAACTCGGCGTATTTCCCTTATAGTGATGTATAGAAGGAGTAGGATTCCGCCACCATTGTGGGATCTGAACCTGGGTAAGCTGTGTTACCTCGTACCCGTCAACCGTCCGCCTTCCCCCGCGTCTCTAAACACGCACTGTGAGGACCCCTCCATGGCGTACTCGTCGGGTATACCACAACAAGTTTCCCTTAAGTGGATCACCCAAGGTTTATCGAACTCAGGGAGGAAGAGGTCAAAGGTATCCCTCTCAAGCAACCCTGCAATCAATATACAAAAAGTCTCTTATCTCCCCAACCCACCCAATACACTTGTCAGGTGTATATGCGCACTAGTTCAGGGAAGAGATAATTAAATAAAAGTAAGATGGATGATTATAAGTGGTAATTGCAATCTGAAATAAAATGGAAGCAAACAAACATGTAGTAGGATTGGTTGTAAATGGTGTTTCAATTCTTAGAAAAAAGGCCCAGGGATCATACATTCACTAGTGGACACTCTCAATAATCATATAATATATTCTCTTCACTGTGCTACCCTGAACTACTCTTCAGTAGGATAACAAACACTAATTCACGTTGTAGGGCTATAACAGTCACTCCTTAAAGTTCGCGTTCCCCATTTAGGTAACCCCACACTGTAACCTTGAGCGCTAGATGGTTCCAGAAAAACACCCCAATTTCATAGAGACATCCAACTCAAATTATAACCCATGATAAGGAATTATGTAATCTTTAGCCCAAGAGACACACACGGTGTACACACTATCACCTTCACACACGTGGGACAAGGTATCTTCGGAGATCACATTAATAAAAGCACTTGAGTAGCATAATAGATTTACTAGATTACAATGCTCATGATCACAATAAGATCACGCATAGAGACAGAGAACTACTCCCTCCTCATCATGGGAGTCAGCAACAGCGATGGAGGTGGCGGTGGAGTTGATGGAAATGGCCCCGGGGGAAATTCCCCGTCCCGGCAGGGTGCTAGAACAGAGACTTCTGTCCCCTGAATCTCTTCTTCGGTGGCGGCGGCGCTCCGGAACTTTTCGTGGATTTCTGATCTTAATAGGGTTTTTGTCTCGGGGAGATGTATATATAGGAGAAGGGGAAGGTCGATGGATGCCCTAGGGTCCCACACCATAGGGTGGCATGGCCTAGGGCGGACCCGCACCAGCCCTAGGTGTGGCCACCTTGTGGCTCCACTTCGTCTCTCCATCGGGCTCCATGTTGCGTCTGGAAAAATAGGAAGTTCGGCTTTTGTTCCGTCCAATTCCTAGAATATTTCTTTACTAGCTTTTATGAAACTAAAAACAATAGAAAACAGGAAACTGGCACTGGGCATCTTGTCAATAGGTTAGTTCCAAAAAATGTATAAAAATGCCTCAAAGTGTAGAAAAAACATAAGATAGTTAGTACAAAACAAGCATGGAACATAAAAAATTATAGATACGTTTACGACGTATCAAGTGTCCCCAAGCTTAACTGCTGCTCGTCCTCGAGTAGGTAAGTGATAAAAAGAATAATTTTTTAGGTGACATGCACCATCAAAATCTTGATCAAGATGTTGTAATGCATTGATAGCTGGGATCATAGTACTCTAAACATTAGCATTAAAGATAGATTTCTAACTATAAGACATAGAAACTATGTTGTAACATGAAAGGCAACACAAAAAAAAGATCATGAATAATGCTTTGAAAGACGTTTGTTTGTTTCACATATAGAAAATATAGCAATAGTGGTATTCAGCTTGTACTTCATGGAATAGCAAAACATAAACGCATAGGACACCTTCAAAGTTCCTAAGGGTGACTTGTTTCTTTTGCTTGGTTTTGTTTGCCTTTTAAAAAAAACCCAAAAAATAGTCTAGTTTGGTTTGGTTTCTTTATTCAAAAATAGAAAAAAATAGTTCCTACTCTAGTTGCCACCATGTCTGGTTTTGGACCAATCTTTATTTCATCTATGGAAGAGATCTCCACTTTTAAGCAAAAGAGTGAAGAGAGTTTCAAAGAAGCTTGGTCTAGAATCTCCGCTTTACAGAGGGAATCCGAGCCTAAAATGAGTCTTGGCTTGGTTATTGATAGTTTCTACCATAGTATTGCTCTTTGTTATACATATCCTTTGGATGTTGTGGCTGAGAAAGATATTTTTCTATGCACTGAGGATGAAGCTTTTGATGCCATAAAAAATTGATTATAAATGTTTTTGCTAGGTTAAACACTCTTGAGACCAGTATTGCTGCTATGAAAAGTTGCTATCACACGCTTAGGGCTTACCATTATTATGTTCCCATAAATTCTGAGCCTTCAAAGTGGTTTCCCACAATCAAAGTCTATAACTACTACACTTTTTGATGCTCGTTGTGATATCATGTCTGAATTTTGTCTCATGCATAAAGATATTTATGATTCTTTGAGTCTTTGGGGGATTTCTGAAGGAGGAGAGGAAATCCCTCTTCGTGAATAGCTGAAGGTGTGTTTATAAAAATCTCAGGGAAAATGGTGTCTACTGATTATCTTGTTAGTGAATGTGTAGGCAAAGGACAAATCACACTTGGAATATCCCTACTAAAACACCTTGGAGCGGTAATAGATGTGGGAAAAGGCATTATGCATTTTTCTCCTCTGGTAAGCAATCATATATTCCCTACAGAGAAGAAGAAAGGTCAGAGCAAGATTGGTAATGCTTCTTCATTTGAAAATACTTGATTCTTCTTACTTCTTATGCCTAACTTAAAGGCGTTAAAGAAAAGTACTTGTTGGGAGATAACCCAAGAGTTTCCTTGAATATTGGAAGTTATTACTTCAGTAATGACCTCTCCTTATCCTTTTTGTTTGCTTTTTGTGACAAGAATGACCTCTAATGAGAGGGAAGTAAGATTTGGGGAGGTGCTGTCCCGAAACAGATTTTTGTCCTCCACCAAAAAAAATTGTGAGGAGTCTCTGTAACTCGGATTGACATCAAAATGTACAAATAAATCCCCTAGTATGTTAGATAACTTTCATTATTTAAACACTTATTGATTTGAGCAACGGAAGATTTTTGAAAAAATTGGTTTCTACCTGCTGGTCTGTTTTGACATATTTCTGCCATTATTTGCATTTGCTTCTTATTGATTCCTTTTTGAGTTCTCTTTAGGTGAATTGAGCTTTTTGAAGGAGTTGCTACAGTACCTTGTGTTTTAATGAAAAGTTTCGCTTTTCCAAAGCTTTGCCAGAGGTCTAATATCTTTTGAATAACCTAATGTTGCTAATGAATATTGTGTGAAGTTTTGTATGAAGGAAAATTTTCAGGTGTAGAGAGAGAATGATGTAATGAGATGAAGAATGGACAAAAGCTCAAGCTTGGGGATTCCACCATGGTGTCACCCCAAGATATATCCAAGAGGTACAAGTGTCAAAGCTTGGGGATACCCAAGGCATCCCGTTCTTCATCAATAAAAAGCTCGGGTCTGTCTAGACACTTCATTTTTATTGTTTCATGCACAGTTGTGTTGTTCTTGGAGTGTCTTAGTTTCTCGTTTGCTTAGTTTGCTTGAAAGTAGTTTGGACCCCCGTTCTTGCTGTGTTGTTGCAAATAAGTTTCTTGGTGTTGGAAAGGAGTAGTGAGTTCTTGCTTGAAAGTGCAAGAGGAGCTTGCATTGACTGTGACTTAGACTTTAGCATGACATGCTAGGTGTTGTTTTGACCTTATGCTTGGTGATTATTGTTGTAGCATGTCTTGTTCCAAACAATTGGGATTGCTTAGTGTGCCTTGAAGAAATTATGTGTTTTTTAGCATGCAAAAAGCATAGTATTGTGGTATTCTCCTTTGATGCTTTGTTTGGGTTGACTTGGCACATGCTCACACAATGTTATAATTATGAACAAGTCACCATAGCCTCTATGATCATTTACTCCTTGACTTGTAGTACCACTCTATGATTTGATTAGTAATGCTTTGTTGCTCTGCATGATTATGGCCATTATTGCTCTCTTATTTGGTTGCTCTCAGTCTTTTGCTAGCCTCCACTTGTTTGAGTAAGTACTACTCATGCTTCCAACTCCCAAGAAACCAAGTTATTCCAAAGTGTCCACTATCAACTCCTATGCATGGTCTGTTACACCATTCCAAGTATATTCTTGTTTTCAGCTATCATCCAATTAAAAAATATTTTGTTATGTGAAAACTTAGTGATTAAAGCCCTCCCAAACTTGATGGCACACTTTATATTCTTTGCCCCTAATAAACTTGAACCAGTGTGTCGTCTATGTTGTATATGCTTGCACTTATATGTTGGAATTAGCAGAACTGTGTTGTCACGGGGAACATTTTCAACATTGCACTTGTACTTTGTACTCAATTGATATCATGCTCTTTTGAATATGGATGTCACCAGTGTGAATTAAAGAGGGAACTCGTAAGTCCATGAAGTTTGTATTCTGTTTTAGAGAAACGCCAGGGCCGCTAGCCTAAGCCATGCCTAATCATGGTGGACACTTGCAGCATCACCATAGTGAGCTATCTATGAAGCATCCTCAATAAAAAGATATGCATATAGTAAATAAAAATATCGATGAGATGCTCATTGTCTGCTTGCCTTATCATTTTGGTTATGGGATAGCTCCTGTACCATGTGTAAGGGGTACCCCGTTGGCAGTTCTCTATGATATGCAAATACTTACAATGACAAGAACTTACAGGTGACTGAAGTTGAGTAGCATGAGGTGTGGCCCTCGTATTCAAAGGACTTGAGATTGCCAACTTATACTTTGTCAAGCATATACTCCATAGTTTGTTCACTTTAACCTTAATCACATCAAGATGCTTATGATAGGGGCAATGAGGGCTAAAAGCTAATAAGTACCATAATTTTTGGAAGCTCCTTTTGAAACTTGAAATCCATGCTTCCTTTATGAAAGGCCTTTCTTCCACCATTATTTTAGTCTCCACGTTCTACCTTTAGGAACCATTAAGAGAGCATAGTTGTCATTATGTGTGCAGTGTCCCAAAGCTTATTGATTGATGCATATTGTGATATTACTTGTTCTTGTGCTATTTGTTTCTAGTCACCCTTGTGAACTTTGAAGGTGTCCTATAAATATATTTGCTACTCTATGAGGCACAAGTTGAATGCCACTATGCCATGTTTTCTGTATGTGAAACAAACACACGTTTTTCAATGCATGTTATTCAAGATATTTTTTTGTAGCCTTTCATGTTGCAGTAATAGTTACTATGTCCTATTGTTAGAACTCCATCTTTCATGCACATGTTTAGAGTTCTTTGATCCCAACTTTCAATGCTTGCAAATGGTTAGATCTTCATTGTGAAGGTGCATGTCACCTCAAAAATTATTCTTTTTATCACTTACCTACTCGGGGCGAGCAGGAGTTAAGCTTGAGGATGCTTGATACGTCGGAAACGTATCTATAATTTTTTATGATGCATGCTTGTTTAGTATCTACTTTTCTTTTCTTTCTCTTTCTTTGAGGTGTTTTTATATCTTTTCTGGAACTAAACTATTAATAACTTGCCACAGTGCGAGTTGCCTATTTTCTTCTGTTTTTGGTACAGAAAGGCAGAAAATCAATATTCTCGGAATTGGATGGGACAAAAGCCAAAGTCAATAACATTCCATGGGGGACAAGAATCCAGAAAACGAGACGGATACGCAAGCCAGGGCGGCCATGTAAGGTTCCCAACCTTTAATAAGGTAGAGATCCCTGTGTTTACAATGCTAGTCCCTGGATCAATAGCTAGCATCAACATTTAAGATGTAATATCAAGAAACATAGGTCATAATACAACTTTATAACTAGGAATAAAATAATTTATTACATCTTACATAGCTCATTTGGCTATCTCATTACAATGCAGCAGGATATAACAATAGCATGGGGTCCTTCATCTTCAAAGTGCCACAGGCAGACATGTTGGTTGTAGACTTGTAATCCTAGTTCACTAATATCAAACAAACCTGCAACATAACAAGTTACAGCCACAAGGGTCAATACATTTGAATTGTATTGGAAAGTGATACTATGGTAGTATTGTGGAGTCTATCATCTACATGCATTTGGCTAAGTGGAGCTTAGGCTTGCTTTGCTCAAAAATAGATTTTCCTTATCATTTGAAAACACTAAGTTTTTGCTTGACAAAAATCACCCAAGGCATCTCCCAATAGAAATTGGTGATCCTTTAACCCTTTTTCAACCACAAGCTTTTAACTTAGAAATTGTGATTAGGAGATTCTTGATAGCTTCCATGTCTTGATGCTCAAATTGTCCTTTGCTAGGGACATGGCTAAGTACTTAGATTTTACACTCTGCAGAGGTGGTGCACTTTCCCCACAAGACTTGGTTTCACCAAGACAAGATCTTTTAGAAGCCTTCCCTTAGACCAGAATGGACGCGTTCCAACCTATCATCCCCTAACACCAACTGTCCATTTGGCTAAGTTATTGCAACCTATATGATCCAGGCAGAGCCCATAATGTCAAGTGGCTGCACTTGAAGCTTCTCAACATTTGACATCTCAAATCTCTTTGTTCTTGGGTGGCCATCCACAAGTGAGATACACAAGGTAAACCATAGAAATGGGCCTTGTGAACCACTCAACACAAACCATTCCTTCCATTCCACCCAGGTGATTCATTCACTTAGTTGTTTTATTAAACAAAACACAAGTCCTTGACTTGGAAATATTCCATAGTATGAATATATATTCCACCCTTGTTTTCTATTAGCTAAGCTAAGCATAATAGTAGTAGGAATATTAACTTAGGAAAATTCTTCTAAGGTTTCATCTACTAGGATTTCCCATGTCATAGTTTACACTTAGCAAAATTCCATGCAAGTCCTATTTAGAAATATCACTAATGCATAGTGAAAATAATGGGACAAAAGTATGAAGCATCACTTTCCTTTTTGGTAGAGAATATAAGTTCACTCCTTGTCTTTGCAATGATCACACTCTCCAAGTTTCACTACAATTCAATCAAGCAAGCAATATTTCAATCTACCATTCAAGCAAAACATCACATAAAATAATAGAAACAAAGCAATGCATGCAAGCATGCCAAACTTTGTTTTATTTACAAAAGTGGTTTATAATAGGTTATAAACATTCTAAAACACTTATTGGTCATTTTATAAAGTGGAAAAATCATTTGCAAAAGATTTCACTTCATAAACCATTTTTAAACAAAATCAATATTTTATGTGGTTGAAAATGCCTTTAACAAAACAACAATTTTATGTGGTTCACCAAATACATTTTTAAATCATAAAACTTGGTGTTTGGGGTCAGAGAGTTTATTCCAAAACATTTCCCAAAGATTTTCTCCCAAAAGCATTTTTAATAAATAAACATTACTTTTATTTGACTAGAAATGGTTTAAATCCAAGATTCATTCTTTTGCTTCACCAAATATATTTTTGAAACCACAAATTGATTCCTATGGTCAGTAGGTTCAAAAAAAACCATTTGCCAAAGGTTTTATCTCCAAAATATTTTTAGAACAATTTTTATATTCTAAACATGCATACACAAGGTTCTGCAAAAACAATCAATTTATGGTCCTATGGGCTTGTCTTGCTGATTCCATTGATATAAAATTTGCAAAATTTGGATGTGTGGTTTGAAAGTTATGAATTTTTCAAATTGGAACAACACATAGATCATTTCTGGTTTTAATCAAACAGTCAGGGCCACGTGGCGCTTTCCTATTCGTCTGTATCGTTTCGCTCGGATCGGCAGATGCGAGCCATTAGATTTAAGTTGCATCGCACGGCACAGATTGCTACTTACCCTTTCGTTCACGTTCTATCGCAACGCTACGATCAAGATCCTACGGCTCACACTAGCTCGGTCACAGATGGGAGGCGCTGGGCGACAGCGAGCGGTGGCGCGGTCAGATGGGGGCGGAGCTGGCGATAGAGGAAGCAAGGGTGGTAGAGGGGTGGCTCACCGAGATCGCCGTGGCGTGAGGAAGCTCAACGTGCTGGTTGTAGACGAAGGGGCGCTCGCATGTGCTGGCGATTGCTCGCCGGAGTTCGCGAAGTCATCGGGCGTGCTCAGGCGAGGTTGAAGAAGAGGCTTCAGAGCTTGCCAGAGAAAATGGAAAGCATGGTTAAATGTGCAAGGACGTGGCGAGGATGCGTGCGTGAAAGAGAAAGAGAGGGGCGGTCAGATTCTTACCAGAGGCTTCGCCTGGAGAGGAAACAGACGGTGGGGATGACGGTCTTGGTCGTTGTCGAGGCTGTGGGTCAAACGCGAGCACGATAAGGCCACTGGGAGGTGCGGTGGTTGATGGGGAACAAGTCAGCGTGGTCGAGGAGGCGAGGGGAGGCGAGGTCTGGTTGGATTCATCGCCGGAGTGTCGTCGGACAGAGGAGCTTCGAGGTCAAAATTATAGCAGCCTGGTGGCTCCTGTGGGGTGTGGTCTGGGGGAGAAGGGAGAGGGAAGCCTGGCGTTTAATACTGCATGGTCACGGCGAGGACTTAACGCGACATTAAGGCGGATTCAAGCAGAGGAATTAGTGCAGCAACGGCAGCGGCGTTGGGGGAAGAAGGGGTCGTCGCGGGGTAGGAGAGAAAGCTGACAGGTGGGGCGTGTCTGTCTGCGTGAGAGAGAGGGGGAGTGGGGTCCAGTAGTCAGCGATTGAGCGGGTGAGAGTAGTGGTGAGAAAACGATTCGCTCGGGGTGAGAGGGAGAGGTGGGCTGGACTGGGCTTAGTTGGGCCTGCTGGCTGGGCTGAGTCCTTTTTATACTTTTTTTTGTTCCTGTTTCTTTTTCTTTTTCCATTTCCTATTATTCTGTTTTGATTTTATTTAGTCAATTCAATCATCCATTTGAATTCAAACCTCAACCAAAAATTGTGTAGGTTTAAATACTGATTAGTAATATAATCTGAAGTCAGTTTTGGAATAAAACCTTATTCTTTTTTGGGGTCTTTTTATTTATTTAATTAGGCCCTTATTTTAATTCAAGTAGGATTTAATAATAATTTCAAACACCATTTAAACTTCTAAATCCTTCCAAATCTTTTCAGTAGGTTTTTATTCACTTAATAGGGTGTCAAAATATTCATCTAGAATCATTTGGAATATATTTAATATGATTCATAAATCATTTGAATTGGGTATTTGTTTTATTTCCAATGATATTAAATATAGTTTTAATTCCATAATTTTATTTAGAAGTTTCCTTTGATCTTATTATTTAAGTTATTTAAACAACTTTTAATCCACTTGGGTAAATTCCAAATATCTTTTCCTATGATTTAATTAATCATTTCTAATAGGGGGTTTGTCTTTATTCAAATGGAATTTGGTTTAAGCCATTTTATTTTATTTTGGAAAATTCTTTATCCATTTATTTTATTTGAGTTTTGGATTATATTCATTCCATTTGCTTATGGATTTGGCCAAGATTTAATTTGGTCTTTAATATTCCTTATTGAATAATTTCTTTCTTCATCATATAGAATCCATATCTTTTTAGTTATAGATCCAAACTTGGTGATTCCAATTTGTAAAATCTTATTTGATATTGGTTTATCCTTTTCAATATCTTTAGGATTATTTGCTCACCATTTGGTATGGATTTATAGATAGGTTCTTTATTAGCTTTGGATATTCCTTATCTTATTATATTCATAAGATTTTATCCATGGCTCCAAATTAAATGAAACCAATTTCTATGGTCTTATAATATTTCTATTGGTCTTTCTTGATCTTTTGTAAATGTTTGTTGACAAATTTTTATATGGATCAAATCCATAGACTTGGAGATAACTTGGAAATGATTTTCTTCCATTAGTGTTTTAGAGTTCTGGATTTATCTTCCAAGTGTTTAAATTTCCAGATGCATTTATGAGGAATGAATTTTACTTGATTTGAATTTAGTTGGATTCAAACATTGACCAAAGTTTGTTCAAGATGGGATTTTAAGTTTCCATTTAGAAACAAAAGTTTATTTTCACTCTAAAATTCAACAATCATTTATTTTGTTTATTTATTTTTCACATTACAAGATTTGGAAAATCTTGGGATGTGACAGGCCAGAACCCCCCTAGGCACGGGTGGGCCCTGCCCTGCGCCTAGGTAAGGTGTGGGGACCCTGGCCTCCTCCCAGCCACGCCTCTTCCCCTATAAGAAGCCCCTGATGTAGAAACCCTAAGTACCCGATCTATTTTCCACGAAACCTTCTATAGCCACCGCCACTGTTGTCCGTAGATCGAGGGGATCTGAAGTTCTTCCCGGCACCCTACCAGAGGGGAGATCATCTCGGAGGCCTTCTCTCCGGTATGATGCGTGAGTAGTTCCACCTTAGACTATGGGTCCATGTAGTAGCTAGATGGTTGCATCTCCTCCTTGTGCTTTCATGTATAGATCTTGTGAGATTCATTCATGATCAAGATCTAATATATATGTAAGAATGCATGGTGTGTTTGCGGGGATCCGATGGATATTGAGATTATTATATTGGTTTGATTAATGGTTTTTTCTTTATGATTCTATCATGTCTATGTTGTTTGTGATCTTGCATGCTCTCCATTGTTAGTAGCTATCTTGGCCAAGTAGTTGCTAGTGACTCCAAGAGGGGGTATTTATGCTCGATAGTGGGTTCATGCCTCTATTTTCCAAGGGAAGTGACAGAAATCTCTTTGGTTGTAGATGTGTTGTTGCAACTAGGGAGAAAACAACGGTCTCTTGTTCATGGAACATGTGGACTGTTTACCTTACACACTTTGCTTAAAGCAGTTTTCTATTGCTTGCAACTTAATGCTGGAGGGATTTCGGATGATAACCTGAAGGTGGACTTCTAGTCATAGATGAATCTCATAGGATCTTTCTGACTAGTATTGCATTGTTATTCCTTGCTCAGTTCCTGTCAATTGCCCTACTGTAATTTTTTATGCTTCATGCCATGTTGTTTATCTAAGGAGAGCACCTCTAGTGAACTATGGACCCTGGTCCAATCTTTACCATTGTTACACCTTCCACTATTACTTGTTTACTTGATGCAAACCATTACCTTCCACACCATATGTTTAATCCTTTGTTATAGAAAACCAATGAGCTTGACAAACTCACTTTTTGTTGGGGCAAAGTCTTGAGTTTGTGTTGTGCATGTCTCTCATTGCTTGCAACACCTGTGTGACGTTTCCTTCCTCCTTCTGGTTCGATAACCTCGGTCTCTACTGAGGGAAGACTTGCTGTTGTGCTCATCACACTTTGCTCTTGGGGTTTCCAACAAAGTGCTCCGCATCAAGCACCAGTCGCCCAGGCGTTTCTCTAACACATATACAAACTCCATGAACTTATAATCTACCCTTTTATTTCACACCACTGGGATCCATAAACAAAACAACATGATATCAACTGAATAGAATAAGTGCAATGTTGAAAGCGTTCCCCATGACAACATGGTTCTGCTAACTCCCAACTTATAATTTGCAAGCATATAAGAAACATAGATGGGCCCAATGGTTCAAGTTTATTAATTATAAGAAAATAAAGTGTCCCACAAGTTTGTGAGAGCTTTAATCACTAATTTTCACATACAAAAGTTTAATTTGGAAGATAGATAAACACATGAATATACTTGGAATGGTGTAAAACACCATGCATAGGAGTTTATAGTGGAATCTTTGGAATAACTTGGTTTCTTGGGAATTGGATGCACGAGTAGATCTCATACTCAGTACAAGTGGAGGGTAGCAAAAGACTGGGAGCGACCAACTAAGAGAGAAATAATGGCCATAATCATGTAGAGCGACAAAACAATAATAATTAAAGAACAAAATGATATCACAAGTCAAAAAATAATTATCATAGAGGCTAAGGTGACTGGTTCATAGTATTAACATGGTGTAATCTTGTGCCAAGTCAACCCAAATAAAGCATCAAATGAGAATACCACAATATTATGATTTTGTATGCTAAAACAACACATGATTCTTTCAAGGCAGATTAAGCAATCTCAATTGTTTGAAAAAAAGTCATGATACACAATAATCACTAAGAATATGGTCAAATAAACATCTAACATGACATGATAAAGTCTAAGCCATAGTCAAAACAAGCTTCCTTTTGTACCACTATAAGCATGAAACGTCCTACTCTCTTCCAACACCAATCAACTTATTTGAAACAACTCATAAAGATAATAAACAATAAACACCAGAGAGCTTGTCTCAACTAACTAGAAAGAAGAACTAAAACGTTCTAAGCGAAAAGCATAAGAAACTAAAGCTAAACACAGTGCTAGCAAAAGAGAACACTCATAGAACAATAAGAGTGAAAACTAGAGTGTTCTAAACAATGAAAATGGAGCGTGTATCTCTCTCTCCAAAATAAGTGTGCTGGCATCCAACCAACTTATTGTAGCAAAAAAAGCAAAGGAAAACTAAAAACAAAAACAAATACGCTCCAAAAACAACACATAGTGCATGAAAAAATTAACATATAGTGTATTGAAAGAAGAACTGAGATTTTTGTTGATGAAGATGGGGATGTCTTGGCCATCCCCAAGCTTTGACGCTTGTACCTCTTGAATATTTCTTGGTGTGACACAGGTGGCATCCCCAAGCTTGATCTTTTTCCATACTTCATCTCATCACGTCATTCTTTCCCTACACTTGAAAACTTCCTTCATACAAAACATCACACAATCTTCATTAGCAACATTAGTGTATACAAAATAATAAACCTTTGGGTTCAGTTTTAACTTAAGTAAAACTTCCATTGAATCATAAGCTACTATAACAAATCCTTTTTAAATCTCAAGTGATCAAAAAGTACTCAAAATAAATCGATTTAATAGGCTAATGCAAATAATGGCAGAAATCTATCACAACAGACCTGCAGGTAAAGACTCGATTTTTCGAAAATCTTCTGTTGCTCAAATCAAGAAGTGCAAAAATAACGAAAGTTGGGTAAGTACCAGGGGCATGCACACAAAACATTACATATCAGTACGATGTTCTTGAGTTTTTCATGATTTTTTAAAGTGAAGCATAGAAATCTGTTTCGGGACAGCAACTTCCCCAAATCTTACTTCCCTCTCATTAGAGTCTATTCTTGGCAAAAAAACCAAAAAAGGATAAGGACATGTTATTACAGAGGCAATAACTTACAAGACTCAAACAAAAATAAACTGAAAGCAAAAATATAATGGGTTCTCTCCCAAAAGCTCTTTCTTTATAGCCATTAAGATAGGCATAATAATTTCGATGATTGTGGCACCCCGGATTTACAGTCCGAGAATACCCGTTATGCATACAATTCATGTTCCCATGATCAGTGAGCTGTGAGCATAACCGACTAGTATCATTACAACATCCATAAAGTAACGAGTACAAAACTTACAAAATGGCCATTATGGCGATTTCAACACAAGTAGCGGAAGTTTTCAAGCACAGAGCCCATGTTATGCCTTAACCTGCAGACGACTGACTGGGAAGACGGCCTATCTCGCATAGACGTCAACACCTCCGTAACTTCATAACATCTGCAATCTGGCCAAGTAAATAGCTAGGGACAATGCCGGTGATTACTTTGAATGTACTCGCAAACCACCTTAAGATAACAATAATAACGGATATGCAATATGGTTGTGGTAGGATGGCTCCAAGAGAGGTTCTTTTATAAACAAATTTCTCTTGTAGATATAGCATGTCTCTATATCTTTGTTGAAAAACTTCTGTAAAACATTTTGGAAACCTTTTTGAAAAGTTTTAAGAAAATAATAGGATTTGGGTCACCCGTAATTTTTTTCCTTCCGGTCATCTCATGAACAAACTTCTTCCTCCTTTTTCCGACCATCCCATGGTACAAACATTTTCGAGCGATTTCTTTTTTGAAGTCATTTTTGAAAATCAAAACCATCACCGTTGTATAGCCACCAGCACAACCGTCCATGACCGAGGACTCGGCTATTCGAATAGATTTACACTCTGTAGAGGTTGTACACTGTACCCACACCATCCGATTACCCGTCCCTGATCTACACCGATCGTGGGCCGAATAACCGGTCAACACCTTCTGAATTCCCTCTCCGATACAAGTGCCTACCCTATGAGGTTAATCCCCTCAAAACCGGGACACCCTATATATATAACAAGCCAACCGGAGTGCGTTTTGCACCCCGCAGGGTGTGCACTTTCAATGAGGGGCTCATGGTATCGTCTGGCCACCATTTAGACGGTATTTACCTTCCCCAGACCGATGTTTCACATGGGCCTTTATAGGGGAAAGCCCAGTATCAGGTAATTTGTTCTCCCCCGTAGTAGTTTGAGACACCTATACCAGATTGGACAAACTTCCAGCCTAGCCACGTCCCATGCCAGAGTAATGTGGTTGCACGGGTTAATTGCGTTGGCTTCAAAACTGGCTAGCCCGGCTGTTTTCGTAAACATTTTTCCTCCATCTCTTTTCCATATATTTGTAAAAAAAACTTTTCTCATTTTCCAAACCACTTGGAAAATATTTTTCTCATAAAATATTTTTGTAAGTCCTTTCCCGGGGTCTTCCCATCCTACACTTTTGTTTAGGCTAAAAAGGGGTCTCCAAGGGTTTATGGTGTTAAAACACCATCTACCATACTAAGGGAAGGTGGTTATTATACAAATGGGTTGTACCTAATGGTACTAAGGGGTAATTATGTGGAGGAGCCAAACTTTCCCCATATAAAACATAATATAGTAAAACAATGCAATTTGCATAAATGAGTAGATAAAACATGCATAGGTAAAATAATAGGACAAGGCATATGAGAAAGAAGGTGGCTTGTCTATGACCAGCGAGATGTCCCGGTACTTCTTTAGAATACCAAAAAACCAGTAATAATAATAATAATAACGATAATCCCAACGCTTCCTTCTTCTCGGCGTCTCATAAACGCAACTATCGCCGTTATCGAGCATACATGCGAACAGGCAATATCGCATTCAGTACAAGGCATACAAACATCAAACCATACATCAAGCAAAGGATAGTTACAAGATATTAACCAGTAGGGGGTTGGAGGTATGATTTGATTGGATTGGGAGAAGATTTGGAGGTATAGGAAAAAGGAATCCGTTTGGATTTTAAGTCTAGGAATTACCTAAGAGAGGGTTTTTGACCAAGATCTTGATCTGTATAAGATCAATGTGGAAGCATGATACCTTCAGATAGGTATTGATATAAGGAAGCCAACAAAAGTGGTTTCACTATTTTATCAATTTCCATTGATTCATAATGGGTTTTATAGTGAATAAAACCTTAGTTTAAGGAAATAATTCACCAGACAAATTATGGAGCTCCAAAAATTATTTACTTAGATGATTAGGTAGTATTTAGTGGACTAATTCAATAGGATTTGGAATCTCCTCAAAACAATTACCAGCATGCCCTTGAGAAATTCCCAAAGGCAGTGCTGGATGGGATTTGTCTTTTTCACCAGATTTAATCTACAGAAGATTTTTAGTTGATTTCAAGGACACATGTTAGGCTCTGAGAATACCTTTCTGTAGAAATTGGAATCAACATTTTTGGAGTTGCAGAACTACTGCAATGATTTTATTAGTGAATAATCTATGCACCAGAAGTGTTTAATTCACTCAAACTTTACCAGGGAACTATAAAAATATGAGCTGCTGGATTATGAAAGATATGGACGTTTGTGTCCAACGAGAGTTGGAATTAGGTCAAAACCTCATTTGGTTTGACCTAGAGAATTTTCTAAAGGCAAAAAGGACCTGATTTTGATATCTTTGCTAACTGAAAACTAAGAAACAAACAAAGGTGGGGCCAGTGGGATATGAAAGGTATGGTCAGTACCTTTCATAAACAATTGGGTATAGGTCATTTGTATACACCAAACTTACTAGAGAAATTCATTAGTGTTCTGGATAGATCCTAGTAGGTGAATTATCATAGTAATTTTAGACAACATTTTGGTCCAGATCAGAGTCTGCAGGTTAGAGAAAAGGTGCTTGCACGAGGGAAAATTTAGATATGAATATTTTCAAGAGTTTTACATTTTTATTTCGAATTAATCTAAACTCGCCAAAATTAGATCTGGAAATTGGTTTAAAGAAAAGGGAGAGGCAAGGGGGATACGGGCCGGTTCCTTCACTCCAAATGATGAGGATCATCTACTAGCTCATACCACTCCCTTGCTTTGTTCTTAAGTGATAAAGAGAATAACTTCCTCTTAACTTGGTCCATTGAAATACCTACGCACTTGAACAACTCACATAATTCATGTATAAAGAGTAAATGATTACGAGGATGGATAGTTCCATCTCCAAAATAGTAGTTATTCATAACACGTTGAACAATTTCCATAGGTATTTTAAAAGGGACACTTTCAGTATGTGTATTTTAAATATCACCAGCATCATTAGAATTACCACATATGGGAGATAAAGTATCATCAGAGCAAATTTTCTCTTCTAAAGCTGGGGAACTAAAAAGATCATTTTCATAAAAACTAGCTTCCCAAAGCTTAGACTTTTCCATAGTATTAGCAACAATGGTGTTCAAGGAATTCATACTAATAACATTGCAATTAGCATGCAAAGAAAGTTTTTTAATTTTCTCTCCAACCCATTTATGTTCTAACTTAGGAAAAATACTAAAAATCTCTCTAATTTTGTTGTTGTTTTCCATTAAGCCTAAGTAGTGGAAATAAAAACAATAAACAAAAAGATATAATTGCAGAATCTAAAGGAAATAAATTCGAGCACTCACACACTAGCAACTGTACTAGAAGATAGCTTAGTAGCCAGAGGATGTGTGTACTTTTTAACTTAGCTCTCCGTCAATGGCGCCAGAAAAGAGCTTGAGGTATACACACACTTCTATTCTTGTAGATAGTGTTGGGCCTCCAAGTGCAGAGGTTTGTAGAACAGCAGCAAGTTTCCCTTAAGTGGATCACACAAGGTTTATCAAATTTAGGTAGTAAGAGGTCAAAGGTATCCCTCTCAAGCAACCCTGCAATCAAGATACAAGAAGTCTCTTGTGACCCCAACACACCCAATACACTTGCCAGGTGTATAGGCGCACTAGTTCAGTGAAGAGAGTGAAATACAAGTAGTATTGATGATTATAAGTGGTAATTTCACTCTAAAATAAAAATGGCAGCAAGCAAACATTTAGTAGGACTGGTTGTAAATGGTGTTTCAATACATTGAAACAAGGCCTGGGGATCATACTTTCACTAGTGGACACTCTCAATAAACATATAATATCTTCTCTTCACTATGCTACCCTGAACTACTCTGGCTGGATAATGAACACTAATTCACGTTGTAGGGATATAACAGTTATTCCTTAAAGTTTGCATTCCCTATCTAGGTAACCCCACACTATCACCTTGAGTTCTAGATGGTTCTAGACAAACACCACAATTTCATAGAGACATCCAACTCAAATTATAACTCATGATAAGTATTTCTGTAATCTTTAGCCTAAGAGACACACATGGTGTGCACACTATCACCTTCACACAAGTGGGACAAGGTGTCTCCGGAGATCACATTAATAAAATCATTTGAGTAGCATAATAGATCTACTAGATTACAAAGCTCATGATGACAATAAGATCACGCATAGAGAGAGAGATCAATACAAAGCTACCGCTAGAGCCCTAAGCCTCGAGGGAGAACTACGCCCTCCTCACCATGGGAGTCATCAATAGCGATGGCGATGCCGTTGGAGTCAATGGAGATGGCTCTGGGGGTAATTCCCCATCCGGGTAGGGTGCCGGAACAGAGACTTTTGTCCCCCGAATCTCCTCTTCGGTGGCGGCAGCGTTATGGAACTTTTGGTGGATTTATGATCTTGCTAGGGTTTTTGTCTCGGGGAGACTTATATATAGGCGAAGGGGCAAGGTCGATGGACACCCAAGGGGCCTACACCATATGGTGGCGCCTCATAGGGTGGACCCGTGCTAGCCCTAGGTGTGGCCACCTCGTGGATCCACTTCGTCTCTTCTTCGGGCCCCGTGTTGCATCTGGAAAAGTAGGAACTTCGGATTTTGTTCCGTCCAATTCCAAGAATATTTCTTTACTAGCTTTTTTGAAACCAAAAAATCAGAAAATAGGAAATTGTGACTACGGAATCTTGTCATAGGTTAGTTCAGAAAATGTATAAAAATGCCTGAATGTGTAGACAAAACATAAGATAGTTGGTACAAACAATCATGGAGCACCACGCGGCACCAGACCGTACTACACCGCATCATATCGCACCACAATGTGTCATCTCCAGCGCAACTCCACCTCCATCGTTGCCGCATCTTGGCTGCCGTAGTGGAGGAATATGTTGGGAATATGCCATAGAGGCAATCATGTATGATACAAATCCCATTGTATTCACAAACTTATTAAGTTGTCCTTGCATGAACATCTAATGTATATCATTCAATATGTGATTCAGTTGTGGAACTATATATTCATGTTGTTAATACTAAATATCTTTGGTCATTGAGGTTGTGCTAGACACACAACTTAGACTAATGTTAACGTCGACAGATGACTTGGTTCCACTTGTCATGGGCATGGTGATGCTATTCCGACTTACACATATTCGGCTAAAGAGTTTAGAGAGTTAGATTGACCCATATTGAGATACAACATATAAGTCGTCATTTGTATGTCTCAATGAATGTAATCCTTAGACTTGAGGGTATTTCACAATACGAGTTCAGGATCACCGACTTAGGTTCTGTAAAACGCTGATCCGAACAAGGAAGTTATAAAGGCAGAGTTTTGGTCGAATAAGACTCAAGCTACGTGATGTGGATAGCCAAGATTGGATTTTGCCCCTCCAACTGGAGAGATATTCTCTGGGCCCTCCCGTGGGATATGATTCAGAAATCATGGCCATGCACGACTTAGTTAAGTGTTAAACCAAGGCAATCGACTAAGAGTTACTCAGATGAATCACTTATCTCAGATCGAGAAGAGAGTCATAATATTCAAGGGATGACGATTATTCACCTATAGTTTGACAAGGTATATCATGAGGCAAAAGGGACTCGTACACAAGTCACATTGGAAAGGCATGTCATCATGACTCTTTGGTACTTTGGAGTTGGCACGTTCTGCTAGGAGCTTCTAATGATTGATCGATTGAGAGTCGGACTCCAATCGTGTCCAAGTTTCCATGAGCCTGCGAGGTCACACACTTAAGAGCGGGAGCAAGTTCGGATTACATATAAACCAAAAACCTTCTTTGGGTTGGACCCGAACCGGATTTGGACTGAGTCAGGGAGTCATAATCTCAGTGACTAATATGGGCTTTATTGAATGGGCCACGAGTGAGTGGAGCCCACTTTCACTCCCTATATCTATTCTAGATAGGGTTCTAGCAGTTTGGGGGAATTAAAGAGGGATACATTATGGACTAGGTACATTCGGTATTCCTTCCTGAATCTATTCTAACTAGGGTTCTAGCAGTTTAGGGGAATTGAATAATTCCCTCAGTTGTTCTATTGAGTTGGGTTGGATCGATGGTGATCTGCCAATTTCCATCATAGATCCAGAGATTGGTGCGAAGGATCTAGATCCTAGTTGGAGATGCCAGTGCAACTATGTTCGTGCTAGGAAGGGTGCCTCCTATGGTGTAGACATTGGTAGAAAATTCGTAGGCTGTCAGATGAGGTGTGATGTTTCTTATACTAGATGTGTGGGACCCTATATGTGTCCTTCGGGAATCCTTGATATGCATACGCCATGATCCCATGATTAGTTCGTCGTGGCACATAACCAAAAAGTATCAAAGTAAACATCCATTACTTAAGCGGATACGAGTCATACCTTAATTGCCATTATGGCTACATCAATCAACATCAGCGGAACTTCATCAAGAGTAGATCCCGAGCCATGCCTTAACCTACTGGAAACTGACTGGGAGAACGTCCTTGCTTTCATTGTCGTCAACGCCACCTTCTTCTTCCATTCTCTCATATCGAACCAAGTTAATAGCCAGGGACAATGCCAGTGAGAACTTTGAATGTACTCGCAAACCACCTTAAGATAATAACAATAAAATGATATGCAGCATGGTTGTGGTAGTAGGAGGACTCCATGAGAGGTCCTTTTCTAAAATAGTTTCTCTTGTAGATATAGCATCTAAAGGTTTTGTTGAAATCCTTTGTATAACATTTTGAAAGTCCTTTTTAAAAGTTTTAGAAAACACTAGGATTGGGTCACCCTATTTCATCTCATGATCCTGAACCGACCGAATCTTCCATATTCCATAATCCTTCAGATCACCTTACCTTCCCTAGTGTCTTTCAGACCACAAGTGTTGGAACACGCTTTCTTTTTCGAAATCCTTTTTGAACACAAAACCAACACCGCTCAACAGTAACCTTCCCAACCGTCCATGACCGCGGAAACGGCTATTCGAATAAATTTAAGCTATGCAAGGGTTGTGCACTTTACCCACACCATCCGAGTATCCTTCCCTGATCGACATCGATCGTGGGTCAAGTAACCAGGCAAGTGCATCAGAATTCCCACTCCAATACAAGAGTCTACCCTATGAGTCATTCCCCTCAACACGGAGATGTCGGGTACCATGGACCAACCGAAGCGCCTTTGTATGCTTTCAATGAGAGGCTCATAGTAACGCATGGAGTCCCGAAGACCCTACATTCCTTCTCATGAGTGATGAATTACTTACAGGGACCCAGGGAAGTTGTGAGACACTTATACCAGAGTAGACAAACTTCTAGCCCAGCCCTGTCCCATTATATAGTAATGTGGTTGCACGGGTTATTTGTTCTACCAAACATCAAAGAACCAGGTGCATTTTCATAATCATTTTCATCCTTTTTCCTTCATAATATTTTGTAACCCTTCTCTTGGTAGGTCATACCTCACCAAGGTTTTATCATAAAACATTTTGAAAAACTTTTCTAGGATATTCCCACCCTATATTTTTACTTTGCGTGGGCAACCAGGTCTCCAAAGGAGGGTTATGTATTTTACCACTTACTATACTAGGGGTAAGTAGGTGTTACCAAAAAGGGTTGTACCTAGTGGTACTAAAGTGGTAATGGTTTGGAGGAGCCAAACCTTCCCACGTAATATACATTATATAGCAAATGCAATATACTTTGTATGAAAGTAGATAAAACTTGCATAAGTAAGATAGTAGGTCAAGGGCTTATGAGTAAGAAGGTGGCTCGCCTGTGATCAGCAATATGGCATATATGTCCCTGGACTTCTTCTTAGAAAACCATGATAATAATATAATCCCCTTCTTATCCTCGATACAATCACAACTATCATCGTCAAGAATCACACATGCAAGCAACAAGATCACAATCAACATAAGGCATACAAACACTAGTACAATATAGCAGCAAAACATAAAATACATCACTCACTTCAGTAGGTTTTTATATATTGAGTTCATAGCAATTGGAATTACTTTATTTGCAACTATGGAGTTCTCGTTATGATTTTTGTGGCCTATATCACATAATTAGGGAGTTTAAGACCAAGGATTTGTTATGTATGATACAATATAGAAAAATGATATCATTTGATAGGTATTGACAAAATTAAACCAACCAAAGTGGTTTCACTATTTTATCATTTTTCTTTGATTTAATATGAGTTTTCTAGTAATAAAAGATCTATTTTAGGAAATAATTCAACATAAATGATTTGTGGTTCTAAAAATTATTTACTCTAAGGTTTAGGTAGGTTTTGATGGAATGGTTCAATGAGAGTTGGAATAACTCCAAAATATTTACTAGAATGCCCTCATCAAATTCCTAAAGTTGGTTCTAGTAGATATTTCTCTTTTTAACCAGATTTAAACATCAGGGGATCTTTTTATGCATGCAAAGGTACATGTTAGTTAATTGAAATACCTTTCTATAGAAATTGGAATCAACCTTTTTGGAGTTATAGAACTACTAGAGTGATTTTATAGGTGAATAAACCGTGCACAAAATTGTTTTATTCACTAAAAATCAGCCAAGGATTAATAAATTCTGGGGTGCTAGGGTTTGAGGGATTTTGATATTCATGTGTTCTGGGAGTTGAATTAGGTTAATACCACATTTGGTTTGACCTAGAGAAATTACTAAATTCAGAAAAGGGATGTTTTTGTTATTTTTACTATGAGCAAAATATGAAGCAAATTAGAGTAAATATATGGTGACATTCAGGGTATGAATGATACCTTCCTGTACAAAAAGGTTCCATCTTATTTGGAGTTGTAGAACTCTCTGGAAGATTTATTTTGTGTAACAGATACATGATTGTAAATGTATTACTAGAAAATAACTAAATCTTAGTTTGAGATAAAACTGGTTCTCCATGTTTGAGAAAACACACAAGGTCATGTGATATTTTAGATCTGCACATTTAGTGTAGCTTTCCATGTTCAAAATGCATAAAACCAATAAATCTAGAAAATTTTACTTAAAGAAAAAGGAAAAACAACAATGTGGGCTAGATCTGGGTGAAGATGGGACGCACGGCGCCAGCCGGGCCAACTCGCGGGCGAGCGCGTGGGGTAAGCGGCCGTTTGAACCTACCGAATGGAGACCATCTTCCAGTGACGGGGAGGCCGCGAAGGGGTACGGGGGCCTTCGGCCCGTTCTATTAGAGAGAGAGATGGTTCGCTGTCGTCGTCCACGCAGTGTCAAAGACAAGGGCAGAAACAATAGGGAGGAGCGGGGAGGCACGGGGAGGTCTTGCCGATGGCGAAGAGGATCTGTCGAACGCGTAGGTCGACGTGGCTAAGGGAGATAGTCCTAGGATGGGCGGCAACCGTGGGTTCCGCGTCGGGAGGGTGCTTGCGTGATGCCCCCCATTGCGAGCTCCGAGTCGGAGCTCGGTGGGGAGGCTAGTAGAGGTGGTCCTAGATCAAAATAAGAGCAGGGTTAGATAGAGAGGAGGAGGGCATCATGGCCTGGGGACATGTAGAGAGAGGGGAGCAAGGGATAGGGGTCTTGCTCTTATTCTTGGCGATGGCCGAGGAGGAGAGATCTCCTTCTCCAGGAGCATGCATAGGCAGGGGAGAGCTCTAGGGCTCGGGGTAGGTAGGTGACGGGTGAAGGGGGTGAATGAGGCAAAGGGAGAGTGTTGTGCTAGTTTGTTGCCTTATAAATGATAGATGGAGGCTCATGGTGGAATTTTTCCATGAGGAGCAAGGGAGAGGGGGAGAAACCAGGGTTGTCCTTGCTTTGGGTGTGTGGGAAGGAGGGGTGGATCGTTTCTGGTTTGATTTAGGGAAGCGAGGGTGAGTGGTAGCTTCCAAGACATTGAAGCGGACAAGACTAGATATATCAATATGTTTTCTTTTCTTCCAATAGCTAGGAGACAAGGTTTTGGGTTTCTACGGTGCTTGCTACAATGTAGCTCGACCAGGGGTATGAAGTGTGCTGTACCAGCTTGGTGGATTAGGTTAGGGTAGGTCTTGTGGGTTTTTGATTTGTGGATTTTCTTAGTTTGCAATTTTGATCAAAGAAATGGTTATGAAGGAAGTCTACATATTATATTGGGTGAGCTGGGGAAAAAGGTACTGGTATGTAGATAGGGTAAATGCATATCTCTAGGGATTGTTTGGGATTTTTCAAAGGATCTAAAGTCCAATTATACTCATTTATTTAAAAAGTGCTGAATTGATTTTCAGATGCTCATTTGATATTTTTGCATTGTACTAGGTTGGGTTTTCATGTGAAATGGTCTAGAATACCATGTTACAGTTTGGAGAATTTTCCTAGGATTTCTTGAGGTAGAAGACTATTTTTAAGCTATTATTTCTTGTTTATGCCATTTAAAAAGGGGAAAAAGTAATTATTAAAGCATCTCAAAAATAATATTTATTTTTGATATGGGAATATAGGATATTATATATAGGCCTCAAGGGTTCCTTGATTTGGAAAAGTAGTTTGTGGAAAAATAAACTTTCCTTTATAAGAGAGGTTTTTAGGATTTTGTAATGGATGGGAATTAAATAGATTTAGGGCCAAAATAATTATGGAATTTATTTTTTACATGATTATAGCACAAGTGGATGATTTCTACTTGAGTTACACATCATTAGAAACCATGGGGTTTTGAATAAGAAACTTGGTTTTGGAAGAAAACAAGGATTGGATGATCTAGGGCATCAATATTTTTATGCCACCTAAACCTTGTTAGATTAGTGAGCTCAGAGCTCACCTAGATGAAAAGGATGGATGGATATACCAAGTTATGTAAATGACTAATGTACCAAGAATAGGGCTTGTTTTTATTTGAGGTGGTATAGGAGTAGAGGCAAACTTTGTTGAAAATAAGGCCGCCATTGCAGATTTTCATGTGGCCTCATAAACCATGTGGGTTTAAGAACAAAAAGGATCCAGTTGAAACAAGGGAATTGGGGGTTAATAGACCATGGTTATAAGATCACCACCATGCAAATAGTTGGTCAAAATAAGATAACATGGGGAAGTGAGCTTCCATCAAAGTAGGCATGTTGACTAGATTTGCAGAAAAGATTATTTTCTTGCCTAAAAAACGACCAAGAACAAGTGGGTTAACGATGATATAGCCAAGTGCAAGAGCGGGCCTTGGTATTCCTTATGATAGTATACAATATGGTTCAAGTGAATTTCCAAAAAGGTACAAGGGTTTAGAAAGGGAGGGACTCAAAGATGGGATGTTGATAGCTTTTCCAGACTTAGCTATTTTGGAAGATTTAGGGTTTTACACTATAATAGAAGAGTAGATGATTTTGAGAGAATGCTAGGTTCCAAACTCATGATGTGTTTATTGACTATAAGACATCCATTATTGTAGTTGGTCTTCATTGCCTTGGATGTTGATAGAAAGGATTGCCTCTAGATTGATCTGGTTAAGAGGGGAGATGGCGACTCTAGTGACTAGATATCAGATGAAAGCTTATAGGACTTTCTTAGGATTTGTGATCTTGATTTACCTTGATCTTAAAGGATTATCTCCTATGGTGGCTCATGCTACTTCCTAAACAATCAAGTCAATCGGCAGATCAAAGTAGTTCATCAAACATTAGATCATGGCAATTCACCTTAACAGCTTCACAAGCTGCTACTGAGGTTACCACCAAGCATAGCTTGATATAACAATGGGCATTTTGAAATCTTGAGTATTTTGAAGAAAGATAATAGTCTCTTGGTATTTATACCAAGAATAGAGTTCAAAAGGTTTTGGCAAAACTAGAGGTAAGAGTAGTTGAGAGTCCTGTCTTGAAAATATAAGGATATTATATCATATAGATCTCCATAGTTTTGTTAAAGAGAAGCTAAGAAATATTTTTTGTAAAAATGACATCTTGTCTCGGGTTTTGAAATGCCAGAACATTTGAGAATATGTAAAATGAGCCAAGACATATGTTTTGTTAAGTAACTTTTGTCAAAAGAGGTTGAGGTAAGAAGTATATCATCAACTACACATTCAGATGCAAAAGCACAAAAAACAAGAAAGCAAGCAACCATTGTACTACTTAACAGGAAAAAGATTTTGTTCCCCAGATTTTTTGCATTATAGATAATAATACGAGTTTATGAAATTGGGATGTTACAAGATGGAGAACCCATAGCCAACACAGATGCGGAGAATCCTTTCCCAGCTATTTAAAAAGGCGGATGATAAGATGTTGCTTGAGCTAAGGCTAGCAGATAGAGGCACAAATCTACATTTTTATAAATCAAGGTTGAAGAAAATTAGAAAATAAATGGAATGCAAGCATGTTTGGTTCATGATAATGATTACTATGGAATTAACTTTAGGATGTTTTTTATTTTTGTTCTTGAAAGTTGTGGATATAATGTTTGAGTTGTGGATGTACACTTCTCTTAGATTTAAATGGAGTTTCATGCTAATTATCAGAACTTCTAAGAAGAAATGATCATCAGTAACTGCGAAGAATGATCTTTTGTTGGTTGTTTAGTTATCTAGCTAGCTATTCAGTTATGTTCTATAATAAGCGCAACTTCTATAATAAGTCATAGAAGAATCCTCATGAAGAGTGGTTGTTATTGATCAATCAAGGAATATAATAATATGTCTTCTTGGCTAAGTGTTTTAACCATTACATCAACCTTGCTAGATTTACAAAGAGATCCATGTCAAAACCTTGAGAAACACCAACCATCATATATGTTTGAGATTCAGATTTGGTTAGGTGAGATGATACTTCAGAGTCAACATGTACGAATAAAAAGTTTGTAACATTTACACAGAGGTAATGTCACTAGATTCTCAAGATATGTACTATAGTGTTACACTCCAAACAATGAGATAGATTGATAGACCCATGTATTGACAATTTGTCGAAAGACAACATCACTACATAAAGTAATTGCAATAAAATACACATGTATCCTTACGGAAAGGAAAATAACTCTTCTCGAATCCACAAAGACATCTTTCAACAATTGCACGTGAACCATAGAAGGTTACTTCTACCATCTAGAACACATACTTCGGAATGACTCGAAGATGTTTCTCAAAAGTCTCCAACATTAATGCCTAATGTTACATATGAATCTAATCTAGCATGAAGAAAATAAGGATGTCATCAATGGGATCAACATCAAACTTATAGAGACACTCCAACAAGATGGACTCACATGTGGTATGAACAAGCCAAAAGTATTGGTCGGACCATAGGACATGAGAGTGAAACATCACGAGTAGCAACATCATCAACATAGTCTTTGAAACTGAGTTTGATTTGACGACAGCCCAAATCAAATCAATGGAGGGGAAGATAACATATCCATAGAGGAGATACTATTTTTTTAACACAAACAAAACTAGACATCCCTTTAAAAAAGAATAGAGTCGGATAGAACTTTTGTCTTGCAACTCTCCAAGTTGTTGTTTAAGCTCGACCAACTAGTTCAGGGGTATCTAGTACAGATCCTTGGAGAAAAGAGAAGTTCAGAGAACTTACTTGCTCAAGAACTTGACTTCACAGTCATGTGGCAATCATGGCGATACTTCTAGTAAGACATCTAGACTATCACGAACCGACGATATGTCACTTGGTTCCAGAGGTAACTTGCTTCGTAAGGCAAAAGGACATAGTATTAGAGCTTTGGCATGAGCCTAATTCTTGGACTGAGGGAATGCACCAGAATAGCGGACTTGGTAGCTCAATAATCCTTTTGTTAGGGATAGGATTACCCAATCACGCTAAAAATTACACAAATGTCCTTAGGTTCAAAACAATAAGAATTGCTAAGAATCTTAGATAGCCACATTATTATGCACACAGATCACTCACGAGCATGAATAGCTTAGAGGAACGGTGGATAAGATGTGTAAAGTATCACTTCACTAAGAAGGTCACAGAATCTTACTACGACCTCTTAGTATAAAAAGGGTGTGATACTTGAAGCTAGAACATAAAGAAGATAATCATTGCCTCTTGATCTATAGATTACAATGCTTTTACCTGGTCCTAGATATGACAAGGTACTGGAGTTTATTTCTCCTGACATCCCAAAATGGTTTGTCATGATGGACCACAGTAGTATCTTCCATCAGAAGACACCAATACACATTTACTACTTGGCTACCAACTAGTAGGCAACGGTCGGTGTTGGGGATATTCTATATGGGTATCCTCATAGCATGTCTCTTATCCGGATAACCTGGGTGGACCACAGTTGGCAGCATGGCCCATGGCCTGCTAGGCGGCCTAGTTATATGGATCCAGAAGGGAGTCCCATGCCGGATAAAGGAAGGCTACGGTGCAGTCACCAGCGTACCCAGAGCCTTGGAGTACAAGACACGCTAGACTAGTAATAGACGGTGTAGGACTCTGTAACCTGTCCGGCTAGGACTTGTCCCTGTAACCCTAGGACCTGGCGACTATATAAGTCGGGCCTATGGGAGCCTTTAGGGCACAACTTCACATAACCTCGCACAGCGAACCTATCTCTGTAACTCGGTGTATTGCCATTATAGTGATTTATAGCAGGAGTAGGATTCCGCCACCGTTGTGGGATCTGAACCTGGGTAAGCTGTGTTACCTCATACCCGTCAACCGTCCGCCTCCCCCCACATCTCTAAACACGCACTGTGAGGACCTATCCATGGCGTACTCGTCGGCAATACCATGACAGTTGGCGCCCACCGTGAGGCAAGAGGCGCTTCAGGCTCTTCGGCGAGCGAGGACCAAGATCTTCACGAGAATCGGCGAAACCATACCCATCGGTCGCGTTCTCTTCTCCGGCAATGTCCCGATCGTCCCTCCCGACTAGTTCCCTAGGAGTCGGAGGAGCATCAAGACCCGCACGGACTGCCTACGGGCAGGATACGTTCGCGGAAGGATCGATGTCAAATCTCTCTTCGGAGTTTGCCGGCAAAGATCAGAAAAATTCAAGGCCCACCCAAACCACCCTTGTGCAAGATATAAAGGTGGAAGATCACTGCAAGTCCGCCGGCTTTGTACGTGCGTCTGGACAACAGAGATCCAAGTTCGTCGGCATGGTAAACATCTTCGATCTGGCGCGTTGCGTTCAGAGAGAGGGTGAAAACACCTGCGATTACCTTGCCAGGTGGCTCCGTATACGGGCCGACCTGGCACATTACCCCAATGGTGATGCCATGTATCACTTTGTGGAAGGACTGGACCATGGCACGCTTCTCCAGCATTCTCTAAGGCGGCAACAAGCTTCAGGATGCCTCACCTTCGAAAGCATGGTGAACACCGTCAACATCTACGCGGAGGCCGAGGGGGAAGCTCAGGCGGATCTCGTGCTCATTGGCGGAGCGCCGCCACCTCAGCAACCGCCACTACCGCCTCTGGCCGGCATTGCCGCAGTTGCACAACCACCTCCAGTCATCGTCGCTGCTATCGCACCTCCACCCCCCGTCATCGAGGAAGTCCTAGAACCCTCTGACTCTGTGATTGATGCGCTCTACGCCGACTTCAGTGCAGATTCAGAGGAGATAGACTTTAGTCCAAAAGAGCTAGACTCCGCCATGTAGGAGATGGAGGTGGAGTACACGCGCGACGAGCAAGCCAACAACGCCGTCACGTCTCGATAAGTGTTCCTCACCATCGGGACGGCGATGGATGAAGATCATCCTGGCCGAGCTCCGCCTACAGCTCTAGACAAAGGGAAGGGACCACCTGTTGCTGCCGACAATGATCACGCAAAGGTCATGCCCCCTCCGCCTAACCCAGTGCAACAGCCGTAGGAACTCGGCACCAGTCCGAGCAATAACAGCAGCGAAAACATGCCACCTCCGGCATCTATGTCTGCTGCTGCCCAAGTCACTCCAGCTGATAGAGTGATGTACTGCAATCTCCTCATCAAGCCACTGATCATAGCTCATATCCAGAACATGACCCAGCTTGACGAGAAGCGCTAGAAGCTGCTGGAGGAAGCGCAGGCCATCGCGGAGGAAGGCGCTAAGCTAGATCGAGATCTGGTCAACGCGCAGAAATCCATAGAGAAAGCTAGAGCAATGGAGGCCGAGTACAAGACTCTGCTGCAACAGCAGAAGGCCAAAAAAGCTCCGGCTCGCATCATCAACGATCCTGGTGTACAGCGAAACCTAGGATGGGCTCCCCCGAAGCCGGCACAGGCCAAACCATAAATTGATAGTGAAGGCAGGCAGGTGATGCCCACTCCTCTCCTCAACCTTGCCATCGCCAAGACCCTTCTGGAGTAGGATAGATCGCCTGACGCGGTGGACCAGGTCTATTACCTAGTGTCCAAGGCGGTAAAACAACAGGAAAAGGCCACCTCTCAAAGGCTTGAGTCTGAACCAGCGTTCTACCAGTCTAGCCAGCATAAGCCGCCAAGGGACATATCTCCTCTTGATGTCGGGTCCCAGACGGGTTCATCAGAACGAAGACAGAGGGATGCGCGCAACTGGAAGGATACTATCCCCATATCCTCCAACCATGGAGAAAAGGCCCAACCTCGTCGCGCATCGCCGCTGCCTCGCTCCCCCCGACATCGCGAAGACCCCAAGGCTCACCGTCGTACGGATATGCCCCTGCCAAGGCAGAGCGTCATCGTCATCCGCGACAATGCGGAGCAGACCCGTCATGATGGAGAGCGCAACCAGGGACACAAGAGCAGGTCGCGCCATGACCCTCCGCGTCCGACAAGCAACCGCGATAGGCATGAGGCGTCGCAGGAGGGTAATAGAAAGAAGGCTAACCCACCGCCACGTCTGCCTCTATCACCACCTAGCAGTCACCACGGCGGAGGAGGCCCGTGTCATTCACGCATCCCATCCCCTGTTGACAATGAGAAAAGAAACCCGGAGCCATACGATGCACGTTCGCGGATCGATAAGATCTATGAGGCCCGGGAAGGACCATTCCTGGGACCACGTTGCTTTGGACCTGCGATACGGTCCGCAACTTACCCCAAAGGTTTCCGGGTTGACAAGACCATCAAGCCCTATGACAGCACCACTAAGCCAGCTACATGTTTGCAGGATTACGACAACGCGGTAGAGATCGCCGGGGGTAACCCCAATGTTGCCGACAAGTACCTCCCATTGATGTTGGCGGGCATAGCCCGTCAATGCATTGATGACTTGCCAGAGAAGTCCATCTGCAATTGGTTGGACATGCAAAAAGCGTTCACCAAGAACTTCGAGGGTATGTACAAACGTCCCTGCACTGTTGGCGATCTACAGCGGTGTGTGCAAGAGAAAGATGAGACATCTCGCGCTTACCTCTCCCGCTGGCTAGATATGAAAAATTCCCGTGCAGGAGTGCACGCTCAGACCGCCATGGCCGCCTTCATTGATGGGTTGGAAAGGGGAACGTTGCTCCGACATAAGCTGAAGCGCTTGCAGGACAATCACTAGCTTGACTTGAACCAGATGATTCAGTTGGCTAGTGAGTTCGCAGCTGTCGATGATGATGCTCGCGGCTCTCTGCCGACAACAGCCATTCCAACTCAAGCTCGGAGGAACAGCCGCACAAAGCAGAAAACCGCTCCAGAAGAAAAGCAAACTCCCGACATGGTCGCCATGACGTTTGCAGGACGAGGTGATGCCGGACAACGTGGCCGAGGACGGGGAGCTGGTCGTGGGCAGCAGCGAGGAAGTGAAACTACCTCGGCAGCGCTCCGCGGTCCCCAAACCTACGAAGAGTGCACGATATGTCGTGCCTCATACACCTCGATGTCAACGGCAAGGACACCCATACCAATCGACACTGCAAGTTCATCAACGACCTCAAGGAGGATCCGGAGTCCGGCTACAAGCAAAGTCGGAAGAACAGACCGCGAGGCAAGGGCAAGGGGAAGAATAAGGAGGAGGAGTCCAAGGATTCAAGTGACATGGACGAGGATGTTGACCCCAAGCACTCCGCCAGGAGAGACAGCAAAGGCAAGAACCCCTTTGATAAGAAGGTGGCAGTTTTCCACACTTTCCTTGGCACCCCCACCGTCCGACAACAGAAGACCTCTATGAGGATACTGATGGCCCCTCTACCCCCAGTTCCCCACTACCTGCGCTGGTCGGAGATTCCAATTACTTGGGACAGGAAGGATCACCCAGACCTTATCCCTACTGAGAAAAATAAGCCATGGTCATCATCCCTTTGATTGATGGCACTGAGTTCACCAAATGTATGGTGGATAGTGGAAGCAGCATCAACATCATGTATCTGGATACACTGCAGAAGATGAACTTGATGGAGGCAAACCTAAGGCGGACCAACACCATCTTCCACGGCGTAGTTCCTGATCGAGAGGCTCGGTCCCTTGGGTGCATCACACTTCAGGTTGCCTTTAGCGATGTTAATAATTACCGCCAAGAGCGCATGACCTTTGAGGTGGTCCCCTTCAAGAGCGTGTACGACGTCATATTCGGCCGCGACATATTCCACACCTTCATGGACAAGCCATCCTTCGTATACAACAAACTCAAGATACCCGGACCAAACGGTGTCATCACCGTATCCGGAAGCTTTACCAAAGATAGGGACTGTGAGATTAATGAAGCAGCCTACGCGGAAGCGGTCCTCTACAGTGAAGAATTCAAGGAGATCCAGAGCAAGGTCGATGACTCAGAGATGCCCGCGTCGAAGAAACAGATTTCCGACTCCGCTCCAGCATTCAAGGCTGCCATCGAGACCAAGCCGGTGGAACTTGTGGTAGGCGATGCCTCCAAGACCACCGCCATTGGGACGAACCTAGATCCCAAATAGGAAAGCGCGCTTGTCGAGTTCATCCGTGAGAATAGGGACATCTTTGCCTGGCAGCCTGCCGACATGAAAGGTGTACCTAGGGAACTTGCCGAGCACAGCTTAAACATTGATCCAAAATGCAAACCAGTGAAGCAACCTCTACGACGCTTTGGAGATGAGAATAGACGCGCCATAGGCAAAGAGATAGCTCGGATACTTAAGGCTTGTTTTATCCGAGGAGTCCTTCACACCCAATGGGTGGCCAATACTGTACTTGTCCCCAAAAAGGGAACCAATGAATTAAGAATGTGCGTTGATTACACCGGCTTGAACAAAGCATGCCCCAAAGATCTGTTTGCTTTGCCTTGCATTGACCAAGTCATTGACTCGACGGCTGGCTCAGAACTTTTGTGTTTTCTCGATGCATACTCAGGATACCACCAGATCAAGATGAGGAAGTCGGACCAATTGGCCTATTCGTTCACTACTCCACACGACACATTTTGCTATGTTACGATGCCCTTTGGGCTGAAAAACGTAGGTGCTACGTACCAGCGGACAATGCAACGTTGCCTACATGATCAAATTGGTCGGAACGTTCACGCCTATGTGGACGATATAGCGGTGAAGTCTAAAAAGTCAAATGACTTAATCTCCGACTTAAAAGAAACCTTTGATAATCTCCGGAAATAAAACATGATGCTTAACCCTAAGAAGTGCATCTCCGGGGTTCCAGCCGGCAAATTGTTGGGCTTCATCGTTTCCCAGCGCGGAATCGAGGTCAATCCGGAGAAAATCAAGGCCATCTTAAACATAAACCGTCCGACATGCCTAAAGGACATACAACGACTAACATGTTGTGTTGCAGAAGTTAGTCGGTTCGTCAACCGACTTGGAGAGAAGGCTCTGCCGTTGTACAAGTTGCTGAAGAAGGCGGACAAATTCACGTGGACGAACGAAGCACATGCAGCATTGAAGCAGCTCAAGGAGATTCTTTCCTCAGCGCCCATCCTTGCAGCACCCGAGCCTGGAGAGCCCATGTTAATTTACATGGCGGCAACCAACCGGGTAATCAGCATCGTCGTCGTGGTAGAGCGGAAGGAACCAGGCTATGAGCACGGAGTTCAACGACCAGTTTACTATGTAAGCGAGGTCTTGAACAAAATCCAAGCAGCGTTACCCGCACTACCAGAAGATAGCTTATGGAGTATTCCTTGCTTCAGGGAAGCTGAGGCATTACTTTTAGGAGCACCCAATCACAGTGGTGAGAAAGACTCCACTGTCCGACATTATCAACAACAGCGATGCTACGGGAAGGGTCACGAAGTGGGGCATTGAACTTGCCGCCTTCGAGATCACCTATAAGATACGCGACGCTATCAAGTCACAAGCCTTGGCGGATTTTATTGCAGATTGGACGGAGATGCCAGATGCTACTCCGTTGCCGAAACCAGAGTACTGGGTGATGCACTTTGACGGATCAGAGCTGCTCAACGGCTCGGTGGCTGGTGTACTGCTACAGTCACCAACTAGGGACAAGCTACACTACGTTCTGCAGATCCACTTCGAGGCTACGAACAACATGGTGGAGTATGGAGCACTCATTCACGGATTACGCGTAGCCAAGGATATTGGCATCAAGCGCATAGTTTGCTGTGGAGATTCCGACTTGGTTGCCCAGCAGGTGGCCGGCAGCTGGAATGCGCGGAACCCTATGATGGCGGCATATCGAGACGAAGTGGACGAGATAGCCAAGAGCTTCTTGGGCTACGAGGTCAAGTATGTAGCTAGGGAGCAAAACGAGGCGGCTGATCTGCTGTCTAAGCTTGGATCAGGGCGCAAACAAATTCCGCCAGGAGTTTTCCTAGAGCATCTACAGATACCATCCGTAAAGGGAGTAGACATCGACAACCCGGATAGAGCTGACTCTTTCGTCCACATGGTGGCAAAGGTCCCCCCGGCTTGGACAAAACCGTTCATGGAATATCTCGAACACGGAACTTTTCCCGACGACGAGGTCAAAAGACGGCAAATAGTATGTCGAGCGAAGGGCTATACCATAATCAATGGACAACTCTACAAATGGAGCACTACCGGTGTACACCTTAAGTTTGTTTCCCAGCAAGAAGGTATTGAAATCCTACGCGAAATCCATCTCGTAGATTGCAGGCATCACGCCGCTCCTTGATAGTTGGTCGCGAAAGCCTTCCGGCAAGGATTATACTGGATGACCGCGAAGGCAGACGCCGACAAGCTGGTTGAGACATGCATGGGATGCTAGTATTATGCCCGACAACCACATGTTCCTGCTGAAGAATTGCGAACAATACCAATAACTTGGCCGTTTGTAGTCTCGGGGCTAGACATGGTGGGACCGTTACAGATGGCACCATGTGGGTTTACGCATCTGCTAGTAGCGGTTGATAAATTCACTAAATGGATAGAAGCTAAACCCATTAGAAACCTTGATGGGGCAACTTCCCTCAGGTTTGTTCGGGATCTAGTGGTGAGATTTGGTCGCCCACATAGCATTATCACAGAACAACGGTAGCAACTTATCACTCGGAGAAGTGCAAGCATATTGTTGGGAGAAGGGCATCCGACTTGACCTTGCATCTGTGGCACATCCACAATCCAATGGTCAGGTTGAGCGAGCCAATGGATTAATTCTGCAGGGAATAAATCCACGTCTTGAGGAACCGCTGCATAGAGCAGCTGGAGCCTGGGCGGAAGAATTGCCATCTGTGCTGTGGAGTTTACGAACTACACCCAACATATCTACCGGCTACACCCCTTACTTCATGGTATATGGAGAAGAAGCCATCCTGCCTTCCGACATACTTCACGATGCACCAAGGGTTGCCGCCTACGATGAACATGACGCTGAAGAATCCAGACGCCTAGATGTGAACCTTCTTGAGGAGGAGCGCGTTTTGGTATGCCAAAGATCCACCATCTACCAGCAGAAGCTATACAGCTACCATAGTCTCCGTGTTAGGCGTCGCTTGTTTAAAGAGGGGGATCTGGTGCTCCGACTTAAGCAGAAGAAGTCACACAAATTATCCCCGCCATGGAAAGGACCGTTCATCATAAGTAAGGCGCTACTCAATGGGTCTTACTACCTCGTTGACAATCGTGAACTGAAGGATAGACCCAACGAGGATCATAAGCGTAAGCGACGTGACCCGGATGATGACTACCCGGAGCTTGATCGGCCATGGAACATAGCACAACTACGTCCTTTCTACACTTAGAATTTTTTATCTAAGTGTGTACTTCTTATATGATCAATGAAATAAAGCTCTTTGGTTCAATCATATTTTTGAGTCTTTTACCTCCTTTAGTGTTCATTTTTGGATCATATAAAACTTTTATGCACAAGCTTTGCAATTGCACTTGTGAAAATTCCGCCTACTAGCGTTAGCTTAAGTTTTCTGGTCTACACGTTCTTTGTCGTTTTTATGTGGATTCTAGAGTAGTGAATTTTGGCACTTATTGTCGGCGATTTTGTGCTTAGGTTATTGATGGTGCCATTGGGCATCATCACCTGAGCGCATGGTTCCGACAACGAGTCTTCCGACTCACGAAAAGTCAGGCATAAGAACTGAAGTAATGGATAAGCCAGCACTTGCTTAAAAATAAATACATGCTGGAACTAGTTCTTAAGTAGCAGGACACACACCATTGTTTTCCGCCTTAAGTTAACACATAGTTTTTTCCGCATACACATTACGGAGGAAACAAATATTACAAATTGTTTTTTATTTCTCTAGCGCAGGCGACTTGGAAGCAACATCATCGGTAGTAGGAGAGTCACCCTCGAAGTTGGCAGTGTTGAGGGACTCGGAAGAGCTTTGGTTGCCGCCATCGATGGTCTTCATTGGCACGAAAACATTAACGTTGACCAACTCGGTGACTCTGGTGTCATAACCCGCGAGTGACGCTAGGATAGATTCGTGGTTTATCTTTTGGCCTTCGTAATCTACGTCAGGGATACCAGAGGTTACCCTGTCGATGTCGGCATTCTCGTAATGTGCCTTGACCATGGATAGCGCCATCCTTGCACCGGCCCGTGCACATGAAGCTTTCCAGCTTGTGATACGCTCGGGGGCTCGGCACAGGATCTCTGAGAACTTCGCCATAGAGTCCGGTGCCTTGATATTGATCTAGAGGGGCTTGGCATTCTCTTTGGCCTACGCAATGGCGGTGTTGATGAAGTTGCCAACAAGGACCATGCATTCCTTTGGCGGAGGAGGCGACCGTCTTAAACCCATAGGAGCTGCGAATTCCCGACAAAGGAGCGTATGAGTTCAAAAATTCAGAGTATCTAGACTACAGAAATCCAAGACGGAGAATCACTTACTGAAGATGCTGGCCTCACCCTGCCAGAGAGGCTCTGCCATGGAGTCCCGTTCTTGTTGGAGGAGCTTGTACGCTTCATGATGGCGTTGATTTTGCTCATCAGTAGCTTTCTTCTGCTCTTTCAGGATAGCGATTTCCTCCTTCAAGCGGTTCATCTCCTCGTTTGCGGAGTCCTGCAGGACTTTCATTGATTCTTCATGCATCTTCAGCATGTCCTTCCTCTCTTGCTTGAGGATCTTGTTTTCGCTATCCAGCTGCCGAATGTGCTTGGATTGCTCGACAATATCCTTAGCCTTGGAAATGATTTCTGCAAGTCGAAGAAAAAGACCAGTACACAGTGAGTACTCAAAGAATACACAATATTAAGTCGGAATACGAAAAAGAAAGGAAAAACAGACGCTTGCTCTTGATGATCTGTTCCTTCAAGAAGGCAGTTTTACCCTTTTCGACTTCAAAGTCCACGCGCATCTTTTGGTACCTGTCGTTGGCCATGCCGCTCCTAGCATTCTCATTCTATGGAAAGAATAAAGTTAAACGTTGTTTGGTTTACTTGGAGCATCTAGCCAGAAAATTTCCACCTAGACGCTCGGGGGCTACAACGAGAGTTTTTAACTTAGCAATATGCTTAGTGTTTCTTTAAGCATCTAGTCGGAACTAATTCAGTTTTTGATTAGAAGCTTGGGGGCTACAGTATAAAGTTTTTAACACGGATGTATGCTTAGCTTCTCTTTAAGCATCTAGTCGGAACTATTTCAGTTACAACTAGAAGCTTGGGGGCTACAGTATTGAAATTTATAAACACTGCGTATAATACTCTTAAAGCATCTAGTCGGAATAATTCATTCCACCAATATGCTTGGGGGCTATAGTGAGAAGTTTTCGAGCTTAGTTACTCTTAGAGCATTTAGTTGCAAAGACGTATGGTTTCCCATCTAAATCCTCGGGGGATACAGTGGGATACTCATATGAAATGCAAAAAGGCAAATATAACTTAAAAGTGCAATGATCTTGAGGTTGGTAGCACTCTCAGCCAGCAGCTTGCCGAAGGATACACTGTTTCCTTGCAAGATCTCTGCTTGCCGGAGAAGCTCCTCTAGACCGCACGTCGGAGATGTCGGCGCCGCACCAGCAACCAGAGAAATGCTACCCGGTGTAAGTACCGGATAGACTATCTTCGGAAACTCTATGGTTTTCTTGGGTGCGGGAGCGCCGCCTTCGGCAGAATTACCAACTTCCACCACCGCCTTACCGCTACCGATGGCATCCTTAGCCGGAGCTTCAGCCATTTGGTTTGCGGAACTCTCCTACGTCGCCTGTTCGACGACAACAGAAAGCTCGGTAGAGGCACCTGAGTCCACTTCCATGGCGGAAGGGCCAGCTATTTCCTTGGCTTGAGAGCTTGTCGCAGCGGAGGAAGGCTTGACGATGGGAGTGACAGGGGCGATGGCGGGAGATGCGCCGCGATGCAGCATATCCTTGATGGTTCTACAAGCCCCCGAAGTTTTGGATGTCTTCTTCAAGCTGTTCGTGGCTTTCTTCCTAAAACATGCAAAATGCATAAGTACGGGAATAAGACAGACAAATGGACAATGTCAGAGGGAAAGAAGCTTACACAAGAGGGGGTGCTTTAGCAAAAGGGATCATGTAACCTTTCTTTTCTCCCCCTCCAAGGCGGCGGTAGTCTTTTTGGAGGCTCCACCCTCCGTCTTCTTCTTCTTGCCTCCTTCGGCAGCGTCAGAGGTAGATCTCTTCCGCTTTCGCACCAACGGAGCATCGTCGTCGGACACGACGGTGAATTCCTTAATCTTTGGATCATAGATTTAAGGAGCCATGCTGTCCTCATCTATGTCGCTGAGCTATTAAGTGAAGAACCACCATGTTAGATGAGATGGTAATGGCTAGACATAAGAACCGGAGTATATGTCATAGACAGAAAAATAAACAGGTACCTTTGGGCACTTTCTCTCTACAAACATGTCATAGGTTATGGCGAAGCCGCTCTTCTTGTCCTTCACCTTGACAATGTCCTTGAGGTGAAGCTTGATGGAGTCGCTCGAGAAGTTATCCTCGGAGATGCGGATGTTATCCCTTCTATCGTTGGAATCCTCGTGCATCAGCTTCAAGCGGTGCTGCAGAGGCTGGATCCGCCTGATGAACCAGCACATGGATAGGTCCAATCTGGTCAAACCCGTCTCTAAGAACCACTCTATCCGCCTTATAGGGCGGGAAGCATTGTTACCGGAGGGAAGGGAGGCCTAGCATCTCCATGTCGAGGCTTTGGTGGCTGCTCTATCGACAAAGTCCGGGTACGTAACTTCTCAGCCAGCCAGATTGATATCTGGGCCATAGAAGTACGTCTACTGCCAATTCTTGCAGGACTCATGGCCGACGATGTCGGGGAAGTGCCGGCCAGGTCGGATCTTGAAGCTAATGGTGCCACAATTTCTAAGTTCGTCCTTGCTGGCTCCGGCTTCGCGCTTGACGGTGAAGAAATATATGAAGAGATCTAGCCTAGGCCTAATCCCTAGATAACCCTTGCAAAGCGCCGCGTAGTTGCTAAGCGCTAAGATTCTATTGGGGAGAAGTTTTGTGGCTGTACTCGGTAATGATTTAGAATAGCAAGGAAGAAGTTAGAGATGGGCTAGGAGACGCCGCGTACCATAGATGCTTTGGGGTACACCTTTTCTCCGTCTTGGGGAGAAGGTGTGACCTCGCCGGCCGGTGCCGCCCGCCAGGCGAGCCCCTCTATCGCGGGGAGGTAGCCCTCCTTGATCAGCTCTTTCATGTCGCGGTTCGTGATGTCCGAACCACGCCAATCGCCCTTGTGCGAATCATACTCATCCTCCAGCAGCTCTAGCTCCGCTGAATTATGGTCGCCGCCGGTGGATTCGACCACCGCAGACTTGGGAATGACCAGGCCCTCCGGGGGCACGACGACGGAGCTCGCTGGCTTTGCCGCGGATTCGCCCGACGCTTCCATAGAAGGGGAGGAGCTGCTACTAGCCATTGGATGCGTTCGGAGGTGACTGGTGAGATTGGGAGTTAGGGTTTTTCGTGTGAGGCACAGAGAGCTCGAGGAGACGCTTGCCTGAGGAAGAAGAAGATGCAGGGGAGAATGAGGTGAAAAAGTAATTTTTCCACCGCAGTTACTATTTATGGTCTCTGGTATCAAGATTCGTGCAGCTTGATCGAATGGTTGCCGCGTAGACGACGTGTGCGTAGACGTGCGTGGGAATTTCGCCACATACCAACCGTTGCCGCCAACGGTTCGTATCGCTCGCCGGGAAAAGTGGACATGATTGCGTTCTCTCCATGTGTGTTTTACGAGGCGTTGCTGACCTATGTCTACGTCGCCCTACCTGTCATAGGCAGATGAAACATCACATCAGAAGATTCCGACATGGATGGATCCAGTCCGGCTACAGAAGAGTACGATGGAAGATTCGGCAATTCTCCGACATACTAATTGAAGACAGATAAATCCTTGCAGGGTTCTTTGGGAGGACTACAAGATGTTGCTTGACGATTTGCCGACATCCATTTAGACGGAGCATTCAATGTGAAGAGGCAAGACGGCGCAAGATCTCGGAGTTCTCCGGGGGCTACTGTTGGGGATATGCTATATGGGAATCCTCATAGCATGTCTCTTATCCGGATAACCCGGGTGGCCCAGAGTTGGTAGCATGGCCCATGGCCTGTTGGGCAGCCCAGTTAGATGGATCTAGAAGGGAGGCCCGTGCCGGATAAAGGAAGGCTACGGTGGAGTCACCAGCGTACCCGGAGCCTTGGAGTACAAGACACGCTAGACTAGTAATAGATGGTGTAGGACTCTGTAACCTGTCCGGCTAGGACTTTTCCCTGTAACCCTAGGACCTGGCGACTATATAAGTTGGGCCTATGGGAGCCTTTAGGGCACAACTTCACATAACCTCGCATAGCGAACCTATATCTGTAACTCGGCGTATTGCCATTGTAGTGATTTATAGCAGGAGTAGGATTCCGCCACCGTTGTGGGATCTGAACCTGGGTAAGCTGTGTTACCTCGTACCCTTCAACCGTCCGCCTTCCCCCACGTCTCTAAACACGCACTATGAGGACCCCTCCATGGCGTACTCATCGCCAATACCATGACAGTCGGCAAACAACAAGGGGGAAGTAACATACTCATAATAGAATCCCAAGATGTGGATGCATAAATTAACTATCTTTAGAACACCAATGCACAAAAAGGGAAAGGTGTGACAGAGACATGAATATAATGCAGGACTATTGAGGAGAACTCGTGTCGTGATCTGTTTGGTTCCATTAAAGAACATATGCCATAGCATGTGGTAGGGGAATTCCTTGGTTGTCACAATTCAATCGCGACAAAGACCACAAGCTTGAAGGCTAGAATTGTAGTACCAGCCATCCTGAGGTAATGTGTGAACATTAACAACATGGGTCAAAGGATTGGATCTTGGGTAGAAGGTTAGCTTCATGTACTAGATTCACAAAACCAGATTCCAGCACAATCAGGGATCTTTGGTTCAAGTCCAAGGGTTAAATCCCAAGAAATAAGTAACTACTGCTTGAGTGACACAATGTGCACTACAAGGTAGTGATCACAAGAAAGCTTCTAAAAGAAGAAACGAATTTTGAAGTACCCAAGTAAATAAAAAGGAGGTACATGAGGCGAAAGGAAACCTCGAAGCTTAGAGCAGAATAATATGGTGCGTACATTATAATATTGTTGGATATAAGATAGAGAGATCATGATGGAAAGGACTATTTTTTTGAAGGGTGAAACAGTGGGAAAATCCCACTAAATTTTTTGACATAAAAAGGTAATACAAGGTTCAAGGAAAAATATGAAAAATACAAGTTTATGTTATAGAGACTAAGTTTGGGATTGTAGCCATTCTTTAAAGCTTCCAGCATGCTTCTTCTTCATTTTGTGACTTATGATTCTATGTTCTTCTAGGTAGATGGCTTTGTAACTGTAGAAGCATGGTCTCAGATTTTTGAAAATGTTATTATTTCTTACTATCCAAATTTCCCAGGAATCCTTGATGATTATTTCCATGAAGAACGGACCTGAAGTTTATCTTTAAGTTTTGAAAATGCTTCGAATATGGAAAGATTCTGCTCCCTTTGTGGGAAAATGAAGTCCTAGCATTGAATAGAAAATGGACAAGTCCAGAACAGATGGATCAAAGTTTCTTCCTGGCTACAATCTTGGCACTACAAGAAATGTTTCCTTCTGCAAAGGCTAGGCCCGTCGGTCGTCGTAGAAGGCGCTTCTTCTGCGAAGAAATTCTCGGCAAAACCATCGCTGATGGAAAAGTTTTTTTCCGGTTTCCTGCCCCTCTAATACGATGAAACTACTAAAAACATGGACAAAGCTCGACGGACACATGGAAGAAGTTAGATTTTCGCTTCCTCGCGATATGTTGACTCGACGAAGTTTTTTTAGTGTGGGTCCCGGACGTCAGTGAATATAGCGGACCAATCTTTTCGATCGCGCCTCCCTATTTTGAACTCGAGAACGTTGTTTGATGCCTCTTCCGTTTAGTCAGGCTGTTGGGTCCCACATGTCTACATCACCTTAGAGGAATCGCGTGTATGATGGAATTTTTCCCTGTTCTAAACTTGATAGCGTTTCTCGATGCATCTACCCTTTAATCAAGCTGCTAGGTCCCACGTATAATCCTCACACTAGAAGAAACATCTGCATGATGGATTTTTTTCCTTGGCTCATGCCTCCTTGATTTGAAATCGACAATATTGATCAATCTATCTGTCGTTAATCAAGCTGATGGGTCCCACATGTCAGCCTCTCATTAGAAGAATTTTGTGTATCATGAATTTTTTTCCTTTGCTCCCGCTACCCTGTTCCAAACTTGATAGTTCTGCTCGATGCATCTACCGTTTAATCACACAGCTAGGCCCCACATGTCATCCTCTCTTTATAAGAAATGTGAGTATGATTGAATATTTTCGTTCACTCGTTCTACCCTTTTCCGAACATGATAGCGCTGCCAGATCATCTACCGTTTAATCACGGTGCAGGGCCCAATGTGTCCTCCTCTCATTAGAAGAAACATGTCTATGATGGAATTTTTGCCCTAGGTCGCGCCTCCGTGTTAACTTGATAGCGTTCCTCACTGCAACAGCCGTTTATTCAGGATGGTGGATGACACATGTCAGCATCTCATTAGAAGAATGTGTGCATGTTGGAAGTTTTCTCGCCCACGCCTTCATGTTCCTAACTTGGCAGCCTTGCTCGATGCATCAGCCGTTTATATAGGCTGGTGGGTCCCATATGTCAGCCTCATAATAGAAGAATCGTGTGTATATGATGGAATTTTTTTCTTCTCTAGTGCTACCCTGTTTAGAACTAGATAGCGTTGCTCGATAAATCTACCGTTTGGTCACGCTGTTGGACCCCACATGTCAGCATCTCATTTGAAGAACCTGTGCATGTTGGAATTTTTTCTCGGTCGCGCCTACCTTATTCGAACTTGGTAATGTTTCTCGATGTAACACCTATATAAGGTTTCTCTAGTGGGTCCCACATGTCAGCCTCTCCGTAAATTAAACGTGTCTATGGTGGGTCCTAGATGTCAATCTCTATTTGAAAGAAACGTGTGTATATTGGACTATTTTTTTGGGTTGTTTCTAGCGTTATGACCTTGGCAACATTGTAGATGCAGCAACTGTTTAACTGGGTACCATATGTCATCCTTATAGAGTAGAAAAAATGTTAATCTATACTCTGTTGCTGGGTCCCACATGTCAGTATTCCCTGTGCAAGAACTGTGTCTATGTTGGGTCCCACATGTCAGCCTTCTCTGTGCAGGAAATGTATCTATGCTGCGTCCCACATGTCAGCGTCTATTTCAGTTAAACGTGTCTATGCTAGGTCCCACATGTCAACCTCTATTTGAATTAAACGTGTATATATATGTTGGACTATTTTTTAGGGTCGAGTTTGTTGTCCTGACCTTGGAAACATTGCTAGATGAAGCGGCAGTTTATCTGGGTTCCAGATGTCATCCTGAGAGTACAGAAAAGATAACTCTATATCAACAAAAAGTTTCTAGGATTCAAAATTGAGACCTCACCAGCGATGAACTGGGTGCCTTGCCACTACGAAAGAAACAACTAATACAATAGAATTGTTTAAATTTACTATTATAACTTAAGGATTTGTGTCCTTAAAAATAGTTTTTTAACCATTTTTATCTCCCATCAAATAATAAGGCGGCGCTTGTGGCTGCTAAACTAAAAACTGCAGGCGCTCTAAAAAAACTTAAAACTGCAGGCAGAGTTATTTAAAAAAAATGAGATATGGGGGGCAATGCGCAAAAGGCAAAATTAAAAAGAGTTTGGCTATTCTACATGGGCTGCTCTACATGGGCTATACTCCATAGGCTATTCTCCATGGACTCCTTTGTCAAATTTCCCTGGGTTATGGTCAAGTGTCCCCTGGCCCCTAAAAGGACGAATTAAAATGTTCTGGGCTAAAGAGGGGACGAATGAGCTAGATTTCTTCTCCTGGTATATAAAAATTGCATTTTGCTATGGCTCATCCGGATTTGATACAAAGACCTTAGAGAGGGAGGGAAAGAAATTGATAATTATTTTGGCGGATACAAAAATTATCGATAGATTCACAGTTCACATTCAGCAGTATAGACACTATAATACAATAGCAGTATAGAGAGAACTAGTTCTTGTTTCAGATCTTAAAACCTTGTCGCCCGATCTGTTTTCCCTTTTCACCAAACACACTCAATGATTGGAGCATGCAAAACTGACGATGGAGTCTGCTTTCAGTACCTTCTTCTCACATCAATGCATATGTGACCCATGATGCAAACAAAAATGCCCAAGTCTCATCTAGATTGTGAGAAGACCATGTTTGAAAAAAAGCAAGAGATTCTACTTCCCTTCATTCAAACAAGCACCAGTACATCAGTATTAGTTCCAAATAATGCTTTCGTAATAGCTATGATAGAACATTTGAGAGATGCAGTAGCTTTCCTTCTTGAAACTCAATAGCAGTACAGAGAGAATAAGTTCTTGTTCCAACTCAAAAACCTTGGCGCACGATCAATTTTCCCTATTGTCCGAACATACCCGATCATTGGAGCAAGCAAAACTTATGATCAAGCCTGCTTCTGTGTGAATATCGCCTCCTTACGTCAATGTCTGTGTGACCCCTGCATGCAACACAAAATGCCCAAGATGCATCTAGTTAATTGTGACAATGCTAAGTTTCAAAATAAAAGAAAGACAATATGCTGCACTTGATCTAAACATGTACTCCAATTACATCATAATTAGTTGTCAAAATATTGTACTAGTAGTAACGACAGAACATTTGAAAGATTCAGTACTACAGAATAAGACCGAGAAAATATCGACAGATTGCTAGTTTATATTCAGCAGCACTTGAAAGATTTAGCAGCATCACAAACTGACCGATTTGCAGTACACAGACAAGGCTTGATTCACCAAGGCCTGATTCAAAACAAAAGTGAGACTGTATTCTGCACTCGATAGGTCGATTTGAACAAGTACTAATACATGGTTATTACTTTAAAATAGATTAGCAAAGGGAGAACTCCATACAAAATACTTAGAACAACCTTAAGCTAGTAAATACTATTCTTACAAACATTTGAATGATTGAACAATACAGAATAAGAAAGAAAAGTATCGACAGATTCCCAGTTTGTAACCATCCACACTTAACATGTTCAGCAATATTTTAAAGTGGCCAATTCAGCAATACAGACACTGAAATTCAATAGAAGTACAAAGACAATTAGTTCTTGATTCAGTTTCCCCTTTTCTCTGAACACAATCCATCATTCGAGCATGCAAAACTGACAATCAAGACTGCTTTTCTGTGCATACCTCGTTCTTACATCAACACATGTGTGACCAACATATATGCAACCCAAAATTCCCAAGCCTCATGTAGATTGTTACAATGCCATATTTCAAAAGAAAAGCAAGACTAGCCATCTACTGCCCTTGATCTAAACATGTACCAATACATCAGTACTAGTTCAAAAAAAAATTTAGTAATAAAAATGACGGAACATTTGACAGATTCACTAGTGTTTGAAATATTAGGCGGTACGGATTAATATAGAAAAATATCAACAGATTCCCATTACATAATGAGTGGCACTTGATAGATTCACTAACATTTCAAAGTGAACGATTTAGCAGTATAGATAATGACCAAAAGAATTTACAGATTTAACAATGCAGATATTGAAAATCAATAGATGTAGCAATTCCATAATTCAAAAGGAAAGAGAGACCATATTCTGGCCATGTTGTTTCAAAAGAAGAGCAAGACCATCTACTGCGCTTGATCTAAACAAGTACCAGTACATCACTATTAGTTCTAATAAATACTTTAGTAATAGGAACAGAAAAATTGATAGATTCACAAGCATTTGAAAGATTATGCTGTACATAATAAGAAAGAAAAATATCGACAGATTCCCAGTTCATATTTAGCGGCACTTGATAGACTGATCAGCATTTCAAAGTGATCGATTCCGTTTGTCCTTTTCTCGGAACACTCGATTATTGGAGCAAGCAAAACTGACAATCAAGTCTGCTTTTGTGTGCATACCTCGTTATCACATCAATGCCTATATGTGTGACCTCCATAGGAAACTCAAAGTGCCCAAGCCTCATCTATATTATGAGTTTATGACAAGGTCAAGTTACAAAAGAAAAGCAATACCATCTGCACTTGATCTAAACAAGTACTAGTACATCAGTATTAGTTCTATAAAATAATTTAGTAATAGCAACAACAGAACAAAGGAAAATCAGTACGATCTCCTTCCCTTGATCTAAAAAAGAATCAGTATATAGTATAAAATACTAAGAAAATACAAGAACTAGTATTATACTAGTCCTACTTTGCAGCCAAAATAGTTCAACAAGGCTGATACCAACTGAACTATCCTATTACATAGTATTATGAGTACTTACAATAGCTAGGTTCCAATCCCGGGCATTGGCGAAGCTCTGAATGGACCATAATAGAGTGTTCGTAGATTTCCATACAAGATTGGTTGAGAAACCAACAACTACTTCTTCAGTATTGAGACTAAATCATCATATTTCAAGAAATGGCGTATATCCAAGTCTTATTGCATTGTGGGAGGTGTAGACACAATTTGTTCTCGTCATATATCCTGGGGCTACATCTACACCACCTACTGCGATGTTAATCATATAGTTCAAGCCAAGGAAAAGGGAATATTCACCCAGTCCAGCGATCGGTATCCATGGCTTAGGTGGAAACAAGTAAGAAGTTTCCTTTGAGTACACCTTGCAGCCAAACCCAGTAGCATAGTGATACGTTGGAAACGTATCTATAATTTTTGATGTTCCATGTTAGTTTAGTATCTACTTTGCTTTGCTTTGTCCACACTTTGAGGTTTTTTTATATGTTTTCTGGTACTAACCTATTGACAAGATGCCATAGTGCCACTTGCCTATTTTATTCTTTTTTTGGTTCCAGAAAGGCGGAAAATCAATATTCTCGGAATTGGATGGGACAAAAGCCGAAGTAAATTTTTGCCGTGGGGAACACGAAGCCGGAATACGAGATGGAGGAGACTCACCAGGGGGCCACACCCCCTGGCCGCACGGGTGAGCCCACCCCGCGCCTGGGGGGTGTAGCCGCCCTGGTGCCCCCTACCTCGCCTCGTCGCCTATAAGAAGCCCCTGATGCCTAAACCCTAAGTACCCGATCAATATACCACGAAACCGTCTATATTTGCCTCCACCATCGTCCCTAGATCAGGACGGATATGAAGATCTTCTCGTCACCCTGCCGGAGGGGAGATCATCCTGGAGGCATTTTTCTTCATCATGCCAGCCTGTGGTATGAAGCGTGAGTAGTTCCACCTTGGACTACGGGTCCATGTAGTAGCTAGATAGTTTTATCTCCTCCTCGTGCTTTCATGTCTAGATCTTGTGAGCTCCGTTCATGATCAAGATCTTATCTATTTGTAATCATGCATGTTGTGTTTGCGGGGATCCGATGGATATTGAGATTACTATGTAAGATTGATTAATGGTTTTGTCTTGTTGATTCTATTATGTTTGTGTTGTTTGTGATCTTGCATGCTCTCTGTTGTTTGTAGCTATCTTGGCCAAGTAGTTGCTAGTGACTTCAAGAGGGGGTATTTATGCTCGATAGTGGGTTCATGCCTCTACTTAATCTAGGGAAGTGCCTGAAATCTCTACGGTTGTAGATGTGATGTTGCCACTAGGGAGAAAACAACAGTCTCTTGTTCATGGAACAAGTGGATTGTTTACCTTACACACTTTGCTTAAAGTAGTTGTCTGTTGCTTCCAAATTAATACCGGAGGGGGTTCGGATGATAACCCAAAGGTGGAGTTCTAGTCGTAGCTGCAGTTGGATGGCGGTCTATGTATATTTTTGTATTTCCCAATCGAATCTCATAGGATCTTTTTGTCTAGTATTGAATTGTTATTCCTTGCTCAGTCATGTCAATTGTTCTGCTGTAATTTGTTTACCCAGCATGCTATGTTTATTTATCTAAGGAGAACACCTCTAGTGAACTATGGACCCCTGTCCAATATTTACCTTTGATACATCTTCCACTATTGCTATTTACTTGCTGCAAACCATCATCGCCTTCCATACCATATAGTTAATCCTTTGTTACAGCAACTGGTGAGATTGACAACCTCGCTGTTAGTTGGGGCAAAGTCTTGAGTCTGTGTTGTGTAGGTTTCCTCTTACTGGTTCGATAACCTCGGTTTCTTACTGAGGGAAAACTTGCTGATGTGCTGCATCATACCTTGCTTTTGGGGTTTCCCAACGGGGCGTCAACACGCATCAAGACTTTCTGGCGCTATTGCCGGGGAGGCTAAGGACGTCTTCACAAGGGGAGTCCTCCTCAACCTTTCTCTTTACTTTGTTTTTAGTTTGCTTAGTTTCTTTTTCTTGGTTTTCTTTGCCTCTTTTTATCAAAAAATAAAAAAATTAGTTTAGTTTGGTTTGCTTTCTCTTACCAAAAACACAAAGAAATTAGTTCCTACTCTAGCTGCTGCTACTGTTTTTGGCTTGCTCCTGTTTTGCCAAAATGAACCCTGTTGTGAACACCAAGTTGTGTGATTTCACTAGCACAAACAACAATGATTTCCTTAGCACTCCTATTGCTCCACCTGCTCCTGATGCTACCTTAAATGAAATTAAGCCTACTTTGTTGAATTTTGTGATGAGAGAGCAATTTTCTGGTACTAGTTCTGATGATGCTACTGCCCATCTCAATAGCTTTGTTGAACTTTGTGAGATGCAAAAGTATAAGGATGTAGACGGAGATATTATTAAGCTCAAGTTGTTTCCTTTCTCCTTGAGAGGAAAAGCTAAAGAATGGTTGCTATCCTTGCCTAGAAATAGTATTGATTCTTGGATTAAGTGCAAAGATGCTTTTATTGGAAAGTACTACCCTCCTGCTAAGATTATATCTATGAGAAGTGATATTATGAAATTTAAACAACTTGATAATGAACATGTTGCTCAAGCTTGGGAAAGAATGAAATCTTTGGTTAAGAATTGTCCCACTCATGGACTTACTTCTTGGTTGATTATCCAGACTTTTTATGCAGGTTTGAACTTCTCCTCAAGAAACCTGTTAGATTCAGCTGCTGGAGGTACCTTTATGACTGTCACCATGGGTGCTCCAACTAAACTCCTTGATAATATGATGGTTAATTACTCTGAATGGCACATTGAGAGAGCTCCACATGGTAAGAAGGTAAACTCTGTTGAAGAAACCTCCTCATTGAGTGATAAGATAGATGTTATTATGGCTATGCTTGTTAATGGGAAAGCTCCTTTAGATCCAAACACTGTTCCCTTATCCTCTTTGGATGCTCTAGAATAGCAAGTTGATGTGAACTTCATTAGAAACAAAAAATTCAACAACAATTCCTGTAGGAATAAGTTTGGTGGTAACAACAATTATAGGCCTTATCCTCGTAATAATGGCAATACCTATGGAAACTCCTACAACAATGCTAGAAGTGACCCTTCTGAACTTGAATTCATGCTCAAAGACTTTATTAGTAAACAAACCACTTTCGACAAGACTGTGGAGGAAAAGCTTTTAAATGTTGAGAAAAATATTTCCTCTTTGTCTGAAGCACAGTCCTCTTTGATTAATAAAATGGCAACTAAACCTGAAACCATGGAAAGTACCATTGCTTCTACTCATGCCATACAAGTTACTATTGATGAAAATTTTAGACTGTTAGCCCAAGTTCATGCTAAGTGGGAAAGGGAAGCTGAAATTGATAGAAACAATAGCGTGTGCACCATCACCACCACCAATATGGATGCCACTAAACCACAAGAAGTCCATATTCCTCCTCCTACAATGCCTAAGTGTAATGAGTCCACTACTAGTGATGCTAAGTTTGATTTTTATCTTGATGGTTGCAATATTTCTAAAATGATTATGTTCCTGCAAAAGCTTGCTACAAGTCTTGATGCTAGTGATATGCATGTTGCTTTCACCAAACACATTACTGATGCTCTTGTTAAGATTAAGGAAGAGAAGTTAAAACACAAAGCTTCTATTCCTAGGAAAATAGAATATAGTTGGGAACCCATTATTAATATGCAAGTGAATGAATTTGATCTCAAAGCTTCATGTGATCTTGGTTCTAGTGTCTCTATTATGCCTAAGAAGATTTATGAAATGCTTGTTTTGCCACCTTTGGAAGATTGTTATTTGGATGTCCCACTTAATGAAAATGCTAAGAAGAAACTCATGGGGAGTGTTAATGATGATCTCATTATGGTTAACAATACTTATGTCCCTGTTGATTTCTATGTTTTGGATGTTGAATACAATGCTTCTTGTCCTATTACTTTGGGAAGACCTTTTCTTAGAACTGTTGGTTCCATCATTGATATGAAAGAAGGCACCATTAAATATCAATTTCCATTCAAGAAAGGTATTGAACACTTCCGTATGAGGAGATATTTTGCTTTTTGCTCCTCCTTTGAAAGCAAGGTTTGATGTTAATGCTTCTTCATTTGAAAATACTTGATTTCTTGCTTCTTGTGCCTAACTTAAAGGCGTTAAAGAAAAGTACTTGTTGGGAGATAACCCAAGAGTTTTCTTGAGTCTTGGAAGTTATTAATTCAGTAATGACCTCTCCTTATCGTTTTTGTTTGTTTTTGTGCCAAGAATGACCTCTAATGAGAGGGAAGTAAGATTTGGGGAGTTGCTGTCCCGAAACAGATTTCTGTCCTCCACCATAAAAATTCGTGAGGAGTATCTGTAACTCGGATTGATCTGAAAATTTACGAATAAATCCCCCAGTATGTTAGCTAACTTTCGTTAGTTCAACAAATTTTGATTTAAGCAACATAAGTTCTTTAAAAAATCGGTTTCTACCTGCTGGTCTGTTTTAACAGATTTCTGCCATTATTTGCATTTGCTTCTTATTGATTCCTTTTTGGGAAATTGAGATTTTTTAAGGAGTTGCTATAGTAGCTTGTGTTTCTAGTTAAAGTTTTTCTGTTCTAAAGCTAAACCCGAAGGTTTATTATCTTTTGAATACACTAATGTTGCTAGTGAAGATTGTGTGCTGTTTTGTATGAAGGAAAAATTTTAGGTGTGGAGAGAGAATGATGTAATGAGATGAAGAATGGACGAAAGAACATGCTTGGGGATGCCACCCCGATGTCACCCCAAGAAATATCCAAGAGGTACAAGTGTCAAAGCTTGGGGATGCCCAAGTCATCCCCTTCTTCATTAATAAAAAGCTCAGGTCTTTCTAGACACTTCATTTTTATTGTTTTATGCACTGTTGTGTTGTTCTTGGAGCGTCTTAGTTTTAATTTTATTTGCTTAGTTTGTTTAGTTTGCTTGAATAAAGTAGTTTGGACCCCCGTTCTCTATGTGTCATTTCAAATAAGTTAATTGGCATTGGAATGGAGTAGAAAGTTCTTGCTTGAAAGTGCAAGAGGAGCTTGCATTGACTGTGATTTAGACTTTAGCATGTCATGCTAGGTGTTATTTTGACCTTATTCTTAGTAATTATCGCTGTAGCATGAATTGTTCCAAAAAATTGGGATTGCTTAGTGTGCCTTGAAAGAATCATGCGTTGTTTTAGCATACAAAAGCATAGTATTGTGGTATTCTCCTTTGATGCTTTGTTTGGGTTGACTTGGCACATGCTCACACCATGTTATGACTACCTCTATGATCATTTAATCCTTGACTTGTAGTAGCACTCTATTCTTTGATTAGTAATGTTTTATCGCTCTGCATGATTATGGCCATTATTGCGCCCTTAGTTGGTCGCTCCCAGTCTTTTGCTAGCCTTCACTTGTATGAGTAAGCTCTACTCATGCTTCCAACTACCAAGAAACCAAGTTATTCCAAAGTGTCCACTATAAACTCCTATGCATGGCGTGTTACACCATTCCAAGTATATTCTTGTTTTCATCTATGTTCTAATTAAAAAGTATTTTGTTATGTGAAAACTTGGTGATTAAAGCTGTCACGAACTTGATGGCACACTTTATATTCCTTGCCCCTAATAAACTTGAACCATTGTGTCATCTATATTGTACATGCTTGCACTTATATGTTGGAATTAGCAGAACCATGTTTTCATGGGTAACATTTTCAACATTGCACTTGTACTTTGTACACAGTTGATATCATGCTCTTTTGTCTATGGATGTCGCCGGTGCGAAATAAAAAGGGAGCTTGTAAGTCCATGGAGTTATGTATATTGTGTTAGAGAAATGCCTAGGCCACTAGCCTAAGCCATGCCTAATCATGGTGGAAACTTGCAGCATCACCATAATGAGCAATATGTGAAGCATCCTCAATAAAAAGCTATGCAAATAGCAAATAAAAAGATCGCTGAGATGCTTATTGTCTGCTTGCCTTGTCATTTTGGTTATGGTAAAGCTCCTATACCATGTGCAAGGGGTACCCTTTTAGCGGTTCTCTATGATACACATGTACTTACTATGACAAGAATTTGCAGGTGACTAAAGTTGAGTAGCATGAGGTGCGGCCCTCGTATTCAAGGGACATGAGATTCCAAACTTATAATTTGTCAAGCATATACTCCATAGTTTGTTCACTTTAACCTTAATCACTTCAAGATGCTTATGATAGGGGCAATGAGGGATGAAAGCTAACAAGTACCATAATTTTCGGAAGCTCTTTTTGAAACTTGAAATCCCTGCTTCCCTTTATGAAGGGCCTTTCTTCCACTATTATATTGAGTCTCCACTTTCTACCTTTAGGCACCAGTTAAAGTTCTATGTGCATTGTCATACTTAGTTGCCATACTTAGTTCTATGAGCATTGTCCCAAAACTTATTGATTGATGCATATTGTGATATTACTTGTTCTTGTGCTATTTGTATCTAGTCACTCTTATGAACTTTGAAGCTGTACTATGCATCTATTTTCTACTCCATGAGGGACAAGTTGAATGCCACTATGCTATGTTTTATATATGTGAAACAAACAAATGTTTTTCAATGCATGTTATTCATGATCTTTATTTGTAGCCTTTCATGTTGCATGAATCGTTACTTTGTCTTATTGTTAGAACTCCATCTTTCATGCACATGTTTAGAGTTCTTTGATCCCAGATTTCAATGCTTGCAAATGGTTTGATCTTGGTTTTGATGGTGCATGTCACCTCAAAAATTATTCTTTTATCACTTACCTACTTGAGGACGAGCAGGAGTTAAGCTTGGGGATGTTGGATATGTTGGAAATGCATGTATAATTTTTGATGTTCCATGCTTGTTTAGTATCTACTTTGCTTTCTTTGTCCACACTTTGAGGTGTTTTTATATGTTTTTGTTACTAACCTATTAACAAAATGCCACACTGCCAGTTGCCTATTTTCTTCTTTTTTTGGTTCCAGAAAGGCAGAAAATCAATATTCTCGGAATTGGACAGTACAAAAGCCAAAGTCAATATTTTGCCGTGGGGAACACGAAGCCGTAATACCAGACGGAGGAGACTAACCAGGGGGCGACACCCCCTGGCCGCGTGGGTGGGCACACCCCGTACCTAGGGGTGTATCCGCCCTGGTGGCCCCCCCAGCCTCGCCTCTTCGCCTATTAGAAGCCCCCGATGCCTAAACCCTAAGTACCCGATCAATATCCCATGGAACCATTTGTAGCCACCGACACCATCGTCCCTAGATTGGGGGAGATCTGAAGCTCTTCTCGGCACTCTGCCGGAGGGGAGATCATCCCGGAGGCCTTCTTCATCATGCCAGCCTCTGGTATGAAGCGTGAGTAGTTCCACCTTGGACTACATGTCCATGTAGTAGCTAGATAGTTGTATCTCCTCCTTGTGCTTTCATGTCTAGATCTTGTGATCTCCGTTCATGATCAAGATCTTGATCATGAACTTTGAAGCTGTTCTATGCATCTATTTTCTACTCCATGAGGGACAAGTTGAATGCCACTATGCTATGTTTTATATATGTGAAACAAACAAATGTTTTTCAATGCATGTTATTCATGATCTTTATTTGTAGCCTTTCATGTTGCATGAATAGTTACTTTGTCTTATTGTTAGAACTCCATCTTTCATGCACATGTTTAGAGTTCTTTGATCCCAGATTTCAATGCTTGCAAATGGTTTGATCTTGGTTTTGATGGTGCATGTCACCTCAAAAAATATTCTTTTATCACTTACCTACTTGAGGACGAGCAGGAGTTAAGCTTGGGGATGCTGGATATGTTGGAAATGCATGTATAATTTTTGATGTTCCATGCTTGTTTAGTATCTACTTTGCTTTCTTTGTCCAAACTTTGAGGTGTTTTTATATGTTTTTTGTTACTAACCTATTAACAAAATGCCACACTGCCAGTTGCCTATTTTCTTCCTTTTTGGTTCCAGAAAGGCAGAAAATCAATATTCTCGGAATTGGACAGTACAAAAGCCAAAGTCAGTATTTTGCCGTGGGGAACACGAAGCCGTAATACCAGACGGAGGAGACTAACCAGGGGGCGACACCCCCTGGCTGCGTGGGTGGGCACACCCCGTGCCTAGGGGTGTATCTGCCCTGGTGGCCCCCCCAGCCTCGCCTCTTCGCCTATTAGAAGCCCCCGATGCCTAAACCCTAAGTACCCGATCAATATCCCATGGAACCATTTGTATCCACCGACACCATCGTCCCAAGATTGGGGGAGATCTGAAGCTCTTCTCGGCACTCTGCCGGAGGGGAGATCATCCCGGAGGCCTTCTTCATCATGCCAGCCTCTGGTATGAAGCGTGAGTAGTTCCACCTTGGACTACGTGTCCATGTAGTAGCTAGATAGTTGTATCTCCTCCTTGTGCTTTCATGTCTAGATCTTGTGATCTCCGTTCATGATCAAGATCTTGATCATGAACTTTGAAGCTGTACTATGCATCTATTTTCTACTCCATGAGGGACAAGTTGAATGCCACTATGCTATGTTTTATATATGTGAAACAAACAAATGTTTTTCAATGCATGTTATTCATGATCTTTATTTGTAGCCTTTCATGTTGCATGAATAGTTACTTTGTCTTATTGTTAGAACTCCATCTTTCATGCACATGTTTAGAGTTCTTTGATCCCAGATTTCAATGCTTGCAAATGGTTTGATCTTGGTTTTGATGGTGCATGTCACCTCAAAAATTATTCTTTTATCACTTACCTACTTGAGGACGAGCAGGAGTTAAGCTTGGGGATGCTGGATATGTTGGAAATGCATGTATAATTTTTGATGTTCCATGCTTGTTTAGTATCTACTTTGCTTTCTTTGTCCACACTTTGAGGTGTTTTTATATGTTTTTTGTTACTAACCTATTAACAAAATGCCACACTGCCAGTTGCCTATTTTCTTCTTTTTTTGGTTCCAGAAAGGCAGAAAATCAATATTCTCGGAATTGGACAGTACAAAAGCCAAAGTCAATATTTTGCCGTGGGGAACACGAAGCCGTAATACCAGACGGAGGAGACTAACCAGGGGGTGACACCCCTTGGCCGCGTGGGTGGGCACACCCCGTGCCTAGGGGTGTATCTGCCCTGGTGGCCCCCCCAGCCTCGCCTCTTCACCTATCAGAAGCCCCCGATGCCTAAACCCTAAGTACCCGATCAATATCCCATGGAACCATTTGTATCCGCCGACACCATCATCCCTAGATTGGGGGAGATCTGAAGCTCTTCTCGGCACTCTGCCGGAGGGGAGATCATCCCGGAGGCCTTCTTCTTCATCATGCCAGCCTCTGGTATGAAGCGTGAGTAGTTCCACCTTGGACTACGTGTCCATGTAGTAGCTAGATAGTTGTATCTCCTCCTTGTGCTTTCATGTCTAGATCTTGTGATCTCCGTTCATGATCATGATATTGTGATCTCCGTTCATGATTACACATCTATTTGTAATCATGCATGTTGTCTTTGCGGGGATCGGATGGATATTGAGATTACTATGTCAGATTGATTAATGGTTTTGTCTTATTGATTCTATCATGTCTGTGTTGTTTGTGATCTTGCATGCTCTCTATTGTTAGTAGCTATCTTGGCCAAGTAGTTGCTAGTGACTCCAAGAGGGGGTATTTATGCTCAATAGTGGGTTCATGCCTCTACTTAATCAAGGGAAGTGACAGAAATCTATACGGTTTTAGATGTGTTGTTGCCACTAGGGAGAAAACAACGGTCTCTTGTTCATGGAACAAGTGGATTGTTTACCTTACACACTTTGCTTAAAGTAGTTGTCTGTTGGTTGCAACTTAATACTGGAGGGGGTTCGGATGATAACCCAAAGGTGGACTTCTATTTATAGATGCATTTGGATGGCGGTCTATGTACATTGTTGTATTGCCCAATCGAATCTCATAGGATCTTTTTGTCTAGTATTGCATTGTTATGCCTTGCTCAGTCCTGTCAATTGCCCTGCTGTAATTTGTTTACCTAGCATGCTATGTTTGTTTATCTAAGGAGAACACCTCTAGTGAAATATGGAACCCAGTCCAATCTTTACCATTGATACATCTTCCACTGTTACTATTTACTTGTTACAAACCATCATCACCTTCCACACCATATAGTTTATCCTTTGTTACAGCAACCGGTGAGATTGGCAACCTCACTGTTAGTTGGGGTAAAGTCTTGGGTTTGTGTTGTGCAGGTTTCCATGTTGCTTGCAACACCTTTGAGACGTTTCCTTCCTACTACTGGTTCGATAACCTCAGTTTCTTACTGAGGGAAAACTTGTTGCTGTGCTGCATCATACCTTCCTCTTGGGGTTTCCTAACGGAGCGTCAACACGCATCACATAGGTGCCAAAAGTGCAACTGCAGCGATCAACACTATGATTAGCAACAGGATTGTGATGGGCATAATAAGTACCGCCATAAAAATCCTCATCAGTTATGACATCAGTATGGAGAATAATAAGGCGAGATTCATCTACAGATATTGCTAAGAACCATAAACCAGGTTCATACTCCTCATCATCTATGTCATCAAGGTTACCCTCCCCTAGATGCGCGCTAGTTAGTGCTGGGAGAAGAATAGGACCTTGAAAAAGAAATGACGGCCAAAAACAGCACACCTTTGTAGATAACTACATCGTTGTATCTGAAATAGTATTGTAACTGGTTCTCAAGAACTTTCCATGTATACTCATCGCCATCAAGGGTAGCAATTGAGTAGTAGAAGATAGCGACAAGAAAGAAAACTAAATAATCCGCAACAACTATGAGAGCTTGGAATATAGCAATCTTTCGGAGGAGAATGGTGCGATCATTATGCATGAATGTAAATAGATCCTCGATGGGTCTAAAATCATGGAATTGTGGGAGAGGAACGCGTTGATGAGTAAACACATTGACAAGATCCCACTTAAACTCGGACCCAACGGTGGCGATCAATCTCCATTGGCACCTACCCACTGCTTACCCATACAATTCAGGAACACAGTTTCAGAGGAGAACCTGTCTATTGGCATCATCTTGCATGTAGTGACCTTTCCCTCGAAGTACTCATTGCATTTCCATGGTTTCTTAGTCGGGTGAGAATGAAGAAAATAGGGGAGGTCAAATGGCTGAGAAGCATGTAAAGTTGGAATGTATTTTGCCGAGTCAAGAAGATGTCTGGACGAACCATCGAGGCTTGCAATGTTGATGACGTCGCATCTTGTTATGATTTCTTCAAGCGGGCCTTCAGTATAAAACTCCTGGAAAAGTTCAGAATCATCACTGTCCTTTCTCGGTCCTTCCATCCAAGGGAGTTGCTGGAAGTTGGGACGATGGCTTGATTTGGTTTTCTAGAAAAGAGGGAAGATCAATGGCGGCAGGCGGGACATTAAGAAGAAAAAAACACTCTCATAGTGTGCGGTGGATAGGATCGGAAAGTGCCATGGTGGGGGAGAGGACTGGAGGCGCTTGGCGTAGAGGTAGGGGAATGCCGTACAAGGGAATATTTTTGTTCTTCTGGTGTTGTCTAGGTTCCTTGGCTTTTGCAATAGCACTATTGTTGACACAATAAATGTCCAAGGGATTGGACGGTCCCTGAACCACACAAAGAGCAATCAGGAAATTCCTATCAAACAGCTTCTTGTGCATCCTCCGAGGCGACAATATATTCAGCTTCTGTTGAAGAGGAGGTTGCCGTATCTTTCTTGGAACTTTTCTAGCTCACGACACCACCATTCATGACAAACACATAACCTGATTGGTATTTAGAGTCATCTGAGTTGTTAAGGAAACTCGCATCTGTGTAACACTTTACACTGAGTTCATCCTCACCTCCATAAACTATGAACATATCCTTAGTCCTTTTCAAGTACTTAAGGATATTCTTTACCGCTATCCAGTGATTTACACCTGGATTAGCCTGGTATCTACTCATAACACTTAGAGCATAGGAAACATCTGGGTGAGTACATGTCATTGCATACATGATGGATCCAATAGCCGAAGCATATGGAACCCTACTCATGTGCTCTCGCTCATCAGTGGTCGAATGACACTGAGTCTAGCTGAGTTTAATGCCGTGAGACATGGGAAAGAACCCCTTCTTAGCCTCTACCATGCTGAACCATTTCAACACTTTGTCAATATATGTACTCTAGCTTAATCCAATTAGCCTCCTTGATCTATCTCTATATATCTTGATACGTAGAATATATGTCGCTTCTCCTAAGTCCTTCATCGAAAAACTATTTTTCAATGAGGCCTTAACAGACTCGAGCATCGGAATTTCATTTCCAATCTGCAATATGTCATCTACATATAAGATTATAAATACTAGATCTCTCCCACTTTCCTTCTTGTAAACACAAGGTTCTTGTTCATTTTTTATGAAGTCAAACTCCTTTACAACTTCATCAAATCGAATTTTCCAACTCCGAGATGCTTGCTTCAGCCCATAAATAGACTTTTGAAATTTTCATACCTTTCCGGCATTGTTTGTATCGACAAAACCTTCAGGCTGCATCATATACACATCCTCAGTAAGGATTCCATTTAAGAAAGCCGTCTTGACGTCCATATGCCATATCTCATAGTCGAAATGTGCATCAATGGCTAGAATGATCCGTATAGATTTAAGCATCACTACGGGCGAGAAAGTCTCATCATAGTCAACTCCTTTAACTTGTCAAAAACCTTTTGAAACAAGTCTAGCTTTATGAATGTGAACATTTACATCCATATCAATATTCTTCTTATAGATACATTTGCACTCAATGGCTTTAAACCATCATGCAGGTCAACCAAGTTCCAAACTTGATTGTCTCCCATGGACTCTATCTAGGATCTCATGGCAATCAGCCATTTCTCAGAATTTGGGTCCACCAACGCTTCCGCATAGGTCGCAGGCTCATCATTGTCTAATAATAATAATTCCCGCGCTTCATGGATCCTCGCTGACTTTCATGGTTGTGGTGCTTCTATTGCCACGGTTTCCTCAACTTGCTCTGCTACAATAGCATCACTCGTAGAAGCATCCCCAGCTGGATCATCTTGAACTTGTTCAAGCTGCACCTACCTTCCACTCGTTCCCTTTGTGAGAAATTCTTTCTCTAGGAAAACACTGCTACGAGCGACAAACACTTTTCCCTCTTCTTACTTGTAGAAGTAATACCCTAAGGTTTCCCTTGGATATCCCACGAAAGTGCACTTATCTGATTTGGGTGTTAGCTTGTCCGACTGAAGTCGCTTGACAAATGCATCAAAACCCCAAATCCTTAGAAAAGGCAAACTGGGATTCTTTATAGTCCACATCTCATATGGTGCCTTAACTACGGATTTAGATGGGACCCTGTTTAGTGTGAACTGATGTTTCTAGAGCATAACCCCAAAATGATAATGGTAAATCTGAATGGCTCATCATCGAACGAACCATGTCCAACAAATTTCGATTTTACCGTTCGGAGACCCTGTTTCTTTGAGGCATTCCGGGCGGCGTGAGCTGTGGAATAATTTCGCAACTCTTAAGATGATTTCTAAATTCGTGACTCAAATATTCACCTCCATGATCAGATCTCAAGGCCTTTATTTTCTTGCCACGTTGATTCTCTACCTCACTTTGAAACTCTTTGAACCTTTCAAAAGTTTCAGATTTATGCCTCATCAAGTAGACATAGCCATATGTACTGAAATAATTAGTGAAAGTAATGAAGTAGTTATATCCTCCTCTGGCTGTCGTGCTCATTGGTCCACATACATCAGTATGTATGAGTTCCAACAAGTCTGTCACTCTCTCGAGTAAACCCATAAAAGGCGTCTTGGTCATCTTTCCAAGTAAACAAGCTTGACATGTCTTGTATGATTCAAAATCAAACGAAGTCAGAAGACCATCACCATGGAGCTTATTCGTGCGCTTTTTTACTTATATGCCCCAAATGAAAATTCCATAAATAGGTAGGACTCAAATCATTAGGCTGAAGGCTTTTATCACTAACATTGTAAACAGATGCATCATCAAAATTTAAAATAAATAACCCATTCACAATGGGAGCATCATCCATAAACATAGCATTCTTAGAGATTACACAACCATTGTTTACACTAGCGAATGAATAACAATCTCTAATCAAACATGAAGGTGATATAATGTTTCAACCCATACTAGGAATGTAATAAAAATTATTTAACTCCATGATAAATCCTGATGGAAGGTAAAGTTGCATGACATCGACGAACAATTCAGCAACCCTTGATTTATTTTTGATGCGAAAATACACTTCACCTTTCTGCACTTCTCTAGTCCTCATTATCCCCTGCATCGAATTGCAAATATGAGCAACCGATCCGGTATCAAATACCCAAGAGTTACCATAAGACTCTGTAAGAACAATGTCCACAACATTTACAACAAGCGTACCTGAGTGGGAAGTACTCTTACTTCCACTATTCTTCAAAGAAGCCTGGTATTTGTTGCAGTTTCTACTCTAGTGGCCATGTTCATGTCAAAATAAGCACTCAGTGTCTTCTACAGGTACAGTCTTTTGCTTGGGTGCAGGATTTGGCATAGGGATTGTATCCTTAGCCTTGTCCTTCTTCTTCTTCCAAGAAGTGCCCTTTTTCTTGAAGCTAAGATTGTTCTGCACATCCATCACATGTCTATGCCCTGCACATTTCTTAATGTCACATTCTGATGTTTTCAGCATCCCACATAACTAATTAAGGCCCTTCTCCACCCCATGCATATGGTAGTTCGAAATGAAATGACCATAGATAGAAGGAAGAGATGCCAAAATGAAATCAGTAGCCAACTCTTGGCCTAATGGAAAACCAAGCTTTTCCAACGTCTGATTGTAACCAACTATTTTGATCACATGGGGGCCTACAGCTACTCCCTCTATGAGCTTGCATTCCACTAAGGACTTAGCAACATTGTACCTCTCATTCCTAGCCTGAGTATGGAACATGTCCCTAAGCGCGGCGATCGTACCGTACGCTTCCTGATCCTCAAACTTCCTTTGAAGATCAATTTCCATGCATGCAAGCATAAGACAACTAACCTCAAGAGATTCATCACATGATTTCTTGTAGGCATTCTTAAGGGTAGCAGTTTCATTATCAGCAGGTTCATCTGGGATATGTATATATAGAACACTTTCCTTTTTATTAGCCCTGAGAATAATTCTCAGGTTATGGACCCAGTTCGAATAGTTTTTTCCATTCAGTTTATATTTGTCAATAATCAAACGCAAAGCAAAAGGTGATTAATTGTTCGGTGCCATTGATCTACAATAGAAAAACATGCAAAATACTAAGCCATGTAACCATGAAAGAGTAAAACATATTAAACAATTTAATAGCATATACTCCCACTTAAATCAGCATCCCTATATTGATACTAAGTGATTCAAGATCCACAATTAATAAGTCTACTAGTGAGCTTTAGCATCATAGCTAGAGGAGAGGTAAATCGGTAAGAAAATTTTGCTAATCTTATCATATATGACTCTTGTTGTGGGGTGCCATCTCTATGTCAAAACTAGGCGCCCAACCTTCATGCCCCAAGATCCTTAACTCTTAAGATGAGCTTGTTAAGCTCACCAACCCTTATGTGTGTAGGTATCCGATAGAAACCCATCCAGCCAAGGAAAATAGCGGCACCCTAATTTCATAAACCCACCAACGATTATATAGGACATAGGATAGTGCAAGGTTTCGTTGGGACGGCATGGTTTAACTTAAACTTTGTGAGAGATTGTTCTACTTCTATCATCTAAGCATTCATAGTAGTAAAAAATATAACAATAGCATTCACATAGATGTGACACAGTACGGCCCATTTTCTAATGGTGATCGCCATTGCCATAGAACTTGTCCACCATGATAATCTTCATCTTCATGGTCCGTGCTAGCCATCCTCCAAGTGATGATTTCTCCAAGAACTAATACAAGCTATTACTCCTAACATCTAGTAATCAAAAATACATAGTATTGGGATCATCACAAGTTGGCACGGAGGCCACTGCAATAATTGACAACACATTTGGCTCCTGTTGTGTTGCCCTACTCATGACACGCATGTCATGAAAAATTACATACATGCATCACATACATATTTGGGACATACTAATCACATACATCCAACAAAAACAAGTTATGCATAAAATTGCATTCTATCGGATCATGTGAAATCGCAACACCTAGGAACCTTAACAAAATACAAAAGGGACTACGATTAAGGGGGGTTCTAGTGGGTCTCCCCCTGTGGGGTTCGAAGGGGCAGCGCCCCTCACTATATCTATACAATTTTCTTTAATTTGAATGGCAAATCAAATTTACCATAAACTGACTATTGTTCTGATTCGACCAATTTCCTTTGATCTTCGCGTGCAGCGGCGCTCAAGGAGCCCGATCGTACAATCACGGTACATAGATTTTAGATCTAGGTCCCAATTTTATCAATCATATTGATCCTTATGTGATCCAACTGGATATTTGTGTCACTGTCTACCCCGGAGGCGGAAAACGACCGGTAGGGGTAAGTCGTTCGACGACCTTAGAATCAAGATCACGAAAATCAAGATCATATATCAAACTTGAACCACCGCCGTACAAATGATCACATCATTCATATCAAACTACATATCACCATATGAAAACTTCCCGAACCTATAACTTAAGAGCATTGGCTCTGATACTATTGAAGGAATAATTTTCTACCGCTCCAACCAAAAATTTCTACCGCGGGTAGGCTACACTACCGAAAATCAAAAATTTCTACCACGCCAACCAGGAACATTTTTTTCATAGATCTTAGGATTACCATTAGACGCGCAGTTGCAGAATTCGATGAAGCACGTCGAAGCAGTGTAGATGTTCTACGTATCCTCCTTGTCCTCGTCCCCGAGAAGCTCTCCTTTGCGCGGCTAGTCCAAGTGTTATAGCTACAGTACCACCAAGGTATCCACACATCCGGAGTGGAAGCGTCACATGCCAGACTACTAGGTCCGCACGTGCAACACAGGCGTGCGAGGAGTGGCGGCTGGGTGGAATGCTCAACCCTATGCATCTCAACTCACCCTCTCTTATATAGGCATCCCTGGTGGGCTTCTACATTAGCATCCCATTAGTATCCTAAGCTTGGTCTAATTCCGATCCAATCCTTATTAGGCTACCAGCCCCTTAAGTGTGTGACCCTACAGGTTCATACACGTAGACATGACAGAGTACACTTACTCTTTCAATAGTTGGTAGCGGCCTTTTAGCAAGACATGCCAACTCCTAAACATATATAAAGATCAATTGGACGAACCATCACAAGATTGAGTACATGTCTTTCCCTTTGCCTCATGATATTTGGTCTAGCTCCAAGCTGACCTCTCTTTCTCGATACTGTGATTCAGAATCCCTTTACTAGGTTAACACTTAATTGTATGTAGCATGGCCATGCATTTCTGGATCTGATCACTCGAGGGGCCGAGAGATATCTCTCTCAAGTAGAGAGGGCAAATCCCACCTTTATTGAATAATGCCTTGAAGCATGTATTAGGACAAACCCGAAAGATACCTTTATAACTAACCAGTTATGTAGCAGTGGTTGATATCCCCAAAGTAGGTCGATCCACATATCAAGTACATGTGACAATCTCAGGTCGAAGGACAAAACGTACCCGATGTGTAGAGAGAGCTGCAAGTATAATTGCCAGTCTCAAGTTGGTTCAGTCGAACCCCATATTCATAACATGTGTCAAAATCATTGGTTTGACATTTCCTTGTCTATGACTTGTGAAACGTAGTCACGAATCAATCAATGTTCTAGTCTAATATTCACGTGTGTCCTCACATGAACTCCGACTAGGGACATAATTGCCAATCAATACAAGTTGCCTGATATATGGATATTCAAGGAATATTACAGTAACTCATGGATATATATGAAATATAATCATCTCTATGATTGCCTCTAGGGCATATTTCCTTCACATATTTTGAAAACAATCAAAGAGGAAGTAGTATAAAGAGTATGGCTCGATTAGTTGCTCTCTCTAGAAGGAGCCAAAGTCGATTGTTTTCCTTGTTTAATTATTTTAGGGTCCTCTATGCTAAGTGTATGGACCTCGATGTAATTTTAGTATTTTTTAGGTCCTTGATGTAAAATAAACTCCCACCGCCCGTCTAAAATTTTAATCTAAAAGAGTGGTAAAATCTTAATGAATTTAAGCTTGGTTGTCACTAAGTATGAACATTCTATGATTTCAAGCCGAACTACCAAGGTCATGGCCATATCTACATAATACTTTATATTTATGATCCCATGCCCAAGAATATTCATGTTAACAATTTTTTCCATATTTTGAAAACAATCGAACATGAAGTAGTATTTATAAGAGTATGGCTCAATCAGCAAGTCTCTCACGGAGCCAAACCCGACTTTTTTACTTTATTAATTCTTTTAGGATCCTTAGTGCTAAATGTATGGACATTTATGTAATTTTCCTTATTTTTAGGTCCTTTGTGTAAAACATACTCCCACCTCCCATGTAAAATTCTAACCTGAAAGTAGGTGGAAAGATATAAACGAATTTAAGCTTAGTTGTCAACGGGTATGAGCATTATTGGATTTCAAGCCGAATGACCAAGGTCATGGCCATATCTACATTGTACTTTGTGTTGATGATCCCATATCCAAGATTTTGCATTCCGACTGATCTAGCCATATTTTGAAAACAATTGAAGATGAAGTTGTATGAAGAATATGGCTCAATCAAGTGCTCTCTCGAAAAGGAGCCAAACCCGATTGTTTTCCTGGCTTGATTATTTTAGGATCCTTTTTGCTAAATGTATGGACCCCGATGTAATTTTCCTATTTTTTAGGTCCTTGATGTAAAATGTACTCCCACCACCCGTGTAACATTTTAACCTAAAAGTAAGTCTCAAAATCTAAAAGAAATTAAGCTTACGTGTCATTGAGTTTGAACATTCTTGGATTTCAAGCCGAGCGACCAAGGACGTGGCCATATCTACATAATAGTTTATGCTGATGATCCCATATCCAAGAATTTTCATGTCGACAAATTTGGCCATATTTTGAAAACAATCAAAGAGGAAGTGGTATAAAGAGTATGCCTCAATCAACTGCTCTCTCAAGAAGGAGCCGGACCTGGCTGTTTTCCTTTGCTTAATTATTCTACGATACTTTGTTCTAAATGTATGGACCTTGGTATAATTTTCTATTTTTAAGGTCATTGATGTAAAATGTACTCCCACCATCCGTGTAAATTTTTAACCTAAAATTAAGTTGTGGTAAAATCTTGTCAATGTAAAAAATATTGCCACTAGGAGTTTTCCCCGTTGAAAAAAACCTTGGAGCGAGAAGGGGCCGAGAGGCGAGAGCATAGAGGAGGTAACCCGAGAGCAGCGAAGAGGAGGATTTGAAGGCGGTGATGTAACATGCCAATTTCAGCAATCCTGATCTGATGTCAAAAAGGCAAAAATCAGGGGGAACAACAACTTTTTCTTGTTAAGTGTTGCAATGTTTTGCTTACTTGTTTGCTTGTGTTCATACATCTTATTATGGATTAGATAATATACTCATTATCTCAACCATAGTTAACAAAAACTATTTTTCAAAAGAGATGTCTTGACTCTACTTCATTTTCTAAAATATTCTGGCATTTCAAACTTGAGACAAGATGACCTTGCCACAATAAAATGTTCTGACTAGTCATATTAAAAAACTATGGAGACCTATATATAATCTCCTTATGTTTTCAAGACAGAACATCCAACTACTCTTATCTCTAGGTTTTCCAAAAACCTTTTCATTCCAATCTTGGTAGAAATACCAAGAGGTCCTTATCTTACTCCAAAAGATAACTTATTAAAAATACCCATCCTTTCCTCAATCTATACTTGATGGTAACTTTATTAGAAGTTTGATAAGTTTGATGAGATGAATTGCCTTGATCTGTTGGTTGAAGAAATTATTTGATCTATTGTGAGTGATGACTTGTCTTCTTAGGAAGTAGCATGATCCAATCAGGGAGCTATTCCTATATAGGATCAAAACAATGGTTAATATAAACCAAATATCGAAACAAGCTTCCCAAGATGGATCTACCCTAAGTCACTCAAGTGACCCTCTAATCTCCCTAACTAGATCAATCTTGAGCTAATTCTTTGAATTAGCATCAAGTTCATCAAAGACCAAATACAAGCATGGATCCCCTCTACTCAATATACATTTGAATATCAACCACTTGATGCTGAGAATAGATAGGGCATCCTCTCCAAATCTTTTCCTCCTTCACACTTGCTCAAATACACCAATCTTCCAAATTTAGATTCAATCTTTGGAACTCCACCTACTCCAACTAGTGGGCATTATTTAGAATGTACCTGTACCATCTTCTGGTACATCATGATTACTACCAAATCCCACTCTTGTCCTTGGATAAACTCTTGTAAGGTTCCCAACCTTTAATAAGGTAGAGATCCCTGTGTTTACAATGCTAGTCCCTGGATCAATAGCTAGCATCCACAGTTAAGATGTAATATCAAGAAACAAAGTACATAATACAACTTTACAACCAGGAATAAAATAATTCATTACATCTTACATAGCTCATTTGGCTATCACATTACAATGCAGCAGAATATAACAATAGCATGGGGTCCTTCATCTTCAAAGTGCCACAGGCAGACATGTTGGTTGTAGACTTGTAATCCTAATCAATAAACTTCACTAACATCAAACAAACCTGCAACATAACAAGTTATAGCCACAAGGGTCAATACATTTGAATTGTATTGGCAAGTGATACTATGGTAGCATAGTGGAGTCTATCATCTATATGCATTTGGCTAAGTGGAGCTTAGGCTTGCTTTGCTCAAAATAGATTTTCCTTATCATTTGAAAACACTAAGTTTTTGCTTGACAAAAATCACCCAAGGCATCCCCCAATAGAAATTGGTGATCCTTCAACCCTTGTTCAACCACAGGTTTTTAACTTAGAAATTGGGATGAGGAGATTCTTGATAGCTTCCATGTCTTGATGCTCAATTTGTCCTTTGACAGGGACATGGCTCAGTACTTAGATTTTACACTCTGCAGAGGTGGTGCACTTTCCCCACAAGACTTGGTTTCACCAAGACAAGATCTTTCAGAAGCCTTCCCTTAGACCAAAATGGACGCGCTCCAACCTATCAAACCCCTACCACCAACTGTCCATTTGGCTAAGTTATTGCAACCTATATGATCCAGGCAGAGCCCATAATGCCAAGTGGCTGCACTTGAAGCTTCTCAACATTTGACATCTCAAATCTCTCTGTTCCTGGGTGGCATTCCACAAGTGAGATACACAAGGTAAACCATAGAAATGGGCCTTGTGAACCACTCAACACAAACCATTCCTTCCATTCCACCCACGTGATTCATTCACTTAGTTGTTTTATTAAACAAAACACAAGTCCTTGACTTAGAAACTTTCCATAGTATGAAAATAATCCAACCTTGTTTTCTACTAGCTAAGATAAGCATGATAGTAGTAGGAATCTTAACTTAGGAAATTTCTACTAAGGTTTCATCTACTAGGATTTCCCATGGCATAGTTTACACTTAGCAAAATTCCATGCAAGTCCTACTTTGGAAATATCACTAATGCATAGTGAAAATAATGGGAGAAAAGTATGAAGCATCACTTGCCTTTTTGGTAGAGAATATAAGTTCACTCCTTGATCTTTGCAATATTCACACTCTTCAAATCACTAGAATTCAATCAAGCAAGCAATATTTCAAACTACAATTCAAGCAAACATCACATAAAATAATAGAAACAAAGTAATGCATGCAAGCATGCTAAAGATTGTTTCATTTGGAAAAGTGATTTCTAATATGTTATAAACATTCTAAAACACCTATTGGTCATTTTATAAAAGTGGCAAAACCATGTGCAAAAGATTTTACTATAAACCAATTTTAAATCCAAGCATTATTTTATGTGGTTGAAAAATGCTTTTAGCAGGCAATAATATCTATAGGGTTCACCAAATATGTTTTCAAATCATAAAACGTTGTGTTTAGGGTCAGAGAGTTTAAATCAAAACATTTCCCAAAGGTTTTCTTCCAAAAGTATTTTTAATAAATAAACATTATTTTTATTTGACTAGAAATGCTTTAAATCAAATATTTATTCTTTTGCTTCACCAAATATGTTTTTGAAACCACAAATTGATTTTGATGGTCAGTAGTTTCAAAACAATCCATTTGCCAAAGGTTTGATAACCAAAATATTTTTAGAAAGAATTTTATACTCAAAATATGCCTACACAAGTTTCTGCAAAAACAATCAATTTAACAAAAGCATTTTACTAAACAAAGTGCATGGTTGGGTAGGATTTGTCTTTCTGATTCCATTGATATAAAGTTTGCAAAATTTGGACGTGTGGTTTGAAAGTTATGAATTTTTCAAGTTTGCATATCTAATAGATTCTATTTTCTGTTTTAAATCAAACCTTGTCCACGTGGAGGGCTCTGATTGGCTAAAAACGATTCGTGTGGATCGGATATTGTGGGCTGCTGGATCTAATGTGCATCGCACGGCTGGAAACACTCCATACCTCTTCGGTTAATGATTCTATCACACACGTTGGATCGAAATCGAACGGTGCATAGGTGCTGGCCAAAGGTGGGCAGCGCTGGCAGCGGCGGCGCACTCAGACGAGGTGTTCCCAACAATTTAGGAAGCAAGGGATGGTGGGGAGAGGCTCACCACGTTCGCAGGGTTGCGCTGATTCTCGACGTGGTTGCCACAGGGACATGGGCGCACGGTGCTGCTGGTGATTGCTCGCCGGTGTTGTCGTTGGCGTCGGGTCCGCTCTACTGTGGTCGAAGGCGAGGCTACACGGCTCGGGAAGGAGAGGTAGAGAGCTCGTTAGATGCACAAGATGATGCTGAGTACATGAGCATCACAGAGATGGAGAGGCGAGGTCAGACTTTACCAGTAGGGTTCGCCGGAGAGGTAGCAGACGACGGCGGCGTGCAGAGGTCGTCCTTGACGATGCTCTAGGGCAAGCGCAGGCAGGCTGATGATACGTGTAGGTGCGCAAGGTTCTGGTGAGCAGGATAGTGTGAAGCAGGGATGGTGGGGTGGGACGTGTTCGTCGGAATTTGTCGGCGAGCTCGCCGGAGCAGTGAGGCACGAGCTCGAAATTATGGCGGCCTGGGGGCGTAGAGGATCTGGCGAGTGAGGGGAAAGAGAGAGGGGGTGAAGGCTCTTTAGTACGCGTGATCGCAGGGCCGTTTCATGGAGTGTTAACTCGAATTCACGCCGGCATTCAATCGGCAGTAATGGCCAGAGAGGGGGGCGCGGTCAGCGGCGGGTGAGAACGATGACGACGTGGCCATGGGCCTGGTTAGTCAGCGAGTAAGAGAGTGTGGGGGGTGGGCTCCACCCATCTGCGATCTAGCGGGTTCTATCTGTGGTGAAAAACGGTTCGCTCGGGGTGAGAGGGAGAGGTGGGCTGCTGATGGGCTTAGTGGGCTAGGTTAGTTGGGTTGCTTTGTTTCATTTTTTTTCTTCTCCTGTTATTTTTCTTTTTCCAATTTGATTTTCTGTTTTGATTTTGTTTAGTCTATTCAAACATCTATTTGAATTCAAACTTCTCTCAAATATTGTGTGGATTCAAACACTGATTATTTATACATTCTGAAGTCAATTTTGGAATAAATCTTTCATTCTTTTTAAGGTCTTTTACTTATTTAAAACAAGCCCTTGCTTTAAATTCAAATAAGATCAAATATATTTTTAATCCTTATTTAAATTTCATTTTTCCATAAAACCTTTTCAGTAAGTCTTATTCATTAATAGGGTGTCAAATAATTCACTTTGAATTGATTGGAATATTATTAATAGGATTTATCAATCATTTTAATTTGGATACTTGTTTTAATTCCAATGAAATTAAATATAGTTTTATTTCCATAATTTTTATTGGGAAGATTTCTTTGTTCTTATTTAAGTTAATTAAATAACCTTTTAATCCACTTGGGTAAATTCCAAATATTATTTTCCCATGATCTAATTAATCATTTCTAATAGGAATCTTATCTTTATTCAAATAGAATAGGATTTGTTTAATGCCCTTTCAATTAATTTGAAAACTCTTTATCCATTATTTTATTTGGATTTGGATCATAATTATTCCATTTGCTTATGGATTAGGTCAAGATATACTTTGGTCTTTAAATATTCCTTATTGAAAAATCCATATCTTTTTATTTATAGATCCAAACTTGGTGATTCCAAATTGTAAAATCTTATTTAATATTTATTTATCCTTTTAAACCTTTTAGTATTAATTTTTCACCAATTGGTATGGATTTTAGATAAGTGCTTTATTAGCTTTGGAAATCCACTTTCCTTATCTTATTAAATTTATAAGATTTTATCTATGGCTCCAATTCAAGTGAAACCAATTTCTATGGTTTTATAATATTTCTATTTGTCATTCTTGATCATTTGTAAATGTTTTTTGACAAATTTTTATATGTATCAAATCCATAGTCTTAGAGATATCTTGGAAATGATTTTATTCCATTTAAGGTTTTAGGGTTTTGGTTTATTTTCCAAGCATTTTAAATTTCCAGATGCATTTATGAAGAATGCATTTCACTTTGATTTGAATTTAGTTGGATTCAAATATTAACCAAAGTTTGTTCAAGATGAGATTTTTAAGTTTCCATTTAGAAACAAAAGTTTCTTTTCACCCTAAATTTCAAAAATTATTTATTTTGTTTATTTATTTTTCACATTACAAGATTTGGAAAATCTTGGCATGTGACGGGCTACCACCCTTAAAATAAATATCGTCCCGAGATTTGGGAGGCTAGGGGTTACAAGTTGGCTCAAGCAACTAGGGTACTACCACCCTTTAAAAATTTTCCGGATTACATCTTGGCTTGCTTGGGATCCTGATGAAATCTCTCTGGGCAAACATCTGCATAGTGTCCTTTGTTTCCACGCTTGAAACATGTGACAAGGTTGAGATCCTTCATAGGCTTTATCTTGTGCTTCATCTTTTCTGGACAATTGCTTGCATAATGTCCTTGGTCACCACAATTGTAACATGTGACAAGATTGAGTTCTTCACGTATCTTCTATGGACAAGTTGACACATAATGGCCTAGCTCTTTGCAGTTGTTGCACCACACTTGGTTAATCTTCTTGTACTTCTTCTTCTTATCTGGACATTCATTTGCATAGTGTCCCATCTCTTTGCAATGGCAACACTGCACTTGACTTTTGTCCTTCTTCTTCTTGGGTTTCTCCAAAGCTAGGAGTGCTTCTAGTTCATGCTCTTCATATCTTATCTCAAAGGTGGGAAAGTTTCCTGGTCTCCTTGACCTTTTCCTTGGGTAATACATATGTCTCCTCTTTGGTCCATCAAATTGAGTCATATTGCATGAAGGTGCAAGCTGAGATTTTCCTTTGTCTTCATCCTTCTTGGTAGAAGTTGTTCCCTTATGGTAGTCTGCAACCAGTTGTTGCACTCCACCTTGTTTCATTTGTTGAACTATGGAATAGATGGGGCATTGGATAGTGACATGATTATTTCCTTCACATAGGAAACAAGTAGATTGAGATGTGAGGCATTGATTATTTGGATGTTTCTCTTCACAATTGGGGCATTGATCTTCATGCTCTTTGGAAGTGTGATCCATGTCTCCACAAATATTGCAAGCTTGGGTTCCTTCTAGAATAGCATCCTTGACATCCTTGTTGTCATAAACTCCTTGGGAAGAGTTGTCTCCCATGTTGATCATTTGATCTGTCATCTTATGCAATAATTGGGTTTGGGTTTCCAAAAACCTTTGCATGGTTAGATCTACCTCACTAGTGTTGGCTAAAAATTGAGCTGTCACTTGGTTCATGTGGGTTTGGGTTACTATGAGTTCCCTCATGTTGATCTCTTGGTTGTTGTTGTTGTCACCATCCTTCATGTTGGAGTTCCTTGGAGTAGTCATCTGTTTGGGTTGGATTAGGATTAGAATAGGCAAAGATTTCTATAGGAAACATTCTAATCACACACAACAATTTACACAAGCAATGTGCAAGCAATCACAAACAAACATTCCACTCAAACAACAAGTTTCAAGCACATTTTTAGGCAACAAAATATTTTTGTTACACCACATAAGTTGGTGGGTTTGATCTAAACTAAATATGGTGGTCCAACTATATGGTTCACTTGAGATCATTCCATTCTTCTTAGTTGATTCTTCATGAACAAGATCCTTGTATTCTTGGAGAATTTCTTGAATCTTGGTCACAAAACTTCAAAGGTGATGATGGTTCCTTCTAAGTTGTGTTTCGCTTGTCTTCAAGTCTTGAGTACTATTTCTTGTCTCACTTGTAGTCCTTAGTGATATCCAAGTTGAAGTCCTTGGTGAAAAATAAAGTTGAAGTCTTTGATGATGTTGAAGTTGAAGTCATTTGAGTTGGTGAAGTCCTTTGCTCATGGTTGAGGTCTTTGCTCATCAAGTTGAAATAGAAGAGATGTAGAATCAAAACCAAAATGTTGAGGAAAGATTATACAAGATTGTTTGTAAATAAGTTTTGGAACAAATACAACTCCTATTTTTCTAAGGGGTTTTGTCCAATCCTAGGTTTACAAATCCTACAGGCAACACAGTGCTCTGATACCATCTGTAAGGTTCCCAACCTTTAATAAGGTAGAGATCCCTGTGTTTACAATGCTAGTCTCTGGATCAATAGCTAGCATCCACAGTTAAGATGTAATATCAAGAAACAAAGGTCATAATACAACTTTACAACCAGGAATAAAATAATTTATTACATCTTACATAGCTCATTTGGCTATCACATTACAATGCAGCAGAATATAACAATAGCATGGGGTCCTTCATCTACAAAGTGCCACAGGCAGACATGTTGGTTGTAGACTTGAAATCCTAATCAATAAACTTCACTAACATCAAATGAACCTGCAACATAACAAGTTACAGCCACAAGGGTCAATACATTTGAATTTTATTGGCAAGTGATACTATGGTAGCATAGTGGAGTCGATCATCTATATGCATTTGGCTAAGTGGAGCTTAGGCTTGCTTTGCTCAAAATAGATTTTCCTTATCATTTGAAAACACTAAGTTTTTGCTTGACAAAAATCACCCAAGGCATCCCCCATTAGAAATTGGTGATACTTCAACCCTTGTTCAACCACAAGTTTTTATCTTAGAAATTGGGATGAGGAGATTCTTGATAGCTTCCGTGTCTTGATGCTCAATTTGTCCTTTGCCAGGGACATGGCTAAGTACTTAGATTTTACACTCTGCAGAGGTGGTGCACTTTCCCCACAAGACTTGGTTTCACCAAGACAAGATCTTTCAGAAGCCTTCCCTTAGACCAAAATGGACACGCTCCAACCTATCAAACCCCTACCACCAACTGTCCATTTGGCTAAGTTATTGCAACCTATATGATCGAGGTAGAGCCCATAATGCCAAGTGGCTGCACTTGAAGCTTCTCAACATTTGACATCTCAAATCTCTTTGTTCCTGGGTGGCATTCCACAAGTGAGATACACAAGGTAAACCATAGAAATGGGCCTTGTGAACCACTCAACACAAACCATTCCTTCCATTCCACCCAGGTGATTCATTCACTTAGTTGTTTTATTAAACAAAACACAAGTCCTTGACTTAGAAACTTTCCATAGTATGAAAATAATCCACCCTTGTTTTCTAGTAGCTAAGCTAAGCATGATAGTAGTAGGAATCTTAACTTAGGAAATTTCTACTAAGGTTTCATCTACTAGGATTTCCCATGGCATAGTTTAAACTTCGCAAAATTTCATGCAAGTCCTACTTTGGAAATATCACTAATGCATACTGAAAATAATGGGACAAAAGTATGAAGCATCACTTGCCGTTTTGGTACAGAATATAAGTTCACTCCTTGATCTTTTCATTATTCACACTCTTCAAATCACTACAATTCAATCAAGCAAGCAATATTTCAAACTACCATTCAAGCAAACATCACATAAAATAATAGAAACAAAGTAATGCATGCAACCATGCTAAAGATTGTTTTATTTGGAAAAGTGATTTATAATAGGTTATAAACATTCTAAAACACCTATTGGTCATTATAAAAGTGGCAAAACCATTTGCAAAAGATTTTACTATAAACCAATTTTAAACCCAAGCATTATTTTATGTGGTTGAAAAATGCTTTTAGCAGGCAATAATCTCTATAGGGTTCACCAAATATGTTTTCAAATCATAAAACTTTGTGTTTAGGGTTAGAGAGTTTAAATCAAAACATTTCCCAAAGGTTTTCTTCCAAAAGCATTTTTAATAAATAAACATTATTTTTATTTGACTAGAAATGCTTTAAATCAAATATTTATTCTTTTGCTTCACCAAATATGTTTTTGAAACCACAAATTGATTTCGATGGTCAGTAGGTTCAAAACAATCCATTTGCCAAAGGTTTGATCACCAAAATATTTTTAGAAAGAATTTTATACTCAAAATATGCCTACACAAGTTTCTGCAAAAACAATCAATTTAACAAAATCATTTGACTAAACAAAGTGCATGGTTTGGTAGTATTTGTCTTGCTGATTCCATTGATATAAAGTTTGCAAAATTTGGACGTGTGGTTTGAAAGTTATGAATTTTTCAAGTTTGCATATCTAATAGATTCTATTTTCTGTTTTAAATCAAACCTTGTCCACGTGGAGGGCTCTGATTGGCTAAAAACGATTCGTGTGGATCGGCTATTGTGGGCCGCTGGATCTAATGTGCATCGCACGGCTGGCAACACTCCATACCTCTTCGGTCAATGATTCTATCACACACGTTGGATCGAAATCGAACGGTGCATAGGTGCTGGCCAAAGGTCGGCGACGCTGGCGGCGGCGACAGGCGGCGGCGTGCTCAGAAGAGGTGTTCCCGACGATTTAGGAAGCAAGGGATGGTGGGGAGAGGCTCACCAGGTTCACAGGGTCGCGCTGATTCTCGACATGGTCGCCACATGGATAGGGGCGCACGGTGCTACTGGTGATTGCTCGCCGGTGTTGTCGTTGGCGTTGGGTCTGCTCTGCTGTGGTCGAAGGCAAGGCTACACAGCTCGGGAAGGAGAGGTAGAGAGCTCGTTAGATGCACAATACGATGCTGAGTACATGAGAATCACAGAGATGGAGAGGCGAGGTTAGACTTTACCAGTAGGGTTCGCCGGAGAGGTAGCAGAAGACGGTGGCGTGCAGAGGTCATCCTTGCCGATGCTCTGGGGCAAGCGCGGCCAGGCTGATGATACGAGTAGGTGCGCAAGGTTCTGGTGAGTAGGATAGTGTGAAGCAGGGACAATGGGGTGGGACGTGTTCGTCGGAATTTGTCGGCGATCTCGCCGGAGCAGTGAGGCACGAGCTCGAAATTATGGCGGCGTGGGGGCATAGAGGATCTGGCGAGTGAAGGGAAAGAGAGAGGGGGCGAAGGCGCTTTAGTACGCGTGATCGCGGGGCCGTTTCATGGTGTGGTTAACTTGAATTCACGCCGGCATTCAATCGTCAGTAATGGCCAGAGAGGGGGGCGCGGTCAGCGGCGGGTGAGAACGATGACGATGTGGTCGTGGGCCTGGTTAGTCAGCGAGTGGGGGTGGGCTCCAACCGTCAGCGACCTAGCGGGTTCTGTCTGCGGTGAAAAACGGTTCGCTCGGGGTCAGAGGGAAAGGTGGGCTGCTGATGGGCTTAGTGGGCTAGGTTAGTTGGGTTGCTTTGTTTCATTTTTTTCTTCTCTTATTATTTTTCTTTTTCCAATTTGATTTTCTGTTTTGATTTTGTTTAGTCTATTCAAACATCTATTTGTCAAACTTCTCTAAAATTTTGTGTGGATTCATACACTGATTATTTATACATTCTGAAGTCAATTTTGGAATAAATCTTTTATTCTTTTTAAGGTCTTTTAATTATTGAAAACAAGCCCTTGCTTTAAATTCAAATAAGATCAAATATATTTTTAATCCTTATTTAAATTTCATTTTTCCATAAAACCTTTTCAGTAATTCTTATTCATTAATAGGGTGTCAAATAATTCACTTTGAATTGATTGGAATATTTTTAATACGATTTATCAATCATTTTAATTTGGATACTTGTTTTAATTCCAATGAAATTAAATATAGTTTTATTTCCATAATTTTTATTGGGAAGATTTCTTTGTTCTTATTTAAGTTAATTAAATAACCTTTTAATCCACTTGGGTAAATTCCAAATATTATTTTCCCATGATCTAATTAATCATTTCTAATAGGAATCTTATCTTTATTCAAATAGAATAGGATTTGTTTAATGCCCTTTCAATTAATTTGAAAACTCTTTATCCATTATTTTATTTGGATTTGGATCATAATTATTCCATTTGCTTATGGATTAGGTCAAGATATAATTTGGTCTTTAAATATTCCCTATTCAAAAATCCATATCTTTTTAGTTATAGATCCAAACTTGGTGATTCCAATTTGTAAAATCTTATTTAATATTTATTTATCCTTTTAAACCTTTTTAGGATTAATTGCTCACCAATTGGTATGGATTTTAGATAAGTGCTTTATTAGCTTTGGAAATCCAATTTCCTTATCTTACTAAATTTATAAGATTTTATCTATGGCTCCAATTCAAGTGAAACCAATTTCTATGGTTTTATAATATTTCTATTTGTCATTCTTGATCATTTCTAAATGTTTGTTGACAAATTTTTATATGTATCAAATCCATAGTCTTAGAGATATCTTGGAAATGATTTTATTCCATTTAAGGTTTTAGGGTTTTGGTTTATTTTCCAAGCATTTTAAATTTCCAGATGCATTTATGAAGAATGCATTTCACTTTGATTTGAATTTAGTTGGATTCAAATATTAACCAAAGTTTGTTCAAGATGAGATTTTTAAGTTTCCATTTAGAAACAAAAGTTTCTTTTCACCCTAAATTTCAAAAATTATTTATTTTGTTTATTTATTTTTCACATTACAAGATTTGGAAAATCTTGGGATGTGACAACTCTTCTTGAATCCACTCATCCTTGATGGTTTTGTAGTCAAGATAATAATATTTTCTGCAAATCTTATCATCTTGCCAACTTTGATAGAAGCTCACATCCATATGCTACCTCCCGTTGGCCAACTATTTTCATGGTTATGATCTACTAACCATAGTCTATAAATCCACAACTTCGTTGTTTCCAAGGGAGCTCTGTGCTTCCTAAACCCACCTGGTTTATCAGGCATCATGACTCATCTTCTATGGCAGCCTTTTTTTTTAAAAAGTTTGCCATCACTTCTATATCGCCTCAAATACAACCTAGCCCAACTCTTGTTACCATGATCATATATATAACTTGGTCTAACTATCCATATATCCCTTGTACCAAGCTGAGCTCAGCTTCCTAATCCAACTTTGTCTAGGTGGTATCAAAATATCAATGCCCTAGATCCCCTAATCCTTGTTCTCATTTAAAATGCATCTTATATTGCATAACCCAATGTTTCCAATGATGGATACTTAAAGTGGACATCATCCCCCTTAGTTATAACCATTTTCCAAACAATTTCCATAATTATTTGGAACCTAAAACTATTTAAATTCCATACTTGGCAAAATCAGGGGGAATAAAAACTTTTTCTTGCCATATGTGCTTACTTGTTTGCTTGTACTCAAGCAACTGTTTGTGTATTAGTTGTGTACCCCTCATCTCAACACTAGTTTACAAAAAACTATTTTACAAAAGAAATGTCCTGGCTCAACTTTCATATTCTCAAATGTTCTAGCATTTCAAAAACCCGAGCCAAGATAAATTTGATACAACCAAATACTCTACTAGTCTCTATTAATAAAACTATGGAGAACTATATATTATGTCCTTGTGTTTTCAAGATAGAACTTCAACTACTCTTACCCCTAGGTTTTCCAAAACCTCTATTCGAAACCTTTTCATTCCAATCTTGGTAGAAATGCCAAGATGGTCCTGATCTTACTTCAAGGTAAAACCTCTTCAAAATACCTATACTTACCTAAAGCTAGTCTTGATGGTAACCTTAGTAGTAGTTGGACAAGCTTGATAAGATGAATTGCCTTGATCTCCTATCTGATGAATTGCCTTGATCTGCTGATTGCATTGATTGCTTAGGAACTAAAGTGAGCTAATCTAGTATCCCATCCCTTAGGACCCAATCTATGCTTGTGATCATCAATCTCATATCAAGCATCCATGTCTGGATCTATCATAAGCCAGTAAGGTGATCATCTCCCCTCCTAATCAGATCAATCCAGGGATAATCCCTTCTAATAGTTCCAACTCAGTGAAGACCCAATCTAAGCATGGATCATATCTACTTAGTTAACACTTCAACATCATCTCCTTGATCATGAGTTTGGAATTTAGCATCCTCTCGAAATCATCTACCACTTGCACTCTAGTCTAAACCCCTAAATCCGCAAAAATGGCTATTCTGGAATTCTTATCTAGATTCAATCTTTGGAGCTCTACCCTTTCCAACCTATGTGCATTATTGAGAATGTACCTGAACCACCTTGTAGTACATATTTAGTACTACTAAAGCCTACTCTTTCCCTTGACACATCCATTCTAACTCCCACTCATACATGATGGTTTTGTAGCTAAGATAATAATCTTTCCTACAAATCTCATCATCCTACCTACTTTGGCAGAAGCTCACATCTATATGCCACCTCCCCTTGACCAACTCCTTTCTTGGTTATGATCTACTAATCATGGCCTATCAACCCCCACTCCACTTGTTTCCATTGGGGCCTTGTGCTTCCTGAACCCACATGGTTTAGGAGGCTACCTGATGTATCTTTTATGGCAGCCTTATTCTCAACAAAGTTTGCCATCTCATCTAGATCACCTCAATTGCAACCAATCCCAACTATTGTCTCCATGAGCAACCATATGACATGGTATATCCATCCATACATCCCTTGTACCTAGGTGAGATCTGAGCTCCCTAATCCAAACCTGGTTAGATGGCATTAGAATAACTAAACCCTAGATCCTCCCTTATCTAGTTTCCATCCTTTTCACCATTTTTCTTCAAAATCAAGGTTGACATTGAGGCCTACATCAAGTGTACACAATCTACCTTGAATATAAGCATCCCCAAATAATTCTCCCAATTATTTGGATTATTAAACTATTTAATTTCCTTTACTTACCGAATTCTCAAAATCCTTGTATATAAAGGCAAGTTTGTTTTTATCCAGATCACCTCGCCAACTCAAGGCACAATTGAGGCCTACTTATCATACCACATCTTTCCAACTCAAAAATAAATATTTTTTAGATTCCTTATTATTTCTTTCTGCCCTATTTCTAAAAGGGCAGAAACAAGAAATAATTCCCCCAAAATACTTTTCCACTTCAATAAATCCAAATAAAATTCTCCAATGTGTGCTATGGTATTCAGGACCATATCACATCAACATACAAGCTTGTCCAATGTAAAAATATCATTTTTTCTTCCATAATCTACTTCAGTACTTTTTGAGGAAGTGCATTTAAATGTGGTTATACTCTTTAGAAAAATGCAATTTAAATCATGGAGAGATTATTGGACCTATACCACCTACCAGTAGCATTTCCCCACTTTGCTCAATGCAACTTCTGCAACTTCCTTCACAAGCCTTCATTTTGTCAATTTTGAAAGCTCAATTAAATCTTGATTCAAACCAAAGACCAACCATCTCAAACCTTGTCAAGCACTACTCCACAACACCCAATACACTCTCTGGTCGCATGCTACAGTACCACCTACTTTAATCTTCCCTCCTCTTTGTCCCCTAGTGCTTGTAAGAGAAAGGGGGAACAATATATTGGCATATCTTGGGTATTAAAGCTTGTGTAGCAGCTATCCTCTCACTCCCTGCCACAAACCAAACCAGAAACCACCTAAACCCCTCTCTCACGCCAGAGCAACTGTCCTTCCCTAGTTTCCCCCCTCTCCTTGGCCACCATGGGCATAGTCCTTCATGGACCATGCCCTCTTGTTTATAAGCCAAGAAGCCAGCACCTCCCTCCCCTGCTCTCTGATTTCACTCCCTCACCCCCAGATACCTCCCCCAGAGCCCTCTCTCCCTCTCCTTTGCTCACCTATGCTCGAGAGAAAGAGAGAAGGATCTCTCGGACAGCATTAAGAAATCGAGCAAGGCTGCCTCTCTCGAGCTCCTCACCCTCTACATGTTGCTTTTTCGGAGTCCCTTACCCCTCCTTACTCTCCCCTTGTTGTTCTTTTGACCAGGACTACTCCAGCAAGTAGCCCCGGCGACCTCCCGAGCGTGCACCGGCGGGCGTCATCACGCGAGCGTCCTCCCAGCGTCGAATCACCCCGTACAGCCCCTCCATCTGCTCCTCATCATGCACCGCGTCGCCCTGATCCCTCCTCTGCCCTCCTCCGCCCTCAAGCGAGCCGCCCCGTGCCACTCTGCTCTTCCCTAGGGTTTCCACCCTCGTCCTCGAGCTTGCGGGGGAAGACGATGGGCAGCCATCGGATCCGTTCGGATAGGATGACCCTCGCGCCACATACCCTTTCGCCCCTAGGCCACCGACCCTCGGACCACGAGCAGGCCCTCCCTGCTTGTCTACCTCGTAAGTGCGGGCACCGCGATGGGCCGGCCCAGTAGCCAGCATCCCCAACCCGTTTCCCCCTAGCTTCTCTCTTTTTCTTTAAAACAATTCCAGATCTGTTATTGGCAGTTTGGTTTATTTCGAAAAAAAATGTAAAACTCATCAAAATATCCAGATCTAATTTTCCCCACATGCATGCACCTTATCTCTAACATGCAGACCCAAATCTGGACCAAAAGGTTGTCTAAAATAAAAATGGTAAATCATATACTAAGATATGTCTGTAACACTAAACACATTCTCCAAGAAGTTTTATAACTCCAAATGACCTAAATCCAATTTGTGACGAAAGGTCCTGACCATACCTTGCAGGTCACATAGGCCCCACCTTATTTTGCTTCTTAATTACTGGTAGAAAAAATATCAAAATCAGGCCTTTTCTAACTTTAGAAATTTCCCTAGGTCAAACCAAAAGAGGTTATAACCTAATTCCAACTCCCAGATGACACACATATCCATATATTCCATAATCCAGTAGCTCATAGTTTTATGAGTCTCTGTTGAATTTTAGAGAATTAAACTATTCTATGCATGGTTTATTCACTAATAAAATAACTATAGTAGCTCTGTAAATCCAAAAAGGTTTATTACAATTTTGTAACATCCCAAAAATCATGCTTCAAACTCATGCATATCATCCATTCATCCATGATCATATGATTTTCATTTCAAACAAAACATTTCAAAACAGAAGCATATATGCTTATTATTTCATGTAAGTTTGCTCTAGCCTTAATGCTACCTTCCAATGAGAAGAGTACCTTGTTTTGTTTAGTAAGGTTTGAATTCAAACTTAGGCACCATCAAAAGCTTGAGCAAAGTTTTTCAAAACAAAATGAGTAAATAAAACCAATATTATGCCTATTGTATATTTCACATAAGGGCTTGGTTTTATTTTTATTTTCATTTGATCAAGTGTTTTGAATAAACAGTAGTGTTTGACACACATTTGAGTGCAAGGTTTGCAATATAAAAACCTAGAGAAAATTTGAATTCAAACTCATTTGATTTGGAGTTAAAAATCATTTCAGAAAAACCAAACAGAAAAAGAAAAAGGTTAAAAGGAAAAAATAAGCTTTCAGTCGATTCTGGCCCAACTAGCCCAGTTAAGCCCAGCAACCCCACCCCGCGAACCGTTTTTCTTCACTCACACCCGCACCCGCCGAGTGACTGACAGACAGGACCCACTCCCCCTCTGTTTCTCTCGCTGACAGTCGCGGCCCACACGGCGTCGTCGTCTCCACCCCCCCCCCCCCCGCGACGTGTTCTTCCCCAAATCACGCCGTCCATTTGCTGGCTTGGTTCGCGTCGTCAATTCGCGTTGATTGTAGGAGTAAATCACGCCCCCGTCTCGCCTACTTAAACCCCCTCTGCCCACTCTCCATTTCCCCCCAGACTCCGAGCACAGAACGCCCCCAGGCTGCCTGCAATCATCCTTGCGCCGCCGCAGACAGAGCTCACTCCGGCGACCAATCCTGGTGAGCCCCGTGCGCCCCTCTCCCTCTGGTTCATACGAGCCGCTTCACAACTTCCTTGTGCACCTTCTGACCCCACTGGTTCGTCCTGTACTGCCTCAGGTCGTCGACTTCGTCAAACGCTGCAAGCTCCCGATGACATCCTCAACTCCGGCGATCAAATTCGGTGAGCCCATTGTTCCCCTTCGCCTCTGTTTCACACGAACACGTTCGCCGTAGTCTTGTGCGTCTCCTGATGCCGTTTGTTCGTGCTAGGGTGACCAGGAGCGTCGCAAACGTCGTCGTCCACCCGAGCCCGACGCTGACAGCAACTCCGACGAGCCCGTGCAGCCGTGTCCGTGCGCCCCTTGCCAAGCCGTCGCCAGGTTGAGCATCAGTGCGTCGCCACGATTCTGGTAAGCATCTCCGACGACCCCAGAGCCACCTGTAGCGCCGCGCCGCCGCCAGTAGCCACCGCCAGCGCCGCCCATCTGTGGTCGTTTGATGCAGGACCGTTGGATCTGGATCCAGCGCGTGAAATTAGATCACTTATCGAAACATTATGAGTAGATCTGGACCGTGCAGATTAAGTAGATCCAGCGGCTCAGAAACTTGATCCAACGCGAAGCGGTACCGACCAATCAGATTAAGACGTGTGGCAACAGTTTAGTTTTAAAAACAGGAATTGAATCTATTAGATGTTTGAATTTGTTTTGGCCATAACTTTTGATCCCCACGTTCAATTTTGACAAATTTTCTATCAATGGAATCAGGAGAACAAGCCCTTTCTAAATATGCAATATGTTTAATATTTTGCTTATGTTAAAATGGTTTTATTTACAGAAACATGTGTAGGGCTATTTTGAGTATATGAATTGTTTAAGAAATGTTTTAAGGTTTAAATAAATGTTGTTGGGCAAGTTTTGAACTTGTTTATAAACCAGTACTGTACACTTGCTTTGTTGAGTTTTAAAAATCATCACATATCATATTGCATGCATTCATATATTTTTGTTTGTATATATTTTGTATGTGATTATTGCTATGATTTTATGTGTAGATTTTGGTGCCAATAGTGATTGTGATTGTGAGGAGTGTAGCTACTCTCCAAACTACCAAGGCAAGTGGTGCTTCATGATATTTTTATCCCTATGTTTTCTACTAAGCATTAGAAATATTTTTCTAGTCTTGCATGTTATATTTTGCTTATATGCCATGTTGGGAAATCCTAGTAGTTGTAGAATTGCTAGGAAATTTCTAAGTTAAGAATGCTTATCTATGCCATGCTTAGCCTAGCTAGTAGCAACCAAGGGTGGTGAAATATACATGCTATGATAAAAATATTTCTAAATCGTTGGACTTGTGTTTTGCCTAATAAAACAACTAAGTAAATGAAACACCTGGGTGGAATGGAAGGAATGGTTTGTGTTGAGTGGTTACACATGGCCCATTTCTATGGTTTACCTTGTGTATCTCACTTGTGGAAAGCCACCCAGGAACAAAGAGATTTTAGAGGCCAAATGTTAAGAAGCTTCTAGTGCAGCCACTTGGCAATATGGGCTCTGCCTGGATCACATAGGTTTCTAGAACTTAGCCATTTGGACAGTTGGTGGTAGTGGAAATGATAGGTTGGAGCGCGTCCATTTGGTCTAAGGGAAGGCTTCTGAAAGGTCCTGTCTTGGTGAAAATCAAGGCTTGTGGGGAAAGTGCACAACCTCTGCAGATGGAAGAATCTAAGTACTTAGCCAAGTCCATGGTAATGGACAACTTGAGCATCAAGACATGGAAGCTATCAAGAATCTCCTCATCCCAATTTCTAAGTAAAAACTTGTGGGTGTACAAGGGTGAAGGACCTCAATGTCTATTGGTGGTTCCTTGGGAAAAGTTTTGACAAAGAAAAACTTAGTGTTTTCAACTAATAGGCAAAACCTATTTTGAGCAAAGCAAACCTAAGCTACACTTAGCCAAATTGCATATAGCATCTAGTCCACCAAAAATTATACTAAGGTATCACTTGCCAATACTATTCCAATGTATTGACCCACTCTGGCTGTAACTTGTGATGTTGCAGGTTACTCTGATGAGGATTAGGAGTCATGAGTCTACACTCAACATGTTTGCCTGTGGCACATGAATATGAAGACTTTTATCTATTTACTTATTTAAACTCTTGTAATAGGCATGTGGCCATGGAGTTGTAAAGACTATGTTGTCTCTGGAATGACTGTAATAATGACCTTTGTTTCTGTGTACTTCATCTTAAAATGTGGATGCTAGCATTGATCCAGGGACTAGCATTGCAATCACAGGGATCCTTTTCCTTTATAAAGGAGGGATCTTACAGATGGTATCAGAGCACTGTGTTGCCTGTAGGATTATGACCCTAGGATTGGAAACCACTAAGGAAAAAATTTCAACAACTTCTACACTTGTCTATTCTTATCGTAAACTTTTCTAATATTCTTTCTCATCTCTATTTGTAGATGAACTCCATCAACGAAGCCGTAAGGAAAGGACCACTCATGACAATGACTTTGGAGTGTGAGACAGAATTCCCCAAGGCTCTCAAGGACCTCATGGCTGCAATGGAAATACATGGTGCAGCTGTGTACAAAGGTTTTCCTGTGATGGATGAAGGAGTTGAGTACTGGTGGGTGCAACTTCACTTGTATAAAAAAAGGAAGACAACCACAAGGAATCAGGATTCTGCATGTTCACCAATTCAGTGGTGCACACTACATTGTTTGATTCAGCAAGGGATGCAGCTTGGAGGACCATCAAAGAACTTGGTGATAGAGTCAAGTGCAGAATGCTCAACCTCCAAAATGACCTAAAGGAAGAGAAGAAACATACCCAAGAGTTGGAGGCTATCAACCAAACCTTAAGAGGGGACATTATAGACTTAATGATGGAGTCATGTGATCAAGATAGACTGATTGCTTCTAGAAACATTATGTTAGCCAACAGATCCAGTGAGATAGGATTGTAAACGTACTTCGTTAATTGGACCACCACTTATCACCTTATTTTCCAAATGTTGCTTAAAATAAGTTGAACCTTGGTTGTTGTAATGGATCCATGTATGCCATGACTTGTGTGTTTTGATTTCCAAGGATATGCATGTGATGCTTTGCCTTGTGTTTTATCTTAAATTGTGTTGTTCTAACTTTTTCTATCTTATAAATAGATGCCTAATGTTACCATCAGCACTGTTGAGGAGTTCCAGGGAACTCGCTCTGGTCCTCGAATTATTGAGCTCAGTACTTTGCTCAATCTCCCTCTTCCTACTATCATGGTGCTTCCCCTCACCAAGTTTGAGAGGAAAGACCTTTGGGGCTTCAAGGTCAATCAGCCCGGACGCCAGACAGAGCCTACCACGGAGGCCATCATCTTCAAGCTCATGCATGATGACAAGGAGAGAGGCCTTGAGGTAGTCATGCATGATCTGATAGGACGTCTGCTAGGGAGACACTCTCGACAAGTTAGAGGTACTCACTTCCACGTCTTCGGTAGACGTGATGAGGATGGAGAGGCCATCGACTTCGAGGACACTTCGAGGGATACAGCTAAGCCGATTCGTCTATACCTCCAGGACTTAGAGGCTCTCATTAGGCACGTGGACACTGATAGGACCAACGTCATGCTCAACAATGACGAACTCCAGGTGCAGCTTCGTGAGAAGGACAAGCTCTTCGCGGAGCAAGATAAGATAGTCAAGGAGATGGAGGCCAAGTTCGAGAACAAGGGCAGGAAGTTCAAGAGTCAGGAGAAGCGAGTCCAGGATAGGAACAAGAGGATTCGGGACATGACTGAAGAACTGCAGGCCAAGGACTTCGAGCTCGAGCATCAGCAGACGGTGATTGAGAGGCTTCGTTCTCAGAAGAGGGCTCTCAAAGCCAAAGTAGAGACCTTGACCGCCAATGTCGAGGAATACAAGACCGCAATGGAGAATGCAGGTCTTACCTTTGTTGAGGAGGAGGTTGATGCCGAGGAGTAGAGTTGACTACTCATTTGTCATTTATTTATCATACTTTATTTGTGTCACAATGACCATCCAACATGTGGATGGCTTGTTACTGGTGTGTTTACTTTGCAAACTTGTCGTTTTTATTGTTGAACTATTATTATGATGCATGTTTTGTGATTGTTTATGTGATGTATTGTGCATGAAAGCATCTATGGGTATCTCATTCTTATCTCTATTGAACAAACCACAGATGCCTCCCCGTCATGCCAATCCCAACCCCAACAACAACAACATCACTCCTGAGATGCAGCAAATGAAGACAGCTCAGACTCAGCTGATGCAAATGATGACGACGTTCATCCAGAACCAAAACAACAACAACAACAATAACAACAACAACAACAATAACAACAACAACCCACCGGGTTTTGACATGCTTACCAGGTTCTTGAGATTGAGGCCAGCAAAGTTCTCAGGAACAACTGATCCTATGGTGGCCAATGATTGGCTATGCTCTATGAACAAGGACTTGGTAACTGTGGGTTGTACTGATGCAGAAAAAGTCAGATTTGCAGCACATTTGTTGGAAGGACCAGCAGCTACTTGGTGGGATAACTTCCAGATCACCACTCCCATAGAAGATGTGACATGGGCTATCTTTGAGGATGGCTTTCGTACTGCTCATATCTCATCGGGAGTGATGAGTTTGAAGAAGAAAGAGTTCCATAATATGAAGCAGCGCCACCGCAGCGTGGCTGAATATATTGAGGAGTTCAACAATCTGGCGCGTTATGCACCAGATGAAGTTGACACTGATGCTAAGAGGAAGGAAAAGTTCCTTGAAGGCCTGAATGATGAACTGAACCTGCAGTTAGCTGTGGCCTATGTTCCCACTTATCAGTCTCTCTGTGACAAGGCTGCTATTTTGGAGAACAAAATGAAGTAAGTTGAGAGCAGGAAGAGAAAGCACTCGGACAAGCACAGCTCGGGATCGTCTCACAAACGTTCCCATTATGATGATAGTTGAAGCTCAGGATCCCACAAGCATGGGAAATTCAACAAGCACCAGAACCACAACCATCATCATGACAACAAGCATCACCGTAGTCATGACAATGACAAGTACAAGAACCACAAGGGTGGATATAAGAGCCACCATAGTGGTAGTGGAAGTGGTAGTGGAAGCCAGCCTGTCAAGAAGGACATTAGTCAGGTTGAGTGTTTCAAGTGCAAGAAAATGGGGCATTATGCAAATGAATGCCCAAAAAAGAAAGTTGAAGGACCCAACAAGCCTAACCCTTTTCAGAAGGGACAAGTGAACCACATCAATGTGGAGGAAATCTATGAAGAGCCAGATGCTGTTACTGGTAAGTTCAAACTCAATTCTATTCCATCATTTGTTCTTTTTGATACTGGATCATCACATTCATTCATATCAAAATCATTTGTTGATAGAAATTGGTTTCCAACTGAAAACATTGGGTGTCCAATAAAAGTTAGTTCTCAGGTAGGAGATATGATAGTAAGTCTTGGATGCCGGGATCTAGTTATAGAGTTTGGAAAGCATAAGTTTCCAGTGAGTCTGATAATCCTAGACTCCCAAGCATCTACCTCTGTAGTTCCCCAAATCACTCCAGTTGATAGAGTGATGTATGACAATTTGCTCGTCGAGCCCATGACTGTGGCTCATATACGGAACATAGTCTAGCTTGACGAGAAGCGCATGCCATCACAGAGAAAGGCGCAAAGCTAGATCAAGATCTAGCCAAGGTGCAGAACTCAATAGAAAAAGCTAGAGCCATGGAGGCCGAGTATAAGACTCTGCTCCAGCAGAAGGCTAAGAAAGCTCTGGCTCACGTCATAAATGATCCTGGTGTACGGCGAAACCTAGGATGGGCTCCCCCGAAGCCGCAACAAGCAAAGCCATACATTGACAGCAAGGGCAGGCAGGTCATGCCCACTCCTATTCTCAACTTAGCCGTAGCCAAGACCCTTCTAGATCAGGATAGATCACCCGCAGCTATTGAACATGTTTATGACCTTGTAGAAAATGCTGTCTAACAGCAGGAGAAGGCCACCTCCTGGAGGCTTGAGTCTGACCCAGCGTATTGCTAGTCTAGCAATCCTAAGCCGCCAAGGGACCAATCTCCTCAGGATGTCGGGTCTCAGACGGGTTCACCAGAACGAAGACGAAGGGATGCACACAACACGAAGTATGCTATCCCTATATCCTCTGACCATGGAGACAAGGCTCATCCGCGTCACCCATCTCCACCGCCCCGGTCTCCCGGACATCACGAATACCCAAAGGCTCACCATCGTACAAGCATGCCTTTTCCAATGCAGGGCGACATCATCATCCGCGACAACGCGGAGCAGCCTCGTCACGATGGAGAGCGCAACCAAGGACACAAGAGCAGGTCACGCCATGACCCTCCATGTACGACAAGCAACTGTGACAAACGCGAGGCGTCGCAGGAGGGTAACAGCAAGAAGGCTAACCCATGGCCACCTCCGCCGCCGTCGCCACCTATCAGCCACCATGGCGGAGGGGCCCGCATCGTTCCTACAGCCCATCCCCTGGCGGTAGGAATACAAAGCAAGACTGGAGCCATACGACACATGTTCACGCCTGGACAACATTCACGAGGCCCAGGAAGGACCATACCAGGGACCACGTTGCTTTGGACCTATAATACGGACTGCAACTTACCCCAGGGGTTTCCGGATTGACTAGACGATCAAGCCCTAGGACGGCACAGCCAAACCAGCTATGTGGTTGCAGGACTACGGCAACGCGGTGGAGATTGCCGGGGGTAACCCCAATGTTGCCGTCAAGTAACTCCCATCGATGTTGACGGGCATGGCCCACCAATGGATTGATGACTTGCCGGAGAAGTCCATCTGCAACTGGTTGGACATGCAAGAAGCGTTTACCAAAAACTTCGAGGGTACGTATAAGCGTCCCTGCACTGTTGGCGATCTACAGTGGTGCGTGCAAGAGAAAGACGAGTCATCTCGCGCCTATCTCTCTCGCTGGCTGGATATGAAGAATGCCTGCACAATAGTGCACGCTCAGAACTCCATGGCCGCCTTCATCGACGGGTTGGAAAAATGTAGGTTTCTTCGACATAAGTTGAAGCGCCTAAAGGACAATCACAGGCTTGATCTCAACCAGATGATCTAGCTGGCCAGTGAGTTCGCGGCTGCTGACGATGATGCTCGCGGATCCTTGTCGGCAACAGCCGTTCCAACCCAAGCTAAGAGGAACAACAACACCAAGTGGAAGAGATCGCCAGAAGAAAAGCACACCTCCGACATGGTCGCCATGACATTTGCAGGACGAGGTGATGGCGGACAGCATGGCTGAGGACGGGGGGCTGGTCATGGGCAACAAAGAGGTATTGAAACTACCCCGGCAGCGCTCCGCGTTACCCAAACGTACAAGGAGTACTGTGATATGCCATGCCTCATGCATCTCGACGCAAACGGCATGGCCATTCACACCAATCTCCATTGCAAGTTCGTCAACGACCTCAAGGAGGAACCGGAGTCCAGTTACAAGTGAAGCCGAAAGAACAGACCGCGAGGCAAGGGCAAAGGGAAGAAGAAGGAAGAGGAGTCCAAGGATTCAAGTGACATGGACAAGGATGTTGACCCCAAGCACGCTGAAAAGGGCGATGGCAAAGGCAAGAATCCCTTTGAGAAAAAGGCCATCGTCTACGACACTTTCCTTGGCAACCCTACTGTCCGGGCACATAAAACCTCCATGAGGATACTAATGGCCACCCTACACCTAGTGTTGAGGATATACTTTCCTGGTATACCCAGAGGATTCGCTGACCAGGGTGGCCCACCAACGGGTTAGAGCTTTGCTTCACGGGCGGCCCAGTCAGAGAAAGAGGAGCAGCCAGTTCTGGCTATGACAAGGACCAAAAGAGTTACCGACTTAAGCATGTAGTATTACTTGTAGTCCAAGTTGTATCTAGTTACCGACTCTATAACGCAGTCGGATAGGTCTGTCCTGTAACCCTAGGCCCCGGTTACAAATATAAACTGGCCCTATGGGAGCCTTTAGAGCATAACGCAATAACCACCACATCAACTCGCACAGGCGAACCTCTCTTGTAATCCGCTGTAACATACGGCTTACGCTGATATATTACTAGGTTTCTAGCAGGAGTAGGATACAATCACCTCGGTCGGATATGAACCTGGGTAAACTTGTGCTCACCGCTCCTGGAACATCCGACGTCTCACACCCCATCTTTCTAACGCCACTAGGACCCCCTATGGCGTACTTGTCGACAATCCAATGACAGTTGGCGCCCACTTTGGGGTAGGTGACCTTTGGAGCATCGTTCCAGGCGGAATCTGCGCATGCAAGAATTGGCGAAACTATCGCCATAGGTCACATGGTCTATGCCAGTGATGTCCCTCTCGTCCTTCTCGATGAGACCTGGATTCTGGCTTCGAAACCCGTTACGACCTACATGATCATGTCCATTGGCGAGATCGATATCTATCTCAGTTTTGTTGAACCCGCCCAACCCACCCTTGAGGTGATGACCAAGGCGGAAGAAAAATCTGGATCTACTTTATCCGCAGAGGCGAAAGAGTTCAAGGTCCCAGAAAAAATCAAACCCACCCAGCCCATGTAACATCCCAGCATTTAGGAACTAACGAAGGGTAGATTTAGGAATCTGTGAACTTGCATGCATTCATCTGTAAAATGTGGGTAAATTTTTCGCCAAATAAAAACCTAAAGTGATCAAAGTTTCTTTCACTCTTTAAGATTAGGAATAGTCATGGAGAATGATTGTGATAGACATTGATATAATCTTTGTGGATAAGTGTGTTTTGGTAAATGAAATTTCAATTTAAATTTGAATGCTGGATTTATAATTCAAAAGGATTTAGAATTCTGTTTAAGCATTATGATTTAGTCAAGAGTTAACAACTAGTTATTCAAACTTTAAATCTAGGACACAATCAATAAAATGAATATTTATTCCATAATTATATTTAAGAAAGAAGTTACAAAATGTAACTTATGAAATTAAGCAACAATCTTTACAATAGTAATTAAATAAAAGAATAATCTTTATATATTGAGTAAATAGTACAATCTTTATTACAACAGAAGAAAATAAAATTTACAAAAGAATTAAATAAAAAAATTACAAAAGAATAAAAGAAATATTAGATGTGACTATTCTATAAAGAAAAATAAAACCTAGACTAAAGTCTTGAATATCCAAGTCTGGTACCTGCAAAACAAACACAAACAAAAGAAAGAAAGTTAAGGTTAAAAAGGTTTTACTCTCAGACTTGACAGTGAAGTGCAATGTTCAAGGTTCATCATTGAGTAATCTTTTCAGGGGCAAGTTTCACCAATTTGAAAGAATTATATCTTTCATAATTTTTAAAGCCATAAGACAAATAAATAGCTAGGAGGGGCAAGTTTCACCAGCCAAGTAAAATGTAACCAGATAAAAGTAACCTCATAACCAGAGCATATCCACAGGGTCTGCAGCAGGCACACAGGCAGCACACACACCAAACTGCATGGTGTGTGCTGTCAGCACAGCAGCAACATCTCCAACACACAAAACTACACATCGCAGCCGTGGGCAAGCCAACCCCACACCATTTCCTTGTTCATAAACACCAAGAACAACAGCCCAGCTAAACCAAATCAAAGCCAAGCAAGATCACACCAATCAAAACCCTGGATCACGTCACCAAAATGGTGACATAAGGAGGGGGTAGATCAGGTGGATAGCAAGATCAAGATCAAGCCATCAGGACCAGGAGGTGAAGAGCTAGATCAAGGACAAGCCTAGGAACTGAAAGTATCAGGAGGAGCACCAGATCAAGCTAGGCACACCACCACAAGATCCACAACTTGCAACCCCAACAACACCCAAGTGTGGTGAGTATCATAAAACATCCATATATTCTGTTCATCTTAGTCCAACACAAAAAGCATGTGATGTTTTACAAGCTAAACCTCTTAGTGATCACCCAAGTCGGGTGAACCTATCATAGAGGAAGTTTGAAACATAAAGGCCAGTAGTAAGCTCTACCAAATCCAACAGGACCTCAGACCAGCATCATAGGTCCTTGTAATCATAAAAAACTCATATATTCCAAAATATTATCAAATAGCTTATCAATTTTGGGCACATCATCTATCAGGGGCAGTAGGATAGGAATTTAATTCCTAAGCCTCAGACCAGCATCATAGGCATTGATCTTTTAAATAAAAAAGCTTACAATTTCTCTTTAACAGACATCCAATCTTAAGCATTGCTAAAGTAAAAGCCCAGCAGTAGAATCACTATTTGTGTGCCATCCTAGGATGGTGTCACTAGAACCAATTCTAAAACAAGCCAACAATCATTGAGCTTTCATAACAAAACCAATAAAATAATCACTATCATATTCCTGGAAAGAACAACCAGGAATCAGGATCAGGTTTATATGTTCAAAGTGTTACTATAAGAAACTAAGTAAATTTAATCTGCACATCTTCACTAACAGTGCTACTATCAGTACTGGGTACTAACAGTAGAGAAACTCACTAAGCATCAAATTAACTAACCAGGTTTTGCAGTTCAATCATCAGCTTAACCAAGCTTTAACACCAGTTAGAGGCAACACTACTAAACCATCAGCATCAGATCAAGAATGTCATCAGGTAATCAAATCATGACAGAAAGCACTAAAGTGCAGTGAGCACAATCTTCACTAGTCATCACTACCAAATCAAACCATCATCTTACAAGCACAAAGAGGGATGAATCCTAGAATCAGGGAAGAACCCTAAAATAGAGATGAACCCTAATGAGGGATGACCACTAGCTACACACATATGAACTCAGAGGAGGTAGAGGCACGGGGGAAAACCCAAGGATCAACTCACCTGTGGTCCTCGCTGTAGATTAGAAGAGGAAGCAGAGGGTCATCAACGAACATGGCGGCATGGGGAGCACCCCAAGGGGGCGCTGCAACCCACACCACACCGAGGAGGCGACCATAGCATCGCCTGAAGGCAAGGAGCACCACCACAGCGCACGGTAGCAGCGACGGCGACGGCACCAGCATCACCCCAAACCCTAGGGTTCGGGATGGATCTAGTCTGGCCACGGGAAAGCTCCAGAGCCAAATCGCATTGGATAGGAGGGTAGCGCATGATCGACAACCTAGCCCTGCACCACGGCACCGGCCAGGGAGGGCCACGATGGTGAACCAGGCACGGCGGCGGCGCCATCGACCACGGGGTCGAGGAGGAGAGGATAGATGTGAGATCGAGCGAGTGATAGAGAGAGTGGGCTGGACTGGGCCAAAACCCCTTCGGGGTGTGGTTTTGGTTCTGTCCTATTGGGCCAGAAAGGCCAAATAAACCAACAAAGGCAGCCCATTTACCTAAAGGCTATTTTTAATAAATAGGAAAAGACCAAAATGCCCCTAAACTTAAATAAATTTTAGAAAATAAAGTAAAAATCCAAAAAATATAAATAAAATATTTTTGGATTCACAATAATCCAAACTATCCAAATAAATTAAGAAATAAAATTTTAGATATAAATTTTATTAAGAATTTTGTAATATAAATATTTCTTATAGATTTTACAAAATTAGAAAAATCACTTTCGTTATAGATTAATATTGTAGTATTTTGGAAAATACTAAATAAATATTCTTGGGTATTCAAATAATAATTCTTAAAGGAATTATTAAATTAATAAAATGCAAATAAAATAAAAGAATACAATATTCAATAAATCTTAAGAAATTAATATCTATAAATTCTTTATGATTAAAAGAATTTTATAACTTAAATAATGGGGGAGTATACACATAAAGCTAAATAATGCATTACATTATTTTGCATAATCATTTTGCTTCTTTAAATATTGTCCTTACCGAGCAATAATGATGACTTTGTAGACATAGAAGCTCAAGGTCCAGTGCAAGCATCCGACTTCACTAGCTTGCAATCACAAGGCAAGTTCATCACTTGCTCATGTCCTTTGAAGAGTCTTTATCGAAGTATTTACAAACTGTGTGTTATCATCTATATTATAGAAAAAAGAAAATATTATTTCTCAAGATAATAAATCTTAGATATAAACCTAACTGATTATATGATGGAGCAATAGAACTTAGGGTTCTAGTTGCAACAATGATGATCAATTAGGGACTTAATAACCTATGATATCAGTGATTCTAGCGCCGTATATCACGCGTTGGCCATGATATTTGGAATGGGACAGAGAAGTCAGTTGTATCTTCTTCCTCTCGCATGTAGTCGGATATGTAGGTCGTGGATGTTATCCTCGTAGCGTGCATATTAATTGGTAATTCGTGGAGGATATGCAACATATGGGTGGGAACCCTTAGCGTGCATATTAATTGGTAATTTGTACAAACCATTGCCGTAATTCAAAATGTGGGCATGGTGTACACCAAGGAGTCAAGCGAGGTCGCGAAGGGGGCAGTGATTGGCTTGGACCAACTACTGCGCCACACATCATGGAATTGTGGACGTGAATGTACGCCCGGTTGTGCAACAAAGAGTTGATCTCTCATGGGTAAAGTAATGCACCTCTGTAGAGTGTAATAATTTTAACTTGTTACTCCCTATTTCGGGAAGGAGCTACGAACGTGGCAGGAAAGGAACTCCATGAAAGTTCTGGTCAACCTGTGAAGGCTAATGGTCATAGATTTTATAATAACATCAAACTTTGAAGAAAGATTTACAAGAACTACATAGTGCCAAGGATTTATAATCCGAGGTGGTAGTTAGAGAATCAAACTTGCCACCTTGCATATAATGAACTTGTTGGGTAACGCTGTTACTCATACTTTCCTTTGATCCCTTGCTTAGACTTTGAGGATCCCGAAGACGTGCCAATGTATTCAGCTGAATGCCAAGAAGATGTGTTCTACGAGGAGCCTGACCTGTCAGGAGGTGTTGAAGGAGTGGATTACAAAATCTGCTATGGTGTCGATGACAACGAGTCCAACTAAGTATGATAGTTAAGTAGTAACCGACAGAGCCGAGGAGCATGAACTCTATAGAATAAGCTGTTGAGCTCAACTCCTAGTGGGAGTTGCTACTTTTAAATTCCGCTGAAAACACTTTATATTTTGGTTTGTAAGTCAAATCCTTCTGAAGTCTTGAACTTCTGTTATTGTAATAATAATAATGTGTGAATGTTTGTAATATGGACCCACAATGTTTCTGTTGTACCACTCTGAGGGATGTGATATTCACAGAACAGTGTTATGTGGATGTCATGTCAATGAATATAGTGTACTACACATGCAGTGGTATGCTGGGTCACCGCAGTTGGTAGCAGAGCAAATTTCTTTGACCTTAGGTTGGAAACCTAGTAAAGGGTATTACCTGTAGGAGTGTGTACAAACGATTAAGAATTCTCTAAAAAAATATAATGGGTATTCAAATGAGAATATTCCGTTATATGTTTTAGTGCGGTAATTCTTTGTTATGATGTTATTTATTATTGGTTACTAATAAAAATATTTTTCTGATATACAGAGCTATGGCACTAAAGTTTCCAAAACAGACTTTGGTAAGTAAAGAAGAGACTCTTGATGAATATGAAGGATCATTCACAGACCAACTTCGTCAACTTTTAAGAATTTTTAGTTGTCCAACTAGAATTCCAGTGAACACTATAACCTACTATGATGACCGGATGTTATCCAAGTATCGTGTCAGTATCCAACTTCCAGAGCAGCTTGGATTATATCACGATTTACCTATAGGTGAAGGTAGGAGTCACTTAGCAGCCTATCACGTTGCTATTGTGGAGGCAATAGCTAATATCCGGGAGCATAAAGCCAAGGAGTTAGAGGGTAGCTCATTTTTTGTGATACCTCATGATTCTATAGACTCGGAGCCTATACCAGATCATTTTACTTTAGTTAAGAAGCATCCTTAGTTAGCTTCCAAGTTTATGGATCGATACCGAACACTCGTTGCGCCTTTTTATAAGACACATCAAGTGATTGTCGAAGATAAAAATGACATGTTAGAGGATCTAACTGATTCGAAAAGGAGGAAGTAGTTAGAATTTTAGTTGGAGAAGGAAGCAAGTAGTAATGCAAAACCTATCTTTAAGGATATACCTATAGATCCTGAATCTTTTACACCATATCCTTATTCACGAAGTCCTGAACCAATACATGATCCTACTATGGATATGAGGTATGCAGTACCACAGGGTTCAGAGGATGGTTCTGATTCAGAACTTCCTACAAAGAATTCTGTTGGTCGGAGAAGGGGATCATATGAAGGGTCTCATGAACATCAAATGTCCACATATGGTTATGACAGAAATGTTGGACAATCTAGCCGGATGGGTGCAAGAATTAACCCTAGTAATGGTAGTAGAAATTCCATGTCGATAGATAATCAGGATGAAGAAGAAGATCCCGAGGAGAGAGTGTTTGAATCATCAACCTCATCTCAAAACCCAGGGAATATACATTATCCGGTGTTTAACTATCTTGCCCAATGGAGCACCTAGGGATCAGCAGGATCTGCGTATTCTGTTGACGACTCAAGGAATGAAGATCAGTAGATGCAAGTGTAAGATAATGTTGAACATGTTTCTGAAGACTTTTCAGCTGAGCTGGAGGGAGTCAATGCGCTCAGGTTGAGTAATGACTCAAGTCCTGACACTTCAGATACTGAGTATGTTCCTTCCGGAAGGCCATTTGTTCCACAAACTGTGCGACGAACGTTACTTCATGACGGTTGGACATCAGGCATGTATGATGAGCGTTGTTACTACTAGAAGTAGGCAACTATTTAGAGGTATCGTGTACCATGATCCGAGAAATAAGTTAGTGTTGTGACTATACCTATATGGTATATGTTGTATTGACTTTGTATTATTATGATAGTGTAATGTATAATATGTGAAATGCATATTTGGATTTTATCTAGATCTTCATTGTGTGACTAGTTCTATGCATAAAGTCAAGCTTAGAACACATGTTGTTATGAGTATTCGCTTTATTTTGTAGGACTAGGGGTCATGGATACAGGTTTAGAGACCGAATCTGAGCAGCAGCGGATGGAACGTGAGGACAAGCAGAATGCCGATGCAGATGCAGCAAATCAGGGAGCATTACCACCACCACCAATGAGGCCATTAATGGAGAAGAACTTTATGAAGTGTATGCAAATGATGCAAGAGACCCAGAATAAGTTCATGGAGGAGTTGCTGGGGCGAGCAAATCAGAGGGCACCTGAAGGTGGAGGTGTGAGTCTTTTTGACCACCAGAATGCAAGGCCGTTACCTTTTGCATCAGCTCCTGAACCAATGGATGCAGAAGATTGCCTAGAAGATACAGAAAGAAAGCTGAAGACTATAGGTTGCAATGATGAGGAGAAATTGAGGTATGCAACTCATCTTCTGACTGGACCTGCAGCATCATGGTGGGAGAATCAGTTGGCCATGCAACAACCAGGAAGGGAGTACACCTGGGAGGAGTTCAAGTAGAGATTCCGTGAATATCATGTTCCGAAAAGTGTTATGGAGTTGAAGCGGAGAGAATTTGAGGAGCTTCAGCAGGGATATACTAGTGTCATGAAGTATATCCAGGAGTTTAGTCAACTGTCTCGTTATGCTGAGGAGGATGTTAACACAGAAGAGAAGCGGAAGAAGCATTTCCTGCGTGGGCTAAATCCATTTGTGAGAATGCATTTAAGGTTGGCTAATAAGCAAACTTATCAACACTTGCTGGATGCAGCAATTACTTTTGAAGATGACTATAAGAATCTCCAGCAGGGTTGGAGGAAGATAGCCAAGAAGGAAACCAAGAGAATTCAGGCAAGTAAACCTAAACCCAATTTGGAGTTCAAACCCCGGAACAAGACCTATGGTAACAATAACAATAACAAGGGCAGTGGTGGAAAGCAATCCAATCCTAGAAGGAATGTTATTTCTAACAACTATGGAATTCCAGGGCATTTCCAAAGGGAATGCAAAAAGCCTGTAGTGATCTGTTATGGTTGTTGTCAGAAGGCGCATATCAAGCCCGATTGTCCGAGAAAACCACCAGGAGGCTGGCCTACCAAGGGAGGAGTACAAGCCAGTGGAGGAAATGGACAGCCCAATCGAGGAGGAAATAATGTCAAGAACAACAATGGCAAGAGGAACAAACCTACCGGGAAGCTGAATTGCGCAACCCTAGAGGAGGTGGATAATTCGAAGCATGCAGTGATAGGTACGCTCAATATCCTTACCAATCCCGGCAAAGTTCTATTAGATACTGGTGCAACTACTACATTCATTTCTGAAGAATTATGTGATAAGTTCAGGATTAGAAGGGCAATGTTAGAAAACGCTATGACCGTAGTTATGGCAGGGGGAAATGTGATTGTACGCCACATTAAACAAGATCAGGTTATCTCAATCTGTGGTTGTACATACTTTGCAGACCTTTATGTGATTCCTTTGAAGGGAATTGCAGTAGTACTAGGGATGAACTGGATGATGGAACATGGGGCTTAGATAAATTGTGAGGACAAAACTGTCTCAATCGAAACTCCAAGTGGAGCAAGGATAGTTTACCAAGAAGATAAGCACAATCATATCATGGTGAATCTGTAGTTGAACTCGATGAAAGAAGTCAAATTGGAAGATATTCCTATAGTAAATGAATTTCAAGATGTTTTTCCAGCAGAGCTACCTGGAATGCCACCAGATCGGGAGATAGAGTTCACTATTGATCTAATTCCCGGTACATCACCAATATCTCAAGCACCATATAATATGGGACCCAAAGAATTAAAAGAACTCGAAGAGAAAATTAATGAGTTAGCTAGAAAAGGATTTATTCAAGAAAGTATATCTCCATGGGGAACACTAGTAATCTATGTGGATAAGAGGGATGGTGGAAGAAGGATCTGTGGAGACTACAGAAATCTAAACAATGTTACCATAAAGAATATGTATCCTTTACCAAGGATTCAAGATTTGTTTGATCAAGTGAAAGGAGCCGGAGTATTTTCAAAGATCGACCTAAGATCTGGATACCATCAAATAAAAATGAAGCCTGAGGATGTTCCAAAGACATCATTTGTCTCAAGATCTGGACTCCATGAGTATCTGGTAGTACCATTTGGTTTGACCAATGCACCAGCAATATTCATGAATCTGATGAACAAAATCTTCATGCCATATTTGGATAAGTTCGTCATAGTCTTCATTGATGATATCCTGATATATTCCAAGGATAAGGAAGATCATGATGATCATTTAAGAATAGCTTTGCACACTTTAAGGGAACATAAACTTTATCCTAAGTTCAGTAAATGTGAATTTTGGCTAGATGAGGTAGAATTACTCGGCCATGTGATCAGTAAAGATGGAATTGCTGTAAATCCATCTAAAGTTCAGTCAGTACTAGAGTGGACTGCACCAACCAATGTGAAACAAATTCGAGGTTTCTTGGGGATGGCTGGTCATTATCGGAGATTCATTGAAGGTTTCTCCAAAATATCTGGACCAATGACCAAATTGTTAAGAAAGAATACAACATTTAATTGGGATGATAAATGTGAAGCAAGCTTTCAGGAGTTGAAGAATAGGTTAACCACAGCTCCAATCTTAGCAGTTCCTGAAACAGGGAAGGACTTTACAGTGTACTATGATGCATCTAAAGAAGGTTTGGGTTGTGTGTTAATGCAAGATTGAAAGGTGATTGCTTATGGTTCAAGACAACTGAAACCACATAAAGTCAACTATCCAACTCATGATTTAGAGTTAGCAGCAGTAGTCTTTGCGCTGCAAGGATGGAGGCATTTCCTTTATGGAGCCAGATGTGAGTTATACACTGACCATAAAAGTCTTAAATATTTTCTTCACCCAAAAGGAATTGAATATGAGGCAAAAGCATTGGCTGGAACTAATTAAAGATTATGATTTAATAATCAACTATACTCCAGGGAAGGAAAATGTTGTAGTAGATGCTTTAAGCAGAAAGAGTGCCGGCATTCAGCCTAGCAATCGGGAGCTACCAAAAGAGTTACAAATGGACTTGGAAAGGTTAGAGCTTAAATTCATTAGAATAGAGGTTCTTGGAGGATTAGCTACATGCAGGTAGTTTCAGAGCAGGACAGTGATCTTAAGAACGAAATTTTTAGACATCAAGCTGAAGATCCTTTCATTGGTGAAGAAATTTAGAGGATATCTCAAGGGAAAAAATCCGTTTTTTGCCTTGGATATTATGAGTCTTTGTGGTTCCAAGATCATCTTTGTGTTCCTGAAGTGACTGAGATTCGAGATGTCATACTCAGAGAAGCACATGAAAGTACTAAGATGTATACATCCAGGAAGTACTAAGATGTATATGGACTTGAAAGAACTATTCTGGTGGAATAACGTGAAAATAGATGTTGCTAAATATGTATCTGAATGCCATACTTGTCAAAGGGTGAAGGCTGAACATAAAAGTACAGAAGGACCATTACAATCCATGGAAATTCCTGAATGGAAGTGGGAGGAAATAGGTATGGACTTCGTCACAGGATTACCCATGACACCTAAAAGGAAGGATATGAGATGGGTAATTGTGGATAGACTCACCAAAAGTGCACATTTTATTCCGGTCAACCAGAAGGATAATGCTGAGAAGTTAGTAGAAGTTTACATCAAAGATATAGTAAGCAAGCATGGCGTGCCTAAAAGAATTGTATATGATAGGGGATCACTTTTTACTTCAGCATTTTGGAAGCAATTACATGAAGCACTTGGTTCAAACTTAGACTTTAGCACAGCTTATCATCCAAAAACAGGAGGTCAAACAGTGATGGGGATATGCCTACCGGGGTATACCCAGCAGGACGTTTCCGACTGGCCCAGGAACTGGCGAGTGGGCCTGCAAGACGGCGACTGGATCAAGGCCCGGTGTGGATCCAAGCGACTGGAAGCTGAAGGCCCGGGCGAGTAGATAGGCCCAGTCGAGTTAGGTTAAACGATTACCGAAGCCTTAACTGATTCGGTTGAGATATGTAAACCCTAGGGGAGGTGAGTCTATATAAACCTCCCTACAGGGCGTGTAGAGATACGTTCCATCATACACCCAAGCGACTCGCCGCCTAGCCGCCGAGCTCGCCCATTGTACCACCATCATAATACAATCTAGCAGGAGTAGGTCTTTACCCTCCGGGGGCCGAACCTGGGTAAAACCACGTGTCTCCGCCCTCATATCGCACCGCAGATGGCTGGCCGCCCTTGCCCCTCGTTCTACTACTCGTTGCCGATGGCAGCATTTGCCATGACCGTTCCCACGACAGTGGCGCCCACCGTGGGGCCTGGCCGGTCTGGCCAGTGTTCTGCGGCGAGATCCAATCTTCCCATCAATGAGACGGTTGCCACCGGCCGCATGATAGCGATCGGCGAGATGCTCTGGATCTTGCCGAGCAGCTACGTCCCGGCGGCGCGACCCGTCACGCACAACATGATCCTGCCGGTTGGCACGATCAGCCTCTTCATTGGCCTCACCGACGTCATCGTCTGGGAGGACTCGGCTTGCATCCGCGAGTCGCCGCCATGCGTCGACTCTCCGAGAGCCAGGTCGGCACGATCCATCGCCTCGCCTCCGAGTACAACTTGGCCCACAGCAACGTGGCCAAAAACTCCGCGGCCGTGGAAGATACGACCCTCAACAACGACGCCGACTCGGCGACCCCGGCGTCACTCGCCGGATCCATCACCGCAGGTTCACCCACGGGCTCCATCACCCAGGTCTCCAACATGGAAGACTTCGAGGATCCCTCCATCCTTGGGATCTTCGACTTCGACTCCGGGTCGGAAAATTCCGCCGACCTCCGCGACGGGACCGGTCGCCACGCCGCGACCTACATGGCGACCGGCACCGATCCGCCGGAGGATCCTTTCTCCACCCCGATACCTCCTAACGCCACGGCAATGGAGGTCGAGGAACTCCGCCTGAAGCTGGCGAAGGCAGTCCGCAAAGAACAACCCGAGCGCGAAAAATTTCGCCTCGAGCAGGTGACGGCGCAGGAGATGACGCGCTACCATCAGCAGCGAATCAGGTCGCGCCTGAACCCCACCGTCCAGGGGCGCGCCCTGAACTTCGACGACGAAAACGACCCGGCCCGCGCGGCCGAGCCGCGATCTGCGAGAATGCACCCCCAGGAGTAAGCGCCCGGCCCCCGCTAGGATCGACGGCGATGGGCGCCCTACCTCCAACCAACTGCACACCCCGCAGGGATCAGCCGCGGATAGTAGTCTCCTCACGGGAGCGAGACGCGAACGGCCTTCCACTGTTCTCCACCCTGATGGACAACCTCGTGACGGGCCGAGCAGCAGCCGACAACATCACGGCCACCGGCGACGGCGCCCTACAGATCCAGTATGTCAGGGCCCTGCTCGCAAAGGCCGTCGAGCAGCAAAACGCAGGCGCCGACTCGCAGGGTCGAGTGTACTCGCGTTCTTCGGGAAGAAGAGCGTCCTCAAGTGGCCGCCCAATGGCGGCAAACACCCTCAACTTCCCGCCACCAGAGCCATTGCAGCTCCAACACCGACCCGCGAACGCGGCACTCTCCACCAACGACCCCAGGCCAGCGACCATCTTCGTCGCCGCCAACGGTCAACCCGTCGACGCCCGCACCCACATCATCAACAACCAAAGCTGGCGCGCACGCCAGCCCGACGACCTGCGACACACCCTAACCAATCGCCGCGACGGCGAGCCGATGGGATCGCTAAGTCGACTCGGCCCCAAATGCTTCGGACCGATGATCCGAGGCGAGAAGTACCCGCCGAACTTCAAGGCGCCGAAGGAGATAGAAAAGTACGACCCTTCGTACGACCCCGCCGTGTGGCTCGATACATACCTCATGGCGATGGGGATTGCAGGCCACACCGACCTGCTAGCCGCCTGTTACCTCCCCCTGATGATGGAGGGGACGTGCAGGCAGTTGATCAACACCCTCCCCCAGGATAGTATCGACTCCTGGGAGGAGATGCGTGACGCCTTCGTAAGGCACTTCGAGTGCTCCTACACCCGCGCCACCACCATCGAGGACCTGGAGCAATGCGTCCAGGGACCCCGCGAGTCGACCCGCAACTGGGTCCAGCGGTGGCAGGAACTCTGGTACAACGCGGTCGGCATCCACCCGGACACCGCGATACATTGCTTCAAGACCTCGTGCCGCTATGAGCCCTTGGTCACAAAGCTCAAGCGACACTCTCGCAGACTCGACAACATACCGGAACTCCTCGAGATCGCCAAACGGTACGCGGAGGAAGATCCAAACCAGGAAACCGACGACGAGTCGGGAGGCCAACGCCGCACGAGCGGCAATGACAACGGACGACGGTCTGACCTACGCTACAGCAACACCCGCCTCACTGGAAAGCGCCGCAGTGACGGGCGAGTCGACTTCGTCGCTAACGTTGGGCACGCACAACGCGAGCCCAAAATCTTCCGCCACGACGGAGGACAACGCCGCGACGGCGGCAACTACAAGGCCAAGCCAAGGTTCGACCCCGCGGCCCTCCTTAACCAACCTTGTGCGTTTCATAGCAGGGAAGGGAAGCCCGCAACGCACACGACCGCCGACTGCCACACCCTCAGGGAGATCGAGAAGGCACGGCGAGCACGGGAGGACCCCGACAACAACCTGCCAAACGGCGAAAAGTTCGGCAACATGGCCGGCTCGCTCCATACCTTCACAGGCTTCAGCACGAAGCGCGAGAAGAAGGTCATCACCCGCGCCGTTGCCGTCAACGCGGTGGCCCAGGTGGACGTTCCCCAGTTCCTCAACTGGTCAGAACAGCCCATCACCTAGAGCCGCCAGGACCACTCGCCGCGCATCGAGTACCCAGGCCGAGTCGCCCTGGTGGTCAAGCCAAAGGTGGGCGACTACTGGCTCCCCAAGACATTGATGGACGGCTCCATCAACATCCTATACCTGGACACCTTCAGGCGGCTGCGGCTCCCGCAGTCGATGATCGAGACAACCCACACCACGTTCCACGGCATCGTCCCCGGTCGGAAGGCGTACCCGATCGGCAAGGTCACGCTGCCAGTCACCTTTTGCACGCCAGCAAACTTCCGCACCGAGCGGATCGTCTTCGAGCTGGTTCCCTTCGACAACCCCTACCACTGTGTCTTGGGGCGCCAGGCGTTCGCCAAGTTCATGGCAGTGCCACACTACGCGTACAACGCGATGAAGCTCCCCGGGCCGTGTGGCGTCATCACCATCAACGGCGACGCCGACATGGCCGCCGAGTGCGAGGCCAAAGGAGCAGAACTCGCCGATGCCATCATCGCGGCAGAAGCCAACCACGCTGACGAGCTCGCCCTGTACGCGAGCGGGGTGAACAATGACGACCCCACCATACTCAAGAAGCCCAATTCGGAGGGCGCAAACACCTCAGCCTTCGAGGCAACGACGCACACCCGCACCGTCGAGCTGGTCCCAGGCGACTCCAGCCAGACGGTGACGATCGGAACAGGAATGAGCCCAGCTTAGGAAGGCACGCTCATCGAGTTCCTCCGTGAGAACAGGGACATCTTTGCATGGAAGCCCTCTGACATGCCTGGTGTCCCTAGGGAGCTCGCTGAGCACAAACTAAACGCCGACCCCAAAGTGCGACCCGTCAAACAGTCGCTGCGGCCCTTCAATGAAGAGCGCCGCCGAGCCATCGCCGAGGAGGTGCAGCGTCTACTCGCTGCAGGCTTCATCCGACCAATCAAGTACTCCAAGTGGCTGGCAAACCCAGTCCTGGTCGAGAAGAAGAATGGGACCTGGAGGATGTGTATCGACTACACAAACTTGAACAGCGCCTGCCCGAAGGAGCAGTTTGTCCTCCCGCGGATCGACCAAATAATCGACTCCACCGCGGGCTCGGAGTCGCTATGTTTCCTCGACGCCTACTCTGGATACAACCAGATCAAAATGGCTGTCGAGGACGAAGAGAAGACGACGTTCATCACGCCATTCGGAGCCTTCTGCTACACCGCCATGACCTTCGGCCTCAAGAACACCGGGGCGACCTACCAGCGGTGCATGCAAGAGTGCCTCGCGAGCCAAATTGGCCGCAACATCCACGTCTACATCGATGACGTGGTCGTAAAATCCGCTTGCCAGGGTGATCTACTCGCCGACCTGGCAGAAACATTCGCCAACTTGCGAAAATACAAGATAAAGCTTAACCTAGGCAAATGCACCTTCGGCGTACCAGCAGGACAACTACTGGGGTATGTCGTCTCCAAGCGAGGGATCGAGGCAAATCCCACCAAGATCGACACGATCGCCCGATCGGCAAACCCAAGTGCCTGCGCGACGTCCAGAAATTGGCCGGGCGAGTAGTGGCTCTCAGTCGCTTCATCCCCCGCCTGGGCGAAAAGGCGATGCCCCTATACCGTCTCATGCGCAAGAACCCCACCTTCCAGTGGGACAAGGAGGCGGACGACGCGCTCTGCGACCTCAAGAAGGTGCTACTCGCCGCACCGCTACTCGCCGCCCCCGCCAACAAAGAACCCATGCTGGTCTACGTCGCGGCTTCCGAGCGCGTCGTCAGCGCCGTCATGGTCGTCGAACGGCCGGAGGAACGAAAGGAGCGCCCAGTACAGCGACCGGTGTACTACATCAGCGAGGTCCTCACCGAGTCGCGCCAACGGTACCCGCAGTACCAGAAACTGGTATACGCGGTCTTCAGAGCACAGCAGCGCCTGCCGCACTACTTCCAGGAGCACCCGATCACGGTCGTCTCCTCGGCACCGTTGCAGGACATCATCCGCAACCGTGAGGCGACTGGGCGAGTCGCTAAGTGGGCCGTCGAAATCGGCGTCCACAATATCAAGTACGAGCCACGAAAAGCGATCAAGTCGCAGGCTCTAGCGGACTTTATCGCCGACTGGGAAGAGGCCCAGCAGCCAGAAAAGCTGCCATACCTCCACTACCGGAGCCTGCACTTCGACGGCTCCAAGAACGCGGACGGCGCAGGAGCAGGGATCATGCTGACTTCACCAAAGGGCGACAAGCTCCGCTACGTCCTCTGCCTCGACTTCACCCCCTGCACCAACAACATGGCCGAGTACGAGGCACTACTCCACGGAATGCGAGCTGCCAAGGAGATGAACGTCAACCGCCTAAGCTGTTACGGAGACTCCGACCTCATCGCTGGGCAAGTGGCTGGCACCTGCGACGCCGTCTCCCCCACCATGGCGGCATACCGCCAAGCAGTGGACAAGCTGGGCGGACACTTCACAGGCTACTCTGTCGAGTGGATTGACAGGCGGAAGAACGAGGAGGCCGATGCACTCTCTCGCATTGGGTCGGCTCGACTCGCACCACCCGCCGACGTCTTCCTCGACACGATCACCAAGCCATCAGTCTCTCTCCCAAGGGAGATCGACATCGTAGTCCCACTGCAGCCAGAGGCAGCCCTGGTCGCACTCGTCACCGATCCAGACGACTGGACCAAGCCCTACGTCGCCTACCTGGAGGCCGGCACCTTGCCGGCAGACGAGACGGACGCCCGGATGATCGCCCGCCGATGCAAATCCTTCACCATCATCGATGGCGAGCTCCACAAGCGCAGCGTCACCGGCGTGTTCCAGCGCTGCATCCAACCACGCTGGCGACTATGGCAACCACGCCGGCGCCCGCTCTCTGGTCGCCAAGGCTATGCGGCATGGATTCTACTGGCCCACCGCACACGCCGATGCCGTCGACATTGTCCAGCAGTGCGCCGGGTGCCAGAAGTACGCCAACCAGACGCATGTGCCGAGCTCCACGCTCAAGACAATCCCCATAACCTGGCCATTCGCCGTGTGGGGTATGGACATGGTAGGCCCCTTCGAAAAGGCTCCCTCTGGCTACACCCACCTCCTGGTCGCGGTCGAAAAATTCACAAAGTGGGTGGAGGAGAAACCAGTCCAGAAATGCGATGGGAAGACCGCCACTAAATTCCTACGCGAGCTCATATATCGCTACGGGTTCCCGAACAGCATCATCACGGACAACAGCACCAATTTTGCCAAAGGAGCCATGGCCGAGTTCTGCGAGGAACACCACATCCGGCTCGACCTCGCGTCAGTCGCCAACCCGGAATCCAACGGCCAGGCGGAACAGGCCAACCAGAGCATCCTCCACGGCCTGAAGCCGCGTCTCCAAGTACCACTCGAGCGCACCGCCGGGTGCTGGGTCGAGGAACTGCCCTCCGTCATTTGGGGCATCCGCACCTCGGTCAACATGTCAACAAGGTTCACCCCCTTATTCATGGTGTACGGCGCCGAGGCAGTCATGCCCACCGACCTCGAGCACGACTTGCCACGGGTTGTCCACTACACGGAGGCTGCGAACGAACTCGCCCGCCAGGATGGAGTCGACCAACTCGACGAGGCACGCGACCTCGCTCGATCATGCACCGCCATCTACCAACAGGGACTCCGCCGCTATCACAGCCGGCGGGTGAAAACTCGCACCTTCCAAGAAGGCGACCTGGTGCTGCGCCTCATCCAGGACAAGAAGGGCATGCACAAGCTTTCCCCTTCGTGGGAGGGACCATTCGCCATCGGACGAGTACTCGGCAACGACGCCTACTACCTCATCGACGTCCGCGGGGACGGCAAAATCGACGTCAAGCGACCATGGAATGTAAACCTCGTACGGAAGTTCTACTCCTAGAACCCCACATATGTACCCTCCAGTCGCTATGAAATAAAAAGAATTGGTTACCGCAAATTGCGCCTACTCTCCGTTTCTTGTGCCACTCGCACTCGTAGTAACAACGTTAAGCTAACTGCAGAAGTCAACCTTTGGTACAGCGATCGGCACAGCCAAGTCGTGCGTTACAAGGGCACTGTGTCACCCCAGGTCTTGCGACGTCCACGAAAAACGCCTACCCGGAGCCCCATTGGAGTCGCCTAGCCCGACTGGCTCTACGAGCCAAGACAACTGCCTTCGCTTCTCACAGCGACATTGATCCTCCGCATCCTTGACATAGCGACTCGAACGGCCAAGTACTACGCTCGGGGACTGACGACCAGTCCAGCGCGAGCGGCTAGGAAAAACGCCAAGTATGAGAGCATGCCCAGGACTCGCCATGCAACTGACCCAACGGGCCAGGCAGGAGTGACGCGCTCAAACTAACGCGCCAAGTCCTCACCCACCCTCGAGTTGTGCCTAGAACAACCAAGTACCACGCTCGGGGACTCGGCCACCCGACCTCGTTCGCGCAAGGGAAAACGGTGAAGTACAGAGCGCTCAAGGGAGTCGCCTCGCGACTGGCTCTCCGAGCCCGGGCGAGTCGACCACAATAAAAAAAACATTCAAAAAAACCGTAAACACGTAACAAACGAGGTCAACCCCATAAAAAGGGCGGAAGCGCTCGGGGACTCGTTCAACCCTCAATCGGAAAGCACATGTCAAATCACACAACAAATACGATATCTCGTTAACAGCATTGTGCAATCGTCTCAAAATACAAAATGTGCCCAAACGGCAGAACTACTACTAACGCCGCAGGGAAAACTACTCTACTCCGCAGGCTTCGAAGACGACTCGCTAGCACCCTTGCGACTGCGAATGAAGGGCGTGTACGGGTTTGACGGGTACGTCGTCAGCTCACCCGCCATCGCCGCATGAAAGGGCTGCTTGACCTTGAAGTCCCGGTGCTGCGGCTCTGGGTCGTTGGGTGCGACAAACGTCTCCTGGTAAGGAAGGAGGTCGCCCATCGCCCAGACGCGCTCGGAGTACACCGCGGCGCGGCCCGTCAACCTGAGCACCTCGGAGATCTCCACCGCGCCAGTCGACGACGGGTAGCCACTCGTCACGTCGTCCAGGTCGAAGTCCTCCGGAAAGTGGGCGAGCCCAAGGCTAAGTGCCATCGCTGCTCCACGCCGGAATGCCGATCGCGTCATAAACATGACGACCGACGGCGCCTTCTCCAAGTACCGCCACACCTCGACGAGGTCGCTGGGAATTACTTCCGTGGGCGACATCTCCTGGAGGTAGGCCCGGATGCACGTCGCCGACAACGTCGCCGAATCGACGAGCGTGGCCACACATTGCCGCGCGTCGAACGAGCTCGCCTCTTCCACGCTATCAAGGATGCGACCTGCGGACAGAAGATGACAGTGAGTACATCAAACAATATACAACGCATATGCAACAGTCAGGAGCAGGCACACTTACCAATCAAGGGGCGGGAGAGATCCGAGATGAAGCTTTGAAGAGAAGTATAGTCGTCCTGAAGCCCAGCAACAAGGGCGTCGGAAACTTTACGTTCCTCCGCGGCGGCCGTAACGACGGCTTTGGCTCGACCATCCGCCGAACACGCTTCCTCTTTCGCCTCCTTCAGCTCGCGCTCGAGGTCGGCGATCCGCTTCTCAGCCGAGCTCAACACCGATTGAGCCGCTGCCAACTCACTCGCTGGGACAAGTCCCTAGAGGGCCTCCTCTGCCTTCGCGGCAATCGCCTGAAGCCCCTTAAACGCCTCTTGGACGGTGGCCAGTTCCTTCTCCGCGCGGCGTGCCGCAGCAAGCCGGCCAGCTGACTCACGTTGCAGACCCTGCACACAAACAAAAAAGTTAACCAAAGCGGAATCCAATGCGCACTCGGGGACTGGCAATCAAAAATCCTAAGTGCCCACCCGTTGAAATTCAGCGAGTGCGCACTCGGGGACTGGCAATAAAAAATCCTAAGTGCCCACCCGCTGAAATTCAGCGAGTGCGCACTCGGGGATTGGCAATAAAAAATCCTAAGTGCCCACCTGCTGAAATTCAGCGAGTGCGCACTCAGGGACTGGCAATCAAAAATCTTAAGTGCCCACCCGCTGAAATTCAGCGAGTGCGCACTCGGGGACTGGACGCGAAAAATAAACAACAAGACACTAAAAGAATCAGACCGCTGCAACGCACCGGCCTGATCCTCGGGGACTGGACATACCTGGATGGCTGCGCCAAGCATGCCATGAAGTTGTATCGCATCGACCGACGCGAGGAGAGCTGGCGTGTGCCCGCGACGCTGCTCAACCTCCGTATCGACGATCCCAGGGGCATGGCTCGAGGGCGAGGTACCACTCGTTGTAGCCTCTTTGGCCACGAAGCGCGGGAACGTTGCGATGGAGGCACCGGCACCAAAGGAGGCCGGTTCGCCCGCCCCAGGCGAAGGAGCGCCCTCCTGGGTCGGTGAGGCTGCCTCCGCGACGGATTCATGTGGCGTGATCGCCGTGTCATCAGACACCGTGACGACTTCATCGCTTCTGGCCTTCTTGGCGCTATCAGCGGGGACGACGACCTCGTCCGCCTTCCTCTTTCGGGAGGGATCCTCCTCGCTGACGATGGGTGGCACCTTGGCCACGGTCAGATGGCCTATCTTTTTAGCTCCGGTCCTACAAGTTGATCGCGTGAGCAAAATAATCGAAATACATCGAAAGACGAAAGTAGGTGAGCAAAACTCACTTGGCGACTAGAATGAAGCGTAGCCCCGTGCGGATGCCGGCTGGCTTCTCCAGCTCGGGGCCCAGTCGACGACTGAGGCCCATTTCCAAGACATCGTGTGCCCAAGACACGGATGGTTTCTTCGTCGTCGAGGCTGCGAAGGGAGCCTCTGAGACATCCTCAGCGGGAGCTTCCCTTCGAGGTGAAGCCGCCGCGACCGGAGCGGCCCCTAGCCTAGAGACTGGGGCGAATGGCGGAGGCATCGAAGCCAGTGGAGCCTCGCTCAGGACAGTGGCCGTGTCCAGCGCGGTTACCGTCGCGGCGCCTCGCCCTTGTCCAGGCTGGTAGCGTCGGAGCTGCTCGCCGAGTGCGGCGGGGAGGCCGGTTTCACGAGCTTCGTCTTCTTCTTCGGAGGGGCCTTCACCTCCTCCTTCTTCTTCGACGGAGTGGCCTGGTGGCGCGAGGTGGTCTCTGGAAGCTCGTCATCGTCATCATCGTGACGCTCGAGGCTTTTACTCGCCTCAAGCTCACGCTTACCCTACCCGCGGGTCTTGCGGACCAGCGGGGTGACCTCCTCCTCGGACTCGTCGTCGCCGTTGCTCTCGTCGCTCTCGGTGTCGCCCTTGGCGGGAGGCGACTCGCCCATGTCCTGGACGGACGAGCTCGAGTTCTCGTCGTCTGAAGGCGGGAGCCATCCTTCCACCACTTGGAATAGCTGCAATGAGCACAAGATGAATTAGAATGACCGCGACTGCATAAACTGCGACTGCGAATGATGAGAGGTGACTCACCGTTGGTGCGGGATGCTTCGCGGTGTAGGGGGCGACCCCGGCCTTTGCGTCCAGGTACACCGCCTGGGTGATCTTCTTCAGTGCTGGGGTGTAGTCCTCGAGCTTCCACTCGGCGAGGCAGGACTTCGTCGAGTCCTCCCGGCCCGTGTATTGGTACATGTAGTAGTCGCGCTGAGCCAGAGGGACGAGCCGCCGAACGAGCCAGCAGTTGTATAAGTTAATTGTCTGGAGGCCCTTCTTCTTCAGACCGTGGATGGTTTGAAGCATTTCGTCCACGACCATCCGCTGGTCGGTGGGGAGCTTGCCGACTTGGAGTCGGCGCGGTTCGGGCCGGTCGGCGGAGTATCGTGGGATCGCCGTCTCGCCCTCCGGAGTTGCCTCGGTAACGTAGAACCAAGAATACTTCCATTGGCTCGCCGCCTTGGCAGGTAGCATCAGATCGAAGAAGGAGGCCTTCGATTTCAGCTGGAACGTCAGGCCGCCCGCGGCAAGCATTGCGCTGCCCGCTTCCTCGCGACTGATCCGTCCGTGGAACAGATCTTGCCACAGAGGGAAGTAGGGCCGGCAGCCCAGGTAGCACTCGCGCGGGTTTTCCCTCAGGAGTCAAGAACATCGCAGGAGTCAAGAACGTCGCAGGAACTTCGAGACTTCAACAAAGAGATGGAGGAGTATGAACAAGAACATGTCTCCCAGCAAACGCAAGGTGAGCTGGAAAATTCTCCTAGTCCATACGATAGCATGGATGGAAGATACACCTCGTAGGATGATATGGATACCGGAGATTCCTCCGAGGTCCACAAGCCAACCATGACGGAAAGTGTCGATGGAAGTTTATCCTCCCGTACCGATCTGAAAGCTGTCTTTGCCACTGGCACGCACGTTAAGGCTACTGGGCTGCCAAAGAAGAAGAAAAAGAAGAAGAAGAAAATACGACACTGGCAGAGCCGGATGTCGAGGAAACCAACAAAGAAAAAGTTGATGAAGAGATCGAGATGGAGAATCAGGACAGAGATCCGATTAATACCACCCCGATTGACCCTCATGTGTATGGACACGTCCTCACCAAGGGTGCACGTGAAATTTATGGAGATGCTCTAACGATTCCAATCCCAACGGCTTCGGATCTCACACCCGAGGCGCTAGAGAAAAGATCTGAGGACTTAGAAAAGCCCCGTCTGTTTCTACTCGAAGAGGTCGCGCGCATCGTCGATATAAGACAACAGTTAGATAGTGATCCTGCCAAATATCAGTCAGATTTCAAGCGACACCCAAACAAGACAAGGGAAGGTCCGTTTCTTGCTAATAAGAACCTGGATATCCACAAAGATCTATTCGATGGAAAATATGGAGAGAAGATCCGAATCTACAACACACCATTGGAAAACGATGTCGCAACTCGAGCCATCCTCACCAACAATCCGTCTCCGCAGTAGGTCTAGCAGTGCGTCGCATTGCTGGACTAAGGATTAAAGCAACAGAAAACGGCCGCGTCATTTAGTGACAAACTAGCATCAAATTCTGAGTTTTGACACACTGGCGCTGACCAAAGCGCCGATGTAAGGCTTCACAGGGATACAAATCGATGTTATCGTCCCCGTGGAGAAGAAGAGAATTCATGAACCGTCTCAAACGACCACTTCCGCCGGCCGACACGTGACTGGGCAAGAGTTATTCTGGCTGCGTCCGAAGACGCCATTGGGGAAATGGTTCCTCAACAGGACCATCATCGTCAAAACAACAGCTATAGAGAAGACCCGGAAACACGCCGCCAGCAAGAGGAGCAAGATCGGCTAAGGATGCCACCACCGAGCTGTCCGGCTAGCAATGTCGGACGAAGAGATGATCCGATCACCTTGAATCAAGTACGGACGATGCCTGAAGAAATAGGCATCAGAGTCAGCATAATGAGGATCCACCGCCACAACCGCGTAACCCAGCCGGGAATAATCCACCAGGGCCACCATCGCCTCCTAGCAGCGACCATGAGGGATCTCGACGTAGCCATGGAAGCCGCAGGGGTGGAGGCGGCAATCGTGAAAGGAGAAGGAGAAATCCAACTCCGTCGCGCAGAAGCCATGAGCCTCCAAGGCGTAGATCTTTCTCGCCAAACAACGCTCGCCATCATATTGAATCAAACATAGAAGCGCGACGGTATGAGGAAGAAGACGTGTATGTGGGACCCAAGTATTTTGGATCACGGATACGTCAGACCAAATTTCTGGTTGATTTTGGTATTGCCAAACACATTCAGCCCTATGATGGCGCAGCTCGGCCAGACACCTGGCTCTAGGATTTCTTCCAGGCCTACTGCATCGCCAAAGGAGGAAACTGTCTGGTGGTAGTCCGATATCTCCCGGTCATGCTGAGGAAGACGGCTTGATCATGGCTCATGAACTGCTAGAGAATTCAATTCACAATTGGTATGATATGCAAAGTGCGTTATTTTCAAACTTCGAGGGAACATATAGGAGGCCCTGCACACTCGGAGACTTGCATTGTTGCACACAAAGACCCAGAGAAACCTGCCGGGATTACCTCGGATGATGGATTTACACGAAGAACTCCTGCAAAGAAGTAAACGAGCAAACTGCGATAGAAGCTTTTATTGCAGGACGTCTAGTCGGACTTTTACGTCATAGACTGAAGCGTGACCACCTCACAGATTTGGGAGAAATGATAGAAACGGAAAGCAAATATGTTGATGCCAATAATGACTCAGAAGGGGTATTAAATATTCTGGCCAATCCCAACGCGGACAAACAACCAAAACAAGCTTAGATTTGCAAGAACAACTCGAACAAAAATCCGGATCTGGACAACACATCTATCAACTAAACATTCGGATCTGGAGGACGAGGAGGGCGTGGAGCCGGCCAGGGTAGAGGCCATGGAACTTCCCGAATCCATGGCAGAGGAGATCACCAACCCGGAAGAACCTATACCTAGGCCGACATTGCCAACAATCCCTATATCCACCACTTGGATAGTAATGGAGGATCTACCCACACAAATGTCGAGTGTCGTTTCAATGACGACATCAAGAAAAACGAATCCGCTGGTTACAGGGCCAAGCGACGAAAAGGAATGAAAAATTCCGAGAAAGGAAAGGAGCCCAAGGAAGATTCCGACATGGAAGAAGCGGAAACCGCTGCAGAGGCCATGTCGGATGGAAAGAAGATTTTTCCGACTAAGAAAGACACATATGTCTGCTTCCTTCGATCCCAACCTGTTAAAGACAGTTTCTGGACGGAAGAAGGTGGTTCTTCGTGATCTCAATGCCACGGTTCCGGCTATTCCACAGTTTCTGGACTAGTCGGAGGTAACCATCACCTTTGATCTCTCAGATCACCCGAGGAAAACACATCGTCGGGGAAAGTACCCTCTGGTCATCAATCCTCTTATTGATGGCTATGAGTTCTCTAAATCACTCATGGACGATGGAAGCAACATTAACATCCTCTAAATCGAGACGCTCCACCGCATGAAGCTACACGAGAGCCAGTTGAGTTATAGCAATGTAACTTTCCATGGCATTGTACCAGGGAGACAGGAGGATTCTCTAGGTGAGATTACTCTGGACGTGACATTCTGAACCTGAGACAATTATCGGACCGAGTCACTCTCTTTTGAGGTGGTACCGTTCAAAAGTGCTTACCACTCCATCTTCGGATATCCGGCTTACTGGGCGTTCATGGATCGTCCCTACTACAACTAAAACATGATTAAACTTCCATGTCCAAAGGGTCTAATCACCGTACGGGGAAATCCGAGGAAGGCGTGAGAGTGCAACGAAGGATCCGCTGCCTTCGCCGAAGCCATGCTGCACGCTCAGGAGTACCAGGAGATCAAGAAGACCATCAATTCGTCTGAGATGCCCGCTACGAAGAATGAGGTGCTCAAGACAAGTTTGCAGTTCAAGGCGTCGGAAGAGATGAAGAAAACATCGCTGAAGGAAGATGATCCCTCCAAGATGACGAACACAGGGGTAGGCCTAGGCCACGCATACTAAAGCGCGCTCGTCGAGTTCCTCAAAGCTAATAGTGATATCTTCTCATGGCATCCTTCTGACATGACCGGAGTACCTAGGTAACTTGCCGAGCACTCTCTTAATGTGTACCCTGACGCTAAACCCGTCAAACAGTCCTTACAACGGTTTGGTGATGAAAAGAGAAAAGAAATAGCCAAGGAATTAGCCCGAATAGAATTAGCGGATTTTATAACAGAGGTCATCCATACAGATTGGGTGGCAAATCCTATACTCGTATGTAAAAAGGACACCATTGATTTAAGGATGTGTGTTGATTATACCGATTTGATCAAGGCATGCCCAAAAGATCCGTTTCCTTTGCCACGAATCAATCAAGTTATCGACTTAACGGTAGGGTCGGAACTACTCTGTTTTCTCAACGCATATTCCAGATATCACCAAAATACTAATGAAAAAGTCAGATCAAATTAAGACATCTTTCGTTACTCCTCTTGGAACCTTCTGCTACAAAACTATGCCTTTTGGCTTAAAGAATGCATGAGAAACATATCAACATACTATGCAACGTTGTCTCAACGACCAAATCAGACGCAATGTCCATGTATACGTAGAAAACATAGCAGTTATGTCCAAAAAGAAGGAACTTTTAATTTCCGATTTGGATGACATATTTGCTAGTCTACGAAAATTCAATATGATGCTAAATCAGAAGAAGTGTTTCTTTTGAATTCCAGCCGCAAAATTGTTAGGTTTCATCGTCTCTGAGCGAGGCATAGAGGTGAACCGGGACAAAATCAAGGCTATACTAATCATTACCGGGCCGACTCAGTTGAAGGACGTAAAACATATCACTGGTTGCATTGTAGCGGTGAGTCAGTTCCTTAGCCGGCTCGACGAAAGAGCCGCACCTTTATACAAACTCTTGAAGAAAACCGACAAATTTGTCTGGACCCAGGAAGCCAAAACGGGCCTACAAAGTTTGAAAGATCTACTTTCAAACCCACCATTTCTCGCAACGCTAGAACCTCAGGAACATATGTTACTCTACATTGCAGTGAACAACAGGGTCATAAGTGTGGTAACAATAGTCGAGCGCGAGGAAGAAGGCTACGAGCATAAGGTGCAACGACTAAATTATTACCTGAGTAAGGTCCTGACATAATCAAAACGGTACCCACATCATCAAAAGCTATCCTATGGAGTATTCTTTGCATCCAGAAAGCTACGCCACTATTTTCAAGAGCACAAGATCATAGTGGTGAGCACCGCTACCCTGCCAGATATAATCAATAACCGCAACGCCAAAGGACGTGTCGCAAAGTGGGGAATAGAGCTTGTAGCTTTTGACATTGAGTACAAACCATGTACAGCAATCAAGTCCCAGATACTTGTAATATCCCAAAAATACTAAACTTGGATCATCAAACTCTAATCATCAAAATTAGGGTGAACAACAACTTTTCTAAATAACATTATGAAAGCATGCATATGTGTATGCATTTCATTTTGAATTCTTTTGAACCACCTTGTTTATGTGTTCCATTGCTTGTAAATGGATGCTTAGGTGAAATAAACATCATCTAAACATTTCCCACACTTTTCCCAAAGACAAGTAAATCAAAACAAGTAAAATAAGGCAATGGTCATTTTGACCAATTTAACTCCCATGCCTACTTTGGCTGTCTCAAACTTGCAGAACCTAACAGAAACTTCTCTGGATATTTGCACCCCTTGAATGTACTAATAACAAGGTATCAAGGCCCACTTTGTGATCATCCAGAAACTTTCAAATGCATAGTTTAAATGACAATTCAAAATTGAATCTTTATCATATGGGAGATCACACTTTTTCAAAAACCACTCAAACAAGCTCAACTTTCAAAACCCAAGCATCTGCAGACTCACCAGCACCAATCTAGCACACGCACCAAAAATCTTTTCAAAATTCAAAACATGAATTCTTGCGGTCATTTCATCAAACACTTGGCAGACACAAATCAAACAAAATCAAAAAACTTTAGTGTGCAGTGTTTTGAGCCTAACTGGTTCCCTATCTAGCTCACAACCAGCTCAGTAGATCATCTAGCAAGATTAACCAAGAACTAGCACCACTCTGAGCTTGCCAAAACCATTAATGGTGAATAACCGAAGCCACCCTTGCCACCCCAGTGAAGATACCAAGCTAGGAGAGAAACTAGCCATGCCAACCTTGTTTGGGATGCAGCCCACCGTCCACCGCCACTCCCTGTCCAGCGCTCGAATACTGCCAGCCACTGGACCACAAGCACGGACCACGCCCAGACCGCCAGCGAACATGCCAAGCATGCGCTAGAGCGCCACCCTCGACCAGAGCCCACAGACCGCGCGCCGCCCTCGCCCCGTGCATACACAATCACAACCGACCCAGGAGACCGCCAGACATCCCCGTTCGCCGCCCCGTGACGAACAGCCACCGCTCACCGTCAAAGACGCCGCCTCTGCCGCGTAGAGCGTCGCCTGTTCCAGACCAAACCGCACCGCCCCTACAAGCGCATTAAAGCCGTAGAGCATCGCCAGGAGACCACCAAGAGATTGCCACCACCGGCCATGCCTCTAGCAGCCCGTAGCCATGTCGCCACCATCGCCCGCCCATGCCGTTCGTTCTCACCGTCGAGAATATAAATTGAGGACTCCCCCGCTCGAATTCTTCACACCATTCCACTCCTCTCTCACCAGAACCACCCCACCTCAGTCCCAGAGCAAGGAGAGCAGCGCATCGCTAGAATTTCACCGGAGCCCGCCGCCTCTGGAGAAGAAGGGTGCCATCGATTTCGTCCATCCCAGGAGCTTCCGCGACCATCCCTGAGTTCGCCGTCGTCGACTTCATCGTTCGCCCGCCTCGCCGACCCTCGCCTGCACCCCGGTGAGCCCCCAGCAACCCCCACTGGCCGCGCTAGGTTTCTATCTCACCGGTGTTGCTCAACGTCAACGATGACTCCCAACCGTTGGATTAGAATCAGATTGAACGACCCACATCGTCCCATACTGCTTCGCACCCCCCTGTCTCACTGACGTGTGGGGACAGCCACTTAAGCAGCCCGCAGAAGCGCTACGCTTAGCAGGCCGGACCGTTAACTTTTCCCGCGCACCCCAGTTATTTGAATTAAACCTTTTCCATTTTATTTCAAACACACTTTTGTACCCATTTTCAAAAATCAACCCAGATCGATTCAGTGCACCAAATTGAATGAAACTAATTTCGTTAGAAAGGTCTGGGAATGCTGAATCTAAGACCGTTGGATTCAAGTCATTTCGATCTATAGATCACCCCTGGTAAAAATAACAAGGCAGTAGTTTTTCTGCATTCAAGCATTTTTCAAATTTAAACCATAATAGCTTTTGAGTTGATTCCAACTCTCAAAAATCACATTTAATCATACCTTTCAGAATATATAAAAATATATAGGTTTACTTACAGAAATAATGTTCAAGTAATAAAAGAATGCTACATAGGCATTTCTAGACACATTATTTAATTAAAATAAAAGGGTAAAACCTTATTAAATTGTGACACCACTTTAAATCATATTTCCATGGACTAAAATATGTGGTGATGACATGTGTCAACATGATCCCATGTTTGGTTTGGAGAATATTAAATCTTAAGTAGTTTTTCAATGAGTAGAAAGTACTTTTCTAAAAATAAAAAGAATTAAACCAAGCCTTAACCTTGTAATGTAAGAGATGATGCTAGATCATCTATAGGACCCTTTTGTGTGATGATTGCAAGTAGTTAAGTATTGTTTGGTGATTGTGTACCTCGTATTTATTCATAGACGCTAGTACCGACCAAGGATACTACGAGGAGGAAGGAGGATACTACGAAGAGGAAGCCGAGGAGAACTTCAACCACTGCTCTGCACAAGGCAAGCTGATACTATACCTATGCAAGCCAATACCTGCAAGCTTTATTATCTAAGTGGACCAATGCAAGCTAACCCTTGCAAGATACCCTACTGATGCCACAAACCACTATTTGTTACTATGCCCGCTATATGCTTTAAGCATATGTGATCATATCCACTTGATAAACTAATCCTAGTTTTACTTGCAAGCTTCTTACTTTATTTCTTTATCAAATATCTTACTTAGAGTTTACTTAAGAAATTGGTAGATACTAGAAAGTTTTGTGAAGGTTCAATAAAGAGCATAAAATTTGGCCTAAGTTAGAAATCTTGATATCAGCCTAAGACATAAGGTTGTACTTAGTTGAAACTCCACTAGTCCACCAGCCCTCATTAGTACTTACCCCCACCTATAGATACTAGTGCTAAGCATAAAACTTGATCAACTTTTAGATGGGAATACTTGGTGGAAAACTGGTTATGAAAACCTTGGAATGATGGATCATTCTATTGAAATGTGTTAGACATGTGTTTCCGAACAAAATGATGGTTTTGGTGATGAAAATGTTGAGGCATGAGCCTTATCCCTTTATAAAACTGATGGTTGTCAGGATGCGATACCATTCCAATTTTCTCGTATAACCACAATACTCGAAGATTGGGTAGGGCTTGACTGGAAACTTATATACCTTAGTATTAGTTCCCTCACGGCCAAGGTCTGAGCTGAGGCTACCTTGTGAAGATTATCCACCTGTGCAGTACCCAAGATGACAGTTGGTCATGGTTGGGAGGCCAAACTCACAGGAGAGGTGCTTATACTAGGGCGTGTAATTGAAAGGTTAGGATTGATTATCCGCATACTGAGTATGGTGAATTCAGGATTAGTTCCTGACGGATGTATCGAATGTTGTGGTGAAAGTGTACGATCCCTACAGAGTGTCAAACTATTCGAATAGCCACGTCCGCGGTTATCGACAGCTGGAGTGGCCATAATGTTCCCCCGTCAGACTTTTCAAAATGACTTGTGAAATGAATTGAGACTTTGACTTGACCACAACAGGGTTGTGACATGAGTTACAAGATCTCACTTAGGAGTTATAAAATCGTGATTAGTTTTGGAACTTCGTAGAGATAAATCTGGCTTTTGCAAAACAACCCTAGAGCCTAGTGTCCTATTATCCAAAACCCCTTTTACTTATAGTATTAGTTTGCGAGTACTTAAAGAGTACTCATGGCTTTGTCCCTGGCTATTCCCATGGTCATACTATGAAGAGGAGTACCTAGAGGATGGACCCCAGGAAGGTTACGACAACTAGGATCATCTCCCATTGTCAGCATTTCCTATGACCCCGAAGATGGAGCTTCGCCTACGCTACCGTTATTATTACGTATTCCGCTGCTTGATGTTGTATTAAGAACTGGATCATGAGATCCCTATTTGTGTAAGAACTTATGTACCATTTGTAATGGATGATGTACTATGGTATCCAATTCTGTTATGTCTCGCAAAAATGGTAATCCTGGGATTGCGATGTATGGCATAACAGGCATCTAGGATTAAAAATCCGGGTGTTGACAAGTTGGCATCAGATCCATCCTGACCATAGGAGACCCTAGTTAGACTGGACGTTTGAATCAAAAACTTAGTTTCAAAACCAAAGAAAACACATATTTACAAAAACTTATTCTCAATCTTATCCCTTTGATTCTTTCATAAAAAATCATGTTCCTCAAGAACACTTGATCACTCTGCTAACCTACTCATCCTCTATTCTTATAGATGGAGGTGAAGTACAACAAGTTTTATCAGTTGGGGAATGGAGGAGACCTTATCTTTGAGAGGTATTTGGACCATCTTTCGGAACTTCTGGAGCGTCCGCACCCCGAGTTCTTCGGAGCTCAGCTCAATGATCAAGGAGGAGAAGATCTGCAGTGGCTAATTGTTGCAAGTCTCAGAGGAAAGATTGAACCTCCCACTGCTGAGGGAATTCAGTTTACCTTAAGAGAGAACAACTGGCTCGATGGACTTGCCAGGGCAATGCAGGAAGCTCTTTCCCGTCTGTGTGGGCAGAGCATCAATCAGATCAAGGGAACTCGCTTTGAGTTTTGCCCAAGGCGTGATGCAAATGGACAACCCCTGGAAGCCCCATACCACCCCGAACTAAAGACTCAATTGGACCACCTTACCTTCATGATGTACGATCGTCAGCAAGAGTTGGATAACTGCCGTGACTACTCCAACCACAAGTCTGCCATCATCAAGACGAAGGACCAAACCATCGCCATGCTAGCAAAGGATCGCAAGTCTCGCCGCCGTCAGCTCGACAAGAAGGAGCGCATCATTGCCCGTCTTCACCACCGCATCTCATCTTTGGAGGAGACCATCCACGAGAGAGACATGCAGTTGGAGGAAAGGTAGAATGCAGGAGAGGATCTTCGTGGAGACCCCTACTCCTATCTCAGCAATGATGATGATTTTCTGGAGGATCAGGCTATGGACTTCTTCACCGATGAGGACGATTTCGCCTTCATCGATGATGATGAGGATGATGAAGCCACAGATTCTGAGGAGTAGTAGCACTTGAGCACTAGCGTAGTGAGTAGTATTCGGTCCCACTGTATCGTAGTTTTTAGCATGGTTCTTAAAACCATCTGTTTTTCTTTGTTGTGGTGTGTGTTGTACTGAGTGATATGAATGAATGAAAAAGCAAGTTGCTAGAAAATCTGAGTCAAACTTTAAAAATTTTCCAAGACCCAAAACTTTAGAAATTTCCCTCTTTTCTCATGATCTATCTCAATCTTCAGATGCCACGTGGAGGAAGTGGTTCATCCCCGGACCCGATGTTGCAGATTTTGCAAATGTTGAATTCTGACCGTGAAGCTGAAAGAGCGGAACGTCAAGCCAACCTAGCCACCCTTCAGCAGATAGCCCAGCTTGCCCACAACAACCAAGGCCACGGAAATCAGGACAACCATGGATCTAAACTCAAGAATTTCCAGAACACCAACCCACCTGTTTTCACTAAGTCCGAAGAGCCCCTAGACGCCTATGATTGTCTACAAACAATGGAAAATAACCTATAAGTCGCAGGAGTGGAAGCCAACGAGAAAGTTCTGTTCGCCACCCACTATCTAGCCGGAGATGCCAGGGCATGGTGGAACAGTGTTCGCACAATGACCGGAGGCCACATGATGACCTGGGAGGAATTCAAGGTCAAGTTTAGCAGAACCCATGTGCCACCAGGTTTGATCAAGAGAATGAGAGACGAGTTCAAAGAGCTGAGCAGGGAAGGATCACTGTAGTGGAATACCGTGACAAATTTTTGTCATTAGCTAGGTATGCCCCGGATGAGATTGACATGGAAGCCAAGAAGAAAGAAAGATTCCTGAATGGTCTGCATGACGAAATGCAGACAGTGTTAGTCAATATCCCCTTTGCTGATATGGAAGCCCTTCTGGACTCAGCTATCCAGATGGAAGGAAAGATCAACCAAGCCAATGAGAACCGCACGCGTCGCATGATGCATCACACAGGAACCAATCAGACACCAAAGTATCGCCCCAACCCATCTCCAGGATTTGCCCCAAGAACCAACAGACCCCTGATGAACCGTCCGACCTATCCCAACCGTGGAAACCCTAGACCCAGAGGAAATAACAACAACCCCGGCAACTCAAGCAATTTCAACCGTGCCCCACCCAAGATCAACAACAACAATGCTACCGCCAAAACCAACACTGTCCCTAGGGCTGGAAGCAATGTTGTGCCTGTCGCAGCCAAGGACATGTCGCAAGTGACTTGATATGACTATGGAAATAAAGGCCACTATTCTAACGAGTGCCCAAACAAGAAGAATGCTACCGCCCCCAATGCCAATGCCCCAGCTCAGCAGCAGCGTCGTGTTCAGCCAGGAAGAAGATTTGCCCTAGGGAATTCACTCAACCGTAATGGCCATCTTTTTCTTATGCATGCTGAAGATGCTCAGGAAGCGCCAGACGTCGTGCTGGGTATGTTTTCTGTTAATTCAGTACTTGCAAGAGTGTTGTTTGACTCTGGTGCATCACATTCATTTGTCACCGAAGAATTTGCATGCACTAGTAAGATTCAACCAACCAAACTGAAGCACGTGATGATTGTTCAAATTCCCGGATCAAACCACTAAGGCTAGGCAAATTTGCAAAGCCGTCCCTATCCGAATCCATGGCATAGATTTTTATGCAAATCTGATAGTACTCGGAAATAAAGGTTTGGAAGTAGTACTAGGAATGGATTGGATGTCCAAACATAATGGATTGATTGACTGTGCCAAGAAAGCCATAACCATGACCAATACCGCCGAAATATCAGTCGAGCATATATCTAAAACCTTACCTTGCCAGTTAAAATGCAACAAGAGTATAGCCCAACCTACCATTGACCAAGTTCGGACAGTCTGTGAATACCCCGATGTATTTCCAGATGTTTTGCCCGGTATGCCCCCAGATAGGGATATCGAGTTTATCATCGAAATAATTCCCGGAACAGGACCCATAGCCCAGAGACCATATAGTATGAACTCGTCAGAGCTAGCAGAATTGAAGAAGCAACTGGATTCCATGTTGGAAATTGGATTAATTCAACCAAGTGCGTCACCATGGAGATCACCTGTCTTGTTTGTAGACAAGAAGGATGGAGGTAACCGTTTGTGTACGGTTTATCGGAAGTTGAATGATGTCACCATCAAGAACAAGTACCCCTTGCCCAAGATAGAAGATTTGTTTGGTGAGTTGACTGGTGCCAAAGTGTTTTCTAAGATTGATCTTAGAACTGGATATCATCAACTCAAGATTCGTGCAGAGGATATTCCAAAGACTGCCTTTACCACCAGATATGGATTATACGAGTATACTGTCATGTCTTTTGGAATAACCAATGCCCCCGCTTATTTCATGAACCTCATGAATAAGATTTTTATGGACTTCCTGGATAAGTTTGTCGTTGTTTTCATCGATGACATTCTGATTTATTCCAAATCAGAAGAAGAACATGAGCTACACCTAAGGACCATTCTTGGAACCCTTAGAGAGCATCAGTTGTATGAAAAGTTTAGCAAATGTGAATTCTGGTTACAGGAGGTAGGATTCCTCGGTCACATTGTATCAGCCGGAGGAATTCCCATTGACCCTGCCAAAGTGAAAGATGTAGAAGATTGGCAAGCCCCAACCACTCAAACCCAAGTTCGTGCATTTCTCGGATTGGCGGGATATTACCGCAAATTCGTAGAAGGATTCTCTAGTATCGCCAGAACCATGACCCAATTGCTGAAGAAGGACAAGAAATTTGAATGGACCAACAAATGTGAAGCGAGTTTTCAAGAACTCAAGAGGAGATTGATTTCAGCCCCAATCTTGATCATGCCGGATATCACGAAGCCTTTCGATGTGTATTGTGACGCATCCAAGATCGGTCTCGGATGTATGCTAATGCAAGAAGGCAAAGTTATATCTTATCTATCCCGACAACTGAAGCAACATGAGAAAAATTACCCAAACCATGACCTCGAACTCGCAGCCGTAGTTCTAGCCCTAAAAACATGGAGACATTACCTTATGGGAAACCGTTGTGAGATCTATACGGATCACAAGAGCCTAAAATATATATTCACTCGGAAGGAGCTGAATATGAGGCAGAGAAGATGGATTGAGATAACCAAGGATTACGATCTGGACATTCACTATCACCCTGGTAAAGCCAATGTGGTAGCCGATGACCTTAGCAGATTGCCGTGCTGCTTGAACTCCATGATATTGAAGGAGCAACCAAGTTTGCACAAAGAGATGGAAGATTGTCGAATGGAATTAGTAAGTGAAGGATTTTTGGCTAGCATAGAACTCCAGCCCACTTTGATCAGTCAGATTAAAGAGGCGCAGAAGGAAAATGCTAGTATTGACGGAATCAAGCGTCATATCGGTACCGACAAAGTACCTGGATTCACCGAGGACGACGAAGGAGTTTTGTGGTATAAAGGACGCCTTTGTGTACCAGCAGATTCTGAGTTGAAAGAAGTTATTTTGAAGGAGGCTCATGATACTCTTTATTATATCCACCCCGGAGGAACTAAGATGTATCAATATTTGAAAGAGCAATTTTGGTGGCATAGGATGAAGAGAGAAATCGGAAGCTATATCACCAAGTGTGATATATGTCAGCGAGTCAAGGCAGGACATCAAAGACCCGCTGGATTGTTGCAACCCTTAAAGATTCCGGAATGGAAATGGGATTCTGTAGGAATGGACTTTATCACTGGACTGCCTACTTCTAGTAGGGGAAATGACTCTATCTGGGTCATAGTGGACAGATTGTCCAAAGTCGCCCATTTCTTGCCCGTCAAGACCACGTATCAGAGTTCAAAACTAGCAGAGTTATACATCGCTAGAATCGTTAGTTTGCATGGAGTCCCCAAGAACATCGTATCGGATCGAGGAACTCAGTTTACCTCGAGATTCTGGAAGAAAGTCCAAGAAGGTTTAGGAACCCGCCTAGATTTCAGCACCGCGTATCACCCTCAGAACGATGGACAAATGGAGCGATTAAATAAAATACTCGAAGATATGCTTAGAGCATGTATGTTAGAATATGCATCCAAGTGGGAAGACTGTCTGCCGTTTGCAGAATTTTCGTACAACAACAGTTATCAAGCCAGTTTGCAAATGGCCCCCTTTGAATTCATGTACGGAAGGAAGTGTCGTACCCCTTTGAACTGGTCGGAAGTAGGAGAGAGTCAGATTTTTGGACCCGACATCCTAAGAGAAGCAGAAGAGAAGGTTCACAAGATTCATGAGCACCTCAAGACCGCCCAATCCAGACAAAAGAGTTACGCCGACAAGAGACGTAGAGAGCTCTCCTTCAACATAGGAGATTTTGTTTATCTGAAAGTGTCGCCATTGAAGGGAATGCAGCGTTTCCAACTCAAAGGAAAGTTAGCCCCCAGATATATCGGACCTTTCAAGATTCTGAACCGTCGAGGAGAAGTATCATACCAATTGGAACTACCCGAAGAGATGTCAGCCGTGCACAATGTGTTCCATATCTCATTACTTCGCAAGTGTCTCGAAGTCCCCGAGAAGACCGAAGTGTTCAAAAATATCGACCACCGGACCATAGAGATCAACGATGACCTGACCTATCCCGAAGTACCCATCCGTATTTTGGAAGAAGCTTTTCTAACTACCCGAACCCGGAGCATCAAGTTTCTCAAGATTCAGTGGAGCAACCACACAGAAGAGGAAGCCACCTAGTAGCGCGAAGATCACATCCGGACGGAGTTTCCTGATCTCTTGAAATCCTAGGTAATCTTTTTGTCCTTTTTCAAATCTCGGGACGAGATTTTGTTTAAGGGGGGGAGGTTTGTAACATCCCAAAAATACTAAACTTGGATCATCAAACTCTAATCATCAAAATTAGGGTTAACAAAAACTTTTCTAAATAAAATTATGAAAGCATGCATATGTGTATGCATTTCATTTTGAATTATTCTGAACCACCTTGTTTATGTGTTCCATTGCTTGTAAATGGATGCTTAGGTGAAATAATCATCATCTAAAGATTTCCCACACTTTTCCCAAAGTCAAGTAAATCAAAACAAGTAAAATAAGGGAATGGTCATTTTGACCAATTTAACTCCCATGCCTACTTTGGCTGTCTCAAACTTTCAGAACGTAAAAAAAATTCTCTGGATATTTGCACCCCTTGAATGTACTCATAACAAGGTATCAAGGCCCACTTTGTGATCATCCAGAAACTTTCAAATGCATAGTTTAAATGACAATTCAAAATTGAATCTTTATCATATGGGAAGATCACACTTTTTCAAAAACCACTCAAACAAGCTCAACTTTCAAAACCCAAGCATCTGCAGACTCACCAGCACCATCTAGCACAACCACCAAAAATCTTTTCAAAATTCCAAACTTGAATTCTTGCGGCCATTTCATCAAACACTTGGCAGACACAAATCAAACAAAATCAGAACACTATAGTGTGCAGTGTTTTGAGCCTAACTGGTTCCCTATCTAGCTCACAACCAGCTCAGTAGATCATCTAGCAAGATTAACCAAGCACTAGCACCACTATGAGCTTACCAAAACCATTAATGGTTAATAGCCGAAGCCACCCTTGCCACCCCAGTGAAGACAGCAAGCTAGGAGAGAAACTAGCCATGCCAACCTTGTCTGGGAGGCAGCCCACCGTCCATCGCCACTCCCTGTCCAGCGCTCGAACCCTGCCACCCACTGGACCACACGCACGGACCACGCCCAGACCGCCAGCGACCATGCCGAGCATGCGCCAGAGCGCCACCCTCGACCAGAGCCCACAGACCGCGCGCCGCCCTCGCCGTGTGCATACACAATCACAACCGACCCAGGAAACCGCCAGACATCCCCGTTCGCCGCCCCGTGACGCACAGCCACCGCTCACCGTCGAAGACGCCGTCTCTGCCGTGCAGAGCGTCGCGTGTTCCAGACCAAACCGCACCGCCCCTAAGTTAGAGTTTACTTAAGAAATTGGTAGATACTAGAAAGATTTGTGAATGTTGCATAAAGAGCATAAAATTTGGCCTAAGTTAGAAATCTTGATATCAGCCTAAGACATAAGGTTGTACTTAGTTGAAACTCCACTATTCCACCACCCCTCATTAGTACTTACCCCCACCTGTAGATGCTAGTGCTAAGCATAAAACTTGATCAACTTTTAGATGGGAATACTTGGTGTAAAACTGGTTATGAAAACCTTGGAATGATGGATCATTCTATTGAAATTTTTTGGACATGTGTTTCCGAACAAAATGATGGTTTTGGTGATGAAAATGTTGAGGCATGAGCCTTAGCCCTTTATAGAACTGATGGTTGTCTGGATGCGGTACCATTCCAATTTTCTCGTACAACCACAATACCCGAAGATTGGGTAGGGCTTGACTGGAAACTTATATACCTTAGTATTAGTTCCCTCACGACCAAGGTCTGAGCTGAGGCTACCTTGTGAAGATTGTCCACCTGTGCAGTACCCAAGATGACAGTTGGTCATGGTTGGGAGGCCAAACTCATAGGAGAGGTGCTTATACTAAGGCGTGTAATTGAAAGGTTAGGATTGATTATCCGCATACTGAGTATGGTGAATTTAGGATTAGTTCCTGATGGATGTATCGAATGTTGTGGTGAAAGTGTACAATCTCTGCAGAGTGTCAAACTATTCGAATAGCCGCGTCCGCGGTGATGGACAGTTGGAGTGGCCATACTGTTCCCCCGTCAGACTTTTCAAAATGACTTGTGAAATGAGTTGAGACTTTGACTTGAGCACAACAGGGTTGTGACATGAGTTACAAGATCCCACTTAGGAGTTATAAAATCGTGATTAGTTTTGGAACTTCATAGAGATAAATCTGGCTTTTGCAAAACAACCCTAGAGCCTAGTGTCCTATTATCCAAAACCCCTTTTACTTGTAGTATTAGTTTGCGAGTACTTAAAGAGTACTCATGGCTTTGTCCCTGGCTATTCCCATGGCCAGACTATGAAGAGGAGTACCTGGAGGTTGGACCCCAGGATGGTTATGACAACTAGGATCATCTCCCATCATCAGCATTGCCTGTGACCCCGAAGATGGAGCTTCGCCTATGCTACCGTTATTATTACGTATTCCGCTTCTTGATGTTGTATTAAGAATTGGATCATGAGATCCCTATTTGTGTAAGAACTTATGTACCGTTTGTAATGGATGATGTACTATGGTATCCAATTCTGTTATGTCTCGCAAAAATGGTAATCCTGGGATTGCGATGTATGGCATAACAGGCATCTGGGATTAAAAATCCGGGTGTTGACAATACTTGCTGACTTATTTGTTGATTGGACAGAGACGGCAGAAAACATAAGCCCTCCAGACTCAGAATTTTGGACCCTTCACTCTGACGGATCAAAATCACGAGGAGGCTCGGGGGCTGGCGTGGTGCTCAAATTACCCCAAGGAGATAAGATGTTCTATGTGTTGCAAATACACTTCAAGGCAACCAATAATATTGCTGAGTATGAAGAATTGCTGCATGGAATACGCATGGACAAAAACATTGGCATATCAAGACTCATGTGTTACGGAGACTCGGATTTAGTTGCTCAGCAAGTATTCGATATCTGCAACTCAAACAAGCACATGGCAGCATACAAAGTTGTTGTGGATGAACTATCTAAATCGTTCGAGGGTTTTGAGGTTTAACACATCCCTCGAGTAGAAAATGAGGAAGCAGATGCTCTATCAAGGATAGGCTCTGTGCGGAAACAAGTACCGGATGGCACTTTCTTAGAGCATTTAAGGGTCCCCTCCATAGTTGGAGTTGATGTAACATCCCAATTTCAGCAACCCTTATTAAATGTCCAGAAGGCAAAACTCAGGGGGGACAAAAAAATCTTGCAATGTGTGTTTACTTGTTTGCTTTTGCTCAAGCAACTATTTGTGTATTATTTGTGTACTCCCCATCTCAATCATAGTTTACAAAAAATATTTTACAAAAGAGATGTCTTGGCTCATCTTTCATATTCTCAAATGTTCTGGCATTTCCAAAACCTCAGCCAGGATGAGTTTGAAACAACAACATACTTTACTAGTCTCTATTTACAAAACTATGGAGACATATATATACTCTCCTTATGTTTTCAAGGAAGATCTTTCAACTACTCTGAACTTTAGGTTTTCCAAAAACCTTTATTAAAACCTTTTCATCTCAATCCTAGTAGAGATACCAAGATGGTACTTATCTTACTCCAAACCAAAAAACCCTTTAAAAATACCCCTCCTTACCTCAAGCTAGGCTTGATGGTAACCCTAGTAGTAGTTGGATAAGGTTAACATGAATTGCCTTGATCTGTTGTCTGATAAATTTCCTTGATCTACTGGTTGATGAATTGCCTCGATCTGCTATTTGATGAATTGTCGTGATCTGCTGATTACCTTGCTTGATTAGGAACTAGAGTGAGCTAATCTATTAGCTCATCCTTTAGGACCCAATCTATGCATGAGATCATGAACCTCAAAGCAAGCATCCAAGTGTGGACCTATCCTAAGCCCCTCAAGCAATCATCTCATCTCATGCTTATCTCAATCCAGGGATAATCCCTCAGGATGGTTTCCAACTCAGTGGAGATCTAATATAAAGCATGAACCCTATATACTTAGTTAGTACCTCAACCTCATCTCCTTGATCATGAGTTTGGAACCTAGCATCCTCTCAAAAGCCTCTACACTTACACTCTAGTCAAAATCTCAAAATCTGGCAAAATGGCAAAGTCTGGATTTCTTATCTAGATTCAATATTGGAGCCCTACCCCTTCCAACCTAGGTGCATTCTTTAGAATGTACTTGAACCATATTGTAGTACACCTTTAGTACTGCCAAAGCCCACTCTAGCCCTTGGCTAATCCATTCTATGTCCCACTCATCCATGATTGTTTTGTAGTCAGGATAATAATCTTTTCTGCAAATCTTATCATCTTACCTACTTTGGCAGAAGATCACATCTATATGCCAACTCCCCTTGACCAAATCTTTGCATGGCTATGATCCACTAACCATGTCCTATCAATCCCCACTTCGATTTTTTCCAATGGAGCCTTGTGCTTCTTAAACCAACCTGGTTTAGGAGGCTACCTGATGTATCTGTTATGGCAGCCTTATTTTCAACAAAGTTTGCCATCTCATCAAGATCACCTCATATGCATCCAAGCCCAACTCTTGCTTCCATGATCATCTATATGACATGTTCCATCCATCCGTGTACCCCTTGTACCACGGTGAGCTCTGAGCTCGCTAATCCAACCTTGTTTAGATGGCATCAGAATAACAAAACCCTAGATCCTCCCCGAATCTATTTTCCATCCTTTTCACCACTTTTCTTGAAAACCAAGGTGAACCTTTATGCCTACGTAAATTATACACCATCTACCTTGTATATAAGCATACCCAAATAATTCCCACAATTATTTGGATTATTAAACTATTTATTTTCCTCTACTTACTAAATTCTCAAAATCATTGTTTTAATGACAAGTTTGCTTTTATCCAAATAACCTTGCGAACTCAAGGCACATTTTATGCCTATATATCATATCCCATCTTTCAAACTCGGAAATAAATATTTCTGAGATTCTTTATTATTTCTCTTTTCCTTTTCTTTATAAATGGCAGAAACAAGAAATAATCCCCTAAAAATACTTTTCCACCTCAATAAATCCAAATAAAATTCTCCAATGTGTGTTATGGTATTTAGGATCATCTCACATAAAAAACCAAGCCTGTCCAATGTAAAAATATCATGTTAGCTTGCATAATCTATTTTCTGCACTTTCTGAAGAAGTGCATTTAAATGGGATTATAATCATTAGAAAAATCCCATTTAAATCATGGAGAGATTATTTGACCCATTCCACCTAACAGTACCATTTACACATTTTTCTCAATACAACTTTTGCAACTAAGCAAACTTGATTCAACATTTTTGCAAACTTAGCAAACTAAGCAAACTTGATTCAAACTAGGGTGTCAGGTGGGATCCCGTCTAAATCCCACTTCTACTTCATTTCTTAAAACCTATTGTAAATTTTTGCACAAAATTTACACTAGAATTTGGCAAATGAACTAGAAGTGGGATTTATGTGGGATCCCACTTGACACCCTAATTCAAACCAACTCCAAACACCACCCAAATCTTGTCAAGCACTCTAACTTAGCAGCACACACCCCTCTGGTCGACCAGCACTATAGCACCTCTTGTACTTTAGCCCTTTGAAACTTGAGAGAGAGGGAGAGAAAATCTTTCCCATATCTTTGCAATGAAAGGGTAGGCAGCACCCCACCCCCTTCCTGTCCCCTAGCCCGACCAGAACCTCCTCTCTCACCTCCCCACCGCCTCCCTTGCCCAATGACTGGCCAGCATCCCCTTCTCCATGCTCAACATGGACATAGTCCACCCAACACCCTCCCCCTTCGGTTCATAAGGCTGCAGGACACCCCAGCTCACACCTCTGCCCTCATTTGCCCCCTCTCCTCCACACTTACCACCCCAGAGTTCCTCTCCCCCTCCCTTGCTCTCCCCTGCTGCTGGGAAGAAGGACAAGAAGCTTCGGCCATTTTCTTCCCGCAAGCACCACTCTCTCCTCCCTCTACCTCTCCTGCTGCATGTCACCTAGCAATACTCCCCTCCCTTTGACCTATATACTTGTGTCCTTGTTTGTGCTCAGGACCCTCTGCAGCATCGTCTAGGGCAAGCTCCGTTGAGCTCCTTCTCGGACGTCCTCACGCGAGCACCTTCCTGACGACGAATCACCCCGTGCCGCCCATCCCCGGACTCGCCATCGTCTACCGCGTCGCCTCCACGACCTCCCCCTAGCCCTCGCTGAGATCCCCCACCTCCTCCCTGACCTATCTACGGTTTCTCTCGCCGGCCAGCCAACCCCGCAGAGACGACGCCCCGCGTCTGTCAGATCTAGCCAGATCCGACGGCCGGACGCACTCGATACCCCTTTGCCTGGCGAGCCAACCTATGGTCCACAGATGGCTACGCGCCACTCGCATGAGTGCCCGTCGCCGTTGGGCCGATTTCCTCCTTGACGGCCCACTCCTCTAGTAGATCTGGCCCATTGAACCCCAGCCCCCTTTTTCTTTTCCTTAAATACCAGATCTGGAAACGGCACTTTGGATTAATTCCAAACAAAAATTGAATACACTTCCAATTGCCTAGATCTATATTTTGTGAGATGCACAAAAGTGTTCCCTATCATGCAGAGGAAGTAGTGACCCCTTTGGGTTTGCAAATTTAATCTGATAAATCATATCCTAAGATCCATCCGGGAAAACTAAATAATTTCTATAGGAAATTTGGTATATCCAAATGATCTAAAACCAATTGGTATTGAAAGTTATATGCCATACATTTCAAGTCCCACTGGCGCCACCTTAAATTGCTTCCTAGATTACTAATAGCAAAAATAACAAAATAAAGCCATTTCCGCCTTCAATAAATTTCCTACGTTAAACCAACTGAGGTTTTGAATTAAATTACAAAACTCCGAGATCACACATAACCATATCCTTCATAATCCATTAGCTCATATTTTTATGAGTCTCTGTTGAATTTTAGTGAAATAAACTCTTATGTGCATAGTTTATTCACTAATAAAAATATTGCAGTAGCTCTGTATCTCCATCCAATTTCTAAATAAAGGTATTGTCATCACCTAATAGGAGTCCTTGGATTCAACTCAAAACCTTATGCAGATTGAATCTGGTGAAAAAGACAAATCTTGTCCAGTATTGCCTTTGGGAATTTCTCAGGGGAATTCTGGTAATTGATTTGAGGTGAATCCAACTCCTCATGGTTCAGTCCACCAAATACTACATAATAACCCAAGGAAATAATTTTTGGAACTCCAGAGAAGTTCTAGTGAATTATTTCTGAAAACTAGAACTTTAATCACTATAAACTCCATTATAAATCAAGGGAAATTGATAAAATAGTGAAACCACTTTTGTTGGTTTCATTTTATCAAGACCTATCTGATGGTATAATGTTTATACAATGGTACCATACAAATCAGGTCCTTGAGCAAAAACCCATCTCCTAGGTAGTTCCTAGACTTGAAAACCAAAAGGGAACCTCTTTCCCTAATGTCTCCAAATATTCTCCCAATCCAATCACATCAATCCTCCAACATCCTACTGATGTATATCATGTATCCATCCTTTACTTGCTATATGGTTTGATGTTTGTATGCTTGTATTGATTTGTGTATTGTTTGTCTGCATGTATGCTCGATAATGGCGATAGTTGCGATTGTGTGACGCCGAGAAGAAGGAAGCATCGGCGTTATCTTTATTATTATTTTTATTGGTATTCTGGTTATCTAACGTTGTCAAGGGACATCTCACTGGTCACAGGCAAGCCGCCTTCCTAAACTCCTATATTATCCTACTTCTTTTTATCAACTGTTTTATATCCCGTTTATGAGTTGCATGATCAAAGGCATGGTTTGATTCAAATAAACAGATGTGAGTAACTTGGCTCCTCCAAGTTATGAATGAGTGTCCATTGGACACCTACCCTATTTACACCTACTTTTACCCCTTAGAATGAGGCTAAGACGATCGGCATCTTCCCTCTTGGAACCCACGGATTTTTCAATGATGAAACTATTTTGGGTTATACCCTACTACAAAGTTTTCAAAATAAAACCATTGGAAAGAGGCATTGTTTCTGAGTGGAAGTTTAAAAAAAGAAAAGATGAGGTGGATGAGGAGAAAGTCAAGCAAGAGAAAGGAAGGGATGTTCTAAGCCAATGTCCGAAACAATTTTATCCGTGCAACCACCCTAGACGCTAGGGCTTAGCTCATAGTTTGTGATCTTTAGCCAGGGCTGCTCTTACTCGCTAATGGGGAGAAATCCCCTGAAATCCGGGCTACCTGTAGGGTAAGGCACTGGTGCAACAATTGGGTCTCTCACGGACGATATGCTTTTAGGTAGTACGGATGGAAGATTGTCACTATTGCTACCGGTCAGACTTCGGTCTGGAGGTAGGGGTCAGTACGGGAGGAAGGACCAAGGTCGTCGTACCCCAAAAGGAAAATTCGTTGTTGCTAGGGATGGACAAATGAAAAGTGTAAGTTTGATTATCCGAGCCCCTGTCTACTGTGTGTAGGAGGCTGTGGTTTTATCCCGGCGGATGTATTGATTCTTGTGGGTAAAGTGCACAAACTCTGTAGAGTCTAATCTATTCGAATAGCTGTGTCCACGAACAAGGACGGTTGGAATGGAAAGTTCTAGGAGGACCCTTCGGTTAAGTTGATATTAAACTAAGGATGTGACGTGGTCACGAGGAAAGATAAGAATGAGTTTGGTTTTGACCAGTGATGGTCGGAGACGTTTAAAAAGGGGTTTTACAACAAAACTATTTTAAATATTTTATCAAGGATGTGGAGATGTCCGGATTTTCTAAAAGGAGGCATATCTTCCAAAAACTCTTTTTCAACAAAGATATCGAGATGCCAATGTTAGGTCTTTCAAAAACAACTATAGTGTAGAGCTTTCTCGCCACGGCCAAATATGCATTATCTTCTAACCTTGTCTCGGTGGTTTGCGAGTACATTCAAAGAACTCATCGACATTGTCCCTGGCTGTTTACTTGGCCAGGTTGCAGATGTTAAGAAGAAACAAAGGTGCTGACGTCTATGCGAGCTAGGCCATCTTCCCAGTCAGTTGCTTGTAGGTTAAGGCACATTCTCTACACTGAAGACTTCTGCTACTTGTGTTGTAATTGCCATAATGGCCCCTTTGTAAATTTTGTACTCATTGTTGTAAGGATGATGTAATGATACTTGTCGGTTATGCACACGGCTCACTGATCATGGGAACGTGAATTATATGCATAACGGGTATTCTTGGACCATAAATCCGAGGTGCCATAGTTGACGAGGACTATCCGACAAAATCTGACTCACCTTTAATAGAAGTTCTGGCTGTAATTCCTAGCTAGACAAAATCCTAACTGGATTTCCTGATAGACGGAAAACTACCCGAAGAAGAAGTCTTGAGCCGGCAGATTGTCCGACGAGCAAAAGCTTACACTATAATAAATGGTGAGCTCTATAAACGGAGTGTTTCTGGCGTGTTTCAGCGATGTATTTCTTCGAAAGAAGGAGTGGAAATCTTAAGAGAAATCCACGAAGACGAGTGTGGTCACCATGCTGCAGCCAGATCCTTAGTGGTAAAAGCTTTTCGACATGGATTATTTTGGCTTATAGCTAAGGCAGATGCCGATAAACTGGTCAAAACATGCAAAGGCTGCCAAAAGTACGCTCATCAGGCACATGTTCCAGCTGGACAGCTGCGAACAATCCATATTAAATGCTCGTTCACGGTCTGGGGGCTTGATATGGTAGGGCTGTTTCGCACGACAAAATGTGGATTTATTCACCTACTAGTGTTTGTGGATAAATTTACGAAATAGATTGAGGCTAAACCCGTAACAAGTTGCGATGGAGCCACAGCCAGAAGGTTCATTGAGGACGTAATCATCCGATTGGGATATCCGCACAGTATAATTACAAACAGTGGGAGTAATTTTTCCATGAACTTACCGAATTCTGCTAAGAGGAAGGGATCCTACTCGATATTGCATCAGTCGCGCATCCACATACTAATGGCCTTATTTTACAAGGAATACGATCTCGTCTCGAGGCAGCGCTTCGTCAGGCCGTGGGAGCTTGGGTGGAAGAATTACCGTCAGTGATATCGAACTTACGTACAACTCCTAACAGATCAACCGACTATACTCCTTTCTTCTTGGTCTATGGTGTTCTTCTAAGTGATATAATTCATCTGTCTATGGCGTATATCGAAGAAGATGCAGAAGTTTCTCGACAAGATGATCTTGATATAATCAAATAAGTACGCGTCGTTGCTAAGCACAAACTTTCAGAAAAGGCGATTTGGTTCTCTGACTTGTGCAAAAGAGAAATCACAAACTTTCCCCGATTTGGGAAGGGCCTTTTATGGTTAGAAGAGTTATGCAAAATGGGTCATATTATTTAACCGATATGAGACCTGTCAAGGAAAGACCTAATACTCGAAAGAGAAAGAGAGCTGGTGGCACCACATACCCAGATGAAATAGACCGTCCATGGAATATTGCACAGCTACGTCCCTTCTATTCTTAGTTATATTTCGTTGTAATCATATATGTACATGTTCAAAGTGAAATAAAGTATTGGTTTCCTCATATGTTATCTTTGAGAAGTTTTTGACATTTTATTTCCAAAAGAGCATGTCATTTTTTTAAAAATCCCAGAAAGCTTGAAAGTACTTTATGCTCATGTTCGTTATGGTTACAATTTTTGAATATCTAAAAGTGTTACCTTAGGGTACAAAATTTAATTTATTGTCTATACTTTGGTTTTTTATCTGATTGCTTAGACACGGGTATTTTCCGAGTAATGAGTTGTTGGTACTGGAAGACGGCTTTGTTTCTGAGTTTAAACTGGTTTAGCAATTGCGCTCCATCGCTCGGCAAAGTTTCCGTGCTAAAGGTTGTCCGACCCATGAAAGGGATGAGGCAGAGAGCCAGATAAAACGACAAGTATAGGCATAAAACACAAAGTGCTTCAGAAATTTTCAAGCACATGCATAAAACATATATAAGAATAAGTGCTACGATAGTAAAAGCATTAGTTTTTACAAGACCAGCACAACTAAAACATTGTTTTCATGATTACATTGCTAGAAGTTCAGAATAATACATAAAAATTGTTTATGTTGTAGAATCAGGCGGTGGTGATGAAGCAGGTGGAGCACTGGAGTCGTCAGTATTACCGCACTCGATCTCATACTCGGAAGCAATGCTGCCTTCTGGTTCTTGGGGCGAGGGAGGCGCGGCGACGGATTTGAAGAACGGAATCATATAGTTGGTCATCTTTGCCACACGACAAGTATAACCTGCACAGGACTCTTGGATGGCCTTGTTCCGTGGGCTACCCTCATCATCCTCCTAAGCAATACCTTTGGTGACATGCCAGATTTCCAACTCGCTGTGGTGGCTCATCACCATGGTAATAGCAGTCTGGGCAGCAGTCCGAGCATAGGAGATCTTCCAGTCTTAGATAAGCTTCGGAATCTCCTTAACCTTGTCCCTCACCTCGTGCACTGACATTGTGTGCAAGTTAGAAAGCTTGACGGACTCACCATCCTCTTCAAGAGTTTGGCGGAAGTCATACAAGATATCTCAGACGATCTTAATGCGCTCGAGGCGAGGTTTAGATGCAGGAGAGTCAGAAAGATTCTGGGGGGTGGGAAAGAACCAAAAAGTCGAAATTCGACTAAAAAGAAGTCGAAAAATCAACAATAAAGAAAAATTCGGACATCTTACCTAGGACAGAGTGATTCCATTGAGCATGCTCCTTGCGGAGGCTGTTTATTTCACTGGCTGTGGCCTGGGCAAGATCCCACTAAATATCGAAGTCCTTCTTGAGATCAGCTAGTTCTTTATCTCGGGGGGCTATTAGCTTCTCGAGCTTCACGGTCTCATGGTTACTTGACTCAAGGACAACAGCTATGGATTTCTCCGATTCTATAGTTAGCTTCTCAAGCTTGTCCAGGAGCTCAGCATTCTCTATTTCAAAGACCTTGAAGTTCTCGGACTACTCCACCATCTTGCTGGACTGGCACAATAGTTTTGCAAAGGAAAAATATCAGTAGGACAAACCAAGTTTGACTATGACAAAAGATAACTAACAAAGAGGAAGTCGGAAAAGTTTACCTTGTGCTTCATCTTTCTCAATTTTCAACTTCGAATTATCAAGGAGCAAAGCTTTCATCTCTTTGAATTTATTGCTAATATTCTTGAGAATTTCCTGGTTGGAAGATGCAAATTTCTGTAAGTTTAGAGGCGGAATACCGTCAGACGGCTACTAAGACTTGGGCTGAAAATTTAACTAAGTAAAATTGCAGCATGAGACTTAGGGGATACACTACATCGTTCTTTTGCAACCTAAAAGCATCAACTCAGATCCAACGATGTTTATCCAGATTTATGATTGGGGGCTAGAGGATATGATAATAAATGAAAATAAGAATCAGAAACTTACAATATGTTCTAGGTGCAACTTTTCAAATCCGAGCTTGGTGTTGTGAAACACCTTCTCGGTAAGGGTGAGGGAAGGCACATCCGTCGTTGGGAGTTAGCCAGACTCGACTTTAGAATCCCGGACCAAAATTTGGTTCATGAGGCTGACCAGCTTGACGTCCTCCTCCTCCTGACTCGCTACCTCTGGGGTCAAGGTTTGCTTCTCAAGGCTGGATTAAGCCAACCTGGGGATCTCTTCCTTTTCTTTCCTCTTCATGCCAGACACATCGGAGCCATCCACTTTATCCAACATTCCTGTAGATGTTACCATTGGATCATTACCCTTGACGGGTTCACCATTGTTAGTTGTCTGATCATTAATGGTGACCAGGGCTTTTGAGATGTTGCCAGCATCAGGAGAGGCAGAAGCTTCCTGTGCTGATCGATTACTGGATGGAGTTGGTGGCGGCACGGCAGGGGAAATAACAAGATTTTTCTAACGCATCTGCTTGCCCGACTTGCTTTCCGGCTTGATCTTACTCTTCAAAAGTAATTTAGCTCTAGAACAAGAAAATCCTAAATATCAGGTATGCTCTAGAAAGAAATAAAAGGTACAAAAGTACTGAGAATAAAATATTGGGTGCTTACTTTTTAACTACTGGCAGTACTTGCCTACCAGCAGTGATGACAACTTCCTTCGCCTTACGCTTCTTGGAGGATAGCCCTCTAGCGGAGCTAGCCCAACTTGGAGAGTTTATCGAGCTAATAAAGTCAAAAGGCATCGATACAAATAGAGTCAGAGAAAGAACATAAAAGACGACGAAACACAAAAGCAACGTCAAAATATTTACCGGAGTCAGAGGATGGTTGGTCGTATACATCTTCATGGAGACTTCTGGAACCTTTCGTTCCACTCTTTCCATGATCAAATATTGCATAAGGGTCATGTAGTCCTTCGTCGGAATCCGTCTTGAACTGACACGCATCTTTTCCTTCTTGTCGCTCGTGATCTTGTGCATGAGGCGATCTCCATGGTGCTGGAGAGGTTGAATCCGGCGCTCCAACCAGCAGTGGATCAAGTCGGATCCACAGAGTCCCTCATGCTTCATCAGAAACTCAATCCGCCTCTTACCGAGGATCTAGATATCTGACAGCTCTGGCGCCTCCACGTCCCATGAATTCTGGTGGGGAGCGGCTCCATCTGTAAACACCGGAAGACTTTCTGCCTTTCTAGGAGCCAGAATATCCTTGTGATAAAAGAAGGTTCTAGCCTAGCGTTTGATGGATTCACTAGCGTTCATCCTAGGATAGACTCGGTTTCTCCTAAGGAATAAGCTAAGAGTGCCGGTGATGTAAGGCACACCAGCACTGATGGAGTTCTTCCGAGTACCATAGGAGTATCGGAAAAGGGTGAGACTTGTCCTAATGCCAAGGAACCCCTCGCACAAAGCTGCACGAGTGCTAAGCTCGAGCAGAGAGTTGGGAGGAAGATTATGAAGTTTCACACCATAGTAGTTGAGGATCTCGACGAGGAAGTCCAACGGTGGCAAGTTGAGGCCATGGTCGACGTGCGTGTCGAACAACACCCTCTCGCCGTCGCGCGGGGTGGGCACAGCGTGCCCTGAGGCTCTCCATGACTTGGAGTTCAGCATTTTCCATGGCTTGGAGTTCAGAATTTTCCATGGCGCTGGGGATCCAGAGGCCGCGCATCTTCCTTTCCTCCGCCACCGTCGAACTCGCCGCCGCTCGTGAGGTCGAGGCAGATTCCATGGATCTTGGAGGAAAAGGACTGGTGGGGGAGAGAGATTTTTTCTCACGGTGTTCAGATGGGAACGAGTGCGGATTGCTCGAGGAGTACAAGGAGGCAATGAATGAATCGATGGAGAGATAAATATGAGATAAAGGGTTTTCTCTTCTCTTTTATTTGTCTCTATGTCAAGATTTGTGCGTTAACACGCGCGATTAGTGCCACGCCTATAGGAGAGAGGGAGGTAGCTTCCTCGCGACTCTTCTGCCCCCTAGATTTTTGCGTAGGCATTTAAACGGTGTTCTGTTCTGTAAGGAGCAGACCCACCAATGCTCATGCTGAGGGGACTCTTGTCAGTGACAGCACCTGGTCTAAAAAGTTGTCAGTCCACACGCCACTGAAAAATCTGGCTTATATTTCAAACTGAGAAAGGAAAATATTAAAGTCAGAAAAAAACATATCCGACTCAACTGACTCGGAATCCTACATTACTAGAAGATGTATTCGCGAACCCTTCAAGATTCTAAAGACAAAGAAACCATCAAGCTAGACAATTTATCCGACTTTGGATCTAGAAGACTTCCGGGGGCTACTGTTCGGGATATACTTTCCGGGTATACCCAGAGGATTCGCTGACCAGGGTGGCCCACCAACGGGTTAGAGCTTTTCTTCACGGGCGGCCTAGTCATAGAAAGAGGAGGAGCCAGTTCCCGCTATGACATGTCCCAAAAGAGTTACCGACTTAGGCATGTAATATTACTTGTAGTCCAAGCTGTATCTAGTTACCGACTCTGTAACATAGTCGGATAGGTCTCTCTTGTAACCCTATTCCCCCGTGACTATATAAACCGTCCCTATGGGAGCCTTTAGGGCATAACGCAACAAACACCACAATAAACTCGCACAGGCGAACCTCTCTTGTAATCCGCTGTAACATCCGGCTTATGCCGATATATTATTGGGTTGCTAGCAGGAGTAGGATACGATCACCATAGTCGGATGTAAACCTGGGTAAACTTGTGCTCACTGCTCCTGGAACATCCGACGTCTGACACCCCGTCTTTCCAACGCTACTAGGACCCCCTATGGCGTACTTGTCGACAATCCGACGACATGCAGTCCCTCAGTACTTGCGCTGGGACAGGAAGGATCACCCAAACCTCATCCCTATGGAGAACCAGTATGCCATGGTCATCAACCCGCTGATTGACGGCAATTACTTCACCAAATGCATGGTGGAAAGTGGAAGCAGCATAAACATCATGTACCTGGATACGCTGCACAAGATGAATTTGACGGAGGCCAACCTAAGTCAGACTAGCACCGTGTTCCATGGGGTAGTTCCTGGCCGAGAGGCTCGGTCCCTTGGGTGCATCACACTTCAGGTCGCTTTTGGCGATGTTAAGAATTACCGCCAAGAACGCATGACCTTTGAGGTGGTACCCTTCAAGAGCGTGTACCCCGTCATATTCGGACGCGACCTCTTCCACACCTTCATGGCCAAGCCATGCTTCGTCTACAACAAGCTCAAGATTCCCGGTCCAAACGGCGTCATCGCCGTATCCAGAAGCTTTACAAAGGCAAGGGACTGCAAGATTGGAGAAGCAGCCTTTGTAGAAGCTGTCCTCTATAGCGAAGAATTCAAGGAGATCCAGAGCAAGATCGATGCCACCGAGATGCCGGCATCAAAGAAGAAGATTTCTGACTCCAATACTGCCTTCAAGGCCACTACCGAGACCAAGCCGGTGGAACTTGTGGTAGGCGATGCCTCCAAGACCACCGCCATTGAGACAAACCTAGACCCTAAATAGGAAAGCGCACTCGTCGAGTTCCTCCATGAGAATAGGGACATATTTGCATGGCAACCTGCCAACATGAAAGGTGTACCTAGGGAACTGGCGGAGCACAGCTTGAATATTGATCCAAAATTCAAACCGGTGAAACAACCTCTACTACGTTTCGGAGACGAGAAGAGACGTGCCATAGGAAAAGAGATAGCTAGGTTACTTAAGGCTAGTTTTATTCGAGAAGTCCTTCACACCCGATGGGTGGACAATCCTGTACTTGTCCCCAAAAAGGGAACCAAAGAATTAAGAATGTTTGTTGATTACACTGGCTTGAACAAAGCGTGCCCGAAAGATCTGTTTGCTTTGCCTCGCACTGACCAAGTCATTGACTCGACGGCTGGCTCAGAACTTCTGTGTTTTCTCGATGCATACTCAGGATACCACCAGATAAAAATAAGGAAGTCGGACCAACTGGCCACTTTGTTCACCACACCTTACGACATTTTTTGCTATGTCATGATGCCCTTTGGGCTAGAAAAACGTAGGTGCTACGTACAAGCAGACTATGCAGCATTGCCTACATGACCAAATTGGTCGGAACATTGACGCCTATGTGGAAGATATAGCGGTGATGTCTAAAAAGTCAAAGGAATTAATCTCCGACATAATAGAAACCTCTGATAATCTCCGGAAATACAACATGATGCTTAACCCTAAGAAGTTTGTCTTCGGGGTTCCAGCCGACAAATTATTGGGCTTCATGATTTCAAGTCCATCCTAAACATGAACCGTCCGACATGCCTGAAGGACATCCAACGACTTACTGGTTGCGTTGCACCAGTAAGCCGGTTCATCAGCCGACTTGAAGAGAAGACTCTGCCACTGTACAAGTTGTTGTAGAAGGCGGAGAAATTTACATGGACGGACGAAGCATATGCTGCACTCATGAAGGTAAAGGAAATACTTTCATCGGCACCTATACTTGCAGTACCCAAGCCTATTGAGCCTATGATGATCTCCATGGCGGCCACCAATCGTCATCGTGGTATAGCGGAAAGAACCAGGGCATGAGTACGGAGTTCAACGAGCAGTTTACTATGTAAGTGTAACACCGCGGTTCTGAAAAGACCGAGGCTTCTATGTGACATGCCAATCCCTGGATCGGTTCATTGGCCCACAATAGAATAAGATGAATAACATAGCAAAATATCCGTGTATCATGAATAATGAAGATCCAGAGTACCATTATTACAATAAAAGCTTAGCTCAAGGCTAGCTCAAATTATTCAGGTAGCAACATAAATAAAGCTAATCCTCCATTCTTCAAATTGCCCACAAGTGAACAAGTGCCGAGTGGAGTACCTTGGCCTATATCGATCACTCAGAATCGGAATAACCTGCAACATGAAACATAGCAGCCCCGAAGGGTCAATACATGGAATGTATGGCAAGTAGAGCTAGTAATGGAGACAATAGTACTAACATCTACATGCATATTTGGCAAGTGGAGCTGTGTCTGGCTTGCATTTGCAAATACATTTGTCCTACTTTCATAAACAGTTTTGATTTTCTTTGGAAAGATCCCAATTAAGTTAACCCAACAATGTTAAAACAATTATGAAGTTGGAATGAGCGAGAAACATGTCATGGAATCAATATCAAGCAACTCAGATGTCCATAACCGGGGACACGGCTAATCGATTAGATTATACACCCTGCAGGGGTTAGTACACTTTACCCATGTGACTTGGCCAGCCCAGCTCGTACCACCACTCTCATATTGGGTGATGATAGGGAGAAGTCCAAGAAGAGACTGTTCGGGAAGTAGCACCCCAATCCCGACGCGCACCGGTCCAACCTACCAAAATTCTACATCTCTGGATACGCGGGTTCGAGTTACCACAACCTACTAAGTCCAACCAACCGCCCATTTCATTATTGGCACATGGTTGTACACGTAAGCTACACAAAAAAGAAGTCAATCAATTTCTCTTGATACCTGGGTGCCTTTCCGCAATGAAACCACCAAAAATTATCAATACCATCACACCCAAGGGATTCATTGGTTAAGTTGTTTTAGTTTTGACAAACCAATACTTTTAGAAACAAGTCTCAATGATGTAACCCAGCCCTCGTTCAACATAGCATGGCTAAGCACATCTACCAACGGTGGTTCATCTACAAGGAAGGTCCTATCACATAATAGGACATAGCATAGCGATAGTATCATCCTACACATGTATCTACAAAATACACGACAATGCATTGAAAATAGTAGGACGATATCATGAACAAAGTAGCATCTACTTGCCTTGGTTGTAGCGGTCGGAAGAACAATCCACACACGAGCAAGCGTTGCACTCGTCACAATCTACACGATACAATTGCAATCATAAACAAACAATCCACAAGCATATGCAACAAAGATGATGCATGAAGGTATGCAAGGTAATTGAATTGGTGCTACAGCTGCACCACATAATCCTAATCAATAATACTACCGTTTGCATGCATGGAAACTAGTTTTAGCGCAAGGAAAACTATTATGCAAAAAGTAGCGCCCAAAACTAGAGCTAGAACTCAATTAATTCGCTACCGGTAGTATACTATTTGTAAAATCTTGAGAAAATTCTACCGCATAGGCATAGCTAATTAGAAATAGTACCAACTGGAATTACTCAAAAGGAATTATAAAACTCCCTGAGTAATTAAAAAACTGCAGAAAGCTACTAGACAGTTTCTGCAGAAGTTTTTACTGTAAGCCTATCTTTTTAATTCACGAAGAGATTCCCCTCGTTCCACTGAATCCAGGGACATATCATACGCGATTTTTGGAGCTACGGATCTTTTTCTACGAATTAATTACTCCAAAAAGGCCATTAACTCATTTGATTAAACTGTACTAAACCTTGCTGCCAAAGTGTGAAACAAAGGTACAGCAAGATTCTACACGACTTACTGAACCTACACATATTTTATTTGCAATTTTTGGCCCAGCGGTTTAATTTCTACGCAATTTACAAGTTTCTACCGAAATCCGTCAACTAAAACGATTAAAGTAATTACCCAGTCAACTGTGTTTGTTGACTGGTCAACGCAGCTGCTGACTGGGCGTCTGACTAGTCAACGCCTGGATACTGACCGGTCAACAGCGATCTGGACCGTTGATCTAAGATCTAATGGTGGCTGCAGACTCACCGAAGACAAACGGCGACGAACTCGGAACGGCGGCGGCGATCGGTCCCGGCGACGGCGTTTCTCCTGCACGGGAAAGAGACAGTTAGCGCGCGGATCAAGACGGTCACGCAACGGCGCGGGACGAGGCATACGTGCATGCGGGCGAGCGCGAGCGGCTGCGCGCGGGAGAGCGACAGCGGCGGCGGCTCGGTTGGCGCGCACGCGCGCGGCAGCAGCAGCGAGCGGCGGCGGCCGGGCGCGCAGGCAGGCGCGGCGCAAGCGGCGGCAGCGGCAGCAGCAGCAAGGCGACGTGCGGCGGTGGCGGGGGTGTGGCGCCGGTGGCGGGGAAGAGAGGAGAGGGAGGCGCGCGGCGGCGGGGTACCTGGGCGGCGACGCGGGCACGGAGGCCGAGGCGGCGGCGGGGCGAGCGGGTCGAGGCGCGGGGGCGGTTCCAGGAGGCGGCGGCTGGTACGGGAATCGAGGCCGGGGTGGCCTCTTATGTGGGGCCCTTTCACGGCTCCTAGTCCGATTCGGGGCGCGGTTGGATACGGACTCGGAAAAATCGGCCCGATAATCGGCCCGTTTTTCTATCTCTTAATAAAACGGCCGCAACTTTTCCGTACAAGCTCCGAATCGAGCGATTCTTGCTCCTACGTTTTTGTAAAATCGAGGGGAACAATCTAGGGTCAATGGTTGAGCGAAACCACTATGCTACAAGGGTGGAAACACTAGTTCTTCTAATGCCTCCCGCGGAAGCCTCGTAGAAGAATAGAAAAAGGGTTTCGAAAATAGCGTTCCGCCGATCCTTTTCAATCGACGGTTTTGCATGGAAATGTATGATGCGATGATATGAATGATATGCAGAACCAAATCTAAAATTTGGGATGTGACAAGACTAACCCCCTTATGATGAATCTCGTCCTCGAGATTCGGCGCGGCTAGCAAATAGGTGTGGGTAGTCCTCTCGGATGTCATCCTCACGCTCCCAAGTGGCTTCTTCTTCAGTGTGGTGGCTCCACTGCACCTTGCAAAACCTGATTGTCTTGGTACGGGTAATCCTCTATGCTGTCTTCAGAATCTTGACCGGCTTCTCCTCATAGGTCAAATCATTTTCAAGCTGAACCTCCTCTAGCGGTGCAGTGTCTCTCAACGGTGTATCCACCATCTCCGGATGGCACTTCTTCAGCTGGGATACGTGGAACACATTGTGAACAGCGGACAGATCTTCTGGCAACTCCAACTGATAAGCAACTTCTCCTTTGCATGCTAAGACCCGATACGGTCCAATAAACCGAGGTGCCAGCTTACCCTTAATTCCAAATCACTTGATTCCACGAAGTGGCGACACTCTGAGGTATGCTCTATCACCTATCTCATACACCACTTCCTTGCGCTTGGCGTCCACGTAGCTATTCTGCCTTGATTGTGCTACCTTCAGCCTGTCCCTAATCAAGGCGACCTTCTCCTCAGCATCCTTGATCAAATCAGGCCCCAACAACTGGCGTTCTCCTACTCCATCCCATAGCAATGGTGTCCGGCACCGTTTCCCATACAGCACATCGAACGGTGACGTCTTGATGCTGGTTTGATAGCTGTTGTTGTAGGAAAGCTCCACATACGGCAAATTCTCATCCCAACTAGAGCCACGAGCCAAGGCGCAAGCTCTCAGCATGTCCTCCAAAATCTGATTCACCCTCTCGGTCTGTCCATCAGTCTGTGGGTGAAACGCTGTGCTAAACTCCAATCTAGTACCAAGTTACTTGTGCAGCTGGAGCCAGAAGTGTGAGGTAAATTGGGTGCCTCTATCAGATAAGATACTCTTGGGAACTCCATGTAGGCACACAATCCTGTCCATGTAAATCTTGGCCAACTTTGCACTCGTATAGGTCGTCTTCACCGGTATAAAGTGGGCTACCTTGGTCAAATGGTCGACCACTACCCAAATGGAGTCATATCCTGACCTGGTCCTGGGCAATCCTGTGATAAAATCCATTCCCACTCTATCCCACTTCCAATCCGGCACGGGCAACGGCTGTAGCAATCCTGCTGGCTTCTGGTGTTCCGCCTTCACTCGGCTACACACGTCACATAGGGCAATATGTTCTGCGATGTCTCCCTTCATGTTGTTCCACCAGAATCTATCCTTTAGGTCCATATACATCTTCGTATTGCCCGGATGTATGGAATACGGCGAGTCATGAGCTTCCTGCAGAATCAACTTCCTTATCTCCGGATCGTTGGGAATGCACAAACGATCCCCATACCACAAGGTTCCTTGCTCATCCTCGTGGAATTCCCTTGCTCGATCCTCCTTCATCTTTTCCTTTACTTCATCCATCTCTTTGTCTCCCACTTGAGCCTTCCTGATTCTGTCTTGTAGCGTTGGTTGGACTTCCATTGTTGCCAAGTACCCTTCAGATACTACCTCCAGCCTAAGGTCCTTGAATTGCTGGCACAAATCCTCGGGCAATTCCCCAATTGTCAACCCATTGGCATAAACCTTCCGGCTCAGAGCATCTGCTACTACATTGGCCTTTCCTGGGTGGTATTGCACATTCATATCATAGTCCTTGATAAGCTCCAACCATCTCCTTTGCCTCATGTTCAGTTCCTTCTGCGTGAATATGTACTTCAGGCTCTTGTGGTCGGTGTACACATCACAGTGTTTTCCCATTAAGTAATGCCTCCATACCTTGAGCGCATGAACCACTGACGCTAACTCCAAGTCGTGTGTGGGGTAATTCCGCTAATGGTGCTTGAGTTGTCGCGAGGCATAAGACACCACTCTCCCATCCTGCATCAGCACACTCCCAAGTCCCTGTCGAGAAGCATCACAGTACACTTGGAAATCCTTCTGAAGGTCTGGTAGACACAGAAAAGGTGCGGTCACTAGTCGATGCTTTAGTTCCTAAAAGATGGCTTCACATACGTCTGACCATTCAAACTTCCTCTCCTTCTTCAGAAGTTCAGTCATCGGCTTAGCAATCTTGGAAAAGTTTTCAATGAACCTCCTGTAATATCCAGCAAGTCCCAGAAAGCTGCGAATCTCTCCCGCATTCTTGGGTGCTTCCCACTCTGTCACTGTAGTCACTTTGCTTGGATCAACAGCGACTCCTTCTCCTGACACTACGTGTCCAAGAAACCCAACAGTGTTAAGCCAGAATTCACACTTGCTGAATTTGGCATACAACTTGTGTTCCCTCAGCTTCTCCATAATCAGTCGCAGATGTTTCTCATGCTCAGCATCATCCTTGGAATATATCAGTATGTCATCAATAAACACCACCACGAACTTGTCCAAGTACTCCATAAATACCTTGTTCATCATGGTCATGAAATATACCGGGGCATTCGTTAGTCCAAAAGACATAACTGTATACTCATATAAACCATACCTAGTGGTGAAGGAGGTTTTTGGTATGTCCTCCTCCCGGATCTTCAATTGGAAGTAGCCTAATCGCAGATCAATCTTGCTGAACACCTTCGCTCCTTCCAGTTGATCAAACAAATCATTTATGTTCGGCAAAGGGTATTTGTTCTTGATGGTCACTTCATTCAGCGAGCGATAGTCCACCACTAATCTCTTGCTGCTGTCTTTCTTCTCCACAAACAGAACAGGTGCACCCCATGACGATGAACTAGGCTGAATGAATCCCTTGACCAACTGCTCTTTCAGCTGCTTCTTCAATTCCTTCAGCTCATCCACATCCATCTTATATGGTCCCTTTGCTATAGGTCCTGTTCCCGACATCAGGTCGATAAGAAACTCTACTTCCCTGTCAGGTGGCATCCCTGGCAGCTCTTTCGGAAACACGTCGGGGTAATCCCTAATCACTGGCACAGTATCCATGCTAACCCCCTTAAGGGAATTCAACTTACACCTTCCTGGTCGTACAACTGACTTGAATCTAATCCTCTTACCATCCGGGGTTTTGAGTGAAACAGCTCGCTGTGCACAATCTATGTGTCCCCCATGCATAGACATCCAATCCATACCCAGAATAACGTCTAACCCCTATGATTCCAACACTACCAAATGTGCACTGAAGTTGTGTGTTCCAATCCTCACAGTTAAGTTGCGGCATCCCGCGCTAGCTATCATATCTCCTCCAGGTGAACTCACTCTAATAGACCTTTTCATAGACTCAGTAGGTAACTTATACTTATCCACAAATGCCCTTGATATGAATGAATGCGATGCTCCAGTATCGAAAAGTATAAGTGCTGGGTGAGTGTTGATTGGGAACTTACCAATCACAAAGTCAGGCTCATCTGGAATCTCCTCCACATTCATGTGGTTCACTGTGGCCTTCTCGTTGTTGGTTGGCTTCAGTCCCTTCCTCTCCGGACAGTTGTCAGCATAGTGTCCCTTCTGTTTACACTTGAAGCACGTCACCTCACTCAGATCCTTCTTCACAAAGTTGCGATCACGGTTGCGGTCATGTCCACCGTGTCCTCCAGAGTGGTGAGAGTGTCCTCCCTTGTGGCTGTGGTGGGTGCTCCTATGGTTGTCATGACGATGCCCATCGCCTCCATGGTGGTGGCGGTCATGGCTCCCATGGTCACTTCCTCCATGCTTGGAGTATCCATCATATGAAGTGCGAGACTTGTGATGTGAACCAGAGTGGTGATTATTGCTCTTTCTCTTCCGGTTTTCCACTTGTTTGTGCTTCCCTTCCAAGATCCTGGCCTTGTCCATAAGCTCCTGGAAAGTGGGGCAATAAACCACCAGTAGCTGCACTGAAAGCTCATCACTGAGGCCATCCAGGAATCTCTCCCTCCTTTTTGCATCAGTGTCAACATCCTCAGGTGCATAACGGGACAGGTTGTTGAACTCCTCAATGTACTCAACCACGGTGCGATTGGTTTGGCGCAAGTTGCGGAACTCCTTCCTCTTTAGGCTCAGAACTCCTGAAGACACGTGGTTGGTCCTGAAACCTTCCTCAAACATTGCCCAAGTCACGGTATCCAGCGGGTGGGTGATCTGAAAAGTGTCCCACCAAGAAGCGGCTGGTCCCTCCAGTAGGTGAGCGGCAAACCTCACCTTCTCAGCATCAGTGCATCCAACAGTTACCGGATCCTTGTTGACTGAACGCAACCAGTCGAGAGCAACCATTGGCTCCGTTGCAGTAGAGAACTTAGTTGGCCTTAGCCTCAGAAATCTGGTGAGAGCATCTCCCTGAGGCTGGTTGTTCCCATTGTTGTTGTTGTTCTGAGCTTCCATGAACTGAGTCATAACCTGGGTCAGCTGTGCCTGAGCTGCCATGAGCTGCTCCAACTCAGTGGGCTGACGGCGGGGAGGCATCTGCGGTTCAGCACAGGTAAGTTTAGAAAGAATCAACTACGATAAGAGGATTCTACCCATGCATACGATCAACCAACAACAAACAATAGCAGACAATCACAAGAAAGTAACACATCAACAAACAAGTGATCCAGCAACATCCCAGGGGTTATCCTAGCAGTATATACCTACTGAAATAGTTTTACAAGAGTTGGCAACGGTTAACTAAACAGTTGATCAACTAAACAACAAAAACAGCAATCTGCCAGAACAGTCCAGCAGCGTTCACAAATTTTTCCGCCTGACTTAAACTCGTCAGAAAATTTAGCTGATTTTTGCACATACAGAAAAATATGAAAAATCGAACAGTATTGCTGTATCAGCAGAAAAACTGCAGCGAAAATAACACAGATGTTAACCAAACTTGCCATAACTCTTTCATAAAATTTGCACAAATAATTCCTGGGATATTGGAGTACACAAATAAGCAACTAATCACTCTTAAACTAGCACGAACTAAGCTTCACAACGATCGAGACTAATCCTAACAAATTTTCCTAACATGGACTAATTGGTGGACTTCTATCTACTCCTTGAAGACGTTGCGGTAGGTCCTTGCTGTCATGCGTTGACGCTTCGGCTCGCGATACAACCATGGCGGCGGAGTGTACACTTCTCCTGAATCATCACTTGAGATCTCAAACTCCACCTCTTCTGGATCCTCCTCTTCTTCTTCACTCTCAGCTGCAACTGCAACAGCTTCATCTCCTCCACCATCATCGTCTCCATCATCATCATCCTCGCCCTCATCATCATCATCGTTCCCACTGTCATCATCATCCCCATTGTTGCCATCATCTCCATTGTCATCATCAGAGGGTGGATTCAGCTGTGCTTGGAGAGCGGCAATCTGGGCTGTCATAGCTTCAATAGTTTGATCCCTTTCCTGGACGGTCCCTTGCAAATGTTGTATGTTCTGGGTGTTCTCCTGCACAGTACCATGAAGATGAGCTATGGTTGCATCTCTGGCTATCAGGGAATTCTCCAGAACTCCCACAGCTTCATGCAGGGTGTCAATCTCCTGTCCTTGGACCACCATGCCATTGCTAGTAAAGTCTGCAATCTCCTTTATCATCATCACCTTCTCAGCTAGAGCTCCATTCTCCCTTTCCATGTCCTCTATGTGCCTCCGACAAGGGGGCATGTTGTTCCTGTCACCCGGGGTAACCACAACGTGCCCATCTTCATCACGCCTCCCATAGTCACGGTAGGGTGAATCTGCTGGCAGTAGGTGTCGGACATTATGGCACTGGTGAGACAGGGCTTCATGTATGGCCAAGTTGATTCCAAGTCCCCAGTTGCAGTATGTCTTGGTGTAGATCAGATGCACAGGGTTTGGCAAGGCGGCATCCCTGAATATGAAGGTAGTGATCTCCCATGCATCCTCTCCATATCCATAGGTGTACAACTTTCTTCCCTTGAACATGGGCAGTGGCAATCCCAATGACTGCGAGAGCTGTGCTAACTGCCTTGCAAAGGGCCTTGGTGACTCCATGGTGGCATACTCAGTCCTGACTTCTCCCATCTATCAAGTAAAAGAGGAAAGTGTGAGAATAGCATATGGTAAGAATTTACGAGGGTGAAAAGCATAAGATGAAAGACAGAGTTAATATAGGCTTTAATAAATCTAAGGCTTCCTAATCCAATCCTAGGTCACGATCCTACAGTCGACACACGGGCTCTGATACCATCTTGTAACACCGCGGTTCTGAAAAGACCGAGGCTTCTATGTGACATGCCAATCCCTGGATCGGTTCATTGGTCTACAATAGAATAAGATGAATAACATAGCAAAATATCCGTGTATCATGAATAACGAAGATCCAGAGTACCATTATTACAATAAAAGCTTAGCTCAAGGCTAGCTCAAATTATTCAGGTAGCAACATAAATAAAGCTAATCCTCCATTCTTCAAATTGCCCACAAGTGAACAAGTGCCGAGTGGAGTACCGTGGCCTATATCGATCACTCAGAATCGGAATAACCTGCAACATGAAATGTAGCAGCCCCGAAGGGTCAATACATGGAATGTATGGCAAGTAGAGCTAGTAATGGAGACAATAGTACTAACATCTACATGCATATTTGGCAAGTGGAGCTGTGTCTGGCTTGCATTTGCAAATACATTTGTCCTACTTTCATAAACAGTTTTGATTTTCTTTGAAAAGATCCCAAATTAAGTTAACCCAACAATGTTAAAACAATTATGAAGTTGGAATGAGCGAGAAACATGTCATGGAATCAATATCAAGCAACTCAGATGTCGATAACCGGGGACACGGCTAATCGATTAGATTATACACCCTGCAGGGGTTAGTACACTTTACCCATGTGACTTGGCCAGCCCAGCTCGTACCACCACTCTCATATTGGGTGATGATAGGGAGAAGTCCAAGAAGAGACTGTTCGGGAAGTAGCACCCCAATCCCGACGCGCACCGGTCCAACCTACCAAAATTCTACATCTCTAGATACGCGGGTTTGAGTTACCACAACCTACTAAGTCCAACCAACCGCCCATTTCATTATTGGCACATGGTTGTACACGTAAGCTACACAATAAAGAAGCCAATCAATTTCTCTCGATACCTGGGTGCCTTTCCGCAATGAAACCACCAAAAATTATCAATACCATCACACCTAGGGGATTCATTGATTAAGTTGTTTTAGTTTTCACAAACCAATACTTTTAGAAACAAGTCTCAATGATGTAACCCAGCCCTCGTTCAACATAGCATGGCTAAGCACATCTACCAACGGTGGTTCATCTACAAGGAAGGTCCTATCACATAATAGGACATAGCATAGCGATAGTATCATCCTACACATGCATCTACAAAATACACGACAATGCATTGAAAATAGTTCGACGATATCATGAACAAAGTAGCATCTACTTGCCTTGGTTGTAGCGGTCGGAAGAACAATCCACACACGAGCAAGCGTTGCACTCGTCACAATCTACACGATACAATTGCAATCATAAACAAACAATCCATAAGCATATGCAACAAAGATGATGCATGAAGGTATGCAAGGTAAGTGAATTGGTGCTACAGCTGCACCACATAATCCTAATCAATAATACTACCGTTTGCATGCATGGAAAATAGTTTTAGCGCAAGGAAAACTATTATGCAAAAAGTAGCGCCCAAAACTAGAGCTAGAACTCAATTAATTCGCTACCGGTAGTATACTGTTTATAAAATCTTGACAAAATTCTACCGCATAGGCATAGCTAATTAGAAACAGTACCAACTGGAATTACTCAAAAGGAATTATAAAACTCCCCGAGTAATTAAAACACTGCAGAAAGCCACTAGACAGTTTCTGCAGAAGTTTTTACTATTAGCCTATCTTTTTAATTCACGAAGAGATTTCCCTCGTTCCACTGAATCCAGGGACATATCATCCGCGATTTTTGGAGCTACGGATCTTTTTCTACGAATTAATTACTCCAAAAAGGCCATTAACTCATTTGATTAAACTGTACTAAACCTTGCTGCAAAAGTGTGAAACAAAGGTACAGAAAGATTCTACACGACTTACTGAACCTACACATATTTTATTTACAATTTTTGGCCCAGCGGTTTAATTTCTATGCAATTTACAAGTTTCTACCGAAATCCGTCAACTAAAACGATTAAAGTAATTACCCAGTCAATTGTGTCTGTTGACTGGTCAACGCAGCTGCTGACTGGGCGTCTGACTAGTCAACGCCTGGATACTGACCGGTCAACGGTGATCTGGACCGTTGACCTGAGATCTAATGGTGGCTGCAGACTCACCGTTGATCGGTCCCGGCGACGGCGTTTCTCCTGCGCGGGAAAGAGACAGTCAGCGCGCGGATCAAGACGGTCACGCAACGGCGCGGGACGAGGCGTACGTGCATGCGGGCGAGCGCGAGCGGCTGCGCGCGGGAGAGCGACAGCGGCGGCGGCTCGGTTGGCGCGCGCGCGGCAGCAGCAGCGAGCGGCGGCGGCCAGGCGCGCAGGCGGGCGCGGCGCAAGCGGCGGCAGCAGCAAGGCGACGGGCGGCGGTGGCGGGGGTGTGGCGCTGGTGGCGGGGAAGAGAGGAGAGGGAGGCGCGCGGCGGCGGGGTACCTGGGCGGCGGCGCGGGCACGGAGGCCGAGGCGGCGGCGGGGCCCTTTCGCGGGTCCTAGTCCGATTCGGGGCGCGGTTGGATACGGACTCGGTAAAATCGGCCCGATAATCGGCCCATTTTTCTATCTCTTAATAAAACGGCCGCAACTTTTCCGTACGAGCTCCGAATCGAGCGATTCTTGCTCCTACGGTTTTGTAAAATCGAGGGGAACAATCTAGGGTCAATGGTTGAGCGAAACCACTATGCTACAAGGGTGGCAACACTAGTTCTTCTAATGCCTCCCGCGGAAGCCTCGTAGAAGAATAAAAAAAAGGTTTCGAAAATAGCGTTCCGCCGATCCTTTTCAATCGAAGGTTTTATATGGAAATGTATGATGCGATGATATGAATGATATGCAGAACCAAATCTAAAATTTGGGATGTGACAGTAAGTGAGGTCTTGACGGAGTCAAAGCAGCTCTATCCACACTACTAGAAGCTAGCTTATGGAGTATGCCTTGCTTCTCGGAAGTTAAGGAACTATTTCTAGGAGCACCCTATTACAGTTGTGAGTAAAACTCCATTGTCCGACATCATCAACAACAACGACGCCGCAGGAAGGGTTGCAAAGTGGGGAATTGAGCTTGCCGACTTCAAGATCACCTATAAGAGACGCGACGCTATCAAATCACAGGTCTTGGCGCGATTTGACGGATCAAAGCTACTCAATGGCTCGGGGGTTGGTGTACTGCTGCATTCACCAAGAGGGGAGAAGCTGCACTACGTTCTACAGATCCACTTTGATGCTACAAATAACATGGCGGAATATGAAGCGCTCATTCACGGCCTCACATATGTGAAGTATAGGAGGCGCATATAATATGCGCCTCGCATATGTTTCACAATGCGCCTCGTATATTTATAGTATATACGCCTCCTATAGTGTCCTATATGCGCCTCCGGTAATATTTTCGAAATTCAAGTTTTACAGACCACTATAAATAATAATATACAGATATTCAAATATACAATATAGTCCAGAATACAGTATAAAGAGCACAGAATTTTTCAGAAACTGCAATTTGCGAAAGCATAATAGAACCAACATGAATACAATACATTACACATCAATCATGACATACAAGTTCATACATCAAGTGTTTGTGCCACAAGTTCACACCTCCGAGTACAAGTTCACAATCACATTACAACTCCAACGACGTAGCTCTACCTAGATGAAGTAGAACACATAACCTACCATGAAGAGCAACAAGGTGGTGATAACGAGGAAGTTCCTCCACCTCTTCCTTCCATGCCTCCTCCACTTCTCTTCCGCCACCTCTCTACTCTCATAGCCTTGGTAGTTGTTGCCCGAGAAGTTGTTCACTTGCTTCTGGCAGTCTTTCCACTCCTCGTACACACCTAGAACCCGACCGATGTACACGACATAACACTTCTTCGCCATCTCCTACACATAATAAAGATGATATTACTTATGTCAGTGGAAAGCAATAGCTAGCAGTTAACAAGATAGAATCATGCATATATATGGGTGCAACAAAATGTAAGAAATCACGTTCTAATCATCGGCATTTCGAAGAAAGACCAAAAAAAGCAAACCAAGAATGACTTGGATTAGTACCTCATACTTAGGTTGGGCACGGAAATAATAATGCTCGTTGTTCGATCTTGTGCATCAAGTAGAATATATATGCCCAAATTACTAGTCTACTTGGCACACCAGATCCTCCATAACATGTTCTAATCATCGACATTTCGAAGAAAGACAAAGAAAGCAAACCACAATAAGTAGGGAAGCAATGACAAATGAAAAGAAACAAGCACTTAAAATAGTTCGTAACACAAATAACTAGCTAGTGTCTCTCACAATCAAGTTCAACAGTTGACGAGACATATATGTTCACAGTATGATTGTGCACATTACAATAATGAAATCAGAGATCACAAACCAGGCTAGTAATTTTACACGCCAACACAAGAACCGATAGATATTGTGCTGTATACTAGAACAATCATGGAGCCAATAGATGTGTTTCAATCGGCACAAAGAGGTACCTGATCAGTACACCTGCAAGTGAAGAGGTACCAGATGAATACGGAAAAGTACCGTGGTTTGCTCAAGTAACCCATATTCTAAACAGATCTCAGCATTTTTTTACTTCTGATGATTCAATGCATATCATTATTGCAGATCTTCTCAAGCACATGATTTTCAGGGAAGCAACAAACATGATTTCCACTTTCCAGTGAACCAAGATCACTATGGGACATAGCAGATGCAGAAAAATGCAAATTAAAGGATGCAGCTGTATGTATACAACTGATGCGATCTGCGAGACAGGAGATATGAGGTGTTGATGGCATCTTTTGCATTACCATGTAGAGAAGCAGATGGATGGATTGGCATGCTAGGAACATTACAAAGGATCGTGGAGACATAAATCCTAGAGACTTCACATTATATGTTTCAATCAAGCGCAAAGAGGTACTACTAGATTCATACATCTGGGAGCAGATTTAACAAATTCACAAACAAAAACATCAATTTTCTAGTCTAGTAACAAAGAATCGGATGGCAGTGGCTATTATATCAACATAACAGCTTTACATATGAAAACCGCCAAACATAATTTGTTCATAGTATGATTGCAGACTTTACAATGCGAATGCAGAAATATGCATACAGCAGATGTCATCTGTGAGATAGGACAAGAGAGGTGTTGATGGCAATCTTTTGCATTTCCTTGGCATCATTTGCATTACCATGGGGAACTGATGAATGAACTGACGTGCTGGAAGCATTACAAATGAATGTGGAGACGTATATCCCGTTATACGTTCCAATAAGCAGAAGAGACACTACTAGATTCATATGTCTAGGAGTAAACGAGGCACCAAATTCACAAATCTAAGTGCATAAAAAACTTTACATGTGATCTAGTAAACAAGCAGATCAAAATAAAGAACAGCTTTACATGTGAAAAACTTCAAAAAGTATATATGTTCATAGTAGGATTGCACACAGGGGAAGAGGGATAGGGGGAAGGGGAAGGAGAGGGGAAGGGGGTCGGGGCTCACCTCGATGACGGGCTGCTGCAGGCGCGGACGGGGTGGCCGGCGGCAGGCGCTGTCCACGGGCAGCAGCTCTTCAAGCAGCAGCGCCAGGCTCCTCCTCGACGGGGCGGCTGCGGGCTCCTCCTCCACGAGGCGGGCGGCGTCGGGCTCCTCCTTCCACGGGGCGGGCGGGTCGCGAGGGCGAGGTGCTCCTCCACGGGTCACAGGTGAGGTGCTCGTCCACCCCTGTGGATGGTGGCCGAGATGTCAGGGAGAGGGGAAGAGGGATAGGGGAAGGGGGCCGGGGCTCACCTCGACGACGGGCTGCTGCAGGCGCGGACGGCGGGCTGCTGCGGGCATGGACGGCGGCAGGAAGGGGACGAAGGTGGCACGGCAAAAATGTTAGGTTACTGTGTGCGTGAGAGAGAAAGAGGAATCTCGTTGGTCCTTATTATGCGAGGTACCAGCTTATGCGAGGCACATCTGGCAATAATGCGCCTCGCATATTCTACAGACCTATTCAAATAGAGCAGTGCCCTCTTTTCTATCAAGAAACACATAGGAGCCCATTGGTTACATGCCTTGTGCTAATCTGAACCATGGACACCCAGGTTCGAATCCTGGTGGCAACAAATTTTTTGGAATTTTTTTTAAAAGCCATTTTTCTTGTAAAAACATTGTCCAAACTTAATATAAACTATAAAATATACTACTCATTTTTTGGAATTTTTTTAAAAGCCATTTTGCTTGTAAAAAAATTGTCCAAACATAATATAAACTATAAAATATTTGTCTTAATGGAGGAGGAAGAAGTGAGACAAGTGAGTGGGGTGGTAGTGACTCCATGTGCCAAAAGCTGGAAAAAAGGTGGTGTCAGGTTATTGGAGGCGCATATAGCAATATGCGCCTCGCCTATGCGGCCACCTACCTCCACCCGGGCCCGCAGGGGTTACTTGAGGCACATATGACTATATGCGCCTCGCATATTATCAAATATAGGAGGCGCATATAACCATATGTGCCTCGCATATTCGTGCACCTACCAACACGCGGGCCCACACAGATTATGCGAGGCGCATTCTGCCCATATGCGCCTCGCCTATCTAATATATAGGAGGCGCATATGACTGGAATGCGCCTCGCATAATATGGGGCTGCTAGATTTCGTCCGTACAGGGATTATAGGAGGTGCATTCTTATCATATGCGCCTCGCCTATTTTTATACTAGAGGCGCATGGATAAGGAGTGTGCCTCGCCTATTTTATAGGAGGCGCATATGGTCTAAATGTGCCTCGCATAAGCATGTCTCCTATAGCCTTTTCTCTAGTAGTGAGATTCCGACTTGGTTGCCCAGCAGGTGGTTGGCACCTAGAATGCGCGGAACCCTATGATGGCAGCATATCGTGATGAAGTAGATGAGATATCAAAGAGCTTATTGGGCTAAGAAGTCAAGTATGTCCTGAGGGAGGAAAATTAGGCGGCTGATCTGCTGTCGAATCTTGGATCAGGGCGCAAACAAATTTCGCCTGGCGTTTTTCTGGAGCATATACGGACACCATCCATGAAGGGAGCGGACCCCGAGAATCCGGATAGAGTTGACTATTTTGTTTACACAGTGACAAAGGTCCCTCCGGCTTGGACAAAACCGATCATGGAGTATGTCGTACAAGGAACTTTTCCCATTGACGAGGTCAAAAGTCGGCAACTAGTACGTCGATCAAAGGGCTATACCATAATCAATGGACACTCTATAAAAGAATCACCACTGGTGTATACGTCAAGTGTGTTTCCCAGCAAGAAGGTATTGAAATCCTTCGTGAGATTCATCTCGGAGATTGCGGGCATCACGCATCTCCTCGATCGTTGGTCTCCAAAGCCTTCCGGCAAGGATTCTACAGGCTGACCCAGAAGGCGGATGCCGACAAGCTGGTTGAGACATGCATGGGATGCCAGTACTATGCGTGACAACAACATGTTCTAGCTCAAGAATTGCGAACAATACCAATAACTTGGCCGTTTGCAGTCTGGGGGATAGACATGGTTGGTTCATTATAGATGGCACCATGTGGGTTTATGCATATGCTAGCAGAAGTTGATAAATTCACCAAATGGATAGAAGCTAAACCCATTATAAAGCTTGATGGGGAAATTGCCCTTAGGTTTGTACGGGATCTAGTGGTGAGATTTGGTCTCCCACATAGTATTATCACCGACAACCGTAGCAACTTGTTACTCAGAGAATTGGAAGCTTATTGTTGGGAGAAGGGCATCTGACTTGACTTAGCGTATGTGACACATCCACAGTCCAATGGGCAAGTTAAGCGAGGCAATGGATTAATTCTGCAGGGAATCAAGCCACATCTTGAGGCGCCGCTACATAGAGCAGCTGGAGCCTGGGCGGAGGAGTTACCATCTGTTCTGTGGAATTTACGAACTACACCCAACAGATCTACCGGCTTCACCATGTATTTCATGGTATATGGAGCAGAAGCCATCCTGCCTTCCGACATCCTTCATGATGCACCAAGAGTTGCTGCCTACGGCGAAGATGACGCTGAAGAATCCAGACGCCTAGATGTGGAACTTCTCGAGGAAGAGCGTGTACTGGCATGCCAAAGATTTGCCATCTACCAGCAGAAGCTATGCAGCTACCATAGTCTCCGCGTTCAGCATCGCTCTTTTAAAGAGGGGATCTGATGCCTCGACTTAAGCAGAAGAAGTCACACAAATTATCCCCTTCATGGGAAGGCCCGTTCATCACTAGCTCGTTAACAATCGTGAACTAGAGGATAAACCAAGTGATGATCATAAGCGTAAGCGATGTGACCCGGATGATCACTACCCGGAGCTTGATTGGCCATGGAATATAGCACAGCTACGTCCTTTTTACACTTAGCATATTTTTTATCTACTCTATACCTCTTATATGATCAATGAAATAAATCTCTTTTGTTCACTAATATTCTTGAGTCTTTAACCTCCTTTAGTGTTCATTTTTGGAATGTATAAAACCTTTAGGTGAAATTTTTGCATTTGCACTTGTAAAAATTCTGCCTACGGGCATTAGCTTAAGTTTTCTGGTCTACACTTTCTTTGTCATTTTTATGTGGATTCTGGAGTAATGACTTTCATCACTCGAAGTCGGCGATTTTGTGCTTAGGTTTTTCATAGTGCCATTAGGCATCATCACCTAAGCGCATGGTTCCGACTACAGGTCTTCCGACTGATGAAAAGTCAAGCATAAAAAAAAAGTAATAGATAAGCCAGCACTTGCTTAAAAAATATATACATGCTAGAACTAGTGCTTAAGTAGCAGGAAACATATAGCTATTGTTTTCTTCCTTAAGATTAATACCGTAGTTTTTCCGCATACACGCATCCATAGGAAACAAATATTACAAAGTGTTTTTTCATTCCTCTAGCGTAGTAGACTTTGAGGTAACAACATCGGCGGTAGGAGAGTCATCCTAATCATCTTTGAAGTCGGTGGTCTTGAGGGACTCGGAGGAGCTGTGCGGGTCGCCATCAATGATCTCGAGAGGCACAAAGGAGTTTGGATAGACCAACTCGGCGACCCTGGTGTCGTAGCCGGCGAGCGATGACCAGATAGCCTTGTGATCAATCTTCTGGTTGTCATCGTCCATGTTGGTCAGACCCGTGTTCACCATGTCAATGTCGGCATTCTCGTAGTGGGCCTTGATCATCGCCAGCGACATTCTTGCACCAGCCCGGGTACATGAAGCTTTCCAGCTTATGATACGCTCGGGGGCTTGGCGCAGAATCTCCGAATACTTCGTGACGGAATCCACCGCCTTGATGTTGATATTCAGGGGATTGGCAATTTCCTTTGCTTTCTTGATGGTGGTACCGATGAAGTTGCTGGCAAGGACCATGCATTCCTTTGGCAGAGGAGGATTATTGGTTAAACCAACAGGATCTGCATTTCTAGCCAACCAATGGAGTACATGAGTTCAGATTACATAAATATTTAGAGTACATGGCTTACAGAAGTACAATACGGAGATTTCTTACCAAAGATGCTCGGCTCGGTTTGTTGGAGCGTCTCCACCATGGAGTCCCGTTCTTGTCGGAGGACCTTGTAAGCCTCAAGGTTGCGTTTATTCCACTCTTAGGCAGCTTTCGTCTGCTCCCTGAGGATCGCAATTTCCTCCTTCAGTCGGTTGTTCTCCGTGTTGGCAGACTCATGCACGGACTTCATAGACGCATCATGCATCTTCAGAGTGTCAACCCTCTCCTTCTTGAGGATCTTGTTCTCGCTATCCATCAGTTCTATGTGATTGGATTGCTTGACAATATCCTTCGCCTTGGTAATAGTTTCTACATGTCAGAGAAATAACAGTGCACAATGAGTAGTTAGAGAGTGATGGCACAAGGCCAAGTTTGAGTGCCAAATTGAAAAGAAAAACAGACTCTTGCTCTTGGTGATTTGATCCTTCAAGAAGGCAGTTTTACCCTTTTCAGCTTCCAGGTCAGCACGCATCTTGTGGAACTTCTCGTGGACGACGCCTCTTCGAGCATTCTCATTCTGCGAAAAATATCAAAGTTACTTAGTATACTTGGAGCATCTAGCCAGATAAATATCCACCTAAAGGATTGGGGGCTACATTGAGAGTTTTTAACTTGGCAAAATGCTTTGTCTTTCTTTAAGCATCTAGTCGGAACTAATTCTGTTTCAACTAGAGGCTTGGGGGCTACAGTATTGAAATTTACAAACACTACGTAAGCTACTCTAAAAGTATCTAGTCGGAATAATTCATTCAAACTACATACTTGGGGGCTACAGTGCGAAGTTTTCTAACTTAGTCACTCTTAGAGCATTCAGACATAGACCTATGGTTTTCCGTCTAAATCCTCAGGGGCTACAATGGGATACTACATATGAAATGCAAAAGGCATACAAAACATACAAGTGCAATGATCTTGCGGTTGGTGGCGCTCTCGGCAAGTATCTTGCTGAAGGCAAGGCTGTTTCCATGCAGGATGTCTGCCTGCTTGAGCAACTCCTCAAGACTACATGTCGAAGAATTCGACACAGCATCAGGAACCAGAGTTGAGCTACTCGGTGTAAGCACCGGGTAGACGTTCTTTGGAAACTCTGATGGAGTCCTGGGTGTAGTGGCGCCGCCTGCGCAGAAGTTCCGCCTTCCACCATCGTCTTACCGCTACAAGTGGCATCCTTAGCTAGAGCTTCAGCCACTTTGGATGCGGTGATTTCTTGTGTCGCCTGCTCGACGACAACAGCAAGTTCCACAGCAACGCCTGCGTCCACTTCCATGGCGGAAGGTTCAGACATTACCTTGGCTGGAGACCTTGTCGGTGCGATAGAAAGCTTGACGTTGGGAGTCATAGGGGCAATGGCGGGAGATGCTTGGTGAAACATTTAATTGATGTTTTTAGAAGCGTGCAAAATAATAAGTACAGGAACAAGACGAGCAAGGGACAATGTCAGATGTTAAGAAGCTTACACAACGGAATACCAATCATTCTTCTTTTCTCCGCCTCCAGGGAGGCGGTGGACTTCTTGGAGGCTCCACCCTCCGTCTTGTTCTTCTTGCCTACGTCAACAGCGTCAGAGGTAGAGCTCTTCCACTTACGCGCCAACAAAACATCTTCGTCGGACACGACGGTGACTTCCTTCATCTTGGGGTCATAGAGTTGGATGCAATGGTAATTGCTAGACGGAAGAACATGAGTATATGTCATACACGGAAAATAAACAAGTACCTCTGGGAACGTGCCGCCATCGAACATATCGTAGGTGATGGTGAAGCCACGCTTCCTGTCCTTCACCTTGACGATGTATTTGAGGTGGAGCTTGATTGAGTCACTCGAGAAGTTGTCCTCGGAGATGCGGAGGCTATCCTCCCTATCCTTGGTATACTGGTGAATGAGCTCGCGCGGTGCTGCAAAGGCTGGATCCTCCTAATGAACCAGCACATGGCTAGGTCCAACCCGGTCAGACCCGTGTCTATGAGCCAATCGATCCGCCTAACAGCATGGTAGGCTTCGTCGTCGGAGGTAAGGAGGGCATGGGATCTCCATGTCGGTACTTCAGCGGTGGCCTCATTGACAAACTCCGGGTACGATGCTTCTTGGCCAGCCAGAGGGATATCTGGGCCATAGAAGTACATCCTCTGCCAGTTTTTGCAGGACTCGTGGCCTACAATGTCGGGGAACCGCCGGCTAGGCCAGATCTTGAAGCTAATGGTTCAACAATTTATTGGCTCATCCTTGCTCACTCCTGCTTCCCTCTTGACGGTGAAAAAAATATATAAACATATCTAACCTAGGCCTAATTCCTAGGTAGCCCTCACAAAGCGCCGCGTAGTTGCTGAGCGCAAGGATGCTATTTGGAGAAAGGTTCTGAGGTTGAACTCGGTAGTGGCTAAGGACCTCTATGAATAAGTCGGATATTGGGAGGGAGAAACCGCGTACCAGTTGGGCTTTGAGGTACACCTTTTCTCTGGCTTGGGGAGAAGGGATGACCTCGCCGACCGGCACCGCCTGCCAGACCAGCCCCTCCGTCGTGGGGAGGTACCCTTCGGCGATCATCTCCTTGAGATCGCTCTCAGTGATATCGGAGCTGCGCCACTCTCCCTTATGGGAGTCTCCCTCCTCTTCTAGCAGTTCCAGACCCGCTGGTATATGGTCACTGCATGTGGTTTCCACCACCATGGTGCGTGGCACCACCACGCCCTCTGGAGGCACGTGAACGGAGCCTGCCGGCTTGGCCGCGGCATTGCTCGTCGTCGTCATGGATGGGGTGGCGCTGCTGCTTTCCATTGGTGTCGGAAGAAGGTGAATGTGGGATTGAGGGAAAGCTAGGGTTTTTCCTTCGATGTGCGCAGAGAGCTCGAGGAGGCGCTTGATGGAGGAAGAATATGATGCGAGCAAGAATGCGGTGAAAGGATAAGAATTACCACGGTTATAATTTATAGTACTCAGCATCAAGATTCGTCCAAGTTGATCGAACGGTTGCTACGTGGACAATGCGTGCATGCGCATGCATGGAAATTTCGCCACAATGTGTACACCTTTACTTGACATTATATATGTTGGTTATCTCTTTTTTTAAATAGAAGTTTATATGATGCACACGGTGTATGATTGCTACATTTCCTAGCTACCAACTCTATAGGGTGCACAAAGTGCTTCTATCAAACGAATGTCACATTCTGCTTAATTTGACCTTCCACTTAATACCAGCCATACATTGTTTAAATACTTCATTGATCTTGCAACATGCACAATGTAGGGATTAAAAAGAACGTTTCTTCTACTTTTTGGATGCATCCAAATATTTATTTGGCAGCAACTGACTCATCTCTCTGTTTCTCTTTTTTTATATTGGCCCCACAATCAAAATATTTGAGTGATATGGCTACTGAAAAGCAGCGGTTGATATCTTGTTTCTTTGAAATAATGTTGGTACTCTATTAAAGACACACACTTGATCTATTGCTTGTTTTTCTAAGGTACTATCATACTTCGCCGATGATTAAAACAATGCCACCTTTTGTGGTTGGAGGTCCAACCATAATTTTTTGAACTTCACACTGATCCGGCTAGTTTGTACTATAAACCATTTCTAAATGCTATTTTTATATTATAGGTTATTGCTTGTTGTCTTGGCCAGTTCTAAACAACTCAAGGGATCCTAGGCACCTCTTTTTGTTATATATTCTATATTTCCATTACGCAGTGATATGATTTGTTTATGAAGGAAATAGTCTAGTTGCTTGGTTCACTATATTCACTTCCACACTAATTTAGTTAGTCTGCATCACTACTAGGAAAAGGGTTATAGGTAATCTGCACATGCATGGCTCACATGGTTGGAGTTCCCCACGGGTAAAACAGGCATGGCGCACATGGGGGCAATGCGCCATAGATATGTGTGGGCCAGGGGCTTCCTGGCCGCATGCCACATACCCATAGCACACATGGGGTATGTGCGCTATGGTTGTGATGGGTAACCATGGCGCATGTGCTGCCCGTGCGCTACGCCTAGCCGCAGGCAAATCGGTTTTCTAACTTGCCAAACACATCCGTCGTGCACATGGACATAGTGCGCCACGGTTGTGGTTAAGTTCTATGGTGCACTATGTCCATGTGTGCCACGGATGTGCCGTCCACTTTTTGGCAGCTCCAATTTGCACATGTGACAATCCACTACCACACCCACACTTAAATTTCCCCTCCTTCTTCCTCCTTAGATATAGTTTTGATCCTCCTCCTTCCGACCTCAATTTCTCCACTCTTTCACCATTTTTAGCATGTACAAATTACCTTGGATTCTACATACATAATAGAGGAATCTCTCCTTCTGGGCACGCCATCCTCTCGGTCCGGCACCTCTCCTTCCATATTCTCGATCGGTCTCTCATCTCGGTAAGTTGTCCATGTAAGGATGTGTTCATGTGTATATGTGTGATATTCTCATATGTATGGAGAGGATCGATGCTCATGTGTGTATGGAGAGGATCGATGCTCTTGTGTGTATCGAGAGGATCGATGCTCATGTATGTATATGGAGAGGATCGATGCTCATGTGTGTATGAAGAGGATGATGTGTTCTTGTGTATGGATCGGTCTCTCTCTTGTGTTTGTGTGTGAATGAGTTGCCATTTTTTTGTCGAAATGTTGATTCATTTCCATTTTGGCAAGATTTTGGCATTTCACAAAGGTCTTAATTTTAGGAGAGGTCATGCCAAAATTTTCTATCGACCATTGCATGCATGCATTCATTATGTGGTTCTAATAAACTTCTAATTCTACCTTGTACACCGCGCATGCAACCATGGTCTGCATAATAGTGAAGGCATTGTGGCTAGAATTTTGAAATGCGCGTTGGCCGACCTGATACGAAATAACATGATGGAGATAAGGTGTCCATGCAGGAGATGCAAACACAACTAGTTGATCGACCCACATTCCGGTCATCTGCAGGCGCACCTGCTCCGCCATGGTTTGATGGATGGATACACTCGTTGGATAAGCGATGACAAAGACAATGGGATGGCGGTAAATTTGGAAGGCGGGCAACATGATGATGATCACGGCGAGGACGGGCGAGATGAGGAAGAGTCTCCTGGAAATGGTGAAGGTGCGGAAGAAAATCGGGATGATGATGATCTAGATGCCAAAGGAACATACAACGATGGAACAACGTCAGGCAGGGTGTGGGACCCTTATGTGCAAGAACTGCTTCTCAAGCAAACGAGTAACGCCAGGGCTACCGCTAGAGAGAAAGCCAAGCTTGTGCAAGTTGAGAAAGACACAGTTACTCCATTGTATGAAGGATGCAGTCCTGATGATACCCGGTTGAATGTAACGGTCAAGGCTATGGAGATGAAGGAAAAACACAAATTGAACGACGCAAGCTTCATTGATATGATGGCATTCTGGAACGATTGTCTCCCGGAGAGGAACACTTGTCCAACTAGTATCAAGGAAGCCAATAAAATCGTCTGTCATCTCGATCTACCGCATGTTAGATACCATGTATGCATCAGCGATTGCATCATTTATCAGGGCGAGGACACGGAGAAAACCACATGTCCGGTGTGCGGCATGAGTCGATACAAGAAAGGGAAGAAAGCACCTCAAAAAGTGGTATGATACTATCCTATCACTCCTCATCTACAACGCTATTTCGCGGACCCTAAGGAAGCAAAGCTCATGCGATGGCATGCGGAAAGGAAGAAGCCCGGATATGATGATGACCCTGAAAAGGACGAGCTACTGATGCACTCTTCCGATGCTCTCCAATGGAAAGCATTGGACCTCGAATTCCTAGAATTCGGTGGAGATTCAAGGAACATCAGGCTTGGTGCGAGCACCGATGGACTCAATTCGTTCGATAGCCAGAGTAGCAAGCACAACACTTGGCACGTGTTTGTATGGATGTACAACCTCCCTCCATGGTTGTGCATAAAGAAGAAGTACATACAAATGAGTATGCTAATTCAAGGGACAAAACAACCTGTTACTGACATCAATATGTATCTTGGGTTGTTGAAATTTGAGCTATGCATGTTATGGGAATCTGGAGCCAATATGTACGACGCCGTCGCACAAGATTATTTCACTATGAGAGCCGTGTTGGTCACTACGGTGCAATACTATCCAGGTTGAGGGTATATCTCGGGGCAGGTTACCGAAGGATTCTTCGCATGCGTTAGGTGCATGGATAACACAAGTTATCTCCAACTAGATAAAGATCCAGGGTCTTCAAAATCCATGTTAATGGCGAACAAGAGGTGTCTCGGCAAGAATGATCAATATGATCAATATAGAAAACAAGAGATCTGTTCGATGGCAAATCCGAGACCCGAGGAATCCTAGAGCAGAGGAGCAGCGAAGAGGTGGAAGAATTGCTGAAAAACTAGAAAGATTTTCCTAAGCTTGGAAAGAAGCAAAGTAGGCAGCAAGACAAGCCTTGAAAGAATTACTTTTTGAGTTACTTTGGTCTTTTTGAGTTGGGAATAACTTTCTATAAGTGTATCTTCATATGCGACTTTAATTATACATGTTTTTTAAATCACCGGTTAATTATTATTTCCAACTTGTAGATGACGTGGTACGTCATGTACAAGGGATGGGTTCCCGGAGTCTACGATGATTGGGAAGACCGCGGGAGACAGGTGTGTCGTTTCAGCGGCAATATCTACAAAGGGTACAACACTATGGTGGAGGCGGAAGCTAGATACATGCGCTATCTAGCGGGAGTTAGGACGAGGAACCGGATGAAGACCTACACCTTTGTTGCGGTGATGCTTATCGTCCTTAGTTGTTTATCCCGTGCGTGTTTCTAATTTAGATGTCTAGGCGAGATTCCGAGCTCTAACTTGTTCGAGACACATGTATTCTTGTCACCAACTACTTTTTAACTTGATCAAAACAATGTAACTTATACTATGTATTCATGTATGTGACTTATCTATATGTATTTGTTTCAATAGGGAGTATTTATGTTCGATAGTAGGTTCATGCCTCTAGTAATCTAGGGAAGTGACAGAAATCTCTAAGGTTGTAGATGTGTTGTTTCTACTAGGGAGAAAACAACAATCCTTTCTCCAAGGGTAATTGCACTGTTTACTTTAAACACTTTGTTTAATGCATTTATCTGTTGCATGCAACTTAATACTGGAAGGGGTTCAGATGATAACCCGAAGGTGGATTATTAGTCATAGATGCAGTTGATTTCGGTCTATTTATCATGTTATAATGCCCAAACAAATCTCGTAGAGATCAAGATGTCTAGTATATGCATTGTTATGCATTCTCAATCTGTTAGTTGCCCCGCTGTAATTTGTTCACCCAACATGTTATTTATCTTATGGAGAACACCTCTAGTGAACTTTGGACCTTGGTCCATTCATTACCATTGATATACCATCCACTGTTTACCATTTATTATTTACTTTCTGCAATTACTATCTTCCACACTATACGTGTAATCCTTTGTTTTGAGCAAACCGTTGAGATTGACAACCTCACTGTAAGTTGGGGCAAAGTACTGTGGTTGTGTTGTGCAGGTTCCAAGTTGCTAGTAACACCTTGGAGTTGTTTCCTTACTCCTAATGGTTTGGTAACCTTGGTTTCATAACTGAGAGAAACTTGCTGATGTGCTCATCATACCTTCCTCTTGGGGCCATCAAGCACTTTTCTGGCGCCATTGCCGGGGACTCAAGAAGAAGAAGCTCCCAAGTCAACCACGCGCCATCAAAGACTTTTCTGGCACCGTTGCCGGGGAGATAAGGATAGCTTCAATATCTTCCTCCCCGTCAATCACTTTTCTAGGAGAAAGAAGATTCTTGCAAGGGGAATCTCTCACAACCAATCTATTTACTTCGTTTTTGTTTTGCTTTGTTTCTTTAGTTTTGTTTGGTTTACTTGTTTTTATCAAAAACACAGAAAAATAGTTCCTACTTCAAGTTGTTTTTATGTCTAGTTCTGCTCCAATCACTATTTCATTATGCATAACCCACTTGGTTTCCTATTTGGGAAAACTACTATCACAGCTAAGGTAGTATATAAACCACCTCCTGCTAGAACCTCTATGGAATATTTTATAAAGTATAGAGAATCATATAAGGGTAAAGTCATGGGAGCCGTGTTAAAAAGGTTGGATCTAATTGCTAAATTTTTTCTTAAACACCATGATACAAATTGTTGCTCTGAACAGGATACTAAACATCTTAAATTCCAATGTGGCTTTAGTAAAGAAGTTTTAACTGTGAACTATCATTGGAATAACTATATTCATCTTGTATTTGAAGAAGTAGAACAATCTGTGTTGTTTATGGGAGCTTCTGAAATAGAATCCTCCATGTCTAAAAATTATGAAACCTGTGTTCCTTGTAAATACCTTAAAGATATGGTCTCTTCTATTATTGATTATTTCATAGAAAATTTCAGCAATAATTGTTATATCATTGATTATAAAGAGAGACTCAGTCATGCACAAGAATATGTCCACAATTTGCAGGAACCTGTGGAAGAAGAAATTGCTGAACCTGAAAGCTCATTAGATGAAAAAGTGGAGGAGAGTGATTAACAAAAGGAGTGAGAATGGATTATCTACCCATGCCTACATTCTAATGAGAGTAACTCTTTATCCGTTACACTATTTGATTGTCACCCATGCTTACCAAAGGAGGATGAATGTTATGTTCCTGTGGATTCTTTTGAAATATCTGAAGGGTTTTGCAGCATAGTAAATCAAAAAATTTCTGCGGATGCAAACAAGAAAGCCAAGATCTAATCTAGGAGATGCAATCAACGAGAGAGATAGATGAGATCTTCATACCCTTGAAGAAATCGCACAGCGGAAACATTCAACAGAACGTGGTTGATGTAGTCGAACTAGCCTTCCACTCCTCGCGATCCGATCTGATCCAATGCCGCAAGTGACGGCGCCTCCGAGAGATGCACACGTACGGTTCCACGTCGTCTCCTCCTTCCTTGGTCCAGCAAGTGGGGTGGAGAGATGGATTGGATCTGCAGCACGACGGCGTGGTGCTATGGTGGAGAGTTTCTGCGGCAGGGCTTCTCCTACGCGTAGTCGGGAAAGAGAGAGGTGGAGGGTAGCAGGATGGCGGCTAGGGTTGGAGGAGTGGTAGGGGGAGGGTGCGCCCCTGCCCTCTTTATATAGGGGGTTAGCCTCCCCCCTTGGCCCCTCCTCCAAGCCCTAGGGCGGCAGCCCCAAGGGTTGGAGTGGGGGGCAAGTTTCCCCCCTCCTTCTAGAAGATCTCCCCTAGGGTTTCCCCTAGGCTGGCCGGCTGGGCCTTTGGGGCCTTGTGCCCCTGGCCCAATGCGGCCAGGGCACTTCCCCTTAGGCCCACGCAGGCCCTTGACAAGTGGGCCCACGTTGGTCCCACTCCGGAACCTTCCGGTACAATACCAAATACTCCGAAATGATTTCGAAATCCAAAAACTGCTTTCCTTTATATGGATCTTATTCTCCGGACCATTCTGGAACCTCTCGTGATGTCCTGGATCTCATTCGAGACTCCGTACAAAATATCATAAACCAATTATCCATTCTATCCTAGCGTCGAGGCACGTTAAGTGTGTGACCCTACGGGTTCGAGAATATGCAGACATGATCTTCTATCAATAATCAACAGCGGGATCTGGAAACCCATATTGACTCCCACATATTCATCGATGATCATATCGGATGAACCACGATGACAAGATTCAATTAATCCCATATATGTATTCCCTTCGTCACGCAATATCTTACTTGCCCGAGATTCGATCGTTGGTATCGGTATACCTAGTTCAATCTCGTTCACAACAAGTACTTTACTAGTTCCGTAATCCGATATCACTTTGTGATTAACTCCTTAAACACGTGCTTGCAAGAGGTGTTGATATCGATTACCTAGTGGGCCGAAGTATATCTCTCCGACTTGGGAGGGACAAATTCCATCTCGATACATACAACCCAACAAGTACTTTCCGATGACCTGAGAGACACCTTTATGATCACCCTCAAATAGGATGACGTTTGATGACCTCAAAGCTTTCTTCCGTTACCAGGGAGTTGTATTATCTCATGGTCTAAGGAATACAATATTTGACATAAGAAAAAGCTTCGCAAATATAAACACAATGAAACGATCTAATTGCTCTGCTTAATTTGGGTCTGTTCATCATATCATTATCCTAATGACATGATCTCATTATTAATCGACAACTCATGTCTATGGTTAGGAAACCTTAACCATCATTAATCAATGAGCTAGTCCATAGAGGCGTACTAGGGACACGGTGTTGTTCATAAACCACACAAGTATCAAAGTTTCCGCTTAATACAATTCTAGCATGGAATATAAACTTTATCATGAACAAGAATTATAACAATAACATCTTTATTATTGCCTCTAGGGCATAATTCCAACAATATATTCTATGGGTAAAACTTGTGATAATAATTATGCTCTTGTTATCTATGATAATCCATGCTATTTTGATAAATCTTATGATAATCCTTCATTTGTGCCTAACTTCGAAATGCATGGTACTAAAGATTTTTTCTTAGAAAATGTTTATGATAAAGCTCTAGATGATGGTCCTATATTGGTTGATAATATTAATTGTACTACTATTTAAAATGAGATGGAGGGTCTTGACTTTATCTTGGAACCCCATACCTCTTAAGAATGATCGGTCATCTTGTTATAAAATTGTTAAAAGTGGGTTTGAAGGTTTTAATCCCAACATGGTGAACTCCACGCCATGACCTTTGCAGGACGAGGAAGTACGAAAAAGCAATCTCCCAACATGGTCGCCATGACCTTTGCAGGACGAGGTGATGGCGGACAACATGGCCGAGGACGGGGAGCTGGTCGTGGGCAGCAACGAGGAAGTGAAACTACCTCGGCGCCGCTCCGTGTTCCCCAGACCTACAAAGAGTACCACGATATGCCGTGCCTCGTACACCTCGATGTCAACGGCAAGGCCACCCATACCAATCCACACTGCAAGTTCGTCAACGACCTCAAGGAAGACCTACATTCCGGCTACAAGCAAAGTCGGAAGAACACACCGTGAGGCAAGGGCAAGGGGAAGAAGAAGGAGGAGTCCAAGGATTTAAGTGACATGGACGAGGATGTTGACCCCAAGCACACCGCCAAGAGAGACGACAAGGGAAAGAACCCCTTCGTGAAGAAGGCGCCAGTCTACCACACTTTCCTTGGCACCCCCATCGTCCGACAACAGAAGACCTCTATGAGGATCCTGATGGCTACTCTACCCCCAGTCCCCCAGTACCTGCGCTGGTTGGAGATTCCAATTACTTGGGACAGGACGGACCACCCATACCTTATTCCTACGGAGATCCAATACGACATGGTCCTCAACCCCTTGATTGACGACGTGGAGTTCACCAAGTGTATGGTCGATAGTGGAAGCAACATCAACATCATGTACCTGGATACACTTCATAATATGAACTTGACGGAGGCAAACCTAAGGCGTACCAACACCATCTTCCACGGCGTAGTTCTTGGTGCATCACACTTCAGGTTGCCTTTATCGATGTTAATAATTACCGCCAAGAGCGCATGACCTTTGAGGTGGTCCCCTTCAAGAGCGTGTACCATGTCATATTCGTCCATGACATTTTCCACACGTTCATGGCCAAGCCATGCTTCGTCTACAACAAACTCAAGATACCCGGACCAAACGGTGTCATCACCGTATCCGGAAGCTTTACCAAGGCAAGGGACTGCAAGATTAATGAAGCAGCCTTCGCCGAAGCTGTCCTCTACAACGAAGAATTAAAAGAGATCTAGAGCAACGTCGATGACTCAGATATGCCCTCGTTGAAGAAACAGATCTCCGAATCCGCTCCTGCATTCAAGGCTGCCATCGAGAACAAGCCGGTGGAACTTGTGGTAGGCGATGCCTCCAAGGTCACCGCCATTGGGACGAACATGGATCCCAAATAGGAAAGCACGCTCGTCGAGTTCCTCCATGAGAATAGGGACATTTTTGCCTGGCAACCTGCTGACATGAAAGGTGTACCTAGGGTACTTCCCGAGCACAGCTTAAACATTGATCCAAAATGGAAACCAGTGAAACAACCTCTACAACGCTTCGGAGACGAGAAGAGACGTGCCATTGGCAAAGAGATAGCTAGGTTACAGACTAGATTTATCCGAGAAGTCCTTCCCACCCGTTGGGTGGCCAATCCTATACTTGTCCCCAAAAAGGGAACCAAAGAATTAAGAATGTGCGTTGATTACACCGGCTTGAACAAAGCATGTCCCAAAGATCCGTTTGCTTTGCCTCGCATTGACCAAGTCATTGACTCGACGGCTGGCTCAAAACTTTTGTGTTTTCTCGATGCATACTCAGGATACCACCAGATCAAGATGAGGAAGTCAGACCAATTGGCCACTTTGTTCACTACCCCATACGACAGGTTTTGCTATGTTACGATGCCCTTTGGGGTGAAAAACACAGGTGCTACGTACCAGTGGACAATGCAACGTTGCCTTCACGACCAAATTGGTTGGAACGTTCACGCCTGTGTGGACGATATCGTCGTGATGTCTAAAAAGTAAAATGACTTAATCGCCGACTTAAAAGAAACCTTTGATAATCTCCGGAAATACAACATGATGCTTAACCCTAAGAAGTGCGTCTTCGGGGTTCCAGCCGACAAATTGTTGGGTTTCATCGTTTCCCAGCGCAGAATCGAGGTCAACCCGGAGAAAATCAAGGCCATCTTAAACATAAACTGTCCGACATGCCTAAAGGACATTCAATGACTAACAGGTTGGGTTGCAGCAGTTAGTCGGTTCGTTAGCCGACTTGGAGAGAAGGCTCTGCTGTTGTACAAGTTGCTGAAGAAGGCGGACAAATTCACGTGGACGGACGAAGCAGATGCAGCATTGAAGCAGCTCAAGGAGATTCTTTCCTCAGCGCCCATCCTTGCAGCACCCGAGCCTGGAGAGCCCATGTTAATCTACATGTCGACAACCAACCGGGTAATCAGCATCGTCGTCGTGGTAGACCGGAAGGAACTAGCCTATGAGAATGGAGTTCAACGACCAATTTACTATGTGAGCGAGGTCTTGAAGGAGTCCAAGCAGCGTTACCCGCACTACCAGAAGATAGCTTAGGGAGTATTCCTTGCTTCTCAGAAGATGATGCATTACTTTCAGGAGCACCCAATCACAGTGGTGAGCGAGACTCCACTGTCCGACATTATCAACAATAGTGACTCTACGGGAAGGGTCGCGAAGTGGGGCATTGAACTTGCCGCCTTCGAGATCACCTACAAGAGACGCGATGCTATCAAGTCACAAGCCTTGGCGGATTTTATCGCAGATTGGACGGAGATGCCAGATGCTACTCCGTTGGTGGCATATCTAGACGAAGTGGACGAGATAGCCAAGATATTCTTGGGCTACGAAGTCAAGTATGTGCCTAGGGAGCAAAATGAGGTGGCCGATCTGCTATCTAAGCTTGGATCCAGGCGCAAAAGAATTCTGCCAGGAGTTTTCCAAGAGCATCTACGTACACCATCCGTGAAGGGAGCCGACATCGAGAATTCGGATAGAGCTGACTCTTTCGTCCACATGGTAGCAAAGGTCCCTCCGGCTTGGACAAAACCGTTCATGGAATATCTCGACCACGGAACTTTGCCCGACGACGAGGTTGAAATACGGCAAATAGTATGACGAGTAAAGGGTTATACCATAATCAAAGGATAACTCTACAAAGGAGCACTACTGGTGTATACCTAAAGTGTGTTTCCTAGCTACAAGGTATGGAAATCCTACGCAAAATCCATCTCGAAAATTGCGGGCATCACGCCGCTCCTCGATCATTGGTCGCGAAAGCCTTCCAGCAAGGATTCTACTGGTTAACCGCTAAGGCGGACGCCGACAAGATGGTTGAGACATGCATGGGATGCCAGTATTATGCCCGACAACCACATGTTCCTGCTGAAGAATTGCGAACAATACCAATAACTTGGCCGTTTGTAGTCTGGGGGCTAGACATGGTGGGACCGTTATGGACGACACCATGTGGGTTTACACATCTGCTAGTAGCAGTTGATAAATTCACCAAATGGATAGAAGCTAAACGCATTAGAAAGCTTGATGGGGCAACTACCCTCAGGTTTGTCCGGGATCTAGTGGTGAGATTTGGTCTCCCACATAGCATTATCACCGACAACGGCAGCAACTTGTCACTCAGAGAAGTGGAGGCTTATTGTTGGGAGAAGGGCATCCGACTTGACCTTGCACCTGTGGCACATACACAATCCAATGGTCAGGTTGAGCGAGTCAATGGATTAATTCTGCAAGGAACCAATCCACGTATTGAGGCACCGCTACATAGAGCAGATGGAGCCTGGGCAGAAGAATTGACATTTGTGCTGTGGAGTTTACGAACTACACCCAACAGATCCACCGGCTACACCGCTTATTTCATGGTATATGGAGCAGAAGCCATCCTACGACGAAGATGACGCTGAAGAATCCAGACGCCTAGATGTGGACCTTCTGAAGGAGGACAACGTTTTGGCATGCCAAAGATCCACCATCTACCAACAGAAGCTACGCATCTACCATAGTCGCCGCGTTTGGCATCGCTCATTTGAAGAGGGGGATTTGGTGCTCCGACTTAAGCAGAATAAGTCACACAAATTATCCCCACCATGGGAAGAACCGTTCATCATAAGCAAGGCGCTACTCAGTGGTTCTTACTACCTCGTTGACAATCGTGAACTAAAGGATAGGCCTAATGAGGATCATAAGCGTAAGCGATGTGAACCGGATGATGACTAACCGGAGCTTGATCGGCCACAAAATATAGCACAACTACATCCTTTTTACACTTAGTATTTTTTATCTAATTGTATACCTCTTATATGATCAATGAAATAAAGCTCTCTGGTTCACTCATATTTCTGAGTCTTTTACCTCCTTTAGTGTTCATTTTTGGATCATATAAACCCTTTATGCACAAGTTTTGCGATTGCACTTGTGAAAATTCCTCCTACGGGCGTTAGATTAAGTTTTCTGGTCTACATGTTCTTTGTCGTTTTTATGTGGATTCTGGAGTAGTGACTTTTGGCACTTATTGTCGGCAATTTTGTGCTTAGGTTATTGACGGTGCCATTGGGCATCATCACCTGAGCGCATGGTTCCGACAACGAGTCTTCCAACTCACGAAAAGTCAAGCATAAGAACCAAACTAATAGATACGCCAGCACTTGCTTAAAGAATATATACATGCTGGAAACTAGTTCTTAAGTAGCAGGACATACAACATAGTTTTCCTCCTTAAGTTAATACATAGTTTTTCCCGCATACGCAAAAAAGGTGAAGCAAATATTACAATTTGTTTTTCATTCCTTTGGCACAGGCGACTTGGAAGCAGCGTCATCGGCAACAGGAGAATCACCCTCAAAGTCGGTAGTGTGAAGGGACTCGGCGGATCTTTGGTTGCCGCCATCGATGGTGTTCATCGGCACGAAGACATTGACATCGACTAACTCGACAACCCTGGTGTCATAGCCCGCGAGTGACGATAAGATGGATTCCATGATTAATCTCTTTGCCATCGTCATCTACGTCGGGAATGCCAGAGGTCACCGTGTCGATGTCGGCATCTTCGTAATGTGCTTTCACCATTGACAGCGCCATCCTTGCACCGGCCAGTGCACATGAAGCTTTCCAGCTTGTGATACGCTCGGGGGCTCAGCGCAGGATCTTCGAGACCTTTGCCACAGAGTCCGATGCCTTGATGTTGATTTGGAGGGGCTTGGCAATCTCTTTGGCTTGCGCGATGGCGGTGTTCATGAAGTTGCCGGCAAGAACCATGCATTCCTTTGCTGGAGGAGGCGACCGGGTTAAACCCATAGGAGCTGCAAATTCCGACAAGGAGCACATGAGTTCAAAAATTTAGAGTATCTAGACTACAAAAATCCAAGACAGAGAATCACTTACTGAAGATGCTAGCCTCAGCTTGCTAGAGAGTATCCGCCAAGGAGTCCCGTTCTTGTTGGAGGATCTTGTACGCCTCATGATGGCGTTGATTCTGCTCATTGACAGCTTTCTTGTGATCTCTTAAGATTGAGATCTCCTCCTTCAAGCGGTTCATCTCCTCGGTGGCAGAGTCCTGCAGGGCTTTCATGGATTCTTCATGTATCTTCAGCATGTCCTTCCTCTCCTGCTTAAGGATCTTGTTCTCGCTATCCATCTCCTGAATGTGCTTGGATTGCTAGACAATGTCGTTAGCCTTGGCAATGGTTTCTACAAGTCGGAGAAAGCAAAGTACACAGTGAGTACTCGGAGAATACACACGTTCAAGTCGGAATACGAAAAACAAAGGAAAAATAGACGCTTGCTCTTGATGGTCTGTTCCTTCAAGAAGGCAGTTTTACCCTTTTCGGCTTCTAGGTCCGCGCGCATCTTCTGGTACTTGTCGTTGGCCATGCCCCTCTGAGCATTCTCGTTCTGTGGAAAAAAGAAAAAATTAAACGTTGTTTGGTCTTCTTGGAGCATCTAGCCGGAAAATTTCCACCTAGACGCTCGGGGGCTATAGCGAGAGTTTTTAACTTAGAAATATGCTTAGCTTTTCTTTAAGCATATAGTCGAAACTAATTCAGTTCTCGATTAGAAGCTTGGGGGCTACAGTATAAAGTTTTTAACTCGGATATATGCTTAGCTTTTCTTTAAGCATCTAGTCGGAACTAAGTTCAGTTACAACTAGAGGCTTGGGGGCTACAGTATTGAAATTTATAAACACTGCGTATGCTATTCTTAAAGCATTTAGTTGGAATAGTTCATTCCACCTATATGCTTGGGGGATACAGTGAGAAGTTTTCTAGCTTAGTCGCTCTTAGAGCATCTAGACGCAAAGACCTATGGTTTTCCATCTAAATTCTCGGGGGCTATAGTTGGATACTCATATGAAATGTAAAAGGCAAATAGAACTTACAAGTGCAATGATCTTGAGGTTAGTAGCACTCTCGGCCAGCAGCTTGCCAAAGGACACGCAGTTTCCTTGCAAGATCTCTGCTTGCCGGAGAATCTCCTCTAGACCGCACGTCGGAGATGTCAGCGCCACACCAGGAACCAGAGCAGTTCTATCCGGCGTAAGTACCGAATAAACTATCTTTGGATACTCTATGGATTTCTTGGGTGCGGGGGCACCGCCTAAGGCATAAGTACCAGCTTCCACCACCGCCTTACCACAACCGATGGAATCCTTAGCCGGAGCTTCATCCATTGGGTGTGCGGCACTCTCCTGCGTCGCCTGCTCGCCGACGACAGCAATATCAGTATAAGAACCTAAGTCCACTTCCATGGAGGAAGGGCCAGATGCCTCCTTAGCTTGTGAGTTTATCGGAGCGGAGGAGGGCTTGACGCTAGGAGTGACAGGGGCGATGGCGGGAGATGCGTCGCGATGCAGCATGTCCTTTGATGGTTCTAGAAGCCCCCAATGTTTTGGAGGTCTTCTTCAAGCTGGTCGTGGCTTTCTTCCTGAAACGTGGAAAATGCATAAGTACGGGAACAAGACAGATAAATGGACAAATGTCGGAGAGAAAGAAGCTTACAAAAGTGGGGGTGCTTTAGCAAAGGGAATCCCAGTAATATTTCTTTTCTCCGCCTCCAGGGCGGCGGTAGTCTTTTTGAAGGCTCCACCCTCCGTATTTTTCTTCTTGCCTCCGTCGGCAGCGTCAGAGGTGGAGCTCTTCCACTTTCGCGTCAATGGAGCATGGTCGTCGGACACAACGGTGACTTCCTTCATATTTGGAACATAGATTTGAGGAGCCATGCTGTCCTCATCTATGTCGCTAAGCTGTAAGGTGAAGAACCACCGTGTTAGATGAGATGACAATTGTTAGACAGAAGAACTCGAGTATATGTCATACACGGAAGATAAACAGTTACCTTTGGGCACTTGCTATCTACGAACATGTCGTAGGTGATGGTGAAGCCACGCTTCTTGTCCTTCACCTTGACTATGTCCTTAAGACGGAGCTTGACGGAGTCGGTCGAGAAATTGTCCACGGAGATGAAGAGGCTATCCCTTCTATCGCTAGTATACTCATGCATTAGCTTCGTGCGGTGCTGTACAGGCTGGATTCGTCTGATGAACCAGCACATGGCTAGGTCCAAGCCAGTCAAACCCATCTCTACGAACCACTCTATCCGCCATATGGCGCGGGAAGCGTCGATGTCAGAGGAAAGGGAGGCCTAGGATCTCCATGTTGAAGTTTCAGCGGCGGCTCCATTGATGAAGTCCGGGTACGTTACTTCTCGGCCGGCCAGAGGGATATCTGGGCCGTAGAAGTAAGTACGCTGTCAGTTCTTACAGGACTCGTGGCCGACGATGTCGGGGAACCGCCGGCCAGGACGGATCTTGAAGCTTATGGTGCCACAATTTCTAAGTTCGTCCTTGCTGGCTCTGGCTTCACGCTTGACGGTGAAGAAATACACGAAGAGATCTAGCCTAGGCTTAATCCCTAAGTAAACCTCGCAGAGCGCCGTGTAATTGCTGAGCGCTAGGATACTATTGGGAGAAAGTTTTTGGGGCTGGACTCGGTAGTGGTTCAAGACGGAAAGGAAGAAGTTAGAGATGGGCAGGGAGACACCGCGTACCAATTGTGCTTTGAGGTACACCTTTTATCTGGCTTGGGGAGAAAGTGTGACCTCGCCTTCCGGCGTTGCCCGCCAGGCGAGCTCCTCCGTCGCGGGGAGATAGCCCTCGACGATCAGCTCCTTGATGTCGCGGTCCGTGATGTCTGAACCGCGCCAATCGCCCTTGTGGGAGTCGTTGTCCTCCTCCAGCAGCTCTAGCGCCGTCGGATTATGGTCGCCGCCGGTGGTCTCTACCACCGCGGAGATGGGGATGACCAGGCCCTCTGGGGGTACGATGACAGAGCTCGCCGGCTTCGCCGCAGCTTCGCCCGACGCCGCCATCAAGGGAGTAGAGCCGCTGCTGGCCATTGTGCGAGTTTGGAAGTGAGTGGCAAGATTGAGTGTTAGGGTTTTTAGCAAGGTTGTGCGGAGAGCTCGAGGAGGCGCTCAGTGGAGGAAGAAGATGATGCGAGGAGAGAATGAGGTGAAAAGTAAATTTTCCATCGCAGTTACTATTTATGATCTCCAGCATCAAGATTCGTGCAGCTTGATCGGACGGTTGCCGCATAGACGACGTGTGTGCGGATGTGCGCTGAAATTTCGCCACGTCCCAACCGTCACCGCCAGAGGTTCGTATCGCTCGCACGGGAAAAGTGGACATGATTGCGTTCTCTGCATGTGTAAGTTACGAGGCGTCGCTGACCTACGTCTACGTCGCCCTAGATGACATAGGCAGATCAGCCATCACATCAGAAGATTCTGTCATGGATGGATCCAGTCCGGCTACGGAAGAGTACGATGGAAGATCCAGCAATTCTCCGACTTACAAGTTCAAGACGGAGAAAACCTTGCAGGGTTCTTTGGGAGGACTACAAGATATTGCTTGACGATTTGCTGACATCCATCTAGACGGAGCATTCCACGTGAAGAGGCAAGACGGTGCAAGATCTCGGAGTTCTCCGGGGGCTACTGTTGGGGATATGCTATATGGGTATCCTCATAGCATGTCTCCTATTCGGATAACCCGGGTGGCCCATAGTTGGTAGCATGGCCTATGGCCTGCTAGGCGGCCCAGTTAGATGGATCCAGAAGGGAGGCCCATTGTCACGACCCGGGATCAGGGCTAGACAAATACCAGATCCTCATCTGATATAAGCCTAACCTAAATTCCGAAACACGCAGGGAAAGACCGGTAACATTACAGAACATACAAACCATACATTAATAAGGTAAACTCTTAAGAGAGTTACAAACCATTCATACAAACCATGGGTCAAAGACCCATCATTACTTCAAACAACGAAAGCAAACAAGTTGTTCTAAACAACAAACTTAGCAAAGGGCCTAAGAGGCCATAACAGAAGTAGCGACCCTTCCTTACATCCTAGGCTGCTGCCCGGGAACCCCAACTACTCGTCGACTTCGTTGTAGAAACCACCTTCATTTGGAGTAGTATCATATGTAGGAAACATCAACGAAGCAAGGCTGAGTACAGGGTGTACTCTGCAAGACTTATGGCTAGTGGAGTTATTTTGCATAAATCCTTCTTTTGTTTTCAAAACAAGAGGGAGAAGAGACTCGTCTTGTCAGATCATTTTCAAATGGGGATAAGAAGACTTCAACTCTAGCTCTTAAAATCATCTTTGATATCCACCAAGTATCATCATCAACTAAACCTCTCTTCCCGGACTACCCCCTCAACAACCCTGAGGAAGTATTCCGGATCCCACTTTAGTTGACAAGTTTTAACATTCGTTTATAGTTATCTATGATCACATAATCCGTTCCCAAGTCGTCCTTAACCGTGGGCACGGCTTTTCGAAAAGATTAATAACCCTACAGGGGTGCACAACTTTACCCACACGTACCAACCGATTCTTAATGCCTAATTTTTAGCCCTCTTCCTTGGAAGGATGGCAGAGAGTGGTTGACCATGACCTTTACCTTGCCTTCGCCGAGACCACGAGTCACGCACTAGGGAGATACCACCATAACGGGTCAAGTCCCGAAGCCGGTCCCTAATGATGTGTGCGGGGTTCAATATTACGGATGCCGGGCATATCTTGTTCCTAGCCACGCTTACCTACCTGTTATGAATGCACCTCCTTCACCTCCATTCAAGAACAACCAAGATGAGTATGTCGATGGAAAGCCCAAACTATGTGACTCATGGAATCTACTAGGCAAGTTAGTGAGTCGAGGGGGTTTCCAGGCCCCCGTGTGTTTGTACGCTTATCTTGGTTTGATAGGCGAGAACATCAGGTCCTAAGGGTGGCAAGTATGGGACTACAAAAACCACAACCCACGTGGCCTCCCATACAAGCCTTAGCATGTTTATCATTCATATCTGATCACATCACAACATCCTACCATACTAGATTCATTCACATCTCCGGTGCATCACATGAATGATCAGCATCAGACCACTAAGCATGGCTAAGATTGACTGAACTATGGCACTAGCGATGCTCATAAGCCAAACCCTAGTTATGCTAGGAGCGGTGGATCATGTAATATAGTTCACAAAGGAGAACATGCATCAGATAGGATTACTCTGTCTATTGATAAAATACTGTTGAACCGAATGCATATGAGGAGAATGAAATACTTTGTAATCATAGGATTCATATGTATGAGTGGGGCTTTGCTTGCCTTGTCTGTTGTTGGACTGATACTTCTCTTCGGTGGCGTTGACTTCAGCTTCGGGTTCGGTTCCTATTCGCGAGAACCAATCACCGGAAAAGAGAAAGCAGCACTCAACACATGGCATGTGCAATGCTCATACAATATGGATGATATGACAAGTTTAATAGTGTTGAATTGAACCCTAAAGCATGCTTGGTCACTTTAAAGGGGGTCCGAGATGTGCAAACCCTAAAACAAGGGGATCATCGGAATAACCTATGGGGTTCAATTGGTTCTTCTAATTAAACATGCTATCAGAGTTGATTAACAATGTATGGTTATAGCTTAATTAGATTGGTTTCATTTTTCTTATCATTTTGATATATTATTTGTATTTTTTTGATGTAAAATGAATTAGTTATGAATTTCCCAAATTTTAATTCATTTTAAATCATTTTTGGAATATTTGAAATAATTGCCAAACTTGGGCCCACATGTCAGACTTTTAATCATTTCAGAAAATATTTACATAAAATAATAAAATCCTGACAGGTATGGCCCACTTGTCATACATTTTCCATTTCAGAAATAATTACAGAAAAAGAAAAGGAGAATTGACATCAACATGACATCATGCTGATGTCATATGGGCTTGATCCTCAGATCGATGCTCGATCTGTCGATCGAGCGCGCGAGAGGATGCGGGGCTAAGTGCACTGGACTTACCGCATCGTGCTGAGCCAGAAACTAGTGGCGCGGCGTGCAGGGGGATGCCGGAGTAGCGGGAGTGATGGTGGCCAACGACGGGGGCTGTAGGTGGTCGACGGGGAGGGGGCTAGAGGGCGAGAGAGAGGAAACGGAGAGGTCTGCAAGGACCAGAGGATCACCCTGAGAACGATGGAGGTGGTGGCGAGGAGAGGCAAGCACGGGAGACGCTGAAATTGAAGAAGAATGCGGTGGCCGGAGCTCGGAGAGGTGAGGTCGAGGGCGATGATTCTGAGTGCCCGCGTCCGATTCCTTCAGGGAGAAGCACCAGGGCGACGAGGCGTAGCTCAAGGCGGGTTCGACGGGGCACGGGGAGGCTTCAAACGGTGGCGGCGCGAAGCTCTGGCCGGACTAGGGTATGTCCATGGAGCGGGAGAGCTAGGGAGGGGAGAAAGTGGCGGTTTAAGGTTAGTCCTCGGCGTCCAGCAAATCTTGTAGACGCTTGGGGGCGGCGGTAGGAATCGCGGCGCCGACGAGTATCGCAACGCCGGCGAGCGGCGGAGGCAGCGACACCGAGCTGCTTCTGTCGCGAGGAAGAGGACAGGCGAAGGGGTACGGGCCTTGCTGGGCCGGCTTGGTCCCCGGGTGGGCTGGCTGCTGGAGGAAAAAAGAGAGAGGGATGTGGGCTCGGCCCAGTTAGAGTAGACATATGTTTTTATTTCCAGAATTTTTTTTCTATTTCTATTTTCTGATTTCCCTTTTGTATTTTGAATTCAAAACTGTTTTGAATAATTTCAAATTACAGAAACTTTTGTAATATAACTGAAAACACTAAGGGGCCCTTGTTACTAATTGGGCTCCATGCATTTTGTGTTTCTTTCCAAATATTTTTTCAAAACCAGATGAATGTTTCAAATAGAGAGGGGAGTTAGGGTTTAGGGTTTTGTTGGTTATTTCTTGATTAAACCAAAGTGCAAGTGTTATGCATGCATGCAATGCTCAAACATGTCCTTATTTATATTACACAAAAGGGTGGTATGTTACAACTCTATCCCACTTACAAGAATCTCGACCCGAGATTCCTAGGGTTTAGAAAAGAAGGCAGGGTACTGATATCGAAGACGATCTTCGTGTTCCCAGGTTGCTTCTGACTCAGAGTGATGAGACCATTGAACTTTCAGGAACATGATGTTTTGACGACGAGTCTTCCGCTTGGTTTCATCAAGAATACGAACAGGGTATTCTTGGTAGGTTAGATCATCTTGGAGAACCAAAGTTTCATGGTCCACACAACGAATGGGATCTTTGAAGCAACGCTTGAGTTGAGACACATGGAAAACATCATGTACCTCTGGAAAAGTTGAAGGTAGATCCAATTGGTAGGCAAGCTGACCCCGCTTGGAGAGAATGCTAAAGGGACCAACATAACGAGGAGCCAATTTTCCCTTGATACCGAATCGATGGACACCCTTTAGAGGAGTGACCCGGAGGTAAACTTGATCACCAACTTCATAATGAACATCAAGATGATGACAATCATAGTTGGTCTTCTGACGAGATTGTGCGGCCTTCAGACGCTCTCGAATTATGCGAACTTGATCTTCTGCTTCTTGGATCATGTCCGGACCAAAGAATTGTCTTTCGCCGGTTTCTGTCCAGTTTAGCGTTGTTCGACATGTTCTCCCATACAGGAATTGGAAAGGTGCCATGCCCAAACTGGATTGAAAACTGTTGTTATAGGGGAACTCTGCAAAAGGAAGACATTTCTCCCAGTTCTTTCCAAAGGATATGACACACGCTCGGAGCATGTCTTCAAGAATTTGATTCACTCTTTCAGATTGACCACCGATTTTAGGATGATAAGTTGTACTGAAGGAAACTTGAGTTCCCATTTCTTGTTGGATACTAGCCCAGAATTTGGAAGTGAACAAGCTTCCACGATCAGATATGATCTTCTTGGGAACGCCATGAAGAACGACTATCCAGGATACATATAGCTGTGCCAACTGGCTTGCAGTAATGCTTTCCCGAATAGCAAGGAAGTGGGCAACTTTGGATAGTCGATCAATAACTACCCATATGGCATCATGTCCAGATTGTGTCTTTGGGAGTCCAGTAATAAAATCCATACCAATTTTATCCCATTTCCACTCAGGGATTTTCAATGGCTGCAGAAGTCCAGCAGGCGTTCGGTGTTCAGCCTTCACACGACGGCAAACGTCGCACTCTACAACAAAGAGAGCGATTTCTGGTTTCATTCCACTCCACCAGAATCTTTGACGGAGATCTCGGTACATCTTGGTACCACCAGGATGAATAGACAGAGGGGATTCATGAGCTTCCAAAAGGATTAGATCTTTGATTTTCCGACTGTTTGGAACCACTAGCCGATTACCAAAATAGAGAGTAACTTGATCATTAATGGAGAAACATTTAGCTTCACCACTTGCCACACGTTCTTTGATCTCAGTGATCTCACCATCTTGTTTTTGAGCTTCCTTGATTTGGTCCTTGAGAGAAGATTTTATTTCAAGGTTAGCGAGGAATCCACAAGGAACTACTTCAAGGTTAAGACGCTTGATTTCCTCGTAGAGAGCAGGTTGGGCTTGTGAAATCATCAGATTATTGCAATAAGACTTCCGACTTAGCGCATCATCTACGATATTGGCTTTGACAGGTTGATAGTTGATACCCAAATCATAATCTTTGATGAGTTCCAACCATCGTCTTTGCTGAGATTCAGATCTCGCTGGGTAAAGAGGTACTTTGGCTTTGATGATCCGATTAAAGTTCGCAATGGTTACCGATGAGGTAATGTCGCCATTTCTTAAGAGCATCAACAACAACAGCGAGTTCGAGATCATGGGTTGGATAATTGTTCTCATGTGGCTTCAACTGCCGAGAAGCATAGGGCACTACATGACCATCTTGCATCAACACACAACCGAGCCCTTGAAGAGAAGCGTCACAATAGATGACGAAATCCTTGATTGTATCTGGAAGGACAAGCACAGGGGCGGTGGTTAGCTTAGTTTTCAAAGCTTGGAAGCTTTCTTCTACCTTTTCTGACCATTCAAATTTCTTATCTTTCTTAAGAAGATCAGTCATAGGCTTGGCTATCTTGGAGAAGTTCTCAATAAATCGGCGGTAATATCCAGCCATTCCAAGGAAACTTCAGACTTCCTTGACTGAAGTAGGAGACTTCCATTCCAGAATGGCCTGAACCTTATCCGTTATGACAGCGACACCACTTGCAGACACAACATTACCAAGGAAGACGAGCTCTTGTAACCAAAACTCACATTTGGAAAACTTGGCATAGAGATGATGTTCACGAAGTTTATTTAATACCAAATGTAAATGTTCGGCATGCTCTTCTTTGGTCTTGGAGTAGATTAGAATGTCATCAATGTATACCACGACGAACTTGTCGAGATATTCCATGAAGACGGAGTTCATGAGCCTCATAAATGTGGCAGGGGCATTGGTCAACCCGAAGGACATCACTTTATACTCGTAAAGACCATAACGAGTTGTGAATGTTGTCTTTCGGATATCCTCCTTTCTGATCTTGGTTTGATGATACCCTGATCTTAAGTCCATTTTGGAGAAGATAGTGGCACCACTTAATTGATCAAAGAGATCATTTATCCGAGGAAGTGGGTACTTATTCTTGATTGTCACCGCGTTGAGTGGACGGTAATCAACTACCAATCTTGTAATATTTGTATCCCACTTCTTGACAAAGATGGTAGGACAACCCCAAGAGGATGTGCTAGGTTGGATGTATCCTAGAACCTCTAACTCTTCAAGTTCCTTTTTCAACTCAACCAACTCATGAGGAGGCATGCGATAAGGTCTTTTGGAGATAGGAGAAGTTCTAGGAACTAGCTCTATGACAAACTCCACACTTCGATCAGGTGTCATGCCAGGCAACTCTTCAGGAAAGACATCCGGGAAATCACAGACTACAAGGACATCTTGGACCTCGAGAGTGGGTAAAACATCCATGGCATACAACTCCAAGAAAGGTTTAAGAACTGCTGACGGAGACTTTGAACCATCAGTCCAGTACTTGACAGTTATGCCAGCAGTAGAGGTCACAAAGACTGCTCTAACTGTACAGTCAATGACGTCTTGATACTTGGTTAACCAGTCCATGTCTAGAATAACATCTATGTCAGTTGACTTGAGTGCAATGAGGGATGTGGGAAACTTCTGATATGATATATCTATCTCAACCCCATGAGTAACCCAGATGGTCTACCAACGAGACCCAGGAGTTCTAATATCTAGAGGAGAGTCCATATCATGAAAGGTGATATCATGCATTTGCGCAAAATGTTGTGATATGAATGTATGCTATGCTTTAGAATCAAACAAGACAGTTGCGAGAATTGAATTGACACAGAGCGTACCCAGAATGATGCGTGGATCTTCCTGAGCCTCCTCAATAGTGAAATGGGTCATACGACCACGTCCAGCACCTTGAGATTTATCATTCTTCTTTTCCTGCTGATCATTGCGTCCGGCAGCCCTTTGGGAACACTCCCTTGAGTAGTGACCAGGCTGACCACAGGAGTTATAGGTAACTCCAGCGTGAGAACCATCAGGAGGATGATAGTTTGGTCCACCAGTATTTGACTGTGGATGACGAGAATTATTGCCAGAGGACTTGGGTGCGTAAGGAGCACGAGGCACATCACTGTATGGAACAAAGACACGCCGCTTCTTGTTACCAGAGGATGAAGCACGAGAATTTCCTTCTTCACGCTTATGAGAAACTTCCATATCCTTCCTTCCATGCTCCAGAGTAAGAGCATGATTGTGCAAGTCCTGGAAAGACTGAAACTTGAAGGGCAGCAACTCATAGCGAAGTGCAGGGGTTAAGTCCCTTACGGAACAACTCTTTCTTATCTTCATCATTGGTCACATCCCTGGTTGCGTAATGAGCCAGGCAAGTAAACTCACGCCCATAGGTTTCAATATCCTTGCGCCCCTGAGTCAAATCCAGAAACTCCCTCCTTTTGAGATCCATGACGGGCTTAGGGATATAAGAGGCATGGAATGCTGCAACAAACTCTTCCCAGGTAACAACATGTCTCTGAGCTTGCAGATTCAGAAAACCTTCCCACCAAACACCAGCCTCACCTTCCAGTTGATAGGTGCCGAAGTTGATGCGGTCAGCGGGACGGACTCAAAGAGCACTGAACATGCGCTCTATGGTGCGGAGCCAATCAACAGCTTCAAGGGGCTCCTTGGAATGGTTGAATATTGGAGGAAAAGAGTGGATGAAATCTCCAAGTGTGACACAGTCGTCAGGACGGCGTTCAGTGTTCTGCACCACACGCTCCAGAAGGCGTTCATTCCGCAGACGGTTTGTCTCAATGTTGTTGAGAACCTCAGCCATTGTGGGAGGTGGCGGAATTTAATGATCAGCATTGTTGTTTCCTTGACGGCCAACAGAACCACGAATACCAGTCGGCATCCTAAGGAGAAAACAGAAACCATGAGAATGGATTCACCAAAAAGGGTACAAGAAAGGATGGCAAAACCATATCAAAAGATCATGGTAGAGGTGAACATGTGGATGAAAACTATATCAATGCATTAAGTATGGAAGTAGAACAAGCATACGAAACGTATACGCTACAAACTTAGGTACAAACCATAACAATGGATTGCAAGCATGATAAGATACCAACAAGTCACGAATGAACAGAGTGCGGGATTAGAGGCATCCTTAGCAAAGTTGAAAAACAATGCTTCAGTTCCACAGATATATCTTGGAAACTCTGAGCCTTGCAACCAAGTACGGAGTACTTAGGGGAAAACAACCCAAACCCGAATATCCTAAAAATTTGAAATGATAGACGAGAAGTGAAAACTATGCAAAGCAAACGAGGTAAGATAACTCAGCAATAGAACAACCTTGGATAAGGAGTAAAAAGAGTCCTATTCAGAGTTTTGCAAATAGTTTTTAGCTTTCAAATAGTTTTCTCAACCTCTAGACTCAACATCGACCAGCTAGAAGGGTTTCCTACAGGCAGTCCTGCTCAGATACCAAAATCTTTCACGATCCGGGATCAGGGCTAGACAAATACCAGATCCTCATCTTATATAAGCCTAACCTATATTCCGAAATGCGCAGGGAAAGATCGGTAACATTACAGAACATACAAACCGTACATTAATAAGGTAAACTCTTAAGAGAGTTACAAACTAGTCATACAAGCCAGGGGTCACAGACCCATAATTACTTCAAACAACGGATGCAAACAAGTTGTTCCAAACAACAAACTTAGCAAAGGGCCTAAGAGTCCATAACAGAAGTAGCGACCCTTCCATAGATCCTAGGCTGCTGCTCGGGAACCCCAACTACTCATCGACTTTGATGTAGAAACCACCTTCAGTTGGAGTAGCATCATATATAGAAAACATCAACGAAGCAAGGCTGAGTACAAGGTGTGCTCCCCAAGACTTATGGCTAGTGGAGTTATTTCGCCTAAAGCCATCCTTTGTTTTCAAAACAAGAGGGAGAAGAGACTTGTCTAGTCAGATCATTTTCAAATGGGGATAAGAAGACTTCAACTATAGCTCTTAAAATCATCTTTGATATCCACCAAGTATCATCATCAACTGAACCTCTCTTCCCGCACTACCCCCTCAACAACCCCGAGGAAGTATTCCGGATCTCAATTTAGTTGACAAGATTTAACATTCGGTTATAGTTCTCTAGGATCACATAATCCATTCCCAAGTCGTCGTTAACCGTGGACACGACTTTTTGAAAAAATTAATAACCCTACAGGGGTGCACAACTTTACCCACACGTACCAACCGATTCTTAATGCCTAAATTTTAGCCCTCTTCCTTGGAAGGCCGACAGAGAGTGGTTGACCACGACCTTTACCTTGCTTTCGCCGAGACCATGAGTCACGGACTAGGGATATGCCGCCATAACGGGTCAAGTACTGAAGTCGGCCCTAATGATGTGTGTGGGGTTCAAGATTACGGATGCTGGGCATCTCTTGTTCCCGGCCACGCTTACCTACCTGTTATGAATGCACCTCCTTCACCTCCATTCAAGAACAACCAAGACGCGTATGTCGAATGGAAAGCCCAAACTATGTGACTCATGGAATCTACTAGGCAAGTTAGTGAGTCGAGGGGGTTTCCAGGCCCCCGTGTGTTTGTACGCTTATCTTGGTTTGATAGGCGAGAACATCAGGTCCTAAGGGTGGCAATTATGGGACTACAAAAACCACAACCCACGTGGCCTCCCATACAAGCCTTAGCATGTTTATCATTCATATCTGATCACATCACAACATCCTACCATACTAGATTCATTCACATCTCCGGTGCATCACATGAATGATCAGCATCAGACCACTAAGCATGGCTAAGATTGACTGAACTATGGCACTAGCGATGCTCATAAGCCAAACCCTAGTTATGCTAGGAGCGGTGGATCATGTAATATAGTTCACAAAGGAGAACATGCATCAGATAGGATTACTCTGTCTATTGATAAAATACTGTTGAACCGAATGCATATGAGGAGAATGAAATACTTTGTAATCATAGGATTCATATGTATGAGTGGGGCTTTGCTTGCCTTGTCTGTTGTTGGACTGATACTTCTCTTCGGTGGCGTTGACTTCAGCTTCGGGTTCGGTTCCTATTCGCGAGAACCAATCACCGGAAAAGAGAAAGCAGCACTCAACACATGGCATGTGCAATGCTCATACAATATGGATGATATGACAAGTTTAATAGTGTTGAATTGAACCCTAAAGCATGCTTGGTCACTTTAAAGGGGGTCCGAGATGTGCAAACCCTAAAACAAGGGGATCATCGGAATAACCTATGGGGTTCAATTGGTTCTTCTAATTAAACTTGCTATCAGAGTTGATTAACAATGTATGGTTATAGCTTAATTAGATTGGTTTCATTTTTCTTATCATTTTGATATATTATTTGTATTTTTTTGATGTAAAATGAATTAGTTATGAATTTCCCAAATTTTAATTCATTTTAAATCATTTTTGGAATATTTGAAATAATTGCCAAACTTGGGCCCACATGTCAGACTTTTAATCATTTCAGAAAATATTTACATAAAATAATAAAATCCTGACAGGTATGGCCCACCTGACATACATTTTCTATTTCAGAAATATATACAGAAAAAGTGGCGGCGCGGCGTTCCGGGGGTTGCCGGAGTGGCGGGAGCGATGATGGCCGACGGCAGCGGCTACAGGTGGTCGACGGGGAGGGGCTAGAGGGCGAGAGAGAGGAAACAGAGTGGTCTGCAAGGAACAGAGGCTCACCCTGAGCACGATGGAGGTGGTGGCGAGGCGAGGCGAGCATGGGAGACGCCGGAATCGAAGAAGAACGCGGCGGCCGGAGCTCGGAGAGGTTAGGTCGAGGGCGACGATTCAGAGCGCCCGCATCCGATTCCTTCGGGGAGAAGCACCAGGGAGACGAGGCGGAGATCAAGGCGGGTTCGACGGGGAACGGGGAGGCTTCAAACGGTGGTTGTGCGAAGCTCTGGCCGGACTAGGTTCGGCCATGGAGCGGGAGAACTAGGGAGGGGAGAAAGTGGCGGTTTAGGGTTAGTCGAGTAGATCTTGTAGATGCTCGTGGGCGGCGACACGAATCGCGGCGCCGGCGAGCATAACAACGCGGACGAGCGGAGGAGGAAGCCACACCGAGCTGCTTCTGTCTAGAGGAAGATGACAGGCGAAGGGGTACGGGCCTGGCTAGGCCATCTTGGGCCCCGGGTGGGCTGGCTGCTGGCGGCAGAAAGAGAGAGGGAGGTGGGCTCGGCCCAGTTAGAGTAGACAGATGTTTTTATTTCCAGAAATGTTTTTTATTTCTGATTTCCCTTTTGTATTTTTAATTCAAATCTGTTTTGAATAATTTCAAATTACAGAACCAAGGGGCCCTTGGTACTGATTGGGCTCCATGCATTTTGTGTTTCTTTCCAAATACTTTTTCAAAACCAGATGAATGTTTCAAATAGAGAGGGGAGTCAGGGTTTAGGGTTTTGTTGGTTATTTCTTGATTAAACCAAAGTGCAAGTGTTATGCATGCATGCAATGCTCAAACATATCCTTATTTATATTACATAAAATGGTGGTATGTTACACCCATGCCGGATAAAGGAAGGCTACGGTTGGAGTCACCGGCGTACCCGGAGCCTTGGAGGACTAGTATTAGACGGTGTAGGACTCTATAACCTGTCCGGCTAGGACTTTTCCCTATAACCCTAGGACCCGACGACTATATAAGTCGGGCCTATGGGAGCCTTTAGGGCACGATAACTTACAATCTCAGACAACCTCGCATAGCGAACCTATCTCTGTAACTCGGCGTATTGCCCTTATAGTGATTTATAGCAGGAGTAGGATTCCACCACCGTCGTGTGATCTGAACCTGGGTAAGCTGTGTTACCTCGTACCCGTCAACCGGCCGCCTTCCCCCATGTCCCTAAACACGCACTGTGAGGACCCCTCCATGGCGTACTCGTCGGCAATACCACGACACCTACCACTACGTCCTGGGGCGTCAGGCGTTCGCCAAATTCATGGCAGTGCCCCACTACGCGTACAACGCGATGAAGCTCCGCGGCCCGCTCTGCATCATCACTATCCGCGCCAACCCCGACATGGACACAGAATGCGAGCCCAAAGGAGCTGAACTCGCCGATGCCGTCCTAGCCGTAGAGGCGAACCACGCAGAGGAACTCGCCAAGTACATGAGCAGGGTCAACAATGATGACCCCACCATACTCAAGAATCCCAAATCGGAGGGTGGAGGTTCCACCGCATTCGAGGCGACGACGCACACTCGCAGCATCGAGATGGTCCCAGGCGACTCAAGCCAGACGGTGACGATCGGGACGGGCATGAGCCCAGCATAGGAAGGCGCGCTCATCGAGTTCCTACGTGAGAATCGCACCATCTTCGCATGGAAGCCATCCGACATGCCTAGTGTCCCGAGGGAACTCGCTGAGCATAAACTCAACGCCGACCCCAAAGTGCGACCCGTCAAACAGTCGTTGCGGCCCTTCAATGAAGTGCGCCGCCGAGCAATCGCCGAGGAGGTGCAGCGTCTACTCGCTGCCGGCTTCATTCGGCCAATCAAATACTCCAAGTTGCTGGCAAACCCAGTCCTGGTCGAGAAGAAAAATGGGACGTGGAGAATGTGTATCAACTACACAAACCTCAACAGCGCCTTCCCGAAGGAGCAATTCTTCCTCCCGGGGATCGACCAAATCATCGACTCAACTGCGGGTTCAGAGTCACTATGCTTCCTTGATGCCTACTCTGGTTACAACCATATCAAAATGGTAGTCCAGCACGAGGAGAAGATGGCGTTCATCACGCCATTCATAGCCTTCTGCTACACCGCCATGACCTTCGGCCTCAAGAACGTCGGGGCGACCTACCAGAGGTGCATGCAGGAGTGCCTTGCGAGCCAAATTGGCCGCAATATCCACGTCTACATCTCCGAAGTGGTAGTGAAATCCACTCGCCAGGGCGACCTACTGGATCAACACGATCTGGCAGAAACCTTCGCAAACCTGCGGAGGTATAAGATCAAGCTAAACCCAGGAAAGTGCACCTTCGGTGTACCTACTGGATAGTTTCTGGGGTACGTCGTCTCCAAGTGCGGGATCGAGGCGAACCCCACCAAGATCAACATGATCGCCCGGCTCGACAAACCCGATTGCCTACACGACGTCCAGAAGCTGGCTGGGAGAGTCGCGGCTCTTAGTCCCTTCATCCCCCGGTTGGGCGAGCAGGCGATGCCCCTCTATCGCCTAATGCGCAAGAACGCCACATTCCAGTGGGACAAGGAGGCAGACATGCGCTTCACGCTCTCAAGGAGGTGCTACTCGCGGCACCACTACTTGCTTCCCCCGTCGACAAGGAGCCCATGCTCGTCTATGTCGCAGCCTCCAAGCGAGTCGTCAGCACCGTCATGGTCGTCGAACGACCAGAGGAGGGCAAGGAGAGCCTGGTGCAGCGACCTGTATACTACATCAGCAAAATCCTCACTGAGTCGCGCCAGCGCTACCCGCAGTACCAAAAATTGGTATATGCGGTCTTCAGATCCCGGCGGCGACTACCGCACTACTTCTAGGAGCACCCAATAATGGTCGTCTCCTCAGCACTGTTGCAGGACATCATTCGCAACCGTGAGGCGACCGGGCGAGTCGCCAAGTGGGCCGTCGAGATTGGCGTCCACAACATAAGGTACGAGCCGCGCAAGTCAATCAAGTTGCAGGCTCTCGTAGATTTTCTAGCCGACTAGTAGGAGGCCCAGCAGCCACAGAAACTCCCACACCTCCATTACTGGAGCCTACACTTCGACGGCTCCAAGAATGCAGATGGTGCAAGGGCAGGGATCATACTCACATCTCCAAAGTGCGACAAGTTACACTACGTCATGTACCTCGACTTCACCCCATGCACCAACAACATGTCCGAGTACGAGGCGCTACTCCACGGCATGCGAGCAGCCAATGAGATGAACATCAATCGTCTGCACTGCTACGGCGACTCCGACCTCGTCACCGGGCAAGTCGCCGACACCTGCGATGCAGTATCCCCCACCATGGCGGCATACCGCCAAGAAGTGGACTAGCTGGGAGGCCACTTCGCGGGCTACTCCGTCGAGTGGATCAACAGGCGGAAGAACGAGGAGGCCGACGCACTCTCTCGCATTGGCTCAGCTCGACTCACACCGCGCGCCGGTGTCTTCCTCGACACCATCACCAAACCTTCCGTCTCTCCCCTGAGGGAGATCGACATCGGAATTCCGCTGCAACCAGAAGTAGCCCTAGTCGCAATGATCGACGAGCCAAGCGATTGGACGGCGCCATATGTCGCCTACCTGGAGGGAGGAACCCTACCCGCTGACGATACGGAGCCCCGGATGATGGCACGCCACTACTAATCCTTCGTCATCATCAACGGCGAGCTCCACAAGCGCAGCGTGACCGGCATGTTCCAACGCTGCGTCCAACCCGCAGAAGGACACAAGATCCTCCAGGACATCCACGCTGGCGATTGCGGCCACCATGCTGGCACCCGCTTCCTAGTCGCCAAGGCCATGCGACATGGCTTCTACTAGCTCACCGCACACGCCGACGCGGTCGACATTGTCCAACGCTGTGTCGGGTGCCAGAAGTACGCCAGTCAGACTCATGTACCGAGCTTGGCACTCAAGACCATCCCCATCACCTGGCCATTCGCCGTATGGGGCATGGACATGGTAGGCCCCTTTAAGAAGGCCCCCTCTGGCTTCACCCACCTCCTAGTCGCGGTCGACAAATTCACAAAGTGGGTGGAGGCCAAGCCATTATGCAAGTGCGACGGGAAGACAACCACAAAGTTCCTATGCGAGCTCATCTATTGCTACGGGTTCCCGAACAGCATCATCACGGACAACGGCACCAATTTCGCCAAAGGAGCCATACCCGAATTCTGCGAGGAGCACAGCATACGACTCAACATTGCCTCAGTCGCCCACCTGGAGTCTAACGGCCAGGCGGAATGCGTCAACCAGAGCATCCTCCACGGCCTGAAGCCGCGACTTCAAGTCCCACTCGAGCGAACTCCTGGATGGTGGATCGAAGAGCTCCCACCATCATCTACGGCATTCGCACCTCCTTCAACAGGTCAATAGGATTCACCCCCTTCTTCATGGTGTACGGTGTCGAGGCCGTCATGCCAACCGACCTCTAGCACGACTCGCCTCGGGTGGTCAACTACGCGGAGACTAACAATCAGCTTGCACGCCAAGACGGAGTCGACCAGCTCGATGAAGCGGGCGACATAGCTTGCTCCCACACCGCCATCTACCAGCAAGGGCTTCGCCGCTACCACAGCCGACGAGTACGGACCCCCACCTTCCAGGAAGGAGACCTGGTACTGCGTCTGATCCAGGACAAGAAAGGCATGCACAAGCTCTCTCCCTCGTGGGACAGACCATTCGCCATCGGGCACGTCCTGGGCAACGACTCCTACTACCTCACCGACGTCCGTGGCGACGGAAAGCTCGATGTCAAGAGGCCATGGAATGTAAATCTCCTACGAAAGTTCTACACCTAGAACTCTAGACATGTACCTCCTACCCGCTATTAAATAAAGAAGATCGATTCTAAAAACATGTGTCCACTCTCCGTATTTTGTGCCCCTCGCACTCATAATAATAGCGCTATGCTACTCACAGAAGTCAACCCTTGGTGAAGCAAAAAAAGCCAACCCGGAGCCCCATCAGAGTCGCCTCGCCCGACTGGCTTTCCGATCCAAGTGAACTGCATTCGCTTCCCACATTGACCCATTCCTCCACATCCTTGGCGTAGCGACTCGAACGGCAAAGTACCATGCTCGGGGACTGACGCTAGTCAAAACAGGAGCGGGCAGGGAAAAACGCCAAGTATGGGAGGGCGTCCTGGACTCGCCACACAACTGGTCCCACGGATCAGGTGGGGTGACGCTCTTAACACAAAGCGCCCCGTCCTCACCTACCTCGGGCATGCGACTAGAACCGCCAAGTACCACGCTCAGGGACTTGGCCACCCGACCCTGTTCGCGCCTAGGAAAATGGCTAAGTACAGAGCACCCCTTAGAGTCGACATGTGACTGGCTTTCCGAGCCATGGCGAGTCGACCTTAACTTACTAACAGTTCAAACAACACATAAAAACGAGGTTAACCCCATAAAAGGGCGGACGCACTTGGGGACTCGCACGACCAAGAACCAAATAGAAAAACATTGAAAAAAGAATCCCTGCATTCCTTCAAAGCAGCAAAATTTGTCCGCTTAAAAGGGTATTTACATACTTATCCTAACTAATGTCGATCGGCAAACTATTATACTCCGCAAGCTTCGATGATGAGGCGCCACCGCCCTTGCGACAGCGGATAAAAGGAATCCACGGGTTCGACGGGTACGTTGTGAGCTCACCCGCCATGGCCGCACGAAACGGCTGCTCCACCTTGAAGTCGCGGTGCGCCGGTTTGGGGTCGTTCGGGGCAACGACCGTCTCCTGGTAAGGAATGAGGTCGCCCATCGCCCACACCCGATCGGCATACACCGTAGCCCGCTCGGTTAGCTTCAGCACTTCTCCGATTTTGAGTGTGCCCGTCGATGAAGGGTACCCGCTCGTGATGTCGTCAAGGTCGAAGTCGTCAGGAAAGTGCGTGAGCCCAAGGCGCGAGCCCAAACCGCACCACGATGAAAGGTCGACCGCTCCATGAATTCTACAACAGTCGGGGCCTTCTCCAGGTAGTGCCAGACCTCGACGAGGTCGCTAGGAATCACCTCCGTGGGCGAGATCTCCTGCAAATACGCCCGGATGTAGGTCACTGACAACGCGGCAGAATTAACCAGAGTGGTGACGCATTGCCGCGCGTGGTACGACTGCGCTTCTTCGGCATTATCAGTAATCAGGCCTGCAACACACAAGAAAATAATAAGGGAGGCTCCAGCAAGATAACGCGACCCACACGCTCGGGGACTCGCCAAAGAAAAACTCACCAATCAACTTGCGGCAGCGCTCCGGGATGAAATCCTAAAGACATGAGAGGTCATCCTGCAGCCCGGCGACAAGCGCGTCTACCATCTTCCACTCCTAAGCAGCAGAAGCAACGGCCGCCTTGGCCCGCCCATCCTCCGAGGTCGCATCCGCCTTTGCCTCCTTGAGCTTTCACTCCAGGTCGGCGATTTGCTTCTCCACGGTGCTCAAGGAAGACTGTGCAGCCGTCAGTTCACTCATCGGAACCAGGCCCTGATGAGCCTTCTCCATCACGGCTACACTATCCTCTGCTTCAACAACACCATGATGATGAGAAGAACAAGGTTTACGACCAGCATAAAGCATGACAGTCACTAACCCGCAGTCGCTCCAAGCTGCTCGTTCGTGTCCCGAACAACGAGGAGCTCCTTCTCCACACGCTCCTTGGCGGCAAGCCGCTCCGCCGACTCACGCTGCAGACCCTGCGCATCCATGGAAGCGTTAGCAACGAAAATCCAAAGTGCCTAGCCGCTAAAATTCAGCGACTAGCCACTCGGGGACTGAGCAACGAAAATCCTAAGTTCGTAGCTGCTGAGATTCAGCGACTAGCCACTTGGGGACTTGGCAGCGAAAAAATCCTAAGTGCCTAGCCACTGAAATTCAGAGACTAGCCACTCGGGGACTGGGCAACGAAAATCCTAAGTGCCTAGCCGCTGAAATTCAGCGACCAGCCACTTGGGCGCTCGACTCAAAAAACAATAAGAAGCTGACCACTGAAATTCAGTGGCCCGATCCTCGGGGACTGCACAGACCTGGATGGCGGCGCCTAGCATGTCTGAAGCTACGTTGCATCCATCGATTGGAGCATGAATGGAGTACGTCCGCGACGCTGCTCGACTTCAGTGCCGGTGGCCTCGGGCAATTGGTTTGATGGCACTGACGCACTCGCCGCGGAGGCCCTCGCTACAAATCGAAGGAACATCGCCACCGTGGCTCCCACACCACTCGAAGGCAGGCATGTCGCCCCAACCGAGGCCATAGGCTCCGCCCGCTACAACTCTGTGTCCACCGTAGCCCTCAGGGCTGCGTCCACTGCAATTGGAGCCTCGCTCGGGGCGACCGCTGGCTCGTCCGAAATTATGACGACCTCGTCACCCTTTGCTTCCATTGCTCCTTCAGTAGGCGCCTCGACCTTGTCTCCCTTCCTCTTCTTCGAAGGGTCGACTGGTGCCTCCACGGTACCCGATGGAACCTTAGCCACTGAAGGGTGACCTATCTTCTTCAGTCTAGTTCTGCAGAACAACTCCGTTCATAAACTCGCCAGTCGGACAGAAATCAAGCATACAAATGAAAGGATTAACAAACACTCACTTGGCGACTGGGATAAAACGTAGGCCAGTACGAATGCTGGCCGGCTTCTCCAACTCCGGCCCTAGTTTGCGATTGAGGCCCGTGTCGAACACACCCTGCGCCCAAGACACCGACGGATTCTTTGAGGAGGAGGCCGGGGCAGGAGGTTCAGTGGCGATCGCCGTGGGAGATCCTCTCGGCGGCGAGATTCCTGCAGCTGGAGCAGCCACGAGCCCGGTGATTGGGACGAAGGCGGCGGCAGCGATGCCAACGGCATCTCGCCTTTCGCAACGGCTGTGCCGGCCGCCGCGGTTGCATGCGTCGGTGCATCAGCTTTAGCTTCCTCGGCTACGCTGGTAGCATCGGAGCTACTCGCAGACCGCGGGGGTGATACTGGCTTAGCCGGCTTCTTCTTCTTCTTCTTCTTTGGTGGCGGTGGTTTGTTCTTTGACGCCGTAGCTTCGCGCCACGAGGTGTATTTGGGGAGTTCATCCTCATCTTTGTCGTGAGCCTTGAGGCTCTTGCTGGCCTCGAGCTTGCGCTGATGCTCCTGCGAGTTCTAAGAACCGTGGATGCGGCGACCTCCACGGCCTCCTCACCACCGTCGTCATCATCATCATCATCGCTGCCCCCATCACTCCTGACATCGCCCTTGTCTGGCGAAGACTCGCTTTCATACTCGCTGGACGAGTTCGAATTCTCGTCGTCTGCGGGTGGAAGCCAACCTTCCACCACCTGGAACAACTACGACAACAAAATGAAATTAGCACGACCACGAATGCAAAACTTCAACTGCGAAGTGCACAAAGGGTAAAAGGGCTCACCGTTGGAGCTTGGCGTTTCGCGGTGTAAGGGGAAACACCGGCCTTCGCGTCGAGGTACTCTGCCTCGGATATCTTCTTCAAGGCCAAGGTGTAGTCCTGGATCCTCCACTCGGCGTGATAGGACTTCGTCGGGTTGTCCTTGCCGGTGTATTCATACATATAGTGGGCGCGACTGGCCAAAGACACTAGCCTCCGCCCAAACCAGCAATTTTACAAATTGATTGTCTGGAGGCCATTCTTCTTCAGGTTGCGGATCGTCTACAACATCTCGTCGACGACCATCCGCTGGTCCAACGGGATATTGGTGACTTGGAGCCGACGTGGCTCGGGCCGGTCGGCGGAGTACATCGGAATCGCCACCTAGTCGGCTGAGGGCGACTCGGTCACGTAGAACCAACTCTTCTTCCATTCGTTTGCCGCCTTCTTCGGTAGCATCAGATGGAAGAAGGACTCCTTCGACTTCAGCTAAAAGGTTAGGCCGCCCGCGGCCAACATCGGGCCGCCTGCTTCTTCGCGGCCGATCCTCCCGTGGAACAGTTCTTGCCATAGGGGGAAATATGGTCGGCAACCCAGGTAGCACTCGCAAAACTCCACGAAGACGGCGAGTTGCTCGATGCTATGCGGCCCTAGGTCCGATGGTTGGATGTCGTAATAGGCACAAAAGTGGTGGAAGATGAGGGAAGTGGGGAATCCGAGACCCCGCTCCAGATGGCTTGGGAAGTAGATGAACTCCCCCTCGCACAGATCTGGAATCACCTCTCCAGCCGCAGGGATGCTCCATCTCCCGGGGCGGAGGATCCCTGCCTCTTCGAACAACTTCAACAGCACCTTCGTGCACTTGGATCTGCCCCATGGTTCCGCTGGAGGCGCCATCGATTGAGGGATCTAGGGGCTATGAACTGCTCTGGGTCGCAGCGCGGAATGGAGGATTGGGAATGCACGAGATCGGAGGAAGTGTGGGAATGTTCTTCCCTCGCCCGTCACTCTCCTTATATAGCGGTTGCTACCCTCCATCTTCGGGGAGCCGTTACCACATGGTAATTACACTGATATTACCATTGGATTACCCAACGGCTACTTTGACCAGCGCTGACGGTCCAACTTCATCCACTTGACTCGTTGTTTTCAACGACTTGATGATTCCCCAACCTGATCACTATGAGAGTGACTCAACTATTCGCCGACCTATTCGCCCAGCTGCGATTCGACTAGTCGCTGTTATTGCGACTAAAATGACTAGTTCTTTCTTTAATTCAGGAGTCTACCACCGATTCGACTGGGTGTCCCAATTGGACCCGCATACTCCGACTGCCAACGAACACCTGCAACGAATCAACAAAGGCCTCAGGGACTACTGATGGGGATATGCCGACCGGGGTATACCCAGCAGGACGTTTCCTACTGGCCCAAGCTGCCAGCGAGTGGGCCTGCACGACGGCGACTGGATCGAGACTTGGCAAGGACCCAGGCGACTAGAAGATGGAGGCCCAGAAGCGTATCTAGGCCATTCGGATTAGGTCAAGAACCCTCTGGATCCAAAACTAATTCGGTTGTAGATCTGTAAACTCTAGCGAGGTGAGCCTATATAAATCTCCCATAGGGTACGCATAGAGGACATGTTCCATCATACACCCCAGCGACTCGCCGCCCAGTCGTCGAGCTAGCCCTTGTACTCTCTCCATAATACAATCTAGTAGGAGTAGGTCTTTACCCTCCGGGGGGCGAACCTGGGTAAATCCTTGTGTCTCCGCCCTCATCTCGCACCGCAGATGGCTGGCCACCCTTGCCCTTCGTTCTACTACTCGCTGCCGATTGCAGCATCTGTTGTGGCCATACCCACGACACTTTATATACGGAGCTTCCAAGGTGGAATTTTGCAGAACCGTGTAGTGTTCTTAGTGAAATAATGTCCGTCCCTACATATTATAGATTTCCTTCCTAGTGTGCCTTTTCCACTCAGTCTCCCCTCATGCCGTGATTTAGGAACACCAATCAACTTAATGTCAGGAATAAAGTCAACATAAAACTCAATGACCTCCTCTATTCCATAGCCCTTCGAAATGCTTCCTTCTGGCCTAGCACGGTGATGAAAATATTTCTTCAAAGGGGAACATATTGTGTAGAAATATAGGACCCAAAATGGTAATCTCATCAACTAGGTGTACCAGCAGATGCGTCATAATATTGAAGAAGGATGGTGGGAACACCAGCTCCAAACAAACGGGACACTAGACCACATCATTTTGTAACCTCGGTAGAATTTATGGATCGACTACTTTCTAAGAAATAGCATCGAGGAATGTACATAGCTTCACAATGGGAAGTTGAACATTTTTTCCGGTAGAATCCCCCTCAATGCAACCGGAAAGCAATTGCGTCATAAGAACATGACAGTCATGGGACTTTAGGTTCTGGAATTTTTTCTCGGCCATATTTATTATTTCATTTATATTCGACGAGAAGCCAGACGGGACATTCATACTACTTAGGACTTCAAAAAAAATCCGTCTCTTCTTTGGTAAGAGCATATCTGGCAGCACTTAGACGTCCTTTATTTGTATTTATTGGATGCATGTCGTCTCCGTCTTTCATACTTTGCTTGTCCTGCCGTGCTTCTGGTGTATCTTTTATCTTTTATCTTCTGCCGTGCTTCCGCCTAGTGGGTTCACGCAAAGATTCTTCGTCACGTGCATCACATCGATTGCAGAGCTGTGACACCCCCGGGATTAAGGCTAGACAAATCCCACACCATCGTCTGAACATAAGCCTAACCTAATCTCGAAAGCGTATAGAGAGAAAATTGGTAACACAACAGTGACCCTACGACACAAAAATTATTACAACGAACTCATAACTGAGCAGAGAACCAAAAATATTACAAGCAGAGGTCACTGACCACAAACATCAGACAACGGAAGGGAAATTATGCTATTAAGTATAGCAAACTTAACAAATGGCCTAAGAGGCCTGAAGCATAACGACGACGTCCAATCCATAGATCCCAGACTGTTGGCTGGGAACTCCAAACTACTCGTCAATGTCGATGCGGTAAAGAACTCATCTTCTTATGGTAACACTTACTCTCCTGCAAAAGTATCAACAAAGAAAGGGTGAGTACAGGGTGTACTCCGTAAGACTTATGGCTGGTGGAGTTCTTTTGCATACATCCATATCTTTTTTGTAAGACAAGAGGGAGAAGAATCTCGACTAATCAGAGTATTTTAAAAGGGTATAATAGAATGGTATCTCTAGCTTTGATCATCTTTTGATATCCACCAAATCTTCATCAGCTGAACCTATCCAGGATCACCCCTTCGATCACTAAGGAAGCATCTTTAAGCACACATTATTTAACTTTCAAAGTTTTACGATTAGGTTAAACTTCTCTATGATCTTCACGTCTGTTCCCAAGTCGTCCATAACCGCGGACGTGGCTTTTCGAAAAGATTAATAACCCTTCAGGGGTGTACAACTTTACCCACACGTACTAACCTTCTCTTAATGCCAGTACATTAGCCCTCTTCCTTGGAAGGCCGGCAGAGGGTGGTTAGACACGACCTTTACCTTGCTTTCGCCGAGACCATGAGTCACGCACTAGGGAGATACCGCCGTAATGGGTCGAGTCCCGAAGCCGGTCCCTAATGATGTGTGCGGGGTTCAAGATTACGGATGCCGGGCATCTCTTGTTCCCGACCACGCTTACCTACCTACTATGAATGCACCTCCTTCACCTCCATTCAAGAACAACCAAGATGCCTATGTCGAATGGAAATCCCAAACTATGTGACTCATGGAATCTACTCGGCAAGTTAGTTGGTCAAGGGAGTTTCCAGGCCCTCGTGTGGCTGTATGCTCGTCTTGGGTCAAGAGGCAAGAACATGTGGCAAGTATGGGACTACAAAAACCACAACCCATGTGGCCTCCCATACAAACCTTAGCATGTTTTGTATCCATCTCTGATCATATCATGTCATCCAGTCATACTAGGTTCATTCGCAGTTCTGATTCACCAACCGAATGGATCAGTGGTAACATCTAAGCATGGCTAGGCACAACAAGTGTAACAGCTCTAGCAACGCTTCACAAGCCAAATCCTAGTTTATGCTAGGAGTAGTGGATCAGGAAATATAGGATACAAAAGAAACATGCATCAGATAGGATTACTCTATCTATTGATAAAATACTTTAGAATCGTATGCACATAGCAAGAATTGAAATGCTTGAAAACATAGGATTATATCATGTGTGTGGCTTCGCTTGCCTTTGCCAGTTGATATTCAGAAAGCAGAGTTCCTGAGACCTGGTACTTGACTTGGTTACAATTGGTCAAGTATTGGTCTTCCAGCTTCGACGGTGTTAATCTCGATCTTTAGTCTTGGACTCAGTCTCAATTCAGATATCGTATTCTACCGGAGAAGAACCAAACACCGAAAAGAAAGGGAAATAATCAACACATGGCATCGATGCAATGCTCAAGCAAGGATGATGATATGAAAAGTTCAAAGTTATTGAAATTGAAACCCTAAACATGCTTGGTCATTTTAAACGGAGTCCGAGAGGTCAAAACCCTAGAACAGGGGAATCCTCGGAATCACCTACGGAGTTCAATTGGTTATTCTAATTAAACTTGTATTTGAAGTTATTAAACAATTCATGATTATAGCTTAGTTAGATAGTTCTCATTTTTTTGAACATTTTGATATATTATTTGTATTTTTCTGATTTAAAATGAATTAGTTATGAATTTCTTCATTTTTAAATAATTTTTAGAATATTATGAAATAATTTTACATTTTGAAATTACTTTAACATTTTTATTAAACAAAAAACATTTCTGATAATATTTATATTACTTACAGGGTGGACCCACCTGTCATATATTTGTTATTTACTGAAATGATTTATGGAAAACATTTAAAATAAAAGAAAACTGGGAAATGACCTCATGCTGATGTCATGCTGACATCAGCAATGTAGGATCTCTTAGGATGGGGTCGGGCTCGGCGATAGGGGATGCGCGGGGCTGCGAGGAGTAACACGCTGGAAAGAGGGGATCACAGCGAGTAGTTTAGGGGTGGAGCCGCCATGTATTGGTCACCGGAGAGGCAACCACGGTGAGCTTGTGCGGCGGCGAGGGGAGGTGCACGGTGCTATGGTGAACCAGAGAGGGAGAGGCGAATCTAAGATGTCCATGAGGACCACAGGCTCACCAGCAAGCTAGCAGAGTAGTCGCGGAGGAGAGGCGAGGTCCGGAGGGACGACAGGAATGACGGCGAGCCCCATCGGTGACGGATAGGACGATGTCGTGGACCTCGACACAAAGCACCCCGGCTCGATTCCTTTAGGGAGTGGCATCAGCGCATCGAGGTGGAGCCGGTGGCAGTCACAGATCGTCCTGGATGGCCGGAGACGGCGGGGACAACGGCGAGGTCTGGCTAGGGTTTTGGGCAGAGAGGGGATTCTGCGAGAGAGCGAGAGAGAATGATACTAGTATGGGGAGAGAGAGCACAACACGATCTTATCCTTGCATCCAGGGGCAGCAACGAGCATCGCGACGCGAGGAGATCGACGGCGCGCGCGCTGCCAGGCAGCTGCTTCGTCGGCAGGAGGAAGACGACGAACAGGGGAGGCCGAAGCGGTACCGGGCCTGGGATGGGCTGTGCTGGGCTTCTGCGGGATGCACGCGAGCAACAGGTAGCACAGGGGATGGTTTGGTACGGCCTGGTTGCTGCTCTGACTCTATTTTTTTATTTAGAACACTTTCCTTTTCTGTTTTTGTTTTTCTATTTGTATATTCAAATTCAAATCTGTTTTGAATAATTTCAAATTACCAGAACTTTTGTAAATATTTAAAATACCATGGAGACCATTTATAACCATTTGGGTTCCAAATAATTTTGTAGTTTTCGAATATAGCAAAACCCTTTTGAATACATTTCAAATAGAGAGGGAAACTATTAGGGTTTAAGGTTTTTATTTGATCTAGTTTTCTTGCATGCATTTCAGATGATGATGATGCTCATGAAGGAACAAACAAATCCTAGTTAGGATTTAATAAAACTAGGGTTGTTACAAGAGCGGACCTCTAGAACTTTCCAATAGGGTAGCTCCCAATATATAGATTTATTCTTCCACATGGGCACATGTCCGTCAACGTCATTTGGAACAGATTGACCGCTAGGGCCCTTTCCAAAGATTACTTCTAGATCCTTGACCATACCAAATAAATCATCACCAGTACGGCAGATACGCTTCTTCCAGTGATTTTCCTAACCATTGAAATGCTTGCCTTTCTTTCTAACGGGATGCCTGGCCAAAAGATATCGACGATTCCCTAGGTACACATTATTCCTACCTTTATCCAAATATATACTTTCACTATCATCTAAACAATGCGTGCATGCATTGTATCCCTTGTTTGACTGTCCTGAAAGGTTAATAAGAGCAGGCCAATCATGGATGGTTACGAACAACTAATGGTCTTAGATACACATCAATCTCATTGTCGGGTTGCTTCGGCCCTTGGATGAGAACTGGCATTATAATGAACTTCTGCTTCATGCTAAACCAAGGAGGCAGGTTATATATACATAGAGTTACAGGACAAGTGTTATGGCTGAAGCTCTACTCTCCAAAAGGATTCATGCAATCTGTACTTAGACCAAACCTTAAGTTCCTCGCGTCATATGCAAAGTTCGGGTACTCTCTATCGAGTTTTCTCCATTGCGACCCATAAGCGGGGTGTCCCAACATCGAGTCTTTCCCGCGCTCTTCTTTGTACCCTCTAAACAAATTTTTCAATCGTGGTATTATAGGAGGATACCATATCACCTTTGCAGGAACCCTCTTCCTGGGGCGCTGCTCGCCCTCAACATCACCAGGGTCATCTCGTCTGATCTTATAACGCAATGCGCCACATACCAGGCATGCATCTAAATTCTCGTACTCCCCACCGCGATATATTATGCAGTCATTAATGCATGCATGTATCTTCTGCACATCTAGTCCTAGAGGACACACGACCTTCTTTGCCTTGTATGTACTGACAGGCAATTCGTTATCCTTTGGAAGCTTCTTCTTCCAAATTTTCAGTAGCTTCTCAAATCCCTTGTCAGATAAACCATTCCCTGCTTTCCATTGTAGTAATTCCAGTGTGGTACCGAGCTTTATGTTGCTATCTTCGCAATTTGGGTATAACAATTTTTTGTGATCCTCTAACATGCGCTCCAACTTCTTCGTCTCGTTTCCATTTTCACATTCGCTCCATGCATGAAGAATGGCCTGACGAAGATCATCAGCAGTCTCATCTAATGCCCGTTCTTCACCTTCTTCTTGTTCATTGTCTTCTAGTGCAGTACCACCGTATTTAGGAAACATTGGATAGTTGTCTTCCAGCATAACACCGCTTTCTCCATGCATTGTCCAACAAATATAGCCGGACATGAAACCTGATTGAATAAGGTGGATGTGAATGGTTTTGGATGAAGATTAGTCCTTCTCATTTCGACAGACAAGACACGGACAACACATAAAACCATTCCGCTTGTTTGCCTCAGCCAAATCGAGGAAAGAATGCACGCCTTTAATGATCGCGTCATACATCGGGGAGCGTCGTACATCCATTCTCGGCTCATCTGCAGTATAACTAAAATTTTCTATCATATAAAAAGTTTGGATCATTTTTACTAAAGTTACTTTTACAAATCTAAAATTTTACATGTACTAATTTTTGAATTGGATAAAACTGTTAATATAAAAATGTTGATATTTAATTATTTCTCTAGAAGTGAAAACCTTATTCAATTCTGAGATCTGAAACTCTTAAAATGCACATCTCAACTTTTAGTAACTTTTTGTATAATCAAACTATGCTTAAAATTACACATCTAAAATTGCCTCTACACTTCTAAGCATGAAATCCCTCTCTACTTCTAGAGCATTGAGCTAAACTATAACAATAAGAGATGAAAGATTGAATTTGCTAACCATTTTAGAAGCTTGGATTGATAGATGATGCCACCAAATCTTGACAAAGCTTGGATTGAAAGTTGCCACCAAATTGGAAAAAAAATGAGGATGAACTTGAGATGTACCTTTGAGGAAATTAGGCAGCGAGTAGTAGAACGAAGGGCAAGGGCGGCCAGCCATATGCGGTCCGAGATGAGGGTGGAGACACAAGGTTTTACCTAGGTTCGGCCCCCAGAGGGTAAAGACCTACTCCTGCTAGATTGTATTATGGAGAGAGTACAAGGGCGAGCTCGATGGCTAGGCGGCGAGTCGCTGGTGTGTATGATGGCACGTCCCTCTATGCATACCATAGGGAGGTTTATATAGGCTCACCTCGCTAGGGTTTACAGATCTACAACCTAATTAGTTAAGGATTCGGAGGGTTCTTGACCTAATCCGACTGGGCCTAGCTACGCTTCTAGGCCTCCAGCTTCCAGTCGCCTTGGTCCTTGCCAAGTCTCGATCCAGTCGCCGTCCTGCAGGCCCACTCGCTGGCAGCTTGGGCCAGTAGGAAACGTCCTACTGGGTATACCCTGGTCGGCATATCCCCACCAGTAGTCCCCGAGGCCGTCGTTTATTCGTCGCAGGTGTTCGTTGGCAGTTAGAGTATGCGGGTCCAATTCGGACGCCCAGTCGAATCTGCGATGGACTCCCTAAATAAAAGAAGGAACTAGTCATTTTAGTCGCAATAACATTGACTAGTCGAATCGCAGCTTGACGAATGGGTCAGCGAGTAGTCGAGTCACCGTTATGGTGATCTGGTCGGCGAATCATCAAGTCGCTGGAAACAGTGAGTCAAGTAGAAGAAGTTGGACAGCCAGCGCTGGTCAAACTAGCCGTTGGTAATCCAATGTTAATATCGGCGTAATTACCGCGTGGTAACGGCTCCCCGAAGATGGCGGGTAACAATTGCTATATAAGGAGAGTGATGGGTGAGGGACGAGCATTTCCCACACTTCCTCCGATCTCGCGCACTCCAAATCCTCCATTCCGCGCAGCGACCAGAGCGACCCAGAGCGACTCATAGCCCCAGATCCTCCAATCGATGGCGCCTCCGCCGGAACCATGGGGCAGATCCAAGTGCACGAAGGTGTTGTTGAAGTCATTCGAGGAGGATGGGATCCTCCATGCAGGGAGATGGCGCATCCCCGTGGCTGGAGAGGTGATCCCAGATTCGCACGAGGGAGAGTTCATCTGCTTCGCCAGCCACTTGGAACGGGGGCTCGGATTCCCCACTTCCCTCTTCTTCCGCCGCTTCGGCGCCTACGACGACATCCAACCGTCGGACCTAGGTCCGCACAGCATCGAGCAGCTTACCATCTTCCTGGCGTTTTGCGAGTGCTACCTAGGCTGCTGGTCGTATTTCCCTTTATGGCAAGATCTGTTTCATGGGCGGATCGGCCGTGAAGAGGCAGGAGGCCCGATGTTGTCCGCGGGCGGCCTGACCTTTCAGCTGAAGTCGAATGCGCCTTTTTTTGATTTGATGCTGCGGAAGAAGGCGCAAACGAATGGAAGAAGAGTTTGTTCTATGCGACCGAGTAGCCTCCGGCTGACGAGGTGGCGCTTCCAATGTACTCCGCCGACCGGCCTGAGCCGCGTCGGCTTCAGGTCACCAAGCTCCTGTTGGACCAACGGATGGTCATCGACGAGATGTTGCAGATGATCCGCAACTTGAAGAAGAAGGGCCTTCAAACCATCAAATTGTACAATTGCTGCTTTGGGCGGCGGCTAGTGCCTCTGGCCAGTCGCGCCCACTACATGTATGAGTATACGGGTAAGGATGACCCGACGAAGTCCTGCCGATCCGAGTGGAGGCTCAACGACTACACCTCGGCCTTGAATAAGATCACCGAGGCGGAGTATCTTGACACGAAGGCCGGTGTCGCACCTTACAGCGCGAAACGCCAAGCCCCAACGGTGAGTTCTTTTACTTCTTATGCACTCACAGTCGCAGTTTTGCATTCACGGTCGTGTTAATTTCGCTTTGTTGTTCAGTTGTTCCAGGTGGTGGAAGGTTGGCTTCCACCCGCAGATGACGATAACTCAAACTCGTCCGCCGAGGACGAGAGTGAGTCTTCACCCAACAAGGGCGATGCCAGAAGTGACGGGGGCGATGATGATGATGATGACGATGAAGATAGTGGGGACGAAGCAGTGGAGGTCGCCACACCCACGGTTCATAAGACCCGTGCAGCATCAACGCGAGCTCGATGCCAGCAAGATCCTCGAGGCCCACGACGAAGACGATGACGAGCTCCCCGAGCACACCTTGCAACGCAAGGCTACGCCCTCGAAGAAGAAACCACCGCCACCGATGAAGAAGCCGGTTAAACCGGTGTCACCACCTTGTCCCACGAGTAGCTTTGATGCTACCAGCGCGGCCGAGGAAGCTAGGGACGACGCACCGGCGCCTGCGACCATGGCGGCTGGCGCGGCCATTGGGGAAGATGAGATGTCGTTGGCGTCGCTGCCGCCGCCTTTCGTATCAATCGCCGGGCTCACGGCCGCTTCAGCCTTGGGGACCTCGCCACCGAGGGGATCTCCCCCGGAAATCGCCACTAATGCCCTTGCCACGGCCTTGTCATCGAAGAAGCTGACAGTGTCTTGGGAACAGTGTGTGTTCGAGACGAGCCTCAGTCAGAAACTGGGTCGGAGTTGGAGAAGCCGGCTAGTATTCGTATTGGCCTACGTTTTATTCCGGTCGCCAAGTGAGTATTTCTGATCCTTCCGTTTGTCCACTCGATTCATGTCCGATTGGCGAGTTTACTAACGACATTGTTCTGCAGGACTGAAGTGAAGAAGATAGGTCACCCTTCGGTGGCCAAGGTTCCATTGGGTGCCGTGGAGGCACTAGTCGACCCTTCGAAGAAGAGGAAGGGCGACGAGGTCGAGGCGCCTGCTGAAGGCGCAAATAAAGCAAAGGGCATCGAGGTCGTCACGATTTCGGAAGAGCCGGTAGTCACCCCGCCTCACGCTCCAATTGCAGTGGGCACAGCTCCGAGGGCCACGGTGGACACGGAGTCACAGCGGGCAGAGCCTGTGGCCTCGGTTGGGGCGACAGGCCCACCCTCGAGTGGTGCGGGAGCCACGGTGGCGATGTTCCCTCGCTTTGTAGCGAGGGCCTCTACGGCGAGTGCATCGGTGTTGTCAAGCCAGTTGCCCGAGGTCGTCGATACGGAAGTAGAATAGCGTCGCGGGCGTACTCCCTTCGTTCTCCCATCGGTAATTGCAATGGAGCTTCACGGCATGCTAAGAGCCGCCATCCAGGTATGCCCAGTCCCCGAGGATCGGGCCACTGATTTCAGTGGTCGGATTCTTATTGATTTTTTGTTGTCCAGTCCCGGAGTGGCTAGTCGCTGAATTTCAGCGGCTAGGCACTTAGGATTATTTTGCTGTCCAGTCCCTGAGTGGCTAGTCGCTTAATTTCAGCGGCTAGACACATAGGATTTTTTTGCTGTCTAGTGCCCGAGTGGCTGGTCGCTGAATTTCAGCGGCTAGGCACTTAGTATTTTCATTGCTAATGCTTCCATGATGGCGCAGGGCCTGTAGCGCGAGTCGGCGGAGCAGCTTGCCGGCAGGGAGCATGTGGCGAGGAAGCTCCTCGTTGTTCGGGAAATGAACGAGCAGCTTCGAGCAACTGCGGGTGAGTGGCCATCGTGCTTGATGCTCATTATAGACCTTGTTCTTCGCGTATTCATGATTTTGTTGGTGTAGAGGATAGCACAGTCGCGGTGGAGAAGGCTCGTGAGGGCCTGATTCCGGCGAGTGAACTAACGGCTATGCAGTCGTCCTTGAGCACCACGAAGAAGCAAATCGCCGACCTGGAGCGGGACCTCAAGCAGGCAAAAGCGGAGGCGGCCTCGGCGGATGAGAGGGCCAAGGAAGTCGTTGCTTCTGCTGCTGAGGAGCAGAAGATGTCAGATGCGCTCGTCGTCGGGCTGCAGGACGACCTCTCCAGTCTTCAGGACTTCATCACGGAGCGCTATCGCCCGTTGATTGGTGAGTTTTCTTTGGCGATTCCCCGATCGTGCGGGTTGCGTTGTTTTGCCAGAGCTTCCTACATTATTTGCTTGTATGTTGCAGACAGGATTACTGATGATGCCGAAGAGGCACAGTCGTACGACGTGAGGCAATGCGTCACCACTCTGGTTAATTTTGTCGCGTTGTCAACGACCTGCATTCGGGCTTATCTGCAGTACATATCGCCCACGGAGGTGATCCCCAGCGACCTCGTTGTGGTCTGGCGCTACTTGGAGAAGCCACCGGCTATTGTGGAATTCGTGACGCGGTCGGCCTTTCGTCGTGGTGCGGCGACTGCGCTAAGCCTTGGGCTCGCACATTTTCCTGACGACTTTGACCTTGACGATGTCACGAGCGGGTACCCCTCGTCGATCGGCACAGTCAAGATCGCCGAAGTGCTGAAGCTAACCAAGCGGGTTGCGGTGTACGCCGGCCATGTGTGGGCGATGGGCGACCTCATTCCTTACCAGGAAACGGTCGTTGCCCCAAATGAACCCTAACCGGCGCACCGTGACTTCAAGGTGGAGCAGCCATTCCGAGAGGACATGGTGGGTGAGCTCACGACATACCCGTCGAACCTGTGGATTCCTTTTATCCGCAGTCGCAGCAGTGGTGGCGCCTTATCGTCGAAGCCTGCGTAGTAGAATAGTGTGCCGATCGGCGTTAATTAGAAGAAGTATGTAACTACCCTTGTAAGCGAACAAACTTGTCTGCTTTGAAGGAATGTAAGCGTGCTTTTGTCAATGTTTTGTGGTTTGATTGTTGGTTGTGCGAGTCCCCAAGCGCATCTGCCATTTTATGGGGTTAACCTCGTTTTTATGTGTTGTTCGAACTGTTGGTGAGTTAAGGTCGACTCGACATGGCTTGGAAATCCAGTCGCATGGCGACTCCAAGGGTTGCTCTGTACTTGGCCATTTTGCCGGAAGCGAACGGCGTCGGGTGGCCGAGTCCCCGAGCGTGGTACTTGGCGGTTCTAGTCGCATGCCCAAGGTAGGTGAGGATGGGGCGTGTTGTGTTAGGCGCGTCACTCCACCTGAACCGTAGGACCAGACGCGTGGCGAGTCCAGGACGCGCTCTCATACTTGGCGTTTTACCCTGGCCGCTCCTGTTTGGACTGGCGTCAGTCCCCGAGCGTGGTACCTTGCCGTTTGTGTCGCTGCGCCAAGGATGTGGAGGACTGGGTCGCTGTGGGAAGCGAATGCAGTTGTCTTGGCTTGAAAAGCCAGTCGAGCAAGGCGAATCTGATGGGGCTCCGGGTTGGCTTTTTTCGTGGACGATACGAGGCCGGAATTTATTTGGGTGCCCTCGTATCGCACTACTTGGCCGTGCCGGTCGCGTCACCAAGGGTTGACTTCTGCGAGTAGCATAACACTGTTATGACGAGTGCGAGTTGCACAAGATACGAAGAGTGGACACACGTTGTGCGAATCGATCTTATTTATTTCATAGAGGGTAGGAGGTACATGTCTGGAGTTCTAGGAGTAGAACTTCAGTAGGAGGTTTACATTCCATGGCCGCTTGACGTCGAGTTTTCCGTCGCCTCGGACGTTGACGAGGTAGTAGGCATCGTTCCCAGGACTCGCCCGATGGTGAATGGTCCCTCCCCAGGGGGGAGAGTTTGTGCATGCCTTCTTGTCCTGGATCAGACGCAATACCAGGTCGCCTTCCTGGAAGGTGCGTGTCTGTACTCGCCGACTGTGGTAGCGGCGAAGCCCTTGCTGGTAGATGGCGGTGAGAGAGCGAGCTAGGTCGCATGCTTCGTCGAGCTGGTCGACTCCGTTTTGGCGTGCAAGCTCGTTGTCGGCCTCTGCATAGTTGACCACCCGAGGCGAGTCATGCTCGAGGTCGGTTGGCATGATGGCCTCGACATCGTACACCATGAAGAAGGGGGTGAATCCTGTCGACTTGTTGACGGAGTTACAGATGCCCCAGATGACGGAGGGGAGATCTTCGACCCAACACCCAGGAGTTCGCTCGAGTGGAACTTGCAGTCGTGGCTTTAGGCCATGGAGGATGCTCGGGTTGGCGCGTTCCGCCTGGCCTTTGGACTCCGGGTGGGCGACTGAGGCGAGGTCGAGTCGTATGTTGTGCTCCTCACAGAATTCGGCCATGGCTCCTTTAGCGAAGTTGGTGTCGTTGTCTGTGATGATGTTGTGCGGGAACCCGTAGCGATAGATGAATTTGGTGGCGGTCTTCCCGTCGCACTTGCGGACTGGCTTAGCCTCCACCCATTTTGTGAATTTGTCGACTGCGGCCAGGAGGTGGGTGTAGCCAGAGGAGGCCTACCATGTCCATGCCCCACACGGCGAATGGCCAGGTGATGGGGATGGTCTTGAGCGCCGACCTCGGCACGTGAGTCTGGTTGGCATACTTCTGGCACCCGACACAGTGTTGGACGATGTCGACCGCTTTGGCGTGTGCGGTGAGCCAGTAAAAGTCATGTCACATGGCCTTGGAGACTATAGAGTGGGCGCTAGCATGGTGGCCGCAGTCGCCAGCGTGGATGTCCTGGAGGATCTTGCGTCCTTCTGCGGGTTGGACGCAGCGTTGGAACACGCCGGTCATGCTGCGCTTGTGGAGCTCGCCGTTGATGATGATGAGGGATTTGCAGTGGCGTGCTATCATCCGGGCCTCCGTTTCGTCACCGAGTAGGGTGCCTCCCTCCAGGTATGCGACGTATGGCGCGGTCCAGTCGCTTGGCTCGGTGAACATTGCGACCAGGGCCGCGTCCGATTGCAGCAGAATTCCGATGTCGATCTCCCTCGGGGGAGAGACGGAAGGCTTGGAGATGGTGTCGAGGAAGACACTGACGGGCGGCGCGAGTCGAGACGAGCCAAAGCGGGAGAGTGCATCGGCCTCCTTGTTCTTCCGCCGGTCGATCCAATCGACGGAGTAGCCTACAAAGTGGCCTCCTAGCTGGTCCACTGCTTGGCGGTATGCCACCATGGTGGGGGATACTGCATCGCAAGTGCCAGCGACTTGCCCGGTGATGAGGTCGGAGTCGCCGTAGCAGCGCAGGCGATTGATGTTTATCTCCTTGGCTGCTCACATGCCGTTGAGGAGCGCCTCCTACTCGGCCGTATTGTTGGTCCAGGGGTGAAGTCAAGGTGCAGGACATAGCGTAGCTTGTCGCCCTTTGGAGATGTGTGGACAATCCCTGCCCTTGCATCATCTGCATTCTTGGAGCCATTGAAGTGTAGGGACCAGTAGGGGAGGTAAGGCAGTTTCTCTGGCTGCTGGGCCTCCACCCAGTCGGCGAGAAAGTCTTCAAGAGCTTGCGACTTGATCGCTTTGCGCAGCTCATACCTGATGTTGTGGACTCTGATCTCGACGGCTCACTTGGTGACTCGACCGGTCACCTCATGGTTTTGGATGATGTCCTACAGCGGTGCTGAGGAGACGATCGTTATTGGGTGCTCCTGGAAGTAGTGCGGCAGTCGCCGCTGGGCTCTGAAGACCACATATACCAATTTTTGGTACTACGGGTAGCGCTGACGCGACTCGGTGAGGACTTCGCGGATGTAGTATACAAGTCGCTGCACCGGGCATTCCTTTCCCTCATCTAGTCATTCCACGACCATGACGGCACTGACGACTCGCTCGGAGGCCGCGACATAGACGAGCATGGGCTCCTTGTCGGCAGGGTCGGCGAGTAGCACCTCCTTGAGAGCGTGGAGCGTGTCGTCTGCCTCCTTGTCCCACTGGAACGTGGGGTTCGTGCACATTAGGCGGTAGTGGGGCATCTCCTTCTCGCCTAGCCGGGGGATGAAGTGACTGAGAGCCGTGACTCGCCCGGCCAACTTCTGGACGTCGCGCAGGCACTCGGGTCTGCCGATCCGGGCGATCGTGTTGATCTTGGTGGGGTTCGCCTCGATCCCTCGCTTGGAGACGACATACCCCAGCAGCTATCCAGTAGGTACACCGAAGGTGCATTTTCCAGGGTTTAGCTTTATCTTGTACCTCCGCAGGTTTGCGAAGGTTTCCGCCAGGTCGGCGAGTAGATCGCCCTGGCGAGTGGACTTCACCACCACGTTGTCGATGTAGACGTGGATGTTGCGGCCAATTTGGCTCGCAAGGCACTCCTGCATGCACCTCTGGTAGGTCGCCCAAGCGTTCTTGAGGCCAAAGGTCATGGCGGTGTAGCAGAAGGCTCCGAATGGCGTGATGAACGCCGTCTTATCCTCGTCCTCGTCTGACATTTTTATCTGGTTGTAACCAGAGTAGGCGTCAAGGTAGCATAACGACTTCGAGCCCGCGGTCGATTTGATGATTTGGTTGATCCGCGGGATGACGAACTGCTCCTTCGGGCAGGCGCTGTTGAGGTTTGTGTAATCGATACACATTCTCCAGGTCTCATTTTTCTTCTCGACCAGGACTGGGTTTTCCAGCCACTAGGAATATTTGATCGGCCGGATGAAGCCTGCAGCGAGTACGTACGACACCTCCTGGGTGATTTCTCGGTGGTGCTCTTCATGTCGGATGGCTTCCATGCGAAGATGGCGCGATTCTCACGTAGGAACTCGATGAGCGTGCCTTCCTATGATGGGCTCATGCCTGTCCCTATAGTCACCGTCTGGCTCGAGTTGCCTGGGACTAGCTCGACGGTGCGAGTGTGCGTCGTTGCCTCGAATGCGGTGGAGCCGCCACCCTCCGAGTTGGGTTTCTAGAGTATGGTGGGGTCGTCGTTGTTGACCCCGCTTGTGTACTTGGCAAGCTCCTCCGCGTGGTTCGCCTCTGCGGCTATGACGGCGTCGGGGAGCTCGGCGCCTTTGCCCTCGCACTCTGCAGCCATGTCGGGGTCGTCGTGGACAGTAATGATGCCGAACGGCCCGGGGAGCTTAATCGCGTCGTACGCGTAGTGGGGCGATGCCATGAATTTGGCGAACACCTGACGCCCTAGGACGCAGTGGTAGGGGCTGTTCAAAAGCACCAGATCAAAGACGATCCGCTCGGTGCAGAAGTTTGCTGGTGTGCCGAAGGTGACTGGCAACGTCACCTTGCCGATCAGGTACGCCTTCCGACCGGGGACGATGCCGTGGAAGGTGGTGTAGGTTGTCTCGATCATCGACTGCGGGAGATTCGATCCGGATATTCGATCCGGATACCTTGGGCTTGACCACCAGGGCGACTCGACCCGGATATTCGATCCGTGGAGAGTGGTCTTTGCGGCTCTAGGTGTTTTGTTGCTCGGACCAGTTAAGGAACTGGGTCATGCCGACCTGGGACACCGTGTTAACGGCGACGGCGCGGGCGATGACCTTCTTCTCGCACTTCGTGTTGAAGCTGGTGAAGGTCTGAAGTGAGCTCACGCCATTCCGAATATCCCGCCGTTTGGCAGGTGGTTGTCGGGGTCTTCCCTTGCATGTCGTGCCTTCTCAATCTACCTCAGGGACTTGTAGTCAGCGGTAGTGTGCGTGGAGGGTTTACCCTCCGTGCTGTAGAACACACATGGCTCGTTAAGGAGAGCCGTGGGGTCGAACCTTGGCTTCTCCGTGTAGTTGCCACCGTCGTGGTGAAACCTCTTTGGCTCGCGTGGAGCATACCCGGCGTTGGCGACGAAGTCGACTCGCCTGTCACCGTGGTGCTTGCCGGTGAGGCGAGTGTTGCTGTAGCGTAGCTCGGGTCATCTCCCGTTTTCGTGGCCGCTCATGCGGCGATTTCCTCCCAGCTCATCGTCGGTTTCTTGGTTTGGGTCCTCCTCGGCGTACCGCTTGGCGATCTCGAGGAGGTCCGGTATGTTGTCGAGTGTTTTGTACACCCACTTGAGTTTGGAGACCAAGGTCTCGTAGCGGCACGAGATCTTAAAGAAGTGGATCGCAGTGTCTGGGTGGATTCCGGCCGCGTTGGACCACAGGTCTTGCCACCGTTGGACCCATCTATGGGTCGGCTCGCGGTGTCCCTGGACACATCTCTCCAGGTCCTCGATGGTGGTGGCGCGGGTGTAGGAGCCCTCGAAGTGCCTGACGAAGGTGTCACGCATTTCCTTCCAGGAATCGATGCTGTCTGCGGGGAGGGTATTGATCCATTGCCGGCACGCTCCCTCCTTCATCAGGGGGAGGTAGCGAGCAGCGAGCAGGTCGGTGTGGCCGGCGATTCCCATCGCCATGAAGTACGTGTCCAGCCACATGGATGGGTCGTACGAGGGGTCGTACTTCTCAATCTCCTTCGGCGCCTTGAAGTTCGCCGGGTATTTTTTGCCTCGGGTCATCAATCCAAAGCACCGGGGTCCGACTCGGCTGAGCGATCCCCTTAGTTCGTCATCGCAACGGTTGGTGAGGGTATGCCTCAAGTCGTCGGGCTGGCATGCGCGCAAACTCTGGTTGTTGATGATGTGCGTTCGTGCATTGATTGGCTGCCCATTGGCGGCGACGAAGTTGTTCGCCGGTCGCGGGTCGTTGGTGGAGAATGCTGTGTGTGCGGGTCTGTGTTGGAGCTACAGGGGCTCGGGTGGTGGGCAATTGATGGTGTTTGCCACCATCGGGCGGCCGCTCAAAGCCGCCCTGCTGCCTGACGAATGTGAGTACATGCGACCCTGTGAGTCGGCTCCCGTGTTTTGTTGCTCGAAGGCCTTGGCAAGTAGAGCCTTGGTGTACTGGATCTGCAGGGCGCCTTCCCCTGTCACGTTGATGTTGTCGACCGTGGCTCGGCTCGCGACGATGTTTTCCATCAGGGTGGAGAATAGCGGGAGGCCATTCGCGTCTCGCTCCCGCGAGGAGACCAGGATTCTTGGCTGATTCCGGGGGGGGGGGGGTGCGGCCGGGTGGTGGTGGCGGGGCGCCATTGGCCGTCGTGCCTGGTGGTGGTCGGGAGCTCCCTCCTGGTGGCGCGTTCTCGCAAATTGCATGCTCGGCTATGCGGGCCGGGTCGTTTTCATCGTCGAAGTTCAGGGCGCGGCCCTGAACGGTGGGGTTCAGGCGCGACCTGATGCGGAGTTGGTGGTAGCGCGAAATCTCCTGCGCTGTCACCTGCTCGAGGCAAAAAAATTCGCGCTCGGCTTGTTCCTTGCTGACCGCCTCCTCCAACCTTAGGCGGAGTTCCTCGACCTCTGTCGCCATTGCGGTCAGCGGGATAGGCATGGAGAAGGGGTCTGGCTGGGCGTCCGCACCGTTCGCCATGTAGGCTGCGAAGTTGCGACCGCATCCGGCGTGGAAGTCACCGGAGTTCTCTGACCCGGAGTCGAAGTCAAAGATCCCAAGAATGAAAGTCTCCCACGTTGCACACCTAGGTGAATGAGCCCGCGGGTGACGCGGTGACGATGGAGGCGGCAGCTGACACTGGGGTCACTGAGTCGGCATCGTCGTTGAGGGCCGCGTCGTCCGTGGCCACGGTGGTTTCGGCCACGTTGTTGTTGGCCGAGTCGTACTCGGAGGCGAGGCGGTGGATGGTGCGGACCTGGCTCTCGGGGAGCCGGTCGCATGGTGGCGACTCGCGGATGCACGCCGAATCCTCCGAGATGATGATGTCGGTGAAGCCGATGAAGAGGGTGATCGTGCCGACCGGCATGATCACGCTGTGCGTGATGGGGCGCGCCATCGCGACGTAGCTGCTCGGCAAGATCTGGAGGATCTCACCGATCGCGATCATGCGGCCGGTGGCGATCGTCTCGTTGACGGGCAAATTGGATCTCGCCACTGAACACCGGCCTGACCGGCCAGGCCCCACGGTGGGGGCCACTGTCATTGGAATGGCCATGGTAGATGCTGCAATCGGTAGCGAGTAGTAGAATGAAGGGCAAGGGCGGATAGCCATCTGCGGTGCGAGAGGATAGCGGAGACACAAAGGTTCACCCAGGTTCGGCCCCCGGAGGGTAAAGACCTACTCCTGCTAGATTGTATTATGGAGAGAGTACAAGGGCGAGCTCGACGGCTAGGCGGCGAGTCGCTGGGGTGTATGATGGAATGTCCCTCTATGCATACCCTAGGGAGGTTTATATAGACATACCTCGCTAGGGTTTACAGATCTACAACCAAAATAGTTAAGCATTCGGAGGGTTCTTGACCTAATCCGACTGGGCCTAGCTATGCTTCTGGGCCTCCAGGTTCCAGTCGCCTGGGTCCTTGCCATGTCTCAATCCAGTCGCCGTCCTGCAGGCCCACTCGCTGGCAGCTTGGGCCACTAGGAAACGTCCTGCTGGGTATACCTCGGTCGGCATATCCCCATCAAGAACCGATACTAGATATTGAACTCTAGTCCCGGGTGGTCACAAGAACCCGGACTAACTATAGCAACGGGTCCCACAATAGCTCTAGTCCTGGCTTGTGTTACAAGCCTGGACTAGACGTTGTCCACGGACCAGGACTAGTTCTGTGGCGCCATCTAGCCGTTGCAAAGTTTACAAACCGAGACTAGTGCTAACACTAGTCCTGGTTCGAGACAGGGTCGGGACTAGAGGCTGGAGCAGCTCAAAACGAAAGGTCGTTTTTCTACTAGTGATAGGATTGCTTGTAATGGTCTTCGAAGTGGTTGTTTACAATAGTAGATTCAAAAAATGGACCCCTAGGAGCCGAATAATAAAAAAACGCCTCAGTATATAGCCTTAGGAGGTTTGACAAATCAATCGTCTCTAATACTTAGAGCGGTGAGCCATCTATTATTACAAGACACCTCAATTTGGTTGCGTGACACGTGTAGTTATGGCACCCGGTCACGGGCTACCCCCTTGAGTGCACCTCAGAAGGATGTTAATAAGAATCGCCTCTAAGAGTGGTTAGGGGAAGCGGTTAGGGTTCTACGCCGCCTCCTAGATTTACACCCTAGGAAAACTGAATTTGTGCATACTCAACGGTCAGTTCTAGAGGCAGAGTACGGACGAACTCCCACCTGCAGGTTATCCTTCCTCTCTACTCTTCTTTCTATTTGATTAATTTATTTCACTAGATTTAGTCTAACAATACCCAAGCGCTTGTTCATACATAGAGCTCGAGTTGTGTAAATTGTTCAGACACTTCTCTAGATCTCTACAGATGTGATTTTATTAATCTGTTTTGTTCCCCACTCTGTACTCTACAAAATGGGGTTTTCAGTTTGTTATGAATCTTTTCTTTGATCTTTTATTTTTTAAGTGAGCAGAACCAAGCTGCGGTGATGGAAATACATCCTATATGCATCCAGCTATGGCATAATTGTGGCCGTTCCAATAGGACTTTGGAGTGCTTCACCATCGTCCTGAACCAGCCTACCTTTTGGGAAGCTATGGTGATTAATTTTAGCCTCAATCTATCTACAAAGTCCTTCACTATCAGTTAATTAGAATGCCTAGATATGAACTAATATTATTGTACCGGTGCTTGGTAGCTAGCTAGGAATTTGAGTTTTTATTGTTTGAGCATTTAGAAACATCAATGGGCCTATCTTGGAAAGTTTCCTTCAGATTTTATTAGTGATAAGCCATATATGCATCTCTGTTTCCTTTGGAATTTGTTAGAGAAATATCAATCAATTGTTTTCTCTTTTTGCCATATATGCATCTCTGTTTGGATCTGATATAAGCCACACATGAGTACATGCTTTTATGTTTTTTATATATCTTTGTATTAAATCTTCCTAGTGTTATATGTATCATTGTACCATGTGTATATATGTTAAAAAAGCATTTTTTCCTACCGTTATATATCTTTGATTAGTAGTTTTCTGATTATTTTAGGAGTATTACTTTATTAGTTAGTAGTAAATCATTTCTACTATTATATGCATGATCAATATCACATATTCATTTGGTTTTTTCTCAGACTGTTCCTTCTCACTTCAAGGAAAAACTCAACCAATATGCCGATAAGTGGTTACCATCTTTGGCTGGAGAGCATAGGTTTGAGCTTTTCTTGCAAAAAAGGGAAGATGCTACATCGATAAGAGGGCCATTCTGGTTATCTTTCTTGAGGACATATAATGCTTCTATCCATGATGTGGTGACTTTTAGCTTAATCACAGAATATGATGATGAAGAAGATGAAGGAGATGATAGGTTTATGTTTAGTATCGAAGTACATGCCCCTAATGGTGATATCAAGGGATACTAGACTATTTATGGTATGTTTTTTCTCCATCAAATGTATGTACATTTGAATTTTTCATTTGGTGAATCCCTACAATATTTCTCCTTTTAATTGTAACTGAATTTTATAGGATTTAGGGTGCCATTTGTGGATCCCATCATTAGAGGTGTTTTCTACATGTGTGTTTTCACACATATGTATGCCATTACTGTGGAAGACATGTACGCCATTACATTTGAGATTCTGAAGGAATATGCCGGCTGCATGATGATTTTTTCCATCTCTCTAACATCCAATACTATGTTACAAGCCTCAGTGCACTTAATCTAGCTAACAACAGCTTTGTGAGTTATTGTACCTATTAAGGAAATGGTTTCAATTTTACTTGTGTGTTTATGATTTACTAAGGTTTTTTAATTATTTCATCATTTTAGGTCATACCATCAAGCTTTGTACTTGGTTACAACATCCCAAAGAATGGCACAACATTGTTTCATGGTTATGGCATGGACGACATAGTTACTGGCCAGTACACTATCTTGCGTGGCAGATTGAACCAGATAGTGTTCTCCAATGGTTGGAACCTCTTCTGTCACATGAACCAACTTCAAGGTGGCTCACTAGTTTCTGTGAGGGTGGAAATGAGGGAACACTGCATTGGCTTGTTCATGACGAAAATTCGATACACCCTCTAAGGAAGACCCTGAGTCTTTATTTTGTTTAGCTAGATCTAACGTAGGAACTATGTTAGAGATGTTGTGAACAACTATGTTTAAAGTATTTGGTGTTGCGAACAACTATGTTTGTAATATATTAACCTCCCTTACCTTTTGATCCTAAATCTGGAGTGTACAAGTATATCTGGAGTTCCGACTACATGAAATTCATGCAAAATAGTTTAAATTGGTGAAAAATAGTTTATATTGCTGATAAATTCATATTTGCATAACCAAATGATCTCACAGCCTCATTAAACATTGGAATTAGTCGATTTCTAGACACTTGCACCTTATTGCTATGCAACAAGCGTATGAACACTAGGAGATGTCATACCTTTAATGATAAGATCCAAGGTATGTACTACACCATATATTTTCTTCAATGCATATGAACATAATTCAGTCTTAGGACTTAATTTAACACTAGTACGCATGTATAACCACCTTCGTTTGCCTTTTCGTCCTCAATAATTTTCAAATATTAGGATGACCAAAATCCGTATGGTCCGAATACATGCGGAGAACCCGAATAATTCGTTACGATAGAGACGATTATTTTTATAGGTCACCTCCTAAATAATCCAACCTTCCATTTAATATCGACAAACCCCCCATAGCCCAGCTTCCTCTCTTCTAGATATAGAGCTCCCCGTTCTCCTCCCCCAGCTGCCCCTAAATCTAGAACTAGGACACGGTCATGCATCAACGCTGACTGGATCGACGATGCCAACACCCCCACCCCTCCCCCGCGACAAGATATATGGCAACGTTCCATATTTGCAAGACGCACTGCAAGGAAAGAATCTTGTCAATTGGCGCACTGTTCAGTGTTCATCTCGTACCTGGTTATTTCAAGAAATCATTGGTATATTCTTCGACACTCATACAATTTAAATTCATCTCATACTTGTCAGCATATGAAAATGGTTAATTTAATGTGTGCTTTTGGTGCACAAACTGTCCCATGCAATGCAAGGGCACATTTCAATGAGCTCACAGGAGATATGGTGCAATTCTGAGCTTGTAGGCGGACATACACTTCTGAAGTGCGAAAAGGACCTTCCAGGACTCGATTGGGAGGTGAAGGGTGGCTTCAGTTCATTGCTCATAACCATCTCATGGGAGATGGTCAGTTGGTGTGCTTTTCCTTACAAGGAGACAGACCAAGGATAACTGTCATCTATCTAAACAATGTTGGTGAAGAGGAAGAAGATGAGGAACCGCCTATAGACGAGTTATCACCAATTATCTCCCAGAGATGCAAACTTATTGACGGTGAGAAAGATCACCTCCAACAAATCATCCCTCCAAGTAATTCCATCATTGGGTTGCCATTTGTCTCCCGCTTAACGAAGACGAATGTCGAGAGACGCCTTATGGTAAGTATATCATGTCAACGAAGCTATACATATCGTTCTACTTGTGATAATGGTCGCGTGTAACATCGAGTCATCTTACCCTTGCATCATAGAAATTACCTAAGGAAATGGTATATAATCTTCATATCCCGGAAGATGGCATGGTTGGAGTATGCATTGGAGCACGAGGTGGGATCATCACTGTTTAGTACAAGACGGATTTTGATGGTCGCATCTCCTTCACCATTGATGGGTGGACTAGCTTCCTCCAAACCTAGTGTCTCCAGATTGGACAAGCCATACTCATCACTATGAGGCTGACCACCACACGCAAGGACCTGCATATGATGTTCGTCAACGACATCAACAATGATTTGGCATCCCTACCGGACTCAAACTCGTAGGACGGATACTTGGAAGAGTACGTCGTGTGACCATAATAATATTGTTTGCTAAATTATTGTCTGAACCACAACTTTGTCAATAGCTAGCTAGTTTCATCTCTATGTTTTGGATAGACTACATCTTAATTAGCCATTTAACATTGAATGATAAGTGCTCTAGGCCACCGATCTCATCTTCCAAATATTTCAATCTTAATGGGCCTCTTATCTCCCTTAATTACTTCATTTGCGTGAAATTTGAATTAGTCCTTTTAAAATTCGAGACGGTTGTAATTTGTAGCCACTTGAGGGAAGTACTTGGCGGCAAAATATGAAATTCGGATATTGTTAGAGACGTTTCCATTATGAACCATCTGAGATTAGTAATTGGAGGCAAGATCTGATAATATTTAGACAAATATTTTAGATCTATGAAACATTTTTTGTTCCTCGCCCACTAAGGTTAGTACTTGACCCCCACTGTCCACGACCGCTGCTTCCGGGCCCTCCACCACCGCCACCTTCGGACCCCTTTCTCCCCTCCCTGTCGCCTCTGGTCTCCTGTGGTGCAGATGCTTTCCCTCGCCTCCGAGGACCCCTTTGTCGTCCAGGAAGGTATGCGTGAAAACCAAACCCTCAAAACCCTAATGTAGAGCTTCGATTTTGAAATTCTGGCATTTAATTTGACATTTTGCTTATCGAATTTAAAGTTTAGGGTTTCCGAGCTGTAGAGACAAGATAGCGGCGTCAGGAGAGCCTCCCCCAATAACTGTCCCACCTCATTTCTCCTTGTATACATCTCAAAATCTGCAATATTTTATTGATTCCTCATTGTTCGTTTCTTGTCTAGCAATATGGATTTAATTGTCACTTCATTAGTCCGCTTGCACCTTGTTTATTCGATGAATTTCAAATTATTTGGATTTGTAAGCTTTTTATTAATGTACGATAAAAATAACAAGAACTGTGTTTATGTTTTCAGTCTATTTATTAGATGGGAACCTGCAGTGATCTTGCAATAGTGCTATGTACTGATGACAGTGTTGCCATTCGCTCTGTCAGTTTTGAATTCCAGTCATCAGTAGATCCCACTAAGAGGATTGAGCGTAGAGGTATCAAAGAACATCAAAATTCAAGTCATCCGTTTTAAATTTGTATGTGTTTAGACTGTAGAGACAGGATTATTCCACCAAACTGAAATTTGTATAGTTATTACATCGGTGCCTCAACACAAGGGGAACATTGATTTTGATAAGCAAAGCCTTTTTTAAAACGACATGTATATGAAACAAGATCATGTATACTTCCTTTTAGACTGGTGTGAACCCGAATTCTCACCAAAAATCAAGTACTACGTCTACATGTTTCCCTATTCATCTATCGTGCAAAAGAAGTGCAAGATGGTATATTCTTGAACACGTGATCAACAATGCTACCCTGTGATATTCAAATACTTCCAGTAGTGAAATGCTAATTCTTCAACTATTTGTATTGGCGCAGACTTTTGGAGCTGGGTTGACAAAAAAATATCTAAAGAATCGCCTTGTTGAACCAAGTGATGTCCATGTTTGGCAAATGAAGAGCAAGAAGCCAAAGATGGTTACGATGAAGATTGGAGCTACTAGGTCAAATACAATCTTGAAGAATGGATGGGAGAAGCTTGTGAGAAGCTTCAACTTAAAGCATGATAGCATTGACATATTCAGCTTTGATGAAATAGATAATGGAGAGGTATATATTCTATTTCAGAAACTTCCACCGGGCGGCCCATTACTACTATAGTATGAATTATGCTTATCCGATGTATGTACTCCACATTGTATGCACTGTCATAATGTAATGGCTAAATATGTATGGATTTCACCAACTATTGGGTTAATGTTAATTATTAATATAATGGTCTTCTTTTGACTGGCTACTATAAGTTCTTGAGTTAATCTGTCTATCTGGCCGCTGAATCATGATTATGTGTGTTATCAGCTATGATCGAGTTTGAATTAGCATGCTACTATTTAAAATGGTATACACACACTAGAGACGGTCACTTTAAAAAGCAGCTTCGAGGCACACTAGTTCTAGAGATGGTATTTGTTATAATCCAAGTCAGGTCGCCATACTATTCGAGATGGTCCATAGTATAGGCCATATGCGGTTGAAGAGTTCTTGAAAGAGGTCATAAAGAAAAACTGGCTCAGGTGGTGCTCTCTTAGAATCTATGTGCTTGAGCCGGAACGAGAGACCGTCTGAGGCCTCTAGGAAATTTACGTCTCTAAGTAGCGAGTTTATACTAGTGTAGGAGATAACTCAGGAAGATCTCCAATCCAAGGATCTTCCCCTAAACACCACCCCAAGAGTCAGCAGAGAAACAGAAGATAGACCTCATCACCACTCTTCGGAAGTCTACTCGACCCTCCTTGTACCCGCAAAGATCATAATCAAGATGACAAGACTACCTGAAACCGCCAATACTACTCTCCAAGGAGTAGAAAGCAACCCAAAGAATTGAGACTCTCCAAAGACGTCGCAAAGGCCCTTCTCTGCTATCGCTGCTAAAGATGCACCTAAAAGACCTCTAAACCTGCAAACCCCAAGACGAAAAACTGAAGAACTATCATTCTAGGAGTATTAACCCATCTTCTCAGTCCCCACCTCTGAAAGATCCACGTGTGAAAGCCCCTAGAGAAAGCACGACCATCACTCCTTACTGCCAAAGTTTTGAATATCCCTCACACACCCGAGGAACTATAGTAACCAAAGCTAGTACACCAACTCGAAGGACAGCGACAAGATTCAAGAAGCACCTATGGATTAGCCTTCATAACCAGCACTCCCCCTTCCAATATATAGTATCGTGATGTAACTTCTAGGAACACGTTTAGTAAGGCATCAAGTACCCTCGCCGTGGCTGACGCAGAACGGCTAAATTCTGTATAAACCATGTTTGATGATATGCAAATATGAAGCCCTTCATTGCGTGTTTTACCCATGATGTTGCATCAGACTCAAACCGGAATGACCCCATCTTATATGACCGCATCCCTAGAACTTCAACCGTAAACGGCATCCCCCAACCTATCGGACCCCTAGCTAACTCACAACTAACTACTCGGAAGATAGTTAAAATAGACCGCCTACCTCAAGAAGTGATAATTGACATCTCTTTAGAAGCCCCACTACCAGGTCGAATGAAGACACCCAACTCCATATAGGAGGTACAACATTCTTCCGACAACTCCAACACAGAAGGTCCGGTACTTCACCAAGCACCCTTAGTGTCTCTCTAAGGGGAAAGACTGCTTCTTTTCCCGCAAAACCAGAATAACCTCGAGAGAGTTGACCCCTAGCCGTCGCTAAGAGATGACCCTCCCTTAAACAAAGAGCACGGACCCCAGGAGAGGACAATAATCGACACTCCTCTAGAATTAGAAGATACTCTAGGAAAGTTCTCCATCACAAGGTTGACCGTCCATCCAACACCCCCGCTGTTTCAAGTCCAAGAAGGCAGAAAAGATGACTTCATCAACAAAGGCTCAAAAAAGGCTCATCTCGTCGACTCCTCAAGAAGAAGGGACCATGTCGACGCTAAACCTACCTAGAATCGTCCTAAGGGGAAAAGACTAGCTTGATCTAAACCGATCAACCCACAGCCACTCTGCCTCGACCCATAGCTGACCAAAGATGTTTGTAGTAAATCTATTATCATATAATTAATTCCACTTTTGAAATTTTTTAAGATGATGTTTGTACCTAACCCTACTCCTCCCAAATCTTGTTACGAGATTATTTTAAGGGGGATAGGTCAATAACATCCCAATTTCAGCAACCCTGATTTGTTGTCAAAAAGAAAAAAATCAGGGGAAAAATGCTTGTTAAGTGCTGCAATGTTTTCTTACTTATTTTCTTGTGTTCATGCAACTATTTGTGTATTAGGTAATATACTCCTTACCTCAACCTTAGTTGACAAAAAATATTTTACAAAATAAATCTCTTGCCTCATATTTCATATTCTCAAATGTTTTGACATTTCAAACTTGAGCCAAGCTTACTTTGACACAACATAGTATTTTAATAGTTTATATTAACAAAACTATGGAGACCTATATATAATCTCCTTATGTTTTCAAGAAAGAGCATTCATCTACTCTTATCTATAGGTTTTTCCATAACCTTTACTAAAACCTTTCATTTCCAATCTTGGTAGAAATACCAAGAGGAACTGATCTTACTTCAAATAACAACCTTTTCAAAACATCTTACCTCAAGTTAGGCTTGATGGTAACCTCAGTAGTATTTGGGTTTTAGCAAGATGAGTTGCCTTGATCTGTTGTTTTATGACCTGGATTGAACTTTTATGTGTGATGATTGTCTACTTAGGAAGTAGCATGAGCCAATCTAGGAGCTCATCCTCCGGGTCAAACCAATAGCTGGTTACCACCTATCTCAAACCAAGTAGATCTATCCTAAGTCATTCAAGTGACCCTCTAATCTACTTAACGAGATCAATCTTCGGCTAATCCTTTGTGTTAGCATCCAACTCACCAAAGACTCAATACAAGCATGTATCATCTCTACTCAACCTATAATCCCATATCAACCAATTTATGATGAGGATGGACCCTTGCTTTGTATCCAAATGTTTCCCTCTTCCATACTAGTCCAAACCCACAAATTGGCCAATTTGGCTAAGTATGAAATCCTTATCTGGATTCAACCTTTGAGAATCCACCTATTCTAATCTATGTGCTGTCTTGAGAATGTACTTGGACCATATTATAGTATACCTTTAGTACTGCAAAATCCCACTCTTTCCCTTGGCTAAACTCTTCTTGAACTACTCATCATTAATGGTTTTGTAGTCAAGATAATAATCTTTTCTGCAAATCTTATCATCTCGCCTACTTTGGCAGAAGCTCACATCCATGTGCTACCTCCCCAGGACTAACTCTTTGCATGATTATGATCTACTAACCATTTTCTATCAATAACCTCTTCACTTGTTTCCATTGGATCCTTGTGCTTCTTAAACCCTCATGGTTTATAAGGCTTCATGATGCATCTGTTATGGTAGCCTTATTTTCAATAAAGTTTGCCAGCACTCCTATATCACCTCAAATACATCCAGGCCCAACTCTTGGAATCATGATCAGCTATACAACTTGGCCTATCCTCCATCTATCCCTTGTACCAAGGTGAAATCCGAGCTCCCTAATCCAACTAAGTTTAGGTGGTATAAAAATATCCAAACCCTAGATCATCCCCATCTAGTTCCCTTCCATTTTTAATGTGGAATTCCAAAACCCAAGGTTTGTTATAATATATACTTCATGATGACATCCTCTATCTTGGATATAATCATGTGCCAAATAATTTCCATAATTATTTGGAACCTACAACTATTTAATTTCCTTTATTTGCAAAAACTTAAAAACCTTATTTATTAAGACAAGTTTGTTTTTCTCCAAACTACTTTGCCAACTCCAGGCATAATTGATGCCTATATATCATACCCTATCTTCCCATGTCAAAATTAATAATTTTAAATCCTTTATTATTTCTTTTTTCCCTTTTTCTTAGATGGCAGAAACAACAAATAATTGTTCAAAAATACTTTTCTATCAAAATAAATTCCAAGAAAATTATCCCATCTATGATCTCGTATCCAGGACCATCTCACAAAAAACCCACCTTGTACAATGTAAAAATATCAAATGTGCTTCTATAAACCATTTCTGCACTTTTTGAATAAATGATATTAAGTGGACTAATAACCCTTGGAAAAATCCCTAACAATTCCTAGGGTAATGCATTACCCCTATCTAACCACCAGTACCATTTCCCCCTCCTGGCCAATGCAAAGTTTTACACTTCGTTCATAACTATCCTTCTGATCAAATTCGGAAAACCTAGCAAAACTTGAGCTAAACCAAAATCTAACCTCCTACAACTTGGTCAACCTAACTTGTACAACACAATATACACTCCCCTGGTCGTTCACCACTGTATCATTCCACAGTATCTCACTTATTTCTTTGTCCTTAGTGCTTGTATGAAAGAAATTCCATACACAATTTCACATCTTGTCCTTATCTCATTCAAAGTTGTTGCTACATCTCTCTGCCCTAGTTAGACCAGAAACCACCCCTCTCACATCTCCCACGCCCACAGCAAGGCCTGCCCCTAGTTCTCCCTCTTCACATTGTGTCCCCATGGAAATAGTCCATCACACACGACCCTCTTCGGTTTATAAAGCAAAAGTACAGTACCTCTCTCCCGTGCTTATCCATTTCAATCACTCACCCCTCCCCCCACATAACTCGCCCCAAGCTCCAGATCTCGACCAGCATCTCTCCCTCCCCATGGAGAAGGAGGATCTCTCCTCTTGGCCTCCTTAGAGAAATAGATTCCATGGTCAATCTCTACCTTCCCCAGCACCTCAGTTACCTTCCACGCCCTCATGTAGATCCCCTACACTTTCCTACCAAGCTCTTGCCCCTGCATGTCGCTGGACAGGAAGATTTCACTCTTTCGACCACTGCTTAAAAATGGTCTATGTACTCTCTCCCTTGAGCCTCTCCCTCTGCATGTGATGTTTTCGAAACCCCCATACTCCCCTGCATTCGAGCTTCCTCTTTTTCTTGCCCAGGGAACTCTGGCTCTGCTTCATCGCCGAGCTCCATCTAGCTCGCCTCAGATGCCTCCGTGCGAGATGCTGTCCGGGGCCGAACCTTCCCTCAGCGCCCCTTGATGGAGTCACCATACTCTGCCACGTGGCCCTGTAGACTCACCTATGCCGTAGACCTCCCTCAGGTGTGCCCCTGACCACCGCCAGCATGAACTAGGGTTTCCTCCGTGTCATCCTTATCTCAGTGAGGAAGAAAGCCATCCATCGTTCATCTAGTCCTAACCCAACAGCCCAAAACCCCCGGTACCCCTTCATCCATATCTCTCTCTGGCCACCGGGCCCCGCCAGATCGTCTTGAAATGCCCATTTAAATCCTTCCTTTTTACCCTAGAGCTGCACATTTCCTTTCCTTTTTGTATTCCATTTAAAATCAAGAACATAGTAGTTTAGTTTAAATCCAAAACTAAATAGAAAATACATCCAACCGGCTAAATCTTATTTGTACCCTATACCTACATGTTTTCTTAAACATGAAGCTCAGGAAAATACCCAAGATAAGGTTGGTAACCTTTCTTCTAATTATTATACAAGAAAATTCACTTTTGACCATTTAAATCTTTCTATAAGTTTGTTGTATCCAAATGCGGAAAATCCACATTGTACTGTAATCTATCTGTAATACCTTGCATGTACCCATGGCCCCATATTAAATTTCTCCCTATTTTTCCCTGGTAAAAATAAAAAAACATTTCCAAATCTACCTTTAGAAAATTCTCTAGGTCAAACCATAATGACTACTAATGTAATTCCAACTCTACAAACTCAATAGTATCAATATCCTTCAAACCACAGGATACCATAAATTATCAATCCATGGTTGAATTTTGGTGATTTAAACTATTGTATGCATGGTTTATTCCCAAATGAAATTACCACAATTATAATGTAGATCCAATAAGAGTGATTCAAGTTCCTATATAAGGTAATTAAAGGACCTAACATGTGTCCTTAGATTCATACCAAAATCTCCTATAGATTAAATCTGGTTAAAAAGACAATTACCCTCCAGAATTGTATTTCAGATTTTCTTGAGGGCATTCTGGTAAATATTTTTAAGTGATTCCAACTCTTAATGAATCACGCCATTAAACTCTACTGAACCACCCAAGTAAATAATTTTTTGAAATCCAGAACTCTTTTGGTGAATTTTATCAATACCTTTCTGATGATATCATTTTTGTATATTGATATCATATAGAAATAGACCTTGGTTTAAAAACCCTTTATCAAATATTCCTAGCCTCACAATTCTATTAAATAAAACCCCAAATGCTTTTCAAAAATTTCCGGTTTCTCTAAAGTCAAGAACTCAAAACCTACTGAATAATAAACTTGTATTGTACAATTCTTAATGTATGTAATGATGCTTGTATGCCTTGTATTGAATGTGGTGTATTTTGTTTGCATGTTTGCTCGATAACGGCGATAGTTGCGATTGTGTGACGCCGAGAAGAAAGAAGCCTCGGATTATTATTATCATTACTAGTAAAAAATAAGTCAAGTACATCTCGCTGGTCATAGGCAAGCCACCTTCTTGCTCATAAGCCCTTGTCCTAATATTTTACTTATGCATGTTTTATGTAATTGTTTATATAAATTGCATGGTTTTGCTAGTATGTTTGATATGCGAGGAAGGTTTGGCTCCTCCAAACCATTACCACCTTAGTACCATTAGGTACAACCCATTTGACGACTCCTAGTTGTCCTTTATTGTGTATGTGGTGCATAGCACCAACATCCCTTGGAGACCCCGTTTTAAGCCAAATTAAAAGTATAGGGTGGGAAGACCCCGGAAAACGGTTTATAAAAATGTTTTACAAGAAAACCTTGGTGTGGTTTGGCCTGGCAAGAGAGTTTGAGAAAGAAAAAGATTTTGGTTTTACTAATGATGGTGAACTAGAGGAGGAAAACTATTTACAAAAATGCACCCGGTTCTTCGCAGTTTTGCCAGAACAATTAACCCGTGCATCCACATCACCCCGGAGTGGGACAGGGCTTTACCCAAAGTTAGTTCACTTTGATATGGGTATCCACACAAATACTTATACGGGATTATCTCCCTATAATTCTATAGTTCTTTTATGAAAAGGGTCAACTGCGAGGCAGTCACCTGGAGGATGTAGGATCACCCATGTGGGTGACCGGGCGATACTATGAGCCTCTCATAATGACGGCTTAGAAGGAGTTGGGATGCACTTCGGTTGGTCCGTGGATCCAGACGTCCCGATATTGAGGGGGACAACTCATAGGGTAGGGCCCATGTCGAAGTGGCTTTCCGAAGGTTTTGTTTGATTATCCAAGACCCGTATACCGAGGTATGATGACCCGTGATTTCTCATGGTGGATGTATCAAATCTTGTGGGTAAAGTGTACAGCCTCTGCAGAGTGTAAATCTATTTGAATAGCCGAGTCCTCAGAAATGGACGGTTGGGAAGGTTCCTGTAGAGCGGTGCTGGTGTTGTTTTCAAAAGGGAATTTGAAAAAGAAAGTGTTTTCTAAACCTGGTGGTCTGAAGGACACCAGAGAAGGATATTTGATGTTGAGGAGCCAAGAAGATGAAAACACGTACAATTGAGGACCGTGGAGATCAATGGGTGACCCAATCCGAGTTTTTCCAAAACTTTTCAAAAAGGTTTCCAAAAACATTTTTACAAAATCATTCAACAAAACCTTGTATATGCTGCATCTACAAGAGAAACTATTTTATATAAGAACCTTTCATGGATCCCTTCTCCTACCATAGCCATATTTCATATATTCTTGTTATTATTATGCTCCTAAGGTGGTTTGTGAGTACATTCAAAGTACTTATCGGCTTTGTCCCTGGCAATTTACTTGGCGAGAGTTTACAGAATGAAGGAGATTGATGGAGATACTGACATCTATGCCAACTAGGCCGTCTTCTCAGTCAGTTGCCTACAGGTTAAGGCATGACATGGGCTCTTCGTTCGAGGATGATCCGCTGCTGATGTGGTACTGCCATAGAGGAAACTATGTAAGTCTTCTACTCCGTTAATTTAAGGATGTTGTTATGGTACTAGTCGATTATGATAACGGTTCATTGATCATGGGAACATGAATTGCAGGCATAACGGGGATTTTCGGACAATAAATCCGGGGTACCACATTACTGTGGTGTATTATTACAACCTCTTCATAGTTCAGATCACCTATTAACATATAACTAGCTACAATAATATGACTATCTACCCTTTGCCAAGTATGAATCCCTGAAACCTTCACTTGTTCCACACTACTAGGAAAACAGCAGTTAGTGGCGCACCTGAAAAGATCATCTGTGGCGCACTAGAAGTGTGCCACGTGCCTTGCGCTACGGCTATCTCCCAGCCATGGCGCACTGCCTAGTGCGCCACGGTTGTGTCGAGATAGGCGTAGCGCACCTGCTAGTGCGCCACGGCTATGTGGGCAGGTGCGCTATGTGTAGGATCTTCTGTGGTGCACTTCCCAATGCGCCACTAAGCTTCTATAGTGCGCTTTAGGTGTAGTGCGCCACAGAAGGTAGATCATGTGCGCCATAGGTGTGTTTTTTTTTTCTAATTTCCGAGCCAGATTATATACAATACAGATTATATACAATATTACTGCCGATATACACACACAGATACAAGATATACAATTATATATATAAATACACAATTTGAAAAACAAGATTGAAACAAATACATATAGATAAGTCTCATACATGAATACATAGTATAAGTTACATTGTTTCGATCAAGTTACAAAGTAGTACTTGGTGACATGCCAATACATGTGTCGATCGAACAAGTTAGAGCTCGGAAGCTCGCCTAGACATCTAAACTAGCTAGACACAAACGCGGGATAAACAACCAAAGAAGATAAGCATGATCACCGCCGCGACGAAGGTGTAGGTCTTCATCCGGTTCCTTGTCCTAACTCCTGCTAGATAGCGCGTTTATCTAGCTTCCGCCTCCACCATAGTGTTGTACCCTTTGTAGATATTGCCGCTGAAACGGTGCACCTGTCTCCGCCAGTCTTTCCAATCATCGTAGACTCCGGGAACCCGTCCCTTGTACACGACGTACCACGTCATCTATAAGTTGACAATAATAATTAACCCGTGATGATTGAAAAAAAACATATATAATTAAAGTCGCATATGAAGATATACTTATAGAAAGTACTCCTAAATCAAAAAGACCAAAGTAACTCGAAAAGCATGCCTCATATATATACATAGGTCGTTGGACACAGGAATATGCTACGATGGAACTATAAGCCAAGTAGGATGCACAACATCTAGACTTGTGCATAACACAAGGCTTACAGTCCCGTCGTAGCACATTCACATATATATTGGGCCAAGACATTTCAATCATCGGCATTATTCTCGAAAAAGACCAAAGTAGCTCGAAAAGAATGCCTCATATATAACTAGCTAGGTCGTTGGACATAGGAATATGCTATGACGGAACGGTTAGCCAAGTAGGATGCACAATTCCTGGACTTGTGCATATCACAAGGCTAACTATCCTGTCATAGCACATTCACATGTATATTGTGCCACGACATTTCAATCATCGGCATATTCTCGAAAAAGACAAAAATAACTCGAAAAGAATGCCTCATATATAACTAGCTAGGTCATTGGACACAGGAATATTCTACGACGGAACATTTAGCCAAGTAAGATGCACAATTCCTAGACTTGTGCATATCACAAGGCTAACTATCCCGTCGTAGCACATTCACATATATATTGTGCCACGACATTTCAATCATCGGCATTATTCTCGAAAAAGACAAAAATAACTCGAAAAGAATGCCTCATATATATACATAGGTCGTTCGAAATAGGAATATGCTACGATGGAACGGTGAGCCAAGTAGGATGCACAAGACCTGGACATGTGCATATCACAAGGCTCACAATCCCATCGTAGCACATTCACATATATAGTGTGCCACGACATTTCAATCATCGGCATTATTCTCGAAAAAAGAGTAAGGGAAAAAAGGACCAAAGTGAGCAAAGGACCAAAGAGTAAGCAAAAAAACCAAGCATTGATTGATATATAATATTAATAAGCAAAAGAAGTAAGCGATGATTCATAGTTTGTCCACACACACACAAAGGTCATCTATAGTTTGTAAGTACAACTAGGCCAACATCAAGCCTTCTGGCTCGGCTTAGGGAACGGGAGGACGCCTTGTCTCGCCATGAACTTCCTATAGTCACCCTGCATCTCTAGGCGATCTTCTATGTCACGGTTATTTGGGATATTTCCTCCGTAGAAAATCCCCCCCCCCCCGAAGTCATTACATCACGAAAGATGATTGCCCCAAACTGCTGCTGGATGCGATACATCTCTTGTCTAATATCTGAATAATTGATCTTGGCCTTTGCTTCGGCCCACTGTTTGAGATGATCTGGCAGCGTAGAATTCTGCTGGTCAAGTAGTAACGCCCTCATGTGATGGAGTGCGTAGTAGGCTTCCTTCTTACTGTTTTCCGGCTGCTTCACGCAGGGGAACTCCGTTACGTGGTTGAAGACGTGCCTGCCGAACTTGACCTTTGTACGCACGAAGGTGGTGCCTTCCATCGAGGCAAAGCCAGTGAGAGCATCATCCAGAACTTCCTTGATCTTGTCGTAGTTTTTCTTCTTTTCTAGACTCCCCGAGTTGAAATACGTGGCGTGGGAATTCTTCGGCGATAAGGAGATGAGCGTGCAGTGTTCATATCTGCGCAAAAAATTCAAATGGAATGTGTTGGAAAAAGAATGATGATGATCTAATAAAGCCAATCGACGGTGGCGAGTGAATAACGACTTACTCGGGAAACTAAGGCACGAGAATGTATTCCTTTGTCTTGTTCGCCATGAGGATTCTTTTTAGGTACGCGTCCATGATACGTCGTTCGACGGGGGAACCCAAGAAGCCGTCACGCATGTAGTAGGGGTCCACTATAGTGATGCCCGGTGTGTTCTCTCTAATGATCTGCATGGCCAGGCTGAGAGAAAACAGACGGACCATGGTATAATGCAGCTGGTATAGGTGGAACATATTGAAGATGTCGTCGAACCGCAGGAAGAACAGATCCGCAGGGGCATTGTCGACGAAGCCCAAGCCTGGTGGCACCTTAACCACGAATACCGGGTGCGAGGGATCTTTCTCCGATAGAAGGCGTCTCTCTATCATCAGCACGCCGTCATGCACACTCTGCAGTTCCGAACTGGCGAGCTTCTGCAAATTCTTAGGTAGCATGGGCTCACCTGCCACATGAATCCTCCACATAATACCCTCGGGTCTTGGTGGCCCGTCCCGAAACCTGATCGGATTCGCTATTTTCTTTTCCTGCCCTTTTTTCCTTTTGGAGAGCGGGCAGGCACCGCAATCTGAGCACCGGCCGCCCTATGTAGTGTGTCAGGGCTTAGAATAAAGGGCCAGTTGGTTGTATCGGCTGGCTCTGTAAAGGCGCAAGCTGGAGGCGTCTCCTGAGAACCAAACAGACGCTTGGTGATAGTGGCTTTCTCTGTGGGGCCACCAGCTAGGTCTTCGTTGCTAAACTGAGTGCTGAAGAAGTAATCATTCCATTCTTCGTCGTCCTCGGCCGGATCCTGCGCCATGTGCATATCATCAACATGATCATCCGACCCACCGCGTGGAGGTGACGGCGAGGGCGGTAAGGGGGCCTTGCCACCGCTTGTTGCTGGCACGACAGGCGGTGTTGTTGTCTGTGGCGTGATGGCCCCCACCGTCCCCAAACGGATCATGCTCTTTGGCCATAGCAAGAATAAGCCGAAGCAAGTTCTGAGGACAGACGTCTCTTCTTCATCCGCTCCTGGGGGTTGAATGGGAGGTTCTAGGTCGTCGCAGTCTCTTAGCACCCGACTAATTTTAACCCTGTGCACGCTATCTGACATCGGCCTTGAGTGGAACGTGCGCTGCAAGGGTTGAACGATGGTACCCTTGGCAACATCCCTCAGCTCGTTGTTCACATAGCATAAGAGAGTGCAAGGAACATCCGTCTGCGGGAAACATGTATGGCGTCGTCAGAGATGCCATAAGAGTAATAGATGGCATGAAAGGCGGTAATTAAAGCAATTTGTTTACCGTGATGGCGTCGAGATTGGCTAATGTGGACGCACCGCATACGGCGACGGGCGTGCAAGAGACGGAAGGGCTGCTTGATGGCGCGGTGCTAGCCGCTGGTGTATTATCCCTACCGACGGGTGCTTGGAGCTCCGGTGCCGCCGCGACGATGGCAGGGGGCACCAACATGTACTCCGGCGCCGCGGTGATGGCAGGGGGAGTCACCAACACTTGCGGAGCCGCGGTGCTAGCGGGCGGAGTCACGAACACGTAGTTCGCCTGATTCGTCGGCGCCGCGTTGTTCGAGTGGCTGCTGACCATGCTTGGAATCGGGCACGGCCCTACTCGACCACCCGCACTCCAGTTCGCTATTGACCCCACCAAGGTAGGCAGGAAGGACGTGAGGGTGATTGCCAGGTTGTCTTGGACGATCTGCGGGATCCGCGCCACTTGTGCCTTAAGTTCTTGAACCTCGCGGTTTTCCTCCTCGCTCCTTCCTGACGGCGCCACATGCGTCCTCGGCGGTGGACCAAAATGATACACCCAATTCTTACCCCCGAGACCGGCCAGAAGGCCAGCCGACGACGGCTTCTTCGTAACCGACTCTATTTCCTTGGCCCGGTTCATCGCCCTGTTAAAAGGGTTATCCCACCGGGTGGCCACCGTCGACCCCTGGGATGAGGAACCCTGGGATCCATGACTAGCAACCATTTCCTCCTCCTGCAGAAGAAGTAACAGTGAATCGTTTAGATCATCGATTAGATTGAAATCGAGTTGATCCGCGGTAATTAGATTATACTTACCACAATTTCCTTGAATTCCTTCACCACAGGATCCGCGGTGAGTTGTTTGGTTTTTGGGTCCACATGGTAACGGGCCCTGATGACGTTTCGAACCTGCCCGGGTTCGAATTTAGCAAAGGGGGTTTCTATCCCCTTGGATCTATACTCTTCGTCCTCCTTATTCCATTTGGCCTCCGCGGTTCTGTCTCCACCAGATCCGAGATGGTGATGACCTATATTCATCGCCTACAGCACCTTTCCCCGATTACTATTGGCTAGGGCTCTTTCGGATTCACACCTCTCCTTGAACTCCTGGAACTGAACTTCGGTGATCTGCGGGTCAATCTTCTGGATCTCCTCAAGACTTTTGCCTTCTTTATAGATCTTCTTCTTTATCCGGGTTCTCCAGCTAGCCAGGGCGGTGCTCATCTTTGTGAGGGCGGATTTGTTTACTTCGTTCCCATGATAATTTGTGTTCTGATACTTAGCGGGGACTTGTATCTTGCGTGCAGCTTCTCGAAGAGGAGTGTGCGCAAGTGGCCATTATCTTTATGCCGGAGATTCTCGGTGTTGATCGAGATGGTTGTCCGGGTGATCGCCGCCACTTGTCCGCCGTACCCTTTGACGACAAGGGCAGGCTCCAAAGGAACCCCTGATGGGCTCACTTCGGTAATTTCCTCCCTGACCGTGTCGACCGTGTTCGGGTGCCGGTCCATCGGCTTCTTCTTCTTCTTCTTAGGAGGATTGCTACCACTCCCTGTGCCCTCGCCGCCATCAGTGGTTTCATCATCCGTCGTTCCTTCGGCTTCTTCCTCCGCATCTTCCATCTCGTCATCCTCGCTCTCCGAAGGATGGTATTCTTCATCGTCTTCTAGCAGCTGGGCCGCCTCCCAGAATATCAATTGTTTATTTGGAGGTCTGAGTTCTCCTTCAGTGCTGATGCGCTGCGAACATCCAGCCTCGTCGTTGTCACACATCTTTGCACTAATAAAAAACAAATAATTGGTTAAATGCATGGAAAAATCCGGCATGACCTTTGCTAATTTTCTTAAACTAGGAGTGCCCGATTTCTGCTGAAACGGAAGTTAATCAACATTCCGGCAAAAATCGGGACTCATTTCATACAAGAACCTGCATACACACATAATAAAGTGCTTCATATACAAGCACAAGCACAATTTCAAGGTGATGTTGTCCCAGCACAGATAGTAGCAAAACCAACACTACTCTATTTTTCCTTCCAAACCATTTCACAACCACATCCATCCAGTCCCAGCACAGTGCCACAACCATATATACTTTTGTTATCAATTTAAGCATAGCCATATGATAGAAGCTATCTCTTTAAGCAACAATGACAACCCAATTAAAATAAATCTTGTGAATAAGTAAAGGTAAAAATGAGAATGACCTTACATAAGCATGCCACTTATTGTATGATTCCAATGAAGCAATGTCATTGTTCTAACCATAATGGATGCCCACAATCTGTGCTACAATAACTTTTGTGCATCAACACAATTAACCAACATCTCAAACCTATGATAATATGCATCTACTGTTCAGACTTCAGAAGTGTTTTTTGTTCTTTCCTTCAGTCTGTGCAGGAAGGCTTTAAGAAGCTTCAGTTGGAATTATTGAGGGAAAAAAACACATATGAGCATAGCCTTGACATCTCTGTGGTGCATATGAATGTACAACTGAGGTGAAGTAAGTCTACACAGCTTTGCCTAGTCACGGCGGTTGCCCAAGACCATAGCTAAAAATATAAGCCCAATATTAATCAAAATATACGAACATCCCCAGATGTATAACAAAGCACAAGAACCTACCCTTTGTCATCAAGTTCCACAGTCTTCAATTCAATAAAGAAAAGGAGGCCATAGACATGCCTCAACCCATGATATATGCTGATACATCAAGGATCAGGATATTTCACTTCCATAATATCAACTGAATCAGTTCCCACACCATTGAATGGCCTGGAACTCTGAAAGTGGATTGGTGCATTGGTGTGAAGTGCGCAAACTCAACTAGATGGCCTGCAACTCTGAAAGTGGATTGAACTATGCAGCCTCGAACTCACTCATTGACTTCACTTTGCATTGTCCTCTTATAGTTGCTACCCTGAAGGTGTGGGGAATCCACACCACAGACGCCCCTAGGTAGCAGAAATAGAACCACAGCCCCCTAAGATCCCTTCTTGGACTAGCACACTTAATCATCCTCTACACACAAACCTTGTGTATTTTTACGTCTACTGTTTTCATGCCTATTTGCAACTAACCATGTCGGTATGATTACCAACTACCATCTACTACTTGACTAGCTAACACAATGAACCAATTATACAAAATATACGTGCTGTAAATCCTGTGGCAGTAGTAAATAGTTTCAAACATGCATATTCTACTTCACCCTAACTGTCCTAGTTCATTTTTTAGATGAAAGCCTGGGAAGTTTCAATTCATAGTAAACAGAAGGATCTTGCTACTGTAAACAGAAGGATCTTGCTACTGCTGGAGACCATGAACAACACAGAGATGAGGGAGAGATTTCTAGCAGAGTGCTACTGCAAATAAAACAGAAGGTAATTTGGCTATTTGCTGCAGAATACAGTACTATGTGCTTGATCCACTAGAATTCTGTTGGAAGATAGGGAGAGAAGTGGAGAGGGATCTTGCTTGATCCACTTATTAGAATTTGTGCTATCAGTAATCTACTCTGAACCCTAACCCATGGAGATAGGGAGAGAAGTGGAGAGGGGAGAGAGGGAGAGAGGGGAGAAGGCTCACCTCTAAGACGAGGACGATGACGAGCGCGCGGGCGAGGCGGTGGCGGAGGGGATCGATCGGCGGCGGCCTCCTCCTCCTCGAGCAGCGGTGACCTCCACGGATCAGCAGACGCGGGCCTCCTCCTCCTCGAGCGGCGCGGGCTTCCTCCTCCATGAGCGGCGCGGGCCTCCTCCTCCTCCACGGATCGGCAGTGGCGCAGGCGTCCTCCTCCACGGATCGGCTGGAGGCGGCGGCGGAGGGGATCGATCGGGCTGGGGATGGGGATGAGAGAGTGTGAGAGAGATGGGGATGAGCGAGTGTGAGAGAGATCGATGACATGGATAAAACCCAGATAGGCGTAGCGCACTATGCCAGAGTGCGCTACGGATGTCTGTAGCACACTCGGGCTAGTGCGCTACGCCTATCTAGGATCTAACCACTCTATAACAAGAGTCCAACGCTCCTTCTAGCAATAACTCTTGTCTATCCCACTGGTTCTGCCCACTACTCTGTTCTAAACTATGAGCACCCAGGTTCGAATCCTGGTGCCCCACTTTTTTATTTTTAATTTAAAAATAATTTTAAATGTTCCAAAAAAATGCCAAAGTGGTGATATATGCCATACAAGTTTTGTTTTGTTTTTAAAATACTTTTAAATATTCCAAAAATGCCCAAAAGTGATAATATATGTCATAAAAGTGTTACAAATATGATTCAAAGTATAACTAAATTTCATAATAATTTGTCCATGAATATTACAATCTTTTTCGACCACGCGTTTTACAATATTTTTTGAGCTAGCGTTTTACAATCTTTTTTCCCTTCTTTGTCGTGGTTAAATAATTTATCCCCGGCACTTTAATGTCTCTTCTTTCGAACGGGCTACCTTTTTTGGGTAGGGTTGTCCTTTTTCTTCTTGTGATGTATGTTGCTGCATTGTAGTCGTCGTCATCTTCAATCTTTGGATCGCCGTACTGGTCGAAGTCTTGCTCGTTGGCGACTCCATCCATTCCGATGATGTTTCTTTTTCCTCTCCTCACGACAACACGGCTAGGCTTTGTCGGGTCGGTAATGAAAAAACATTGTTCCACTTTGGTAGCCAGTACCCATGGTTCATTTTTCGCGGCCACGTTTGCACCGACGGCCTTGGATTTGGCTGCTTCGGGTATAAACATGGTTGTGAAATACCGGTCTTATCTTACGACGCTCTTTGCCCATCTGACATGGAACATTGGCACCTTTTCTCCACAGTAGTCGAGCTCCCAAATCTCCTCTATTCTTCCGTAGAATCTTTCCTTCACGTTGTCATCGGTGTAGAATTCTGACGTTACGCCTGAGTTCTGATAATCACACTTGTTGTCCTTTTCCTCCGTGTAGAATGTGTAGCCGTTGATATCATACGCCTGATAGGTCACCAGGTTTTGCATCGGTCCCTGTGACAAGGTGAATATGATCTTTTCTATGTCAGAAGAATGCAATCGCGGGGGATTATCAAGGAGCGTCTGCCTAAACCAACGCGTGAAATCTGAGTTGTGCTCTTTGATTATTTCTCCCTACGTCCTCTGTATGCCCCGGTCACTGTACTTCTTCTCGATTAACCTTTTGTGCTTCTGTACCCAAGGATCGACCAGTTCTAAATGCTATAGCGCGACGAGGTTTGCTCGATCAAAGTCTGCGCGTCGAAAATCGAAGTCTGCATGCAGTATGCGACGACCCTCTCGGTGACCAGATCCGTCGAGCTTGCCAAGGTGCCTGTTGACGGGAAGACTGAAAGGGTTCTCGATGTCTAGATAATTCGTGCAGAAAGAGATGCACTCTTCAGCCAGAAAGCCCTTGGCTATGCTTCCATCTGGACGGGACCTATTGCGAACGTATCCTTTGATGTGTTCGTTCATCCTTTCGAACGCCATCATGCTGCGGAGGAACATCGGCCCGAGTTGTACGATGTCCTCCACGACATGGACTAGCAAATGCACCATAATGTAGAAGAATGCGGGTGGGAAGTAGACCTCAAGCTCACATAGTATCACCATGATCTCCTCCTGTAGCCTCCCGAGCTGATTCACGCCAATCGACTTCCTAGAGATGACGTCGAAGAACTTGCATAGGCCAAATAACGTTTCGCGGACGTGCTCGTCCATTATCCCTCTAAGTGCGACCGGAAGTACCTGCGTCATTAGCACGGCACATTCGTGAGACTTCATGCCACTGAACCTCTGCTTCGCCTCGTCTAGGTATCTTCTTATCTAGCCCGCGTATCCATAAGGAAATTTGACTCCTAGAAGGCACTTGAAAAAGTGTTTGATCTCATCCTGGCTTAGAGTGAAGAAAGAAGGAGGGCAGTAATATTCGTTCTTCTTGAACTTTTTACCCTTCCGACGACCTTGTGTCGTCTCCGACTCATGGTCATCGTCATCTTCCTGATCATCAGGAGTAGTGCGTCCTCCGTGAAGCTCCTTCCGGATACCCAAGCATATCAGGTCGTGCCTTGCTTTCGGACCATCTTTCGTCCTATCTGGCATGTTGATTATGGTGGCAAACAGACTATCGCACACGTTTTTCGTGATATGCATGATGTCGAGGCTATGAGGCGTGCGGAGAAACTTCCAGTATGGCAACTCCCAGAAAACAGACCTTGTTTTCCATACCTTCATCAGCGGCTTGTCTTGTTGCTGCCTCTTTCGCTTCTTTCCAGGCTTAGGACAATCTTTCCACTTTTTCAGCAACTCTTCCACTTCTTTGCTGCTCCTATGCTCTGGGATTCCTCGGGTCTCGGATTTGCCATAGAACAGGTCTCCACGTTTTCTCCTCGGGACAATCTTTCCAGTTTTTCAGCAACTCTTCCACTTCTTCTTCTTCATGCACAACCATGGAGGGAGGTTGTACATCCATACAAACACGGGCCAAGTGTTGTGCGTGCTGCTCTGGCTACCGAACGGATTGAGTCCATCGGTGCTCGCACCAAGCCTGATGTTCCTCGAATCTCCACCGAATTCTGGGAATTCGAGGTCCAGTGCTTTCCACTGGCTAGCATCTGAAGGGTGCGTCAGCAGCTCATCCTTTTTGGGGTCATCATCATCATCTCCTGGCTTCTTCCTTTCCGCATGCCATCGCATGAGCTTTGCTTCCTTAGGGTCCGCGAAATAGCGCTGCAGACGAGGAGTGATAGGAAAGTACCATACCACTTTTCGAGGTGCTTTCTTCCGTTTCTTGTATCGACTCACGCCGCACACCGGACATGTGGTTTTCTCCGCGTCCTTGCCCCGATAAATGATGCAATCGTTGATGCATACGTGATATCTAACCTGCGGTAGATCGAGAGGACAGACGATTTTCTTGGTGTCCTCGATACTAGTTGGACATGTGTTCCCTCCGGGAGACGATCGTGCCAGAATGCCATCATATCGTCGAAGATTGCGTCGCTCAATTTGTGTTTTGCCTTCATCTCCATAGCCTTGAGCGATACATTCAACCAGGTATCATCGGTCCTGCATCCTTCATACAATGGAGTAACCGCATCTTTCTCAAGTTGCGCAAGCTTGGCTTTCTCTCTAGCGGCAGCCTTGGCGTTAATCGTTTGCTTGAGAAGCAGATATTGCACATAAGGGTCCCGCACCCAGCCTGACGTTGTTCCATCGTCGTCTGCTCCTCCGGCATCTAGATCATCATCATCCCGGTTTGCTTCCGCACCTTCACCATCTCCAGGAGACTCTTCATCATCTCGCCCGTTCTCGCCGTGATGATGATGATCATCATGTTGGCCACCTTCACCATCTCCATCGTCTTCGTCATCGCTTATCCAACGAGTGTATCCATCCATGAAACCATGGCGGAGCAGGTGCGCCTGCAGATTCCCGGAATTTGGGTCGATCACCCAGTTGAGTTTGCATCTTCTGCACGGACATCTTATATCCGTCTTGTTATTTCGTATCATGTCGGCCGTCGCACATTTCAAAAATCTAGCAACAATGCCTTCGCTCATTATGCGGACCATTTTTTCCTGCACGGTGTACACGGTACAATTAGAAGTCTATTAGAACCACATATATGAATGCATGCATGCAATGGTCGATAGAAAATTTCGGCATGACCTATCCTAAAATTAGGACCTTTGCGAAATGCCAAAGTCTTGCCAAAATGGAAATGAATCAACATTTTGGCAAAACAAATGGCAACTTGTTCACATACAAACACAAGAGAGAGAGACCGATCCATACACACATGAACATATCATTATCCTCTCCATACACACATGCATGAGCATCATCGATACTCTCCATATACACACACATATGACCATCGATCCTCTCCATACACACATCATGAGCATCGATCATCTACATACATATGAGCATACCATATACAAATGAACACATCCTTACATGGACAACTTACCGATATGAGAGACCAATCGCGAGAAATATGGAAAGGAGAGGTGCGCGCGAGACCGGAGAAGGAGATGAGAGACCGGAGACCTTCCTCTATTACTTATGTAACTTCCAAGGCAAGTTCTACATGCTAAAAATGGTGAATGGGTGGAGAAATTGAGGTGGGAAGGAGAAGATCCCGACTAGATCTAAGGAGGAAGAAGAAGGGGAAAGTGAAGTGTGGGGTGGTGGATGTGGTCACACATGTGCACATAAAGTGCTGTCAAAAAAAATCGACACATCCGTGGCGCACTCTGCTCTAGTGCGCCACAGGGAGGAGTAACATCCGTGGCGCACATGCCGTAGTGCGCCACGGATGTGTCTGGCTGTTTCACAGCAGGAGGGGGCATGCGCTTAGGCGTAGTGCACCCCCTCCATGTGCGCCACGGTTGACACAAACAACCGTAGAGCACCTACCCTATGTGCGCTATAGATGTTTGCCGTGCGGCCAACAGGGCCCTGGCCCACACATATCTGTGGCGCACTATGGTCATGTGCGCCACGGTTGTTCTAGTTACTAGTAGGGCACTGCCCATAGGTAAGCCACGCCTATTTTAGCCGCGGGGCACTTCAACCATGTGAGCCACGGATGTGTTGATTACCTATAGCCATTTTCCTAGTAGTGCCAAATTCTTCAACTTGGAGCTCCTAAAAAAGAGAAGTGATTTTTAATATAGTGCATACCGGCAAAATAAAAAAGAAACAATATGAATATGCAGGAGCTATATAGTCAGAAAATCCACATTAGGGAATCTGCATGCAACATAAACCTATTGTACAGAAAGTGGGAAAGTTGGACTCTCTCAAACAAGCAAAAACAAGCAACAGACACTTCTATTAGAATAAAAACAGATTTGCAGATTCGTAATGTAGCAAATTGTTTGAGGTTGTCACAGCAGAATAAGTCTGAGAGGTACAGAGAACTATAGTTTGTTATAACCAACTTTCATGCAAAGATTTGCCACTTTATCAGGCCCCTTTGCTCTGCAAATTGGCTCTGTGTTTCCAAAAAAATTAAAACAAAGTTTGAATGACTCAACAAAGAACCACATGCTATAAATCTTAATGCTAATAATCATAAGTAATAGACACATGGAATGGAATCATGATAAGTAATATGACTAGAGACACAAAATATTGTTCCAAATGAATAAATAATGCAACTTGAGGTGAACTAATACTGATTATAGGATTGGTTGAGTCAGATAGAATATATGCCTTAAAGGTTTTATCTAATAAGGTGAACCCTTGTACATCCAGCAGATGTTTTGTGTGTTTTTACCTCTGTACTTCATGTCGTCCTCTCAAGAATTAGAATATTAAATTTCAGTAGGACGAAAGCTTACAGCAGAGTTTAACTCGATATGTTGTAGGCCACTCTAAATAATAAGAATTCGTATCTACAAAATTAGGAGGTTCAAAATTAGATAAAGTACTATTTATTATAGGGAATGCAATATTTACGATCATGATGTAGACTTCTTTTTCGAGCCGCAAAGTAACAGGCTCAAGAGTAAACAATATCATTTTGCGAGCAAACAATTGATCGGCAATCTTTCACATGCTTCAAGCACTTAAAGGAAAGTAAGAATCCCGAAAAATACTGCCCGGAGAAGAACACATGCTTACCCAGTGTTAACCGCACACGATCAGGCAAGTCCCCTTCGTGGTCGCTCAACCCCGTGGAGCGAGTATCCCACCTTCGACCCACACTTTCTCCCACTGCGCAATGAGTACGAGTATCCCCTTGACCGAACGGACCTTCCCAGGGGGTGTTGCGTACTAACCCTTGTTGAAAGCGGCCAATGCAGCTTCATTCAGCTCGCTGCTCCACAAAAGAAGAAGTCAAAGACTGTCACCACACAGACACCACAGACATAAAAAACATGGAGTTATACATGAACAAGGGAGGCAAACCACTGTCGGGGCCTGGAAACTGGGGTGCCACGTCCCCATGTTTGACGAGTCCCGTGGTCATGGAACCTTCACCCTCAAGAGGAAGTATACCCCTAGCAGGGGCACAGTTGTCTGGATCCCGCGAGGTACTGCCTCGTGAGGAAGGGAATCTTGAGAGATATCGCCTCCGGAGGTGGCATAACGCACTAGAATGATGCGCCCTCGTGCCTCGGATACCCCAGGGCGCGTCAGGGATAAGACATTAACTTTTCCAAGCGGGGTTCCGACCCGTCGCTCCAAGCAAAGTGTACAACGTCCCTGCGATGCCCACCACTTCGGTAAAGAAGACTCGGTGTACCCTCCCCCTTTTTTGCAGGGAAAAGACGATCGACCTCGTGGCCGCAGACGCCTTTATTGCCATTCTGGTGATAGAAGGGGAAAAGCAGAAATGCCAGATGAGGACAAGCAACGTAGGAGCAGGACTCTTTGCAGGATTACGGAGCAGAGCAGGGCAAGCTGGAACAAGTCTGTCGGGGGTATCACCCCCGGGTAGGCTAACCATACAAGATTTAAAGGAAATTTAACTGCCAGCCGGCTGAGTACAGCCAGATGTAAAAACTCAGAAGACACAAAAAATAAGGCCAGATGAAGAGAAGGTCGGCAAACCAAACAACCGGATAGAAAGCACTCCTAAGACGCCTAGGACGACTATCGTGGTATTGCCGATGAGTACACTATGGAGGGGTCCTCATAGATCATGTTTAGAGAGGTGGGGGAAGAATAAATTTGGCGGTACAAGGTAACACAGCTTACCCAGGTTCAGATCCCACGTTGGTGGAGGAATCCTACTCCTGCTATAAATCAATATAATGGAAATATGTCGAGTTACAGGGATTGGTTCGCAATGCGCAATATGATTTGTGTTATTCTAAAGGCTCCTTTAGGACCGGCTTATATAGTCGCCATATCCTAGGGTTACACGAAAAGTCCTAGCCGGATAGGTTCCAGAGTCCTGCACAGTATACAATTAGTCTAACGTGTCTTGCACTCCAAGGCTCCACGTATGTCGGTGAGTCCACCCTAGCCTCCATTTATCCGGCATGGGCCTCCCTTCCCGATCCATCTAACTGGGTCTCCCAACAGGACATGGGCCTTGCTACCAACCATGGGCCACCCGCGTTATCCGGATTAGAGACATGCAATGGTGATACCAATTTAGCACATCCCCAATAGTAGCCCCCGGAGAACTCTGAGATCTTGCGCCATCTTGCCTATTCAGATTGAATATTCCATCTAGGTGAATGTCGGAAATCGTTAAGCAACATATTGTAGTCGGAGAATCACTGAGCTTTCCATTGTACACTTCTCATAGACGGACATGATCCGTCCATGCCGAAATCTTCAGATGGGACTATTCGTATGCACGTGTCAGTGAGATGTTGTAGACCATAGGTCAGCGGCGCCTCATAACTCACACATGCAGAGGAAGTAATGATGGTTGTTTTTCCAGCGTGAAGGATCTGAAACATTCGCGGCCGTGGTGGGAACATGGCGAGGTTTACGCACATGTTGTCCACACATCAACCATTGGATCAACTTGCACGAATCTTGACACCAAGGACCATAGAATTTAACTCTGGTGGCATTTTATCTTTGCACCTCATTCTTCCCTTTGTCATCGTATTCTCTAGCCCAAGCTCCTCTCCGAGCTCATCGCACATGCACAGAGTAAAACCCTAAATCTTTTCCAATCTCCAACCCATCTGCCTCCACCCCAATGGCTACCAGCAACAACACACCATCGATGGAGGCATCTAGCAAGGCCACGACCAAGCCATCTAGCATTGTCCATGTCCCGCCGGAGGGCATGGTGGTGCCATGCACTGCGTTGGTCAAGTCCACCGGCGACGACCATATCCCAGTGGCACTGGAGCCGTTGGAGGAGGAAGCCGACTCCCAGAAGGCAGAGTGGTGAGGCTCGAACATCTCCGAGAGTGACATCAAGTACATGATCTCTAAGGGGTACCTTCCTGTGATGGAGGGTACCTCCAAGCGACACCGGCCGGCAAGGTCATTCCTTCTCACCAAGTCAAAGAAAAGGTATACCTTAATGACCAATTTTTGCACGGCATCTCCCTTCACATATCCGACTTCTGCATCCAAGTCCTCAAACACTTCCGGGTTCAACCTCATAACCTTTCTCCGAATAGAATCCTCGGGGTTAGCAATTACGCGGTGTTGTGCCAGTAATACCTAGGGATTAGTCCTAGGTTAGATCCGTTTATCTATATCTTCAACGTGAAGAGGGAATCCGGAGTAAGAAAAGAGGAGCTCAGAAACTGTGGAACGATTAGCTTAAAGATCCGGCCTGGCCAGCGGTTCCCCGACATCGTAGGACATGAGTCCTGCAAGAATTGGCAGTGGACGTACGTCTATGGCCCAGATATCCCTCTGTTGGGCTGGGAAGAATCATACCCAGACTTTGTTGACGAGGCCGCCATTGAAGCCCCGACATGGATATCGCAAGCCCTCCTCCCCTACGACAATGAAGCCTCTCGCGCCATAAGGTGGTTTGACTGGTTCGTAGAGATGGGTCTGACCGGCTTGGACCTAGCCATGTTTTGGTTCGTCAGGTAGATCCAACCACTGCAGAACCACGCGAAGCATATGTACCAATACACCAAGGATATAAAGGATAGCCTGTAGGGGTTCGTAGCATGGAAAACAAAAAAATTCTACCGCATGCACACAAACAAGCCAAGATCTATCTACTAGATTGTAGCAACGAGTTGATAGAGGAACTCACCCTCGAAGATTCCAAAGCGGTTAACGAGAGCAGATTCTCGTTGGTGATGTAGTCGTACACTTGCCGATCTCAATATCGCGTAGACGATCCTTATGGCGCTGCGTTCCGGCAGCTCTTCCGCAGTCGGTCACACGTTCGGTACTTGATGAAGACCTTCCTCTCCCTCGTTCCAGTAGAGGGGAGATCCCGCAGGGATTCGCCTAAGCTGGAGCGAGTATGGTGGAATAAGAGAGGGACTTGGGGATCTACGGATTAGAGGCACCAAGGAGAGGTGGTGTAGCCAGCGGCTAGGGCGTGGAGAAGCCCCAACTCGGCGACTTGGAGGAGCCCTAGGCGGCGGCAGCACTTGGGGTGGTGGCGCCTGGAGCTAGGGTTTAGGTGTGAGGGGTAGGGGGGCGCCCTACCCCTCCTTATAAAGGTGGGGGGAGGCGGTTTCGGGAGGAGGGAGTCCTCCCACAACTCCTCTTCATGGTCGGAGGGTGGAGGGATTTGGACTCCTACCCTAGGTAGGTTTCCTACTCTCCCTCCACCAAGCAATGTTCGGATTTGACTTTTCAAATTGGCGTTTGACTTTCAAACTTGGATTTGATTTCTCTCTTTATATTTCCCAGCCAAGTGACCTAGTACATGATGCAACCATTCCACATTGTCATGACACATCTATGTACCCTTCCCCTTCTGGAGTGCCGGACCTTCCAGACCCTTCTAGAACATTCCCGGTGAAAACACCGAAATCATTTCCGAACTCCGAAACAGGACATTCCTTATATGAATCTTATTCTCTGGACCATTCCGGATCTCCTCGTGATATCCCGGATCCCATCCGAGACTAAGAACAACATTCAGTCTCTTACTCATCATTCCATAACTACACAACAACATCGAATCCTTAAGTGTGTCTCCCTACGGTTCGTGAATTATGCGGACATGACCGAGACACTTCTCCGATCAATAACCAATAGACGAATATGGAAATTCATATGGCTCCCACATATTTCTACGATTACTTTGCGATCGAATGAACCACTTACATACGATACCAATTTCCCTTTGTCTCACGATAGTTTACTCATCCGAGGTTTTGATCGACGGTATCTCTGCATACCTAGTTCAACCTCGTTACTGATAAGTACTCTTTTTTCGTTCCCGTGATATGTGATCCCTTGTGTTCCATTCACATGCTTGCAAGCTAATCAGATGACATTCCACCGAGAGGGCCTAGAGTATATCTATCTGTCATATGGATGGACAAATCCCACTCTTGATCCATGTGCCTCAACCCATACTTTGCGAACACTCAATGCCACCTTTATAGCCACCTAGTTACGGTGTGGTGTTTGATGTCATCAAAGCATCCTTCCGGTGATGGTGATTAACATGATCTCATGGTAGAAGGAATTAGGTTACTATGTATCAGAAAGCTTATAGCAAACGAACTATTAAAATGACTTGATCTTTATGCTACGCTTATCTATAGGAGTATGTCCATCATACCATTCTCCTAATGATATGATCTTGTTGTTAACAACATCTCAATGTTCATGATCGGGAAACCACGATCATCTATTAACCAACAAGCTAGTATTATAAAGAGGATTTACTAGGGACTCTAATTTAGTTTACAAATCACACAAGTATTAATGTTTCCTGTTAATAATATTATAGCATGAATGTAAACATTTATCATGAACACAAGGTTATAATAATAACCACTTTTATTATTGCCTCTATGGCATATCTCCAACAGTCTCCCACTTGCACTAGAGACAACTAATCTAGATTACATGGTAATATACCGAACACCCATGGAAGTTTGGTGTTGGTCATGTTTTGCCCTCAGGAGAGGTTTAGTCAACGGATCCGCCACATTCAGATATGTGTGTACTTTGCAAATCTTTATGTCACCATCTTGGACATGCTCTCGAATAGCATGAAAACGTATCCGGATATGCTTCAGCTTCTTGTGTGACCTTGGTTCTTGCGCATTGGCTATAGCGCCCATGTTATCACAATAGATAGACATTGGGTCCAGCGCACTTGGAACCACACCAAGCTCTGTAATGAACTCCTTCATCCATATCGCCTCTTGTGAAGCCTCTGAAGCAGCTATGTATTCTGATTCAGTTGAAGATCTTGCCACAACGCTTTGCTTTGCACTCCTCCAGCTAACTGCTGCACCATTCAAAGTAAATACGTATCCAGATTGAGATTTAGAATCATCCGGATCGGTGTTCCAACTAGCATCGGTGTAACCATTAACAACGAGTTGTTCATCACCTCCATAAGAAAGAACCATATCCTTAGTTCTTCTCAAGTACTTAAGGATGTTTTTGACCGCTGTCCAATGATCCACTCCTGGATCACTTTGATATCTGCTAGTCAAACTAACAACATATGCAATGTCGGTTCTAGTACATAGCATGGCATACATTAGAGATCCTATGATTGAGGCATAGGGAGTCTTACTCATCCTTTCTCTATCTTCTGCCGTTGCAGGACTTTGAGTTTTACTCAAGGTCGTATTGGGAAACATGGGCAAGAACCCTTTCTTGCTATCTTCCATTCCAAACCTCTTTAGAACTTTGTCCAAATATGTACTCCGTGACAATGATATTAGGCGCCTCGATCTATCTCTATAAATCTTTATGCCTAATATGTAAGCTTCTTCGCCAAGATCTTTCATTGAAAAACTATTATTCAAATAATCATTGACACTATTAAGAAGGTCTACATCATTCCCAATCAACAATATGTCATCTACATATAGTATTAAAAATGCTACAGAGCTCCCACTCACTTTCTTGTAAATACAAGCTTCTCCATAAGTTTGTATAAAACCAAAACTTTTGATTACCTTATCAAAACGTTGATTCCAACTTCGGGATGCTTGCTTCAAACCATATATGGATTGTTGAAGTTTGCATACCTTGTTAGCATCTTTAGGATCGAAAAACCTTTGGGTTGCATCATATACAACTCTTCATCAATGTCTCCATTGAGGAACGCCGTTTTGACATCCATCTACCATATCTCATAATCATAATATGCAGCGATTGCTAACATAATCCTCACAGACTTTAGCTTCGCTACTGGTGAGAAAGTCTCATCGTAGTTAACTCCTTGAATTTGTCGAAACCCTTTTGCGACAAGTCGAGCTTTATAGACAGTAACATTACCATCAGCATCTGTTTTCTTCTTGAAAATCCATTTGTTCTCGACAGCCTTCCGGCCATCCGGTAAGTCCACCAAAGTCCATACTTGGTTTTCGTACATGGATCCAATCTTGGATTTCATGGCTTCTTGCCATTTATTGGAATATGGGCTCATCATCGCTTCCTCATATGTCACAGGGTCATCGGTGTTATCTACCAACATGACACTCATAACGGGATCATACCAATCAGGAGTGGTACGAGTTCTCATTGACCTGCGAGGTTCCGTAGTTACTTCAACCGAAGTTTCATGATCAACATCATTAGCTTCCTCTCTTATTGGTGTAGGCGCCACAGGAACTACTTTCTGTGCTGCGCTACTCGCAAGTTCGAGAGAAGGTTTAACAACCTCGTCGAGTTCTACTTTCCTTCCAGTCACTTCTTTCGAGAGAAACTCCTTCTCTAGAAAGGATCCATTCTTGGCAACGAAGATTTTGCCCTCGGATCTATGATAGAAGGTATACCCAATAGTTTCCTTCGGGTATCCAATGAAGACGCATTTTTCCGCTTTGGGTTCAAGCTTGTCCGACTGTAACTTCTTTACATAAGCTTCACAACCCCAAACTTTAAGGAATGACAATTTAGGTTTCTTCCCAAACCATAATTCATACGGTGTATTTTAAACGGATTTAGATGGTGCCCTATTTAAAGTGAATGTGGCTATTTCTAATGCATAACCCCAAAACGATAGCGGTAAATCTGTAAGTGACATCATAGAATGAACCAAATCTAAGAGAGTTCGATTACGACGTTCGGACACACCATTACGCTATGGTGTTCCCGGCGGTGTCAATTGTGAAAGTATTCCGCATTTCTTCAAATGCTCGCCAAACTCGTAACTCAGATATTCACCTCCACGATCAGATCATAGAAATTTAATCTTCTTTTTACGTTGATTCTCTACCTCACTTTGAAATTCCTTAAACTTCTCGAAATTTTCAGACTTATGTTTCATGAAATAGATATACCCATATCTACTCAAGTCATCCATGAAGGTAAGAGCATAAGGATAACCACCGCGTGATGCTACACTCATCGGGCCACACACATCGGTATGTATGATTTCCAATAAGTCCTAGTTCGCTCCATCATACCAGAAAATGGAGTCTTAGTCATTTTACCCATCAGACATACTTTGCATGTTTCAAGTGATTCGAAATCAAGTGATTCAAGAAGTCCATCGAAATGGAGTTTCTTCATACGCTTCACTCCATTATGACCAAGATGATAGTGCCACATATAGGTCGAGTTATCGCTCAATTTCAAACGTTTAGCTTCAATATTATTAATGTGTGTATTACCACAATCGAGATTCAATAAGAATAGACCATCTATCAAAGGTTCATGTGCACAAAACATATTACTCATATAAATCGAACAACCATTATTCTCGGATTTAAACAAGTAACCGTCACACAATAAACATGATCCAGATATAATGTTCATGCTCAACGCAGGCACCAAATAACAATTATTTAAGTATAAAACTAATCCCGATGGTAGATGAAGAGGTAGTGTGCCAACCGCGATTACATCAACCTTTGATCCATTTCCAACGCGCATCGTCACCTCGTTCTTCGCTAGCTTCTGTTTATTCTGCAGTACCTGTTTCGAGTTACAAATATGAGCAACCGAACCAGTATCAAATACCCAGGCACTACTACGAGTACTAGTGAAATACACATCAATAACATGTATATTGGATATACCTTTCTTCTTGATGTTGCCATTCTTCAAATCCGCCAAGTACTTTGGGCAATTCCACTTCCAGTGACCCTCTCCCTTGCAGTAAAAGCACTCAGTATTAGGCTTAGGCCTAGCCTTGGTCTTCTTCGCCGGCGCGAAAACTTTCTTACTTCCCTTCTTGAAGTTTCCCTTTTGCTTAGACTTGCCTTGCTTCTTGAATTTGGTGGTCTTATTGACCAACAACACTTGGTGCTCTTTCTTGATCTCCACTTCTGCAGAATTCAACATGGAGAAGAGTTCTGGCAACGTCTTGTCCATGTTTTGCATATTGTAGTTCATCACAAAGTTCTTGTAACTTGGTGGTAGTGATTGGAGGACACGGTGAATCCCCAAAGAATTAGGAACCACTATACCCAAGCTTTGGAGTTTGTTTGCGTGCCCAGACATCTTAATCACGTGCTCACTAACAGAGCTGCCCTCTTCCATCTTGCAGTTAAAGAACTTTTCAGAAGCCTCATAACTCTCAACTGCTGCGTGAGCCTCAAATATCATTTTGAGTTCATGGACAATATCATGTGGGTCATGGTTCTCAAACCTTTTTTGAAGCTCCGATTCCAAACCATACAAGATAGCACACTGAATTGTGGAGTACTGATTCTTTCGAGTGAGGTAAACATTCTTTACTTCATCGGTAGCAGTAGCTGCAGGCGGGTCACCCAGCGGTGCATCCAGCACATAGGTCAAATTACCAGCATTGAGGACAATCCTCAAATTGCGGAACCAATCCGCGAAGTTGCTTCCATTGTTTTTCAACTTTTCTTTCTCTAGGAACGCATTAAAATTGATGGTAGGGGCCTCCATTGATCTACAACATATTTGTAATAGTTTAGACTAAGTTTATGACAAATTGAGTTCTAATTAATAGTTAAATTAATCTAGGTGAACTCCCACTCAAAACAATATCCCTCAAATTGTTTTAGTGATCACACGAACCAAATCCACCACATCAAAACCGATCATCACAAGAGTTGATGTACCTTCAATGGCGAACAATCAACATGTTCATCATATCTACTATATGACTCATGCTTTACCTTTCGGTGATCCGTGTTCCGAGACCATGTCTGTACATGCTAGGCTCGTCAAGATCAAACCATAGCTTCCGCATGAGCAAATCTGTCTTGCTCACGTTGTATACACTAGCAGAATCTAACACACCCGATCATCATGTGGTGCTTCAAAACAACGAGCTTTAGCAACGGTGCTTACTAAGGATGAACACTTTAAAACTTGAAATTTGTGTGCTTGAGGGATCATCTTATAATGCTACCGTCGCAAACTAAGAAATACAAGATGCATAAAGGATTAACATCACATGCAATTCATAATATGTGATATGATATGGCCTTTCTTCTTGTGCTTCCGATCTCCATCTTCAAGCACAAACATGATCTCCATCATCACCGGCATGGCATCAAGGTCAATGGCGCCGTTTCAAGGTTGTCGTCCACTAGCTTCAACTATTACAACTACTTTGAATAGACACACAGGTCTTAACAGAATTTAAAGACAACCATATGGCTCCTGCCGGTTGCCAACTTACAATAAGGAACATTGCATATATCATATATAATCACAATCATGGCCATATCACATCACAGCACACCCCTACAAAACAAAGTTAGACGCCTCTAATTTTCTTTACATATTTTACGTGGTTTGGGTCTTTCAATAAGTGTCGCTCTAACTTACGAACAAGAACCACAACGTTGATGCTTGAACTATCAAGTGCCCGTTGTAAATTGACTCTATACTATGATGGGAGAGACAGACACCCGCAAAGCCACTTATGCAATATAAGTTGCACGTTGAGCATGGAGCAAGTCTCATGAACGATGTCATGTAAGGTTAGCCCGGGCCGCTTCATCCCATCATACCGCAAGATGCAAAGTACACAAAAAGCAATTGATAATAAAAGCACCACCGCCCACAATGACCATTATGTTCTACTCGTGCGACAGATCTACATATAGAAACGACTCTGATACCACTGTAGGGGTTCGTAGCATGGAAAACAAAAAATTTCTACCGCATGCACACAAACAAGCCAAGATCTATCTACTAGATTGTAGCAACGATTCGATAGAGGACGTCACCCTCGAAGATTACAAAGCGGTTAACGAGAGCAGATTCTCGTGGGTGATGTAGTCGTACACTTGCTGATCTCAAGATCGCGTAGACGATCCTTCCGGCGTTGCGTTCCGGCAGCGCTTCCGCAGTCGGTCACACATTCGGTACTTTATGAAGAACTTCCTCTCCCTCGTTCCATCAGGCAGTGTAGAACTCTCCTCGTGATTCCGGCAGCACGATGGCGTGGTATCGGAAGTAGAGGGGAGATCCCGCAGGGCTTCGCCTAAGCCGGAGCGAGTATGGTGGAATAAGAAAGGGCCTTGGGGATCTACGGATTAGAGTCACCAAGGAGAGGTGGTGTAGCCAGCGGCTAGGGCTTGGAGAAGCCCCAACTCGGTGACTTGGAGGAGCCCTAGGTGGCGGCGGCAGCATCTGGGGTGATGGCGCCTGGAGCTAGGGTTTAGGTGTGAGGGGTAGGGGGCACCGTACCCTCCTTATATTGGTGGGGGAGGCGGTTTGGGGAGGAGGGAGTCCTCCCCCAACTCCTATTCATGGCCGGCGGGTGGAGGGATTTGGACTCCTACCCTAGGTAGGTTTCCTACTCTCCCTCCACCAAGCAATGTTCGGATTTGACCTTTGAAATTGGCGTTTGACTTTCAAACTTGGATTTGATTTCTCTATTCATATTGCCCAGCCAAGTGACCTGGTACATGATGCAACCATTCCACATTGTCATGACACATCCATGTACCCTTCCCCTTCCCCTTCCCCTTCCCCTTCCGGAGTGCTGGACCTTCCAGACCCTTCTAGAACATTCCCGGTGAAAACACCGAAATCATTTCCGAACTCCGAAACAGGACTTTCCTTATATGAATCTTATTCTCCGGACCATTTCGGATCTACTCGTGATATCCCGGATCCCATCCGAGACTCCGAACAACATTCGGTCTCTTACTCATCATTCCATAACTACACAACAACATTGAATCCTTAAGTGTGTCTCCCTATGGTTCGTGAATTATGCGGACATGACCGAGAAACTTCTCCGATCAATAACCAATAGAGGAATCTGGAAATTCATATGGCTCCCACATATTTCTACGATTACTTTGCGATCGAATGAACCTCTTATGTACGATACAAATTTCCCTTTGTCTTACGATAGTTTACTCATCCGAGGTTTTGATCGTTGGGATCTCTACATACCTAGTTCAACCTCGTTACTGACAAGTACTCTTTTCTCGTTCCCGTGATATGTGATCCCTTGTGAGCCAGTCACATGCTTGCAAGATAATCGGATGAAATTCCACCGAGAGGGCCCAGAGTATATCTATCCCTCATATGGATGGACAAATCCCACTCTTGATCCATGTGCCTCAACCCATACTTTCCGAACACTCAATGCCACCTTTATAGCCACCAAGTTACGGTGTGGTGTTTGATGTCATCAAAGCATCCTTCCGGTGATGGTGATTAACATGATCTCATTGGTCGAAGGAATTAGGTTACTATCTATCAGAAAGCTTATAGCAAACGAACTATTAAAATGACTTGATCTTTATGCTACGCTTATCTATAGGAGTATGTCCATCATACCATTCTCCTAATGATATGATCTTGTTGTTAACAATCTCTCAATGTTCATGATCGGGAAACCACGATCATCTATTAACCAACAAGCTAGTATTATAAAGAGGCTTTACTAGGGACTCTAATTTAGTTTACAAATCACACAAGTATTAATGTTTCCTGTTAATACTATTATAGCATGAATGTAAACATTTATCATAAACACAATGATATAATAATAACCACTTCTATTATTGCCTCTAGGGCGTATCTCCAACATAGCCTCCATATTTCCGAGGACAACTTATCTAGTGATTCCATCAAGCTTCGCCTCCAAGACATAGTCAAGGTGAAGGATCAGAAGCGTGGCTTCACATCAACAATGGCATGTTCGAGGGCGGCAAGTGCCCAAAGGTAATCATTTATTTCTTGTACATTGATTTTTGACATATACTCCATTTATTGCGTCATGCACATACCTTTGCATCTAGCATTCAGGATTCACTTAACAGCTAGGGGACTTGGATGAGACCAATATGGCTCCCGAAGTCTTTGATCCCAACATGAAGGAAGTCACTATTGTGTCCGACGATGATGTCCCGTTAGTGCGAAAGAAGAAGGGCTCCACCTCTGACGCTACTAACGGAGGAAAGAAAAAGAAGACGGGGGGTGGAGCCTCCAAGAGATCCACCACCTCCCAAGAGGTGGAGAAAAGAAGATTAACCGATAGCCCTTTAAGCAAGGTATCGAATGTTTTGTTAAGCCTCTTCTCATCCGACATCGTCTTTTTGCTTATCTTATTCCTATACTTATACTTTTGCACGTTTTAGGAAGAAGGCCATCTTGAGTTTGAGCCAGACTAAGCTTTCCAAGATTGTCTACCTAGTGCTTACTCTAAGTAGCTCTGATCTATCTCATCGTCCTGTGCTGACTTCTCCTTCGTGTGGTCTTCACACACTTGTAAGTTTGGCAAACTTTGTGCTGAGAGTGCCAGCAACCTCAAGAACATTGCACTTGTAAGTTTTATATGCCTTTTTCATTTCATACATAATATACCACTATAGTTCCCGAGGATTTAGACGAAAAACCATAGGTCTTTTGGTCTGAATGCTCTAAGAGTAACTAAACAAGAAACTTTGTACTGTAGCCCCCAAGTATGTAGTTTGAATGAATTATTCTAACTAGATACTTTTTGAGTAGCATACATAGTGTTTGTAAATTTCAATACTATAGCCCCCAAGCCTCTAGTTGAAACATAATTAGTTCCAACTAGATGCTTAAAGAAAGACTAAGCATAGCTTTGGGTTAAAAACTCGCACTGTAGCCCCGAGCCTCTAGGCGGAGATTTATTGGATAGATGCTCCATGTAGACTAAGTAGATTTTTTGTTGTTTGCAGAATGAGAGTACTTAGAGGGTTGCCGCCAATGACAAGTTCCAAAATATGCACAAGGGAAAGAGTGTGTTATCTTTTAAGTTTCATGCTCAACTTGATCTGTATGTTGTTATCTTCTGACTACTCATTGTGCTTTGTCATTTATACGACTTACAAAAGCTATTGCCAAAGCCAAATATAGTGTTGAGAAATCCAAGCACATACAAGAGTTGGATAGTGAAAACAAAATCTTGAAGCAGGACAGGGCCGACTAGCTGAAGATGCATGAAAAAGCTTTAGCTGCCGTGCAGGAAACTGCTGACATGGATATAAACCGCCTTAAGGAGGATATTGCGATTCTCAAGGAGAAGAACAAAGTTTCCGAAGATAAAAATGCTCGGAACCTTTAGGCGTACAAGACCCTCCGAAAGGAATAAGAATCCACGACGAAGGTGCTCCAGCAAGCCGAGAGCAGCGTCTTTAATAAGGATTCTCCGTCTTGTACTTCTATAAATCAGGTACTTTGACCTTTTTGTATTGAACTCATGTACTCAAACATCTTTGCCAGAAATGGAGCTCCTATTATTTTGACTAATAATGCTCCTTTTCCAAAGGAATGCATAGTTCTTGACGGCAACTTAATCAGCACCGCAATCACCTAGGCCAAATAGATTTCCTAAGACTTTGGACATCAACATCAAGGCTTCATGTGCTCGGGATGGCACTAGGATGGCTCTAGCCATGGTCAAGGCCCACTATGACGATTCCGACATCGACATGGTGACCTTTGGTCTGCCGGACGTGGAGGAAGACGAACAGAAGATCGATAACGATGCAATCTGGGCTTCTCTTGCCGGCTATGACATCAGGTCAACCAATTGGTCAAGGCGAATGTCTTCGTGCCTCTTGAGGTACTTGATGCCGACCAGACTAGCTCCGAGTCTCTGAAAACTGCCTACTTCATTGATGGGCAAGATGGCTCTCCTGCCGCCGATCATGCAACATCGAAGTCCCCTACACCAGAGAAGTGAAAACACTTTGTAATATTTATCGCCTCTTGTTGATTTATGTATGCGGAAAACATATATTGTTATATTAAGGAGGAAAACTATGGGTATAAGCTTCCGGCGGCTTAAGAACTAATTCCAACATGTATATATTTTAAAAGCCTGTGCTGGCTTATCCATTACTCTGGTTTTTATGCTTGAATTTTTGTGAGTCGGAAGACCCTTAGTCAGAACTATGCGCTCAGGAGATGATACCCAATGGCACCGTCAAGAACCTAAGCACAAAATTGCCGACTTCTAGTGCCAAAAGTCACTACTCCGGAATCCACATAAAACAACAAAGAACGTGTACACTAGAAAACTTAATCTAATGCCCATAGGCGGAATTTTCACAAGTGGAAATGCAAAGCTTGCGCATAAAGGTTTTATATGATCCAAAAATGAACATTAAAGGAGGTAAAAGACTCAAGAATATGAGTGAACCAAAGAGCTTTATTTCATTGATCATATAAGAGATGCACAGTAGATACTAAAATATGCATGCTAAGTGTAGAAAGGACGTAGTAATGCTATGTTCCATGGCCGATCAAGCTCCGGGTAGTCATCATTCGGGTCACGTCGCTTACGCTTATGATCCTCGTTTGTCCTATCCTCTAATTCACGATTGTCAATGAGGTAATAGGAACAATTATGTAGCGCCTTTCTTATGATGGACGGTCCTTCCCATGGCAGGGATAATTTGTGTGACTTCTTCTTCTTAAGTCGGAGAACCAAATCCCCTCTTTAAATGAGCGATGCCGCACACAGCAACTATGGTAGCTGTGTAGCTTCCTCTGGTAGATGGCAGACCTCTGGCATGCCAGTATGTGCTCGTCCTCAAGAAGGTCTACATCTAGCCGTCTGGACTCTTCAGCGTCATCTTCGTCATAGGAGACAACCCTTGGCGAATCATGGAGGATGTCGGAGGGTAGAATTGTTTCTGCTCCATATACCATGAAGAAAGGGGTGTAGCTGTTTGATCATTTGGGAGTAGTTCACAAACTCCACAAAACATATGACAATTCCTCCTCCTAGGCTCCAGTTTCTCTATGTAGCGGTGCTTCGAGACGTGGCTTAGAATTAATCCATTGGCTCACTCAACTTGACCATCGGATTTTGGATGTGCCATATATGCTAAGTCAAGTTGGATGCCCTTCTCCCAACAATAAGCCTCTACTTCTTCTCGAGATAAGTTGTTGCCGTTGTCGGTCATGATGCTATGAGGGAGACCTAATCTCACCACTAGATCCCGGAAAAACCTAAGGGCAGTTGCGATCAAGTTTTCTAATGGGTTTAGCTTCTATCCATTTTGTGAATTTATCAACTGCCACTAGCAGATGTGTAAACCCACAAGGTGTCGTCTCTAATGGTCCAACCATGTCAAGCCCCCAAAATGCAAACGGACAAGTTATTGATATAGTTCGCAATTATTAAACTGGTACATGTGGTTGTCCGGCATATTACTGGCATCCAATGCATGTCTAACCAGCTTTTCTGCGTCCTCCTTTGCGGTCAGCCAGTAGAATCCTTGCCGGAAGGCTTTGGAGACCAAAGATCGAGGAGAGGTGTGATGCCTGCAATCTCCGAGATGGATCTCATGAACGATTTCAATACCTTCTTGTCGGGAAACACACTTCAGGTATACACTAGTGGTACTTCTTTTGCAGAGCTGCCCATTCATTATGGTGTAACTCTTTGCTCGACGTACAATTTGCTGACTTTCGACCTCATCGATGGGCAAAGTTCCATGTACGAGATAATTAATAAATGGTTTTGTCCAAGCCGGAGGGACTATTGTTACTGCATTAACAAATGAGTCAACTCTATCCGGGTTCTCGATGTCCGCTCCCTTCATGGATGGGGTCCATAGATGCTCCAGAAAAACGCAAGGAGGAATTGGTTTACGCCCTGGTCCAAGCTTTGACAGTATATCAGCCCCCTCATTTTCCTTCCTCTTGACATACTTGACTTCGTAGCCTTCGAAGAACTTGGATATCTCGTCTACTTCGTCTCGATACGCCACCATCATAGGGTTCCGTGCGTTCCAGGTGCCAGCCACCTCCTAGGCAACCAATTCTGAATCTCCACAGCAAACTATGCGCTTGATGCCAATATCCTTCGCTAAGCGAAGTTCGTGAATGAGTGCTTCATATTCCTCCATGTTGTTTGTAGACTCAAAGTGGATTTGTAGGACATAGTGCTGTTTTTCTCCTATTGGTGACTGTAGTAGCACACCATCCCCCAAGCCGTTAAGTAACTTTGATATATCAAAGTGCATCAGCCAGTATTCTGGCTCTGGTACAGGAGTAGCATCTTGCAAGTTTTGTGATTGATAGCGTCGCGTCTCTTGTAGGTGATCTCGAAGGCGGCAAGCTCAATGGCCTACTTCGTGACTCATCCCGAAGCGTCGCTGTTGTTGATGATGTTGGACTGTGGAGCTTTGCTCACTACTGTGATACGGTGCTCCTGGAAGTAGTGCCTTAGCTTCCGAGAAGCGAGGAACACTCCATAAGCTACCTTTTGGTAGTGCGGGTACTGCTACTTGGACTCCGTCCAGACCTTGCTTACATAGTAAAATGGTTATTGTACTCGTACTCATGTGTTGGTTCCTTCCGCTACACCACGACGATGATGCTGATAACCCGGTTGGTGGCTGCCATGTAGATCAACATAGGCTCCATTGGCTCAGGTGCTGCAAGTATAGGTGCCAAAGAGAATATCCTTTTTAGCTCCTTAAGCGCAGCGTCCGCCTCGTCTGTCCATACAAATTTGTCTGCCTTCTTCAGCAACTTGTATAAAGGCAAAGCCTTCTCTCCAAGTCGATTGACGAACCGGCTTACCGCTGCAAGGCAACCTTTGAGCCGTTGGATGTCCTTCAGGCATGTCGGACGGTTGATGTTTAAGATGGCCTTGATCTTCTCCAGGTTGACCTCAATTCCACACTAGGAAACGATGAAGCCCAACAATTTGCAGGATGGAACACCGAAGACACACTTATTGGGGTTAAGCATCATGTTGTATTTCCAGAAATTATCGAAGGTTTCCTTTATGTCGGAGATTAAGTCATTTGATTTTTTAGACATCACCGCTATATCGTCCATGTAGGCGTGAACGTTCCGACTAATTGGGTCATGTAGGCAAAATTGCATAGTCCGCTGGTAGGTAGCACCTGCGTTTTTCATCCCAAAGGGCATCGTGACATACCAAAACCTGCCGTAAGGAGTGGTAAACGAAGTGTCCAATTGGTCCAACAACCACTTCTTGATCTGGTGGTATCCTGAGTATGCATCTAGAAAACACAGAAGTTCCGAGCCAGCTGTCGAGTAAATGACTTGGTCAATGCGAGGTAAAGAAAACGGATCCTTCAGACACACTTTGTTCAATCCGGTGTAATCAACGCACATTCTTAATTCCCTGGGTCCATTTTTGGGCACAAGTACAGGATTGTCCACCCATTGGGTGTGATGGACTTTTTGGATAAAACTAGCCTTAACTAACCTAGCTATCTCTTTGCCTATGGCGCGTATCTTATTGTCCCCGAAGCGTTGTAGAGGTTGTTCACTGGTTTGCATTTTGGATCAATGTTCAAGCTATGTTTGGAAAGTTCCCTAGGTACACCTTTCATGTCGGCAGGTTGCCTAGCAAACATGTACCTATTCTCGCGGAGGAACTCGACGAGCGCGCTATCCTATTTGGACACCAGGTTCATCCCAATGGCGATGACCTTGGTCTCAATGGCATCCTTGAAGGCGGGATCGGAGTCAGAAATTTTCTTCTTCAATGCTAGCATCTCTGAGGCGTCGACCTTGCTTTGGATCTCCTTGAATTCTTTGCTATAGAGGATAGCTTCTAGAAAGTCTACTTTTCCAATCTCGCAGTCCCTTTCCTTTTAAAAGCTTCCGGATATGGTGATGACACAGTTTGGTCTGTGTATCATCAACTTGTTGTAGATGAAGCATGGCTTGTCCATGAAGGAGTGGAGAATGTCACGTCCAAATATGACGTTGTACACGCTTTTGTAGGGGAACACTTCAAAGGTCATGCGTTCTTGGCGGTAATTGTTAACATCTCCAAAAGTGACTATAAGTGTGATGCACCCAACAAACCGAGCCTCCCAACTAGGAACTACGCCATGGAACATGGTTTTTGTCCGCCTTAGGTTGCTCTCCATCAAGTTTATCTTGTACAGTGAATCCAGGTACATAATGTTGATGTTGCTTCCGCTATCCACCATGAACTCGGTGAAATTGTTGTCGTCAATCAAGGGGTTGATGAACATGGAGTATTAGTTCTCTGTTGATACAAGGTCACGGTGATACTTCCTGTCCTATGTGATTGGAACTTCCGACCAATGCAGGTACTAGGGAACGCGGGGGGGGGGGGGGAGGTAGGGTGGCCATCAGAATCCTCAAAGAGGTCTTCTATGCCCGTACAGTTGGGTGGCAAGGAAAGTGTGGTAGACGGGGGCCTTCTTCTCGAAGGTGTTCTTGACTTTGCAATCTATCTTGTCGTCGTGCTTGGGGTCAACGTACTTGAATCCTTTGACTCCTCTTCCTTCTTCTTCCCTTTTCCCTTTCCTCGTGGTCGGTTCGTTCGACTTTGTTTGTAGCCGGACTCCGGGTCTTCTTTGAGATTGTTGACGAACTTGCAATGTCGATTGGCGTGGGTAGCTTTGCCATTGGTATCGAGGTGCACAAGGCATGGCATATCACAGTATTCCTCGTATGATTAGGGAACGCAAGGCGCTGCCGGGATAGTTTCACTACCACGCTGCTGCCCACGACCAGCCCCCCGGCGTTGGACGCGCTATCCACCCTCACCTCTTCCTACAAATGTCATTTCGACCATGTTGGAGGTTGTCTTTTCTTCTGGCGGGATCTTTCGCTTAATGCTACTGTTCCTATTAGCTTGGGTTGGAATGGAAAGTGACGAAAAAGTGTCGCGAGCATCGTCATCGGCAGCTGCGAACTCCCTAGCCAGGGAGATCATATGATTGAGATCCAGCCTGTAATTGTCCTACATGCGCTTCAACTTATGTCGGAGCAAAGTGATCTTTTCCAAACCATCGATGTAGGCAGCCATAGCAGTCTGATCGTGTACTCCTGCGCAGGAATTCTTCATATCCAGCCAGCAGGAGAGGTAGGATCGATATGTCTCATCCTTCTACTGGACGCACCGCTATAGATCGCTGATATTGTAGGGACGTTTGTATGTACCCTCAAAGTTCTTAGTGAATGCCTCTTGCATGTCCAACCGATTGCATATGGACTTCTCCCGCCAGTCGTCGATCCATTGGTGGGCCGTGCCCATCAACATTAGTGGGAGGTACTTGACGACAATGTTGGGGTTTGCCTCGGTGATTGCGACCATGTTGCCATAATCCTGCAACCACGTAGTTAGCTTGGCGGTGCCGTCATAGGGCTTCATCGTCTTGTCAATCCGTAAACCCTTGGGGTAAGTTGCGGTCCATCTCATAGGTCCAAAGCAACGTGGTCCTAGGTACTATCCTTCCCGTGCCTCCTGAATCTTTTCCAAAGTTGAACGCACGTCATATGGCTTCGGGTTTGCTTTCTTCTTCTTGCCATCAGGGGAAGGGCTGCGTGAACGACGCGGCCCTCCTCCGCTATGGTGGCTTCTAGGGGAAATGGAGGCGGAGGTGGCGGTGGGTTAACTTTCTTGTTGTTTCCCTCCTGCGACTCCTCACGCATGCCGCAGTTTCTTTTGGGACGTGGAGGGTCATGGTGGGACCTGCTCTTCTGTCTATGATTGCCACTGCGCTCCCCTCCATGACGAGGCTGCTTCGCGTTGTTGTGAATGATGATGCCGCCCTGGGGGCGTCTAGGGAGAGGCATGCTTGTACGATGGTGACATTTTGGGTCTTCGTGATGTCGGGGGATCGGGGCAGTGGAGACGGGCAAAAAGGGTGAGCCTTTCCTTCGTGGTTGGAGGATATGGGGATAGCGTCCTTCCTATTGCGCGCTTCCCTCCGTCTTCATTCTGAGGAACCCATCTGGGACCCGACATCATGAGGAGATCTTTCCCCTATCCGTTTGGTATTGCTTGACTGGAAATATGCTGGATCAGACTGAGGCCTCTGAGAGGTGGCCTTTTCCTACTTTTTGACAGCCTTGGAGACAAGGTCATGGACCTGTTCCACGGCCTTAGGCGACCGATACTACTCCAGTAATGTCTAGGCGACGGCCAAATTGAGGATGGGTTTGGGCATGACTTTCCTTCCCTCGCTATCAATGTATGGCTTGGATTGTGCCGAATTTGAGGGAGCCCACACCAAGTTGCGCCGTACACCAGGGTCACTGTCAACATGAGCCGGAGTTTTCTTAGCCTTCTGCTACTTGAGCAAGTGTTGTACTCAGCATCCATGGGTCTTGCTACTTCAAACGATTTCTGCGCCTTGGCCAGATCTTGATCTAACTTTGCTGCTCCGCGATGGCCCGCGCTTCCTCCAGTAGCTAATGGCGCTTCTCATCAAGCTATACCACGTTCCGTATATGGGCCACAGTCATAGGCTTGACGAGCAGATTGCCATACATCTCTCTATCAGCTGGAGTGATTTGGGCGACCGTAGAGGTAGATGCTAGTGACAGCGGATTCGCGATGTTGCCATTACTCGGACCGTTGTGAAGTTCATCCGGCTGTTGCGTCAGGTAAGCTGAAGGAGGCATGTCCTTCGCACGATCATTGTTGGCGTCATCGGCTGTTCCCTTCCCGTTATCCCTGAAGGAAATATGCCCCAGAGGCAATCATAGAGATGATTATATTTCTTATGTACCCATGAGTTGTTGTAATGTTCCTTGAATATCCATATCAGGCAACTTGTATTGATTGGCAATTATGTGAATTTTTTGTGAAACTCTTTACTTGTATGGTTATTTAAGAGTTGTCCCCAGTCGGAGTTCATGTGAGGACACACGTGAATATTAGACTAGCACATCGATTGGATGATGACTATGTTTCGCAAGTCATAGACATGGAGATGTCAAACCAATGATGTGGACACATGTTATGAACATGGGGTTGGACTGACCCAACATGAGACTAGCAATTAGACTTGCATCTCTCTCTACACATCGTGTACGTTTTGTCCTTACACCTGAGATTGTCGCATGTACTTGAGATGTGGATCGACCTACTTTGGGGCTACCAGACGCTACTCCGTAACTGGGTAGTTATAATGGTAGCTTTCGGGTTTGTCCTGAAACATGCTGCAAGGCATGGTCAATCAAGATGGGATTTGCCCCTCTCTACTTGAGGGAGATATCTCTGGGCCCCTCGAGTGATCGGATCCATAAATGCATGGTCGTGCTACATATGGTTAAGAGTTAACCTAGTAAAGGGATTCCGAATCACAGTATCGAGAAATATAGGTCAGGTTGGAGCTAGACCAAATATCGTGAGGCAAAGGGAAAGACATGTACTAAACCTTGTGATGGTTCGTCCGATATGATCTTTGTATGCGTTTAGGAGTTTGCACGTCTTGCTAGAGGTCGCTACCAACTATTGCCAGAATAAGTGTATTCGTGTCATGTCTATACGCATATGAACCTATAGGGTCACACACTTAAGGGGCTGGAAGCCTAATGAGGATTGGATCCGAATTAGACCAGGCTTAAGCTACTAATGGGCTCCTAATGTAGAATCCTACTAGGGACGCCTATATAAGAGAGGGTAGGGCGAGCTGACCAGGGTTAGACCTTAGAACATTCCACCCAGCAGCCACTCCTCACGCCTGTGTTGCACGCGCGGACCTAGCAGTCCGACGTCTGACGCTTCCACCCTCTACGTGTGGATACCTCGGAGGCGCTGCATCTGTAGCGTTTGGACGAGCCGCGCAAGGGGAGCTGCTCATGGGACTAGAACGAGGAGGAGTCGTAGATCGTCTACACTGCCTCGACGCGCTTCATCGATTCCGCAACTGCACGTCTAGTGGTAATCCCGTCATCTATGACAAAAGTAATCCTGATATACGTGGTAGAATTTTTTTGATTTGCGCTAGTGTAGCCTACACATATCCCTTCAATCCCGTGGCTTAGGCGGAGCTTGTCCGGTTTGGTCTTCTTCCATCACACTCCCAATGGCGACAAACACCTATCGGGATGTGACGGCCTTGTAGGCCTACTCCTCATGCTTGATCGCCTCCTCCATCTCTTTCATGGCTGAGTCGAGCACTTCCGGGTAAATATCCATCTCCTCTGAGTCCATGCTGACGTCGGCATATAGCGCATCTCTAATGGAGTCAGAGGGTGCGGGCGCTTCCTTGATGATTGAGGACGATGTTGAGGTAGCGAGGTTGTTGGCTGAAGGCGGCGGTGGCGGCGGTAGGCCGGGTACAGCGATGGGCGGTGCCACGACGACTCAATCAGTAGCGGCGAAACTTTTGACGGTGCCAATCATTACTTCGAAAGTGATGAGACCCACGGCCTACTGCCTCCTTAGCGTATAGCCGAGAAGTGTTCTATGGTCCATACATTCCACGAAGTGATAGATAGCATCATCATCGGGGTAATTTTCTAGATCGTCTCATATCCGGAGCCATCTGGAAAGGTAATCATGGGGGCTTTCACCCTCTCTCTGGATGCATCGCGCCAGATCGAAAATAGTTACCACGCCGATGAACTGCGATCGCTGTTTTCCACATGCACGGGCGAATTCGGCGGACTTGTAGTGATCTTCCACCATTATCTCCTGCACAGGGGCGGTTTGGGTGGGAATTTGAAATTTTCCGATCTATGCCGGCAAACTCCAAAGAGAGATCCCACTTAGATCCATTCGTGAACGTATCATGCCCGTAGGCGGTCCACGTAGGCCTTTACGATCCTCTGACTTCTAGGGAACTAGTGTCCGAGTCAGTTTCGCCGATGAAGAGGTGGATGTCCCTGATTGGAACGATCAAACAGCAGGTAGGGTTCGTCTTCGTCGGGATCCAGAACTCGTCGGGAGGGATGATCAGAATGTTGCTAGAGAAGAGAACGCGACCAGTGTCTATGGTTTCACCGATTCCCACGAAGATCTTGGACCTCGCCTGTTGTAGAGCTTGAAGCGCCTCTTGCCCCACGGTGGGCGCCAACTTTCGTGGTGTTGTCTACAAGTACGCCATGGAGGGGTCCTCACAGGGCGTGTTTAGAGAGGTGGGGGAGGCGGCAAGTTGGCGGGTATGAGGTAACAACATACCAAAACCTGCCGTAAGGAGTGGTAAACGAAGTGTCCAATTGGTCCAACAACCACTTCTTGATCTGGTGGTATCCTGAGTATGCATCTAGAAAACACAGAAGTTCCGAGCCAGCTGTCGAGTAAATGACTTGGTCAATGCGAGGTAAAGAAAACGGATCCTTCAGACACACTTTGTTCAATCCGGTGTAATCAACGCACATTCTTAATTCCCTGGGTCCATTTTTGGGCACAAGTACAGGATTGTCCACCCATTGGGTGTGATGGACTTTTTGGATAAAACTAGCCTTAACTAACCTAGCTATCTCTTTGCCTATGGCGCGTATCTTATTGTCCCCGAAGCGTTGTAGAGGTTGTTCACTGGTTTGCATTTTGGATCAATGTTCAAGCTATGTTTGGAAAGTTCCCTAGGTACACCTTTCATGTCGGCAGGTTGCCTAGCAAACATGTACCTATTCTCGCGGAGGAACTCGACGAGCGCGCTATCCTATTTGGACACCAGGTTCATCCCAATGGCGATGACCTTGGTCTCAATGGCATCCTTGAAGGCGGGATTGGAGTCAGAAATTTTCTTCTTCAATGCTAGCATCTCTGAGGCGTCGACCTTGCTTTGGATCTCCTTGAATTCTTTGCTATAGAGGATAGCTTCTAGAAAGTCTACTTTTCCAATCTCGCAGTCCCTTTCCTTTTAAAAGCTTCCGGATATGGTGATGACACAGTTTGGTCTGTGTATCATCAACTTGTTGTAGATGAAGCATGGCTTGTCCATGAAGGAGTGGAGAATGTCACGTCCAAATATGACGTTGTACACGCTTTTGTAGGGGAACACTTCAAAGGTCATGCGTTCTTGGCGGTAATTGTTAACATCTCCAAAAGTGACTATAAGTGTGATGCACCCAACAAACCGAGCCTCCCAACTAGGAACTACGCCATGGAACATGGTTTTTGTCCGCCTTAGGTTGCTCTCCATCAAGTTTATCTTGTACAGTGAATCCAGGTACATAATGTTGATGTTGCTTCCGCTATCCACCATGAACTCGGTGAAATTGTTGTCGTCAATCAAGGGGTTGATGAACATGGAGTATTAGTTCTCTGTTGATACAAGGTCACGGTGATACTTCCTGTCCTATGTGATTGGAACTTCCGACCAATGCAGGTACTAGGGAACGCGGGGGGGGGGAGGTAGGGTGGCCATCAGAATCCTCAAAGAGGTCTTCTATGCCCGTACAGTTGGGTGGCAAGGAAAGTGTGGTAGACGGGGGCCTTCTTCTCGAAGGTGTTCTTGACTTTGCAATCTATCTTGTCGTCGTGCTTGGGGTCAACGTACTTGAATCCTTTGACTCCTCTTCCTTCTTCTTCCCTTTTCCCTTTCCTCGTGGTCGGTTCGTTCGACTTTGTTTGTAGCCGGACTCCGGGTCTTCTTTGAGATTGTTGACGAACTTGCAATGTCGATTGGCGTGGGTAGCTTTGCCATTGGTATCGAGGTGCACAAGGCATGGCATATCACAGTATTCCTCGTATGATTAGGGAACGCAGGGCGCTGCCGGGATAGTTTCACTACCACGCTGCTGCCCACGACCAGCCCCCCGGCGTTGGACGCGCTATCCACCCTCACCTCTTCCTACAAATGTCATTTCGACCATGTTGGAGGTTGTCTTTTCTTCTGGCGGGATCTTTCGCTTAATGCTACTGTTCCTATTAGCTTGGGTTGGAATGGAAAGTGACGAAAAAGTGTCGCGAGCATCGTCATCGGCAGCTGCGAACTCCCTAGCCAGGGAGATCATATGATTGAGATCCAGCCTGTAATTGTCCTACATGCGCTTCAACTTATGTCGGAGCAAAGTGATCTTTTCCAAACCATCGATGTAGGCAGCCATAGCAGTCTGATCGTGTACTCCTGCGCAGGAATTCTTCATATCCAGCCAGCAGGAGAGGTAGGATCGATATGTCTCATCCTTCTACTGGACGCACCGCTATAGATCGCTGATATTGTAGGGACGTTTGTATGTACCCTCAAAGTTCTTAGTGAATGCCTCTTGCATGTCCAACCGATTGCATATGGACTTCTCCCGCCAGTCGTCGATCCATTGGTGGGCCGTGCCCATCAACATTAGTGGGAGGTACTTGACGACAATGTTGGGGTTTGCCCCGGTGATTGCGACCATGTTGCCATAATCCTGCAACCACGTAGTTAGCTTGGCGGTGCCGTCATAGGGCTTCATCGTCTTGTCAATCCGTAAACCCTTGGGGTAAGTTGCGGTCCATCTCATAGGTCCAAAGCAACGTGGTCCTAGGTACTATCCTTCCCGTGCCTCCTGAATCTTTTCCAAAGTTGAACGCACGTCATATGGCTTCGGGTTTGCTTTCTTCTTCTTGCCATCAGGGGAAGGGCTGCGTGAACGACGCGGCCCTCCTCCGCTATGGTGGCTTCTAGGGGAAATGGAGGCGGAGGTGGCGGTGGGTTAACTTTCTTGTTGTTTCCCTCCTGCGACTCCTCACGCATGCCGCAGTTTCTTTTGGGACGTGGAGGGTCATGGTGGGACCTGCTCTTCTGTCTATGATTGCCACTGCGCTCCCCTCCATGACGAGGCTGCTTCGCGTTGTTGTGAATGATGATGCCGCCCTGGGGGCGTCTAGGGAGAGGCATGCTTGTACGATGGTGACATTTTGGGTCTTCGTGATGTCGGGGGATCGGGGCAGTGGAGACGGGCAAAAAGGGTGAGCCTTTCCTTCGTGGTTGGAGGATATGGGGATAGCGTCCTTCCTATTGCGCGCTTCCCTCCGTCTTCATTCTGAGGAACCCATCTGGGACCCGACATCATGAGGAGATCTTTCCCCTATCCGTTTGGTATTGCTTGACTGGAAATATGCTGGATCAGACTGAGGCCTCTGAGAGGTGGCCTTTTCCTACTTTTTGACAGCCTTGGAGACAAGGTCATGGACCTGTTCCACGGCCTTAGGCGACCGATACTACTCCAGTAATGTCTAGGCGACGGCCAAATTGAGGATGGGTTTGGGCATGACTTTCCTTCCCTCGCTATCAATGTATGGCTTGGATTGTGCCGAATTTGAGGGAGCCCACACCAAGTTGCGCCGTACACCAGGGTCACTGTCAACATGAGCCGGAGTTTTCTTAGCCTTCTGCTACTTGAGCAAGTGTTGTACTCAGCATCCATGGGTCTTGCTACTTCAAACGATTTCTGCGCCTTGGCCAGATCTTGATCTAACTTTGCTGCTCCGCGATGGCCCGCGCTTCCTCCAGTAGCTAATGGCGCTTCTCATCAAGCTATACCACGTTCCGTATATGGGCCACAGTCATAGGCTTGACGAGCAGATTGCCATACATCTCTCTATCAGCTGGAGTGATTTGGGCGACCGTAGAGGTAGATGCTAGTGACAGCGGATTCGCGATGTTGCCATTACTCGGACCGTTGTGAAGTTCATCCGGCTGTTGCGTCAGGTAAGCTGAAGGAGGCATGTCCTTCGCACGATCATTGTTGGCGTCATCGGCTGTTCCCTTCCCGTTATCCCTGAAGGAAATATGCCCCAGAGGCAATCATAGAGATGATTATATTTCTTATGTACCCATGAGTTGTTGTAATGTTCCTTGAATATCCATATCAGGCAACTTGTATTGATTGGCAATTATGTGAATTTTTTGTGAAACTCTTTACTTGTATGGTTATTTAAGAGTTGTCCCCAGTCGGAGTTCATGTGAGGACACACGTGAATATTAGACTAGCACATCGATTGGATGATGACTATGTTTCGCAAGTCATAGACATGGAGATGTCAAACCAATGATGTGGACACATGTTATGAACATGGGGTTGGACTGACCCAACATGAGACTAGCAATTAGACTTGCATCTCTCTCTACACATCGTGTACGTTTTGTCCTTACACCTGAGATTATCGCATGTACTTGAGATGTGGATCGACCTACTTTGGGGCTACCAGACGCTACTCCGTAACTGGGTAGTTATAATGGTAGCTTTCGGGTTTGTCCTGAAACATGCTGCAAGGCATGGTCAATCAAGATGGGATTTGCCCCTCTCTACTTGAGGGAGATATCTCTGGGCCCCTCGAGTGATCGGATCCATAAATGCATGGTCGTGCTACATATGGTTAAGAGTTAACCTAGTAAAGGGATTCCGAATCACAGTATCGAGAAATATAGGTCAGGTTGGAGCTAGACCAAATATCGTGAGGCAAAGGGAAAGACATGTACTAAACCTTGTGATGGTTCGTCCGATATGATCTTTGTATGCGTTTAGGAGTTTGCACGTCTTGCTAGAGGTCGCTACCAACTATTGCCAGAATAAGTGTATTCGTGTCATGTCTATACGCATATGAACCTATAGGGTCACACACTTAAGGGGCTGGAAGCCTAATGAGGATTGGATCCGAATTAGACCAGGCTTAAGCTACTAATGGGCTCCTAATGTAGAATCCTACTAGGGACGCCTATATAAGAGAGGGTAGGGCGAGCTGACCAGGGTTAGACCTTAGAACATTCCACCCAGCAGCCACTCCTCACGCCTGTGTTGCACGCGCGGACCTAGCAGTCCGACGTCTGACGCTTCCACCCTCTACGTGTGGATACCTCGGAGGCGCTGCATCTGTAGCGTTTGGACGAGCCGCGCAAGGGGAGCTGCTCATGGGACTAGAACGAGGAGGAGTCGTAGATCGTCTACACTGCCTCGACGCGCTTCATCGATTCCGCAACTGCACGTCTAGTGGTAATCCCGTCATCTATGACAAAAGTAATCCTGATATACGTGGTAGAATTTTTTTGATTTGCGCTAGTGTAGCCTACACATATCCCTTCAATCCCGTGGCTTAGGCGGAGCTTGTCCGGTTTGGTCTTCTTCCATCACACTCCCAATGGCGACAAACACCTATCGGGATGTGACGGCCTTGTAGGCCTACTCCTCATGCTTGATCGCCTCCTCCATCTCTTTCATGGCTGAGTCGAGCACTTCCGGGTAAATATCCATCTCCTCTGAGTCCATGCTGACGTCGGCATATAGCGCATCTCTAATGGAGTCAGAGGGTGCGGGCGCTTCCTTGATGATGGAGGACGATGTTGAGGTAGCGAGGTTGTTGGCTGAAGGCGGCGGTGGCGGCGGTAGGCCGGGTACAGCGATGGGCGGTGCCACGACGACTCAATCAGTAGCGGCGAAACTTTTGACGGTGCCAATCATTACTTCGAAAGTGATGAGACCCACGGCCTACTGCCTCCTTAGCGTATAGCCGAGAAGTGTTCTATGGTCCATACATTCCACGAAGTGATAGATAGCATCATCATCGGGGTAATTTTCTAGATCGTCTCATATCCGGAGCCATCTGGAAAGGTAATCATGGGGGCTTTCACCCTCTCTCTGGATGCATCGCGCCAGATCGAAAATAGTTACCACGCCGATGAACTGCGATCGCTGTTTTCCACATGCACGGGCGAATTCGGCGGACTTGTAGTGATCTTCCACCATTATCTCCTGCACAGGGGCGGTTTGGGTGGGAATTTGAAATTTTCCGATCTATGCCGGCAAACTCCAAAGAGAGATCCCACTTAGATCCATTCGTGAACGTATCATGCCCGTAGGCGGTCCACGTAGGCCTTTACGATCCTCTGACTTCTAGGGAACTAGTGTCCGAGTCAGTTTCGCCGATGAAGAGGTGGATGTCCCTGATTGGAACGATCAAACAGCAGGTAGGGTTCGTCTTCGTCGGGATCCAGAACTCGTCGGGAGGGATGATCAGAATGTTGCTAGAGAAGAGAACGCGACCAGTGTCTATGGTTTCACCGATTCCCACGAAGATCTTGGACCTCGCCTGTTGTAGAGCTTGAAGCGCCTCTTGCCCCACGGTGGGCGCCAACTTTCGTGGTGTTGTCTACAAGTACGCCATGGAGGGGTCCTCACAGGGCGTGTTTAGAGAGGTGGGGGAGGCGGCAAGTTGGCGGGTATGAGGTAACAACATACCAAAACCTGCCGTAAGGAGTGGTAAACGAAGTGTCCAATTGGTCCAACAACCACTTCTTGATCTGGTGGTATCCTGAGTATGCATCTAGAAAACACAGAAGTTCCGAGCCAGCTGTCGAGTAAATGACTTGGTCAATGCGAGGTAAAGAAAACGGATCCTTCAGACACACTTTGTTCAATCCGGTGTAATCAACGCACATTCTTAATTCCCTGGGTCCATTTTTGGGCACAAGTACAGGATTGTCCACCCATTGGGTGTGATGGACTTTTTGGATAAAACTAGCCTTAACTAACCTAGCTATCTCTTTGCCTATGGCGCGTATCTTATTGTCCCCGAAGCGTTGTAGAGGTTGTTCACTGGTTTGCATTTTGGATCAATGTTCAAGCTATGTTTGGAAAGTTCCCTAGGTACACCTTTCATGTCGGCAGGTTGCCTAGCAAACATGTACCTATTCTCGCGGAGGAACTCGACGAGCGCGCTATCCTATTTGGACACCAGGTTCATCCCAATGGCGATGACCTTGGTCTCAATGGCATCCTTGAAGGAGGGATTGGAGTCAGAAATTTTCTTCTTCAATGCTAGCATCTCTGAGGCGTCGACCTTGCTTTGGATCTCCTTGAATTCTTTGCTATAGAGGATAGCTTCTAGAAAGTCTACTTTTCCAATCTCGCAGTCCCTTTCCTTTTAAAAGCTTCCGGATATGGTGATGACACAGTTTGGTCTGTGTATCATCAACTTGTTGTAGATGAAGCATGGCTTGTCCATGAAGGAGTGGAGAATGTCACGTCCAAATATGACGTTGTACACGCTTTTGTAGGGGAACACTTCAAAGGTCATGCGTTCTTGGCGGTAATTGTTAACATCTCCAAAAGTGACTATAAGTGTGATGCACCCAACAAACCGAGCCTCCCAACTAGGAACTACGCCATGGAACATGGTTTTTGTCCGCCTTAGGTTGCTCTCCATCAAGTTTATCTTGTACAGTGAATCCAGGTACATAATGTTGATGTTGCTTCCGCTATCCACCATGAACTCGGTGAAATTGTTGTCGTCAATCAAGGGGTTGATGAACATGGAGTATTAGTTCTCTGTTGATACAAGGTCACGGTGATACTTCCTGTCCTATGTGATTGGAACTTCCGACCAATGCAGGTACTAGGGAACGCGGGGGGGGGGGGGAGGTAGGGTGGCCATCAGAATCCTCAAAGAGGTCTTCTATGCCCGTACAGTTGGGTGGCAAGGAAAGTGTGGTAGACGGGGGCCTTCTTCTCGAAGGTGTTCTTGACTTTGCAATCTATCTTGTCGTCGTGCTTGGGGTCAACGTACTTGAATCCTTTGACTCCTCTTCCTTCTTCTTCCCTTTTCCCTTTCCTCGTGGTCGGTTCGTTCGACTTTGTTTGTAGCCGGACTCCGGGTCTTCTTTGAGATTGTTGACGAACTTGCAATGTCGATTGGCGTGGGTAGCTTTGCCATTGGTATCGAGGTGCACAAGGCATGGCATATCACAGTATTCCTCGTATGATTAGGGAACGCAGGGCGCTGCCGGGATAGTTTCACTACCACGCTGCTGCCCACGACCAGCCCCCCGGCGTTGGACGCGCTATCCACCCTCACCTCTTCCTACAAATGTCATTTCGACCATGTTGGAGGTTGTCTTTTCTTCTGGCGGGATCTTTCGCTTAATGCTACTGTTCCTATTAGCTTGGGTTGGAATGGAAAGTGACGAAAAAGTGTCGCGAGCATCGTCATCGGCAGCTGCGAACTCCCTAGCCAGGGAGATCATATGATTGAGATCCAGCCTGTAATTGTCCTACATGCGCTTCAACTTATGTCGGAGCAAAGTGATCTTTTCCAAACCATCGATGTAGGCAGCCATAGCAGTCTGATCGTGTACTCCTGCGCAGGAATTCTTCATATCCAGCCAGCAGGAGAGGTAGGATCGATATGTCTCATCCTTCTACTGGACGCACCGCTATAGATCGCTGATATTGTAGGGACGTTTGTATGTACCCTCAAAGTTCTTAGTGAATGCCTCTTGCATGTCCAACCGATTGCATATGGACTTCTCCCGCCAGTCGTCGATCCATTGGTGGGCCGTGCCCATCAACATTAGTGGGAGGTACTTGACGACAATGTTGGGGTTTGCCCCGGTGATTGCGACCATGTTGCCATAATCCTGCAACCACGTAGTTAGCTTGGCGGTGCCGTCATAGGGCTTCATCGTCTTGTCAATCCGTAAACCCTTGGGGTAAGTTGCGGTCCATCTCATAGGTCCAAAGCAACGTGGTCCTAGGTACTATCCTTCCCGTGCCTCCTGAATCTTTTCCAAAGTTGAACGCACGTCATATGGCTTCGGGTTTGCTTTCTTCTTCTTGCCATCAGGGGAAGGGCTGCGTGAACGACGCGGCCCTCCTCCGCTATGGTGGCTTCTAGGGGAAATGGAGGCGGAGGTGGCGGTGGGTTAACTTTCTTGTTGTTTCCCTCCTGCGACTCCTCACGCATGCCGCAGTTTCTTTTGGGACGTGGAGGGTCATGGTGGGACCTGCTCTTCTGTCTATGATTGCCACTGCGCTCCCCTCCATGACGAGGCTGCTTCGCGTTGTTGTGAATGATGATGCCGCCCTGGGGGCGTCTAGGGAGAGGCATGCTTGTACGATGGTGACATTTTGGGTCTTCGTGATGTCGGGGGATCGGGGCAGTGGAGACGGGCAAAAAGGGTGAGCCTTTCCTTCGTGGTTGGAGGATATGGGGATAGCGTCCTTCCTATTGCGCGCTTCCCTCCGTCTTCATTCTGAGGAACCCATCTGGGACCCGACATCATGAGGAGATCTTTCCCCTATCCGTTTGGTATTGCTTGACTGGAAATATGCTGGATCAGACTGAGGCCTCTGAGAGGTGGCCTTTTCCTACTTTTTGACAGCCTTGGAGACAAGGTCATGGACCTGTTCCACGGCCTTAGGCGACCGATACTACTCCAGTAATGTCTAGGCGACGGCCAAATTGAGGATGGGTTTGGGCATGACTTTCCTTCCCTCGCTATCAATGTATGGCTTGGATTGTGCCGAATTTGAGGGAGCCCACACCAAGTTGCGCCGTACACCAGGGTCACTGTCAACATGAGCCGGAGTTTTCTTAGCCTTCTGCTACTTGAGCAAGTGTTGTACTCAGCATCCATGGGTCTTGCTACTTCAAACGATTTCTGCGCCTTGGCCAGATCTTGATCTAACTTTGCTGCTCCGCGATGGCCCGCGCTTCCTCCAGTAGCTAATGGCGCTTCTCATCAAGCTATACCACGTTCCGTATATGGGCCACAGTCATAGGCTTGACGAGCAGATTGCCATACATCTCTCTATCAGCTGGAGTGATTTGGGCGACCGTAGAGGTAGATGCTAGTGACAGCGGATTCGCGATGTTGCCATTACTCGGACCGTTGTGAAGTTCATCCGGCTGTTGCGTCAGGTAAGCTGAAGGAGGCATGTCCTTCGCACGATCATTGTTGGCGTCATCGGCTGTTCCCTTCCCGTTATCCCTAAAGGAAATATGCTCTAGAGGCAATCATAGAGATGATTATATTTATTATGTATCCATGAGTTATTGTAATGTTCCTTGAATATCCATATCAGGAAACTTGTATTGATTGGCAATTATGTGAATTTTTTGTGAAACTCTTTACTTGTATGGTTATTTAAGAGTTGTCCCTAGTCGGAGTTCATGTGAGGACACACGTGAATATTAGACTAGCACATCGATTGGTTGATGACTATGTTTCCCATGTTATAGACATGGAGATGTCAAGCCAATGATGTGGACACATGTTATGAACATGGGGTTGGACTGACCCAACATGAGACTGGCAATTAGACTTGCATCTCTCTCTACACATCGTGTACGTTTTGTCCTTAGACCTGAGATTGTCGCATGTACTTGAGATGTGGATCGACCTACTTTGGGGCTATCAGATGCTACTCCGTAACTGGGTAGTTATAAAGGTAGCTTTCGGGTTTGTCCTGAAACATGCTGCAAGGCATGGTCAATCAAGATGGGATTTGCCCTTCTCTACTTGAGAGAGATATCTCTAGGCCCCTCGAGTGATCGGATCCATAAATGCATGGCCATGCTACATATGGTTAAGAGTTAACCTAGTAAAGGGTTTCCGAATTACAGTATCAATAAAAATAGGTCAGTTTGGAGCTGGACCAAATATCGTGAGGCAAAGCGAAAGACATGTACTAAACCTTGTGATGGTTCGTCCGATATGATCTTTGTATGCGTTTAGGAGTTGGCACGTCTTGCTAGAGGCAGCTACCAACTATTGACAGAATAAGTGTATTCGTGTCATGTCTATACGCATATGAACCTATAGGGTCACACGTTAAGGGGCTGGAAGACTAATGAGGATTGGATCCGAATTAGACCAGGCTTAGGCTACTAATGGGATCCTAATGTAGAAGCCCACTAGGGACGCCTATATAACAGAGGGTAGGGCGAGCTGACCAGGGTTAGACCTTAGACCATTCCACCCAGCCGCCACTCCTCACGCCTGTGTTGCACGCGCGGACCTAGCAGTCCGGCGTCTGACGCTTCCACCCTGTACATGTGGATACCTCCGAGGCGCTGCATCTGTAGCGTTTGGACAAGCCGCGCAAGGGGAGCTGCTCGTGGGACGAGAACGAGGAGTCGTCGTTGATTGTATGCACTGCCTCGATGCACTCATCGATTACGCAACTGCGTGTCTAGTGGTAATCCCGTGATCTATGACAACAGTAATCCTGGTATACTCGGTAGAATTTTTTTGATTTGCGCTAGTGTAGCCTACCCGTATCCCTTCAGTGGTATCAGAGCCGATGCTGTTCAGTTATAGGTTCGGGATGTTTGCATATGGTGATATGCAGATTGATATGAATGATGTGATCGTTTATATGGCGGTGTTTTAGGTTTGATCTATGATCTTGCTTTCCGTGATCGTGATTCTGAGGTTGTCGAACAACTTACCCCTACCGGTCGGTTTCCGCCATCGGGGTAGAAAGTGACAAATAAATCGTGTTCAATCATGCGAATATGAATATGATTGATCGAATCGGAACCTAGATCTAAAATCGATGTATCGTGATCAAAGGAGTTTGTTTGAATCGGAATAGGAGTCGGTTTATGGTAAATTTGATTTGCCGATCAAAATCCTTAAAGAAAATTGTGAAGATACCGCGAGGGGCGCTGCCCCTTCGAACCCTGTAGGGGGAGACCCCCTAGACCGCCCTTAATCGTAGCCCCTTTTGTATCTCGTTAAGGTAACTAGGTGCTGCGATGTCACATGATCTGGTAGAATGCGATTCTATGCATAACTTGTTTTTGCAGGATGTATGTGATCAGTATGGCCCATATATGTATGTGATGCATGTATTAAATTTTGCATGACCTGCGTGTTGTGAGTAGGGCAACACGGCTGGAGCCATATGTGTTGTCATTTATTGTAATGGCCTACGTGCCAACTTTTGATGATCCCAATACTATGTAATTTTTATTACTAGCTCTGAGGAGTAATAGCTTGTATTAGTTCTTGGAGGACTCATCACTTGAAGATGGCTCACATGGAACATGAAGATGGATATCATCATGGTGGACAGGTTCTATGGCGATGGAGATCACCATGAGAAAATGGGCCATACTGTGTCACATCATATGTGAATGCTATTCTTATGTGTTTTACTCTATGCATGCTTAGATGATAGAAGTAGAATGATCCCTCATAAAGTTTAAGTTAAACCATGCCCTCCCAACCAAACCTTGCACCATCCTATGCCCTGTACAATCGTTGGTGGGCCTATGAAATTAGGGTGCTGCGGTTTTCCTTGGCTGGATGGGTTTGTATCGGATACCTACACGCATAAGGGTTGGTGAGCTTGACAAGGTCATCTTAACAGTTAAGGACCTTGGGCATAAAGGTTGGACGCCTAGTTTTGACATAGAGATGTCACCCAACAATAATATTCATATGTGATATGATTAGCAAGTGTTGCTTACCGATTTACCTTGTCTTCTAGCAGTGATGCTAAAGCTCACTAGTCGACTTATTAATTGTGGATCTTGAATCACTTAGTATCAATAGAGGGATATTGATTTAAGTGGTAGTATATGCTATTAAATTGTTTAATATGTTTTACTCTTTCATGGTTACATGGCTTAGTATTTTGCATGTTTTCTGTTGTAGATCAATGGCACCGAACACTGCATCACCTTTTTATTTGTGTTCGATTATTGACAAAGATAAACTTAATTGAACAAACTATACGGACTGGGTCCGTAACCTGAGAATTGTTCTCAGGTCTGATTAAAAGGAAACGGTTATGGATACCCCAATCCCCGATGAACCTGCTGATAATGCATCTGCTGCCCTAAAGAATGCCTACAAGAGAGCATGTGATGATCATCTTGAGGTTAGCTGCCTTATGCTTGCATGCATGGAACATGAACTCCAAAAGAAGTTTGAGGATCAGGATGCGTATGATATGATCGTTGCCCTTAAGGACATGTTCCAAGATCAGGAAAGGACTGAGAGGTACAATGTTGCCAAGTCCTTTGTCGAATGCAAGCTAGCAGAGGGAGCAGCTGTAGGCCCCCATGTGATCAAAATGGTTGGTTACAGTCAGACTTTGGAAAAGCTTGGTTTTCCACTAGGCCAAGAGTTGGCCACTGACTTCATTTTGGCTTCTCTTCCATCCAGCTATAGGCAGTTCATTTCGAACTACCATATGCATGGGGTGGAGAAGGGCCTTAATCAGTTATGCGGGATGCTAAAAACAGCAGAAAGTGACATGAAAAAGTGTGTAGGGCATAGCCATGTGATGGCTGTGCAGAACAATCCTAGCTTCAAGAAAAAGGGTACTTCTTGGAAGAAGAAGGGCAAGGATAAGGATACGATCCCTAAGCCTTCACCCAAGCAAAAGGCTGGACCTGTAGAAGACACTAAGTGCTTCTTTTGGCATGAACATGGCCACTAGAAGAGAAACTACAGCAAGTACCAGGCTTCTTTGAAGAAGAGTGGAAGTAAGAGTACTTCCAACTCAGGTATGCTTGTTATAAATGTTGTGGACATTCTTCTCACTGATTCTTATGTTAACTCTTGGGTATTTGATACCGGATCGGTTGCTCATATTTGCAACTCGATGAAGGGGCTAATAAGGACTAGAGAAGTGCAGAAAGGCGAAGTGGATTTTTGTGTCGGAAATAAAGCAAGGGTTGTTGCATTATTCGTCGGCTTCATGCAACTTCACCTTCCGTCAGGATTTATTATGGAGTTGAATAATTGTTATTACAGTCCTAGTATGGGTCGAAACATTTTATCACCTTCATGTTTGATGAGGGATGGATATTCATTCGCGAGTGCAAACAATGGTTGTGTAATCTCTAAGAATGATATGTTTATGGCTAATGCTCCCATTGTGAATGGGTTATTTATTTTAAATCTTGATGATGCATCTATTTACAATGTTAGTGCTAAAAGGCTTCGGCCTAATTATTTGAGTCCTACTTATTTATGGCATTGTCATTTGGGGCATATAAGTGAAAAGTGCATGAAAAAGCTCCATGGTGATGGTCTTCTAACTTCGTTTGATTTTGAATCATACGAGACATGTCAAGCTTGTTTACTTCGTTTGGACTCTCTCAAAAAAGCAAAAACAAGCAACAGACACTTCTATTAGAATAAATACAGATTTGCAGATTGGTAATGTAGCAAATTGTTCGAGGTTGTCACAGGAGAATAAGTCTGAGAGGTACGGAGAACTATAGTTTGTTATCACCAACTTTCATGCAAAGATTTGCCACTTTATCAGGCCCCTTTGCTCTGCAAATTGGCTTTGTGTTTCCAAAAAATTTAAAACAAAGTTTGAATAACTCAACAGAGAACCACATGCTATAAATCTTAATGCTAATAATCATAAGTAACAGGCACATGGAATGAAATCATGATAAGTAATATGATTAGAGACACAAAATATTGTTCCAAATGAATAAATAATGCAACTTGAGGTGAACTAATACTGATTATAGGATTGGTTGAGTCAGATAGAATATATGTTTCAAAGGTTTTATCTAATAAGGTGAACCCTCGTACATCCAGCAGATGTTTTGTGTGTTTTTACCTCTGTACTTCATGTCGTCCTCTCAAGAATTAGAATATTAAATTCTAGTAGGACAAAAGCTTACAGCAGAGTTTAACTCGATATGTTGCAGGCCACTCTAAATAGTAAGAATTCGTATCTACAAAATTAGGAGGTTCAAAATTATATAAAGTACTATTTATTATAGGGAATGCAATATTTACGATCATGATGTAGACTTATTTTTCGAGCTGCAAAGTAACAATCTCAAGAGTAAACAATATCATTTTGCGAGCAAACAATTGATCGGCAATCTTTCACATGCTTCATGCACTTAAAGGAAAGTAAGAATCCCAGAAAATACTGCCCGAAGAAGAACACTTGCTTACCCAGTGTTAACCGCACATGATCAGGCAAGTCCCCTTCGTGGTCGCTCAACCCCGTGGAGCGAGTATCTGTCACATCCCAAGATTTTCCAAATCTTGTAATGTGAAAATAAATGAATAAAATAAAACTTTGTTTGATGTTCAAGGCTAGAAGAAACTTTTTGAATTCAATTGGGGCTTCAAACCAGTTTGATCAAATAAAATACTAAAGGGATTTATAAAGTTAAACTTTTTTAAAAAAAAGAAAAAATATATATATATTTTGGAAATACTATTTTGAATCTTTAAATAAAAGGATTTGGTTTTCAAAAGAAAAGATATATTTTAAATAAAGATTATTTTATAAAGCCAAATTAAACCTTGGCCAAGACTTTGAAACAAAAGGTTTTGCTTTGATTAAAATAGTAGAGGTTTATTTAAAACAAAAAGGATTTAAATATCCAAGTTTTATTAATAAAGGTTTTACTATTTCCAAAACATCAAAACTTATTTATTTATTTAAAATAAGTTTTCCAAGTATTCTTTTTTCTCAAAATAAAACCTACTAAAGTGTTTTGGTTTTATTCTAGATTTCAAAATAAAGTTTTTAACAAAACAAAACCTATTTGATTTATTAACTAAGGTCCATTTTATTTAATTATTAATGGACCCTATAGCAAAAAGGTTATTTTGTTTTAAACAAGTTTTCAAGTATTCCTTACTTTCAAATAAAACCTACTGTTTTGGTTTTGAAAATATTTTGATTTCAAATGGAAATTTTATTAATTAAATCAAACCCTAATTTATTAATAAACTAAAGATCCATTTTATTTAATTAAAGAATGGATCCTAAAAAGAAAAAAAAATTATTATATTAGAATTTGGTTATATTGATAAACAGAACCAAGTTCAAAGTTGTGAAGTGTGGTGTTTGTTTGAATTGTTTGAGTGGTTTGAAGGTTTGAATAATTGTTTGAATTTGAAAACAGAAAAAGAATTAGAAAAGGAAAAAGAAAGCAGACAGAAAAAAAAAGAAAAAGGACCCAGCCCAATAAGGCCCAGCAGCCCACCTCTCCCTCTCACCCGAGCCAACCGTTTTCTCACCGCGGAAAGAACCCACTCAGTCACAGACAACCGGGACCCACTCCTCCTCTCTCCCTCTCGCTGACGCCGGCCCCCACTGCCACCTCACCATCTTCTCCACCCACGCGAGGACCGCGCCCTCCCCCGGCCGTTTCCTGCCGTTAACTCCTCGGAGTAAATTGCCGGTAAATGCTCGACGATTAATCCCAGCGACCACGCTCCCTTAAAAGCCTCTCCCTCCTCGTCATTTTCCCCCAGACAACTCCTCCTCTCTGCACCTAGGCTGTCGCCAATTTCTTCTGCACCACCGCCGTCTCCGATGAGCTCCCTCCTCAATTCCGGTGACCCAGCGCCGCCCCTTGCCTCATCGACCATGCACACATACTCCACACTCCCTGGCGCTTCTGTCCGTGCCTTCCATTCGACCCCGGGCGCCCCAGAGCGTCGGCTACGACAAGCTCCGAACAACGCCGCCGTCTGCAACATCTCCGGCGACGTCCCCCAGGTGAACCAGACCGCCCCTTCACTTCTCGTTCACGCTCACATCTCTGCCATGATCTCCTGCGTCTAACCATGCCCTCGGTCTACCTTCTCTTGATCTGTAGCGTCGACTCCAACCGCGAGCAGGACCAACCGACGCCGACGACGACTCCGGCGAGCGATTACCTCCGTCTCCGTGCGCCCCTTGACCAACCGCGAGTACCTTGAGCTTCGCCGTGTTCTCCTGAGCCTGGTGAGCATCTCCCCTTTCTCCCTCACCTCCTGTAGCATCGGCACCGTCGTCGACCGACAACTCCGCCGCCGGTAGCCACCGCAGCGCCGCCCATCTGTGACCGAGCATTAGCATCCGTAGGATCTTAATCCAACGCCTACGATAGATCACTTAAGCCGCGAAGAGGTACGTGCCCTATGCCGTGCGATCAACCTAGATCCTACGGTCCATGTTGCTGATCCGGCCGAACCGGTACCACCCAGTTAGAACGCGACGCGTGGCCTGTATTGGATCTAAAATCAGATTTGAAAACAGAATATTTTGCAAACTTCAAACCCTTGTAACTTTGGATCCACACGTCCAAAAATTACAAATTTTATGTCGTTGGATTCAGGAGAGCAAGACCTAACCAACCCTGCCCTTGGTTTAGCAAATAGTATCTGTTAGTTTGCTTGTTTTTGCAGATTCTTTTGTGTGCTTGCTAAGATTAGAAAAATTGTTTAAAAAATGATTTTTGGGTTATAACCTTTGAAAAATGGTTTGTTGTGACCTTACTGACCCTAGGAACCAACCCATGTTTTGGAAAATGAATTTGGAAATGTTTAGAATGGATTAATTGGTTTAGTCCATTTCTAGCTAAATAAAACTATTGTTTTGTTTATGAAAATGGTTTTGAATGGAAAACTTTGAGAAAATGTTTTGGACCAAACCTACTGACCCAAAACACCAAGCTTTGCAATAGCAACTCATTTGGTGAAAAAAAATAATGATTCTTGATTTAAAAACCATTTCTAGTCAAATAGAAATGTGGTTATTTTACTAAAAATGATTTTGGAAGAAAACCTTTGGAAAATGTTTTGTTTTAAACTCACTGACTCCAAAACCCAAGTTTTGTGATTAGAAAATATTTCTACACCACATAAAATGATACTTTATTTGGAAAATGGATTTGAAGTGAAACCTCTTTGCAAATGACTTTGCCACTTTACAAAATGACCAAATAGGTGTTTGCAAATGTTTATGACCCATTAGGAACCACTTTTTCAAACCAAACAAAGCTTGGCATGCTTGCATGCATTACTTTGACTTTGTCATTTTGTGTGTTGTTCTGCTTGATTGGTAGATTGAGTTTGTGCCTTGCTTGATTGATTTGTAGTGACTTGAAGAGTGTGATTGTTGCAAGGACAAGGAGTGAGCCTATACTCTACCAAAAAGGCAAGTGATGCTTCATACTTTCTATCCCATTACTTTCACTATGCATTAGTGTTTTGCTAAGTAAAACTTGCATGGATTTTGCTAAGTATAGACCTTGCTATAGGAAAACCTAGTAGGTGAAACCTTAGTAGGATTTTCCTAAGTTAAGAATCCTATTACTATCAAGCTTAGCCTAGCTAATAGAAAACATGGGTGGAAAATATATTCACACTATGGGAAAATATTCTAAGTCTAAGGACTTGGTTCTTTATTTAATAAAACAACTAAGTTAATGAATCCCCTGGGTGGAATGGAAGGATTGGTTTATGTTGAGTGGTTCACAAGGCCATGGACTTGGCTTGTGTATCTCACTTGTGGATGGCCACCCAGGAATAAAGAGATTTGAGATGTCAAATGTTGAGAAGCTTCAAGTGCAACCACTTGGCAATATGGGCTCTTCCATGATCATATAGGTTGCAAGAACTTAGCCATATGGACAGTTGGTGGTAGTGTTTGATAGGTTGGAGCGCGTCCATGTTGGTCTAAGGGAAGGCTTCTGAAAGATCTTGTCTTGGGAAACCAAGTCTTGTGGGGAAAGTGCACCACCTCTGCAGAGTGTAAAACCTAAGTACTCAGCCATTTCCCTGGTAAAGGACAATTTGAGCATCAAGACATGAAAGCAATCAAGAATCTCATCATTCAAATTTCTAAGTTAAAACTTGTGGTTTGAAAAAGGGTTGTTTGAGATCTTCAATCTTTGATTGAAAGATGCCTTGGATAAGGATCTTCAATCTTTGATTGAGAAAAATGTTTTTGCCAAGCAAAACTTAGTATTTTCAAAGGTTAAGGAAAAATCTATTTTGAGCAATGCAAGCCTCAACTCCACTTAGCCAAAATGCATATAGATGATAGACTCCACTATACTACCATAGTATCACTTGCCAATACAATTCAAATGTATTGACCCTTGTGGCTGTAACTTGTAATGTTGCAGGTTTGTTTGATTTTAGAGAAGATTGATTGATTAGGATTACAAAGTCTACAACCAACATCTTCCTGTGGCATTTTGAAGATGAAGGACCCAATGCTTATAGATTTCCGCTGCAATGTATTGTAAATAGCCAAATGAGCTATGTAATATGTAATAAAACTATGTTATTCCTGGTTATAAAGTTATATTATGACCTTTGTTTCTTGATATTACATCTTAACTGTGGATGCTATCTATTGATCCAGGGACTAGCATTGCAATCACAGGGATCCTTTCCTTTAATAAGGAGGGATCTTACAGATGGTATCAGAGCATTGTGTTGCCTGTAGGATTTGTAAACCTAGGATTGGACAAAAACCCTTAGAAAAATAGGAGTTGTATTTGTTCCAAAACTTGTTTACAAACAATCTTGTAAACTCTTTCCTCAACAATTTTGGTTTTAACTCTACATCTCCTCTATTTCAAACTTGATGAACAGAGCCTTTCCATGACCAAAGACTTCACCATGTGCAAAGGACTTCTTCAACTCTAATGACTTCAACATCTTCAGCATATTCATCAAGGACCTCCAACTTGGATATCACTAAGAACTACAAGATAGACAAGGACATCTTTCTCAAGATTTAGAGAATGAGGGAATGCAAAAGTTAGAAGGAGCCTACATCATTTGAAGTATTGTGACCAAAAGTTTTCCAAGGATACAAAGATCTTGTTCAAGAAGAATCAACCAAGAAGGATGGAAAGATCACAAGTGAACCATATAGATGGACCACCATATTAAGTATAGATCAAACACACCAACTTATGTGGTGTAACAAAAATATTTTTGGTTGCCTAAAAATATGCTTGAAACTTGTTGTTTGAATGGAATGTTATGTTTGTGATTGCTTGCACATTGCTTGTGTGAATTGTGATGTGTGTGGTTAGAACTATTTCCCTAGAAATCTTTTGCCTATTCTAATCCCAATCCAACCCAAACAGATGACTTCTCCAAGAGACTCCAACATCAAGATTGATGACACCAACACCAACCAAGCTGACAGCATGAAAGAGCTCATAGCAACCCAACACCAGTTGAACCAACTAACAGCTCAGTTCATAGCCAGCAATAGTGATAAAGATCCAGCACTGCAAAAGTTTTTGGAAGAACAATCCCAACTGATGCTTAAGGTGACTAATCAAATGATCAACATGGAAGAAAACTATCCCAAAATGGTGTATGACAACAAGGATGACAAGAATGTTATTCTAGATGGAGACCCAGCTTGCATTATTTGTGGAGACAAGGACCATACTTCCAAGGAGCATGAAGATCAATGCCCTAACTGTGAAGAGAAACATCCTATTGGACAATGCCCCACTTCTCAAGCTACTTGTTACCTATGTGAAGGAAACAATCATACTCCTATCCAATGCCCTATCTACTCCATGGTGGAACAAAGGAAACAAGAAGGATCCAAGTCTACCAAAGGAAAAGGACCACTCATACCTCCAAACAAGACAACCCAATTCAAAGGACTAAAGAAACCCAAGAAACAAAAGCAGGACATGAGCCTTGTGCAATGTCGTAAATGTAAGGAAATGGGACACTACCCCAGTGGATGCCCAGAGAACCCGAAGAATAAAGAGATCGGCCAAGTAGTGTGCAACAATTGCAAAGAACCAGGCCACTATGTAGCAACTTGTCCACAAGAGCCACGTAAAGAACTCCAAGATATCCACTGTTTCAATTGCAAGAACCCAGGACACTATGCAAGCAACTGTCCAGAAAAGATGAAGACCAAGTTGAACAAGCCTATGAAGGATCTCAACCTTGGCCCATGAGTCAAGTGTGGAAACAAAGGACACTATGCAGATGTTAGCCCAAGGAAGTTTCATCAAGATTCCAAGCAAGCCAAGATGTAATTTTTGTTTGAAAATTTTTTAAGGGTGGTAGTACCCTAGTTGTTTTGAGCCAACTTGTAACCCTAGCCTCCCCAAATCTCGGGACGAGATTTATTTTAAGGGTGGTAGCCTGTCACATCCCAAGATTTTCCAAATCTTGTAATGTGAAAATAAATGAATAAAATAAAACTTTGTTTGATGTTCAAGGCTAGAAGAAACTTTTTGAATTCAATTGGGGCTTCAAACCAGTTGGATCAAATAAAATCCTAAAGGGATTTATAAAGTTAAAAAAAAATTTTAAAAAGAGAAAAAAAATATTTTTTGGAAATACTATTTTGAATCTTTAAATAAAATGATTTGGTTTTCAAAAGAAAAGATATATTTTAAATAAAGATTATTTTATAAAGCCAAATTAAACCTTGGCCAAGACTTTGAAACAAAAGGTTTTGCTTTGATTAAAATAGTAGAGGTTTATTTAAAACAAAAAGGATTTAAATATCCAAGTTTTATTAATAAAGGTTTTACTATTTCCAAAACATCAAAACTTATTTATTTATTTAAAATAAGTTTTCCAAGTATTCTTTTTTCTCAAAATAAAACCTACTAAAGTGTTTTGGTTTTATTCTAGATTTCAAAATAAAGCTTTTAACAAAACAAAACCTATTTGATTTATTAACTAAGGTCCATTTTATTTAATTATTAATGGACCCTACAGCAAAAAGGTTATTTTGTTTTAAACAAGTTTTCAAGTATTCCTTACTTTCAAATAAAACCTACTGTTTTGGTTTTGAAAATATTTTGATTTCAAATGGAAATTTTATTAATTAAATCAAACCCTATTTTATTAATAAACTAAAGATCCATTTTATTTAATTAAAGAATGGATCCTAAAAAGAAAAAAAAATATTATATTAGAATTTGGTTATGTTGATAAACAGAACCAAGTTCAAAGTTGTGAAGTGTGGTGTTTGTTTTAATTGTTTGAGTGGTTTGAAGGTTTGAATAATTGTTTGAATTTGAAAACAGAAAAAGAATTAGAAAAGGAAAAAGAAAGCAGACAGAAAAAAATAAGAAAAAGGACCCAGCCCAATAAGGCCCAGCAGCCCACCTCTCCCTCTCACCCGGGCCAACCGTTTTCTCACCGCGGAAAGAACCCACTCAGTCACAGACAACCGGGACCCACTCCTCCTCTCTCCCTCTCGCTGACGCCGGCCCCCACTGCCACCTCACCATCTTCTCCTCCCACGCGAGGACCGCGCCCTCCCCCGGCCGTTTCCTGCCGTTAACTCCTCGGAGTAAATTGCCGGTAAATGCTCGACGATTAATCCCAGCGACCACGCTCCCTTAAAAGCCTCTCCCTCCTCGTCATTTTTCCCCAGACAACTCCTCCTCTCTGCCCCTAGGCTGTCGCCAATTTCTTCTGCACCACCGCCGTCTCCGACGAGCTCCCTCCTCAATTCCGGTGACCCAGCGCCGCCCCTTGCCTCATCGACCACGCACACATACTCCACACTCCCTGGCGCTTCTGTCCGTGCCTTCCATTCGACCGCGGGCGCCCCAGAGCGTCGGCTACGACAAGCTCCGAACAGCGCCGCCGTCTGCAACATCTCCGGCGACGTCTCCCAGGTGAACCAGACCGCCCCTTCACTTCTCGTTCACGCTCATAGCTCCGCCATGATCTCCTGCGTCGAACCATGCCCTCGGTCTACCTTCTCTTGATCTGTAGCATCGACTCCAACCGCGAGCAGGACCAACCGACGCCGACGACGACTTCGGCGAGCGATTACCTCCGTCTCCGTGCGCCCCTTGACCAACCGCGAGTACCTTGAGCTTCACCGTGTTCTCCTGAGCCTGGTGAGCATCTCCCCTTTCTCCCTCACCTCCTGTAGCATCGGCACCGTTGTCGACCGACAACTCCGCCGCCGGTAGCCACCGCAGCGCCGCCCATCTGTGACCGAGCATTAGCATCCGTAGGTTCTTAATCCAACGCCTACGATAGATCACTTAAGCCGTGAAAAGGTACGCGCCCTGTGCCGTGCGATCAACCTAGATCCTACGGTCCATGTTGCCGATCCGGCCGAACCGGTACCACCCAGTTAGAACGCGATGCGTGGCCTGTATTGGATCTAAAATCAGATTTGAAAACAGAATATTTTGCAAACTTCAAACCCTTGTAACTTTGGATCCACACGTCCAAAAATTACAAATTTTATGTCGTTGGATTCAGGAGAGCAAGACCTAACCAACCCTGCCCTTGGTTTAGCAAATAGTATCTATTAGTTTGCTTGTTTTTGCAGATTCTTTTATGTGCTTGCTAAGATTAGAAAAATTGTTTAAAAAATGATTTTTGGGTTATAACCTTTGCAAAATGGTTTGTTGTGACCTTACTGACCCTAGGAACCAACCCATGTTTTGGAAAATGAATTTGGAAAGTTTAGAATGGATTAATTGGTTTAGTCCATTTCTAGCTAAATAAAACTATTGTTTTGTTTATGAAAATGGTTTTGAATGGAAAACTTTGAGAAAATGTTTTGGACCAAACCTACTGACCCAAAACACCAAGCTTTGCAATAGCAACTCATTTGGTGAAACAAAATAATGATTCTTGATTTAAAAACCATTTCTAGTCAAATAGAAATGTGGTTATTTTACTAAAAATGATTTTGGAAGAAAACCTTTGGAAAATGTTTTGTTTTAAACTCCCTTACTCCAAAACCCAAGTTTTGTGATTTGAAAATATTTCTACACCACATAAAATGATACTTTATTTTGAAAATGGATTTGAAGTGAAACCTCTTTGCAAATGACTTTGCCACTTTACAAAATGACCAAATAGGTGTTTGCAAATGTTTATGATCCATTAGGAACCACTTTTTCAAACCAAACAAAGCTTGGCATGCTTGCATGCATTACTTTGACTTTGTCATTTTGTGTGTTGTTCTGCTTGATTGGTAGATTGAGTTTGTGCCTTGCTTGATTGATTTGTAGTGACTTGAAGAGTGTGATTGTTGCAAGGACAAGGAGTGAGCCTATACTCTACCAAAAAGGCAAGTGATGCTTCATACTTTCTATCCCATTACTTTCACTATGCATTAGTGTTTTGCTAAGTAAAACTTGCATTGATTTTGCTAAGTATAGACCTTGCTATAGGAAAACCTAGTAGGTGAAACCTTAGTAGGATTTTCCTAAGTTAAGAATCCTATTACTATCAAGCTTAGCCTAGCTAATAGAAAACATGGGTGGAAAATATATTCACACTATGGGAAAATATTCTAAGTCTGAGGACTTGGTTCTTTATTTAATAAAACAACTAAGTTAATGAATCCCCTGGGTGGAATGGAAGGATTGGTTTATGTTGAGTGGTTCACAAGGCCATGGACTTGGCTTGTGTATCTCACTTGTGGATGGCCACCCAGGAATAAAGAGATTTGAGATGTCAAATGTTGAGAACCTTCAAGTGCAACCACTTGGCAATATGGGCTCTTCCATGATCATATAGGTTGCAAGAACTTAGCCATATGGACAGTTGGTGGTAGTGTTTGATAGGTTGGAGCGCGTCCATGTTGGTCTAAGGGAAGGCTTCTGAAAGATCTTGTCTTGGGAAACCAAGTCTTGTGGGGAAAGTGCACCACCTCTGCAGAGTGTAAAACCTAAGTACTTAGCCATGTCCCTGGTAAAGGACAATTTGAGCATCAAGACATGAAAGCAATCAAGAATCTCATCATTCAAATTTCTAAGTTAAAACTTGTGGTTTGAACAAGGGTTGTTTGAGATCTTCAATCTTTGATTGAAAGATGCCTTGGATAAGGATCTTCAATCTTTGATTGAGAAAAATGTTTTTGCCAAGCAAAACTTAGTATTTTCAAAGGTTAAGGAAAAATCTATTTTGAGCAATGCAAGCCTCAACTCCACTTAGCCAAAATGCATATAGATGATAGACTCCACTATACTACCATAGTATCACTTGCCAATACAATTCAAATGTATTGACCCTTGTGGCTGTAACTTGTAATGTTGCAAGTTTGTTTGATTTTAGAGAAGATTGATTGATTAGGATTACAAAGTCTACAACCAACATCTGCCTGTGGCATTTTGAAGATGAAGGACCCAATGCTTATAGATTTCCGCTGCAATGTATTGTAAATAGCCAAATGAGCTATGTAAGATGTAATAAAACTATGTTATTCCTGGTTATAAAGTTATATTATGACCTTTGTTTCTTGATATTACATCTTAACTATGGATGCTAGCTATTGATCCAGGGACTAGCATTGCAATCACAGGGATCCTTTCCTTTAATAAGGAGGGATCTTACAGTATCCCACCTTCGACCCACACTTGCTCCCACTGCACAACGAGTACGAGTATCCCCTTGACCGAACAGACCTTCCCAGAGGGTGTTGCGTACTAACCCTTGTTGAAAGCGGCCAATGCAGCTTCATTCAGCTCGCTGCTCCACAAAAGAATAAGTCAAAGACTGTCACCACACAGAAACCACAGACATAAAAAACATGGATTTATACATGAACAAGGGAGGCAAACCACTATCGGGGCCTGGAAACTGGGGTGCCACGTCCCCATGTTTGATGAGCCCCGTGGTCATGGAACCTTCACCCTCAAGAGGAAGTATACCCCTAGCAGGGGCACAGTTGCCTGGATCCCGCGAGGTACTGCCTCGTGAGGAAGGGAATCTTGAGCTATATCGCCTCCGTACGTGGCATACCGCACTAGAATGATGCACCCTCATGCCTCGGATACCCCAGGGCGCGTCAGGGATAAGACATTAACTTCTCTAAGAGGGGTTCCGACCCGTCGCTCCAAGCAAAGAGTACAATGTCCCTGCGATGCCCACCACTTCGGTAAAGAAGACTCGGTGTACCCTCCCCCTTTTTTGCTGGGAAAATACGATCGACCTCGTGGCCGCAGACGCCTTTATTGCCATTCTGGTGATAGAAGGGGAAAAGCAGAAATGCCAGATGAGGACAAGCAACATAGGAGCAGGACTCTTTGCAGGAGTACGGAGCAGAGTAGGGCAAGCTGGAACAAGTCTGTCGGGGGTATCACCCCCGGGTAGGCTAACCATACAAGATTTAAAGGAAATTTAACTGCCAGCCGGCTGAGTACAGCCAGATTTAAAAACTCAGAAGACACAAAAAAGAAAGCCAGATGAACAGAAGGTCGGAAAACCAAACAACCGGATAGAAAGCACTCCTAAGACGCCTAGGACGACTATCATGGTATTGCCGATGAGTACTCCATGGAGGGGTCCTCATAGATCGTGTTTAGAGAGGTGGGGGAATGAAGAAATTTGGTGGTACAAGGTAACACAGCTTACCCAGGTTCAGATCCCACGACGGTGGCGGAATCCTACTCCTGCTATAAATCAATATAATGGCAATATGCCGAGTTACAGGGATTGGTTCGCAATGCGCAATATGATTTGTGTTATTATAAAGGCTCCTTTAGGTCCGGCTTATATAGTCGCCATATCCTAGGGTTACACGAAAAGTCCTAGCCGGACAGGTTACAGAGTCCTGCACAGTATACAATTAGTCTAACGTGTCTTGCACTCCAAGGCTCCAGGTATGTCGGTGAGTCCACCGTAGCCTCCATTTATCCGGCATGGGCCTCCCTTCCCAATCCATCTAACTAGGTCTCCCAACAGGACATGGGCCTTGCTACCAACCATGGGCCACCCGGGTTATCCGGATTAGAGACATGCAATGGTGATACCTATTTAGCACATCCCCAATAGTAGCCCCTAGAGAACTCTGAGATCTTGCGCCATCTTGCCTCTTCAGATTGAATGTTCCATCTAGGTGAATGTCGGAAATCGTTAAGCAACATATTGTAGTCGGAGAATCACTGAGCTTTCCATTGTACACTTCTCGTAGACGGACAGGATCCATCCATGCCGAAATCTTTAGATGGGACTATTCGTATGCACGTGTCAGTGAGATGTCGTAGACCATAGGTCAGCGGCGCCTCGTAACTCACACATGCAGAGGAAGTAATCATGGTTGTTTTTCCAGCATGAAGGATCTGAAACATTCGTGGCCGTGGTGGGAACGTGGAGAGGTTCATGCACATGTTGTCCACACATCAACCGTTGGATCAACTTGCACGAATCTTGACACCAAGGACCATAGAATTTAACTTTGGTGGCATTTTATCTTTGCACCTCATTCTTCCTTTTGTCATTGTATTCTCTAGCCCAAGCTCCTCTCCGAGTTCATCGCACATGCACAGAGTAAAACCCTAAATCTTTTCCAATCTCCAACCCATCTGTCTCCACCCCAATGGCTACTAGCAACAGCACACCATCGATGGAGGCATCTGGCGAGGCCACGACCAAGCCATCTAGCATTGTCCATGTCCCGCCGGAGGGCGTGGTGGTGCCATGCACTGCGTTGGTCAAGTCCACCGGCGGCGACCATATCCCAGTGGCACTGGAGCCGTTGGAGGAGGAAGCCGACTCCCACAAGGCAGAGTGGCGAGCCTCGAACATCTCCGAGAGTGACATCAAGTACATGATCTCTAAGGGGTACCTTCCTGTGATGGAGGGTACCTCCAAGCGACACCGGCCGGCAAGGTCATTCCTTCTCACCAAGTCAAAGAAAAGGTATACCTTAAGGACCAATTTTTGCGCGGAATCTCCCTTCCCATATCCGACTTCTACATCCAAGTCCTCAAACACTTCTGGGTTCAACCTGATAACCTTTCTCCGAATAGAATCCTCGGGGCTAGCAATTACGCGGTGTTATGCCAGGAATACCTAGGGATTAGTCCTAGGTCAGATCCGTTTATCTATATCTTCAATGTGAAGAGGGAAGCTGGAGTGAGAAAAGAGGAGCTCAGAAACTGTGGAACGATTAGCTTCAAGATCCGGCCTGGCCGGCGGTTCCCCGACATCGTAGGACATGAGTCCTGCAAGTATTGGTAGTGGACGTACGTCTACGGCCCAGATATCCCTCTGTTGGGCTGGGAAGAATCGTACCTAGACTTTGTTGACGAGGCCGCCACTAAAGCCCCGACATGGATATCGCAAGCCCTCCTCCCCTACGACAATGAAGCCTCTCGTGCCATAAGGTGGTTTGACTAGTTCGTAGAGATGGGTCTGACCGGCTTGTACCTAGCCATGTTTTGGTTCGTCAGGTAGATCCAACCACTGCAGCACCACGCGAAGCATATGTACCAATACACCAAGGATATAAAGGATAGCCTGTAGGGCTTCGTAGCATGGAAAAAAAAATTTCTACCGCGTGCACACAAACAAGCCAAGATCTATCTACTAGATTGTAGCAACGAGTCGATAGAGGAACTCACCCTCGAAGATTCCAAAGCGGTTAATGAGAGCAGATTCTCGTGGGTGATGTAGTCGTACACTTACCGATCTCAAGATCGCTTAGACGATCCTTCTGGCGCTGCGTTCCGGCAGCTCTTCCGCAGTCGGTCACACGTTCGGTACTTGATGAAGACCTTCCTCTCCCTTGTTCCAGTAGAGGGGAGATCCCGCAGGGATTCGCCTAAGCTGGAGCGAGTATGGTGGAATAAGAGAGGGCCTTGGGGATCTACGGATTAGAGGCACAAAGGAGAGGTGGTGTAGCCAGTGGCTAGGGCTTGGAGAAGCCCCAACTCGGCGACTTGGAGGAGCCCTAGGTGGCGGCGGCAGCACTTGGGGTGGTGGCGCCTGGAGCTAGGGTTTAGGTGTGAGGGGTAGGGGCGCCCTACCCCTCCTTATATAGGCGGGGGAGGCGGTTTGGGGAGGAGGGAGTCCTCCCACAACTCCTCTTCATGGCCGGCGGGTGGAGGGAGTTGGACTCCTACCCTAGGTAGGTTTCCTACTCTCCCTCCACCAAGCAATGTTCGGATTTGACTTTTCAAATTGGCGTTTGACTTTCAAACTTGGATTTGATTTCTCTCTTCATATTGCCCAGCCAAGTGACCTAGTACATGATGCAACCATTCCACATTGTCATGACACATCGATGTACCCTTCCCCTTCCGGAGTGCCGGACCTTCCAGACCCTTCTAGAACATTCCCGGTGAAAACACCGAAATCATTTCCGAACTCCGAAACAGGACTTTCCTTATATGAATCTTATTCTCCAGACCATTCCGGATCTCCTCGTGATATCCCGGATCCCATCCGAGACTGCGAACAACATTCGGTCTCTTACTCATCATTCCATAACTACACAACAACATCGAATCCTTAAGTGTGTCTCCCTACGGTTCGTGAATTATGCGAACATGACCGAGACACTTCTCCGATCAATAACCAATAGACGAATATGGAAATTCATATGGCTCCCACATATTTCTACGATTACTTTGCAATCGAATGAACCACTTACATACGATACCAATTTCCCTTTGTCTCACGATAGTTTACTCATCCGAGGTTTTGATCGTCGGTATCTCTACATACCTAGTTCAATCTCGTTACTGATAAGTACTCTTTTCTCGTTCGCGTGATATGTGATCCCTTCTGTGCCATTCACATGCTTGCAAGATAATCAGATGACATTCCACCGAGAGGGCCCAAAGTATATCTATCCCTCATATGGATGGACAAATCCCACTCTTGATCCATGTGCCTCAACCCATACTTTCTAAACACTCAATGCCACCTTTATAGCCACCAAGTTACGGTGTGGTGTTTGATTTCATCAAAGCATCCTTCCGATGATGGTGATTAACATGATCTCATGGTCGAAGGAATTAGGTTACTATGTATCAGAAAGCTTATAGCAAACGAACTATTAAAATGACTTGATTTTTATGCTACGCTTATCTATAGGAGTATGTCCATCATACCATTCTCCTAATGATATGATCTTGTTGTTAACAACCTCTCAATGTTCATGATCGGGAAACCACGATCATCTATTAACCAACAAGCTAGTATTATAAAGAGGCTTTACTGGGGACTCTAATTTAGTTTACAAATCACACAAGTATTAATGTTTCCTGTTAATACTATTATAGCATGAATGTAAACATTTATCATAAACACAAAGATATAATAATAACCACTTTTATTATTGCCTCTAGGGCGTATCTCCAACATAGCCTCCGGATTTCCGAGGACAACTTCTCTAGTGATTCCATCAAGCTTCGCCTCAAAGACATAGTCAAGGTGAAGGATCAGAAGCGTGGCTTCACCATCACCTATGGCATGTTCGAGGGCGGCAAGTGCACAAAGGTAATCATTTATTTCTTGTACATTGATTTTTGACATATACTCCATTTCTTGCGTCATGCACATACCTTTGCATCTAACATTCAGGATTCACTTAACAGCTAGGGGACTTGGATGAGACCAGTATGGCTCCCGAAGTCTTTGATCCCAACATGAAGGAAGTCACTATTGTGTCCAACGACGATGTCCCGTTAGTGCGAAAGAAGAAGGGCTCCACCTTGGATGCTACTAACGGATGAAAGAAAAAGAAGACGGGGGGTGGAGCCTCCAAGAGATCCACCACCTCCCTAGAGGTGGAGAAAAGAAGATTAACCGATAGCCCTTTAAGCAAGGTATCGAATGTTTTCTTAAGCCTCTTCTCATCCGACATCGTATTTTTGCTTATCTTATTCCTATACTTATACTTTTGCATGTTTTAGGAAGAAGGCGATCTTGAGTTTGAATAAGACCTCCAAGACATTGGGAGTTCTAAAAAGATTAGAGATATGCTTGTCCAAGATTCTCCTGTCATCGCTCCTCCAACTCCTAGCTCAACCCTCTGTCGCACCCGCTGGATCTCCACCAAAGGTAACATATGAACCTTCCGCCATTGAAGTGGACAACACTCCTCTCAGGAGGTCCTAGATGCTAACGTCATGGTCCATGTTGTAGGAGAATAGGCGACACGGGAGAGCACTTCTTCCAAAGTGTCTAAAGCTCCGGCTAAGGATCCCACTGGTAGAGGTAAGGAATTGATGGTGGAAGGCAGAACTTCTGCGGAAGGCTGAACCTCTGCGCCCATGAGCCAGACTAAGCTTTCCAAGATTGTCTATCTGGTGCTTACTCTGAGTAGCTCTGCTCTATCTCCTCGTGCTGTTCCGACTTCTCCTTCGTGTGGTCTTCACACACTTGTAAGTTTGGCAAACTTTGTGCTGAGAGTGCCAGCAACCTCAAGATCATTGCACTTGTAAGTTTTATATGCCTTTTTCATTTCATACATAATATACCACTATAGTTCCCGAGGATTTAGACGAAAAACCATAGGTCTTTTGGTCTGAATGCTCTAAGAGTAACTAAACAAGAAACTTTGTACTGTAGCTCCCAAGTATGTAATTTGAATGAATTATTCTAACTAGATACTTTTTGAGTAGCATACATAGTGTTTGTAAATTTCAATACTATAGCTCCCAAGCCTCTAGTTGAAACATAATTAGTTCCAACTAGATGCTTAAAGAAAGACTAAGCATAGCTTTGGGTTAAAAACTCACACTGTAGCCCCGATCCTCTAGGCGGAGATTTATCCGGCTAGATGTTCCATGTAGACTAAGTAGATTTTTTGTTGTTTGCAAAATGAGAATACTTAGAGGGTTGCCGCCAACGACAAGTTCCAAAAGATGCACAAGGGAAATAGTGTGTTATCTTTTCAGTTTCATGCTCAACTTGATATGTATGTTGTTATCTTCTGACTACTCATTGTGCTTTGTCATTTATACGACTTACAAAAGCTATTGCCAAAGCCAAATATAGTGTTGAGAAATCCAAGCACATACAAGATTTGGATAGTGAAAACAAAATCTTGAAGCAGGACAGGGCCGACTAGCTGAAGATGCATGAAAAACCTTTAGCTGCCGTGCAGGAAACTGCTGACATGGATATAAACCGCCTTAAGGAGGATATTGTGACTCTTAAGTAGAATAACAAAGTTTCTGAAGAGAAAAATGCTCGGAACCTTGAGGCGTACAAGACCCTCCAAAAGGAATAAGAATCCACGACGAAGGTGCTCCAGCAAGCCGAGAGCAGCGTCTTTAATAAGCATTCTCCGTCTTGTACTTCTATAAATCAGGTACTTTGACCTTTTTGTATTGAACTCATGTACTCAAACATCTTTGCCACAAATGCAGCTCCTATTATTTTGACTAATAATGCTCCTTTGCCAAAGGAATGCATAGTTTTTTACGGCAAATCAGCACCGCAATCACCTAGGACAAAGAGATTGCCCAAGACTTTGGACATCAACATCAAGGCTTCATGTGCTCGGGATGGCACTAGGATGACTCTAGACACGGTCAAGGCCCACTATGAAGATTCCGACATCGACATGGTGACCTTTGGTCTGCCGGACGTGGACGAAGACGGACAGAAGATCGATAACGATGCAATCTAGGCTTCGCTTGCCGGCTATGACATCAGGTCACCCAATTGGTCAAGGCGAATGTCTTCGTGACACTTGAGGTACTTGATGCCGACCAGACTAGCTCCGAGTCTCTGAAAACTGCCTACTTCATTGATGGGCAAGATGGCTCTCCTGCCGTCGATCATGCAACATCGAAGTCCCCTACACCAGAGAAGTGAAAACACTTTGTAATATTTATCGCCTCTTGTTGATTTATGTATGCGGAAAAAATATATTGTTATCTTAAGGAGGAAAACTATGGGTATAAGCTTCCGGCGGCTTAAGAACTAATTCCAACATGTATATATTTTAAAAGCCTGTGCTGGCTTATCCATTACTCTAGTTTTTATGCTTGAATTTTTGTGAGTCGGAAGACCCTTAGTCAGAACTATGCGCTCAGGAGATGATACCCAATGGCACCGTCAAGAACCTAAGCACAAAATCGCCGACTTCTAGTGCCGAAAGTCACTACTCCAGAATCCACATAAAACAACAAAGAACGTGTACACTAGAAAACTTAATCTAACGCCCATAGGAGGAATTTTCACAAGTGTAAATGCAAAGCTTGCGCATAAAGGTTTTATATGATCCAAAAATGAACATTAAAGGAGGTAAAATACTCAAGCATATGAGTGAACCAAAGAGCTTTATTTCATTGATCATATAAGAGATGGACAGTAGATACTAAAATATGCATGCTAAGTGTAGAAAGGACGTAGCAATGCTATGTTCCATGGCCGATCAAGCTCCGGGTAGTCATCATTCGGGTCATGTCACTTACGCTTATGATCCTCGTTTGGCCTATCCTCTAATTCACGATTGTCAATGAGGTAATAGGAACAATTGTGTAGCGCCTTTCTTATGATGGACGGTCCTTCCCATGGCATGGATAATTTATGTGACTTCTTCTTCTTAAGTCGGAGAACCAAATCCCCTCTTTAAATGAGCGATGCCGCACACAGCAACTATGGTAGTTGTGTAGCTTCCTTTGGTAGATGGCAGACCTCTGGCATGCCAGTATGTGCTCATCCTCGAGAAGGTCTACATCTAGCCGTCTGGACTCTTCAGCGTCATCTTCATCATAGGCGACAACCCTTGGCGAATCATGGAGGATGTCGCAGGGTAGAATTGTTTCTGCTCCATATACCATGAAGAAATAGGTGTAGCTATTTGATCAGTTGGGAGTAGTTCACAAACTCCACAAAACATATGACAATTCCTCCTCCTAGGCTCCAGTTTCTCTATGTAGCGGTGCTTCTAGACGTGGCTTAGAATTAATCCATTGGCTCGCCCAACTTGACCATTGGATTTTGGATGTGCCATATATGCTAAGTCAAGTTGGATGCCCTTGTCCCAACAATAAGCCTCTACTTCTCCTCGAGATAAGTTGTTGCCATTGTCGGTCATGATGCTATGTGGGAGACCTAATCTCACCACTAGATCCCAGAAAAACCTAAGGGCAGTTGCGATCAAGTTTTCTAATGGGTTTAGCTTCTATCCATTTTGTGAATTTATCAACTGCCACTAGCAGATGTGTAAACACACAAGGTGCCGTCTCTAATGGTCCAACCATGTCAAGCCCCTAGACTGCAAACGGACAAGTTATTGATATAGTTCACAATTATTAAACTAGTACATGTGGTTGTCCGGCATATTACTAGCATCCAATGCATGTCTGACCAGCTTTTCAGCGTCCTCCTTTGCGGTCAGCTAGTAGAATCCTTGCCGGAAGGCTTTGGAGACCGAAGATCGAGGAGAGGTGTGATGCCTGCAATCTCCGAGATGGATCTCACGAACGATTTCAATACCTTCTTGTTGGGAAACACACTTCAGGTATACACTAGTGGTACTTCTTTTGTAGAGCTGCCCATTCATTATGGTGTAGCTCTTTGCTCGACGTACAATTTGCTGACTTTCGACCTCATCGATGGGCAAAGTTCCGTGTACGAGATACTCAATAAATGGTTTTGTCCAAGCCGGAGGGACTATTGTTACTGCATTAACAAATGAGTCAAATCTATCTTGGTTCTCGATGTCCGCTCCCTTCATGGATGGGGTCCGTATATGCTCCAGAAAAACGCAAGGAGGAATTGGTTCATGCCCTGGTCCAAGCTTTGACGGTATATCAGCCCCCTCATTTTCCTTCCTCTTGACATACTTAACTCCGTAGCCTTAGAAGAACTTGGATATCTCGTCTACTTCGTCTCGATACGCCACCATCATCGGGTTCCGCGCATTCCAGGTGCCAGCCACCTACTAGGCAACCAAGTTTGAATCTCCACAACAAACTATGCGCTTGATGCCAATATACTTCGCTAAGCGAAGTCCTTGAATGAGTGCTTCATATTCCTCCATGTTGTTTGTAGCCTCAAAGTGGATTTGTAGGACATAGTGCAGTTTTTCTCCTATTGGTGACTGTAGTAGCACACCATCCCCCGAGCTGTTAAGTAACTTTGATCTATCAAAGTGCATCAGCCAATATTCTGGCTCTGGTACATGAGTAGCATCTGGCAAGTTTTGTGATTGATAGCGTCGCGTCTCTTGTAGGTGATCTCGAAGGCGGCAAGCTCAATGGCCTACTTTGCGACTCATCCCGAAGCATCGCTATTGTTGATGATGTTGGACTGTGGAGCTTTGCTCACTACTGTGATAGGGTGCTCCTGGAAGTAGTGCCTTAGCTTCCGAGAAGCGAGGAACACTCCATAAGCTACCTTTTGGTAGTGCGGGTACTGCTAATTGGACTCCGTCCATACCTTGCTTACATAGTAAAATGGTTATTGTACTCGTACTCATGTGTTGGTTCCTTCCGCTACACCACGACGATGATGCTGATAACCCGGTTGGTGGCTGCCATGTAGATCAACATAGGCTCCATTGGCTCAGGTGCTGCAAGTATAGGTGCCAAAGAGAATATCCTTTTTAGCTCCTTAAGCGCAGCGTCCGCCTCGTCTGTCCATACAAATTTGTCTGCCTTCTTCAGCAACTTGTATAAAGGCAAAGCCTTCTCTCCAAGTCGATTGACGAACCGGCTTACCGCTGCAAGGCAACCTTTGAGCCGTTGGATGTCCTTCAGGCATGTCGGACGGTTGATGTTTAAGATGTCCTTGATCTTCTCCAGGTTGACCTCAATTCCACACTAGGAAACGATGAAGCCCAACAATTTGCAGGATGGAACACCGAAGACACACTTATTGGGGTTAAGCATCATGTTGTATTTCCAGAAATTATCGAAGGTTTCCTTTATGTCGGAGATTAAGTCATTTGATTTTTTAGACATCACCGCTATATCGTCCATGTAGGCGTGAACGTTCCGACTAATTGGGTCATGTAGGCAAAATTGCATAGTCCGCTGGTAGGTAGCACCTGCGTTTTTCATCCCAAAGGGCATCGTGACATACCAAAACCTGCCGTAAGGAGTGGTAAACGAAGTGTCCAATTGGTCCAACAACCACTTCTTGATCTGGTGGTATCCTGAGTATGCATCTAGAAAACACAGAAGTTCCGAGCCAGCTGTCGAGTAAATGACTTGGTCAATGCGAGGTAAAGAAAACGGATCCTTCAGACACACTTTGTTCAATCCGGTGTAATCAACGCACATTCTTAATTCCCTGGGTCCATTTTTGGGCACAAGTACAGGATTGTCCACCCATTGGGTGTGATGGACTTTTTGGATAAAACTAGCCTTAACTAACCTAGCTATCTCTTTGCCTATGGCGCGTATCTTATTGTCCCCGAAGCGTTGTAGAGGTTGTTCACTGGTTTGCATTTTGGATCAATGTTCAAGCTATGTTTGGAAAGTTCCCTAGGTACACCTTTCATGTCGGCAGGTTGCCTAGCAAACATGTACCTATTCTCGCGGAGGAACTCGACGAGCGCGCTATCCTATTTGGACACCAGGTTCATCCCAATGGCGATGACCTTGGTCTCAATGGCATCCTTGAAGGCGGGATCGGAGTCAGAAATTTTCTTCTTCAATGCTAGCATCTCTGAGGCGTCGACCTTGCTTTGGATCTCCTTGAATTCTTTGCTATAGAGGATAGCTTCTAGAAAGTCTACTTTTCCAATCTCGCAGTCCCTTTCCTTTTAAAAGCTTCCGGATATGGTGATGACACAGTTTGGTCTGTGTATCATCAACTTGTTGTAGATGAAGCATGGCTTGTCCATGAAGGAGTGGAGAATGTCACGTCCAAATATGACGTTGTACACGCTTTTGTAGGGGAACACTTCAAAGGTCATGCGTTCTTGGCGGTAATTGTTAACATCTCCAAAAGTGACTATAAGTGTGATGCACCCAACAAACCGAGCCTCCCAACTAGGAACTACGCCATGGAACATGGTTTTTGTCCGCCTTAGGTTGCTCTCCATCAAGTTTATCTTGTACAGTGAATCCAGGTACATAATGTTGATGTTGCTTCCGCTATCCACCATGAACTCGGTGAAATTGTTGTCGTCAATCAAGGGGTTGATGAACATGGAGTATTAGTTCTCTGTTGATACAAGGTCACGGTGATACTTCCTGTCCTATGTGATTGGAACTTCCGACCAATGCAGGTACTAGGGAACGCGGGGGGGGGGAGGTAGGGTGGCCATCAGAATCCTCAAAGAGGTCTTCTATGCCCGTACAGTTGGGTGGCAAGGAAAGTGTGGTAGACGGGGGCCTTCTTCTCGAAGGTGTTCTTGACTTTGCAATCTATCTTGTCGTCGTGCTTGGGGTCAACGTACTTGAATCCTTTGACTCCTCTTCCTTCTTCTTCCCTTTTCCCTTTCCTCGTGGTCGGTTCGTTCGACTTTGTTTGTAGCCGGACTCCGGGTCTTCTTTGAGATTGTTGACGAACTTGCAATGTCGATTGGCGTGGGTAGCTTTGCCATTGGTATCGAGGTGCACAAGGAATGGCATATCACAGTATTCCTCGTATGATTAGGGAACGCAGGGCGCTGCCGGGATAGTTTCACTACCACGCTGCTGCCCACGACCAGCCCCCCGGCGTTGGACGCGCTATCCACCCTCACCTCTTCCTACAAATGTCATTTCGACCATGTTGGAGGTTGTCTTTTCTTCTGGCGGGATCTTTCGCTTAATGCTACTGTTCCTATTAGCTTGGGTTGGAATGGAAAGTGACGAAAAAGTGTCGCGAGCATCGTCATCGGCAGCTGCGAACTCCCTAGCCAGGGAGATCATATGATTGAGATCCAGCCTGTAATTGTCCTACATGCGCTTCAACTTATGTCGGAGCAAAGTGATCTTTTCCAAACCATCGATGTAGGCAGCCATAGCAGTCTGATCGTGTACTCCTGTGCAGGAATTCTTCATATCCAGCCAGCAGGAGAGGTAGGATCGATATGTCTCATCCTTCTACTGGACGCACCGCTATAGATCGCTGATATTGTAGGGACGTTTGTATGTACCCTCAAAGTTCTTAGTGAATGCCTCTTGCATGTCCAACCGATTGCATATGGACTTCTCCCGCCAGTTGTCGATCCATTGGTGGGCCGTGCCCATCAACATTAGTGGGAGGTACTTGACGACAATGTTGGGGTTTGCCCCGGTGATTGCGACCATGTTGCCATAATCCTGCAACCACGTAGTTAGCTTGGCGGTGCCGTCATAGGGCTTCATCGTCTTGTCAATCCGTAAACCCTTGGGGTAAGTTGCGGTCCATCTCATAGGTCCAAAGCAACGTGGTCCTAGGTACTATCCTTCCCGTGCCTCCTGAATCTTTTCCAAAGTTGAACGCACGTCATATGGCTTCGGGTTTGCTTTCTTCTTCTTGCCATCAGGGGAAGGGCTGCGTGAACGACGCGGCCCTCCTCCGCTATGGTGGCTTCTAGGGGAAATGGAGGCGGAGGTGGCGGTGGGTTAACTTTCTTGTTGTTTCCCTCCTGCGACTCCTCACGCATGCCGCAGTTTCTTTTGGGACGTGGAGGGTCATGGTGGGACCTGCTCTTCTGTCTATGATTGCCACTGCGCTCCCCTCCATGACGAGGCTGCTTCGCGTTGTTGTGAATGATGATGCCGCCCTGGGGGCGTCTAGGGAGAGGCATGCTTGTACGATGGTGACATTTTGGGTCTTCGTGATGTCGGGGGATCGGGGCAGTGGAGACGGGCAAAAAGGGTGAGCCTTTCCTTCGTGGTTGGAGGATATGGGGATAGCGTCCTTCCTATTGCGCGCTTCCCTCCGTCTTCATTCTGAGGAACCCATCTGGGACCCGACATCATGAGGAGATCTTTCCCCTATCCGTTTGGTATTGCTTGACTGGAAATATGCTGGATTAGACTGAGGCCTCTGAGAGGTGGCCTTTTCCTACTTTTTGACAGCCTTGGAGACAAGGTCATGGACCTGTTCCACGGCCTTAGGCGACCGATACTACTCCAGTAATGTCTAGGCGACGGCCAAATTGAGGATGGGTTTGGGCATGACTTTCCTTCCCTCGCTATCAATGTATGGCTTGGATTGTGCCGAATTTGAGGGAGCCCACACCAAGTTGCGCCGTACACCAGGGTCACTGTCAACATGAGCCGGAGTTTTCTTAGCCTTCTGCTACTTGAGCAAGTGTTGTACTCAGCATCCATGGGTCTTGCTACTTCAAACGATTTCTGCGCCTTGGCCAGATCTTGATCTAACTTTGCTGCTCCGCGATGGCCCGCGCTTCCTCCAGTAGCTAATGGCGCTTCTCATCAAGCTATACCACGTTCCGTATATGGGCCACAGTCATAGGCTTGACGAGCAGATTGCCATACATCTCTCTATCAGCTGGAGTGATTTGGGCGACCGTAGAGGTAGATGCTAGTGACAGCGGATTCGCGATGTTGCCATTACTCGGACCGTTGTGAAGTTCATCCGGCTGTTGCGTCAGGTAAGCTGAAGGAGGCATGTCCTTCACACGATCATTGTTGGCGTCATCGGCTGTTCCCTTCCCGTTATCCCTGAAGGAAATATGCCCCAGAGGCAATCATAGAGATGATTATATTTCTTATGTACCCATGAGTTGTTGTAATGTTCCTTGAATATCCATATCAGGCAACTTGTATTGATTGGCAATTATGTGAAATTTGTGAAACTCTTTACTTGTATGGTTATTTAATAGTTGTCCCCAGTCGGAGTTCATGTGAGGACACACGTGAATATTAGACTAGCACATCGATTGGATGATGACTATGTTTCGCAAGTCATAGACATGGAGATGTCAAACCAATGATGTGGACACATGTTATGAACATGGGGTTGGACTGACCCAACATGAGACTAGCAATTAGACTTGCATCTCTCTCTACACATCGTGTACGTTTTGTCCTTACACCTGAGATTGTCGCATGTACTTGAGATGTGGATCGACCTACTTTGGGGCTACCAGACGCTACTCCGTAACTGGGTAGTTATAATGGTAGCTTTCGGGTTTGTCCTGAAACATGCTGCAAGGCATGGTCAATCAAGATGGGATTTGCCCCTCTCTACTTGAGGGAGATATCTCTGGGCCCCTCGAGTGATCGGATCCATAAATGCATGGTCGTGCTACATATGGTTAAGAGTTAACCTAGTAAAGGGATTCCGAATCACAGTATCGAGAAATATAGGTCAGGTTGGAGCTAGACCAAATATCGTGAGGCAAAGGGAAAGACATGTACTAAACCTTGTGATGGTTCGTCCGATATGATCTTTGTATGCGTTTAGGAGTTTGCACGTCTTGCTAGAGGTCGCTACCAACTATTGCCAGAATAAGTGTATTCGTGTCATGTCTATACGCATATGAACCTATAGGGTCACACACTTAAGGGGCTGGAAGCCTAATGAGGATTGGATCCGAATTAGACCAGGCTTAAGCTACTAATGGGCTCCTAATGTAGAATCCTACTAGGGACGCCTATATAAGAGAGGGTAGGGCGAGCTGACCAGGGTTAGACCTTAGAACATTCCACCCAGCAGCCACTCCTCACGCCTGTGTTGCACGCGCGGACCTAGCAGTCCGACGTCTGACGCTTCCACCCTCTACGTGTGGATACCTCGGAGGCGCTGCATCTGTAGCGTTTGGACGAGCCGCGCAAGGGGAGCTGCTCATGGGACTAGAACGAGGAGGAGTCGTAGATCGTCTACACTGCCTCGACGCGCTTCATCGATTCCGCAACTGCACGTCTAGTGGTAATCCCGTCATCTATGACAAAAGTAATCCTGGTATACGTGGTAGAATTTTTTTGATTTGCGCTAGTGTAGCCTACACATATCCCTTCAATCCCGTGGCTTAGGCGGAGCTTGTCCGGTTTGGTCTTCTTCCATCACACTCCCAATGGCGACAAACACCTATCGGGATGTGACGGCCTTGTAGGCCTACTCCTCATGCTTGATCGCCTCCTCCATCTCTTTCATGGCTGAGTCGAGCACTTCCGGGTAAATATCCATCTCCTCTGAGTCCATGCTGACGTCGGCATATAGCGCATCTCTAATGGAGTCAGAGGGTGCGGGCGCTTCCTTGATGATGGAGGACGATGTTGAGGTAGCGAGGTTGTTGGCTGAAGGCGGCGGTGGCGGCGGTAGGCCGGGTACAGCGATGGGCGGTGCCACGACGACTCAATCAGTAGCGGCGAAACTTTTGACGGTGCCAATCATTACTTCGAAAGTGATGAGACCCACGGCCTACTGCCTCCTTAGCGTATAGCCGAGAAGTGTTCTATGGTCCATACATTCCACGAAGTGATAGATAGCATCATCATCGGGGTAATTTTCTAGATCGTCTCATATCTGGAGCCATTTGGAAAGGTAATCATGGGGGCTTTCACCCTCTCTCTGGATGCATCGCGCCAGATCGAAAATAGTTACCACGCCGATGAACTGCGATCGCTGTTTTCCACATGCACGGGCGAATTCGGCGGACTTGCAGTGATCTTCCACCATTATCTCCTGCACAGGGGCGGTTTGGGTGGGAATTTGAAATTTTCCGATCTATGCCGGCAAACTCCAAAGAGAGATCCCACTTCGATCCATTCGTGAACGTATCATGCCCGTAGGCGGTCCACGTAGGCCTTTACGATCCTCTGACTTCTAGGGAACTAGTGTCCGAGTCAGTTTCGCCGATGAAGAGGTGGATGTCCCTGATTGGAACGATCAAACAGCAGGTAGGGTTCGTCTTCGCCGGGATCCAGAACTCGTCGGGAGGGATGATCAGAATGTTGCTAGAGAAGAGAACGCGACCAGTGTCTATGGTTTCACCGATTCCCACGAAGATCTTGGACCTCGCCTGTTGTAGAGCTTGAAGCGCCTCTTGCCCCACGGTGGGCGCCAACTTTCGTGGTGTTGTCGACAAGTACGCCATGGAGGGGTCCTCACAGGGCGTGTTTAGAGAGGTGGGGGAGGCGGCAAGTTGGCGGGTATGAGGTAACACATCTTACCCAGGTTCAGATCCCATAATGGTGGCGGAATCCTACTCCTGGTATAAATCACTATAATGGCAATATGCCGAGTTACAGGGATCGGTTCGGTGTGCGTGATATGAGTTGTGTTGCTCTAAAGGCTCCTATAGATCCGGCTTATATAGTCGCCAGATCCTAGGGTTACAGGGGAAGTCCTAGCCGGACAGGTTACAGAGTCACGCACAGTATACAATAAGTCTAACGTGTCTTGCACTCCAAGGCTCTGGGTATGTCGGTGACTCCACCATAGCCTTCCTTTATCCGGCATGGGCCTCCCTTCTGGATCCATCTAACTAGGCCACCCAGTAGTCCATGGGCCTTGCAACCAACCATTAGCCATCCGGGTTATCTGGATTAGAGACATGCAATGGTGATACCTATTTAGCATATACCCTAGCCTTGCAACGGAGGAGGCAGACAGCCGGCTAGGAAGACCTAGTCGGATGACCAAGACAGAGGGAGTACAAGATGACATATGGCACAGGGAGCGGTACGCCCAGGACGATGGACAAGACACGGAGAAGACCGAGACACCGGCCCATACCGTAGACTTTGCCAATGACGGTTGTAACAATGTTCTGTAGGTTGTATTGTGCACAACTACCCATATGTCAACCACTGTAGCTTACGTTTTGTGGCATGACATTCACTGTGGGTACACGCCTGCCATGCCGGATAATGTAGATGACTAGCCGGATGGGGCCCGCATGTGGGACCCGCCAGTCGACTATGTCGTTGCCCATGCCGTCTTGGTCTATATAAGGGGCGGCAGGGGCAACGTAGCAAGGGTTGGTCTCTCAATCTAGGTAGCACACATCAATACAACTCAAGGAGCCTTTGTAGTTCTTGGTGTTCATCGAGATAGTCAGATTGGTAGGATTAGGGGTGTTACCTCAACATGACGGCCCCGAACCTAGGTACTTCTTGTGTTCTCGATGCTAGCATGTTCCCAATCCCTCCTGCGGACGTCATCGCTCGCTTCCCTGCTTGCTCCCACATCTATCCTACTATGGCACTGCCGTTTCCACACCGAGTACAGTTGGCACCCACCGATGGTCTAAGATGGTGGCGGCCGGAGTCACATTCCGCACGGGACCCTACACTTCATCCGGCGAGCGCATGGCTTTCGGTCTCTTGCTCACCTTGGGAAAATTCGATTGTGTTATCGACAACACCCGCTGGGTCGCCGGTTCCACCTTTCCGGCTGGCGGCTCCGTCATGATTTTCGGCGACCTGCCCGTCTAAGTCGCCACCGTGACAGAGCATTTCCCTCGAGAAATCATCTCTTTTGCTGAATTGTTTCCCTCAACCGGCAGCGTGCTCTTCGCGCTTGACAAAGTGGAGGTGATGATGGGCGCGTCGATCCACACTCGCCGAACCACTCTCCAGCGCACCAATGACGTAGCTGGCACTTTCACCCCCATGAAAGGGAAGGGCGTGATGGAGAAGGCCGTCGAGGAGCTCCTTGGCCCGGTCGATCCCGGCAACCACCCGGATGAGGTGGCCGCGAAAATCGAGGCGGATCGAGAGCGACTGCTTCATTAGGCCCAAGGCCTGGCCTCTACCAAGTTTCACATGGAGAGAACTATGCGTGAGTACCACCACGCTCATGGCCTCACCCCGGCTAACCTAGAGCCTAGACGACTAGGGTCCGTGCAGCATCGCGGGGGAGAACTAGGGGCTCGCTTCGAGCAAGACAGTGAGCCGTCTATTCCCGTGTTCTTCCCACCACCCGTGTACGACACCACGGTAAAGAATGTGCTTGTGGCGAGAGCCGTCGTAGAAGAACAACCTCACCTAGAGGGGGAGGAAAACAATCCGTCAGTTCCAGCGGGTGCAACACCTCCTGCAAGTGGCAGATGAGGAGGCGGAGGCCGCCCGGATTGTGTACAAGGCATGTGCCGGCACCAGGGGAAACAATCCAGCAGAAGGAAGCCGGGGAGGACCTCGCCTGACCGTGTACTGCGCCTCTCCTAGAGGCCAACCTCGTGCTCGCTCCCATTCCAAGCATCGCCAATCCAGCAGCAGTCCACCAAATGGCGAGCAGGGCGCAACGAGTCACCCACCAGCAGGAGCACCATTGGCTCCGGCTGAACAAGGCCACCCTCCACCCCTCCCCCATCATGCCTCACTATCCGGGTGGGAACACCCAACCCGGTTGAGACGGATGCGCGCGACAGATTCGATCTCCTGGTGCAAGCTCGTCTTACGGAGGAGGAAGATGCAACTGGACCAGTCTGCCTTGGGCCGCGTATCCGGAAGGAGCCATTACCTGACAATCTCTCCCTGCCACAGGACACCCCCAAGGATGACAGCAGCATGAAGCCAGAAGACTGGCTGACCGACTACGCCACGGGTATCGGAATTTCCCATGCAACAAGCGCGTGGCAATATGCTATGTGCCTCTCAAGTTGATCGGTTCGGCGAGAACCTGGCTCAATAGCCTCGCGCCCAATAGCATCAACGCTTGGCCCAACTTTGAGAAGGTCTTCATCCGGAACTTCAACGGCACCTACAAGCGTATGGATAGAAATCGTGATCTCTCTCTCTGTGTGTCCAAGGAGACTGCGAGTCCGATTGCGAGTACCCCACCTGTTAGACCGAGCTGCACACCTCCTGGAAAGTGGTGGTGGAGAACCAAGCAATCGGTTTCTTCATCGAAGGGTGTCGAGAGGGTATGATGATACTCCACCGACTACTGTGCGACGAGCCCAAGACCATGGCCGAGCTAATGACCATAGTCCACCAGTATGCCACCGCGGATGCATCAATGAAGAAATCTCTCCGAGTGAACGCGGAAGGATAGCCGGTTCTCATCGGGCTAACTCGAGAAAAGCAAGGCAGGGAAGGCGGAGACGCTGCATCCTCCAGGCGGCTCGGCAGCAACAACCGCTACCAGGGAAAACGCCCGGTTGAGCAGTAAAGCCCTCGATATCACCAGAGGCATGTCAACGCTATGTAAGGCGCACCAGCTGGAAACGACAAGAGACAGAAGAACATCTTCACTTTCGAGAAGATTTTGACGGGCCATGCAAGTACCATAGCGGCGCCTTCAAGCCATCTACGCACACCACATGGCAGTGCAGCTGGACCTGGCAGATCAAGGAGAAGGATGGCTTGCCCCCCTCCCCCCACCCCCTCTGGGTGTATGCCCACTACCAGCCAGGGCACCCGGGAACAACAGCAACAACAACAGGGCCTACCCGCAGCAGCAAGAGAACTACCACATCTTTGAGGCCGAGCCAACAGATAGTCGCAGCCAGATGTAGCGCACGGCGGAGGTGAATGTCGTCATTCCTCCAGTTCCCCAGTACCTGAACTGGTCTGAGATTCCCATCACCTGGAGCTGGGATGACCAACTAGAGCTTCTCCCACATACCCAAGGCTATGCGATGGTGCTAGACCCTCTCCTCAGCTCCAACGAGCGCCCCTGCCATTTCTCACGCGTGCTTGCGGATGATGTGAGCAGTCTCAACTTGCACTACCATTCCTCCATGGAGAAGTTGGGCATCCAGGAGCGCGACCTGCAGCCATCAAGCACCGTGTTCCATGGCGTTGCGCCTGGACCTCCGTGTGTCCCGTTGGGCAAGATCAGGGTAGATGTTCCAATTTGGTTTGAAGTGGTGAATCTAGCCAACACTTGCCATGCTCTTCTTGGGCGCCCTGCCCTCACAAAGTTCATGGCGGTCCCCCACTATGCATACGTCAAAATGATGTTGGCAGGGCCGAATGGCATGATCACCATGTCCGGCTTCTACAAGAAGTCCATGTCATGCGGGGCGGAGGGCGCAAAGATAGCCGAGTCCCTGCTCATCACTGAAGAGAAGCGCGAGATGATGCACAATGTTGCAATGATATAGAAAGAAGTCCTAGCTAGACTAAAGTCAGCTGGGGACATGGCCTTCCAGCCGTCTAAGGAGACAATGCAGATCCCGCTCAACCCAGATGACCCCTCCAAGTGCGTCATGCTCGGTGCAGGCTTGGATAGCAAAAAGGAAAGAGCGCTCGTCGACTACCTCCATGAGAATCGGGACATCTTCACATGGTCCCCCAAGGACATGCTCAGTCTGCTGAGGGAGTTCACCGAGCACTCGCTTCACGTGCGTCCGGATGCCAAGCCTGTCAAGAAGCCCCTCCATTGCTTTGCGGAGGACAAGAGAAAGGTCATCGGTGACAAGATCGCCCGGCTCCTAGCAGCTGGCTTCATCATGCAGGTGTACCACCCGGACTGGCTGGCCAACCCAGTCCTGTTGTTGAAGAAAAACAAGACAGTGCACATGTGTATCGACTACACCAGCCTGAAATAAACCTGCCCGAAAGATCCCTTCGCTTTGCCCCATATTGATCAAGTCATTGAGTCTACGGCCGGTTGTGATTTTCTCCCTTTCCTTGATTATTATTCTAGTTAGAATCAGATCCAGCTGAATCAGGCTGATCATCTGAAAACATTGTTCATCACCCCGTATGGGGCTTACTCTTACGTAACCATGCCATTCGGCCTGAATAATGCAGGTGCCACTTACCAGCGCTGCATGCAGAAATGCTTGCACTCATAGATCGACCGGAATGTGCATTCTTACATGGACGATGTCGTCGTCAAGACAAAGGAGAAGCGGACCCTGCTCGAGGACCTGAGAGAGACATTCGCAAACCTCTACCGGTACCAGATGAAGCTGAACCCAGAGAAGTGCGTCTTCGGTGTGCCAGACGGAAAGCTCCTCGGTTTCCTCGTGTCACATGAGGGATCGAGGCCAATTTGGAGAAGATTGCGGTCATCAAGAGGTTGCAGCCGCCCAAGATCCTACTCGGCCTCCAGAAATTCAGCGGATGCCTAGCCTCTCTTAGCCGATTCATCAGCCAGCTGGGGTAGAAAGCACTTCCATTGTACCAGCTGATGAAGAAGAGGGACAAATTCACCTGGACACGCAGGTGGATGCCACGTTCCACAACCTCAAGCGCATGGTATTCATATAACCGGTGTTGGCCACGCCAGCTGATAAGGAGATGATGTTTCTCTATTTAGCCAACGCCAACTGGGTCGCCAGCGTCGTCTTGTCGATGGAGCGTCACGAGGATGGTAAGGATCAGCCGGTTCAGCGACCCGTCTACTACCTCAGCGAAGTTCTCTCCCTCTCCAAGCAGAACTACCCCCACTACCAGAAGATATCCTACAACGTCTACCTAGCGTGCAAGAAGCTCAAGCACTACTTCCAGGAGAACCCTCTCATGGTAGTGTCCACCACGCCGTTGGGGGAGATTTTAGGAAACAAGAACGCCACGGGCCGGGTGGCCAAATGGGGCATCGAGCTAGCCGCCTACTACATACGGTACAAGCCAAGTATCACCATCAAGCCTCAGGCGGTGGCGAACTTCTTCGTCGACTGGAAGGAGAACCAATACCTCCCACTGGTGCCGACTCGGACTACTAGAAGCTGCACTTTGATGGCTCAAAGATGCGCGGGGGCTTGGGAGCCGGCATCTTGCTCACCTCACCCAAGGGAGACCAACTGGAATACATGCTGTAGATCCACTTCAGCGCCTCAAACAACATCGCCGAGTACGAAGAGCTGGCACATGGGCTCTGGCTCGCCAAAGATATCTGCATTCGCTAGATCCTCTGCTTCGGGGATTCGGATCCAGTGGTGCAGCAGGTATCTAGAGAGTAGGATGCCCGGGATTCCAACATGGCCCTATACCGGTTCCACATCCAGTTGCTTAGCGCCAGCTTCGAAGGATGTGAGTTCCAGCACGTCCCCCGTGCCAACGACGAGGCGGCCAACGCGCTCGCACGATTCGAATCCACCAGGCAGGAAATCCCTCCCGGAGTTTCCTTAGAGCATCTCCGCAAGCCCAACATCACCCCCTCCCCTGAATCCGAGTCCATCATTTGGGTGGCAGACCCGAGGGCTTCCAGTTCGAAAGATGCAGGCCATTCCGTTGCGCCTCCCTGCTCGAAATATCCGGGTGCGGCTGCATCGCCAAGCAAGGCATGAATGGGTAAGACAAAGGGCTCGGGGGCTACCGACTGAGGCATTCCACCACATTCGGATGAGCTACAGATCATGCCAGGTAGCGTCCTTACCATCCAGGAAGTACCATCCTAGGCCCAGCCCTTCATGAACTACATCCTCAAGAACGAGCTTCTGAATGACAAGGTGGAGGCAAGGAAAATCCAGCATCGCGCACATATATACACCATCATTAACAAGGAGTTGTACAAGCGCAACGTCTCTCTCATCTTCCAGTGGTGCGTCGACGCAGAAACCGGCTACCGGCTGTTGAAGGAGATCCACCAGGGGGAATGCGGTCACCACGCCTCTTCCCGAGACATAGTCTCCAATGCCATGCGCCACGGTTTCTATTGGCCCACCACAACCGAGGATGCAGAGAAGATGGTCCGTGCATGCAACGGGTGCCAGCGATTCCGCCAGCTAAGGCACATGCCGACTTCAGTACCCAAGACCATACCGATCACATGGCCCTTAGTTGTTTGGGGACTGGACATGGTCGGTCCCTTCAAGCGAGCCCGAGCCGGCATGACCCACCTGCTAGTGGCAGTGGACCAGTTCACCAAGTGGATTGAGGCGAAGCTGATTCGGAAGCTAGAAGGTGTGATAGTCGTCACCTTCTTTCGGGACATCATCATCCAGTTCGGGTACCCCCACGGAATCATCACCGACAACGGCACAAAATTCGCCAAGGGAGACTTCGTCTTGTTCTGCCACAACAAAGGGATCTGACTAGACCTCGCATCCGTCGAGCATCCGTAGTCCAACAGGCAAGTGGAGACGACAAAAGGCACCCCGACCGATCGAGCCACTAGAGCACTCACCCGGCTGCTGGATCAAAGAACTCCCGGCTGTGCTTTGGAGCCTGTGCACCACTCCGAATTGGTCAACCAGCTTCACCCTGTTCTTCCTCACATATGGCTCAGAAGCAATCCTGGAGGCAGACATTGAGTTCGACTCACCCTACGAGCTCCACTACACGGAGAAGGAGAACCAAGAGTTGAGGGAGGACAACATGGACCTCCTCAGGAGGCCCACCAGCTGGCCCTATCCAGGTCGTCCATATACCAATAAGGGTTGTGTCGGTACTACTCAAACCGGATCCATCCCGTCGCATTCCATGAGGGTGATCTAGTGCTCCGGCTGGTGCAAGACACCAAGGGAATGCACAAATTGTCCCCTCCCTGGGAGGGCCCCTTCATCATCAGCAAGGAGCTGCACAACAACTCCTACTACCTCATCGATGCACAACAGCCATGCAAGAACAAGATGGATAAGTCGGACGAGGAGACCGAGAGGCCATGGAATGCGGACCTGCTCCATCCATTTTACGCTTAGTCGAAAATTATTGTATGTATCCGGATCCATGAATGAATGAAAGATGTGGAACCCCGACTGATGCTTGGGGGCTGCTTGCCAGATAGTCACTTGTTGTTCTTTCCGATTAATCCTGCAATGTTTTCTGGCTCTGTCGACCCATAACTGGGGGCTCGCTGGCTGGACCAACCTTCTAAATCTGTAAACCGGCTTAGTAGTGTGTGATGATGTCGGAGGCCCACTCTTCATATCAGCTATAGACCGCAACCCGGCTGTCCGGCTATCAAGAGCAGAAGCCCGAGGCATCCCACATGAAAAACGGCAAAAGATGCAACAGATTTTATATTCTGGCCATGTGCCTAGTTGGTATTTTTCGGCTGCTAAGCCCCTAGTACTGTGCGCAATGTATTGTCAGCTCCCCCTTCGGTCCCGGCTCTAGACCGCAACCCGGCTGCCCGGCAAGGACACAGTGTAAACAGTAGAGCGCACGGGAAAATGACTAAGTGTTCCAAAAAGCACGAGTTAGTTTTTGGAAAACAAAACCGCCAGTCGGATGATAGCATGTGTACCGCCTAACAGTATACTGACCAATAACCGTTTCTATGTGTTTCTTTTGCACGATTGCACCATGTCGGACCTCAAGGGCAGATAATATTCGAAGCACCTACCTACGACAGCTAATCCGAATCTCGAGGGATACACCTAGTGGGTGTGCTGGTGCACCCTCACTAGAAATATGTAGCTCCAGGCTGGAAGTTGTTCAAGTCGGTCGGAGAAAGGAAAAGCTAGTCGGTAGGGCAAGGCAGTAAGTTAACCCGGTCCGGAATGCAGTTTCTCCTGTCCGGCTAAATCCATCAGTCGGATGCACAAAGGCACTATGGGAAGGAAAGTTTGAGAATATTTGAAGCACCTACCTATAGTACCTACTCCAAATCTCAGGGGATACACACAGTGGGTGCGCTGGTGTGCCCCCACTGAAGTATGTAGCTCCCGGCTAGAAGATGTTCAAACCTGTTTCGGCAAAGCAGAGATGCTCAGAAGAAAGATCATAAGGAAAGAAAGAGAGAAAAGTTCAAGTGCTAAGGAAAGTAATAGAGAAAAGGCTCAGAGGCAGCCGAGTAGAGAAGCCGGGTCGGTATGCAGTTCCTCCCGTCCGGCTATGCCTTCTGGAAGCAAGTCAGTTTGCAAGATAAAAGAAAGAATGCATGGATTTTTTGAAGACTCAAAGAACCTGGCTACTCTAGCCACTTTGATTCTTAGGGGCTAAACCCAGTGGGGGCGCTGCATATTCCTCCCGGCTAGAAGGCGTTCGAGCCATCGAAGCAAGGAAGAAAGTTCACCCAGTCAGGGATGCAGTTCCTCCTGGCCGGTTAAGTCAGAAGTGCAAGATCGCAAGAGAAAGAAAGCAACAGATAAAGAGGCTCATAGACGGATAAGAGTAAAGGTCAGCTCGGGATGGGATGCAGTTCTTCATGCCCGGCTAAGTCTAGCCGGCCACGCAAGGAAGAAAAAGGCAATGATAAAGACCGACTAGAAAGAACCAGTTGGTAATCGATAATCAGACGAATGCAAGAAAAGATATAATGATAAAGGCAAAAGCAGCTGGACAGTCATTAAACGGTGGGGGGCGAAGCCCCCGCAGATCCACGAAGTTCAAAAGTACGCAACTGCATAAGACAAATATTTATAGTCACGTGGGATCCCGGGGATTTCCTTCAGGCTGCCGGCCCCTTTCAATGCCAGGACTCCGAGCCGGTTCCTCCCGACTGAGAAGATGCCTCTGGTCCGCCTTCTGGCGCACTAGCAGTGTCCGACTCAGTCAGAATCTCATCGATGTCGGTGTAGCCGGTAATCCGGATGGTGGCATCTCGGAGCCCGGATAGGGTTGGCGCATTGCGCCATGATCCGCGCCGGCTCGAAAGCCTCCCATCAGCTTCTCCACCGGGCGTCCTTGTACCAGCTGAGTATCAGCTCCAAGGCCATATCAGATCCGACACGGGTAGCCAAGTCATGGAGCCGATCGACAGCAAGCGGGGTGTCACCACACTTGATGGCAACTGCACCCATCATCTCCAGCAGAAGATCTTCCGTCCAGAGGTAGTCATGAACAATGGTGGCGGCCTTGCAGAGATTGTTGGCATCCTCACCGAGCTACGCTCCGATATCCCGGATGCTGGTCTTCTCGCCCGGCTTAACCTGCTAGACCCGGTTGTAGGCCAGGGTGTATACTTCCGAATAGAAGCCTTGATCAGAAAGGGAAGTCAAAAACGAATATGGCGGATCCATTTGTACAAAAAGCAGAAGAAAGGAAAAACTCACCTTTGGTGATGTGCCCGATCTTCTTGAGATCATCCAGCAGGAAGCCTTTGTGCTCCTTCAGCCGGCTGAACTCCTTGTCCAGGAGAACGAAGGCCACCGCCTAGCTGGCAAGGGTCTGCTCATGATCCTTCACCGCCGCCTCCAGCCGGTAAATCTTGGCGTGGAACTCCTTGTTCTGCATGCTAAGAGCCGAGTTATCCTGGCTGACATGTGTGTTGGAGCGCGTCAGCCGGTCAATCTCACACTGCGCACAGACAAGGATGGTTGTAGGAGCAAGGTAGAGTAAAAAGGCAGAATAAGGAAAAAAAGAGGGCCTAAGGTGAAAATCTCACTCCGTGCGTTCCCCCTTGTCGTCGCGAGCTGCTTCGTCGTGACCTTGTTGGCACCCTCCAGTGTTTCCTGCAGCAGCCGGCATCCCTTCAATCCGTCCTCCAGGCTTTCCTCCATACCTTTGAGCAAGGCGGCGGCTTCCGGAGGCAGCGGCGCGGAGGTGTTAGCCAAGGCCGCTGGGGCATCGCGATCCGCAGCAAGCCACTGCTCCATCGCTTTGTTATCGGAGTCCACCTACATCACCACCACAATATCCTTCCCGGTTGCCAAGCCCCCTACCACAGTCGAGGAGCCCCCACCCGAGCCAAAGGACACTTCCGACCGATCCGACGCACGCGTCCATGCGGCGGGATCTGCCTGCACCATGGGCTTCGGTTTCGATGGCGGGGTAACCTCAGGCGGTGACAGGGGGCAGTCGTGGATGAGCCTTCTTGGTGGACAAGAGGGACATGAGGCGGGGACATGCTGAAGTTGCTAGCCGGGCTCGCGCCACCAAAAAGGCCAAGTCAAGACCAAGAAAGAGAAAGAGCAAGACGTACAAAAACCCGGATACGCCCAGCACAAGACTTACCCCTGCACTACCGGAGCACCGGCCTCCTTCCGGGTACCCCACCCCCAGCCAGGGCGTGGGATGCCTCTCCGGCTACATTTGGCTACTGGATCCTCGGAGGTGGTGGTATGGCTCGAGCCATATTCACTAGCTCGCTTTCGAGTCATCTCGGGAGGTGCGGTGCCCCTGCTCTCCCTAGGCTCTGGGTCGTGCGGTTCCTCCGCCTCCTCGTCATTCCGGCTGGGGAAGAAGTCCCCTCCATGTATGAGCCCTCTCCGGGATCGCAGCGCACGCGCCTTGGGTAGGTCGGCTGTGAAGGTCTGTATGGGGGCGTCGGACTCTTCCGGGAGAATGCACGGGAGAGACTGCCAAAAATACATAGCAATGAGCCTAATCAGAAAGTGATTGCCCGAGGGGCGCGATCGCCATGGTAGTAGGGAACCAGCCCGAAAGAGGATGACGGTGGTAGGGAACCAGTCCTTGGTGATCATCCAGACCCATTCGTAAAGGTTGGCGAAGGGAGGATCGTGCGGGAGAGCTGGGCCGGGTCTAGCCGGCCAGAATAGTAGCACATTTTGTGCGCCCGTTGCTGCAATGACATTATCAGCAGGCATACCTAGCTGAGGGTGATGTCAATCCCGGTCAAGCCTTCTGTGACGAGCGCCCTCATATGGCGCAGCATCTCATCCGACTCGACCTTGGAGCCAAATATCTTCTGCTCCGAGTTCACCCGGCTAGACTCCTGGTCTTGGAAGGCGGGGAGGTTTATACGGTCAACTAATGACAGATTCTATACATAGAAGTATGCAGCTGAACTTGGGGTAGCCGGTCTACGCTCAGGAATATATGGAGGCACCGCCACAAGGCACAAGCGGGCCTTTGGCGTATTGGACTTGTGCCGGATGACAAAGAGCCAAAAGAAGAGCCCGAGATCCAGCTGGATCCCGAGGTAGGATTCGCAGAAGGCGACGAAGTGGGCAAGTATGCCGATGGAATTGGGGCCAAGATGGTGGAGGCGAATATCAAAGTTGGCGAGGAAGGTGAGGAAGAAGGCGGTAGCCGAAGGGCCAGGCTGCGCGCAAGGTGTGCGAGGAAGATTAAGTGCACGCCGTCTTCCGGGTGTGGCGAAACCTCACCGGCCGGAGGTGCACTCCGACCTCGGTGGCCACCAATAGCACCAGCGCGAGGCAGTACGTCTCGACTTGCTCCTCCGTCACGGAGGAGCCGCACCAAGCTTCGTGGCTCTCCGCCGTCTCGATGACCACAGAGGACGGCCGATAAGAAGAGGGAGAGCCGAAAAAAAGGCCGTCGCCTGTCACTTCAGTGAGCAATAATGGAGCAGCGATAGCGAGGCAGAGGTGCGCAGGCTCGTCGGCGGCGGCAAGGTTTGGGCGCGAAAGAAGGAGGCAAGGGCGCAGCAGGGAAGTGGGGCGACACTGGTGCCAGAAGGGGGAAAATGGGAAGGTGGGGACAGCGGTGCGGCATGTCCGGTATTTATGGCCAGAGAAGGGCAACCGCTAGCTATACATGTGGCGGCACCGCATGCTCCCAACGTCTCCCAGATTGTTTGCGCCGGCAGTGAATGCGTAGAATATCCTTGGAGCATTTTGCGAGGCGACGCACATGGCTGACGTCTTCTATGACATAGGCGAGTAACCCATCCGCCAAATTTCAACCGTACAAAAATTCAAACTAGCTTTTGAGTCCGCGAACATTTCGCCTATGGGTGGAATCTACGCGCCCTCGGGGGATACCGGTAGAGCCCTTAGCCTTGAGGAAGAACTACTCCCTCCTCATCATGGGAATCAGCAACGACGATGGAGATTGTGGTGGAGATCGATGGAGATGGCTCCGCGGGCACATCCCCATCCCGGCGGGGTGCCGGAACAGAGACTTCTGTCCCCCGAATCTCCCCTTCGGTGGAGGCGGTACTGCCGACATTTTCGTGGCTGTATAATTGACGATTTAGTGTTTTCTCCCCGGGGACTTCGTATAGGCGAAGGGGCAAGGAGAGGAGGAAGCCAGGGGGCCCACACCCCCTGGTGGCACGACCAGGGTGGGCCCACACGACTCTAGGGTGTACCCACCCTGGTGCCCTACTCCATCTCTACTTCGATTTTCCGTATCAATCTGGGAAAAATAGTAACTTTGGATTTTGTCTCGTGCAATTCCGAGAATATTCACTTTTTAGCTTTTCTGAAACAAAAAACAACAGAAAACAGGCAACTGGAACTACGACATCTTGTCAATAGTTTAGTTCCAGAAACTATATAAAAATACCTCAAAGTATAGAAAAAACATAAGACAAATGATATAAAACAAGCATGGTGTATAACAATTTATAATCAAATGCTAGAGTTTGGTGGATGTGAAATATATCCATCCATGTCCATATTTAAACTTGATATTATTGATACTTTTGATGAAATATCTCTCTAAATCCTGCCACTAATGCCTAATGATCAAAGGAGTATGCAATCCTACCTTTCCATTTTCCCTACGCAGGGAATGGCGTTTGATGATGGAATCACAACATTAAAGTCAAATATACGATATTTCAAACAAACCAAAGAAACCATGGGTCGTGAAGAGGACATAGAAGGTTTAACGACCAACTATGCACGGGAATAAAATTCTGGCCGTATAGTTTCTGCCGACACCGCTAGGTCAAATATAACAACTTTCATGAAGAGACCCCTATATAAAGAGACCTCTCATGACGAGAAACGGGAGACTAATCCACAAACACACAACACCGAAGAACCGGCTGAGGAATGGATGTAGATCCAATCTCACAACCCTTCTTCACCACCTTAGCCATAGTCCACCACTTATAATAGTAGATCTCATGTCCAATTGGCAACATTGTAAGACTATTACTATCAATCTCATGATTTCCAATACAATATTTATGATTTTTGATCTCCTCTCTATGTGTCAGTAATCCTCTTTGGCTAAGGGCTTCGGCCTAGCCATGTAGTTTGTGCATGTTATTTATAATCGAGGGGATCTTGTATTAGTTTGTATGACATGATGATTATTGTATCCTCTCTTGCCTCAATCTAGGGACTTTTCAGGTACCCAAGACCCCAATGATTGATCCAGGTATAGGGAGAATGAGTATTGACTAATCTGCAGGATGGAAACCCCAGTGACAGAAAGGGTAGTACGGCTGTATGTGATGGATTCACTTGGGATTAACGGTGATGTCACTATGCATATCATTAGATATCTTTCTTCTGTGGATGAGACTAATAGTATATTGCTATAAGAGGTTGCGGAGGCAATAGCATTTATGGAAGCACTTACCACATATAATTATCTTGCTCTAATAATTACATGCGTACTTTATTATTAACTTTTATTCCCATCAGATGTTTTGCATAACTACAAGTGAAACCGACACTAAAAGAATTCTAAAACTATTGAAGGTCCGATAAAGTTACTTCACCATGCTTTCAACTTCCCCAGGATTCGATAACCTAGGTCTAATAGGAAAAAAGATCTATACTACATCCGTAATCCGGATCGAAGGTACCAACCCTTTTTATGGCACCATTGTCGGGGAAGCAATAGCTACCCTTGTAAGGTTATTAGGAACCGTGCTAGTTTTAATTCTTGCTTTTAATTTTGTTAGTTTGTTTTCAATATTTATTTCAAAATCCAAAAAACTTAGTAAGTCTTTAAATTCTTGTTTATACTATTATTAGATTTTGTTTAAGAAAACCCAAAAACATAGGAAATATGGCTGAAAAACTCCCAACAATGATTATTTGCGTACTCCTATTATCTAGCCAGCAATTACTACCAAGGACTACAAAATTAAGCCCCACTATTTAAATTTGGTTCAAGAGAACCAATTTCGAGGCTCTGCTGTTGAGGAAGCAGGTATGTACTTGAACACTTTGACTAAAATATGTCATATTATGCGTTTAAAGATGTTGAACCCGATGCGGTCAAGTTGCTCTTATTTCCTTTCTCCCTTAGAGGAAGAGAAAAAGAATGGTTGCTATCTTTGCCTATAAATACTATTGAATCATGGGTGAAATGTACTTCTTTATTTATGACTAAAATTTTCCCATGTGCAAAGACTATGCATGGGAGAGAATGAAAGAATGCAAAGACTATGCAAAGATCTAATAGTATTAGTTTTAGACAGGAAGAGCATGAGCCACTAGCGATTGCATGGGAGAGAATGAAAGAATGCATGAGAAACTGTCCTAGACATGGGATGGAAGATTGGTTAATTCTCCATTTATTGTATAATGCTCATAACCCTATGTCCAAGTCTATGCTTGATACTACAGCTGGAGGAACATTTATGGGAAAACAAATTGCCGAAGCAAAGCAGCTGCTAGACAATATGTAAGACAACCATGCCTAATGGAATGTGTAAAGAACAAACACAAAGAAGGTGAACTCCATCACATCGCAAGAAAATGAAGAACACATTGTTAAGCTGGATGAGCTCATATTAGCCGTCAAGGGTAAGGAAACCCTGGTAAGAGCTATCCTAGAATAAAATATTTAAGAAATAGGCTTCATAGCTCGTAATGATTATAACCCTGCTTGGAAGAAGAACTATAATCTTAATTTCCAAAAACATTATTCGAGCATTGCAGGTAACTCTAATAATAATATTGGATCAAGTAATGGTAGTCTCCAAGAAACACTTAAGTCCTTTATGGACTCGCAAACTAAGAAAAACAATATCCTTGTTAAGATAATAGAGAACCATGATAATATGCTTGGAAAATTGACTAACCAAGCTATGAGTTTGAGGAATGATTTTTAGGTCCACCAAGAAAGAACAAGGATTGTCGAGGCACGTCTAGATAAGATAACTAAGAGTCAAACTCCCATTTTAGCTAAATTTGCAGGTAAATCCGAGCCCAATCCGGTTGAAGACCTCAAGATGATAAGAATCCAAAGGGACGAGCCTGAAGAACTTGACTATAGCAATGCCCCTTCACCAAATTAAACATTTGAAGATCTTGTGAAAAGGATCAATATCAAGATTCGTGTAAGTGAAGGAAATGAGGAAGCTATGTATTAACATTTCATTAATTATGTAGCAATAAAGGTACGTGAGTTCAAATATGAATATAAGAAAATTGCTGAAAAACTACCTGTTACGCTTGATGATACATTTGAGCCTACTATTAAAATTAAGATTGGGACTAATGAGATAACTGCACTTTGTGATTTAGGTGCAAGTGTTTCAACAATTCCAAAAATATTTTTAATAAGTTAAATCTTGTATCTTTTAAAATCACTGAGTTAAAATTACATTTTGCAGATTCTACCTACAAACAAGGTGTAGGAATTAAAGAGAATACTTTAGTATACATTAAAGGTTGTCCTACTCTTATTGATTTTGTTATTGTTGACATGCCTAAAGATGCTGCTGCTCCTATCATATTAGGCTTCTGTTGTTAAGAACTAGTAAGCTTTGATTAATCAATATGAAGGGCATTTGAAGCTTCAATTTCCTTTGCATGATCCTTTTGTTATTCATTTTCCTAGGAAGAATAAAGCAAAGCATGATGAGAAGAAGGCCATCACTTTGAAGGACAACTACTTTGGAGTGGGTGTTCTACTCATTTGGCCTAAGTGAGCAACATCATGGTCAAGCTATTGACCATAAAAGAGCGCTTCATGGGATGCAACCCATGTGAAATAAAGGTTCAGGTAAATTTTGAAGTGTTAGTTTAAGTTTCATGTTGAATAAAGAGTGCTTGAAACCTCCAGTTTAGGAGGAGAAGTCCGTTGGTACTAAAATACCTGTCTTATTCATGCTGTTGTTGGTCGAAAAATTAAGCTCTCATTTTCTGTCAAAACATGGTGTTTCACTAAGTTTCAAGTTGAGAAATAATTCTCGAAGAAACAGGTAAATTTTGTGGATTCTAGAAGGTTTAATGACCAACTATACAGCGGGAATAAAACTTGGCCGTATAGTTCCAATCGTATAGTTGTTTCGACATCATCCCTTCAGTTTGCAAAATATACCATAGGTTTAACAACTAACTACACGGTGGGAATAAAAAATTGTAGTATAGTTGCAGCCATATAGATACCAATACCTTTATCAAATTTCTTTTCCAGGGTACAATAAGTTTAACGACCAACTATACGGTGGGAAAAAAATCCCGGCCGTATAGTTTGCGCCGCTAGGAGGAAACCCTAAGAAACTCTAAAATATTGACATCAGACCAACTATACGGTGGAAATAATAGTTTTGACCATAAAGTTCGTGCGACCACAAAAACTCCACGGGAAGTTACCCCTAACACCAAAATTTCAATCCTTTTTCTCTCCTCTACCTCCAAACTCTCTCAACACCTCAAGAGATCTTTATCTCTACTCAATTTCGTTCGATTTCCTCGCACACAAGTGATCTATGGTTTGTTTCTCCTCTGATCCTCTAATTACTTTTTGAAAATTCATCTCCGATCTATTGTCATTATCAATCTAGGATGAGACCTATTTCCATGTTTCTCTTGCCTAGATTATTTTTTTGAGGAGATTCTATGGTGTGTTATGATAAGGAATATATTATGCTTATTACTGTTGGATCAAAAAGTTTTATATTTGATTTTATTATTATTTTAGATGATGAACACATGGAGCCAATTGTGTGCTCGTGCCGCCGTGAGTTCTTCTCGGGCTGCAGCTGCAGCTCAAGACCACATGGGGATATGGTTTACGGATGAGATCCAACATGATCGCTTCAACAGGATCAAGAACCGATAAGTGAAGGTAACCAAGTGGGCTTGTCTCATTATATTGATTCAACTTGGTATTTCTAGTGACTTCAATTTACTTATCAATTGAGTTGTCCTGCAAAACTTTGTATTCTAAGATGCTAATAATTATCGCTTGTTAACTCTTGAATTTTTAAGTTCCTTGAAAAGCACCATTAAAACATGGCACGAAGAGGACATGATTTCTTTCCGAGTTAAGAACAACAATTATACATTATCACTTGATGAATGGTGCAATTATTTTAATTTACTAAACAATGATGTTAATTCTTTACGCACATCTTTTGCTGACATGAGCCCTTCCATGGATTATTATTATAATAGAATGAGTTTCACTTCTACAGTCAACAAGGGGAAGAATATTCATCATTCTTCTTGTCGCTATTTGTTCTATGTTATTTCTAACACCTTGTAGGCACGAAATGAGTTTACAAGACTCAATAAGGACAACATCTTGGTCCTTGCAAAAGCTGCTTTCAACAACAACAACTTTTCACTCAACTTGGGCGCAATTCTTGTGCGCTACTTGGAGCACCAATCCTCCCAAATCCAAGGGCCAATCACATGTGGAGGCGTCATCACCGTCCTTGCCATTGCCTTGGGCGTCGACCTAGGTGAGTTGCAACCATTGCTAGGTGAGCGATGTGTTGCTTTATCTACTTTAAAAGCTTGTGGAATGCTCACTAGGAGAGGTGGTAGTTATTACTTGCATATTGCTGGAGCTGGGTGTCTCTACCCTGCTCCTTTTCCTAATGGTCTTTTATCCATCAAGGAAGGACATTTGCTATATGATTTGCAGTTTGAACAACACCATCCCGAGGAGGAGATTCCGGATGATAATGAAGACCAAGAAGAGGAGCAAGAAGTTTCTGATCAAGAGGAGCAGCCATCAAACCAGTTCGCTACTGTTTGCACACAAACAAGTCCCAGTGTACCCTCGGCGCCGAGCGTGATGCACGACAGCACATGCCGAGGGAGGCTCGCCACAAGATAGTCTGATGGGCGCTTTTGAGACCCGAAACCCCGCTCGCTTGGGAGGGTCCCCGTCAGGGCGTCGTGGAGGCTATGGGCTGCCCTAGGTCAGCCTGAACGCCCTAGAGCCTCGTGGATTCACAACCTCCAATCTTGAAGAATGATGAAGAACGAGAAGAAAGATACAAGGAGAGAGGAATAAAAGTAGAAGAACACGGAAAAGCAGTAGATTTGTTTGTTCGATTGGTGTTGTTTTAATCGGCTGTCACCCCTCATGTATATAAGGAGTGGCTGGACTTTCCGTGCAATAAAGATGGTTGGAATCACGTACAAAACCCTAGTTGGGGTCATATTCGGATGGTCTGGTCCGAACTTTCCAAAACTGTTCGGCCAAAATTTGACTTTACCTTCCCGATCACTTTTGAGGTAGTAAACAAGCTCAAATCAAAATCTCATAAAAAGCCCGAGAATAATTTTAACCGAATAATTTTAGATCCGTTCCGTCGTATTTTGAATCTAGAGGTCGTATATTTACTGAACTGAAGATGACACTAGAATAAACATTTTTCATATTGAAAAAACAAAGAACTTTCATGTTTTGTGATTTTCCATTCGAGTTGATCTTGACTGCTTAAATTAAGTCATAAGCAGATTGACCGAATTAGTAAGTTTTCTGTGTCATCCGGTCCTTTTGCTCTCGCCTAATCTGAGATACGGTCTGGGATCTGGCGACCCCGGTCCCGTGCTAATTCGGCCTCTGACAGTATTTTGGCTCTAACTTTTGCATACTAACTTGGATTGAGATAATTGAAAAAACAAAGTTTCTTGTTTCGACGAGACGCACAACTTTCATGTGTGACACTTTTAATTTGAGGTCATCTTGAAGGAGTCATAGATGAAGCCTCCATATATTAGTCTCCAATTCTTCTCTGATTAGCTACGATCCCAAAACGAGTGCCAACACATGCCCCTGTTTTCTGGCAAAGCATGCATGCCAGAAAATAACTTGCTCCACTTTTAGTCTAAGAACGATGTTAACCCTCCATATGCCACTGGTTGTTTTAGGGCGATAACTCTCTATCGGTGATATGTGCTACAGGCGATAAATATATATTGTCCATTTTATGTCCAAGCTTGTTACCACTTGGGTATAATTTCTTCAACTAGTTTGCATTGAGAACAACCACTTTCATCTTGACGATTGATGGATACAATGAATGTTTTCATGAACAACTCCAACAATAATTATTGCCCCCACTAGATCGTTTATTAGTGGCCGAAGTGGTGGTTTCCAATCCGGCCTTACCTATGTTGTTTACGAGGGATCGACTCATCAATGCCCATTGTTATGGACTTGGGTTTCGATAAGAGGGGATGCTGGAGGTCGTAGAAGGGTTAATAGACAAGAAACACAGGGACAAGAGATTTGCCCAGGTTCAGGCCCCCGGAGGGAAAACCCTACTCCTACTTTCCTGTTCTTGATTACGGCAGAACCGAAGGTTACAGGGTGCGCATATGCAATCTGGCGTGGAGGTGTGTGTATGAGGTGTTGAGGATCCGTCTTGTTGTACCCTCATGTCCCTTATATAGATAGGCTAGGTCTCGGGATAGGTCGAGTCGGTTAAAGATTAGGGTTGATACCCTTGGAATTTCTATCTACTATAGACTTGTCCTCCAAGGAGTCGAAATAGCCATGGGCTTGGGCCACCCGAAATCTTCATGGGCTGCGTGTCCTCACGTGGGCCTTCCTTGGGATGGACCGCATATGCCAACGTTGTGCACTCGTAGGGTATATCCATGTCAGTAGCCTCCGAGTGTTCAGTCGAAATTGTAGATTTGGCTGGAGACTCCACAATCTTTCGGGTGCCTTCTAGTTGAACCTATTTTTTAGTTCATAGGGATTGTTGATGCGTGTTCCTGGGTCACCTGACGGATCAGGGCCAGTTAACTGTCATAGGACGAAACAACATGATCTTCATCAGACTCGAGTACCCAGACTTGAATCCGGAACTAATGCTCGTGTAATTCGAATCTGGCCGTTAAGGTCTTATAGGAGTGGAATCCTAGTTTATTGCAAGTGATGTACCCAACGCGTCTGTCGGGATTTTCACGTGCCTGTTGACACGGAGAATTACTAGTAGAGCGCAGTTGGGTTCATTGCCATGCCTTCAGATGGTATCTGTTGGACTTATCTTTGCATCATAGACACATCATCCGAAATTTTACCACCGCGGAGGTGTTTCGGGTGGCCAAGGAGACTGTTTCTCAATTAGTGTTGGTTTGGGAAAAGTAGCCAAAAGATTTTTGTCATATTTGATCAAAAGGATCTTAGTTGAATAATTCATAGGGTGCTCGACCAGCACTCCCTATGGGAGTAGCCCCCGAGTGTCTGTTCGAGTCGTAGACTCGAGCAGAGACTTTAATTCAGTCATTTTTATTATTAGTCTGAAGGACGCATTTTTTGAATGCACGACCAGTGCTCCCTATGGGAGTATTCCCCATGTCCGTAATAGATTCGCAAACTTGACGTAGGACTCGAACAAGTTTTTCGAGGTGACATTACCTTTCTAATTTTTCTCAGTTATGCGGACAACGCTCCTGATAGGAGTAGCCCCCGAGTAGTTAGTTGAGTTGTAGATGAGTAAGCACTTTTATGATCAGTCGAAATCGGCGAGCCGTTGCTCTCCTTTACTTTGGTGACATCATTGATGAATTGGTGAACTCAACTGTCGGCGGCAACATACACGATGCGAAGGGATGATCGTGGGTCCCACCGCCTGACTTGACATTGACTATCACACGTAGGCGTGGCAAAAGTTACGATGTCTCCTCGGTTTCTGCGCATAGTGGACGGCGTGCTGGCAACGGTTCAGTTCGATGATGACACATGGACGATGAGATCTTAGGCGCGCGTTAGGGATTCTCAATCGACGGCCCATCTGCGTCGTCTTCGCCCTTTTATACCGCTAGGGAAAATAGTGGTTTTACCCTACATCATTTTCTCCTTCCTCATCTCCATTGCCACATTTTCGTGAGTTCTCTGCTTCTCAATGCGCACTGGACGCTCTCCATGATTTTCCTTCCTCTTTTCTCCGCGCATATTTCCGCACTCGCCGCTCCAAGATGGGCAAACTAAAGAACGCGTCATCTGCTGCAGGGGGGTCGAGCGCCGCCGGCGCTGGCAACAAGACCGCCGCTCTGGCCCGTATCACTTACGGTGGGTCGAAGCGCACGGATATGCGTGACTCGGACTTGTGCAAGTTGCGCGACCCCTGGTTGATCTCCAAGGATAAGGACGACACCATTCTCCCCGATCAGGAGGTAATTCCTTGCCCACCCGAAGGATTTCGGGTGATGTTTTATGCTTTTATCGTCCGAGGTCTTTCTTTGCCTGCCCACGAGTTTCTTTGTGACCTTCTTTTCTTTTAAGGGATTCAATTGCATCATCTGTCTCCCAACTCTCTCCTTCACATTGCTTGCTTCATCACTCTCTGCGAGTGTTGGCTTAGTATCGAGCCTCACTTTGGCCTTTTCCGGAGACTCTACTACGTGAAGAGGCAATCTGGCACAGGCGGTTTTTATCTGCTCGGTGGCTGCATCATCTCTATCTTCTCCTCCATCCAATTCTTTTCTTTTTCCATTTGCGAGTCCATCCAATACTAGCACCGGAAGTGGTTCTACATCTGCGACGTCAAGCTGGACGGGCAGCATTTTTGTCTCCCCCTTTTCGATTCTACACAGAAGATCACCAGAAAGAGGTCGTGGAAGAGCGACATCTTAGAGGGTGAATCCGTGGAGGTGGATAAGCTCTACAAGAGGGTGGAAGATCTCCAAATGGTGGCTGGCAAGGAGGTCAATGGTGTTGACATCATCTGCACCTTCCTCAAGCGTCGGGTGCAGCCGCTCCAAGCAAGGGCGCACCCAATGTTTCTATATGCTGGCCGCAGTGATCCGACAAGGGTCTCTCCTGAGGATTTGTCTTCGGGTGACCTTGACAGAGCACGTCGGCCTCTCCTGAAGTTCAAGGCCGATGAGGACCTTCAGGGGAAATTGTTGACCGCCCCTTTCGATGCCAAGAAAGTAGTCTCCCAGGTGAAAATTGTTGTGTGCATGTAGCGCTTTTCGAATGCCTTTTGCCTGTCGGCTTGCTTATATTGTTTTCTTATTTCCTTTGCTTGCAGAGTCTCAAGGTAGCAGGGATGATGCCCCCTCTACCTGAGAAGTACACGGATCCGCCGGACAACGAGGAGGCAGAGTACAAATCCGAGCTTCACCCAGCGCACTCTCCTTCCTTGGAATCCCCTGAGCCAAGCGAAGGGCCAACCCGAAAACGCTCCCGGAGTGTAACTTCGGATGGGGTGACACCGCCAATGAGAAAGGGTCCGTCCTTCCTCGAGAAGCACGGCGAGGATGAGGGTGCGTCGTCTGCACCTTTTCCTATCGTGCCCATTCGGGAAGTGGCCCCGCAGCCGCCAGCCAAGAAGAAGAAGAAGGAGAAGGAGCCTCCTTCTTCAATTTATTAGACATACCATTGTAAGTTATTCTGTTTTAGCCTTTTTACCTTATTTAGATGCTAAGTATTAGCTTGTTACTAATCTGATAAGTGCTAGCAGTAATCATTCGGAGGAGTCCCTTGACGATGACACCGAAGAGGTGATCGCGGAATCGAATCCAATGTGTTTGTTTCCCTAGGTGGTGGCCAACTCCAAGGACAAGGATTCGAGCTCCACGAGGCGGGAGGCTCGTGCACTCGTCACTCGGAAGACGTTATTCAAACCTTCGGAGTCCATGCTAGACCATGTAAGTGTATCTATTTTTCTTTCATATCAGGGAGCCCTCGAGTCCTTAAACTCATTAGACTTGCAGGCCTTTTTTGCAGCCTTTTGTCGGCAGCGCCAATCTCCTCATCCAGCAGAATCTGTCGCTAGAGAGTGAGCTCAAGCAGCTGCAAGGTGCATAGCTTTCTTCTTGATTATTTTTTGAGTGCATCAAATTTGTTTTTGTATTTATCCAATGTTCCTCTATGCTTCAGATGAGAACCATGCACTCTCTGTAGGCTGAATGCTCTCGAAAAGAGCCTCGGCCAGGCAGAGAAGAAGGCAGCGGATGCTGCAAAGGTCCTTAAGCGCCATCAGAAGGAGGATGAAGATCATGAGCAGCAGCTCGCCGACGCGACAGCCACTCAGGACAGTTCCATGGCTGACAAGCTCATGGCTGCTGTCAAGGCTATCTCTGGTAAGCTGTCCTTGTCTCCTTTTTGTCTTCCATATCTTAGGATACCCTTTCTTTCTCCTCACTCGAATTTTTCCTGCCTTTCTTGCCAGATGCTTCTGGCGTCGCGTTTGATCATAGCGTGCTGGAGCACGGGGATCTTCTAGTGGATGCCGTTGAGGTGGTCGAGGATCGCTGCACTTCTGCTACTGGCTCTCTGGCAACACCTGGATTTTTAATCCCAGATGCCTATTATGACATACCTCGCAATCCCAGGATTACCATTTTTACGAGACATAACAGATTGGTACCATAGTTCATCATCCATTACAAACCATAATAAAGTATTACAAATAAAGGATCTCATGATCCAGTCTGAGTACAATCAATGCAGCGAAATAATATAATTACGTTAGTGTGGGCGAGGCTCCATCTTCATGGTCACAGGCAATGCTGACGATGGGAGATCATCATAGTTGTTGTAACCTTCCTGCGGTCCATCCTCCTGATAGTTCTCTTCATAGTCTGGCCACGGGAATAGCCAGGGACAAAGCCATGAGTACTCTTTAAGTACTCGCAAACTATCACTAACAAGTAAGTTGTTAGAGTAGGAAAACTAAGCTCTAGGTTGTTTTGCAAAAAGCCAGGTTTATCTCTAACTGAGTTTTAGAAGCAAAGAAAACTAGTTTAAGGTTTTATAACACCTAAGTGGGAACTTAGTTTTCACTTTCATCACCTTGTTGTGGTCAAGTCAAAGTCATGATTCATTTCACAAGTCATTTAGAAAACATCTGACGACGGAACAGAATGGCCACTCCAATTGTCCATAACCGCAGACGCGGCTATTCGAATAGTTTGACACTCTACAGAGGTGGAACACTTTCACCACAAGATTCGATACATCCGTCAGGAACAATCCTGAATTCACCATACTTAGTATGCGGATAATCAATCCTAACGTTTCAATTACACGCCCTAGTATAGGCACCTCTCCTATGAGTTTGGCCTCCCAACCATGACCATGTGTCATCTTGGGAACTGCACAGGTGGACAATCCTCACGAGGTAGCCTCAGCTGAAACCTTGGCCACAAGGGAACCCATACTAAGTTATATAAACTTCCAGTCAAGCCCTACCCAAATTCGGGTATTGTGGTTGTACAATAAAATTGGAATGGTATCGCATCCAGACAACCATCAGTTTTATAAAGGGCTAAGGCTCATGCCTCAATATTTTCATCATCAAAATCACCTTGTCTTCACTAACACATGTCCAAAACATCTCATTAGAATGACTCATCATTCTAAGGTTTTCATAATCATTTTCACCAAGTATTCCCATCTAAAGTGATCAAGTTTTAAGCTTAGCACTAGACACTAAAGTTGGGGGTAAACACTAATGAGGGGTTATAATCAAGTGTGACTTATCTAAGTATAATCTCATGCCTCATGATGACATCAAGATCTACCTAACTTAGGCCAAGTTTTATGCTCTTTATGCTACCTTTAATATCCTTCCAAAACTTACAAGTCACTAAGTAATGATAACTAAAAAGCTTTGAAAAAAAGATTAAAATAATCAAGCTTGCAAGTAAAACTGGGATTTAGGGTAGTCAAGTTTGTCTAATCAAGCATGCCTAATGCATTGCATAGGTTATCTAGATTTCACAGTTGCAAGTGTTAGCTTGCTAGAAAGTTGCAAGTGTAAGCTTTCCTTGTGCAGTGAAGTGGTTGAAGTTCTCCTCGGCTTCTTCCTCGTAGTAGTCTCCTTCCTCTTCGTATACTTGGTCGGTACTAGCATCTATAAATAAATACGAACTACACAATCACCAAACAAGAATTAACTACTTCCTTTTATCACATAAGGGTTTACACTAGATGATCTAGTATCATCACAATCATCAGCAGGATTAAGGCAATAGTTTTATTTATTTCTTTTTTGAAAAGTAATTTCTACTCATTGAAAAACTACTTAAGATTTAATATTATCCAATTAAAACATGGGATCATGTGGACACATGTCATCACCACATATTTCAGTACTTGGGAATGTGATTTAAAGTGGTGTCACATATTAATAAGGTTTAACCTTTTTATTTTAATTAATCAAAGTGACTAGAAATTCCTATGGGGCATTATTTTATTTCTTGTCCATTATTACTGCAAGTAAACCTAGATATTATTTATATATTCAGAAAGGTCTTATCAAATGTGATTTTTGAGAGTTGGAATCAACTCAAAAGCTTTTATGGTTGAAATTTGAAAAATGTTTGAATGCAGAAAATTCTCTGCCTTGTTATTTTTACTATAGGTGATCTATAATTCCAAAAGATTTAAATCCAACAGCCTTGGATTAATAATTTCCATACCTTTCTAGCAAAATTAGTTTCATGCAATTTGGTTCAGTGAATCTCTCTGAATTGATTTTTGAATCTACTGCAGAACTAGGTTTGAAATTAAATAGATCAACCTAAATTCAAACTAACTGGATTACGCGGGAAATCTAACAGGGCTGGCCCACTGCGCACAGCGCACGCGGGGGCTGGTTAAGTGGTTGCCGCACACGTCAGTGGGACAAGGGGTGCCAAGGGGTACGGGCTAAGTACGACCGTAGGATTAGATCGAGGATCAACGGCTCACGACCATCATCCTCGTCGAACAGAACACGATGGGCTCGAACCCTAGCGCGACCAGTGGGGGTCTATGGCGGCTTACCGGGGCTTAGGTGATGGTAGGATATGGGGTCGAACGACGAAGTCAATGATGGCAATTCTCGTGGTACTGGCTGCTCCTCCTGGGGTGGCTCCAATCAATGGCACCCTTCTCCTCCAACAGCTCGCCTTGCTCCGGGAAGAAGTGGGCACGATTAGTGAGAGGTGGCGAGTGGAATGGTGTGAAGAAAACGAATGGGGATTGCCTCTATTTATACTGCGACGAGGAAACCGAAGGGTGCGGGCAGAGCTTGTCGGGGTTGGCGTTACAGCGAGCTATGGCATGGCTAATGGTAGGGGACGGTGCGTGGTCTCCTGGCGGTCCTCAACAACTTTATGGCGCGGCAAGGGGCGGTGCGGTTCGGTCGTAACGCGTTGGTGCTATGAGCGGCACCGACGGCGGTTTTGATGACGACAGTGGCTACGGGTCGCGCAGCGGCAAACAAGGTTATTTGGTGGTCTCCTAGGACGGTGGTGATCACGTAGACGGGCGGCGAAGGTGGGGCACGGTCTGTGCGAGCATTTCGAGCTCGACGCTCTAGCGCGCTCTCGACATGGTCATAGAGAAATTGGCGCATGCGTTCTCTATGGTCCAGTACCTGGCAGGGCTCGAGGGCTGGACATGGGGTGGCGGTGGAAGGTGTCGTGCTTCCTGGACACAGTGGTTAGGCTTGGCGCTTGCTCCTGCTAGCTAGCCATAGCCGGCTGGCAAGGGTGTTCTCGGGTTGGCATGTCATGGAGCATTTGGTAGGGGCTAGTTTGGTTCAAGGCATTGGATGGCACTAGGGGAGACAGGTATGATCAATGGTGAACAATGTTTACCCAAATTACTACTCAAAACAGTGAAGTTTTTCCAAATTTGGTTTCTGTCTCCAAGTGTTTGATGAAATGGCCATAAGAAATTCTTATTTGAATTTTTGGTTGAAACTTGGTGGGTGCAATGGTCACATACTAGGTATTTTGTGGTTGATTGGATTTGTCAAGGTGCACTGGTTTGGTTGGATTTTGAGAAATGGTGATCTTCCCATATGAACTACATTCAATTTCCAAATGTCATTTGAATAGGGTTGCCAAATGTTTCTGTGGGTTTGCAAGGTGGGGTTGGGTTCATTTTTACTTGGTCTAGCAAGGGGTCAAAATAATTGGATTTGTTTCTGTTTGAAATCTTGGACTAAAAACACTCAAAGTGGTCTAGAGAGCAATATTGGCAAAAATGACCATTTCCTTATTTTTTTTTGTTTTTGAATTTCTACTAATTTGATTCTGCTTGGAAATGATTTAGATAATGTTGTTTTCATATTTAAACCAATCCTTGCCATTCATAACAATCACGCAAGTCCATTCAAGCATTCATGCATTCATCACACACACATGCATTCATAATTATTTTAATTAACAAAAGTTTTTGTTAACACTAATTTTGGTTGATTGGAATTGATAACCTTGATTTATATTTTTGGGATGTTACACTCTCTTGGCGAGGCAAAGAAGGTGCTGATGCGCTTTGACAAGGAAGTCAACACCAAGGGTGTTGCCCTCGAGGACGTTTGCTCACTGGTGGATGCCCTCTTAGGGGACGCTCCGGTGGAGTACAAGCTCCAGCAGAAGGATGTTGGTGCTGCCATGGGGTTGTCCATGGCCATGACATCCGAAGTGGAGCTTGATCTAACGAAGGTCACGTCCAGAATGCCGAAGGAGGCGGATGGCTCCGAGGTAGCATTTTCCACCTTTGCCTCTCGTTGCAAGCACTTCGGTCCTAAGCTTATCGACCTCCTAGCCGACTATTCGGCAGAGCAGCAGCGAGCGGCCAAGAGTAGGCACTCTGGCTCCAAAGCTACTCCGGGTGCTGGCTCTTAGGCCCTTATGCCTTGTACTTACTCTAGATTTCTTCCTTTTTCTATAACCCCTTTTGGATGAACAATCTTTACTTTGCCATTAAATGGCCTTTGTTATGTATATGATGAATTCTTCTTCCAACTGCTGTCGAAAGTGTTTGTGATGTTTGCGTTTGCCTTCTTTTTACCCTTAGGGTCCTTCGGGTGAGGCGCCAGTCACCACGACTTCTCCTGCACCTGGCCCTCGCCCGTCGCTGAGTGAGTCATCGTAGTTGCCTGGCCCTCGCCCGTCGCTGAGTGACCACATCCGAAGTTTGGAGAAGGATATCCTCAGCATCCGCTACCATGCGGATGTGTGGAAGTCGAAGGCTTAGCGAACCATTTCCAGAGAATAGTTCTTGCTTGAAGAAATTCGGAAGATGGGTGAGCCGCCCCAATGCGAGTCCTTGTAAACCGCTGCTTCTTCCAGTGCACCCTTTTTTTATGTTGGCTCACCCAATATTTTGTGTAGTTATAAATCTGCTTCCGAAGGATGAGAAGGAGCGCGTCGCAATTCGGATGAATTTCCTAACGCAGCAAGACTTGGAGGCCAGCGACTTCTTCTGGATGGACCGTGATCGGGCGATCGTCCTTGCGACGGTGCAAGATCGCGTACATCAAGTTCTTCGGGTGCTGAAGCAGGCGAGGTCGTCGCTTGCAGATATTTGGGCCACCATGTTTCCTTTGGATGCTGCACCTTATAGCTTTCAAGGCTTGCTCAGGAAGTTTCGAGATACAAGTCATGTGAAGGAGCTGATGCGCCATCAGCTGATGACGGGAGTGAAGGCAGCCCTATCCCTTGTCCGATTGCATAGTTCTGATGTTGATTTAGCGGAGATAGCGGTTGGGCCGCCTCCCCCCCCCCCCAAGATGGCATGGCGTGGGATATGCGACCCATTATGCGGCTATGGCGCAGTACTCCGAAGAGATTGTAGATGTATTTGAGGAGCGGATGAACATTATGTTGCAACGTGGTTAAGTCGTGTAAAGGAAAAATGAGATAATGTAAAGTCAGTATTTATTCGAGTGGGATTTGTAATGACCTTTGTAAAGTTGTATTTGTTGGCATGTGGTGCGTTGTGTGATTATGTAATGTGCATATCCTTTTCGTTAGCCTGACATGGTCAACTACTCAGGTTGTATGCGTTGTTGTCAGTTGACGAAGTCGTAAGGTGGGGCGCAGCCCCCGAGCGTGTTTAGCGATAAATAATATGAGGAGAAGAAGATATTTGGGCCAAGGAACTTAGCGTTTTATTCATTGTAAACGAAGAGGTACATTATTCGGCTGAGTATCCTGGCTGAATAGCCTTATTGAAAGTAAAGGGTGACTAGGGGTAGAAGCGTCGCAGTCATGGGACTTTCCAAGGGTTGGAGTATTTGACTCCTGATGTGATGTCCATGAGGCGGTAGGTGCCACCTGGGATGACTTCGGTGATGTTGTAGGGTGACTCGAGCTTCTTATGTCCTTCTTGCTTGAGTTGCAGGACGAGGTCTCCTTAGACGAAGGACCTTGGACACAGCAGGCGGCTGTGGTAGTTGCGTAGGCTCTGCTAGTAGACCGCTGAGGGAGCCACATCGATGTCGCGCGCCTCGTCGAGCGTGTCGATGGCATCTTTGAGTGCATCCGATGATTCGGCTTCGCTGTAAGCGACAACCCATGGGGCCTTGTGGCGTACCTCAGCAGGTAGCACGGCTTCGGCTCTATGCACCATGAAGAAGGGCGTATAGCCAGTTGAGCTGTTTGGAGTTGTGAGCAGGAACCAGAGGACCGAAGGTAGCTCGTCTGCCTAGGATCCCACAAGCCTTTCGAGTGGGAATAGTAGGAGCTTCTTGATGCAGTTGCCTATGAGGTTGTTGGCCTTTTCGACATGCCCATTGGTCTGCGGGTGCGCCATGGAGGCGTATGATATGTTGATTCTGAGGATCCCTCAGAAGTCTCTGAATTCCTTCGAGATGAAGTTCGAGCTATTGTCCGTAATGATGCTATGGGGCACGCCAATCCTATAGAAAATGGACTTGAAAAACTTGACGGCAGTTTTGCCGCTTTGGTTGGTGACAGGCATGGCCTCGATCCACTTAGAGAATTTGTCGACTGTGACCAGGAGGAAGACGTGACCTCCTGGCGAGGACTTTGGTAGTTTGCCGATCATGTCGAGGCCCCACTAGGCGAAGGGCTAGGACACTGGTATATCCCTCAGTTCGGATCCTGGCGCGTGAGTCTTGTCTGCGTACCTCTGACAGGCGTTGTACCTCTGCACTATGTCCTTGGCATCGTTCATTGCGGTTGGCCAGTAGAACCCAGCTCGCAGAGCTTTGGCGACTAGGGAGCGGCTACCTGCGTGATGGCCGCAGATACCCTCTTGGATGTCTTGGAGGATGTTTTTGCCGTCACCGATGGTGACGCATCGCTGGAGCACACCCGAAATGTTGCCCTTGTATAGATCGTCATTGATGATGGTGAAGGCCTTTGACCGGTGAGATATGCGTCGGGCATCTGTCGGGTCTTTGGGCAGCTGATTGTTTATCAGGTACCAAAGGTATAGTTGCGTCCATGTTTATTCAACCGCCATGACCTACATCAGGCTAACCAACTCGACCTCTTTGTCAAGCTTTTCGTGTCCTTGTCCTTCGGGTAGAGCAACCCCCGAGTGCTCTGCTTCTTCGGCTGGGCCTTTTAGGAATTTCCTCATGATGGAGAGCACATAGATTTGTTCAAGGAACACTCCTGTTGGCACCTGGGCGCAGGTGGAGCCAATGTTGGCGAGCTTGTCGGCCTCTTCATTGCTTTCCCTACCGACGTGCCGAAGCTTCCAGCGATCAAAGTCCCCTTCAAGTGAGTTATAGAGCGCGCGGTACGCGATCATGTTGACTCTATGAGCGTCGCACTCGTTCATCGTCTGCTGTACGACGATGTTTGAGTCGCCGTAGCTGACAAGGCGTGTTATGCTGCACACCTTGTCGATCCTCATGCCGTGGATGAGGGCCTCCTATTCGGCCTCATTGTTGGACGCACGGAATTTCATTTGAAGGACATACTTCATCTTATCGCCTTGAGGGGACATCAGTATGACACCGGCCCCTGCTCTAGCTTCACGGTTGGAGCCATTGAAGTGCATCGTCCAGGACTACGACATGTCCGGAATGTCCGATAGCTGGAGCTCCATCCACTGGACAAGGAAGTCGAGTAGGACCTGAAATTTGATGGCGGTGCATCGTTCGTAGATGATGTCTCGATGACACAAATTGATTCCCCACAGGGCTACGCGCTCCATGGATTCGGCGTAGTTCAGGTTATTCGACAGCATGGCGTCGTTGATGACCACGATCTAGTGCTCCTGGAAGTAGTGGCTCAGCCGACGCGTCGTCATGAATACGCCATAGGCGAGCTTCTAGTAATGAGGGTACCTCTACTTTGTCGGGGTCAGTACGTCTAAGGTAGTAGATTGGGTGTTGGACCCCATGGGTCTTTCCATCTTCGGGTCGTTCGACCACGAGTGTGGTGCTGACCACCTGATGTGTGGCTGCAATGTACAGCAGCAAAAGGTCCCGCTCCTTCGGCGTGACCAGGAGAGTATCGGCTTGAGGTCCTCAGACGCATCAACTGCTTCGGGTGTCCACTCGAATTTGTTCGTCTTGCACAGCAGTTGATAAAAGGGGATGGCCTTCTCACCCATTTGGCTGATGAACCTGCTGAGCGGCGCGATTCGTCCGGCTAGTTGCTTGACTCCCTTAAGGTTCTTCGGCTTCTCCATGGCCAGTATGGCCCTAATTTTCTTCGGGTTCGCCTTGATGCCCCGTTGGGAGTTGAAGTACCCAAGTAACTGACCAGACGGTACAACGAAGGCGCACTTGTCTAGGTTCAGCTTGATCTTGTAGCGATCAAGGTTATCAAACGTCTCGTGGAGATCGTCGATTAGCGTCCTGGCCTCCTTGGTCTTGATTACTATGTCGTCGACATAGACCTGGATGTTGTGGCCTATTTGGTTCTTCAGACATGCCTGCATGTACCTCTGGTAAGTAGCTCATGTGTTCTTCAGCCCGAAAGGCATTGTGTTGTAGCAGAACACCCCGAACGGCGTGATGAACTCCGTTTTATCGTGATCTTCGACCTTCAGTCGAATTTGGTTGTAGCCTGAGTAGGCATCGAGGAAGGAGAACTTCTCACATCCTGCAGTGGCGTTGATGATTTGATCGATCCTTCATAGAGGGAAGTGGTCCTTGGGATAGTGCTTGTTGAGCGATGTGAAGTCCACGCACATCCGCAGGATGTCCGTGTCCTTTTTGGGGACCAACACAGTGTTGGCTAGCCACTCGCTTTCTTTAATTTCCCTAATGAATTGGCATCGAGTAGTCTATTGACTTAGATTCCAACGTCCTCGGCTCTTGGCTCGAACAGTCGACGCATCGACTGCTTGAATGGCTTCGCATTTGGAAACACATTGAGTGCATGCTTGGCGAATTTGCTGGGAACTCCTGGCATGTCCGCGGGACACCAGGCGGAAATTTCCTAGTGCTCACGAAGGAATTCGACGAGTGCGCTTTCCTATGTGGGACTCAGGTCGTTGGCGATCAACGTCGTCTTGGAGGCGTCCGTTGGGTGAACCTGCACCTTCTTTGTGTTGACTGTGGAGTCGAACGACATGTCGGGTGTGTTTTTCCTGGTGACTGGAGGTGCCCCGTTGTTTGTCACCTCCCTGAGTCTCATGAGCTCCTCCTGCATACCGAACAACTGAGAGATTCTGTTGAAGTCACTATTGTAGTTGTCGGACCTTGTGAAGCTTCTAGGGACGGTGATGACGCCCCTAGGTATTAGAATCTTCAGTAGAAGATACGCATAGTGGGGTACTGCCAGGAATCTTGCGAATGCCACGCGCCCGAGGATGGCGTGGTACTGTGATGCCCAGTCCACCACTTTGAACTCTAGCCGCTCAGACCTAAAGTTTTTGGGCTTGCATAAGATGACGCCGAGCCATATCTTTCCTAGGGGGTATATGCCCTTCCCTGGGACTACGTGGAACATCGTGTCTGATTGGTCAAGGCTGCACAGCGGTATCCGCATCGCTGCGAGTGAGCTGGTGAACATCAGGTTGATGTCGCTGCCGCCATCCATGAAGACGCGGCTCATCTCGAATCCCCTGATCCGTGCCTCGAGCACCAGGGTAGAGTAACCTGGGCGAGGGATCTGGCGTGGATGATCCGAACGGTCGAATGTGATGCCGGATTCCGAGCCGCTGAGGTACTTAGGTATGGCTGGTGGGGAGGTCACGGCCAGGCTAACTTGGCTGGTGATCTTCTTATGGACCCTGTTGGTTGGGCGCCCCTTCTAGATCATCAGGGCTTCTTTCGGTCGGGGGTACCCATCTGCACCGTTGTTCGGTACTGGTGCGACCGACGACTAGGATGGTCCGCCAGGTGGTGGTGGAGGAGCTCCGTGGGCGAAGGCACCTGGAGCAGGTGCGAATCCAGGGTTCACCGTCTGGCGTCGCATTTGGGTGAGGCCCTCGCTGAGCTTCTAGAAATACCGACAGTCCTTGAGCATGTGGCGAGACTTCTTCTTACCATCTTCTTTGTTGATGTAGAAGTGAATGGTGCAGGGACTAGACAGCTTGTCGTATGCCGAAGGCTCTTCGTCGCGGTTGCGATGTTGCCACATTTGCGTGGGTCATATGCCGTCGCGGTAATTGTTGCTGCGGTATCCGATGTTGCGGTTGACATCGTCACGGCGATCAGCGTATCCAGCTGCAACCATGTCGACTCCATCACGATCGTCGTAGACGTGCGATCTTCTCTTGCTGCGGCGTTCGCGCCTAAGGCCGAAGTTGTCTTCGTCATCCAAGTGTGTTCGGTTGACGGAATCCTCTCCATCTGCGCAACGGTTGGAGACGTCCATGAGGTCATCAAGGGTTTTGGTCTTGACGCGCCCGAGCTCCTCCTTGAAATCTGGGCCTCTGGCACCGTCCTTGAAGGCGTCGATTGCTCTTTCTTCGGAGATGTTCACGGTGGAGTTCTTGATGTGAGACCAGCATAGTATTTATGAGCGGATGGACTCGTTGGTCCGCTGGGTGTAGGCCCGCAACTCTTCGATTGAGGCTGGCCTCTTGCTGGTGCCTTTGAAGCTGCGGATGCAGCTGTATGCCAGCGCTTCCTTGCTTTGGATGTAGCCAGAGGGTAGGCTGCTGAGCCTGTCCCTGGATGCGCCTGTTAGCTGTAGCTGAAGGCATTGTAAGGCGGTTATCTTGTTCTCGTCGTGGAGCTTGATGGATGACAGATTGTCGTCGGGCCAAGCTTTTGGCTCCTGCGTGCCATCGAACTTCGGATTTTCTGAAGGAAGGTTGAAGTTTCTCGGCATCCGCGATTATCGAACGGATCTACTAAAGCATCTGGCTCCGCATAGTTCTCTGTCCTCCTCCTCTTCAGATTCGGTTCAGCACGCACGCTTAGCACGTGATTTATCGATGTTGTGCAGGGTGAGGTCATTACGAGCATCGTAGTTGCTGTTGCGGCGCCGTGGGCTCCGATGGTGTCGGGGTAGGTCATGCTCCTCCTCGTCAGATGAGGGTGTGCGGCTTCGAGTGAACTTGACCGTGGCTTTTTTATTCGACTCCGCATGAGTTTCGTCGTGGAGGACAGCTCCGACGAGTCCGAGGCCTGCCAGCACAGACTTGTGCATTGCGTTCTTGGGATCACCCGCCAGAGGTGGATTGGACGCGAGATAGGTGGTGGCCGCCATGATCGCGGCCTGCGGCGTCTTTGGCATGACGTTGCCTTGTGAGTCTATCGTCATGAAGGACGTGTTTAGGGCCCTGGTGACCTCGCGCCATGCGGCAGGGTCCATGCGCTCCATGGGAGTGCGGTATTTGTTCGTGTTGTTGCCATGTGAAGTGGAGCCATTGTCGGTAGAGAGCGCAACTCGCCGTGCGCTTGACTCTGCGGCTGCCTGCTTACGCTTTTCGAGCTCCTCCCCCAGCTTCACCTGTCGATTGTGCTCATCGATCAGGAGACAGTGGTAGGCCATCATCAGTTCACGGGAGGCATCCACGGGTAGGATTTTATTGCCTTGCACGGCTTCACGTTCTTGGCGCCAGCCTTTCTCATTGAGGTTGATCTGGTCATAGGGGTGATTGCTGCCCTCAGTCGCTCTGTTGGCGCCAGGATTTCTCGTTTAGACGGTACACATTGATTTGTTGTTGCATCAGGGCCACCGATTTTGATACGCAGAGACTTTTTGGAAACGACATGTATCTTAAAGAAGTTCATGTAGACTTCCTCTTAGACTAGTGTGAACCCGAATTTACACTAGAAATCAAGTACTAAATCTACAGGCTTCCCTATTCATCTGTACTGTGATATTTAAATACTTCCATTAATCACAAGCATGATAATTCTTCAATTTTGTGTACTTGCCCACACATTTGGAACCGAGTTCACAAGAAAATACCTAAAGAGTCTCTTTGATGAAGCTATTTATGTCCATGTTTGGAAAATGAAGAGCAAAAATCCAAATATGGTTAGGATGAAGATAGGAGCTGGGCAGCATTGTCCTTTTTTACTCTGATGTCCATAGGTCAAATGCAATCTTGACGACTGAAGATAGCATTATCCTTTTTTGCGCTGATGAAAAAGATAAAGGAGAGGTACATATTCTGGTTTAGTAACTTCCACCGAGCGGCACATTATAAATGCAATGCTAGTTTGTTAGAGAGTACTAATTATGCTATTCAGATTGATTTATGGACTGCACTTTGTATGTACTGCCATAATGTGTAATGGATAAATTTGTATGGATTTCCTCAACTATATATCTGGCTAATGTTACCATGATCGAGCTGCTATAAGTTCTTGAGTTAATCTATCTAACTGGTTGCTAAATCATGATTATGTGTTATGTCAGCTATGATCGAGTTTGAATTAGCATGCTACTTTTAAAAATGGTCTACACACATTGGAGACTGTCACTTCAAAAATAATCTTTGAGGCACTAGTTCTGGAGACGGTCTTTGTTAAATTTGACTCATGTCGCCATACTATTCGAGGTTGTCCATAGTATAGGCTGTCTAAGGTTGGAGAGTTATTGCAGGCGGTAAAAAATATAGACCGTCTCTAGTTCGTAGATGTTAGAGGAGTTTTCTTTTTTCACCATCTGAGGTCACGTATCTTAGAGCCGCAAAGAAAAACCGAATCAGGTGGTGCATGTGAGACCCTAGTGCATGGCTCAATAGGATTGATAGGATACCCATACCAACAAGTTGGAACTTTTTTCCGGAAGCTCATTTGAAAAGAACTCTGAGGTTAAGCGTGCTTGGCCTAGAGCAATTCTAGGATGGGTGACCGACCGGGAAGTGAGTACCGGGTGCACACGAGTGAGGAAAAAGTGCATAGAAAATACTAGTGTTGGTCTGTGGGTTTAGTCAAAAGATCCTATTGAGCTGCCAGAAGTGACAGCCGCTGGTCCGGAGTGACCGGGGCTATTACAAGTGGTATCAGAGCTGACCCTCGTGGTTACATGGGTGTGTGCAGATCAGTGGCGGGCATGTGTAGCATGGCGCGTGTGTCCCGGAGTGGACATGGAATGGCAATGTGCCGGCACTGGACGCACAGACGTGTGCCTAGGGACGTTCCTAGCTTGTGGTTGATCGACAAGGACGTCAATCTTCTAAGGGTGGGTGTATGTGAGACCCTGGCGCGTGGCTCAATAGGACTGATAGGAAACCCATACCAACAAGTTGTAACTTCTTTTCTGGAATCTCATCAGAAAAGAACTCTGAGGTTAAGCATGCTTGGCCTAGAGAAATTCTAGGATGGGTGACCGACCGGGAAGTGGGTACCAGGTGCGCACGAGTGAGGACAAAGTCGCAGAAAAAACTAGTGTGTGCAGATCAGTGGCGGGCATGTGTAGCATGGCGCGTGTGTCCCGGAGTGGACATGGCATGGCAATGTGCCGGCACTGGATGCACAGACGTGTGCCTAGGGACGTTCCTGGCTTGTGGTTGATTGACAAGGACGTCAATCTTCTAAGGGTGGGTGTATGTGAGACCCTGGCGCGTGGCTCAATAGGACTGATAGGAAACCCATACCAAATAGTTGTAACTTCTTTTCTGGAATCTCATCAGAAAAGAACTCTGAGGTTAAGCGTGCTTGGCCTAGAGAAATTCTAGGATGGGTGACCGACCGGGAAGTGGGTACCAGGTGCGCACGAGTGAGGACAAAGTCGCAAAAAAAACTAGTGTTGTTCTGTGGGGTTAGTCTAGAGATCCTATTTAGCTGCCAGAAGTGACAGCCGTCGGTCCAGAGAGACCAGGGGTGTTATAGTGCACTACTAGGAAAACCTTAATCAGTGGCGCATTGATTTTGCCCTTCTGTGGCGCATATCAGATGCACCACTGATACTTCGCCACTAAAGATAACTTCTGGCGCATTTCAAAATGCACCACAGAAGTCATGATACTTCTGTAGCTCATTCCAGGCTATGCGCCATAGGACGTTGTTCAGTGGCGCATTTTAGCATATGCGCCACAAAAGTGATATGCGCCATAGAAGTATTTATAAATGTGCCTCAGGTGTATAACTCAAGTATTAAAAAATAGTACTGGTCCAAAATCAGGTATTATATAGGTAGTAGTAGAAATAATATATTTCACTTAGTATATGAAAAAAAACATAATACAAACACGACTATAGTGACATGTCACTATTTAGAGCCCGATCGAGGTACACAAGTGTTCATCATATTATAATACAAGTGACAAGTGGCGAATATTTATAAAAGTGTTGGTACAAATTTCATCATCTCACATTATAAATGAAGTGGTCACCGCCTACACTAGAATCAAATAGAATATAGCTATGATGACGGTGAGCAAGAGCAAGAGCACTAGCAATATCGTCATCCGGTTATCCTTCCACATGTGGTTCCTCCAATTGGCTACCCCCCTCTCGAGTCATGTATCCTTTGCAGATGTTGCCGCTGAACTTGTTCACCTATTTCTGACAGTCATCCCACTCATCGTAGACTCCTAGAACCCAACCCTTGTATACCATGTACCACTTTGTCATCTCTATAGACAAGGCATATTAGTAAATCATGCAACGAAAGGAACTGAATGGGTTCACATGCATATATGTTCACATAAACTAAAGCAAAAGATTCGTAAACATAAAAGATAGCACATTGATTACAATCATAGAAGTTCGATGACAATGACCATACTAGTGAAGTTTATGACATATGACCGCAGTAGTAAAGTTTGTGACACAAACACTACACATAGACATCTATGCACACACTCGATAATGCTAGGCTCACACATCGATCATTGATAACTGCTAACTCTTGGATTTGGGAACGATAGATATCCATCCTTCGTCATCCACATCATGTTGTCACCCTGCTTATGGAGAATATCTCCGATCTCCCTCTTAGTCAACCTTCTATTGTGTTTTAGGGTACCTCCCCTTGTGTTGACATCTTCCATGATGATTTCCGACAACTTAACCTAGATGCTATGGAAGTCTTCTCTAAGATCATCTCGTAGGATTGCGCCAAACTTTTGGCCCATGCTCGGACAATAGATGGCAGAGTTAGGTTATGGAATTCCCAGACAAACCTTTTAAGGTGATGCATGACGTAAAAGTCCTCCTTGGCGCTGCCACTAGTAGTCGGCTCCTTGACACAGGGGAACTCGAGCGCGTGCTTGAACACGTGTTTGCAATCGTTGAAACATTCCTCCTTGTTAACGAAGGGGCATCCTGTTCTGGTGTATCCCTCGAGAGCCTCATTCAGAACACCCCTTATTCTGGTTTAGTCTTTCTTCTTCTAACTCGCAGAGTCGAAATACATTGCTAGCGAGTACTTCGTGGAAATGACGATGAGTGTGCAATATTTTTCTCTACACAACACGATTGAAACGGGATGTGGGAAAAGGGCAAAGGGAGAAAACTTTTAGAAAGCCTAAGTTACGACATCTAGAGGGTGTGTGTACTTACTCGGGAAAGAAAGGCAAAAGAAGTGTGTTCGTCCTCTTGTGGTCCACCGTGAACTTGTCGAGGTATGTCATCGCCATGACACGCGTCTCTGATCCTTACTTCAAATGGCTATCACGCATGTAGTAGGCATCCACTATCGCGATGTTCGGGTTTGATCTCTCTTGTTCTTCAACACCAGATTGAGCGTGAATAGGGGTGTCGGCTTATAGTCTAGCCGTTTCGAGAGAAACAACTTGAAGACGTCCTCATACACTTTGAAGAACACGTCCGCGGGGGCTTCATGGACGGAGTCCATGTCCGATGGCACCTGACAGTGAAAACCAGGTAATTTTGATCTTTGTCTTTAAGAAGGATGCCCTCTAGTGTCTTGATACCATCACTCAAAGAGATCATGGATCCACGAGCGAAGCGAAGCAGCTCGAGAGTCAGTTTCGCTTCACCAGCTACATGCATTCGGGGCAAGCCATACTCGCGGGCAGGTACGAGGTCGTCCTTAGCCCGGATCCTCTTCGGACATGGTTGGCTCTCAGCTTTCTTACCTCTCGTTTGCTTCTTTGTCTTCTTATCAGGCTCCTCCACTAGGGATTCTAAGTGCTCAACGACCACCTTTTGGAGTGTGCTAGGGCTGAAGACGAATCCAGGTTTCTCTAGTGGATCGGCGGTCGGAGGCATGTCTTGAGAAAAACCATGGAAGGCCAGGTGTTGCGTGCATGTAGTGGGATGACCACCTTGACTGTCACGAGCAACGAAGGGTTCTTCATCCATAGAAGGCATGTACAATCCTTTGTCGGTGCCGATGTTGATGAAGTCATCGACGTTGAAAAGTTCGTCATCATCTTCATTGTTGCCACCATTTGGTGATGGTGGTGGCAGGGGTGATGGAGGTTGTTGTGCGACGGCGGTGCCTTGGGGTGGCCCACACGCTCCCAACATTTGTCAGGCTACGGTGGCCAGTGGGGTTACGAAGTTTGGCGACGCGTTAACGTTGATGCTCGAGTTGCTGCCGCTGAAGCTGGTCAGCTGTATCGGTTCCTGTCGACCTTCCGTATTCCAAGCAGCTAGCCCCTCGAACAACCCAGGGGGGATGATCGCGCAGAGCATCTCTTCCACTAACCAATCCACTGTTTTCTCGTCCACCTTTTCCACTAATGTCTTCACCTTAAACTTCATCTCTTCAACCTCGGCTTTATCTTGAGCGCCGACTGGTTCTTCCTCTCCCTTATCTTCTTTGCATCCTCTTTGTAGTACTTGGCAAACTTCATGCTCGTATCAAATAAGGACACACGACCAGCTGATTTTGGCGGCAATTTACTTTCCCTCTTCTTGTAAGAGTTCGTCGCCCTGTTGAAAACCGTGCCCCACGGCTCCTTCGTCGAATCCTAGGATGATGAGTCACCAGTATCATTCAATTCCTTATCCTACAGAGACAAGGAGAGGTGAATCCATGAGTTTAGTTTCTTGGCTTCATTATTTTAATTAGAAACTCTTGAGAGATTAACGGTAATTTCTTACCAGATCGTCCTCAAAGGCCTTCACCTCCGGATCGTTGGTGACGAACTCCCCTGTATTCGGGTCTAGGTAGTAGCGGGCCCAGACAAAGTTCCTTAGCTGAAGGTTCGTGATTTTATGCCATGGGTTGTCTTTACCTAGGTGTTCAAGCTCGGCGTCCTCCTTGTCCCAAATGGGTTGTTTCCCTCTGTATTCGCCTCTTCCAAGCCGGTGGTTACCTATGTTCTGCTCTCGCACATTCTTTCCCCACGTAGTCCATGCTTTAGAGTCAGCGGTAGCTAACTCCTCCTTGAATATCTTGAACTCTTCTTCGTTGAGCATTGGATTTTTCTACTTATAAGCTCCCAGCTTTCACCTTTGTCAATGATTTTCTTTACCCGGGTTTTCCAGCTGCTCATGGCGTTCCTCATCTTTTTCAATGCTAGTTTGTTCACTGGGTTCTTTCTCTCCAGGTTTATGTATTGCTCTAGGAATGTGTATCGTTTGTGAAGCTTCGTAAGGATGTTCTCGACCAAAGCCTGAGTGGAAGCACTTAGTATGTACTTAGTGTTGATCGACATGCTTTCCGGATCATGCACCTGAGTTTCATGACATACCCTTTTGCAATTGATGTAGGCGCAATTAGTTGGCCACTTTTTGTGACCTCAGTGAACTCATCATAGACGTTGGTGAGCACTTGCGGCTTCCAATCCTTAATCTCCTTCTTCTTCTTTTGTATAGCGGTCGGGTTTCCACTACCGCCATCCGTGTGGTCACCACCATCCATGCACTCGCCACCATCGGTGGTGGTGTCACCCTCCTTGCCGCCTTCACTCGTTCCATCATCGTCGTCGTTGTCCCCCTCGTAATCTAGATCTCCCTTGTTGCCCCCAGCACCTCCGACGGCGGTCGCCGGTGGTGGTGTCATTCTCTTCTCCTCCGCCGCCTCCTTATGCTCTTGGGACGATGCCCCTGGAACAACTTTTTGTCCTCTCGGGCTTGATACTCGATGCTCATGTGCTTAGAAGGGCCGGCCTCATCATTGGTCGACATGTTTGCACTTTATAAAAAAAGAGGCAAAAAGTTAGCACACATATCGACCGGAAAATTTGACATGACCTTTGATAATTTATTGACCTACGAGTGCCCATTTCTCAACCGAAACGGAAGTTAATCGAAACATCGGGAGAAACAGGCAACTCAATTGTCATCCCTGCAAACATTCACACACAAGAAAATTGCCCCAGCCCCATATCCACAGCCCAAACCCCCATCCAACAACACCACATATAGTACCAGCACAACATACATAGTACTAGCACAGCTCTAGTCACAGAATACATATTACCAGCATACATAGTACCAACATATAGTACCAGCATCCACTGTCCAACTTACAACAAGTTATACTCACTGTCATCAAGCACCTTAAAGAACAATTCTGAAACTCTTAACATGAGTTCCATAGTTGAAAGATAAGAGCTTGCATAGAAATCTGAATATAGAACATCTAAAGATCATATATGTTGCTTGCAATGCAGAATAATGGGCATGGAAAAAATATTATCAAGAAAGGTGTCTCCATGTTTGGAAATAAAACAAAGGGCAGCAAGAACCACACAAACAGAAAGTGTTTTTGTTGTTAAACAATATTGCAAGGAAAATTAGTTCTTCGCATTACAAACTGCAATAATGTCTCTGGAGAAATGGTTGTATTGATCTAAACAATCAATTTCTGTTAGAGAAGCAAACCCCTATGTGCTTTTACCTCTTATAGTGTAGTGTGTAGTGCACTGTAAAGAAATTTTCAACAAGAGAATGGTCCCTGCTAGATGAAACAATTCGGGACAAGAAAGAAGAAGCATGAGTTTAATCTCAAGAAGAACCAGCTTCCTGCTTCATGAAATCATTCACTCTGGGCTCATCAGAAAAGGCAATAGGGAAAATACATCGAATTTAGGCACCACTCATAAATACTAGACCACCAAAGGTAAACATCATAACTTTGTCTATGTGAACAAGCAAAAATATTTATAATCCTGCAGCATTTCACAAGAAGCTTTAAGTGGCACAAGAATAACATAAAGCATATATCTGGTAGTATTAAAATGGATTCTAACAATAGTATTCTCAAAAAGACATGTTCAAGGTCAAAATTAATTAACGGACCAAGATGGTGACTTCCAGTTTCTGTAGCGCAGAAAACTTGTCTTCGCCAAAATAGAACCAAGAAACTAACCAAGCATAAAATACATAGAGTACATATTTCTCACTGGAATTCTAGAGCAATCATTGCATCTGAAGATAAATAATATGCTAGGAGAACAAATAGTACTTAAAAGAAGTACATGGTTGCTCCAATATAACCTCAGAAGTCGGTATATAGAATTGGAAAGACCTAATACCTAGCTGTAAAATGTCCAAAACATACAACACGCTTGAGGCCCGATACTATAAAATAAGACTAATTGGCCCCAAATAAGATAGTAACACCATTTTCTTTTTTGTTTTATTGTTCTTCCCCTTGGTTCTTGTTTTGCTGTTCAAGTTGCTGGCAGAAACTAGAACAAGAAAGTTTGGTATTAAGGAAAGACTTTCTAACAAATTCCATCACGACAATTCACAAATTACAAACATCACCCACAAATCTCCAGGACAGGTACCAAGAATAAAGAGGAAACGCCTATTTTGCTAATAAAGGGGAAACCCCTGTCACCCAGATGACCGCATATTATACTGTGATGAGTGGGAATTAGCATGAAAGGGATTTAGTTAATAGTAAACGATGATTGAGAACTGGGGGAGATGGGGGAAAGGTGGGGGATATCATCGTATGGTGACCAGGCTGCTGGCGGTGTGGACAGCGAGCTGGCGCTCCTGCTCCTCCTCCATGGGATCTGAAGGTTCTCCTCCTCCATGGTCTCCTCCTCCTCTGGTGTGCAGGCGCTAGGGCAAGCGACAAAGGCGTGCGGTGGCAGAGCGTGCGGGAGAGCGACAGGTGCGTGCGGGCGAGAGGCAAGCGAGCAGCGGAGGCTAGGGTTTGGGTGCACGGGGTTGGGGAAAGGGGTCGGGCTAGGGTAGGGAAGCAGGGCCGAACTGGTTATTTGGATAAGTGCCAAGGTTTTGTGGCGCATATCAATGGAATGCGCCACAAAAGTTTCAACTTCTGCGGCGCATTTCAGTGATAGGCGACACCGAACCTTGGCACTTAGTCAAAAAAGACGCGAGGATGTAGTTTTACATGAAACATACAGTAGCCTAGTGGTTGTAATGCATATTGGTTGCACAAACCTGTGGCAGCCAGGTTTGAGTCCTGGCTGTGTCAATCTTTTTTTTCTTTATTTAGAATTATATGTTACAAATATATTTAAAACCAAGCACATAAACATGCATATTTATTCAAAAAAAAACTCCTCGAATTATATGTATATATTGTGCTTGTCACAAACACATGTGAATTTTAATACCCACACGAATATCACGATATATGTTTAGTATATAACTAATATATATTTGTGAGCATACATATGAATTAATACACAAAAAAGGTCACATGTCGTCATGTGATTTGTCGAGGTAGCCTATTTTCACAATCTTCTTTCCCTTTTTCTTCGTGGTTGAATACTTTAGCCCGGGCACTTTGAGATTTCTTCTCATGAACGGACAACCTTTAGTAGGTTGTGTGGTATTCCTTCTTACTGTAGTACTAGTAGTATGCATATTGAAGTATTTGTCAAATTCCTCTTCGATCTTCGGATTTTCGTTCTTGTCGAAGTCTTGCTCGTTGGAGGATCCTTCCATTTTGATGATGATCCTATTTCCCCTCCTCACTACAACACGACCGTGCTTTGAAGGGTTGGTAATAAAGAAACATTGATCAACTTGGCTAGATAGTACCCACGGCTCATTTTTCGTGGAGGCGTTCTTTGCCGACTTGCCATCGGGTATAACGTAGGTGGTGAAATACCGGAGTTCCTTTTATACATTCTTGGCCCATCTAACACGGAACATCGGTACCGTCTCTCCACAATAGTCAATCTCCCGTATCTCCTCGATCCTTCCATAGAATATTTCCATTACAGTAGTCTCATCATCACCGAAGAACATCATAGTTACTCTTGAGTTTTGATGTTTGTTATTCATGTCCTTTTCCTCGGTGTAGAATCTATAACCGTTGATGTCGTACGACTTATAGGTATTTACGTTATGCACTGGGCCCTATGATAAGGAGAATATGAGTTTTTGATCTTCCGTAGAAGGCATCTCTAGAGGCCTGAACCCAATAAGGTACAAGTCCCTATGTTTACAGTGCTAGTCCCTGGATCGAATAGCTAGCACCCACAGTTTAATATGTAATATCAAGAAACAAAGGTCATATTACAACTTATAACCTGGAATAAAATAATTCATTATAACTTACATAGCTCATATGGATATCTTATTAAAAAGCAACAGATATATCTATAAAACATGGGGTCCTTCATCTTCAAGTCCCACAGGCAATCATGTTGGTTGTAGACTTGTAATCACTACTCAACAAACTTCACTAACATCAAACAAACCTGCAACATAATAAGTTACAGCCAAAAGGGTCAATATATTTGAATTGTATTGGCAAGTGATATCATATTGATATAGAGAATCTAACACCTACATGAATATATGGCTAAGTGGAGTTTTCGCTAGCCTTTGCATAAAATAAGTTTTCCCTATCCTTTGTAAAATAATTTTTTTCTTTTTCAAAACACTTTATCAAACAATGGCACACTAGAGTCACATCAGGTGCTTCCCTTGTTCACCAAACATAGTTTTAACTTAGAGAAATTGGGATGAGGAGATTCTTGATCACTTCAATGTCTTTAATGCTCAAATTGTCCATTACCGGGGACACGGCTAAGTACTTAGGTTTTACCCTCTCGAGAGGTGGTGAACTTTCCCCACAAGACTCGACATGCATCGAGACGAGACATTTCAGAAGAAATCCCTTAGACCACCATGGACGCGTTCCATCATATCATCACTACCACCAACTGTCCATCTGGCTGAGTTCTTGCAACCTAGTTGGTCAAGGCAGAGCCCATATACCATGTGGCTGCACTGGAAGCTTCTCAATAATAAAAATTTCAAATCTCTTTGTTCCTGGGTGGCCATCCACAAGTGAGATACACCAGGGTAAACCATATAAATGGGCCCTGGGTAACCACTCAACAAAAATCCATCCATGTAATTACCATTCCACCCAGGTGTTTCATTAACAAGTTTAATTTCTAAATCAAAACATTGAGGCATAACTTTTCCATAATATCATTACATGAATTCCCACCCTTGAATTCTAATAGCTAAGCTAAGCAAACTAGCATAACATTTCTCTTATCTTAGGAAGATTTCTACCAAGATATATTCTATAGGATCTACCATAGCATAACATTATAAAAAATAGTCCTATCATGCATACTACAAAAAAATCATTAATGCAATATTGAAAAGATAGGACTTTTGATGAACAAAGTATCACTTGCATTTTTAGTACAAAATCTAGGTACTCTCCTTGATATTTCAATTGTCACACTCCTCAAAGTTCACTACATCACAATCAAGCAAACACACACACTCAAAACTACAACACAAAATTAACAAAACGAAAACAAGAAAACAAAGAAATGCATGAAAGAATGCAAAAGGTTGTTTTATAGAAAAAGTGGTTTCTAAAAAGGTTCTAAACATTTCAAAACACCTACTGGTCTTTTATAAAATTGGAATTTCATTTGAAAACAAGTAAGTGAAAATAAGTCATTGTAAATCATTTTTGTTTTACTAGAAATGCTTTTATTCCAAGGAATATTTTTTAGTGCTAACCAAATATATTTTTAAATTCAAATGTTAGTGTTTATGGTTAGAGGGTTCAAAACAAAACCATTTGCAAAAGGTTTCACTCAAAAATAATTTTTAGAAAAATTTTTATACTCAAAATAGTCCTACTAATGTTTCTACATAAAACTCTATTTTTTAGAATAAAATGTCCTACTAATAGGTGGAAAGGTATAATTTTTATGAATCCATAGACACCTAATTTGTTATTTTTCGATTTATAGAACAAAAGTTATGCATTTTGAAAGTTTAAACATCTAATAGATCTTTTCTGGATTTCAAATCAAAAGTCTGGCCACGTGACGCTTCCTGATTGGCTGGTACCGTTTTGCGGGGATTAGCAATGTGAGCCATTAGATTTAAATCAGACCATAGGGGCCAGATCGACTGATACTCCTTCGTTGCCTAATCTAATCTTGGCCTTAGGATGCAGATCCAGCAGACCTGAGTGAAATGGATCGTATGGGCACCTAGAGGGGGGGTGAATAGGTGCTAACCAATTTTTAATACTTTTTCCCTATATGTAACCCTAGATTGGCTTGACACAAAGTAAAGTCTCTAGATATGCAACTACGAGAATTTCCCTATATGTAACCCTAACTACTAAGCACGTAAAAGAGGAGCGAGGAAACCGTAGTGGAGCACGCGGAGACACAGGGATTTGTTTTACCGCAGTTCCTTCCTTGTTAAGGGAAGTACATCTGCGATGGAAATATTCTTGAGCAATTCCTGGTTGGAAGATGCAATTTTCTGTAAGTTTAGAGACGGAATACCGTCAGACGGATAGTAAGATTCGGGCTGCAAATTTAACTAAGTAAAATTACAGCATGAGCCTTGGGGGCTACACTACATCGTTCTTTTGCAACCTAAAAGCATCAACCCAGATCCAGAAATGTTTATCCGACTTTATGCTTGGGGGCTAGAGGATATGATAATAAATGCAATTAACAATCAAAAACATACAATGTGTTCCAGGTGCAACTTTTTGAATCCGAGCTTAGTGCTGTGAAACACCTTCTCGGTAAGGGTAAGGAACGGAGCATCCGTTGCTAGAAGCTTGTCGGATGCGACTTTAGCGTCCCGGACCAAAATTTGGTCCAGGAGGCTAACCAGCTTGACATCTTCCTCTTGTTGGATCGCTTCCTCTGGAGTCAAGGTTTGCTTCTCAAGACTGGTTTGAGCCAGTCTGACAATCTCTTACTTTTCTTGCCTCTTGAGGCCAGGGATAGCTGAGTGGACCACTTTGGCCACTGTACTTGTGGTCATTACCATGGGATCATTATCCTTTACGGGTTCACCCTTGTCAGTTGCCTGGTCATCAACGGTGATGAGGGCTTTCGAAATCTTGCCAGCGTCAGGGGATGCAGAAGCTCCATGCACTGACGTAGTATTGGATGGGGTCGACGGCGGCACAACATGGGAGATAACAAGCTTTTGTTGACGCATCTGCTTGCTCGGCTTGCTGTCCGGCTTTATCTCGCTCTTCAATGATGATTTAACTCCAGAACATAAAAATCCTAAATATTAGGTGTGCTCTGGAAAGATAACAAAGGTACATGAGTACTAAAAATGGAAGGTGAGGTGCTTACTTTTTAACTACTGGCAGCATTTGGCTACCGGCAGCGACAACTTCCTTCGCCTTACGCTACTTGGAGGTGGAGGCGGCAACTTCTTGCACCTCATCATCCTCCGTCTCGTCCGGGTCATCTGAAGCATGGCCCTCTAGTGGAGCTAGCTGGGACTCAGAGACTTTCTCGAGCCGACAGAATCGGAAAAGCATCGATGAAAATAGAGTCGAAATATTTACCGGAGTCAGAGGACGGCTGGATGTATACATCTTCATGGAAACTTCCGGAACTTTTCGTTCCACTCTTTCCTTGACGAAATATTGCATGAGGGTCCTGTAGTCCTTCGACGAAAGCTAGTTCGGGCTAACCTTCATGTTGTCCTTCTTGTCACCTTTGATTTGGTGCATGAGGCGGTCTTTGTGGTGATGGAGAGGCTGAATCCGACGCTCCAGCCAGTAGTGGATCAAATCGGATCCACGAATCCCCTCATGCTTCAGCAAAAATTTGATCCGCCTCTTGGCGAGAATGAAAACATCTGACAGCTCTGGCGCCTCCACGTCCCATGAATCTTGTGGGAAGCGGAGCCGTTGACAAACACCGGAAGACCTTCCGCCTTACCCGGAGCCGGAATATCCTTATGGTATAAGAGAGTTCCGGCCCAACGTTTGACGGACTCACTAGCGTTAATCCTAGGTTAGATCCGATTCCTCCGAAGGACTAAGCTAAGAGTGCCGGTGACATAAGGCACAACGACACTGATGGAATTCTTCCGAGTACCCTAGTAGTACCGAAAAAGGGTGAGACTTGGCCTAATTCCAAGAAACACCTCACGCAGAGCTGCGTAAGCACTAAGCTCAAGAAGGGAGTTATGAGGAAGATTATGGAGTTTCACACGTAATGGTTGAGGACCTCGACGAAGAAATCCGATGGTGGCAGGATGAGGCCGCGGTCGACGTGAGTGCTGAACAACACCCTCTCGCCATCTTTCAGCGCGTGGATGGCGTGTCCAGCAGCGCTCCGCCACGCGCCGGTTGCGATGAACCCCTCATCCTCCATGACTTGGAGCTCTGTAGTATCCATGGCGTTGGGGATCCACAGACCCCGCATCTTCTTATCGTCTGCCGCCGATGAACCCGCCGCCACTCCAGAGCACGAGGCAGATGCCATAGTTCTTGGAGGAAGATGGGCTGGTGGGGGAAGGAGGGATTTTTTCTTGACGGTGTGCAGACTGGAACTGGTGTGGAGAGCTTAAGGAGTACGAGGAAGCAATGAATGAATCGAAAGGTCGTGCTGATGGAAATCCTATCAGTGATGGGACCTGGCTTGTAAAGTTGTCATTCAGCACGCTGCTGTAAAATCCGTCTTATGTTTCAAATCAAGCAACAGAAAGATCAAGGTCAGAGAAGAATATATCCGACTCAACTCACTCAGAATCCTACATCAATGAAAGAAGTTTTCGGGAACCTTTCAATATTCTCGAGACAAACAAACCATCCAGCTAGACGATTTATTCGACTATAGATCTTGGAGTCTTCCGGGGGCTACTGTTGGGGATATACTTTCCGGGTATACCCACAGGACTCGCTGACCAGGGTGGCCCACTAACGGGTTAGAGTTTTGCTTCACGGGCGGCCCAGTCAGAGAAAGAGGAGGAGCCAGTTCCGGCTACGACAAGGCCCAGAAGAGTTACCGACTTAGGCCTATAGTATTACTTGTATTCCAAGTTGTACATAGTTACCGACTCTGTAACGTAGCCAGATATGTCTCTCCCTGTAACCCTAGGCCCCGGTCACTATATAAACCAATCCTATGGGAGCCTTTAGGGAACAACTCAATAGACAACCACAACCAACTCGCACATGCGAACCTCTCTTGTAATCCATTGTAACATTCGGCTTACGCCGATATATTACTGGGTTTATAGCAGGAGTAGGATCCGATCACCGCAGTCGGATTTGAACCTGGGTAAACTTGTGCTCACCGCTCCTAGAACATCCGATGTCTCACACCCCATCCTTCCAACGCCACTAGGACTCCCTATAGCGTACTTGTCGACAATTCAACAACAGACATGAGATTGCCAAATTATATTTCGGCAAGCATATACTCCATCTTTGTTCACTTTAACCTTAATCACCTAAAGATGCTCATGATAGGGTCAATGTGATCTCAAAGCTAGTAAGTACCATAATATTTTGGAAGCTCTTTATGAACTTGAAATCCCTGCTTCCATCTGCGAATGGCCTTTCTTTTACTTCTTTGTTGAGTTAGTAAACCCTTTCCTCTATATCTCCAGCAAGCATTTGAGTTGTTGTGTTTCAATTATTCATATGATGATTTATTCATTCATGTTCCTTATTTTCCTTGTTTTGCAAATTGTTCTTATCTGAATGAGTATTACTTTGAAAGCCATCATTGTGAAAAGACTTTTATGTTTGAGCAAAAGGACTCTTGTTATAAACTTCTTTACAAAAAGCTTTGCTTGAAAACTATTTGTCAACTGTTCTTTGACTAAGAAGAAAGTTTGCCATTCCCAATTATGATTTATCTTTATGCATCTTCATTGTGACTCCCATACTTGTTGCAAGTTAAGTTACATAATGGTGAGTTGCTTTCTATTATGAGTTGTGCACTGGTAAGTGTGATGCTTCTTGTCCGTATTCTTTTTATCGACACTTCACTCCATAAACCTGTGGACATGTTTACTGAGCTCAGTTTTCGCTTGGGGACAAGCGAGGTCTAAGCTTGGGGGGAGTTTATACGTCCATTTTCCATCACTATTCTATATCATAATTTTCTTCTATGCATTGATATATTTCATATTAAGAGGTGACACTTATGTTATTTCATCTATTTTTGCATGTTGGATGATTCTTGGAGGATGAACTGCCGGAGTCAGGATTCTGATGGAAATAGCGGTGTGTAGATGCAATTTTGACAAAGATCAGAAATATACCAGAAAATATATGGAAAAACATATGTTTACAGAAGACGAAGAATGCTAGAAGGGGAGGCGAAGTTGGGCCATAGGGGGCCCACATCCCCCAGGTGCGGGCCACCCTGGCCCACCTATGGCTCCGCCCCTTCGCTATATCTTCCTCTCGAAACCCTAAAGTTCAGGCAGCGACCACAAAAAGATTCCACCGCCTCTGCGGGGCGGAAACTATAGAGAGAGAAAGAGCTCTCCGGCAGACAGATTTCTACCGGGGAAATTCCTTCCCGAAGAGGGGAGATCGTCGCCATCAACACCATCATCAAGCTAGACTTCATCGGGATCATCATCATCCACACCACCATCTCCACCAGGTCCATCATCACCACTCTATCCCGTTGTAACAATTGGGTTGAATCTTGCATAGTTCTTAGGGGAAACTTTCCCGGTGTTGACTACTTTTGTAGTTGATGCTTGTGAGTGGAACCATTGAATTATTTTCTATGTTCAGATTGTTATCCATCATTATATCATCTCTGATCTTGATCCATATGATGTCTCTTCTGTAGTTCATTTAGTTCTTGAGGACATGGGAGAAGTCATGTTGTTAGTAGTTCAATTGTGTTGAGGTATTATTCAATGGTTAATATTTAAGTTGTGGTCCTATTCTTCTAATGGTTTCATGTGAACGTCGACTACATGACACTTCACCATTTATGGGCCTAGGGGAATGCATTGTGTATTTGGCTACTAATTGTGGGGTTGCCGGAATGACAAAAACCTGAACCGCCGTCAGGAAACCTTTGCACAAGGGAGTGTAGGATCTCAGAGTTTAAGGTTGTGGTTAGGTTTTTATCTTAATTACTTTCTTATAGTTGCGGATGCTTGGAAGGGGTTTAATCACAAGTATGTATTAGTCCAAGTAAGGTCGGTACATTAGCATAGGTTCACCCACACAACACTTATCAAACAAAAGAAGATTAATCAACTTTATGAAACAAAAGCACTTGACAGTATTCCCATGTGTCCTCAAGACCGTTTGGTCCTCATAAGTATTATCACCAGCTTGTCCTTTGCTAAGAAAGGATTGGGCCACTTGCTGCAATTATTTAATGTCTTTATTTACTTGCACTTTATTTCCTTGTTTTATCAAAAAATCCTAAAAATACGTGTGGTAAGTATTATAGAGATTTCCTGCTGCAAACCACTATGCAACACCTTCTGCTCCTCGTTGGGATCGAAACTCCTATTTTTTGAAAGTACAACGATATACCCCCTATACTTGTGGGTCTTCACTTTCCCGCTCAACCCACCCGACTGATGACCCACAAGTATAGGGGTTGTACCGTAGTACTTTCGATAAATAGGAGTGTCGATCCCAGCGAGGAGCAGAAGGTGCTGAGCAGTCGTATGGAGCAGGAAATCCCCGTGAATACTTTGAAAATGGATTTTTAGTGGTTTGATGACAAGGCAACAAAACAAGGAGCAAGTAACAAAAGTAACAAACAAATGGACCAAGTGGCCCAATCCTTTCTTAGCAAAGGACAAGCCGATGGAAATACTTATAAGGACCAAACGTTCTCGATGACACATGGGAATTCTGTCAAGTGCTTTCGCTTCAAATAGCTGAGTACTCTTCTCTGGTGTTTTTAAGTGTTGTGTGGGTGAACCTGTGCCAACATACTGCCCTTCCTAGGACTAATACATACTTGTGATTAAACCCCCTGCAAACATCCGTAACTATAGGAAAGTAATTAAGATATAAATCTAACCACAACCTTATACTCTGAGATCCTACGCTCCCATGTGCAAAGGTGTCCTAACGGGGGTTCAGGTTTCTATCACTCTGGCAACCCCGCGATTAGTAGCCAAATACACAATGCATTCCCCTAGGCCCATAAATGGTGAAGTATCATGTAGTCGACGTTCACATGACACCACTAGAATAATAGCACCACAACTTAAATACTAAACCATTGAATAATAACTCACCACAGATTCACTACTAACAACATGACTTATCCCAAGTCCTCAAGAACTTAACGAACTACTCACAAGACATCATATGGATCAAGATCAAAGATGATATGATAATGGATAACAATTTCAACATAAACAATAATCCAATGGTTCCACTCACAAGCATCAACTACAATAGTAATCAACACCGGGAAAGTTTCCCCTAAGAACTAAAGCAATATCCAACACAATTGTTACAGTGGGACGGAGTGGTGGTGATGGTGCTGGTGTAGATGATGGTGTGGATGATGATGATCCAGATGAAGCCTAGCTTGATGATGGTGTTGATGGCGACGGTCTCCCCTCTCCGGGAAGGAATTCCCACGTCAGAAATCTGTCTGTCAGAGAGATCTTTCTCTCTTGGTGTTTTCTGCCACCCAAAGGCGGCGGAAATCTATTTGTCGTCGCTCTCCGAGCCTAGGGTTTCGAAGGGAAGATATAGGCAAAGGGGCAGAGTTGGAGGCCGGGCAGGTGGACCACACCTGCCCTAGGCACGGGGTCAGGTGGGCCCGTGCCTTGGGTGGTGTGGCCCCCCTGAGGCCCATCTCCGTCCCTCCTTCTGGCTTACTTCGGCTTCTAGTAAATTAATATGATTCCATATTTTTTCTGATATCTTTCTGATTTTCGCGAAATTGCACCGGAACGACTTGTTTTCCATCAGAATCCAGACTCCAGCAGTCCATCCTCTAGGAATCATCCAACATGCATAAACAGATGAAAATACACAAGTAATACCTCATAATAAGACAAATATCAATGAATAGAGGTAAATTATGATATAGAATGGTGATGCAAATTGGGCGTTTCAACTCCCCCAAGCTTAGACTTCGCTTTTCCCCAAGCGGATACTGAGCTCAGTAAACATGTCCACAGTTTATGGATTCAAGTGTCGATAAAAGAATACGAACAAGGAGCATCACACTTACCATTGCACAACTCATAGAAGAAAGCAACTCACTATTATATAAATTAGCTTGCAACCAAGTACAACCATCACAATAGAGATGCATAAAGTTAAATAATAATTGGAATTGGCAAACTTGTTCTTAGTCAGAGAACACCTGGCAAACAGTTTCCCAAAAGATTTTTGTAGAAGTTTCAAAATAGGAACACTCTTTGCTCAAAATGGTTTTTCACAAGTGAAGGCTTTCAAAGTAATACTCAATAGATAAGAGTTTTGTGCAAACAAGGAAGATATATAACATGATTGAATAAATCACCATATGAATGCTTGAAACACAACAAATCAAAAGCTTGCTGGAGATAGAGAGGAAGTAGGTTTACTTACTCAACTTGGAAGTGGGAGAAAGGTCCCTTCTTAGAGGGTAGCAGCGATTACAAGTCATAAAGAGCTTCCAAAAGATTATGGTACTTACTAGCTTTGAGCCCTCATTGCCCCTATCATAAGGATCTTGAGATGATTAAGGTTAAAGTGAACAAAGATCGAGTATATGCTTGACGAAATATAAGTTGGCAATCTCATGTCCCTTGAATATGAGGGCCACTCCTCATGCATACTCAACTTTGGGCCCAGGTAAGTTCTTGTCATTGTAAGTATTTTCGTATTATTGAGAACCTCCAACGGGGTACCCCTTGCACATGGTACAGGAGCTTTCCCATAACCAAAATGACAAGGCAAGCATATAATGAGCATCTCATCGATCTTTTTATTTACTATGTGTATAGCTTTTTTATTGAGGATGCTTCATAGATGACTCCCTATGGTGATGCTGCAAGTTTCCACCATGATTAAGCATGGCTTAGGCTAGCGGCCCATGCGTTTCTCTAACACAAGATACAAACTCCATGGACTTACAAGTTCCCTCTTTATTTCACACCGTTGACATCCATGGACAAAAGAGCACGATATCAACTGTGTACAGAGTACAAGTGCAATGTTGAAAAAGTTCCCCATGACAACATGGTTATGCTAATTACAACGTATAGATGCAAGCATATACAACTTTGATGTTCACAATGGTTCAAGTCTATTAGGGGTAAGAAATAAAGTGTGCCATCAAGTTCGTGAGAGCTTTACTAACTAGATTTCACATAACAAAATACTTTTTAATTCGAAAGGTAGATGAAGCTTGATAATTTTCTTGGAATAGCAAAAGCTACTAGGTAGATATGGTGGACACAAGTGGCAGAAGTTTTGGGTTCAAAGGATTTTGGAAACATGAGAATATGCCTTCTCAAAACAGGTTTTTGGCTAGCAAGGCTGGGTAGAAAGCAAGAGACTTGAAAGAAACAAGAAAACATACAAGTAATAAAGCCAAACATGCAATCTTCTTTGAAGACACAAAAGAATCTTAAATAAAGAATACTAAGCTTATGATCCAACAAGAAAGAAAACAAATTATACCAAATACCTGTAAGCTTTTTGTTTCTTTCATTTTCTTTCAAACTAATGCCATTGACCAGAACTTGGTTTGCCAAAACCAATTTAGATCCACTTGATGATCCCAAAGTGGTGACAATACTGAACAACAAGATCCATCATATAATAGAGATTGCAAACTAAAAATAAGAAGTGCAAAAAGTAAAAGATGAGACTTCTCATTAATATTCAATAAAGGATAGATACTTCCAGATGCAAACCAAACTATACGATGACCTCTCTACCACATATATGAATCCACTAAAAAGGGAAAATATAAAAGATAATGGTGGTGATACTGCGACACTCCCCCAAGCTTGGAACAAGCCAAGGGGATGCCAAACCTGATGAAGAATTACTCCTTCGGTGGTGGTGGTGTTCTCTTGATAAGTTCTTCAATAAGTTTCTTCAAATCCTCCATATCTAAGGTTAAAGTACGAATTAACTCCGAATTGTGCTCAATGCAGCCCATGATCAACTCGGATCGAGGATCCCAGTCCTTGTTATTCTTTCTCCATTCTTCCAAATTAGAGCGTTTCTTCCCTACACGGTTAGAACAAGGGGTACTAGGAGGAAGTATGCGTAGAGCGAGGATATGACGCGGAGTTCTCCCTCCTGTAGACATTTGTGTTGTCCTCCTAAGCTGGGTAGGTTCTGCCACCAAACCAATGCTTGCGACGGTAGCGCGGATGTCCGGTTGCTCGTCCTCCTCCATGTCTCCTTCATAACCTACTGGAATCTCCTATTCCTTGGGGACTTGAGGTTCTTGTTCCTTGGGCTTCTTGCCTTTGTCGTTGGCGGAGGCCATGGTGCTCTAAACTTGAGAAGATTTCCTAACAAAAACAGATTGAAACGAAAACACGACGAGAACATGGTGCACAAACCTCGGGGGATCCGAGGGGTTATATATTACGAAGATTCAATACATAAGGAAGGTTTTGACACGGAAACAAGGTGGAGATGGAGTTCCCTCAGGCGCGACCAGGCTAGGCTCGCGCCTGGGGTGGATTTTTCCACCACGGGCTCCATTTCCTCTCCAGTTTCATCTCATAACTTCCCTTATGTATTAAAAACATGAAAAATATAAAAAGATTGGGGTTTCACGAACCTTCTGTTTTCACCACTTTTACCTATTCAAAGACGAACTCTGCAGATTCCTTCTCTCTTTCTCCTAAGAATTTCCTTTTTACAAAACCCTTGCACAAACTCAAAGACAACATTAGTGTAAGCAAAAACAATAAACAATTGGTACACATTTCAACTGAAAACCCATCAAAACAAAAGCTTCTGTAAGAGGCAAATGCAAATGATGGAAGAAGTCTACAAAACAGACCAGTAGGTAAAGATTGATTTTTCCGAAGACCTTCTGTTGCTCAAATCAAAAAGTGCAGAACTGATGAAAGTTGGGTAACAACTTGGAGAACAAGCTCAGAACAATGTAGCTCCATCCGAAGTACTGAGCTTCCTCATGAATTTTTACAATGCAGCATAAACATCTGTCCTAGGACAGCCACTTTTCACAACTACTCTACTTCACAAAAGTAGTTAAACTTGACACAAAAACCAAAACAAAAAGGATAAGGAGCGGTTATTACAGAGGTAATAACTTCCAAGACTCGACAAAACTCTTGGGTTATCTCGCAACAAGTACTTTTCTTTAATGCCTTTAAGTTAGGCTTGAAACTTCCAAAGATGCTCACATAGGATATATATATATTTGGAGTGAAAGAGAGCATCAAGAAGCAAATAACCAACACACTTGAGTATAACCCACTTCCTATGCATGGGGGTATCATGAGAAAACGAATTGTTGAAACAAAAAGCCACAATCATAGGAAGACAAAATAGATGCAACTTCAAAGCTTCCTACATAAAACGGGGAAACTTAACATCATTGAGATGCATAAAACCGTGTTTCCCTCTCTCAAAGTAACTTTCAGTAGCACCTTGAATAAAGTTAACAATATAACTGTCACTGGAAACAACTTTATCCTCAAAATAAGCATACTTACAGTCACCAAAAATAGGCCCAAGTTCATATACCGGATTAATAGAAGCAAGTTGTTCCATCCTGAAATCTTTATTAGGCAAGATATTTTCACAAGGAGCTTTAGCAAATTAGGAAAATTTGAACTCATAAGAATATCTATCAAAATTAGTTAATTTTTTTCCTTCTTAGCATCAATAATAGCTCCACAAGTGTTCAAGAAAGGTCTACCAAAAATTATGGGACATGTTTTCCTAGCTGTTGAATTAGGCACTAGAAAATAAGTAGGATATTTAATCTTACCACAGAGAACCTCCACATATCTTATAATGCCAGTGGGGAAAATGGTCTCCTTGTTATCAAGGTGAATAACCACATCAATGTCCTCAATCTCACAAGGACCAATCTCATGCATAATTTCCCTGTAAAGCTCATAATGAATAGCACTAGAACTAGCACCAGTATCACATAAACCATAGTAGCAATGATTACTAATTTTAACAGGAAGCACAAGAGCACTAGCTTTTCTAGCCTTACTAGGATGAGAAATAATATTAGAAGCATCTTCACAGAAGACAATGTGCTCATCCTCTGTATTTCTAGTGACAAGGTCTTCCACAATAGCTACCATAGGTTATTCACTCAAATGCTTACCAGGCTCCACAGTTTACATTGTATCTTTGTTATTTGCACTAATAATCATAGAATACTCCTTTACCTTAGCTGGGAAAGGCATTTTCTCAAGATGAGGTTCATGCACAATATGATTAGTAGTACAAACTTGAGTACTTCTAACGGGAGCATGATTAACAACATCTTTATAAGGAGCATGGTACTTATTCCACTTCTTCTTGGGAATTTCTATGTAAGAGGGAAAGGCCTTAAGACAGTTGGCAATACTTTTGGAATCAAGACCAAACTCATTACTAATATCACGGAAGTCACTAGTTCCCATAAAAGATTTAATGCATTCATATTCATAGTTTATACCTGACTTTCTTCCTTTGTCATTCTCCCAAGCTTCACTGTTCTCTTCAATATGGTCTAGAAGATCCCATTTAGCTTCTTCCTTCATACGTGTGAATGATCCAGCACAAGAAGCATCTAGTAAATCTTTATCATGAAGAGAAACCCTAGCATAAAAGTTTAGGGAGATCATGACTAGTACATTTAAGCATTAGTAAATTCAATATCCCCAAGATTGAGTTGTACTCTCTCCATCAAGATGCCAAAAGTTATATATAAGATTTCTATCTTTATGAATCTCATTGGGAGGATAAAATTTAGAGTAAAAGAGAGGTGCCATCTCCTCCCATTCCATGGATTGTCCATTCTTCAGCAGCTTATACCATTCTTCATCTCTCCCTTTCAAGGATATGGAGAGTAATTTCTTCTTCACATGTCCAGTTGTGATACCTGCACACTTAAACAACCTGCATAATTCATGGATAAAAAGCAAGTGATCATCGGGATGGACAGTTCCATCCCCAAAATAATAATTATCCATAACACTATTAACAATACTTGTAGGTATCTTAAAAGGATCTATCTCAACAGGAGGTGGTTCATCTACTACCCTAGCAGCGGTAGTAGTTTTCCCAAATAGAAAAACAAGTGGGTTATCCATATTGGAAACAAAGTAACAAGGAGTAGTAAGAGCAATACTCACAGTGAAAGTTTCCCTTACCAATTCCACTCTTCAATAGCGCTTCACTCCCCGTCAATGGCACCAGAAAATAGTCTTCATGACCCACAAGTATAGGGGGTGTATGGTAGTACTTTTGATAAATAGGAGTGTCGATCCCAACGAGGAGCAGAAGGTGCTAAACAGTGGTATGGAGCAGGAAATCCTTGTGAATACTTTGCAAATGGATTTTTAGTGGTTTTCTGACAAGGCAACAAAACAAGGATCAAGTAACAGAAGTAACAAACAAACGGAGAAAGTGGCCCAATCCGTTCTTAGCAAAGGACAAGCCGGTGGACATACTTATAAGGACCAAACGTTCTTGAGGACACATGGGAATTCAATCAAGTGCTTTCTCTTCAAATAACTGAGTAATCTTCTCTGGTGTTTGTAAGTGTTGTGTGGGTGAACCTGTGCTAACATAATGCCCTTCCTAAGACTAATACATACTTGTGATTAAACCCCCTACAAACATCCATAACTACAGGAAAGTAATTAAGATATAAATCTAACCACAGCCTTAAACTCTGAGTTCCTACGCTCCCTTGTGCAAAGGTGTCCTAACGGGGGTTCAGGTTTCTGTCACTCTGGCAACCCCGCGATTAGTAGCCAAATACAAAATGCATTCCCCTAGGCCCATAAATGGTGAAGTATCATGTAGTCGACGTTCACATGACACTACTAGAAGAATAGCACCACAACTTAAATACTAAACCATTGAATAATAACTCACCACAGATTCACTACTAACAACATGACTTCTCCCATGTCCTCAAGAACTAAACGAACTACTCACAAGACATCATATGGATCAAGATCAAAGATTATATGATAATGGATAACAATATGAACATAAACAATAATCCAATGGTTCCACTCACAAGCATCAACTACAATAGTAATCAACACCGGGAAAGTTTCTCCTATGAACTAAAGCAATATCCAACACAATTGTTACAGAGGGACGGAGTGGTGGTGATGGTGCTGGTGGAGATGATGGTGTGGATGATGATGATGATGATCCCGATGAATCCTAGCTTGATGATGGTTTTGATGGTGACGGTCTCCCCTCTCTGGGAAGGAATTCGCCCAGCTGAAATCTGTCTGCCGGAGAGATCTTTTTGTCACAGTGTTTTATGCCCCCCTAGAGGTGACAGAAATCTATCTGTCGTCACTCTCCGATCTTAGGGTTTAGAAGGGAAGATATAGGCAAAGGGGCGGAGTCAGAGGCCGGGCAGGTGGGCCACACCTGCCCTAGGCGCAGGGTAAGGTGGGCCCGCACCTAGGGGGGTGTGGCCCCCCTGAGGCCCATCTTCGTCCCTCCTTCTGGCTTCCTTTGTCTTCTGGTAAAATAATATGTTTCCATATTTTTCTGGTATTTTTATGATCTTCGCGAAATTGCACCGAAACACCTTCTTTTCCATCAGAATCCAGACTCCGGCAGTCCATCCTCCAGGAATCATCCAACATGATAAACAGATGAAAAGCCATAAGTAATACCTCATAATAAGACAAATATCAATGAACAGAGGTAAATTATGATATATAATGGTGATGCAAATTGTGCGTATCACCCACCCGCACGCGCTAGAGCTGCACGCCTCGATGCTGGCGCACGCAAGCCCAGCGCCCACCCCACCTGGTCGCGGCACACAACATACGTACGTACGTGCCGTGCAAGCACCCGCAATGCAACTCCTGCAGCACCCCGCCCTCTCACGTCACGCTCTCCCTGGCCCACCTGCCTGAATCGCGCGATCCACCCACTCATCTCTCCCTGATGCTTCCTTCCCTACCTCTGTTTCCTCCCATCCTGCAGTGCCGCCACCCATCGCAGGCGCAGCTCCCGACAGCCCCCCCGGTCGGCCTTCTCTAGCCGCTCGAGCCCCCGCTTCCGCGCCCTCCGACCTTGCTCACCATCGCTAGCCTCATCAGGGACGCCGCCGCAACCAACCTCAACCCAAAACCGCTCCGATCACCATGCCACCCCTCAAAGTCCCTCCCTATCCCATGTTCTTTTTCCCATTGACCGCAGCACCACCGGCCACCCTGCCAGGCCTGCATTCCCCGCCTCCTTCTCCTTCCTTGAATGCATCTCGCCGTTTTCGTGGCCCCGCCACCATCTCTCCCTATCGAGGCCCGAGATCGCCACCTCTTCCACCGGCCACGCGCCCACAAGACCGTATTGATACCTTCAATCCGGGTTCACAGCTATAGTATAATAGCTTTTTCCCTAGAACACCTAGGTTTAATCAAACCTTGGAAAGCAATGCTAAAAAGAAATAAAAAGGACACATCTACAAGACTTTTTTACTTTGTTTTACCTTAGTTTATCGGACAAATCTAATTTACTTTTATAACGGGTTGAATCAATGGATGGATATAGGCAAGGGTTGAAGATCCACCTATAGCTACACATCAGATTAGATAAAACATAATAAAAGATCCACCTGTAGCTGCACATCTTGTGTAATGTTTGCACGGAGATGATCTCTTGTGGGTAACACATCCTGATATACTAGAGCCCCCATGATGCAGCGGGAATAGCAATATTCTTTTAATCTAACCGAGTGCAAACCGAAGCAACGGGCTACAAATGATTATTAAGTGTAAGACACAGATCAAAGCATTAAGTTGTGATGTTCTTGTCCCGAATGCGTCGCTAAGCTAATATCATACTACCCTTTCTGTCACTGAGGTTCCTATGGTATCGCCGCTAGCCATTTATCTCACCTCCAGCCTTTATCAACCTATGGACCTTGGGAACCTACAAGTCCACAGACTGAGACAAGCGAAAAGGAAACAAAAGATGCAATTCTCAGCTGCAAACAAAATAACATACTCCCATGATTAGATGCAGATAATTGCTATGAGGGTTCTCCCTAACCTGAAGCTGTGAGGAGTACTCACTCATAACAAATAGATCTAGGATAGAAAAAATTGTGCAAAATACTTAGATTGAAATCAAATATTATAACAATGGTCGCCAAATCACAAGGAGATCTAAAGTACAAAGTAGTGGCTATGGCTAATGGACGGGATGGATGAAAAATGGATGAACTATGGCGTGGATATCCTTTGGTGGTGGTGTGATGTAATCTAAGAATGGCGGCACCCTGGCTGGCGTCTAGAGCCTCAAAATATATAGGCATCTGCAGGAAAGTCATAGGGTTTTAGGAGATGAAGCCACCACCACCAAGTATGGCCAGAAGGTATGGGCGGACATACAAGTGGTCGTTACACGTACTGACGCCTGGAATGTTTTTCCCAATTACTTGGCCATGTGGAATTCCTCAAATTCCTTCATTATGACTCCTAATTTCGCATTAAAAGACGTGATTTCCCGCACAACATAATTTAAAGAAAGGTTTTGAATATCTTTGCAATTATTATTCATTAGTAGCAAGGGTTGAGAGTTTCTTGTCAATTTCTTGACTAAAACAATGTTTAAACACGGTGGAAGATGGCAAATTTTGGAGCCATCAACTTCCCAAATCTCAAACCTTGATTTTCCTTGAGCAAGAAGAAACAAAAGAACTATAAGGAATTCAACATTTAAACTTGAGACCACAAGAATAAGAATTCACTTACGGTTGGTAGTCATATGTTCTTAGCACTTCATTCATTTGCAACGCTTATCAAAGTTAGAGAGATGACAAGAGTAGAATACAAACTTTGGGAAGTCATGAAAATCGAAGTAGAGTTTAATATTAGTATAAATAACTAGAACTGTAACAATCAATCCAATTCTTCTAATTAAGTAAGAGAGTTTCATGTCATGAGTGGTATAACAATGAAGTGTTTTATTTACACCCACATCAATAAATCAAGTCTATCAAAAACACTTCTAATCCAATCATTGTCTTTCAATAAAAATTCATAGAGTAGTAATGAGACCATGCCAAGAACTTGTTATGTGGATCTTGATAGATCTCTTTTTATTTTTATTATTTAAAAGATTGTTGGTTGTTTCTTTTGCAAGTGCTTGCACAACCTTTGATAATGCCAATATTTTTGACCATACATTGACACATATGCCAATCATGTCATCGAATCATAGCCGAAATCCGGGGTTATACCATAGATCATTCAAAAGCTAGCGGACTTGTTGGCACCCTAAAGGTGTGCACTATAAACATAAAAGCATAATTTTCTCTCTTTTTATGAGCTAGTACCAAGGTTTTATAGACAAGGTTAGATTTGGCATGCATCACAATTACCACTAAACTTTACTTCAATCAAACAACTCCTTTCTTGAGTGTCGTCAAGACTATCAAAATGTCTATGGGGTTAAGTATCTTCAAGGGTATAATCTCAAGACAATCATTCATAAAACAAGTTGTAAATTTCAGACTTTTCTTATTATACTTGTTTGGCAATATTATTTTCAATGCAATACTCAGTTTGCTAAAAGAACTAGAGCAAGAGCTTCAACAACTAATCATCATACTAATAAAAAGCTTTACTCTAACCATATTAAATTACTCCCACAAGCATGTCATCTTAGCAAATGGAGCAACTAAGATAAACAACTCAAAATTCAAAAGTGTGAGACATAGGACATACCTCTTATAAGTGACTTCATTATTCTCTTCCTTATAGGGATGTGTTCCTTCATAAAATCAAACACAATTACTCTCATAATAATATTAAAGCAAAGAGGCAAAGTGCAAATCCACATTTACAAAAAAAAGGAAAAAAATAAAAATCTTTTTCTATTTTGAGCATAGGGATAAAAGAATACAAAAGATCTTGCGACCAAGCAAGGGTAAAAATAAAAACAAACGAAAAAAAGGAAACTAAAAAGAAAAGGAAAAAAACAAAGTGTTGGGATGAACCAACACAAATGTTTCAAAGCTCCCAAGGTGCTAGAGTAAAACCTTTTTATTACAAAAATAAATTTGCTGGGGGAACACATCCCCAAGCTCAGGATTTTTCAAGCCCTTTTGTTGCTCATTATGGAGGCGATGGACAGTTTCCCATGTTCCGTTAGCTGCTCCAATCATGGAACTAGGTGGCGAGGCTTGCATTAGCACATCGAAGGTTGATGCAGAGGTTGTTCATGTGTTGAATATTTCCTTAAAGTGCATAGGTGTCTTCATAGGTAGCGTAGTAGTTTGGTGGCTGCTCACCTTGTTCGGGTCCTCCTTGTTCTACTTATTCATCTTATCCTCCTCCTCCTAAGGGTATTACTTGTTGGGGTATATTAGCCTAAACCTGCACGTCAAAATGCAAACATCCATCCTCGATAGAGAATAGACCATTAGGAAAAGGAACAGGGATCAAGTGATCCACTCCAGGTATATCAATAAAGTATCTACCATGAGTTTTAAAAACCATACCACATACTCTTAGAGTGGGGAGACCGAGACAGTGACTTCCTATCAACGGTTGGATGTTACCTAAGTTGATGTGAAGTGCGCGTGTAAGAACGGTCACAACCCCCTCTGCATATGTGTCCTCGAGATTGGAAAGCCTGATGCTTAAGGTAAAACACAAGAAGAGCGCCTAAATTTGGCATTAATTTACAATTAATAATAGCAGATTTTGTGAGGATCAACATTTCCTCCTCATTATCTCTAGTAAACTCACCAGGTGCCTGCCAAGTGTTACAAATTACATAAAATAGATAGCGAATAACAGGATGATAAATTTGGTTTCCCTTGGGTGTGTTTCAATGAATTCTCATCAAATAAAATTACTCCCAAGGTGCATGATCTTAAACAAAAGCAGTTGTGCGTACATCGGTGTTGTTGTTGGCAAACCCAAAATATTGATCCCATTGTTCGAGTGTTAGAATGTACTCACGGTTCATAAGGTGGAATTTGATGTGATCAACTTCGGGCCTTTGCACCTCGGTACAATAGTAAAGGTCCACTGTATGTGTCAAGGTGCTGAGGAACTGAAGTGTCAAGCGGTGATACGTGGCGACATCCTGAAAGACAGTCATACAAACCAACATTGTTGCAAAGTAAATCGAAATCAGCACGAATGCCAAGTTGGTTCAGGATATAAGGACACGCCCACTTGGTGGACTTGATTTCTTGGATCTTGAGATGATTGAAACGGTTCAGCTAAAACTCCTCGATAAACTCAATACCAAGTGACTCGAGAGTCAACGTATCAACGGATGGTGCAGAGGAATCCGCAGCCATCACACGTGTATTGCTACTCCTGTTCATCTCAAAATAACAATAAAATAAAATAGATAAATAATTAAAAATGATAATAATTTTTTTAGTCCAATAGAAACATAGAATATGTGATTATCTACACTAGTTATAAATTAAACTCCTCTAAAACAATAATAAGCATGCTGAATATCAAGAACAAGACCTAAGTCTAGAATTGTAATGGTGAAAGATTGAGTGAAGCTTTTGAAAAAATAACTTGGGGATCGGAGGAGAATCATACCTTAGATCGATTGAGTGCGAGGAATTGAAGAAAGATTGAGTAAATTTGAAGATCCAATGGAGGTGGTTTGGAGTTTGGTGGAAGAAGAAAGAGAGATTTGATTTGGGGGGATTTTTAGGTTACCTCCTCGAGCAGATTATGATGGCTGCGTATGTCATGGAAATGGCCATGGCAGTCGCTACCAGGGGTAGTGATTGAGTTGAAGGAGGCAAAGAGCGAGTCACCATATGTGGATCAAGATTGGGGAAGACACATGGTTTACCCAGGTTCGGCCCCTCGGAGGGTAAAGATTTACTTCCTGCTTGTTTGTATTGGTGGTAAATGAGATTACAAGGTGGGAACTCGGCGTCTAGGCAGAGAGTCAATTGGATGGGGTAGCTAATGGAATGTGAATGTAAAGGGGACCCTAGGGAGGCTTATATATGGATGCCTTGCTAGGGTTATATAAGATCTCAACCGAATCATTAGACATTTCAGGAGTTTGACCTAATCCGACTGAGCCTAGCTACGGTCTTGATCCTTCGCGTCTAGTCGTCGGCCTTCTTTGGAGCCTCCTTTCTAGTCGTAGTATTTTCTGGTCCATTCAACATTGTCTTAGTCCAATCACTCCCTGCCTCCATGGATACCCCGTTTGATATATTCCCATCAGCGTACATGGTACGGTCGAGCGGTAAGGCCGTAGCCCGCCCGTACCGGGCATACCTTGGTGGTGACAGCTTCCCTCCGACGATGCACCCGGTTTAGGCACGCGGTATGGTCACACATTCCCATACTGCTGGTTGTTATTGATGTTGTATTGTTTGCTTAAAATCTGATGATTCAGATGCATCCGACCATACCAGTGGTTGTTAAGAACATTGTTGCCTACGGCAAAAATCAGCATTTGTATTTTCTTGTGGTTTGAGGTGGTATTGGTGCACGATACGGCCTTCCTGGCCATATCACTGGTCGTTAAGAGCACCATGAGCTATAAAACTAAAAAAAGATTGGTAGCTACGTCCGCCTTTGCACACATACTTCATAAAATTTCAGCAATAGTTTTTAGGATATGTGTTACCAAAATAAAAGATAGAGGATTCTCTAAAGGTCTTCTTGAAAAAAAATTATTAAATATAACAAAACTAAATCTAAAACTAAAGCAAAACAAGAACTTTGTTTAACATGGGTTGCCTCACATGCAACACTTCTAGTTACAGTCAATTAGTTTGATCCCCATGGCAATGGTTTAGGTTCATGGAGTGGGATACCCACTCCAAAATAGTTGAGTTTCAAAGTAATTATACCATCATCATCATTACGTTTGTCTTTTTTTTCCTATGGAAGTGGACTATAAAAGGATCTCTAGATGGTAGCCCTATTCTCACATTCCTCTCGTGTAAATTAATTAAAGACTTAATGGTTCTTAGGAATGGGTTACCAAAAATTATAGGTTCTATGGGGTCTTTAGGCATGTCCACAATAACAAGATTAATAAGAGCGGGACTACCTTTAATTTCAATAACTATATTTTATTTTATCTGAACATCTTGTTTATAAGTTGAATCCGCTAGATGGAGTCTCCGTTCAGTAGTGACAAACGGCCCCAAGTTTAATTGCTCAAATAATATTTTGGTAATTGCAGAGACGCTCGCACCAGTATCACAAAGTGCGGATATCTCATTGACTCCCAACTTAACCTTAATAGTGGGATTAAATATATCATCTAGCTTAGCAAGAATCTTATCACCTATTCTTTTATACTCCATCTCTAACTTGCGAACTTTGGATGCTACTAGTTGTTTAAATTGTTCATACATAGCATCATTACCTTGTTCTATACTAGGATTCTTCATGATGATCATCTTTAATAGATCTTCTGTGGTATATTCTGGTGTCGGTGCGTTTCTATAATCAAGATCTTCATGTTACTCTTCATTGGTTACCACCTTAATCATCTTGAGGTCTTCTACCAGATTTGTCTTAGGTTTTCCAACAAACTTTGCTAGTATGAGAGCTTGGCTCTCAGCTACTTTGCCCAGCTAATCCTCCATGGTATTTGTCCTTTCATGTAGAGCCTGCACATCATTTCTAATTAAAACAACCTCATTAGACAATTTTCCTATACTACTCTCATGGTTCTCGGTGATTTTAATAAGCATATTCTTTTGATTGGTTTGAGCTTGTACAAAGGTTCTATCAGTTTGTTCAAATGAGAGATTACCATGATTTGCTCCATTATTATTATCATAATTATTGTAAGGAGCTCCTACAGGATTAGGATAATGTTTTAAGCATTAGAAGCATAATGATTTTTCCATGCAGGATTAAAATGAGTGCTAGTTATAAAATTGATATTATTAACATCGGTACCGATATCATTAACGTGGGTATCTTCTTTACCGTTTACTACACTAAGTAGTTTGTCTACCTTAGATGTAATCTCTTCATTATTTACCTCGGTGATTGAACTTACTCCCTTCGAGGTTCTTTCCACATGCAATTGGCCATGGCTATTTTGCATATCATCAAGTAGTTTCTTTGCAACACTCACTTGCTTTACCATGATTTTTCCGCCTGCTGTAGTATCTAGGATTGACTTAGACATTAGGTTATGACCATTATAAAACAAATTTAATATATGCCATTCTTCCATCCCATGACTAGGATAGTTCATTACGGCTTCTTTTATACTTTCCCACGTAAGTGCTAGTGGCTCACGGTCTTCTTGTTTATAACTTGTAATGTTGGATCATAGCTGCATAATTTTAGCTGGGGAAAAAATTAGTCGTAAACAAATTAGTACATTCCTCCCAAGATTCAATAGTGCCCTTTGTTAGAGCTAGACACCAATACTTAGCCTTTCCTCTAGGAGAGAAAGGAAACAATCTTATTTTAATAGCATTTGGATCTACATCCTTAATATGCATCATGTCACAAATTTTAGTGAAAGAGTTTAAGTGCAAACATGAATTCTCAGAAGATGAGCCCCCAAATTGGTTCTATTGAACCATGCTTAAAAGGTTAGGATTAATTTCATAAGTTTCCGCATCAACAACGAGCTGAGTGATAAGTGCACGAATAAAATCATCAGTGGGAGTATCATACGACCCAAGTCTCTTTTGATCCATGGCTCTTCTATTTTTGGTAATTTTTAAGTAATGAAAACAAATAACAAGTAACTATTTTTTGTGGTTTTCAAATAGATAACAAAAAAGTAAACTACTAACAAGAAATAAACTACAAACTAATAATAAAACTAACAAGAATGTTTGTAGTGACGTCACCAAGATAGTGAAATTGCTTCCCTAGAAACAGTGCCAAAAAAGGGTTGATACCATTTATCCATATTCACGGATTTAGTATAATAGATTTTTCCCTAGAAGACCTAGGTTTAATCGAACCTTGGAAAATAATGATAAAAGTAAATAAAAAGGACATGTATACAAGACTTTGTTTCTTTGTTTTACCATAGTTTACCAGACCAATATAGTTTACTTTTATAAGCTGTCATGTGTAATGTTTGAACAGAGATAATCTCTTATGGGTAACACATCCTGATATACTAGAGCCCCCATTATGCAGCGGACATAGCAATAGTCTTTTAATCCAACCGAGTGCACACAGAAGCAACGGGCTATAAACGATTATTAAGTGTTGTTGTGATCCCTAATGGGTCGCTAAGCGAACACTTGAAGGGAATATGCCCAAGAAGCAATAATAAAGTGGTTATTATGTTATTACTTGTTTATGATAAATATATTTATTTTTCATGCTATAAATTGTATTAATCATAAAAATTAATAGATGTGTGTTTAATAAACAAATAAAGAGTACCTAGTTATGCCTCTCATATAAACTAGCTTTTTGATTAACAAGATGCTCAAGGTTTCCTGAGAATGGACATTGGATGTTGTTAACAACAAGGTCACAACATTGGTGGGATGATTTGATGAACATTCATATGAAGTATAGTAATACGATCAAAGGTATTATGCTTAAATTACTATAACATCATTACAAAAGTAACTTTAGTCTTTAGACCATGAGATCTTGTTAATTTCGAACACCGGAAGATTACTTTGATAGAATCAAACGTCACACCATAACAGGGTGACTATAAAGGTGGGTTTGGGTACTCTGAAAGTGTTATGTTGAGGCACATGGATCAAGAGTAGAATTTGTCCATCCAAATGATAGAGAGATATACTCTGGGCCCTCTCGGTGATACCACATTGATATAGCTTGGAAGCAAGTGATGGGATCACTAGAATGTTATATCATGGGAACAAGAAAAGAGTACATGCCGGTAACAAGATCAAACTAGGTAGGGGGATACCAATGATTGAATCTCGTACATGGAAAATATTGCAAGACAAAGGGAGTTAGTTACAATGTTAAAAGTTCACACGATCACAAGAAGTCATTGTTGAATGTGTGGTTGTTAGTACAGATCTCCAGGTCCCGCTGCTGATTATTAATCAGAGAGGGGTCTCGATCATGTTTGCATTATTCGCGACCCGTAGGTTGAGACACTTAAGGGATACCGACACTATTTGGAGCATGTTAAATGCCAGAGAAAGAATATCAAAGCAATAGAATTATTTCAATGGGCACAAGAAATATTTTGGGTGAATTGAGAAAATTGGTTCTACATGTGAAATTGAAATGTAGTAAGGGGTTTTATGTGAATCTTTCTTAATTAATGTAATTAAAAAAATTCTGAATGAAATAAATAAAAGAGATTTATTAAATGAGAGATTGCATTAAATTTGGTGGAAATTTAATGGATGTGAGTGGAACTTTGATTGGAGGTGTGTTTATGTGAGTGGAGCATCCACCCACATGAATGAGGGAGAGGTGGGGGAACCCACCATGGCCAGCGTCCATGCCCCTTCAGCAGCCCCCTCCCATATATAAGGAGCACCTCCTCCTCCTCCTCCACTCTCATACCACCTCATGAAGGATCTCTCTCCACCTCTAGAATATTCCCCATGGTCTTGGCTTAGTGAGATACATGTTCCTGGTGGCATTTTCTGGAGCAAGGATTTGCTGCTTCCACTTCTTTGCTGGAGCAAGGACTCGGAGGTTGTCAAGGTACCAGACATTTGCGCGATCATAGATGCACCACTTCCCTGCGGTGCTAGACTTGTTGGTGCTGGACCTGCTGGACTTCATCACGATCTTGAGATTGGCAAGTGAATGACTACATCATCCACGAGAACCAATATTGTAATGCTTTGTCGGTCTTCGAGGGTAAGTTCTCTATGGATGTATATCCACCCGTTGCTTGTATCTAGATAGATATATTTTTGTTCTCAGTTGTTCATATCATAGGAAATTTTTTGTTTTCTATGCTGCGAACCCAACAATGGTATCATAGTCAGATATACGCGTAGATGCTTTGCATGGGTAGTACACATATGGTTATGTGGGTGTTGATGGTCATGTTATTGCTTCTTATGCGTATTTTGGATATTGGTGGCATAGTGGGATGAAGCGTCCTGGACAAACTTTACATGTCCTCGCACATGAGACATGTTCCACGCTTGACATGCAACTAGTTTTTCATAAGTGCCTTGTGGGTGCCTCTCTCTCCTACTATAGTCAATATCTTATTTATAATGAGTTGGCAATAATTTGATTATAATATTTGTGGTTCCATGTTTGTAGTTATGAACGGTTTTATCTCCAAAATCCCTCAGCATGTAAAAACATGCAAAAGATAAATTAGATGCGTCTAGTTTTTTAATTTTGTCAGGGAATTACTATGATATGGTAGTATTATAATTTTTGTTATGGATTGATGATACGTCCAATTTGCATCATCATTCTATATCATAATTTTCCTCTATTCATTGATATTTGTCTTATTATGAGGTTTTACTTATGTCTTTTCCTCTGTTTTTGCATGTTGGACGATTCATGGAGGATGGACTGCCGGAGTCAGGTTTCTGATGGAAAAAGAGGTGTTTTGATGCAATTTCGTGAAGATCAGAAAAATACTAGAAAATATTGGAAAATTATATTTTCCTAGAAGACGAAGGAAGCCAGAAGGGGAGGCGCATCCCATCTGCCTCCTAGGGCAGGTGTGGCCCACCTGGCCGGCCTCTTACTCTACCCTCTCACCTATATGTTCCTCTCGGAACCCTAATACTAGGGGAGCAACCACAGATAGATTTACGCCGCCTCTGTGGGGCGGAAAACACCGAGAGAGAAAGAGCTCTCCTGCAGACATATTTCTGCCGGGAAATTCCTTCCCGAAGAGGGGAGATCGTCGCCATCAATAAGCTAGACTTCATCGGGATCATCATCATCATCCACACCATCATCTCCACCAGCACCATCATCACCACTCCATCCCGCTGTAACAATTGTGTTGGATCTTGCATTAGTTCTTAGGGGAAACTTTCCCGGTGTTGATTACTATTGTAGTTGATGCTTGTGAGTGGAACCATCGGATTATTGTTTATGTTCAGATTGTTATCCATCACCATATCATCTTTGATCTTGATCCATATGATGTCTTGTGAGTAGTTCGTATAGTTCTTGAGGACATGGGAGAAGTAATGTTGTTAGTAGTGGATTTGTGTTGAGATATTATTCAATGGTTTATTATTTAATGTGGCACCCCAGATTTACGGTCCGAGAATACACGTTATGCATATAATTCACGTTCCCATGATCAGTGAGTCGTGATCATAACCTACTAGTATCATTACATCATCCTTATATTAAAGAGTACAAAACTTACAAAGGGGCCATTATGGTCGTTACAACACAAGTAGCAGAAGTCTTCAGCGCAGAGCCCATGCCTTAACCTACAGGCAACTGTCTGGGAAGACGGCCTAGCTCGCATAGACGTCAGCACATTCGTTCCTTCTTAACATATGTAATCTGGCCAAGTAAATAGCCAGGGACAATGCTGGTGAGTACTTCGAATGTACTCGCAAACCACCGAGACAAGGTAATAAGATAATGCATATCCGGCTGTGGCGAGATAGCTCTAGACTATAGTTTTTTTTGAAGGAAAAGCCTAACATTGGCATCTCTATATCTTTGTTGAGAAAGTGTTTTCATAAAATATGCCTCCTTTTTTAAAATACAGACATCTCCACATCCTTATTAAAAGTTTTGGAAAACATTTTTGTTGAAAAACCCTTTTTAAAACCTTATCGACCATCTCTGGTCAAAACCAACTTATTCTTTATCTTGCCTCGTGACCAAGTCACATCCTTTAATTCATCACAACTTATCCGAAGGGTACTCCTAGCACTTGCCATTCCAACCGTCCTTGTCTGTGGACACAGCTATTCGAATAGATTAGACTCTGCGGATTTTGTGCACTTTACCCACAAGAATCAATACATCCGCCGGGATAAAACCACGGCCTACTACACACGATAGTCAGGGGCTCGGATAATCAAACTTACGCTTTTCATTTGTCCATACCTATCAACGACGGCTTTTCCTTTTGGGTTTATCTCTCCGATACGAGTATGGGGTACGACGACCCTGGTCCTTCCTCCCGTACTGATCCCTACCTCCAGACCGAAGTTTGACCGGTAGCAATAGTGACAATCTTCCATCCGTACTACCTAAAAGCATATCGTCCGCGAGAGACCCAATTGTTGCACCGGTGCCTTACCCTATAGATATCCTGGATTTCAGGGGATTTCTGCCCTTTAGCGAGTAAGAGCAGCCCCGGCTAAAGATCACAAACTACGTTCTAAGCCCCAGCGTCTGGGGTAATGTGGTTGCACGGGTAAAATTGTTCCGGACATTGGCTTAGAACATCCCTTCTCTTTCCCTTGCTTGACTTTTTCTTCATCCACCTCATATCTTCTTTTAGTAAAACTTCCACTCGGAAAGGATGCCTCTTTCCAAGGGTTTTGTTTTGAAAACTTTGTAGTAGGGTATAACCCAAAATATTTTTATCATTGAAAATCTGTGGGTTCCAAGAGGGAAGATGCTAATCATCTTAGCCTCGTTCTAAGGGGTAAAAGTAGGTGTAAATAGGGTAGGTTCCCAAGGTAAAATCATTCATAACTTGGAGGAGCCAAGTTACTCACTTATGTTTATTTGAATAAAAACATGCATTTAATCATGCAATTTATAAACGAGATATAAAACAGTTGATAAACGGGAGTAGGTAAATACAGGAGTTCAGGAATGGTGGCTTGCCTGTGACCAGCGAGAAGTCCCTTGACGGCGTTACATAACTAGAATACCAATACAATAATAATAAAGATAGCCTGATCCTTCCTTCTTCTCGGCGTCACATAATCGCAACTATCGCCGTTATCGAGCATACATGCAAACAAACAATACACCAATCAATACAAAGCATACAAGCAACAAACCATACAACAAACAAAAGATAGATACATGATATACATCAGTAGGATGTTGGAGGTTTGATTGGATTGGGATTGGGAAAGATTTGGAGTCATTAGGGAAAGGATCCCTTTTTATTTATGGTTTAGGAATTACCCAACAAAGGGTTTTTTTATCAAGGATTTAATATGTATGATACAATTGTGTAAAAATGATACCATCATATAAGTATTGATAAAATGAAGCAAACAAAAGTGGATTCACTATTTTATCAATTTCCCTTGATTTATTATGGAGTTTATAGTGATTAAAGTTCTAGTTTAAGGAAATAATTCACCAGAACTTTTCTGGAGTTCCAAAAATTATTTCCTTGGGTTATTAGGTAGTAATTGGTGGACTGAATCAACAGGAGTTGGAACCACCTCTAAAAAATTACCAGAATGCCCTTGAGAAATTCCCAAAGGCAGTACTAGATGGGAATTGTCTTTTTCATCAGATTTATTTTATAGAAGATTTTTAGCTGATTCCTAGGACTTATGTTAGGTATTGAGGATACCTTTATTTAGAAATTGGAATCGACCTTTTTGGAGTAACAAATATACTGTAGTGATTTTAGTAGTGAATAAACCATGCACATAAGTGTTTATTTCACTAAAATTCAATAGAGGCTCATAAAAATATGAGCTACTGGGTTTTGGATGATATGGTTATGTGTGTCATCTGGGAGTTCGAATCAACTCCAAAAATAATTTTGTTTGACCTAGGAAATTTACTAAATAAAGAAAAGATATGATTTTGCTATTTTTAACAGGGGAAAAATAGGATGCAAAATATGGTGGGGCCAGTTGGGTATGAAAGGTATGGGTGATACCTCTCTGTACAAATTGTATTTAATCAAGTTGGAGTGTTAAATCTTTCTGGAGAAATTATTTAGTGAAAAGGATAAATCTTAGGAGATGATTTATCATATTTATTCTAATCATCCTTTTAGTGCAAGACTTGGTCTGCATGTTGCGTAAAACCTCCAGGCACTTGAGGAATATTAGATCTGGAAGATTTTAGGCGTTTTACCCCTTTGTTTGGATTTAAACAAAAGGGCTATTCCCAGATTTGAAATTAAAAGGAAGAAGCGAGGAGGGCTGGTTTCCTTGGGCCAGATCCAGAGAGGGAGTGGGTCGAGCAGAGGCAGGCCCAACCGCTGGCTCGCTCGTGGCTCCGGGGCGAAGGGGTACCGAGCGCTCCCGGCCGTCAGATCTGACTGGATTTGATGGTCGTGGGGCGTCGTCTTCGCGGGGCCAGCTCGCCGACGAGGAAACCCTAGCTGGGGGAGGGAGATGCGGGGGAGCTCACCGTGGGCTCGGGGGAAGGTCGAGGAGGCAATGGGGCGAAGCGGTCGGTGACGGCGACTCTAGAGAGGGGCAGCACGAGGTGGTTCGTCGTTGGGAGGGAGCTCACGCGGTGGCGCCCGAGCCTAGCTCGTCGGAGTTCGTCGGGGAGGCTCCCAGAGCTGCTACATGTCAAAGCAAAGGGCATGGTTAGCACCAGGGGTAAGGGGAGTCCAATGGGGTGACATGTAGAGGGAGAGGAGAGCTGAGGGAGAAGCCTAGATCGATTTCTTGGAGGAGGCCGAAGCTTGCTCTCCTTCTTCTTTCGAGCTAGCCAGAGCTGGGGAGGGGAGAGGGGCTATGGGGAGGTAAGTGGGGAGGAAAGGGGGCAAATGAGTGCAGAGGGGTGAGCTAGGGTAGCCTGTGGCCTTATAAACAAGAGAGGGGGTGGGCAAGGTTCATTTGGACATGGTCAAGGTGTTGGCTGCTCATTGGGCAAGGGAGGCAGTGCTGGGGGTGGGGTGGGGCCTGCAGCTCGACCAGAGAGGGTAGAGGGGAGTGGGGTAGCTGATGTCCCCTTTATTACAAGGATATTCAAAGGAGGGTCATCTCTCTCCCAAGCACTAGGGACAAAAGGGGAGGGAAGCTACAATAGCTTAGGTTAATGTGCATGACCAGTAGGGAGTGATGAGGTTAAGAGAAGTGTTGGGGAAGATTGGAGCTGGTTTGGATTTGGTTTGAAACAAGTTTGCATTGTTTTGTAAAATGTTGATCAAGTGGGGGCTTGTGAAGGAAGTTGATAAATTTGTATTGGACATAGTGTGGAGATGGTACTGGTAGAATGATATGGTCCTTGTACACTTCCAAGATTTATGTGGGATATTTCTAATGATTAAAGGTGCACTTAAACTCCAATATTCAAATAGTCCAGAATTAGCTTCTAGATGCTTATTTGATAATTTTACATGGTAAAAGCTTGGTTTTTGATGTGATATGGTCCTAAATACCATAACACACATTGGAGGATTTTTTGGGGATTTATTGAAGTGGATAAGTATTTTTGGAGAATTATTTCTTGTTTCTGCCATTTTAGGAAAAAGGGAAAAAGAAATATTTAAGAATCTAAAAAATATTTATTTTTGAGTTGGGAAGATAGAATATGAAATATAGACATCAAATGTGCCTTGAGTTGGCAAGGTGATTTGGAGAAAAACAATCTTGCCTTTATAGACAAGGGTTCTGAGAATTTGATAAGTAAACGAAATTAAATAGTTTAATAATCCAAATAATAGGAAAAATTATTTGGGGATGCTTATATCCAAGGTACATGATGTAAACTTGATGTAGGCATCAAGGTCAACCTTGGTTTTTAAGAAAAGTGATGAAAAGGGTGGAAACTGAATTCTTGGAGGATCTAGGGTTTGGTTATTCTGATGCCACCTAAACATGATTGGATTAGGGAGCTCAGAGTTCACCTTGGTACAAGGCGTATATGGATGGATAGACATAGTTATAAAGATTATCATGGAATCAAAGGTTGCTCTTGGTTGCATTTGAGGTGATCTAGCTGATATGGAAAACTTTGTTGAAAATAAGGCTGCCACAACAGATACATCAGGTAGCCTTCTAAACCATGGGGGTTTAGGAAGCACAAGTATTCAAGGGAAACAAGTGGAGTGGGAGTTGATAGTCCATGATTATTAGATCATAACCATGCAAATAGTTGGTCAAGGGGAGGTGGCATATAGATGTAATCTTCTGCCAAACTAGGCACGATGATAAGGTTTGCAGAAAAGATTAGTATCTTGACTTCAAAACCATCATGGATGAGTAGGAATTAGAATGGATTATCCAAGGGCAAGAGTGGGCTTTGGTAGTACTACTGATGTACAATAAGATGGTTTAAGTACATTCTCAATAATTCACACGAGTTGGAAAAGGTAGAGCTCGAAAGATTGAATCTAGATAAGAAATCCAGATAGCCATTTTGGCAGATTTAGGGTTTTTAGACTAGAGTGCAAATGTAGAAGCTTTTTGATAGGATGCTAGGTTCCAAACTCATGATCAAGGAGATGATGTTGGGGTAATAACTAAGTAGATAGGATTCATGCTTAGATTGGGTCTCCACTGAGATGGAAACCATCCAGAGGTATCATCCTTGGATTGATCTGATCATGAGATGAGATGATCACTTGAGTGGCTTAAGACAGTTCCAGACTTGGATGCTTGATATGATATTGATGATCACAAGCCTAGATTTCATCCTAAGGGATGAGCTACTAGATTATCTCACTCTAGTTCCTAAGCAAATAAGGCAATCACCAGATCAAGGCAATTCAGCAGACAGTAGATTAGGGCAATTCATCAACCAACTGATCAAGGCAATTCACCTTACTACTTATCTAAATACTACTAGGGTTACCATCAAGCCTAGCTTGAGGTAAGGATGGGTATGTTTAAAGGGTTTTTTCTTTGAAGTAAGATAAGTACCATCTTGGTATCTCTACCAAGATTGAGATGAAAAGTTTTAATAAAGAGTTTTGGAAAACCTAGGGATAAGAGTAGTTGAAGGTTCAATCTTGAAAACATAAGGAGATAATATATATGTCTCCATAGTTTTATTGATGGAGAGTAGTAAAGTAGTTTTTGTAAACTAGGGTTGAGATGAGGATTATACAAAAAATACATAAATAGTTGCTTGAGCACAAGCAAAAAAGTAACCACACAATGCAAGAAAAAGTTTTTGTTCCCCCTGATTTTTGCCATTTGGAAATTTAATCAGGGTTGCTGAAATTGGGATGTTACATTTAAGTTGTGGTGCTATTCTTCTAGTGGTGTCATGTGAACATGGACTACATTATACTTCACCATTTATGGGCCTAGGGTAATGCATTATGTATTTGGCTACTAATTGTGGGGTTGCCGGAGTGACAGAAACCTAAACCCCCGTTAGGACACCATTGGATAAGGGAGCATAGGTTCTCAGAGTTTAAGGATGTGGTTAGGTTTATATCTTAATTGCTTTCCTGTAATTGCAGATGCTTGCAGGGGGTTTAACCACAAGTATGTATTAGTCTATGTAAGGTCGGTACATTAGCATAGGTTCACCCACACAACACTTACAACACCAAAGAAGAGTACTAGGCTATTTGAAGCGAAAGCACTTGACAGAATTTCCATGTGTCCTCGAGAACGTTTGGTCCTTATAAATATTTCCACCGTTTTGTCCTTTGCTAATAAAGGACTGGGCTACTTTATGAAGTTGTTCGTTGTATTTATTACTTGCACTTTGTTTTGTTGCTTTATCAGAAAACCCCTAAAAATCCGTTTGCTAAGTATTTACAGAGACTTCCTCCTCCATACCACTAGTCAACACCTTCTGCTCCTCGTTCGGATCGACACTCCTATTTATCGAAAGTACTACGATACACCCCCTATACTTGTGGGTCATCAAGACTATTTTCTGGCGTCGTTGCCGGGGAGTGAAGTGCTATTGAAGACTGGAACTGGTAAAGGAAACTTCTACTTTGAGTATTGTTCTTATTTTTTTTGTTACTTTGTTTCCAATATGGATAACCCACTTGGTTTTCTGTTTAGGAAAACTACTACCACCGTTAGGTTAGTAGATGAACCACCACCTATTGAGATAGATCCTTTTAAGATACCTACAAGTATTGTTGATCGTGTTGTGGATAATTATTATTTAGGAGATGGAACTGTCCACCCTGGTGATCATTTGCTTTTTATCCATGAATTATGCGGGTTTTTTAAGTGTGCATGTATCACAACTGAACAGGTGAAGAAGAAGTTACTCTCTATATCCTTGAAAGGGAGAGCTGAAGAATGGTATAAGCTGCTGAAAAATGGGCAATCCATGGAATGGGAAGAAATGACATCTCTCTTTTATTCTAAATTCTACCCTCCCACTGAGATTCATAAGGATAGAAATATGATATATAACCTTTTTCCTCGTGATGGAGAGAGTACAGCTCAAGCTTGGGGAAGATTGAAGTTACTAATGCTTAAATGTCCTATTCATGAACTCCCTAACAACATTATTATCAATAACTTTTATGCTAGGCTTTCTCTTCATGATAAAGATTTACTAGATGCTTCTTGTGCTGGATCATTCAGACGTATGAAGGAAGAAGCAAAATGGGATCTTCTAGACCGTATTCAATATAACACTGAAGCTTGGGAGAATGACAAAGGAATAAAGTCATGTATAAACTATGATTACGAATGCATAAAATCCTTTATGGGAACTGATGACTTCTGTGATATTAGTAATGAGTTTGGTCTTGATTCACAATGTATTGCCAATTGTTTTAAGGCCTTTGCCTCTTACATAGAAATTCCTAAAAATAAGTGGAATAAGTACCATGCACCTTATAAAAATGTTGTTAATCATGTTCCTGTTAGAAATACCGAAGTTTGTACTATTGATCATATTTTTCCTGAACCTTATGTTGAGAAAATACCTTTCCCAGCGAATGTAAATGAGTATTCTATGATTATTAGTGCAAATAACAAAGATACTAAGAAAACCGTGGAACCTGATGAGCAAATGAATACTGAACCTGTGGTAGCTATTGTGAAAGATCTCGATGCTAGAAATATAGAGTGTGAGCACATTGTCTTCTTTGAAGACGCTTCTAATATTGTCTCCCATCCTAAAAAAAGCTAGAAAAGATAGTGTCCCTATGCTTTCTATTATAATTGGCGATCATTGCTATTATGGTTTATGTGATATTGGTGCTAGTTCTAGTTCTATTCCTTATGAGCTTTACAGGGAAATTATGTATGAAATTGGGCCTTGTGAGCTTGAGGACATTGATGTGGTTATTCACCTTCCTAATAAGGAAACCATTTGCCCTATTGGTATTGTAAGAGATGTGGAGGTTTCTTGAACACTTCTGGAGATATTATAGATTGTAAGAACGATAAAGTTTTAACTAAGTTTGATGGAGATTCTTATGAGTTTAACTTTTCCAAATTTGCTAAAGCTCCTTGTAAAAATAGCTCGCCTAATAAAGATTTCAGGATGGAACAACTTGCTTCTATTGAACCAGTTTATGACTTTGGACCTCTTTTTCATGACTGTAAGTATGCTCATTCTGATGATAAAGTTGTTGCTAGTGATAGTTACATTGTCAACTTTATTCAAAGTTCTACTGATAGTTATTATGAGAGAGGGAAACATGGTTTTATGCATCTCAATAATGTTCAGTTTCCCCGTTTTATGTTGAAAGCTTTGAAGTTGCATTTGTTTTGTCTTCCTATGCAAGTGGATTTTTGTTTCAACAATTTGTTTTCTCCTGACACCTCGATGCATAGGAAGTGGGTTAGACTCAAATGTCTTGGTTATTTGCTTCTTGATGCTCTCTTTCACTTCAAATATATATCTCCTATGTGAGCATCTTTGAAACTATCAAGCCTAACTTAAAGGCATTAAAGAAAAGTACTTATTGGGAGATAACCAAATAGTTTTGTCGAGTCTTGGAAGTTATTACCTTAGTAATAACCGCTCCTTATCCTTTTTTTGTTTTGGTTTTTGTGTCAAGTTCAGCTACTTTTGAGAAGTGGAGGAGTTGTAAAAAGTGGCTGTCCTGAGACAGATTTTTTGTGCTGCATTGTAAAAATTCGTGAACAAGTTCAGTACTTCGGATGGAGATGTATTTTTCTTTGCTTGTTCTCCAAGTTGTTACCCAACTTTCGTTGGTTTTGCACTTTTTGATTTGAGCAACAGAATGTTTTTGAAAAAAACAATCTTTACCTACTAGTCCGTTTTGATGGATTTCTGCCATCATTTGCATTTGCCTCTTACAGAAGCTTTTGTTTTGATGGAATTCAGTTGAAGTGTTAACCTAAATGTTCATTGTTTTTTCTTACACTAATGTTTCCATTAAGGTTTGTGTGAGACCTTGTAGGAAAGGAATTTCAAGGAAGGAGGAAAGGAGTCTGCGGAGTTCGTCTTTGAATAGGTAAAAGTGGTGAAAGCAGAAGGTTCGTGAAAACCCAATCTTTTTATATTTTTGCTGTTTTTCTACATAAGGAAGGTTACGAGACGAAATAGAGGAGGAAACAGAGGCCAGGGTGACCAAGCCCACGACAGGCGCTGGCCCCAGCTGGCCACGCCTGGTGGGGGTGTGAGCCCCCCGAGCTCCGTCTCCGCCTCGTTTTCATACCAGTACCTTCCTTATGCATTGAAACCTCGTAATATATAACCCCCCGGGTTCCCCGAGGTTCTTGTATCACGTTCTCGTCATGATTTTATTTCGATCTATTTCTGTCAGGCAAATTCTCAATTTTGGAGCCGCAATGTCTTCCTCTGGATCACCCATGGAGGATTCCTCCGCGGATGTCATCAACCCGTACATGTATGAGTTGAGGATTCATCCCAAGGAGTTGATTCTCATGGATGGGAAGGTGTATATGAAAGAAGTTTGAGGCCCTAAAGGAGAAGGCAATCTAGAAGACATAATGGAAGCATGGGAACAGGAAGTTTTCAGGTACAAGAAGATGGCGGAACGCGAGGTGGATATCATCCATAACATAAGTTCAGAACTCATCACCAAGCACAAAGAGGAAGTTGCTGAGCCCTGAGATGAAATCTTCTCACTCCGTCAGACCACCAACCAACTACCAGCACAGCTCTATGACATAGAAAACCAAAACTGTGAGTATGAGGTTAGATTTAATCGCATAAGCTCTGTTGCTAGTTTCAGTATTGTGGAAACCCGGACGTCCTTTTTGGATGGGGAACCTTTGCCTTAGAAGTTTGATGATGACAAGAGAACCCCACCACCGAAGGAGTAATTCTTCATCAGGTTTGGCATCCCCTTGGCTTGTTCCAAGCATGGGGGAGTGCCGCTGTATCACAACATTATCTTTTATCTTTTACCTTTTTAGTAGATTCATATATTTGGTAGAGAAGTTATCTTATAGGTTGGTTTGCATGTGGAAGTATCTCTCCTTTAGTTGATTATATATTTATCCCTTGGTGTGAGTGACTTTATGGATTATTAATGAGAAGTTTCATCTTTTACTTTTTGCACTTCTTATTGTAGTTTGCAATATCTATTATATGATTGATCTTGTTGATCAGTATTGGCATCACTTTGGGAGCATCAAGTAAATCTAAACTGGTTTTGGCAAACCGAACTCTGGTCAGTAGCAACACTTTTTGAGGATTGAAAGAAAAAGAGAAAAATTTTCTTGATTGGCTCATAAGCTTATTATTCATTATTTAAGATATTTTGTGTCTTCAAGGAAGATTGCATGTTTGGCTTTATCACTTGTAGGTTTGCTTGTTTCTTTCAATTCTTTTGCTTTCTACCCAGCCTTTCTAGCCAAAAACCTATTTTGAGAAGGCTTACTTCTCATGCATCCAACCCCTTTGAACCAAAACCTGTGCCATTTTTTTCCAGCATATCTACCTATTAGCATTATTGATCTTCCAAGAAAATTCTCAAGCTTCATCTATCTTTCGAATTAAAAACTATTTTCTTATGTGAAAACAAGTTAGTAAAGCTCTCACGAACTTGATGGCAAACCTAATAGACTTGAACCATTGTGTCATCGAAGTTGTATATGCTTGCATCTATACGTTGGGATTAGCAGAACCGTGCTGTCACGGGGAACGCTTTTAACACTTATGGATACACATCCAGTTGATATCATGCTCTTTTGTTTGCAGATGTCGTCGGTGTGAAATAAAAAAGGAGCATGTAAGTCCATGGAGTGATGTATGTGAGTTGGAGAAACGCCTGGGCCTCTAGCCTAAGCCATGCCTAATCATGGTGGAAACTTGCACCATCACCATAATGAGAAATCTGTGAAGCATACTCAATAAAAATATATGCAAATAATAAATAAAAATATCGCTGAGATGCTCATTGTCTGCTTGCCTTGTCATTTTGGTTATGGGATAGCTTCTGTACCACGTGCAAGGGGTACCCCGTTGGCGGTTATCTATGATACACATGCACTTACTATGACAAGAACTTACCGGTGACTAAAGTTGAGTAGCATGAGGAGCGGCCCTCATACTCAAGGGACATGATATTACCAACTTATATTCGTCAAGCATATAATCCATCCTTGTTCACTTTAACCTTAATCACTTCAAGATTCCTATGATAGGGGCAATGAGGGATCAAAGCTAGTAAGTACCATAATCTTTTGGAAGTTCTTTATGACTTGAAAACCCTGCTTCACTCTATGAAGGGACCTTTCTCCTAATTTCTAAGTTGAGTCAGTAAACCTTTCTCCTCTCTATCTCCACCAAGAATTTGAGTTGTTGTGTTGCAAGCATTCATATGATGATTTATTCAATCATGTTCTCTATATTCCTTGTTTGCACAAGACTCTTATCTATTGAGTATTACTTTGAAAGCCATCTTTGTGAAAAAAAATTGGAGCAAAGAATACTCCTGTTATGAAACTTCTTCAAAATCATTATTTGTGAAACTGTTTGCCAGCTGTTCTCTGACCTGGAACAAAGTTTTCCAATTCCAATTATGATTTATATTTATGCATCTCTATTGTGACTCATGTAGTTATTGCAAGCTAAGTTATATAATGGTGAGTTGCTTTCTTCTATGAGTTGTGTAACGGTAAGTGTGATGATTCTTGTCTGTATTCTTTTATCGACACTTCACTCCATAAACTTGTGGACATGTTTACTGAGCTCAGTTTACACTTGGGGACAAGCGAAGGTCTAAGCTTGGGGGAGTTGATACATCCAATTTGCATCACCATTCTATATCATAATTTGCCTCTATTCATTGATATGTGTCTTATTATGAGGTGTTACTTATTATTTTCCTCTGTTTTTGCATGTTGGATGATTTTGGAAGATGGACTGCCGGAGTCAGGTTTCTGATGGAAAACGAGGTGTTTTGATGCAATTTCGCGAAGATCAGAAAAATACTAGAAAATATTGGAAAATTATATTTTCCTAGAAGACGAAGGAAGCCAGAAGGGGAGGCGTAGCTGGGCCACAGGGGCCCACACCCCCCTAGGTGTGGGTCCCCCCTAGGCCGCGCCTAGGGCAGGTGTGGCCCACCTGGCCGGCCTCCGACTCCGCCCTCTCGCCTATCTCTTACTCTCGGAACCCTAATACCAGGGGAGCGACCACAGAAATATTTCCTCTGCCTCCACGGGGCGGAAAATACCGAGAGAGAAAGAGCTCTCCGGCACACAGATTTCTACCGAGAAACTCCTTCCTGGAGAGGGGAGATCGTCTCCATCAACACCGTGATCAAGATAGAATTCATTGGGATCATCATCCACACCATCATCTCCACCAGCACCATCATCACCAATCCATCCCGCTGTAACAATTGTGTTGGATCTTGCATTAGTTCTTAGGGGAAACTTTCCCGATGTTGATTACTATTGTAGTTGATGCTTGTGAGTGGAACCATTGGATTATTGTTTATGTTTAGATTGTTATCCATCACCATATAGTCTTTGATCTTTATCCATATGATGTCTTGTGAGTAGTTCGTCTAGTTCTTGAGGACATGGGGGAAGTCATGTTGTTATTAGTGGATTTGTGTTGAGATATTATTCCATGGTTTGGTATTTAAGTTGTGGTGATATTCTTCTAGTGGTGTCATGTGAACGTCGACTAAATGATACTTCACCATTTATGGGCCTAGGGGAATGCATTGTGTATTTTTCTACTAGTTGTGGGGTTGCCGGAGTGACAGAAACCCGAACCCCCGTTAGGACACCATTGCATAAGGGAGCGTAGGATATGTGGTTAGGTTTATATCTTAATTACTTTCCTGTAGTTGCGGATGCTTGCAGGGGGTTTAACCACAAGTATGTATTTGTAAAAGTAAGGTCGGTACATTAGCACATGTTCACTTCAGAGGTCCCAACCTGATAAGGTAGAGATCCCTGTATTTACAATGCTAGTCCCTGGATCAATACCTAGCATCCACATTTTAAGATGTAATATCAAGGTCATAGTACAACTTTATAACCAGGAATAAAATAATTCATTACATCTTACATAGCTCATTTGGCTATCTCATTACAATGCAGCAGAAATAACTATATAGCATGGAGTACTTCATCTTCAAAGTGCCACATGCAATCATGTTGGTTGTATACTTGTAATCCTATTCAACACACTTCACTAACATCAAACAAACCTGCAACATAATAAGTTACAGCCACAAGGGTCAATACATTTGAATTGTATTGGCAAGTGATACTATGGTAGAATAGTGGTATCTATCATCTATATGCATTTGGCTAAGTGGATCTTAGGCTTACTTTGCTCAAAGTAGATTTTCCTTATCATTTGGAAACACTAGATTTTTGTTTGTCAAAATCACCCAAGGAACAACCAATAGAATTGGTTAACCTTTAACCCTTGTTCAACCACAAGCTTTTAACTTAGAAATTGGGATGAGAAGATCCTTGATAGCTTCCATGTCTTGATGCTCAAATTGTCCATTGCCGGGGACACGGCTAAGTACTTAGATTTTACTCTGTCGAGAGGTGGTGCACTTTCCCCACAAGACTCGACATGCATCGAGACAAGATCTTTCAGAAGCCTTCCCTTGGACCAAATGAACACGTTCCAATCCTATCACCCCCTACCACCTTCTGTCCATCTGGCTAAGTTATTGCAACCTATATGATCCAGGCAGAGCCCATATTTCCATGTGGCTGCACTTGAAGCTTCTCAACATTTGACATCTCAAATCTCTTTGTTCCTGGGTGGCATTCCACAAGTGAGATACACAGGGTATGCCATGAAAATGGGTCCCTGGTAACCACTCAACAAAAATCCATCCAAGCAATTACCATTCCACCTAGGTGTAGTTTTATTAAGCAAAAACCTAAGTCAAAATACTTAGCAAAATTTCCATAGCATGTGTATATATTCCACCCTTGTTTACTACTATCTAAGCTCAGCATAATAGTATCAAGAATCTTAACTTAGGGAAAATTCTACTAAGGCATCATCTACTAGGATTTCCCATGGCATAGCATACTTACTAAAATTTCCATGCAAGTCCTACTCAAAATATCACTAATGCATAGTGAAAATAATAGGACAAAATGTATGAAGCACCACTTTCCTTTTTGGTAGAGAAACTAAGTTCACTCCTTGATCTTGCAATATTCACTCTCTTCAGAGTTCACTACAATTCAATCAAGCAAGAACATATTCAAATCTAGCATTCAAACAATTCACCACATAAAACAATAAAAGCAAAACAATTCATGCAAACATGCAAGAGATTGTTTTATTTGGAAAATTGGTTTCTAATAGTCTATAAACATTTTAAAATACCTATTTTTAATTTATAAAAGTGGCAAAACCATTTTAAATCAAGTTAGTGAAAATGGTCCATTTAAATCATTTTTGTTTTGCTAGAAATGATTTAAACCAAAGTAATAATTTCTAGTGTTTAGCCAAATATATTTTGGAACACAAATGTTAGTGTTTATGGCCAAAGTGTTTAAAACAATTCCATTTACAAAAGGTTTCACTCAAAAACCATTTTTAAATCAAAGCAACATTTTTATTTTTGCTAGAAATGCCTTTAAACAAGGTAATAATTTTCTAGGGTTCATCAAATATATTTTTTAAATCCAAAACTTAGTGTTTAGGGTCAGAGAGTTTAAATCAAACCATTTGCAAATGGTTTTACTCAAAAAGCATTTTTAAACCATAGCAAATATTTTTGTTTTACTACAAATGTCTTTATTCAAGGAATACCTTGTGTTTAAAAAATATATTTCTAAACCCAAAAGTTTGTTCTTATGGTCAGTAGGTTCAAAAAATCATTTGCAAAAGATTTTACCCCAAAATCATTTTTAGAATCATTTTTATACTCAAAATAGGCCTAAACATGTTTCTACAAAAACACTTAATTTTACATAAACAAAATACTAAACTAAGCGCATGGTTGCAAAGTTTGAATTTTTCTGAATCCAGAGATATAAAATTTGTAGATTTTGGACGTGTAGATCTAAAGTAACGAATTTTTCAAATCTAAACATCAAATAGATATATTTTCTGTTTTAAACAACAGGCGGGGCCACGTGGCTGTTTCTTATTCACCGGTACCGGTTCGCACGGATCAAGCGATGTGGTGTGTTGGATCTAAAATGAATCGCATGGCACAGAAGCAACATACCCCTTTGTTTAAGTGATTCTATTGCGTCCTTACGATCTACATCTAACAGTTTGCGCTGCATTAACCATCAACTGGCGGCGCTGGGAAACGACGAGAGGCGGCGCGCTCGGGCTGCGATGGTACGACCAAAGCAGGAAGCGAGGGAGAGAACGGAGAGCGTTACCAGACTTGTAGGGTTTCACTGATTCTCGACGTGGTCACCGCAGGGACAGGGGACACACGGTGACGTCGGGGATTGCTCGCCAGAGTTCCTGTTGTCATCGGGTGTGCTCGGGTCTGGTCGGAGATGAGGCTACAAACCACGGGAAGGCAAGATAACGAGTCAAGAAGATGCGAGAGAGAGAGAAGGTTGTAGGGGAATAAATAAGAGAGGAGGGGGCGCTCAGGTTTACCGGGGAAGGTCGCTGGAGTCAAAGTGGTTCACGGTGGCGCTTAGACATCGTGGTTGCCGAGGCTGTGGGGCACGCGCGGGCGAGCTGTGGGTGCTGGCGGATGCACAAGGAGATGGAGAGAGTTCTCGTTTGATCTAGGGGTAGTGGGGTTGCTGGGTTGGCTGGAATTGAACGGAGATGCTCGTCGGAGCAGTGACGGTGCAAATAAAATTAGGGGCAGCCTGGGGGCAAAGAGGAGCTGGAGTGAGGGGAAAGGAAGAGGGGACGTGGGCGCTTAAGATGGCATGGTCACGGGGCTGATTAACTGGCGCATTTATGCGAATTGACTCGAGTTTCAATGGCCAGAAACGGCAGCGAGGTGAGGGGAGTGGGTCACGCGAGGTTGATGACGATGAGGTGGCTAGGTGGGTCCCTTTCGTCAGTGAGGTGAGGGGTTTGCGTGTGCGGTCGCAGAGTCAGCGAGAGGGGTGAGGGGGTATGTGGTGAGAAATGTTTCTGCGGGAAGAGACTAAGAGTGGCCCGGGTGGGCTCCTGTTGGGCCTGTTGGGCTAGCTGGGCTTGGTTAGGTTAGTGGGTTGGGTCTGTTTCATTTTTTTTCTTTCTGAATCTTTTTCTTTTTCTGATTTCATTTTTTGTTTTGATTTGAATCAAATGATCTAAACTCTCATTTATTTTCAAATCTTTTCAAAAGTTTCAATAGGTTTTTAATCTGTTTATTTATTTATTTTAAAGTCCATTTTAGAATAATTTCTTTTTTTCTTTTATGGTTTATTATTTATTTAAAATAGGCACTTATGTTTATTTAAATTAGATTTTATTATATTTTCAAACTTATATTTGAATTCCAATTTTTACGAAACCTTTTTCAGTAGGTTTTATTTATTCATTAGTGCAAATAATTCACTTTGAATTATTTAAATATTTTAATATGATTTAATGTTCATTTAAATTGGGCATTTGTTTTTATTTAAATAAAATCAAATATGGTTTTAAACTCATATAAATTTTATTCGAAATAATTCTTTTTAATTTAATTAGATAACCTTTTAATCCACTTTGGAAAATTCCAATATTTTTCCCATGATTTCATTAATCATTTATATTAAGGATTTTTATCTTCATTCAAAATAGAATTGAGTTTGGTTTATGCCATATAATTTTATTTGAATATTATTTATCCCTTTATTTTAATTGGATTATCTTCATTCCATTTGCATATGGATTTAACTCAAGGTTTTAATTGTCTTCTAAATAATTTTCTTGGAATTTTATTATTTAGGCAATTTGTCTTTATTTAAATAAATTTGGACATTGTTCAATCCCTATAGTTTTATTTAAATAATCTTTTTTCCTTTTTATTATTCGATAAACTTTCATTCTATTTGTTTATGGATTTGGCCAAGATTTAATTTGGATTTTAAATATTCCTTATTTCTTTCTTTCTTTCTTTCTTTATCTTATAAAATCCATATATTTTTAGTTTTAGATCCAAAATTGGTGATTCCAATTGTATAATTTTATTTAATATTTGTTTATCCATTTAAATCCTTTTAGGATTAATTTGCTCACAATTTGGTATGGATTCTAGTTAGGAGATTTTATTTAGCTTTGGAAATTATTTCCTTTTATCTTATTAAATTCATATGTTTTTATCCATGGCTCCAAAATAAGTGAAACCAACTTCTATGGTTTTATAATATTTTTTTTTATCATTTTTGATCATCTATAAATGTTTGTTGATAGATTTTTATATGGAACAAATCCATAGTCTTGGAGAGATCTTGGAAATGATTTTCTTGCATTAGGGTTTTAGGGTTTTGGTGTATTTTCCCAAGTGTTTAAATTTCTAGATACATTCATTGATGAATGGATTTCACCTGATTTTAATTTGTTGGATTCCATTTTATTCAAATTTGTTCAAGAAGGGTTTTGGTGTTTCTATTTAGAAGAAAAAAATTCTTTTCACCCTAAATTTTAACCATTATTTATTTTGTTTATTTATTATTCACATTTCAAAATTTGGAAAATTTTGGGATGTGATATTCACCCACACAACACTTACAACACCAAAGAAGAGTTCTCAGCTATTTGAAGCGAAAGCACTTGGCAGAGTTCCCATGTGTCCTCGAGAACGTTTGGTCCTTATAAGTATTTCCACCGGCTTGTCCTTTGCTAAGAAAGGATTGGGCCACTTGTTGTAGTTGTTCGTTGTCTTTATTACTTGCACTTTGTTTTGTTGCTTTATCAGAAAACCCCTAAAAATCCGTTTGCTAAGTATTTACAGAGATTTCCTACTCCATACCACTAGTCAACACCTTCTGCTCCTCGTTGGGATCGACACTCATATTTATCAAAAGTACTACGATACACACCCTATACTTGTGGGTCATCAATTGATAATATTCAAAATTATAATATGCCAGAGTGTAAGTTCCATATACCACGATGCACAAGATAATGATCAAGTGCAAGAACCATATCATATTACTTTTAGCATATGATGTTTTTTTGTATATTATATTGCTTGTTTGGAAATTTAGTAACATTATAGGATGATCCCTCATTTAAATATCAAGATAAAAATGTGTTCTTCCTTTAGTATGCATTGTTGTGAAATTTCGTTGTTTCGAGGCACCACGTGATGATCGGGTGTGATAGACTCAACGTTCATATACAACGGGTGTAAGACATTTTTACACATGCGGGTACTAAGGTTCTTACTTGGCGAGCCTAGCATGTACATACATGGACTCATAAAATGAAATGAAAGGTAAAGCATGAGTCATATGGTTGATTTCATGACCATCTAGATGCTCGCCTTTGAAGATGTGCCAACTCACGTGATGATCAGTCTTGGTGTAGTGGATCTGGTTCATGTAATCACCAAAACGACTCGAGGGATTTCAAATATTAATATGAATAAAGTTGAACTCAATTTATCATAAATTATATTGAAGTGAATTTTCATAATTTGTTGTAGTCATTGGCATACGTTCACTAGCTTATGCTTAGTTATAATTGAGATAATAGAACTATAGAATTTTTTATATTTACTTTACTAACTGGTATCATACTGTTTTGAGTGTCAATCTAAAGTTCAAATGTCCTATTACAAACTTTCAGCAAACTCCATTTACTCCATGAAGTTTAATAAGTAGTATTAAATAAAGAGTAACAATCCTAGTGTCAGTATCTAAATATCATGTTTGCCTCCATGATACTTGATATTCAAAAGTTGATTTAGTATCAAGGTTATCTAGGAGCTAAAAGGATATATGAAACAATGTTTTGTTTGCAATATGATAGAGTATAATTTAGCAAAATACATGTTCTCATATTGTATGAGATTTTGCGAAGGTTGGAGATGCTAGGCGTCCTAATCCTCCAAAAAGGTTTTGGGAACTAACATTATACTCGTGATTCACCTTTCTAAGCTATAGTAGCTTGATCATGAAAGTTATCATGATAAGGATGAATAGAAGATGTAGGTAAAATGTTTACTACACTAAAAGACTACTAAGGAATGGATTTTGAAAGAACGCCAAACATTTGATGATGGTGATCTACTTCAAAGTTCAAGTGCAAAGGTATTATTATTTGACTAAACACGCTTTGGACTATGTGTCATGTGTATGGCGCCACTATTTATGTTGATAGATTCTTTTAAAAGTAAAATGAAGCGATGAAATAGAATCTATAAAATATTTGGCAGAAAAATAAAATGTTGGAAATGTCAAACTTTGGTATATAGATGATATAGATGTTATGGTTGTATTCTTTGCTTGTTATACAATGTGGTTCTTGGGTATTGGATACCGAATTTGTTGTTGTGAAGTGTCATACAGAACAACACAATTCATGAACTGTAATGGCCTAAGTAACTAGAAAGATAATATGTGATGATTTTCATCACAAACAAATAAAGCGTTATCGTGTTTCTCGTTGACATCAAAACTTGCCTTCAAGATTTTTTTTAATAATTGTTATTTTTATTAGGTATTATGAGAACAAAGGTTATTCAAATAATTACCATATATCATAGAAGATGGATGATTTACAAGTCCAGTTGGACAAATCACATCCATTAAAACTAATGATAAAAATGTCGCAAGACTAATGATTGAAAGATCACTTACAAAGTGACATCCCCATTTAAATTATATTGGAATGAAAAACATGAAGAAACTCCATGTTGATGGAATTTTGGAGTCTTTTGTTTTTGATCAAATGACGCTGGTGAGACGTTCCTAGAGATAATTGAAACTTCTTTCAAAGGCCAAGGAAGAACGAACGACTAACTAATTGGAATTTCTACATGTTGATGTTTGCAGTCCATTGTGTGTAGTCATGAGCGATTGATTTCAACTTCATATACTTTCTTCAGAAATTTGAGTGAATATATGTGTATATTTACTTAATAAGGAAGAAATGTGAAATATTTGGAAATGTTCAAAGACTTTCAAGATAAAGTGCAAAATCATTGTAACAAGAATACAAAGAGTTTATGATTGGATCATAAAGGACGATATTTGAGTTACATGTTTAGAAAAACACCTAATATTTGAGGAATCGTTCCATGGATTTGCATTACCCGAAACACCATACGAGTATGTAGTGTTCGAGATATGTAACAAAATCTTGTTTGACATGGTAAGATCAAAGGTATTATTTATAAAACTGCCATTATATTTTAAAGATTAAAGCTTTAGTGACTACCGCTTTTACACTGAAAAGAGCACCATCGTGATCTGTTGAAATGACAATGTATGAGTAATGGTTTAGGATAAAACCTGATTTGTCCTTTCTTAAATTTTGGTATGCTAGGCATAAGTAAAATGTTTACAACCAGAGTCGGATAAGCACGTCTTTGTAGGTTATCCCAAATAATTTGTTGGGTATTCCTCCATAACACCGAGGACAAAAGAGTTTGTCGCTCGGAACGTCAAGTTTGTTAAGAAGGAATTTTTCGCAAAAGCTAAGTGGGAGGACAATAGAACTTTTATTAGGTTGATGAACCTAAGCAACCTGTGCTAAGTAGCGCAGTGGCAGAAAGCCTCCTGGAGGTGGCCACAATGCTGATGGTTCTCTTGGTTACAAAGGTTATTATCTCGGAGATTTGAGTTTGTATTGAACGGAGTAGGTCGGGTGACAATCAAATAGTAAGATTTTAAGAACAAGTTTTCATTGTTTTGACAATGATGAATTGACTACATGCAAAGAAGCGACGATGGGCCCCGAAGCCATCAAATGACTAGAAGTCATAAAGAATCCGTCATAGTTTCCATACACGAGAAATCATGTTGTTGAACCTGGAAGACCCTCCGAAAAGGTATAAGGTCTTTTGGTCATATTTGGATCTATAAAGAAATAGACATGGATGTTTCACATCTATGAAATATTCGACATGTCAGAAAAGAGTTTACGACAATGTTCAAGGTGTTGACTATGAAAATATTTGATCTTTCATAGTGATATTTAATCTGGACGGATTATTGTAGCAACCCCTACATATAATTTTGGTATATGGTAGTTGAACAAACAAAAAAAAGTTCTTCTAATACAATGGTTACCTAGGACATGTACATGACACTGTCCAAATGGTTTTTTTAATTCAAAGGATGCTAAAAAGTGCATGCAACATTCAATGGTTGAAGTAAGCATAGCAGAGTTGAAATCTTCACCATGATGAAACTGTTAAAAGAGTTTAATTTCATCAGAGATGATGTCAACACCCGAATTTTTAATCCCAAATGCCTGTTATGCCATACATCGTAATCCCAGGATTACCATTTTTGCAAGACATAACAGATTTGGATATCACAGTATATCATCCATTACAAACCATACATAAGGTCTTACACAATAAGGATCTAATGATCCAGTTCTTAATACAACTCAAGCAGCGGAATAATGTAATAATAAGGATAGCGTAGGCGAAGCTCCATCTTCGGGGTCACAGGAAATGCTGACGATGGGAGATGACCCTAGTTGTCGTAACCTTCCTGCGGTCGATCATCTTGATACTCCTCTTCATAGTCTGGCCACGGGAATAGCCAAGGACAAAGCCATGAGTACTCTTTAAGTACTCGCAAACCAATACTAACAAGTTAAGGGGGTCTTTTGTAGTTAGGACACTAGGCTCTAGGGTTGTTTTGCAAAAGCCAGATTTACCTCTACTAAGTTCAGAAGCAAAGAAAACGAGTTGACAGTTTTATAACACCTAAGTGGGAACTTGAATTTCATATCATAACCCTGTTGTGGTCAAGTCAAAGTCTCAATTCATTTCACAAGTCATTTTGAAAACATCTGACGGGGGAACAGTATGGCCACTCCAACTGTCCATAACTGCGGACGCGGCTATTCGAATAGTTTGACACTCTTCAGAGATTGTACACTTTCACCACAACATTCAATACATCCGTTAGGAACAAATCCTGAATTCACCATACTTAGTATGCGGATAATCAATCCTAACCTTTCCATTACACGCCCTAGTATAGGCACCTCTAATGTGAGTTTGGCCTCCCAACCATGACCAACTGTCATCTTGGGTACTGCACAGGTGGATAATCTTCACAAGGTAGCCTCAGCTCAGACCTTGGCCATGAGGGAACCCATATTAATTTATATAAGTTTCCAGTCAAGCCTTACCCAATTTTCAGGTATTGTGGTTGTACGGTAAATTGGAATGGTATCGCATCTAGACAACCATCAGTTTTATCAAGGGAGAGGCTCATTCCTGAACATTTTCATCATCAAAATCAGCTGGTGTTCGAGAACACATGTCAAAACATTTCAGTAGAATGACTCATCATTCTAAGGTTTTCATAACCATTTCCACCAAGTGTTCCCATCTAAAGTTGATCAAGTTTTACGCTTAGCACTAGCATCTACAAGTGGGGTAAGTACTAATGAGGGGTGGTAAGTAAGTGGAGATTTGTTAAGTTAAATCTCATGCCTTAGGATGACATCAAGATTATCTACTTAGGCCAAATTTAATGCTCTTTATGCAACCTTCAATTTTCTTTCTAGAATCTACAAGTGGCATAAGTAAACTCTAAGATAAAGCTTTGATAAAGAAATAAAGTATAATGCTAGTAAGTAAAACTAAGATTTGGTTGTCAAGTGGGTATGATCACATATGCTTAAGGCATATATTTGGCATGGTAACAACCAAGTAGTAGCTTGCATAATTGAAAGTATAAACTTGCTAAAGTAGGGTATCGTGCAAGTGTTAGCTTGCATAGGTCAACTTGGTTAGTAAGGCTTGCCTTTTGCAGAGAAGTGGTCGAAGTTCTCCTCGGCTTCTTCCTCGTAGTATCCTCCTTCCTCCTCGTATCCTTGGTCGGTACTAGCGTCTATAAATAAATACGAGGTACACAATCACCAAACAATACTTAACTATTTTCAATCATCACACAAAGATGCACTATAGATGATCTAGCATCATCACTAGGATCACAAGGATTAAAGCATTTGTCTTATTTGTTTTAATTTGAGAAAAGTAATTTCTACTCATTGAAAATCTACTTAAGATTTAATATTCTCCAACTCAAACATGGGATCATGTTGACACATGTCATGACCACATATTTCAGTACAGGAGAAAGTGATTTTAAGCGGTGTCACAATTTAATAAGGTTTAACCTTTTTATTTTAAATAAATAAAGTGACTAGAAATGCCTATGTGACATTCTTTTACTACTTGAACATTATTTCTGTAAGTAAACCCATATGTTTTTATATATTCTGAAAGGTATGATCAAATGTGATTTTTAAGAGTTGGAATCAACTCAAAATCTTTTATGGTTGAATTCTGAAAAATGTTAGAATGCAGAAAAGCTTCCGCCTTGTTATTTTTACCAAGGTTGATCCACAGATCCAAATGATTTGAATCCAACGGGTTTGGATTAATCATTTCAGTACCTTTCTAACAAAATTGGTTTCATGCAATTTGGTTCATTGGATCGAGATGGGTTGCTTTTTGAATCTATGTACAAAACCGTGTTTGAATTAAAATAGAAAAATCTAAATTCAAACGGTTGGGTCGCGCGGGAGAGGTTAATGGGCCGGCCCAGTGTCACTCCACAGCGCGGGGCTCAGCTGACAGGAGGGTCTACTAGTCAGCAGCTCATAACGCGTGAAGCTGTACGGGGCTATGTGGGTCGTTGGATTAGAAGGGAGATCGACGGCTGGGGATCGTCGTTGACAACGAACCTGTCACTTGTGAGCTCGAACCCTAGCGACTTAGTGGGGGTGCATAGGGGGTATATCAGGGCTCCAACAACGACGGCGAGGTGGGCAAATGAACGAGTGGTCGACGGCGAGCTCAGGGATGGTCGAGGCAGCTCCGGGGGTGGTCACAATCAGCGGCGCCCTTCTCCTCCAGAGGCGGCCTGCTCCGGTGCAATTCCGACGAGCCGCTGCTCTTCGTGCTCCGTCTAGAGGGTGGAACGATCAGTGAGGTGAGGGGAGTGGAATGGTGTGCTTCAAAAGGCTGGGGGTGGCCTCCTTTTATAAGCTCGACGGCGAGACCGAGAGGGATGGGCAGGCAATGGTGGCGACATGGCTACGGGCTGCTAGCAGCATGGTTGAGGGTGGCGATCGGCGCGCGGTCTCCTGGCGATGCTCTAGAACTTAAATGCGGGCTTAGGGGCGGTGGTAAACGGTCGGGTGAGGCTGGCGCTCTGATCGGAAGAGGCGGCGTCTTCGACGGCGAGCGGTAGCTGTGAGGCATTGGGCGGCGAACGGGGATGCCTGGCGTGTTCCTTGGGTCATGGCGAAGCGGTGGGCACAGACTGCGGTAGAGGGGCGGCGTGTGCGCGCGTGCCGGGTATGGCGCTCTGGGGTGTGCTCGGCATGTCGTAGTGGCACTGGGCGCGGGGCGTGATCGGTGGTCCACGGCTTGCCTTGGCTCGGGGAGGGGACAGTGGGTGGCGGTGAAGTGCTGTCTATCTCCCATACATGGCGAGAGAGAGGGAGGCGGTCTGCTGCGGCGGCGACCAAGTTTCCCGGCGAGGTGGCTAGGCTTGTTCAACAATGGCCAGTTTACAGCGAGGCTAAAGGTTTTCCAACTAAGCTATATTATCTACTAGATGGTTGCTGTGAGCTAGAGAGGGAACAAGTTAGGCCAAAACACTATTAAAAACAGTGAATTTGATTTGGTTTAAATTTGCCTGCCAAGTGTTTGATGAAATTACCGCAAGAAACTTCTTTTTGAATTTTGAAAAGATTTTTGGTGGGTGTGCTAGGCATGTGCTGGAGACTCCGTGGTTGCTTGGGTTTTGAAAATTGAGCTTGTTTGAGTGGTTTTTGAAGTAGCGGGATCTTCCCATATGAGATAGATTCATTTTTAAACTATCATTTAAACATAGCATTTGAATGTTTTTGGAAGATCACAAAGTGGTCCTTGGTACCACATTATGAGTACTAAAAAGGGGTGCAAATATCCACAAATGTTTCTGTTAGGTTTTGAGTGCTTTGAATAGCCAAAGTAGGCATGAGGGTTAATTTGGCAAAAATGACCATTCACATCATTTGTTCATTTTGAGTTGTTTGTCTTTGGGAAAAGTTTGGGAATGATTTAGATGATGTTTATTTCACCTAAGAATCATTTTACAAGCAAAGAAACACAGAACCATGGCAATTCAAAAGAGTACTAATTTTAAATACACATACATATGAATGCTTTCATATTTGAAATGGAAAAGTTTTTGTTAACCCTAAATTTGATGGTTAGCACTTTATGATCCATGTTTAATATTTTTGGGATGTTACAAACCTCCCCCCCCTTAAAAAAAATCTCGTCCCGAGATTTTAAAAAGGACGAAAAAGATTACCTAGGATTTAAAGAGATCTGGGAACTCTGTCCTGATGTGATCTTCGCGCTCCCAGGTAGCTTCTTCTTTTGTGTGGTTGCTCTACTTAATCTTGAGAAACTTGATGCTTCGGGGTCTGGTAGTTCTGAAAGCTTCTTCCAAAATACGGATGGGTACTTCAGGATAGGTCAGGTCATCGTTGATCTCTATGGTCCGATGATCATTATTCTTGAACACTTCAGTCTTCTCCGGAACTTCGAGGCATTTATGAAGTAATGAGATATGGAACACATTGTGCACTGCTGACATTTCCTCGGGAATTTCCAATTGATATGATACTTATCCTCGATGGTTCAGAATCTTGAATGGTCCAATATATCTGGGGGATAACTTTCCTATCAGTTGGAACTGTTGCATTCCTTTCAATGGCGACACTTTCAGATACATAAATTCTCCGATATTGAAACCGAGGTCTCGACGTCTCTTGTCAGCGTAACTCTTTTGTCTTGACTGGGCAGTCTTGAGGTGCTCACGAATCTTGTGAACTTTCTCTTCTTCTTCTCGTAGGATGTTGGGTCCGAAAATCTAACTCTCTCCTACTTCTGACCAGTTCAAAGGGGTGCGACACTTCCTTCCATACATGAATTCAAATGGGGCCATTTGCAAACTAGCTTGATAACTTTTGTTGTATGAAAATGCTGCGAACGGCAGATAGTCTTCCCATTTAGATCCATACTCTAACACACATGTTCTCACATGTCTTCGAGTATTTGATTTACTCGCTCCGTTTGTCCATCGGTCTGAGGAAGATAAGCTGTGCTGAAATCTAGTCGGGTTCCTAAACCTTCTTGGACTTTCTTCCAGAATCTCGAGGTAAACTGAGTTCCTCGATCCGATACGATGTTCTTGGGGACTCCATGCAAACTGACGATCCTAGCGATGTATAACTCCGCTAGCATCAAACTCTGATATGTGGTCTTGACTGGTAAGAAATGGGCAACTTTGGACAATATTTACACTATGACCCAGATAGAGTCATTTCCCCTACTAGAAGTAGGCAATCCGGTGATAAAATCCATTCCAACTGAATCCCATTTCCATTCCGGAATCTATAGCGGTTGCAACAATCCTGCGGGTCTTTGATGTCCCGCCTTGACTCTCTAACATATATCACACTTGGCGATATAGCTTCCGATTTCTCTCTTCATCTTATGCCACCAAAATTGTTCCTTCAAATCCTGATACATCTTTGTTCCTCCGGGGTGGATAGAATAAAGAGTATCATGAGCTTCCTTTAGAATAACTTCTTTTAACTCTGAATCGGCTGGTACACAAAGAGATCCTTTGTACCACAGAACTCCTTTTTCATCTTCGGTAAATCCGGGTACTTTGCTTTTACCGATACGATGCTTGATTCCGTCCATACTAGCATTCCCTTTCTGCGCCTCTTTGATCTGGCTTATCAAAGTGGGTTGAAGTTCTATGCTAGCCAAAAATCCTTCACTCACTAATTCCATTCGGAAATCTTCCATCTCCTTGTGCAAACTTGGTTGCTCCTTCAAAATCATGGAGTTCAAGAAGCACGGCAATCTCCTAAGGGCATCTGCTACCACATTGGCTTTACCGGGGTGATAGTGAATGTCTAGGTCTTAATCCTTGATTAGCTCAATCCATCTTCTTTGTCTCATATTCCACTCCTTCTGAGTGAATATATACTTCAGGCTCTTGTGATCTGAATAAATCTCACAACTATTTCCCATCAGATAATGTCTCCATGTCTTCAGGGCTAGAACTACGGTTGCGAGCTCGAGGTCATGGGTTGGGTAGTTCTGTTCATGCTGTTTCAGTTGTCGGGATAGATAAGATATAACTTTTCCTTCTTGCATTAGCACACATCCGAGACCGATCTTGGATGTGTCACAATACACGTTAAAGGGCTTCGTGATATCCGGTATGATTAAGATTGGGGCTGAAATCAATCTTCTCTTTAGTTCTTGAAAACTCGCTTCACAATTGTCCGTCCATTCAAACTTCTTGTCCTTCTTCAGCAATTGGGTCATGGGTCTGGCGATACTCGAGAATCCTTCTACGAACTTGAGGTAGTATCCTGCCAATCCGAGAAATGCACGAACTTGGGTTTGAGTGGTTGGGGCTTGCCAATCTTCGACATCTTTCACCTTTGCAGGGTCAACGGCAATTCCTCCGGCTGATACTATATGGCCGAGGAATCCTACCTCCTGTAACCATAATTCACATTTGCTAAACTTGGCATACAACTTATGCTCTCTAAGGATTCCAAGAATGGTCCTTAGGTGTAGCTCATGTTCTTCTTCTGACTTGGAATAAATCAGAATGTCATCGGTGAAAACAACGACAAACTTATCCAGGAAGTCCATAAAAATCTTATTCATGAGATTCATGAAATAAGCGGGGGCATTTGTTAATCCAAAAGACATGACAATATACTCGTATAATCCATATCTGGTGGTAAAGGCAGTCTCTAGAATATCCTCTGCACGAATCTTGAGTTGATGATAGCCAGTTCTAAGATCAATCTTAGAAAACACTTTGGCACCAGTCAACTGATCAAACAAATCTTCTATCTTGGGCAACGGGTATTTGTTTTTGATAGTGACATCATTCAACTTCTGGTAATCCGTAAACAAACGGTTACCTCCATCTTTCTTGTTCACGAACAAAACAGGTGATCTCCATGGTGACGCACTTGGTTGAATCAATCCAATTTCCAGCATGGCATCCAGTTGCTTCTTCAGTTCTGCTAGTTCATACGGGTTTATACTATATGGTCTCTGGGCTATGAGTCCTATTCCAGGGATTAGTTCAATGATAAACTCGAAATCCCGATCTAGGGGCATACCGGGCAAAACATCTGGAAATACATCGGGGTATTCACAGACTATCCGGACTTGGTCAATGGTAGGTTGGGCTATACTCTTGTTACACTTGAATTGGCGAGGTAAGGTTTCAGATACATGCTCGATTGATACTCCGGCTGTACTGGTCATGGTTATGGCTTTCTTGGCACAGTCAATTAATCCTTTATGTTTGGACATCCAATCCATTCCTAGAACTACTTCCAAACCTTTAGTTCCGAGTACTATCAGATTAGCATAAAAATCTATGCCATGGATTCAGATAGGGATGGCTTTGCAAATTTGCCTAGCTTTGGTGGTTGAACCGGGGATTTGAACAATCATAACATGCTTCAGTTTGGTTGGTTGAATCTTACTAGTGCATGCAAATTATTTAGTGACAAATGAGTGGGATGTACCAGAATCAAACAACACTCTTGCAAGTACTGAATTAACAGAAAACATACCTAGCATGACACCTGGCGCTTCCTGGACTTCTTCAGCATGCATGAGAAAAAGACGACCGTTGCGGTTGAGCGAGTTCCCTAGGGCAAACCTTCTTCCAGGCTGAACACGACGCTGCTGCTGAGCTGGGGCATTTGCATTGGGGTTGCGGCTTTCTTCTTGGGGCACTCATTGGAGTAGTAACCCTTGTTTCCACAGTCATAACAGGTCACTTGTGACTTGTCCTTTGCTGCAACAGGCACATCATCGCTTCCAGTCCTTGGGGCAGTGTTGGTGTTGGTGGCGGCATTGTTCTTGTTGAACTTGGGTGGTGCACGATTGAAATTTCCAGAGTTGCCGGGGTTGTTGTGATTTCCTCTGGGCCTTGGGTTTCCATGGTTGGGATAGGTCGGACAGTTCATCGGGGGTCTGTTGGTTCTCGGGGCAAATCCCGGAGATGGATTGGGGCGATACTTTGGGGTATGATGGGTTCCTGGCTGATGCATCATGCGGCACTTGCGGTTCTCGTTGGCTTGGTTGATCTTTCCTTCCATCTGAATGGCAGAGTCAACTAGGGCTTTAATATCATCAAAGGAGATATTGACCAACATCGTCTGCATCTCATCGTGCAGACCATTCAAGAATCTTCCTTTCTTCTTGGCTTCAATGTCGATCTCATCCGAGGCATACCTAGCTAATGACAAGAATTTGTCACGGTATTCCACTACGGTCATCCTTCCTTGCTCCAGTTCTCTGAATTCATCTCTCATCCTCTTGATCAAACCCGGTGGCACATGGGTTCTGCTGAACTTGACTTTGAATTTCTCCCAGGTCATCATCTGTCCTCCGATCATTGCATGAACGCTGTTCCACCATGCTCTTGCATCTCTGGCTAGATAGTGGGTGGCGAACAGAACTTTCTCGTTAGCTTCCACTCCGGCGACTTCCAGATTGTTCTCCATTGTCTGCAGCCAGTCATCTGCATCTAGGGGATCTTCTAACTTAGTGAAAACATGTGGGTTGGTGTTCTGGAAATTCTTGAGCTTAGATCCATGGTTATCCTGATTTTCTTGGCCTTTATTGTTGTTGGCCATCTGAGCTATGTGCTGAAGGGTGGCTAAGTTGGCTTGATGTTCGGATCTTTCATCTTCGTGGTCATAAACCAACATTTGCAGGATCCGCAACATCGGGTCCGGGGATGAACCACTTCATCCGCAAGGCATCTGAAGATTGAGATAGCTCATGAGAAAAGAGGGAAATTTCTAAGGTTCAGGGACTTTGAAAAGTTTTTGAAGTTTGACTCTGATTTTCTAGCAACTTGTTTTTCATTCATCCATAGCACACGATACAACACACAACACAACAAAGGAAAACAGATGGTTTTAAGAACCATCCTGGAAACTACGATACAGTGGGACCGAATACAATTTACTGCACTAGTGCTCAAGTGCTACTACGCCTTGGAGTCGGTGTACTCACCATCATCATCATCATCATCGATGAAGGCGAAATCCTCCTTATCGGTGAAGAAGTCCATGGCCTGATCCTCCAGAAAGTCATCATCATCGTTGAGATAGGAGTAGGGATCTCCATGAAGGTCTTCTCCATCATTTTCACTTTCCTCCAACAGCATGTCTCTCTCGTGGATGGTCTCCTCCAAATCCGTGATACGGTGGCGAAGACGTGCAATGATGCACTCCTTCTTGTCGAGCTGACGGCGACGAGACTTGCGATCCTTCACTAGAATGGCGAAGGTCTGATCCTTCTTCTGGGCAATGGCGGACTTGTGGTTAGAGTAGGCACGGGCATGGTCCAACTCCTGCTGACGGTCGTACATCATGAAGCTGAGGTGGTCCAATTGACTCTTCAGCTCGTGGTGGTATGGGGCCTCCAGTGGCTGTCCCATAACATCACGCCTTGGGTAGAACTCAAAACGGGTACCCTTGATCTGATTGATACTCTGCCCACACAGACGGGCAAGAGCTTCTTGCATGGCCCTGGCCAGTCCATCGAGCCAGTTGTTATCTCTTAAGGTGAACTGGATTACCTCCGCAGTGGGAGGTTCAATCTTTCCTCTAAGACTTGCAACAACTAGCCACTGCAGATTTTCTCCTTCCTGATCATTGAGCTGAGCTTCGAAGAACTCGGGATGCGAACACTCCAGAAGTTCCGAAAGCTGGTCCAAGTCATGCTTAAAGATGAGGTCTCCTCCATTTCCAAACTGATAAAACTTGATGTACTTCACGTCCATCTATAAGAATATAGGATGAGTAAGTTAGTAGAGTGCTCAAGTGTGTCAAATTTTAGGTATTTTGCAAGAGTTTTTGAGGAACATGAATTTTCATGAAAGAATGAAAGTGATAAGAATGGGAATAAGTTTTTTGTAAATACTCACTTCCTTGGGTTTTGAAACTAAGTTTTTGATTCAAACGTCCAGTCTAACTAGGGTCTCCAATGGTCAGGATGGCTCTGATACCAACTTGTCAACACCCGGATTTTTAATCCCAGATGCCTGTTATGCCATACATCGCAATCCCAGGATTACCATTTTTGCGAGACATAACATATTTGGATATGACAGTACATCATCCATTACAAATCATACATAAGGTCTTACACAAATAAGGATCTCATGATCCAGTTCTTAATACAACTCAAGCAGCGGAATAACGTAATAATAAGGATAGCGTAGGCGAAGCTCCATCTTCGGGGTAACATGCAATGCTGACGATGGGAGATGATCCTAGTTGTCGTAACCTTCCTGCGGTCCATCATCCTGATACTCCTCTTCATAGTCTGGCCACGGGAATAGCCAGGGACAAAGCCATGAGTACTCTTTAAGTACTCGCAAACTAATACTAACAAGTTAAGGAGTTTTTGTAGTTAGGACACTAGGCTCTAGGGTTGTTTTGCAAAAAGCCAAATTTACCTCTACTAAGTTCAGAAGCAAAAAAAACAAGTTGACAATTTTATAACACCTAAGTGGGACCTTGAATTTCATATCACAACCCTGTTGTGGTCAAGTCAAAGTCTCAATTCATTTCATAAGTCATTTTGAAAACATCTGACGGGGGAATAGTATGGCCACTCCAACTTTCCATAACTGCGGACGCGGCTATTCGAATAGTTTGACACTCTGCAGGGATTGTACACTTTCACCACAACATTCGATACATACGTCAGGAAAAAATCCTGAATTCACCATACTAAGTATGAGGATAATCAATCCTAACCTTTCCATTACACACCCTAGTATAGGAACCTCTCCTGTGAGTTTGGCCTCCCAACCATGCCCAACTGTCATCTTGGGTACTGCACAGGTGGACAATCTTCACAAGGTAGCCTCAGCTCAGACCTTGGCCACGAGGGAACCCATACTAAGGTAGATAAGTTTCCAGTCAAGCCCTACCCAATTTTCGGTTATTGTGGTTGTACGATAAAATTGGAATGGTATCTCATCCAGACAACCATCAGTTTTATCAAGGGCTAAGGCTCATGCCTCAACATTTTCATCATCAAAATCAGCTAGTGTTCGAGTACACATGTCAAAACATTTCAGTAGAATGACTCATCATTCTAAGGTTTTCATAACCATTTCCACCAAGTGTTCCCATCTAAAGTTGATCAAGTTTTACGCTTAGCACTAGCATCTACAAGTGGGGTAAGTACTAATGAGGGGTGGTAAGTAAGTGGAGATTTGTAAAGTTTAATCTGATGCCTTAGGATGACATCAAGATTATCTACTTAGGCCAAATTTAATGCTCTTTATGCCACCTTCAATTTTCTTTCTAGAATCTACAAGTGGCTTAAGTATACTCTAAGACAAAGCTTTGATAAAGAAATAAAGTATAATGCTAGTAAGTAAAACTAGGATTTGGTTCTCAAGTGGGTATGATCACATATGCTTAAGGCATATATTTGGCATGGTAACAAGCAAGTAGTAGCTTGCATAATTGAAAGTATAAACTTGCTAAAGTAGGTTATCGTGCAAGTGTTAGCTTGCATCAGACAACTTGGTTAGTAAGGCTTGCCTTGTGCTGAGCAGTGGTTGAAGTTCTCCTCAGCTTCTTCCTCGTAGTATCCTCCTTTCTCCTCGTATCCTTGGTCGGTACTAGCGTCTATAAATAAATACGAGGTACAGAATCACCAAACAATACTTAACAATTTTCAATCATCACACAAAGATGCACTATAGATGATGTAGCATCATCACTAGCATCACAAGGATTAAAGCATTTGTCTTATTTGTTTTAATTTGAGAAAAGTAATTTCTACTCATTGAAAATCTACTTAAGAATTAATATTCTCCAACTCAAACATGGGATCATGTTGACACATGTCATCACCACATATTTCAGTACAGGAGAAAGTGATTTTAAGCGGTGTCACAATTTAATAAGGTTTAACCTTTTTATTTTAAATAAATAAAGTGACTAGAAATTCCTACGTGGCATTCTTTTATTACTTGAACATTATTTCTGTAAGTAAACCCATATGTTTTTATATATTCTGAAAGGTATGATGAAATGTTATTTTTGAGAGTTGGAATCAACTCAAAATCTTTTATGGTTGAATTTTAAAAAATGTTTGAATGCAGAAAAGCTTATGCCTTGTTATTTTTACCAAGGTTTATCCACATGTCCAAATGATTTGAATCCAATGGGCTTGGATTAATCATTTCAGTACATTTATAACAAAATTCGTTTCATGCAATTTGGTTCATTGGTTAGAGCTGGGTTGCTTTTTGAATCTATATACAGAACTGTGTTTGAATTAAAATAGAAAAACCTAAATTCAAACGGTTGGGTCGCGCGAAAGAGGTTAATGGGCCGGCCCAGTGTCACTCCGCAGTGTCGGGCTCAGCTGACAGGGGGTATACCAGTCAGTGGCTCATAACGCACGAAGAGCTACGAGACTATGTGGGTCGTTGGATTAGAAGGGAGATCGACGGCTGGGGATCGTCGTCGACGACGAACCTTTCACCAGCGAGCTCGAACCCTAGCTGCTCAGTGGGGGTGCATAGGGGGCGTACCAGGGCTCCAGCTACGACGGCGAGGCGGGCAAACGAACGAGTGGTCGACGGCGAGGTCAGGGATGGTCGCACTCAGCGGCGCCCTTCTCCTCTAGAGGTGGCCTACTCCGGTGCAATTCCGGCGAGCTGCTGCTCTTCGTGCTCCATCTAGAGGGTGGAACGATCAGTGAGGTGAGGGGACTGGAATGGTGTGCTTCGAACGGCTGTGGGTGGCCTCCTTTTATAGGCTTGAAGGCGAGATCGAGAGGGATGGGTAGGCGACGGTGGCGACATGGCTACGGGCTGCTAGCATCATGGCTGAGGGTGGCGATCGACGCGCGGTCTCCTGGCGATGCTCTAGAACTTAAATGCGCTCTTAGTGGGGGTGCATAGGGGGTATACCAGGGCTCCAGCGACGACGGCGAGGCGGGCAAACGAATGAGTGGTTGACGGCGAGCTCAGGGATGGTCGAGGCAGCTCCGGGGGTGGTCGCAATCAGAGGCGCCCTTCTCCTCCAGAGGCGGCGTGCTCTGGTGCAATTCCGGCGAGCTGCTGCTCTTCGTGCTCCGTCTAGAGGGTGGAACGATCAGTGAGGTGAGGGGAGTGGAATGGTTTGCTTCAAACGGCTGGGGGTGGCCTCCTTTTATAGGCTCGACGGAGAGACCAAGAGGGATGGGCAGGCGACGGTGGCGACATGGCTACGGGCTGCTAGTGGCATGGTTGAGGTTGGCGATCGACGCGCGGTCTCCTGGCGATGCTCTAGAATTTAAATGCGGGCTTAGGGGCGGTGGTAAACGGTCGGGTGAGGCTGGCGCTCTGAGCGGCAGAGGCGGCGTCTTCGACGGCGAGCTATGGCTGTGAGGCATTGGGCGACGAACGGGGATGTCTGGCGTGTTCCTTGGGTCATGGCGAAGTGGTGGGCACGGGCTGCGGTCGAGGGGCGGCGTGTGCGCGCGTGTTGGGTACGACGCTCTGGGGCATGCTCGGCATGTCGTAGTGGCACTGGGCACGGGGCGTGCTCGGTGGTCCACGACTTGCCTTGGCTCGGGGAGGGGACAGTGGGTGGCGGTGAAGTGCTGGCTATCTCCCAGACATGGCGAGAGAGGGGGAGGCGGTCTGCTGCGGCGGCGACCAAGTTGGCCGGCGAGGTGGCTCGGCTTGTTCAACATTGATGACAATGGCCAGTTTATAGTGAGGCTAAAGGTTTCCAACTAAGCTAGATGATCTACTAGATGGTTGCTATGAGCTAGAGAGGGAACAAGTTATGCCAAAACACTATTAAAAACAGTGAATTTGATTTTGTTTAAATTTGCCTGCCAGGTGTTTGATGAAATGGCCGCAAGAAACTTCTTTTTGAATTTTGAAAATATTTTTGGTGGGTGTGCTAGGCATGTGCTGGAGACTCTGTGGTTGCTTGGGTTTTTAAAATTGAGCTTGTTTGAGTGGTTTTTTAAATAGTAGGATCTTCCCATATGAGATAGATTCAATTTTAAACTGTCATTTAAACTTAGCATTTGAATGTTTTTTGAAGATCACAAAGTGATCCTTGGTACCTCATTATGAGTACTAACAAGGGGTGCAAAGATCCACAAATGTTTCTGTTAGGTTTTGAGTGCTTGGAATAGCCAAAGTAAGCATGAAGATTAATTTGGCAAAAATGACCATTCACATAATTTGTTCATTTTGAGTTGTTTGTCTTTGGGAAATGTTTGGGAATGATTTAGATGATGTTTATTTCACCTAAGAATCATTTTACAAGCAAAGAAACACAGAACAATGGAAATTCAAAAGAATCCTAATTTTAAATACACATACATATGAATGCTTTCATATTTGAAATGGAAAAGTTTTTGTTAACCCTAAATTTGATGATTAGCACTTGATGATCCATGTTTAATATTTTGGGGATGTTACAGATGATGAGGATGCTTGCATTTGCAAGAAATTAAGTGGGAGCGCTGAGACATATTTCTAATACATTATGTGAAAGACATATTGTTGATTGGAAATGATGTATCTTTTATTAACACAGGTTAAGAATTTCATTAAAATTTGATTTTTATGAAAGACTTAGGCATAACCCAAATATTAGGCATCAATGTCTATATGAATACATTGAGGTGCTAATATGGTTTTGCTGAAAGTACATAGATGAAATATTTAAATAGTTCAATATGGAAACAACAAGGAAAGGTTTTTGTCGCATGGAAAAGGATTGAATCAAGATTCAAGTGTATTAACACTTGGTAAGTGAAACAAGATTCAAGTGTTTTGACACTTGGTGAGTGAAATCACAGGAATATTTTGATCAATCATATCATGATATGTACACATCCAGATATGTCCTATGCTCTAACTGTTATGAGCATAGACTAGAATGACTCATAAGATGATCATTGCATGATAGTAAAGATATTCTTATGATCTTTGGAAGGAATAAGAATATATTTATGTAGAGGTGACAAATAGTTACAAATAGTTCATTGTAAAGTATTATATTGATACTAGTTTTGTCACAAGATACAAATTAAGTTTATCTCAATTTAAACTATGGATGGCACAATACGATGGAAAGGAAATTCCATGATGGATTTGGATGAGTTACAAAGTTAAGACATTGTGACAGATACTACTACAAAAGTCAAGTATATGACTGCTATTGTAGTACCAAAAGAGGGCATTTGTGTCAAGTAGTTTTTTATTAAACTAGGTGTGGTTCATAGTAGGCTAAGACTATGAAGATATATTGTACGACAATAGTATAGACATGATTTAACACCAAGCAACTATAGGTGTCACCAAAGGACCAAATTTATACAATGCCATCTCATTGGAGAATGAGTGATGCGTAGAGACGCAAAGACATGCAAATACACATGGAACTAAAAATGTCAGATCCGGAGATTAGATTTACCACTAGCAAACGCGTATATACAACACCAGAAAGCCATAGGTGTTGAATGCGCAAGTTTTTCAAACTAGATTATTGACTCTAGTGCAAGTGGGAAACTAAAGGGAATATGCCCGAGAGGCAATAATAAACTGGTTATTATCTTATTCCTTGTTTATGATAAATGTGTATTTTGCATTCTATAATTTATTGATTGGAAACATTAATACATTTGTGTTTAATAAAAGGATAAAGAGTTCCTAGTTATGCCTCTCATATAAACCAGCTCATTTATTAACAAGATGATCAAGCTTTCCTGATCGTCGACACTAGATGTTGTTAATAACAAGGTTACAACATTTGTAGAATGATGTGATGAACATTCATCTGAAGTATAGTAATACGTTCAAAATCATTATGTTTAAATTAGTATAACATCATTACAAAGTAACTTTAGTCCTTAGACCATGAGATCATGTTAATTTCTAACACCGAAAGAGTACTTTGATAACATCAAATGTCACACCATAACAGGGTGACTATAAAGGTGGGTTGGGTACTCTAAAAGTGTTATGTTGAGGCAGATGGATCAAGAGTGGAATTTTTCCATCCAAATGACAGAGAGATATACTCCGGGCCCTCTCGGTGAAATTACATTGGTATAGCTTGCAAGCAAGTGATGGGGATCATTAGAATGTTATATCATGGGAATGAGAAAAGAGAACATGCCGATAATGATATCAAACTACGTATGGGGATACCGATGATCGAATCTCGGACATGTAAAATATTGCGAGACAAAGGGAGTTAGTTACAATGTTAAAGGTTCACACGAGCACAAGAAGTCGTCGTTGAATGTGTGGATGTCAGTACGGATCTCCAGGTCCGGCTGCTGATTATTGATCGGAGAGGGGTGTCGATGATATTTGGATTATTCACGAACTGTAGGGTGACACACTTAAGGGATACCAACACCATTTTGGGAAAATGAAATGCGAGAGAAAAATATCAAAATTCTGGAATTATTTCAATGGACACTAGAATTGTTCGGGGGAAATTGTTGAAAATAGGTCTGCATGTGAAATTGAAATGTAGTAAGGGGTTTTATGTGAATGTTTGTTAATTAATGTAATTAACAAAATTCTGAATAAAATAAATAAAAGATATTTATTAAATGAGATACTGCATTCAATTTGGTGGAAATTTAATGGATGTGAGTGGAACTTTGAGTGGAGGTGTGTTTATGTAAGTGGAGCATCCACCCACATGAATGAGGGAGAGGTGGGGGAACCCACCATGTCCGGCGGCCATGCCCCTTTAGCAGTTGCCTTCCCCTATATAAGGAGCACCTCCTTCTCCTCCTCCTAAAGGATATCTCTCCCCTCTAGAATATTCCCTATGGTCTCGGCTTAGCGAGATACATGTTCCCGGTGAATTTTTCTGGAGCAACGATTTGCTAATTCCACTGGTTTGCTGGATCACGGACTCAGAGGTTGTTAAGGTATCGGATGTTTGTGCAATCATGGATGCACCACTACTTTGCGGTGCTAGACATGTTGGTGCTGGACCTGCTAGACTTCATCATGATCTTGAGATCGACAAGTTCTCTATGGATGTATATCCACCCGTTGCTTGTATCTAGATAGATAGATCTTGGTGCTCACTTTTTCATATCCTATGATTTTTTTGTTTTCTATGTTGTGAACCCAACAATACCGTACTAACCTTCTGTCACTGAGGTTCCTACGAGATCACCGCTAGCCAAGTATATCACCTCAATCCTTTACCAATCTATGGGATCTTGGGTACCTACAAGTCAACAGATCGAGAAAAGAGACAAATATACAAAAGATAAAAATCTTAATTGCAAACAAAATAGAATACTCCCATGATTAGATGGACATAATTATTGTGAGGTTTCTCCCCAACCTTGTGCAAAACGAATAGATCTAAGATAATCCCATGATTATTGCAGACGGATAGATCTAGGATAGAAAACATTGTGCAAAATACTTATATTGAAATGGAATATTCTTACAATGGTCGCCAAATCACAAGATGATCTAACATACAAAGTAGTGGCTATGGTTTATGGAGGGGATGGATAATGGGATTGATGAACAATGGATGAATGATCGCGTGGCTCTCGTTTGGTGGTGTTGTGATCTAATCTGAGATTGGCGGCTCCCTGGCTGGCGGCTGGAGCCTCAAAATATATAGATGTTTTCAGGAAAGTCGTAGGGTTTGGCGAGACAAAGCCGCAACCACCCAGTATGGGCGGACGATACGAGCGGACACCGACCGTACCAGTGGTCTTTACGCGTACTAACACCTGGAATTTATTTCCCAATTACTTGGTCATGTTGACTTCCTCAAATTATTTCATTATGACTCCTGATTTCGCATTAAAATACGTGATTTCCTGCATAACATAATTCAAAGCAAGGTTTTGCATATCTTTTTAATTATTAGTCATTAGTGGCAAGGGTTGAGTGTTTATTGTCAAGTGCTTAACTAAATACAATGTTTAAACACGGCGGAAGATGGAAAATTTTGGAGAAAACATGCCTGGGCCTACATCTGCCCTGATGCGCTGGTCAGTACCCTTGTGCTCTTGTCCCACAATCGATAATGTTGTTGCCTAACGATAAGTATGTGCGTGTATGTTCTAGTTAATGTGGAAAGTTTGGACGCCCACATCATCTACCTTTGTCTTCATGTGGACAACATCTCCCAATGTCATGCACCATTCGTTTATAAGCTCTACTTCGCTAATGACCGAACCCCCGAAGCACACCGACACGAACGTCAAGATCCAAGTCCTCCGTCGACTCCAAAGTCGGAACCCAAAGATCTAATTCATGAAAAACCGAGATTTGCTTCACAGACACCGAGCACAAGATCGCCTTGACCCATCCCGCCGAGCCCGAACCTCGTCGAACCCTGATTCCACGGATACAAAGTCCCTAACCTAGATCCATGACCCATCCCACCGAGCTCGAACCTCGTCAAACCCCGACCCAAGATCTCTGATATAAGAAGTGCGACCCCTACCTATCACCTCCCTATTTTTGTAAATGAAATATACTTGTTTCATATCAATAGTACACGCTTGCACAAATATCATGTGGTTCGGGGGCTTTTAGTAGATTCACCTCATAACTTAAAATGGAGACCCTGTGTGGGATTTTCTAGTCTTATATTAGCCTCATTCAAATTTGTGTAGTGAACCGATGCCATGTTTCGACTTGTTAAGACAACATTTAAATTGCGGGGTATCTAAACAACATGAACAATCTAATTAATTGTTAGTACATGGTTCTGCTTAATATTTCCTAATTGCATCGCACGATTGACATGTCATACATTATACATGCATCATGCATGACCTTATGACGTAGTATTAAATAGTGCATCCGATGTTTCTTCTAGTGTTTTTGTCCTTCACATACTAGGTCGAAGAGTTGATGTGAGTGCCGACCAGATCTTTGGATAAACCTTCGGTTGTGTTTCCGGTGCGGGCATTCTCCCCCTTTCTACCTATTTTGTCTTTATAGTCTTTAATTCCTCCTATTGATCTATTGCTATCTATGTTCCGATGCTTTAGTTTCGATAACTATCATATTCCATGCATCCTCTATAAATGCCTTGGACACCTCCTATTGCATGTTTCATGGTTGCTAGATTGCCTTGCGAGTGGTAGTTGCTTGCTCAGGTGCTGTCTTGTGTCGTCAAGTGCCACAATTGTTGGAATGTTGTCACATGCTTAAAGGTGGATATGATCGTTGATTTAATTACAAATTGATATTAAAATACTGGGATACATAAAACTAATGTAGAGGCACCGATGATGTTATTTGGTTTTTAACCGCTCACTTGTGTCTCGTAGGTCCCGAGTACTTGATACTCCTTCCTTGTATATCGCATTATCCGCATGTGGGACCATGCATCCCCTAAGCCAGAGCTTGATTCATTTCTTATTTCTTGGGGCCACAAACTAGTTTTTGGAGTTATTACTATCCTATACTAATGCCATACTATTGCTTTATTTATTACTATTTCTTGTGGAGAGCATTTACTACTGTACTATTTAGGAATGTGGAATGTTTACGCAGTATCGACAAGACATTCACAATTTTGGGTTCCCAGTTGTTTCCAGCCATTGGCACAAACCCTGCGTCCGTCTTAGAGCTAGCCAACTTTGTTGCGGTTGGCCCCCTAAAATATTTTATGAATCTTTTGATTGCTTTATCGTGATGCCTCATTTGGTTTTTTTATTTGTTTTTTTAAAGGTTGATCGTGCGTGTGTTGCTACTTGTGCAACCCTGGAGGGTAAATCTTTCTGAAAGCCATGTCCGCGATTATGGATGACTTGGACCATAATATCTCGATCATAGACAACTATAACTAAAGTAGTGCTATAAATCTTACTATGACATGTCTAGTAATCATATTCACTACAACGGAATTAGTAAATAAAAGTTCCTGTTGGGGATATACTTTCCGGGTATACCAATAGGACTCGCTGACCAGGGTGGCCCACCAACGGGTTAGAGCTTTGCTTCACGGGTGGCCCAGTCAGAGAAAGAGGAGGAGCCAGTTCCGGCTACGACAAGGCCCAGAAGAGTTACCGACTTAGGCATGTAGTATTACTTGTAGTCCAAGCTGTACATAGTTACAGACTCTGTAACATAGCCGGATAGGACTATCCGTGTAACCCTAGGCCCCGGTGACTATATAAACCGCCCCTATCGGAGCCTTTAGGGCACCAGATCATAGATCAAGCACAACCAACTCGAACGTGCGAACCTCTCTTGTAATCCATTGTAACATCCGGCTTACATCGATATATTACTGGGTTGCTAGCAGGAGTAGGATCCGATCACCATAGTCGGATCTGAACCTGGGTAAACTTGTGCTCACTGCTCCTAGAACATCCGACGTCTCACACCCCATATTTCCAATGCCAGTAAGATCCCCTATGGCGTACTTGTCGACAATCCGATGACATTTGGTGCCCACCGTGGGGAAGGTGACCTTTGGAGCATTGTCCCAGGCAGAATCTGCGCGTGCGGGAATCGGCGAAACAATTGCCATGGGTCGCGTGGTGTACGCTAGTGATGTCCCTCTTATCGTCCTCGATGAGACTTGGATTCCGACTTCAAAACCCGTGACGACCTACACAATCATGTCAGTCGGTGAGATTGATATTTATCTCGGTTTCGCTGAACCCGCCCAACCCACCCTAGAGGTGATGACCATGGCGGAAGAAAAATCTGGATCTACTTTGTCCGCAGAGGCGGAAGAATTCAGTGTCTCGGAGAAAATCAAACCCACCCAACCCACTCCTGTAGTGGAAGAAGAGGTGGAAGAAGAAGTTGGATCTGATCTCTCAAGCGAGATCCGATACACAAACGAGGAATACATCCTCTACGGATACAGCTTTGCTGATATCGAAGCAGAAACAAAGTTATACAACTACCTCAAGAATATGAACAAGAAGAAGCATTGTTTCGTGTACCACGTAAGCATTGTATCCGACTTTGTCGATGCTAGAGCTGGTAGCGAATCGGTCCTAGACGCAATCGAAGAAAACACCGACTTACATGGATCCCTAGCAGAATCAATCACGTCGCAGAAAATTCGAGACTTCGACAAGGAAGTAGAGGAGTACGAGCAACCGCACGTCTCCAGAAAAACTCCAGGTGGGTCGGAAACTCCTCCTAGTCCATATGATAGCATGGATGAAAGCTACACCTCGGAGGATGACATGGACACCGGAGAATCCTCCGAGGTCTACAAGCCTACCATGACGGAAAGTACAGACGGAAGTTTATCCCGCGGTATCGGGTCAAAAGGCGTCTTTGCCACCGGTACGCACGTTAAGGCTACTAGGCGGTCAAATAAGAAGAAGAAGAACAATAATCCGACTCCGGCAGATCCAGACGTCGAGGAAACCAACGAAGAAAAAGTTGATGAAGAGATCGAGATGGATAATCAGGGCGGAGATCCGATTAATCCCACCCCAATCGATCCTCCTGTCGATGGACGCATTGTCACCAAGGGTGCACGCGAAACATTTGCAGATTCTCTCAAAATTCTAATCCCAACAGCTTCGGACCTCACGCCAGAGGCGCTGGAGAAAAGGACCGCCTGTTTTTACTTGAAGAGGCCACACGCCTCATCGAGATGAGACAACAGTTAGACGGTGATCCTGCTAGATATTAGTCAGATTTCAAGCGACATCCAAACAAAACAAGGGGAGATCCATTTATTGCAAACAAGAATCCAGATATCCACAAAGATCTATTTGACGGAAAATATGGAGAGAAGATCCGAGTCTATAGCACGCTGGTGGAAAACGTTGCTGCAGCTCGAGCCATCCTCGCCAACAATCCATCTCCACAGTAGGTCATGCAATGCGTTGCATTGCTGGACAAAGGATTAAAGCATCAGAAGACGACCGCGTCATTCAGTGGCAAGCTATTCTCAAAATCCGAGTTTTGCCACACTGGCGCTGACCAAAGCGCTAACATAAGGCTCCGCAGGGATACGGCTCAGCGCTATCATCCCCGTGGAGAATAAGAAAATTCCAAGACTGGCTCCAATAGCCACTCTCGCCGGACGGCACGTGACTGGGCAAGAGTTATTTCGGTTGCGCCGAAGTTGCCATCAGGGCAATGGTTCCTCATCAGGACCATCATCGGCAAAATAATTTCTATAGAGAAGACCCGGAAATACGCCTCCAGCGGGAGGAGCAAGATCGTCTAAGGATGCCACCACCGAGCCGTCCGGCTGGCAACGCCGAACGAAGAGATGATCCGGATAGTCCTGAATCTAGTAGGGACGGTTCCCAAAGAAGCAGGCATCAGAGTCAGCATAATGAGGCTCCACCGCCACCACCAAGAAACCCAGCCGGAAATAATCCACCAGGGCCACAATCGCCTCCTACCAGCGACCATGAAGGATCACGTCGTAGCCATGCAAGCCACAGGGGCGGAGGCGTCAATGATGAGAGAAGAAGCAGAAATCTGACTCCACCGCGTAGAAGCCGCGAGCCTCCGAGGTGCATATCTCTCTCGCCAAACGACGCTCGCCATCGCATCGAATCAAACATAGAAGCGCGGCGGTACGAGGAAGAAGATGTGTATATGGGACCCAAGTGCTTTGGTCCACGTATACGTCAAACAAAATTTCCAGTTGACTTTGGCATCGCCAAGCACATCCATCCCTATGACAGCGTAGCTCGGCCAGATACTTGGCTACAGGATTTTTTCCAAGATTGCTGCATCGCCAAAGGAGGAAACAACCTGGTTGCAGTCCGATATCTCCCACTGATGTTGAGGAAGACGACTCGATCATGTCTCAATGAACTACTAGAGAATTCAATTCATAACTGGTATGATATGCAAAGTGCATTCTTTTCAAACTTCGAGGGAACATACAGGAGGTCCTGCACAGTCGGAGACTTGCAGCATTGCACCCAAAGACCCAGAGAAACTTGACGGGATTACCTCAGACGATGGATCGATACGAAGAACTCCTACGAAGGAGTAAATGAGCAAACTGCGATAGAAGCTTTTATTGCAGGACTTCTAGTCGGACTTTTACGTCACAGGCTGAAGTGTGACCATGTCACTGATTTGGGAGAAATGATAGAGACGGCAAGCAAGTATGCTGACGCCGATGATGATTCAGAAGGGCTGCTAAATATTTTGTCCGATCCCAATGCGGCCAAACAGCCAAACCAAACTCAGAAGCGCAAGAACACCTCGGACGAAAAGCCGGCTCCGGACAACACAACTATCAACGCAACATTCGGATCTAGAGGACGAGGAGGGCGCGGAGGCGGCCGTGGTAGAGGCCGAGGAACTTCCCAAATCCAGGGCAGAGGAGACCAACAACCCAGAAGAACCTATACCTGGGCTGACATTGCCAATAATCCCTGTGTCCACCACTTGGATAGTAACATAAGATCTACCCATACAAATGCCGAGTGTCATTTCAATGACGACATCAAGAAAGATGAATCTGTTGGCTACAGAGCCAAGCGACAAAAACGAAAGAAAAATTCTGACAAAGGAAAGGAGCCCAAGTAAGATTCCGACAAGGAAGAGGCAGAAGCTGCATTAGATCCCAAGACGGATGGAAAGAAAAGTTCTCTGACTAAGAAAGACGCAGACATCTGCTTCCTTGGATTCCAACCAACTAAGGACAAAAAGGCGGTTATTCGTGAGCTCAATGCCACGGTTCCAGCTGTCCCCCAATTCCTGGATTTGTCAGAGGTGACTATTACCTTTGATCGTTCAGATCACCCGAGGAAAACACATCATCGGGGAAAGTACCCCCTAGTCGTCAATCCTCTTATTGATGGCTATGAGTTCTCAAAAACACTCATGGACGGTGGGAGCAGTATCAACATCCTCTACATCGAGACACTCCACCGCCTGAAGCTACATGCGATCCAGTTGAGTTACAGCAGCGTAACTTTCCATGGCATTGTACCAGGAAGACATGCAAATTCTTTAGGTGAGATTAATCTGGACGTGACATTCGGAACCCGATATAATTACCGGACCGAGCCACTCTCCTTCAAGGTGGTACCGTTCAAAAGTGTTTACCACGCTATCTTCGGACATCCAGCGTACTGGGTGTTCATGGCCCGTCCTTTATACAAAATCTTGAAGAAAACCGACAAATTTGTCTAGACCTCAGAAGCCGAAACTGCCCTGCAAAGTTTGAAAGATCTGCTTTCAAATCCACCAGTTCTCACAGCGCCAGAACCTCAAGAACCTATATTACTCTACATTGTAGCGACCAACAAGGTCATAAGCGTGGTAACAGTAGTTCAGCGCGAGGAGGAAGGCCACAAGCATAAGGTGCAGCGGCCAACTTATTATCTAAGCGAGGTCCTGACAGAATCAAAGCAACGGTATCCACATCATCAAAACCTAGCCTATGGAGTGTTCTTTGCATCCAGAAAGTTAGATCACTATTTTCAAGAGCACAAGATCACAGTAGTGAGCATGGCTCCTCTTCGATATATAATCAACAATAATGATGCCACATGACGTGTCAAAAAGTGGGGAATAGAGCTTGCAGCTTTCGACGTTGAGTACAAACCACGTACATCAATCAAGTCCCAAATTTTCGATGACTTTGTCGTTGATTGGACATAAACGACAGAAAAGTCAGGCCCTCCAGACTCAAAATTCTGGAGCCTTCACTTTGATGGATCAGAAGCACGAGGAGTCTCAGGGGATGGTGTGGTGCTCAAATCATCCCAAGGAGATAAGCTGTTCTATGTGTTGCAAATAACACTTCATGGCAACCAACAATATTGCCGAGTACGAAGCACTTCTACATGGAATACGCATGGCCAAAAACATTGGCATATCAAGACTCATGTGTTACGGAGACTCGGATTTAGTTTGTGAGCAAGTATCCGATATCTGCAACACAAACAAGCACATGCCCTATCAAGGATGGGATCTGCGTGGAAACAAGTTCCGAATGGAGCTTTTCTAGAGAATTTAAGGGCCCCCTCCATAGTCAGAGTTGATGAGGACTATCCGATGAAATCCGACTCACCTTTAATAACAGTTCTGGCTGTAATTCCCAGCTGGAAAAACCCTATCTGGATTTCCTGATAGACGGAAAATTACCCGAAGACGAAGTCTTGAGCCAGCAGATTGTCCGACGAGCAAAATCATACACTATAATAAATGGTGAGCTCTATAAGCGGAGTGTTTCTGGCGTGTTTCAGAGATGTATTTCTTCGGAAGAAGGAGTGGAAGTCTTAAGAGAAATCCACGAAGGCGAGTGTGGTCACCATGGTGCAGCCAGTTCTTTACTGGAAAAAGCTTTTTGACACGGATTCTTTTGGCTTACAGCTAAGGCAGATGCCGATAAACTGGTTAAAACGTGCAAGGGCTGCCAAAAGTACGCTCATCAGGCACACATTCCGACTGAATAGCTGCAAACAATCCCTATTACATGGCCGTTCACGGTCGGGGGGCTTGATATGGTAGGGCCGTTTCAGAAGGGGAAAATGTGGATTTACTCACCTACTAGTTATGGTGGATAAATTTACAAAATGGATTGAGTCTAAACCCGTAACAAGTTGCGATGGAGCCACAACTAGAAGATTCGATGAGGACGTAATCATCAGATTCGGATATCCGCACAGTATAATTACCAACAACGGGAGCAACTTTTCCATGGTGGAACTTGCCGAATTCTGCGAAGAGCAAGGGATCCGACTTGATATTGCATCAGTCGCACATCCACAAGTCAATGGACAAGTCAAAAGAACTAATGGCTTTATTCTACAAGGAAGCCGACCTCGCCTTGAGGCATCACTACGTTGGGCTATGGGGGCTTGGGCGGAAGAATTGCCGTTTGTGATATGGAGCTTGCGTACAACTCCTAACAGTTCAACCGGCTATACTCCTTTCTTCTCGGTCTATGGTGCAAAAGCAGTTCTTCCGAGTGATCTGATCCATCAGGCTCCGCGAGTCAAAGAGTATATCAAAGAAGATGCAAAAGTCTCTCGGCAAGATGATCTCGATATAATCGAAGAAGTACGCATCGTTGTTGAACAGAGATCTATAGCCTATCAGCAGATGTTACGCAAGTATCATAGTCAGAGAGTGCAAAACCGTTCTTTCCGAAAAGGCGATTTAGTTCTCCGACTTGTGCAAAAGAGAAATCACAAACTTTCCCCAATTTGGGAAGGACCTTTTATGGTTAGCAGAGTTCTATATAATGGGTCATATTATTTAACCGACATGAGACCAGTCAAGGAAAGACCTGATACTCGGAAAAGGAAGAGAGCTGGTGGCAGCATCGACCCGGAAGAAATAGACCGTCCATGGAATATTGCACAGTTAAGTCCCTTCTATTCTTAGTTATATTTCCTTGTAATCATATATGTACATGTTCAAAGTGAAATGAAGTATTGGTTTCCTCATATTGTTATCTTTTAGACATTTTTTCCATCTTATTTCCAAAAGAGCATGTAATTTTTTCAAAAATCCCAGAAGACTTGAAAGTACTCTATGCTCATGTTTGTTCTGGTTACGATTTTTGAACAATCTAAAAAATGATACCTTAGGGTACAAAGTTTAAGTTATTATCTATACTTTGATTATTTTTCTGATTGCTTAGACGCGGGCATTTTCCGAGTAATGAGTTGTTGGTACCGGAAGCCTACTTTGTTTCCGAGTTTAAGCTGGTTTAGCAATTGCGCTCCGTTGCTCGGCAAAGTTTCCGTGCTAAAGGTTGGCCGACCCATGAAAGGGATGAGGCAGAGAGCAAGATAAACCGATAAGTATAGACATAAAAAAAGAGTGCTTCAGAAACTTTCAAGCAAAAAGCATCAAGATATATAAACAAAAGTGCTAAGATAGTAGAAGCATTAGTTTTTACGGACCAGCACAACATAAATATTGTAGCCATCATTACATTGTCATAAGTTTCAGATAATGCATAGAAGTTGTTTATGCTGCAGATGGTGGTGATGAAGTAGGTGGAACACTGGAATCAACATCAGTGTCGCCCTCGATCTCAGACTCGGAAGTATTGCTGATTTCTGGCTCTTGAGGCGAAGGAGGCGCAACGATGGATTCGAAGAATGGCGTTGTGCAGTTGGTCATCTCCGCCACCCGACAAGCGTAACCTGCACAAGATTCTTGGATGGCCTTGATATCTTGCGGGTTACCCTGATCATCCTCCTCGGCAATGCCCTTGGTGACGTGCCAGATTTCCATATCGTTATGGTGGCTCATCACTATGGTCAGAGCTATTTGTGCAGTAGTCCGAGCGTAGGAGATCTTCCAGTCCTCAATCAACTTTGGAATCTCCTTCACTTTGTCCCTCACCTCGTTCACTGACATTTTGTGCAACTAGGAAAGCTTGACGACTTTGCCAACCTCTTCTAGAGTTTGGCAGAAGTCGAACAAAACATCTCCGACAAGCTTAATGCGCTGGATGCGAGGTTCAGAGGTGGAAGAGTCGGAAAGATTTAGGATGGCTGGGAATGAACCAAAAAGTCAAATTCCGGCTGAAACGAAAGTCGAAGAATGAACAACACAAAGTAAAAAGATTCGGAAATCTTACCAAGCACAAAGTAATTCCATTCAGCATGATCCTTGCGGATGCTGTCTAGTTCACTTGTTGAGTCCTGGGCAAGATCCTTCTGGATATCAAACTCCTTCTTGAGATCAGCAAGTTCGTTATCTCGGAGGGCTAGGAGCTTCTCGAGTCTCATGGTCTATTGGTTTCTTGATTCCAAGACTGCAACTACGGATTTCTCTGACTCCATAGTTAAGGTCTCAAGCTTTTCCCGAAGTTCAGTATTTTCTGCCTCCAAGACCTTGAAGCTTTCGTCCTACTCCACCATCTTGCTGGATTGGCACAACAATTCTGCAAAGACAAAAAATATCAGTCGGAAAAGAAAATTCAACTATGACAAAACATTTAACTGACAAAGAGGAAGCCGGAAAAGTTCACCTTCTGCTTCATCTTTTTCAACTTTTAACTTTGAATTTTCAAAACGCAAAGCTTTGATTTCTTTGCGCTTGTTGGAAATATTCTTGAGCAATTCCTGGTTGGAAGATGCAATTTTCTGTAAGTTCAGTGACAGAATACCGTCAGACGGCTACTAAGACTCGGGCTGCAAATTTAACTAAGTAAAATTACACCACGGGCCTTGGGGGATACACTACATCGTTCTTTTGCAACCTAAAAGCATCAATCCGGATCCAGAAATGTTTATCCGACTTTATGCTTGGGGGCTAGTGGATATGATAATTAATGCAAATAAGAATCGGAAACTTACAATGTGTTCCAGGTGCAACTTTTCAAATCCGAGCTTGGTGCTGTGAAACACCTTCTCGATAAGGGTGAGGGACAGAACATCCGTCGCTGGAAGTTCCCCATATGTGATTTTAGCATCCTAGACCAGAATTTGGTCCAGGAGGCTGACCAGTTTGATGTCTTCCTCCTCTTGGCTCGCTGCTTATGGGGTCAATATTTGCTTCTCGGGACTGGACTGAGCTAGTTTGAGGATCTCTTCGTTCTCCTTCCTATTGAGGCCAGGAACAGCAGAGTCAACCACCTTATCCATAGTACATGTGGTCATAACCATGGGATCATTACCCTTTACTGGTTCACCCTTGTCAGTTGCCTGGTCATCAACGGTGACCATGGCTTTCGATATCTTGCTAGCATCAGGGGATGCAGAAGCTCCCTGTGCTGACGGAGCAGTGGATGGGGTCAACGGCGGCACAACTGGAGAAATGACAAGCTTCTGCTGACGCAGTTGCTTGTCTGGCTTGCTATCCGACTTTATCTTGATCTTCAATGATGATTTAACTCTGAAACACGAAAATCCTAAATATTAGGTGTGCTCTGGAAAGATAAGAAAGGTACAGAAGTACTGAAAAAGAAAGGTGAGGTGCTTACTTTTTAACTACTGGCAGCACTTGGCTACCAGTAGCGACAACTTCCTTCGCCTTACGCTTCTTGGAGGCGGAGGCGGCAACTTCTTACACCTCATCACCCTCCATCGCCTCCGGTTCGTCTGAAGCATAGCCCTCTGGTGGAGCTAGCTTGGACTCAGAAAGTTTCTCGAGCTGATAGAGTTGAAAAAAGTATCGATGAAAATAAAGTCGGAGAAAGAACCAAGGAAAACGACGAAACTCGAAAGCAGAGTCGAAATACTTACCGGAGTCAGAGGACGGCTGGATGTATACATCTTCATGGAAACTTCCGGAACATTTTGTTCCACTCTTTCCTTGACCAAATATTGCACGAGGGTCCTGTAGTCCTTCGGCAAAAGCTGGTTCGGGATGACCTTCATGTTGTCCTTCTTATCGCCGGTGATTTGGTGCATGAGGCGGTCTTCATGGTGCTGGAGAGGCTGAATCCGGCGCTCTAGGCAGCAGTCCTCATTCTTCATCAGAAATTCAATCCGCCTCTTGGCAAGGATCAAAATATCCGACAGCTCCGGCGCGTCCGTGTCCCATGAATCTTGGTGGGGAGCGGCGCCATTTGGCGAATGCCGGAAGACCTTCCTCCTTACCTGGAGCCATAATATCCTTATGGTAAAAGAAATTTCCGTCCCAGCGTTTGACGGACTCACTAGCGTTAATTATAGGATAGATCCTATTCCTCCTAAGGACTAAGCTAAGAGTGCCGGTGACATAAGGCACACCGGCACTGATGGAATTCTTTCGAGTACCATAATAGTACCGGAAAAGTGTGAGACTTGGCCTAATGCCAAGAAACCCCTCGCACAGAGCTGCATGAGCACTAAACTCAAGCAGAGAGTTGGGAGGAAGATTGTGGATTTGCACACTGTAATGGTTGAGGACCTCGACGAAGAAGTCCGACGGTGGCAGACTGAGGCCGTTTTCGACGTGAGTGCTAAACAGCACCCTCTCGCCGTCTTTTGGCGCGGGGATGGCGTGTCCATCAGCGCTCCGCCACGCGCTGGCAGCGATGAACCCCTCATCCTCCATAACTTGGAGCTCCGCAGTGTCCATAGCGCTGGGGATCCACAGACCCTGCATCTTCTTCTCTTCAACCGCCGACGAGCCCGCCGCCGCCGCCGTTCCCGAGGATGAGGCAGACACCATAGTTCTTGGAGGAAGATGGGCTGGTGGGGGAAGGAGAGATTTTTTCTTGACGGTCTGCAGATTGGAACAGGTGCGGAGAGCTCGAGGAGTACGAGGAAGCAATGAATGAATCGACGAAGAAGTGAATGTGAGAATAAGGGTTTTCTCTCCACTTATTTGCCTCTGCGTCAAGATTCGTGCGGTGAGACGCTCGATTATCGCCACGCGTATAGGAAAGGGGGAGTTAGCTTCCTCGTGACTCTTCCCCCCCCCACCTCGATTTTCATGCAGGCATTGAAATGGCATTATGTGCCGTAAAGAACGGACCCAGCAACGGTCGTGCTGATAGAAATCCTGTCAATGATGGGACCTGACCTGTAAAGTTGTCAGTTAGCACGCCGCCGTAAAATCTGGCTTATGTTTCAAATCAATCAATGGAAAGATCAAGGTCAGAACAAAATATATCCGACTCAACTGACTCGGAATCCTACATCAATGAAAGAGGATTTTTGGTAACCCTTCAAGATTCTCAAGGCAGAAAAACAATCAAGCTAGACGATTTATCCGACTTCAAATCTTGGAGACTTACGGGGGCTACTGTGGGGGATATACTTTCCGGGTATACCCACAGGACTCGCTGACCAGGGTGGCTCACCAACGGGTTAGAGCTTTGCTTCACTGGTGGCCCAGTCAGAGAAAGAGGAGGAACCAGTTTCGACTACGACAATGCCCAGAAGACTTACCGACTTAGGACTGTAGGATTACTTGTAGTCTAAGCTATGCATAGTTACTGACTCTGTAACGTAGCCGGATAGGATTCTCCCTGTAACCCTAGGCCCCGGTGACTATATAAACCGACCTATGGGAGCCTTTAGGGCACCAGAACATAGATCAACCACAACCAACTCGCACAGGTCAACCTCTCTTGTAATCCATTGTAACATCCGGCTTACGCTGATATATTACGGGGTTGGTAGCAGGAGTAGGATCCAATCACCGTAGTCGGATCTGAACCTGGGTAAACTTTTTCACACCGCTCCTAGAACATCCGACGTCTGACACCCCATCTTTCCAACGCCACTAGGACCCCCTATGGCATACTTGTCGACAATCCGACGACAGTGCCAAAAACTGCTGTATTTGAGATGTCTCATGCTATTTGTATCTGACTAGTAAGTATTGCAACTACAATAGAATGGTTAACTAAAACTGCCCACTGCAATTATAATGGAATGAATAAAACTGCCAATGGTGTGAGTTCCTCAGTTTGACTTCCTCACTTAGTCTCGGGGTGGAAATACCAGGATGGGTATGTTTGGTGTTAGTATCAGGTTGGATCCGAATAGGAAATTCTTATATTTGTCTAATAGTTTCCAGTTTTATTGAGTCTTTATAGGTTGTATAGTGCATGCTTCATTGCCACGTCAGTCCACCATACCTATGTAGGAGAGAGACGTCGAATTCTTCTCGCCGTGTACTCCCCTTATTACTGACCGCTCTTTTTCCTTTGCCCTTTGTCGGCGCCCCTTTTGTTTCTAGCAGGTTTGAGATCGACATCGTTACCAGGGTTCTCCTTCCGACTTGGCCTAGGAAGGGTTATGGACGCCATTGGTTATCCTATAGGTCTCTTAGCTCAATTTGCATATTATCCACACTCGGATGTGTATCGTTTTCAAGGTGATTTGGATCTTTGTACCATATATCTATATTCTTGACTCTTTGAATCACTGTTGTATATATCTATTTTGTGGGTTCCATCAAGGACTATTGTGTAATGATATTACCTCATTATCCATCCGCAAGCAAGTGCCTGGTGGGCATGTTTGAATCGTTTCTATGAGGATTTGGCGGGAATCTCTAAAAATTGCACATGGACGATTCGAGGGTGTTATAGAATAGTATCAAAGCTCAGAAGTTGTGATACCCCACTAGTCTAGCCTGTAGGATAACCTAGCTAACAGACGTTGTGGAGTGTCAAAACTATTCTGGAAAATCGGTTGGATAGATCTAGTTAGGTATGCTTTTACGCCTTATCCCTCTGCTATTCTCCTCTTAACTTTGCATGCTTTGAATCTGTTCTCTTATCTTCTCCTCGAGTCCATGATTTAGAGTGGTTGGGTTTCTGTCGTACCTTCAGGTTTTCGCTTTCATCCTTTGGTAATGGTGCTTCTACATCCAGTCTTCATGCTATCTGATGAGTCTCTCATATGTTGAACTTTTTAGTGGACCGAAAATTCACTAAAACAATTCTTTGTATCTTTCGCTATTTTCCAACATGTTGACATCATCTGTACCAGATCTGATGAAGAGCTTGCATCACTCCTTTGTTTCCGAAAATTTCTTGTCAAGATCTTTAGTCAGAATTCTGAGAGTTGGTTGCATAATTCTCCTATTCATGTCCAGAGTAATGCTTTGGGTGCGCGATGGACTGATCACCATCCGAATACTCTTATCATTCTCGCTTGTACCGCTTCCTTCGTCTATGTTTTGCCGTTGTGTTCTCCTGAGGAACGTAAGCAACAACCCTTGTTGGTGGTGTCGCTGATTTCAAGACAGAGAAGAATTCTTGTTAGTAGTGTCACGAGGATCTACACGAAGTAAGATGGTTCAAACCGTCGGCCTTCTTCCCTGCACCATGAGGCGGATCTCAAGGGTGAGATCCATTGTTAGTGGTGCCAAATTGTGGCACCCCGAGAAACCCACTACCAGTAAATCGCTCGTTGTGTACTATTTTGTGCATCATCCTAACATTATCATCATGCATGTTTGATCATAAAACTATTTTTGTGACAATACTATTTTTCTTTTCCAAACAGTACTCTCCTTTTATTTTAAATTAAAACCCAGGTCTTCCAGAATATTTTGTTTGACTAAAAATTATTTATAGAAGTTATTTAAAACAAAACAAAAACTAAATAAATAAAAAACATATTTTGAAAACTAGGGGAGGTAGACAACCTATAAGGCCCAATGGCCCAACCGGAGTCCAGCTAAAAACCTAGCTAACCTTAAGACCTAAACCAACCTTGGCCACACACAAACCCTGACCCACCTTCCCCTACTCCCTCACAACCACCGCCACTCACCACCCACGTGGTCAAACCCATAGCAACCCACCCACCTCACATGCGACGCACACTCTAAATGCCAACCCCGACCTGCCCGCCCTGCCCCCCTCCCCTCCTGCACGCGCTAGCTCTATATGCCATGACGCGGGTGCACGGAAGCTTAGATCCCACCCCACCTGGACGCGTTCCACCGTATGCATACGTGACGTGCACGCACCTAAAACGCAACCCCCATAGTACCGCGCCCGCTAACGTCACACTCTCCCTAGCCATCCTGCCTGCATTCCACCCACCTCTTCTCTTCCCAACGCCTCCTTCCCTGCCTCCTTTTCCTCCCAGCCTGCAGCTCCATCGCCCCTTGTAGGCGTAGCTCCCGGTAGTGCCCCCTTCGGCCTTCTTCCGCCGCATGAAAACCCACGTCCCTGCCCTCCGACCTCGCTCACCATCGTCGGCCTCATCAGCGATGCGCGCTCGACCTCACCGCGTTCGTGGGCCGCCACAGTTGCATGTATGCCCGACTCCTCCCAATCTTCTCCCTGCCGCCACAGTTGCATGTGTGCCGTCCTTCCTCGTCTCGAACTGCAAGCGTCGGCATGACCGACCTCAACCCCGACACTCTCCGATCACCATGCCACCCTGCAAAGTCTCACCCTCTCTGGAGCTCTTTTTCCCATTGACCACAGCACCACCAGCTGCCCTGCCAGGGCCGCGTTTGCCGCTACCTTCTCCTCCCCTACAATCATCTCCTCGCTGTTATGGTCCCGCTACCATCCTTCACCATAGAGACCCGAGCTCGCCGCCTCTTCCGTCAGCCGCACGCCCCACAAGACCTCATTGAAGAACACCGAGATCTGCTTCATGGACACTAAGCACAAGATCTGCTTCGCGGATCCAAAGATCTGAAGACAAAGCCCCGATTCTATGGATACGAAGTCCTAAACCTAGCTCAGTGACCCATCCCGTCGAGACCGAACCTCGTCGAACCCCGACCGAAGATCTTCTATGCAAGAAGTGCGGCCCCTACCTATCCAGTACCTATTTTTGTAAATGAAATATACTTGTTTCATATCAATAGTACACGCTTGCACAAATATCATGTGGTTCAGGGGCTTTTAGTAGATTCACCTCATAACTTAAAATGGAGACCCTGTGTGGGATTTTCTAGTCTTATATTAGCCTCATTCAAATTTGTGTAGTGAACCGATGCCATGTTTCGACTTGTTAAGACAACATTTAAATTGCGGGGTATCTAAACAACTTGAACCATCTAATTAATTGTCGGGACCAGGTTCCGCTTAATATTACCTAATTGCATTGCACCTTTGACATGTCATACATCATATATGCATCATTCCTGATCTCTTGCCGTAGTATTAAATAGTGCATATGATGTTTCTTCTAGTGTTTTTCTCCTTCACGGACTAGGCCGATGGGTTAATGCGAGTGCCAACCCGATCTTCGGATAAACCTTTGGTTGTGTTTCCCGGGTGAGCATTCTCCCCCTTTTACCTATTTTGTATTTGTAGTCTTTACCTTCTCCTATTGATATATTGCTATATTTGTTGTGATTATTTAGTTTTTGTAACTGTCATGTTCCATATAGCCTCTATAATTTCCTTGGACACCTCCTATTGCATGTTACTTGGTAGCTAGATGGCCTTGAGAGTCATAGCTGCTTGCTCTAGTGCTATCTCGTGTCGTCAAGTGCCACAGTTGTTGGAATGTTGTCACATGCTTAATGGTGGATATGATCATGGCTTCAATTAGAACTTGATATGAAAAACTCGGGACTGATAAAACTAATGTAGAGAACCGTTGGCCAATAGATGTTATTTGGTTTTTAACTGCTCACTGGTGTCTTGTAGGCCCCGAGTACTTGATACATGTTCCTTGACTATCGCACTATTCGCATGTGGGACCATGAATGCCCTTAGACAGAGCTTGATTCATTTATCATTTCTTGGGGCCAAAAACTAGTTTGGGGCTTTATTACTATCCGAAACTTATACCATGCTACTTCATTATTTATTATTTTGCTCGTGAAGAGCATTTACTACTGTACAGTTAAGGAATGTGGAATGTTTACGTGGTATCATCAATCCCTATCACACTTTTGGGTTCCTAGTCGTTTACAACCATTGGCAAAAACCCTGGGTCCGTATCGGTGCTGGCCAACTTCATTGTGGGTAGCTTAGTGGGGTGGTCCCCTGAAATATTTTATGAATCCTTTGATTGCTTAGTCTTGATTTCTCGTTGGGTTTTTTATTTGGTTTTTTTATGTTGATCGAGCGTGTGTTGCTATTTGTGCACCCCTGCAGGGTAAATCTTTCTGAAAGCCGTGTATGCGGTTATGGACGACTTGGAGCATAATATCTTAATCATAGACAACTATAACTAAAGTATTGCTATGAATTTGACTTTGACATGTCTACTAATCAGATTCACTACAACAGAATGAGTAAATAAAAGTGCCAACAACTGCTGGATTTGGGATGTCTCATGCTATTTATATATGACTAGTTAGTATTGCAACTACAATAGAATGGTTAACTAAAACTGCCTAGTTCTTATGATATCAGGATGACTCATGCTATCTATATCTGACTAGTAATTGCTGCAACTATAATGCAATGAATAAAACTGCCAACGGTGTGAGTTCCTTGGTTTGATTTCCTCAGTTTGTCTCGAGGGGAAATACCAGGATGGGTATGTTTGGCGGTAGTATCAGGTTGGATCCGAATAGGCCTTTCTTATCACTCTCTGATGGTCGACAGTTGTATCTGAGTCTCTACATGTTGTACAGTGCATCCTTTGGTGCCACGTAGGTCCACCATACCTATTTAGGAGAGAGCCTCTGAATTCTAAATCTCGCCGTGTACTGGCCTTAGTACTGACCGCTCTCTTTTTTTTTCCATTTCCCTCTATTCGCGCTCCTTTTATTTTTAGCAGGATGGAGATCGATGTCATTAGCAGGGTTACCATTCCGTCTTGGCCTGGGCAGGTTTATGGACTCCATTTGTTATTCTTCAGGTCTCTTAGCTCAATTGAATCTTATCCATACTCTTATGTGTATCGTTTTCAAGGTGATTTGGATCTTTATACCATATATCTATATTCTTGACTCTTTGAGTCATTGTTGTAAATATATGTTCCATGGATTCCATCCAGAACAATCGTGTAATGATATTACTTCATTCTCCATCCACACTAAAGTGCCTCATGGGCATCTTTGAATCATTTCTATGCTGGTTTGGCAGGAATGCTAAAACTTGCATAGGGCTGATTCTAGGGTGTTACAAGGTCTTTCCATTAAACACTTTATTTCCATTGTTTTAATGCAACTCAATTTAATGAACACTTCATTTAATGAGTACTTCATTTAATGAACACTTAATTTAATGAACACATTAAAATTTTGACCCCTTCTTTGTTTCGATACCCTAAAACTATTTCGGCAGATTTGACAGAACAATTTTCTACGACAAAAGAATTTTCTGCAATGTCCATTGACTTCCCTTGTGTTCCTTATCTGCTCAAATGCGTCGACTAACCTTAAGTGTTTCTTCCTACTGGTTCGTGAACTATGTAGACATGATGAAGACTTTCTCCGAACAATAATCATTAGCGGGACTTAGAGATGCATAATGACTCCCACTAGTTCCATGAAGATCTGACGATCACCCGAACCTCTTTAATCTCGTTCCCTGCAAGTACTCAAATTCCTTTTGTCTCACAATATGTTACTTGTCTGAGATCCGATCATTTGTTATCATCTGTACCTTTTTAATCGCCCGAACCTCTTTAATCTCCCTGTAAGTACTCTTTTTCTTGTTCCCGTGATATGACATTCTAGTGATTAAATCACTTGCTTGCAAGCTATGTCAATGTGATATCACCGAGAGGCACTTGAGTATATATCTCCATCATCCGGATGGACAAATCCCACTCTTGATCCATGAGGCTAAACTAACACTTTCCAAATACCATATGACACCTTTATAATCATCTTGTTATAGTGTGATATGTTGGAGATATGCCCTAGAGGCAATAATAAATGTAGTTATTATTATATCTTTGTGTTTAAGATAAATTTTTACATTCATGCTATAACAGTATTGACCAGAAACATTAATACTTGTGTGATTTGTAAACTAAATTAGAGTCCCTGGTAAAGCCTCTTTATAATAGTAGCTTGTTGATTAATAGATGATCATAGTTTCTTGATCATGAACATTTGATATGTTGTTAATAACAAGGTCATATAATTAGGAGAATGGTATGATGGACATACTCCTATAGATAAGCGTAGCATAATGATCAAGTCATTTTAATAGTTCAATTGCTATAAGCTTTCTGATACATAGTAACCTAATTCCTTCGACCATGACATCATGCTAATCACCATCATCGGAAGGATGCTTTGATGACATCAAACACCACACCATAACTGGGTGGCTATAAAGGTGGCATTGAGTGTTCGGAAAGTATGGGTTGCAAGCATGTCACTGGCTCACAAGGGATCACATACCATGGGAACGAGAAAAGAGTCCTTATTAGTAAAGAGGTTGAACTAGGTATGCAGAGATACCGACGATCAAAACCTCGGATAAGTAAACTATCGTGAGACAAAGGGAAATTGGTATCGTATGTAAGTGGTTCATTCGATCGCAAAGTAATCATAGAAGTATGTGGGAGCCATATGAATTTCCAGATTCCTCTATTGGTTATTGATCGGAGAAGTGCTCGGTCATGTCCGCATAATTCATGAACCGTAGGGAGACACACTTAAGGATTCGATGTTGTTGAGTAGTTATGGAATGGTGAGTAAGAGATCGTATGTTGCTCGGGGTCTCGGATGGGATCCGGGATATCACGAGGAGATCCAGAATGGTCCGGGGAATAATATTCATATAAGGAAAGTCCTGTTTCGGAGTTGGGGAATGATTCTGGTGTTTTCACCAGGAATGTTCTAGAAGGGTCCGGAAGGTCCGGCACTCCGGAGGGGAAGGGTACATGAATGTGTCATGACAATATGGAATGGTTGCATCATGTACTAGGTCACTTGGCTGGGCAAAATAAAGGGAGAAATCAAATCCTAGTTTGAAAGTCAAACGCCAATTTGAAAAAGCCAAACGGCAAGTTTGCTTGGTGGAGGGAGAGTAGGAAACCTACTTGGGGAGGAGTTCCCCTCCCTCCACCCGCCGGCCAAGGAGGCCATGTTGGGGGAGGACTCCCTCCTCCCAACCGGCCACCCTCCACCTGTATAAGGAGGGTTAGGGCTCCCCTACCCCTCAAATCCAAAAACCCTAGCCCTCTCCTCCAAGTCGCCGGTGCCACCAACTTCTTGTGCCGCCGCCTAGGGCACCTCTAACTCGGCGAGTTGGGATGTTTCCCAAACCTAGCCGCCGGCTACACCCTCCCCTTGGTGCCCTCTAAACCCTAGATCACCAAGGCCTCTCTCATACTCCACCATACTCGCTCCGGCTTAAGGCGAATCCCTGCGAGATCTCCCCTCTACTTCCGGTACCACGCCGTCGTGCTGCCGGAATCGCGAGGAGAGTGCTACAACCTCCGCTGCCTGCTGGAACAAGGGAGAGGAAGGTCTTAATCGAGTACCGAACGTGTGACCGACTGCGGAAGCGCTGCCGGAACGTAGCACCAGAAGGATCTTCTACACGATCTTGAGATCGGCAAGAGTACGACTACATCACCCACGAGAATCTGCTCTCGTTAACCGCTTTTGAATCTTCGAGGGTGAGTTACTCTATCGACTCGTTGCTACAATCTAGTAGATAGATCTTGGCTTGTTTGTTTGCATGCGGTAGAAAATTTTGTTTTCCATGCTACGAACCACTACAGTGGTATCAGAGCCATGTCTATAAGTAGATCTGTTGCACGAGTAGAACACAATGGTAATTGTGGGGGGTGGTGCTTTTATTATCAATTGCTTTTTGTGTAGTTTGCATCTTGCGGTATGATGGGATGAAGCGGCCCAGGCTAACCTTACATGACATCGTTCATCAGACTTTCTCCATGCTCAACAAGCAACTTGTATTGCATAAGTGGCTTTGCGGGTGTCTATCTCTCCCATCATAGTATAGATCCAATTTACAACGGGCACTTGATAGTTCAAGCATCAACGTTGTGGTTCTTGTTCGTGAGTTAGAGCAAGACTTATTGAAAGCCCCAAACCACGTAAAATATGCAAACAAAATTAGAGGAGTCTAACTTTGTTTTGCAGGGGTGTGCTGTGATGTGATATGGACATGATTGTGATTATATTTGATGTATGCAGTGTTCCTTATTGTAAGTTGGCAACCGGCAGGAGCCATATGGTTGTCTTTAAATTCCGTTAAGACCCGCGTGTCTATTCAAAGTAGTTGTAATAGTTGAAGCTGGTGGACGACAACCATGAAACGGCGCCATTGACCTTGACGCCATACAGGTGATGATGGAGATCATGTTCGTGCTTGAAGATGGAGATCAGAAGCACAAGAAGAAAGGCCATATCATATCACATATTATGAATTGCATGTGATGTTAATCCTTTATGCATCTTGTATTGCTTAGTTAACGACGGTAGCATTATAAGATGATCCCTCAAGAACACAAATTTCAAGTTTTAAATTGTTCATCCTAAGTAAGCATCGTTGCTAAAGCTCGTTGTTTCGAAGCACCACGTGATGACCGAGTGTGTTAGATTCTACGGGTGTATACAACGTGAGAAAGCCAGATTTTCTCATGCGGAAGCTAAGGTTTGATCTTGACGAGCCTAGCATTTACAGACATGGTCTCGGAACACGGATCACCGAAAGGTAAAGCATCAGTCATATAGTAGATATGATGAACCTGTTGATTGTTCGCCATTGAAGCTACATCAACTCTCATGATGATCGGTTTTGATGTGGTGGATTTGGTTTGTGTGATCACTAAAACAATGGGAGGGATATTGTTTTGAGTGGGAGTTCACCTAGATTAATTTAACTATTAATTAGAACTCAATTTGTCATAAACTTAGTCTAAACTATTGCAAATATGTTGTAGATCAATGGCGGGCCCTACCATCAATTTTAATGCGTTCCTAGAGAAAGAAAAGTTGAAAAACAATGGAAGCAACTTTGCGGATTGGTTCCGCAATTTGAGGATTGTCCTCAATGCTGGTAATTTGACCTATGTGCTGGATGCACCGCTGGGTGAACCACCTGCAGCTACTGCTACCGATGAAGTAAAGAATGTTTACCTCATTCGGAAGAATCAGTACTCCACAGTTCAGTGTGCTATCTTGTATGGTTTGGAATCGGAGCTTCAGAAAAGGTTTGAGAACCAAGACCCACATGATATTGTCCGTGAACTCAAAATGATATTTGAGGCTCACACGACAGTTGAGAGTTATGAGGCTTCTGAAAAGTTCTTTAACTGCAAGATGGAAGAGGGCGGCTCCGTCAGTGAGCATGTTCTTAAGATGTCTGGGCAAGCAAACCAACTCCAAAGTTTGGGTATAGTGATTCCTAATGCTTTGGGGATTTACCGCGTCCTCCAATCACTACCACCAAGTTACATGAACTTTGTGATGAACTACAATATGCAAAACACGAACAAGACGTTGCCATAACTCTTCTCCATGTTGAAATCTGCAGAAGCGGAGATCAAGAAAGAGCATCAAGTGTTGTTGGTCAATAAGACCACCAAATTCAAGAAAGGCAAGTCTAAGCAAAAGGGAAACTTCAAGAAGGGTGGTAAGAAATTTGCCACACCAATGAAGAAGACCAAGGCTGGGCCTAAGCCTTATACTGAGTGCTTTTACTGCAAGGGAGAAGGTCACTGGAAGCGGAATTTCCCAAAGTACTTGGCGGATTTGAAGAACGGCAACATCAAGAAGAAAGGTATATCCGATATACATGTTATTGATGTGTATCTCACTAGTACTTGTAGTAGTGCCTGGGTATTTGATACTGGTTCAATTGCTCATATTTGTAACTTGAAACAGGTGTTGCAGAATAACCGGAAGCTAGCGAAGAACGAGGTGACGATGCACGTTGGAAATGGATCAAAGGTTGATGTGATCGCGGTCGGCACGCTACCTCTTCATCTACCATCGTGATTAGTTTTATACTTAAATAATTGTTATTTGGTGCCTGCGTTAAGCATGAACATTATATCTGGATCATGTTTGTTGCGAGACGGTTACTTGTTTAAGTCCGAGAATAATGGTTGTTCGATTTATATGAGTAATATGTTTTATGCACATGCACCTTTGATAGATGGTCTATTCTTATTGAACATCAATCGTGGAAATACACATATTAATAACATTGAAGCTAAATGTTTGAAATTGAGCGATAACTCGACCTATATGTGGCACTGTCGTCTTGGTCATATTGGAGTGAAGCGCATGAAGAAACTCCATTCCGATGGACTTCTTGAATCACTTGATTTCGAATCACTTGAAAGATGCGAAGCATGTCTGATGGGTAAAATGACTAAGACTCCATTTTCTAGGATGATGGAGCGAGCTATGGACTTATTGGAAATCATACATACCGATGTGTGTGGCCCAATGAGTGTAGCATCACGCGGTGGTTATCGTTATGTTCTTACCTTCACGGATGACTTGAGTAGACATGGGTATATCTATTTCATGAAACATAAGTCCGAAACTTTCAAGAAGTTTAAGGAATTTCAAAGTGAGGTAGAGAATCAACGTAACAAGAAGATTAAATTTCGACGTTCTGATCTTGGAGGTGAATATCTAAGTTACGAGTTTGGCGAGCATTTAAAGAAATGCGGAATACTTTCACAATTGACACCGCCGGGAACACCACAGCGTAATGGTGTGTCCGAACATCGTAATCGAACTCTCTTAGATATGGTTCGTTCTATGATGTCACTTACAGATTTACCGCTATCGTTTTGGGGTTATGCATTAGAAACAACCGCATTCACTTTAAATCGGGCACCATCTAAATCCGTTGAAACGACACCGTATGAATTATGGTTTGGGAAGAAACCTAAATTGTCGTTCCTTAAAGTTTGGGGTTGCGAAGCTTATGTAAAGAAGTTACAGCCGGACAAGCTTGAACCCAAAGCGGAAAAAATGCGTCTTCATAGGATACCAGAAGGAAACTATTGGGTAACCTTCTATCATAGATCCGAAGGCAAAATCTTCATTGCTAAGAATGGATCCTTTCTAGAGAAAGAATTTCTCTCGAAAGAAGTGACTGGAAGGAAAGTAGAACTCGACAAGGTTGTTGAACCTTCTCTCAAACTTGCGAGTAGCGCAACACCAATAAGAGAGGGAGCTAATGATGATGATCATGAAACTTCGGTTGAAGTTGCTACAGAACCTCGCAGGTCAATGAGAACTCGTACCACTCCTGATTGGTATGATCCCGTTATGAGTGTCATGTTGGTGGACAACACCGATGACCCTGCGACATATGAGGAAGCGATGATGAGCCCAGATTCCAATAAATGGCAACATGCCATGAAATCCGAGATTGGATCCATGTACGAAAACCAAGTATGGACTTTGGTGGACATACCGGATGGCCGGAAGGCTGTCGAGAACAAATGGATTTTCAAGAAGAAAACAGATGCTGATGGTAATGTTACTGTCTATAAAGCTCGACTTGTCGCAAAAGGGTTTTGACAAATTCAAATGATGAGACTTTCTCACTAGTAGCGAAGCTAAAGTCTGTGAGGATTATGTTAGCAATCGCTACATATTACGATTATGAGATATGGCAGATGGATGTCAAAACGACGTTCCTCAATGGAGACATTGATGAAGAGTTGTATATGATGCAACCCAAAGGTTTTGTCAATCCTAAAGATGCTAACAAGGTATGCAAACTTCAACGGTCCATATATGGATTGAAGCAAGCATCCCGAAGTTGGAATCAACGTTTTGATAAGGTAATCAAAAGTTTTGGTTTTATACAAACTTATGGAGAAGCTTGTATTTACAAGAAAGTGAGTGGGAGCTCTGTAGAATTCTTAATACTATATGTAGATGACATATTGTTGACTGGGAATGATGTAGACCTTCTTAATAGTGTCAAAGAATATTTGAATAATATTTTTTCAATGAAAGATCTTGGCGAAGTAGCTTACATGTAAGATCCCTCCTTTGTAAAGGAAAGGATCCATGTGATTGCAATGCTAGTCCATGGATCAATGCTAGCATCCACAGTTTAAGATGAAGTACACAGAAACAAAGGTCATTATTACAAGTCATTCCAGAGACAAACATAGTCTTTACAACTCCATGGCCACAGGCCTAGTACAAGAGTTTAAATATGTAATAAGATAAATAAGTCTTCATCTTCATGTGCCACAGGCAAGCATGTTGAGTGTAGACTCATGACTCCTAATCATCATCAGAATATCCTACAACATCACAAGTTACAGCCACAGTCGGTCAATACATTGGAATAGTATTGCCAAGTGATACCTTAGTAGAATATTGGTGGACTAGATACTATATGCATTTTGGCTAAGTGTATCTTATGTTTGCTTTGCTCAAAATAGGTTTTACCTATTAGTTGAAAACACTAAGTTTTTCTTTGAAAAAAACTTTCCCAAGGAACCACCAATAGACATTGGGGTCCTTCACCCTTGTTCAACCACAAGTTTTTACTTAGAAATTGGGATGAGGAGATTCCTGATAGCTTCCATGTCTTGATGCTCAAGTTGTCCAATACCATGGACATGGCTAAGTACTTACATTCTTCCATCTGCAGAGGTTGTGCACTTTCCCCACAAGACTTGATTTTCACCAAGACAGGACCTTTCAGAAGCCTTCCCTTAGACCAAATGGACGCGTTTCAACCTATCATCCCACTACCACCAACTGTCCAAATGGCTAAGTTATTGGAACCTATGTGATCCAGGCAGAGCCCATATTGCCAAGTAGATGCACTAGAAGCTTCTTAACATTTGGCCTCTCAAATCCCTTTGTTCCTGGGTGGCTTTCCACAAGTGAGATACACAAGGTAAACCATAGAAATGGCCTTGTGTAACCACTCAACAAAAACCATTCCTTCCATTCCACCCAGGTGTTTCATTCACTTAGTTGTTTTATTAAGCAAAACACAAGTCCAAAGACTTAGAAATATTTTATCATAGCATTAATATTTAACCACCCTTGGTTGTTACTAGCTAGGCTAAGCATGGCATTGATGAGAATTCTTAACTTAGAAATTTCTAGCAATTCTACAACTACTAGGATTTCCCAAGCATAGCATATAGATCAAAAATATCCATGCAAGTCTAGCAAATATTTCTAATGCATAGTTGAAAAACATAGGAATAAAATCATGTAGTACCACTTGCCTTGGTAGTTTTTAGAGTAGCTACAATCCTCACAATCACTATTTGCACCAAAATCTACACATAAAATAATAGCACCAAAATCACATACAAAATAAATACAAGCAAAAAATATATGGATGCATGCATAATGCCATGTGATGATTTTCTACACCAAACAAGACAAGTGCACAGTATTGGTTCATAAACAAGTTCAAAACTTGCCAAACAAACTTTATTTGAACATTAAAACATTATTCAAGTAATTATTATACCCAAATTATGCCTACAAATGTTTCTGCAAAAAACCCATTTTAACCGAAACAAAACATTAAACACATCGCATAAATGGAAAGGGCTTTCTCTCCTGATTCCATTGATATAAAATTTGTCAAATTTGGACGTGGGAATCAAAAGTTATGAATTAAACAAGCTTAAACATTTAATAGATCAAAATTCTGATTTTAAATCTAACTCGCAGCCACACGGCGCTATCTGATTGGCTGGTACCGCTTCGCGCTGGATCGCGCTTGCGATCCGTTAGATCTAACTAAAACGCGCGGTCAGATCTGATCCATACCCCTTCGTTAAGTGATCTATCCTACACGTCAGATCCAGATCCAACGGTGCTCGATCAACCTACCAAAGTCTGGCGGCGCGCGGCGACGGTGAGCGGCGATGCGCAGGCGCGGTGGCTACAGAGGGGGTTGGGGTCGTCGGAGAGGCTTACCAGGCTCGCGGCGGTGTGCTGAAGCTCAACGTGGCAGTGGCTTGACAAGGGGCACGCGGACACGGCGAGGATTCCTCGTCGGAGTAAGGCAGACGTCGGGCAAGCCTTGGCGTTGTCGGAGGCGAGGTTCTGGTGCTCGCTAAGACAAACCAGCGAGGCTGTTAGATGCGCACAAGCCAGGCGAACATATGTGTATCCAAAAGGGGGAAAGGGGTGGTCGGGAACTACAAGGAGGGGTTGCCGGAGTTGCGCCGAGCTTCGGTTGCTTCCAGCGGTGGACGGTAACGACATTCTAGGAGGGTACAAAGAAAAAGGAATGCATGAGAAGATGCGCAAGGACATGTAGAACATGCTCGCATGAAGCAGAGACAAAGGCGTGGATGATGCTCACCGGAATTGGTCACCGGAGGTCATCGGTGCTGCGGCGGTATGGGCATCATTACGGACAGCCTGGTGGCGTGGTGTCTGTGCTGAGTGAGGGGAAATGAGCAGCGAGGGGAGGGGGTCTTATAGCCGGAGCAGGGGTGAGAATCTCGCATGCATTCATCGCCAATTAAGAGGTTTAAAATCACGGCAGAGGCGGGGAAGAAACGGGCGGCGACATGTTCATCGCGCTGATTCTGGGAAGACGATGGCGACGTGGCGATGGGGCCACTGGTCAGTGAGCGCGAGGTCGAGTGGGTGTGCGTGAGAGAGAGAGGGGAAAACCCTGGGTGGGCTTAGTGGGCTGGTTTCGCTGTTGGGCTAGATTAGTAGCGCCGACCTTTTCTTATTTCTTTATTCCTTTTCTTTTTCTGTTTGAATTTCCAGAAATCATTTTCAAATGATTTCAAAAGCCATTTGAATTCAAACCTTTTTAGGATTTTTGTAGAGTGTAACACTCATATTTCTGGGCATAAAATCATGTGGTCTCTCTGTATTAGCTTGGTCCTATTGATCAAACAAAATAAACAGTGACTTAGCACTTGATTTGAACAAGTTTTAAAAATGGTTTCAAATACACATTTGTTTTGTAAATTTTGGTTTAAGCACTAGCAATCAAGCAAAACAATCTGAGAGCAACAAGGTTTGGTTTTGAACAAATAATCTCTCATTGGAGAGTAGCATTTGATTTAATGTTGATCACATAAAATCATAGCTCTCGAGTTCTGTTTTCTTTCAAATGAGTTTGAGTTTTGATCCCTAAATGATATGCATGCGTGCATGATATGAAATCTTTGAAAACATGATTTTAGGGATGTTACAAATCTAACCCCCTTAAGGTGAATCTCTCCCTCGAGATTCGGATTGGATAGAAAATAGGTGAGGGTGGTCTTTCCGAAGATCATCTTCTCTTTCCCAAGTTGCTTCTTCTTCAGAATGATGGTTCCATTGAACTTTGCAGAATTTGATAGTCTTAGTCCGAGTAATTCTTTCTGCATTCTCTAGAATCTTTATAGGTTTCTCCTCATAAGTGAGGTCACTCTCCAATTGAACCTCTTCCAAAGGTATAGTATCCTTCAAAGAAGTCTCTTCCATTTCTGGATGACATTTCTTAAGCTGACTTACATGAAACACATTATGAACAGCTGACAAAGACTCTGGTAATTCAATCTCATAAGCTACTTCTCCTTTACGACTCAGAATCTTGAATGGTCCAACATATCTTGGGCCAATTTACCTTTGACACCAAACCTCTTCACTCCACGAAGTGGTGACACTCTAAGATAAGCTCTGTCACCTACTTCATAGGTGACTCCTCTACGCTTAGGATCTGCGTAGCTCTTTTGTCGGGACTGTGCTATCTTCAATCTTTCCTTAACCAGCTTGACTTTCTCTTCAGCCTCTTTGATGAGTTCTGGTCCGAACAAACTTCTTTCTCCCACACCATTCCATAGCAATGGGGTGGTACACTTTCTCCCATAGAGAAACTCAAATGGTGCCATCTCAATACTGGCTTGATAGCTGTTATTGTAAGAGAATTCTGCGTATGGCAGACTTTCATCCCAACTGGCTCCATAGTCTAGAGCACATGCTCTCAACATATCTTCAAGAATCTGATTGGTCCTTTCTGTTTGTCCATCAGTTTGAGGATGAAAAGCAGTGCTGAATTCCAACCTCGTTCCCAATGATTCATGTAGTTGCCTCCAAAAATGAGAGGTGAATTGAGTTCCCCTATCAGACACAATAATCTTGGGTACTCCATGTATACATACAATTCTACTCATATAGATATTGGCTAACTTAGCACTTGTGTAAGTTGTCTTCACAGGTATGAAATGAGCCACTTTAGTTAGGCGATCCACTACTACCCAAATAGAATCATATCCTGACCGGGTCCTTGGCAATCCGGTGATGAAATCCATACCAATCTTATCCCATTTCCAATCAGGAATAGGTAGTGGTTGTAACAATCCTGCTGGTTTCTGATGTTCCACTTTCACTCTACTACATAAATCACACAAAGCAATATGTCCGGCGATGTCCTTCTTGAGATTATTCGACCAAAATCTTTCCTTCATATCCATGTACATTTTGGTGTTACCCGGATGAATAGAATATGGTGAGTTATGTGCTTCTTGTAATATCAGTTTCCGAAGTTCAGGATCCTGTGGAACACAGATACGTTTTCCATGCCATAACGTACCCTGTTCGTCTTCATGGAATCCTTTGGCTTTTCCCTTGCCAATCTTTTCCTTAATCTCTTCAATTTCCTTATCTGCCTTTTGGGCTTCTTTGATCCTATCCAACAAGGTGGGTTGAACATCCAAAGACATGAGATGTCCCTCAGGCACAATCTCCAATCTGAGATCTCTAAATTGGGCACACAGATCATCTGGCAATTCTCCCTTAGTAAGGCCATTCACAAAAACCTTACGGCTTAGAGCATCCGCTACAACATTTGCTTTACCGGGGTGGTATTGCAAACTCAAGTCATAGTTTTGATGAGTTCTAGCCATCTTCTTTGTCTCATGTTAATTTCCTTATGGGTGAAGATATACTTCAAACTCTTGTGATCTGTGAACACTTCACATCGCTTTCCCAAAAGATAATGTCTCCATGTTTTGAGTGCATGGACAACAGAGGCTAACTCCAAATCATGAGTAGGGTAGTTTACTTCATGAGTTTTGAGTTGTCTCTAGGCATAAGCCACAACTTTCCCTTCTTGCATAAGTACGGCACCTAATCCATGATGAGATGCATCACAATACACTTGGAAATCTTTCTCCAAATCTGGCAAACATAAGACTGGTGATGTCACTAGTCTCTTCTTCAATTCTTGAAAGCGGAGTTCACATCCTTCAGACCAAGCAAATTTCTTGTATTTCTTTAGCAATTCTGTCATAGGCTTATCTACCTTGGATAAATTCTCAATGAACCTTCTGTATAACCTGCTAAGCCAAGGAAACTTCGAACCTCTTTCACTGACTTGGGAGATTCCCATTCAGTTACAACTGAAACTTTAGTAGGATCAACGGCTACACCATCTCCTCACACAACGTGTCCAAGAAAACCAACTTCATTTAGCCAAAATTCACACTTGCTGAATTTGGCATACAGCTTATGCTCTCTAAGCTTCTCAAGTATCAAACGCAAATGTCCTTCATGTTCTTCTTTGCTCTTGGAGTATATCAAAATGTCATCGATGAAAACGACAACAAACTTATCTAGAAGTTCCATGAACACCTTGTTCATCATGTTCATGAAGTATGCTGGTGCATTGGTCAGACCAAATGGCATCACGGTATACTCATACAATCCATACCTTGTGGTGAAAGCTGTCTTAGGTATGTCTTGTTCCCTTATCTTGAGCTGGAAATAACCTGACCAGATTTCAATCTTTGAGAACACACAGGCTCCTTCTAGCTGATCAAACAAGTCATTGATTCTAGGCAAAGGGTATTTGTTCTTGATAGTCACCTCATTGAGTGAACGGTAATCTATGCATAACCTTTGACTTCTATCCTTCTTTTCCACAAACAAAACTGGTGCTCCCCAAGATGAAGAACTTGGTTGGATCAATCCTTTCTGCAACTGTTCTCCAAGCTGCTTCTTGAGTTCTTTCAACTCATCCACTGACATCTTGTACGGTCTCTTTGCTATTGGTCCAGATCCTGGTAGCAAATCAATAAGAAATTACACATCTCTATCAGGTGGCATTCCCGGTAATTCTTACAGAAACATATCCGGATATTCACTCACAATTGGCACACTATCCATGCTAACCCCCTTAAGAGAATTTAGCTTAATCCTTTTTGCCTCAAAGTTGGTCTTGAATCTGATCCTCTTATTTTCTCGAGTTGTGAGTGAGACAGTATGATTGGCACAATCTATCACTCCCTTGTGCTTAGTCATCCAGTCCATTCCCAAAATAACATCCAATCCTTGGGAGATTAGGATTATCAAGTTAACGGGAAACTTATACTTCCCAAACTCTATGACTAGATCATGACATCCTGAATTCACTCTCATTTCTCCCCCAGGAAAACTTACTTTTATAGGACACCCAATAGTTTCTACCGGTAGTTCATTTCTTTCAACAAATGATCTTGATATGAATGAATGAGATGCACCAGTATTAAAGAGAACAAATGCTAGAACAGAATTGAGTTTGAACTTACTAGCAACCGCATCAGGTTCCTCATAAATTTCCTCCACATTGATGTGGTTCACTTGTCCCTTTTGAAAAGGGTTGGGCTTGTTGGGTTCTTCAACTTTCTTTTCTGGGCATTCATTTGCATAATGCCCCATCTTCTTGCACTTGAAACACTCAACCTGACTAAGATCTTTCTTGACAGGCTGGCTTCCACTGCCACTTCCACTTCCACTATGGTGGCTCTTATATCCACCTTTGTTATTCTTGTACTTATCGTTGTCATGACTACGGTGGTGCTTGTTGTCATGATAACGGTTGTGGTTGTGGTGCTTGTTGAACTTCCCATGCTTGTGGGATCCAGAACTCCCACTGTCATCATAATGGGAACGCTTGTGAGATGATCCCGAGCTGTGCTTGTCAGAGTGCTTTCTCTTCCTGCTTTCAACTTGTTTCATCTTTCTCTCCAAAATAGAAGCCTTGTCACAAAGAGACTGGTATGTGGGAACATAGGCCACAACTAACTACAGGTTTAGTTCATCATTCAACCCTTCAAGGAACTTTTCCTTCCCCTTAGCATCAGTGTCAACTTCATCCGGTGCATATCACGCCAGATTGTTGAACTCCTCAATATATTCAGCCACACTTCGGTGGCGCTGGTTCAAGTTATGGAACTCTTTCTTCTTCAAACTCATCACTCCGGATGAGATGTGAGTAGTACGGAAACCATCTTCGAAGATAGCCCATGTCACATCTGCAATGGGAGTGGTGATCTGGAAGTTATCCCACCAAGTGGCTGCTGGTCTTTCCAATAAGTGAACTGCAAATCTGACTTTCTCTTCATCAGTAGAGCCAACTGTTACCAAGTCCTTGTTCACAGAGCGGAGCCAATCATTGGCCACCATAGGATCAGTAGGTCCTGAAAACTTTGCTGGCCTCAGTCTCAAGAACCTGGTAAGCATGTCAAAACCCGGTGGGTTGTTCTGATTGTTGTTGTTGTTCTGATTCTGGATGAACGTAGTCATCATTTGCATCAGCTGAGTCTGAGCTGTCATCATTTGCTGCATCTCAGGGGTGATGTTGTTGTTGTTAGGGTTGGGATTGGCACGTTGGGGAGGCATCTGTGGTTTGTTCAATAGAGATAAGAATGAGATACCCATATATGCTAACATGCACAATACATCACATAAACAATCACCAAACATGCATCATAATAATAAAAGCTCAACAACAAGTTTGCAAAGTAAACACACCAATAGAAAGCCATCCACATGTTGGATGGTCATTGCGACTCAATAATCAAAGACATTATAAATAAAGGTAAATGAGTAGTCATCACTACTCCTCTACATCGACCTCCTCGTCGACAAGTGTAAGACCTGCATTCTCCATAGCGGTCTTGTACTCCTCGACATTGGTGGTCAAGGTCTCTACCTTGGCTTTGAGAGCCCTCTTCTGTGAACGAAGTCTCTCAATCACAGTCTGCTGATGCTCGAGCTCGAAGTCCTTGGCCTCCAGTTCTGCAGTCATGTCTCGAATCCTCTTGTTCCTATCTTGGACTCGCTTCTCTTGACTCTTGAACTTTCTGTCCTGACTCTGAAACTTGGCCTCCATCTCCTTGACTATCACATCTTGCTCCGCGAAGAGCTTGTCCTTCTCACGAAGCTGCACCTGGAGTTCGTCATTGCTGAGCATGACGTTGGTCCTATCAGTGTCTATGTGCCTAAGAAGAACCTCTAAGTCCTGGAGGTATAGGCGAATCGACTCTGCCGTCTCTCTCGAAGTATCTTCGAAGTCAATGGCCTCACCATCCTCATCACGTCTACCGAAGGCATGGAAGTGAGTACCTCTAACCTGTCGAGAGTGTCTCCCTAATAGACGTCCAATCAAATCCTGCATGACTACCTCTAGGCCTCTCTCCTTGTCATCATGCATGAGCTTGAAGATGATTGCCTCCGTGGTAGGCTCAGTCTGGCGTCCGGGCTGATTAACCTTGAAGCCCCAAAGGTCTTTCCTCTCAAACTTGGTGAGGGGAAGCACCATGATGGTAGGAAGAGGGAGATTGAGCAAACTAGTGAGCTCAATAATACGAAGGCCAAAGCGAGTTCCCTTGACCTCTTTAGCCGTGCTGATAGTAACAGTAGGCATCTATTTATAACATAGAAAAAGTTAGAATCAACTCAATAAATAATTTACAAGACAAAGCATCACATGCATATCACACAAGTCATAGCATACATAAAATCCATTACAAGCATCCAAGGTTCAACTTATTTTAGACAACATTTTTGGAAAATAAAATGATAAGTGTGGTGGTCCAACTAACGAAGTACGTTACAATCCCATCTCACTTGCCAAGTTGGCTAACATGGCATCCCTAGAGGCAATCTGTTTGTCTAGATCACAAGAATCCATTTCTAAGTCTATGATGTCCTTCCTTAAGCTTTGGTTGGTAGCCTCTAACTCTTGGGTATGCTTATTTTCTTCCCTAAGATCATTCTGGGTGTTAAGCATTCTGCACTTGATTATATCACCAAGTTCTTTGATGGATTTCCAAGCTGCATCCCTTGCTGAATCAAAAGAATGTGGTGTGCATCACTGAGTTGGTGACCATGCAGAATCCTGAGTCCTTGTGGTTGTCTTCCTTGTTTTTATACAAGTGAAGTTGCACCCACCAGTACTCAACTCCTTCATCCATCACAGGAAAACCTTTGTACACAGCTACACCATGTATTCCCATGGCAACCATGAGGTCCTTGAGAGCCTTGGGGAACTCTGTCTCACATTCCAAAGTCATAGTCATGAGTGGTCCCTTCTTCACGGCTTCATTGATGGATTTCATCTACAAATAGAGATGAGAAAGAAGATTAGAAAAGTTTACGAGAAGAAAAGACAAGTGTGGAAGTTGTTGGATTTTTTTTTCCTTAGTGGTTTCCAATCCTAGGGTCATAATCCTACAGGCAACACAGTGCTCTGATACCATCTGTAAGATCCCTCCTTTGTAAAGGAAAGGATCCCTGTGATTGCAATGCTAGTCCCTGGATCAATGCTAGCATCCATAGTTTAAGATGAAGTACACAGAAACAAAGGTCATTATTACAAGTCATTCCAGAGACAAACATAGTCTTTACAACTCCATGGCCACAAGCCTAGTACAAGAGTTTAAATATGTAATAAGATAAATAAGTCTTCATCTTCATGTGCCACAGGCAAGCATGTTGAGTGTAGACTCATGACTCCTAATCATCGTCAGAATATCCTGCAACATCACAAGTTACATCCACAGTGGGTCAATACATTGGAATAGTATTGGCAAGTGATACCTTAGTATAATATTGGTGGACTAGATACTATATGCATTTTGGCTAACTGTAGCTTAGGCTTTCTTTGCTCAAAATAGGTTTTACCTATTAGTTGAAAACACTAAGTTTTTCTTTGACAAAAACTTTCCCAAGGAACCACCAATAGACATAGGGGTCCTTCACCCTTTTTCAACCACAAGTTTTTACTTAGAAATTGGGATGAGGAGATTCCCGATAGCTTCCATGTCTTGATGCTCAAGTTGTCCAATACCAGGGACATGGCTAAGTACTTAGATTCTTCCATCTGTAGAGGTTGTGCACTTTCCCCACAAAACTTGATTTTCACCAAGACATGACCTTTCAGAAGCCTTCCCTTAGACCAAATGGACGCGTTCCAACCTATCATCCCACTACCACCAACTGTCCAAATGGCTAAGTTATTGCAACCTATGTGATCCAGGCAGAGCCCATATTGCCAAGTGGCTACAGTAGAAGCTTCTTAACATTTGGCCTCTCAAATCCCTTTGTTCCTGGGTGGCTTTCCACAAGTGAGATACACAAGGTAAACCATAGAAATGGCCTTGTGTAACCACTCAACATAAACCATTCCTTCCATTCCACCCAGGTGTTTCATTCACTTAGTTGTTTTATTAAGCAAAACACAAGTCCAAAGACTTAGCAATATTTTATCATAGCATGAATATTTAACCACCCTTGGTTGCTACTAGCTAGGCTAAGCATGGCATTGATAAGAATTCTTAACTTAGAAATTTCTAGCAATTCTACAACTACTAGGATTTCCCAAGCATAGCATATAGATCAAAAATATCCATGCAAGTCTAGCAAATATTTCTAATGCATAGTTGAAAAACATAGGAATAAAATCATGTAGTACCACTTGCCTTGGTAGTTTGGAGAGTAGCTACAATCCTCTCAATCACAATCACTATTTGCACCAAAATCTACACATAAAATAATAGCACCAAAATCACATACAAAATAAATACAAGCAAAAATATGTGGATGCATGCATAATGCCATGTGATGATTTTCTACACCAAACAAGACAATTGCACAGTATTGATTCATAAACAAGTTCAAAACTTGCCAAACAAACTTTATTTGAACATTAAAACATTATTCAAGTAATTATTATACCCAAATTATGCCTACAAATGTTTCTGCAAAAACACCCATTTTAACAGAAACAAAACATTAAACACATTGCATAAATGGAAAGGGCTTTCTCTCCTTATTCCATTGATATAAAATTTGTCAAATTTGGACGTGGGAATCAAAAGTTATGAATTAAACAAGTTTAAACATTTAATAGATCAAATTTCTGATTTTAAATCTAACTCACAGCCACACGGTACTTTCTGATTGGCTGGTACCTCTTCACGCTGGATCACGCTTGCGAGATGTTAGATCTAACTAAAACGCACGTTCAGATATGATCCATACCCCTTCGTTAAGTGATCTATCCTACACGTCAGATCTAGATCCAACGGTGCTCGATCAACCTACCAAAGTCTGGCGGCACGCGGCGACGGTGAGCGGCGGTGCGCTCTGTCTACGGCGGTGCGGTGGCTATAGAGGGGGTTGGGGTCGTCGGAGAGGCTTACCAGGCTCGCGGCGGTGTGCTGAAGATCAACGTGGCAGTGGCTTGACAAGGGGCGCGCGGACACGGCGAGGATTCCTCGTCGGAGTAGAGGCAGACGTCGGGCAAGCCTTGGAGTCGTCGGAGGCGAGGTTCTGGTGCGCGCTAAGACAAACCAGCGAGGCTGTTAGATGTGCACAAGCCAGGCGAACATATGCGTATCGAAAAGGGGGAAAGGGGTGGTCGGGAACTACCAGGAGGGGTTGTGGGAGTTGAGCCGAGCTTCGGTTGCTTCTAGCGGTGGACGGTGACGACGTTCTAGGAGGGTACAGAGAAAAAGGAATGCATGAGAAGATGCGCAAGGACATGTAGAAAATTCTCGCATGAAGCAGAGACAAAGGGGTGGACGATGCTCATTGGTCGTTAGAGGTCGTCGGTGCTGCGGCGGTGTGGGCACGATTACGGACAGCCTGGTGGCGTGGTGTCTGTGCTGAGTGAGGGGAAATGAGCAGCGAGGGGAGGGGGTCTTATAGCCGGAGCAGGGGCGAGAATCTCGCATGCATTCATCGCCAATTAAGAGGTTTAAAATCACGGCAGAGGCGGGGAAGAAACGGGCGGCGGCGTGTTCATCGCGCTGATTCTGGGAAGACGATGGCGACGTGGCGATGGGGCCACGGGTCAGTGAGCGCGGGGTTGAGTGGGTGCGCGTGAGAGAGAGAGGGGAAAACCCCGGGTGGGCTTAGTGGGCTGGTTTTGCTGTTGGGATAGATTAGTAGCGCCGGCCTTTTCTTATTTCTTTATTCCTTTTCTTTTTCTGTTTGAATTTCCAGAAATCATTTTCAAATGATTTCAAAAGCCATTTGAATTCAAACCTATTCAGGATTTTTGTATAGTGTAACACTCATATTTCTGGGCATAAAATCATGTGGTCTCTCTGTATTAGCTTGTTCCTATTGATCAAACAAAATAAACAGTGATTAGCACTTGATTTGAACAAGTTTTAAAAATGGTTTTAAATCCACATTTGTTTTGTAAATTTTGGTTTAAGCACTAGCAATCAAGCAAAACAATCTGAGAGCAACAAGGTTTGGTTTTGAACAAATAATCTCTCATTGGAGAGTAGCATTAGATTTAATGTTGATCACATAAAATCATAGCTCTCGAGTTCTGTTTTCTTTCAAATGAGTTTGAGATTTGATCCCTAAATGATATGCATGCATGATATGAAATCTTTGAAAACATGATTTTAGGGATGTTACATTACATATTAGGCATAAAGATTTATAGAGATAGATCGAGACGCCTAATATCATTGTCACAAAGTACATATTTGGACAAAGTTCTAAAGAGGTTTGGAATGGAAGATAGCAAGAAAGGGTTCTTGCCCATGTTGCCCAATACGACCTTGAGTAAAACTCAAAGTCCAGCAACGGCAGAAGATACAGAAAGGATGAGTAAGACTCCCTATGCCTCAGCCATAGGATCTCTAATGTATGCCATGCTATGTACTAGACCCGACATTGCATATGTTGTTAGTTTGACTAGCAGATATCAAAGTGATCCAGGAGTGGATCATTGGACAGCGGTCAAAAACATCCTTAAGTACTTGAGAATAAATAAGGATATGGTTCTTTCTTATGGAGGTGATGAACAGCTCACTGTTAATGGTTACACCGATGCTAGTTGGAACACCGATCCGGATGATTCTAAATCTCAATCTATATACGTATTTACTTTGAATGGTGCAGCAGTTAGCTGGAGGAGTGCAAAGCAAAGCGTTGTGGCGAGATCTTCAACTGAATCGGAATACATAGCCGCTTCGGAGGCTTCACAAGAAGCGATATGGATGAAGGAGTTCATTACATAGGTCGGTGTGGTTCCAAGTGCGCTGGACCCAATGTCTATCTACTGTGATAAGATGGGCACCATAGCCAATGCGCAAGAACCAAGGTCACACAAGAAGCCGAAGCACATCAAGCTACGTTTTCACGCTATTCGAGAGCATGTCCAAGATGGTGACATAAAGATTTGCAAATTACACACAGATCTGAATGTGGCGGATCTGTTGACTAAACCTCTCCCAAGGGCAAAACATGACCAACACCAAACTGCCATGGGTGTTAGGTATATTACCATGTAATCTAGATTAGTTGACTCTAGTGCAAGTGGGAGACTATTGGAGATATGCCCTAGAGGCAATAATAAATGTAGTTATTATTATATCTTTGTGTTTATGATAAATGTTTACATTCATGCTATAACAGTATTGACCAGAAACATTAATACTTGTGTGATTTGTAAACTAAATTAGAGTCCCTGGTAAGGCCTCTTTATAATACTAGATTGTTGATTAATAGATGATCATAGTTTCTTGATCATGAACATTTGAGATCTTGTTAATAACAAGGTCATATCATTAGGAGAATGGTATGATGGACATACTCCTATAGATAAGCGTAGCATAAAGATCAAGTCATTTTAATAGTTCAATTCCTATAAGCTTTCTGATACATAGTAACCTAATTCCTTCGACCATGAGATCATGCTAATCACAATCATCGGAAGGAGGCTTTGATGACATCAAACACCACACCGTAACTGGGTGGCTATAAAGGTGGCATTGAGTGTTCGGAAAGTATGGGTTGAGGCACATGGATCAAGAGTGGGATTTGTCCATCCATATGACGAATAGATATACTCTCGGCTCTCTTGGTGGAATGTCATCCAATTGGCTTGCAAGCATGTGACTGGCTCACAAGGGATCACATACCATGGGAACTAGAAAAGAGTATTTATCAGTAACGAGGTTGAACTAGGTATGCAGAGATACTGACGATCAAAACCTCGGATAAGTAAACTATCGTGAGATAAAGGGAAATTGGTATTATATGTAAGTGGTTCATTCGATCGCAAAGTAATCGTAGAATTATGTGGGATCCATATGAATTTACAGATTCCTCTATTGGTTATTGATCGGAGAAGTGTCTCGGTCATGTCCGCATAATTCACGAACCGTAGGGAGACACACTTAAGGATTCGATGTTGTTGAGTAGTTATGGAATGACGAGTAAGAGACCGAATGTTGTTCGGGGTCTCGGATGGGATCTGGCATATCACTAGGAGATCCGGAATGGTCCAGGGAATAAGATTTATATAAGGAAAGTCTTGTTTCGGAGTTGGGGAATGATTCTGGTGTTTTCACCAGGAATGTTCTAGAAGGGTCCGAAAGGTCCGGCACTCCGGAGGGGAAGGGTACATGAATGTGTCATGACAATATGGAATGGTTGCATCATGTACTAGGTCACTTGGCTGGGCAAAATAAAGGGAGAAATCAAATCCTAGTTTGAAAGTCAAACGCCAATTTGAAAAAGTCAAACGGCAAGTTTGCTTGGTGGAGGGAGAGTAGGAAACCTACTTGGGGAGGAGTTCCCCTCCCTCCACCCGCCGGCCAAGGAGGCCGAGTTTGGGGAGGACTCCCTCCTCCCAACCGGCCACCCTCCACCTATATAAGGAGGGGTAGGGCTTCCCCACCCCTCACACCCAAAAACCCTAGCCCTCTCCTCCAAGTCGCCGGCGCCACCACCTCCTTGTGCCGCCGCCTAGGGAACCTCCAACTCGGTGAGTTGGGGTGTTTTCCAAACCCTAGCCGCCGGCTACACCCTCCCCTTGTTTCCCTCTAAACCCTAGATCACCAAGGCCTCTCTCATACTCCACCATACTCGCTCCGGCTTAAGGCGAAGCCCTACGAGATCTCCCCTCTACTTCCGGTACCACGCCATCGTACTGCCGGAATCGCGAGGAGAGTGCTACAACCTCCGCTGCCTGCTGGAACAAGGGAGAGGAAGGTCTTCATTGAGTACCGAACGTGTGACCGACTACGGAAGCGCTGCCGGAACGTAGCACCGGAAGGATCGTCTACACAATCTTGAGATCGGCAAGAGTACGACTACATCACCCACGAGAATCTCCTCTCGTTAACCTCTTTGGAATCTTCGAGGGTGAGTTCCTCTATCGACTCATTGCTACAATCTAGTAGATAGATCTTGGCTTGTTTGTTTGCATGCGGTAGAAAATTTTGTTTTCCATGCTACAAACCACTACATGATGTTTGATGAAATCAAAGGACTCTTCCGTTGAAAGTGATTGATGTGATCTCATGGTCTAAGGACATTGAGTTACTATGAATGTGATAGCAATATAATCTTGATGACATGATCGTATTGCTATATCTACTGTGGGTGACTGTTCATCATATCTTTGTCTAATGATATGACCCTATTATGAATAACATCCAATGTTCAAGATCAAGAAACCTTTGATCATTCGTTAATCAACAAGCTAGTATAAAGAGAGTATTTACTAGGAACCTTTTCTGCTAATAAATCACACATGTGTTAATGTATCCTATTACTACAATTACATAATGAAAAATAAACATCTATTATAAATATGTAATAGCATAATAACCACTTTATTATCACCTGTCGGGCAAATTCCTTTCAGTCTCCCACTTTTACTAGTCATTAATCTAGTTTGCATAGTCATGAATCTAACACCCATAAATTTCTGGTGCTGATCATGTTTTTCCCTTGTGAGAGCTTTAGTTATCAGATCTGCAACATTCAGATACGTATCTACTTTGCAAATATCTACATCTCCATTGAGAACATGTTCTCGGATGGAATTAAACCGACGCTTTATATGCTTGGAATTCTTGTTAGACCTTGGTTCCTTAGCATTGGCTATGGAAACATTGTTGTCACTACAGATCACCATAGGATCCAATGCACTTGGAACCACACCCAAATCATAAATGAACTCCTTCATCCAAACTTCTTCTGCCACTTCTTCTGAAGCAGAGATATATTCTGACTCCATTGTAGATCTCCCAATCATTGGTTGCTTAGAGCTCCTCCAACTCACCACAACACCATTCATCAAAAATACATATCCAGATTGTGACTTAGAGTCATCCGGATTGGTGTCAAAGCTAGCATCGACGTAATACCTTGGGATGAGGTCTTCTTCACCTCCATACACAAGAAACATGTCTTTAGTTCTTCTCAAGTACTTAAAGACATTCTTCACTGCATTCTAGTGTTCCAAACCTAGATCAGATTGGTACCTGTGAGTCAAAGTAACAACATGTGTCACATATGGACTTGTACATAGTATAACATACATAAGAGAACCGATGGCTGAGGCATAGGGGACATGGTCCATCATTTCTCTATTTGTTGCTATTGTTGGACTTTGAGTCTTACTCAATATAGTCCCTTGCACCATCGGTAAGAACCCCTTCTTACTTTCATCCATTTTTTACTTCTTCAAAATATTGTCAAGTTATGTACTCGGTGACAATCCTATTAAGCGTCTTTATCTATCTCTATAGATCTTGATACCGCATATGTATGCATCTTCACCAAGATCTTTCATCGAAAACTTACTGTTTAAGTAATCTTTTAAGCTTTCCAAAAGTTCTATGTAATTTCGAATCAGTAATATGTCATCCACATATAACATTAGAAATACAATGGATATCCCACTCACTTTCTAGTAAATACAAGCTTCTCCGATGGTTTGGACAAACCAAAAACATTTGATTACTTCATCAAATCGGAGATTCCAACTTCGGGATGCTTGCTTCAGTCCATAGATGGATAGCTGAAGTTTGCATACCTTTTTATCATCTTAGGATCGACAAAACCTTTGGGCTATATCATATATAACTGTTCCTCAATGTTTCCATTAAGGAACACTGTTTTCACATCCATCTGCCAGATTTCATAATCGAAAAATTCAGCAATTTTTAACATAATCCTAACAGACTTTAGCATCGCTACCTATGAGAAAGTCTCATCATAGTTAACTCATTGAATTTGTCGGAACCCCTTCGCGACAAGAAGAGCTTTATAGACGGTCACATTACCGTCACTATCCGTTTTCTTTTTGAAAATCCATTTATTCTCACCGGCCTCTCGGTTGTGAGGTAAGTATACCAAAGTCCAAACTTGGTTTTTCATACATGGATTTCATCTCGGATTGCATGACTTCTAGACATTTGTTGGAATCCAGGCTCATCATCGCTTCATCATACGTCGCAAGGTCTTCACTTCCACCTATCGTGAAGTTGAGGACTAGATCTTCGTACAGTTCCGGAGTTGTACGTATCCTGCCTGAGCTGTGAGGTTTAGTAGTACTCTCTCTGGGAGTTTTCATGAGGAGGGGGTTTTACCTCTTCATATTTCCTTCTTCCATTGGTGGAGTCAACACTGGAACAGATTCAGGCGCGGCGCTACTCGCCACTTATGGAAGGGAAGATTCAATAACCTCGTCAAGTTCTACCTTCCTACTACTCACACCTTTCGAGATAAACTCTTTTTCTAGAAAGGATCCATTATTGGCGACAAACACTTTTCCTTAGGATTGGTGATAGAAGGTGTACCCAATTGTTTCTTTTGGGTATCCTATGAAGACACATTTTTCCGCTTTGGGTTCGAGCTTATCAGGTTGAAGTTTATTCACATAAGCATCACATCCCCAAACTTTTAGAAATGACAGCTTTGGTTTGTTAACAAAACATAATACGGTGTCATTTCAATGGATTTTGATGGTGCCCTATTTAAAGTGAATGTAGCAGTCTCTAATGCACGACCCCAAAATGACAATCAGAAATCTATAAGGGACATCATAGATCGTACCATATCCAATAAGCTTCGATTATGAAGTTCATATACACCATTACACTGTGGTGTTCCGGCAGGAGTGAGTTTTGAAACAATTCCACATTGTCTCATGTGTGTTCCACACTCATAACTAAGATATTCTCCTCCACGATTGGATCATAGAAACTTGATCATTCATTTATAGTGATTTTCTACTTCACTCTGAAATTCTTTGAACTTTTCAAATGTTTCAAACTTGTGTTTCATTAAGTAAATATACCCATATCTACTTAAATAATTCAAGAAGGTTACAAAATAAAGATATCCTCCGTGTACCGACACACTCATAGGACCACATACATCGGTATGTATTATTTCCATCAAGTAGGTCGCACGCTCCATGGTTTTGGAGAACGGAGTTCTAGTCATCTTGCCCATAAGGCAAGGTTCAGATGTTTCAAATGATTCATAATCAAGTCTGTGGGGCCCCTAGATTAATCCTTCGAGAATCCCTGTTATGCATACACCACGGTTCCATGATCAGTCTGTCATGGCACATAACCTACAAATATCAAAGTAAACATCCATTACTTAAGCAGATACATGTCATAACTTATTTGCCATTATGGCTACACTAATCATCATCAGCGGAACTTCATCGAAGCGTATATTCTGAGCCCTGCCTTAACCTACAGGTACCTTACTGGGAGAACATCCTAGCTCGCATAGTCGTCGACTTCAACTTCGTCTTGATATATAACCAATTTAATATCTAGAGACGATGCCAGTGAGTACTTTGAATGTACTCGCAAACCACCTTAAGTGAATAATAATAACAAGAGGATCTGCAATATGGTTGTGGTAGTAGGAGGGATCCAAGAGAGGTTCTTTTCTCAAATAATTTCTCTTGTAGATATAGAATCTACATATCTTTGTTTAAAACTTTTGTAAACATTCTGGAAACCTTTTTGAAAGGTTTTGAAAAACACTAGGATTGGGTCACCCATTTGTTCCTCCTACCGGTCATACCATGAACAACATTTCTCCTTCCTTTCCGACCATCCCATGATGAAAACCTATATCCTTTCCGACCATCCTTTGGTCAAAACATTTCCAAAGCCTTTTCTTTTTTTAAGTCCTTTTAGAAATCAAAACCAGCACCGCTCTACAGTAGTTTTTCCAACCCGTCCATGATCGTGGACATGACTTTTCGAATAGATTTAAACTCTATAGAGGTTATACACTTTACCCACACCATCCGGGTACCCTTCCCTGATCTTCACCGATCGTGGGTCGAGTAACCGGTCGAGACTCTCCGGATGCCACTCTAGGATAATTGCCTACCCTATGAGAGTTGTTTACCTCAACAATGGGATGCCCTGTACAGTTTAAAAGCCAATCAGAGCGGTTTTTCCACTTCACTAAGTGTGCGCTTTCAATGATGGGCTCATAGTAACACATGGTGTCCCGTAGACCGTTTGTTTCTTCTCCTGGTCAATAATTTGCATGGACCGTTTTACGAGAGAAGACCCACCCTCTAGGACCTTGAAATCCCTAGTAGTAGTTGTGAGGCATCTTATACCAGAGTAAACAACTTCAAGTCAAGCCCTAAACCATTCCAGGGTAATGTGGTTGCACGTGCTAAGTTGTTATAGCTAAAGTTGCAAAGAACCGAGTGTATTTTTGTAAACATTTTTCCTCCCTCTCCACTCCAACATCATTTGCACAACCAAAATATTTTTATTTATCAAACTCTCTTGGCAGGCCAAACCTCACCAAGGTTTTCTCATAAAACATTTTATAAACCTTTTTTCGGGGTCTTCCCATCCTATATTTTTACTTCCTCTAAAACAGGGTCTCCAAAGGGGCATGGTGTTATGCACCACCTACTACACTAGGGAAAGTAGGCATCATCAAGGGTATTGTTAGTACAAAAGTGTAATGTTTTGGAGGAGCCAAGACACTACCCGATATAACTCATCATATACTAAAACAATGTAGTTTCATAAACAGTAGGTAAAATATGCATTGGTAAAGCAGTAGGACAAGTCTTATGAGCAAGAATGTGGCTTCTAGTTATCATAAATATGGAATTATGTCCCTGGACTTCTTCTTATAAAACCATAATAATAATAAAAACCATCTTCTTTAGGTATTCGATATAATCACAACTATCGTCGTCAGGGACCATACATCTAAGCAAACAAGGGCATAATCAACACAAGGCATACAAACACTGATACATTACAACAAGCAAGCATACAACACATTATTTACTTCAATAGGTTTTGATAGGTTGAGTTGGTGGCAATTGTAAGTACTATAATTGCCTTTGTGGAAATTCCTTTATGCTTTAAATGTCGAAGACCACCTAAAAGAGGGGTTTTAAACTAAGGCTTGGGCATGAGTGATATCAATGTAAAAAATGAAATCAGAAGATAGGTATTTAAAATAAAACGTCCAACAAAATTGGTTTCATGATTCTATCAATTTTCCTTAATTAGTTATGGATTTTATAGTTGAAATAACCCTAGTTCAGGTGAATAATTCACCATAGAAGATCTGGAGCTCAAATAAATTTGTTCTTAGAGGGTTTTGTGGATAACTAAGTTTGTGATTTTTTAGAGTTGGATTCATCTCAAAATAATTACAAAAATGCCCATGGGAAATTCCCAAAATCAGTTCTCCAAGAAGTTTGTCTTTTTCACTAGATTTATTTTACAGAAGCTTTTAGTATGAATCCAAAGGAACATGTTGGGTAATTGAAATACAATTCCAAAGAAAGTGGAATTAATTTAGGTGATATACAAATACTAGAATGATTTTAGAATTGAATCAACCATGCACATAATAGCTTAATTCACAATAATTAAACTAGGGAATGATAAATTTTGGGCTTCCGGGATTTGGATGATATGGTTATTATGAGTCCCAGGAGTTGGAATCAGGTCAATATCATTTTTTGTTTGACCTGGAGAATGTTCTAAAATCATATTTGTCCTATTTTTGTTATTTTTGTTACTGGAAAAATAGGAGGAAAATTAGGGTGTGGCCAAAGGGACATGCAAATCATAAAGGATAACTTTCAGCAAAAAGGTTTCATCGTAAACTCTGGACTAATTAATTAGCGAAAGAGGCAAATGTTTGCATTGTTTTTCCCAGAAAACCTTGGGGGACATGCCAAAATTTAGTCCTGGCAGAAACTAAATATTTCCATTTTATTTTCGATTTAAACAAGCAGGGTAGTTTTTGTCCAGACCAAATTTAATTATAAAAAAGAAAAGGAAGAGGGGGGGTGTCGCCGGCCAGATCTGGGCCGCACGACGCCAATCTAGCCCACATGGGAAGAACCATGTGCGGGAGGGCCGTTCAAAACCCGTCCTAGCCGGGACCGTGTGTTAGTGTTGATGGGGAGCGAAGGGGTACGGGTGCTCGACGACCGTCGGATTAGAGGCGAGATCGACGGCGCGATGTCGTCTCCTAGCTCTCGACAAGATGGCAGGGATAGAACCCTAGTTGGAGGATGAAGTGCATGAGGAGACTCACCTAAGGGCTCGAGGAGGCCAGGGAGCAGCGGAGGCGAGGAGATGGTCGTCGGCAAGCATGAGGATGGGCGGAAAAGGCGGGTTCGTCGACGGAGAGGTTCCAGTGCGAAGATAACCATGAGGTGCATCATCGGAGCTCGATGGCGCCACCGGTGTAGTGGATTCGTAGGTAACATGAATAGGTGGTTTAGATAGAGGAGGACGAGGAGGTTGAAAAACAAGGACATGTAGAGGAGAAGGGGCTGGGGAGCGAGCTCTAGGCTCAGATCTTGTAGATGGACGAGGGAGCTTTTCTTCTCTTCTCCTAGCCAGTGTAATGCAAGGGAGGGGAAGTGGAGCAAGGGGGTGGAGAGTAGAAGGGAGAGGAAGCAAATGAGGGCCAAGAGAGGTGCTGGGGTGGCCCGTGGCTTATATCCCAAGAGGTAGAGAGCCATGGTGGACCATGACCATGGAGGGTTTGGGGGAGGAGGGCTAGGTCATTGGTTAGTCAAGTTGGGTGGTGCAATTAGGTGGTGTGGGCCTGGTTCTCAACCAGAGAGGGGCAGGGGAGCTGCCGCATTCAATTTGCCAATATATTAAAATATGAGGCATACATCTCTCTCTTCACTACCAACACAAGGGACACAAGAGGGGTGTGTTACAATATAGTTGCTAGAGTGCATGACCAGAAGGATGTCATGGTTGCTGTTTTGAGGCATGGTGATCCTTGGGTGATTCTTTTATTTTATTTTAGCTCACTAATTGCTTAGTTTGCCAAATTTTATCAAATGATTATTATGAAGGGAATCTATAAAAATGTTCTTGGCAGGGTGAGGAAAAGGTACTGGTGGATAGATGAGGTCAAAGTACCTCTTTGTGAATTATTTTAGATTTTTCCATGAATTTCTAGTTCTCTTAAAGTCATTTATTCAAATAATGCTAAAATGGTTTCTAGAAGCTCATTTTATATTTATACATTATACAATGTGGGTTTCTGTGAGATGGTCCTAAATACGACATCACATATTGGAGAATTTTATTATAATTTATTGAGATGGAAAAGTATTTTTAAGCAATTATTTCTTGTTTCTGTCAATTAAGAAAAAGGGAAAAAGAAGTAATAAGGCTTATCAAAAATATTTATTTTTGAGATTTGGAGATAGGATATGATATTTAGGCCTCAGTTGTACCTTTATTTGGCAAGGTACTTTTGATAAAAACAAACTTTCCTTTATAGGAGAAGTATTAGGGATTTGGTTAAGGAGGGGAATTAAATGGTTTTAGGGCCCAAATAATTATGGGAATTATTTGGTAAATATTTATATCCATGGTAGAGGATATAAAATTGATGTATCCACCAATTTAACCTTGGTTTTGGGAAATGGAATTTGGTTTTGGAAGAAAACCGAGATTTCAGGATCTAGGGCACTAATGTTTTTATGCCACATAAACTTGGTTGTATAAGGGAGCTCCGAGTTCACCTTGATGCGAGGGATATATGGATGGATAGACCAAGTTATGTATATCACCGTGGTATATAAGGTCGAGGTTGATTATGATTCGTTCCTAGAATTGAAGCCAAAATTTGAGTAAAATAAGGCTGCCAAAACAGATTATGAAGTAGCCTTCAAAACCATGTGGGTTTAGGAAGCAAAAAGCTCCAATTCAAACAAGTGAAGTAGGGATGGATATACCTTCATGAATAGATCAAAATCCTGCAGTTAGTTGGTCAAAATAATATAGCATGGGGAAGTGAGCTTCTACCAAATTAGGCATCTTGATTAGATCTGCAGAAAAGATTATTTTCTTGCCTGGAAAACCATCAAGAACAAGTGGGTTAAAGGATGATATAGCCAAGTGCAAGAGTGGTCCTTGGTAGTCCTTATGAGTGTCTACAATATGGTTTAATTGCATTTACAAAAAGGTACAAGGGTTTAGAAATGCAAGGATTATAAGATCTGATCCTGATAATAGTTCCAGACTAAGCCTTTTAGGTAGATTTAGGATTTTTGACTAGGCTGCAAGAGGAGTTGAATTTGAGAAAGGCAAGGTTCCATACTCGTCATCAAGTGGAGTTTGTCGAGGTCTTAATTGAGTAGAAAGGATTAATGCTTATATTTTGTTTTGATTGAGTTGGAAACTATCAGAAGGGATTATCCCAAGATTTATCTGGTTAATAGGTGAGATGGTCACTCTAGTGACTAGATAATAGCTCAAGCTTAGGGAACTTGCTTAGGATTGGTATTCTTGATTTTACTGGATCCTAAAAGATGATATCCTAGGGTGACTCATTCTAATCTCCTAAGCAAACAAGTTAATCAGCAAAATCAAGGCAATTCATCTTAACAAGCAACTCAAAATACTAATGGAATTACCATCAATCCTAGCTTGAGGGAAGTCTGGGTATTTTGAAAAGTTTGAGTTTTGAAGAAGGTAATATCCTTGGTGCTTCTACCATGGATAGAGTTCAAATATTTTTATAAAAGGTTTTGGAAAACCTAGAGGTAAGATATTTGCAAGTTCTGTCTTGAAAACATAAGGAATTTTATCTTACAAATCTCCCTAGTTTTGTTAAATACAAGCTAATAAATAGTTTTTTTGCAAAGGCATCTTGGCTTAGGTTTTGAATTGTCAGAACATTTGATAAAATGTAAAATAAGCCAAGACATATATTTTGGGTAAATATCTTTTGTCAAAAAGGGGTTGAGGTAATAAGTACAACATATACTACACAATCAGATGCATAAGAATAAACAAACAAACAAGAACAACATCACTTGGCAAGAGAAAGTTTTTGTTCCCCCTGATTTTTGTATTCTAGGCAATAAATCAGGGTTGCTAACATTGGGATGTTACACAAGTGATTCTAGTAGTCCGTCAGAATGGAGCTTCTTCATGCGCTTTACACCAATATGACCCAAAAGGGCAATGCCACAAATATGCAGCAATATCATCATTTAACTTTCAACATAGGTGCCTGACCATAAAAGATGTTATTCATATAAAAGGAAAAGGGATTGTTCTCAGATACAAATGAATAACCGTCTTGCAATAAACATGATCTAGACACGATGTTCATGCTCAATGAAGGAACACACCAACAATTATTAAGGTTTATTATCAATATCAATGGTAGATGAAGTGGCAGTGTCCCGAGAGAGATCACATCGACCTTCAATCCATTGCCTACGCACATCGTCACAACATCCTTTGCTATTGGTCGACTATTCCTTAGTCCTTGTTTCGAGATACATATATTAGCAACCGAACCGGTATCAAATACCCAGGTACTACATCGACTAATAGTAAGGTACACATTAATAACAAGTAAATAATATATACCTTTGTTCACTTTCCCGGCCTTCTTAGATGCCAAGTATGTTGGGCAGTTCCGTTTTTAGGGACCAGCCTCCTTGCAGTAATAGCACTCAGTATCGGGCCTAGGGACTCCCTTGGTATTCTTCTCAAGTGCGGCAATAGACTTTCCATCCTTCTTTAATTTACCCTTGGGCTTGCCGCTCCGGCATCTTTTCTTGAAACTAGTGGTTTTATTGACCATCAACACTTGATTTTCCTTTTTGATGTCTACGTCGACAGTCTTAAGCATAGTTGTGTGTTCGGTGAGCGACTTTTCGGCATTATTATTCTTGTAGTTAATTACAAACCCTTTGTAACTTGGTGGCAGCAATTGCAGAACTCTGTCCATCATGAGATCAGCTGGAATCTCATGTCCTAGTGTCTCAAGATGTTGAGCATAGCCCATCATCTTTTATGATGTTCTCGTTCACAAAGCTGTGCTCCTACATTTTAGCGCTAAAGAAATTTTCAGATATGTCATATCTCTCGGCACGGATTTGGTCCCCAAACATAGTTTCGAGTTCCTCCACCATGACATAAACAACATTAAGTTCAAAGCATTTTTGGAGTTCGGGCTCCAATGATTGGAGTATCGCGCACCACACAAGAGTGTAATCATCATACTTTGTTTCATACACATTCCGCTCTTCCTAAGATGCAGTTTTTGCAGGGGCTTCACCAAATGGACCGTCAAGCACATAGGACCTTTTTGTGCCTCTACGAGGATAATCCTCAAGTTGTGGTGGCAGTTGGTGAAATTAGACCCATTGTCTAGCAGCTTTTCTTTCTCAAGGAATGTATTGAAATTGAATGAAGGGGTGCCATGATCTATTGTGTGTTTGTAAAGACTATTTAGACTAGGTTTATAACTGATAGAATTCAAGCTAATTCATAATTACTTATGCGAACTCCCACTCAAAATTATATCCCTCTAGTCATTTTAGTGACTACGAAAACCAAATTCACTACGCCACGACTGAACATCACGAGTGGTGGTGCAGCTCCATTGGCGAGCATCGTATCGGTCATCATATCTCCATATGACTCGTCCTTTACCTTTAGGTTCAAGTTCCGAGGCCATGTCAGTACATGCTCGGCTATTCAAGTAAGAACCTTAGTATTCGCATTTGTAAAACTGTCTTACAACCGTTGTATATGAACATAGAATCTGTCACACCCTATCATCACGTGGTGTTGAGAGATGAAGAACTTTCTTAATGGTGCATACTAAGGAAGAACATATTATTATCTTGATATTTAGTGGCATGGATCATCTTATAATGCTACCTAGGTAATCAAATACTACCGAGGCGATCAAATCAACACAAAATAAGATGCATCAAAGGATAAACACCACATGCATATATAATGTGATATGATATGGTCCTTCTCGCATTCGATCTCCATCTTGTGCGTCATGGCATGATATCCATCATTCCACCAGCGTTTCACCAAGGTCCATGGCGCCACCAAAGGGTATTCTCCACTAATCTAATTACATGGATTTCCATTTTCTGGAATGCGGGCCATAAAAATAAAATAACAACCATATGTCTCCTGCCGTTTTTTTACTATAAAATACATTGCATTCAACAACTTTTGAATCATAAACCATATGACGTCACATGCCCTGCAAAACAAGTTAGAAACCTCTAATTTATTTTTGCATATTTTACACGGTTGTGGGCTTTTTCAGATAGAACCGTTCTACCTAAGAACTCCAGCCACAACGGTGAGAAGAAAGTTATTAAGTTGACCCTTGTGATGACCCACAAGTATAGGCGATCACAATAGTCTTCGCGGGTAGTACTACCCAATTTATTGATTTGACACAAGGGGAGCCAAAGAATACTTGCAAGTATTAACAACTGAGTTGTCAGTTCAGCTGCACCTGGAAATAGTTCTTGCTCACAGAAGTTTATCAGTAGCAACAGTTTGTAGTAGCAACAGCAAAGCAACAGTAAAAGCAACAGTGAAACAGGATCAATAGTAACAGTAACGGTAACAATAGGATTCGAGTGCGGTAGGCATAGGGGTGGATGGACGGGCGTTGCATGGACGAGTCTAAACATGTAACTTCAAGATCTAGGGCATTGCAGATAAATAATAACAAACATCCAAGTACTAATCAATCATAGGCATGTGCTCCAAAAATAGTCATACGTGCTCGCAATGAGAACTTGCACAACATCTTCTGTCCAGCCAGCCCATGGCAGTGGGGCCTCTAGTGAACTACTGGCAATTAAGGTTCTCCTTTTAATAGAGCACCGGAGCAAAGCATTAACACTCCGTGAACACATGTGATCCTCACACCACAACCATCCCCTCCGGTTGTCCCAATTATTATCACTTTGGGGCCTTTGGATCCGGACAATGATATGTGTACACAACCTGCAGATAAGATCACAAACAATACTATCATAATGATTCAATAATAAGTTCAAATCTAAGATCATGGCACTCGGGCCCTAGTGACAAACATTAATCACAACAAGTTTCAACAAAGTCAAATAGCACTTTAGAGATACTAGGCACTATGCCCTAACAGATCTTATTCGATTACATGATAGCATCCAATCACTACCATCCCCAATCCTACAGCGGGGGATTACTCACTCATGGATGAGGGAAACATCGGTGGTTGATGGAGATGCGTTGGTGATGACGATGGCAATGATCCTATCAAAATTCCCTGTCCCGGCAGGGTGCCAAAACGGAGTTTCTAGATCTGAATCTTGGTTTCTGGTGGCGGTGGCGGAGCGGAACTCTTTCTGTAAAACTATCGAACCCCCTCGGTGTTTAGGTCAAAAAGGAACTTATAGGTGTAGAGGGAGGCCGAGGGGGTGCCTGGGGTGGCTGCACCCCCTCCAGGCACGACCAGTGGTGGGCCCTCCGCTGAAAATAGCGTCATTCTGTGTTAGTTGTATCCAAATCACATAGGTTTAGAGAAGAAACAATAACAAAGTGTTCGAGAAAGTAGATACATTTTGGACGTATCACCTTGTAAAACATATATCTACTATAGTGGGAGAGAATCTCTGGGAACTCCAACAACACTATTCCATGGTAGAGGTGGTGGCAAGGAATTTCTCGAGCAGGGCTTCGCCAAGCACCTTTATATTGGAAATGGGCAAGAGAAGCAAGGGGGATAATATGCCAACCAAAGAGCATATGGGAGAGGCAAGTGAGAGGGATGATGTATCCACCTCCTTTTATAGGGGAGAGGGGGTTCAACCCCTCTGTATACCTGGAACACTATGCTCTAAGCAAAAAGCCAAGAATGAACCCAAAGTGTATAAGGTGTCCTACCAAGGAGGCCCAAGGGCCACCCACGTGTAGGTCCCGTCTGAGCGAAATAGGGCACGGTACCGGCCAAGCACCCTATCCACTTTGCAAGAACATCGTGACAAGTGCGAGTAGTCGACAAGTATAGGAATATACATACAATATTGTGTATGTCCGCGACATACAAAATTACATCATAGATAGACCATCTAAAAGAAATATAAATATGGAAAAACATATGGCAAGATCCAAAATACTATATAGTTCTAATAGTTTAGGATACATCCTCATAGATCCCACATCAAGTATCAAGTGGGATTGGAAAATAAGATCTGAGTACGTTAAGAAGTAAATTGGCATAAGACGGCTTGAAAAGAAGCACATCCCACCCAGATGATCTCAAGATCTCCATGCCCCGGAATTGCTACACCTCGACCATCATCGGTCTCCTCGACCCAGTATCCTTCTTGCAGATATACTTGTCCATCTAAACGATATTTATCGTGTGAGACCCTAGGGGGCTCGGCAAGTATTTATGCATCTAAAAGGAATAACCTGAGGGTGACGCAATTGAAACGAAACTAAATTCTAGTAGTTCTATAGAGACACACTGCAACATCCGCCTAACCAATGATATACGGATGGTCGTTAAATAAACATCCTTAATTACCCAACAGATATATCTCAACATAAATAAACATTGCTCGCCCACCTCCCTGTTTTTCGAACAATAAGGAGGAAGAACATAGCATCCGTTGGCACTATTACTACATAAGTTTTGGTCAGATTAAAAGTGGTACTTTAGTTATGCTTGTCTATGATAGAGAAACTTTGCTCCAAGTCGTCCATAACCAAGGACACGGATTTCAGAAAGATTTACCCTGTAGGTGTGCACAAATAGCAATACACACATGATCAACCAAATGAAAACCCAACGAGGCATCACGAAGCTACCCGCTACAAACTTGGCCGGCTCCGCGATGGACCCAGGGTGTGTGGCGATGGTTGTAAATGATTGGAAACCCAAAAGTGTGAATAGGCTTGTTTATATACCAAAAAATGTGGCACAGGGTTCCTAAACAGTATAGTAGTAAACGCTCCTCGAGCAACAGTAGTAAATAAAATAGTATCATGGCATAAGTACAGGATAGTAGTAAAGACCCAAACTAGTTTGTGGCCCCAAGAAAAAATAATGATTCAAGCTCTGGCTAAGGGGATTCATGGTCCCACATGCAGATAGTGGGATAGTCAAGGAACAAGAATCAAGTACTCGGGGTCCTACGGTACAGAAGTGAGCTTAAAAAACCAAATAGCAGATAATGCCCACCGGTGCATCTTTCATTATTTATCCCATTACTACTCAATTCAGTTGTTTAGGTACCTCATTGTTCAAAGACACTCACAAACCCTACACATGCAATTCTACGACTCGTATGGCTCAAACAACTCCTGTAGTAATGTCTCATAGGATTGATGGAACAAGCTTTAGTGGGGTTTAAAAGTAAAGTCTATGCACTACATGGGATTCAATTTAATTTGGATCGTCACATATGATGCATGAATAAGATAGAGGCAATAGGTTCTATATGTATTGCAAGCATGGGGATTGCTTTCTTGGAAACTCAATTGCATAATAGGAAGGATCCGGGTAAAACTCGTGAGACTCCTGATATTCTTCTTGCCTAGTGTCTATCCGGATAAATATATTGCACAATCATATAAATCATATACATCAAAAAACAAGGTATTCCATGATGGAATTATGCACAATTACATGGTATAGCATAGAATGGCATGGGTGAGGTGTGGGATACAAGAATAAGGCATTTGATTAGGTTTTTAGTCATGTTTTATTCCCATAAACATTTTTGTATACTTAATATTTATATGATGCATGCTTACATTCATATCATGGAATGCATACTTAGAACGGGCTTGTCGAGCTAATCGATTTAGACATATCATTGCTCGAATTCGGAGTTAGGGAATAAAAGTTATTCAATTATTAAGAAAATGGTATTTATTAGCATTTAATAGTTCGAAAATTTTATTTTTTCTCAAATGGTATTATAATTATCATAATTAGATTCCTCATGTTTTTCTGATTCAAAAACATATATTATTCAAATTATTTGGATTTATGAATTTAAATTATTATTAAAGTCAAAATTATTAAGGTGTCAAAGTCAATGGTTTGACTAGTTTTGAAAAAAAAAATTATAGATGGATTGGTATCAAAATTTTGACCACAATTCATGTTGGATTCATATTAAAATTCAAAAATATTTAAAAGTTATTAATAGTTTAGAATTTAAACAGAATATATAAAAAAATTAAAATTAGAAAACTGGAAACAGATAGGACTTTTTTCACTCATTGTTTCTCTACCCACCATCACTGTCAGGTGGGGACAGAAGAGATGCTGGTCCATAGGGGCGCGTGTTCAGCAGGGTAGATGACACGTGGATGCCAGGTTGATGCTATTAAGAAATAGGGTTCCTTTTTATAAGAATGTTAGGCAGGGGAGGTCTAAGGGGTGCGACGGAAAAAGACAGGGCCTTAAATATAAAATGCCTGATAGAACTAGGGTTGCTTGAATTGACCAAACTGAAATCCTTTGTAAGACAAAACAACTAGCTTGGACGGACTTCTGCAGCAGATCTCGAGAGATAAAACGGCTAAAACTCAAGGCTGCCAAAACCAAAACTATCGAGGGATCTAACGTCTATTGATGATGTTCAGGGTGGTACGATGGAGGGAGACTGTGCACGCTGGAACCAGGGGAGAACAGAGCAAGCAGTGCGGCAAAAACTAAAGTTTGATAGGGCTAAGAAGAGCTTGCGCGCATGAACAGACACCTGATGATCGAGGGTTAGCTCTCACCTGGGGGTTTGATGGGGTGGGGAAGATGCGGGCGAGACAATGGAGCTAAGAGGAACCAATTACGGGCAACGCTAGACCAAGGACCATGGTAGAAGCTCGCCGGAGAATCAACTACGGCAACAACAAGCGGTCAAAGAGAAAAATGGTCCACCGCGACCAGACAGAGACGGTTGGTTGGGGTAAAGGGTTGCGTTGCTCACTAGGGAGGAGATGGGGTTGTTGGTGAGGTCGGAGATGGTTCACTGTGGACTGAATTTGCAGGGGACGGTGTAGCATCCCGGTACTTCTCCAATTAGAAATTTCCTGTCATTTTATTTTTCTGCATTATCATGATATCATAATGTATCATCATGTTCATCATGTCACCTTGCATTTTTGTTTGGATTGCACTTAATTTGTGCCTTGTTCATTTTATATCTTTTCTCGGTATGTGGATCTTGATATCACCTCTATGTGTTTTATTTCTCCCCTATATCTGCCCTATTTGGTTTTCCATCTTGTTTAAATGGAAGGAACCCTATTTTAAATAAAATTGTTTTGAGATATTTCCATCTCTATTTTGTTTACCCTATTTATTTTAATCTTGTAACATGCCCAAATTATTTACGTGGGAATCACGTTCCTATATTTATATTCCCCTTTGTCTCCTATTTAAACGGCTCCATTCTCTATTTTTAAATCCCTACAAAGGATTCAAAAGATATCAAAAGGCTTATAAAAGAAACAAAATCTAAAAGAAAAATAAAATGTTTACAAAGAGAAATAGATGGAGATAAGAGAAAGCAGAAGCCCAACAACCATCTTATTTTTCTTTCCCTGCCGCCAAAACCCCACCTTGTAAGCCTCCTTGTAGCCCAAATTCTTCTCAGCTCATCATACTTGATTGTTAGAAACGAACACGTTTCTGTTTCTCCTCTTCCTCCTATTTCAGCACTACAGGCGCTTGACCCAGCCGTTGCTGCACACACCAACTCCTCCTCCACCACCACTTTTCCCCTCTTTAAATCCCCATGGAGGCTCTATAAAACCTAGATGTCTCCCCATCTCGCGCCGCCACCATTTTCCCCTCGTTTTCTTCCTCTATTCTTTCCTAGAAAATTCAATCGAGAGCACCATCACAACTTTCATCGACCGTGTTATCGCTATGAATGTTTACGCGTGGAGCTAAGCATGGGAACGGAACCAGGATGTATCCCCCGTCCACTTTGCTGGAGGATGCGGAGCCCAAGATGCCAAGGACGCTAAGCTATTCATCCTAGAGTGCCAGCTACTCTGCTTCTCTGACCATGTAAAGATCGTCATTAGGCCGAAGGTAAGAACCACGTCTGTTCCATACCATTTAAACATCTTCTCTGACATGGATATGCCCTACAGGTACCTGACAACGGACTACCTGGTCCAGCCCAACGAAGGCCCACAAGCAAGACCTGCTGCAATCGTGAAGCCCAAGGAGACTTGGGATGGCCCAAGCCCGGAGAGAACTCAACTTCTTGGAGGACACGACAAAGTGTAAGATAGAATTTTAAAGGGGTTAACCCTAATTTTTAACCGACTCGACCTATCCCAGGACATGGCCTCCCCATATAAAGGCCAGGAGGGTACGGCGGCGAGAAGGATCTCACCTCATACCCTAGAACACACCTCACGCTAGATTACATCTGCACACCCTTGTAACCATCGGCATCGCCATCAGCAAGAATAGACAAGCAGGAGTAGGGTTTTCCCTCCGGGGTCCTGAACCTGGGTAAACCTTGTGGCCCCTTTTTGCGAGTCTGTTAACCGTTCCGCAATCTCCACGCTCTCCATCTTCTCCAAACCCATGTCCATAACAATGGGCATTGACGATTTGAACCCTCGTCAATTGGCGCCGTTTGTTGGAACTGGGGACGTTGGTCGTGCGATCGTGACGGTCCCATCCACCACCATTTTCGACTCATCCGCGACGAAGTATCACCTCTTCTTCAGCGCCATCAACTTCACCGTCCACTCGCCAACAACTCGCTAAAACTATGACTCTGTAGGAGATGGAGTTGAACTGATGTTCGGGATCTTCTGCTTCTAGGTGGGCCAGATCGGTACCCTACGCCTCCTTGAGCGAATACTACCTCCGGTAGTTGTACCCGCTCCGTGGGTGATCGGTGCCCTGAGTGCACCATCGATGACAAGCGTTTCGGATGACAGCAGCAGCTGCAAGTCCGACCTCTGCAACCCTCCTATGGAGGGAGGAACCTACGGTTCTAGATCATAGAGCGGTGGGAGCAACGATCTCCCCCATCGCTATATGTACGCGGCCATCCATGATGGTCGTGTCAACAATGGAGATGAGCCAACGTGTCCCCTCCCAACCCGCAGGCTCATAATTCTACGAACGGAGGAAACAACCCACCTCGGCCAATCCCAATGGGTACATGGCACACGAAGCTGCAACGGTGGCAATCACACTCAGATAAGTCTCAATGACGCTTAGTGGGAGAGAGTCCGTGAATCTATGCGAGGTACCAATCCTCTGGCACTCGACGCTTCTTGTGACAAGCTGATGGTATATCACTAGCTCCTCATTAAGGAGCACGATCGCCAAGTGGAGCAGCAAAAGGAGCTCGAACAACACAGGAGAGTAGCTGACGAGTCAAGCGTGCGGCGAGCTGCGCTCTCTTCCACCAGTGGATCCTCCTCGAAAGGCTACGACTTTCACAAGCATCATTCCCGCATGGAGCATATGGACCCCGCTAGACAACGCGAGGCCACCAAGGCACTCGACCTGTCCTTCATGTCGATGGACTCCCAGGGAAACATCATGCCCAACATGTCATAGGCCGCGGTCATGGCGGTCACCACCTACCTGGATGCAAACCCGCCACCGTCAGGGGATCCCCGGTACGCAATCCATAAATTTTTGATTGCAGGTCTCGGGCTTGTCGGAGCCACGTTTCACTGGAAGGCGACCCTAGAGCCGAAGAAAAAGGCTGCGATAAAATTCACCAGAAGCCACACACCCTCATCCAATGAGGAGGAGCATGACCTGTCGGGGCGTCGCCACAACCCATGGCGCAGGAGCCGCAACTACGACCCCCCCGTGACGTTCTCACACGGTGCTAGATCGACAAATCATGCACAAAACGCGCGTCCTCCATAGAATTCGAAGAGGAATACACGGAGCTATGTGGCGCCAGATGATTCAACAGGGCCATACAGCAAACGCAGATTCCTAAGGACTTCAAGCTTCCTTCGGATAACCCGAAGTTCAACAACATTCAGGAGCCGAATATCTGGCTAGAAGATCTTATTTTTTCATGCAAACTCCATGTGGGGGAGCAAAAACATAGCCATGTAATGCCTTCACCTGCAGCTAATGAGCACGGCCAGAGCCTGGGTCAACAACCTCCCCTCCGGTCCATTCGTAGTTGGGAAGAGCTGGTGTATTGCTTCATGCACAACTTCAAAGGCACCAGCAACAGAACGGCTTCAATCGAGGAGCTACGCGCATGTTGCCAACGGTCCAACGAGTCCATTCGCTCGTACATACAGTATTGGTCCATCATCAAGAATTTCGCCAAGAACATCTGGGAGGAAAGGGCAATCGACGCCTTCAATGGAGGCATAAGATGCCGTGAATTTAGAGAAGATATAAGGAGCGTCAAGCCCAAAACCAACAATCATCTGATGGACATCATCAATCGCTGGGCCGATGGTGAGGACGCCATCAACCAAACATGTTTGGACGATGAGGACGACTTCGGCCGCAGACGCAATCGCCGAGGAAAAAGAAGAGCGTGCGTCTATGGCGAGCGCGAATAGGTCGATATGGTCACGGCTGGTTACGCCGATCGCCGCGAGGATGGAAACCGCAATAGCAGGTGTCGCAGTGGCAACAACCGTGACAACATGAAGCCAACACAAATATGGCAGCGCCGCAACCGCGATGACGAGCCATCTGTACTCGACAAGCTATCGGGTCCCTGCACATCCAATTCTACACCGACAAGGATGATAGAAAAAGGAAGGTCAGCCACATGCTCAAGGATTGCAGGGAGTTCCAAAAGCTCGACAAAGGGTATGACCAGATGCGGCATCGGGCGGTGAACCTATGATTCACCCCCACCCCAAGAGCCATCACACATGGACCCCCACCTCCGCCACCAGGAGCACCGGTGCAACCTGTGGCTGCCCCAGACCTGAACAACGGAGCCGAACCGTACACAACGATCGTTGGGAGCCATGATGATACAAAAGGGACATCCATCCAACAGGGTGTAGAAGACGATCACTCGACAGGTCAACCTGTCCGTCACCTCTCCGGCTGCCATACCTGAGTACCTCAGCGGCTCGGAAGCGTGCATCAACTTTCATCGCTCGGATCACCCACGACAAATACCTCGCCCGGGTCACTCTGCCCTGGTGCTCTGGCGCAGATCGGAGGATTCAAAATGAGCCGCATATTCATGGATGGCGGCAATGGCATCAATCTGATGTTTGCCAGCACACTCGCAGCCATGCGGATCATGCTATGCAGTCTGGAGGCATCAGACACGACCTTCCATGACATCATCCTAGGGAAAGGAGTGTATCCCCTATGCAGAATATGATCGCCTCGAGTTCGAAGTGGTGGAATGGCCCTCGTAGTACCACGTCATCCTAGGGAGCATGGCATTCGCAAGATTCATGGCGTTGCCAAATTACGCATACCTTCAGCTGAAGATGCCAGGACCTAACGGTATCATCACCCTTCTAGGTAGATTTACCAAGTCCGACAGATGCGAGAGAGATTTTTACAGATTCTCCAAGTATTTAGACATGCAGGAGGAGCCCGCAAAGCTGATGGAGCCAACAGACAACAGTCTGCTCCTGTCGCTAGACAAAATGCACCTGACATGTTGTTCTACTCCACAGTAAACATCAAGATGGTGCAGGTGCACCCGACGGACCCCACCAAGACGGCCCTAATCACCACCTGAATTCCGCATTGGAACTCGTGCTCATAAAATTCCTCCGTGAGCGCTGGGAAATCCTCGCCTGGTGTCCTGCGGACATGCCAGGAGTTCCCAGAGAATTCTCCGAGCATGCACTCAACGTGTTCCCGGATGTAAAGGTGGTCAAACAGTCGATGCGTCAATTCTCCGTGAAAAGAGCCGAAGGAGTTGGCATCAAAGTCAGCAGACTCCTCGACACCAACTTCATAAGGGAGATAAAGGAAAACACCTGGGTAGCTAACCTCGTGTTGGTCCCTAAGAAGGACACGGACATCCTGTGTTGTGTGTGGACTTCACGGCGCTTAACAAGCATTGTCCCAAGGATCATTTCCCCTTACCACGGAACGATTAGATCATCGACTCCACTGCAGGATGCGAGAGACTCTCCGTCCTCGACGCCTACTCAGGCTACAATCGGATTCGACCAAAGGTACAAGATCAAGAGAAGACGGCATTCATCACACCATTCAGGGTATTCTGCTACAACACAATGCCTTCCGTGCTCAAGAACACATGCGCAACCTACCAACGGTGCATGAAGGCATGCCTGAAGAACTAGATTGGTCGCAACCCAAGTCTATGTCAAAAACATAGTAATCAAGACCAAGGATAGCCGAACACTGATCGACGATCGCCGGGAAACGTTCGATAACCTCGATCGTTACAAAATCAAGCTAAATCCGGAAAAGTGCGCCTTTCGCGTTCTATCCGGGCAACTACTTAGGTACTTCATATTCCAAAGAGGCATCGAGGCCAACACGAAGAAAATCAGGAATTCAGCAGAACATCAAAGGAGTTCAGCAGCTAGCTGAGTGAATCACGTTACTCACAAGATTCATCAGCCGGATGGGTGAAAAGGCTCTCCCCTTCTATCAACTGCTGCGCAAGGCTGAAAAATTTGGACGGCTGAATCCGATGAGGCATTCGAAGACCTCAAGCGCTTACTCTCTACATCTCCCGTATTGGTAACGACAAAGGAGAGAGAACCCATGCTGTTCTACGTTGCCACCACCCACTAGATGGTCAGTATGGCCCTTGTGGTCGAACGACCCAAAGACAAGAAAACCCATGGGGTATAACGCCCACTATACTACCTCAGCGAGGTACCGACGCCTACAAAAAAAAATATCCCTACTACCAAAAACTCGATACGGCATATTCATGACTGCGTGTCGGTTGTGTCACTACTTTCAGGAGCGTCAGATCGTGGTCGTCAATGCCACACCACTATCAAACATCCTAAACAACCCCAAAGCTACAGCTCAAACCATCATCATTATCCTCTATATCATCGCTGGTCTTGTACAGTTGAGTGCCAGCATCCCCTAAACGAGCACGACCTTGAGCTTTTGTCACCTCAGCACCACGGTGTTCTGCTGCTGTATTTTTGCTCGTCGCCATGTTGCGAACTCCTGTTTCTTGTGCACCATGTCTCTGTCTCCCGTTCCAAACGGCTTCGCATGCGGCATGCCTTCTCCGCCGCATCGAGTAGTCAAAGCAGCGCCTTGTGCCACTTCAAACATCTATGCGTCTGTACCTTCTGGACATCCATGTATCAGCTAGGCTGGTCTGCATCCTTTTGTTCCTCTTCCTAATGAAGATCTTTGTGTCGATCCCCACGGTCACCATTTTGTTCAGTTGTTTTTAATCTCTAGATACAGTCTCGGACTATTCAATTTTATCTCTACACAGAAAAACAACAAACCAGTGGCTTATGTGTTCTCTTCTACACATCAGACTTGAGATCAATCCCCTTCTATCGATTTAAAATAATAATAAATGACCCCGTCGTTTTATGTTATGTCCATGAGAATCTTGCTGTCCGCTGGTTCAAAATAAAATGCACATATATATACACACACCAGTGGTTCTAGCTCCGATTTGTGACCGTGATGGCTCAGGTTCAAATTCTTAAAGCTGCATTGCCATTTTTGTTCTATGAATATTTCCTACGCAGTTTGCTGGACCTTGGCCGTTTCTTCAGGCGCTACGCGCTCCAACATATTTTCATCGCTGAAGCAGTCCAATCTGTCTCTTCACCCTGTCTTTTCTTTTTCTAAAATCTTTCTACGATTGATATATGCAATTTGGTATAAATTGTATCTTCTAATGTACAGCTTTATTTGAAGTGTGTTATATAAGAAATTTTATCATAAAAATGCACCGAACAATAATATGCCATCCATATCTCTTGTTTTCATCTTGCATTATGTGGATTAAAGGTAGTTGCATTTCACCTAATAAGAACATATGGAAGGTGTGGGCTATTGTATAAATAATCCTCCATTCCATTTATTTGTGAAGTAACTCACTTATGCTAGATTATACCATGCTAACAACATTTAAATCGCGGGGTATAAAATTAACCTGAACTCTAATTGTTTGTCTGGATTCCGGTTTTGTTTTATTTTTTATTATGCACTAGGGTTTGCCATGCCACCTCTGTCATGCCATGCATATCATAATCATACCGGATCTTCTTCCATAGTATTAAATATTGCATCCGACATTTTTGCTAGTGTTTTGCTTCTTTCCGGATAGGACGATGAGATTGTGTGAGCTTCGACAAGTTTTTTAGATGATATATGTTCGGCAATGTTTCCCAGGCGGGCGTTCTCCCCCTTTTTACCTATTTTACATTTATAGTCTTTACTTCGTCATGTTGATCCGTTGCTATCTGTGTTGTGATGCTTTAGTCTTTTCGTACCCGTTATATTTTTTTTGCCTCTATTGCCTTGGACACCTCCTATTACATGTTGTTTAATAAACAGTTGGTCTTACGAGTCATAGTTCCTTGCTCAGGTACTGCTTCGCATCGTCGATGTTCCACCGATATTGCGGGCTGGCACATTCTTAATGATGGAGATGATCATGGCTTTAATTACAGTTTAATAATTAATACTGAAAGTAGATTTAACTAATGCGAGGTACAGAGGGGTAATAGTTGAGATCTAGTTATTATCCCGCCCACTATGTCCACCTTGGACCCGAGTTCTTGATACATGTTCCAAGACTGAGTGCGCTAACACATGTGGGGTGTATGGGCACCCCTATCGTCTTAGTACCTGATTCCAAAATACTGGACTGGGTCCAGAAACTAGTTCAGTCTTTCTACATAACTACTATACCTATGCCATGTATGAGATATTTATTACATGTTGCTCGATGAACGTTTATTACTATTGCGTAGGTGCGGCACTTTGTCACGGGAATATTTTGTCTATGACCTCTGCTCGTGTGACAAGTCTATGCAGCCTTAGGATTCGTACGAGGAGGATTAGTTATACCCCGTACGTGTAGCTCTTTTTGGTGGCCCCCACGAACTCTCTTTGGGACTGGGAAAGTGTTGTGTCCTAGGCCCCACCGACATACCGATGGGTGTATGTTAATTGATCTGTCAACAAGGGTCGAAGTCCGTGTGGAAATTATGGTGCACCTCTACAGGGTTAAAATCTTTTTAAAAGCCGTATCCGTGGTTATGGACGAATTGGAGCACAGCATCTTGATCATAGACAACTATAACTAAAATTTATTGTTATAATTTGACTTGTAACTGATATGACTAGTAAGTTGGTTAACCACCATGGAAAGAATGAATAAAACGTTCAATCGTGCGAGTTTCATCGGTATGAATTCCTCGTTTGGTCTCGAGGGGGAAACACCAGAATGGGTATGATTGGTGTTAGTAACAGGTTGGTTCTGAATAGGTCTTTCTTATCCCTCTCTAATAGCCGATAGTTGTATTAAGTCTCTATAGGTTATTTAGTGCATGTTGCGCTGCCGCTTCAGCACACCATACCTATATAGGCGAGGACCGCCGAATTCTAAGTCTCGCTGTATGCTAGCCTCAGTACTGACCGCTCCCTTTTTCCTTTCCCCTTTGTCGGTGTCGTTGGATTGTCGACAAGTACGCCATAGGGGGTCCTGACGGCGTTGATAAGATGGGGTGTGAGACGTCGGATGTTACATGAATGGTGAGCACAAGTTTACCCAGGTTCAGATCCAACTGTGGTGATCGGATCCTACTCCAGCTAGCAAACCAATAATATATCGGCGTGAGCCGGATGTTACAACGGATTACAAGGGAGGTTTGCCTGTGCAAGTAGGTTGTGGTTGATCTATGATCTGGTGCCCTGAAGGCTTCCATAGGGCTGGTTTATATAATCACCAAGGCCTAGGGTTACAGGAGACACCTATCCGGTTACGTTATAGAGTCGGTAACTAGATACAGCTTGGACTACAAGTAATACTACAGGCCTAAGTCGATAACTCTTTTGGGCCTTGTCATATTTGGAAGTGGCTCCTCCTCTTTCTCTGACTGGCCGCCCGTGAAGCAAATCTCTAACCCGTTGGTGGTCCACCCTGGTCAGTGAGTCATGTGGGTATACCCGGAAAGTATATCCCCAACAGTAGCCCTCGGAAGTGTCCAAGATCCAAAGTCAGATAAATCTTCTAGCTTGATGGTTTCTTCGCCTTGAGAATCTTGAAGGGTTCCCGAAAGCTTCTTTCAATAATGTTGGATTCCAAGTAATTTGAGTCGGATATGTTCTCCCTTAACTTCAGCCTTTTCCTAGATCGATTCAAAACATGAGCCAGATTTTAAACAACGGCGTGCTGTCTGACAACTTTTTCAGACCAGGTCTTGTCACTAACAAGGGTCCCATCATCACGACCATTGGTGGACCCATATTTTACGGAACAGAACACCGTTTTAATGCCTGTGCGAGAATCGAGGGGGCGGAGGAGTCGCGAGGAAGCTACCTCCCTCTCACCTATATGCATGGCGCAAGTCGCACAGTTTGAACGCGAATCTTGGCGTAGAGGTCAATAAGAGAAAGGTAACCCTTTTCTCCCAGATTCATTCTTCACTCTTTCATTCATTTCCTCCTCGTACTCATCGATCCCTCTGCATACATTCTCATCTACACACCGAAAAAACCCCAACGCCGCCAATCTTTGACCCTCTCCTGCAAGATGGATGCACCATCCAGTTCCAGAGCGGCAGCAACAACGGGCGTAGTGACAGAGGAGAGGAAGCTATGGGGCCTTTGGGTTCCCAGCGCTATGGACAACACCGAGCTCCAAGTCATGGAGGACGAGGGATATATCATCGCCAGCGCATGGCAGAGCGGCGCTGGAGAGGCAGTCACTGCACCACGCGACAGCGAACGAGTCCTCTTCGGCACACACGTCGACCGAAGCCTTAGCCTGCCACCGTTGGAGTTCTTCACCGAAGTTCTCCAATACTATGGTGTGCAGCTTCATAACCTTCCCCCAACTCCTTTCTTGAGCTTAGTGCTCATGCAGCTCTAAGCGAGGGGTTTCTTGGAATTAGGCCAAGTCTCACCCTTTTCTTATACTACTATGGTACTCGGAAGAACTCAATCAGTGCTGCTATTCCCCACACCACCGATACCCTTAACCTTGTCCTTAGGAGAAACCGAGTTTATCCCAGGATTAACGCTAGCGAATATGTAAAAAATGGGCCTGAACTTTCTTCTATCACAAAGATATTCTGGCTCCAGACAAGGCGGAAGGTCTTCCGGCCTTTGTCGACGGTTCTGCTCTCCACCAAGGGTCATGGGATGCAGAAGCACCAGAACTGTCCGGCGACTTGATCCTTGCCAAGAGGCGGATCAAGTTCTTGATGAGTCACAAGGGGATCTGTGGATCCGACTTGATCAACTGCTGGCTGGATCGCCTGAAGGTCGTCCATTGCAGTTTCATGAAGACCGCTTGATGCACACAGTCACCGGAGACCAGAAAGACAGCCTGAAGGTCAGTTCGACTCGCATATCTGTGAAGGAGTACAAGACCCGAATGCAGTACTTGATGAAGGAGCGTGTGGAGAAGAAAATCCCCAAAGTATCCATGAAAATGTTCACCTCCGACCATCCTCTGATCCCGGTAAATATTTCAACTTGTTTTTAAGATTATTCGCTCTTTTCCACCTCGTAATCCAACTTCTCTCTTACTGACTGTCAACACCCAGATTTTTAATCCCAGGATTACCATTTTTGCGAGACATAATAGAATTGGATACCACAGTACATCATCCATTACAAACCATACATAAGGTCTTACACAAATAAGGATCTCATGATCCAGTTCTTAATACAACTCAAGCAGCGGAATACGTAATAATAATGGTAGCGTAGGCGAAGCTCCATCTTCGGGGTCACAGACAATGCCGACGATGGGAGATGATCCTAGTTGTCGTAACCTTCCTGGGGTCCTTCGTCCTGGTACTCTTCTTCATAGTCTGGCCACGGGAATAGCCAGGGACAAAGCCATGAGTACTCTTTAAGTACTCGCAAATTAATACTAACAAGTGAAGGGGGTTTTTGTAATAGGATACTAAGCTCTAGGGTTGTTTTGCAAAAAGCCAGATTTACCTCTACTAAGTTCAGAAGCAAGAAAATCTAGTTGAAGTTTTATAACACCTAAGTGGGAACTTGTATTTCATATCACAACTCTGTTGTGGTCAAGTCAAAATCTCAATTCATTTCACAAGTAATTTTGAAAACATCTGAGGGGGGAACAGTATGGCCACTCCAACTATCCATAACCGCGGACGCGGCTATTCGAATAGTTTGACACTCTGCAGAGATTGTATACTTTCACCACAACATTCGATACATCCGTCAGGAACAAATCCTGAATTCACCATACTCAGTATGCTGATAATCAATCCTAACCTTTCAATTACACGCCCTAGTATAGGCACCTCTCCTGTGAGTTTGGCATCCCAACCATGACCAACTGTCATCTTGGGTACTGCACAGGTGGACAATCTTCACAAGGTAGCCTCAGCTCTGACCTTGGCCATGAGGGAACACATACTAAGGTATATAAGTTTCCAGTCAAGCCCTACCCAATCTTCGGGTACTGTGGTTGTACGTTAAAATTGGAATGGTATCGCATCCAGACAACCATCAATTTTATAAAGGGATAAGGCTCATGCCTTAACATTTTCATCATCCAAATCATCTGGTGTTCGGAAACACATGTTAAAACATCTCAATAGAATGATCCATCATTACAAGGTTTTCATAACCATTTTCCACCAAGTATTCCCATCTAAAGTTGATCAGGTTTTATGCTTAGCACTAGCATATACAAGTGGGGGTAAGTACTAATGAGGGGTGGTAAACTAGTGGAGTTTAACTAAGTTCAATCTCATGCCTTAGTATGACATCAAGATTATCTAGCTTAGGCCAAATTTAATGCTCTTTATGCAACCTTCAATTATCTTTCTAGAATCTACGAATCACTTAAGTAGACTCTAAGTAGTAGTTTTTTGATAAAGAAATAAAGTATAAAGCTTGCAAGTAAAACTAGGAGGGGTATCAAGTGGGTATGATCACATATGCTTAAGGCATCTAGTGATCATGGTAACAAGCAAGTATTGGCTTGCATCAGTATCAGTATAGGCTTGCATAAGTAGAGTATCTTGCAAGTGTTAGCTTGCTCAATCAACTAGTAGTATTAGGCTTGCCTTGTGCAGAGCAGTGGTTGAAGTTCTCCTCGGCTTCTTCTTCGTAGTATCCTCCTTCCTCCTCGTATCCTTGGTTGGTACTAGCGTCTATGAATAATTACGAGGTACACAATCACCAAATAATACTTAACTACTTTCAATCATCACACACAAGGGTTCTATAGATGATATAGCATCATCACTAATATTACAAGATTAAAGCATTTGTCTTATTTATTTTATTTTTAGAAAAGTAATTTCTACTCATTGAAAAACTACTTAAGATTTAATATTCTCCAACTCAAACATGGTATCCTGTTTAACCTTTTATTTTAAATAAAATAAAGTGACTAGCAATGCCTATGTGGCATTCTTTTATTACTTGAACATTATTTCTTTAAGTAAACCCATATATTTTTATATATTCTAAAAGGTGTGATCAATTATGATTTTTGAGAGTTGGAATCAACTCAAAAGCTATTATGGTTTAAATTTGAAAAATGTTTGAATGTAGAAAAGCTTCTGCCTTGTTATTTTTACCAAGGTTGATCTACATATCCAAATTATTTGAATCCAACGGGCTTGGATTAAGCATTTCAATACATTGCTAACAAAATTGGTTTCATTCAATTTGGTGCACTGAATCGAGCTGGGTTGATTTTTGAAACTAGGTACAGAACTATGTTTGAACTTAAAAAGAAAAAGCTAAATTCAAACGAGTGGGCTGCGCGGGAAGGGGTAAAGGGCCGGCCGGGTGTCACTCCGCAGCGCGGGGTGCAACTGACAGGGGGGTCTACTGGTCAGTGGATCTTTAAACGAGAAGCGATACGTGGCGATGTGGTGCGTTGGATTAGAATGAAGATCGACGGCTGAGGGTCGTCGTCGACGATGAACAAATCAACAGCGAGCTCAAACCCTAGCGGCTCAGTGGGGGTGCATAGGGGGCATACCGGGGCTCCAGTGACGACGGCGAGGCGGGCAAATGACGAAGTCGACGACGGCGAACTCAGGGGTGGTCCCGGCAGCTGCTGGGGTGGACGAAATCAACGACTCCCTTCTTCTCCCGAGGCGGCCTGCTACGGCGCAATTCCAGCGATGCGCTGCTCGCCTTGCTCCGTCTAAGGGGTGGAACGATTAGTGAGGTGAGGGGAGTGAGATGGTGTGAAGAAATCGAGCTGGGATCGTCTCCTTTTATAGGCTCGATGGCGAGACCGCGAGGGATGGGTAGACGATGGTGGCGACACGGCTACGGGCGGATAGAGGCATGGCCGAGGTTGGCGATCGACAGGCGGTCTCCTGGCGATGCTCTAAGGTTTAAATGCGTGGGTAGGGGTGGTGGCAAACGGTCGGGAACGTGCGGTGCTCTGCGCGGCAGAGGCGGCGTCTTCGACGGCGAGCAGTGGCTGTGAGGCATGGGGCGGCGAATGGGGGTGTCTGCGAGGTTGCTGGGGCGGTGGTGACCACGCGTGCACGCGGCGAGGGCGGCGCGCGGTCTGTGGGCATGTGTCGAGGGTGGCGCTCTGGCGCGCTCTCGGCATGCTTGCAGAGCGGCTTGGCATGTCCTGGGCGTGTCGTCCAGGGGCTGGCATTGCTCGCGGCTGGGACAGGGGGTGGCGGTGGAGTGCTGGCTAGCTCCCAGACAAGGTTGGCGAGGCTAGTGTTGCTCGTAGCTTGCTGTCCACACTGGGGTGACATGGGTTCTCTCGGCCTGTTCACCATTGATGACATTGACGAGTTACAGTGGGGCTAGAGCTTAGTTAAGTCTGCTAGATGATCTACTGACACTAGTGTAACCAGAGAGGGAACAAGGTTGGCTCAAAACACTACTCAAAATAGTGTTTGTGATTTTGTTGATTTGAGTCTGCAACCTGTTTGATGAAATGGCCGCATGAACTTATGTTTTGAATTTTGAAAAGATTTTTGGTGGGTGTGCTAGTCATGTGCTGGTGATACTGTGGATGGTTGGGTTTTGAAAATTGAGCTTGTTTGAGTGGTTTTTGAAATAGTGGGATCTTCCCATATGAAATAGACTCAATTTTAAACTGTCATTTAAACTATGCATTCAAATGTTTTTGCATGATCACAAAGTATGCCTTGGTACGTTGTTATGAGTACTATCGAGTGGTTCAAAGATCCATACATGTTTCTGTTAAGTTCTGAAAGTTAGAGATAGCCAAAGCAGGCATGGGAGTTAAACTGGCCAAAGTGACCATTCACTTAATTTGTTTGTTTTTATTTGTTTGTCTTTGGGAAAAGTTTGGGATTTGTTTAGATGATGTTTATTTCACCTAAGAATCATTTTTCATGCAAAGAAACACATAATCATGGCAATTCAAAAGAATCCAAATTTTAATACATACACATGTGAATGCTTTCATATTTTTAATTAGAAAAGTTTTTGTTAACCCTAATTTTGATGATTAGAGTTTGATGATTCTAGTTTAATATTTTTGGGATGTTACACTGACATTCTTGATACTTATTATCTTGAGGAACTTCCGAGTCCAAGCTTGCCCCTATCGAGGGTTATGACTCGGAAGCGATGGAGGACGACGAGGTGAGAAAAGTTCCTGCCTCTGCTTCCAATAAGCACAGGGCCCAGGAAACCATCATTACTACTAGCACACAAGTGTTGCCAGTAGTTAAAAGGTAACCATCCCGTGGTTTCTAATATTTTTTACATTGTTTCCGTTCTGAAGCACATCTGACATTCATTCATATGTTTTCTAGAGAAACATTTGTTTTGAAGAGCAAGCTGAAGCCAGAAAGCAAGCTAGGCAAGTAACTGCGCCAACAGAAGCTTGTTGTTTCTCCATTTATGCCTCCTCTGACTCCCAGCAGTGCCCAGACATCAGCACCAGAGGCTTCTTCCTCTCCCAATGCTGGTTCCGCCATCCCCGATGCCAACACCACCTCGAAAGCCCTAGTTAACGTTGGTAGCCAGGCAACTGACAAGGGTGAACCTGTCAAGGGTAATGATCCCATGGTGATATCAATAGGGTAAGTAGATTAAGTGGCCGGCTCTGCCGCCTTCGGACTAAAGCTGTCTCAGTCTAGTCTCGAGAAACAAACCCTCACTCTGAAGGAAGTGAGCCAAGAGACGGAGGACGTGAAGCTGGTGAATCTCCTGGACAAAATTTTGGTCTGGGATGCAAAAATTGAGTGTGGCGAGCTCCCATAAATAGACATTGCCTTCCTCTCCCTTGCCGAGAAAGTGTTCCACAACGCAAAACTCGAATTCGAGAAGCTGCACTTGGAGAACATTGTATGTTTTCCAAATCTTGTTTATAGCATTTATTATCATATCCTCTAGCCCCCAAGCATAAAGTCAGATAAACATTTTAGTATTAAATCCGAGTTGATGCTTATAGGATGCAAAAGAAACGATATAGAGTAGCCCCCAAGGCTCGTGCTGTATTTTGACTTGGTTAAAGTGAAGGGAATATGCCTGAGAGGCAATAATAAAGTGGTTATTATCATATTCCTTATTTATGGTAAATGTTTATTTTTCATGGTATAATTGTATTAATACGGAAACATTAATACATGTGTGTTTAATAAACAAACAGAAAGTTCCTAATTATGCCTCTCTCATAAACTAGCTCATTGATTAACAAGATGATCAAAGGTTTCCTGATCATGGACATTGGATGTTGTTAATAATGAGGTCACAACATTGTTGGAATGATGTGATGAACATTCATCCGAATTATGTGATAACATCATACGAAGTAATATTAGCCCTTAGAAAATTAGATCATGTCAATCACTAACACCGGAAGAGTATCTTGATAACATCAAACGTCACACCGTAACATGGTGACTATAAAGATGGGTTCAGTGCTACGAAGGTGTTATATTGAGGCTCATGGATCAAGAGTGGAATTTTTCCATCCTGATGATGGAGAGATATACTCTGGGCCCTCTCAGTGATATCACATTAACTAGCTTGCAAGCAAGTGATTTGATCACTAGAATGTTATATCACGGGAACGAGAACAGAGTACATGTCGGTCACGAGATCAAACTAGGTATGGAGATACCGATGATCCAATTTCAGACATGTAATATATCGCGATACAAAGGGATTGAGTTACATGCGTATAAGGTTCACACGATCACATAAGTCATTGCTGAATATGTTGGAGTCAGTACGGATCTCTAGGTCCCGCTGCTGATTATTGATCGGAGAGGGGTCTCGATCATGTCTGCATTATTCGTGAACCGTATGGTGACACACTTAAGGGATACCGACACCATTCGGAGCAAATGATATGCTAGAGAAAGAAAAAGAAAGCGCAGGAATTTATTTCACTAGACACTGAAACTATTTCGGGTGAAATTGGAGAAAGTGTTTCTACATGTGAAATGAAATACTAGCAAGAGGTTATATGTGAATGTTTGTCATTAAAGTAATTGACAAAATTTTGAATAAATAAAAGGAGTTTTATTTAAGAGAGAGTTTGCATTAAATATAGTGGAAATTTAATGGGAATTTGAGTGGGATTGAGTGGAGAAAATTGAAGGGGCATTTTGTGAGTGGAGCTTCCACCCACATGAATGAGGGAGAGGTGGGGGCACCCTACATGGGAAGCAGCCATGCCCCTTTGGGCTGCCTCCTCCCCTATATAAGGAGCCCCTCCTCTCACTTCTCAATCACACCTCCACGCGAAGGATCTCTCTATCCCCTTTAGAATTTCCCCATGGTCTCGGATCAGCGAGATACATGTTCCTGGTGGCTTTTTATGGAAGGATTTGTTGCTTCCGCTGCTTCGCTGGAGCCAGCGCGCGGAGGTTGTCGGGGTACCCAGACGTGTGTGCGATCAGGGATGCACCACTGCTTTGTAGTGCTGGATGTGATGGTGCTGGACCAGCTGGACCATATGGACTTCATCACGATCTTGAGATTGGAAAGCGTTCGACTACATCATCCATGAGTACAACCTCGTTAACGCTATACGGTCTTCGAGGGTTTGTATTCTATCAATGTATATCCACCCATTGCTTCTTGTAGTAGATAGATCTTGGTGCTTTGCTCCCATCGTAGGAAATTTTTTGTTTTCTATCCTACGAATCATTCATAAAGTTGCAGCCTGAGTCCTAGTGGCCGTCTGACGGTATTACGTCTTTAAACTTACAGAAAATTGCATCTTCCAACCTGGAATTGCTCAAGAATATATGAAATAAGCGCAAAGAGATTAAGGCTCTGCGCCTTGAAAATTCCAAGTTGAAGGTGGAGAAAGATGAGGCAGAAGGTAATATTTTTCGACTCCTTTTTTTCATTGGTGATTTCCATAGTCAAAATTGTTCAATTGACTGATAATTTTTCCTTTGCTGAATTGATTAGTGAATCCAGCAAGATAATGGAAGCCGAGAACTTCAAGTTCCTCAAGATAGAAAATGCTAAACTCTAGGACGAGCTTGAGAAGCTAAAGGATGAATTGGAGAAATCCGTGAGTGCCTTCCTGGAATCAAGCAATATGGAGATGGAGAGGCTCGAGAGGGTGTTTTCCATGCAAGATAAACAATTAGATGATCTCATGAAAGTTTTTGAGAGCTAGCGAGATCTAGCCCAGGGCACAGAAAAAGAACTGAAGAGTCTCCAAGAGGAGCATTCTCAGTGGAACCACTATGTGCTAGGTAAGATTTCTGACTATTACTCTTCTATTGATTTTCGACTTTCCTTGAGATAGATTTTGATTTCTTGGTTCTTTTCCAGATCCTCTACATCTTTTCGAATCTTCTTCCTCTGAACCTTGCCACGAGCACATAAAGCTTGTTAGAGATGTTATTTTTGACTTCCGCCAGACTCTTAAAGAGGCTAGGGAGTCAGTCAGACTTTCCGACTTGCATAAAATGCCAGTGCATGAGGTGAGTGACAGAGCCAAGGATATTTTGAAGCTCATCGAAGACTGGAAGATTTCCAATACTCGGACTGCTGCACAGACCGCCCTCACCATGGTGATGAGCCACCACTGCGACATGGAGATCTGGCACGTCACTAAGGGCATCGCCGATGAGGACGATGAGGGTAACCCATAGGACATCAAGGCCATCCAAGAATCATCCACGGGTTATGCCTGTTGCGTGTCGGAGATGAAGAATTATGCGGCACCATTCTTCGAATTCATCGATGTTCTCCTTCACCCCAAGAGTAGGAATATAGCCTTATTGAAGGAGCTTCTGAGTTTTAAGATCAAGGTGGCGACGATGTCTCCTTCTCCACCATCTGAATCTGCACCATAAACATCTTTGATGCATTATCCTGAACTTATTACTTGGCATGTAATGATGGGAACAATATTTTGTTTTTGAATGCGTGCTGGTTTGTAAGAACGGACGCTTTAATAATTAGCACTTGTTTGCATATATTGTTATGCATGTGCCCAAAAAATTCTTAAGCATTGTTTTGTGTTTACACTTATCATTTTCTCTGGCTCTCTGTCTCGTCCCTTTCATGAGGCGGCCAACCTTTAGCATAGAAACTTTGCCGAGGAACGGAGCTCAATTGCTAAACCTGTTTAAACTCGAAAACAAAGACGGCTTCCAGTACAAATAATTCATTACGTAGAAAATACCAACGTCTAAGCAATCAGATAAAAAACCAAAGTATAAACAATAAATTAGATTTACACCCTAAGTTAATATTTTTTAGATACTCAAAAATCAAAACCAGAACGAACATGAGCATAAAATACTTTCAAGCATTCTAGGATTTTTGGAAATGAAATGCTCTTTTGGAAATAAGATGGCAAAAAACTTCTCAAGACTAATATATGAGGCAACCAATACTTTATTTCACTTTGAACATGTAGATATATGATTACAAGGAAATATAACTAAGAATAGAAGGGACGTTGTTGTGAAATTTTCCATGGAAATATAACTAAGAATAGAAGGAAATGCAACTATTTCATCCATGTCTGTACTACCGCCAGCTCTCTTTCTCTTCCGAGTATCCAATCTTTCCTTCATTTGTCTCATATTGGTTAAATAATATGACCCATTATGCAGAACTCTACTGATCATAAAAGGTCCTTCCCAAATCAGGGAAATTTTGTGCTTTCTCTTTTGCACAAGCCGGAGAACAAAATCGCTCTTCCAGAAAGAACAATTTTGCACTCTCTGACTATGATAATTGCGTAACTTCTGCTGATAGGCTGTAGATATCTGCTCAGCAATGACGCGAACTTCTTCGTCTATGTCGAGATCATCTTGTCGAGAAACTGATGCATCTTCTTTGATATACCCTTTGAGTCGAGGAGACTGGTGAATTAAATCACTTAAAAGAACTGTTTCTTTACCGTAGACCAAGAAGAAAGGAGTCTATCCGATTGATCTATTAGGAGTTGTACGTAAGCTCCATATCACATATGGTAATTCTTCCGCCCAAACCCCCGTGGCATGATGAAGTGGTGCCTCGAGACGAGGTCAGAGTCCTTGAAAAATAAGACCGTTAGCTCTTTTGACTTGTTCATTGGCATGTGGATGCGCAACTGATGCAATATCAAGTCGGATACCTTGTTCCTTGCAGAATTCGGCTAGTTATCCCATGGAAAAGTTGCTCCTGTTGTTAGTAATTTTACTGTGCAGATATCCGAATCGGATGATCACGTCTTCGACGAACTTTGTGGCCACACTCTCCTTCGTGGATTTCTCGTAAGATTTCCACTCCTTCTTCCGGAGAAATACAGCGCTGAAAAACCCCATAAACACTCCACTTATAGAGCTCACCATTTATTGTATAGGATTTTGCTCGTCAGATGATATGCCGGCTCAAAACTTCTTCTTCGAGTAATTTTCTATCTATCAGGAAATCTAGATATTGTTTTGTCCAGCTGAGAATTATAGCTAGAACTGCTATTAAAGATAAGTCGTATTTCGTCGGATAGTCTTCATCAACTCCTAAGATGGAGGGAATTTTTACGTGCTCTAAAAAAGCGCCATCAGGGACTTGTTTCCGCGCAGAGCCTATCCTTGATGAAGCATCTGCTTCCTCATTTTTTGCTGGAGGGACTTGTTGAACCTCAAAAACCTCGAACGATTTAGATAATTCATACACAACAGCTTTGTAAACCGACATGTGCTTGTTTGCGTTACAAATATCAGATACTTGCTGAGCAACTAAATCCGAGTCTCTGTAACACATGAGTCTTGTTACGCCAATATTTTTGGCCATGCGTATTCCATGTAAATATGCTTCATACTCGGCAATATTATTCGTTGCCATGAAGTATATTTGTAACACATAGAACAACTTATATCCTTGGGGTGACTTGAGCACCACGCCAGCCCCCGAGCCTCCTCATGCTTTCGAACTGTCAAAATGTAGGGTCCAAAATTCTGAGTCTGGAGGACTTGTATTTTTTGCCGTCTCTTTCGAATCAGCGATGAAATCGGCAAGTATTTGGGATATTGATTGATGTTCGTGGCTTGTACTCGATGTCAAAAGCTCCAAGCTCTATTCCCCACTTTGTGACACATCATGTGGCATCGTGGTTGTTGATTATATCTCGCAGGGGAGCATTACTCACCACTGTGATCTTGTGCTCTTGAAAGTAGTGTTGTAGCTTTATCGAGGTGAAGAACACTCCATAGGCTTGCTTTTGATGGTGTGGCTACCGTTCTTTTGATTCTGTCAGGACCTCGCTCAAGTAGTATGTTGGACGCTGCACCTTATTCTCATAGCCTTCTTTCTCGTGCTCCACTAATGTTACCACGCTTAGGACTTTGTTAGTCACCGCAATATAGTGAAACATAGGCTCCTAAGGCTCTGGTGGTGCGAGAATTGGTGGGTTCGAAAATAGATCTTTCAAACTTTGCAGAGCATCATTGACGTCTTGGGTCCAAACAAATTTGTCGGTTTTCTTCAAGAGTTTGTATAAAGGCGCGGCTCTTTCTCTGAGTTGGCTGATGAAGCGACTCACTACTGCAATGTAACCAGTGATATGTTGCACGTTCTTCAGGCGAGTCAGTCTGGTAAGGTTGATTATAGCCTTAATTTTTGTCCCGGTTCACCTCTATGCCCCTTTAGGGCACGATAAAACCTAACAATTTTCCGGCTGGAATTCCAAAGATGCAGTTCTTCGGATTTAGCATTATGTTAAGTTTTTGTAGGATAGAAAATGTTTCCTCTAAGTCAGAAATGAGTGTTTCCTTGTTTTTGGACATCACTGCTATATCGTCTACATATACATGAACATTGCGTCTGATTTGATCTTTAAGGCAACACTGCATTGTGCATTGATATGTAGCTCATGCATTCTTTAAGCCAAAAGGCATAGTTTTGTAGCAGAAGGTTTCGAAGGGTGTGACAAAAGACATCTTTAGCTGATCTTATTCTTTCATCAGTATTTGGTGATATCCGGAATATGCATCTAGAAACAGAGTAACTTAAATCAATAACTTGAGTCGATAACTTGATCGATTCTAGGAAAAGTGAACTGATCTTTAGGTCAAGCCTTGTTCAAGGAAGAGTAGTCAATGAAAATCCTTAAATCAATAGTGTCCTTTTTTGGGACGAGTATATGATTTTCCACCCATTCATCATTCTTCATCGGGCTCTCGCGCTTTCTTCGGATTTCCCCTGGTACTCCTGGGCGTGTAGCACGGCTTCGACAAAGGCGGCAAATCCTTTGTCACACTCTTGCGCTTTCTTAGGATCTCCCCGGATGTTGATGACGCCCTTTGGACCTAGAAATTTTATCATGTTGTAAATGTAGCAGGGACGAGCCATGAACGCCCATTAAGCCGGACGCCCGAAGATGGCGTGGTAAGATCTTTTGAACAATACTACCTCGAAAGAGAGTGGCTCGGTCTAATAGTTATCTCGGGTTCCGAATGTCATGTCTATTGTAATCTGACCCAGAGAATCTGCCTGTCTCCCTGGTACAATGCCATGAAAAGTTACAGTGTTGTAACTCAACTAGCTCTCATGGATCTTCATGCGGTGGAGCATTTCGATGTAGAGGATGTTGATGTTGCTGCCATCGTCCATGAGAGTTTTAGTGAACTCATCGCCATCAATAAGAGGATTGATGACCAGAGGGTACTTTCCCCGAGGATGTGTTTTCCTCGCATGATCTGAGCGGTCAAAGGTGATGGTTACATCCGACCAATCCAGGAATCGAGGGGCAGCCGAAACCGTGAAATTGAGCTCACGGAGAACCTCCTTCTTGACCTTCGCTGGCTGAGTCCCAAGGAAGCATACGTTTGTATATTTCTTTGTAGGGTAATCCTTCTTTCCATCCGGCTTGGGCTGTGCGGCATCCCCTTCTTCCATGTCAGAATCTTCCTAGGGCTCCTTGCCTTTCTTAGAATTTTTCTTTCCTTTTCGTCGCTTGGCCCTGTAGCTAGCGGATTCGTCTTTTTGATATCTTCATTGAAACGACACTCGACATTTGTGTCGGTAGAGCCTTCGTTACTATCCAGGTGCTAAACACATGGATTGTTGGCAATGTCGGCCCAGGTATAGGTTCTTCCGGTTTGTTGATATCCTTTTCCATGGATTCGGGAAGTTCCGCGGCCTCATCCCCGGCCGCCTCCGCGCCCTCCTCATCCTCCGATTCTGAATTTTGCATTAACCACGGCATTGTCCGAAGCCAGTTAATCATCCGGGGTATTCTTATTTTTGAGTTTGTTGTTTTGGATGTTTGGCCACATTGGGATTGGCCAGAATATTTAGCAGCCCTTTCGAATCAACATTGGTGTATGCATACTTGCTCGCCATTTCTACTATCTCTCCCAAATCTGTGACATGGTCACCCTTCAGTCTATGACGCAAAAGTTTGACTAGGAGTCGTGCAATGAAAGCATCAATCGCAGTTTGATCGTTTACTTCTTCACATGAGTTCTTCGTGTCGATCCAACATCCGAGGTAATCCTGATAGGTTTCTCTGGGTGTTTGAGTGCAACGCTACAAGTCTCCGATTGTGCAGGGCCTCCTGTATGTTCCCCCGAAGTTTGAAAAGAACGCACATTGCATACCATACTAGCTATGAATTGAGTTATATGGTAGCTCACTGAGCCATGATCGAGCCGTCTTTCGCAACGTAAGTGGGAGATATCGGACTGCAACCAGGCTATTTCCATCTTTAGCAATGCAGCAAGCCTAGAAAAAATCTTGAAGCCAAGTATTTGGCCGAGCTACGCCATCGTAGGGTTGAATGTGTGGGACAAAGCATTTAGGTCCCTCGAGCAAAAACAAGCGGTGTTTTTCCAGGTCCTCGGCCATTTTTGTCATAGTTGGCTTTTGGACCTCAGATGAATATCCGGTGTCCATGTCATCTTGCGAGGTGTAATCTTCATCCATGCTATCGTATGGACTCAGAGGGGTCTCTAGCTCACCTTGCGTTGGTTTGGAGGCACACTCTTCTTCGTATGCCTACATCTCCTTCTCGAAGTCTCGATGTTCCTGCGATGTTATTGACTCCTCAGGGAAATCACGTATGTTGATCATTTCTTCGATTACGCCAAGAACTGAATCGTTTCCGGCTCCAGCATCGACCGAGTCGGATCCAGAGCTCATGTGGTATATGAATCAATGCTTATTCTTGTTGATGGTCTAAAGGTTGCGGCACAGCTAGGTTTCCGCCTCTGCCATCTCAAAGCTCTCCTTGATCTTGGCGTTTTCTTTGTAATCAATGTAGGGGCTCTTCATCATCTTCTTTATCTTGTGCCTCAAGGGTGTTTTTTCTACTACGGCATCGGTAGAACTGGATCCAAAACGAATATATTCCTCGTCCATGTATCCGATATCAACAGGTAGATCAGATCTGGATTTTTCTTCCACCACTTCTTCCACCACTTTGTCCATGTATCCGATATCAACAGGTAGATCAGAGCGGGGTGGGTGGGTTCAGGTTTTGCTAGGATCTTAAACTCTTCCGCCTCTACGGATAGAGCAGATCCGTATTTTTCTTTCGCCATGGTTATCACCTCAAGGGCGGGTTGGGCTGGTTCAGAGAAGCCGAGGTAGATCTTCTATGCATAAGTTGCCCATCCTGGTAGCAATGGACAGGCAGAGCATAAGAACGCAAAGGTCTTAAGGGGACTCAAGACCAATATATTCTATGGCAAGATCAAGGAGTGTGGGCATGGCTGGATTGATGCTCCCCCGAGGTGTTGTCGTCCATCCGCATGACCGCAACTAAGCCCATGGTAAGAATCCATTCTTCCTCATCTATGGCGCTTAGGCGATAATCCCCACTACGCCCAAGTAAGGATCTCATAGGTGGTTGCCTTCAACGCAGCAGCACAAGAAGAGTTGTGTCACGACGACATTCTCCTCATCGAAGAAGCTCGGCACAAGGTCAATGTGCCGACAACCAGGTACCAACAGGCGCTGCATCGGTACCACTGTCGCAACATAATGGCGGGCACCCTAGAGGTAGGAGACCTCGTCCTTCGCCATGCACGTCCTCTCTCGCGAGGGTCTCCACAAGCTCTCCCCAATGTGGGATGGCTCCTTCCGGGTGGTCACGTCGTGAGGCTAGGTGCGGTCCGGCTGGAGACAAAGGAAGGAGTCCCAATCCCCAACGCATGGAACATTCAGCACCTTCACAAGTTCTACCCATGAGCCCTGCTCACAACGACTGTGGTAATAATTAAAACCCACACTCGTCTCTTGGACAATGTGGAGACTCAAGATCGATCTCTAATTTTTTGGTGTTTTTCTGATGTTTTCCTCGTTTTCATCTTTGATTCTTCTGTGGTTCTCCTTCCCTTCGTGTACCGCGTGATCGGGGGCTACGCACGGTTTCTATCACCGGAGTCACCCTCGGCCAACGACGGGGCATAAGGTGTTGAGATCTGAACTTGCGGACTAGCTCCAATGATAAGTCACCTCACCCACGGTTCCTGGTGCTTGGTAATCCTCACTCGGCACATGAAGGAAGGCATAAACCGTGCAAAACCTATGGATGCCTCTCCAAGGGACTATACAGGGAAAGTACGCATCCTACGGTCACCTCCTCGAGGGACTTACGAGTTGGAACTGAACGTAAGAGCCTATGGTCACCTCCTTGAGGGTCTTACATGACAGGTATAAGCCTAAGTGACCTTCTCCTTGAGAAGAAAGTGTGGCCACCCTCGAAACTATCCCTCAAGCGGCATGCGGAACCTACGGTTGCCTTCTCGAGGTACTAAACAAGGAAAGTACACATCCTACGGTCGCCTCCTCGAGGTACTCACAGGAAGTAATCGTACTTACAGAGCCTAAGGTCACCTCCTTGAGGGGCTTACAAGAGATGTAGAAGCAAAAGCGACCTTCTCCCCGAGAATCCAGCATGGCGATCCTTGATACTACCCCTCAAGTGGCACGCGAAACCTGTGGCTACCCCGTCAAGGAGGTATATAGGGAAAGTATGCGACCTACGGTCGCCTCTCTAGGGGACTTACTGGGTGGATTCAGACGCAAGTGCAACGGATCGCCTCTTCGAGAGATATACAAGGAGAAGTGGAAATAAATACCAAGGAACTGATGGTTTAGGCCCTAGTATGGGGAGAGTACCCTTACAAGTCTTGGCGGAAATAAAAATAACCGGCCTTGCAGCGCCTCACGGGAATTACATGGGAAAGGAATCAAGTCGCCCCAGCATTGCCTCCCGAGCTCACCTCTTTGACGGCGGGACTACATGAGCCTTTAGGTGGGGACTCCTCCTCGCACACCATGAACGGAAACGTCTCGACAAGCAGGTCGACAATAGGGGTGATGCACGCCTCAAGGGCCGACACGACCTCCAATCGCTGCACGACCAGGGAGTAGTCGAGCTTAGGCGAAAGCTGCAGGAGGTTGGTGAAGAAGGACTTCCTGACAGCGGCCAGCATGTCCTGGCACTCCAAGAAGATGAAATCATATAGGCCCTGTGCAGCGGCGCTCAAGGGGTTCAAGACACTTTGTGTAAGCTCCAGGAATGCCTCATCCAGCAGCTAATGCGGAGTCCCCGCATGACAAAGTCGTTAACACCTAGCTTTGGGAGGATGATGACGCTCTGTTCGGCAAGATCGGAGAGATACTTACAGTGAGCCTCTAGCGCTTCATGAGCCAGTCGCCCCTCCTCTTCGCGAGCCTGAGCTGTTGAGCGGGTAGCCTCCTGCATGGTTCCAACCTTGCCTCTGAGGTCCTCGACTTCCTGAAGTGAGCCCTCCCGAGCCTTCTCCGTAAAATACTAGAGAGCCTCGGGAAGCTTCCGATAATCCTCATGTTCCTTTGACAGGGACCCCTAGGCTTCCGACAGCTTGGTACATGCCTCTTGAGCTTGGGCCTTGAACTCCACACAGCATTGATCCAAGGCCGCCTATCGAGCGGAGACATCACCCTTGTGAGCGCCAGCGCCTCCTGAAGCCTCGAGGCATGAGCCTCTGCATCAGCGATAATCTTTGCCACTTGCATCGAGGCATCATCAACCTCGCCCTCCACGCGAAGGTGGTCCTTCTCCCGTAGCGACTTTACTTCCTCCCGTTCTAGGACCAGCTGGCGGTCTTCATGAACAGCGACCAACAGTAAGTGGTCCAGCCCGGCGTGAGCTCCCGCGATGAGATGGCCCATGAGCGTGACTCGGGAGGTATATCTCGGCTACACGGAGAGAATATCTCGCGACTTGGCGGCCCTCCTTCTGTTGGAAGATCCCTCGGGGGACACAGTCCGACAAGAGGGAGACGAGGGAGTCGGTCCAGGGGACCTGCGACCTGCAGGGTCAGAGACGATGGCCACCTCCGGATCATACAAGTGGAGATCAGGAGCGCACCTGGAGCGGTACGAGCCATGCTCTCCAGAAGCTCAGTGGCTATGATTGAACTCGGCGCCGCTGCGGCCACCTAGGTCTCATCCTCGGTCGAAAGGGCATCCTCTTGAGGGACTCCCAGAAGCGAGGCATCGCTCGCCGCAGCCACCCCACTGGCCGGAAATAGTGGGGGCAGAGGGATGGATAGCATGAATGTCGTGGAGCCCCTATCCCCCTCCTCGGGCGCGGTTGGGGATGTCGGGACCTCCACAGACTGATCCGAGGGGTGGACCACCGGATGAGCCTTTCGGGCGGATGTTCGCTTCATCCGTCACTACTTCGTTAGGCGTTCCTTGCTGCAAGAGTACAACAAGTAAGACAAGGCAGAAGGAACATGTGAGGAAAGGGTGTTGGGTAACGACTTACCTGGAAGCGCCCCCGGATTGGGACTTCATGCCCTAGTCCCACGTCCGGGTGCTAGGAGGGACAAAGTGCCTCACGCGGAGAGACCTGCCGCTCGCTGAGTCCGCTCCCTTCTAATGGGAGCCCTCCTCTCGAGCGTGCTCCCCTCGTGCCACCTCGGAGGGTCGGCCTCTCTAGAGGAGCTTATAGCCCACGCAACCCCGTCGTGGCGGTTCCCCTGAGACCCTTGGGAAGGACCATGAGTGCCCCAAGGTAAAGATGCCCGACACATCAAATTGAGGGAGTGAGGCAAGGATCTCCACCTTCCTAGGGTCAAGGTAGAATGGCAGAACCCCCTCAGGCAGCTTGGTAGTGGTGGAGGTGTGCAAAAGCTTGTGGATGAAGCTTGTGACCTCTAGGTCATTGGTAGTACCGTCCCACAGGGTCAGCTGATCCCGCATGGTGAAGTCCCACAAGTCTTTGCCGTGCTTCTATAGTGGAGCATTCCTGACGCGAAGGTACTCCACGTCCAACATAGGGCCCGTCAGGCCAGATGAGTTGAACTGCTCGATAACAATATTAGGGCATCGACCTTGTTTCCCTCCAAGCCCACCAGCACGTGCTGGCCTTCTCAGCCAAAGCGGTCAGGGATAGGAGAAGGGGGCTGTTGTCCTGCACATCCATCAAAACTAGTTCTTTCGGAAGTCCCCTACGCATTTCGACCAGCCCATTGGTAGGCCGAATGACCCCACCTTCACGAAGGAGGCGCAGCCAGCTACCCGCAAAGTGGAGGTCAGGCGGAGAGCATACACGCGACATAATAGCACCACAGATGGTTCCACCCCCACGAACATCTCACACCAACATGCGAAGATGGCGAGGGTGGTGATGGAGTTGGGCTGTAGGTGAAGGGCGCAAATCTGGTAGTGCTCTAGAAGCGCCATGAAGAAGGGGGAGAATGGTGGTACTAACACTGCTATGATAGTATGGTAGAAGAATGGGTGCACAAAACCGAAGAGGCCGGCCGGATCCATCGATCCAGGACACACCCGGGTCTATCCCCACTCGTTCCAGCTCGAGGCAATCTGTGAGCGGCATCGGTCGAGCCTAATGTTGGTCTTGATGGTGAAAGGCATCAGAACCTCCCCCAACTCCTCCTCTTCCTCGACCGGGGAAGGGCTAGGTAGAGGCGGTTTCCCCTTTCGCGAAGGCTAAGGCTCATTGGCGAGACATCACGCTTGGTGGGAGGGAGTAGATGCGCAGAGGGAAGAACTCGAAGGAGTGGGAAACTGGTGCAAGGAAGAAGGATGGATCTCGTCATGTGAAGGAAGGCCACATCTTATAGGATGATATCTGATCCGAGGGATGCGTCTCTTCAAGGGAGGCTCCTCGGGAACTAGAGCGACACATGTCCTGCACAGCACCAGTCGTTGATATGGCCGTTCGACCCTCCATCATCGAGCACGAGACGTGTCGGTCCAACAGCCGGGGGATACTGTCGGATACCTGGTACAAGGGGTACCCTGATCCGTATAAGACTGGCTTACACACCAATGGCTGGTCATACCTCACGAGGGGGAAGGATGTCACCCTCACGAGGACGGCCACACAATGCTGCCTCTAGAGGGTGTGGAGAGACAGAGCCAACAGGGGCCTCCCCCTTTGGAAGGTCTGGGTCAAAAATATCTCCCGCACATGAAAGTCTTCCCTACAAGGAAATACGAAAAGTTTAACGGTGGCATTGTATGCCGCTCCGAAGAAGTCCCGTGGGAGGATCCCATCAACATCTAGGCAGACGGAGTCTAGCCGAGAGGACGGCCCTTCCACCATGGTGGCGCACAAGGAAAAAAGGAGGCGCGCCAGGGCATCTGGGATGTCCGAAGCCCGAAGCAAGAAAGTATACCTCAAGACGGTGTAGACTCGGTCTACGCAAAGTAGTCTCCTAGACCGGGATCTCGAGGAGCGACATTTTGGAAGCCATTCCCGCCCTAAGGCTGGGGAAGAGTCCCAACGCCACCCTACATAAGGGATCCTCCTCCTACATCATAATAGATTAATCCCCAGCGATCTAAACACTAGACATACAACCTCCATTATACCCTCACAGAGAAAGCGATAAATACAACAAAGCAGGAGTAGGGGCTTTACCTCCTCACGAGAGTCCCGAACCTAGGTAAAAAAACCGTGTCAACTGTCTGTCGTGTGCTTTCTCAGTCGTCTCCTCCATTCCCATGGTTCCTTGGAACGACGTGTGGACCCTAGTTCCTTCGTCGGACGAATCTCCGATAATGAGCTAGAGAAATGCCAAAAGAAATGCAAAGTCCCATATATAGTTTGGATGTGGAATTATAAGGTGGTGACAAAGAAAGGCCGTGTAAGCAACAAAAGATATGCCCACAACTCAACTGGGGCATGAAGAAATTTATGAAGAAGCAAATACAAGTGATACAATATATATAATGCATATGGCATAAAAACTAATAACATAGGTTTTATAAGATGCTCAAATGCATGGTGTCATGGTGACATGAGCATGATATAATGATGTAGCCATAATGACATATAGGAAGAAGCATTTTAGTATTATTCATGTAGTATTACATATGTTAGACAGATGGGATGCTACAACTCCCCCACCTACTAAATAAGAATCTCTCCCTGAGATTCTAAGAAGAAGAGGAAGACTCAAACAAGGTAGGATACTCGGAACGAAGGTCATTCCCGAGTGGTTTCATCAATGGAATGGTGCGACCATTGCACCTTGCAGAATTTTATAGACTTGTTGCGAGTCTTCCGTTCAATGTTTTCAAGAATTTTCACGGGGTTATCTTTATAGGAAAAGTCTTCTTGGAGGTCGATGAGCTCGTGATCCATGGTCCTATCAGGATCTCTGAAGCACGTCTTGAGCTAAGAGACGTGAAAGACATCGTGCACCTTGAGTTTTTCAGGAAGCTCAAGTGCATAAGCCACTTCTCCTCTTCTTCCATGGATTTTGAAGGGACCGATGTATCATGGCGCAAGCTTTCCCTTGAAACTGAAACGATTGGTGCCTATCATGGGAGTGACACGAAGGTAAACCAGATCACAAGGAACATACTCCATATCCACATATTTCCTATCATAGTATTTCTTCTTCCGACTCTAAACAACATTCAAGTTCTCAAGAATGATAAGAACCTTTTTTATACTTGAGTGAAAATGTCAGGGCCAAATAAGTTGCTTTCTCCTACTCCTGACCAACCAATTAGAGTATGACACTTGTGGCCATAGAGAACCTCAAAGGGTGCCCTCTTGAGACTTTTCTAGAATCTATTGTTGTAGGAGAACTCAACATATGGAAGGCATTCCTCCCTCTTCATGCCAAAGGATATATGCTATGCTGAAGCATTTCTTTGAGGATTTTATTGATTCTTTCCACCTGTCCTTGAGACCGAGGGTGATATGTTGTGCTAAATTGATCTTAGTTCCCATGCCTTGTTGGAAGCTTTCACGGAATTTGGAAGTAAAGATACTCCCACGATCTGAGCTGATTTATAGAGGAACACCATAGAGAGAGATTATCTTGTTGATGTAGAGATCAGACAATTGACTAGCAAAAATATTCTCCTTGACTGGGAAGAAGTGAGCCACTTTGGAAAGCCTATCAACGACAATAAACATAGCATTGTTGCTTTTCTGAGACCTTGGAAATCCAATCATGTAGTCCATTCCTACCTTCTCCCATTTCCATTTTGGAGGCTTAAAAGGTTGAAGAAGACCAGATGGTTTTTGATGAACGAATTTCACTCTGCGGCAGAAATCGCACTCAGAGACATACTTGGCACAGTAATTTTTCATTCCTAGTGACCAATATTGTGTTTTCGGATCCATGTACATCTTTGTGCTGCTAGGGTGGATAGAAAGTACATAATCATGAGCTTCTTTTAGGACCTCTTCTGCCAAGCCTGGAAGTTCAGGAACAACCATCCTGTGATCATAAAAGATGTAATGCTCCAGCTACTTTTGAAAGATGCATGACTGCTATTTTCGCAAATTTTATAGAACTAATAGTGGAAGTATTTATGGATGATTTTCTGTCTATGGAACTTCGTTGACTAGTTGCTTGGATAATCTCAATAGAATTTTGCAGCGTTGCGAAGAAACCAATCTTGTTCTAAACTGGGAGAAGTGCCATTTTATGGTTAAAGAAGGCATAGTCCTTGGACATAAAGTATCAGGTAAGGGTATTGAAGTAGATAGGGCTAAAGTTGAAGCAATAGGGAGAATGCCACAACCAAGGGACATAAAAGGTATAAGAAGTTTTCTTGGTCATGTAGGCTTTTATAGAAGGTTCATTAGGAATTTTTTGGAATTTCTAAACCTTTGACTAATTTGTTGCAAAAGGGAGTAAGATTTAATTTTGATGATAAATGCCTTATTGCCTTTGATAAACTTAAATACGCTTTATCACATGCTCCCATCATTAAACCACCTATATGGGATATGACTTTTTATTTAATATGTGAAGCTAGTGATGATGATGTAGGAGTAACTCTGGGACAACACATAGGTCGCAAATTTAATATTATACATAATGCTAGTAGAACTTTCAATAGTGCTCAAAAGAATTATCCTAATGAAGAAAGAGAACTCTTTGATGTATTTTTCTCGTGTGATAAGTTTTGTTCTTATATTGTCAATGCAAAAGTAACAGTTCATACGGATCGTGATGGTTTAAAACAACTCCTCGAGGGGAAGATTCCTAAGCCAAGGCTGATCCGTTGTATCCTTTTACTTCAAGAATTTGAGTTACATATTATGCGGAGACAAGAAGCAGAGGTAGTGGATACAACATCTATATTTGTCCAGCAATACATCGATCTTATTGAGAGGAGCTTTAGTCCTGGTGATTTTCGTTTTCAAGAACTATTATATGAACTAAGGTCAAATCCTTCCAAGAAGAAGAAGTCCTTGTTGTTGGAGGAGCTTGTCACTCCCGACTAAGAGGAAGGTAAGCTTTATAACTTTAATAAGTGCCATCTTTTCACAGTTTTTACTTTTAAAAATTCTTCCTTTGATTTCCTCTTATTTTTCTGTAGTTTTTGAGGGGTTTCTGTAACTATACAGGCGCAACTATACGGCCATAGAAAAATCTCCCACCGTATAGTTGGTCGTTAAAATGTTCTGTATCCCCCACCCAAAATAATTTTGGTGTGCAGTATCTATATGGCCGCAACTATATGGCCAGAGAACTTTATCCCGTCGTATAGTTGGTTGTTATTTTAATTCAGTACCATCAACCCATTTTAATTCTTATATTACTTTCCATGAAAAAAATTCTTTGTCGGTTCCTGGTCAATAATCTAACCAACCTAGGCTCGAGAAATTTGGAAATATCTGCCTGGAACCAACTATACGGCCGGAGCTATACGGGCCGCGCCTGTATAGTTGGTCGATACGGAGCAAGACTCCACCAAATTCGTGATTTCTTTTCCTAGCCGGTTTGGATTGTTTTCTTATGCATGAATTTGGTGTTTCTCACAATTTTTTCCGACCTCTAAACCCTCTTATATACTTCCCTTATGCCTCTCTCTAATCACAAATAACCAGGAACAAATCTACCTCTTGTTCATACAAGAGGACACACCACATAGAGCCACCGAGATCCAAGAGGCCAAGGAGAGGAGCTCCTATGGAGATCGAAGGAAATAGCGAGCAAAGCAAGGAGATCAAGATCACCCCTTTGGAGCTCTTTGACGATGACAAGGACACCGAAAGAGGGATTTGAAGGCCCTTGAGATGAAGATTGAAGAAATTAACAAGGAGGCGCCGGGGACGCCTAGGCATCTTTGGTGGTTGCGAGTTTATCTTGATAACTTGATTAAGATATCAAGAAAACCATGGAAGCAGGTTTTTCTATGAGTCTCAAGGAGATACAAACCCTCCAAAGCAACAATGAGATCATTAAAGAACAAGTGAAAGTGATGGATAAGAATAATCTTCTCTACAAGCTACGCATTAAAGAACTGGAGGCCATCAATCAATTTGTTCGTCTCAGGCTGGCCCATGAAGAGAAGATACCAGGTGCCATGGAGCCATAGTGACCTTCAATAGAATATGGTATCCAATAATCGCAAGGGATTATTTGATCCCGCCTGGCTTGATCCCGCCTGGCAATAATCATTAAAGACCTTGTAATCTATCTCACAAGTTTTTATTTCTATTCTAGTTTTGCATCAGTTCGAGCATATAAATAAAGTTTGAATCGTTTGAATTCCCTTCGGGAATAGTTGACCCCTCTTATGAAATTCTGAGTTTATTATAATATTTGGTGCATTATTGAGTTTGAGTTTGTCTTATTGGATATATGAATGACTTTAGTATGATTTTACTTGCACTTGATGATAGCAATAGGAGTCTTCCACACCATTGGTATTAACGGAACATACAAGGATAATTTGATCAATATATTGCAGGTCAATGGTTTGATTTACAAAAAGGATGAAAAATAAAAACCATGAAATAATAAGAAATTATAAGTTCTACCAAATAGAGTGAGGACAATTTGAGGTAGAATACTCAAGTTATAAACATGCTTCATATATATTTCGAATTTGACAATTGTGATCGTTAAAATTTGAAATTCCTACATGAAGTGGAATATATGGCTAGCTCCTTTGCACAACACTTAAACAAAAGTGTGAGCACAAATATATATAGAAAAAGAAGAAAAAAAGGAAAGATGCGGAAAAAGAGCGAATATCCAAAGAGAAAATATGCATATACCAATATATTGTAGTAAGACAAAGAGACGTTTGAGATTTTGAATCCCAAGTGAATATGTTAATCCTAAAACACTTGGGACTACCTCACTAACTCATTTGGTTGAACCGAATACTGTTACATCATGTTGCAAATAATGTTTTGTGAACTGTTAAATGCTATGTTGTGGAAGCCTGCTAATATTATTCGGATGGTTTGAGTAAGGTACTATTAATGAACTTATTTATATGTATCCTTTATGATAAACACATGCTGCAACTGCCTCATTTATTTTATCGACTCAGCTTCATGAATATGATGATCACATCCATTAAGCTAAACTTTCTCGGGATGAGCAAGAGTCTAAGCTTGGGGAAGTTGATGAGTGCATAATTGCATCATGTTTTAGATTATTATTTTGCATTCTAGTAGTAAGATATTGGTATTTTACGGCGTTCGCATATACTTTTTATTTTTATTTTCACTAGTATTAGGACAGATAATGGATCCGATGGACACGATTCTTTGAACAGTTATATTGGATTGAAAAGGAGCCAAAAACAACGTAAATTGCTTATTTGGAAAATATTAATAAAACCAGAAGAAAACTAGAAGCTATTTTAGGCTACAGAAGGGTTAACCACCAACTATACAGCGGGAGGACTTTTGTGGCCGTATAGTTCCCGTCGTATAGTTGGCGCCGACACATCCTCCTCAAAATAGTTTCACCCCGTGCAACTGGATCGGAGAGACGACATACAGAACACCCAGAAATCACCGAAACCTACCCTCCAGAAGGCATCTGGAGGGGTAACTCATCCACTGGGATCCTTCTTTGCCCTATGTTGATCCGGGAGGCTAAGGCATCGAGATTCATCATCAACCGCTGCATCACCACCATATCCATCTATCCCATCTACATCTTGTCTAGATCTTGTTGTAATTCCCATACTCGTTGTGGATTTATACAAGTATTATTCATCTATCATAAATTCCATTATTTTTCCATAATGTTGATTGCCTCCATGTCTGAGTAGATCATTAGTTCTTGGGGAGATGGAGAAACGCTAGCATGAGATTGAAATAAGATAAAGTTTATTATGATATTCATCGCTATGACCATGTGTTAGATTGTCTACATCTTGATGTTGGGAGAAGTCGACCTCTCAATTTTTGCCTCTTGTGGGGACTTGATGGAGGGAACTACTTGATGGTAGACGGAGGGATGTTAGAACTTACAGTGACTACAAAGATGTTAGCACTCCTTACGTATCAACTTGGGAATCGAGGAAACTCACAAAACACTATCCATGCCATAGGATACGTCCTGCTGAATTATGTCATTTAATAGCGCAGTAATTCAATTGATGTTGATTGTTGTCTGCTGTGGTTATGAGGATGATTTGACTAGTGGTTGTTGCCACTTCGTACAAATACTAAGTTCCTCCTACACATACGTAGTTGAGAATATTCATGATAATAATCTTTACATTAACCCTTAATAATGTTTGTGGCGTATCCGCTAATTGCTCAGAACGCTTTTTCCCACTAAAGTTTCAAATCTCTTTTACATACGCAATACTTATTTTCTGTATACAGTTTTATTTACTTTACTCATTGTTCTTTATTTAGCACCTAAAATCACCTTTTTATGCAATACTCACATTTAATCTTGTCACTTAGAACTTTATTTAGCACTTCTATTTTCAGTATTTATTTCAAGAATTCTTAGAGTTCAGAGTCCTGCTCCCTGTGGGATCCATATCTTTATTTCAAAACTAGCTACAACTGATCTGTGCACTTGTAGAGCAGGAATACAAACCATGAATGAACTATACGGTAGAGAATAGTTACGTCGTTGCTTAGGACAAACCAGAACAAGATAGGAAATATAATGGTGTCGCTTGTGAACCTGTAGAACATGACAAGCAAACATTAGACAAGTGTGCCTACAATGAAATGAGCAATCAATCAAAGTGTTTCTTAGAATTTGAGAAAATATAAAGTATCCAGGTCATTTCAACAAATAAATATGGAAGCAGTTCTTTATCCTGAAATGCAAGAGACGTTGGGTAACTCGGAATTTGCGGTGAGCTACACAATGTCTTACAGCTAGTGTCATAGCTATAAGAATGGAATAGATAGAAATTATAATGGCATCATACAAGAACTTATAGAGCAGGAATGGAAACCATGAATGAACTATATATACAGTAGAAGATAGTTATGTCATTGCTTATGACAAACCATTAGATATGAAATATAATGTCATCAATTGTGAACCTGTCGATCAAGACAAGCAAGCATTACAAAAGTCTGCCAACAATTGAATTGAGCAATCAAATAGTGTTTCTTAGAATTTCAGCAAATATAAACTAGCCCTGTCATTTCAATTAATATATATGGAAGCAGTTGTGTATCCTAGTGCAAGAGACGTTGGGTTACTTGGAATTTATGGTGACCTACACAATGGCATGTAGTTACTGTCCTAGTTCTTACTAGTCCCTACAATGAGTTGTAGATGTGAATAGCCGATCCAGTATCATATACCCAAAAACTGTTAGGTGCATCAGCAAGATACATATCTATAACATTGCAAACAAGTGTACCTAAGTCAAAAGTCATACCTCCACTCTTGGCTTTGTTGGCCAAATACTTGTTGTAGTTCCTCTTCCAGTGGCCATCGGCCTTGCAGTAGAAGCAAGTGGATCCAGCTGAAGGAGATGTCTTAGTCCCTGAAGAAGCGCTTGGGACCGGGTCCTGAGCCTGCTTTCCTCCCAACATAGCCGTCTTCTTAGTCCAAGAACTTTTCTTGAACTTAGCCTTCTTCTGCACCATCAAAACTTGACTGGCGCCCTTCTTGAGATCCGCCTCTGCCTGCTTGAGCACCCCATGTAATTCAGTGAGCTTATTGTCCATACCATGCATGTGGTAGTTCGATATGAACTAACCATACACACTAGGATAAGAGTTCAGAATTATGTCTGTAACAAACTCTTTGCTAATGGGGTAGCCAAGCGTCTCTAGAGACTGCACGCAACCAACCATTTTGATCACATGCAAACTCAGTGGATCACCATCCTTAAGCTTGCAACACAGAAAAGCTTGAGAGACTTGATACCTATCAGTCTTAGCCTGAGCCTAGAACATACTTTTGAGGCTTTCGATCATATCGTAGCCCTCAACATTCTCGAACTACTTCTTCAAGTATGGTTCCATGTGAGAAAGCATAAGACAACTAATATCCATGGACTCGTCCTTAGCCCGATGATAGTCATTGGTGGTAGCGACGGTCGCATTCTCATCCGGCTCATATGGAACTGGGTTGTCTAGGACATCGTCCTTGTTTTCTTGTTTGAGAACAATTCTCAGATTTCGATACTGGTTGGTAAAATTATTGTCGTTCAGTTTATCTTTCTCAATAATGGTCCTCAAAGAAAACGGATATCTGAGGGTGACTGTTACTTTGTGCCATTATCTACAACAGAAAATATGCAAAACATTTAATACATGTATTCATAAAAGAACAAGCATATTAAACACTTTAATATTTATGCTCCTACTAGAACCAACACCCCTTTGATGGTTACCTAGTGATTCAGGATCCTAGATAAGCAAGTCGACTCGTGAGATTTAGCATCACCGCTAGCCGCCAAGTGATCAAGGTAGACAACTCCTTTTCAATTGCATCTCGTATGACACATGTTGTTCGGGTGGCATCACATGCCCCGGCACCCGTCCGACTTTTCCTCGAGTGCCACAACCGTTGTGATAGACCCATCTAGTTTACCGAGTGTTTCTGTTGTAAGAGTCTGACTCAAACCCACCTAGTCGGAAAGAATTGGGAACACCTCAATTTTATGATCCCACTACCAAAAATGTCCGACTTGTGACGGTGCAAAGACTAGCAGGAAAACCGACTAGACCTTCTTTGAGGGATTCAATTTTACCGACTATCTCATAGAGGTAAAACACAGACATAACAATAACACAAAATAGATCAATTATAATGCGAAATGGTATGGCTCTCTTCATGGCGATCTCCATATCCACAAAGCCTGTAATCCGGCTCGTGCCAACTCTTATCACTTTCTGTATTACTCCATGTCGCCGACATGTACATCGACTTACATGCCATCCGGGTTCTCCAAGCAGCTATACTAGCTCAGTATAGTAAAATACATAGCAAATCTGACACACAGGTCTTTGTACAATAAAATGATAGCACCTAGGCTGTGGTCGGCTGATAAAACCATGATTCGTAGATCATGTATGGATTACACACATGCATCAATTACACATGAACCATACCATTCACAACTTCCTACAGAAAAAAGTTATGCATATATACGCTATCTAACGGTGTTGTGAAACTCGCAACGACATCTAAGGCGCTATGACAGGGCGAAGCCGTTGGTCCCGCTAGCCGGATAACCAGAACAATAGTCAGGTCCACACCAGTCAGCTATCAATAACACCATCAAAACGTGTGGACTACTCAGAAACTCCAACACAGGAATAGCAAGTGGAAACTCAACTCGGATAAAAGGAAGAGAAGAAATGGAGGATGAAAGCACAAAATAAAATAAAAATAAACCTGGATAAAGTTAAGAAGAAGCTACCTCTTGCATCAACCTCAAACAAAAGTATGGACAATGAGAAAAATAAACAAAACATAGTGCAGGATAACCCAATCCCACTTCGTGTTTAGCTTCGAGACAGTAGTACCAAAATACATTTATAGTCTAATACAAGAAGATTGAAGAGGCGGAAAGAAATAGTTTTAGAAGAGCTAGATAACCTTCAGGAAAATAAGAGGAGAGCATCTCATATATCTAAGGAAGAAAAATTACATCTGCAAGAACAAGAGAACAACACATATGAGGATGAGAGCAGAGACGACGATGATGAAGACTACAACATTGTTTCAGAAGAAGAAGAATTGGAGAGAGAGGACCCTGATGATGCTGTAGGTGATACAGAAGAAGATGGAGGAGAATTGGATAATAAGGTTAGTGAAGCTTAACACAAATAACTTAAAAATATGACATTCATTTTGGAAATTCCATAACATGAACTAATAGTACAAAATCTTACCTGTAGCAAACAGGGAGAAAATGCGAACGCCAAGATCGGAGCAAGAACGAAATTCCCACAACCTTTAGAATAGGTGACAAAAAGCTTTGTGGGGACACAAGCACAAATTACACAATAATTGTTGGGCCACGTAGAGATAAAACAAAACCTTTTCCTCTAAGGTGGTGATCCCAAGATCTAGCTGAGGTAGAAGGGTATGAAGATTACCACTAGACGCGCAGTTGCGGATTACTGATGAAGCACGTCAGATGAATGCAGTCCTCATGATCCGATCTGATCATGATCGTCGTGGTGTTGATTGTACAACACCACTGCTGGTATCCACACTTATAAGGAGGAGTGTCAGCGATGGACTGCTAGATCTAGTACGGCGGCAGGACTACTGTGGAGCTATGATTTCCAACACATGGAATGAGCTAACCGTTAAACCTCATGCGTTTTTGCACCCCACTATATATAGGGAGTGAAAGTGGGCCCCACTCACTCGTGTCCCATTCACTAAAGCCCATATAATATTAGTGACTATGAGTACGACTCACTGACTCAGTCCAAAATCCAGCTCGGGTCCAACCCAACCAGATTTCCGGTTCAGATCCAATCCGAACTTGCTCCCGCTCTTAAGTGTGTGACCCCGCAGGCTCATGGCAACATGGACATGATTGGAGTCCGATGTAGTGTCTCCTAACAGAATGTGCTGACTCCCAAGTACCACAAAGTCATGACGACTTGCCTTATCAATGCGACTTGCGTCCGAGTCCCTTTTTCCTCATGATATACCTTGTTAGACTATAGGCGAATAATTGTCATCCCTTAAATAGTCTGACGCCCTTCTCGATCTGAGATAAGTGATTCATCCTACTAACTCTTAGGTGATCGCCTTGGTTAACACTTATCTGAGTCGTGCATGGCCATGCTTTCTGAATCATATCATCCGAGAGGGCCTAGAGAATATCTCTCCAACTGGAGGGGCAAAATCCCATCATGGTTATTCACATCACGCATCTTTATTGTCAGTCGACCCGAACTTTGCCTTTATAACTGCCGAGTTACGGATCATCGTTTGACAGAACCTAAGTCGGTTATCCTCAACTGGGACTATGCAACAACCTCATGTCTAAGGATACAATGATTGAGATATACAAATGAAACTTGTTCCTTGTACCTTAATATGGGTCAATCCGAATCGCTAGACTCTTTAGACAAATCGGTGTAACTCGGAATAGCATCACCATGCCCATGAAAAGTGGAACCGAGTCATCAGTCGACTTTCACATTGGTCTAAGTTGTGTGTCCAGCACAACCTCAATGACCAAGGATATTTAGTTCAAACAACATGAATGTATAGTTCCACAACTGAATCACATATTCAGTGATACACATCAGATGTTTATGCAAGGACAACTTAATATCTGTATGAATACAATGGGAAATATCATCATACATGATTGCCTCTAGGGCATATTCCCAATAATAAGGTCTTCACTCAGAGCTCAGCAGTTGCTAACAAAAGTCCTTAGCAGTATTCAAAGAAAGAAGCTATTAGATGTTGGATGGGGGTTCCTATTGAATTACAAAGTAACATCAAACCTCTCACGTCCAATCATCATGTGGTTATACGAGATAATTGATAGAGTTACAATGAAAATGGAACTTGGAGCAGGCATAGACATAGAAATAACACCAGATGTTGTGAAATCTGTGTTTGGTTTCCCTAATGGCCCTAACACAGCTCCATTACCATCTGTTGATGGTAATATAAAAGCTCTCCAATGGCTGAAGAAACAATTTGGAATAACAGGAAAAAAAGCAGTTCTTCTTACAAATGTGTATACGCAAATAAAGAAAGGTGAAACACAACCTTTCACAATGAAATGCATATTTCTGGTGATTTTCAAGTGTATTGTCTGTCCCACTCTACACACAAGGATAGGCCAAGAGGAAAGGATGGGAAACATTGTAGACTACACAAAACTACATGATATGGATCTCTGCCATTTAGTAGTGGATGAACTAAAGAGCGGAGTTCTGATTTTTTTGAAGAGAAGAAGAACAGAAACAAGGCAAAGGGTAAGGGTACTATAAAAAACAAATACCAAGAGAGATAAGGGTTGCGCAATACTTCTTTTAATTGTCTATCTGGACACTAAAAGGTGTGAGAATTCAATCAACACGATTGAAATGCCAAGGCTGAATGTTCTTGTATTTCATATGGATCTCTGCCAACACGTAGTGATAATATATATCTTTTTATTTCCCTATTTCATATTTGATTTCATTCCATATCATAAGAAGGTTGAGGATCAAAATATCTAAATTGTCATCCTCATTTGTAATAGGTTAAGACTAGCTCCGAGCAGGGGCACTGTAGAAAAGGATTTCATAAAAAAAACAGTTCCTCAACTGCAATGGTCGATGATGACCAGGAGAACGGGAAGAATAAGTATGCAATAGTTGTTGCTGGTGAGAACTCAAACCTGCCAACTCAAGAACCTTGTGTCTAGTCAAATTCCATCCGAGGTCATATGACAGATGTTGATAAGATGCAGCAAGCAATAAATCTCCTGACATAGATTACACACAATCCAGATGACACCGAACAAGGTTTCAACAGTAGCTACAAAGAATACGTGAAGACAGTAGGACTTTCCATTATAAAGTCAATGGATCATCTTAAGTTGTACATGGAGTCGGAGAAAAATAGAGCTGTTAAATTAACAGAAAAAAGGCCCCGTCAGAATGGACGATCCTACATCATGTTCTAACCTGGTTTCTCTTGCAGCTCGTGGAAACCAATGTAAATGTGCCACTTTATTACATATCAAGTGCTTTCAGTAAGAAAGGACTGCTAGGGGATATAGTGGGTGAAATGCTGTTAACCTATCTTGAAGAACAACTTACGAGATCCAAGTCGAAGAAGAAAATTATTCGTTACATAGCAACTATAAGTATTATAGAAAAAGCAACTGTAACTACTAAACAAAATTCTTTATACATTCAGAGTAAACTAACTAACGGTTGTTTTGTAGCAAAAACTTATTCACATTCGTAAAGTCAAAGACGATAGAAGAAATATGCGTTGGGTAGAGGACTTGTTTAAACCAAACAAAGCAAACCGTCTAGACAAATACGAACTAGTAAGTAAAACAATAATTTTCTTTAAATTACATATTTCAACAAACGGAGAACACCATAGTGCAAATACAATCTTGAATATTCAACTTCTGAATAGGAAAATATATTAACATCTTATTTATAATTGGTCATGCAGATAATGTTTCCTTTTCTCGAGGAACCTACTAAGGGAAGTTCAAGTACAGTAGGTTACTGGTTCAAATTTATAGTAGATATTTTGGAGAAGAAGTTCATAATTTATAATTCATTGAGAGAGCCAGGAGATATTGATCTTGAAAAATTATGCTTAGAATTGATCAGGAAAATGAAGAGATTATGAAGCGAATGTTTTGGAACAGCAGAAACAAAAGTCGAAACGCTGGATGTTTTTGAAGTAGTATATGAACACATGCCTCTACATGATAACAGGTATTGTTGATACATAACATACATTTAGTCTTACATTGAACTAGTTGTCTTTGTCCACTTTTAACCGTCTGACAAAAACTAAAACAAAAATATTATGCCGCTGTGACTGTGGATTCTTCAAGCTCTATATAATCAAGAACAGCACCAGAGATCATGTTCTATAATTCACAAAAAAGGTCTATGACAGTATGCTCTTTGTCATTAATATTAAATGTTAATTTTTCTTGATTGCAATTGATGACAACACCTGTAGTATTAAGAAAAGGTCTCCCAAGAATAATAGACATATTATCATCTTCAGGCATTTCAACCACAACAAAATCAGCCAGAACCAAGAAATTATGAGCCACTTGAACAGGAACATCCTCACATATACCAACAGGAATAGTAGTAGACTTATCAGCCATTTGCAAATATATATCAGTTGGTATCAACTTTTCTAGATGGAGTGGCTTGTAGAGAGAAAAGGCATAACACTAAATCCAGCTCCCAAATCACGTAAAGCAGTTCTAATATAATTATTCTTAATAGAGCAAGAAATAGTTGGTATACCTGGATCACCAAGTTTCTTTGGAACCTTACCATTGAAGGAATAATTAGCAAGGAAAGTAGAAATTTCATCATTAGGAATTTTCCTTTTATTAGAGACAATATCCTTCATATACTTTGAATAAGGAGGCAACTTAATAGCATCAGTCAAAGGAATTTTCAAAAATAAAGGCTTCATCTACTCACAAAACTTGTTGTAGTGTTCTTCCTCCTTTGACTTGTGTTTCTTAGCTGGAAAAGGCATAGGTTTCTGCACCCACGGTTCTCTCGCTTTACCATTTTTATTAGAAATACAATCTTCCTTAGTGTACCTAGTATTCTTAGTGTGCTCCTTAGGTTCTTCCTCAACTTCCTCCTTATCAGGAGCATCATTTTTATCATTACCACTCTCAGTTTCAGCATCAGAGAAAGATATACTATTAGGATCTACAACAGGTTCAAGTGGTTCCTCATCTACCTTATGTTTCTTTTTTTCTCTTATGAGGACTACCACTACTTTCACCTTATTGAGAATCCTACTCAATTATTTTAGGGTGTCCTTCGGGATATAAAGGATCTTGTGTAGCTATACCACTCATAGTTCTAATTCCATAAGCATGTTTATCTCCTGAGGCATTAACTATCATATCCCTTTGTACCTTAGCAGGTTAATAAAGTTGGGTTTGAACCATTTGAAAGTGTTTACAAAGAAATTTAATATCAATAGAATTTGTTTCCACAATATCTTTCAACTCTTTAGTAGGTCTAGAGTTTTCCAATAAATGATTCTGAACTTGTTTATTAAAATTACCTTGTTTAACAATAAATGTGTCAAGTTTCTGTAAGCATTGATCAAGAGTCTAATCATAGGGAATATCCCCTTCATCGAAGTGGAGAGAGTGTACCTCAATAGTAGATGAGTGGGGAATCGGCTTACATAATTCTTCTATAGGAGGTAGATTCTTCACATCTTCAGCTCTAATACCTTTCTCCTTTAGACATTTCCTAGCTTCCTTCATCACTTCATCATTTAATGCAATTACTCCCCTCTTCTTTGGTGTTGGTGTTGGAACTGGTTCAGGCACAACTGGTTCAGGAGTATTAGGCTCAGGTATATTTAGCTCAGTTGAAGTCCAATCATCATAATTCTTGCTTATTTTAGCCATTAATTCTTCAGCAACTGTAGGAGTTCTTTTCCTGAAAACACAATCAGCAAAACTATCTTGGTATGTCCTAGAATCATCAGTTAGTCCATTATAATAAATATCAAGAAGCTCATTTTTAGGTAATGGACATCCAGGATGTACATGAATCAAGGCAGAAAACCTTGTCCATGACTCAGGCAATTTCTCTTCTTGTCCCTGTTTAAAATCAAAAAGTCTCTGCAAAGTAGTATGTGTAGCACTGGGAGGCAAATATTTATGGAAGAAAGAAGCAATCAAGCAATCAGGACTATCAATGGAACCAGGAGGTAATCTATTAAACCAAGCCCTAGCTTCTCCTTGTAGTGAACAGGTAAATATTTTAGTAACAAAGTACTTGCGCATCTTAAAATCATCAGAGAATAAATCACTCATAGTGGAAAGCTCATTCATATGTGTCACAACACTCTCATTTTTAGTCCCACAAAAAGGTTCTTTCTCAATAATGTCTAAATAGTATAAATCAAGAGATAAATCATAATATTTATCTTTGATATCTATGGGAGAGGTGGCAAACTTAGGATCAGAGGACAGTGTAGGAATAATGGTACATATTACAAGGAGACTCTTAATAGCACTAGCGACATGTGTGTTTTGGCACTATTCAACAAATTCATCAGTAAACTCAATGTAACCATCATTAATATCATAACTCTCTCTAGACTCAGATGAGCTAACAGGTGTAATAGTGTCTTCACTAGGAGTTTCAGTATTTTCTAGACCAGCCATAGTAGCATCTAGGAAAGGACCTAATGAACCACTCGCATCAAGCACAGTATAAGTAACATCATGAATATCAAAAGCAGTTACAGATTCATCAGTAGTAGTAGTGTGTGTAGCATGAGTATGTGGTGGTGTAACAAGCTTACTTATAACAGACGGTGAATCAAGAGAAGCAGAGGTGTTTAGGACTGTACCTCTTCTTGTAGTGGATGGTAAAATAGGAAACTTTCCATCACGAGACTTTCCCATGATGAAAGGAGTAGCAGTGAACAATAATAGATCCAAGTGAACTTACAAATAAAGCTATGCTCCCCGGCATTTTCTAACAAAAGTCCTTAGCAGTGATCAAAGAAATAAGCTATTAGATGTTGGATGGGGATTCCTATTTAATTACAAAGTAACATCACACCTCTCATGACAAATCATCATGTGGTTATACGAGATAATTGATAGAGTTACAATGAAAATGGAACTTGGAGCAGGCGTAGACATAGAAATAACACCAGATGTTGTGAGATCTGTGTTTGGCTTCCCTAATGGCCCTAACGCAGCTCCATTACCATCAGTTGATGGTAACACAAAAGCTCTCCAATGGCTGAAGAAATAATTTGGAATAACAGGAAAAATGCTGTTATTCTTACAAATGTGTATACGCAAATAAAGAAAGGTGAAACACAACCTTTCACAATGAAATGCATATTTCTGGTGATTTTCAAGTGTATTGTCTGCCCCACTCTACACACAAGGATAGGCCAAGAGGAAGGATGGTAAACATTGTAGACTACACAAAACTACATGATATGGATCTCTGCCATTTAGTAATGGATGAACTAAAGAGAGGAGTTCAGATTTTTTTGAAGAGAAGAAGAACAGACACAAGGCAAAGGGTAAGGGTACTATAAAAAAACAAATACCAAGAGAGATAAGGGTTGCGCAATACTTCTTTTAATTGTCTATCTGGACACTAAAAGGTGTGAGAATTCAATCAACACGATTGAAATGCCAAGGCTGAATGTTCTTGTATTTCATATGGATCTCTGCCAACACGTAGTGATAATATATATCTTTTTATTTCCCTATTTCATATTTGATTTCATTCCATAGCATAAGAAGGTTGAGGATCAAAATATCTAAATTGTCATCCTCATTTGTAATAGGTTAAGACTAGCTCCGAGCTGGGGCACTATAGCAAAGGATTTCATAAAAAGAATAACAATTCCTCAACTGCAATGGTCGATAATGACCAGGAGAACGGGAAGAATAAGTATGCAATAGTTGTTGCTGGTGACAACTCAAACCTGCCAACTCAAGAACCTTGTGTCTAGTCAAATTCCATCGGAGGTCATATGACAGATGTTGAGAAGATGCAGCAAGCAATAAATCTCCTGAGATAGATTACATACAATCTAGATGACACCGAACAAGGCCTCAACAGTAGCTACAAAGAATACGTCAAGATAGTAGGACTTTCCATTATAGAGTCAATGGATCATCTTAAGTTGTACATGGAGTAAGAGAAAAATAGAGCTGTTAAATTAACAGAAAAAATGCCCCGTCAGAATGGACGATCCTGCATCAAGTTCATTACCACATAAGAAAACTGATAAAAACAACTCTAGCAGTGTGGATCCATCAAAATAATATAAGGCACAACGATCGAAGCAGTCAAAGTATGATATATACTTAATACAATTTGCATGATACAATAAGGATGATTGTTGCAAGTTTAATGGTGATGTATTTTTTTAGCATGCATTGGCCAATCAGGAAGATGATACCAATGATGAATCTGCAGCTAAAGGACAGGAGCACGCAACTTCACCAATGACAAAAGACAATGCTCTAAAGGTAGACGCTCATTTAGAACAAAAGAAATAATTTATTCTGCTGTGAAACAAAAAGATATATCAAATGAAAGTTATAACATTCATAATATGTGAAATAAGAATTAATTTAAACTTCTAATTGTAGGAGGCCGCATGAGGAGATAGAAATAACCAGTCTGCCTCTCATGAAGAAGAGGCGGCACAAACAAGCATAGGCTGCTTTGACACAGCCAACAGGCAATACCAAGATAAACAAGAGGTACATCAGACAAAAGACAAAGATAATTAGAAAAATAATGAAAAAGACAATGAAGTTGGACACAGAACAGAAGATTTACTATCAGACAATACCAATCTGACAGCAGAATGTCATATGATATAGATACAACTTATATTTATCAAATTAATTTGTTGAAAAATTTGATTATTTTGTAAATATAGCGTGTTTCTACTGGTGTGAAACAAGTGACGATAAACTTGCAAAACAGAGTTTGCTAAAGATATCAAAAAATGTGGGTGTAAGACATTGAATAAATAAGTATGAAGGATTATGGTTACCACATTACATCTTATCCAGTCTGCCATTTGCTCTACAAATTCCAACAAAATATGTCACTAGTCCAATACGACTGTTGAACTAATACAATGCCTCATCTAATGTAACTGAACTGGCATCCAACTATCATTCTGATGCACTGCCTAACATTACTTATTGTACTATTTTTTCTGCACTTCATTCTTTTCACACACTAACAATATTTTATTTCTACAAATATAGATAGTGGAGACCAAGCAAACAAGGACAGCAGGTAAATACAATCCGAATGGACCAAATTTTATAACCTGGTCTGCAAATTACATACAGAGAATTGACAAAAAGAGAGACATAAAAATTAAAGTGAGATGATTCAAAAATTATCATTTTGCACTTCGCATTTTTTAGAACCATACTATGTTCTAATAAGAATTACTCCACTATGCAGATCTCGGTTTCTCTTGCAGCTCGTCGAAACCAATGTAAATGTGCCACTTTATTACATATCAAATGCTTTCAGTAAGAAAGGACTGCTAGGGGATATAGTGGGTGAAATGGTGTTAACCTATCTTGAAGAACAACTTACGAGATCCAGGTCAAAGAAGAAAATTATTCGTTACATAGAAACTATAAGTACTATAGAAAAAGCAACTGTAACTACTAAACAAAATTCTTTATACATTCAGAGATAATGGTTGTTTTGCAGCAAAAACTTATTCACATTCGTAAAGTCAAAGACGATAGAAGAAGTATGCGTTGGGTAGAGGACTTGTTTAAACCAAACAAAGCAAACCGTCTAGACAAATACGAACTAGTAAGTAAAAAAATAATTTTCTTTAAAGTATATATTTCAACAAACGGAGAACACCATAGTGCAAATACAATCTTGAATATTCAATTTCTTAATAGGAAAATATTTTAACGTCTTATTTATAATTGGATATGTAGATAATGTTTCTTTTTCTCACGGAACCTACTAAGGGAAGCTCAAGTACAGTAGGTTACTGGTTCCAATTTATAGTAGATATTTTGGAGAAGAAGTTCATAATTTATAATTCATTGAGAGAGCCAGGCGATATTGATCTTGAAAAATTATGCTTAGAATTGATCAGGAAAATAAAGAGATTATGAAGCGAAGGTTTTGGAAAAGCAGAAACAAAAGTCCAAACGCTGGATGTTTTTGAAGTAGTATATAAACACATGCCTCTACATGATAACAGGTATCATTGATACATAACATACATTTAGTCTTACATTGAAGTAGTTGTCTTTGTCCACTTTTAACCGTCTGACAAAAACTAAAACAAAAATATTATGCCGCTGTGACTGTGGATTCTTCAAGCTCTATATAATCAAGAACAGCACCAGAGATCTTGTTCTATAATTCACAAAAAAGGTCTATGACAGTATGCTCTTTGTCATTAATATTAAATAATAATTTTTCTTGATTGCAATTGATGACATCACCTGTAGTATTAAGAAAAGGTCTCCCAAGAATAATAGACATATTATCATCTTCAGGCATTTCAAGCACAACAAAATCAGTCAGAACCAAGAAATTATGAGCCACTTGAATAGGAACATCCTCACATATACCAACAGGAATAGTAGTAGACTTATCAGCCATTTGCAAATATATATTAGTTGGTACAACTTTCCTAGCTGGAGTGGCTTGTAGAGAGAAAAGGCATAACACTAAATCCAGCTCCCAAATCACATAAAGTAGTTCTAATATAATTATTCTTAATAGAGAAAGAAATAGTTGGTATACCTGGATCACCAAGTTTCTTTGGAACCTTACCATTGAAGGAATAATTAGCAAGGAAAGTAGAAATTTCCTCATTCGGAATTGTCCTTTTATGAGAGACAATATCCTTCATATACTTTGAATAAGGAGGCAACTTAATAGCATCAGTCGAAGGAATTTGCAAAAATAAAGGCTTCATCTACTCACAAAACTTGTTGTAGTGTTCTTCCTCCTTTGACTTGTGTTTCTTACCTGGAAAAGGCATAGGTTTCTGCACCCAAGGTTCTCTCTCTTTACCATGTTTATTAGCAATAAAGTCTTCCTTAGTGTACCTAGTATTCTTAGTGTGCTCCTTAGGTTCTTCCTCAACTTCCTCCTTATCAGGAGCATCATTTTTATCATTACCACTCTCAGTTTCAGCATCAGAGACAGATATACTATTAGGATCTACAACAGGTTCAAGTGGTTCCTCATCTACCTTATGTTTCTTTTTCTTTCTCTTACGAGGACTACCACTACTTTCACCTTATTGAGAATCCTACTCAATTCTTTTAGGGTGTCCTTTAGGATATAAAGGATCTTGTGTAGCTATACAACTCCTAGTTCTAATTCCATAAGCATGTTTATCTCTTGAGGCATTAACTAGCATATCCATTTGTACCTTAGCAGGTTGATAAATTTGGGTTTGAACCATTTGAAAGTGTTTACAAAGCATTTTAATATCAATAGAAGTTGTTTCCACAATATCTTTCTACTCTTTAATAGCTCTAGAGTTTTCCAATAAATGATTCTGAACTTGTTTATTAAAATTACCTTGTTTAACAATAAATGTTTCAAGTTTCTCTAAGCATTGATCAGGAGGCTTATCATAGGGAATATCCCCTTCATCGAAGTGGATAGAGCGTACCTCAATAGTAGATGAGTGGGGAATTGGCTTACATAATTCTTCTATAGGAGGTAGATTCTTCACATCTTCAGCTCTAATACCTTTCTCCTTTAGACATTTCTTAGCTTCCTTCATCACTTCATCATTTAATGCAATTACTCCCCTCTTCTTTGGTGTTGGTGTTGGAATTGTGTTCAGGCACAACTGGTTCAGGAGTATTAGGCTCAGGTATATTTAGCTCAGTTGAAGTCCAATCATCATAATTCTTGCTTATTTTAGCCATTAATTCTTCAGCATCTGTAGGAGTTCTTTTCATGAAAACACGATCAGCAAAACTATCTTGGTATGTCCTAGAGTCATCAGTTAGTGCATTATAATAATTATCAAGAAGCTCATTTTTAGGTAATGGACATCCAGGATGTACATGAATCAAGGCACAAAACCTTGTCCATGACTCAAGCAATTTCTCTTCTTCTCCCTGTTTAAAATCAAAAAGTTTCTGCAAAGCAGCATGTGTAGAACTGGAAGGAACATATTTCTATAAGAAAGAAGAAATCAAGCAATCAAGACTATCAATGGAACCAAGAGGTAATCTATTAAACCAAGCCCTAGCTTCTCCTTGTAGTGAAAATGAGAAGATTTTAGTAACAAAGTACTTGCGCATCTTAAAATCATCAGAGAATAAAGCACTCACAGTGGAAAGCTCATTCATATGTGTCACAACACTCTCATTTTCAGTCCCACAAAAAGGTTCTTTCTCAACAATGTCTAAATAGTATAAATCAAGAGATAAATCATAATCTTTATCTTTGATATCTATGGGAGAGGTGGCAAACTTAGGATCAGAGGACAGTTTAGGAATAATGGCATGTCTTGCAAGGAGACTCTTAATAGCACTAGCGCCATGTGTGTTTCGGCACTCTTCAACGAATTCATCAGTAAACTCAATGTAACCATCATTAATATCATATCTCTCTCTAGACTCAGGTGAGCTAACAGGTGTAACAGTGTCTTCACTACGAGTTTCAGTATTTTCTAGACCAGCCATAGTAGCATCTAGGAAAGGACCTAATGAACCACTCGCATCAAGAAGAGTATAAGTAACATCATGAATATCAAAAGCAGTTACAGATTCAGCAGTAGTAGTAGTGTGTGTAGCATGAGTATGTGGTGGTGTAACAAGCTTACTTATAACAGACGGTGAATCAAGAGAAGCAGAGGTGTTTAGGACTGTACCTCTTCTTGTAGTGGATGGTAAAATAGGAAACTTTCCATCACGAGACTTTCCCATGATGAAAGGAGTAGCAGTGAACAATAATAGATACAAGTAAACTTACAAATAAATCTATGCTCCCCGGCAACGGCGCCAGAAAATAGTCTTGATGACCCACAAGTATAGGGGATCACAACAGTCTCCGTGCGTAGTATTACCCAATTTATTGATTCGACACAAGGGGAGCCAAAGAATACTTGCAAGCTTTAACAACTGAGTTGTCAATTCAGCTGCACCTGGAAATATTTCTTGCTCATAGAAGTTTATCAGTACCAACTGTTTGTAGTAGCAACAACAGCAGTAAAACAGGAGCAATAGTAATGGTAGTAGCAAACAGTAGGATATGAGTCTGGTAGGCATAGGGATGGATGGACGGGCGTTGCATGGACGAGTCTAAACATGTAACTTCAAGATCTAGGGCAATTGCACATAAATAAGAATAAGCATCCAAGTACTAAACAATCATAGGCATGTGCTCCATATATAGTCATGCGTGCTCGCAATGAGAACTTGCACAACATCTTTTGTCATGCTAGCCCGTTGCAGCGGGGCCTCAAGGGAACTACTGGATATTAAGGTGCTCCTTTTAATAGAGCACTAGAGCAAAACATTAACACTCAGTGAACACATGTGATCCTCACATCACAGCCATCCCCTCCGGTTGTCCCAATTTCTGTCACTTCGGGGCCCTTGAATCCGGACAATGATACGTGTACACAACTTGTAGATAAGATCATAAACAATACTATCATAATGATTCAATAATTAGTTCAGATCTGAGATCATGGCACTCGGGCCCTAGTGACAAGCATTAAGCACAACAAGTTGCAACAAAGCCAAATAACACTAATAGAGATACTAGGCACCATGCCCTAACAATCTTATTCGATTACATGATAGAACTCATCCAATCCCTACCATCCCCATAGCCTACAATGGAGGATTGCTCACTCATGGATGAGGGAAACATTGATGGTTGATGGAGAGGCGTTGGTGATGACGATGGCGATGATCCTCCCCGAATTCCCCATCCCAGTAGGGTGCCAGAACGGAGTTTCTAGATCTGAATCGCGGTTTCTGGTGGTGGCGGCGCAACGGAACTCTTTCTGGAAAAACGATGAACCACCTGAGTTTTTAGGTCAGAGGGCATCTTATAGGCGAAGAGAGAGGCCGAGGGGGTGCCTAGGCTGGCCACTCCCCTTCGAGGCGTGGGGTGGGCCCACCCGCGCGGCAGGGGGTGTGGGCCACCCAGGGCTCCCCTCCGTCTCATATTCTGGCTCCGTGGATCTTCTGGTGAAATAGGTTGTTTGGTATATTTTCCGGGATTTTTCCTGATAGTTGATTTTCTGCACAAAAACTAGACACCAATTTAATTCTGCTGAAAACATCGTCAGTCCATGTTAGTTGTATCCAAATCACACAAGTTTAGAGGAGAAACAATAGAAAAAGTGTTCAGGAAAGTAGATACGTTTTGGACGTATCACATACCGCACTGAAAACACTCATGCATAGCTATGTGTAAAAATTATATTTTACATACCCAACATAGTTGAAACTGGTTCTATATGATCAATAAAAAATTCTTATCTAGATATCCTTGAACTATCATAGACCAATGCAAACATGAGTAAAGAACTAAGTGCATCAAGCTGCATAAGGCAGAACATCAGCATCTACGGGGCAGTGCATATACATCTATAGCGCAGTGCATCTGCTTCTATGTGAGTAGTGCATACACAAACACGAATCAGTGCCTAAACCACACGACGCAAATCACAGGACCGTGCAAAATTAAAAGCAAACACAGAGCGCGAAAGAAAAACAATGCACAAATAAAATACATCGAAGGATAATTCACTGCCAGACAGACACTTGCTTCATTACATAGATACTTACTTCATGACATAGATCCTTGCTTCATGACATCCATTAGGTGCTATTGACAAACACCATTGCATCTATTAAAAAAATTAATTCAATACTTCCAATTTGCTAGGAATTTTTTTTGCTTGTATTTAAAATAAGGATACACTTCACAAGTCATTTGGACAGTTTCATGCCAAGATCTTTGACCTTTTTGTGAATGTCATGCATGTAATCCTTGCTGTTACAACGGCGCTGAAGAATTTTTTTAGTGATTGCATTGAATGTAGCCTATCAAGACATGCATTCTTCGTCGTTTCATTGTCTTCAATACGCTTGTCTATCATGTTGTCCAATTGCTCGTCAAGATTTTGTCTATCATCTAGTAGCTAAGCCATATCTATCGTCATTGTATCCACACAAGCGGTATTTCGTTCATGCTCGAAGTCCCAGGCTGTAGCGTCATCTTTATACTTGTTGAGCTCCACCTTCAACATAGCAGCATCTTCGACATAGTGCTGCGTTCCGACGATCTTGATACGAAGAAGCTCACACTCTACACTAATAGACATCTTTTCTGCCTCCTTTTGGGAGAGCTTGACACACAATTCTGATACCTTTGCCTTCTCTGCAGCAAATTCATCATGAAGCCTCTGATATTCTGCATCAACATGGAAACTTCCATCCAAAACTCCCGTAACTAATGCCAGTGAATTATAATATTTTCACAAAAAACAACAAAAAGACTAAGTCTAGAAAAAATAGTACAGATCGAAGTAAAAATAGCTGACATACAAATAAATGCACGTTGATTAGACTGCTGAGATGCACCACAGGGACAAAAGACGAAGGAGTAGTTGCAAGATGCGAGAAAGCATGAACACCAGAGGAGTGAAACATATATATATATATATATATAAGTTCCAACCGTCAACGACACATAAAGGGTTTCAAAACACTAATCCAAAAAAGTAGAAATACAGAAGTGAAAAGACAAAAAGCAAACTAACCAGGACTCATCGAACTTGCGACAGTTGCGTCTAGACGATGACCCTTCGCCGAAGGAATCCATGCTGGTGGGCAGAAGTACAACGGCCTTCGCACTCCGTTTCCTCTACTCAGCACCTTCCAAATGTTTCATAGTGGCTGCCTGCTGCTCTCTAGACAAAGGCTTCCTCATTGGATCCATGGCACAAAGAATTGACGATGGAATTGGAAGAAGAACCGTTTAGAGGAAAACTTATTGTCTAGTAGAAGAGAAACTGGGCCTGGAATGCAAAATGTTAAGCGCGAACATCTCATTTTATAATATACTTATACACACTGAACAGTCATCTTTCCTACCCACAATAAAACACAACCACACATCATCCTAGATCAACGATTGACTAGATATAATAGTATGCCTAATATGAACACAATTAAGAATCAAACCAATGAAACAGTGCATGCGGATCGACAATGCAGTTTACCGAGGATGTGACCAACAATGCGCATGGCACTGCCGTCAAAATAGATCAGTTCAACATTCAATATTAGGGCACTGCAACAAGCTAAAAGATTACTATAGCAGTGCATGCGGATAAACTGTGCAGTATAATAAATCCAAAATCAACCAAATGTTTTCATGAAGAACATTGATACAAAGTATAGTAAAAAAGGTGTTAAAAGGAGGACCCCTCCGATTACACACCATAAAATCTCAATTACCCGTCAATCAAAATATCAAGAGAACAAAAGCACCAAAAAAGATAAAAAATCTCCAAAAAGAGAAAACACACTACATAAAATGAAAAACATGGAGCTCAAGCATTGCCCTGAGTAAGAATAATGCACTACCAATCTTTGCTACGAGCATGCCCCTCGCACTGCTTGTATAAGAAGTGAATGGCCCACACACACAACAAATGTTATTTCTCTAGTATACTAAATACCAAAAAAAGAAAAAAAGCAAATACTAACTACCAAAAAAGATAAAACATGACCAAAAAAGAGAAAACAAGACCGAAAAAGAGAAAACATGACCAAAAAGATAAAAAACAAAATAAATAAAACTAAAAACATGGCACTGCCGCACTACGCATAGTATAAAAAATGCACTGCCTCTCTATGCTACGATCACGCCGCTCGAACTCCTCGTATATGAAGTGCACGACCCAACAAACCGTAGATGTTCAGCACTGCACCCCATACACTGCTTACAGTATCAATAATGCACTGTCTCAATGTGCTATGAGCACGCCGCTCGAACTCCTCCTATAAGCAGTGCACGGTCCAGCACACCACAGATGTTCAACACTACACCACATGCACTGCGCAGAGTATCAATAATGCACTGCCTCACTGTGCTACGAGCATGCCACTCGAACTCCTCCTATAAGAAGTGCATGGCCGAACACACCGTAGATGTTCAGTATTGCACCCCATGCACTGCGCACAGTATCAATAATGCACTGCCTCGTTGTGCTATGAGCATGCCACTCAAACTCCTCCTATAAGCAGTGCACGGCCCAGCACACTGCAGATGTTCAGGACTGCACCCCATGCACTGCACACAGTTTCAATAATTTACATCCTCTCGGTGCTATCAGCATTCCACTCGAACTCATCCTATAAGCTGTGCATGCCCAACACGCCGCAGATGTTCAGCACTACACCCCATGCACTGCATAGAGTATCAATAATGGATTGTCTCACTGTGCTACGAGGACTCCACTCGAACTCCTCCTATAAGAAGTAAACGGCCTATTACACCGTAGATGTTTAGAACTGCACCCCATGCACTGTGTAGAGTAGCAATAATGGACTGCCTCACTGTGCTATGAGCACGCCACTCGAACTCCTCCTATAAGCAGTGCACGGCCCAGCACACCGCAGATGTTCAGCACTACACCGTACGCACTGCACATAGTATCATTAATGCACTGCCTTAGTGTTCTATTAGCATGCCACTCAAAGTCTTCCTATATGCAGTGCACAACCCTGCACACGGCAGATGTTCAGCACTGCACCCCATGCACTGCGTAGAGTATCAATAATGCACTGCCTCACTGTGCAACGAGAACGCCAGTCGAACTCCTCCTATAAGAAGTGTACGCCCCAACAAACCGCAGATGTTCAGCACTGCACCTCATGCATTGCGCAGATTATCAATAATGCCGCGCCTCATTGTGCTACGATCACGCCAATCGAACTCCTTCTATAGGCAGTTCACGGCCTAGCACACCGCAGATGTTTAGCACCACACCTCATGCACTACGCAGAGTATCAATAATGCACTGCCTCACTGTGCTACGAGCATGCCACCCGAAATAATCCTATAAGCAGTGCACTGCCCAGCACACCGTAGATGTCCAGCAATGCACCCCATGCACCGTGTAGAGTATCAATAATGCACTTCATCACTATGCTACGAGCACCCCATATGTTATTTCTCTAGTACGTCCTAATGCACTTCACCTTTGCACTGCCTGGAATTCAACATTGCACTACATTCCTTTAGTACTAGAAGCACAATACCATTGAAAATAATCCCCTCAAAAAAATTGGTTAAAAGTATAATAAAAACTGTGTTCAAAGCAGGACCCCTCCCATTACACCCCATAAAATCTCCATTGCCCGTAAATAAAAAAAATACAAAATAAACTAAAAGAAAAGCACATACTAACTACCAAACAAATAGAAAATAGGACAGAAAAAGAGAAAACATGACCGAAAAAGAGAAAACTTAGCGCTGAACCACTGCCTAGAGTGTCAATTATGCACTACCTAGCTCCCTGTACTACGAGCATGCCCCTTGAACTCCTCATATAAGCAGTGCACGACCAAGCACACCGTAGATGTTCCTCACTTCACCCCATGCACTGTATAGAGTATCAATAATTCACTGCCTCACTGTGCTACGAGCACCGTTGATGTTATTTCTCCAATCCGCCCTAATGCATTTTCCAGTTGCACTTCCTGGAATTCAACACTACACTGCCTCCCTATAATACTAGAAGCACAATACCACTGAAAACGATCCCCTTAAAATCTTGGTTAGAAGTATAATAAAACAGTGTTCAAAGCAAGACTCCTCCCATTACAACCCATAAAATATCCATTACCCGTAAAGAAAACAAAAGACAAAATAAACTAAAAGAAAAAAATAAAAGTAGATACTAACTATTGAGAAAACATTACCAAAAAAGAGAAAACAGGACCGAAAAAGAGAAAACATAGCGCTGCACCACTACCCATAGTGTTAATTATGCACTGCCTCCCTGTACTACGAGCACGCCCCTCGAACTCCTCATATAAGCAGTGCACGACCAAGCACACCGCAGATGTTCAGCACCGCACCCCATGCACTATGCAGAGTATCAATAATTCACTGCCTCACTGTGCTACGAGCACCGTAGATGTTATTTCTCCAATCCGCCCTAATGCACTTCCCCGTTGCACTTCCTGGAATTCAACACTACACTGCCTCCCTATAGTACTAGAAGCACAATACCATTGAAAACAATCCCCTTAAAAATTGGCTAAAAGTATAATAAAACGGTGTTCAAAGCAAGACCCCTCCCATTACAACCCATAAAATATCCATTGCCCATAAATAAAACAAAAGACAAAATAAACTAAAAGAAAAAAAGAAAAGAAGATACTAGCTACTAAAAAAGAGAAAACATTACCAAAAAAGAGAAAACTGTTGGAGATATGCCCAAGAGACAATAATAAAGAGGTTATTATCATATCTTCATGCTTATGATAAATGTTTACATACCATGCTATAATTTTATTAACCAGAAGCATTAATACTTGTGTGATTTGTAAACATAAAAGAGTCCCTAGTAAAGCCTCTTGTTAAACTAGTTTGTTGGTTAATATATGATCATGGTTTCCTGATCATGAACATTGAGATGTTATTAACGACAAGATCATATCATTAGGAGAATGGTGTGATGGACATACTCCTATAGTTAAGCATAGCATAAATATCAAGTCAATTAATATAGTTCAGTTGCTATAAGCTTTTAGATACATAGTAACCTAAATCCTTCGACCATAAGATTATGCTAATCACCATCAACGGATGGATGCTTTGATGACATTAAACACCACACCACAACTGGGTGGCTATAAAGGTGGCATTGAGTGTTTGGAAAGTATGTGTTGAGGCACATGGATCAAGAGTGGGATTTGTCCATCCATATGATGGATAAATATACTCTAGGCCCTCTCGGTGGAATTTCATCCAATTAGCTTGGAAGCAAGCGACTAGCTCACAAGGGATCACATATCACAGGAACGAGAAAAGAGTACTTATCGGTAACAAGGTTGAACTAGGTATGCATAGATACAGATGATCAGACCTCGGATAAGTAAAATATCGCGAGACAAAGGGAAATTGGTTCCGTATGTAAATGGTTCATTCGATCTCAAAGTTATGGTAGAAATATGTGGGAGCCATATGAATTTCCAGATTCCTCTATTGGTTATTGATCGGAGAAGAAGTCTCGATCATGTCTGCATAATTCACAAACCATAGGGAGACATACTTAAGGATTCGATGTTGTTTAGTAGATATGGAATGTGAGTAAAGAGACTGAATGTTGTTTGGAGTCTCGGATGGGATCTGGGATATCACGAGGAGATCCAGAATGGTCTGGAGAATAAGATTCATATAAGGAAAATCCAATTTCGCAGTTCAGGAATCATTCCGGTGTTTTCACCGGAATGTTCTAGAAGGGTCTAGAAGGTTCACCAATCCGGAAGGGGAAGGGTACATGGATGTGTCATGACAAAGTGTAATGGTTGCATCATGTCCTAGGTCACTTGGCTGGACACTTGGAAGAGAGAAATAAAATTCTAATTTGAAAGTCAAAAAGGCAGTTTGAAAAAGTCAAATCCCAACATGGTTTCCTAGTTAGGGAGGGTTTCTAATTTAGGGAGGGTTTCCACCTGGGTTGGAACACCCTTGGACACCCCACCTATATAAGGAGGGGTGAGGGCGCACCCCAAGGTATCCCCCTTGCCCTAGGCGCCCAAGAAACCCTAGGTTGGCCGCCGCCCCCCTCTCTAGTTGCGACCAATCTAGATCTCCTCTAAACCGTTACCGACTAGATAAACTCTAGTTGCTAGCTACCTCTAAACCTGAGCCCTCTAAACCATAGATATCCGGGGCTCCCTATACTCCACCATACTTGCTCCGGCTTAGGCAAAGCCCTGCGGGATCTCCCCTCTACTTCCGAAACCACGCCGTCATGCTGCCGGAATCACGAGGAGAGAGCTACAACCTCCGCTGCCTGCTGGAACAAGGGAGAGGAAGGTCTTCATCTAGTACCGTACGTGTGACCAACTGCGGGAGCACTGCCGGAACGCGGCGCCGGAAGGATCGCCTGCGTGATCTTGAGATCGGCATGTGAAAAACTACATCACCCACGAGAATCTTCTCTCGTTAACCTCTTTGGATCTTCGAGGGTTAGTACTCTATCGACTCGTTGCTACAATCTAGTAGATACATCTTGGCTTGTGTATGTTCATGCGATATAATTTTTTTGTTTTCCATGCTACGAACCCCTACAGTGGTATCAGAGTTGTGTCTATATGTAGATCTGTTGCATGAGTAGAACACAATGGTCATTGTGGGTGTTCATGCTTTTGTTGTCAATTGCTTCTTGTGTACTTTGCATCTTGCGGGATGGTGGGATGAAGCGTCCCGGGCTAACCTTACATGACATCATTCATGAGACTTGCTCCATGCTTGACATGCAACTTATATTTCATAAGTGGCTTTGAGGGTGCTTGTTTCTCCCAACATAGTGAAGATTCAATTTACAACGGGTGATTGACAATACTAGTATCAGTGTTGTGGTTCTTGTTCGTAAGTTAGAACGACACTTGATGAAAGCCCCAAACCACGTAAAACATGCAAAGAAAATTAGAGGCGTCTAACTTTGTTTTGCAGGGGTGTGCTGTGATGTGATATGGATATGATTGTGATTATGTATGATGTATGCAATGTTCCTTATTTTAAGTCGGCAACTGGCAGGAGCCATATGGTTATCTTTTAATTTCGTCTAGACCTGCGTGTCTATTATTCAAAGTAGTTGTAATAGTTGATGTTGGTGGACGACAACCATGGAGTGGCGTCATTGACCTTGACGCCACGCCAGTGATGATGGAGATCATGTTCGTGCTTGAAGATGGAGATCGGAAGCACAAGAAGAAAGGCCATATCATATCACATATTTTGAATTGCATATGATGTTAATCCTTTTATGCATCTTGTATTGCTTAGTTCACGACGGTAGCATTATAAGATGATCCCTCTCACAAAATATCAAGTTATAGAGTGTTCGTCCTTAGTAGGCACCGTTGCCAAAGCTCGTTGTTTCGAAGCACCACCTGATGATCGGGTCTGTTAGATTCTGCGAGTGTATACAATGGGAGCAAGCCAGATTTTCTCATGCGGAAGCTAAGGTTTGATCTTGACGAGCCTAGCATGTATAGACATGGTCTCGGAACACGGAATACCGAAAGGTAAAGCATGAGTCATATAGATGATATGATGAACATGATGATTGTGCGCCTTTCAAACTATATTATGTCACGTGATGATCGGACATGGTGTAGTGAATTTGGTTTGTGTGATCACTAAAACAATGTGAGGGATATTGTTTTGAGTGGGAGTTCAACAGCAAAATGATTAAAAGTTGAACACTATTTATCATAAATTAAATCAAAGTGAATTTGCATAGTTGTTGTAGTCATTGGCATCCGTTTACCACCTTGCGCTTAGTTATAATTGAGATAATAGAACTATGGGATTCTGGTTAATTACTTTACGAACTGGTATCGTATTGTTTTGAAGTGTTAATCTAAAGTTTAAAAGTCCTATTGCAAACTTTCAGTAAGTTCTGGTTACTCTATTAAGTTTAATAATTGGTATTAAATCAAGAGTAACAATTCTAGTGTTAGTATATAAGTATCATGTTTATCTCCATGATTCTTGATATTCAAAAGATTGTTTTAATATCAAGGTTATCTAAGAACATCATATGTGGAAGATATTGCGATATCTGAAACGATTTTTGATTATAATATGATAGAGTATAATATGGAAACGTTTATGTTCTCATATTTGATGGGAATTTTCAAAAGGTTGGAGACGCTAGTCGTCCTAATCCTCCAAAAGGTTTCGGAGAGCAACATTATACTCGCAATTCACCATTATAAGCTAAAGTAGCTTGATCATGAATAGTTCAATGATAAGGATGAATATTTGATGTAGGTAAAATGTTTACTACACTAAAAGATTACTAAAGAATGGAATTTGAAAGAACACCAAACATTTGATGATGGTGATTTACTTCAAAGTGCAAGTCCAAAGACATTGGTATTTAACTATACATGCTTTGGACTATGTGTCATGTGTATGGCTCCACTATTGATGTTGATATATTCTTTCAAATAGAAAAGGAAATACTAAAAGAGAATCTCAGAAATATATGGTAGAAAAGAAAAGACTATAATTGTTCAGCTTAGGTATATAAAGGATATACATGTTATGGCTATATTATTTGCTTGTTAAACAATGTGGTTCTTAAGTATTGGATACAGAATTTGTTGATTTGAATCGTCATATGAAACAACACAATGCATGAACTACAATGGCCTAAGTAACTAGCAAAAGAATATGTGATGATGTTCATCGAGAACAAATAAAGGGTTGTTGTGTTACTCGTTAATATCAAAGCTTGCCTTCAAGATTTTTTTTATCAGGTATTATGAGAACAAAAGGGTTGTTCAAATAATTTCCGTAATCCATAAAAAATGGTTGATTTACAAATCTTGTTGGAGAAATCACATCCATAAAACTAGTGCTAAAAATGTTGAAAGACAAATTGATTGAAAGATCACTTAGGAAGTGACATCGCCGTTTAAGTTATATTGGAAAGAAAACATGACGAAACTCCATGTGGATGGAATTTTGGAGTCTTTTGATTTTTGATCACATGAAACTTCTGAAACTTTCCTAGAGATAATTAAAACTCTGTTCATAGGCCAAAAGGGAACGAATGACTAGATTATTGGAATTTGTACATATTTGATGTATGAAGTTCATTACGTGTAGTCAAGAGCGATGGAATTCAACTTCATATGCTTTCTCCGAAAATTTGAGTGAATATATGAATATTTACTCAATGAGGATGAAGTGTGAAACATTTTAAAAAGTTCAAAAAACTTCAAGATGAAGTGCAAAATCAATGTAACAAGAAAATAAAGAATTTATGATAGGATCATAAAGGAAAATATTTGATTTACAAGTTTAGCATAATACCTTAGATTTGAGGAATCGTTCTATGGATTTGCATTTCCCGAAACACCATAAGAGAATGGAGCATTCGAGATATGTAATGAAAACTTGTTTGACATGGTAAGATCAAAGGTATAATTTATAAAACTGCCATTATATTTTAAAGATTAAAGATTTAGAGGCTACCGTTTTTCACTAAAAAGAGCTCCATCATATTCCGTTGAAATGACACTATATAAAGTTATGGTTTGGGATAAAACCCAAGTTGTCCTTTCTTAAACATTGGTATGCTATGCATAAGAAAGATGTTTGCAACCAAAATCGGATGAACATATCTTTGTATATTATTTCGAATAATCGTTAAGTATTCCTCCATAACACCAAAGACAAAAATGTTTGTCGCTTAGAACGTCAAGTTTCTTTGAGAAAGGAATTTTCCGTGAAAAGTTAAGTGGGAGGACAATAGAACTTTGATAAGGTTAAAAGAACCTTAGCTATATGTGCAAAGTTGCGCAACATCGAAAAGTGTTCCGGAGGCAGCAACAATGCTCATGGATCACGTTCCTCAAAGGTTGTGGTCACAGAAGTCTAAGTTCCTATTGAACCAAGTAGGTCAGATAAACAATCAAATACCAAGATTTGAGGGATGAATCATTATTTGACAATAATTAACCGACTACATGCAAAGAAGAGATGATGGGACCTGACTCCAACAAATGGCTTGGAGCCATAAAATCCGTGATAGTTCCATACACGAGAAATCAAGCTTTGAACTTGAAAAACCCTCTGGAAAGGTGTAAAACCTTACAATCGTGTTTGGATCTATAAAAAAAAGACATGGATGTTTCACATCTATGAAATAGTCGACATGTTGGGAAAGAGTTCACAACAATGTTCATAGGTTGACTATGACAAGATTTGATCTTTTATAGCGATGTTTTGTCTAGACGGATTAATGTAGCAACCACTACATATAATTTTGTTATGTGGTAGTTGAATAAACAAAACAAGTTCTTCTGATAAAATTGTTACTTAGGACGTGTGCATAACACGGTCCATAGGGTTTTGTTAATTCAAAGGATGTTAAGAGCGTATGCAAACTACAATTGGTTAAAGTGAGCATCGTAGAGTTGGAATCTTCACCATGATGAAACTGTTAAAAGAGTTTAAATTCATTAGAGACAATGAAGATGATTGCATTTGAAAGAAATTAAGTGAGAGCGCTAAGACATATTTCTAATACATTATGTGGAAGAAATATTATTAGGAATTTCATCTCGATGAAAGACTTAGGCAAAACTCGAATATTTGGCATCAATATCTATATAGATAGATTGAGATGCTAATATGGTTGTGCCAAATGTACATAGATGAGATATTGAATGATTTCAATATGGAACTGACAAGAAAGGTTCTTGCCACACATAAAGGATTAAATCAAAATTAAAGTGTATCGACACTTGGTAAGTGAAAAAAAATTCAAGTATAGATTGATACTTGATGTATGAAATCACAAAGAGTATTTATATCAATCATATTGTGATATGTACAAATCCAGATATGTCCTATGTTCTAAATGTTATGAGCATATACCCGAATGATTCATAAGATGATCATTGGATGATAGTAAGGATATTCTTATGATCTTTTGGAAGAACTAAGAATATATTATTTTTGTAGATGTGACAAATAGATGATTAGTTCATTGTAAAAGTACTACATTTATAGTAGTTTTGTCACAAAGTACAAATTAAGTTTGTCTCAATATAAACTAAGAGTGGCACAATATAATGGAAAGTAAGTTCCATAATGGATTTGGATAAGTTCCAAAGTTAAGAATTGTGACAAATACTACAACAAAAGGATAAGTATATGATTGCTATTATAGCATCAAAAGAGGGCATTTGTGTTAAGTAGTTTGTTATCAAAATAGTGTGGTTCATAGCGGAATAGTACCATGAAGATATATCGTATGACAATATTATCAACATGTTTTAACCCCAGGGAACCAAAGGTCTCACCAAAGGACCAAATTTATACAATGCAATCTCATTAGAGAATGAGTGATGCGTAGAGACGCAAAGACAGGCAATTACACACGGACCTGAAAGAGTCGGATCCGAAGATCAGTTGACCACTAGTAATCGTGTAAATACAACACTAGAAAGCCATAGTCTTCAATACACAAATATTTGAAACTAGATTATTATCTCTAGTGCAAGTGGGAGACTGTTGGAGATATGCCCAAGAGGCAATAATAAAGAGGTTATTATCATATCTTCATGCTTATGATAAATGTTTAAATACCATGCTATAATTGTATTAACCGGAATCATTAATACTTGTGTGATTTGTAAACATAAAAGAGTCCCTAGTAAAGCCTCTTGTTAAACTAGCTTGTTGGTTAATATATGATCATGGTTTCCTGATCATGAACATTGAGATGTTATTAACGACAAGATCATATCATTAGGAGAATGGTGTGATGGACATACTCCTATAGTTAAGCATCGCATAAAGATCAAGTCAATTAATATAGTTCAGTTGCTATAAGCTTTCAGATACATAGTAACCTAAATCCTTCGACCATGAGATCATGCTAATCACCATCACCGGATGGATGCTTTGATGACATCAAAAACCACACCATAACTGGGTGGCTATAAAGGTGGCATTAGGTGTTCGGAAAGTATGTGTTGAGGCACATGGATCAAGAGTGGGATTTGTCCGTCTATATTACATATAGATATACTCTGGGCCCTCTCGGTGGAATGTCATTCAATTAGCTTGCAAGCATGTGACTGGCTAGGTATGCAGGAACGAGAAAAGAGTACTTATCTGTAACGAGGTTGAACTAGGTATGCAGAGATACCGACGATCAGACCTCAGATAAGTAAAATATCACGAGATAAAGTGAAATTGGTTATGTATGTAAATGGTTCATGCGATCACAAAGTAATCGTAGAAATATGTGGGAGCCATATGAATTTCTGGATTCCTCTATTGGTTATTGATCGGAGAAGAAGTCTCGATCATGTCTACATAATTCACGAACCATAGGGAGACACACTTAAGGATTCGATGTTGTTTAGTAGATATGGAATGTGAGTAAAGAGACCGAATGTTGTTCGGAGTCTTAGATGGGATCTGGGATATCACGAGGAGATCCGGAGAATAAGATTCATATAAGGAATGTCCAATTTCGGAGTTCTGGAATGATTCTGGTGTTTTCACCGGAATGTTTTAGAAGGGTCTAGAAGTTTCACCGATCTGGAAGGGGAAGGGTACATGGATGTGTCATGACAAAGTGTAATGGTTGCATCATGTCCTAGGTCACTTGGCTGGACACTTGGAAGAGAGAAATCAAAGTCTAAGTTGAAAGTCAAATATGCAGTTTGAAAAAGTCAAATCCCAACATGGTTTTCGAGTTAGGAAGGGTTTCTAAGTTAGGGAGGATTTCCACCTGGGTTGGGAACACCCTTGGACGCCCCCCACCTATTTAAGGAGGGGTGGGGGCCCACCCCAAGGTATCCCCCTTGCCCTGGGAGCCCAAGAAACCCTAGGTTGGCCACCGCCCCCTCTCTAGTTGCGACCAATCTAGATCTCGTCTAAACCGCTACCGACTAGCTAAACTCTAGTTGCTATCTACCTCTAAACCTCGGCCCTCTAAACCTATAACATCCCAGCATTTAGGACTAAACGAAGGGTAGATTTAGGATTTTGTGCATCTACATGCATGCATCTGAAAATCCGGGTAAATTTTTTGCCAAATTAAAAGACTAGAGTGATCAGAATTCTCACTCCGATGAATTAGGTTTAGTGTTATCAGAAGGGGAGTAATATGTATTTTGACATGACCTCTATTGTTTTCTGGATTTATGAGGGGAGAAATTTTACTTATAAATAATTATTCACAATAATACAAATGCAAGTATTATAAATAAAAGTATAAAGATTCTTAAAATCCAACATTACAATGTTCTTTTACCATAAAAGAATAAAGGAATATTACAATGAAACAAATAAGTGAATAAGGGAAAATAGAAAATGAATTACATTAATGAAACAAATAGAAGAGTTCTTTATTAAAGGAATATATGTATATTACATTATCATTTTAGAACAAAGTAATAAAAAGAAATGATTACAACAAGGATATAACAAGATTATTAATAAAAAAGGAATACAATAAGTATTACATTATTATTTTACTATAAAAGAATAAAAATAAAAAAGAATAAATCATATAGATTAATGGAAATCTAAGAAAACAAATAAGAAGAAATTTTTATTCAATACTACAAAGAATGAAAGAATACAAGTAATTAGAAGTCATTACATAGATGAATAGTTACAAATAAAGAAAAAGAAAAGCTTCAGTAAAATATATAAGAATTACATGGTTATGACAATTAAATAAGAAAATTGAAAAAACTTTAATCCTAAGCTAGAATCTCTATCTACTTTGATGTTCCTGGATATTCTTTTGATTCCTAGAAAACAAATAAATAAAAGATAAAAACAAAAAGGGTTAGTGTTAGTAATTTTGCTCTTAGTCTAACAGTGGGGTGCACTATTCATTTCATCATTGAGCTTATTTAGAAAGAGGGGCAAATTTCACAAAATGAAATAGTATCTGTTCTTATTTCAAATCTTGCCTCAGTACAACATCATAGGCAAATAGGGGCAAGTTTCATCACTGTATAGTAAAAGGCAATAGTCAAGTTTTAGGAAAATATCACCAGTTCCTATTTGAGCTCATCCACAAGCCTGGCATTGAAACATGGACCTGAGAGGGACCCATATGTAAGAAAGTAGGCAGCTCACACACAGCTGCATGTGGATGTGCTGTCAACACAGGGGGTGTTATGAGAGAGATATAAATACACAGCCGTAGCAGAGATAGATTTCTATACTGAACTCTCTGCATCATAGCAAGAAATAACCAATACAACCAACATAGATCAACCATCCAAGCCATTTCTACACTTCCAATGCTTATAGTTTAGCACCAACATCCCATAGTACACTACCACAACAACACTGGTGCCCTGGTTGCTTGAGGAAGCCATCCAAGAGCATCAGGAGGAGGTAAGGAGCATATGGAGTAGGCCAAAAGCACAAGAAGCAAGCCAATAAGACAGGGAGGAGTATATCAAGCAGCATCTAGGAACAAATTCCACCAGGAAACACAAGTCACAACATAGATTCAGCAACAACCAAAGGTTGCACCATTATCGATTATACATAATATTTACTCCTACCAGTTCCAAGCATGATTTAGTTTTAATTGATCATCTCCTCAGATTTATACTCAAGTGGAGTATAAAATCATCATAGGAGTAAAGCATAGTGCCACAACCACATATATATACTTCTATTATCCACTTGGCCTCAGCCTTTGCATCATAGGCCAAGTAAAGAAATCCAGTAGTCCACATCTGAGATGTTACCACTGTGCACACTCTTGGGGGAGGCACCACAGTGGTACACTTAACAGTTTTATCCAATCAATCTAGCTTCAGCCTTTTGCATCATGAGCTAAATATATATTTTCTTTTATATCAACATCAACTACATTATTGTAGTGGTTCCCTACAGAAACTCATGCTACCTGGGCTACCACTGTGCACACTCCAGGGTCGGAGGTACCACAGACGCAGCCTAGGGCAGCAGAAGCAACAAGGGTGAATTTCCATATTAGCTAGTCATCAAGATTGTTCAAACGAGACAGTTTCTATCATTTCCCTAGAAAGAAAATCTAGGAATCACATATGCACTTTAGTTCTATACCCATAGTAACAGGAACTCAAATCTTTTTCAAAACCTCAAACTCGCATTGTAACTAAATCACATATTATCTTTATTTACTGTCAAATTTGACAGTAGTTGCTCCTGTAGTTTATTTACTAGGGAAAGTATACAAATCAACCACAGCTTCATTTACTCTGATTCGTCCAATAGTGCAAGAAACACATTCATAAGATGGATACTCTCATATCCAGTAGTAAACTCCGCCTTGAATTTTGACAAGTAAGGTTCAGTTAACCACACAATCAAGATAATTTGGTTATAGATAGCATGACAACAAACCATTCATGCACAAGATGAACAAGCTATCCAAAGTAAGGCATTGTTTCATAAGTAAAGCATAGACCAGATTAGCTACAGTATTTATCCACCACAACAGATTAAGCCAAGCCCTTAATCTACTAGCAGGAGTTAACCAAAACTTAATCGACAAGCTTGTGTTTAATTCTTAGGATCAGATCAAAGGACTGAATAAATAATCAACTTGGACTGAACCAAAATAAGGCATTCACGAGCAGGTCCAGAACACAAATACAATCAAACCAATGTTATTTAGTAATATATATAACCTATAATGCAACATCTTAATTATCATCCAATATTTGGTCAGAAGATCATCATCACCGGCCCAATTCCAAAATTACCTAAACCTAATTATCAACACCCGAATTTTTAATCCCAGATGCCTGTTATGCCATACATCGCAATCCCAGGCTTACCATTTTTGTGAGACATAACAGATTTGGATATCACAGTACATCATCCATTACAAACCATACATAAGGTCTTACACAAATAAATATCTCATGATCCAGTTCTTAATACAATTCAAGCAACAGAATAACGTAATAGTAACGATAGCGTAGGAGAAGCTCCATCTTCAGGGTCACAGGCAATGTTGATCATGGGAGATGATCCTAGTTGTCGTAACCTTCCTGTGGTCCGTTATCCTGATACTCCTCTTCATAGCCTGGCCACGGGAATAGCCAGGGACAAAGCCATGAGTACTCGTTAAGTACTCGCAAACTAATACTAACAAGTTAAGGGGTTTTTTGTAGTAGGATATACTAATCTCTTGGGTTGTTTTGGAAAAAGCCATATTTACCTCTATTAAGTTTAGAAGCAAAGAAAACCTAGTTTAAAGTTTTATAACACCTAAGTGGGAACTTGAATTTCATATAACAACTCTGTTGTGGTCAAGTAAAAGTCACAAATCATTTCACCATTCGTTTTGAAAACATCTGATGGTAGAACAGTATGGCCACTCCAACTGTCCATAACCGCGGACGCGGCTATTCGAATAGTTTGACACTCCACATAGATTGTACACTTTCACCACAACATTCGATACATCTGTCAGGAACAATCCTGAATTCACCATACTCACTATGAGGATAATCAATCCTAACCTTTCAATTACACGCCCTAGTATAGGCACCTCTCCTGTGAGTTTGGCCTCCCAACCATGACCAACTGTCATCTTGTGAACTGCATAGGTGGACAATCTTCACAAGGTAGCCTCAGCTCGGACCTTGGCCGAAAGGGAACCCATACTAAGATATATAAATTTCTAGTTAACCCCTACCTAATTTTTGGGTATTGTGGTTGTACGGTAAAATTGGAATGGTATCACATCCAAACAACCATCAGTTTTATAAAGGGCCAAGGCTCATGCCTCAACATTTTCATCATCAAAATCATCTAGTGTTCAAGTCACATGTCAAAACATTTCAGTAGAATGACTCATCATTCTAAGGTTTTCATAACCATTTTCACCAAGTATTCCCATATAAAGTTGATCAATTTTTATGCTTAGCACTAGCATCTATAAGTGGGGGTAAATACTAATGAGGGGTGGTAAACAAGTGGGGATTAGCTAAGTTCAATCTCATGCCTTAGGAGGACATCAAGGTTATCTAACTTAGGCCAAAATTTATGCTCTTTATGCTACCTTCAATTATCTTTCTAGAATCTACAAGTCACTAAGTAAACTTTTGATAGAAAGCTTTTAATAAAGAAAAATAAAATACTAAGCTTGCAAGTAAAACTAGGGTGGTGTGTCAAGTGGTATAATCACATATGCTTAAGGCAAATAGTTGGCATAGTAACAAGCAAGTAGTCACTTGCATAAGTAGGGTATCTTGCAAGTGTTAGCTTTTAACTAGTAGTATTAGGCTTGCCTTGTGCAGAGAAGGGGTTGAAGTTCTCCTCGGCTTCTTGCTCGTAGTATCCTCCTTCCTCCTCGTATCCTTGGTCAATACTGGCATCTATAAATAAATACGAGGTACACAATCACCAAACAACACTTAACTATTTCTAATCATCACACAAAGGTTCACGCTAGATGATCTATCATCATTACTAGCATTACAAGGATTACAACACTTGTCTTATTTATTTTGTTTAAGAAAATTAATTTCTACTCATTCAAAAACTACTTAAGATTTAATATTCTCCAACTCAAACATGGGATCATGTTGACACATGTCATCACCACATATTTCAGTACATGAGAATGTGATTTAAAGTGGTGTCACAATTTAATAAGGTTTAACCTTTTTATTTTATTTAATTAAAGTGACTAGAAATGCCTATGTGGCATTCTTTTATTACTTGATCATTATTTCTGTAAGTACACCTATATATTTTTATATATTCTGAAAGGTATGGTCAAATGTGATTTTTGAGAGTTGGAATCAACTCAAAAGCTTTTATGGTAGAATTTTGAAAAATGTTTGAATGCAGAAAAGCTTCTGCCTTGTTATTTTTACAATGGGTGATCTACAATTATAAATGGTTTGAATCCAATGCACTTGGAATAAGCATTCCAGTACCTTTATAACAAAATTGGTTTCATGCATTTTGGTTTAGTTAATCGAGCTGGGTTGATTTTCGAATCCAGGTACAGAACTATGTTTGAAATTAAATGAATAAAAGTAAATTTGAATTGTTGGGACGCGCGGGATGTTTAACTGGGACGGCCCACTACGCACAGCACACGCGCGGGCTGGTTAAATGGCTGTCCCCACCCGTCAGTGAGACAGTGAGGGGCGAAGCGATACAGGGTGATCTAGGCCGCACAATCTAACTCTAATCGAACGGCTCTGGTTCATCGTCCACGTCGGGCAGCGCCGGCGAGACAGAACCCTAGCGCGGCAAGTGGGGGTCGTGGGATGCTCACCGGGGTACAGGCGATGGTCGGCGACGGGGGCGAACGATGAAGTCGACGACGGCGGTTCTCCTGGTACCGGAAGCTTCTCCTAGGTCAGCTCCAATCGATGGTGCCTCTCCTCTTCTGAAACGGCGAACTCCGGTGAAATTCCGGCCACCTGGTGCTCGCCTTGCTCTGGGAGTGAGCGGGTGTGATTAGTGAGAGGTGGGGAGTGAACTGGTGTGAAGAAAACGAGTGTGGGAGGTCTCCTTTTATAGTGGCTGAAGGGGACCGACGGGCGCGGGGTGAGATCGTCGTGGTCGACGGCACAGAGGGCTAATGGCATGGGCGACGGTAGGGGCGGTGATGTGCTCCCTGGCGAAGCTCAACAGCGTGGTGGCGAGGCGTGGGGCGGTGCTGATCGGTCGGAACACGTAGACGCTCTGGGCGGGTCCGACGGCAAATTTTATGGCGCACGGGTGCTCTTGGTCGCGCGGCGACGAACGAGGTTGTCTGGCGGGTTGCTAGAGTGTTGGCGATGACGCATGCAAGCAACGAGGGTTGCGCTTGGGGCTGGGACAGGGAGTGGCGGTGGACGGTGCTGCGTGTTTTAGACAAGGTTGGCAGGACTAGTTCTTCCTCTAGCTCGCTGGCGACATTGGGGTTGGCAAATGGGCTCGGCATGGTCACCATTAATGGCTATGCCAAGCTCATAGTGGTGCTAAGGCTTTTTAATTGGGCTAGATCATCTGCTGAGAGTGTCGTGAGAGCTAGAGAGGGAACAAGGTTGGCCAAATTCACTGCTCATATAGTGTTTGTTGTTTGTTTGTTTGCTGCAAACAAGGTGTTTAATGAAATGGCCGAAAGAAATTTGAATTTTGGATTCAAACTTGGTGGGTTTGCTAGGCACATAATAGGGAGTCTCTGGTTATTTGGATTGGTCAAGGGGCACAGGTTTGGTTGGGTTTTTAAAAGGTGTGATCTTCACATATGTTAAATATTCAATTTTGAATTGTTATTTTAATGAGGCTGTCAAATGTTTCTGCAAGTTCGATAGGTGGGCTTTGCTTCATTTTTACTTGGTCTAGCAAGGGGTGAAAAGAATTTGAAAAGTTTCTGTTTGAAATCTTGGACTAGAAACACTCAAAGTGACCTAGTGAGCAAGATTGGCCAAAATGACCATTTGCCTTAATTGATTTGTTTTTGATTTTCTCTTTATTTGTTTCTGCTTGGAAATGTTTTATATGATGTTATTTTCATCTTTAAACCATTTCTTGCTATTTAGGTTAATCACATTAGTCCATTCATGCATTTATCAAATCATCACATACACACATGCATTCATATGATTTTAATTACTCAAAGTTTTTGTTAACCCTAATTTCAGTGATTAGAGTTTGATGATCATTGTTTTATATTTTTGGGATGTTACACTAATCCTATACCTAGAGTTATTCATCGGCTCGAGGGCCGGTCATAGAGAGAGATTACCTGAATATGAGGAAAAGAAGAAATAACAGGTGCATAGCAGTAAAAATAGGAAGAACGCTTGGCGCCGGGGTTGCACAACTACAACACCGTACCGCCGACGTCGAGTCGAAGTGAGCGTCGCAGTGGCACAAAATCAAGTGCATCACCACACCATCATCTCCACCACAGCAGGGCCACGAGACGGTGGCGTAGGACGCCAGGGTTGCAGCAACCTGCTGCCGTCCCGCCGGTGTCGGGGTTGAGGTTGCCGTGAAGGGGCAGCAGGAGGCGGCCCATGATCTGTAGGAGCGCATGAGTGGCGGCAAGGATCTAGGTATGCCGGGTCGGCCCATCCTCAACACCAGTGACTAAACTGAATCACAGATTAGGGTTTCGCGGAGTCGCGCACATGGAAGCAGAGTGGCAACAAGGCGACGGGAATTGATGGAGGATATCAAGTCGGGGCCTCATCGGCAAGCGAGGGTGCTGGATGTGCCGCCGAGAGCCATGGGGAGCAGGCGGCGGTGGAGTCGAGTGAAATAAGATGGGGTAGTGCCTCTCTATGCTCGTGAGCGAGATGGAGTGGGTCTGGGTCATGTTGACCCCGATCCCGACCTTGCTACGCTGGGTCGGGCCATTCATGTAACCAACCAAACAGACTAAAATAAAAAAAGGGGTATAAGAAAAAACTTGAATAAAGTAATGACCAAAATACCCCTGTATACTATTTTATTTCTAGAAAAATGTATAAAACAAATCCTAAAAATATATTTAATGCATCTAAATGCTTATCAAAATAATCTCTACCTAAGAAAAATATAATAATATTTATTTAAGGTTAATAAAATGCAGATAAACATTAACACCCTTAAAAAATTAAATTTAATTTAATAAATTCAGAAAAATTCCAAAAAATAAATAAAAATCACTTCCATGCATAAAAATAAATCTCTTATCTAATAAAAATACTAACTTAAAATTTTACAAATAAAACATAAAACAAATATTTAGAGACATTCAATAATTCAGAAATTTTATAAAATAATCAAGGTAATACCTAAATATAAATAAAATTCAATTATAAGATTTTAAGTAAGAATACTTACTAGCATAATACTAAAATTCTTGTTGAGATCATATATCTTCAACTATTAAAATGAGATAGTTGTTTCGTTAATTATTTAACATTATTTCCTAAGTAAGAAATAATCTTGTTGAAAAACACAATCTTTTAACTCTAAAATAGTCTAACCTATAATTATAATTTAGGATACTATCCAAATATAAACAATCAATTTTATAATATTCCTTTAAAATATTTAATCAACTCTAAGTCCAAGATTTACAAAGTTAGTCTGGCAAATGATTAACTTAAATTAGAAGTAAGTGATCTCAATTCATATATAATCATATTAACAAACTTAGTATCCACTAAATATATTGTAAAATAAATTCAACTATTTTCTTTATATAGAAAAATCATATAGTATAATCTATGAATATTAAATATTCTATCTTTAATTTTTCAAGACTAATTTTCATTATGCTTGGGAAAAAACCCTAATTATTGTTAATACCATAAATATCTCAAGTCCAATTATGTCTTTATAGTTAACTTTGGTGTGATATATCATAAGCTAGGTATATAATGTCTCAAGATCATTTAAACCTCATCAGAAACCATAACTTTAATATTATTAATCACTAGAGTTGAATAACTTAACGTAAAGAATATTTTCTTCAAATGTTATTCTTTTTGCCACTTCAAAAGAAACACTATACCATTTCTTCTAAGTCACAACAACTTAAAACATAAACCTTGTAATAATTACATAATATCATCGAACCTTAGAATGATATTGTATTTGTACCTTAATTTTCATATTTTATATGTTTATCATAGAGTCCTAGATACTATACCTTTTTATGAAGTAAAATTAAAATAAAGTAAATCTTAAGAAAATCATCTAAATATATCTCACTTGTAATAATTAAAGAATTCCTGAGGACTTTGCATTATGCATCTCATTACTTATGCATAACATCATATTGCTTCTTTAAACATTGTCCTTACCGGGCAATCATGGTATCTTATAGAACCCGAGATCCAGGGTCAAGTCGAGACATTCAACTACTATACTCCACTATATCAAGGCAAGTTCACACTTGCTCATGTCCTTTGATTATGTTATGTAAAGTATTTTACAAATCCAGTGTTGTCATCACCTGCATTTGAAAATGGTCAGAAAACACTATTTTCATAATAATATGATTATAGGTTATTTACCATGAGGTAATAATCTACAATGAAAGTTCCGGTGGTAAAGGAACATATTATCTAGGACTTAACAACCAATGTCGCCAGTGATTCTTGCGCCTTATATTATGCATTAACCATGAGATTTGGAATGGGACGGAGAAGTCAGCTGGATCGGCTCCCTTTCACATGCATTGGACACTTTTCTGGTCATTTGTAAGTTGCAGATCGTGGGTATAGCCGTTTTTAACGGGGAAAATTCTATCGTGGATCTGGGCTTACAAAAGACAGATTTCTAGTGTTAATGGTTGTTGTGTGTATCCAACTAAGATATAGCCGTTTTATACGGGTAAAAGTCTATCTTGAGTTTGGGCATACAAAAATTGCGGTGTATGCGGGGTCACGGAGAAGGATAGTGATTGGCTTGGATCTTAGTCTGAGCCTCGTACCAAGAAAGTGCGAATGGGAATGCGCGCCTGGATGTGCAACAAAGCTAAGATCTCTCATGGGTAAAGTAACGCACCTCTACAGAGTGTAAGAACTATACCTTTTCACTCCCTGTTTCGGGAAGGAGCTGCGAACACCGCGGGAAATGAACTCCATGAAAGTTCTGGTAAACTCGTGAAGGCTAACGGACATAGCTTTTCATAATAAAAGCAACCTTTGAAGAAATGTTTACGAAAACCTGCATTGCCTATGACCTATGGTCTGTGGCTGTAGCTATAGTGCATCAAAAACTCCTTTTAGTGAACTTGTTGAGTACGCTCGTACTCAACGTATCTTCTTAACCCTTGCTAGATTCTGAAGACATTAACGGTCAGGAAGAGGAAATAATATTTCCAATTGAAGACCAAGAAGAATTACGCTATGAAGAACCAAAAGTATCCGGAAATGTCGAAGGGAACAATTACAAAAACATCTATGAAATGGAAACTGACGTATCTGAAGTGTAGATGTAGCATATATAGTGATCTAGTCCAGTAGCATAGATCTCTATCCTCTATCTATATTAAATTTCGTATAAACCTTAGTTGCTTCTTTATTTTGTTCTCCGAGTTATTATAGTTTATACCTCTATGGACCTAGGAGGATCTCGAAGTTGTCATGTAATTTTCTGTTGTAATAATAATGAATGTTGTGGACCTGCTTTGTTTCTGTTGTACCACTCTGTGGATGTAATATTTGCGGAATAGTACTCCGTGAGTGTTATGTCCACGACTATAGTATACTACAACATGAAGTGGTATGCTGGGTCAACACAGCTGGTATCAAAGAAAAAGCTTTGACCTTAGGTTGGAAACCTATTAAATGGGTAGAACTTGTAGGAAGTATGTTAGCAACGATAAAGAGTTCTCTAGAAATATGATGAGTATTCACTTGAGTATTCACTTGAGAAATATGATGAGTTCTCTAGTGCGATAATTCTTTATTATGATGCAATTTGGGGTAATAATAATAAGTTATAATCTAGTAGGGAAATTATAATCTCTTATGTACAGTGAGGAATGACATCTCAGTACCCAAACCGGAATGTTCTAGTGATGTATAGGACTATGTTGGTGATTGGACCGAACTTTTGAGATAACTTTTAGGGAATATGGAGTTGCAAATCTCGACTTTATGTCAAGGTTTATAGTTTCCATTACAAGAAAAGTGTTAGTCAAGTCCCGTGTAGTGCTCATCTTACCAAAAAGTTGGGGATAAGAGAAGTAATGCCACCTGGGAAGAAGAGATGTATGGAGGTGGCGTATCAAATTGCAGTTTTAGAAGCAATAACCAGGCTTCAATAATATGAATCCAAGGAAATTGGTAGGTAGCAATCCTATTACTATACCTCAAGATTCCATAAATTCAGAACTTAAGTTGGATCATGCTGCATTTGTGCAGACTAAATATACCTTATCTTCCGAATACATAGATCATAATAGGACATTATTCAACACCTATCATGACACACATTAAGGTTCTAGTCTAGGAGTTGGATACAAACTTGAGGATTATGTTGAGTCTACTAAAGCAATGGAATGCAAAAATGAGTCAAACAGAGAAGCTAGGCATTTTAGAATAGTCTTCTCAACTGTGGTGTATGAAGAGAATGAGTTTGAAGGACCATAGTCTGAAACCTATGCCTATTATTAAAATGGGCCTTAGAAACATGTAGGCCTTGGACAAGTATATAGTAATACCGGAAACTTAGGAAACATCAAATCCAAGTATTCCAATATGGAATTACGATGGATGGGGAGTAGAATCTTAGACTGGAACCAGGGAGAATCCTATACCCTGTTCTCTTAATAAAGGAATAGAAACCAGTTAGGTTAGCATGGAACCTATGATCCATATGGGGGTAGTACAAATCCCGTTGACCTAGAAGAAGGCACTAACAGTTATTACCTCTATAGGTATGACGGAATCAAAGAAAAAGTAGAGGATACATCTTACTTTGAAAGTGCATTTGAAGGTGGACATGGGAATTCCACGGAAGATCACACATTTTCTAGTCATTTTTCAATGGATAATATCAATCTATGTACTTCTAATCAAAAGTGCACACCCTCTGGATGTTTATATACTCCAGAAGGTAGTTGTTGGACTTCATGTCATCATGGACGGAATTCCAGAAGTACTAGAAAGGGAGAAAAAAAAGTAAGAAGAGACAATCCATAGAAGTAAAGGGCTTAAATGATGTACATAACTAGTAATGTGCATCGTAGTGTTTGAGAGGCATGACTTAAGAAGTAAGAGCATGCTCATACGAGCAAGCAAGTCCTTGAAACATACAATTAATGTACCAAGTGAGACTCAAACCGTAGTTTTGAGGATTGTTTGTACTATCTAATAAAAAACCATGCGTAATACATGGTATAGGTTTGGTTGTTATTTGGATTTGGTTCTTGATTTCCTTGTGTGACTAGCACTATGCATAGAGTTGAGCTCAGAAAACATATGCATGATGTAAGTATGAGTAATCTCTTTATGTAACAGGACTAGAGAGGGTATGGATACGGGAGTAGAAGATGGGTTTAAAAGACAGCGTTTGGAGCAAGAAGCTAAGCAGAGGAAAAGCAATATGGATGTAATTGCAACTTGACCATCAACTCGTCCGTTTACAGAGGAGAATTTCATGCAATAGATGCAAATGATGCAAGAGTACCAGAATAGGTTCATGCAGGAAATATTCAAACGAATTGGAACCGGAGAGGAAAACAAAGATATCAAAGTAAGTCTTTCGGATTTCAAAAACGCCAAACCAATTCCTTTTGCATCTACATAAGAACCTATGGATGCAGAGGATTGGCTGATGGATACAGAAGGGAAACTTAAAACAGTAGGATGCAATGATGAGGAGACGTTATGATATGCAACATTTCTTCTATCAGGACCTGCCACAAATTGGTGGGAAAATCAATTTGCCATGCTCACACCAGAAGAGATAATCACTTGGGAAGAATTCAAGCGGGAGTTTCGTGAGTATCATGTTCCAGAGATCATTATGGAATTTAAGAGGAGAGAATTCAAGGATTTACGACAAAGTGATGAAACCGTGATGAAATATATTAGCAAGTTTAGTCAATTATCTCGTTATGCAGTTGATGAGGTAAATACGGAGAAGCGCAAGAGAAGGTTCTTGAAATGACTAAACACTTATATGAATATGAAAATATGAGGGGCTTCAATACGACGTTTCCAAGAGCTGGTTGATGTAGCAATTACTTTCGAGGATGATTACAAGATGCTAGTGGAAGAGAGGAAGAAATTAGACAAGAAACGAGATATAAGAGAACCAAAGAAGATTCAATCTCCAGAATCAACATCAAACTTATGTTTTATGCCCAGATTCTTATCCGGAAATGGTATATCAAAACATGAGGCATCAAAACGAAAGAAACAAATCAGATGCAATAAGTGTGGAGCATCAGGTCATATAAGGAGAGATTGTTGTAAGACCAGAAAGGTGTGCTATAGGTGTGGTCTGGAAGGACATAGGATATCTGAATGTCCCAACAAGATGGATACTCGAGGAGTAAAATCACCATCAATAGGTGTAAACTTCGAATGGAACCACATCGACGAGGCTACGATAGGTATGTTCAGTATTAATAGTTTTTCGTCAACAATGCTGCTCAAGGTTAAAGGTAATCTCATGAAGCTTCAGAAGGAAGTATAAATTACCATTAGGCATTAACCATAACCAAATAAAGCTTGAAAGTATACTCATGGAGTGCTGAGTTTATTAAAAAACATCACTTTGGGAGGACAAGAAACTGGGAGGAAAGAAGAAAACTCAAGACGAGACTACTGGAAACCATCATGAGAAAAAAATCACAAACGTCGAGAAGAAGTTTAATTTAAGGGGGGAAGTTTGTAACATCCCAGCATTTAGGACTAAACGAAGGGTAGATTTAGGATTTTGTGCATCTGCATGCATGCATCTTAAAATCCGGGTAAATTTTGCGCCAAATTAAAAACTAGAGTGATCAGAATTCTCACTCCGATGAATTAGGTTTAGTGTTATCAGAAGGGGAGTGAGATGAATTTTGAAATTACCTCTATTGTTTTCTGGAGTTATGAGGGGAGATATTTGACTGATAAATAATTATTCACAATAATACAAATGCAAGTATTATAAATAAAAGTATAAAGATTCTTAAAATCTAACATTACAATGTTCTTTTACGATAAAAGAATAAAGGAATATTACAGTGAAACAAATAATTGAATAAGGGAAAATAGAAAATGAATTACATTAATGAAACAAATAGAAGAGTTCTTTATTAAAGGAATATATGTATATTACATTATCCTTTTAGAACAAAGGAATAAAAAGAAATGATTACAACAAGGATATAACAAGATTATTAATAAAAAATGAATACATGAAGTATTACATTATTATTTTACAATAAAAGAATAAAAATAAAGTACAATACAGTAAATAAAAAAGAAGAAATCATATAGATTAATGGAAATCTAAGAAAAACAAATAAGAAGAAATATTTATTCAATACTACAAAGAATGAAAGAATACAAGTAATTAGAAGTCATTACATAGATGAATAGTTACAAATAAAGAAAAAGAAAAGCTTCCGTAAAATATATAACAATTACATTGTTATTACAATTAAATAAGAAAATTGTAGAACCTTTAAACCTAAGCTAGAATCTCTGTCTACTTTGATGTTCTTGGATATTCTTTTGTTCCTGCAAAACAAATAAATAAAAGATAAAACAAAAAGGGTTAGTGTTAGTAATTTTGCTCTCAGTCTAACAGTGGGGTGCACAGTTCATTTCATCATTGAGCTTATTTAGAAAGAGGGGAAAATTTCACCAAATGAAATAGTATTTGTTCTTATTTCAAATCTGGCCTCAGTACAATATCATAGGCAAATAGGGGCAAGTTTCACCACTGTATAGTAAAAGGAAATAGTCAAGTTTTAGGAAAATATCTCCAGTTCCTCTTTGATCTCATCCACAAGACTTGCATTGAAACTTCGACCTGAGAGGGACCCATATGTAAGCAAGCAAGCAGCTCACACACATCTGCATGTGGATGTGCTGTCAACACAGGGGTGTTTTGAGAGAGATATAAATACACAGTCGTAGAAGAGATAGAGTTCTATACTGAAATCTCTGTATCATAGCAAGAAACAACCAATACAACCAACACAGATCAACCATCCAGGCCATTTCAACACTTCCAAAGCTTATAGTTTAGCACCAACATCCCATAGTACACTACCACCACAACACCAGTGCCCTGGTTGCTTGAGGAAGCCATCCAAGAGCATCAGGAGGAGGTCAGGAGAATATGGAGTTGGCCAAAATCACAAGAAGCAAGCAAATAAGACAAGGATGAGTATATCAAGCAACATCCAGGAACAAGTTCCACCAGGAACCACAAGTCACATCATAGATTCAGCAACAACCAAAGGTTGCACCATTATCAAGCATACATAATATTTACTCCTACCAGTTCCAAGCATGATTTAGTTTTAATTGATCATCTCCTCAGATTTATACTCAAGTGGAGTATAAAATCATCATAGGAGTAAAGCATAGTGCCACAACCACATATATATACTTATATTATCCACTTGGCCCCAGCCTTTGCATCACAGGCCAAGTAACGAAATCCAGCAGTCCACATCTGAGATGTTACCACTGTGCACACTCCTAGGTGGAGATGTTATCCAATCAATATAGCTTCAGCCTTTTGCATCATGAGCTAAATCTCTATTTTCTTATATATCAACATCAACTACATTATTGTAGTGGTTCCCAACATCAACTCATGCTACCTGGCCTACCACTGTGCACACTCCATGGTTGGAGGTACCACAGCCGCAGCCTAGGGTAGCAGAAGCCACAAGGGTGAATTTCCATATTAGCTAGTCATCAAGATTGTTCAAACGAGCAGGTTCTATCATTTCCATAGAAAGAAAATCTAGGAATCACATATGCACTTTAGTTCTATAACCATAGTAACAGGAAATCATATCTTTTTCAAAACCTCAAACTAGCATCGTAACTAAATCACATATTATCTTTACTGTCAAATTTGACAGTAGTTGCTCCTATAGTTTATTTACTAGGGAAATTATACAAATCAACCACAACTTCATTTACTCTGATTCGTCCAACAGTGCAAGAAACAGATTCATAAGACTGATAATCTCATATCCAGGAGTAAACTCGTCCTTGAATTTTAACAAGTAAGGTTCAGTTAACCACACAATCAAGATAATTTGGTCAGAGATAGCATCACAACAAACCATTCATGCACAAGATGAACAAGCTATCCAAAGTAAGGCATTGTTTCATAAGTAAAGCATAGATCAGATTAGCTATAATATTTATCCACCACAACATATTAAGACAAGCCCTTAATATACTAGTAGGAGCTAACCAAAACTTAATCGACAAGCTTGTGTTCAATTCTTATGATCAAATCAAAGCACTGAATAAATAATCAACTTGGATTGAACCAAAACAAGGCATTCACGAGAAGGTCCAGAACACAAATACAATCAAACCAATGTTACTTAGTAATATATATATAACCTATAATGCAACATCTCAATTATCACCCAATATTTGGTCAGAAGATCATCATCACAGCCCCAATTCCAAAATTACCTAAACCTAATCCTATACCTAGAGTTATTCATCGTCTCGAGGGCTGGTCATAGAGAGAGTTTACATGAATATGAGGAAAAGAAGAAATAACAGGAGCATAGCAGTCAAAATAGGAAGAAGGCTCGGTGTCGGGGTTGCACAACTACAGCACTGTCCCGCCGACGTCGAGTCTAAGTGAGCGTCGCAGTGGCACAAAATCAAGTGCACCACCACACCATCATCTCCACCACAGCAGGGCCGCGAGACGGTGGCGTAGGATGCCAGGGTTGCAGCAACCTGCTGTCGTCCCGCCGGTGTCAGGGTTGAGGTCACCATGAAGGGGAAGAAGGAGGCGACCCTCGATCTGTAGGAGCGCATGAGTGGCGGAAAGGATCTAGGGATGTCGGTTCGCCTCATCCTCAACACCAGTGGCTGAACTAAATCATGGATTAGGTTTCGCCGAGTCACGCACATGGAAGCAGAGCGGCAACGAGGTGACAGGAATTGATGGAGGAAATCAAGTCACGGCCTCATTGGCAAGCGGGGGTGCTGGATGTGGCCGGCGAGAGCCATGGGGAGCAGGCAGCGATGGAGTCGAGTGAAAGAAGATGGGGTAGTGCCTCTGCATGCTCGTGAGCGAGATGGAGTGGGTCTGGGTCATGTTGACCCCGAGCCAGACCTGGCTGGGCCGGGTCGGGCCATTCATGTTACCAACCAAACAGACTAAAATAAAAAAAGGGGTATAAGAAAAAACTAGAATAAAGTAACGACCAAAATACCCCTATACACTATTTATGTCTAGAAAAATGTATAAAAAATCCTAAAAATATATTTAATACATCTAAATGTTTATGAAAATAATCTCCACCTAAGCAAAATATAATAATATTTATTTAAGGTTAATAAAATGCAGATAAACATTAACACCCTTAAATAATTAAATGAAATTTAATCAATTCAAAGAAATTCCTAAAAATAAATAAAAATCACTTTCATGCATAAAAATAAATCTCTTATCTAATAAAAATACTAACTTAAAATTTTACAAATAAAACTTAAAACAAATATTTAGAGACATTCAATAATTGAGAAATTTTGTAAAAAAATCAAGATAATACCTAAAGATAAATAAAATTCAATTTTAAGATTTTATGTAAGAATACTTACTAATATTATTCCAAAGACATTTTAAAATTCTTAGATCATATATCTTCAATTATTAAAATGAGATAGTTGTTTTATTAATTATTTTACATTATTTCCTAAGTAAGAAATAATCATGTTCAGAACACAATCTTTTAACTCTAAAATAGTCTAACCTATAATTATAATTAAGGATACTATCCAAATATAAACAATCAATTTTATAATATTCCTTTAAAATATTTAATCAACTATAAGTCCAAGATTTACAAAGTTATTCTTGGAAATCATTAACTTAAATTAGAAGTAAGTAATCTCAATTAATATATAATCATATTAGAAACTTAATATTCACTAAATAAATTATAAAATAAATTCACCTATTTACTTTATATAGGAAAATCTTATAGTATAATCTATGAATATTAAATATACTATATTTAAGTCTTTAAGACTAATTTTTATTATGCTTGGGAAAAAACCCTAATTGTTGTTAATAGCATAAATATCTCAAGTCCAATTATGTCTTTATAGTTAACTTTGGTTTGATATATCATAAGGTAGGTATATAATGTCTCAAGATCATTTAAACCTCATTAGAAACCATAACTTTAATCTTATTAATCTCTAGAGTAGAATAACTTAACATAAAGAATATTTTCTTCACATGTTATTATTTTTGCCACTTCAAAAGAAACACTATACCATTTCTTCTAAGTCACAACAACTTAAAACATAAACCTTGTAATAACTACATAATATCATTGAACCTTAGAATGGTATTGTATTTGTACCTTACTTCTCATATTTTATATGTTTATCATAGAGTCCTAGCAACTATACCTTTTTTTGAAGTAAACTTAAAATAAAGCAAATCTTAAGCAAATCATCTAAATATATCTCACTTGTAATAATTAAATAATTACTGAGGACTTTGCATTATGCATATCATTACTTATGCATAACATCATATTGCTTCTTTAAACCTTGTCCTTACCGGGCAATGATGGTATCCTTATAGAACCCGAGGTCTAGGGTCAAGTCGAGACATTCGACTACAATACTCCGCTATATCAAGGCAAGTTCACACTTGCTCATGTCCTTTGATTATGTTATGTAAAGTATTTTACAAATCCAGTGTTGTCATCACCTGCATTTGACAAAGGTCAGAAAACACTATTTTCATAATAATATGATTATAGGTTATTTACCATGAGGTAATAATCTACTATAAAAGTTCTGGTCGTAAAGGAACATATTATCTAGGACTTAACAACCATTGTCGCCAGTGATTCTTGTGCCGTATATTACGCGTTAACCATGAGATTTGGAATGGGACAGAGAAGTCAGCTAGATCGGCTCCCTTTCGCATGCATTGGACACTTTTCTGGGCATTTGTAAGTTGCAGATCATGGGTATAGCCGTTTTATAAGGGGAAATTCTATCATGGATCTGGGCTTACAAAATACAGATTTCTAGTGTTAATGGTTGTTGTGTGTATCCAACTAAGATATAGCCGTTTTATACGGGGAAAAGTCTATCTTAAGTTTGGGCATACAACAATTGCGGTGTATGCGGGGTCGCGGAGAAGGACAGTGATTGTCTTGGATCTTAGTCTGGGCCTCATACCAAGGAAGTGTGAATGGGAATGCGCGCCTGGATGTGCAACAAAGCTAAGATCTCTCATGGGTAAAGTAACACACCTCTGCAGAGTGTAAGAACTGCAACATGTTTCTCCCTGTTCTGGGAAGGAGCTGCGAACGCGGCGGGAAAGGAACTCCATGAAAGTTCTACGAAACCCGTGAAGGCTGACGAACATAGCTTTTTAGAATAAAAGCAACCTTTGAAGAAATGTTGACGAAAACCTGCATTGCCTACGACCTATGGTCTGTGGCTGTAGATATGGTGCATCAAACACTCCTTTTTAGTGAACTTGCTGAGTACGCTCGTACTCAACGTATCTTATTTACCCTTGCTAGATTCTGAAGACATTAACGGTCAGGAAGAGGAAATACTATATCCAATTGAAGAATAAGAAGAATTCCTCTATGAAGAACCAGAAGTATCCTGAAGCGTCGAAAGGAACAATTACAAAAACATCTATGGAATGGAAACCGACGTATCTGAAGTGTAGATGTAGCATATATAGTGATCTAGTCCAGTAGCATAGATCTCTATCCTCTATCTATATTAAATCTCATATAAACCTTAGTTGCTTCTTTATTCTGTCCTCCGAGTTATTATAGTTTATCCGTGAGTCATCGAGATACCTCTATGGACCTAGGAGGATCTCGAAGTCGTCATGTAATTTTCTAGTTGTAATAATAATAATGAATGTTGTGGACCCACTTTGTTTATGTTGTACCACTCTGAGGATGTAATATTTGCAGAATGGTACTCCGTGAGTGTTATGTCCACGACTATAGTATACTACAACATTAAGTGGTATGCCGGGTCAACACAAAACCCTAGATCGCCAGGGCTCCCTCTACTCCACCATACTCGCTCCGGCTTAGGCGAAGCCCTGCGGAATCTCCCCTCTACTTCCGACACCAAGCCGTCGTGCTGTCGGAATCACGAGGAGAAAGCTAAAATCTCCGCTGCCTGCTGGAACAAGGGAGAGGAAGGTCCCTCATCGAGTACCGTACGTGTGACCGATTGCGGGAGCGCTTCTGAAACTCGGTGCCGAAAGGATCGCCTACGCGATCTTAATATCGGCAAGTGAACGACTACATCACCCACGAGAATCTGCTCTCGTTAACCGCTTTGGATCTTTGAGGGTTAGTACTCTACCGACTCGTTGCTACAATCTAGTAGATACATCTTGGCTTGTGTGTGTTCATTTGATATATTTTTTTTGTTTTCCATGCTACGAACCCCTACAAAAATAGGACCAAAAAAGAGAAACCATAGCGCTGCACCACTGCCTAGAGTGTCATTTATGCATTGCTTCCCTGTACTATGAGCACGCCCCTCGAACTCCTCATCTAAGCAGTGAACGACACACACACCGCAGTTCATATGACCCGACAAAGAGAAAAAAAATGGTTACAAAAAGGAAAACCAGGGGAGGTCCCATGACGGAAGTAAACCGCCGAACTAACCCCCCTCAAAGCCAGAAGCGCTCCCAGAACTACATGTGTCCAGAAAACAAGACACCCCCGATCGACGGGATGCACCAAAATCAACCACGTGCTGGTGCGAGCAGCGTTGTGGAGAGTACTCCCATGTGCGCCCTTTTTTAGCATTTTTGATGCTAGGATCACTAAGTAAGAACCTTAGTATCCACGTGTGTGAAACTGTCTTACACCCATTGTATACGAACATTGAGTCTATCAGAACCGATCATCACGTGGTGTCTCGAAACGACGAACTTTTTTAATGGTGCATACTAAAGGAAGAACACATTTTATCTTGATATTTAAATGAGGTATCACCTTATAATGCTACTAAAGCGCCAAAAAAGCAATATAAGATGAGTACAAACATCATATGCTAAAAGTGATATGATATGGTTCTTGCACTTGATCACTATCCTGTGCATCGTGGTATGATCTTTATCATTCCTATATGTGTAAGGCCAAGGTCTATGGAACATACACTTTGGCATATTATAACTTACAATAGTATCAATCCATACTACACATTATAATACTACCATATCATAGTACTTGCCCGACAAAACCAAAAAAGTAGATGCCTCTAATTTATCTTTTGCATGTTTTGGGTTGCTGAGGGCTTTCGGAGTTAGAACCGTTCTTGCCTACGAACATGGAACCACAACGATGATAATAAAATTATTGGCAACTCATTGTAAATTATATATTCACTATAGTAGGAGAGATAGACACCCGCAAGCCACTTATGCAAAAGTAGTTGCATGTCAATCGTGGAATAGGTCTCATTTGCGAGGACATGTAAACTTTGCCCGAGCTGCTTCATCCCACTATGCCACCAATATCCAATATACACATAAGAATCAATAAAGTGACCATAAAAACCCACATAACCATATGTGTACTACCCGTGCAAAGTATCTACGCATAGATCCGGCTCAGATACCACTGTTGGGTTTGTAGCATAGAAAACAAAAAATTCCCAATGATGGTAGCTGTAAGCACCAAGATCCATCTACCTAGATACAATCAATGTTACGATATACATCCATAGAATACATACCTTTAAAGAAGTCCGCAACACCACAACTTAGCGGAGCATCCGTGATCGCACACACGTACGGCCCTCCGACAACCTCCGCGACCTCGCTCCAGCAATGCAACAGAAGTTGAAAATACTCGCCCCTAAAAAATCCATCAGGAACATGTATCTCGCTAAGTAGAAACCATGGGGAAATAGTATTAGAAGGGGAGACAGATCCTTCACGATAAGGTGTGAGTGAGAAGTGAGAAGGAAACCCCTTGCCATGGTGATGGCGTGTTGTCAACGCCTCGTTGGGAGACCCCAAGAGCAAGGTTTCACATCCCAAAATTTTCCAAATTTTGAAATTTGAAAAATAAATAAACAAAAGAAATAATTGATGAAATTTAGAGTGAAAAGAAACTTGTTGTTTCAAAATGGAAACATCAAAACCTTTCTTGAAGAAATTTTAATAAAATAGAATCCAACAAATACCAATCAAGTGGAATGCATTCATGAATGAATGTATCTTGGAATTTAAACCTTTGGAAAAATAAACCAAAACCTTAAAACCCTAATGGAAGAAAATCACCTCCAAGATATCTCTAAGACTATGGATTTTGTCCATATAAGAATTTAGCAACAGACATTTATAAATGATCAAAATGATGAATAAAAATATTATAAAACCATAGAAATTGGTTTCACTTCATTTGGAACCATGTATAAAAACTTATGAATTTGTTAAGATAAAGGAATAATTTGGAACCTTGAAATGAGGACGACGGCGGGGATTTCTCGCCGAAGTTCCTACTGGTGACGGTGTGCTCGGGCTGGTGATGTTGGAGATGCTACTGACCGTGCTAAGACAAGAGAAAGTTTGCTATAGATGCGCACGGGGTCGGTGATCACGCGCGTATCAACGAGAGGAAGAGGGGAGGTCAGAAGATACCGGGGGCATCGCCGGAGTTGGAGCAGGAGGCGATGGCGCTCTGTCGTCGAAGTTGCCGAGCCTCCGGGGCACGCGTGGGAAATAGGAGACCACTGGCAGATTCGCACGAGGTTGGGGATCAAGGTCGTCTGGTCGAGGGGGCAAAGGGGTGACTGGGCTCGTCGTAATTGGTGCTGCAGCTCGTCGGAGCCTTGGTGGTTCCGGCTTACGATTCTTGCAGCGTGGTGGCAGAGAGTTCAGTGTCAGGGGAAAAAGAGAGAGGAGTCGATTTAACGAGCATGGACGCTGGAGAGATTAACGCCTCCATTGATGTGAATTTAACTCGCAGAAATCAAAGCAGAAAACGGCCGACATGATTTGGGGATGAATTAGTCGCGAGGATGATGATGACGGGGCAGTGGGGTCCGTTGTCAGCGAGCGTGTGAGGGTTACGCGTGGGGTCCTATGGTCAGCGTCTGTGCAGGTTTGTTTGCGAGTGAAAAACTGTTTGGGGGAGAGAGTGGGAGGTGGGCTCGCTAAGCCAGTTCGGCTAGGGTTAGATGGGCTGGGTTGTTTCCTTTTTTTATTCTGTTTCCTTTTCTTTTTCTGATTTCTTTTTCTGTTTTGAATTTATTCAAATGATTTCAAACCTCTTTTTAATTCAAAATTTTCCAAACTTTCAATATATTTTAGTACTGTTTATAGATGTATTTTTAAAGACCAATTTGGAATAATTCCCTTAATCAATTATGGTTTATTCTTTATTTAAATTAGGCACTTGTTTTTATTCAAATAAGATTTTAATTATATTTTCAAACTCTTATTTGAATTCTTATTTTCACCTAACCTTCTTCAGTAGGTTTTATTTATTCCATATTGTGTTTAAATAATTCATTTTAAATTATTCAAAATATTTTAATATGATTTATTAATCATTTAAATTGGGCAATTGTCTTTATTCAAATAAAATGAAATACGGTTTTAATCCCATATAAATTTTATTCAAATAATTATTTGATTCTATTTAAGTTAATTAAATAACTTTTTAATCCACTTTGGAAAATTCCAATTTATTATTTTCTCATGTTTTAATTAATCATTTACTTTATGGATTTTGTCCCTATTTAAATATAATTTAGAATATGGTTTTATCCATATAATTTTATTGTAATAATGTTAATCCCTTTATTTTATTTGGATTATCTTTATTTCATTTGCTTATGGATTTGATTCAAGATTTAAATTATCTTTTAAATAATTTTATTTAGGAAATTTATCTTTATTTAAATAAAATTGAATATTGTTCAATTCTTAGGATTTTATTTAAATAATATTTTCTCCTTTTTATTATTCCATAATTTTTTATGGATTTTGGTCAAGATGTAATTTGGCTTTCAAATATTCCTTAATTATATATTTCTTTCTTTGTCTCATAAAATCCACATCTTTTCATTTATAGATCCAAAATTGGTGATTCCAATTTGTATAACTTTATTTAATATTTATTTTCCATAGTCTTAGAGATATCTTGGAGGTGATTTTCCTCCATTAGGGTTTTAAGGTTTTGGATTTTTTCCAAAGGTTTAAATTCCAAGATACATTCATTGATGAATGCATTCCACTTGATTGAAATTTGTTGGATTCCATTTTATTCAAATTTGTTCAAGAAAGGTTTTCATGTTTCCATTTTGAAACAAAAAGTTTCTTTTCACCCTAAATTTCAACAATTATTTCTTTTGTTTATTTATTTTTCACATTTCAAAATTTGGAATATTTTGGGATGTGACAGGCTACCACCCTTAAAAGAAATCTCTTCCCTATATTTGGGAAGGCTGGAGGTTACAAGTTTCCTTTAAAGCAACTAGGGTACTACCACCCTTAAAAAGGTTTTCAACTAGATTACATCTTGGCTTACTTGGGATCTTGTTGTAACTTCTCTGGGAATTTGTTGGCATAATGGCCTAGCTCTTTGCATTTGAAACACATCACTTGGCTAATATCCTTCTTTTCCTTTGGTATCATTGCCTCTTGTTTATTTCCTTGGTTCTTCTTCTTTTCTGGACAATCACTGGCATAGTGTCCCATCTCTTTGCAATTGTAACATTGCACTTGGCTTTTGTCCTTCTTCTTATTTTTGGGTCTCTCCAAGGTTAGGAGTTCTTCTAGTTCATGTTCTTCATATCTCACCTCAAAGGTGGGAAATCTTTCTCTCTTCTTGGGGCAGTTACTAGAGTTGTGTCCTTCTTCTCCACAAGAGTAGCAACACTTTGTGGTCACTTTGGATATGACTCTATGAGGCATGGTTCTGACTTTGCCTTCATCCTTATTGGTTGAGGTTGTTCCCTTATGGAGGTTTCCAAACATTTTATGCATTCCATCTTGTTTCATTTGTTGAACTATAGGATAGATGGGCCATTGGATAGGGACATGATCATTTCCTTCACATAGGAAACAAGTCACTTTAGATGTGGTGCATTATTTAGTTGGATGTTTCTCTTCACAATTAGGGCATTGGTCCTCATGCTCTTAGAAGTGTGTCCTATGTTCCACAATTATTGCAAGCTTGAGTTCCTTCTATAATATCATCCTTGATATCATTGTTGTCACAATCTCCTTGGAAATGGTTGTCTATCATGTTGACCATTTGAGTGGTCATCGTTTGCAATAATTGGGATTGGATTTCCAAAAACTTTTGCATGGATGGGTCTAACTCATTGTTGTTGGCTAAAAACTGAGTTGTCACTTGATTCAACTGTGCTTGGGTTGGTAGAAGTTGTTCTCTCATGTGCATCTCTTGGTTGTTGTTGTCACCATTGTTGATGTTGGAGTTTCTTAGAGAAGTCATCTATTTGGGTTGGATTGGGATTAAAATAGGCAAAAGATTTCTATAGGAATAAATCTAATCACACACAACAATTCACACAAACATTGTGCAAGCAATCACAAACAAACATTCCACTCAAACAACAAGTTCAAACACATTTTTTAGCAACAAAATATTTTTGCTACACCACATAAGTTGGTGTGTTTGATCTGAACTAAACCATTAGTATGGTGGTCCAACTATATGGTTTTCTTGAGATCATTCCATTGTTCTTAGTTGTTTCTTCATGAATGATATCATGGTTTCCTTGGAAAAAATCTTGCATCTTGGTCACAAAACTTCAAAGGTGATGATGGTTCCTTCTAAGTTGTGTTTCCTTAGTCTTCAAGTCTTGAGTAATATTTCTTGTCTCACTTGTAGTCCTTAGTGATGTCCAAATTGAAGTCCTTGGTGAAACTAAAGTTGAAGTCATTGGTGTTGTTGAAGTTGAAGTCATTGAAGTCTGGTGAAGTCCTTTGCTCATGGTCGAGGCTTGGTCCATCAAGTTGAAAAGGAAGAGATGTAGAATCAAAACCAAAAAGGTTGAGGGAAGAGTTTACAAGATTGTTTGTAAATAATTTTGAACAAATACAACTCCTTTTTTCTAAGGGGTTTTGTCCAATCCTAGGGTTATAATCCTACAGGCAACACAGTGCTCTGATACCATATGTAGAGGTCCCAACCTGATAAGGTAGAGATCCCTGTGTTTACAATGCTAGTCCCTGGATCATATAGGTTGCAATAACTTAGCCAGATGGATAGTTGGTGGTAGGGGGTGATAGGTTTGGGAACGCATCCATTTTGTTCTAAGGGAAGGCTTCTGAAATATCTTTTGGTTTTAAAAGTATATTTTGTGACACTAAGAAATTAATCCTTGAATAAAAGCATTTCTAGATAAATAAAAATGTTGATTATGGTTTAAAAATGCTTTGGAGTAAAACCTTTTGAAAATGGTTTAATTTAAACTCTATTACCTTAAACACAAAGTTTTAGGATTTAAAAATATATTTGATGAACCCTAGTAATTATTACTTTGATTTAAATCATTTCTAGCAAAACAAAAATGATTTAAAGTGAACATTTTCACTAACTTGTTTTCAAATGACCTTGCCACATTTATAAATGACCAATAGGTGTTTTAAAATGTTTGTAGCCTATTAGAAACCATCTTTTCAAATAAAAAAATCTTTTGCATGCTTGCATGCATTGTTTTATTTTCTTTATTTTATGTGATGAATTGTTTTGAATGCTAGATTGAATTTGTGCCTTTCTTGATTGAATTGTAGTGAAATTTGAAGAGTGTGACTATTGCAAGATCAAGGAGTGAACTTATATTCTCTACCAATAAGTCAAATGGTGCTTCATACTTTTGTCCCATTATTTTCACTATGCATTAGTGATATTTCTAAGTAGGACTTGCATGGAATTTTACTAAGTGTGCTATGCCATGGGAAATCCTAGTAGATGATGCCTTAATAGAAATCAAGGGTGGATTATATTCATGCTATGACTTGAGTTTTGTTTAATAAAAAAACTATATGAATGAATCACCTGGGTGGAATGGAAAGAATGATTTGTGTTGAGTGGTTACACAGGTCCCCATATCTTTGGCCTACCCTAGTGTATCTCACTTGTGGAATGCCACCCAGGAACAAAGAGATTTGAGATGTCAAATGTTGAGAAGCTTCAAGTGTAGCCACATGGCATTATGGGCTCTGCCTGGACATATAGGTTGCAATAACTTAACTAGATGGACAGTTGGTGGTAGGGGGTGATAGATTTGGGAACGCGTCCATTTTGGTCCAAGGGAAGGCTTCTGAAAGATCTGGTCTCGATGCTTGTCGAGTCTTGTGGGGAAAGTGCACCACCTCTCGGGAGAGTAAAATCGAGCATCAAGACATGGAAGCTATCAATAATCTCCTCATCCCAATTTCTAAGTTAAAAACTTGTGGTTGAACAAGGGTTAAAGGATCACCAATTTCTATTGGTAGATGCCTTAGGTGATTTTGACAAACAAAAACTTAGTGTTTTCAACTTATAAGGAAAATCTATTATGAGCAAAGCAAGCCTAAGCTCCAGTTATCCAAATGCATATAGATGATAGATACCACTATTCTACCATAGTATCACTTGCCAATACAATTCAAATGTATTGACCCTTGTGGCTGTAACTTATTATGTTGCAGGTTTGTTTGATGTTAGTGAAGTGTGTTGAATGGGATTAAAAGTCTACCACCAACATGATTGCCTGTGGCACTTTGAATATGAAGGACTCCATGCTATAGTTATTTATGCTGCATTGTAATGAGATAGCCAAATAAGCTATGTAAGATGTAATGAAATATTTTATTCCTGGTTATAAAGTTGTATTATGACCTTTGTTTCTTGATATTACATCTTAAATTATGGATGCTAGCTATTGATCAAGGGACTAGCATTGTAAACACAGGGATCTCTACCTTATTAAAGGTTGGGACCTCTACACAAGGAGTGATGAGCAGAACAGCAAGTTTTCCCTTAGTAAGAAACAGAGGTTATCGAACCAGTAGGAGGAAGGAAATGACTCAAAGGTGTTTCTAGAAACTTGGAGACCTGCACAACACAAACTCAAGACTTTGCCCCAACAAACATCAATGTTGTCAATCTCACTGGTTTTCTATAACAAAGGATTAACTATATGGTGTGGAAGGTAATAGTGGTTTGCAACAACTAACAGTGGAAGATGTATCAATGGTAAAGATTGGACCGAGGTCCATTGTTCACTAGATGTGTTCTCCTTAGATAAACAAACATTCCATGCTGGGTAAACAAATTACAACAGGGCAATTGATAGGACTGAGCAAGGCATAACAATGCAATACTAGACATCATGATCCTATGAGATTCGATTGGGCAATACAACAAGATACATAGACCGCCATCCAACTGCATCTATGACTAGAAGTCCACCTTTGGGTTATCATCCGAACCCCCTCCAGTATTAAGTTGCAAGCAACAGACAACTTCTTTAAGAAAAGTGTGTAAGGTAAACAATACAATTGTTCCATGAACACGAGACGGTTGTTTTCTCCCTAGTAGCAAAAGCACATCTACAACCTTAGAGATTTCTATCACTTCCCTTAGATTAAATAGAGGCATGAACCCACTATCGAGCATAAATACCCCCTCTTGGAGTCACTAGAAACTACTTGGCGAAGATAGCTACTAACAACGAAGAGCATGCAAGATCACAAACAACTCATACATGATAGAACCAATAAGACAAAACCATTAATCAATCTGACATACTAATCTCAATATCCATCGGATCCGCCCAAACACAACATGCATGATTACAAATAGATGAGATCTTGATCATGAACGGAGCTCACAAGATCTAGACAAGAAAGCACAAAGGAGGAGATACAACCATCTAGCTTCTACATGGACGCGTAGTCCAAGGTGGAACTACTCACGCTTCACACTGGATGATGGCATGATGAATAAGAAGGCCTACGGGATGATCTCCCCTCCGGCAGGGTGCCGGGAAGATCTTCAGATCCCCCCGATCTAGGGACGATGGTGGCGGCGGCTACAAACGGTTTCGTGGAATATTGATCGAGTCCTTAGGGTTTAAGCATCGGGGGCTTCTTATAGGCAAAGAGGCGAGGCAAGGGGTCGTCAGGGCGGCTGCACCCCTAGTGGCCCTCCTCCGTCTCGTATTCAGGTTCCGTGTTCCCCACGGTAAAATATTGACTTTGGCGTTTGTCCCGTCCAATTCCGAGAATATTGATTTTCTGTCTTTCTGGAACCAAAAACAGAAGAAAATAGGCAACTGGCACTCTGGCATCTTGTTAATAGGTTAGTACCATATAACATATAAAAACACCTCAAAGTGTAGACAAAGCAAAGCAAAGTAGATACTAAACAAGCATGGAACATCAAAAATTATGGATATGTTCCCAATGTATCAAGTATCCCCAAGCTTAACTCCTGCTCGTCCTCGAGTAGGTATGTGATAAAAAGAATAATTTTTGAGGTGACATGCACCATCAAAATCAAGATCAAACCATTTGCAATCATTGAAAGCTGGGATCAAATAACTCTAAACATGAGCATTAAAGATGGAGTTCTAATAGTAAGACAAAGTAACTATGCATGAAACATGAAAGGCTACAAACAAATATCATGAATAATATGCATTGAAAAACGTTTGTTTGTTTCACATATATAAAACATGGCATAGAGGCAATCAACTTGTCCCTCATGGAGTAGCAAATAAATGCATAGGACACCTTCAAAGATCATAAGAGTGACTAGATACAACTATCACAAGAACAAGTAATATCAACAATATGCATCAATCAATAAGTTTTGGGGCAATGCACAGAGAACTAAGAATGGAAACTATGCTCTCTTAACTGGTGCCTAAAGGTAGAAGGTGGAGACTCAATATAATGGTGGAAGAAAGGCCGTTCATAAAGGGAAGCAAGGATTTCAAGTTTCAAAAAGAGATTCCAAAAATTATGGTACTTGTTAGCTTTCAGCCCTCATTGCCCCTATCATAAGTATCTTGAAGCGATTAAGGTTAAAGTGAAAAAACTATGGAGTATATGCATGACAAAGTATAAGTTGCAATCACATGTCCCTTGAATACTAGGGCCGCTCCCCATGCTACTCAACTTTAGTCACCTGTAACTTCTTGTCATAGTAAGTACATGTGTATCATATAGAACTGCTAACGGGGTACCCCTTGCACATGGTACAGGAGCTATCCCATAACCAAAATGACAAGGCAAGAATACAATGAGCATCTCAACAATCTTGTTATTTACCATGGGAATATGGTGTTTTTTCTCTCTTTCCTCTTTTCTCAATATGTCTCTTTTTTTATAAGAAGAATGCTTAATAGATGTCAGTATGGTGATGCTGCAAGTTTCCACCATCATTAAGCATGGCTGCTAGCTGCCCAGGCGTTTCTCTAACACACATACATAACTCCATGGACTCACAAGAGCCCCTTTTATTTCACACCGACGACATCCATAGACAAAAGATCATGATATCAACTATGTGCAATGTTGAAAGCGTTCCTCGTGATAGCACGATCCTGCTAATTCCAATGTATAAGTGCAAGCATATACAACATAGATGACACAATGGTTCAAGTTTATTAGGGGCAAGAAATATAAAGTGTGCCATCAAGTTTGTGAGAGCTTTAATCACTCAATTTTCACATAACAAAATACTTTTTAATTGGCAGATAGATGAAAACAAGAATATACTTGGAATGGTGTAACACACCATGCATAGGAGTTTATAGTGGAAGCATGAGTAGAGCTTACTCATACAGGTGGAGGCTAGCAAAAGACTGGGAGCAACCAACTAAGAGAGCAATAATGGACATAATCATGTAGAGCGACAAAACATTACTAATAAAAGCATAGAGTGGTACTACAAGTCAAGGACTAAATGATCATAGAGGCTATGGTGACTTTTTCATAGTCATAACATGGTGTGAGCATGTGCCAAGTCAACCCAAACAAAGTATCAAAGGAGAATACCACAATACTATGCTTTTGTATGCAAAAACAACGCATGATTCTTTCAAGGCACACTAAGAATTCCCAATTGTTTGGAACAAATCATGCTACAGCAATAATCACTAAGCATAAGATCAAAACAACATCTATCATGACATGCTAAAGTCTAAGTCACAGTCAAAGCAAGCTCCTCTTGTACTATTCAAGCGAGAACTTTCTACTCCTTTCCAACACCAATCAACTTATTTGAAACAACGCAGCGAGAACGGGGGTCCAAACTACTTTATTCAAGCAAACTAAGCAAAGCAAACGAAAACTAAGACGCTCCAAGAGCAACAAAACAGTGCATGAATCAATAAAAACGAAGTGTCTAGAAAGACCTGAGCTTTTTATTGATGCAAAAGGGGATGCCTTGGGCATCCCCAAGATTTGACGCTTGTACCTCTTAGATATTTCTTGGGGTGACACCGTGTTGGCATCCCCAAGCTTGAGCTTTTTTCCATTCTTCATATCATTACATCATTCTCTCTCTACACCTGAAAATTTTCATTCGCACAATCTTCATTAGCAACATTAGTGTATTCAAAAGATAATAGACCCTTGGGTTTAGCTTTATAACAGCAAAAAAATTCACTAAAAACATTAGCTACTGTATAAATTCCCTCAAACAGCTCAATTTCCCAAAAAGAACCCAAAAAGGAATGAATAAGAAGCAAATGCAAATAAGGGCAGAAATCTGTCAAAACAGACCAGCAGGTACAACCGATTTTTTCGAAGACCTTCTGTTGCGCAAATAAAAAAGTGTTGAACTAACGAAAGTTATCTAACATACTGGGGGATTTATTAATAAATTATCAGCTCAATCCGACTTATAGAGATTCCTCACGAATTTTTATGGTGGAGCACAAATATCTGTTTCAGGACAACAACTCCCCAAATCTTACTTACCTCTCATTAGAGGTCATTATTGGCACAAAAAAGCAAACAAAAAGGATAATGAGAGGTCATTAATGAAGTAATAACTTCCAAGACTCAAGAAAACTATTGGGTTATCTCCCAACAAGTACTTTTCTTTAACGCCTTTAAGTTAGGCACAAGAAACAAGAATCAGGTGTTTTCAAATGAAGGATTAAGATAAATACTTGCAATCTCTTCAACTAGGAAAGGTATCTCATCCAAATGAGTTTTGGAGGATCCCTTCTCATCTCTCCTTGGTTCACTACTTTCATAAAAAGGATTTTCAGTAACAATCCAATCAAAATTATTTTCTAAGGCTTCATGCATTCCTACAAGTGTAAAAGGCATGGTATCTTAATTTCCTCTGTAGGTTTAGTTTTATCTAGAGTACCCATAACATCTACACATGATCCTAGCATATTGAAATGCTCAAAGACCTTTTTGGCCTCTTTAGCAACATCATTGAACTCTTTTAGTAAAGTTTCAAGGATAAATTCTCTCATTTCAGCATCCTTATCTTCTTTTAGTTTGAGAAACAAAATTTGCATCATGGGGTTAAGGTTAACAAACCTATCATCCAACATATGAACTAAAGAAGCTGCAGCAATTTCATAATTAGGAGCAAGTTCTGCTATAGATCTATCCTCAATATCCTCATGTTTGCTAACATGATTAATGAATTCTTCAATATTTTCTTTCCCAATTATGGAGCCAATACCTATTGAAAGGTCTTTCAGGGTGAACTTAGGGATCAACATGGTGAGCTAGAGTACGGTGACAACTAGAGTATGAACTAATTTTTTTGTATTTTTTATAAGAGAAAGCAAACCAAAATAAACTATTTTTTTGGATTTGTTGATAAAAAGAGGCAAACAAAACCAAGCAAAAGAAACTAAGAAAAACGAAAACAAAGTAAAGATAAAGGTTAAGGACTCCCCTTGTGAAGACGTCCTTAGAATCCCAGGAAATGGCGCCAGAAATAGATTGATGGTGTGTTGTTAATGCCTCGTTGGGAGACCCCAAGAGCAAGGTGTGATGAGCACAACAACAAGTTTTCCCTTAGTAAGAAAGTGAGGTTATCGAACCAGTAGGAGGAAGGAAACGAATCAAAGGTGTTGCTAGCAACTTGGAGACCTACACAACACAAACTCAAGACTTTGCCCCAATGAACAGCGAGGTTTTTAATCTCACTGCTTTGCTTTAACAAAGGATTAACTGTATGGTGTGGAAGGTAATAGTGGTTTGCAAAAATTAATAGTGGAAGATGTATCAATGGTAAATATTGGACCGGGGTCCATAGTTCACTAGAGGTGTTCTCCTTAGATAAAAAAACATGGCATGCTGGGTAAACAAATTACAGCAGGGCAATTGACAGGACTGAGCAAGGCATAACAATGCAATACTAGACATCATGATCCTATGAGATTCGATTGGGCAATACAACAAGATACATAGACCGCCATCCAACTGCATCTATGACTAGAAGTCCACCTTTGGGTTATCATCCGAACCCCCTCCAGTATTAAGTTAAACAATCCACTTGCTCCAGCAAGGCATAACAATACAAGGAATAGACAACTGCTTTAAGAATAGTGTGAAAGGTAAACAATCTACGTGTTCCATGAACAAGAGACCGTTGTTTTCTCCATAGTAGAAACATCACATCTACAACCTTAGAGATTTCTGTCACTTCCCTTAGATTAAATAGAGGCATGAACCCACTATCGAGTATAAATACCCCCTCTTGGAGTCACTAGAAACTAATTGGCCAAGATAGCTACTAACAACGGAGAGAATGCAAGATCACAAACAACACAGACATGATAGAATCAATAAGACAAAACTATTAATCAATCTGACATAGTAATCTAGACATGATTACAAATAGATGAGATCTTGATCATGAACGGAGCTCACAAGATCTAGACATGAAAGTACAAAGGAGGATATACAACCATCTAGCTTCTACATGGACCCTTAGTCCTAGGTGGAACTACTCACACTACATACCGAAGGCTGGCATGATGAAGAAGAAGCCCTCCGGGATGATCTCCCCTCCGACAGGGTGTCGGGAAGAGCCTCAGATCCCCCTGACCTAGGGACGATGGTGGCGGCGGTTACATACGGTTTCGTGGAATATTGATCGGGTCCATAGGGTTTAGGAATCAGGGGCTTCTTATAGGCGAAGAGGCGAGGCATCAGGGCGGCTGCACCCGCAGGTGCGGGCCCACCTTGGCCACGTGGCCAGGGGGTGTGGCTGTCCTCCGTCTCGTATTTAGGCTTCGTGTTCCCCATGGTAAAATATTGATTTTGGCGTTTGTCCCGTCCAATTCCGAGAATATTGATTTTCTGCCTTTCTAGAAACAAAAACAGAAGAAAACAGGCAACTGGCACTGTGGCATCTTGTTAATAGGTTAGTACCAGAAAACATATAAAAACACCTAACAGTGTAGACAAAGCAAAACAAAGTAGATAATAAACAAGCATGGAACATAAAAAATTATGGATACGTTTCTGACGTATCACATGGCCGGTGGCCAAGGTGAGTGCCCCCACCTCTTCCTTCATTCATCTCGCTGGAGCTCCCACTCACAAAAAACCCATCCTTTTTCTGCACTCAAAATCCATTAATTCTCCACCAAATTTAAATGCAATCTATCATTTAATAAAAATCTTTTATTTATTTATTCAGAATTTTGTTAATTACATTAATCAACAAACATTCACATAAAACTCCTTACTACATTTCAATTTCACATGCAAAACATTTTCAGCAATTTCACCTGAAACAATTCTGGTGTCCATTGAAATAATTACAGCGCATTGATATTCTTTCCCTGGTATTTAATTTTCTCCAAATAGTGTCGGTATCCCTTAAGTGTGTCACCCTATGGTTCGTGAATAATGCAGGCATGATCGAGACCCTTCTCCGATCAATAATCACCATCGAGACCTGAGATCCATACTGACTCCAACACATTCAATGATGTCTTCTTGTGATCGTGTGAACCTTTAAGATCGTAATTAAATCTCTTTGTCTCATGATATTTTACATTTCGGAGATTCGATTATCAGTATCACATTACCTAGTTTGATCTTGTTACATACATGTACTATTTTATTGTTCCCGTGATATAACATTCTAGTGATCCCCATCACTTGCTTGCAAGCTTTATCAATGTGATATCACCGAGAGGTCCCAGAGTATATGTCACCGTCGTTTGGATGGACAAATTCAACTCTTGATCCATGTGCCTCAACATAACACTTTCAGAGTACCAAAACCCACCTTTATAGTCACTCTATTGTGGTGTGATGTTTGATGTTATCAAAGTACTCTTCGGTGTAAGCAATTAACATGATCTCTTGGTCTAACCACTAAAGGTACTTTGTGATGATGTTATAGTAATTTAAATATAATTACTTTGAACGTACTACTATACTTCGGATGAATGTTCATCACATCATTCCACCAATGATGTGATCTTGTTATTAACAACATCTAATGTCCATGATCATGAAACCTTGAGCATCTTGTTAATCAATGAGCTAGTTTATATGAGAGGCATAACTAGGAACACTTTATATGATTATTAGACACACATGTATTAATGTTTCCTTTTAAAGCAATTATAGCATGCAAAATAAACATCTATCATATACTTGGAATACGATAATAACAACTTTATTATTTCCTCCAAGGCATATTCCCTTCACTTTCTTCTCTTACTCTCTCTATTTTGTTTCTTCCTTATCTCTATCATGGAGAAGGAAGTCTCCTCTCACTATATTTTTACTCAAGCTCTCTTATACCACTCTCGAACCCTCTTATCTCTGAAAACTCCTCTCTTCTCCGAACTCTCCACTAGCCCAAAGCTCTTCTAATGGCCAAAGAACCTCCCCTATCCCAATGTACAAGTGCCTCCTTTTACACTCCAAGGGGTCACCACAAGGGCCAGCGTGGAGAACTACCAAGGACATTCTTGAGCGCAATCGCGGCATGCCACACGGTCTTCAGGCAGGTGGACATCGCATGTGGCCAATGGATGGCCAAGGGCGAGCACAGGTGGATTCGATGGTTGAGGGACAATTCAGGATCCGAGCTTTCACTCCTGTTGGTGACGCGTTGCATTGGACTGTAGAGCCATGATGATGTCCAACAGTGCTAGCGCGTAGCTAGTTCCCAAGGCTTGGGCCTGATATGTCCTATCAGGCTCAGCTGACTCCGGTTCATAGGTCGCGCCTGGCCTAGGATAAGTTCTCCCATGGTCCTTCCAGAGCTTAGTCTAGGCCACTCCCTGGCCTTGTTGTCCTTAATCGGGCCCTTACCCTCCTTCCTGGGCAACCCCAGGAAGGTGAGATTGGACCACCTCGCGTGCATCATTGCCTTTTCCTCCGTGTCCGCGCCTGGCTAGCAGATCGAGGATCCTCTCATAGTGTTCATCTCATCTTTAGGTATCTACATCATATCTCACACTTAGTATCCATAGGTTTCATCATGTCAATACCATACCTGTGTGGAGCACATGGTGCTCCCATCTTGGCGACGGCCTTGTCGACCAGGCCACACATTTGCTGAGCCACTAACCGGTGGGTCCTGGCCCACGTGCTACGGTGCAATGAGGGGGACTCCCGATCCCATTACGCCGACATCCGGTGGAGGTGTATAGGTCCCTTATATTGTAACTTTAACACTTTTTTTTACTTTTTACTATGAATTTTTAATAAAAGTCTATGTGTATCAGCCGATGCAGAGATTAGATATGTCAGAATGAAAATTCAAAAATGGTTAGAGCTGTCGGAATTTTTTACTATGGATTTTTAATAAAAGGTTGTGTGTATCAGCCGATGCAAACGTTGTATTGTAACTTTAACATGGTTAGATCTGTCAAAATGAAAATTCAAACAGATAAGTTGTATGTTTCAAAATAGTAGTTGGTTTTCATTATGACTGCGTGGGTACAATAATTATATATGAACTACGGACAAATTTACAAGCAATCTATCATATACTTGTACTTAAAATTTTACCTTTTTTGGTCAGTTGACAAAAAGTCATATAAGTGTGAAAAATTGGATAGAAAGTGACATGGATATGCCCTACGGGTACTTGACTTTTGCCTACCCGGTCTGGCCCAGGGGAGGCCCACACTAAGACTTTCTACAAATGTAAAGCCCAAAGAGATTCTGGATCGACCAATCCTAGGGATAGTTCGATTCCTTGGAGAACATGGCTAAGTTGTAGATAGAATCTTAAAGGGTGAAACCCTAATGTGTAACTGACTCGACCTACCCGATACCTGGCCTCCCCATATAAAGGCCAGGAGGGCACGACAAGGAGGATCCGTCTCAACTCTCAGACGCACACCTCACGCCAAATTGTATATGCGTAGCCTTGTAACCTTCGGTTCCACCATCAACCAAGAACAAACAACCAGGAGTAGGGCTTTCCCTCCAGGGGCCTGAACCTGGGTAAAAACTCTATCCCCTTGCTTGTCAACACCCAGATTTTTAATCCCAAATGCCTGTTATGCCATACATCGCCATCCTAGGATTACCATTTTTGCGAGACATAACAGATTGGACATCACAGTACATCATCCATTAGAAACCATACATACGGTCTTACAACAAATAAAGGATCTCATGATCCAGTCTTAATACAAATCAAGCAGCGGAATAATATAGTAACGATAGCGTGGGAGATATTCATGGTCACATGCAATGCTGACGATGGGAGATGATCCTAGTTGTCGTAACCCTCCTGCGGTCCGTCCTCCTGATAGTCATCTTCATAGTCTGGACACGGGAATATCCAGGGACAAAGCCATGAGTACTCTCTAAGTACTCGCAAACTAATACTAACAAGGAAGTGGTTTTGAGTAATACTAAGCTCTAGGTTGTTTTGCAAAAATCTAGATTTATATCTAACTGAGTGCAGAAGAAAAGAAAGCTAGTTGTAAGTTTTATAACACCTAACTGGGAAGTTGAATTTTCATATCACAACCCTGTTGTGGTCAAGTCAAAGTCATGATTCATTTCATAAATCATTTTGAAAATATATGACGACGGAACAGTATGGCCACTCCAACTTTCCATAACCGCAGACGCGGCTATTCGAATAGTTTGACACTTTGGAAAGGTGGTACACTTTCACCACAATACTCGATACATCTGTCAGGAACAATCCTGAATTAACCATACTCAGTATGCGGATAATCAATCCTAACCTTTCAATTAAACTCCCTAGTATAGGCACCTCTCCTATGAGTTTGGCCTCCCAACCATGAGCAACTGTCAATCATCATAGGTGGACAATCGTCACGAGGTAGCCTCATCTCAAACCTTGGCCGCAAGGGAACCCATACTAAGGTATATAAATTTACAGTAAAGCCCTACCCAAATTACGGGTATTGTGGTTGTATGGTAAAATTAGAATGGTATCGCATCTAGACAACCATAAATTTTATAAAGGGCTAAGGCTCATGCCTCAACATTTTCAACATCAAAATCATCTGGTGTTCAAGAACACATGTCAAAACATTTCAGTAGAATGACTCATCATTCTAAGGTTTTTATAACCATTTTCACCAAGTATTCCCATCTAAAGTGATCAAGTTTTATACTTAGCACTAGCAACTACAAGTGGGGGTAAACACTAATGAATGGTGGTAATCAAGGGTGAAATGATCTAAGTTTAGTATCATGCCTTAGGATGACATCAAGATTATCTAACTTAGGACAAGTTTTAAGCTCTTTATGCTACCTTTAAACATATTTCTAAAATCTACAAGTCACTAAGTAAACTCAAATAGAAAGCTTTGATAAAGAAATAGAATAACTAAGCTTGCAAGTAAAACTGGGATTTGGTATCATCAAGTGGTATAATCATGGCATGCCTAATGCATTGCATAGATTATCTTGTAGTTTTAAGCTTGCAAGTATGACTTGCATGGTTTAGCTTAGCTTGCTAAGATAGTATCTTGCCTTGTGCAGTGTAGTGGTTGAAGTTCTCCTCTGCTTCTTCCTCGTACTATTCTCCTTCCTCCTCGTATCCTTGTTTGGTACTCGCGTCTATAAATAAATAAGAGGTACACAATCACCAAACAATACTTAATTAATTCTATTGATCACACCAAGGTTGACACTAGATGATCTAGCATCTTCACTATTATCACAAAGATTAAGGCAAAGGTACTATTTATTTTATTTTAGAAAAGTAATTTCTACTCATTGAAAAAATATGTGAGATTCAATATTCTCCAACTAACATAGAGGATCATGTTGACACATGTCATCACCATATATTTCAGTACTTGGGAATGTGATTTATTTTAATTAATAAAGTGACTAGAAATGCCTATGGGGCATTTTTTATTGCTTGTCCATTATTTCTGCATGTACACCTAGATATTTTTATATGTTCAGAAAGGCCTTATCAAATGTGATTTTTGAGAGTTGGAATCAACTCAAAAGTTTTATGGTTGAATTTTGAAAAATGTTTGAATGTAGAAAAGCTTCTGCCTTGTTATTTTTACTATAGGTGATCTACAAATATAAATGGTTTGAATCCAACGGGCTTGGATTAAGAATTCCAGTACATTTCTAGCAAAATTAGTTTCATGCAATTTGGTTTAGTGAATCACTCTTCATTGATTTTTGAATCTAGGTACAAAACTAAGTTTGAAACTAAATTGATAAAACCTAAATTCAAACTACCGGGTCACGCGGGAAGTTAAATGGGACGGACCACTGCGCACAGCGCACGCGCGGGTGGGTTTAAGTGGCTGTCCCCACGAGTCATCGAGACAAGGGGGTGTGAAGGGGTACGGGGCAATCTGGACCGTGTGATCAACATTTAATCTAATGGCTAGGGCTTGTCATCTCTGTCAAGCAACGCCGGCGAGGCTGAACCCTATCGCGGCCAGTGGGGTCGGTGGTGGCTCAGGTGAGGGTCGGCGATGGGGGCGAATGACGAAGTCAACAAAGACAATCCTCTTTGTTGGGGTCGGCTCTTCCAGGGGCGGCTCCAATCAACGACGCCTCTTCTCCTCCTCCGCGGCAGACTCCGGCGAAATTCTGGCCACCTGGTGCTCGCCTTGCTCCGGGGATGAGGTGGGGTGGTTCTGAGAGAGAGAGAGTGCGATGGTGTTATGAAATCGAACGGGGGTGGCCTCTATTTATAGTGTGACAAGGGGACCGAAGGGTGCGGGTGGAGCTTGTCTGGGTCGGCTGCACATCGAGCTAATGGCATGCCTATGGGTAGGGGGCGGTGCTCTGCCTGCTGGCGAAGCTCAACGGCATAGTGGAAAGGCGTGGGGCGGTGAGAATTGGTCGGAACACTTCGATGCTCTAGGCGGGTCCGACGGGCATTTTAATGGCACATAGTGTCTATGGTCTACGCGGCGGTGAACCGCATGTCCGGGCGGTTCCTGGGGCAGTGGTGATCACGCACGAAAGCAGCGAGGGTGACATGGGGTCTGTGCGAGCGTGTCGAGCTCGGTTCTCTAGCGTGCTCTTGGCATGCTTATAGAGAGGCTGGGCACGCTTGGGCTAAGTGGTCCAGGGGCTGGCAATTCTTGGGCATTAGACAGGGGGTGGCGATGGACGTGGCTTGTGTCCCATACAAGGTTGGCGAGGCTAGGGAAGCTCCTAGCTTACTGTCGACAATGGTGTGGCAAGTTCAGCTCAGCAATGGTCACCATTGATGACAATGTCAAGCTTACAGTGAGCTAGAGGTTGTTAAATAAGTTAGATCATCTACTGATAGTGTGCTGTGAGCTAGAGGGGAGACAAGTTAGGCATAAACACTGCTCACTGTAGTGTTTGATGTTTTTTTTGGTTTGTGTTTACAAGGTGTTTGATGAAATGGCTGAAAGAGATTTGAATTTGAATTTTTGGATGAAAATTTGTGGGTGTACTAGTCACATACTAGGTAGTCCCTGGTTAGTTGGTTTTGTCAAGGTGCACTGGTTTGGTTGGTTTTTGAGAATTGGTGATCTTCACATATGATATAGATTCAATTTTGAATTGTCATTTGAATCAAGTTGCCAAATGTTTCTGTGAGTTTGCAAAGTGTGCTTGGGTTCACTTTCACTTGGTCTAGCAAGGGGTGAAAAGAAATAGTATTGTTTCTGTTTGAAATCTTGGACTAGAAACACGCAAAATGGTCTAATGAGCAAGATTGGAAAAAATGACCATTTTCTTATTTTTTTGTTTTTGAATTTCTCTTAATTTGTTTCTGCTTGGATTTGAATTATATAATGTTTTTTTCTTCTTTAAACCAATCCTTGCTAATCATAACAATCACACAAGTCCGTTCATGCATTCATACAATCATCATATACACACATGCATTCATATGGTTTTAATTAACAAAAGTTTTTGTTAACCGTAAATTTGGTGATTGGAATTGATAACCTTGATCATTATTTTTGGGATATTACAAACCTTCCCTCTTTAAACAAAATCTCGTTCCGAGATTTGAGAAAAATAAAACTAGGTTTTAAAGAGATCGGGAAACTCCGTCCTAATGTGTTCTTCTTGCTCCCAGGTAGCTTCTTCTTCAGTGTGGTTCCTCCACTCGATCTTGAGAAACTTGATGCTCCGGGTCCTGGTGGTCCTAAAAGCTTCCTCCAAGATACGGATGAGTACTTTGGGATACGTCTGGTCATTGTTGATCTCTATGGTTCGGTGATCAATGTTCTTGAAAACTTCAGTCTTTTCCGGGACTTGTAGGCATTTGCGAAGTAACAATATATGGAACACATTATTCACGGCTGACATCTCCTCGGGCAGTTCCAGTTGATACGATACTTCTCCTCGATGATTCAGAATCTTGAAAGGTCTGATATATCTGGGGGCTAGCTTTCCTTTGAGCAGGAAATGTTGCATTCCCTTAAAATGCGACACTTTGAGATACACAAAATCTCCAATATTGAAAGCGAGGTCTCAATGTCTCTTGTTGGCATAACTCTTCTATCTAGATTGGGCGGTCTTGAGGTGCTCACAGATCTTGTGAACTTTCTCTTTGGCTTCTCGTAGGACGTCGGGTCAGAAAATCTGACTCTCTCCTACTTCCGATCAATTCAAAGGGGTACGACACTTCCTTCCATACATGAATTTAAATGGGGCAATTCGCAAACTAGCTTGATAACTATTGTTGTACGAAAATTCTACGAACGGCAGACAGTCTTCCCATTTAGATCCATACTCTAGCACACAAGCTATCAACATATCTTCGAGTATTTGATTTAGTTGCTCCGTTTGTCCATCGATCTGAGGGTGATAAGCGGTGCTGAAATCTAATCTTGTTCCCAATCCTTCTTGTACTTTCTTCCAACATCTCGAGGTAAACTGAGTTCCTCGATCCGGCATGATGTTCTTGGGGACTCCATGGAAACTGACGATTCTAGCAATGTACAACTCTGCTAGCTTCAAACTCTGATAGGTGGTCTTGACATGTAAAAAATGGGCAACTTTGGACAATCTATCTACGATAACCCAGATAGAATCATTTCCCCTACTAGATGTAGGCAAACCGGTGATAAAGTCCATTCCTACGAAATCCGATTTCCATTCTGGATTCTTCAATGGTTGCAACAGTCCTACGGGTCCCTGATGTCCCGCCTTGACTCTCTAACAAATATCACACTTGGCTATGTAGCTCCCGATTTCTCTCTTCATCTTATGCCACCAAAATTACCCCTCCAAATCTAGATACATCTTCGTTCCTCCTAGGTGGATAGAATAAATATTATCATGGGCTTCTTTCAAAATAGCCTGCTTCAATTCTGAATCTGCTGGCACACAGATATGTCCTTTGTACCATAAAACTCCTTCTTCATCTTCGATGAATCCGGGTACTTTCCCTGTACTGATACGATGTTTTATTCCATCGATACTAGGATTTCCTTTCTGCGCCTCCTTGATCTGACTGGTCAAAGTGGGTTTAAGTTCTATGCTAGACAAAAACCCTTCACTTACTAATTCCATTCTAAAATCATCCATATCCTTGTGCAAACTTGGTTGCTCCTTTAGAATCATAGAGTTCAAGCGACCTGGCAATCTACTAAAGGCATCTTCTACCACATTGGCTTTACTAGGGTGATAGTGGATGTCCAGATCATAGTCCTTGATTAACTCTATCCATATCCTTTGTCTCATATTCAGCTCCTTCTGAGTGAAAATATACTTCAGGCTCTTGTGATTTGAATAAATTTCACAACGGTTTCCCATTAGATAATGTCGCCATGTCTCTAAGGCTATAACTACGGCTGCTAGTTCAAGATCATGGGTAGGATAATTCTGGTCATGTTGCTTCAGTTGTCGGGATAGATAACATATGACTTTTCCCTCTTGCATTAGCACACATCCGAGAGCGATCTTGGATGCGTCACAATACACATCAAAATGCTTCGTAATATCTAGCATAATCAAGATTGGTGTTGTGATCAATCTCTTCTTGAGTTCTTGAAAACTTTCTTCATATTTGTCCATCCATTCAAACTTCTTATCTTACTTCAACAATTGGGTCATGGGTCTGGCGATACTCGAGAATCCTTCTACGAACTTGCGGTAATATCCCGCTAATCCGAGAAATGCACGAACTTGGGTTTGAGTGGTTGGGGCTTGCCATTCTTCAACATCCTTCACCTTGGCGGGGTCAACGGCAATTCCTCCGGCTGATATAATATGTCTGAGGAATCCTACCTCCTGTAACCAGAATTCACATTTGTTGAACTTGGCATACAACTGATGCTCCCTATGGGTTCCAAGGATGGACCTTAGGTGTAGCTCATGTTCTTCTTCTGATTTGGAATAGATCAGAATGTCATCGATCAAAACAATGAAAAACTTATCCAGGAAGTCCATAAAAATCTAATTCACGAGGTTCATGAAATAAGAGGGGGAATTGGTTAATCCAAAATACATGATAGTGTACTCATACAGTCCATATCTGGTGGTAAAGGTAGTCTTTGGAATATCCTCTATGCGAATCTTGAGCTGATGATAACCAGTTCTAAGATCAATCTTAGAAAACACTTTGGCACTAGTCAACTGGTCAAACAAGTCTTCTATCTTCGGTAGTGGGTACTTGTTTTGATGGTGACATCATTCTGCTTCTGATAATCCATACACAAACGGTTACCTCCATCCTTCTTGTCCACAAACAAGACAGGTGATCTCCATGGCGACGTACTTGGTTATATCAATCCTATCTCTAGCATAGCATCTAGTTGCTTCTTTAGTTCCACTAGTTCAGATGGGTTCATACTATACGGTCTCTGGGCTATGAGTCTGGTTCCAGGGATTGGTTCAATGATAAACTCGATATCCCGATCTGGGGGCATACCGGGCAAAACATCTGGAAATACATCGGGGTATTCACAGACTACTCTGACTTGGTCAATGGTTGGTTGGGCTATACTATTGTTGCACTTGAATTGACGGGGCAAGGTTTCAGATACATTCTCTACTGATATTCCAGCTGTACTGGTGATGGTTATGGATTTCTTGGCACAGTCGATTAATATTTTATGTTTCGACATCCAATCCATTCCTAGTACTACTTCAAAACCTTTTGTTCCAAGTACTATTAGAGTAGCATAGAAATCTATGCCATGGATTTGGATACGTACGGCCTTGCAAATTTGTCTAGCTTTGGTGGTTGAACCAGGTATTTGAACTATCATAACATGCTTCAATTTTGTTGGTTGAATCTTACTAGTGCATGCAAATTCTTCGGTAACAAACGAATGCGATGCTCCAGAATCAAACAACACTCTTGCAAGTACTGAGTTAACAGAAAACCTACCCAGCACGACATCTGGCGCTTCTTGGGCTTCTTCAGCATGCATGAGAAACAGGTGACCGTTGCGGTTGAGCGAATTCCCTGGGGCAAATATTCTTCCAGGTTGAACACGACGCAGCTGCTAAGCTGGGGCATTCACATTGGGGGCTGCTGCAATCTTCTTGGGGCACTCATTGGAATAGTGACCCTTCGTTCCACATTCATAACAAGTCACTTGGGACTTGTCCTTTGCTGCAACTGGCACAACATTGCTTCCAGTCCTTGGGGCAGTATTGGTGTTGGTGGAAACATTGTTGTTGTTGAACTTGGGCGGTGCACGATTGAAATTGATGGGGTTTCCTAGGTTGTTGTTGTTTCCTACGGGCCTGGGGTTTCCTCCTCCACGGTTGGGATAGGTTGGACGGTTCATCGGGGGTCTATTGGTTCTTGGGGCAAATCCTGGAGATGGGTTGGGGCGATACTTTGGGGTATGGTGGGTTCCTGGTTGATGCATCATTCAACGCTTGCGGTTCTCATTTGCTTGGTTGATCTTGCCTTCCATCTGAATGGCAGAATCCACTAAGGCTTCCATGTCAGCAAATGGTATGTTGACTAACACTGTCTACATCTCATCATGCAGACCATTCAGGAATCTCTCCCTCTTCTTGGCTTCGGTATCAATCTCATCCGGTGCATACCTAGCCAATGACAAAAATTTGTCACGGTACTCGACTACTGTCATCCTCCCTTGCTTTAGTTCTCTGAATTCATCTCTCATCCTCTTGATCAAACATGGTGGCACATGGCTTCTGCTAAACTTGAGTTTGAATTCGTCACAAGTCATCATCTGTCCTCCATTCATGGTGCAAACGATGTTACACCATGTTCTTGCATCTCCTGCCGGATAGTGGGTGGCAAACTGTACTTCTCGTTGGCTTCCAATCCTGCAACTTCTAAGTTGTTCTCCATGGTCTGCAGCCTGTCATCTGCATCTAGGGGCTCTTCAGATTTAGTAAAGATAGGTGGATTGGTGTTCTGAAATTTTTTGAGCTTGGATCCATGGTTGTCCTGGTTTCCATGGCCTTGGTTGTTGCTGGCCATCTGAGCTATATGCTGAAGGGTGGCTAAGTTGGCTTGATGTTCGGCTCTTTCAGCTTCACGGTCGTAAACCAACATTTGCAAGATCTACAACATTGGGTCCGGGGATGAAGCGCTTCCTCCGCGAGGCATCTGAAGATTTGCGATAGATCATGAGACAAGAGTGAAATTTCTAAGGTTTTTGTTTTTGAAAGGTTTTCAAAGTTTGACTCAGATTTTTCTAGCAACTTGCTATTCATTCATTCATTCATGCATAGCACACGATACAAACACACACCACAACAAGGAAAACATATGGTTTTAAGAACCATTATCCTTGGAATTGGTGTCCTTGTCCTCCTCCTCATCATCATCAATGAAGGCAAAGTCATCCTCATCGGTGAAGAAGTCCACGGCTTGATCTTCCAGAAAGTCATCATCGTCACTAAGGTAAAAATAGGGGTCTCCACGGATGTCCTCCCAAGCATTCTCCCTCTCCTCAAGCTGCATGTCCCTCTCGTGGATGGTCTCCTCCAAGTCAGTGATCCTATGGCGAATACGGGCAATGATGCGCTCCTTCTTGTCAAGCTGACGGCGGCGAGATTGGTGATCCTTCTCTAGCATGGAATCGTCTGGTCCTTCTTGACAGTGATGGCATAGTTGTGGTTGGCGTAGGAGCGGGCATTGTCCAACTCCTTCTGTCGGTCATACATCATGAAGCTGAGGTGGTCCACTTGGTTCTTCAGCTCGGGGTGATATGGTGCCTCCAGTGGCTGTCCCATTACAGCATGCCTCGGGCAGAACTCAAAGAGGGTACCCTTGATCTGATTGATACTCTTCCCACACAAACGAGCAAGAGATTCCTACATGTCCTTGGCAAGTCCATATAGCTAGTTGTTCTCTCTAATGGTCAACTGAATTCCCTCTGAGGTGGGGGCTTCAATATTTCCTTGAATACTTGCAACAATCAGCCATTGCAATTCCTCTCCTTCCCGATCATTGAGCTGAGCTCTGAAGAACTCAGGGTGTGGGTGCTCTAGAAGTTCTGAGAGCTGGTCCAAGTCACGCTCAAGGATGAGATCCCCTCCATTTCCTAACTGAAAGAACTTGCTATACTTCACGTCCATCTATAAGAATATAGGATGAGTAAGTTAGTAGAGTGATCAAGTGTGTCAAATTTTATGTAAGTTTGCAAGAAATTTGAGGAACATGAATTTTCATGAAAGAGTCTAAGTGATAAGGAGGAGAATAATTTTTCATAAATACTCACTTCCTTGGTTTTGAAATTAAGTTTTTGATTCAAACGTCCATTCTAAACTAGGGTCTCCTATGGTCAACCTGGCTCTGATACCAACTTGTCAACACTCGGATTTTTAATCCCAGATGCCTGTTATGCCATACATCGCAATCCTAGGATTACCATTTTTGCGAGACATAACAGATTGGATATCATAGTACGTCATCCATTACAAACCATACATACGGTTTTACAACAGATAAAGGATCTCATGATCCAGTCTTAATACAAATCAAGCAGCGGAATAATATAGTAACAATAGCCTGGGCGAGGCTCCATCTTCATGGTCACAGTCAATGCTGACGATGTGAGATGATCCTAGTTGTCGTAACCTTCCTGCGGCCCATCCTCCTCATAGTCCTCTTCATAGTCTGGCCATGGCAATAGCCAGGGACAAAGCCATGAGTACTCTTTAAGTACTCGCAAACTAATACTAACAAGTGAAGTGGTTTTGAGGAGGAATACTAAGCTCTAGGTTGTTTTGCAAAAAGCCAGATTTATCTTTAACTGAGTTTAGAAGTAAACAAAGCTAGTTGAAAGTTTTATAACACCTAAGTGGGAAGTTGAATTTTCATATCACAACCCTGTTGTGGTTAAGTCAAAGTCATGATTCATTTCATAAATCATTTTGAAAATATCCGACGACGGAACACTATGGCTACTCCAACTGTCCATAACTGCAGATGTGGCTATTTGAATAGTTTGACACTCTCTAGAGGTGGTACACTTTCACCACAATACTCGATACATCCGTCAAGAACAATCCTGAATTAACCATACTTAGTATGCGGATAATCAATCCTAATCTTTCAATTAAACGCCCTAGTATAGGCACCTCTCCTATGAGTTTGGCCTCCCAACCATGAGCAATTGTCATCTTGGGAACTTCATAGGTGGACAATCGTCACGAGGCAGCCTCAGCGCAAACCTCGGCCGCAAGGGAACCCATACTAAGGTATATAAATTTTGGGTATTGTAGTTGTACAGTAAAATTAGAATGGTATCGCATCCAGACAACCATCAGTTTTATAAAGGGCTAAGGCTCATGCCTCAACATTTTCATCATCAAAATCATCTAGTGTTGAAGAACACATGTCAAAACATTTCAGTAGAATGACTCATCATTCTATGGATTTCATAACCATTTTCGCCAAGTATTCCCATCTAAATTGATCAAGTTTTATACTTAGCACTAGCAACTACAAGTGGGGGTAAACACTAATGAAGGGTGGTAATCAAGGTGAAATGATCTAAGTTCAATCTCATGCCTCAGGTTGACATCAAGATTATCTAACTTAGGCCAAGTTTTAAGCTATTTATGCTACCTTTAAACATCTTTCTAAAATCTACAAGTCACTAGTAAACTCAAATAGAAACTTTAATAAAGAAATAAAATAACTAAGCTTGCAAGTAAAACTAGGATTTGGTATCATCAAGTGGTATAATCATCGCATGCCTAATACATTGCATAGATTATCTTGTAGTTTAAGCTTGCAAATATGACTTGCATGGTTTAGATTAGCTTGCTAAGATAGTAGCTTGCCTTGTGTAGTGCAGTGGTTGAAGTTCTCCCCTGCTTCTTCCTCGTAGTATTCTCCTTCCTCCTCATATCCTTGTTCGGTACTAGCGTCTATAAATAAATACAAGGTACACAATCACCAAAAAAATACTTAACTAATTCTATTTATCACACCAAGGTTCACACTAGATGATCTAGCATCATCACTATTATCACAAAGATTAAGGCAAAGGTACTATTTATTTTATTTTAGAAAAGTAATTTCTACTCATTGAAAAACTACGTGAGATTCAATATTCTCCAACTAAAATAGAGGATCATGTTGACACATGTCATCACCACATATTTCATTACTTGGGAATGTGATGTAAAGTGGTGTCACAATTTAATAAGGTTTAACCTTTTTATTTTATTTCATAAAGTAACTAGAAATGCCTATGGGGCATTTTTTATTGCTTGTCCGTTATTTCTGAAAGTACACCTAGATATTTTTATATATTCGGAAAGATCTTATCAAATGTGATTTTTGAGAGTTGGAATCAACTCAAATGCTTTTATGGTTGAATTTTGAAAAATGTTTGAATGCAGAAAAGCCTCTGCCTTGTTATTTTTACTATAGGTGATCTACAAATCTAAATGGTTTGAATCCAACGGGCTTGGATTAAGAATTCTAGTACCTTTCTATAAATATTAGTTTCATGCAATTTGGTTTAGTGAATCACTCTTCATTGGTTTTTGAATCTAGGTACAGAACTAAGTTTGAATAAAAATTGATAAAACCTAAATTCAAACTACTAGGTTAGGCGGGAAGTTAACTGGGCCAGCCCACAACGCACAGCGTGCGCGGGTGGGTTTAAGTGGTTGTCCCCACCAGTCAGCGAGACAAGGGGTGCGAGGGGTACGGGGCAATTTGGACCATGCAATCAGGATCTAATCTAACGGCTGGGGCTTGTCGTCACCGTCGAGCAACGCCGGCGAGAATGAACAGTAACGCGGCCAGTGGGGGTATGTGGGGCTCACCGGGGCTGATGCGAGGATCAGTGATGCGGGCGAACAACGAAGGTGGGGTGGTTCTGAGAGAGAGAGGGGAGTGTGATGGTGTGCTGAAATCGAATGGGGGTGGCCTCTATTTATAGTGCGATGAGGGGACCGAAGGGTGCGGGTGGAGCTCGTCGGGGTCGGCTGCACAGCGAGCTAACGGCATGGATGTGGGTTGGGGGCAGTGCTCTGCCTCCTAGCGAAGCTCAACGACATGGTGTGAAGGCATGGGGCGGTGCAAATTGGTCGGAACGTTGTGATGCTCTGCGCGGGTCCGAAGGAAGTTTTAATGGCTCACGGGCTCTCCTGGTCGCGCGGCGACGAACGAGCATGTTTGAGCGGTTCCTGGGGCGATGGTGATCACGTATGCAAGCGGCGAGGGCGTCCTGAGGTATATGCTTGCATGTCGACAGGGGCACTCTGGCACGCTCTCGGCATGCTTGCAGAGAGGCTGGGCATGCTCGGGCTGAGTGGTCCAGGGGCTGGCAGTGCTTGGGCATTGCACAGGGGGTGGCGGCGGATGGTGGCTTGTGTCTCATACAAGGTTGGCGAGGCTAGGGAAGCTCCTAGATTGCTATCGACAATGGGATGGCAAGTTGAGCTTGACAATGGTCACCATTGATGACAATGCCAAGCTTACAGTGAGCTAGAGCTTGTTAAATAAGTTAGATCATCTACTGAGAGTGTAATGTGAGCTACAGGGGAGACAAGTTAGGCACAAACACTGCTCACTACAGTGTTTGATGTTTTGTTTGTTTTGTGTTTACAAGGTGTTTGATGAAGTGGACGAAAGAGATTTGAATTTGAATTTTTGTATGAAAATTGGTGGGTGTACTAGTCACATACTAGGTAGTCCCTGGTCAGTTGGTTTTGTCAAGATGCACTGGTTTGGTTGGTTTTTGAGAATTGGTGATCTTCACATATGATATAGATTCAATTATTGGCATTTGAATCAAGTTTCCAAATGTTTCTGTGAGTTTGAAAGTAGGCTTGGATTCACTTTAACTTGGTATAGCAAGGGGTGAAAAGAAATATAATTGTTTTTGTTTGAGCAAGATTGGCAAAAATGACCATTTGCTTATTTTGTTTGTTTTTGAATTTCTCTTGATTTGTTTCTACTTTGATTTGATTTAGATGTTGTTGTTTTCATCTTTAAACCAATCCTTGCTAATCACAACAATCACACAAGTCCATTCATGCATTCATGCAATCGTCATATACACACATGCATTCCTATGATTTTAATTAACAGAAGTTTTTGTTAACCCTAATTTTGGTGATTGGAATTGATAACCTTGATCAATATTTTTGGGATACATTGCTCCGTGTCTGTTAACCGTCTCGCAACCTACAGCCTCCCCATCTTTTCCAACCCCATGTCCATAACGATGGGCATTGACGAGTCGAACCCTCGTCAATTGGTGTCGTCTGGGGGAACTGGGGGCGTTGATCGTGCGATCATGACGGTCCCATCCACCACCGTCTTCGATTCATCCACAATAGAGAACCACCTTTTCTTCGGTGCCATCGACTTCACCATCCACTCGCCAGCAACTCGACAAAACTTTGACTCCGTAGGCGACAGAGTCGAACTGATGTTTGGGAGCTTCTGCTTCTAGGTGGGACAGATCGACACCCTTCGCCTCCCTAAGCGAATAATTCCTCCAGCAGTCGCACATGGTCTGTGGGTACCGCCAATCGGTGCCCTACGTACACTGTCACTGACAAGCGATTTGGATAATAGTAGCAGCTGTGACTCTGACCTCTACGACCCTCCTACGAAGGAAGGAACACAAGGTTCCAGCTATTAGAGCTGCTGGAGTAACGATCTCCCCCATCACTACATGTGCGCAGCCATCCACGATGCTAACGTCGATGACGGCGCGACCCATTGAATCCCTCGCCCAACCCACAGGCTCCCAATGCCACGAGTGGAGGAAATAGACCACCCCCGGCCAATCCCAACGTGAATAGGGCACCTGACAATGCTGGCGGTATCAATCGCGTACGTCACGATATCAATGTCAATGATGATCAATGGGCGAGGGTGCGAGAAGCTATACGAGGTACCAATCCTCTACCGATCGACGCCCCCCATGACATGCTGATAGGCTACCACTTGCTCCTCATCGAGGAGCACAATCGACAAATCAGGCAGCAACACGAGCTCAAGCAATGCAGGAGAGTAGCTAACGAGTCAAGCATGCGGCGAGCTGTGCTCTCCTCCGCTGGTGGCTCCTCCTCTAAAGGCTATGACGGCCGCAAGTATCGCTCCTGCATGGAGCACATGGATCCCGCTACGTGACCTGAGAGCACCAAGGCACTTGACTCGCCCTTCATGTCAATGGACTCGCATGGCAACATCATGCCCAAAATGCCGCAGGCTGCGGTCATGGCGGCCACCACCTACTTGGTATCAAACCAACCACCGGTGGGGGATCCATGGTACGCAATCCACAAATCTGTGATTGTAGCTATAGGACTTGTCGATGTCGCGCTACACGATGAGGATATCCTGGAGCCGAAGAAAAAGGCCGCGGTAAACTTCACCAGAAGTCTCACACCCTCATCCGACGAGGAAGAGCATGACCTGTCGTGGTGTTGCCGCAGCCCACAGCGCAGGAGCCACAACTACGACGCCCATAGAGAGCTCACAAAGCACAAGATTGACAAGTCACGCGCAAAACACGCGTTCTCCACATAGTCCAAAGAATAAGACATGGAGGTATGCGGTGCCAGGTGCTTTAGTAGGGCCGTACGGCAATGCCGGATGCCTAAGGGCTTCAAACTTACTTTGTACAACCCGATTATCGACGACATGCAGGAGCCGAAGATCTGGATCGACGACCATCTATTGTCAGCCAAACTCCATGGTGGGAGTAAAAACACAGCCATGCAATGCCTTTAGCTGCAGCTAAAAGGCAAGTCTAGAGCCTGTCTCAATAGCCTCCCTTCCGGATCCATCCGCAGCTAGAAAGAGCTGGCATACTAGTTCATTCGCAACTTCAAAGCCACCAGCAAGAGACTGGCTTCAATCGAGGAGCTACACGCCTGTTGCCAGCGGTCCAATGAGTCCATCCGCTTGTACATACATCATTGGTCTGTCATCAAGAATTCCGCCGAGAACATGTCGGAGGAGCTCGGGTGTGTCAATCCCAAAACCATCAATCAATTGATGGACATCACCAATCGCTAGGACGATGGCGAGGATGTCGTCAACCGAACACGTTTGGATGACAAAGACGACTTCGGCTACAGACACGACCGCCGAGGGAAAAAAAGAACGCGCGTCTACGATGAGCGCGAAGAGGTCAATATAGTCCCGGCTGGCTACGCCGATCTACGCGAGGACGGAAACCTCAACAGCGGGTATCACGGAGGCAACTATTGTGATGACGGGAGGCCAACACAAACATGGCAGCACCGCAACCGCGATGACAAGCCATCCACACTCGACAAACTATCGGGTCCCTGCACCATCCACTTCGACATCGACAAGTAGGATGGCAAAAGGAAGGACAGCTACATGCTCAAGGACTGCAGGGATTTCCAGAAACTCCATGAGGGCTACGCCCAGATGCGTCGCCAGGCGGTGAATCTAGGATTCGCCCTGTCAACACCCGGATTTTTACTCCCAGATGCCTGTTATGCCATACATCCCAATCCTAGGATTACCATTTTTGCAAGACATAACAGATTTGGATATCACAGTACATCATCCATTACAAACCATACATAAGGTCTTACACAAATAAGGATCTCATGATCCAGTTCTTAATACAACTCAAGCAGCGGAATAACGTAATAATCAAGATAGCGTAGGCGAAGCTCCATCTTCGGGGTCACAGGCAATGCTGACGATGGGAGATGATACTAGTTGTCGTAACCTTCCTGCAGTCCATCATCCTGATAATCCTCTTCATAGTCTGGCCACAGGAATAGCCAGGGACAAAGCCATGAGTACTCTTTAAGTACTCGCAAACTAATACTAACAAGTTAAGGGATTTTTTGTAGTTAGGACACTTGGATCTAGGGTTGTTTTGCAAAAAGCCAGATTTACCTCTACTAAGTTCAGAAGCAAAGAAAACTAGTTGAAAATTTGATAGCACCTAAGTGGGAACTTGAATTTCATATCACAACCTTGTTGTGGTAAAGTCAAAATCTCAATTCATTTCACAAGTCATTTTGAAAACATCTGACGAGGAAACAGTATGGCCACTCCAATTGTCCATAACCGCGGACGCGACTATTCGAATAGTTTGACACTCTGCAGAGATTGTACACTTTCACCACAACATTCGATACATCCGTCAGGAACAAATCCTGAATTCACCATACTCAGTATGCGGATAATCAATCCTAACCTTTCAATTACACGCCCTAGTATAGGCACCTCTCCTGTGAGTTTGGCCTCCCAACCATGCCCAACTGTCATCTAGGGTACTGCACAGGTGGACAATCTTCCCAAGGTAGCCTCAGCTCAGAACTTGGCCGTGAGGGAACCCATACTAAGGTATATAAGTTTCCAGTCAAGCCCTACCCAATTTTTGGGTATTGTGGTTGTACGGTAAAATTGGAATGGTATCGCATCCAGACAATCATCAGTTTTATAAAGGGGCTAAGGCTCATGCCTCAACATTTTCATCATCAAAATCATCTGGTGTTCGAGAACACATGTCAGAACATTTCAGTAGAATGACTCATCATTCTAAGGTTTTCATAACCATTTCCACCAAGTATTCCCATCTAAAGTTGATCAAGTTTTATGCTTAGCACTAGCATCTACAAGTGGGGGTAAGTACTAATGAGGGGTGGTAAACAAGTGAAGATTAATTAAGTTCAATATCATGCCTTAGGATGACATAAAGATTAATTAAGTACTAATTTAGCATTTGAAGGACCTTAAGAGGCGCACATGTGATAGAGTATAAAAACCAAAGCAATTGACAATAGTCAAAGGAAGCACATATATTTAGATCAAACAACCACTACATTGTAGAGTCAGATTTGTCCAGCACGAAGCATTACATGAACGCTGGCAAGGAAAAATCAAAATAATATCAAATAAACTATGGCGCAGGAGACCTAAACAGCCGCATCTACAGCAGCTTCGGACTCCGAGGCCTTCACCCTGGCTGCCCACTGCGTATCCAGCACATATGTGGCCGTAAGATCAATGAGCTTCGGGCCAAAATGCTTTCAGCGGGAGGTGAAAGGAGAAAATCCTACCTCAGTGCCATCCGCTACCACTGGAATCCTTGAGTTGAACTGGGGATGATCCAGCTGCGCGCGAGGCGCCACCGCCATCGCCAGGCCTAGTGTCGAACCCACACCCTTCTGGGCCTTCTTGTAGTCCGCTGGGGCATCGCCCGCCAAGCCTTTCGCCAAAGAGTCGACGTCGTCAAGGGAGATTCCCTTCGGGGTGATATCCCGGTAGAAGCAAGCGAGGACCTCGTTGGCCTTACTCAACATCTCGACTGAGCTACAACGGTATTCGACCGCTGCAACAACATCCTCCATGGGATCCCCATGCTCTAGAGCGCTGCGATCAAACACAACGCCAGTAGCCTCTACAAAGTGCGGCAAAAGAAGATTCATATGAGGCACATGAAGCACACCAGAAGAAAAACAATCTCAGGCAGAGGAGCATATGATAACTCACTGGATATCGATTTGGTAGCATCCATAAGCTGCTCTGCCATTGCCTTCTCCCAAGACGCCGCGGCAGATGCAAGCTGCTGCTCGTGATCCTAGGAATCCTTCCAGTAGCATCGAAGGGGATCCGCGGCATCCTTTGCCTTGGTCTCCGCTTGGTTGTGACTCTTTTCGAGTGCGTTCAGCTTGTAGAGGGCCTCATTGTTCTCGTCTGCGACAATCAACAAGAAAAGGATTATTAAAAACGGTACTCATCAGTACTCCAGACAAATAGAAGAAGTAAACAAACCTTAGAGCTGCTGAAGGTCATCCTTCAAGGACAAGTATTGCTGTATGAGGCGATTGATGTGACGGATGAAGGGCTACAAAGAAGAAATAGGAAAAGTCAGGCAAACAAAAGGGCTCGGGGGCTCGCTCGTGTCAACTAAAAAAGCACTTACGTGGCCATCCGAAGACTCCGAAGCAGTATCTTGCGTCTTCCAGGTGAAGACCATTCGATTCCTTAGCTTTGTGGAGCTCCATGCGGCATCACCGGAGTTGGCCAGTATCTTTAGGGAGGCAGTTGCAAGATCCTCATGCAGCATCTTCGACTCCACACCAGCCTTTGCAGTCTCATCCTTTACAGATTCGGCTGAGGAGGACTTCCTGGTAAAGCAGGAATGACGAAGTCAACCTAAACGTCAACCAGGTGAAGCACAATCAAACAATATATTTCATCAGATACTTACGACAGGATGTGGAAGAGGTTGAATACCGGTGTCTAGTTTTTCTTCTTCTTCTTGGCCGGCGGCTTAGGAGCCAAGGCCTGAATGGGCACGACAGTAATGGGAGAGGGAACACCTTTGTCCCCAACATGTCGTTCAAAGAAGGCGGGCCCCCTCGGCATCGATGGCATCGCCCCATACAAACTTTCCCTTCGGGTCCTCTTGAGAGATAACCCTTCCCTATACTCGGGGACTTCTGTCGTTGGCAACTGCGCAAGGGGGAGCGTGGAATCAGATTACACGTCCCCGCCATTAGGCGCAGCCGTGTATTTTTTAGGAAGGGGAGGCATCATGCCCTCCACCTTAAGCTCATGTGGATCAACAAATACACATGACAAAGTCAAAAATAGAAGACACGAACAACCAAAAAACTCACTACGTGCAAGTAAGAGACTCACTTGAGGAACTTCCTTCCTGCGAGAAAAGGGGCTAGTCATATATTTCCCCGGAAGCTCCTCATCCGCCTTGTACTTCAGCAGGGGACGGAGTGCTCGATTGAGGTCGGCCGAGGACATCTCCTCATCCGACAATCTTGTTGGGTCGGTGGCACCAAAGAACAAAAACATCGAGTACGCCCTTGCTTGGAGGGGCTGCACCCGACGCTTAAGGAATGTCTAGATGATGTCGACACCGCGGACCTACTTGCCTCGCACCAGCTAGAGTTCCTTCACTTGCTGGTACAACTTCTCCATCACCTCGGTCTTACCCTCCATGATGTCATTCGACCAGGGGCACTTTCGGGTGACCACCTTGCTGGCATCGAAGGGAGCTAGCCCATAATGCTGGCTAGCGAGCATGGAATCGCGAATGTAGAACCACTTGTTCCTCCATCGTTGGATGGATTCATAGAGGTGGAAGGAGAAAATTTGGATGGTGGGGCGGATGGAGATCACGCACCCACCTAACGCATAAAGGTTGCCGGTACCTGATTGCCTCTTTAAGGAATAGAGATTCCTGAAGAGGCCAAAGTGTGGCTCGATACCAAGCCAACACTCGCAAAGCGTGATAAAACATGCCATGTGAAGAATGGAATTGGGTGAAAACTGATGGAGTTGTAGCCCATAAAGAAGGAGAATCCCACAAAGATATTACTGGGTAGGAAGAGAAAGCCCCCGGACGACAAAAGCATAAAACATAACCCGAAAACCTTCGGGTGGGTCTGGGGTTACCTCCTTGCCGGGAATGATTATGTCGCCCTTCTCCTTCGTGATGAGGCCGGACTCGCGCAGGCGACGCAAGTACACATCCCTGATCGCAGACCTCTGCCAATCACTGTCAGTGATGCAGCCGGCAGCGGTCGTCCCCACGGCAATAGAAGCGGACTTCTTAGGTTTTCCCATCTTGGCGGCGCGGCGGGCTATCCGATGGGCATGGAGGAAATACGATGGAAAAACACGAAGAGCTTCCAGTGCGCAGTATGAGCGAGCTCTAGAAATGGCGAAGGAACAGAGATGAAATCAAATGGCAAGGGGAAAATTAACCTGGTCCCTCTGCAGTATAAAAATACGGAGACAATGAATAAGAACCATCGATTCGCTTGCCCTAACACGTGTCCTCTATCGCACCGTACATGTGGCTGGCATCTACTGAACCGTCGCGAGCAAGCCGTCCACTATGCATGGAAATTGAGGAGACGCCATAATTATCGCGTAAACTACGCATGACTAGTCAAAGCCGAGTCAGAACGTGAGACCCACAATCATCTCGTCACGTCGCTTCTGCTGCCACATACGGTTGATCTGACCAAGCTTCGGCAATGGTGTCATCAAAGCAAAGGCTAACAACGGCTAAACACTTTTGACAGCACATCAAATTACTTACTCGAGTCTACGACTCAACCAACTACTTGGGGGCTACTCCTATCAGGAGCCCTGGCCGCGCACCTGAGGAATTCACATGGTTCCTGTGTCAGTTGGAACGCTTCCTCAAAAGCTTCGAGTCTTCCGTCGAGTCTGCGACTCCACTATGGACTCAGGGGCTACTCGCATAGGGAGCGCTGATCGCACATTAAAAAAAGCACCAGCATTGTTGGCACCTGCAGAATTAAAGTCTCCGCTCGAGTCTATGACCAAAACTGACACTCTGGGCTACTCCCATAGGGAGTGCTGGTCGCACCCTATTAACCATTAGGATGTGATCCTTCGGATCACACATGAAAAAAAATTATTACCTTGGAAACTTTGCCCAAATTAATGCTAAATGAGATACCGTCTCCTTGGTCAACTGAAACACTTCCGCAGTTATAAATTTTCGGACATTGCGTCTACGACACAAAGATAAGACCTATAGATATTATCTGATGGCCTGGTATCGCACCGGATTGTGCTCTTCCAGTAACATACCATGTCAACATGCATGATGAAAAATCCCGACGAATGCGTTGGGTACCTAAGTTAAAACACTGGAATTCGACTCCTATAAGACCTCATCATCTTGAGTCGAATTACGCCAGCATTATTCCTAATTTGAGTCCGGGGACTCGAGTCTGAAGTAGATCGTGTTGTTTTGTCCAAAGAAAGTTAAATGACCCTGATCCGTCGGGTGAGTCAGGCACACGTATCAACAATCTGTATGAAGCAACATATCAACCCGAAGACATGTTCGTATGAGAGTAACTCGAAAGAATATAGATATCTAGTCAAATCTACGATTCGCCTAAACACTCGGGGGCTACTGACATGGATATGCCCTATGGGTACCTGACTTTGGCCTACCTGGTCCGGCCCAGCGGAGGCCCACACAGATACATGCTGCAAACATAAAGCCCAAAGAGATTTCGGATGGAACAATAACAGAGAAAGTTTGATTCCTTGGAGAACACAGCTAAGTTGTAGATAGAATCTTAAAGGGTCAAACCCTAATCTATAACCGACTCGACCTAAATGAGACCTGGCCTCCCCATATAAAGGCAAGAAGGGCACGACGAGGAGGATCTCTCTCAACTCTCATATGCGCACCTCACGCCAGATTGCATCTGCGCACCCTTGTAACCTTCGGTTCCCCCATTAATCAAGAATAGACAAGCAGGAGTTGGGTTTTCCCTCCGGGGGCCTGAACCTGGGTAAACACCGTGTCCCCTTTCCGCGTGTATATTAACCGTCTCGCGATATCTAGCCTCCCCATCGTCTCCAAACCCAAATCCATAACAATGGGCATTGACGAGTTGAACCCTCATTAGAAAGCTTGAAAATTCATCAAACCTGTTAACCATAAAACAAACTCTATTTTGTTTGAAATTTAGTGTGTTGTGGCATTTAGAGCCATACTCTTTGCACTAACTTTAAAAATATTTATATATGGAATTTCTAAAATTATTTGAAAATGTTTGAAAACATAAAAATTGAAAAGTTACATTAACAACATTAGTACGTCTTACCAAGATGCACCCATCTACCATAAATGGACACGTTATTAAAAACTATATAGATAATGGCCCTGACCTTGGTCATTATTTAGCTTGAAACACAAGTATGTTAACACATCGCTGGTTATATTGTAAAGCAAATGTTTTTAAGCCTTGCTAAAATTCATGTTATCATTTACAGAAGAGGACACCATACGCAAGTTCTTAACTTTTTAATTGTTTTATTTTTTATTGTGAATAAAATGTTTTTACAGAGAAAACATTCCTCTGAGCTCACGCTCTCTTCTCACTCTTTGATTTTCCCCTCCATTTCGAACCATATTCTTCGTAACACTGGTACTACTTGATTTACAAAAAATCATTCCTCTCACTAGGAAAATTGAGTTTGACTCTTTTCCTAATAATTGTTGGAAACTCCCCTTGGCAACATTGTTTTCCATGCCAAGATGCACCAATCTACTAAATATGGGAAAATTATCATAAACATGATGTTGGATATGGCCATGACCTTGGTCTTTCGGTTTGAAGCAAGTTCACATACATGCTAGGCCAATTTTTTAGGCAAGTTTTTCCAAAGTTATCAAAACTCATGTTTACCATTTTTCATGGCAGGTAATACACGCAAAAGGAAGCCATGAATAAGTTTTTGTTTTTCAGATTTTTATTTATTTTCTTCTATTTATTTCAAAATAGAGTCAACATTGTTGGCACGCAAATTATCAGCAAGAAGTTGAATCCTTCAAAAATCTTGGACGTTCTAGTATATTGATTGCCTGATGGGTACCATACCTTCAAAGTCCCTATACAAAATCTTAGGAGAAATCTACAATTTACTTGTACATCAAATTAATTTGACCTAGTCTCGATAAATCCATCTAAATGCCAAAGTTATATATGAAACATGATTCACTATGTGTGGAACCATTGGCTTGTGGTATTCTGAATCATACTATTCAGACTTTTTTGCATAGAAAAAACATAACCTGTCATTGCTAGGGAAAATTGAATGTGTTTTTCTGTAATTGTTGGGAACTCCCACAAGAAACAATGATTACTATGCCAATATGCACCCATCTACCAAAATAATATAAGAACTCTAACAATGAGTTAGCTAGGACGAATTTTGAAAACTCATAAAACATTTGGATAATAAGTACAACATGTCAGTCCACTATATAGGTCTGAAAAATTGTATTGTGGCATTTAGATACAATATTTTCGGACTTTATTTACCGAAAACAATCTCGTCATCACTCGGAAAATTGAGATAGTTAGTTCCTGATATTTGGAAACTCACACCGAAGGTATTGTTTACTACAAGAATATGCACCCATCTACCTCTAAAATGATATTTAATTTCAGAGAAATCTATCAAGATTACTTGTAGCTCAAGTTTGACCTAATTTTGTTAAATTTTCAAGATGGAAAATCTAAGAAAAAGGTCGAACATATTGTCAAAACTCTCGGTGTTAGTTTTTGATAAATTAGTTGACACCCGATGGTTACCTCCAAAAAATCGCAAAACTTTCAAAGCACCTACAATTTTCTTGTAGTTCAAATTTGACCTATTTTAGATAAATCCGCATAATGTCATTAAAGTGGGCAGAGTTAGCTAGGAAGAAGTTTGAAAACTCATAAAACATGTTAATATTAATTAAGTAAAACATGTTGTTCCACTTAATATGTCTGGAAGCTTGGATTGTAGCATTCAGATCCATATTCTTCGTACTTTCTTTATGAAAAAACAATCTTGTCATTACTCGGGAAATTGAGAATATTCTTTCCTGATAGTTGGAAACTTACAATGATAGCATTGTTTACTAAAACAAAATGTACCAATCTTCCTCCGAAAAGACATTTAATTCAAGAACAATCTACCGCACTTACTTATAGCTCAAGTTTGACCTAATTTCATTAAATTGGCAAGAAGTCAGCGAAGTGTGCGAAGTTAGCTAGAATGCTTGAAAATGGAACTATAAGAAACCGTGGTCCACTATGTGTGATAATTGGGAGGGTTGCATTTTCTTGTAACTGTGGTAGGTCCTATAGGAGCGAGCTGCTTCAGTTAACACAGCCATTGGAAGTACAAGTTACATCAAGGACCTTGTAAAAATGAAAATTACATCCAAGTACTTGCATTTAGCACAAGGTCCCTAAAACTAAGCAATGAAGTGTTTTTTGAGGTTTGCGCATACTATATTTCATTGTTCAAAATACTATAAATTGAATCTTCTAGATGCTAATAACAGAAAAGGAGATCTAATGGTTAGCAATGTTTGGATTAGTCAATCTTGATCCAACGGTCAATGTTCAAATTTTGAAACTAGAAAAGTTTAAATTTTTGTTGTCTCCAAGGACCAAAGTGGTTTCCTTCCTATGTACTAATCCTCCTACTCTATACCAACACAGCTGCAGAACACGCCAGGGACACAGAGCCACCCTCTAAATAAATAGAAACACCGTACCGAGGAACACGTGCGCATCGCCACGCTGTGGACCAGGGAGAGATCAACTGAGCCAGTGTGCGAGCGCGAGGGGAGAGGGGTGAGGATAGATGAGAGAGAAGGAGAGAGAAACAATTTTTTAGTTTGCATAGGTCCTAAAATTTACTACTAGTAGAGTGTACTCTGTAAGGCGGCAGGAGTACCTCGTGTTAGGAATACATCATAACTTTTCTCTGACATCGAAGCGCCTTCAACTCCTCTTCTCTCTTCGCTGCTTCCCACTTCCCCTTCCTATGTTTTATTCTCTTTGCACGTACAGTTCATGGACAGAGATGAGCATATATCTAAGCAAAGAAATAATACAAGTAAGGGCATCCACTATGTTGTCCATAAGGAAAAAAATTAGTCTTGATGGACTTCTATATACATAGTGGAAGCTATCGACATGCTAAAAACCTAAGGGTCACCTTAAGCTTATGGGTACTCCATAAGCATTAAAATATGGAGTAGTACACATAGAAATAGAAAACAAATTTTAATCACAAGACTACGAGAGGGTTGCTCTTATATATGGGTCCTATCTTATGAACAAGTTTCACTATATACATTGTGGTGTAATCAATTATCTTGCTATAGCAAGTAGGTCCCACCTTAATGATAGGTTTGGCCGTATACATAGGTGATGCCCTAAGATCTACCATTTAGATGTTGTCTATACAAGATGTTTCATGGGACCTACTAAACTGAAGATGCTAACTTTTGCATAGTAGTTTTACAGCTTGGTCATACACTCCCAAGTGGGGCTCATTATTTTTTTCCATTAGACACTTGTGCCTTGTACTCCCCTCGCCATCGCGGTAGACTTGATTTATTTTTTGAGAAATTACACCAATTTATTAATAATGATCAACAACCGTATAAAGAGACCCAAAAGTCATAAGTTGCTCTTACACACCATATTTCCTCAACAATTTGCATGCATAATCTCTTCTCGTTCTTAGACTTTCCCCAGTATTTTGAGCTATATTCTTTACATATAAGAACAATTTGACCAAATTTCGTTAAATCTATATAAAGTCATTTAAGTGTACCAAGTTAGCTAGTAATCTTGAAAAATTCATGTAATACCTAGGGAATTGTAAGAAAGCATGGTCCACTTCGTATGAAAATTCGGGAGGTGGGATTTTCTTTTAACTAAGATGGGTCCCGTAGGAGCAATGAGCTTCAATTAACACGGTCAGTTGAAGTAAAAGTTGCATCAAGGACCTTAGAAATCGAAAATTACATCCAAATCCATCACTGGGAAAATTGAGATTATTCTTTCCTTATAGTTCGAAACTCACACCAACGACACTATTTACTAAAAGAAGATGTACCCATCTACCTATGAAATGATATTTAATTCAAGAGCAATATACCACGCTTACTGGTAGCTCAAGTTTGACCTAATTTTGTTAAATTGTCAAGATGCAAAAATTTAGCAAGAAGTTAAACCTGTTGTCAAAACTGTTAGTGGTAGTTTGTGATATATTAAATGACCTCCCCCGATGGTTACCTCCAAAAAAATCAGAAAACTTTCAAAGCATCCTACAATTTTCTTGTATTTCATATTTGACCTAATTTCAATAATTTGGCATAAAGTCATTCAAGTATGCAGAGTTAGCAAGGAATAATTTTTATTTTGAAATTACACTAATCTATTAATAATGATCAACAACCATATAAAGAGACCCAAAAGTCATAAGTTGCTCTTACACACCGTATTTCCTCAACAATTTGAATGCATAATCTCTTCTCGTTCTTTGATTTCCCCCTCTATTTTGAGCTATATTATTTACATAAAATAACATTTTGACCTAATTTCGTTAAATATATAAAAAATAATTTAAGTGTACCAAGTTAGCTAGTAATATCGAATATATATCTAAGGAATTATAAGAAAGCATGGTCCACTTTGTACGAAAATTGGGGAGGTGGCATTTTATTTTAAATGAGGTGGGTCCTGTAGGAGCAATGAGCTTCAGTTAACCGTGGTCCACTTTGTGTGATAATTGGGGCGGTTGTATTTTCTTCTAACCATGGTAGATCCCATAGGAGCGAGGTGCTTCAATTAACACACTCGGTGGAAGTACAAGTTACATCAAGGACCTCATGAAAATGAAGATTACATCCAAGTTTATGCATTTAGAACAAGGTCCCTAGAACTAAGCAACGAAATGTGTTTTGAGGTTTGCGCATACTAGCGTTTGATGTCTACGCAATTCTATTATTGTAGACAGTGTGGGCCACCAAGTACAGAGGTTTGTAGAACATCAACAAGTTTCCCTTAAGTGTATTACCCAAGGTTTATCGAACTCAGGGAGGAAGTGGTCAAATGTATCCCTCTCCAGCAACCCTGCAATCAAGATACATGAAGTCTCTTGTGTACCCAACACACCCAATACACTTATCAGGTGTATAGGTGCACTAGTTCAGAGAAGAGATAGTGAAATACAAGTGGTAAGGATGATTATAAGTGGTAACGGTTCTAGAAAAGAGCTTCTGATAGGGAGAAAAAGACTAAAGGCAAAAAGATCAAAGCAAGCAAACATGCAATAGTTCTAGTTGTAGACGGTGTTTCAATGTTTAGAAACAAGGCCTAGGGATCATACTTTCACTAGTGAACACTCTCTCATATAAATATCTTCTCTTAATGATACTACCCTGAACTACTCTCTGGTTGGACACTCTAATCCATGGTAGGGCTATAACAGCACACCTCAAAGTGTTAGATGGTTCCAACAAACACCACAATTTCATAAAGACATCCAACAAAAAATATACTCATCATAAGTATTTATGAACTCTAGCCTAAGTGCCACCATGGCGTGCACACTGTCACTTTCACACATGTGGGGAGAGCAGAGATCTATTGAAGCACTTGAGTATTTATGTAAACTCTAGCCTAAGTGCCACCACGGCCTGCAAGCTGTCACTTCCACACATGTGGGGAGAGCAGAGATCTATTAAAGCACTTGAGTAGAAGATCATATCTACTTGATTAAAAAGCTCATGATAACAATATGATCATGCATAGAGAGAGATGAACACATAGCTACTGGTAGAGATGGAGAGGGTGGTGGATATGGTGATGGTAGTGGAGATCGATGGAAATAAATACTCCCTCCTCATCATGGGAATCAGCAACGGCGATTGAGATGGTGGTGGAGATTGATGGAGATGGCTCCGGGGGCACTTCCCATCCCGGTAGGGTGCCAAAACAAAGACTTTTGTCCCCCGAATCTCCCCTTCGGTGGCGGCGGTGCTGAGGAACTTTTCGTGGATGTCTCCCCGATGATTTAGGGTTTTCTCATCGAGAGGCTTCTTATAGGCGAAGAGGCGAGGGGAGGAGGCAGCTAGGGTCCCACAACACCTGGTGGCGCAGCCAGGGTGGGCCCGTGCCACCCTAGGGTGTGGCCACCCTGGTGCCCTACTTCGTCTCTCCTTCGATTTTCCGTATCGTTCCGGGAAAAATATGAAGATTGGTTTTTGTCCTGTCCAATTCCGAGAATATTCATTTTTTAACTTTTCTGAAACCAAAAACAGCAGAAAATAGGCAACTCGCACCGTGGCATCTTGACAATAGGTTAGTTCCAGAAAGTGTATAAAAATACCTCAATGTGTAGAAGAAACATAAGAAAAATGATATAAAACAAGCATGGAGAATCAAAAATTATAGATACATTTACGACGTATCAAGCATCCCCAAGCTTAACTCTTGCTCGTCCTTGAGTAGGTAAGTGATAAAAAGAATAATTTTTTAGGTGACATGCACCATTAGAATCACGATCAAAAAAATTTCAAGCATTGAAAGCTGGGATCAAAGTACTCTAAACATGAGCATGAAAGATGAAGTTCTAAAAATAAGACAAAGCAACTATGCGGCAACATGAAAGGATACAAACAAAGATTCATGAAGAACAATGAATTGAAAGACTTTTGTTTGTTTCACATATAGAAAAAATAGCATAGTGGCATTCAGCTTGTCCCTCATGGAGTAGCAAAACATAAATGCATAGGACACCTTCAAAGTTCATAAGGGTGACTAGATACAAATAGTTCATGAACAAGCAATATCGACATTATGAATCAATCAATAAGTTTTGGGACAATGCACATAGAACTAAGAATGACAAATATGCTCTCTTAATTGGTGCCTAAGGATAGAAGGTGGAGACTCAATATAAAAGTGGAAGAAAGGCCCTTCAAAGGGAAGTAGGGGTTTCAAGTTTCATAAATAGCTTCCAAATATTATGGTACTGGTTAGCTTTCAGCTCTCATTGCCACTATCATAAGCATCTAGAAGTGATTAAGGTTAAAGTGACAAATATGGAATATATGCTTGACAAAGTATAAGTTGGCAATCTCATGTCCCTTGAGTATGAGGGTTGCTTCGCATGCTACTCAACCTTAGTCACCGGTAACTTCTTGTCATAGTAAGTACATGTGTATCAAAGAGAACCGCCAATGGGGTACCCCTTGCCCCATGATACAGGTGCTATCCCATATCAAAATGACAAGGCAAGCAGACAATGAGCATCTCAGCAATCTTCTTATTTACCATGGGAAAATGGTGCTTTTTCCTCTCTTTCCTCTTTTCTCATCTATTTTTTTTCTTTGTCTCAATCTATTTTTTCTATCTCTCTCTTTTTTTATCAGAAGAATGCTTCATAGATTGCTCAATATGGCGATGCTGCAAGTTTCCACCAAGATTAGGAATGGCTTAGGCTAGCGGCCCAGGCGTTTCTCTAACACACATACATAACTCCATGGACTTACAAGCTCCCCTTTTATTTCTCACCGACGACATCCGCAAACAAAAGAGCATGATATCAACTGGGTACAATGTTGAAAGTGTTCCGCATGACACCATGGTTATGCTAATTCCCAATGTATAAGTGCAATCATATAGAACATAGATGACACAATGGTTCAAGTTTATTAGAGGCAACAAAATAAAGTGTGCCATCAAGTTTGTCAGAGATTTAATCACTAACTTTCACATAGCAAGTTTAATTTGGAAGATAGATAAAACAAGAATATACTTGGAATGGTGTAACACACCATGCATAGGAATTTATAGTGGACACTTTGGAATAACTTGGTTTCTTGGGAGTTGGATGCATGAGTAGAGCTTACTCAATACAAGCGGCGGCTAGCAAAAGACTGGGAGCGACCAACTAAGAGAGCAATAATGGCCATAATCATATAGAGCGACAAAACATTACCAATCAAAGAATAAACCGGTACCACAAGTCAAAAACTAAATGATCATAGAGGCTAAGGTGACTGGTTCATAGTCATAACATGGTGTAAGCATGTGCCAATTCAACCCAAACAAAGCATCAAAAGAGAATACAACAATATTATGCTTTTGTATGCTAAAACAACGCATGATTCTTTCAAGGCACACTATGCAATATAATTTGTTTGGAACAATTCATGCTATAGAAATAATCACTAAGCATAAGGTCAAAGAAACATCTAGCATGGCATGATAAAGTCTAAGCCATAGCCAAAACAAGCTCCCTTTTTGTACCACCTAAACATGAAGCTTTCTACTCTTTTCCAACACCAATCAACTTATCTAAACAACTCACAAAGATAGTAATCAATAAATATCAGTGAGATTGTATCACAATTCCACAAAGAAGAACTAAAAAGTTCTAAGCTGAAAGCACAAGAAAATTAAAGCTAAATGCAGTGCTAGCAAAAGAGAACACTCACAAACAATAAGAGTGAAAACTAGAGGGTTCTAAACAATGAAAACGGAGCATGTCTCTCTCCAAAATAAGTGTGTTGGGATCCAACTAACTTATTCAAGCAAACTAAGAAAACGAAAACCAAAAACGAAAACTAAGACGCTCCAAGAACAACACAACAGTGCATGAAACAATAAAAATGAAGTGTCTAGAAAGACATGAGATTTTTATTTGTGAAGAAGGGGATCCAAACTTCGACGCTTGTACCTATTGAATATTTCTTGGGGTGACATGGGGTGGAATACCAAAGCTTGATCTTTTTTTCATTCTTCATCTCATTACATCATTCTTCCCCTACACCTGAAAATTTTCCTTCATACAAAACATCACACAATCTTCATTAACAACATTAGTGTACTCAAAAGATAATATACCTTTGGATTTAGTTTAAAAACATCAAAACTTTCATTAAAAACACAAGATACTGTAGCAATTCCCTCAAAAAACTCAATGTACCAAAGATAAATCAAAAGGAAATCAATAAAGAGGCAAACGCAAATAATGGCACAAATCTGTCAAAACATACCAGCAGGTAAAAACTGATTTTTTAAAGACCTTATGTTGCTCAAATCAAAATGTGTTAAACTAACAAAAGTTAGAAAACAACCTGGGGGATTTATTCAGAAAATTACAGCTCAATCCGATTTACGGAGATTTATCTAGAATATTTACAATGAAGCACAAAAATCTGTTTCAGGACAGCACTTCCCCAAATCTTACTTCTCTCTCATTAGATGATATTCTTGGCACAAAAACCACACAAAAAGGATAAGGAGAGGTTATTAAAGAAGTAATAACTTCCAATACTCAAGAAAAACTATTGGGTTATCTCCCAATAAGTACTTTTCTTTAACGCCTTTAAGTTAGGCTTGATAGTTTGAGAAGATGCTCACATGAGAAATATGAACTGAAGTAAAAGAGAGCATCAAGAAGAAAATTCGAAAAACATTTAAGTCTAACCCAATTCCTATGCATAGGAATCTTGTAAATAAACAAGTCATGAAAGCACAAAGAAGCAAGCATAGGAAAGAAAAACAAGTGCAACTTCAAAATTTTCAACACAAAGAGGGGAAACTTAATAATATTGAGGTGCATATAACCATGTTTCCCTCTCTCATTATAACTTTCAGTAGCATAATGAATAAAATTAACAATATAACTATCACATAAAACATTCTTATCATGAGCCACATGCATAAAATAATTACTACTCTCCACATAAGCATAGTCATTCTTATTAATTGTAGTGGGAGCAAATTCAACAAAAAGTTATCATTATTATTCTCATCACCATAATCATCATATATAGGAGGAATATTGTAATCACAATTAATTTTCTCCTCAATATCATATTCATCATTGTAATCATCATAAATTGGAGGTTTGGTATCATCATAAGCAATAGAAATACTCCCTCCGATCCTAAATAAGTGTTGTGGTTTCGAACTAGAGCTAGTTCAAAACCGCGACACTTATTTAGGATCGGAGGGAGTACTATCTTCCAAATCTAGGGAACTGAAAAGATCATTTTCATAAAAACTAGCTTCCCCAAGCTTAGATTTTTCCATAGCATTGGAAATATTGGTGTTCAAAGAATTCATACTAATAAGATTGATATTAGGATGCAAATAAAGTTCCATAGGTTTTTTAATTTTCACTTCAAACACTTCATGTCCTAACTCAAGGTAAATACTATAAAGCTCTCTAATTTTTTTGTTTCCTTCCATTAATCCTAACTAGTGAAAACAAGAAACACATATAAAAAATTGCAGAATATAAAGAAAATAACTTCGAGCACTCACACCGGTGGATGCGAGTACCTTTTACCTTACCTCCCCGGCAACGGCGCCAGAAAAGAGCTTGATGTCTATGCACTTCTATTCTTGTAGATAGTCCTTGGGCCTCCAAGTGCAGAGGTTTGTAGAACAACAGAAAGTTTCTCTTAAGTGGATTACCGAAGGTTTATCGAACTCATGGAGGAAGTGGTCAAAGGTATCCCTCTCAAGCAACCCTGCAATCAAGATACAAGAAGTCTCTTATGTCCCCAACACACCCAATACACTTGTCAGGTGTATAGGTGCACTAGTTCGGAGAAGAGATAGTGAAATACAAGTGGTATGGATGATTATAAGTGGTAACAGTGTTGTAAATGAGATTCTAAGGGGAGGAAAAGACTAAAGTAAAAAAAGATGTAAGCAAGCAAACATGCAACAGATATAGTTGTAAACGGTGTTTCAATGTTTAGAAACAAGGCCTAGGGATCATACATTCACTAGTGAACACTCTCTCATATAAATATATTATCTTAATGATACTACCCTGAACTAATCTCTGGTTGGACACTCTAATCCATGGTAGGGCTATAATAGCACACTTCAAAGTCCGCCTTCCCCATCTAGATAACCCCACACTGTCACCTTGAGTGCTAGATGGTTCCAACCAACACCACAATTTCATAAATACATCCAACTCAAAATATACTCATGATAAGTATTTATGAACTCTAGCCAAAGTGCCACCACAGCGTGCACGTTGTCACTTTCACACACGTGGGGAGAGCAGAGATCTATTAAAGCGCTTGAGTAGCATAGCAGAGATCTATTAAAGCGCTTGAGTAGCATAGCAGATCTACTTGATTACAAAGTTCATGAGCACAATATGATCATGCATAGAGAGAGATGAACACATAGCTATCGGTAGAGCCCTTAGCCTCGAGGAATAACTACTCCCTCCTTATCATGGGAATCAGCAACAACGATGGAGATGGTGGTGGAGATTGATGGAGATGGATCCGAGGGCACTTCCCCATCCCGGCAGGGTTCCGGAACAGAGACTTATGTCCCCTGAATCTCCCCTTCGGTGGCGGCGGCGGCTCTACGGAAGTTTTCATGGATATCTCCCAGATGATTTAGGGTTTTCTCCTCGAGAGGCTTCTTATAGGCGAAGAGGCGAGGCGAAGAAGCAAGGCGAGGAGGCAGCAAGGGGGCCCACACCCCCTGGTGGCACGGCAAGGGTGGGCCCGCGCCACCCTACAGTGTGTCCACCCTGGTGCCCTACTTCGTCTCTGCTTCTATCTTCCGTATCTTTCCAGGAAAAATATGAAAATTGGCTTTTGTCCCATCCAATTCCGAGAATATTCATTTTTTAGCTTTTTTTGTAACCAAAAACAGCAGAAAACAGGCAACTGGCACTGTGTCATCTTGTCAATAGGTTAGTTCTAGAAAGTGTATAAAAATACCTTAAGGTGTATACGAAACATTAAGACAAATGATATAAAACAAGCATGGAACATCAAAAATTATAGATACGATTATGACGTATCAGTGTTCGTTGCGCTAAAGACTAACAATAGAATCTTCTAGATGGTAAGAACAAAAAAGAAGATCCAACGGTTAGCAATGTTTGGATTTGCCAGTCTTGATCCTACGGTCAATGTTCAAAGTTATCCGTACACTATATTGTGGTTGGTATTGAAATAGATAAGAGAAGCTAAATATAAGATAAGAGGTACTACTGTGAATGGCCTATATTTTGAACAACCTTCCTCCCGATGTTTGGGAAGCAAGTGAAAACTTTGGAATCGAAAATGTTAATTTTTTTGCCTGCAAGGACCAAAGTGGAAACTCACAACAACGTCATTGTTTACTAAAAGACATTTAATTCAAGATCAATCTACAATGCTGACTTGTAGGTCAAGTTTAAACTAATTTCTTTAAATCGGCAAGAAGTCTATGAAGTGTGCGAAGTTAGCTAGGAGGGTTGAAAAATGGAACTATAAGAAACCGTGGTCCACTTTGTGTGATAATTGGTCTTGTTGCATTTTCTTATAACTGTGGTAGGTCCCGGGGAGCGAGGTGCTTTAGTTAACATGGTCGGCGAAAGTACAAGTTACATCAAGGACCTCATAAAAAATGAAAACTATATCCAAGTCCATGCATTTTGCACAAGGTCTCTGAAACTAATAATTGAAGTGTGTTTTGAGGTTTGTTCATACTAGCATTCATTGTACATGCTAAATACTATCAATAGAATCTTCTAGATACTAACAATGGAAAAGAAGATCTAATGGTTACCAATGTTTGGATTTGCTAGTCTTGATCCAACGGTCAATGTTCAAAGTTATCCATACACTATACTATAGTGGTATAATATTGTAAGAGATAGTAATAAAAAATAAAGATAAGATAATAAGCACTACTTTTTTTGAAGAACCTTTCCCTCCTGATGTGTGGGAAGCAAGTGAAAATTTTGAAACCGGAAAGTATGAATTTTTTTGCCGCTAAGGACCAAAGTGGTTTCCTTCCTATGTACACCTACTCCACACCAACGCGACTGCCAAACATGCCAGAGAAACAGATCCGCCCTCTCAAAAAGGAAAGAGAGAAAGAGAGCCACCGTACCAAGGAACATGTACAGAGCGCCACGTTATGGACTAGGGAGACACCTGCCGGGCCGGTGTGCGAGTGGAGAGGAGTGGAGAAATGAGAGGAAGCAATGGAGAGAACACACAATTGTTTTTGCATGGATAGCTCCTGAAATTTACTACTAGTAGACTGCAAAGTGTAAGGCGGAAGGAGTACCTCATGCCAGGAATTCATCATAACTTTGCTCTGACATCAAATTGCCTTCAACTCATCTTATCTCTTCGATGCTTCCCTCTTCCCCTGCCTAGGTTGAATTCTCTATGCATGTACATCGTGTGGATAGGGGTGCACACATGTCTAAGCAAAGAAATAGTCCTTCCATTGGGAAATATAACATGTTTTATGTTAGAGAAGCTAAGTAGAAGCAATCCACAACCTAAAACCTTTAAGGGTCACCCTTAAGCTTATGGGTAGTCCATAAGCATTAAAATATTGATAAGCATTAAAATATGGTGTAGTACACATAGCAATAGAAAACAAATTTTAAACACAAGACTATGAGAGGGTAGCTCTTACATGTGGGTCCAATCTTATGGACAAGTTTGACAAGATACATTGTGGTGCAATCAATTAGCTTGGCATAGCAAGTGGGTCCCATCTTAAAGATATGTTTGGCCACATACATAGGTGATTCCCTAAAAGCAAGTCTAGGAGATCCCCGATACCCTGCCCAATAGAAAACATAGGGGAGAGAGAAGGATAAAACGGCCTCCAATAGCGCCCATACAGGCTCTCCTACCGGTCGGGGTCCCGGACCCAACCCCTCTCTCTCCCCTCAACATCGTGGTTATGTCCTCCTCACCTATATCGGCACGGGGTGGGTTGGTAGAGAGGGCGCGGTCGGTGGAAGTACATGTCACATCAAGGAACTCATAAAAATGGAAATTACATCCAAGTCCATGCATTTAGCAAAAGGTCCCTGAAACTAAGCAGTGAAGTGTGTTTTGAGGTTTGCGTGTACTAGGGTTCATTATGCTAAAGAATATCAATAGAATCTTCTAGATGCTAAGAATGGAAAAGAAGCCCAAATGGTTAGCAATGTCTGGATTTGCCAATCTTGATCCAACGGTCAATGTTCGATAAGAAGTACTACTGCTAATGGCTAGTCTTTTGAATAAGCTTTCCCTCCCGATGTTTGGGAAGCAAGTGAAAATTTCAAAACCAGAAAATTTTGAATTTTTCCGCCAAGGACCATAGTGGTTTCCTTCCTATGTAATCCTCCTACTCTAGACCAATGCGGCTACCGAACATGCTAGAGAAACAGAGCCGCCCTCTCAAAAATAAGAAACATAGTCGCCATACCGAGGCACACGTGTGTAGCGCCACGCCGTGGACGAGGGAGAGATCAGTCGGGCCGTTGCACGATGGGAGAGGGGTGGACAGATGAGAGGCAGCAAAGGAGAGAGAAAACACACAATTTTTTTGCGTGCATATGTCCTGAAATTTACTACTAGTAGAGTGTACACTATAAGGCGGCAGGAGTACCTCTTGTCAAGAATCCATCAGAACGTTGTCTAACATCGAGCCGCCTTCAACTCCTCTTCGATGTTCTCACGCTGCCTATTTTTTTAAAGGATCGATGCCTCCCTTTTGATCTCTTACTTGTGTAGCATAAGTTTGACCAAATTTATTTAGCGAAATCTTAGCAAGAAGTTAAACAATTTGTCCAAACTCTCGGTGGTGCACGTGCGTCGACCTTCCTTGTCGTTCCATTTCACACCCTGTGACCAGCAGCACCCTGGTTCGAAAGTAAGGAGCTTTTTGTGTATTTGTGTGTGTGCAAAGCAAGTACAATAGTACAAAGGGTATGGCTCAGTTGCTCACTCGAGAAGGACCCCGCCACTTTTTGTTGCTTAAATTTATGGCCCTTTGTGAGAAATTTAGGGACCTCTATGTAATTATCTATTTCTTGAGGTCTTCGATGTAAACTGTACTCGCACCAACCATTTCGAATTTTAACTGCAAGTATGCTCTTAAAATTTCCAAAAAATATTTTTAAGGCAACCAGGAATTCGGTATATCAAAAACCACCAAAAAGCTTTTTCGTAAAACTTCCAAAGCAACCTACAATTTACTTGTATTTTAAATTTTACCTAATTTCGATAAATATGCATTTTTAACAAAAGAAAGGAAGGTACAATTTGTATGAAAATTGGGGCGTTGGCATTTTGTTTTAACTGACGCGAGTCCCATAAGAGAAAGGTGCTTAAGTTAACATGGTCGGTGGAAGTACAAGTTGCATCAAGCACCTTAGAAAATTAAAAAGACATCCAAGGCTATCACTTGCAAAATTGAGAGTGTTCTTTCTTGATAGTTGAAAACTAACATCGATGACATTGTTTACTAAAATAGGATGCACGCATGTACCTCTAAAGTAACATTTAATTCGATAGCAATCTATCACGCTTACTAGTAGATCAAGTTTGACCTAATTTTGTTAAATTATTAAGATGCAAAATCTATGTAAAAGTTTGAACTTGTTGTCAAAACTCTTGGTGGTGGTTTGTGATATATCAAATGAAACTATACACTAAAATATGTCTTGCTACATTTACTTCAAAATTTTGGGCCATGTAGAGATAAAACAAAACCTTTTCCTCTAATATGATGATCCCAAGATCTAGGTGAGGTACAACGCCACGAACATTACCACTAGACGTGCAATTGCGGATTACTAATAAAGTGCGTTAGTTGATGCAGTGCACTTCTTGCAATCTCGTTCCAATCAACGATCGTTGTGGTGCTGATCATACATCACCTCTTCTGGTATCCACACGTACAAGGAGGAGCGTTGGCGGTGAACTGCTATGTTTGTTATGGCGGCAGGACTATTGTGGACCTGGGTTTTTAACGCATGGAATGACCTAGCCGTTAACCCTCTTGGGTTTTTGCACCCACTATATATTGGGACTGAAAGTGGGACCCACTTACTCGTGGACCATTCACTAAAGACCGTATTAGTTACTGTGAGTCCGACTCACTGACTCAGTCCAAAATCCGGCTCGGGTCCAACCCAACCAGATTTTGGTTCAGATCCAATCTGAACTTGCTCCCACTATTAAGTGTTTGACCCTGCAGGCTCATGGCAACTTGGACACGATTGGAGTCCGACTCTCAATCGATCAATCGATAGTGGCTCCTAGTAGAACATGCCGACTCCCAAGTACCAAAGAGTGATGGCGATTTGCCTTACCAATGCGACTTGCGTTCGAGTCCATTTTGCCTCACGATATACCTTGTCAGACTATAGGTGAATAATTGTCATCCCTAAACAAGTCCTACTCTCTTCTCTATTCGAGATAAGTGATTCATCCAACAAACTCTTAGTCGATCGCCTCGGTTAACACTTAATCAAGTCGTGCATGGAAATTCTTTGTGAATCATATCATCCGAGAGGGACCAAAGAATATCTCTCCAACTTGAGGGGAAAATCCCATCTTGGTTATTCACATCACACAGCTTGATTATTTGTTGACCCAAACTCTGCCTTTATACTGCCAATTTACTGATCGGCGTTTGATAGAACTGTAACACCCTCGGATCGGCCCTATGCAAGTTTTAGCGATTCCTGCCAAACCCGCATAGAAACGATTCAGAGGTGCCACCAGGCACTTGCATGCGGGTGGAAAACGAAGTAATATCATTACACAATAGTCCATGATGGAACCCACATAACAGATATATACAACAATGAATCAAGGAGTCAAGAATACAGATATACATTTCAAAGATCCAAATCACCTTGAAAATAATACAACATCCGACTATGGACAAGATGCAAATGAAGCTAAGAGCCCTGAAGAATAAACAATGGCGTCCATAACCCTGCCCAGGCCAAGCCAGAAGGGTAACCCTGCTAATGACGTCGATCACAAAACCTGCTTAAACAAAAGGGGTGACGACAAAGGGCAAAGGAAAAAAGAGAGCGATCAGTACTGTGGCCAGTACACGAAGAGTCTTAGAATTCAGCGGTCCTCGCCTACATAGGTATGGTGGACTGAAGCGGCAACGCAGCATGCACTAAACAACCTATAGATACTCGATACAACTGTTGGCTATTAGAGGGGGATAAGAAAGACCTATTCGGCTCCAACCTGAAACTAACAACAAACATACCCATCCTGGCGTTTCCCCCTCGAGACCAAACGAGGAAGTCAGACCGAGGAACTCACACAATTGGCAGTTTTATTCATTCCATTATAGTTGTAGTAATTATTAGTCAGATATAGATAACATGAGTCTTTCTGATATAATAAGTAGTGGGCACTTTTAGAGAACCATTCCGTTGTAGTTGCAATAATTACTAGTCAGATACAATTGTAATAGGTGACAACCCAAATCCAACAGTTGTTGGCAGTTTTATTTACTCATTCCGCTGTAGTGAATCTTATTACTAGACATGTCAAAGCCAAATTTATAACACTACCTTTGGTATAGTTGTCTATGATCGAGATACTGTGCTCCAAGTCATCCATAACCACGGACACGGCTTTCAGAAAGTTTTACCCTGCAGGGGGCACAAATAGCAACACACGCACGATCAACCACGCAAAAATCAAATGAAAACCCAACGAGGCATCACGACAAAGAAATCACAAGATTCATATAATATTTCAGGGGGACACCCCACCAAGCTTCCCGCTACGAAGTTGGCCGGCTCCGAGATGGACCCAGAGGTTTGCGAGAACGGATGTAAACGACTGAGAATCCGAAAGTGTGACTAGGCTTGTCGATACCGCAAAATCGTGCCGCGATCCAAAACAGTACAGGCACTCCACGCGCAATAGTAAATAAAGCAGTCAGGCATGGCATAAATACAGGATAGTAATAAAGCCCCAAACTACTTTGTGGCCCCAAGAAATAAGATATGACTCAAGCTCATGCTAAGGGGATTCATGGTCCCACATGCGAATAGTGTGAATATTCAAAGAATAGGTATCAAGTACTCCAGGTCCTACGGGACACAAGTGGACAGTTAAAAAACAAATAAAATCTATTGCCCACCTGTGCCACTGCATTATTTACCTACTTTCAGTTTTAGTTATTAAATTGTAATTAAATTCATGATAATCTCGAACATAAAGCATATGGAAGCCTTCCAACATCTATGGTACTTGACGACACGCAGCAGCACATAAACAAGTGACTACGACAATCAAGGCCAACTATCTACCAAACAACATGCAATATGAGGTGTCCAAGGAAATATAGTGGATGTAAGGGATATCACTGGTACAAAAACTAGAGCATCGCAACACAGATAGCAATAGATCAACAGGAGTAAATAAAGACTAGAAATGTAAAATAGGTAGAAAGGGGGAGAATGCTCGCCAGGAAACATTGCCGAAGGTTCATCCAAAGATCGGGTCGACACTCGCATCAACTCATCAGCCTAATCCATGAAGAAGCAAAGCACTAGAAGAAACACTAGATGCACTATTTAATACTACGGCAAAAGATCGGGCATGATGCATGTATGATGTATGACATGGAAAAGATGCGATGCGACTGGCAAAATTAAGCGGAACCGGGGTCCCAACAATTAAATATATGGTTCTAGTTGTTTAGATAGCCTGCAATTTAAATGTTGTCTTAACAAGGCAAAACATATCACCGGTTCGCTACACAATTTTAAATGGAGTTAATATTGGACTAGATTTGCCTGCATATAGTCTCCATATTTATCTATGAGGTGAATCAGCATAATGCCCCAAACCATGCAATATGTATGCAACATGAACATTATATATGCAACAAGTATATATTATATATTATAAAAATATTGGTCTCGGGAAAAAAGGTCACAAATTTATGATCGAAGGTCTTGGGGTCCAAGGGTTCGATGGGGTTTGGGCTCGATGAGATCGGTCTTCGGACGCCAAGAAGAGTGATTTGGAATCCGTGCAGCGACCTTGGCACTCCCGGGAGGCGATCTTGGTTAGGGGCTTCCGATCCTCGAGACTGGGGCCATCGGTCCCCTCTCGACGATCTCGGGGTTTGTGGTGGCACCAGTGGAAACGAGGCCTTTGGTTAAGGTCGGAAATGGGCTTTAACACCGGTTCTTCTACGAACCGGTGTTAAAGGGGGTGCCCGTACCAGCGTGGCCCGTGCAGCAAAAAGGAGCACCCCCTTTAACACCGGTTCATGCCATGAACCGGTGTTAAAGGCCCTGCACCAGTGTCCTGCGCAGCCCCCCTTTAACACCGGTTCGTGGCTTGAACCGGTGTTAAAGGGGGGCTATATAACACACCGCAGCCCACACCCCTCTCTTCCATTTTTTCACTCTCTCATTTTGGAGCCTAGCAAGAGGGTGAGAGGTGTGCTAGTTTGTGTTTTTTCCTATGCACAAGAGGTGTTCAGTGAAATGCCAGAGATCTCGAAATAAGTTTTCTCGTTGCTCTTTCCTTCTCGGTCGAGGTCGGCAACTTTATCCTTTCATGTGTCATTGATGTACTATATATAAATGGTCATCTCCCTAATACAAACCGTGGTCACAATGGTTTTATGTGTTGTCCGTGTCTTCACTGTCAGAACAAGAAAGACTGCTCAAATACCAGAACCATTCACGCCCACCTGCTTCGATCTGGTTTCATGCCCAGCTATAATTGTTGGACCAAGCATGGAGTAAAAGGGGTTGTGATGGAGGACAACGAACAAAAAGAGGATGATGACAACTATCATAATATGTATCCTGAATATGATGATACTGCAACGGGGGTAGATAATGAAGATCAAGAGGCAGCTAATGGGCCCCCTGATGACGATCTTGGTCGGGCCATTACTGATGCAAAGGAAGAATGTGAAACTGAAAAGGAGAAGGAGAAGCTGGAGCAGATGTTAAAGGATCACAAAACATTGTTGTACCCAACTTGCGAAGATGGCCACAAAAAGCTAGGTACCACACTGGATTTGCTGCAATGGAAGGCAGAGAACGGTGTGACTGACAACACATTTTCAAAGTTGTTGGTAAAAATGAAGAATCTGCTTCCAATAAATAATGAGTTGCCCGACAGTACATACCAAGCAAAAAAGGTTGTCTTCCCTCTAGGATTAGACGTGTAGAAGATACATGCCTTCATTAATGACTGCATCCTCTACCGTGGTGAGAAGTACGAGAATTTGGATGCATGCCCGGTATGCACTGCACTGCGGTATAAGAGAAGACGAGACGATCTTGGCGATGTTGAGGGCGAGGCCCCTCGGAAGAAGGTTCCTGCCAAGGTTATGTGGTATGCTCCTATAATACCACATTTAAAACGTCTCTTCAAAAATAAAGAGCATGCCAAGTTGTTGCGATGGCACATGGAAGACCGTAAGAAAGACGCGATGTTGAGACACCCCGCTGATGGGTCACAGTGGAGAAAAGTCGAGCGAGAGTACCCGGACATCGCACGTGACGCAAGGAACTTAAGGTCTGGTCTAAGTATAGATGGCATGAATCCTTTTGGTGAGCCGAGCTACAGTCACAGCACCTGGCCTGTGACTCTATGTATCTATAACCTTCCTCCTTGGTTGTGCATGAATAGGAAGTTCATTATGATTTCAGTGCTCATCCAAGGCCCGAGGCAACCCGACAACGACATTGATGTGTACCTAAGGCCATTAGTTGAAGAACTTTTATAGTTGTGGGCCGAACCAGGTGTACGTATATGGGATGAGCACAAAGGGGAGCCATTTGACCTACGATCGTTGATTTTCGTAACCATCAATGATTGGCCTGCTCTTAGTAACATTTCAGGGCAGACAAACACGGGATACAATGCATGCACACACTATTTAGATGAGACTGAAAGTGTATATTTGGAGAAATGTAAGAAGGTTGTGTACCTAGGGTATCGTCGTCTTCTTCCGAAACTGCATCCAGTAAGAAAGAAAGGCAAGCATTTCAAACGTCTGGTAGAACCCCAGAGTAAGCCTGTCCTCCGTACCGGTGAGGAGGTATTTGGTATGGTCAAGGACCTAGAAGTAATCTTTGGAAATGGTCCTGACAGTCTATCTGTTCCGAATGACGATGCCGGACACGTGCCCATGTGGAAGAAGCAATCTATATTTTGGGACCTACCCTATTGGAAAGTCCTAGAGGTTCGCTCTTCAATCGACGTGATGCACATGACGAAGAATGTTTGCGTGAACCTGTTAGGCTTCCTAGGAGGGTATGGGAAGACAAAACATACACCAAAAGCACGGTAGGATCAGCAACGTATGAAAGACCCTGAAGAGCCTATGCATCCTGAGAACGAGAAGGGTAAACGATGCCACTTAACTCTTGCAAGCTACGCTCTTACCAAAGGAGAGAAGGAAATCTTTTTGGAATGCCTGAGCAGTATCAAGATCTTGTCTAAATTCTCGTCGAATATAAAGGGAATAATAAATATGGCAGAGAAAAAAATTCCAAAACCTAAAGTCTCATGACTGCCACGTGATTATGACACAATTGCTTCCGATTGCATTGAGGGGGCTTCTACCTGAAAATGTTCGAGTACCCATTGTGAAGCTATGTGCATTCCTCAATGCAATATCTCAGAAGGTAATCGATCTAGAAAGCCTACCAGGGTTACAGACAGATGTGGCCCAATGTCTTGTCAGCTTTGAGTTGGTGTTCCGACCATCCTTCTTCAATATTATGACGCATCTCCTGGTTCACCTAGTAGAATATATTGCCATTCTCGGTCCTGTATTTCTACAAAATATGTTCCCCTTTGAGAGGAACATGGGAGTCTTAAAGAAATATGTTCATAACCGTGCTAGGCCAGAAGGAAGCATCTCCAAGGGCTATGTAACAGAGGAGGTCATTGAGTTCTTTGTTGATTTTATTCCTGACCTTAAGGCGATTGGTGTTCTAGAATCACGACATGAGGGGAGACTGCATGGAAAAGGCACCCTAGGATGTAAAGCAATGATATGTAGGGACGGGCATTCTCTCAATCAAGAACACTACACGGTTTTACAAAGATCTATCTTTGTTGCCCCGTATATCAATGAACACAAGAATTTAATACACCTCAAACACACGGGGCGGTCTGATGAATGGATTATAAGTGAACACATGGCGAGTTTTGGCGGCTGGCTGCAAAGACTTCTCACGAATAACACCACTGTTGGGGATCAGTTGTACTTGTTGGCCAGGACACCATCTTCGACTGTATGTACTTTCCAAGGGTACGATATAAATGCGAATACATTTTACACGATAAGCCAAGATAAAAAGAGCACCAACCAAAACAGTGGTGTCCGCTTCGATGAAGCAGAAGACAATGGGAAAACGACCACGTATTATGGGTTCATAGAGGAGATATGGGAACTTGACTATGGACCTAATTTTAAGGTCCACTTGTTTCGATGCAAGTGGGTCAAGCTAACAGGAGGAGGGGTTGAGGTAGACAATAAGTACGGAATGACAACAGTGGATCTCAACAATCTTATGAAGGTAGACAAGAACTTAGACGAACCATTCGTCTTAGCCAATGATGTGGCTCAGGTTTTCTATGTGAAGGACATGTCTACCAAACCGAAAAAAAGAAAAAATAAGAAAACAGATACATCACACGATGAGCCAAAGCGTCACATAGTTCTTTCAGGGAAAAGAAACATCGTGGGAGTGGAGGAAAAGACAGACATGTTAGAAGATTATAATAAGATTGATGAAATTCCGCCCTTCAGAGCGAAGACTGACCCAACCATCATGTTAAACGGTGCTGATACTCCATGGTTACGGCCGACGCGATCATAAGATTGACTATATGTATTAATTGAGCCATTTTTGGCACACATATGTATCTCAACATGGAAATCAATGTCATATTCTTCTGTTAACAGTATATGTATTAAATGAGCCATTTTTCTTCCTGCCATTTCTTGCCGCCATTTTTCTTCCCGCCATTTTTGTTCCCGCCATTTCTTCCCGCCAGTTCTTCCCTCCAGTTATCTTCCTGACATTTCTCACTATATATATATGTAGGGTTGGCCTCCATTGTCATTGTACATCTCTAGACTCACATCTGCAACCTCATCACTCTTTCCCTTGGCTTCCACCGTAGCACTAACACCTAGGGAGGCGGAGGCGCTTTGCGCCTCGAACTACCCCTGCCAGCCGGGCTACTGTGTCCCCGTCGGCTGGATGCTGAGCCCCGGAGGCGTGACGGTTCCTCCTATCCCTCTAGGTGTGACGCGCTGGATGGCCATCACGAGCCACTACTACTTCAAGCTCACGCGGGAGCAGCGGAGGAATCCTAGATGGCATCCCAACTATTTCCCTACTTGGGATGCCTTCTTCGGGGATCCGCGTGAGAGGGCGCTCGCCAGGCATGAGGAGGACGGCCCACCTCCTCCGAACTACAACGAGGCAGGATGGCGGCTGTGGTGGCGCAGTCGGACTCTCTAGAGCGTCATGGCCTACGACACTGCCGCCGACTCTAACCCCCGTCTGCGCTACCCTAAAGTCCAGCCCACGCGTACTCAGCCTTCAAGGTTCAATTACGGCGACCCCGACGACGACAGCGACGACGGCCGCAGCGAGTACGACGACTACAGTGGCGAGTATTACAGGTGTAAGCAAGAGCATGACTGAATCACTCCAACATTCCAAAACAAGTTCGGCCGATTATGACTTAATCTGGCCATGTATCTTAATTTTCATTTCTTTTATGTATCTTAATTTTTAGTCGTGCTTTATGTAACTTACTGTTAGTTGCATTATGTACTTTAATTCCAGTTCTGTCATAATAAAAATATCAAACTTGGTATATCGATTATGTCTCAAAAAAACCTTCACAAAATGACCTATCTCATTCGACGTTTCTTGGCTTTCGGGTCAAATGACCAATGTTATGGCTAGAATCAAGGCATAGTTTGTGATAATGTGGACATATTGTGCATACATGTGCATCATGGGATGGCAAACAATGTTGCAAGAGGAAGTTTTCCTTTTTGTCGCACCAAAAAGGCATTTTCCATTTTCCGAGCATAAAAAACAGACGGTTTTGTGAAGCAACCACAAAATGGATAATTCAAAAAACTACCACCACATTTTACAAAAATACTAGACCACCTTATATTAACAATGTACCAACAGGGGTTTGACTATTTTATTTTTGTTTTAATTGAATAATCAAAATTTATATGTAGGTGTTTTAATCATTTTGAAAATTTTCATCTAAAGTAACTATAAAATGTTTTTATATGAATCGATAGATATTATTTTTCTGAAAAATATGATATATTATTCATATTTTACTGAGTTGAAATGAAAAAGATATGAATTTTCTAAATTCTATCCTATTTTTTGAATTAAAAATGCCCCCACCCCTTTAATGTACGAAATAGATGCCCCCTTTAACACCGGTTCCAGCCAGGAACCGGTGTTAAAGGGGGGGAGCATTTATTTGGTTTCGCGCGCGCACACACCCCCCTTTAACACCGGTTCGTGGCTAGAACCGGTGTTAAAGGGGGGGTGCGGGCGTGAAACGAATTCCCCCACCTTTAACACCGGTTCCAACATGACAACTTTGATTGAGATATACAAATTCCCCTGCCTTTAACACGGATTACATTGATTGAGATATACAAATGACAACTTGGTCATTCTACCTCAATATGGGTCAATCCGACTCACTAAAATCTTTAGGCGAATATGTGTAAGTCGGAATAGCATCTCCATGCCCATGAAATGTGGAACCGAGTCATCAGTCGACTTTCACATTGGTCTAAGTTGTGTGTCCTGCATAACCTCGATGACCAAGGATATTTAGTACAAACAACATGAATTCATAGTTCCACAACTGAATCACATATTCAATGATACACATAAAATGTTTATACAAGGATAACTTAATATCTTTATGAATACAATGGGAAATATCATCATACATGATTGCCTCTAGGGCATATTCCCAACAGTCTCCCACTTTCACAAGAGCCAACTTCCGACATCACATGTCTAGACATTTAATGCCCATAGCTCTTAAGTGCGCCTCATGCTTCGGCTATGGTAACGGCTTTGTCAACGGATCCACAATATTTTCATCCGTGTGTACCTTGCATAACTTGATATCACCCTTATCCACGAACTAGGGAATCAGTTGGTACCGCATGAGTATGCGCTTGTTCTTTTGGTGTTGTCTAGGTACCTTAGCTTGTGCAATAGCACTATTGTTGTCACAATACACATCTAACGGATTGGATGAGCCCTGAACCACACCAAGATCCATGAGAAAATTACTCATCCAAACATCTTCCTTTGCTCCCTCCGAGGCGGCAATATACTCAACATCTGTTGGAGATGCAGACACAGTCTCTTGCTTGGAATTGTTCCAGCTCATAGCCCCTCCATTTATCACAGACACATACCTGGATTGCGAATGAGAATCATCATAGTCGGTAAGATAACTCGCATCCATGTAACCCTTTACACTGAGTTCATCTTCACCTCCATAAACCAAAAACATATCCTTAGTCCTTATCAAGTACTTCAAGATATTTTTAGCCACTGTCCGGTGATTTCTCCAGGATCAGCCTGGTATCTTCTCACAACACTTAGAGCATAGGACACAGCTCGCCTAGTACAAATCATGGTATACATGTTGGATCCGACTACCAAAGCATATGGAATCGCACTCATCCGACTTCTCCCATCAATCGTTGAAGGACATTGAGTCTTGCTAAGTTTTACACCATGGGACATCAGTAAGAACCCCTTCTTAGACGATTCCATGTTGAACTTCTTCAACACTTTTTCCAAATAAGTATTCTGACTCAATCCAATGAGCTGTCTTGATATATCTCTATAGATTCGGATTCCGAGAATATATGTTGCCTCACTCAAGTCTTTCATTGAGAAACTCCTTTCGAATGATTCCTTGGTATCTTGCAACATCTGGACATCATTTCCAATCAATAATATGTCATCCACATATAAGATCATAAAGTTTACTTTTCTCCTACTAAACTTCTTGTATAAACAAGAACCATGATCACTCTTGATGAATCCAAACATTTTGACTACCTCATCAAAGTGAATATTCCAACTCCGAGATGCTTGGTTCAACCCATACATAGTTTTCTGAAGTTTGTACACATTGTCAGCATTAGCCGGATCGAAAAAACCCTCGGGTTGTATCATATACACGTCCTCGGTTCAATTTCCGTTAAGGAAAGCCGTTTTGACATCCATCTTCCATATCTCATAGTCGAAATAGGATGCTATAGCTAACATGATCTGGACTGACTTAAGCATCACAACGGGCGAGAAATTATCGTCGTAGTGACAAGACGTGCTTTATAGATGGAAGAATTTCCATCCATATCAGTTTTCTTCTTAAACATCCAGTTGCACTCGATGGGTCTTGCACCGTCTGGCAGATCAACCAAGTTCCAAACTTGATTTTCATCCATGGAGTTTAACTCGGATATCATGGCTCCAACCCTGACTCGGAATCAGATCCCACCATCGCTTCTGAATAATTCCTCGGCTCATCACTGTCTAACAGTAATACATCATGAACACTTCGTAATCTTGACGATCTTCGTAGTACATGTGCTGCTGCCGGCTCAGCTACCATGACTGGATCAACCTCGAAGGTTTTTGCCGACTCGCTAATAGCCGGTTCCTCTCGAATTTCTTTGAGCTACACCGTGCTCCCATTGACTCCCCGATTGAGAAACTCTTTCTCAAGGAATACACCATTTTGAGCGACAGACACTTTGCCCTCTTCTCGGTTGTAGAAGTAGTAACCGAAGGTTTCCCTTGGATATCCCATGAAAATACACTTATCCGACTTGGCTGTAATCTTGTCCGACTGAAGTTGCTTGACAAATGCTTCACAAACCCAAATCTTAAGAAAATACAAACTCGGCTTTTTTGCCAATAGACATCTCATGCGGTGTCTTCTCTACCGACTTTGATGGTACTCTGTTTCTTGTGAACGCTGAAGTTTCTAGAAAATAACCCCAAAATTATAAAGGCAGATATGTTCAACTCATCATTGGTCGTACCATGTCCAACAAGGTCCGATTCCGCCTTTCCGACACACCGTTCCTCTACCGCATTCCCAAAGGAGTAAGTTGAGGAACTATTCCGCAACCTTTCGGATGGTCATAAAACTCACGGCTCATGTACTCGCCTCCTCGGTTTGACCGGAGAAACTTTATTTTCTTGCCGATTTGATTATGTACTTCATTATGGAATTCTTTGAACTTTTCAAAGGCTTCTGACTTATGTTTTATCAAGTAGATATATCCATATCTACTCAAATTATCAGTGAAGGCAATGAAGTACTCATAACCACCCATGTCTATCATCCTCATTGGTCCACATACATCACTATGTACTAGTCGCAACAAGTCGGACGCCCTTTCACAACTCTTTGCAAAAGGTGTCTTGGTCATTTTGCCGAGTAGGCAAGATTGGCATGTCTCGAACGACTCCAAGTCGAGCGAAGTTAGGAGTCCATCATCATGGAGCTTCTTGATGCGTTTCCAACTTATACGACCAAGCTGACAGTGGAAAAATTAATTCATATTCAGATCATTTGGTTTCAACCTTTTAACATTTATGTTATAAACCGACTCACCATCAAGATTCAAAATAAATAACCCCTCCTGGACGGGTGCAAAGCCGTGAAACATGTCATTCAAATATAAAGAACAACCATTATTCTTAATATTCGACTCATAGCCCTGCCTCATCAAACATGTAACACCCCAGCATTTAGGAACCAAGAAAGGGTAGAAATAAGATTCTAAGCATATGCATGCATTCATATGTAAAAATCTGGGTAAATTTTACGCCAAACAAAAACCTAAAGAGATCAGAGTTTCATTCACTGTCTAGAGGTAGGAATAGCTCTTTATAGTGATTGCTATAAATTTTGACATGACCTTTAGGAATTAATGAGTTTGGGGGAAATAGTTTGAATTCACATTTGAAATTTAAATCATTTGGAAAATATTTGAAAATTAAAAGTTAATAATATTAAGTTGTTTTGCAAAATGATTTAGTAACATTATAGATGTATTAAACAATAATCAGAACTTAAGACAAGGAAATTTAAATAAGAAATGAATTCCTATTTCTTTTCTTTATTCCATAACCATATTACAAAGTGAGATAGGTACAACAAATAAAAAACATTATTGGAAGTGAATTACAATGAAATGAAACTCTATTAAATTATAAGAATATTGTTACAGGATTGTTTACAAATGAATAAAAAGAAGATTACAGTAAATACCAAAACTACCTATCCATCTCTACCCTAAATCGTGAGCATCTAGATCCTTGTTCCTGCAAAAATAAGAAAATTAACTAAAAAAGAAATAAGATGTTAGTTGGTTATTTTTACTCTCAATGGAGAATAGTGTAATGCACTGTTCATATTACCTCGTTGAGTAGTTAAAGAGGCAAATTTCACAAATGTATAGCGTCTGTTCTTTTCAAGCAAATAGCTTCACATCCACATCATTAGCACAATAAATGGGAAAGTTTCACCAGGACAGTAACTAACAAAATTATAAGATGTGAAAATCAATTCATTTGATTAGATCCAAACTAGCTCAAACAGTAAAGCATCTCAGTCAACTAACTGCATGTTATGTGCTGTCAACATAGCAGTAATAGCCCAAGAAATCAAAAGAGAACACACTGCCATAGCACAGCTACTAGTAAACTCATTCTATCCTCACATTCTCAAGCACACAGCCAAGAACACATTGAGCTTGCCAAATTACCAATAAATTCAACAGCCAAGATACACAACAAATCATCCAATCATACATAATATGGCGACATAAGGAGGGGGTGGAGCAGGAGGATAGCAAGGCCAAGTACAAGATCACATGAGCTAGGAGGAGCAGGATCAGTACCAGGGGATGTAGAACAAAATCCTGAAAGTGATCAAGCCAGCAAGATCAACCAGCACAACTACATCACCAAAAATCAAATTGCATGGTGAGTCCATATAAAATCACATGATAAATTTTATCTTAAATTATCAGATCATTTGTTGTTTCATATAGAATCTTCTCAGACACCAAAGTGGGGTGTATCCATCACAGAAAAGAAATAAATAGAGACAAAAATCAATCTTTGCAAACGATACAAAGATCTTAACTTGTGATGGGGATATGCCTACCAGGGTATATCCAGCAGGACGTTTCCTACTGGCCCGAACTGCCAGTGAGTGGGCCTGCAGGACTGCGACTGGATCGAGACTTGACAAGGACCCATGCGACTGGAAGCTCGAGGCCTGGAAGCGTAGCTAGGCCCAGTCGGATTAGGTCAAGAACCCTCCGAATCCTTAACTAATTCGGTTGTAGATCTGTATACCCTAGCAAGCTGAACCTATATAAACCTCCATAGGGTAAGCATAGAGGACATGTTCCATCATACACCCCAGCGACTCGCCGCCTAGTCGTCGAGCTCACCCTTGTACTCTCTCCATAATACAATCTAGCAGGAGTAGGTATTTACCCTCCGGGGGGGCGAACCTAGGTAAACCCTTGTGTCTCCGCCCTCATCTCGCACCGCAGATGGTTGGCCGCCCTTGCCCCTTGTTCTACTACTTGTTGCTGATTGCAGCATTTGCCGTGGCCATTCCCACGACAGTGGTGCCCACCGTGGGGTCAGGCCGGTGTTCTGCGGTGAGATCCAATCTGCCCATCAATGAAACAATTGCTACCGGCCGCATGATCACGATCGGTGAGATCCTCCAGATCTTGACGAGCAGCTATGTCCCGGTGGCGTGCCCCATCACGCACAGTGTGATCATGCCGGTTGGAACGATCAGCCTCTTCGTCGGCTTCACCGACGTCATCATCTCGAAGGACTCGGCTCGCATCCGCGAGTCACCACCATGTGACCGGCTCTCCGAGAGTCAGGTCCGCACCATCCATCGCCTCGCCTCTAAGTACGCAACATCAACGTGGCCGAAACAACCATGGTCGCCGACGATGCGGCCCTAAACGATGACGCCAACTCGGCGACCCCGGCATCAGCCGCCGGATCCATCTTCACCGCGTCATCCGTGGGTCCATCACCCAGGTCTCTAACGTGGGAGACTTCGAGGACCCCTCCATTCTTGGGATCTTCGACTTCGACTCTGGGTCGGAGAACTCCGGCAACCTCCACGTTGGATCCGGTCGCAACGTCGTGACCTACATGGCGAGTGGCGTGGACGCCTCGCCAGACCCCTTCTCGATGCCGATCCCGCCGACCGCGACAGCGGCGAAGGACAAAGAACTCCGCCTACGATTAGAGGAGGCAGTCCACAAGGAACAAGCCGAGCGTGAAAAATTTCGCCTTGAGTAGGTGATGGCGCAGGAATTTTCACGCTACCACCAGCTCCGCATCAGGTCGCGCCTGAACCCCACCGTTCAGGTCCGCGCCCTGAACTTTGATGATGAGAACGACCCAGCCCGCATGGCCGATCGCGCGATCTGCAAGAACGCGCCACCAGGAGGGAGCTCCCGGCCACCACCAGGCACGATGGCCAACGACGCTCCCCCACCACCACCCGACCGCGCCCCCCGGGACCAGCCAAGAATCCTGGTCTCCTCGCGGGAGCGAGACGCGAATGGCCTCCCGCTGTTCTCCACCCCAATGGACAACGTTGTCGCATGCCGAGCCGCGGTCGATAACATCAACGTGACCGGGGAAGGCGCCCTGCAGATCCAGTACGCCAAGGCTCTACTCACCAAGGCCATCGAGCAACAAAACACGGGAGCCGACTCACAGGGTCACATGTACTAGCGTTCGTCAGGCAGTAGGGCGGACTCGAGCGGCCGCCCAATGGTGGCAAACACCCTCAACTGCAGCTCCAACACCGACCCGCACACGCGGCACTCTCCACCAACGACCCACAACCGGAAACAACTTCATCGGTGCCAACGGGCAACCAGTCGACGCGCGAACCCACATCATCAACAACCAGAGCTGGCGCACACGCCAGCCCGATGACTTGAGGCATAACCTCACCAACCACCGTGACGGCGAACCAAGGGCATCTCTAAGCCGAGTCGGACCCCAGTGCTTTGGACCGATGATCCAAGGCGAAAGATACCCGGCGAACTTCAAGGTGCCAAAGGAGATCGAGAAGTACGACCCCTCATACAACCCCTCCATGTGGTTGGACACGTATCTCATGGCGATGGGAATCGCCAGCCACACCGACCTATTCGCCGCTCGCTACCTCCCCCTGATGATGGAGGGACCATGCCGTGAATGGATCAACACCCTCCCCGCAGACAGCATCGACTCATGGGAGGAAATGTGCGACGCCTTCGTCAGGCACTTTGAGGGCTCCTACACCCGCGCCATCACCATCGAGGACCTGGAGCGATGCGTCCAGGGACCCCACGAGTCGACCCGCAAATGGGTCCAACGGTGGCAGGACTTGTGGTACAACGTGGCCGGAATCCACCTGGACACCGCGATCCACTGCTATAAGAACTTGTGCCTCTATGAGCCCTTGGTCGCCAAACTCAAGCAGGTGTACAAAACAATTGACAACATACCGGACCTCCTTGAGATCGCCAAGCGGTACGTAGAGGAGGACCCAAACCAAGAAACCGACGACGAGTTGGGAGGGAATAGCCGCACGAGTGGCCACGACAATGGGAGACGACCCGAGCTACGCTACAGCAGCACTCGCCTCACCGGCAAGCGCCGCGGTGACGGGCGAGTCGACTTTGTTGCCAACGCTGGTTACGCTCCGCGTGAGCCCAACAGCTTTCACTGTGACGGAGGCCAGCGCCACGACGGCGGCAACTATAAGGCGAATCGAGGTTCGACCCCGCGGCTCTCCTTAACCAGCCCTATGTGTTCCACAGCAGGAAGGGGAAGCCCACCATGCACACGACCACCAACTGCCACTCCCTGAGGGAGATCGAGAAGGCATGGCTCGCAAGGGAAGACCCCGACAACCACCCACCAAACAGCGGGAAATTCGGCAACAACGCCGGATTGCTCCACACATTCACCGGCTTCAACACGAAGCGTGAGAAGAAGGTCATTGCCCGCGCCATCGCCGTCAATGCGGTGTCCCAGGTCGACATCCCCCAGTTCCTCAACTGGTCCGAGCAACAAATCACCTGGAGCCACGAAGACCACTCGCCACGGATCGAATATCCGGGCCGAGTCGCCTTGGTGGTCAAGCCCAAGGTGGGGGACTACTGGCTCCCCAAGATGCTGATGGACAGCGGCAGCTCCATCAACATTCTATACCTGGACACGTTCAGGCGACTGCGGCTCCCGCAGTCGACAATCGAGACGACCTACACCACTTTCCACGGAATCGTCCCCGGTCGGAAGGCGTACCCGATCAGCAAGGTGACGTTGCCAGTCACCTTCAGCACACCAGCGAACTTCCGCACCGAGCGGATCGTCTTCGAGCTGGTTCCGTTCAACAGCCCCTACCACTGCGTCCTGGGGCGTCAGGCGTTTGCCAAATTCAGGGCGGCTCCCCACTACGCGTACAACGCGATGAAGCTCCCCTGGCCGAGCGGCATCATCACTGTCCCAGGCGACATGGCCGCAGAGTGCGAGGCCAAAGATGCCGAGCTCACCGACGCCATCATAGACGCAGAGGCGAACCACGTGGAGGAGCTCGCCAAGTACACGAGCGGGGTCAACAACAATGACCCACCATACTCAAGAAGACCAACTCAGAGGGCGGCGGCTCCACCGCATTCGAGGCGATGACGCACACTCGCTCCGTCGAGCTGGTCCCAGGCGACTCCAGCCAGACTGTGACGATCGGAACGGGCATGAGCCCAGCATAGGAAGGCGCGCTCATCAAGTTCCTACGTGAGAATCGCGACATCTTCGCACGGAAACCTTCTGACATGCCTGGTGTCCCGAGGGAACTCGCTGACTACAAACTCAACGCCGACCCCAAAGCGCGACCCCAAGTTGCTGTGGCCCTTCAAGGAAGAGTGTCGCCGAGCAATCGCCGAGGAGGTGCAGCGTCTACTCGCTGCAGGCTTCATTCGGCCAATCAAATACTCCAAGTGGGTGGCAAACCCAGATCTGGTCGAGAAGAAAAACGGGACCTGGAGAATGTCTATCGACTACACAAACCTAAACAGTGCCTGCCCTAAAGAGCAGTTCGTCCTCCCGCGGATCGATCAAATCATCGACTCAACCGCGGGATCGGAGTCGCTGTGCTTCCTCGACGCCTACTCTGGTTACAACCAGATCAAAATTGCAGACGAGGATGAGGAGAAGACGGTGTTCATTACACCATTCGGAGCCTTCTGCTACACCGCCATGACCTTCGGCCTCAAGAACGTTGGGGCGACCTACCAGAGGTGCATACAGGATTGCCTCGCAAGCCAAATTGGCCGCAACATCCACGTCTACATCGACGACGTGGTGGTGAAGTCCACTCGCCAGGGCAATCTACTCGCCGACCTGGAGGAAAACTTCAATAACCTGCGGAGGTACAAGATAAAGCTAAACCCAGGAAAGTGCACCTTCAGTGTACCCACTGGATAGTTGCTGGGGTACGTCGTCTCTAAGCGCGGGATCGAGGCGAACCCCACCAATATCAACACGATCGCCCGGCTCGGCAAACCCGAGTGCCTGCGCGACGTCCAGAAGTTGGCCGGGCGAGTCGTGGATCTCAGTTGCTTCATCCCCCGGCTAGGCGAGAAGGCGATGCCCCTCTATCGCCTAATGCGCTAGAACCCCACGTTCTAGTGGGACAACAAGGAAGATGACGCGCTCCACGCTCTCAAGGAGGTGCTACTCACGGCACCACTACTCGCCACCCGCGTCGACCAGGAGCCTATGCTTGTCTACGCGCGTCCTCCGAGCGAGTCGTCAGCGCCGTCATGGTCGTCGAACGACCAGAGGAGGGCAAGGAGCACCCGGTGCAGCGACCCATATACTACATCAGCGAAGTCCTCACCGAGTCGCTCCAGCACTACCTGCAGTACCAAAAATTGGTATATGCGGTCTTCAGAGCCCAGCGGTGATTGACGCACTACTTCCAGGAGCACCCAATCACGATTGTCTCCTCAGCACCTTTGCAGGACATCATCCGCAACCGTGAGGCGACCGGGCGATTCGCTAAGTGGGTCGTCGAGATCAGAGTCCACAACATCAAATAAGAGCCGCGCAAGGCGATTAAGTCGTAGCCTCTAGCAGACTTTCTCGCCGACTGGGAGGAGGCCCAGCAGCTAGAGAAATTGCCGTACCTCCACTACTGGTCCCTACACTTCGACGTCTCCAAAATGCAGACGGTGCAGGGGAAGGGATCGTCCTCACATCTCCAAAGGGTGAAAAGCTACGCTACGTCCTGTACCTTGACTTCACCCCCTGCACCAACAACATGGTCGAGTACGAGGCGCTCCTCCACGGCATGCGAGCAGCCAAGGAAATGAATATCAATCATCTGCGCTGCTACGGCGACTCTGACCTCGTCGCAGCCCATGTCACCGGCACTTGCGATGCAGTCTCCCCCACCATGGCGGCATACCGCCAAGAAGTGGACCAACTGGGAGGCCACTTTGCGGGATACTCCATCGAGTGGATCGACCGGCGGAAGAACGAGGAGGCCGACACACTCTCCTGCATCGGCTCAGCTCGACTCGCGCCACCCGCCGGCGTCTTCCTCGACACCATCACCAAGCCTTCCGTCTCACCCCCGAGGGATATCGACATCGGAATTCCACTACAAACAGACGCGGCCCTGGTCGCAATGATCGCCGAGCCAAGTGACTGGAACATGCCATAAGACGCCTACCTGGAGGGAGGCACCCTACCCGCTGACGAAACGGAGGCCTGGATAATCCTTCTTCATCATCAACGGCGAGCTCCACAAGCGCAGCGTGACCGGCGTGTTCCAACGCTGCGTCCAACCCGCAGAAGGACGCAAGATCCTCCAGGACATCCATGCTGGCGACTACGGCCACCACACTGCCGCCCCCTCCCTAGTCGCCAAGGCCATGCGACATGGCTTTTATTGGCTCACCGCACACGCCGACAAGGTCGACATCGTCCAACGCTATGTCAGGTGCCAGAAGTACGCCAACTAGACTCACGTGCCGAGCTCGGCGCTCAAGACCATCCCCATCACCTGGCCATTCACCGTGTGGGGCATGTACATGGTAGGCCCCTTCAAGAAGGCCCCCTCTGGGTTCACCCACCTCCTAGTCACAGTCGACAATTTCACAAAGTGGGTGGAGGCCAAGCCAGTCCGCAAGTGCGATGGGACACTACTAGAAAAACGCCTATTCGTGGCACACCTGAAAAGGTCTTCCGTGGCGCACTAGCAGTGCGCCACGGGCCTCGCGCTACGGCTATCTCGTAGTCGTGGCGCACTGCATGGTGCGCCACGGTTATATCGAGATAGGTGTGGCGCACTACCAGGTGTGTCACGGGTAGAGGTACAGGTGTGCCACGGATGTTTTTTTCAAAAATCAAAAAAAATGCAAAAAACACCCTCGTTTTGAATTGCAAAAGCAACCGGGTCCGCATTGCCGCTGTTGTGTCGCCTCACTGGAGCATCGTGGCCGTGGCCACGACCTACCACCGCAGGGAGGTGCGGGAGGCCGTGGCCGTGCTACTCCTCGCCGGCATCGAGGAAGAGAGGGAGAAGTAGGTGTGGCTGGAGAAGGGAGGAGGTCGCCGCAAGGAGAAGGAGGTCGTTGGCGGTTGTCGGAGCTCGTCGTCGCTCTTCGTGAATGCAAGGAGGAGGAGGCCGCAAGGAAGAAGGTCGTCGCCATCGTGACTGCAAGGAGGAGGAGAAGGTCGCCGCCGCCATCTCCATCGTCACTGCAAGGAGAGGAGGATGCAGGAGCAAGGAGGAGGAGAAGGCCACCGTCGCCAACATCAGTGCAAGGGAAGGAGGAGAAGGAAAGGAGGAGGAGGAGAAGAGAGAAGGAAAAGGAGGAGGAGAAGAGAGAAGGAAAAGGAGGAGGGAGGAGAATGAAAAGGAGAAGAGGGAGGGAATAGGGGTAGGTGGGCGGGGTGGGGATTCAAAATTTGAATCCCGCCAAAGCTTATCTGTGCCGCACTAGGTGGTGGTGCGCTACGGGTAAGTCGCCCTCTATTTTTTTTCTGTAGGAAAAAACGGTCTTTTGACCGTAAATTTTTACTCTTTTCGAATTTTGAAAATCTAAAAAATCGCTAAACGACCGGAGGTGGTTGCGAGCGGATGCGAAATCTCGTTCTCGTCATTTTGGTATATTATACGTTTTTTTCGATATCGTATGCAAAAGTTACGGACTTTTTACAGTGGCATGACTTTTTTTTGCAGATAAAGTCGAAACTCATGTTTGTTAATTTTACTAGAAGATATACCACATTACCTACCTAAATATGAAAGGATTTAATTTTTTGAAGTGTTTATCATTTTCTTTTATTTTTTGCAAAGCCTAAAAAGGGGATCCACGGGGGGGGGGGGGGTGGAGTTAGTGCAGGATTGTTAGGCGTAGAGCACTAGGGCAAGGTGTCCTACTACTAAGTTTATACATCCGTGGCGCACATACCATAGTGCGCCATGGATGTGTCTGGCCGTTTCACAGCAGAGAGGGGCATGCGCTTAGGCGTAGCGCATCCCCTCCATGTGCGCCACGGTTGACACTAACAACCGTAGCGCACCTACCCTATGTGCGCTACGGATGTTTGGCGTGCGGACAACAGGGCCCTGGCCCACACATATCTGTGGTGCACTATGGTCATGTACTACACGGTTGTTCTAGTTACTAGTAGGGCACTGCCCATAGGTGAGCCACGCCTGTTTTAGCCGTGGGGCACTTCAACCATGTGAGCCACGGATGTGCTGATTACCTATAGCCATTTTCCTAGTAGTGGGAAGACGGCCACAAAGTTCCTACGCGAGCTCGTCTATCGCTACGGGTTCCCGCATAGCATCATCACGGATAACGGCACCAACTTCGCCAAAGGAGCCACGGCTCAATTCAGTGAGGAGCACAACATATGACTCGACCTCACCTCAGTCGCCCACCCGGAGTCCAATGGCCAGGCGGAACGCGCCAACCAGAGCATCCTCCACGGCCTAAAGCCGCGACTGCAAGTTCCACTCGAGCGAACTCCTGGATGCGGGGTCGAAGAGCTCCCCTCCGTCATTTGGGGCATCCGCACCTCCGACAATAGGTCGACAGGATTCACCCCCTCCTTCATGGTGTACGGCGCCGAGGCCGTCATGCCAATCGACCCCGAGCACGACTCGCCTCGGGTGGTCAACTACGCGGAGGCCGACAACAAGCGCGCACGCCAGGATGGAGTCAACCAGCTCGACGAAGCACGTCACCTAGCTCGCTCCCACACCGCCATCTACCAGCAAGGGCTTCGCTGCTACCACCGCCGGCGAGTACGGACCCGCACCATCCAGGCAGGCGACCTGGTATTGGGTCTGATCCAGGACAAGAAAGGCATGAGCAAGCTCTCTCCCCCGTGAGAGGGACCATTCGCCATCGGGCGCGTCCTGGGCAAGGACGCCTACTACCTCACTGATGTCCGAGGCGACGGAAAACTCGACGTCAAGCGGCCATGGATTGCAAACCTCCTAAGGAAGTTCTACTCCTAGAACTCCAGACATGTACCTCCTATCCGCTATGAAATAAAGAAGATCAATTCGCACAAATTGTGTCCACTCACCATACCTTGTGCCACTCGCACTCGTAATAACAGCGCTATGCTATTCGCGGAAGTCAACCCTTGGTTACGCGACCGGCACAGCCAAGTAGTGCGGTACGAGGGCACCGAAAATTTCGGGCCTCGAATCGTCCATGAAAAAAGCCAACCCGGAGCCCCATCGGAGTCGCCTCGGCTGACTGGCTTTCTGAGCCACGACAACCACATTCGCTTCCTACAGCGACCTAGTCCTCCACATCCTTGGCGCAGCGACTCGAACGGATAAATACCACGCTCGGGGACTGCCGCCAGTCCAATCACGAGCGACAAGGGAAAACGCCAAATATGAGAGCGCGTCCTGGACTCGCCACGCGACTGGTCTTACAGATCAGGTGGAGTGACGCGCCAAAACAACGCGCTCCATCTTCACCTACCTCGGGCATGCGACTCGAACCGCCAGTACCACGCTCGGGGACTCGGCCACCCGACCCTGTTCGCGCCTGGGAAAACGCCAAGTACAGAGCACCCCTTGGAGTCGCCATGCGACTGGCTTTCCAAGCCATGGCGATTCGGCCTTAACTTACTAACAGTTCAAACAACACACATAAAAACGAGGTCAACCCCATAAAAGGGCGGATGCGCTCGGGAACTCACACAACCAACAATCAAATCGAAAAAAATTGACAAAAGCATCCTTGCATTCCTTCAAGCAGCAAAATTTGTTCGCTTACAAGGGCAGTTACATATCTATTCTAATTAACGTTGATCGGTAAACTATTCTACTCCACAGGTTTCGACGACGAGGCGTCACCACTCCTGCGACGGCGGATAAAAGGAACCCACGGGTTCAACAGGTACATTGTGAGTTCACCCGCCATGGCCGCTCGGAATGGCTGCTCCACATTGAAGTCGCGGTGCGCCGGTTCGGGGTCCTTCGGGGCGACGACCGTTTCCTATTATGGATGAGATCGCCCATCGCCCACACCCGGTTCGCATACACCGCAACCCGCTCGGTCAGCTTTAGCACTTCGGCAATCTCGACTGCGCCCGTCGATGAAGGGTACCAGCTTGTGACGTCGTCGAGGTCGAAATCGTCAGGGAAGTGCGCGAGTCCAAAGCTCAGCGCAGTCGCCGCACCACGATGAAAGGCCGACCGCGTCATGAATTCAACCACGGCCGGGGCCTTCTCTAGGTAGCGCCAGACCTCGACGAGGTTGCTGGGGATCACCTCCGTGGCCGAGATTTCCTGTAGATATGCCTGGATGCAGGTCGCTGACAACGCGGCAGAATAAACCAGAGTGGTGACGCATTGCCGCGCGTCATACGACTGCACCTCATCGGCATCATCAGTAATCCTTCCTGCAACATACAAGCAGACAGTAAGGACGGCTCAAGCAAAATAACGCAACCCGCACGCTCGGGGACTCGCCAATAAAACTCACCAATCAACGGGCGACAGCGCTCCGTGATGAAATCTTGAAGACCGGAGAGATCATCCTGCAGCCCGGCGACGAGTGCATCTGATAACTTCCGCTCCTCAGCAGCAAAAGCAATGGCTGCCATGGCCCTCCCATCCGTCGAGGTCGCCTCCGCCTTCGCCTCCTTGAGCTCCCGCTCCAGGTCGGTGATTCGCTTCTCCGCGGCGCTCAAGGATGACTGCGCAATCGTCAGTTCACTCGGTGGGACCAGGCCCTGATGAGCCTTTTCCATCGCGACCGCGTTATCATCTGCATCAACAAAACTATGAATACGAGAAGAACAAGGTTTACGACCAGCATCAAGCACAATAGCCACTCACCCGCAGTCGCTCGAAGCTGCTCGTTCGTCTCTCTGACAACGAGGAGCTCCCTCTCCAAATGGTCCCTCGCGGCAAGCCGCTCCGCCGATTCGTGCTCCAGACCCTGCGCAACCATGGAAGAATCAGCAACGAAATTCCTAAGTGCCTAGCCGCTGAAATTCAGCGACTAGCCACTTAGGGACTAGACAGCGAAAAATTTCTAAGTGCCTAGCCGCTAAAATTCAGCGCCTAGCCACTCGGGGACTGGATAGCGAAAAATTTCTAGGTGCCTAGCCGCTAAAATTCAGCGACTAGCCACTCGGGGACTGGACAGCGAAAAAATCCTAAGTGCCTAGCTGTTGAAAACAATAAGAATACAATCACTAACATTCCATGGCCCGATCCTCGGGGACTGGACATACCTGGATGGCGGCACCTAGCATGCCATGAAGCTCCATTGCATCCACCGATGGGAGCACGAACGGAGTACGGCTGTGATGCTTCTCGACCTCCGTGCTGACGACCTCAGGCAACTGGCTAGGTGGCACCGATGCACTCGCAGCGGAGGCACTCACTACAAAGCGAGCGAACATCACCACCGCGGCTCCCGCAACACTCGAGGGTGGGTCTGTTGCCCCGACAGAGGCTACGGGCTCCGCCTGCTGCGACTCTATGTCCACCGTGGCATTCGAGGACGCATCCACTCCAATTGGAGCCTCGCTTGGGGCGACCGTCGACTTGTCTGAAATCGTGACGACCTCGTCGCCCTTTTCCTTCTTTGCGCCTTCAACAAGCGCCTCGTCCTCGGCGCCCTTCCTCTTCTTCGAAGGGTAGACTAGTGCCTCCATGGCACCCAAGGGGACCTTGGCCACCGAAGGGTGACCTATGTTCATCACCCCAGTCCTGCAGAACAATGCTGTCAGTAAACTTGCCAGCCGGACATTAATCGAGTGGACAAACGAAAGACTAAGAAATACTCACTTGGCGACTGGAATAAAACATAGGCCAGTACGAATACTGGTCGGCTTCTCCAACACCGGCCCCAGTTTCTGACTGAGACCCTTCTCGAACACACTCTGTGCCCAAGACACTGATGGCTTCTTCGAGGATGAGGCCGCGGCAGGAGGATTAGCGGCGACCGCCATGGGTGCTCCCCTCGATGGCGAGGTCCCCCGCGGCTGGAGCGGCCACGATCCCGGTGACTGGGAGGAAAGGCGGCGGCAGTGACGCCAATGGCATCTCGCGTTCCACAATGGCCGCGCCGGACGCCGCGGTCGCATGCACCGGTGCGTCAGCCCTAGCTTCCTCGACGCGCTGGTAGCATCGGAGCTACTCGTGGACCGAGGTGGTGATACCAGCTTAGCCGACTTCTTCTTCTTCTATGGTGGTGGTTTCTTCTTTGATGGCGTAGCTTCACGTTGCGAGGTGTGCTCGGGGAGCTCTTCGTCGTCTTCGTCGTGAGCCTCGAGGATCTTGCTGGCCTCGAGCTCGCATTGATGCTGCCCGTGGGTCTTGCGGACGGTGGGTGCGGCGACTTCCACGGCATCGTCGCCACCGTCGTCATCATCATCGTCATCACTGCCCCCATCACTTCTGACATCGCCCTTGTCAGGCGAAGACTCGCTCTCATCCTCGGCGGACGAGTTCGAGTTCTCGTCGTCTGCGGGTGGAAGCCAACCTTCCACCACTTGGAACAACGGCAACAACAAAACGAAATCAGCACGACCGCGAATGCAAAACTGCGACTGCGAGTGCACAAGAAATAAAGGACTCACCATTGGAGCTTGGTGTTTCACGGTGTAAGGGGCGAAACCGGCCTTCGCGTCAAGATACTCCGGCTCGGTGATCTTCTTCAAGGCCAAGGTGTAGTCCTGGAGCCTCCACTCGGCTTGACAAGACTTCGTTGGGTCATCCATGCCTGTGTACTCGTACATGTAGTGGGCGCGACTGGCCAGAGGCACCAGCCGCCGCCCAAACCAGCAATTGTACAAATTGATGGTCTAGAGGCCCTTCTTCTTCAGGTTGTGGATCGTCTGCAACATCTCATTGACCACCATCCGCTGGTCCAACGGGAGCTTGGTGACCTGGAGCCGACGCGGCTCGGGCCGGTCGGCGGAGTACGTCGGAAGCACCACCTCGTTAGCCGGAGGTGACTCAGTCAAGTAGAACCAACTCTTATTCCATTCATTTGTCGCCTTCTTCGGCAGCATCAGATCAAATAAGGACGCCTTTAACTTCTGCTGAAAGGTCAGGCCGCCCGCGGCCAGCATCGGGCCGCCTGCCTCTTCACGGTCGATCCTCCCGTGGAACAGATCTTGCCATTAGGGGAAATACGGCCGGCAACCCAGGTAGCACTCGCAAAAAGCCACGAAGATGGCGAGTTGCTCGATGCTGTGTGTTCCTAGGTCAGACGGTTGGATGCCGTAGTAGGCACAGAAGCGCCGGAAGAAGAGGGAAGTGGGGAATCCGAGCCCCCGCTCCAGGTGGCTCGTGAAGAAGATGAACTCTACCTCGTGTGGATCTGGAGTCACCTCTCCGTCTGCAGGGATGCGCCATCTCCCGACGCAGAGGATCTCCGCCTCCTCGAATGATTTCAACAGCACTTTTGTGCACTTGGATCTGCCCCATGGCTCCGTCGGAGGCGCCATCGATTGGAGGATCTAGGGCTATGGAATGGAGGATTGGGAGTGCGCGAGATCAGAGGAAGTGTGGGAAATGTTCGTCCCTCACCCGTCACTCTCCTTATATAGCGGTTGTTACCCTCCATCTTTGCGGAGCCGTTACCGCGCGGTAATTACGCCAATATTACCGTTGGATTACCCAACGGATAGTTTGACCAGAGCTAACGGTCCAACTTCATCTATTCGACTCGCTGTCTTCAACGACTTAACGATTCGCTGACCTGATCACCATAGCAATGACTTGACTACTCGCCGACCCATTCGCCAAGCTGCGATTCGACTGGTCGCAGTTATTGCCACTAAAATGACTAGTTCCTTCTTTTATTCAGGGAGTCCACCGCTGATTTGACTGGGCGTCCGAATTGTACCCGCATACTCCGACTGACAACAAACACCTGCGACGAATCAACGACGGCCTCGGGGACTACTGATGGGGATATGCCTACCGGGGTATACCCAGCAGGACGTTTCCTATTGGCCCGAACTTCCAGCGAGTGGGCCTGCAGGACGGCGACTGGATCAAGACTTGACAAGGACCCAGGCGACTGGAAGCTGGAGGCCCGGAAGCGTAGCTAGGCCCAGTTGGATTAGGTCAGGAACCCTCTGAATCCTTAACTAATTCGGTTGTAGATCTATAAACCCTATTGAGGTGAACCTATATAAACCTCCCTAGGGTACGCATAGAGGACACGTTCCATCATACACCCTAGCGACTCTCCGCCTAGTCGTCGAGCTCGCCCTTGTACTAACTACATAATACAATCTAGCAGGAGTAGGTCTTTACCCTCCGGGGGGCCGAACCTGGGTAAGCCCTTGTGTCTCCGCCCTCATCTCGCACCGCAGATGGTTGGCCGCCCTTGCCCTCGTTCTACTACTCGCTGCCGATTGCAGCATCTGTCGTGGCCATTCCCACGACAGCTTGTGCATCAATGATATTGGACAATAATCCCTATAATATACAAGCAGCCTTAAATGAATAATTTTGGGCACATCTTTTGTAAAAGTAGCACCTCAGAAATTATTTCATCATAAGAATGCATCTCAAACAGTAAGGATCTATTATATGGTCATTCCAAGGGATTATCCAATCAATTCCCAAGCACTGTAATGATTATACTTGGGATGATCCATCATATAATATTGAACAATGGAGGCAGCAGATAAAAACAATTGTTTTTACCTACCTATGCCTTAGACCAGCATCACAGGACAAAGGAAATTCATAGGCATCATAGGCTATTATATCCAGCAGAAGTTTTCAACTCTTACTAGAACCAAGCCACTCTAGAACACGGATATAATAAAGCCAATACTAAAATAAACTCTTGTGTACCATTCCAAGAAAGGTGTCACAAGAATTTATTTTAACCAAGCAAATCGTACATAGAAACACTACTAAGAAACCAGCTATAGATAGACAAATCTTCTGTGGCGTATATGTTTGACCATGCGCCACAGATAAACTGCAGTGGCGCATTTCCGGCAATATGCCACCGAAATCTTCACACTTTTGTGGCGCATATAGGGAAACAATGCGCCACAGATATGTCCATATGCGCCACAGAAGTTGTATATAGATATATGCGCCACAGAAAGTGAGGGTAAACCCTAGCACATAATTCAGTTGACCAACGTTCTGTGGCGCATATCTATATATGCGCCATAGAAGTTATGCGCCATAGAAATGGAAAACCAGATTTCAAACCCCCCTCCCCCCACTTGGATCACCTTTTAACTTTTATAAAAAATAAATAAAAATGATAAAAAATTCAAAAAAATAATATCTATGAGATGTAGTTGTATTTTGGGGTATAGTTGTAGGGAAGATTAAAAAACATGAATTTCAATGTATTTTGCAAAAAAAGTTCACGTGACACTAAATCGGCTGTAACTTTTGCATATGATGTCGGAAAAAAAATTTAATATACCAAAATGATCTTCTCGAAATTTTACAGCTTCACCAAATTCGAAAAGAGTAAAAATTTATGGCAAAAAGAAGACTTTTTCCTACAAAAAAATAATAAAGGGGGCAACTTCTATGGCGCATTGCTCCCATAAGCGCCACATAAGTGTTGGGCGGGATTCAAAATTTGAATCCAGCCACCGCTTCTCCCTCTCTTATCCACTTCTCCTCCTCCACTTCTCCTCCTCCACTTCTTATGTCCTTCTCATTGCCTTGTTCCTCACCTTCTCCTCCTCCTCCCTCCTCCTCCACTCTGGTGAGGTCCTCCTCCTGCACCACGGTGAGCTACTCATCCTCCCTCCTCCCCCGTCCACCCTGGTGATCTCCTCCTCCTCCACCTCCCTCCTCCCTCCTCCCACCTCCCTCATCCTCCACCCTGGTGAGCTCCTCCTCCGGCGACTTCCTCCTCCTACAGAGAGCTCCTCCTCTCCTCCACCGGCGACCTCCACCTCCTCCTCCGGCGAGCCTCTCCTCCACCGGCGGCCTCCTCCTCTCCTCCACCGATGACCTCGTCCTCCTCCTTCGGCCACCATCAGCCTCCTTTTCCTCCCCGATGACCCCCACCTCCTATGATCCCCACCTCCGGCCAGATCTGGCCGGATTTTTTTTTGAATTTTGAAAAAAATTCTGTGGCGCATATTGGCAAAATGCGCCACAGAAGTTTGATATCTGGTTGGGGACTTCTGTGGTGCATATTGGCATTATGCGCCACGGAAGTTTTTGAGACTTCTGTGGGCATTTCAATATGCGCCACATAACTTCACTTTAGTGGCGTGACAATAGTGGCACATCCCATATGCGCCACAAAAGTTGAAAAATGGTGCGCCACTTATGAGATTTTTCCTAGTAGTGAGAGTTCACAATCAAACTCTTGTAGAAATATATTCAATCATATTCCTATTATAGTAACTACGAATCATATTTCTTTTCATAAAGGAACTAGCACCAGAGGCATCAATAGTAATTGCCCAATAAGCCAAATACATGTTCTAGTGCTGAAACTAGCTAACAATCACCAATAACTAGATATCAAACTAGATTAGAGCATAGTAGCACCATTTGTACAATGATAGTATTAAATATCTGATAAAATTTGACTAATATAGCCACTATCAATTTAAAATCCATTAGTAGACAATAATTTAGCTTACTATAACCACCAAAAATACTCATAAATAGTTCATTATCTCCAATGATCAACACAAAGGGGTAGAACTCTAATAGAACAAATCAACCCTAATTAGGGATTCCTCACTATAAACACAGAGAGGCTAGAAAGAGAGGCATAGGAAGAGTAAGAAGGGGAAGCAAAAGCACTTACCTGAGGTCCTCGCTAGGGTATAGAAGAGGAAGTAGGGTGGCCGACGATGAGGCCCACGGTGGCAGGGGAGCACCCGCAGGCGCTTCAACCCGTGCCAAGCCATGGACGTGGCGGCCACAACAACGTGAGCATCCCTAGAAGCACCATAGATCTATCAGGTTCACGGCACAACACCAGCAGGAGCAGCAGAGTACACATCGCCGACGAGCATCAAACCCTAGGGTTCGGGATGGTGATAGTTTGGCCAGGAAAGAGGTCTAGGTATGACTCGAACAAGACCAATTGGTCGAGTAGTGTTGGCTACCTTGATACGCACCATGGCGGCGGCCGGAGAGGCCTAGAGCGGCCGCAATCGAGTGGCGACGGCGGTGGCAGCACCATGCCGCAGCGGGACAAGAACGAGAGAGGGCAGAACGCGAGTAAGCGAAAGAGAAGGAGGTGTGTACTGGGCCAGTATGGTCTAGTACCACTCTAGTAAGTGGGTTTCACCAACCCAGGTGGGCCGGGTCAGGGCTAGTCCAGATTTCAAATAGAAAATCTAAAATAATTTTAAAAAAGTCCAAAATATCCTAGGAATTAATAAGTCCTTTGAAATAAAATAAAATCCCAAAAATACAAATAATATATCTAGAACTTCATAAAAATATAAACTATCCAATAAAATTAAGTATTCTATTTTTAGTAGAATCAATTTAGGTTAAATATTTTTATAATATATATTCTGTATGGAATTTATAAAAATAAATCAAATACCTAAAAATAAAAAAAATTACTTTTATGATTCTAAGTTAGTATAGTATTTTATAAAAATACTAAGTTGCTATTTAGAGTAGTAAAAATAAAAATCTTAGAAATTTAAAAGTTTATTCTTAAAAGAATATTCAGAAAATAATAATAAGAGTTAAAAATAAATAAAAATAAGTTTTAAGATCTTCTACTAATATATTGTATTACAAAAATATTAAATATAATAATTGCAAAATGTTAAGAATTATTCTTTAAGGAATTAATATAATGGGTAAAACACACAAAGAAAATAAATAACAATAATTGTGTTTTGTAGAAATAGAAGCTCAAGGTCAAGTGCAAGCGTTCGACTTCACTACCTTGCAATCACAAGGAAAGTTCATCACTTGCTGATGTCCTTTGATGAGTCTTTATCAAAGTAATTGCAAAATTATGTGTTATCGTATATGTTCCGGAGAAAGAAAATTATTATTTTCTCAAAACAAATAAATTGTGAGATCATCCTAAGTGGTAATATGGATAAAGTGGGCAATGGAACTTAGGTTTCCATTTGCAATAAGATTAATCACTTATGACTTAACTACCCATAACATTAGTGATTCTAGTGTCATATATTACGCATTAACCATGAGATTTGGAATGGCATGAAGAAGTCAGATGTATATTCTTTGTATCGCATGTAGCCGAATGTGCGGGTCATGGCTGTTATCCTTGTAGCGTGCATTAATTGCTAATTCATAGAGGATATGCAACATATGGGTGGGAACCCTCAACGTCCCACGATAATTCTGGTATCAGAACGTTCTATACTAACAATTGCCGTAATTCAATATGTGGTCATGGCGTACACCAAGGAGACATGCGGGGTCGCGAAGGGGACAGTGATTGGCTTGGATCACCTACTGGGCCCCGCATCACGGAATTGTGGACGAGAAAGTATGCCCGGTTTTGCAACAAGGAGGTGATCTCTCATGGGTAAAGCAACACACCTCTGCAAAGTGTAAGAACTATAACATGTTACTCCCTGTTCCAAGAAGGAACTATGAACGTGGCAGGAAATGAACTCCATGATGTCGTGGGAATGGTCATGGAAGATGCTGCGACTAGCAGCGAGTAGTAGTAGTAGGAAGGGAAAGGGCGGCCATCCATCTGGGGTGTGAGATGAGGCGGAGATACAAGGGTTTACCCAGGTTCGTCCCTATGAGTGTAAAGACCTACTCCTTCTAGATTGTATTATCGAGAGATTACAAGGGTGGCGAGCTCGGCGGCTAGGCAGCGAGTCGATGGGGTATATGATGGAACGTGAGTACATATAGTACCCTAGGGTGGTTTATATAGGGGTACCTTGCTAGGGTTTATGGATATACTACTGAGATAGTTAAGGACTCGGAGGGTTGACCTAATCTGACTGGTCCTAGCTACGCTCTTGGGCCTCCAGCTTCTAGTCGCCAGGCTCCTTCTTAGGTCGTGATCTAGTCTCCGTCTTGCAGGCCCACTCGCTGAGAGTCAGATCCAGTAGGGAACGTCCTGTCGGGCATACCCCATTCATCTTATCCCCATCAGTAGTCCCCGAGGCCATCGTTTATTCGTCGTAGGTGTTCTTTGTCAATATAAGTATACGGGTCCAACTTGGATGTCCAGTCGAATCGGCGATGTACTCCATCAATGAAGGAAGGAATCCTCAGTATATTTCTCCGGTCACAATATCGGCAACCAGTCGAATCGCAGCACTGGCGAGTAGTCAAATCGCAGCTCTGGTGAATGGGTCAGCGATTTGAGTAGACGAAGTTGGACCGTTATTTTAGTCAAACTAGCCGGGTAATCCAATGGTAATATTGGCGTAATCATCGTGGGGTAACGGCTCCTCCGAGATTGGCTGGAAGCAACCAGCATATAAGGAGAGTGACGAGGGAGTTGCGAATCTTCCTCCCATTTCCTCCGACCCCACACATTCCTGAATCTTCCATTCCCTTCTGATCCGGAGTATCCAGAGCGAGGGAATGAATCCATATCCTCTGCAAGGGGAAATGGCGGAACCCCCCGGTCGGGGATACGAAGCCAAACCCTCGCCCTAGGGAATTCATCTGCTTCACTAGCCGTCTGTAAAGGGTGCTTGGTTTCCCCACGTCGATCTTATTCCGGCGGTTTTGCGCCTACTACTCAATCAAGGCCTCGGATCTGGGGCCCCATAGTATCGAGCAGCTCGCCATCTTTATGGTGTTCTGCGAGTGCTATATGGGGTGTGGCCCCTACTTTACCCTATGGCAGGAGCTGTTCCATGGGCGCGTCAGTGCGAAGGGGCCGGTGGCCCGATGCTGCTGGCGGGCGGCCTTACCTTCGTACTAAAGTCTAAGGCCCCCTTCCTTGACCTTATGTTCTTGAAGAAGGCTTCGAGTGGGTGGAAGAAGTGATGGTTCTACGTCTGCGAGTCGACACCAGACGGCGAGGTGTCACTCCCAACATTCACTGTCGAGAGGAGCAAGTCGCGCCAGCTGCAGATGACCAAACTTCCCCCTGCTAGAGGATGGTCGTGGATGAGATGCTGACACAGATCCGGTCGCTCAAGAAGGAGGGGATGGAGACCATTAATCTGTATAACTGTTGGCTCGGGCGGCGACGGGTGCCGCTGGCCAGCCGATCCCACTGGATGTACGAGTACATAGGCAGGGACAACGGAACAAAGGCTTGTACGGCCAAGTGGACCGCCGATAACTACGCCGCCACACTGAAGAAGATTACTAACGCGAAGTATGTCAACCCGAAGTCTAGGCTCGCCCTGTATACCACCAAGGGGAAGTGTCAGGTGCCAATGGTGAGTTTATCCTTTCTTGATTTCGCGGTCGTAGAAATGCAGTCGTGGTTTACTAACGTTATCTATCTCAGTTGTTTCAAGTCTTGGAAGGTTGGCTTCCTCCTGCTGATGAAGAGACCTCCGAGGAAGCTGAGGGAGATTCAGAGGAATCCTCCGATGATGAATACGAGGCGGTGGAGGTCGTCAGACCTGTGCCCGCTGCTCGGAAGACCCGCGGGCAACAACATCGTGAACTCGAGGCTAGTCGAAGCCTCGAGGAGCATGGCGGAGACGAAGGTGACGAGCAGGAGCATAGATCACGCCACGTGGCCACGCCTGCGAAAACGACATGGGGGTGAAGTCGCCCGTGAATAAGAAGGTGCCCAAGGAAGTGTCGCTGCCCAGGTTGGTGGCCAGTTTAGAGTCGGACAGCGAGGACGACGAGCGGAGGGAGAAGCTTCAACGATGATACCATAGGTGATGGACTCGGGGGTTGGAGTTGTGGTGGAAGGCGAAGTCCCGCTCGCAGCGATCCCACCACTATTCTCGGCATTCCTGGGGCTGGGCGCTGCTCAGGTCGCGGAGAGTTCCCTATTAAAGGAAGCGCAGGCGCCGACCGGGCAAGAGGTTCCCGCGACCACGGCTTCATCATCGAAGAAGCCTTCAGTGTCATGGGCCTCGATGGTGTTTGAGACGGGCCTCAGTCGCAAACTCGTCCAATTGTTGGAGAAGCCGACGGACATCCGCACCGGGCTACGCCTCATTCCGGTTGCCAAGTAAGTACTTGCCGAGTCAATTTGGAGTAATTTTTGTGGTTGTTGATTGAAGTGTTGATCATGAGTTTTTGCAGGACTAGCGTCAAGATGATTGGTCATCCTTCGATGGCCAAGGTGCCGCCAATTGCCACTGGAGGAGAAGCCGACCCTTCCAAGAAGAGGAAGGATGATGAAGCCGAGGCTCCCACCTAGGGCACGAAGAAGAAGAGAAAAAACTCCATCATGGCGGTGGAAGAGTCGGTCGACGCGCCAGCTAAAGCGTCGGTTGGGGTCGCCTCGACCGTGGAGGCCGACGTAGTCGTGGGGTCATAGATGGGCTAGTCGATCGGGTTGGTTAGGGCGTCGGAGCCCGCGACTAGCACCCCAACTGTGATGGCAGCGACCTTTCCCCGCTTCATGCAGAAGGCCTCCACTGTGGTGGCGGGGACGTAGTCACCTCAGGTGCCTGAGGTCTTGGACATAGACGTCGGGCAGAGATGTAGGCAGACGTCATTCGTGCTGCTGTCGGTGGATGCTGTCGAGTTGCACAGCGTGTTAGGTGTAGCCATCTAGGTATGTCCAGTCCTTGAGGATCTAGTCGCTGAGTTTCAGCGGCTAGATTCTTATTTCTTTCAATGACCAGTCCCTGAGTGGCTAGTCGCTGAATTTCAGCGGCTAGGAACTAAGGAGTTTTTGCTGACCAGACGCCGAGTGGATAGTTGCTGAATTTCAGCGGCTAAGCACTTAGGAGTTTTTGCTGTCCAGTCCCCAAGTGGCAAGTCTCTGAATTTCAGCGGCTAGGCACTTAGGAGTTTTTGCTGTTTGCTTATGTGTATTTTTTCTTCGCAGGGCCTTCAGCACGAATCGTCAGAGTGGCAGGCCGTGAAGGATTGCTTGGAGAGTGACCTCTGATCAGCGCAGGAGGTTAACCAGCAGCTTCAGGCGACCGCGGGTAAGTATTCGAGTGTTGGGTGATTTCCTTTCTTTTGTCGTGTGGAATCTCACTTTGATTTTTCTTTGTAGAGGACCAATCGATCGCGATTGCCAAGGCCCGCGAGGGTTTGTCCCAGCATCCAAGATGAATACTGCTAAATCTTCGTTGTCCGCCGCAAAAAGGCGGCTCGCGGTGCTAGAAAAGGAGCTGGAGGCCGCGAGAGGAGCTGAACGGGTTCCTGTATGATGATTGGGAAGACTGCCGGAGACAAGTGCACCATTTCAGAGGCAATAGCTACAAAGGGTATAACACTATGGCGGAGGAGGAATCTAGATACATGCGCTATCTAGCGGGAATTAGGACGAGGCACCAGATGAAGACCTACACCTTCGTCACGGTGATGCTTATCGTTCTTGGTTGTTTATCCCACGCTTGTTGCTAGTTTAGATGTCTAGGCGAGCTTCCGAGCTCTAACTTGTTCGAGACATATGTATTCGCATGTCACCAACTAATTTGTAACGTGATCGAAACAATGTAACTTATACTATGTATTCATGTATGTGACTTATATATATATTTATTTGTTTTAATCTTGTTTTTAAAATTGTGTATTCATATATATACTTGTATATCTTATATCTATGTGTATATATCTGTCTTATATATTGTATATAATCTGTACTATATATCATCTGGCTCAGAATTAAAAAAAAATAGTTTTTGTGGCGCACGTGGCCTAAAGCGCGCGTGACAAACTTCAGTGGCGCACTGCCCTATGCATGACAGGAAAGATAGTGGAAGCGCACTAGACTTCCTAGACGTGGCGCACAGGCAGGTCCGCAACAGATATGTCCAGGTACCCATAGCGCACCAGGCAGTGCTCTCTGCTCCTAGTTCATCTTCCTCAGTTATCAGACAGTGCAGACTCAGGGTTACCGCTTCTGTAGTGTGGACGGTTGGATGTATGCGTTTAAGTTAATCAGAGATGTTAATTGAGGTTATCTATAATCTCTATTGATGTACTACATGGCCCTATCCTTTCGATATAAAGGGATGGGAGTGGGTGGCTGGGACGCACGCATAATAAAAACCGTAATAATCAACATTACTGTACTTCTTCTCTATCCTAACTATCGCTCTGATCCTCGCGAGCTCCTCAACCCCCTTCTTTTGCCGCCGCCATGTCCTGGCCATCGAGGACGTGACAGTCACACGGCAGGGCCTGCCTGCAAGGGAGGAGCGGGGAGGTGGGGCAGTGCTTGGCAGCTGGGTCCCGTGGCAGCGGTCACTTGCCTGACAAGAGGCGCACATCGGCAGGGTGGTTCGGCCACGCGAAGCGAGCGGGTGGGGATGGTGCGAGCGGTGGCACGGGCGAGCGAGAGCATGGAGTGAGGAGGCTAAGCGGGGCAGGCATCGTGGGGTGAGGAACACCAGGTCGGGGAGAGAGGGGAGGGGGACCGTGTATGGGGTATGTGGGGTCAGGAGTGCTATCGTACATGGTTTGTACCCAGGATGGGGTGGATGGTGTTGGCAGGGAGAGGGAGGTGTGTTAGCGTGCGTCTAGGCGAGTGTTGTGTGGTGTGCATGGGTCAAAACTGTGTGGTGGGTGTGCGAGTTGGATCCAGGGATGGGTAGAGTGCGACTTGGTGTAGCGCGTGGGGTGGTTCGTGTAAGCGTGTGGAGCGGTCAGGGTTGGTTAGGTAGCTAGTGGGTGTGAGGTGTGGTGTGCCCTGGTTTGAACCAGCCGCGGGGCGGGGGTGCGGCAGGTGGTGGGGATAGGTTTAGGGTTAGTAGATCTAGGGTAGTAGGCTGCTACTAGCTAGGCCCTTGGGCCTGGCTGGTGGCGGCCTCTCCTAGAAACAAAAATAGTTTTTATTTTGTTTTGTTCATTTATTCTTATACAAAAGACTTATGTAAATATTTTTGGACTAACAAAATATATGGAAGGACCGGGTTTGACATTCAAAAAAATAAAATGCATAATGAACAAAATAGGGCTTTTAGAAAAATAGTTTTCGACAAACATATGCATAATGACATGATGATGCTCAAATGTAATGTGGCATGATGACATGAGCATGGGATCATGATGATGCAAAAACATGAACGATTTTCTAGTAGTAGTTTTATCTGGGTTGCTAAACTATGGTTACTTCGTCAAGCTCAAGCCCCCTAGATCAGTCTCAAGACACAATATTTCCGAGGTTCTCATAGGTTAAGGTGTGCGTGCATGCGTTCATAGGGGTGAGTGTGTGGGACCCCGGATTTACGGTCTAAGAATCCCCGTTATGCCTTCCAATCATGTTCCCATGATTAGTGATCCGTGAGAATAACCGACTAGTATCATAACAACATCCTTAAATTAACAAAGTAGAATACATAAATAGTTTCCTTTATGGCGATACAAACAATAGCAGCGGACTTATTCAATCCTAGAGCTCGTGTCATGACTTAAACTATAGGCGACTGACTAGAAAGATGGCCTATCTCGCATAGACGTCAGCATCTTCATCCTTCTAGCTTCTGCAACTCTAGCGAAGTAAATATCCAGGGACAAAGCCGGTGAGTACATTTGAATGTACTCGCAAGACCACCGAGATAAGGTAAACAAGGATAATGCAAATTTTGGACCCTGGCAAGAGAGCTCTAATCTACGGTTGTTTTTGAAAATCCTAATTTAGCATCTCTATATCATTGCTGAAAAAGGGTTTTTGAAAACATGCCTCCTTTTTGGAAAATAGGGATATAGTCATATCCTTTTATAAAACCTTTATAAAACATTTTTAAAGTAAAGCCCTTTTTGGAATGTCTTGGATAATTCATGGTCAAAACAAATTATTAGATTCTTTCTTTCTCTTATTTCGCAAACTTATCCCAAGGATACTCCTAGCAATCACCGTTCCATCTGTTATTGGACATGGACATGGCTATTTGAATAGATTATACTCTGCAGAGTTTGTGCACTTTACCTATAAGAATCAATACATCCGACGGGATTCAACCATGGCCTGTTACTCAAAGTAAACAGGGGTTCGGATAATCAAACCTAACCTTTCATTTCTAATCCCTATCAAGGATAGCTTTCCCTTTTAGGTTTGTTCTCCCCGGCAACAAGTATGTGACACTTCAGGGCCATAGTTCTCCCTCCCTTACATGCGTATACCCAAATCTTAGCTTGGCATATACCTCAATTTGGTGACTCCACTTCCTTCCATACTACCTAAGTCATACCATCTGTGGTAGACCCGATTGTTGCACTGGCTCGTGCCAAAGATAGTCTGCAGGGTCCAGATCCATAGACCTTCACAAGATCTCGCCCTAAATTCAGGGGATTTCTCCCTTATAGCACGTGTAGGGACTGTCCAGGCTAAAGGCAACAAACTACGAGCCAAGGCCCAGCTCCTAAGAGAATGTGGTTGCACAGATAAATTATTTCGGTAAAGGCGGAGAACATCCCTTCACTTTCTCTTGTCCATCTTTCTTACTTCTCATCATCATATTTTCTTTAGTAAAAATATCCACTTGGAGGCGATGCCTCTTCCCAAGGGTTTTTGTATTTTTTAAAACTTTGTAATAGGGTAAACCGAAAAATAGTTTTATTCATTGAAAACCAGGTTTCCAATGAGGTAGAATGCTACTCATCATAACCTCAATCTAAAGGGGCAAAGTGGGTGTCAAAAAGGGTAGATGTCCAAATGGACAACCATTCATAACTTGGAGGAGCCAAGTTATTATCGTTGTTTTATTTAAAAGAAAAACCATGTAGGTAGCAATGTAGTTTATAAATGAGATGTAAAAAAAGTAGTAAAGATAAGTAGGACATATATAGGAGTTCAAGAATGGTGGCTTGCCTGTGATCAGTAGTATATCCCTAGATTTCTTCTTTAGAAAACCAGAATACCAGATATAAAATAATAAAAAGATGCTCCTCTTTCTCAACGTCACACAACCGCAACTATCGCCATTATTGAGCAAATATGCATATAAGCAATACATCAATCAATATAAGGCATACAAGCATCACCAACAAACAAATGATAAACACATGAGAAACTTTAGCAGGGTTTGGGAAGATTGGTTTAAGGGATTAGGAAATGTCTTGGAAGCGTTTGTAGAAACTCCATGATGATTTATAGTCTAGAAACTACTTAGTTTAGGAGTTTTAGACCAAGGCCATATTATATATGATACCATTGTATAAAAATTATACTGTCATATAGGTATTGATAAAATGAAACCAACAAAAGTGGTTTCACTATTTCATAAATTGCCTTTGATTTTCTATAAATTTTCTAGTGAGAAAAGATCTAGTTTTAGGAATTAAATCACAACAAATGATATGTTGGTCCAAAAATTATTTTCTCTTAGGAATAGGTATGGTTTGATGTACTGGTTCAAGGAGAGTTGGAATCACTTCAAAATATTTAATGGAATGCCCTCGGGAAATTCCCAATGTCAAATCTAGTAGGTATTTGTCTTTTTACCAGAATTAATCTATAAGGGATATTGATATGACTCTAAAGTCACATATTAAGTATTTGTAATACCTTTCTGTAGAAATTGGAATAAATGCTTTTGGAGATACAAAACTAATGGAGTGATTTTACTAGTGAACAACCACGCACAAGATAGTTTTATTCACTAAAAATCAACCAAGGCTTAATAAATTTTGGGATCCTTTCTTTAATTAGAGGATGATTTGAGAGTTCTCAGAGTTGGAATTAGGTCAATCCCACCTTTGGTTTGACATGGAGAAATTCCTAAAAGCTGAAATGGCTTATTTTTGTTAGTTTTACTAGGGGAAACCTAGGAAGAAAAAAGGAATGGGGTCAAGGTGATATGCAAGGTATCGCATGTACCTTGTAGTACAAAAAGGTTTCAACTCAAATGGATTTACAAAACTCACAGGAAGATTTATTTGGTCCCCTAGACATATCTTTGTAAATGATTTTATAGAAAAGATACAAACTTTGAAATAGATATTCTTTTGTACTACATGTTGAAGAAGTCATTCGGAAACCTTAGTAAAATAGATCTAACCAATTTCTAGGCATTTCTCATTTTCAAAAGGATTTAATCCTGAGCTATATTTTTGCAGATCTAGGAAAAAAGGCTTAAATAACAAAGGTAAACAGGGGGTGTAGTGGGTCGGAACCCAATGTTGTGAGGCAGATTGGGGTGGGCCGGCCCAACTCAGCGCCACAGTGCACGTGGGAGGCGTGTTAGAAGCTGAGCGAGGAGAGGGAGGGATGAAGGGGTATAGGATGATGACAGCAGTTGGATTAGAACAAGATCCACGACCGGGCGCCATCTTCCTGGCTGGGAAGGTGGTGGTGGGAAGAAACCCTAGCGCCGGTAGGGATATTGCGGGGAGGCCCACCTGTAGCACAAGAGGCGACAAGCATGGGCGGAGACGACACAGTGCTCACCGGTGGCCACGAAGAGGTGCGGCACTCATCGGAGCTCGATGGCACCATGCCCAAGAGTCGCTGCATGTCAAAAGGGAGGGCATGGTTATATGCAGGGAGTTTAGTAGTGATACATGCAGATCCAAGGGAGTAAGGGAGGATAAGCTATGCTCAAATCCTTCTCGAGACCGAAGGGCTTATCTCCTTCTTTCTCTAGGGCAACACAAGGCAGGGGAAGAAGAGTTCTGTCCTAGGGAGAAAAGTGGGGTGGTGAGGGAGAAAATGTGCTGAAGGGGCAAGGCTGTGGTGGTTGTTTTCCTTATAAACCGAGGAGGGGAGGTGTAGGGGAGAGGGTGAGAAACCAGGGGTGGTTCCTGTGGGCGTTGGAGGGAGAGTTTCTGGTCGATCTGGGCATAGGAAGGGTAAGGGGTTGCTACCAAGGCATTAAACGGACAAGACTAGACCATCTCTCTTTGCATCTCCCTTTCTTTGAAGCATAAGGAGACAAAGAGAGGGAGAAATACAGTGCTGCGACCAGAGGTTCTCATGGTGCTGGAGAGGACTGCTAGAGAAGCTTCAATGAGGTTTTGATTTGGTTTAACTCATTGGTTTTGTTAGTTTGCCAAATTTGGTCTTAAAGATGGTTATGAAGGATGTATAGCAATTTGGTATTAACAAGACGGGGAGATGATACTGTTGGATATATGAGGTCAAGATACCTCTCTAAGAATTGATTTATATTTTTCCTAGAATTTAATGTCCACTTAAATACCATTTATTCAAATAGTGCTAAATCGGGTTTTAGAGGCTAGTTTGATAGTTTTACATTAGAAAAGGTCGGGTTTTTTATGTGAGATGGTCTTTAAAACCAAGTTACACTTTGGACAATTTTCATGGAATTTATTTGGAAGGAAAAGTATTTTTAAGCTATTATTTCTTGTTTCTGCCATTTAAGAAAAAGGGCAAAAAGAAATAGTAAAGCGTCTCAAAAATATTTATTTTTGAGATGGGAAGTTAGGATATGATATATAGGCCTCATTTTGGCTTTGAGTTGGCAAGGTACTTTGGGAAAAACAAACTTTCCTTTATAGGGAGGGTTTTGAGGATTTTACCAAGGAGGGAATTTAAATGGTTTTAGGGTCCAAATAATTATGGAGATTACTTGGTAAATATTTATATCCATGGTGGATGATGTAAACCTATGGTATTCATCAACCCAAGCTTCCATCTCCTGCTCCAGACATCAGCGCTTGCCCGCGCCAGTCCATGAAATTATCAACCTTATGTTTTTCAAATTTAACTTGGTTTTGGAAGAAAAACAACGATTGGATGATCTAGGACATTAATATTTTTATACCACCTAAACCTTGCTGGATTTAGTAGATCAAAGCTCACCTTGATACAAGGGATAGATGGATGGGTAGACCAAGTTATATAGATGATCAATGTACCAATAGTTGGGCTTGATTTTATTGGAGGTGGTACTGGAGTGATGGCAAACTTTGTTGGAAATAAGGCTGTCATAGTAGATGTATCGTGAAGCCTCGTAAACCATGTGGGTTTAAGAAAATAAAAGCTCCAATGGAAGCAATTGAAGGATGGATTGATATACCATGGCTACTATATCATAACCATGCAAATAGTTGGTCAAGGGAAGATAACTTACGGATGGTTCTTCTGCCAACGTAGGCATGATGATAAGATTTGTAGAAACAGGATATTTTCTTCTGTACAAAACCATCAAGGATGAGTGGGCACAATAAGGGTTTATCCAAGGGAAAGAGTGACATCTGGTAGTACTCATGATGTAATAAAATGTGGATCAAATACACCTTCAATAATGCACACTGATTCAGATAGGTGGAGTATCAAAGATTGAATCCAGATAAGGATTCCATACATAGCCAAATTTGGCAGATTTGTGTAATTGGACAAGTATGAAGGAGGGGAAGATTTGGAGAGGATACAAGGGTCCATCCTAATCATCAATTGGATTATATTTAAGGATAGATTGTGTAGAGAATATTCATGCTTGCATTTGCTCTATGACGAGTTGAAAGCTAATAAAAAGGATTAGCTCAGGATCGATCCGGTTAAAGGGGATGAGAGGGTCACTCTGGTGACTAAGGAGAGATCAATCTTGGGTAGCTTGGTTAAGATTTGGTGATCTCAAATGTTGGTTTGATCCTAAGGTATGATCTCCTAGATTATCTCACTCTAGTTCCTAAGAAAACAAGATTAATTAGCAGATCAAACCAATTCATCAGACAACAGATCAAGGCAACTCATCTAGTCAAGCATTAATCTTCTACTTAGGTTACCATCAATCCTAGTTTGAGGTAAGGATGGTTATTTTGAAGAGGTTTGTGTTTTTGTAGTAAGACAAGGACCTCTTGGTATTTCTACCAAGATTTGAATGAAGAGGTCTGAGGAAAGGCATTGGAAAAACCTAGAGGTAAGAGTAGCTGAAAGTTTTGTCTGGAAAACATAAGGAGATTTTATATAGTTCTCCATAGTTTTGTTAATAGAAACTAGTAAAAAAATTTGTTGTGACAAAGTCATCTTGTCTCAAGTTTGAAATGCTAGAACATTTGAGATTATGAAAGATGAGCCAAGATATTTATTTTGTAAAATAGTTTTTGTCAACTAGGGTTCAGGCAAGGAGTATATCATCTAATACACAATCAACTGAATGAGCGCAAGCAAACAAGTAAGAAACCATTGCAGCACATAACAGAAAAAGTTTTTGTTCCCCCTGATTTTTGACTTTTGGATAAAAAATCAGGATTGCTGAATTTGGGATGTTACAGAGTGTGTCTACGCGTTTGTGAGCGTCTCCATTTTGTAGAGGGGTTTTGTTAAAAGAGATATAGGGGCCTCTGGTTTATTTATGGAGTTTTACTCTGTTTTCCAAAAGTACATGTAACACAAGTCAAACTAGGTCAATGATGTTTGGGGCCCACGGGCTCTCTATCGTGGGCCCCAGTTATTAGTGGTCTAGTTAATCGTGAGCGAATGTGAGCACTAGCTCCCCTACCTCTTTCTACTACATGAAGCCTCTGCGCTAGACATTGAAGGCATGCACATTTTCTCAGAAATGTTCGCAGATACAGTCATGCCGGTCTGGGGAACGATGGGGTATATTGATGCGCAAGGCGTCCGGGCTAGGGTAAGTACGCCAGGGTTAACGGTCTCAGTTTATTTCTCGAATTTATCTTATAGGGTCTCTACTTTTGTGTTTTTTATCTATTCTGCCCGTCTTGATCGACGATGTTTCCTAGGTTCAGATGCTGACATGGATGGTAGACGTGGAGTTGTATGGCATAATTCCTGATACGGATCTCCCACTTCGGTGTGACTGTGCCTTGGTGCCCGGTTGCCTAACGGCGTTGGGGGAACGAACTTCGTCTGTAGGTTCTTGGGTTGCAACTATGAATGGGAGTGCTGCATGTTCATCCACTGGGTCTACCTACCAAACAAACTGTTGCTTTAGCACACGATGAGGTTGCTGCGGTTACAACTCAAGACCCACGATGAGCTCGAAGAGGAGGAGCAGGAGAGCTAGCATATGCATGCCGAGGATATGGCTGCAGGGTTAGCGGATGTCTCTAACTCACTACGCTCGGTTGTGAATAAAATAGTTGCTCTTAGATTTGGGTAATTAGAGCTAGACATTAGGTTCTTAACCAAGCATGGTCTACAATCTAGATATTGATCATGCTCATGACGGTTTTGGTGGCTGGCTGTAGATTCCACTAATAATTAAGTATTCCCCTTTTGTTTACTAGTACTCACCATCTCATAGTACTGCCACTTTAAATTACACTAGATTAATTAAGATGGGAGTAGTTGACAATGTGCTTATAGACTTTTTGGAGTTTATGGTTACTTCTATCTCTATCTACATATGAGTGTCGCAACATTTTTTGCACATTTTTTCAACTCCCCATCGCACACATTCTTTACCCAGCAACGTCCATCGCATCAGCGTAATCTCTAGTGAGTCCGCAACCATCCGGATAGTTGTTTAGGTGATTGCTATTTGAAATAGTTCATCTATATGCGAAATTAGGAAGCTGGAATCAACATGGATTTAGCCATGAAATTAGTTATAAGGTCCAATGGAAATAGACAAGTATATGCTGCCAAGAAGAGTCTTATTAGGATGGGAAGCTTGGCCCTGGCTTTATTTCACATAGCGGTCCTCTGCTAAACAATGCAGAGGTAATTTTCCACATATCATTCACAAACAGATTGTTGTTCGCTGGTGTCCTGCATTGTTGAGTTTTTTAAATTATATTTTTTTTGATTAAGGGGAACACGCCCACTCTTCGGCCTTAGATTAATGCACATATCCTTCTTTGCATTGCGAAGTTGATGTGTTCTTTACTAAAATTTATTGGTTTTGTTGCATTTCATTTAGCATCATGCTCATGTCCCAAATGTGGAGATGGCATTGCATGAAGACATGCCTTAATCATGTTTATCGAGTGACAGGGTGTTTTGATGTATGCAGCTGCTTTGCTAGAATTTTAGTAACCTATTCTTTATCCCCGAAAACATTTTTTTAGATAAAGGGCACTTTATTCCTTAAAATGTCCGCTAAAGTATATTGATCATTTTTGATGCATCATGATTTGCAGAAACGAAGTCATTCTGATCTCTTTCCACTTATTAAGGCCGGGATTGCTGATGTCACAACTCAGAAGGCAAACCCTGAAGTACGGCTCTTCTCATGTAGGTCCTATTTCCCATGTTTGGGAAATATGCCTCGTTGGTTCTTAGCCATTTTGCCGCACCACTATGGAGCTTGCACGATGTGTGCAACTGAATTTGTATTATTTTTTTGAAACATGAATTTGGTTTCATTTTGGAATTGTTATATGAAGTTTCCAGCTTATTCATATCGCTGATGGCATAATGGTGCTGGTCATACAAGGATTGGAAAATTGTCCGTTGATGACCCACAAGTATAAGGGGTGTATCATAGTACTTTCGATAAATAGGAGTGTCGATCCCAACAAGGAGAAGAAGGTGTTGACTAGTGGTTTGGAGCATGAAATCTCTATAAATACTTAGCAAACAGATTTTTAGGGGTTTTTCATGAAGCAAGGAAATAAATTGCAGGTAAATAAAGACAACAAGTAATTGTAGCAAGTGGCCCAATCCTTTCTTAGCAAAGGACAAGCCAGTGGTAATACTTATGAGGACCAAACGTTCTCGAGGACACGTGGGAATACTGTCAAGTGCTTTCGTTTCATATAGTTGATTAATCTTCCTTAGTTTGATAAGTGTTGTGTGGGTGAACTTGTTCTAATGTACTGACCTTACTAGGACTAATACATACTTGTGATTAAACCCCTTGCAAGCATACGCGACTACAAGAAAGTAATTAAGATAAAACCTAACCACAACCTTAAAGTCTGAGATCCTACACTCCCTTGTACAAAGGTTTCCTAACGGGGGTTCAGGTTTCTGTCACTTTGGCAACCCCACAATTAGCAGCCAAATACACAATGCATTCCCCTAGGCCCATAAAAGGTGATGTATCATGTAGTCGATGTTCACATGACACCACTAGAATAATAGGACCACAACTTAAATATTAAACCATTGAATAATACCTCAACACAATTCCACTACTAACAACATGACTTCTCTCATGTCCTCAAGAACTAAACGAACTACTCATGATACATCATATGGATCAAGATCAGAGATGATATGATGATGAATAACAATGTGAACATAAAGAATAATTCAATGGTTCCACTCACAAGCATCAACTACAATAGTAATCAACATCGGGAAAGTTTCCCCTAAGAACTATGCAAAATTCAACACAATTGTTACAGCGGGATGGAGTGGTGATGATGGTGCTGGTTCATATGATGGTGTGGATGATGATGATGATCCCGATGAAGTCTAGCTTGATGACGTTGTTGACGGCAACGATCTCCCCTCTCCAGGGAGGAATTTCCCCAGCGGAAATCTGTCTGTCGGAGAGCTCTTTCTCTCTCTGTAGTTTCCGCCCCGCAGAGGCGGCGGAATCTTTCTGTGGTCGCTCCCCAAACTATAGTGTTTCGAGAGGAAGATATAGGCGATGGGGTGGAGCCATAGGTGGGCCAGGGTGGCCCGCGCCTGGGGGATGTGGGCCCCCTATGGCCCAACTCCGCCTCCCCTTATAGCTACCTTCATATTTTGGAAAAATATAATTTTCCATAGTTTTTCTAGTATTTTTATGATCTTCGTGAAAATTGCATCTAGACACCACTTTTTCCATCACAATCCAGACTCTGACAGTTCATCCTCCAAGAATCATCCAACATGCAAAAATATATGAAATGACATAATTATCACCTCTTAATATGAAATATATCAATGAATAGAAGCAAATTATGATATAGAATAGTGATGCAAAATGGACGTATCAACTCCCTCCAAGCTTAGACTTCGCTTGTCCCCAAGCGAAAACTGAGCACAGTAAACATGTCCACAAGTTTATGGAGTGAAGTGTCGATAAAAAGAATATGGACAATAAGCATCACACTTACCAATACACAACTCATAGTAGAAAGCAACTCACCATTCTATAACTGAACTTGCAATGAGTATGGGAGTCACAATAAAGATGCATTAAGATAAATCATAATTTGAAATGGCAAACTTTGTTCTTGGTCAGAGAACAGTTGACAAAAACTTTTCAAGCAAAGCTTTTGTAAAGAAGTTTATAACAAGAGTCCTTTTGCTCAAACATAAAAGGCTTTTCACAATGATGGCTTTCAAAGTAATACTCATTCAGAAAAGAACAATGTGCAAAAGAAGGAAGATAAGTAACATGATTGAATAAATCACCATATGAATGATTTAAACACAACAACCCAATTGCTTGCTGGAGGTAGAGAGGAATAGGATTTACTTAATCAACTAAGAAGTAAAAGAAAGGCCCTTCATAGAGGGAAGCAGGGATTTCAAGTTCATAAAGAGCTTCCAAAAGATTATGGTACTTACTAGCTTTGAGCTCTCATTGCCCCTATCATAAGCATCTTGAGGTGATTAAGGTTAAAGTGAACAAATATGGAGTATATGTTTGATGAAATATAAGTTGGCAATCTCATGTCCCTTGAGTACGAGGGTCGCTCCTCATGCTACTCAGCCTTAGTTATCGATAAGTTCTTGTCATAGTAAGTACATGTGTATCATAGAGAAACGCTAACATGGTACCCCTTGCACATGATACAGGAGCTATACCATATCAAAATGACAAGGCAAGCAGTCAATGAGCATCTCAGCAATCTTCTTATTTACCATGGGAAAATGGTTATTTTTTCTCTCTTTCCTCTTTTCAATGTCTCTCTTTTTTTACAAGAAGAAAGCTTCATAGATTGCTCACTATGGTGATGCTGCAAGTTTCCACGATGATTAGGCATGTCTTAGGCTAGCGGCCTAGGCGTTTCTCTAACACACATACATAATTCCATGGACTTACAAGATCCCCTTTTATTTCACACCGACGACATCCGCAAACAAAAGAGCATGATATCAACTGGGTAGATATTTAGAAGTGTTGAAAGTCTTCCCCATGGCAACACGGTTCTGCTAATCCCAACGTATAGGTGCAAGCATATACAACTTCGATGACATAATGGTTCAAGTTTATGAGGGGCAAGAAAATAAGGTGTACCATCAAATTCGTGAGAGATTTACTAACCAGTTTTCACATAACAAAAGAATTTTTAATTTGAAAGATAGATGAAGCTTGATAATTTACATGGAATAGCAATAATGCTAATAGGTAGAGATGGTGGACATATATGGCATAGGTTTTGGTTTAAAGGATTGGATGCACGAGAAGTATTCCTCTCAGTACAACTTTTTAGCTAGCAAGGCTGGGTAGCAACCAAAAGATTTGAAGGAAACAAGCAAACACACAAGTGATAAATTCAAACATGCAATCTTCCTTGGAAGTACAAAAGATCTTAACTAAATAATACTACGCTTATGGGCCAATCAGGCAAGAAAATAAATGATACAAAATACCTCTAAGTGATTTTCTCTTTTCCTTTCAAACCTCAAAAAGTGTTTCTACTGACTAGAGCTCTGTTTGCCAAAACCAATTTAGATATACTTGATGCTCCCAAAGTGATACCAATACTAATCAACAAGATCAATCATATAATAGAGATTGCAAACTAAAATAAGAAGTGAAAAAAGTAAAAGATGAAAACTTCTCATCAATATTCCATAAAGGCACTCACACCAAGGGATACATAGATAACCAACTAAAGGAGAGATACTTCCACAATGCAAACCATTATATATGATAACTTCTCTAATCAAGATATCACTCTACTAAAAAGGTAAAAAGATGAAAGATAATGATGTGATACCACGGCACTCCCCCAAGCTTGGAACAAGCCATGGGGATGCCAAACCTGATGAAGAATTACTCCGTCGGTGGTGGTGGTGTTCCCTTGTTTAGGGTGAGAAAACACTCCAGCATCTTACGAAGCCTATTATTCTCCTCTTGAAGTATATCTACCTTCCTCCTTAAATCTCGATACTTATCAAAAAACACATCAGTGGTTTGAAGGTATTCCACTACCTCAGGGCAGGAACTGAAGTCTGGAATGGAGGTCATCATCCCCTGCATATTATGAGAAAAAACACGTATAGTGTTAATTGCCCCTACAAAAGTAGGTTTTCTTTCCCTTGATCCTATGGCAGCTTGTCCCTTCATACCTGCTGGCATGTTCTTCACTTCCTCCTCGGTGCTCCAATCCATGTCTTCGCGCCTAGCATCAATCCTTTCTTCTTCCACTGGCATCTTGCCCATGTCGTTGGCGAAGACCATGGGGCCTCTAAACTTGAGAAAAATTCCTGACAGAAAAATATCGAAATAAAAACATGACGAGAACACGATATACGAACCTCAGGGGATCCGAGGGGTTATATATTATGAAGTTTTATGACATAAGGAAGGTACTATGCGAAAACGGGACAGAGACGGTCTCCAGGGGGCTCACATCCCCTGGTGCCGCGGCCAGGAAGGGCCCGCGCCACTGGGAGGTGTGGCCCACCCGGGCTCCGTTTCATCCTCAGTTTTGACTCATAACCTTCCATATGTAATAAAAACTCCAAAAATATAAAAATAAAAGTTTTTTGCGAACCTTTTGTTTTCAGCACTTTTACCTATTCGGAAACAGACTCTGCAGATTCCTTCTCTCCAACACTTGAAAGTTCCTTTCATACAAAGCCTCACACAATCTTTATTAGCAACATTAGTGTACGCAAAAACAAAGAACCTTTGGGTTAAAATTTCAACTAAAATCCATCAAAACAAAAGCTACTGTAGCAACTCCTTTCAACATCCCAAGAAGAGTCTAGAAGGAAATCTATTTAAGAGGAAAACACAAATGATGGCAGAAATCTGTCAAAACAAACCAGCAGGTAAAGATTGATTTTTTCGAAAATCTTCTGTTGCTCAAATCAAAAGGTGCTAAACTAACGAAAGTTGGATAACAACTTGGAGCACAAGCATAGAAAATTATAGATCCATCCGAAATACTGAGACCTTTCACGATTTTTTACAATGCATCACAAAAATCTGTCCTAGGACAGCAACTTTTGACAACTCCGCAACTTCTCAAAAGAGGTTGATATTGACACAAAAAAACAAAAAAAAGGATAAGGAGTGGTTATTACAAAGGTAATAGGTTCCAAGACTCAAAGAAACAAAAGACCCAAAGCAAACTAAAAAGGGTTGTCTCCCAAAAGCTCTTTCTTTATAGCCATTACAATGGGCATGATAATTTTAATGATGCTCACATAGAAGATATGGAATTGAAGTGAAAGAGAGCATCAAGAAGCAAATATACAACACGTTTAAGTCTAACCCACTTCCTATGCAAGGGAGCTTCATGAGAAAACAAATTATTGAAACAAAAGGACACTATCATAGTAAGATAAAACAAGTGCAACTTCAAAGCTTTCAACATAAAGCAGGGAAACTTAATATTATCGAGATGCATAAAACCATCTTTACCTCTCTCATAATAACTTTCAGTAGGACTTTGAATAAAGTTGACAATATGTTTGTCACAAGAAACAACCTTATCATCAGAATGAGCATACTTACAATCATCAAAAAGAGGTCTAAGGTCATAAACTGGATCAATAGAAGCAAGTTGTTCAACCCTGAAATCCTCATTGGGCAATTCATTTACACAAGGAGATTTAGCAAATTTGGAAATTTTAAAATCATAAGATTCTCCATCAAATTTAGTTAAAACTTTCTCCTTCTTACAATATAGAATAGCTCCACAAGTGTTCAGGAAAGTTCTACCAAAAATGATAGGACAAGTTTTACTAGTTGCTGAACCAAGCACTAGAAAATCAGCAGGATATTTAATCTTACCACAAAGAACTTCCACATCTCTTACAATAACAATAGGGCAAATGGTTTCCTTATTAGCAAGGTGAATAACCACATCAATGTCCTCAAGTTCACAAGGACCAATTTCATGCATAATTTCCTTGTAAAGATCATAAGGAATAGCACTAAAACTAGCACCAATGTCACATAAACCATAATATCAATGATCACGAATTCTAATAGAAAGCACAGGGACACTAGCTTTACTAGGATGAGAGACAATATTAGAAGCATCTTCACAGAAGAAAATGTGACCATCTTCTACATTTTTAGTGACAAGGTCTTTCATAATAGATACTTTAGGTTCAACATTTATTTGCTCATCAGGTTCAACTGCTTTCTTTGTACTTTTGCTCACCACATTATCCATAATAGAATGTTCCTTTACCCTAGCAGGAAAAGGTATTTTCTCAATATAAGGTTCAGGAAAAATAGGATCAACAGTACAAACATCAGTGTTTCTAACAAGAACTTGATTAACAACATCTTTATAAGGCGCATGGTACTTGTTCCACTCCTTTTTGGGAATTTCAATGTAAGATTCAAAGGACTTAAAGAAATTTGCAAGAACTTGAGAATCAAGACCATACTCAGTACTAAAATCATGAAAGTCATCAGTTCCATTAAAATATCTAATGCATTCATAATCATAATTTATACCTGACTTTCTTTCTTTGTCATTCTCCCATGCTTTAGTGTTTTCTTGAATACGGTCTAGAAGATCACATTTAGCTTCTTCTTTCATACGTGTGAATGATCCAACACAAGAAGCATCTAATAAATCTTTATCATGAAGAGAAAGCCTTGCATAAAATTTATTAATAATAATATTGTTAGGGAGTTCATGAATTGGACATTTAAGCATTAGTAACTTCAATCTCCCCCAAGCTTGGGTTGTACTCTCCATCACGAGGCCAAAAAATTTATATTTGATTCCTATCCTTATGAATCTCACTGGGAGGATAGAATTTAGAATAAAAGAGAGATACTATTTCTTCCCATTCCATAGATTGTCCATTCTTCAGTAGCTTATACCATTCTTCATCTTTTCCTTTCAATGATATAGAGAGTAACTTTATCTCAACTTGTTCAGTTGTGATACCTGCACAGTTACACAACCCGCATAATTCATGGATAAAAAGCAAGTGATCACCCGGATGGACAGTTCCATCCCCAAAATAATAATTATCCATAACACGATCAACAATTCTTGTAGGTATCTTAAAAGGATCTATCTCAATAGGTGGTGGTTCATCAACTACCCTAACAGTGGTAGTAGCTTTCTATCAACACCCGGATTTTTAATCCCAGATGCCTGTTATGCCATACATCGCAATCCCAGGATTACCATTTTTGCGAGACATAACAGAATTGGATACCATAGTACATCATCCATTACAAACCATACATAAGGTCTTACACAAATAAGGATCTCATGATACAGTTCTTAATACAACTCAAGCAGCATAAATACGTAATAATAACGGTAGCGTAGGTGAAGCTCCATCTTTGGGGTCACAGGCAATGCTAACGATGGGAGATGATCCTAGTTGTCGTAACCTTCCTGGGGTCCTACGTCCTAGTACTACTCTTCATGGTCTAGCCACGGGAATAGCCAGGGACAAAGCCATGAGTACTCTTTAAGTACTCGCAAACTAATACTAACAAGTGAAGGGGGTTTTTGTAATAGGATACTAAGCTCTAGGGTTGTTTTGCAAAAATCCAGATTTACCTCTACTAAGTTCAGAAGCAAGAAAAGCTAGTTGAAGTTTTATAACACTTAAGTGGGAACTTGTATTTCATATCACAACTCTGCTGTGGTCAAGTCAAAATATCAATTCATTTCAAAAGTCATTTTGAAAACATCTGACGGGGGAACAGTATGGCCACTCCAACTATCCATAACCGCGGACGCGTCTACTCGAATAGTTTGTCACTCTGTAGAGATTGTACACTTTCACCACAACATTCGATACATCTGTCAGGAACAAATCCTGAATTCACCATACTTAGTACGCGGATAATCAATCCTAACCTTTCAATTACATGCCCGAGTATAGGCACCTCTCCTGTGAGTTTGGCCTCACCACCATACCAACTATCATCTTGGGTACTGCACAGGTGGACAATCTTCACAAGGTAACCCCAGCTCAGACCTTGGCCATGAGGGAACACATATTAAGGTATATAAGTTTCCAGTCAAGCCCTACCCAATCTTCGGGTATTGTGGTTGTACGGTAAAATTGGAATGGTATCGCATCCAGACAACCATCAGTTTTATAAAGGGCTAAGGCTCATTCCTTAACATTTTCATCATCCAAATCATCTGTTGTTCGGAAACACATGTCAAAACATCTCAATAGAATGATCCATCATTCCAAGGTTTTCATAACCATTTTCCACCAAGTATTCCCATCTAAAGTTGATCAGGTTTTATGCTTAGCACTAGCATCTCCAAGTGGGGGTAAGTACTAATGAGGGGTGGTAAACTAGTGGAGTTTAACTAAGTTCAATCTCATGCCTTAGGATGACATCAAGATTATCTAGCTTAGGCCAAATTTAATGCTCTTTATGCAACCTTCAATTATCTTCCTAGAATCTACAAATCACTTAAGTAGACTCTAAGTAATAGTTTTGATAAAGAAATAAAGTATAAAGCTTGCAAGTAAAACTAGGAGGGGGTATCAAGTGGGTATGATCACATATGCTTAAGGCATCTAGTGATCATGGTAACAAGCAAGTATTGGCTTGCATCAGTATCAGTATAGGCTTGCATAAGTAGAGTATCTTGCAAGTGTTAGCTTGCTCAATCAACTAGTAGTATTAGGCTTTCCTTGTGCATAGAAGTGGTTGAAGTTCTCCTCGGCTTTTTCTTTGTAGTATCCTCCTTCCTCCTTGTATCCTTGGTCGGTACTAGCGTCTATGAATAAATATGAGGTACACAATCACCAAACAATACTTAACTACTTTCAATCATCACACACAAGGGTTCTATAGATGATATAGCATCATCACTAATATTAGAAGATTAAAGAATTTTTCTTATTTATTTTATTTTTAGAAAATTAATTTCTACTCATTGAAAAACTACTTAAGATTTAATATTCTCCAACTCAAACATGGGATCATGTTGACACATGTCATCACCACATATTTCAGTACATGGGAATGTGATTTAAAGTGGTGTCACAATTTAATAAGGTTTAACCTTTTATTTTAAATAAAATAAAATGACTAGAAATGCCTATTTGGCATTCTTTTATTACTTGAAGATTATTTCTATAAGTAAACCCATATATTTTTATATATTCTAAAAGGTATGATCAATTATGATTTTTGAGAGTTGGAATCAACTCAAAAGCTATTATGGTTTAAATTTGAAAAATGTTTGAATGCAGAAAAGCTTTTGCCTTGTTATTTTTACCAAGCTTGATCTACAGATCCAAATGATTTGAATCCAACGGGTTTGGATTAATCATTTCAACACCTTGCTAACAAAATTGGTTTCATTCAATTTGGTGCACTAAATCGAGCTGGGTTGATTTTTGAAACTAGGTACAGAACTATGTTTGAACTTAAAAAGAAAAACCTAAATTCAAACGAGTGGGCTGCGCGGGAAGGGGTAATCGGCCAGCCCAGTGTCACTCCGCAGTGCGGGGTGCAACTGACAGGGGGGGTCTACTGGTCAGTGGCTCTTTAAATGCGAAGCGGTACGGGGCGATGTGGTGCGTTGGATTAGAATGAAGATCGACGGCTGAGGGTCGTCGTCGATGATGAACAAGTCACCGGCGAGCTCGAACCCTAGCGGCTTAGTGGGGGTGCATAGGGGGCATACCGGGGGCTCCAGTGACGACGGCGAGGTGGGCAAACGACGAAGTCGACGACGGCGAACTCAGGGGTGGTCGCTGCAGCTCCTGGGGTGGACGAAATCAACGGCTCCCTTCTTCCCAGAGGCGGCCTGCTCCGGCGCAATTCCGGCGATGAGCTGCTCGCCTTGCTCCGGCTAAGGGGTGGAACGATCAGTGAGGTGAGGGGAGTGAGATGGTTTGAAGAAATCGAGCTAGGATCATCTCCTTTTATAGGATCGACGGCGAGACCGCAAGGGATGGGCAAACGACAGTGGCGACACGGCTACGGGCGGCTAGAGGCATGGCCGAGGTTGGAGATCGACGGGCGGTCTCCTAGCGATGCTCTAAGGTTTAAATGTGCGTGTAGGGGCGGTGGAAACGGTCGGGAACACGCGGTGCTCTGTGCGGCAGAGGCGGCGTCTTCGACGGCGAGCGGTGGCTGTGAGGCATGGGGCGGCGAATGAGGGTGTCTGCAAGGTTGCTGGGGCGGTGGTGATCACGCGTGCACACGGCGAGGGCGGCGCGCGGTGTATGGGCGTGTGTCGACGGTGGCGCTATGGCGCGCTCTTAGCATGCTTGTAGAGTGGCTTGGCATATCCTGGGCGTGTGGTCCAGCTGCTGGCATTGCTCGCGGCTGGGACAGGGGGTGGCGGTGGAGTGCTGGCTAGCTCCCAGACAAGGTTGGCACGGCTAGTTCTTCTCCTAGCTTGCTGTCCACACTGGGTGACATGGTGAGGCTCGGCCTGTTCACCATTGATGACATTGGTGAGCTTACAGTAGTGCTAGAGCTTAGTTAAGTTTGCTAGATGATCTACTGAGGCTAGTGTAACCAGATAGGGAACAAGGTTGGCTCAAAACACTGCTCCAAATAGTGTTTATGATTTTGTTGATTTGAATCTGCAACCTGTTTGATGAAATGGCCGCATGAACTTAAGTTTTGAATTTTGAAAAGATTTTTGGTGGGTGTGCTAGGCATGTGCTGGTGATACTGTGGATGCTTGGGTTTTGAAAATTGAGCTTGTTTGAGTGGTTTTTGAAATAGTGGGATCTTCCCATATGAAATAGATTCAATTTTAAACTGTCATTTAAACTATGCATTCAAATGTTTTTGCATGATCACAAAGTGGGACTTGGTACCTTGTTATGAGTACTATCAAGGGGTGCAAAGATCCATACATGTTTCTGTTAAGTTCTAAAAGTTAGAGATAGCCAAAGTAGGCATGGGAGTTAAATTGTCCAAAGTGACCATTCACTTAATTTGTTTGTTTTGATTTGTTTGTCTTTGGGAAAAGTTTGGGGTCTGTTTAGATGATGTTTATTTCACATAAGAATCATTTTACAAGCAAAGAAACACATAATCATGGCAATTCAAAAGAATCCAATTTAATACATACACATGTGAATGCTTTCATATTTTTAATTAGAAAAGTTTTTGTTAACCCTAATTTTGATGATTAGAGTTTGATGATTCTAGTTTAATATTTTTGGGATGTTACACTTTCCCAAATAGGAAACCAAGTGAGTTATCCATATTGGAAACAAAGTAACAAATAGAAATAAAAGCAATACTCACAGTAGAAGTTCCCTTAACCAGTTCAACTCTTCAATAGAGCTTCACTCCCCAACAATGGCGCCAGAAAATAGTCTTGATGACACACAAGTATAGGGGGTGTATCCTACTACTTTTGATAAATAGGAGTGTTGATCCCAACGAGGAGTAGAAGGTTTTGACTAGTGGTTTGGAGAAGGAAATCTCTGTAAATACTTAGCAAACGGATTTTCAGGCGTTTTTGATCAAGCAAGGAAATAAAGTGCAAGTAAATAAACACAGCATATAATTGCAGCAAGTGGGCCAATCCTTTCTTAGCAAAGGACAAGCCGGTGGTAATACTTATGTGGACCAAACGTTCTCTAGGACACATGGGAATACTGTCAAGTGCTTTCGTTTCATATAGTTGATTAATCTTTTTGGTTTGATAAGTGTTGTGTGGGTGAACCTGTGCGAATATACTGACCTTACTAGGACTAATACATACTTGTGATTAAACCCCTTGCAAGCATCCACATCTACAAGAAAGTAATTAAGATAAAAACCTAACCACAACGTTAAACTCTGAGATCCTACACTCCCTTGTGCAAAGGTTTCCTAAGAGGGGTTCAGGTTTCTGTCACTCCGGCAACCCCACAATTAGTAGCCAAATACACAATGAATTCACCTAGGCCCATAAAAGGTGATGTATCATGTAGTCGATGTTCACATGACACCACTAGAATAATAGCACCACAACTTAAATATTAAACCATTGAATAATACCTCAACACAATTCCACTACTAACAACATGATTTCTCTCATGTCCTCAAGAACTAAACGAACTACTCATGAGACATCATATGGATCAAGATCAGAGATGATATGATGATGAATAACAATGTGAACATAAACAATAATTCAATGGTTCCACTCACAAGCATCAACTACAATAGTAATCAACATCGGGAAAGTTTCCCCTAAGAACTATGGAAGATTCAACACAATTGTTATAGCGGGATGGAGTGGTGATGATGGTGCTAGTGTAGATGATGGTGTGGATGATGATGATGATGATCTCGGTGAAGTCTAGCTTGATGACGGTGTTGATGGCGACGATCTCCCCTCTCCAGGAAGGAATTTCCCTGGCAGAAATCTGTCTTTTGGAGAGCTCTTTATCTCTCTATAGTTTCTGCCCCGCAGAGGCGGCGGAATCTTTCTGTGGTTGCTCCCCGAACTTTAGGGTTTCAAGAGGAAGATAAAGGCGAAGGGGTAGAGCCAGAGGTGGGCCAGGGTGGCCACACCCTTGTAGGCATGACCTAGGGTGGCTCGCGCCTAGGGGTGTGGGCCCCCTGTGGCCCAACTTCACCTCCCCTTCTGGCTTCCTTCATCTTCTAGAAAAATATAATTTTCCATAGTTTTTCTGGTAATTTTCTGATCTTCGTGAAAATTACATCTAGACACCGCTTTTTCTTTCAGAATCCTGACTCCGACAGTTCAACCTCCAAGAATCATCCAACGTGCAAAAATATATGAAATGACATAATTTTCACCTCTTAATATGAAATATATCAATGAATAGAAGAAACTTATGATATAGAATAGTGATGCAAAATGGACGTATCCTCTATCTCCGAGAAAATACAAAGCTCATAGACACATGATTTCGTGCCTTTACGAGAAAGATAAACACCGGGAGGAACAGATTAGGCACCTGAAAGAAGAAGTTGTGACATCCACTAATCGGATAGCTGATTTGACTACAGGATGGAATACATCAATTTTAGTTGCTCATGATGTGGCTATTGATTTTAAAAAGTTCATCACTAACAACTTAGTTCCTGAGTCGCTTGATGCGGATGGCGATAACCTAATTGGCCAGGCGTATGACCGAAACTTGGAAGAGGAGCAATTACAAGCTAACAATCTTTTCAATTCGGCTCTATAAGAATATGAGACCCTAATAGAAATTCGAGATTCTACATGCCCATATAGTCCTAATCCTGCAAAATATGAGGAAATATGTAAACCATATTAACCACCCTACTTTCATTTTGGAAGAGTTTGGGATCTCTTGTGATGATGACGTTTGTTAACTCAGGTACTAAAACTTGTTTTTTTGTTCTGCTCGTGTGTGGTGCTAAAGAATATGTATATTTGATCTACTATCATGACATAATATATGTTGGAGTGGACCCGGTTTTATGTAACGAGGTTTGGCAACATGAGTCATCTTATTCTAACTTGCGGTGGTTTTTTATGTTTCAATTTTTTTCCTTCTTAGATATTTTAATGATGATGTAAATGCAAGTCGCGAGTGCTTTGTAAGCATGTATCTAGTAGTAAACCAAAACTTTTAGTTGTAGATTGTATAATTTCAGGTCGACATTTGAACTCTAGAAGTTGATGTCATTTAACGACAGGCTTCTAACACGTGGAACATTTTATACAAAGCAATTTATTATATCAGACGAATAAAAAACCTTCACTCGTGTGGTATAGCATGGTTTTTCCACTAAAAAGTGGGGTTCACAAAAAAATATAGCGGGGCAAAAGTTAGTTTTGAGGAAGACCTCCCTCAACCACATCGACATCTTCTCCGCCTGGACGCTCTCCCTTGATCGGACCGTCCCCGCCGCTCCACCATTGAGCACCATTGCACCGTCATTCACTGGTATCTACGTCCCCAACCTCCAACGATTACGTGCTTTCTAATGGATAGTATACATTTATTTTGGGCATTGCAAAGTAAATAAGCTGAGGGCTTTTGCAGGAAATGGAATCAACATCGACAAATGCTTTTGCTATGTCGGCTGATGCTTGTAAAGCAGAGATGGATGCTGAAGAAGCACTAGCGTATACATGTGAGGAGGATGTGGAGGCCGATGCTTGTACTGCATTGGAATCTTGGGCAGTGGGTAGTGATGCTTGGAAGGAGGTGGATGCATTGTTAAGATCCTCGTCGGCTGCTGCTGGATCAAATTCGGATATGTTGGATGTCACCGCGAAAGAGACGGCTGCGTGGGATGCTAGAAATGCGTCAGCTCATGGTCGTGCTTCTTCACCGTCAACAACTATGGCTTGTCATTCGTCGGTGGCGCCTGCTCCATATGATCAGAACTCATCGACCCCTTTGTAACTTCTGTGTTGGATGTTGTTTCCCTAAGTCCCTCCCTCTTTTATGTATTCCGATCTTGGGGTTTTTCTGAACATAGTGGATATTAGTTTAAACTACTAGTACTAGGAACATAAAAAGGTATTTAATCACAAACTAGTGATCTGAATGGATGAAACGTTCATAGGATTCAAACCTAGTCATCCTATGATTTACTGATTTTTTGTCAAATTTTTTTTGAACAGTTTTACTTTGTAGTTTAAATTCTGAGCTAATGTCATTCCTTGAATCTAAGATGGAAGGTGGTTCTTGGGGCAAGTCACCGTGAGACCTGGGTTCACCATGTCACTTATGCTGCATCCATTTTTTTCCCCTTCTTTATGGTAAAACGAGAAAATTTAGGGGGGCTTTCTGTCCTCCATGGTGACTTATAAAAAAATGTTCTTCATTCTGTTTACCCTATTCCAACATGGTTAAGCATTTTGCGGTGCTTTCGTACCACTCTCGTTGATTACTTGTGATTTTTAGGTATTTTGTCGACACACTCTAATTTTTAGGTAGTTCTTCGGATCCGTGCAGTTTACGAAATTTTGATGATAAATTTTCCTGTCAAATTAAATGATGCATTTTGGTGTTTACTTAATTATTTTTTTAGGGTTGTGCATTATGCCTTATGAAATTTACTTAATTCTTAAAATGCACTTGTGCTATTTGCATCATCCTACCAGCTTTAGTGGAAAAACATATGCAACAATCAATGACTTGCCAAGTGATGCAGTCGGTTAGATTCTTGTCAGGCTACCTATGCACCCATCCTGCATATTGAGGGCATCAGTCGCCCAAAAATGTTGGTGGACTTCATGGGAAGCAATGATTTTAAAAATCTAACCCTGTCACACAAGAGAGGAATGCCATTACTTGAATTTTTCACAAACAGCTCCGAGGATTCTCGATTCATAATAGATCATAATCTTGACCAATCCATCTTCAAGAAGCTGAATAGCCTAGTGGAAGTAAATAAAGCCGACAAACCATATGTACTTGGATGTCGCAATGGTATGGTTCTACTTCATTGTCCTCAAGGGTATAACATGATAATGGCCTGGGATCCAATCAGTGGAAGTGAAACAGTGATACCAGAACGACCAATTTGGCAAATACTTGAGTATGACATCAGGGTAATTCTCTATTCGAGAAACCATGGGCAATTGTCTTCACACTATTGCAGCAACGTCTGGGTTGTTTGGATAGTAACCAATGGTAACCAAGCACTGGTCCAGAGGTACTCATCAGAGTTTGGAAAAATGGGAGGACTGGATTGAACATGCTGAGATGCTGGCTAAGATTGATCATAGCCCAGAAACTCTCGTAGGGGGCATTTTGTATTGGCCAAAAATGAAGTCTAGATGTATAATTGCCTTCGACAACGTGACAGAAAAAACTATGTTATATTGAGTGCCCACATGAGACACATGATATTTCCAGACGCAATTTTGTCATCACTAAGGGAATATGGAGATTTTGCCCTTGCGGTTATAAGATACTTTAGTCTATGGACGTGATCAAGTGCAAGATCATCAACAGGAAAATGGGAAGCTTGGGTGCCTATTATAAAGGTTGAGTTGGATACTCTCCTTGGCCTTGAGAAATCATGGGCATTTGTTGGGGAAGATTCAGTAAGGTTACTTGGCGCATTTGAGGATGGAGAAATGGTGGTTATATGGGGGAAGGAGGAAGTATTCAAATTATATCTCAGCAGCATGAAGTGTAAGAAGTTCAGATCTCCTAAACGTTGGTGTACTTTACATCCCTACTTAATGACACCTGGTTAGTGCAGTCGTTCATGTGCAACACTTGCATCTTTGTACACCTATGATTTTGCTAATCATTTTGTTCATTTCCTTCAGTAGATGACGTTATTAGGAGTTCTAAATCAAAGAAACGAAAAGAATGTCTGGTCAGAGACCCAGCTAATTCATACTGCAACATCAAGGAGATGAAAATAACACTCAGATGAACAAGCAAGCCTTTTTTTGGGAAAACATGTGTTAGCTCAGGTTGTGTTATTTGGATCTACAGTCTGATGTTTGTTTGTTTTGGTAGGTGATGGAACTGTAGTGGCACCTTTATTTGTGCTGCAGGCACGGAGCTATAGGGGCTGGAATGTTAGAGATGTCTGTTTGTCTTGGGGGCCTAGGCATGTCTTATGAAACATTGTTTCTCTCTATATAGTATTGTATTTGTGATAAAACCTTGTTTTATGTGATCTACATATACTCGTGTAGCTGGTGTTTGTGTTTTGATATTATGTAGTAGTATTTGTTTTGCAGCAGGATTTTTATTTGATCTGATTTAGTAATACCATTTAGTTAGTGCTTCCTATAGAAGAGTATGTGCTGACACCTAAATAATTAGTAGACCTTGGTCGCACACCATTTTCACATGCGGTTACGATAAACATAACTACTATTCTTGAAACAAAGCTACTTCAGACATTTATTTGTTGCCCCAACTTGGATTCCTGAAATAGAGAGAGAAGGGCCTATTCTTTAAATTATTCTTGAGACAATCTCCAAATTCAAAATCACAGTCGGCCACCAAAACCTACCGCCTACCCTATTTGAATCAGAGGCATAACTTGATGTGACTCGCGCTTAAATTCCTGACCAGATGGTATAAGGTCTACACAACCTTGGCCCCGAAGCATTTCGCGTGGCAAAATAACTCACTAACCCCGAAGCTGTAACATTCCAGGATTTTAGAAATGCGGATATAAAAAAATTGGATTTCATTCATCATTGCATCTCATGAAAAATCAAGAATAAAAAACCTTGTGTCAAGACCATATTTTGCCATTTCAATATTTCCATATAAAGCATTATATGCAAACCACATATTTGAAATTTTGTCATTAGTCAAAAAATGTGCTATTGTGTGTGTTTTGAATTTAAAAAAAATAGAAATTGGAAGCACCCCATTTGGATCTATAAAACAAAATCTATAAAAGAAATAGAAGACCAAAAATAATAAAAGAAATGAAAAAAACTAACTTACCCGGCGAGCCACCCCAGCCTACCCAGCGGCGCGCCCCAGGCCCACACGTATCTACCATCCACCCCGCTCGCAGGCAGCGGCACCAAAGCAAACCCGCACACAGTAGCAGCCTTCTCCCCGCCCAGTAGCATCCTAAGAGAGCAACCTTACAACCCGCTCACCTCTTTCATGGTCGTTGACACCAGGGGCCCACCCTTCGTCCCCCAGCTCAGGCTAGGATCGAGACCATCTGTTGTACGAGTTCGACGAACTGCACGCGAAAAAATCTCGACTCCGCCACGTTCTTTTTGCCCCCTCGTACAAGACTCTACGCCCATAAAATTCCCCGAGCCCCTCTCTGAAAACCACAGAAATTACGTCAGATAGCCGCAAGGCTAACAAACTCTCCCACGGATCTGATCTACACCATCCTGCGCCATTGCCGAAGTTCACAATTCGAAGTTTCTCACTGATGCAGACTACTCCTCTCCCTATTAGACTTTCCATCCTCTTCCCCATCATGAACCACGTCTTCCTAACCCCTTCTTCCTCAAGCAGGCACACCACAGCAAGCCCGCGAGCTCACCAGAGTCCGCCGCCACCCCACGCCTCCAATCGCACATGGACGCCCACATAGGAAGAGGGATACGCCGAAGACCATACGAGGGGAATCCCCAAGCTTCTCTGAATCTCGTCCACCTATTTCCCATCTCCAGTTATTACTAGATGACCTTCCATCATCACCTTCTGAGCCCATGCCACCATCGGCCGGTGCTCGCAGTCGTCGCCACAATGAAGACGCAAGGATTTGATTCCCATTCGTTCGATCTAATCTAGGCAGCCAAAATTAGGAACAGATCGAAGCGGTACCGGCCAACCAGGATCTGCCACGTGTCCTACACGTCAGCGCATGCGTAACTCACCCAGGTCAGCAGCCATGTTACCAAAGTCAACTACCCGTAAACACCTATTTAATAATTGATTATGGAAATTGAATTACTTGGCAGAAATTGATTTAATCTTGTAAAAATCATAACAAAAGATCTGTGCATCCAAAGATATCATATAATATACCTATAGATTCACAACAATATGTAGAATATAATTGTGCTATTAGATCTGACTGGTAGGTTATATATTTATTGTAAAATTTTAAATAGTTTAATGGTCAATATAGACATAATAAATCATAGTAAATTATCTGTATATCAGAATAATACAAAGAAAGTTTCAATGCATTCCTAATTTCATATACGAATTATAATGTTGTTAGATCCAACTTTTGCAGTGTAGAATTACTTTAGTTATTTAATTAGTTCTAATATCCTTTTAGAGTATTAAATCCATGATAAAATATTTATAAGTGATAAAAATATGAATAATTTATCAAACTGAAGCTAATATTATTTGGGTTATTAATATCTGATTATATCTAATTTTGGCTATATTGTTAACTGCTAATTAATTAATTAATTTTAATGACCTTTTTAGCTTATTAAATTCAAAACAAATCATTTGTAGATCATAAAAATATAAATAATATGTCTACAGAATCACAATCTCATGTAGATTACAGATATGGTTTTATTTTTATTTTTAGACAAGATAACCTATTTAAGTGGTTTAAACTCTATTAGTTAGTATTGGAATCATAGAAAATTAACCAGAACTCGAAAATTAGTGAAACCAATTTCTACTATTTTTATTGAAAATATCTATCCATAGAAATTGCATGCCAAATTATTTGTTACTGCTAAAATAGAAATTCTTGTAGAAAGTTATAAACTCATTGCAATAGTATTTTAATCATAAGAAAAGATCTATAACTCCTTTTTAGGTGATTCAAATTGCTAGTGTTTAAAAATTTCATTACCTATCTAGTAACATTTACTTCACAATTTAATATGACAGGAGCATCAGTAGTTTAATTAAAGTGAGATAAACCATATTAAATCAATAGAACTTTAATAATAAATCATTTATTGAATTAAATGATCTCTAGCATGCATCATGTGATCTAATATTTTTTAGATAACTAATTACAACCATTGTGATATATTAAATCATCATGCATGTATTTGGTCATCATTGTTTTGTTGTATTGTGCATAATTGCTATGTTTGGATGGTGTGTTTGTTGTGCACTTGTTTCAATCGATAGATTGCGAGGAGTGAAACGTTTGTGATTGTGATGAGTGTAACATTTTCTATTGTGAGGATTATTTGAATGACTTCAGCTACAACAATGGCAACTAGAGCTATCATAAATGTCCTACTATTTTTCCAATGTTGTAGTATGATTTTCAGTAGTGATGCATGTGTAGGTTTTTTATTACTATGCTATGCTATGACACCCAGGCATGATTGCCATATCTCCATGACTTTATTTCCTTTGAGCCATCGTATTGTAGTTGCTTAGCCATTCTTATTAGATACACAAAGGGAATCCATGATTGATTATGTCATGGAGAGTTATGTTTTTCTATAATAAAAACAACTAGAATTTAATGAATCTCCTGGGTGTAATGGATTTATGTTTTTGGATAGTTTCATAGATTGGACAGGTTTCTTGTGTAGTAGCTTCCAGTACAACTGCATGTCATTATTTCTCTTGACTAAGTATGTTATGGGAACCTGGACCGACGTGACTAGCAGATGTAGGGGATGTAGGTTGGTATGGATCTGTCTTGAGGGCTCAGGGTTCCTCTTCTGAAAGGTTTCATCTTGGTTTTCTCCCTACCATGGCACAAAACGATTGTAATGGTTAGAGCGGGTTGACTAGGTCGTGCGGTTAAAGTGTATAATCCCTGTAGGTTGTCAAAACTAAGTACTTAGTTGTGTCCCCGGTTATGGACATCTATGAGCAACTGGGCCTGAAACTGTTTGGAGGATCTCAATCATCCCAATTTCTTAATTACTGAAACTTGATGAGTGAACATGGGTTTAGGATCATACGAAGATGAATTGTCTTGTTTCTACATGGGTTTATGCTGGTATGTCCGTAGAAAGATTGTTTTGAAGAAATAAATGTATTTTGAAAGTAGGGAAAAATTATATTTATTTTAGCACGTGAGCCTTAACTCCACCTATCCAAATATGCATATAGTAGTTAGATTCTTTGTAATCATTAGTTCTACTTTCCAATACATTCAAAGTATTGATAATTCGTGGCTGCAACATTTCATGTTGCAGGTTGTTTCATTTCTGAGTGATCGTTCATAGGTCACGAGAATTCACTAAACAATTGTTCGCCTATGGCACATTTGAAGGATGGAGATCTAACTTGTATATTTTTTCCACTGTGTACTTGAATAATAATGTAAATTATGGATCATATTCGTTATATTTATGTTGCACGGTTATATTTGGTATCATTTTGTACAATGTGTGCTACTGAACAGATCCAAGGATTAGCACTATACACAGGAACTCAGCCTTATCAGGCGAGGGTGTTATAAGATGGTATTAGAGTTATGCGTTGACTGTAGGATCATGACCTAGGATTGGAATAGGAATCAATATGAAAATTATAATCCTATTTGATTCTATCTATTCTCCTCTTACACTTCCTTCTAGTATCGTCTGGTCACTTCAATTCTCACACTCTTCTATTTAAAATATGGGAGGAAGACTCTCTCTAGCAATGAACTCATAATTTTATACTTATTAGATTCTTGTAATCCTTGATCTTATTTTTATAACCTCGTCTTGTTCAAAACATGTAGACGAACACTCATGCGAGAAAGTGCAAGATTAAGAATAGTTAGATGATGTCCATCATATAGATTTTATTTGATTACATTTAGATATAGCAACCGATCATTACAAGAACTTGTTTGATAGTTCATTTATTATGATTAGGTTGTGCTATGTGATACCTGAAAGTTCCATAATAATTTTGAGAGATTTCATTATGTGGTAATGAAGGTTTTGATTAAAAATTCGTGATATTACTGGTGTAGTTTACTTTAGTATCTGTTGTACTGCACGATTTTTTATATTTTATTGGTAACTCTAAAAAATCTGAAAAATAGGATCTGGAGTGTAATTACCTGTAATGTATGCACAAAAAATCGCTAAAATTCCTTATTATTTAAGGTGCCCAGAAAAATCGTGAACACTTCTGTAGTTTCAGGACATATTCTGTCCATTGCTTTGAAGATTGCAGGTTCACCCCCAAATGAATATTAGTCATAGGAAAACTATTTTGTGGATGGTGTGCCACTAAAAAAAAATTTCTAGAACATAAATAAAATTATTTTGGTTTGAATGTTGTTTGTAATGATTGTTTGCTTGTGTCAATTCATTGCTTCATATAGTTATGGGTAGAAATACTTCTCTTAGTCCTCTTTTATCTATACTCATCTATTCTATCCCAAACACATGTAGCCTCGTCGTGAAACCACTGAGATGGAGCAACCGATAGAATCATAGGCACAACTAACGCAAGTGGTGGCTTAGTTCATAGAAAACAACAACAATGGAAACAACGAATGTGGCAATAGAAACCACAGTAAACCTACCCCAAGTGGATGCACTCATTAGGTTCTTGAAATTGAGGCCTAGAAAATTCTCCAGCGCACCTGAGCCAATGATTGCACTTGATTGGCTGTGCTCGGTGAATAAAGACTTAGTAATAGTTGGATGCACAGATGAAGAGAATGTGAGATTTTGTAATACCCTAGGATCGACACTATGCAAGTTTTAGTGATTCCCGTCAAACCCTCATAGAAATGATTTAAAGGTGCCCACCAGGCACATGCGTGCGGGTGGAAAATGGAGTAATATCATTACACGATAGTCCACAATGGAACCCAAAGAACAAATATATAAAACAACGACTCCGTGAGTCAAAAATATAGATATACAATACAAAGATCCAAATCACCTTGAAAATGATATGCATCCGAGTACGGATAAGATGAAAATTGCACTAAGAGCCCTGAAGAATAACCAATGGCGTCCATAACCCTGCCCAGGCCAAGCCGAAAGGGTAACCCTACTAACGATGTCGATCTCAAAACCTGCTTAAACAAAAGGGGTGCCGACAAAGGGAAAAGTAAAAAGAGAGCGGTCAGTACTGAGGCCAGTACACGGCAAGTCTTAGAATTCGGTGGTCCTCTCCTACATAGGTGTAACATCCCAAAAATATTAATCAAGATTATCAAGTTCCTATCACCAAAGTTTAGGGATAACAAAAACTTTTATTATTCAAATGAATATGAATGCATGTGTGTGTGATGAATGCATGAATGCTTGCAATGCCATGTTTGATTGCTATGAATGCTAAGGATTGGTTTAAAGATGAAAACAATATCATCTGAATCATTTCCAAGCAGAACCAAATAAAGAGAAAATCAAAAATAAAATATATAAGAAAATGGTCATTTTGACCAAAGTTAACCACTAGGCAACTTTGAGTGTTCCTAGTCCAAGATTTCTAATGGAAACAAATCCAATTCTTTTCACCCCTTGGTAGACCAAGTAAAAGTGAACCCAAGACCACTCTACAATACAATAGAAAAAATTCCAAATCTATTCAAATGACAATTCAAAATTGAATCCTTAATAGGTACTAGGATCACCATTTCTCAAAACCCAACCAAACCAGTTCACCTTGACAAACCCAAGCAACCTCAGACTACCAAGCATGTAACCAGAGAACTCACCAAAATTCAGCCAAAAATTCAAATTCAAATCTCATGAGGCCATTTCATTAAACACATGGTGAGCACAGACCAAACTGCCTAACTTTCACTATTCTTGATCAATGCCTTGTTCCCCCATTGCACCCAATTATCTCCCCTGTCTCCCCAAGTGACCACCAGTGAATTGAACAAGCTACTAACCCTACCCTTGCACCAGTTCCATGCCACTCGAAGCCACCATTGCCAGTCGACCATGGCCAGCAAGCAGGAGGCAGCTCCGCACCCATTCATGATGTCCAGGAGGCAGGCCACCGTCCACCACCACCCCCTGTCCAACCCTCGACCGTAGACACGCCCTGGACCACTGAGAACACCCACGCCCATTTTCTCTCTGGCATGCTGAGAGCGCGCTAGAGTGCCTCAGCTGACAAACTCGCACACTTTGCGCCTCGCCCTCGCCGCGCATCACTGCACGCGCCATGATCCTAGCTACCCCCCAGACATGCCCGTTTCCCGCTGCACGACCAGTATCCCCTGTATGTCGTCTAAAATGCCGTCGGTGCCGCGTAGAGCATTGACCCATTCCGACCATTCTCGACAGCCCTGTGCCACGCCATTAAGCCAGTGACGATTGCCAGGAGACACCGCACCGTCCTACGCCCTTTTCCATGCCGTTAGCTCAATGCACCGTCGTCACCGATAAGCCCTAACCATCCCGCATTGCCCCTCTCACCGGTGTATAAATATAGGCCACTCCAGCCCTCATTCTCCACACCATCTCACGCCCCTCTCTCGTAGAACCACCCCTGACCCTTCCCTGGAGCAAGGCGAGCACCAAGCTGCCGGAATTTCACCGGAGTCCGCCGCTGCAGAGGAGGAGCGAAGCTGTTGATTGGATCCACCCCAAGAGCTGGCGCGACAACCGTTCGAACCGCCATCATCGACAACGTCATTCACCCCTATCATCGACCCTTGCTGGAGCCCTGGTAAGCCACAATGTACCCCCGCCGTGGCTGTTAGGGTTCGTTCTCGTCGGAGTTGTTCAACGGAGACGACAAACATGAGCTATAAATCTTGTTCTAATCGTAGGGCCCAGATTGAAACATACCTCTTTGCTTAGACTGAGCCGCTGACGCCTGGACCACCACTATCATCAGCCCGCTGCTCGCGCGCTATGCAGCTGGGCCGGCCCAGTAACTTTCCCACACATAGCCCAGAGATTTAAACAATCTTTTTCCAATTTAATCAAACTCTAGTTCAGTAAGTAACTTTAAAAATCAATTCAAAGAGTTGTACTAAACCAAATGGCAGGAAACCATTTTTTTTAGAAAGGTATTCAAATTATTAATCCAAACTCGTTGGATTCAAACCATTTGAAATAATAGATCACCTATAGTAAAAATAACAAGACAGAGACTTTACACATTCAAACATTTTTTTAAAATCAACCATAAATGCTTTTGAGTTGATTCCAACTATAAAAAATCACATTTGACAAGATCTTTCTAAATATGTAAAAATATTTAGGTTTACATGTAGTGATCTTGGACAATATTAAAGGAATGCTGCATAGGCATTTCTAGTCAATTTAGTTATTTAAAATAGTAATTTTTAAACTTATTAAATTGTGACACCACTTTAAATCTCATTCCCATGTATTAAAATATGTGGTGATGACATGTGTCAACATGATCCCATATTTTAATTGGAGAATATTAAATCTTAAGTAGTTTTCAATGAGTAGAAATTACTTTTCTAATAGAAAATAAATAAGACTAGGTCTTTAATTCATGTGATGATTGTGATGATGCTAAATAAGACTAGTGTGAACCTTTATGTGCCAAATAGAAGAAGTTAAGTATTATTTGGTGATTGTGTACCTCGTATTTATTTCTAGACGCTAGTACGGACCAAGGCTACGAGGAGGAGGAGTACTACGAAGAAGAAAAAAACTTCAACCACTGCACTACTCAAGGCAAGCTAAGCTAAACCATGCAAGCCATCATTGCAAGCCTAAACCTACTAGTTAACCTATTCAAGATGCCTTAGGCATACTTTGGTTGTGCAACCTTGATTATACCAAATCCCAGTTTTACTTGCAAGCTTTATTCTGTTATTTCTTTATCAAAGCTCTTTATGACTTATAGTTAGTGTTTTGTGAGTTCTGGAAGGATATTATAGGTAGCATAAAGAGCATAAAGCTTGGCCTAAGTTAGCTAGAACAAGATGTCATACTGAGGCATGAGACCTAGATTTTGGTTAAGTCACCCTTGGTTAGCACCCCTCATTAGTTATTACCCTCAATTTTAGTTGCTAGTGCTAAGCATAAAATTTGATCACTTTAGATGGGAATACTTGGTGAAAATGATTATGAAAACCTTGGAATGATGAGTCATTCTAATGAAATGTTTTGACATGTGTTATGAACACCAGATGATTTGATGATGAAAATGTTGAGGCATGAGCCTTAGCCACTTCTTAGCCACTTTGGTATCCTGAGTATGCATCGAGAAAACACAAAAGCTCTGAGCCATCCATAGAGTCAATGACTTGGTTAATGTGAGGCAAAGAAAACAGATCTTTGGGACACGCTTTGTTCAAGCCGGTGTAATCAACGCACATTCTTGATTCTTCCGTTCCCTTTTTGGGTACAAGTACAGGATTGGCCACCCATCAGGTGTGAAGGACATCTCGGATAAAACTAGCCTTAAGTAACCTAGCTATCTCTTTGCCTATGGCACGTCTCTTCTCGTCCTAGAAGCGTTGTAGAGGTTGTTTCACCGGTTTGCATTTTGGATCAATATTCAAGATGTGCTCGGCAAGTTCCCTAGGTACAACTTTCATGTCGGCAGGTTGCCAGGCAAAGATGTCCCTATTCTCACGGAGGAACTCGACGAGCGCGCTTTCCTATTTGCGATCCAGGTTCGTCCCAATGGCGGTGGTCTTGGAGGCATCACCTACCACAAGTTACACCAGCTTGGTTTCGATGGCGTCCTTGAAGGCTGGGTGGAGTCAGAAATCTGCTTCTTCGACGCCAGCATCTCCGAGGCATCGACCTTGCTCTGGATCTCCTTGAATTCTTCGCTATAGAGGACAGCTTCTACAAAGGCTGCTTCTCCAATCTCGCAGTCCCTTGCCTTGGTAAATCTTCCGGATACGGTGATGACACCGTTTGGTTCGGGTATCTTGATCTTGTTGTAGACGAAGCATGCTTTGGCCATGAAGGTGTGGAAGATGTCGTGTCATAAGATGACGTGGTACACGCTCTTGAAGGGGACCACCTCAAAGGTCATGCGTTCTTGGCGGTAATTATTAACATCGCCCAAAGCGACCTGAAGCATAATGCACCCATGGGACCGAGCCTCCCGGCCAGGATCTACGCCATGGAACATGGTGCTGGTCCGCTTTAGGTTGGCCTCTGTCAAGTTCATCTTGTGTAGCGTATCCAGGTACAGGATGTTGATGTTGCTTCCACTATCCACCATGCAGTTGGTGAACTCATTTCTGTCAATCAAGGGGTTGATGACCATGGCGTACTGGTTCTTCGTAGGGATGAGGTCTGGGTGATCCTTCCTGTCCCAAGTGATTGGAATCTCTGACTAGCATAGGTACTGGGGAACTGGGGTAGGGTGGCCATCAGTATCCTCAGAGAGGTTTTCTGTTGCCGGATAGTTGGGGTGCCAAGGAAGGTGTGGTAGACGGGGGCCTTCTTCTCAAAGGGGTTCTTGACCTTGCCATTGCTCTTGGCGGTGTGCTTGGGATCAACGTCCTCGTCCATGTCACTTGAATCCTTGGACTCCTCGTCCTTCTTTTTCCCTTTGCCCTTGCCTCGCGGTCTGTTCTTCCGACTTTGCTTGTAGCCGGACTCTGGGTCCTCCTTGAGATCATTGATGAACTTGCAATGGGGATTGGTGTGAGTGGCTTTGCCATTGGCTTCGAGGTGTACAAGGCATGGCATAACACAGTATTCCTCGTACGTTTGGGAAATGCAGAGCGTTGCCGGGGTAGTTTCACTACCGCGCTGCTGCCCACGACCAGCCCCCCGTCCTCGGCCATGCTGTCTGCCATCGTCGCATCTTGCAAATGTCATGGCGACCATGTCAGAAGTTTGCTTTTCTTCTGGCAGACTCTTCCGCTTTGCGCTGCTATTCCTCCTAGCTTGAGTTGGAATGGCCTTTGCCGGCAGGGAGCCGCAAACTCACTAGTAAGCTGGATCATCTGGTTGAGATCTAGCCGATGATTATCCTACAAGCGTTTCAACTTATGTCGGAGCAACATACCTTTTTCCTACCCATCGATGAAGGCATCCATGGCGGTCTGAGCATGCACTCCTGCGCAGGAATTCTGCATATCCAGCCAGCGAGAGAGGTAGGCGCGACATAACTCGTATTTCTCCTGCACGCACCACTTTAGATCGCCAACAGTACATGGATGCGTATACGTACCCTCGAATTTCTTGGTGAATGCTTCTTGCATGTCCAACCAGTTGTAGATGGACTTTTCCGGCAAGTCATCTATCCATTGTCGGGTCGTGCCCACCAGCATCAGTGGGAGGTACTTGACGGCGATGTTGGGGAGACCCGACATAATGAGGAGATCGGTCCCTTGGTGGCTTAGGCTGGCGAGACTGTAAAACACTGGGTCAGACTCAAGCCTTTGAGATGTGGCCTTTTCCTGCTATTTCACCGCCTTGGCCACAAGGTCATAGACCTGTTCCACAACTGCGGGTGATCTATCCTTCTCCAGAAGGGTCTTGGCGACGACGAGGTTGAGAATAGGAGTGGGCATCACCTACCTGCCTTCGCTGTCAATGTACGGTTTGCTTGTGGCAGCTTCGAGGGGGCCGATCCTAGGTTTCGCCGTACACCAGAATCGTTAATGACGCGAGCCGGAGCTTTCTTAGCCTTCTGCTGCTGGAGCAGAGTCTTGTACTCAGCCTCCATTGCTCTAGCTTTCTCTGTTGGATTCTGCGCATTGGCCCGATCTCGATCCAGCTTTGCGCCTTGCTCCGCGATTGCCTGCGCTTCCTCAGGCAGCCGCTGGCGCTTCTCGTCAAGATGGACTCTATCAGCTGGAGTGATTTGGGCAGTAGCAGATGTAGATGCCGGAGGCGGCGGGTTTGCGGTGTTGTTCTTACTTGGACCGATGCCAAGTTACTGCGGCTGCTGCACTAGTTTAGGCGAAGGGGCATGGCCTTTGCGGGATCATTATCGGTAGCAACATGTGGTCCCTTCCCCTTGTGCAGCGCTTTAGGCGGATCTTGTCCGGGTTGATCTTCCTCCATCATGGTCCCAATGGTGAAAAACACCTCTCGGTACTTGACGGTGTTGTTGGCCTGCTCGTCGCATTTGTAATCCTCCTCCATCTCCGTCATACCAAAGTCTAGCTCCTCCAGGATGAAATCTATCTCCTCCGAGTCAGCGCTGATGTTGGCGTAAAGCGCATCAAGCACGTAGTCAGAGGGTGCCGGGGCTTCCTGGATGACGGGCGGTGGTGGTGCGACAGCAGCGACGATGACTGGAGGTGGTGGAGCAGCTGCAGCGACGATGACCGGAGGCGGCGGTGGCGGTGCCTGAGGCGGAGGGGCACCGTCTTAGAGCACGAGCGTTGTTTGGGCAGCCTCCTCAGCTTCCGTGTAGTTGTTGACGGTGTTCACCATTCTTTCGAAAGTGAGGCGTCCTGAAGCCTGCTTCCGCCTTAGCGTATGTCGGAGAAGCGTACCTTGGTCCAGTCCTTCCACAAAGTGATACATGGCATCATCATTGGGGTAATGCGCCAGGTCGGCTCGTATACGGAGCCACCTGGCAAGGTAATCTCGGGGGTTTTCACCCTCTCGCTGCATGCAACGCGCCAGATTTAAGATGGTCACCACTCTGACGAACTTAGATATCTGATGTCTAGACGCACGGGCGAAGCCGGCGGACTTGCAGCGATCTTATATCGTTATATCTTGCACAGGGGAGCTTTGGGTGGGCCTTTAATTTTTCCAATTTTTTGTCGGCAAACTCCAAAGAGAGATCCGACATCGATCCTTCCGTGAATGTGTCCTTCCCGTAGGCGGTCCGTGCGGGTCTTGACGCTCCTCGGATTTCCAGTGAACTAGTGCCCGAGTCAGTTTCGCCGATGAAGAGGTGGATGTCCCTTATTCGGACGATCGAGCAACGGGTAGGGTTCGTCTTCGTCGGGATCCAGAACTCGTCAGGAGGGACGATCGGAATGTTGCCAGAGAAGAGAACACGACTAATGGCTATGGTTTCGCCGATTCCCACGAAGAGCTTGGACCTCGCCCGCTGTAGAGCCTGAATCGCCTCAAGCCCCACGTTGGGCGCCAACTGTCGTGGTATTGCCGACGAGTAAGCCATGGAGGGGTCCTCATAGTGCGTGTTTAGATACGTGGGGTAAGGTGGACGGTTGATGGGTACAAGGTAACACAGCTTACCCAGGTTCAGATCCCATGATGGTGGTGGAATCCTACTCCTTCTATGAATCACTATAATGGCAATACGCCGAGTTATAGGGATGGCTTCGCTGTGCGAGGTATGAGTTAAGTTATCTAGGTTATCGTGCCCTAAAGGCTCCCGTAGGTCTGGATTATATATTCGCCAGGTCCTAGGGTTATAGGGAAAGTCCTAGACGGACAGGTTATAGATTCCTACACTACATACAACTAATCTAGCGTGTCTTGCACTCCAAGGCTCCGGGTACGTCGGTGACTCCTCCGTAGCCTTCTTTTATTCGGCATGGGCCTCCCTTCTGGATCCATCTAACTGGGCCGCCTATCAGGCCATGGGCCTTGCTACCAACTGTGGGCCACCCGGGTTATCCGGATAGGAGACATGCTATGAGGATACCCATATAGCATATCCCCAACACTACCTTCTTGTTAGTATTAGTTTGCTAGTACTTAAAGAGTACTCATGGCTTTGTCCCTAGCTATTATTATGGCCATACTATGAGGAGGAGTACCAGGATGATGGACAGCAGGAAGTCTATGACAACTAGGATCATCTCCCGTCGTCAGCATTGCATGGGACCCTGAAGATGGAGCTTCGACCATGCTACCATTATTATTATTCCACTGCGTTGATTGTATTAAGACTGGATCATGAGATCCTTTATTTGTAATACCTTTATTATGGTGTGTAATGGATGATGAACTATGGTACCAATCTGTTATGTATCACAAATATGGTATCTTGGGATTGCGACGTATGGCATAATAGGCATCTGGGATTAAAAATCCGGGTGTTGACAATAGGTATGGTGGACTGAAGCGGCAGCGCAGCATGCACTAAACAACCTATAGAGACTCGAGGCAAGTTTCGCCTACCAGAAAGAGATAAGAATGACCTATTCGGAACCAAGATGATACTACCACCAAACATATCCATCATGGTATTTCCCCCTCGAGACCAAACGAGGAAGTCCTGCCGAGGAAACTCACACGGTTGGCAGTTTTATCCATTCACTCCATGGTGGTTATCCAACTTACTAGTAATATAAGATACAAGTCATATTATAATAGTAAACTTTAATTATAGTTCTCTATGATCGAGAACTCTTCCCCAAGTCGTCCATAACCACAGACACACCTTTTCGAAAATATTTAACCCTGCATGGGTGCACCAAAGATTCCACACGCACCTACACCCTTGTTGTCAGATCAGGTAGGTACAAGATCACAAAAGATACAACCAACAGTATGTTGACGGGGTTTTAGACACGACGTTTCCCAGACCCAAAGCAAGCTCATGGGGGCCACTCCAGTAAGCTACCCACAACGAAGTCGGCCGGTCTCTGAAATGGACCCAGGGTTTGTGTCGACGGCTGTAAAGTACTAGGAACCCGAAAGTGTGACTGGGCTTGTCGATATAGAGAAAATGTATCAAGGGGTTTCTAAACAGTACAGGCGCTCCACGCGCAATAGTAAATAAAGCATTAAAGCATGGCATAAGGACATGATAGTAATAAATGCCCAAACTAGTTTGTGTGCCCCATTATAGTACTTTGAAATCAGTACTAAATTGATGGGGGTGCCCACACACCCCACCTGTGGTTAGCGCGCTTGATCTCATAATAGGTGTCAAGAACTCGGGTCCTAGGTGGACACAAGTGGGCGGTTAAAAACCAAATATTGTCTATTACCCATCGGTGCCTCTACATTATTTACCTACTTTCAATATTAGTTATTAAACTGTAATTAAAGCCATAATCATCTCCACCATTAAGCATGTGCCAACCACCCAACAATGGTGGAACGTCGACGAGACGAAGGAGCACCTGTGCAAGCAACTACGACTCGCAAGGCAGGCTATCTACCAAACAACGGGTAATTGGAGGTGTCCAAGGCAATATAGAGGCTGCAAGGGATATCATAGGTACAAAAACTAAAGCATCACATCATAGATAGCAATAGATCAACAGGAGGAAATAAAGACTATAAAAGTAAGATAGGTAGAAAGGGGGAGAATGCTCGCCTTAGAAACACTGCCAAAGGTTCATCCGAAGAAAGGTCGTCACTCGCATCAACTCATCGGCCTAATCCTTGTAGAAGCAATGCACTAAAAGAAACATCGGATGCACTATTTAATACTACAATAGAAGATTGGGCATGATGCATGTATGATACATGACATTGCAAAGGTGCGATGCAATTAGGCAATATTAAGTGGTACCGGGGTCCCGATAATTAATAAGTTGGTTCATGTGTTTTAGATACCCCGCAATTTAAATGTTGTCTTAACAAGGCAAAAATATGTCATTGGTTCGCTACACAAATTTAAATGGAGCCAATATAAGACTAGAAAAGATCACATGTGGTCTCCATATTTAATTATTAGGTGATTCGGCAAAATACCCCCAAACAAATGTATATGTATGCGGTCATGAACAAGTTATATGCGACAAGATGTATGTAGCAGTGATAAAAATAGGGGCTTAGAAAAGGGGCACACATGAGGGTTCGGCGAACTTGGGTTCGATGTGGTCCTGGTTTGGTCTCGCCGGGATCGATCTTAAAATCCGGGACCTTGACGTCCGTGAAGAGAACCTTGGCGATCTGGATCGGTCTTTCGGGTCCGAAAGGAGGCCTTGAGTGGCACCATGTGAATTCCTTGAAACCATTGGCATCATGACGGTCTTGGCGGGAGGAAGGTATTGTCGGGATCCTCGGGTTCATGCGGCCTCTAACAGCGAATTTGTCGATGCAGTCATATTTGGTTGGTTGCGAGATTATTGGTGGTACTTGGGTCTATGGAAGGTCCCAGAGATGCAAAACTTGTGTCAAACATGCTACAGACGAGCACTTCACTTTCAAAGAGCAACCATACATTGCAAGGATCAAACGGAGGAAGCCTCCTGGTGACCAAAGATAGGTGGAAACTAGAAGAGCACGGCTAGCAGCATGCACACCAAACGGTACAAGGCCAAGCGAGTCTCAACTCAGAGGCCCTGGGCAACCAGAGAACTCGTAGAGACGGCGCTGGCATCGGTGCCTTGCATACTACGGTGGCAGCGGAAGTTAGAGGGCGGATGCGCTCAGGCCAAAGAGGGAGCTCGGGGAGGCAGAGCGGTGGCGCATGAAGCTGCTGGGATGGGGTAGGGAGAAGAGCTGGGCACGTATACGACTCCTGGAGGATGTCGTGCTGCAGGGACCCAGAGATGAAGACGAGCCTGAGGATGCGTCGCCTCTTGAGGTTGTGGGGCCATGCGCGGGAGAAGTAGGCCATAGCCGCTGATGCCGACGGTGCAGCATGTAGATGCTGGGGTATGCGGTGGCGGTGCAAGGCACTAGAGAGAGATTCCGGTGAGGAGGGGTAACCAAGGTGGCGCTCGGCGTAGGGGTGTAGAGGCGAGGCCCGGTAATGCAGGGTTGAGGAAGGGCGGGACAAAGGCGGCTCGAGCAGACGACAGCGGCGTTCGGCATGTCAGGAGATGGAGGCCGAACAGGGAGAGTGATACCTTCGATCCGGATTACGGATGTAGTATAGCTCTTTTTCCCTAGTAGACCTAGGTTTATCGAATCCTCGATAAGCAGAATGCAAAGTGAGATTACTTAAACGGACCTTTGAGAGTTTTAGAATTACTATTGTGTTTTCACCGGACCAAGAGTTTGCGATCTTGTTGTTGTTGTTGATGGAGAGAGAGGGCCTAGGGTCTTTGTTTTTCACCAGTATTTGTGAAAAACATCTGATGGGAATAATAGATAGTAATAAAGTATACATATAATTGTTAGAGCAAGATAATTATATGTGGGCAGTGCATCCATAATTGTTATTGCCTCTACAACCTCTTATAGCAATCACCTACTAGTCTCATCCATAGAAGAAAGAGAACTATTGATAAGCATCATGATGTCACCCTTAATCCCAAGTAAATTCCACACATACAGTCGTAATACCATTTCTGCCACTAGGGTTCATATCCTGCATATCAGTCATTACTTACACTCCCTTTACTTGGATCAATCCACGGGGTTTTGGGTACCTGACAATTCATTAGATTGAGGCAAGAGAGGGTACTACAATCATCATGTCATACAAACTAATACATGATCCCATCTATGATAAATAACATGCACAAAGGCTACATGGCTAGGCCGAAGTCCTTAGCCAATTGAGAATTACTCATACATAGAGATGAAATTGACAATCATAAACATTGTAATAGAGTTCATAAGCTTGATAGCAAATAGTCTTAAAATGTCGCCAATTGGAGATGAGATCTACAATTAAAGTGGTGGAATATGGCTATGGTGGTGGAGAAGTGTTTAGAAGTTTAGATCTAGATCTATTCCTCCGGCATGGCGGATTCTGGTGGCAGGGAGAGTTGAGGTCGAAAAGAAGCGTTGTTTCCCGTCTGCTAAAGCCTCTTTATATAGGGGTCCCTTCACGAAAATTGTTCTGTTTGACCTAATGAAGTTGGTGCAAACTATATGGGGGCAACTATATGGCAGCATCCCGTATAGTTGGTCGTTAAGCTTGCAGTAATGGCTTCACGGCTCCTGGTTTCTTTGACATGTTGGAAATCTCGTATCTTTGGCATTTATGCAGTGATTCCCATCATCATACGTCATTATCTGCACAGGGGAAAATAGAAAGAAAGGATTGCATACCCCTTTGATCATTAGGCATTAGTGGCAGGTTTTAGAGAGATATTTCATCAAATATATGAATAATATCTAGTTTAAATGCAGACATGGATGGCTGTATTTCATAGCCTTCAGAGAGAGGTGTCGGCGCTCATGCGGTTAGGGGTGGGGTCGTGGAGGAAGCGGGGGGCATGAGGAGGGTGGCACGATGAGGGGGGAGGGAGGACGCATCAGGGAGGCAGCAGCCGGTGGCGGGACCGCGGGCCTGAGGCCAGGCCAGTCAAAGGGAGGAGGAGGCGGCCGAAGTCGTCTAAGGGGCGGTGAAGGGGGCTCCTAGCGGCGGTGGTTGCCGATGGGGAGGAAGGAGGGTGTCAGGGAGAGAGAGACGTATGGGAGAGGAGCATGGTCGGTTGGGTGGGTCCTAGTGGGATCGAGGGAAGCGCGATGTGGGGCCAGGTTATGATGGAAGGTGGGGTGCTAGGGATTGCAGGGCATGTCGTGCGGGGTTGGGGCTTGCACGTTAGCATGCGATGCATGATGCACGTGGTAGGGGTAGGGATGGCTCGTATGGTGGGGCCAAGAGATCACGGGCAGCTGCGCTGGTGGTTCCTGGCATGTTGGGTGGAACCGGTGGGTTGTGCATGAGGTGTACGCGGGGTGAGTGCTTGACAGGGTGTGGCGGCAGGGTGTGGGGAGTGGTGGTTGGGTGGAAGCAGTAGGTGAGGATTAGGGCTAGAGGGAAAATAGGGTTAGGGTTATGGGGAAGGTGGGGATTAGGGTTTGTTGGCTACATGGATTTTGGGCCGGGCCTGCCGAGGTGGGGTGGTCGTGTTGTGTACCGGAAATCACACGATGTGTGCTGCAGTGTGTGTTTGTTGTGTACGGAGAGGCAGGGTCGGGTTGGCGTGCGTGCTAAGTTGGTGTGGCAGGGTGTGGCGGCGGGTGGGATAGAGGGTTGCGGCTGGGTAGAATTAGGGTTAGGTTTGAGGGTAGTCTAGGGTTCTGGTGGTAGTGGGTTGGGTGGCCTCTGGTTGGACCTTCAGGCCTGGCTGTTGGCTGCCTGGCTCATCACAAAATAGTTTTATTTATTTTCATATTTTATAATAGATTTTCCAAATAGTTTTAGATAAATAAGGATATCCGGAAACATTGGGATTTTCTTTTAAAGAAAGGAGGGGAATAATGTAGTAAACAAAATAAGGTTTTTAGTAAAATACTTTTAGGAAAATATATGCATGTTGATGTCATGATGATGCACATAATAAAAACAATAGCGATTTTCTAGTAGCGGTTTTCCCACGGTGCTACAGATTTGCTGCTTACTTACTTGAAGGACAAGCAGCTACTTGGTGGGATACCTTTCAGATCACCCACCCCATTCATACAATCACCTGGGAGATTTTTGAGGAAGGATTCAATACAAAACATGTCTCGTCTAGATTTATGAGGCTGAACAGAAAGGAATTTTGTGTCCTACGCCAGTATAGTCGCACGGTGTCAGAGTACATAGAAGAATTCAAGAATTTGTTTCGCTATGCCCAGAAGATGTTGACACTGATGATAAAATGAAAGTGAGACTTCTATATGGTCTAAGGGATGAGATTTTTGTTCAACTATCCATTGTTCACTACCCTACTTTAAACGATCTCATGGACAAAGCAAGAATTCTTGAAGAAAAACAGAGTCAAGTTGAGAAGTGCAAGAGAAATTACAAGAACAACAAGGACAACTCAAGACCGCATTAGAATTTATGCTCTCCACGATGGGACTAGACGTTTTGAACATCACCTTCATGAAGGCAATGGATACGCCGACCATGATGTTAATGGACATCAACATCACGAAAGAAATGGATGCCACCATAATGTCCACATGAGTCAGAACAACCATAACTCCGCCAACTAGAATGAATTTATGTCAATTTATCAAAATTAGGTCAAATTTGAACTAACATGTAAATTGTATGTTTCTTTGAAAATTTTATAAAAAATATTTTGGAGGTACCCATAGGGTGTGAGTTAATACATCATAACCCAAAGAGAGTTTTGACGAAACGTTCAACTTCTTACTAAGATTTGCATCTTGACAGTTTAACGAAATTAGGTCAAACTTGAGTTACAAATAAGAGCGATATGGTTCTCTTCAAGTAATTCTAATTTCATAGGTAGATGGGTTCATCTTATTGTAGTAAACAATGCCGAAGGTGTGGGTGTCCAACTATATCTATAAAGAACATTCCTGATTCTCGAGTTTAGGGTTTAGGGTTTCGAAAATTTTCAATAAAGTTCGAGCTTTACGCATATATTCATGGAATAGAATGACTTAGAAGCAATTTCATTATGAAAGTATCTCAAATTGTGATCTATAAGTGCATGATACTGTAGGGTTTGCAGCATAGAAAACAAAAAATTTCCTACGATGGGAACTATGTACCAAGATCTATCTACTAGATACAAACAACGGGAGGATGTATATTCGTAGAGAACATACCCTTGAAGACCGACAAAGCTTAACGAGTTCAACTCGTGGTTGATGTAGACGATCTCTTGCCGATCTCAAGATCGAGAGGAAGTCCTAGCGTCGCAAAGCAGCAGTGCATCCGTACTCGCACACACGTACAAGACACCGAGCAACCTCCGCCTCCTCGCTCCAGCGATGCAGCGGAAGCACAACCCTTTCTTGCCGAATAGCCACTGGGAACATGTATCTCGCTAGTCCGAGACCATGGGGATAAATTTTAGAGGGGGAGAGAGATCCTTCACGAGGAGGTGTGAGTGAGAGAGAGGAGAGGGGGTGCCTTTTATAGGAGGAGGGGGCACCCAAGGGGGTGGCCACCGGCCATGGGGGCTTCCCCCTCCCCTCCTTCATTCATGTGGGTGGACACTCCACTCACAAAATGGCTCTTCAATTTTCTCCACTCAAAAACCCACTCAAATTCCCATTAAATTTCCACCAAATTTAATGCAAACTCTCATTAAATAAAACTCTTTTATTTTATTCAGAATTTTGTCAATTACTTTAATGAAAAAAATTCACAAATAACCCCTTGCTAGAATTCTATTTCACATGCATAACCACTTTATGCAATTTCATCCGAAAACCTGTTTCGGTATCTAGTGAAATAAATTCCTGCGCTTGTTTATTCTTTCGGCATGAAACATTTGCTCCAACTGGATGCCAGTGTACCTTAAGTTTGTCATCCTACGGTTCGCGAATAATGCGGACATGATCGAGACCCTTCTCCGATCAATAATCAGTAGCGGGACCTGGAGATCCATACTGACTCCCACACATTCCACGATGACTTTTCCTGTGATCGTTGGAACCTTTTATGCTTGTATCTTAATCCCTTTGTTTCACGATATATTACATGTCCGAGATTCGATCATCAGTATCTCCATACCTAGTTTTATCTCATTACTGACATGCACACTTTTCTCGTTCCCGTGATATAACATTCTAGTGATCAAATCACTTGCTTGCAAGCTAACCAATGTAATATCACCGAGAGGTCCTAGAGCATATCTATCCGTCATCAGGATGAACAAATTCCACTCTTGATCCATGATTCTCAACATAACACTTTAGTAGCTTTGAAGCCATCTTTATAATCACCCAGTTACGGAGTGACGTTTGATGTCAACAAGAAACTCTTCCGGTGTTAGTGATTGGCATGATCTCATGGTCTAAGGATTAGGACTACCTCGTAAGTTGTTTATAGCAATATAAACTCAATGACTTTGATCGTAATGCTATACTTCGGATGAATGTTCATCACACCATTACACTAATGTTGTGATCTCGTTATTAACAACATCCAATGTCTATGATCAGGAAACTGTGATCATCTTGTTAATCAACGAACTAGTTTATGAGAGAGGCATAACTAGGAACTTTCTGTTTTTTTATTAAACACACATGTATTAACGTTTCCGTATTAATACAATTATAGCATGAAAAATAAACATCTATCATATACTTGGAATACACATAATAAACATTTTATTATTGCCTCTCAGGGCATATTCTCTTCAGATACCTTCTTGGTTAGGGTTATTTATGGGCAGAGGGTTTAGGGATTTTATATTGAGGGTTTAGGGCTTTGGGGGTGATGGTTTAGGGAAAGTTCAATAATGTTCGAGCTTTCGTGAATTAGAATGGCGTTAGCGCAATTGAATGAAAGTATCTCTTGAATTTCGATCTATAAGTGGATGATATACCTGCTTAGTCAGGGTCGTTTAGGGGTTTAGGGTTTAGGTAATTTTCAATAATGTTCAAGCTTTATGCATGCATTTGTGGAATAGAATGGCGTTACTATAATTTAATGAAAGTATCTCAAATTTGGATCTATAAGTGCATGATAGCTACTTGGTTAGGGTTTAATTACGGGTTGAGGGATTTAGGGTTAAGGATTTTAGTATTTAGGGGTTGAAGGTTTAGGTTCTAGGGGTTGTTTAGGGTTTTACTGGTAGCCATGGGATTTGACGAGGTTTGGAAAAAACTTCTTTGCAATAATGTCCTACCATGTATGGACAATATTGGGTTTTAACCCGAACCATCAAGGGTCATCAAGGCCATATCCATTGACGTCATATTTTACGACCTGATAGAGTTCCCACACTAGATGGGTGCATCTTGGGGTAGTAAGCATTGTTGACCCTGGGAGTTTTCACACATATAGTGGATCATGTGTCTTATCTAACTACAGTAGTTAAATAAATTTTGCAAAAAATAGTCCGATGGAGATGGGAGTTCAAGGCACGCGTGTCTAAGGCATCCGTAATGTAGGACCCACCTGACTTACGGAAATTACCACAATGTATAAGGTCAGCATTTTCCACGAGGTATCTAGGACCCACATACCTTATCTTATTGCTCCACTAAAGGGGAAATGATTTTTATATTGTTATTAATGGGAAACCCACAAGCTCGAGGTAACTTTATTTTCTCCATAATGATACCTTCTTGTTTAGGATTTAATTATGGGTTGAGGAGTTTAGGGATTGGGGTTTAGGGTTTAGGGAATTTTCAATAATGTTCAAGCTTTATGCTTACATTCATGGAATATAATAGTGTTACCTCAATTCAATGAAAGTACCTCAAATTTTGATCTATAAGTGCATGATACATTCTTGGTTAGGGTGTATATATGAGGGTTGAGGGTTTTAGGGTTTTAGTATTTATGGGTTTAGGGTTTAAGTTTTAGGGGTTGTTTAGGGTTGAGGGTTTAGGGAATTTTCAATAATGTTGAAGCTTTATTCCTATATTCGTTGATTAGAATGGTCTTACCCGAATTAATAAAAGTATATAAAAATTTGATCTATAAGTGGGCATGACAGCTCTGCTTGGTCAAGGTTTAGGGGTTTAGTGTTTCGGGTTTAGGGTTTAGGGGTTTAGTGTTTCAAGTTTTAGGGTTTAGAGTTTAGGTTTTAGGTATTTAGGGGTATGGGGTTTCTAGAATTATCAATAAATTTCGAGCTTTTTGTATATATTCATTTAATAGAATGAATTAACAACAATTTAATAATGAAAGTATCTCAAATTTTGATCTATAAGTACATGATACCTTCTTCCTTAGGGTTGCTTATGGGTCAAGGGTTATGGGTTTTAGTTTTGAGGATCTAGGGTTTTGGTTTTTTAGGTGTAGTTTAGGAGTTAAGAATTTTTCAATAATATGTCCAAGCTTAGGGTTAGGGGTTGAGGGTTTAGGGTTTTTAGGGGTATAGGTCTTAGGGTTTAGGCTTTAGGGGGTCAGGGTTTAGGGAAATTTCAATAATGTTCGAGCTTTCGTGAATTTGAATGTCGTTAGCGCAATTTAATTAAAGTATCTCAAATTTTTATCTATAAGTGCATGATACCTGCTTGGTCACTACTGGTCTCTCCACTTTGATGGGTCCAAGAACGTGGGCGGCGCATGAGCAGGGATCATACTTACCTCACCCAAAGGCGACAATCTCTGCTACGTGCTGTACCTCAACTTCACGCCCTACACCAACAACATGCCCTCCTCCACGGCACGTAGGCCATCAAGGAGAAAAACGTCAATCGCCTACGGTGCTACGGCGACTCCGACCTCGTCTCCGCACAAGTGGCTAGTACCTGTGACAACGTCTCCCCCCACCATGGCAGCATACCGCCAAGCAGTGGACCAGCTGGGGGGCCACTTCGCCGGCTACTCCTTCGAGTGGATCAACAGGCACAAGAACAAGGAGGCCGACGCTCTCTCGCATCGGGTCAGCTTGTCAAACCCCACCCGTGGGCGTCTTCCTCGACACCATACGCAAGCCCTCCGTCTCTCCTCCAAACGAGATCGACCTCGGGATCCCGCTGCAACCCGAGCCCGCCCTGGTCACCATGATCGCATAACCAAGTGACTGGACCACACCATACCTTGCCTAGCTCAAGAGCGGGACCCTGCCAGCGGATGAGACAGAAGCTCGCATGATCATGCGGCGCTGCAAATCCTTCGTCATCATCAACGGCAAGCTCCACAAGCGCATCATAACCGGTGTGTTCCAACGTTGCGTGCAACCTTGGGAAGGGCGCAAGATCCTTCAAGACATCCACGCCGACGACTGCGGCCACCACGCCGGCGCCCGATCTCTAGTCGCCAAAGCCATGCGACATGGCTTCTATTGGCTCTCCGCGCTAGGCTGACGCCATCGACATCGTCCAACGCTGCATCTGGTGCCAGAAGTACGTCAACAAGACGCACATCCCTAGCTCGGCGCTCAAGACGATCCCTATCACCTGGCCATTCGCCGTATGGGGCATGGACATGGTGGGCCCCTTCAAAAAGGCCCCCTCCCGATACACCCACCTCCTAGTCGTGGTCGACAAATTCACCAAGCGGGTCGAGGCCAAGCAAGTTCGGAAGTGCGACGGGAAGACCGGCCCCAAATTCCTCCGTGAGCAGATCTACCGCTACGGATTCCTGCACAGCATCATCACGGACAACGACACCAACTTTGCAAAGGGCGCCATGGCCGAATTCTGCGAGGATCACAACATACAACTCAGCCTCGCCTCAGTCGCCCACCCGGAGTCGAACGGTTAGGCGGAATGTGCAAACCAAAGCATCCTCCATGGCCTCAAGCCGCTACTGCAATTTCCCCTCGAGCGAACTCCGGGGTGCTGGGTCAAAGAGCTCCCCTCCATCATATGGGCCATCCGCACCTCCGTCAACCAGTCAACAGGGTTCACGCCCTTCTTCATGGTGTATGGCGCCGAAGCTGTCATGCCAACTAACCTGGAACACGACTTGCCTTAGGTCTTCAACTACATGGAGGCCGACAACGAGCTCACACGCCAATACGGGGTCGACCAGCTCAACAAAGGATGCGACCTAGCTCGCTCCCGCACCGCCATCTACCAGTAGAGGCTCTGCCGCTACCACACCCGCCGAGTCCGGACTCGCACCTTCCAGGAAGACGACCTGGTCCTGCGACTGATCTAGGACAAGAAGGGCATGCACAAGCTCTCTCCCCCATGGGAGGGACCATTCGCTATAGGGCGAGTCCTCGGCAACGACGCCTACAACCTGATCGACGTTCGAGGCGACGGCCAACTGGATGTCAAGCGGCCGTGGAATGTAAATCTCCTAATAAATATGAGTCGCACAAATTGTTCTTACTCTCTAAGTTATGCCAATCGCACTCGTCATTACAGCAATACCCTACCCACGGAAGACAACCCTTGGTTGAGCGACCGGCATGGCTAATTAGTGTGGCGCAAGGGCACCGAAAGTATTTGGGCCTTGCGTTGTCCACAAAAACGCCAACCCGGAGCCCCCATTAGAGTTTCCTTGCTCGACTGGCCCGCCGGACCAATACAACCGTACACGCTTCATACAGCGACCGGTCCTCCACATCCTCGGCACAACAACTCGAATGGTCAAGTATCACATTCGAGGACTCGCGCAAGTCCAAACCCACGCGGCTCGGAAAAAACACCAAGTATGAGAGCGTGGCCCGGACTTGCCATGCGACTGGATCTACGAGCCAGGTGGAGCGACACGCTACAAACAAAGCGCCACGTCCTCACCTACCTCAGGCATGCGACTAGAACGGCTAACTACCACGCTCGGGGACTCGCCTAACCGACCCCGCTTGTGTCCGAGAAAACAACCAAGTATAGATCACCCCTTGGGGTCACCAAGCGACTAGCTTTCCGAGCCACGACGAGTCGAATCTAACTCATTAACAGTTTAAAACAAATGAAGATATAAATATGTGAGGTCAACCGCATTAAAGGGCGGACGCGCTCGGGGACTTGCTCAACAAACAAAATCACAAACCAATTAGAACTGATTCAAAATGTTCTCATTCCTTCAGCAGCAAAATACATTGTTCGCAATCAAGGATTCATACAAAAGTATACTATCTACTACTAACACAAAAGGCCCAACGACAATACCTTATCCTGCAGGTTTCGAAGTTGACGCGCCGCCACCACCACGGACCCGGATGAAGGGTTCCCACGGATTCGCTGGGTAGGTCGTCAGACTCTTAGCCATCACCGACCGGAAGGGCTGCTCCGACTTGAGGTCATGGTGCTTCGGCTCGGGGTCGTTCGGCGCTACCACCGTTTCCTAGTACGGCAGCAGGTCGCCCATCACCAGCACCCGCTCGGAGTAAGTGGCCGCCGTCGTGGTTAGCTTCAACACCTCTGAAATCTCTACTACGTCGGTCGCTGAAGGATATCTGCTGGTGATGTTGCCGAGGTCGAAGTCATCGGGGAATTGCGCGAGCCTGAGACTCAGCACAGTCACGGCCCCACGGCAGAAGGCCAACCGTGCCATCCACTCAACAACAGTCGGCGCCTCTTCAAGGTAGCGCCACACCTCTGTCAGCTCGCTGGGGTTCACTTCGGTGGGTGAGATCCCCTGAAGAACGGCAAGGATGCACGTCGCCGAGAGGGTGGAAGAGTCCACCATCATGGACACGCATCCTTTGACGTCATATGACTGCACCTCAGGGTCCCCATCGCATATCTTCCCTACAAACAAAAATCAAATCAGAATCCAGCTTGACCCTCTCGGGGACTCGCCGACATAGCGATTCGCCTGCTCAGGGACTCACCCGTGACTACGAAAAAGACTCGACGAGCTGCTTACCAAGAAGGGGGCGACAGAGCCCCATGGTGAAGTAATGGAGTTCTATCAATTGATCCTGCAAACCAGCAACAAGCGCGTTGGAGACCTTCCACTATTCCTCCGCCGGAACAACAACGACCATGTCTCTTTCCTCCGACGAGGTCTCCTCCTCTTTCGCGGCCTCCAGCTCCTTTTCCAGCACCCCAATTCACCTTTCCGCGGCAGACAACGAAGATTTAGCAGTCTCCATCTCGGAGGTTTGGACAAAACCCTCATGGGCCTTGGCAATCGTGGTCGATTGGTCCTCTGCAAAGAAAAATAAAAGTGAGATTCCACACGACAAAAGCAATGAAATCACCCAACACTTGAATACTTACCTGCATTCGCCTGAAGCTGCTGGTTAACCTCCTGCGTGGATCGGAAGTCGCGCTCCTTCCCGACATGCTGCTCTGAAGATTCGCGCTGAAGACCCTTGAAGAAAAAAATGCACATAGGAAAACAGCAAAAAATCCTAAGTGCCTAGCCGCTGAAATTCAGCTACTAGCCACTCGGGTACTAGATAGGAAAAACTCCTAAGTGCCTAGCCGCTGAAATTCAGAGATTAGCCACTCGGGGACTGGTCATCGAAAGAAATAAGAATCTAGCCGCTGAAACTCAACGACTAGATCCTCGCGGACTGGACAAACCTAGATGGCTGCGCCTCACATGCTGTGCAGCTCGACATCGTCCACCAATGGCAGCATGAACGACGTCTTCTCACGTTGCTGCCACGGGGTTTCCCATGGCGAAGAGGTTGAAGTCATTCCCCATGCTAAAAATGGGACTACCCTATGCATATATCCATCTGCTCGTGTCTATGTTTTTGAACATGATCCTAGCTATATTGGACCTCTAGTGGTCATCGTTTGGAGGTTGTTTTATAGTCTGGGCAACAACTCTCTGTTTCTCAGTGTCAGTTATCCAATAATTGCCAAGTTGATGAAGAAAGCGGATGTTAGGCTCCTGATGGCACATTGTTCCCATTCATGAGGAAAACTATGTGTACACAATATATAAGAGGTTTCACGAAATACAATTCCCTCAGATTAAACGCTGCAACCTGCAGCCAACTGAAGGTGAGCTTGTGGTAGTTATCAGCCTTACCAAAGATGGTTGGAATAGTGTGTGACATGCGGAAATTTAGTTTAGGCCTAGTTTAGGTGTGGTAGGCTCGTTGTTCCGTCTATAGACTGAGTTGTGCATCTTTCTCGTATATCGTTATGTCATCTTTTTTGCGTCGTGGTTCAACAATTCACTGTTAGTACACTGGTTTTATTGGCTAGGTTGAATCAGTTTATATGAGCCATGTCATGCTTTTGTAATTAGTATTGCCTTACATGTTATAATCCATGTAGTCGTGCTTATCTCATAGGGTCATTTATGTACTATATTTATCAGTTATGTTACTATGCATCTTTGTGTTTTCAGAGAAATATTCCTTCTGGATAGAAAAGGCAAGCCACCGCGGACAGAAAACATGCCTAAAGTGGGTTGTAATTGATCCAGGCTCGGTATGCCAAAGAAGGCCGAGTCGCCCTAGGATGATAGCCGTAAAAAATGTTTATGCAGATTTTATAAAAAATTAGTTTATGCAGACCCGTCCAAAAAACAAATTTTTATGCAGACCCCATATTGTCACTGATACATGGCATACTTTTGGCGCAGGGCTGGAAACTTTTGGCGCTACCTTGAAATTACTTCTTCAATATGTATCCTCGCTCATCCTTCCATAGTCCACCACCCCCAAATCAAATCCCCTACCCCCTCACCACACACACACCACTACTTGCACCAAGCATCGCCATCACTTCCATGCCGACCCCCTTCGACGGCTCGAAAAGAACTCCGGCACGGTGATCTCGAGCTCTGTCCTGATCTCGAGCATTGTGTTCTGTCGATGAATGCCGGCATTTCGGCGCGGGACTGCGAGTATGGAAGGTTATCCCTCATTGCTACCATGGAAGGGCCCCGTCCTGCAAGTTCATCAAATGACCTAGCAAAATCTCTAGAGGCTATCCACGGCATCCGGTCCCGTGACTTGCTCATTGAAGTGTGTGTGCCCCAGGCGGATTTTATGGTTACATTCCGAAGGTAAACTGAATCTTTTCTTGCATTTAAGGAATCCCCCATTCTCTGTTTGGGCATGTGGGTTAGCTTCGCACGATGGCACCCAGGTTGGGGCGCCTCAGGGTGCTCCGAGTTACCCTTTTTGATGAAGCTAACCTTCGAGGCCCTACCGTGATGGGCTTGGGGCCACGAGACAGTGAAGGATCTGCTAAATGGCTTCGACGGTGAGATGGTGAAGATATTTCCTCCGAGAGACAGCTGGTGTCTATCGTTTGTTGAAGGAACCTTCGCACGTGCCGCAGGTTCTCTTTGTTGACTTGCCGGTGCATGAATCCCTAATGGCCGACGGTGTGCTACAGTTGACATTTGAGAGTGCGCAGCTTATGTTAAAGCATCACGTGCTCTTCCATGTTGAATACCTGTTCCACGACAATACTCACAATGGCAGATGTTATGCTATTTTGCTTGAAATCTTCCCTATGTTGCTCGAAATGGTGGACGGCCTCGGACCTACTCCTTTTTGTGATAGTGGCCATAACTTCTATGGCCCAATGGGTCGGTCTGGGGTCTGATTCTGCATAAATTCAGGTATACATTTGGTACTGAATCTGCTCCAATGTAAGTGAAATGAACAAGTCGAGCTCTGATGTGCTGACATTATACTATGATATGCTAGTGTACAAACTAGTTGTATTATTTTGTTCGAAAATTTGAACTAAATGTGTGAATTCTTTGCCTTTTTGCATATGACAGCCGCATGTTGCTGCTAATTGTGGCAAGTATTAATTTGATCATACTGAAGCATACAACTTCGATTGATCAGTATAACATGGTGCTTACCCAAGCTGTCTGAAGCTGGGCCAGTCAAGGCCACTATGTCTCTATCACCTACAATTTAAATGGCATGATTACATGGTTTTGAGTATATCAAATCGATTAGGCAGATTCAAAGCCACCCAAACCATCTCAAAATATAATCTTTGCTAAAAAGATGATCCTGCACGGCAAGACTTGATATGACATGATTTTATGTTAATTAGTCAAACTCCCTCCAATAATTTCCATGTTGTAATCCTACGTAGCCCATGTTCTTTGCTAGCTAGGTCATAAGAAGTCATACAATATCGTTCAATTTTCTCCCTTTCCAATTTCATTCTTTTGGATGCGGCGTAGGTACCGCAGGTCAGGTGGACCATCGACCTTTAGTGCAATGTATTTTTTTTACTACTCAGGCTATGAAATGAATTTTTCAAACCCACTTCCGACAAAAAAATTCCCATAATCTCGTTTCAAAAAAACTTCCCTTAATTAGCCTTGATGGTGAGCAGAGCCGCCAAACCCTAGTACATTTTACCAACAACGTTGAATTTTCACTAAGGAGCTAACGAAAAGATTGGACATTTGACCAAAGTCCGGACTAAAACATTGCAAATTCAGTGAGGAGATCACTAAAAAATAGTACATTTGACCCAACTTTGGCCCAAAATATTCCTAATTTATCCTTCTAGGGTCAGGTCGGCCGTGGGCCGGAAACCCTCAACACATTGTTACCTTTTTAAGCATGAAGCACACTGAAGGAGCCCACGATAAAAGGCACATTTGTTCACAACATTGGACCCCAATTTTTTTGTATCGCCCAAAATCTTCTTAATTTAGCATTTTCCGTGCCATTATGGTAAAGTATATTTCAAGGTTTGTCTATCCAAGTTTTATTTATATAGACCATGTAGCATTTTTATGACAATTCTTTAGGATCGCTATCTTTTCATTTTAAGTGATATCAACATTTCTAAACCTAATATTTTAGGAGTAGCATAGTTGGTTCTGGCATAGTGGAAACACACGTAGTTGCCATTTGTTTAAGTATTGAGTTTTATTCGAATCCTAACTTTATCTGTATAAATAATCTCTGTTGTACCTGTCCATTTTTTCTAGCATGCACGTTTTTTGCATAGAGAAGGCTGACCTCTGGGACCAAGCAACATTACCAAGCTCAAACCGGGGGAGGCGACTGAAAATTTTTCCAACATACACACGTGTCCTCTACAGAGGATCCTGACATGTGGGACCCTCTAGAGAGACCTAATACAGAGGAGGCATTGAGCATCATTGCCAAGTTCGAAACAGGGAGGTGCGAGCGAGAGAAAAGTCCAGCATGCACACGTTTCTTCCAATGAGAGGCTGACATGGGGGACCCACTAGCCTATATAAACGGCTGATGTATCTAGCAACTTTGCCAAGTTTGAAACATGGAGGAGCGAGTGTCAAAAAAGTCTAGCATGCACACATTTCTTCTAAGGAGAGGCTGACACGGGGACCCACCAGCCTATATAAACAGCTGATGCATCAAGCAACGTTGCCAAGTTCGAGACATGGGGGCACGAGCGAGAAAAAAAGTCCAACATGCACATGTTCTTCTAATGAAATGCTAACATGTGGGACCCATCTTCGTGACCAAAGGACAGATTCGTCGAGCAACTCTATCTAGTGAGGAATAGGGTAGCGCTAGACAAGAAAAAATCCAATCATATACACATGATTCTTCTAATGTGAGGCTGACATATGAGACCCACCAGCCTGAATAAACGGCTGATGCAGCTAGAAACGCTATCAAATTAACACGAAGGCATGACCGAGGGTAGAAATTCCATCCTACACATGTTTCTTCTAATGAGAGGATGACACGTGGGGCCTAGTTGTATGATTAAACGGTAGATGCATCCGACAACGCTATCAAGTTCAGAACAAGGTAGTGCGACCGAGGGAAAAATATCCATCATATACACATTTTCTCTAATGAGAGGATGACATGTGGGACTAGCTGTGTGATTAAATGGTAGATCCATCTAGCAGCGCAATCAAGTTCGAAACAGGGTAGCGCGAGCGAAGGAAAAATTCCATCATACGAGCGATTCTTATAATGAGAGGCTAGCATGTGGGAACCAACAGCATGATTAATGGCATATAGATCTAGCAACGTTATCGAGTTCAAATTAGGGAGGCACGAGCCAGGAAAGAAAAATAAACCATGCACGTGTTTCTTCTAGTCTGAGGATGACACGTGGGACCCAACAACCTGACTAAACGGCGGATGCATCGAGCAACGCTATCAAGTTCGGAACAGGGAAGGAAAAAATTCCATCATACACACAATTATCCTAATGAGAGGCAAACATGTGGGACCCAGTAGACTGACTAAACGGTAGAGGCATCGAAAAACATTATCGAGCTCAAATCAGGGAGGCGAGACCGAAAAGTTTGGTCTACTAGAGTCACTGACTTCCGGGACCCACACTCAAAAAAAACATCGGCGAGTCAACATCTCTTGAGGAAGCGGAAATCTTAATTATACCACACTCTCGTCGAGATTCGTCCATGTTTTTAGCAGTTTCTTCATAGTATAGGGGTGCGAAACCGAAAAAAATTTATTCCATTTGCCATGGTCGAGCCGAGAACTGCACAGGTGGTCAATCTTCACGAGGTAGCCTCAGCTCAAACCTCGGTCGCAAAGGAACCCATACTAAGGTATATAAACTTCCAGTCAAGCCCTACCCAAATTCGGGTATTGTGGTTGTGCGGTAAAATTGGAATGGTATCGCATCCAGACAACCATCAGTTTTATAAAGGGCTAAGTCTCATACCTCAACATTTTCATCATCAAAATCATCTGGTGTTCAAGAACACATGTCAAAACATTTCATTAACCATTTTCACCAAGTATTCCCATCTAAAGTGATCAATTTTTATGCTTAGCACTAGCCACTAAAGTTGGGGGTGAACACTAATGAAGGGTGGTAAACAAGTGTGATCTATCTAAGTTCAATCTCATTCCTCAGGATGACATCAAGATTTATCTAACTTAGGACAAATTTTGTGCTTTTTATGCTACCTTTAAAAATCCATCCAAGACATACAAATCACTAAGTAAACATAATAAAGAGCTTTGATAAAGAAAAATACAAAAGCATGCGAGTAAAACCGGGATTTGATATCCTCAAGTGGTATAATCACATATGCCTAAGGCATCTATTGGCATAGTTATCTTGCAAGTGTTAGCTTGCAAAGTTAACTTGTATGGTGAATCTTGCCTTGTGTAGAGAAGTGGTTGAAGTTCTCCTCGGCTTCTTCCTCATAGTAATCTCCTTCCCTCTTCGTATCATTGGTCGTTACTAGTGCCTATAAATAAATACGAGGTACACAATCACCAAACAGTACTTAACTATTTCTATTTATCGAACCAGTGTTTTCACTAGATGATCTAGCATCACCACAAACATCACAAAGAATAAGGCACTAGTTTTATTTATTTTATTTTAGAAAAGTAATTTCTACTCATTGAAAAACTACTTAAGATTTAATATTCTCTAACTAAAAGATGGGATCATGTTGACACATGTCATCACCACATATTTCAGTACTTGGGAATGTGATTTATAGTGGTGTCACAATTTAATAAGGTTTAACCTTTTTATTTTAATTAATTACAGTGACTAGAAATTCCTATGGGGCATTCTTTTATTACTTGTTCGTTATTACTGCAAGTAAACCTAGATATTTTTATATATTCATAAAGGTCTTATCAAATGTAATTTTTGAGAGTTGGAATCAACTCAAAAGCATTTATGGTTGAATTTTGAAAAATATTTGAATGCAGAAAAGTCTCTGCCTTGTTATTTGTACTATAGCTGATCTATAATTTCAAATGGTTTCAATCGAACGGGCATGGATTAAGAATTTCCATACCTTTCTAGAAAAATTGGTTTCATGCAATTTGGTTCAGTGAATCTTTCTGAAATGATTTTTCAAACTACTGCGAGACTAAGTTTGAAACTAAATAGCTAAACCCAAATTCAAACTAATGGGTCACGCGGGAAGGATAACTGGGCTGGCCCACTATGCACAGTGCGTGCGCGAGTGGTTTAAGTGGCTGTCCCCACTCGTCAGTGAGACAGAGAGTGGCGAAGGGGTACTAGGTGATTAGGGCCGTAGGATTAGATGTAAGATCTACGGCTAAGGGTCGTCGTCCACGTCTGAATAGAACGTGACGAGCACGAACCCTAGCACGGCTAGTGGGGGTAAGTGGCGGCTCACCAGGGCTCCGCGATGGTCGGCGATGGGGGCGAACGACGAAGTGTACGACGGCGATCCTCCTGGTACTGGTGGCTCCAATCAGCGGCGCCCTTCTCCTCCAGCAGCGGCAAGCTCCGATGAAAATCCAGCAACCTGGTGCTCTCCTTGCTCCGGGGAAGAAGTGGGGTGGTTCTGAGAGAGACGGGAGTGTAATGGTGTGCTGAATTTGAACGGAGAAGTCCTCTATTTATAGTGCGACGAGGGAACCGAACGGTGCGGGCTGAGCTCGTTGGGGTCGGCTTCACAGTGAGCTAATGGCATGGCCGAAGGTAGGGGACGGTGCGCTGCCTCCTGGCAAAGCTCAACGTCTTCATGGCGAGGCGTGGGGCGGTGCGCATCGGTCGGAACATGTTGACGATTTGGGCGGCTCCGACGGAAGTGTTAATGGCGCACAACGTCTACAGGTCATGCAGCGGCATACGGGGATGTTTGGGCGGTTCCTGGGGCGATGGTGATCACGTACGCGAGCGGCGAAGGCGGGGCGTCGTATGTGCGAGCGTGTCGAGCGCGGCACTCTGGCGCGCTCTCGGCATGGTCGCAGAGAGACTAGGCGTGAGCATTCCTGGTGGGCCAGTGGCTAGCATGTCTCGAAGGCTGGACATGGGGTGGCGGTGGACGGTGGCTTACTGGCTAGACACGGTGGCTAGGCTTGGTTAGGCTTGTAGCACGCTGTCAATAATGGGGGTGGCAAGTGTGCTCGGCCATGGTCACCATTGATGGAATGGTCGAGTTTATAGTGAGATAGGGCTGCTTAAACAAGTTAGATGATCTTCTAGGAATGTAGTGAGAGCTAGAGAGGGAACAAGTTTGACACAAACACTTCTCACTATAGTGTTTGTTGTTTAATTTGATTTGTGTTTAGAAGGTGTTTGATGAAATGGCCGCAAGAGATTTAAACTTGAATTTTTGGATGAAACTTGGTGGGTGAAATGGTCACATACTAGGTAGTCTCTGGTTGGTTGGATTTGTCAAGGTGCACTGGTTTGGTTGGGTTTTGAGAAATGGTGATCTTCCCATATGATATAGATTCAATTTTCAAATGTCATTTGAATAAGGTTGCCAAATGTTTCTGTGGGTTTGCAAGGTGGGCTTGGGTTCACTTTCACTTGGTCTAGCAAGGGGTGAAAAGAAATAGATTTGTTACTTTTGTAAATCTAGAACTAGAAACACTCAAAGTGGTCTAGTGAGCAAGATTGGAAAAAATGACCATTTGATTGTTTATTTTGTGTTTGAATTTCTATTGATTTGATTCTACTTGGAAATGATTTAGATGATGTTGTTTTCACCTTTAAACCATTCCTTGTTGTTCACAACAATCACACAAGTCCATTTATGCATCCATACATTCATCACATACACACATGCAATCATAATGATTTTAATTAACAAAAGTTTTTGTTAACCCTAAATTTGGGTGATTGGAATTGATAATCTTAATTAATATCTTTGGGACGTTACAAACCTTCCCTCCTTAAATAAAATCTCATCCCGAGATTTGATAAAAATAAAACTATGTTGGGGATATGCTATATGGGTATCCTCATAGCATGTCTCATATCCGGATAACCCGGGTGGCCCACAGTTGGTAGCATGTCCCGTGGCTTGCTGGGCGGCCCAGTTAGATGGATCCATAAGAGAGGCCCATGCCGGATAAAGGAAGGCTATGGAGGAGTCACCGACATACCCGGAGCCTTGGAGTGCAAGACACGCTAGACTAGTTGTAAGCAGTGTAGGACTCTATAACCTGTCCGGCTAGGACTTTTCCCTGTAACCCTAGGACCTGGCGAATATATAGGTCGGTCCTATGGGAGCCTTTAGGGCACTATCTCAGACGATAACTTAGATTCTCTAGTCACCTCGCACAGCGAACCAATCCCTATAACTCGTCGTATTGCCCTTATAGTGATTTATAGCAGGAGTAGGATTCCGCCATCGTTGTGGGATCTGAACCTGGGTAAGCTGTGTTACCTCGTACCCGTCAACCGTCCGCCTTCCCCCACGTCTCTAAACACGCACTGTGAGGACCCCTACATGGCGTACTCGTCGGCAATACCACGATAGTTGGCACCCACTGTGGGGCAAGAGGCGCTTCAGGCTCTTCAGCGGGCGAGGACCAAGATCTTCGCGGGAATCAGCAAAACCATAGCCATCGGTCGTGTTCTCTTCTCCGGCAACGTTCCGATCGTCCCTCCCGATGAGTTATGGATCCCGGAGATATCCACCTCTTCATCGGCGAACCCTACGCGGTGCTCGATCATCCTCATCAGAGATATCCACCTCTTCATCGGCGAAACCGACTCCGGCACTAGTTCACTGGGAGTTGGGGGAGCATCAAGACCCGCACAGACCGCCTATGGCCCAAGTCACTCCAGCTGATAGAGTGATGTACGGCAATCTCCTCGTAGAGCCTATGACCGTGGCTCATATTCGCAATGTAGTCCAGCTTGACGAGAAGCGCCAGTAGCTGCTGGAGGAAGCGCAGGCCATCGCAGAGAAAGGCGCAAAGCTAGATCGAGATCTGGCCAACGCGCAGAAGTCAATAGATAAAGCTAGAGCAATGGAGGCCGAGTACAAGACTCTGCTGCAACAGCAGAAGGCTAAGAAAGCTCCGGCTCGCATCATCAACGATCATGGCGTATGGCGAAACCTAGGATGGGCTCCCTCGAAGCCGGGACAGGCCAAGCCATATATTGACAGTCAAGGCAGGCAGGTGATGCCCACTCCTCTCCTTAACCTCGCCATCGCCAAGACCCTTCTGGAGCAAGATAGATCACCCGAAGCGGTGAACGAGGTCTATGAACTAGTGGCCAAGGCACTGAAAACAGCATGAAAAGGCCACCTCTCAGAGCCTTGAGTCTGACCCGGCGTTTTGCCAGTCTAGCCAGCATAAGCCGCCAAGGGACAGATCTCCTCTTGATGTCGGGTCTCAGATGGGTTCGTCAGAACAAAGACAGAGGGATGCGTGCAATAGGAAGGATGCTATCCCCATATCCTCCGACCATGGAGGCAAAGCCATGCCCCGTCGCCCATCGCCACCACCCCGTTCCCCCCGACATCGCGAAGAAACCAAGGCTCACCGTCGTACGGATATGCCCCCACCAAGGCAGAGTGGCACCGTCATCCGCGACAACACGGAGCAGACCCGTCATGACGGAGAACGCAACCAAGGACACAAGAGCAAGTCGCACCATGACCCTCCGCGTCCGACAAGCAACCACGACAAGCGGGAAGCATCGCAGGAGGGTAACAGCAAGAAGGCTAACCCACCGCCACCTCTGCCTCCATCGCCACCCAATATCCACCATGGCGGAGGGGGCCCTTGTCGTTCACGTAGCCCATCCCTTGATGGCAAGAATAAGAAAAGAAGCCCGGAGTTGTACGATGCACGTTCGCGTCTGGACAAGATCCACGAAGCCCAGGAAGGACCATACCTGGGACCACGTTGCTTTGGACCTGTGATACGGTCCGCAACTTACCCCAAAGGTTTACGGATTGACAAGACCATCAAGCCCTATGACGGCACCGCCAAGCCAGCTACATGGTTGCAGGACTACGGCAACGCGGTGGAGATCGCCGGGGGTAACCCAAACGTCTCCATCAAGTACCTCCCATTGATGTTGGCAGGCACGACCCATCAATGGATTGATGACTTGCCGGAAATATCCATCTGCAATTGGTTGGACATGCAAGAAGCGTTCACCAAGAACTTCGAGGGTACGTACAAACGTCCCTGCACTATTGGCGATCTACAACGGTGCGTGCCAAAGAAAGACGAGACATCTCGCGCCTACCTCTCCCGCTGGCTGGATATGAAGAATTCCTGCGCAGGGGTGCACGCCTAGACCACCATGGCCGCCTTCATCGTTTGGTTGGAAAGGGGCACGTTGCTCCGACATAAGATGAAGCACCTGCAGGACAATCACCAGCTAGACTTGAACCAGATGATTCAGTTGGCCAGTGAGTTCGCGGCTGCCGACAACGATGCTCGCGGATCTCTACCGGCAACGGCCGTTCCAACTCAAGCTCGTGGGAATAGCAGCACCAAGCGGAAAACCGCACCAGAAGAAAATCATACCCCTGACATGGTCGCTATGACTTTTGCAGGACGAGGTGATGGAGGACACGGTGGCCGAGGACGGGGAGCTGGTTGTGGGCAGCAGCGAGGAAGTGAAACTACCTCGGCAGCACTCCGCTTTCCCCAAACCTACAAGGAGTACCGCGATATGCCATGCCTCGTACACCTCGACACCAACGGCAAGGCCACCCACACCAATCGCCACTTCAAGTTCGTCAACGACCTCAAGGAGGACCCGGAGTCCGGCTACAAGCAAAGTCGGAAGAACAGGCCGTGAGGCAAGGGAAAGGGGAAAAAGGAGGAGGAGTCCAAGGATTCAAGTGACATGGACGAAGATGTTGACCCCAGGCACGACACCAAGAGCAACGGCAAGGGAAAAAACCCCTTCGAGAAGAAGGAGGCAGTTTTCCACACTTTCCTTGGCACCCCCACCGTCCGACAATAGAAGACCTCCATGAGGATACTGATGGATACTCTACCCCCAGTTCCCCAGTTACTGCGCTGGTTGGAGATTCCAATTACTTGCGACAGGAAGGATCACCCAGACCTCATCCCTACGGAGAACCAATACGCCATGGTCATCAACCCCCTGATTGACGGCAACGATTTCACCAAATGTATGGTGGATAGTGGAAGCAGCATCAACATCATGTACCTGGATACATTGCAGAAGATGAACTTGACAGAGGCAAACCTAAGGCGGACCAACACCATCTTCCACGGTGTAGTTCCTGGTCGGGAGGCTCGGTCCCTTGGGTGCATCACACTTCAGGTCACTTTTGGTGATGTTAATAATTACCGCCAAGAATGCATGACCTTTGAGGTGGTCCCCTTCAAGAGCGTGTACCACGTCATATTCGGCCGCGACATATTCCACACCTTCATGGCCAAGCCATGATTTGTATACAACAAGCTCAAGATACCCGGACCAAACGGTGTCATCATCGTATCCGGAAGCTTTACCAAAGCAAGGGACTGCGAGATTGGAGAAGCAGCCTATGCAGAAGTTGTCCTCTACAGCGAGGAATTCAAGGAGATCCAGAGCAAGTTTGATGCCTCGGAAATGCCCGCGTCGAAGAAACAGATTTCTGACTCCGCTCCAGCATTCAAGGCCGCCATCGAGAACAAGCCGGTGGAACTTGTGGTAGGCGATGCCTCCAAGACCACCGCCATTGGGACGAACATGGACCCTAAATAGGAAAGCGCGCTCGTCGAGTTCCTCCATGAGAATAGGGACATTTTTTCCTGGAAACCTGCCGACATGAAAGGTGTACCTAGGGAACTTGCCGAGCACAGCTTGAATATCCAAAATGTAAAACATTGAAACAACCTCTACGACGCTTCGGAGATGAGAAGATACGCGCCATAGGCAAAGAGATAGCTAGGTTACTTAAGGCTAGTTTTATCCGAGAAGTCCTTCACACCCAACGGGTGGCCAATCCTGTACTTGTCCCTAAAAAGGGAACCAAAGAATTAAGAATGTGCGTTGATTACACCGGCTTGAACAAGGCATGTCACGAAGATCCGTTTTCTTTGCCTCGCATTAACCAAGTCATTGACTCGACGGCTGGCTCGGATCTTTTGTGTTTTCTTGATGCATACTCAGGATACCACCATATCAAGATGAGGAAGTCGGACCAATTGGCCACTTCTTTCACTACACCATACGACACGTTTTGCTATGTCACGATGCCCTTTGGGCTGAAAAACGCAGGTGCTACGTACCAGCGGACAATGCAACATTTCCTACATGATCAAATTGGTCAGAACGTGCACGCCTATGTGGACGATATAGCGGTGATTTCTAAAAAATCAAATGACTTAATCTCCGACATAAAAGAAACCTTTGATAATCTCCGGAAATACAACATGATGCTTAACCCTAAGAAGTGCGTCTTCGGGGTTCCAGCCGGCAAATTGTTGGGCTTCATCTTTTCCCTGCGTGGAATCAAGGTCAACCTGGAGAAAATCAAGGCCATCTTAAACATAAACTGTCTGACATGCTTATAGGACATAGAATGGCTAACAGGTTGTGTTGCAGCAGTTAGTCGGTTCGTCAGCCGACTTGGAGAGAAGGCCCTGCCGCTATACAAGTTGCTGAAGAAGGCGGCCTTATTCACATGGACGGACGATGCAGATGCAGCATTGAACAAGCTCAAGGAGATACTTTCATCAGCACATATCCTTGCAGCACCGGAACCTAGAGAGCCATGTTAATTTACATGGTGGCCACCAACCGGGTAATCAGCATCATCGTCGTGGTAGAGCGGAAGGAACCAGGGCATTAGCACGGAGTTCAACGACCAGTTTACTACGTAAGCGAGGTCTTGATGGAGTCTAAGCAGCGTTACCCGCACTACCAGAAGATAGCTTATGGAGTGTTCCTTGCTTCTCAGAAGCTGAGGCACTACTTCCAGGAGCACCCTATCACAGTTGTGAGCAAGGCTCCACTGTCTGACATCATCAACAACATTGACGCTACAGGAAGGGTCGCAAAGTGGGGCATTGAACTTGCCGCCTTCGAGATCACCTACAAGGGATGCAACACTATCAAATCACAAGCCTTGGTGGATTTTATCGCAGATTGGACGGAGATGCCAGATATTACCCCAATGCCGGAGCGAGAGTACTGGATCATGCACTTCTATGGATCAAAGCTACTCAACGGCTCCGGGGCTGGTGTACTGCTATAGTCACCAACTGGGGAAAAGCTACACTGTTCTGCAGATCCACTTCGAGGCTACGAACAACATGGCGGAGTATGAAGCACTCATTCACGGACTACGTGTAGCCAAGGATATTGTCATAAAGCGCATAGTTTGCTGTGGAGATTTTGACTTGGTTGCCCAGCAGGTGGCTGGCACCTGGAACGCGCGGAACCCTATGATCGTGGCATATCGAGACAAAGTAGACGAGATAGCCAAGAGCTTCTTGGGCTACTAAGTCAAGTATGTACCTAGGGAGCAAAACAAGGCAGCTGATATGCTATCTAAGCTTGGATCAGGGTGCAAACGAATTCCGCCTGGCATTTTCCTGGAGCATCTCCGGACACCATCCGTGAAGGGAGCGGACATCGACAACCCAAACAGAGTTGGCTCTTTCATCCACATGGTGGCAAAGGTCCCTCCGGGTTGGACAAAACTGTTCATGGAATATCTCGAACACGGAACTTTGCCCGACGACGAGGTCGAAAGACGGCAAATAGTACGTCGAGCAAAGGGCTATACCATAATCAATGGACAGCACTACAAAAGAAGCACTACTGGTGTATACCTTAAGTGTGTTTCCCATCAAGAAGGTATTGAAATCATACGTGAAATCCATCTCGGAGATTGCGGGCATCACGCCGCGCCCCAATCGTTGATCGCTAAAGCTTTCTGGCAAGGATTCTACTGGCTAACCGCTAAGGCGGACGCCGACAAACTGGTTGAGACATGTATGGGATGCCAGTACTATGCCCGACAACCACATGTTCCTGCTGAAGAATTGCAAACAATACCAATAACTTGGCCATTTATAGTCTAGGGGCTGGACATGGTTCGTCCGTTGAAGATGGCACCATGTGGTTTTATGCATCTTCTAGTAGCAGTTGACAAATTCACCAAATGGATAGAAGCTAAACCCATTAGAAAGCTTGATGGGGAAATTGCCCTTAGGTTTTTCCGGGATCTAGTGGTGAGATTTGGTCTCCCACATAGCATAATCACCGACAACGGCAGCAACTTGTCACTCAGAGAGTGGATTCTTATTGTTGGCACAAGGGCATCCGACTTTACCTTACATCTGTGGCACATCCACAGTCCAATGGTCAGGTTGAGCGAGCCAATGGAATAATTCTGCAGGGAATCAAGCCACGTCTTGAGGCACCGCTACATAGAGCAGCTGGAGCCTGGGCAGAGGAATTGCCATCTGTGCTATGGAGTTTACGAACTACACCCAACAGATCCACCGGCTACACCCCTTACTTCATGGTATATGGAGCAGAAGCCATCCTGCCTTCCGACATCCTTCACGATGCACCAAGAGTTGCCGCCTACGACGAAGATGACGCTGAAGAATCCATACGCCTATATGTGGACCTTCTCTAGGAGGAACGGGTATTGGCATGTCAAAGATCCGCCATCTACCAGCAGAAGCTACGCAACTACCATAGTCGCCGCGTCCGGCATCACTCATTTAAAGAGGGGGATCTAGTGCTCCGCCTTAAGAGAAGAAGTCATGCAAGTTAACCCCGCCATGGGAAGGACCGTTCATCATAAGAAAGGTGCTACTCAATGGGTCTTACTACCTTGTTGACAATCGTGAACTGAAGGATAGACCCAACAAGGATCATAAGCGTAAGTGACGTGATCCGGATGATGACTACCTGGAGCTTGATCGGCCATGGAACATAGCACAGCTACGTCCTTTCTACACTTAGTATTTTTTTATCTATTGTGTACCTCTTATCTGGTCAATGAAATAAAGCTCTTTGGTTCACTCATATTTCTGAGTCTTTTACCTCTTTTAATGTTCATTTTTGGATCGTATAAAATCTTTATGCGCAAGTTTTGCAATTGCACTTGTGAAAATTCTGCCTACGGGCATTAGCTTAAGTTTTCTGGTCTACACGTTCTTTGTCATTTTTATGTGGATTATGGAGTAGTGACTTTCGGCACATATTGTAGGCGATTTTCTACTTAGGTTTTTTATGGTGCCATTGGGCATCATCACCTGAGCGCATAGTTCCGACAATGAGTCTTCCGACTCACGAAAAGTCAAGCATAAAAACCAAAGTAATGGATAAGCCAACACTTGCTTAGAAAATATATACATGTTGGAACCAGTTCTTGAGTAGCAGGAAATAACAACCATTGTTTTCCGCCTTAAGTTAACAAGTAGTTTTTTCCGCATACAAAATCCAGAGGAAACAAATATTACATATTGTTTTTCATTCCTCTAGTGCAGGTGACTTGGATGAAGCGTCATCAGCAGCAGGAGAGTCATCCTCCTCAAAGTCGACGGTGTTGAGGGGATCGTAGGAGTTTTGGCTGCTGCTGTCAATGGTTTTCATGGGCATGAAGACATTAGGGTCCACCAACTCGGCGACTCTGGTATCGAAACCCGCGAGCGACGCCAAGATAGCCTCGTGATCTATCTTTTGGCCTTCGTCATCCACATCGGGGATACCGGAGGTCACCGTGTCAATGTCGGCATTTTCGTAGTGCGCCTTGACCATTGACAGCGCCATCCTCGCGCCGGCCAGGGTACATGAAGATTTCCAGCTTACGATACGCTCGGGGGCTCGGCACAAGATCTCCGTGAACTTCGCCACAGAATCCACCGCTTTAATGTTAATCTGGAGGGGCTTGGCTATCTCCTTGGTTTGCTTGATGGCAGTATTAATAAAGTTGCCGGCAAGGACCATGCATTCCTTTGGCAGAGGCGACTAGGTCAACCCAATAGGAGCTGCAAATTTCTGACACAAGAACACATGAGTTCAATAGCACAAAAAGTTCAAAGTATCTAACTTACAGAAGTACAAGGCAGAAAATCACTTACTGAAGATGATAATCTCCGCCTGCTGGAGAGTTTCCGCCAGAGAATCCCGTTCTTGTCGGAGGATCTTATATGCGTCAAGATTGCGCTGATTTTGCTCATCGGTAGGTTTCTTCTTCTATTTTAGCATCGCGATCTCCTCCTTCAAACGGTTCATCTCTTTGTTGGCGGACTCTTGCAGGACTTTCATGGAGTCCTCGTGCATCTTCAGCATATCCTTCCTCTCCTGCTTAAGGATGTTGTTTTCGCTATCCAGCTGCTAAATATGCTTGGATTGCTCAACAATATCCTTAGCCTTGGAGATGGCTTCTGCGAGTCGGAGAAAGAACAGAGCACAGTGAGTACTCGAAGAATGTCGGCACAAGACCAAGTCGGAATACAAAAAAGAAAGGAAAAACAAACGCTTGCTCTTGGTGATTTGTTCCTTCAAGAAGGCAGTTTTACCCCTTTTGGCTTGCAAGTCCGCACGCATCTTCTGGTACTTCTCGTTGGCCATGCCTCTCCAAGCATTCTCATTCTATGGAAAGAAAAGTTTAACACTGTTTAGTCTACTTGGAGCATCTAGCCGGATAAATATCCACCTAGAGGCTTGGGGGCTACAGTGAGAGTTTTTTAACTTAGCAATATGCTTGGTCTTTCTTTAAGCATCTAGTCGGAACTAATTCAGTTTTCAACTAGAAGCTTGGGGGCTACAGTATAATGTTTTTAACTCAGTCATATGCTTAGTCTTTCTTTAAGCATCTAGTCAGAACTAATGCAGTTGCAACTAGAGGCTTGGGGGTTATAGTATCAAAATTTACAAACACTGCGTATGCTACTCTGAAAGAATCTAGTCGAAATAATTCATTCAAACTATATGCTTAGGGGCTACAGTGAGAAGTTTTCTAGCTTAGTCACTCTTAGAGCATTTAGATGCAAACACCTATGGTTTTCCATCTACATCCTCGGGGGCTCCAGTGGGATACTCATATGAAATGCAAAAGGCAAATAAAACTTACAAGTGCGATGATCTTGAGGTTCGTAGCGCTCTTAGCAAGAAACTTGCCAAAGGAAAGGCTATTTCCTTGCAAGATTTCTGCTTGCCGGAGAAGCTCCTAAAAACCGCATGTTGGAGATGTCGGTGCTGCACCAGGAACCAAAGTGGAGCTACTCAACGTAAGTGTCGGGTAGAATATCTTCGGGAACTCTACGGTTTTCCTAGGTGCAGAGCCGCCACCTTCGGCAGACGTACCACTCTCTACCACCGCCTTACCGCTACCGATGGCATCCTTAGCCAGAGATTCAGCCATTTGGGTTGCGGCACTTTCTTGTGTTGCCTGTTCACCGACAATGGGAAGCTCCGCGGAGGCACCTGAGTCCACTTCCATGGCGGAAGGGCCAGATGCATCTTTGGCCTGTGAGCTTGTCGGAGAAGACGTAGGCTAGACGATGGGAGTAACAGGGGCAATGGCGGGAGATGCGTGGGGAGACACGTCACGATGCAACATATCCCTGATGTTTCTAGAAGCCCCCAAAGCTTTGGAGGTCTTCTTCAAACTAGTAGTGGCCTTCTTCCTGAAGCGTGCAAAAAGTATAAGTACAGGAATAATACAAGCAATGGACAATGTCGGAGAGAAAGAGGCTTACACAAGAGGGGGTGCTTTGGCAAAAGGAATCTCGGTAACTTTTCTTTTCTCCGCCTCCAGGGCGGCGGTAGTCTTCTTGGAGGCTCCACCCTCCGTCTTCTTCTTCTTGCCTTCGTCGGCAGCGTCAGAGGTGGAGCTCTTTCGCTTTCACGCCAGCGGGACATCGTCGTTGGACACAACAGTGTATTCCTTCATTTTGGGGTCATAGATTTGGACAGCCATGCTATCCTCCACTAGACTACTGAGTTGTTAAGTGAAGATCCAAAGTGTTAGATGAGATGGTAATGGCTAGATGGAAGAACTAGAGTATATGTCATACACGGAAAATAAACAGGTACCTTTGGGCACTTGCCCTCCTCGAACATGTCGTAGGTGATGGTGAAGCCATGCTTCCTATCCTTCACCTTGACGATGTCCTTGAGGCGGAGATTAACGGATTCGCTGGAGAAGTTATCCTTGGAGATACGGAGGCTATCCTTCATCTCCTTGGTATAATCATGCATCAACTTCGAGCGGTGCTGCAGAGGCTGGATCTGCCTGACAAACCAGCACATGGCTAGGTCCAATCCGGTCAGACCCGTTTCTACGAATTACTCTATCCGCCTTATAGCGCGGGAAGCGTCGATGTCGGAGGAAAGGGAGGCCTGGGATCTCCATGTTGAGGCTTCGGTGGCAGCTCCATCGATGAAGTCCGGATACGTTGCTTCTCGGCCAGCCAGAGGAATATTTGGGCCGTAGAAGTACGTCTGTTGCCTATTTTTCCAAGAATCATGGCCGACGATGTCGGGGAACCGCCGGCCAGGCCAGATCTTAAAACTAATTGTGCCATAGTTCCTGACCTCGTCCTTGTCGGCTCCAGCTTCTCGCTTGACGGTGAAAAAGTAGATAAAGAGATCTAGCTTACGCCTAATCCCTAAGTAACCCTCACAAAGCACCGCGTAGTTGCTAAGCGCGAGGATGCTATTGGGGGAGAGGTTCTGAGGCTGTACTCGGTAATCGTTGAGGACAACTAGGAAGAAATTGGAGATGGGCAGGAAAAACGTCGTGTACCAGTTGGGCTTTGAGGTACACCTTTTTTCTGGCTTGGGGAGAAGGAGTGACCTCGCCGGCCGGCGCCGCCTGCCAGGCGAGCCCCTCCGTCGCAGGGAGGTAGCCCTCGATGAGCAGCTCCTTGATGTCGCGGTCCGTGATGTCCAAACCACGCCAGTCCCCCTTGTGGGAGTCGTTCTGCTCTTCCAGCAGCTCCAGCGCCGCTAGATTGTGGTCGCCGCTCGTCGATTCGACCACCGCGGACTTGGGGATCACTAGGCCCTCTGGGCACGAGGATGGTGCTCGCCGGCTTCGCCGCGGCATCGCCTGACGCCGCCATGGAGGGGGCAGAGCTGCTGCTAGCCATTGAGGAGATTAAGGCGGTGACTGAGAAAGTTGAAGGGCTAGGGTTTTTTGCAGAACACGCGGAGAGCTCGAGGAGGCGCTCGCTGGAGGAAGAATACGACGCAGGAGGAGAATGAGGTGAAAAGTAAAAATTCCACCGCTGTTACAATTTATAACCTTTGGCTTCAAGATTCGTGCAAGATGATCGGATGGTTGACGCGTGGGCGACGTGTGTGGGAGCGTGCGCGGAAATTTCGCCATGTTCCCAACCATCACCGCCAACGGTTCATATCGCTCGCGCGGGAAAAAGGACATGATTGTGTTCTCTGCATGTGTGAGTTATGAGGCGTTGCTGACCTACATCTATGGCGCCCTAGCTGTCACTGGCAGATGAACCATCACATCGGAAGATTCCGGCATGGGAGGATCCAGTCTGGCTACGGAAGAGTACGATAGAAGATTCAGGAATTCTCTGACTTACAAATTGAAGACGGAGAAACCCTTGCAGGGTTCTTTGGGAGGACTACAAGATATTGGTTGACGATTTGCCGACATCCATCTAGACGGAGCATTCACCTTGGAGAGGCAAGACGGCGCAAGATCTCGAAGTTCTCCGGGGGCTACTGTTAGGGATATGCTATATGGGTATCCTCATATCATGTCTCCTATCCTGATAACCCGGGTGGCCCACAGTTGGTAGCATGGCCCATGGCCTGCTGGGAGGCCCAGTTAGATGGATCCAGAAGGGAGGCCCATGCCGGATAAAGGAAGGCTACAGAGGAGTCACCGACATACCCGGATCCTTGGAGTGCAAGACACGCTAGACTAGTTGTAAGCAGTGTAGGACTCTGTAACCTGTCCGGCTAGGACTTTTACCTATAACCCTAGGACCTGGAGACTATATAAGTCGGGCCTATGGGAGCCTTTAGGGCACAAGCTCTCAAGATAACTTAGATTCTCTAGTCACCTCGCACATCGAACCAATCCCTGTAACTCGGCGTATTGTCCTTATAGTGATTTATAGCAGGAGTAGGATTCCGCCACCATTGTGGGATCTGAACCTAGGTAAGTTGTGTTACCTCGTACCCGTCAACCATCCTCCTTCCCCCACGTCTCTAAACATGCACTGTGAGGACCCCTCCATGGCGTACTCGTCGGCAATACCACGACAAAATAGGATTTAAAGATATTGGGAAACTCTATCCTAATGTAGTCTTCTCGCTCCCAAGTAGCTTCTTCCTCAGTATGGTTACTCCACTAAATCTTGAGAAACTTGATGCTTTGGGTCCTGGTGGTTCTGAAGGCCTCCTCCAAAATACGTATGGGTACTTCGGGATACGTCAGGTCATTGTTGATCTCTATGGTTTGGTGATCAATATTCTTGAACACTTCAGTCTTCTCCGGGACCTCTAGGCATTTGCGAAGTAACGATATATGGAACACATTATGCACAGCTGACATCTCCTCAGGCAGTTCCAATTGATATGATACTTCTCCTTGATGATTCAGAATCTTGAAAGGTCCATTATATCTGTGGGCTAACTTTCCTTTGAGTTGGAAACGTTGCATTCCCTTCAAAGGTGACACTTTGAGATACACAAAATCTCCGATATTGAAAGCGAGGTCTCGACTTCTCTTATCGGCATAACTCTTATGTCTGGATTGGGCGGACTTGAGGTGCTCACGGATCTTGTGAACTTTCTGTTCTGCTTCTCGTAGTATGTCGGGTCCGAAAATCTGACTCTCTCCTACTTCCGACCAATTCAAAGGGCTATGACACTTCCTTGCATACATGAATTCAAATGGGGCCATTTGCAAACTAGCTTGATAACTGTTGTTGTATGAAAATTCGGCGATCGGCAGATAGTCTTCCCATTTTGATCCATACTCTAACACACATGCTCTCAACATATCTTCGAGTATTTGATTTACTTGCTCCGTTTGTCCATCCGTATGAGGGTGATAAGATGTGCTAAAATCCGGTCGGGTTCCTAATCCTGCTTGCACTTTCTTCCAAAATCTCGAGGTAAACTGGGTTCCTTGACCCGATACAATTTTCTTGGGGACTCCATGCAAACTAACGATTCTAGCGATGTACAATTCTGCTAGCTTCAAACCCTGGTAGGTGGTCTTGACTGGTATGAAGTGGGCGACTTTGGACAGTCTATCAAATATGTCATGGGAATGGCCACGGCAGATGCTGCAATCGGCAGCGAGTAGTAGAACGAGGGGCAAGGGCGGCCAGCCATCTGCGGTGCGAGATGAGGGCGGAGACACAAGGGTTTACCTAGGTTTGGCCCCCCGGAGGGTAAAAACCTACTCCTGCTAGATTATATTGATGAGAAAGTACAAGGACGAGCTCGGCGACTACGCGGCGAGACGCAGGGGGTGTATGATGGAACATGTCCTCTATGCGTACCCTAGGGAGGTTTATATAGACTCACCTCTCTAGGGTTTACAGATCGACAACCAAATTACTTAAGGATTCAGAGGGTGTTTGACCTAATGCGACTGGTCCTAGCTACATTTCTGGGCCTTCAGCTTCCAGTCGCCTAGCTCCTTGTTGGGTCTTGATCCAGTCACTGTCCCGTAGGCCCACTCCCTGGCAGCTTCGGCCAATAGGAAATGTCCTACTGGTTATACCCCACTCAACATATCCCCATCAGTAGTCCCCGAGTCCGACGTTGATTCGTCGTAGGTGTTCGTTGGCAGTTAGAGTATGAGGGTCCAATTTGGACGCCCAGTCGAATCGGCGGTGGACTCCCTGAATGGAAGAGGGAACTTGTTATCTTCGTCGCAATAACGGCGAACAATCGGATCGCAGCATGGCGAATGGGTCGGCGAGTAGTCGAATCACTGCTATGTTGATCAGGTCGGTGAGCAGTCGAATCGTAGCTTGGGTGATCTGGTCGGCGAATTGTCGAGTCGCTGAAGCCGGCGAGTCGAGTAGACGAAGTTGGATCGTCGGCACTGGTCAAACTAGTCGTTGGGTAAAAGCAACGCAAAACACGCAAGCAGAATCTGTTAGTACATCCTATGGAGCGCCGCTTCACTAGGAGTTGTCTAAAATCTGATGGATTTCGTCCGAAGCCAATGGTTGAACAGTCTAGAGTCAAAAAGAGGCCAAGGTCAAAAATGCTACTTGTGCGAACAGAACCGGAGCAGGTTAGCGCACCGAACACATCTCCTTCTAATCACAGCAATGAGTTTGAGGATATGGAGATACCTGCAACCCCTATTCATGTGATGCATTTTGTGGGTCAAGCTCTTGGTATTGTTGCTTCTAAATTGACTAGGGAGAAGCTCGAAGCTCTTCCTGACTCTGACAACTCTGCTACTCACGTTGATTAGTGCAAGTCCTAAACCTTGGGGTGGGTCTGAAGTTGGCACTAAACTTGGTCATATATGGTGTCTTTTGTTTTTATGTTTTGAGTGGTGTGAATGTCATCTGTCAGTTTCAGTTTTCAGACAATACAAGTTATGCTTATGTGTCATGTCAGTATTAGCTCTGTCAATGATGGTGTCCTTGTTACAGTTGGTGGGGGTCTGTCTATCCTAGTACTGTGTATTCAGGATTCATGCTCTTTATGTTATTGTGAACCATGAGTTGCTTACTTAGCAGAAAATGGCGTGTCCTATGCTAAAATGTGCGTGGTTTGAACTTCGATGATACGCAGATCAAAGTGCATAATAAAATCAATGAGAGTAATTGTGACATTATATGCCTTCAAGAAACAAAACGAGAGCAGCTTGATTGGAAATTCATCCGCAAATTTTGTCCTAAAATATTTAATAACTTTGCTTTTGCCCCATCTGTGGGGGCCTTAGGGGGGATAATTGTTTTATGGAACTCTGTAGTTTTTTCGGGTGTTTTGACTGATGTTCCGAGGTTTGGGGTGGTAATCACTTTCACCTCCTTACATAATAACTCTGTTTGGACTCTGGTGTTAGTTTATGGGCCATGTCAAGGACAAGAGTGTCAGAATTTTGTCAATTGGTTATACGACCTGCCTATACCAGTGGGGGAAAATTGGCTATTACTTGGTGATTTTAACTTTATTCGCTCTACAGAGAACCATAACAGATGGGTGGTGATGTAAATGATATGTTTCTCTTCAATGAAATCATCGGACACCTCGGGATTTTAGAGTTGCCACTTAAAGGAAGGGATTACACTTGGTATAACATGCAGTCTGTTCCACTGCTGGAATAGTTAGACTGGTTTTTACAAGTGCCAACTGGATTTCAGACTTTCCCAATTCGATGGTGTTGCCTCTAGCAAAAACTGGCTCAGATCATGTGCCATGTGTGCTGACCATTGACACTGACATTCCAAAGGTGAAAATGTTTCGTTTTGATAACTACTGGGTGGATCTGCCTGGCTTAAAAGATTGTGTCAGTATGTCCTGGGCCAAGGAGTCACGTAAAACAAACAGTTCGGCCGTCATGGCTGACAAACTCAAAACCCTTCGACGGGATTTGAAAAAGTGGCACACCAGTCTATCTAAATTAAAAGCAACCATCACAAACTGCAACAAAGTCATATTAATTTTAGATACTTTGGAGCAAGAAAGACCTTTGTTTCGACCTGAATTCAACTTCAGACAAATTGTTAAACTGCATCTTGCTGAGCTTCTTTGTTTCTAGTGCAGTTATTGGAGGAAGAGGTGTAGAGTCAGATGGATTAAACAAGGGGAGGACAATACCAAGTTCTTTCATGCAATGGAAACTGAACGTTTTAGAAGGAATAATATTGCCTTGTTGATTGATGAGAATGGTAATGAAGTAACAGATCGTGACCAAATGGCTGGAATGTTGTGGTCGGCCTATAAGGAGCGCATGGGACACGCTGAAGGTATCGACATGCAATTTGATCTAACATCTTTACCTACACTGGTGGAGGGATTGAATGATTTGACGCTGCTGTTTGAGAAAAAGGATATGGACGAGGTAATCCAGAACATGCCAATCGACCATGCACCGGGACCAGATGGTTACAATGGTTTATTTGTTAAACGATGCTGGCATATTATTCAATCGGATTTTTATAATATGGCAAATGACTTTAATAATGGAAGGATTAGTTTGCAGAATATCAATGGTTCCTATATCACATTAGTTCCAAAGGTGCCTGCTCCCACTAGTGTAAACGAGTTCAGACCCATATCTCCAACAAATGTTTGCCTCAAGTTCATCACAAAACTTGCGGCAAATCGCCTACAAGGCAAAATTCTGCAATGTATACATAAAAATCAGTATGGGTTTCTGTGAAACAGATCTATCCAGGATTGCCTTGCATGGGCATTTGAGTATATTTATCTTTGCCATGTCTCTAGAAAACCCACTATCATCCTAAAGCTTGATTTTGCTAAAGCTTTTGACACAATAGAGCATGATGCAATCATTGACGTAATGAAGCATAAAGGCTTCAATGAGAAATGGTTGAGATGGGCAAGAGTATCCTTTCATCAGGCTCTTCGGCTATTCTTCTAAATGGTATCCCGAGAAAACAGATTCTTTGCAACAGAGGTGTAAGACAAGGAGACCCGCTGTCACCCCTGTTTTATCTTTTTGGGTCTGATCTCCTCCAGTCTGCGGTTAATGAGCTCATGAATCAGGGTATGATTAGCCCTCCTATTATCACCCATGAAGTGGACTTCCCTATAATTCAATATGCAGACGACACTCCGTTGATTATTCCTGCGGATCTGGATCAAGTAAGACAACTCAAGCGGGTTTTGCATCAGTACTCTCTCTCTCTACGGGTCTCAAAATTAACTACAGTAAATCCCAAATGATTCCTATTAATGTGCCAATGCCGCTTATTGATATACTAGCTAGCGAGTTTGGCTGTTTGAAAGGCTTTATGCCTTTTACGTATCTAGGTTTGCCATTGGGCACCACCAAACCACAAATAATTGATCTGATGCCACTAGTTTATCGTCTTGAAAGGAAGCTCTCCTCTAGTTCCAGTTCTCTGTCTCAGGGTGCACGTTTGCAACTCATCAACTCTGCACTATCATCAATGCCCCTTCATTTCCTATGTACTCTGGATCTTAGCCAGGGTTTAACAAAGCAGTTGGACAGAATTCTGAGGCAGTGTCTCTGGCGGGATTTCTCTGACACCCCTAAACAGTCTTTAGCGGCATGGGAAATGGTCAGTAAGTCAAAATCTTGTGGAGGCCTTGGCATTATTAATTTTCAGAAACAAAATGTTGCCTTGCTTATCAAGTTCTTAGATAAATTCTATAACAAAGCTGATATCCCGTGGGTGCACTTGGTCTGGACTGCACATTATCACGGAAAGATCCCACATGCAGAAAACTTGTCTGGTTCATTTTGGTGGCGTGACATTATCAAACTTTTTGAAAACTTTAGATGTGTGGCCAAAGTTTCTTTAGGGAGAGGAGACACCTTTTTATTCTGGTCTGATAATTGGTCTTTGCACGATTCATACCGACCCATTAGTGCCAGATTTCCAAGGTTGTTTTCATTTGCTCTAGATGTTGACATCTCTGCAAAAGATATGTACTCTCTGGAGGATCTTTATTCTCATTTTTACTTACCGCTCTCAAGAGAGGAAAATCAGGAATTGTTGGCTCTTCGTAACCTCATGGAGATAAATCCTAGATTGGAGCAGAGAGATACATGGTCATACTGCTGGGGGGAGCGATATGAAGCGCGACAATTTTATGCTCATATACATGCCCACATGACAGCCCCAAAAGTATATCATTGGTTATGGAAATCTGCCTGTGTTTTGAAGACAAAAGTATTTGCCTGGCTACTGCTCTCGGATAGATTGAATACTAGAGACATGTTGCACCGTCGAAACTGGAGGGTCACTGATGACACTGTGTTTTATGCCCACTGAGAACCCATGAGGACAGAATGCACTTATTCTTTGAGTGTAATTTCAGTGCTAGGATTTGGGCTTATTTACAGATAGATTGGTCACATGGCAATGGTGATATGCAAACAGCTATTAATCTAGCCAATAGGAGTTTTGGAAAGCCTTTATTTATGGAGGTGTTAATCACAACCTGCTGGAATATTTGGCTTATATGAAATGGGAGAATTTTTAGAGATGACAAACCATGTTTTGGCAAGTGGAAGGCTCAGTTTGTTCATGATATGTATATGTTGCAATATCGAATCAAATCCAAATACCGGGAACAACTGGCTGGATCAGAGATTTGCATTAGGCTTGCTACTCTCCTTTTCCTTTTAGCATGTAAATATTTGTAAATAACTTTTTCCTTGGTTTATTAATAAATTGTTGTGGGGATTTTGCCTCACAGTTTGCAGCCAAAAAAAAATATCGGCGTAATCACCGCGCGGTAACGGCTCCCCAAAAATGGCGGGTAGCAACCGCTATATAAGGAGAGTGACGGGCAAAGGGCGATCATTTCCCACACTTCCTCTGATCTCGCGCATCTCCGGTCTTTCGTTCCCCCGTAGCGACCAGACCGACCTAGGGCGAACCACAGCCCTAGATCCTCCAACTGATGGCGCCTTCGATGGAACCATCGGGGAGATCCAAGTGCACGAAAGTGCTGCTGAAATCATTCGAGGAGGCAGGGATCCTCCGCGTCGGGAGATGGTGCATCCCCGCGACCGGAGAAGTGGTGCCAGACCCGCGCGATAGAGAGTTTATCTGCTTCACCAGCCACCTGGAGAGGGGGCTCGGATTCCCCACCTCCCTCTTCTTTCGCCACTTCTGCGCGTACTACGGCATCCATCTGTCAGACCTAGGGCCGCATAGCATCGAGAAACTCGCCATCTTCATGGCGTTTTGCGAGTGCTACCTAGGCTGCCAGCCGTACTTCCCCCTATGGCAAGATCTGTTCCAAGGGAGGATCGGACGCGAGGAGGCAGGCGGCTCGATGCTCCCGCGGGCGGCCTCACATTCCATCTAAAATCGAAGGCCTCCTTCTTCGATCTGATGCTACCGAATAAGGCGGCGAACGAATGGAAGAAGCACTGGTTCTATGTCAGCGACTAGACTCCGGATGGCGAGGTGGCGCTTCCGATGTACTCCGCCGACCGGCCCGAGCCGCGTCATCTTCACGTCGCCAAGCTCCCGCATGACCAGCGGATGGTGGTCAACGAAATGTTGATGACGATCCGCAACTTGACGAAGAAAGGCCTCCAAACCATCATTCTCTACAACTGCAGATTCGGGCAGCGGTTGGTACCTCTAGCCGACCGCGCCCACTGGATGTACGAGAACACGGGCAAGGGCGATCCGACGAAGTCTTGCCACGCCGAGTGGAAGCTCAACGATTATACCTTGTCCTTGAAGAAAATCACTGATGCGGAATATCTCGACGCGAAGGCCGGGGTTGCCCCGTATACCGCGATGCACAAGGCTCGGACAATAAATTCCCTTAATTCCTCGTACATTTCGTTGTCGCAGGTATGCAGTCGCGGTTTCGCTAATCGCGTTTATCTTTGAAGTTGTTCCAAGTGGTGTAAGGTTGGATTCCACACGCTGACGATGAAAACTCGAACGAATCCGTCGAGGATGAGAGGGAGTCCTCGTCGGACAAGGGCAACTCCGGAGGCGACGATGACGATGACGACATCGTCGACGATGAAGAGGATGACGAGGCCGTGGAGGTCGCCGCACGTACGGCCCGTAAGACTCGTGGACAGCGACAACGTGAGCTCGAGGCCATCAAGAGCCTCGAGGCTCATGACGAGGAGGACAACAAGATCCCCGAGCACACATTGCGGCGCGCGGCGACGCCATCAAAGAAGAAGTTGCCTCAGAAGAAGAAGAAGACGGTGAAGACCGTGTCAACACCTAGGTCCGTGAGTAGCTCTGAAGCTACCAGCGCAACCGAGGAAGCTGGGGCCAGCACGCCGGCACATGCGACTGCGGCGGCCAACGCTGCCGTGGTAGAGGGTGAGGTCCTGTTGGCATCGCTGACAGCACCCTTCACCACAGTCACCAGGCTCGGGGCCGCCCCATCCGCGGGTGCCGCATCGTTGAGGGGAGCGCCTGCGGAGATCGCCGCTGATCCTCCTGCCGCAGCTTCATCCTCGAAAAAGCCCTCGGTGTCTTGGGCACAGAGCGTGTTCAAGACGGGCCTCAGTCGGAAGCTAGGGCCGGAGTTGGAGAAGCCGGCCAATATTGGTACTGGTCTTCGCTTTATCCCAGTCGCCAAGTGAGTACCCTTTACATTATTTGTTTTAACAACCGATTCATATTTGGCTGGCGAGTTTGCTGATAGCATTGTGTTGCAAGACTAGTGTGAAGAAAATAGGTCACCCTTTGGTGGCCCAGGTCCTGTTGGGTGCCGCGGAAGCGCGAGTCGACTCTTCGAAGAAGAGTAAGGGCGACGAGGTCGAGGTGCCCGTTGAGGGCGCGAAGAAGGCAAAGGGCGATGAGGTTGTCACAATCTCGGACGAGACAGTCGGCGCCCCGAGTGAGGATCCAATTGGAGCAGATGCAGTTGCGACGGGCCCACGCGAGTGCTGCGGGGGAAGCAGTGGACACCTTCCCTCTCTTTGTGGCAAGGGCCTCCATGGTGAGTGCTCCAGCGTAGTCGGCGAAAGTGGAACAGCGCCGTGGGCGCACACCTGTTGTGCTCCCGTCGGTGGATGCGGTCAAGCTCCACAACATGCTAGGTGCAGCAATCCAGGTATGTCCAGTCCCAGAGGATCTGGTCGCTGAATTTCAGCGGTCGAATCCTTATTGATTTCGCTGTCCAGTCCCTGAGTGGCTAGTCGCTTAATTTCAGCGGATAGGCACTTAGGAATTTTTCGATATCCAGTCCCCGAGTGGCTAGTCGCTGAATTTCAGCGGCTAGGCACTTAAGAATTTCTTTTGTTGTCCAGTCCCCGAGTGGCTAGTCGCTGAATTTTGGTGGCTAGGCACTTAGGAATTTCTTTGATGATGCTTTCATGGTTGTGCAGGGCTTGCAGCACGAGTCGGCGGAGCGACTTGTTGCCAGGGAGCGTTGGAAAAGGAGCTCCACGTCGTCCAAGGGACGAACGAGCAGCTTTAGGCGTCTGATGGTAAGTGTTTGTTCTGCTTGTTGTCTCCTTTCAGAAGTCGAAACCTTGGAAAATCTCAGCATACAAATCAACAAGTGACTTGGGCCTCTCCTTGATCTTCTCACAAGATCCCCACTTGGGTAATCTAATTGTTGCCCAGAAATCAGCAAAAGGCAGATTGACATGCATATTATATATTTTGTAATGGACCATGGGATTAGAAGTAGACCAAGTGAACCGTAAGTCCTGCAAAAAATCCATGGTTAGCTTAACATATTGGATTGGTTCACCTTCAACAAAGTGCTCTAACCCTGCACTTGTAACCAATGTTTGGAAATCTTGGAGGATCCCCGCAGCTCTCATAAATTTGTAGCATGGATATATGGAAGGAAAAAACTGCCTCCTCACGATGAACCTTCATTGGCTCATGCACCATCAAGTCATATTGATTCAGTGAATAAGCACTCATCTTCTTTGCTGAAATTTTTAGACAACCATCAAACCAAGTGATTTCTAAGTTGATAAATAAAGAGCAACCACTATAGGAACTTGCTAGAGGACTACAAATGCATTAAAACAAAGTTTCTGAGCATAGAACATGCATGCAAGCTCAAACAACCAGTCACCTATAGTAGCAATATACTCAAGATACAATCTACCAATCACAAATCTAATTAGACAAGTGGAGGAGGCACATACCAAGGAGCAATCCCTACAAAAATGAGCACTTGATATGGGCTGAACAAGGAGATCGAAAATCGCGAGCAAGAACATCAAGAACTTGAGCTTGAGAAATTTTTCCAGTGTTTTTCGGGAGAGAGACAGAAGGTGGCTTTGAGGAGGCAGCCTAGAGGGGCCCAGGTGGGCCAGACCCCCCTAGGCGCCACCAGTGGTGGGCCCATGCCTACCATAGGTGTGGGGCCTAGGGGTGGCCCCCTAGGTCACCTCTGGTACCTCTCTGCCCCTTTTTAAGAGGAAAAATTTATCTTGAATTTTCTGGGATTTTTCGGGGAACTTTATTTTTGGCTAATTTTTAGGGTATGAAAATTGATTTTCTGGCAGAAACAGTTTTTCAGAAGAAGCAAAAGCAAACCAAAATCCAAACTACAGAGGTCTACGAAACTCAAACAAGCAAACAACTAGCAAAACTAAAACTAAAACAAAGACTAGGAAGGAGAAAGGAAAAAGAAAGCAAGTATAACCACAGTGGAAACATTATTTTGTTCATAAAAATCCTTTTGTTAACAAGGTTGATCAAGTCTTGTTACCGAAACAATCTTATTTGAAGCAAAACTTTGCATTCCACAAGGTGATTATGTTACCTCATACTTGATAGCAATGGTCCCAATCATAAAAGTTTCAAATAATTCTTGTGGAATGGTACAATATATTTCTCCAACCTTGATTCTCTCAATATTTTCAATGGAATTCAGGCAATAGCTCTTAAGAACCTTCTTGGGGAAATAGACAGTGTGCTCTTTGTCATTAATATTGAAAGTTACTTTTCCTTGATTACAATTGATGACAGCACCTGTAGTATTAAGAAAAGGTCTCCCAAGAATAATAGACATATTATCATCTTCAGGCATTTCAAGCACAACAAAATCAGTTAAGACCATGCAATTATGAGCAACTTGAACAGGAACATCCTCACATATACCAACAGGAATAGTAGTTGACTTATTAGCCATTAGCAAAGATAGATCAGTTGGTATCAACTTTTCTAGCTGGAGTCTCTTATCGAGAGAAAAATGCATAACACTAACTCCAGCTCCCAAATCACAAAAAGCAGTTCTAACATAATTATTCTTAATGGAGCAAGGAATAGTTGATATACCTGGATCACCAAGTTTCTTTGGAACCTTACCATTGAAGGAGTAATTAGCAAGAAAAGTAGAAATCTCCTCATTAGGAATCTTCCTTTTATTAGAGACAATATCCTTCATATACTTTGAATAAGGAGGAAATTTAATAGCATCAGTCAAAGGAATTTGCAAGAATAAAGGTTTCAACCACTCACAAAACTTGTTGTAGTGTTCTTCCTCCTTTGACTTGTGTTTATTACCTGGAAAAGGCATAGGTTTCTACACCCAAGGTTCTCTCTCTTTACCATGTTTATTAGCAATAAAATCTTCCTTTGTGTACCTAGTGTTCTTAGTGTGTTTTTCAGGTTCTTCCTCAACTTCCTCCTTATCAGGAGGCTCATTATTATCATTACCACTCTCAGTTTTAGCATCAGAGATAGATATACTATTAGGATCTACAGTAGGTTCAAGTGGTTCCTCCACTTTCTTATGTTTCTTTTTCTTCCTCTTACAAGGACTACCACTATCTTCTACTTGTTGGGAATCCTGTTATATTCTTTTAGGGTGTCCTTCAGGATATAAAGGATCTTGAGTAGCTGCACCACTACTAGTTTTAATTCCATAAGCATGTTTATTTCCTGAAGCATTAACTAGCATATCCTTTTGTACTTTAGCAAGTTGATCAAGTTGGGTTTGAACCATTTGAAAGTGTTTACAAAGCATTTTAATATCATTAGAAGTTATTTCCACAATATCTTTCAACTCATGGATAGCTTTAGAGTTTTCCAATAAATGATTCTCAACTTGTTTATTAAAGTGACCTTGTTTAACAATAAAAATGTCAAGCTCCTCTAAGCATTGATCAGGAGGCTTACCATAAGGTATATCACCTTCATCAAAGTGTTGGAGAGAGTGTACCTCAATAGTAGATGAGTGGGCAATTGGCTTACATAATTCTTCTATAGGAGGTAGATTCTTCACATCTTCAGCTCTAATAACTTTCTCCTTTAGACACTTTTTAGCTTCCTTCATCACTTCATCATTTAATGCAATAACTCCCCTCTTCTTTGTTCTTGGTGGTGGAACCGGTTCAGGAACAACTGGTTCAGGAGTAATAGGTTCAGGTGTATTCAGCTAAGTTGAAGTCCAATCATCATAATTCTTGCTTATCTTGTTAATTAATTCTTTAGCATTTGCAGGAGTCCTTTTCCTGAAAACACAATCAGAAAAGCTATCTACGTAGGTCCTAGAATCATCAGTTAGTCCATTATAACAAATATCAAGCAACTCATTCTTAGGTAATGGACATCCAGGATATGCATGAATCAAGGAACAGAATCTCTTCCATGACTCAGGCAATTTCTCTTCTCCTTCCTGTTTAAAATCAAAAAGTCTCTGCAAAGCAGCATGTCTAGCACTGGGAAAAAATATTTATGGAAGAAAGAAGCAATCAAGCAATCAGGGCTATCAATGGAACCAGGAGGTAATCTATTAAACCAAGCCCTAGCTTCTCCTTTTAGTGAAAAAGGGAAGATCTTAGCAACAAAGTACTTGCGCATTTTAAAATCATCAGAGAACAGAGCACTCATAGTAGAAAGCTCATTCATATGAGCCACAGCACTCTCATTTTCAGTACAACAAAAAGGTTCTTTCTCAACAATATCCAGATAAGCCAAATCAAGAGAGAAATCATAATCTTTATCTTTAATATCTATGGGAGAGGTGGCAAACTTAGGGTCATAAGACTTCTTGGGCATACTAGTACGTCTAGCAATGACACTCTTCATAGCACTAACATCATGTGTATTTTGGCACTATTCAATAAATTCATCAGTGAGCTCAATATAACCATCATTAATATGAAAACTCTCAATAGACTCATGTGAGCTAACAGGTGTAACAGTGTCTTCGCTAGGAGTTCTGTATTTCCTAGACTAGCCATAGTAGTATCTAGAAAAGGACCTAATGAACCACTCGCATCAAGCACAGTAGAAGTAACATCATGAGTATCAAAAGCAGTTTCAGATTCAGCAGTAGTAGCAGTGTGTGTAGCATGAGTATATGGTGGTGGTGTGACAAGCTTACTTATAACAGACGGTGAATCAAGAGCAACAAAGGTGTTTAGGACTATACCTCTTCTTGTAGTGGATGGTAAAATAGGGAACTTTCCATCACGAGACTTCCCCATGATGAAAGGAGTAGCAGTGAACAATAATAGATCCAAGTGAACTTACAAATAAAGCTATGCTTCCCGACAACGGCGCCAGAAAATAGTCTTGATGACCCACAAGTGTAGGGGATCGCAACAGTCTTCGCGGGTAGTATTACCCAATTTATTGATTCAACATAAGGGGAGCCAAAGAATACTTGCAAGCCTTAACAACTGAGTTGTCAGTTCAGCTGCACCTGGAAATTGTTCTTGCTCACAGAAATATATCAGTAGCAATAGTTTGTAGTAGCAACAGCAAAGCAACAGCAACAGTGAACAGTAGCACGTATGCATAGGGATGGATGGACGGGCGTTGAATGGACGAGTCTAAACATGTAACTTCAAAGAACTAGGGCATTGCAGATAAATAATAATAAGCATCCAAGTACTAAACAATCCTAGGCATGTGCTCCAAATATAGTCATACGTGCTTGCAATGAGAACTTGCACAACATCTTCTGTCCAACCAGCCCGTGGCAGCGGGGCCTCTAGGGAACTACTGGCAATTAAGGTTCTCCTTTTAATAGAGCACCGGCGCAAAGCATTAACACTCCATGAACACATGTGATCCTTACACCATAGCCATCCCCTCCGGTTGTTCCAATTATTGTCACTTTGGGGCCTTTGGATCCATACAATGATATGTGTACACAACTTGCAGATAAGACCATACACAATACTACCATAATGATTCAATAATAAGTTTAGATATGAGATCATGGCACTCGGGCCCTAGTGACAAGCATTAAGCATAACAAGTTGCAACAAAGTGAAATAGCACTAATAGAGATACTAGGCACTATGCCCCTAACAGATCTTATTCGATTACATGATAGAACTCATCCAATCCCTACCATACCCAAGCCTACAGCGGGGGATTACTCACTCATGGATGAGGGAAACATCGGTGGTTGATGGAAATGCGTTGGTGATGACGATGTCGATGATCCTCTCCAAATTCCCCGTCCCGGCAGGGTGCCAGGACGGAGTTTCTGGATCCGAATCTTGGTTTCTGGTGGCGGAGGCGGAGCGGAACTCTCTCTAGAAAACTATCTAACCCCCCCTCCATTTTTAGGTCTGAAGGCAATTTATAGACACGGAGGAAGGCCAAGAAGCTGCCTGGGGTGGCCAAACCTCCCTAGGCGCGGGGTTAGTGGGCCCGCGCCTGGGGTGGGTCCGGGCTCCCCAGGCCTCCCCTCTGTCTCCCCTTCTGGCTCCGTGGATCTTCTGGTGAAATATAATTTTTGGCATATTTTCCGGGATTTTTCCTGATAGTTCATTTTCTGCACAAAAACAAGACACCAAGGTAATTCTGCTGAAAACAGCGTCAGTCCGTGTTTGTTGTATCCAAATCACACAAGTATAGAGGAAAAACAATACCAAAGTGTTCGAGAAAGTAGATACATTTTGGACATATCAGCGCCCGCGCCGGAACAGCGCCGAGGACTCGGACGGCAAGGAGGGCTTCGTCCCCAGCCGGGGTGATGAAGAGGTGGAGGACCCGCACAGCCCCGAGCCGGAGGAGAGCGACGGCACCGCCGCGCCCGAGCCTGCCCAGAAGCGTGCCGGCGAAGGCACCTCCAGCAGCTGCGTCGCGCCTGAGGAGCCGGCTGCCAAGCGCACCCGGGCAGCGGGGGTCCCTCCGCGTCCTGGCTGGACCGCGGGCAGCCGGAAAAGATCCGCTCCCATGGTGCAGGTGTAAGTCTTTCACCCCTTTTTTTCTTCTTGTTCGTTCCTTTCTTCGCATCTTCCTACGGCCTCGCTTTTGATCATGTTTTTGTCTTGACCTTGCTCTTTCTTCTATGTAGCGCTGTTCTTTCCTTTGCTGCGATCCCGGCTCGTAGCGCGCCTGCTTCTTAACCTCCCCGCGACGTTCCTCCTTTGCCGGTTGCCCCCTTGGTGGCTACCCCACCCCCTTCGACCGAGACCGTGCCCCAGCCAGAGCCGGTGACCACAGTCCAGCCGGCTGCTGCCGCGCCCGAGCGCACGGTGAGCCAGTCGGATGCGGCATCTGGCCCGGGTGGGGTCTCATCAGCCGACGTGGGGAGCTCGGGCGCTGGCAGGGACATGGTCGTCATCGAGGACGTGAACTTCGACGATGAGGCGACTGCGCAGTGGCAGGCGGCGATCCGCGACGCCTGGGCCGCTCTAGCCGCCCCGCTGGCGCCTCTGCCCGCGAAGGCGGGAGCTTCACTACAAACCCTTTAGGTCAACCTCGAGGTCGGACTGGCGGAGGTGAAGAAGCTCCGGGCTATGCTATCCGGCGCCAACGAGGAGGCCGCCAAGCAGCTGTCAGCGGCACGCAGGACCGTGCGAAGTAAGTTTTCCTGATTCTTTCTCTCTCGCACTTCTTTACTTTTGTTTAGCTTCTGGCTTTCTCATTTGTGTTCCTTTCCTTCTCCTACAACCATTATGGTTTGTGGGCAGCGCGAAGATTGACCGGTTGAAGCGCTCTAACACACGCCTTAGCCGGGACAATGCCGCCCTCCGGCTCAAAAACAAAGAATGGCACAGCAAGGCGAATCAGCTGGAGGCCACCATTAAGGAGTAGAAGGAGACTCTTGCCAGCTGGGCCAGCGCCTTCGACCTTCTGGACAAGGAGGCCACCCTGCTGAAGGAGCACACGGAGATGCTCGACAACGAGATGATGGGCATCGGCCTTCAAGCGAAAGGTGAGTCCTTCTGATAATGCCGCATGTTTTGTCCGACTCTATTTTCTGGGTCGCCTTTTTGACTTTCCCTTCTGATCACAAGACTTCTACCCCCAAGTAGATGCCCCTTCCTACGACCGGGTGCAACAGGTTGCGCCGGGTGAGAAGGCATCCGTCAGGGACTTGGTGGGTCAGCTCGGTGAGGATGCCGCCAACCTGCGCAAAGCCGCAGCCGGCATCCATGACATGGTCTTCCAGGTGGAGCTGCTGCCGGAGACCATGGGGGCCCTGGCGATCAAGCTGGGTGGTGCGCCGAACGCGATCGACAGGCTGCACGATCTGGACGCCCATGTCGGCTCCGAGATGGCGCTCGCCTTGATGCTTTCATGGTACAAGGACGTCTGTCTCGACAAGCTGGTGGACGGCTTCCGAGCTGGCGCGGATCTTGAAGTTGTGCGCCAGGCCTACCCGGACCTCCGCTCTGCCGTGATCACGATTGCCGGATACGCCGACATCGACGAGGTGCTCACGGACGGCGAGGGGAGCACGAGGACCGATGGCGCAGGAGCGGATGGCGCGGAGGCGTCTTCCTAGGCTGATGGAATCGGCGCGGCTCCTCATGGCAAGGGTCCGGCCGCCTGAATACGAAGACCCTGGGATGCCGGGTGGAATTGTAGATAACTTTCAGCTTTTGGTAATTATGTCTTCTGAACAATCTAGATATGCGGGGGCTTCGTCCTCTGATGTTTAAGTAACTGTCTGGTTGGGCTTGTCTTCGTGCATTCACTATGCTTATGCCTTGGTCGACTAGTCTTTCCGGCTGGTCCGCTCTAGTCGGAATTATCTTGCCTTTGTCTTGCGCTCTTTGTGAGCATTTTTCTCTTGCGTTCTGTTTCTTCTGGCTTCCTGACGATCTTCCGACTTGCTCTGGCTGGTTGGCGCATCTGCTAACCGGATACTACATCCTTCCAGTGGGGGCGCGCTAGCGCACCCACTGAGTGTAGTCCCCGAGATTCGGAACAGCTAGGGTAGCCAGGTGTTTCGAATCTTCAAAAAATTCTTTTCTTTCACCTTGCTTTGCCGAATGTGACCTTCTTAGATGGGCCGGGGGAGCTGCACCGCAGTTCGGCTAAGTATATCCGACTTGCTTTTCTCTATTACTTAACTTTATCCTCTCTTTTTATCTTTCCTTCTGCTTTTCTCTTTCTTTCTTTCCTCTTTCTGGCTCGGTTCATCTGACGCGTCCGACTAGCTGCGGGTGGTGACTTTGTGTTCTGCCCGCCTTTGTCTTCCTCCATGTCTGGCTGACGTACCCTTCAGCCGAGCATCGCATGCTTCCGGTGGGGGCGCGCCAGCACACCCACTGGGTGTAGCCCCCGAGATTCGGAGTGGATACCGCAGATAGGTATTTCGAATCTTCACTGTTCTTGATTTCCAACTCGGTGTGATTTGTGCAAAAAAAAGAAACATACAGAAAATGACTTATTTTCAATATGTTGCCTTGTTAAATGTCTCGCTATTACCCGACTAGAGTTTTTCTTTTTTTGAAAACTAGCTCGTGCTCTTCTGGACACTTAGTCGCTTTCTCATGTGGGGTGTTGTTTACACTACACATTGTCGGACAGCCGGGTTGCGGTCTCGAACTAGAACCGAAGGGAGCTGATAATACACCGCGCACGGTACTAGGGGCTTTGTAGCCGAAAAAGAACCAACTAGGCACATGGCCGGAGATGCCCGATATGACGCCTCTTTCGCTGTTTTTCGTGTGGGATGCCCTCGGTATTTTGCTCTTGCTAGACGGATAGCCGGGTTGCGGTCTATAGCTGAGACGAAGAGTGGGCCTCTGGCATCGTCGCACACTACTCAGTCGGTTTACAGAATTGGCAGGGCGGGCCAACCGGCAAGCCCCTGGGTAGGGGTCGACGGAAGCCGCAAAATAATTGCAGGAATTTAATCGGATAAGAACGACAGTCTGACTACCGACAAGGAGCCCCCAAGCATCACCCGGGGTTCCATATCTTTCATTCATTCAGGGATCCGGATACATACAATGATTTTTGCGACTAGGTGTAAAATGGTCGGAGGAGGTACGCTCTCCACAGCCGCTCGGTCTCCTCTTCCGACTTGTCCATCTTGTTCTTGCGTGGCTGTTGCGTGTCGATGAGGTAGTAGGAGTTTTTGTGCAACGCCTTTCTGATGATGAAGGGGCCCTCCCACGAAGGGACGGCTTGTGCATGCCCTTCGTATCTTGTATCAGCCGGAGCACCAGGTCGCCCTCCCGGAATGCGACTGGCCGGATGCGACTAGAGTGATACCGGCGTAGCCCTTGCTGGTAGATAGCCAACCTGGACAAGGCCAGCTCGCGGGCCTCCTCGAGGAGGTCCACTCTGTCCTCCAGTGCCTCCTGGTTTTCCTTCTCCGTGTAAAGGAGCTTGCGGGGTGAGTCGAACTCGATGTCCGCCGTGAGGATTGCCTCCGAGCCGTAGGTGAGGAAGAATGGGGTGAAGCCGGATGATCTGTTCGGGGTGGTGCGAAGGCTCCACGGCATAGCCGGCAGCTCCTCGACCCAGCAGTCGTGTGATCGCTCTAATGGCTCGATCAGCCGAGGCTTGATTCCAGCTAGCACCAAGACGTTGTCTCTTTCTACCTGCCCGTTGATTTGCGGGTGTGCGACGGATGCGAGGTCCAGTCGGACCCCTTTGTTGTGGCAGAACGGGGCGAACGCCCCCTTGGCGAAGTTCGTGCCATTATCGGTGATGATGCTATGGGTGTAGCCAAACCGGATGATGATGTCGCGGAAGAAGGTGATGATCGTGGCCCCGTCCAGCTTCTAGATCGGCTTCGCCTCGATCCATTTGGTGAACTTGTCCACCACCACCAGTAGGTGGGTCATGCCGGCTCGGGCTCGCTTGAAGGGGCCGACCATGTCCAACCCCTAGACCGCGAAGGGCCAGGTGATCGGTATTTTCTTGAGCGCCGAAGACGGCATGTGGCTTAGCCGGCCGAACCGCTGGTACCCATTGCACACACGAACCAGCTTGTCCGCGTCCTCCAAAGCAGTCGGCTAGTTGAATTCATGGCGCATCGCTTTCGACACCAAGGCCTGCGAGGAGGCGTGGTGACCGCACTCCCCCTGGTGGATCTCTTTCAGCAGCCGGTAGCCGGTATCCACATTGACACATCGCTGGAAGACGCCCGCGGTGATGCGCTTGTACAGCTCTTTGTTGATGATGGTGTACGTGTGTGCGTAGCGCTGGATCTGCCTTGCCTCCACCTCGTCGTCTGGAAGCTCATTATTGAGGAGGTAGTTCATGAAGGGCTGGGCCCAGGATGGAACTTCCCGGATGGTGAAGACGCTAGCCGGCACGATATGGAGCTCATCCGGGGGGCGGTCGGGCGGGATTCCTGAGCTGGCAGCCCTCGGGCCTTTTGCCTTGCTTGCTGATGGTTTGCTTGAGTAGGAGGCAACCCCCGGGTCTTTCGAGCTGGAGGTCATAATAGCGCCTGGGTCTGCTACCCAGATGATGGACTCGGACTCCAGAGAAGGACTGATGTTGGGCTTGCGAAGATGCTCCAAGGATACTCCAGGCGGGATGGCTACTCTAGTGGATACGACTCGTGCGAGCGTGTCGGCCGCCTTGTTGTTGGAACGAGGGACGTGGTGGAATTCACATCCCTCGAAGCCAGTGCTTAGCAGCTGCACGTGGAACCGGTATAGAGCCATGTTGGCGTCCCTGACGTCCCACTCGTCGGATACTTGCTGCACCACCAGGTCCGAGTCACCGAAGCAGAGTATCCGGCAGATGCCGATGTCTTTTGTGAGCCGGAGCCCGTGCGCGAGGGTCTCGTACTCGGTGATGTTGTTTGATGCGGTGAAGTGGATCTACAACACGTACTCCAGCCGGTCTCCCTTGGGCGAGGTGAGCACGATGCCGGCTCCCAAGCCCCCGCGCATCTTCGAGCCGTCAAAGTGTAGCTTCCAGTAGTCGGAGTCTGGGACCGGCGGTAGGTACTGGTTCTCTGCTAAGTCAACGAAGAAGTCTGCCGCCGCGTGAGACTTGATGGTGATCCGGGGCTCGTACCGGATGCAGTAGGCGGCCAGCTCGATGGCCCACTTGTCTACCTGGCCCGTGGCATCCTTGTTGCCGAAGATCTCGCCCAGCGGTGCGGTGGACATGACGATGAGTGTATGCTCCTGGAAGTAGTGCTTGAGCTTCTTGCAGGCCAGGTACACCCCGTAGCACATCTTCTGGTAGTGGGGGTAGTTCTGCTTGGAGAGGGAAAGCACCTCGCTGAGGTAGTAGACGGGCCGCTGAACCGGCTGTGCCTTGCCCGGCTCGGGGCGTTCGACCGCCAGGACGACGCTAACGACCCAGTTGGTTGCGGCTATGTAGAGCAGCATTGGCTCCTTCGCAGTCGGCGTGGCAAGAACCGGTGTCGTCGACAACATGCGCTTGAGGTCGTGGAAGGTTGTGTCCGCCTGAGCCGTCCAAGTGAACTTGTACGTATTCTTCATCAGCTGGTACAAGGGCAGGGCCTTCTCTCCCAGCCGGCTGACGAATCGGTTGAGGGAAGCCAAGCAGCCGGTGAACTTCTGGACACCGAGCAAGATCTTGGGCGGCTACATCCTCTCAATGGCCGCAATCTTCTCTAGATTGGCCTCGATTCCTCGGCTTGATATGAGGAAACCGAGGAGCTATCCGGCTGGCATGCCGAACACGCACTTCTCCGGGTTCAGCTTCATCTGGTACTGGCGCAGGTTCGCGAACGTCTCGCCGAGATCTTCTAGCAGGGTCTGCTTCTCCTTCATCTTGATGACGACATCGTCCACGTATGCATGCATGTTCCGGCCGATCTGCGAGTGCAAGCATTTCTGCATGCAACGCTGATAGGTAGCACCTACATTCTTCAGGCCGAATGGCATAGTTACATAGCAGTAAGCCCCATACGGGGTGATGAACGATGTTTTCAGTTGATCAGCCGGATTCAGCTGGATCTGATTATAGCTAGAATAACAATCGAGGAACTAAAGCGGGTCGCAGCCAGCCATAGAGTCAATCACTTGATCAATATGGGGCAGAGCGAAAGGGTCTTTCGGGCAGGCCTTGTTCAGGCTCGTGTAGTCGATACACATGCGCCAGGTCTTGTTCTTCTTCAGCACCAGGACTGGGTTGGCCACCCAGTCCGGGTGGTACACTTCCATGATGAAGCCGACAGCAAGTAGCCGGGCGATCTCGTCGCCGATGACATTCCTCTTGTCCTCGACAAAGCGACGGAGGGGCTGCTTGACCGGGTTGGCATCCGGACGCACATGAAGCGAGTGCTCGGCGAACTCCCTCGGCACACCCAGCATGTCTTTGGGAGACCATGCGGAGATCTCCCGATTCTCATGGAGGAAGTCGACAAGCGCGCTTTCCTATTTGCTGTCCAAGCCAGCACCGATGGTGACACACTTGGAGGGGTCAGCCGGGTCGAGCGGGATCTGGCGGGTCTCCTTGGACGGCTGGAACGCCATGTCCCCAGTCGGCTTCATACCAGCCGGCACTTCCTGCTGCAGCATGGAAACATTGCACAGCATCTCGCGCTTCTCCTCGGCAATGAGCAGGGCCTCGGCTATCTGGGCGCCTTCTCTCACGCACGCCATGGACCGTCGGTAGCAGCCGGCCACAGTAATCACACCATTCGGCCCCGGCAACTTCATCTTGAGGTATGCATAGTGGGGGACCGCCATGAAATTTGCGAGGGTAGGGCACCCAAGAAGGGCATGGTAGGTTCTGGCGAGGTTGACCACCTCGGACCAGATTGGCTCACGCCGGAAGTTCTCTTCCGAACCGAATATGACGTCCAACCGGATCTTGCCGAGAGGGACGCATTGTGGCCCGAGCGCGACGCCGTGGAACACAGTGGTCGAGGGATGCAGGTCGCACTCCCGGATACCCAGCTTGTCCATGGAGGACCGGTAGAGCAGGTTGAGGCTGCTCCCACCATCTACCAGTACGTGCGAGAACCGGTAGATGCGCACATCGGAGATGACGAGGGGGTCGAGCACCATCACGTAGCCCCCGGGATTCGGGAGCGAATCCGGCTGGTCCGCCTGGCTCCAGGTGATGGGAGTCTCAGACCAGTTGAGACGCAGGGGGACTGGGGGAACGACGGAGTTCACCTCCGCATTCCACTGCTTCCGGCCGCGATTATCAATCGGCTGAGCTTCGAAGATGTGGTAGTTCTCGTGCTACTGGGGGTAGCCTCCATTGCCGCGGTTGTTGCCGGCTGCCCTAGCCGGTGGTGGGGGACCGCCAAGAGGGGGTGGGGGAGAGGGGGTAACCCGGACTGCTCCTTGATTTGCCTGGTCCAGCTGCACTACCGAGTGGTGTGCGTAGCTGGCTTGGTGCCGCTGTGGTACTTCCAGGGTCCGTCAAACATTTGCTCGAAGGTGAAGGCATTTCTCTGCCTCTTGTCATTCTGAGGCGGCGCGCCCTGCACCGCGTTAACTTGCCGCTGGTGGTAGCGCAGGCTCTGCTGCTCAATCGGGCGCTTGCCCTGGTAGCGGTTGTCATTGCCGTGCCATCTGGCCGAGCCGGCATCACAGTTCTGACCGGTAGGCTTCTCCCTAGCCGGTTCGGTGGGAACCGGGCGCCCTTCCGCGTTTACCCGCAGGGGCTTCTTCATTGCCGCATCCGCGGTGGCGTACTGGTCAGCGACGGTCATCAGCTCCGCCATGGTTTTGGGCTCGTCGCACAGCAGCCGGTGGCATACCATCATGCCTTCGCGGCACCCTTCGATGAAGAAGCCAATTGCCTGGTTCTCCACCACCCCTTCGCAGGAGTTGCGCAGCTCGGTCCAGCGGGAGAGGTACGCGTGATCCGACTCGCGGTCTCCCTGGACATACAGAGAAAGATCACGGGGCATGGCTGGGCGCTTGTACATGTTGTTGAAGTTCCAGATGAAGACTTTCTCGAAGTCCGGCCAAGCGTTGATGCTGTTGGGCGCGAGGATATTGAGACAGGTTCTTGCCGAGCCGGCCAGCATGAGGGGGATGTAGCGGATCGCGACACGCTTGTTGCCGTGGGTGATGCCGACTGCGGTGACGTAGTTGGTCAGCCAGACCTCTGGCTTCATGCTGCTGTCGTACTTGGGGGTGTCCCGTGGCAGGGAGAACTTGTCGGAAAAGGGCTCCTTCCGGATGCATGGTACGAAGCACACGGGGCCGGTTGCATCCTCCTCCTCGGTGAGGCGTTCTTCCATCAGAAGGTCGATGCGAGCGCGCGCATCTGGCTCAACCGGATTGGGAGTTCCTACCCGGCCGGTGAGGCGGGATAGTGGAGGGCGTGGAGGGGGGTTCTGGCCAGCCGAAGGAGGGTGGCTCGTGGCGCCCTCCTTGCCGCGAGGCTGGCTGCTGCCAGATTGGCGATGCTTGGAGCGCGGGGGTTGCTGACCTAGAGACGCGGAGCACTCGGTCTGACGAGGTCTGCCCCGACTGTTGCCAGCCGGGCGATTTCCCCTGGAGCCGGCCCCAGCCTCGAATGCCTCGCCCCGCACTTGGCCCCGTCGCCTCGATCTTGGCCCCAGCACTCGGCCCCCTGGAGCCGGCCCCAGCACTCGGCCCCGCCGCCTCGATCTTGGCCATAACCGCTTCCGGGTTGTCCCCAGGGTGCACCGGCTCGCAGAGGTCCTCGATGACCTCGTCCACCATGCCCTTTTTGCGCACCGGAGTAGACGGGCCAGCCTGGTCAATGCCGCGATCGAGGGGAGGACAGCGACTATTGCTTGAGTCGGCCATCATTACCTCCACAGCGCCGGGCGCGATGAGCGTGTTGCCAGATGAGGGCAACAGCTCGGTGAAAGAGACGATTTACCGAGGGAAACGCTCCGGCACGGTGGTGATGTAGATGGGTAGATCGCCGAATAGCAGGATGGAGCCGCCTGCCGGGAAGCTAGATCTGGCGAAGCAGCTGGCGTTGTCGATAACACAGTCAAACTGGCCGAGCATGAGCATGAGGCCGGAAGCCACGCGCTTGCCGGATGAAGTGCAGGGTCCCGTACGGAACGTCACTCCGGTCGCCGCCATCTCTGCCCCACGGTGGGCGCCAACTGTCGTCATTATGGAAACGGCAGAGCCTAAGCAGGCTAGAAAGAGGTGTGGGAGCAAAGCAGGGAAGCGTGCGACAGCATCTGCAGGTGGGATTGGATACAAGCAAGCATCGGGGACACAAGAAGTACCCAGGTTTGGGGCCCTGGGGTTGAGGTAAAGCCCCTACTCCTGCCGATCTGACTATAGGGATGGATCACAGAGAACTACAAGGATCCTCGAGTTGTATCTGGCCTGGCTGGTGAGTGAGTAGAATCCAACCCTTGCTAAGTTTCTCCTGCCGCCCCTTATATATGCCAAGCCGGCGTGGCCAATGACTTGGCCGACTTGCGGGTCCCACGGGCGGGCACCAGCCGGCTAGGTCATCTACAGTGGCCGGCATGGGGAGTGTGTACTCATAATCAATCCCATGCTGCCACGCCATCTACAGTGGTCGCCGTGCGGGTAGTTATGCACAGTGCCACCTACTGTCTACTATCGCAACCATCATCGGTAAAGTCGTCGGTATGGGCCGAGCATCTGAGTATCCTTTCTGTCTTGTCAACTGTCCTGGGTGTACTACGCATTGTGCCCTACATCACCTGGTACCTTTCCTATCTTGAGTGGCTGGCTAGGGTGATCTAGCCGGTTGGCCTTCCTGGGCCGGATGGTCGGATCCATCCGGCTACTCTTCTGACCTTGCTTGTTTCATCCAGCTGGTTCTTCCGCCGGTTGACTCTCGGTTTGTCTTGCTCTGGCCGGCTGTCTTGATCAGCCAGCTGGCGGTCTTGCCTATGGTTCTTGTCTAGCTAGCTGGTTTGCCAGTCGGGTCTTGGTCTTTTCCTTTTTCTGATCTGTCTTGGGGTTTCTCCATCCGGCTACCCTCAGTCGGCTGGCGTGTTGGTGCTTTGTATCTTTTCTGGTTAGCCTACCTAGGGGCGATCCCCCCGATACCTATGAAGACGCATTTTTCCGCTCTGGGTTCGAGTTTATCCGGTTGAAGTTTCTTCACATAAACATCGCATCCCCAAACTTTAAGAAATGACAGCTTTGGTTTGTTTCCAAACCACAATTCATACGGCGTCTTTTCAGCGGATTTAGATGGTGCTCGATTAAAAGTGAATGCAGCAATTTCTAGTGCATAGCTGCGGTGACCCAGCATACCACTGCATGTGTAGTACACTATAGTCGTTGACATGACATCCACAGAACACCGTTCCGTAAATATCACATCCCTCAGAGTGGTACAACAGAAACATTACAGGTCCATATTACAAACATACACACATTATTCTTATTACAATACCGGAAGTTCAAGACTTCCAAAAGATTCAACTTACAAACCAAAATATAAGTGTTTCAGCGGAAGTTTTGAATTTAAAACTTAAACTCCAAATTGAGCTCAACAACTTATTGCTATATATTGTTCATGTTGCTCGGCTTAAGCGGCTACTAGAACTATAGTAATTAGTCAGACTCTTGGAACTCTCCTCCATAGACGATATCATGGTCCTCCCCTTCTACGGCTCCATACAGGTTGTGTTCTTCATAGGAGACCTCCTCCTGGCTTTCAGTTGCATACATTGGAGTATCTTCGGGATTCTTAGAGTCTAAGCAAGGATTCAAAGGAAAGGATGAGTAACGGCGTTACCCAGAAAATTCATTATATGCAAGGTAGGAAGTTTGATGCTCTATCTACCACCTCGGACTAGCAGTCCTTGGCACTATGCAATTTTCATAATTCTTTCTTCAAATATTAATTTTATTATAAAAATCTATGACCATCAGCCTTCACAGGTTGACTAGAACTTTCATGGAGTTCCTTTCCTACCGTGTTCGTAGCTCCTTACCGGAACAGGGAGTAACAAGTTACAGTTCTTATACTCTACAGAGGTGCGTTACTTTTCCCATGAGAGATCAACTTCCTTGTTGCACAACCGGGCGTACTTTCTCATCCACAATTCCATGATGTGGAGCCCGGTAGTTGGTCCAAGCCAATCACTGCCCTCCGCGACCTTATATGTCTACACGATCCTTCGGGTCCGGCTCACCTCCATTAAGCCCCCTTTCGGGCAGGCTAAAACTCTAATGAGTTCCTGAAGACTCTATGACCTGGTGATGCCCAGAATAGTACCATTTACATGGACTATTTACCTAAACACCATTCATCGATAATCTAGACTCCAAAAGTGTGGGGCGTAAGGGTGCCCACCCATATGTTGGATCCGCACAAGGGATCACAACGCCACGTTATGGTCGTCTTGCCTCCATACGAGAGGAAAAGGATACAGCTGACTTCTCCATCCCATTCCAAATCTCATGGTTAACGTGTAATATACGGCGCTAGAATCACTGATGTCATGGGTAATTAATCCCTAATTGTTCATCATTATTGCAATTAGAAACCTAAGTTCTATTGCTCCATCATATCATCACTTAGGATGATATCTAAGATTTATTATCTTGAGAAAATAATATTTTCTTTTTCTATAATATAGATGATAACACACAATTTGCAAATACTTTGATAAAGACTCTTCAAAGGAAATGAGCAAGTGATGAAATTTCCTTATGATTGAAAGGTAGTGAAGTCGGATGCTTGCACTGGACCGTGAGCTTCTATGTCTACAGAACCATCATTATTGCCCGTTAAGGACAATATTTAAAGAAGCAAAATGATTACGCAAAGTAATGTAATGCATTATTTAGCCTTGTGTGTATTCCCCCCCATTATTTAAATTATAAAAATTCTTTTCATAATAAAGAATTTTTTAAATATTAATATTTATTGAATATTGTATTCTTTTATTATATTTCTTTTATTTGCATTTTATTTATTTAATAATTCCTTTAAGAATTATCCTTTAAATACCAAAAAATGATATCAAATATTTGTTTAGTATTTTTCTAAAATACTAAAATATTCATATATAATGAAAGTGATTTTTATTTATTTTTATCATCTTTCAATAATTTTGTAAAATTCCATAAGGATTATATATATTACAAAATTCTTAATGAAATTTATATGTCTAAAATTTTATTCCTTAATTTATTTGGATAGTTTGGATTATTATGAATTCAAAAATATTTTATTTCTATTTTTTGGATTTTTATTTTATTTAGTAGAATTTATTTAAATTCAGGGGAATTTTGGTCTTTTCTCATTTATTAAAACTGGATTTAAGTGATTTGGGCTAACTGTGTTGGGTTTATTGGGCCCTTGTGGCCCAATAGGGCAGAGCCAAAACGACACCCCGAAGGGTCCTGGCTCAATCTATCCTACACTCTCTTTCACCCTCTCGTTCTCATCTCTATTCTCCTCTTCGACCCCGTGGTCGATGGCGCCGCCGTCGTGCGTTGCTCGTCAACGTGGTCCTCCCTGGCCGCTATCGTGGTGCAGGGCGAGATTGTCGACCATGCTCCACCTTCCTGTCCAAGACTAGCTCCATCCCGAACCCTAGGGTTTGGGGTGATACTGGTGTTGTCGTCGCTGCTGCCGTGTGTTGTGGTGGTGTTCTTCGCCATCAAGCATGGTTGGGGTCGCCGCCTCGGTGTGGTGTGGGTCGCAGTGCCCCCTTGGGGTGCTCCCCATGCCGCCGTGCTCGTCGACCTCCTCTGCTTCCTCTTTTATCCTATAGCGAGCACCACAGGTGAGTTGGTTCTTGGTTATCTGTAGCATCCGAGATTTTATAATAGGATGTTACTAGAAGCATGCATCATCCTTGCACCAATTGCATACAAATTAAAGTTGCATCAAACCCCACCACTAAACCCTAAACAAAAACCCTAATAGTAATCCTTCTATGTGAGCATTAATGAAGTAATCTTGTTTTGACCCTTCTAAAACTATACAAAAATAATATTCTCTGACTCTAAGATGACCACCCCATTTTTACAAAAATTTAGAAACTGGTTTCATTGCTTTTTTCCTTAGTATGCAAAAGTTATTGAAGTTTAGTAAAACAGATAAATGAAAAAAAAACATAAAGGAAAAAAAGAGCGGCCTAACCTAGCTGGGCTGGCTGCGCCAGCCCACACCGCCACTCTCGCTGACACTGGCCCCCACCTATCATCCCTCTCCCCCCGATGAAAATCTGAACTGAATCCTCGCCGGCCACGGGAAAATATCGCCCCCCCCCATCTCCGTGTCCAGCCAGGACTCCCCCAGTCAGCAAATAAAAGCCCACCGCCGTGACCCCTGTTCCCAAACTTGCAAAAAAAGGAACCCTAGCTCTGCGTCCCCGATCTCGCAAACTCGAGCCGTGACCTTGGTGAGTTCGTGAACCGATGATGGAGACTTCCCCTCCCCTGTTTCTTTCCCCTATGATGATCCTCACGCTCGACAGCTTCGGCTCACCCCTCTTAATCGATTTTTACTGCAACGTGTCGCCCTCGATTTCTCGCCGGAGCCACGGAAGGGACGTTGTCGTTGCCACCACTCGAGGAGGAGAGGCCTCTATCCGAGTGCACGGTCCAAACCGCAAGGAGGAGGCGACCACACGTGCCTATCTCACCCTCCCCGAGGCCGAAACGACGATGCCGACCACCGCTGCGCCACCCGCCGCCAGTCGCCGCCACCAGGGAGGAAGGTGAGCATGTCCTTGTTTCTCAGCCCTTAGATCTAGGATGGATGGCGTGTATTAGAGACTTAAAGCGAAGGGGTATCAGAAAATACTGGTGTGCCGCATGGTGAGTCGCGACAGCGCACGGCGTCAGCGCCGCTTCGCTTAGCTGGCCCAATGGAAAGCTGCCACTTGTCGCGTTTCCGTTAGGGTTAGATTTAAATTGGCAGATTGTAGTTTAATCTTGCGAAATTCATAAAAATTCAACCGTTTGTCCAAAATTTGCGTTTAATATACCGTTGGATTCAAAAAAATGAGTAGAACACAAATCTGTAATAATTTGGCAAGTCTATAGTAGTATTTTCGGTGTATATTTTAATCTTTAGATTGGGGTATTTAATTCGTAGAAGAATAATTGGAACTCCGTTTTAGTTGATTCTTGTTGCGTTGACTTTGGTTTTACAATACCTACTGAACAACATTATAAAACCTTGCTTAAGATCATTGGATCTGATTCGGGACTGATTAGATGATTGGATCTCCCTATGAGACTAAAAATTAAAATTATAATCCAGATTAATTAAGATCTGTGGGAGACTAATACTAGCAATATCCACAGCACATTAGCAAACCCAAAAGAAACAAACTTGCATAATCACCATGTTGCATGCATGCATATTATATCTATGGCATTAATTTGTGCAAGTTGTGATTGGATCTATATTTGTGTTCCGTTAGATTGTTCGGAGTGCGCTGAGGAGTACCATTGTGTAGAGTGCTGCTCGGATCAAGGAAAGTTACACCACTTGTTCATAACTTTTGTCCCTGTTTTGATTCTATGCATGTGATCTTCAAAATTCTGTAGTATGCATGTGTAGGATGTTCTAGTAGAATTTTTCCTTAGTATTATTTTGCAAGTACGATGATTTTGTAATAAGCCATGAGTAGATGTATACTAAGGATTTCCCCTCCTAATAGGTTCCCCTGTTTTGCTAAGTATGGCTTGTTATGCAATATATATGTAAAGTACCATTGGGGGGTTCGAAAGACAATGAATTTCTTCTAAGTATAAAGGCTCTCTTGAGCAAACTCTTCTTCTCAAATCCACTTCAAAATAAAACTAAGTTTTCTTCTGGGAAGAATGGTTATCAGGACAACGAGTGAGATTTTGGTGGAGGACGGCCACCCAGGAATCAAAGAAGCCTGCCATGTTTCAGAATTCAGAAGCTTCCAGTGCAACCACAATACATATGGGTTCTGTCTTGGCCTAGTACTTAGTGGGAAACCTCACCTGGGTACCAACATTTGGAGGATCTTGGAACGGTTGGATCCAGAAGGTAGAGGGGATACTAAGGGAAATCCTCGCCGTGGTCTTGTCTATAAAAGGACTTGATTGTGGATTGTGGGTAGAGTGCACAAACTCTCGAGAGTATTTTAATCTGATCGATAAGCCATGTTCACGGAAACAGAACAACTTTGAGCATCTGAAGGATGGAGCCTCTAAAGGATCTTCCTCTCTCTCTTTCAAAACTTAAAGTCTTCTGAAAACTCAAGGCATGAGTCATATCGCTATTGGGAGGGTTTTGGGAACTTGGTGAGTAATATCCAAGTGTTAGGTTGTTTGGACACTTGGTGAGTAATATCCTCGTGTGCCATTCAACCATATATTACTTAAACAAATGTTTACAAAGTAGGGAAATCTTCTCTTCTCCTCCATACTTAAGAAAACTGGCTTTGAGAAAATAAACTCCACAGCCTAAACTAGCCTTGCATGTAGAGTTAGTCTTTTTCTTTCCTTGGTGTAATTTGCCAATACATTCAAAGTATTGACCCAACTTGTTGGTTGCACGTCTTATGTGCAGAATCCAAAGATTGAAATGTGTGTAGGGGTCGCGAGTCTACACTCGACAAGCCTGGGGCGTTGATGGACTCAAGTTGCTTTATTTTTCCAATGTTATTTGAGCTAGCTTAATGCTAAGAAAATTTGTAATAAATTCATACTCTGGATTCTCCGTGTAATAATGACTTTGTGTTTTACATGATATTCGTCGACTGTGAGTGCTAGCTATTGATCCAGGGACTAGCATGTAAATCACAGGGACTTAGGATCTTTATTGATCCAAGGTCACTACAGATGGTATCAGAGCACATCGTTGCCTGTAGGACGTGACCCTAGGATTGGAACCACCTTTAACTTATGTTCCTTACTTGCTTTCCCTTCGAACTTATTTTTCTCACTTCTAGTACCTGCTTTCCTCTACTTGTTTAAGTATCTAATCTTCACTCTTCTGACTTAAAGATGACAAGCTTCCTCTACGACAGCGTCGTGGACATCGAGCTCCTTCGCTTTGGTGGATGCCTCATGGACCTCCTCACGCGTTTGGACCTTCCCCTGCCAACAATCCAGGGAAGCACAATGAAGAAACTCCACAAGGACGGCTGCTGGGGAGTCAAAGTCATCCAGCCAGGACAAGACCGAGGCAAGAACCCGGAGGAAGACATAGCAATCCACATCGTTAGCGACTGCAAGGAGAAGGCCCTTAGCATCAGCTTGCAGCAGCTCATTGGTCGCCTATGTGGACGCCATCACGAGGTTCTCCAAGGACACTGCGGCGGCCTTTTTGGAAGACGAGATGCGGAAGGAATTCCCATGGAGTTAACCTTTGAGGAAAGGACTTATACCAAGCGCCGAAGGACCCAATATCAAGACTTGGAGTGCCACATCCATGACCTTGAAAAAGGTAGCTTCCTCGAGATGTTAAGGAACGATGAGCTATGCGCTCTCATCAAGGAGAAGGAGGAAACGATCAAGCAGCAGCAGGAGGCAATGAAGCTCCAAGAGATAAAGTTCCAGGACCAAGAGAAGAATTTCACTAACCAAGAGAAGAGGTTGATAAATAAAAACAAGAGGATTAGGGAACTCAAGCAAGAGATCGAGGGAACTAAAGTGAAAACCGAAGGCCTTTGCAAGATAATCAATGATGTGTGTGCTTCCAAGAGGGACTTGGCAAAGCAACTTGAAGCCGCAAATAAGTCAAGTCTAGTGGAGGAACTACAAGGCGAGAAGGAGGGACTTCGGGAGTAGCTAGAAGCCACTACCAAAAAGCTGCAGGATGAGATAAAGAACCTCCAAGAGAAGCTTGAAGCCATCGCAAAGGAAAATGAGCTGTACAAGAAAACCCTAGAGCAGGAAGGCTACTCGTTCGAGGACGAGGAAGAGGAAGGCGTGGAAGATGTGTAGTAGTTGAACCACCTTTAAATTCTATAGTAGAACGTTATTCGCGATTGTAATAAATACCAAGACATATTTGGTTTAGTTAAACTTGGATGATTTCTATGTTAAACTTGTGCTATTGTGTCTTGTGTGCCCTGTGTGTTTTTCATAAGGGTAGGAGTTTACTACTTAGTCTTTCTGTCTATTTCTTAACTTGTTTCACAAACCCCACAGATGCCGCCAAGACGTGCGAACACCGAAATTCCTCCAGAGATTGCACAACTTCTAGCCACTCAGAACCAGCTGATCCAACTGCTCACTCAGAACATGCAAAACAACAACAACAACAACAACAACGCGCCACCTCCGCCACCGCCACCTCCACCACCACCTCAACAGGATCGCTTGACTCGGTTTTTGAGGTTGAACCCACCTACCTTCACTAGCAGCGCTGAACCAATCATCGCAGATGACTGGCTCCGTGCAATTAACAAGAAGTTAGATATTGTGCAAGCCATCGGAGCCGACAGGGTGCGTTATGCCGCGCACCAGCTTGAAGGACCTGCTGTAGAATGGTGGGATAACTACCAAGTCACCCACCCAGATATTGATGCTATCACTTGGGATCAGTTCGAGTTAGCTTTCCGCACTCATCATCTGGCAGCTGGTGTCATTACTCTGAAAAGGCGTGAGTTTGGCGACTTACACCAGCTACACCGTTCTGTCACCGAGTATGGTGACCTTTTCAACAAGCTAGCCCGTTATGCACCCGATGATGTTTCCACTAATGCCAAGAGGCAGGAGGAATTCTTAAGAGGACTCAATGATGAGATATCTATTCAGCTTGTGGCTTAGAAGTTTTACAACTTTCAGGAGCTCTTGGACAGAGCTATTGTGGTAGAATCCAAGAGGAGAGCATAGAGAACCGCAAAAGGAAGTCTAACCATCACAAGCACTCTGTTCCGTACCAGAATCAGCGCACTTCCTCACCACCGCCATATAACGGTAATGGCCACAACCATAACGGTCATCACCATGGTGGTCACAAACACAATGGGCATAAGCACCGCAATGGGAATAACAGCAACGGAAAGGATCTCAATGAGGTAACATGCTTTAAGTGCAACAAGACAGGGCACTACGCAACCACTTGCCCTGAGAAGAAGAATGGAAATGGCAATGCGAATGGAAATGGACACAACCATGGCAATGGAAACGGGAAGAAGCCAAATCCGTTTGTCAAAGCCACGGTGAATCATGTCTCTATGGAGGATGCTTGTGACGCATCGTACTCCGTGATTGGTAAGTTCAAGCTCAATTCCATTTCCGCAGTTGTTCTTTTTGATACTGGTGCATCGCATTCATTCATATCAAGGGTATTTGTGGATAGAGGCAAGATACCTACGGAGACTATAAACTCTCCTCTAAGGGTAAGTTCTCCTGGAGGAGAAATAGTGGCAAACTCCGGTTGCCGGGGAATAGAACTAAGGATTGGGATACAGATCTTCCCCACGAGTCTAGTAGTTCTAGAGTCACAAGGATTAGACATAATCTTGGGCATGAATTGGATGACCGAATATGAAGGAGTCATAGATTGTGCCAAAAGGACTGTCACGCTCACAACACCGGAAGGGAAGAGGATTCGTATCAAGTCAAATTTCACACTTAAGGAAGTTATGGTGAACTCTCTTAAGGGGGTTAGCTTGGAGGATGTACCCATTGTAAAGGAATACCCGGATGTCTTTCCGGAAGAGTTACCCAGAATGCCACCCGACCGGGATATCGAGTTCCTCATTGACTTAATTCCAGGAACAGGGCCGATAGCTAAGAGACCATACAAGATGGATGTGGACGAGTTGAAGGAACTCAAGAAACATCTTAGGGAACAATTGGACAAGGGATTCATTCAACCCAGCGCATCATCTTGGGGAGCACCTGTCCTATTCGTGGAAAAGAAGGACAAAACCAAGAGGCTGGTTGTGGACTACCGCTCATTGAATGAAGTGACGATCAAGAACAAGTACCTCTACCTAACATCAATGACCTTTTTGATCAATTAAAGGGAGCCAGTGTGTTCTCAAAGATCAATATGTGATCAGGCTACTTTCAGTTAAAGATTCGGGAACAGGATGTGCCCAAAACAGCCTTCACCACAAGATACGGATTATATGAGTACACCGTGATGTTGTTTGGTCTAACCAATTCCCCGGCATACTTCATGACCATGATGAACAAGGTGTTCATGGAATATTTGGACAAGTTTATCGTGGTATTCATAGATGATATACTCATATACTCCAAGGATGAGAAGGAACATGAGAAGCATTTGCGCCTAATTATGGAGAAACTAAGAGAACACAAGTTGTATGCCAAATTCAGCAAATGCGAATTCTGGTTAAAGGAAGTGGGATTCCTTGGTCATGTTGTGTCGGCAAAAGGAGTTGCCGTAGATCCTAGTAAGGTAGCTTCCGTAACGGAATAAGAGTCACCCAAGAATGTGGGAGATATTAGGAGTTTCTTGGGCCTCGCAGGATATTGCCGGAGGTTCATTGAAAACTTTTCCAAAATAGCAAAACCTATGACAGAACTGTAGAAGAAGGAAAAGAAATTCCTATGGACCGAGGCATGTGAAGCAAGCTTTCAAGAGTTGAAGAAACGTATCGTAATGGCATCAGTTCTTTGTCTGCCTGATATCCAAAAGGATTTTCAAGTCTATTGTGACGCTTCTCGACAAGGACTTGGAAGTGTATTGATGCAAGATGGAAAAGTGGTATCCTATGCCTCTCGACAACTTAAGAACCATGAACATAACTACCCCACACATGATTTGGAACTTGCGTCTGTGGTACATGCACTCAAGGTATGGAGACACTACCTCATGGGCAAACATTGTGATGTGTTCACAGATCATAAGTGTCTGAAGTACATCTTCACCCAAAAAGAGTTGAATATGAGGCAAAGAAGATGGCTTCAACTGATTAAGGATTACGATTTGGATTTACAATACCACCCCGAAAAGGCTAATGTGGTAGCCAATGCCTTAAGTCGTAAAGCCTATGTGAATGCACTTACCGCAGGGGAACTTCCAGAGGATTTATGCAAGCAGTTTAAAGATCTCAGGCTAGAAATAGTTCCGAAAGGACACGTAGCGACTATGGAGATAGTGCCGACTCTTCAGGAGAGAATCAAGGAAGCTTAAAAGGGAGACAAAGAGTTGTAAGAAATAAGAGTCAAAATAAGTGAAGGGAAGGCAAAAGATTTTCGTCTGGACGAACAAGGAACCCTTTGGTATGGAAAGCGTTTGTGCGTTCCCAATGACCCCGATATCAGGAAGTTGATTTTACAAGAAGCTCACGATTCACCTTACTCAATTCATCCAGGTAACACAAAGATGTAAATGGACGTGAAGGATAGGTTCTGGTGGAATAACTTAAAAAGAGAAATTGCCGAGTATATTTCCCTGTGTGACGTATGCAATAGAGTTAAAGCCGAGCATCAGAAACCGACCGGATTGCTGCAACCACTACCTATACCCGAATGGAAGTGGGACAAGGTAGGCATGGATTTCATCACGGGGTTGCCCCGGACTCATTCGGGATTTGATTCTATCTGGGTAGTGGTGGACCACTTTACCAAGGTGGCTCACTTCATCCCCGTAAAGACCATATATACAAGTGCTAAGCTTGCCAAGATATATATGTCAAGGATTGTAAGTCTGCATGGTGTTCCTAAGGGGATTTTATCAGATAGAGGCACCCAGTTCACTTCAAAGTTTTGGCGACAGTTACATGAGTCTCTTGGAACCAGACTAGAATTCAGTACTGCTTTCCACCCCCAAACAGATGGCCAAACAGAAAGGGTGAACCAGATTCTGGAGGATATGCTGAGAGCTTGCGCACTGGACTATGGGTCCAGTTGGGATGATAACCTGCCGTATGCTGAGTTCTCGTACAACAACAGCTACCAAACAAGCATCAAGATGGCTCAATTTGAAGTTCTATATGGCAGAAAGTGTAGGACACCGCTGTTATGGAGTGGAGTTGGAGAACGTAATCTGTTTGGACCATAATTGATCAAAGATGCCGAGGAAAAGGTACGGCAGATTCAGGATAGGCTAAAGGTATCCCAATCCCGAAAAAAGAGTTATGCTGATTCCAAGCGCAGAGATGTGGCTTATAAAATAGGGGACCGTGCGTACCTCCGAGTTTCACCACTACGAGGAGTTAAGAGGTTCGGAATCAAGGGTAAGTTAGCCCCACGATTCATAGGACCGTATAAAGTTCTGGCCCGTAGACGTGAAGTAGCTTATCAGTTGGAGTTACCAGAAGGACTGATTGTTCATGATGTGTTTCATGTATCACAACTAAAGAAGTGCCACCCAGAAATGGCTGAAACACCGCTAAGGGATACCGTTCCCCTGGATGAGGTTCAATTGGAGAATGACCTTACTTATGAGGAGAAGCCCATCAAAAATTTGGAAACGGACAAAAGAATTACCCGTACCAAGACTATCAGATTCTACAAAGTCCAATGGAACCACCATTCCGAGGAAGAAGCCACGTGGGAACGTGAAGAAGATTTGAAGGAAGAACACACGCACTTATTTGCTAGCCAGCCCGAATCTCGGGGACGAGATTCTTCTTAAGGGGGGTAGGTTTGTAACATCCCAGATTTTATAATAGGATGTTACTAGAAGCATGCATCATCCTTGCACCAATTGCATACAAATTAAAGTTGCATCAAACCCCACCACTAAACCCTAAACAAAAACCCTAATAGTAATCCCTCTCTATGAGCATTAATGAAGTAATCTTGTTTTTACCCTTCTAAAACTATACAAAAATAATATTCTCTGACTCTAAGATGACCACCCCATTTTTACAAAAATTTAGAAACTGGTTTCATTGCTTTTGGCCTTAGTATGCAAAAGTTATTGAAGTTTAGTAAAACAGATAAATGAAAAAAAAACATCAAGGAAAAAAAAAGAGCGGCCTAACCTAGCTGAGCCGGCTGCGCCAGCCCACCAGCGCCCGCACGACAACTAAGCCGACAGTGCCCACGCGCCAGCCCACACCGCCGCTCCCGCTGAAACCGGACCCCACCTGTCATCCCTCTCCCCCCGATGAAAATCTGAATTGAATCCTCGCCGGCCACGGGAAAATCTCCCCCCCCCCCCCCCCCGTCTCTGTGTCCAGCCAGGACTCTCCCAGGCAGCAAATAAAAGCCCACCGCCACGACCCCTATTTCCAAACTTGCAAAAAAGGAACCCTAGCTCTCCGTCCCCGATCTCGCAAACTCGAGTTGTGACCTCGGTGAGTTCGTGAACCGACAATGGAGCCTCCCCTCCCATGTTTCTTTCCCCTATGATAATCCTCATGCTCGACAGCTTCGGCTCACCCCTCTTAATCGATTTTTACTGCAGCGTGTCGCCCTTGATTTCTCGCCGGAGCCGCGGAAGGGACGTCGTCGCTGCCACCACTCGAGGAGGAGAGGCCTCTATCCGAGGGCACGGTCGAAACTGCGAGGAGGAGGCGACCACCCGTGCCTATCTCACCCTCCCCAAGGATGCCAAAACGACGATGCCGATCACCGCTGCGCCACCCGCCGCCAGTCGCCGCCGCCAGGGAGGAAGGTGAGCATGTCCTTGTTTCTCAGCCCTTAGATCTAGGATGGATGGCGTGGATTAGAGACTTAAAGCGAAGGGGTATCAGCAGATCCCGCTGTGCCGTGTGGCGAGTCACGACAGCGCAACGCGTCAGCGCCGCTTCGCTTAGCTGGCCCAATCGGAAGTTGCCACTTGTCGCGTTTCCGTTAGGGTTAAATTTAAATTGGCAGATTGTAGATTAATCTTGCGAAATTCATAGAAATTCAACCGTTTGGCCAAAATTTGCGTTTAATATACCGTTGGATTAACAAAATTGAGTAGAACACAGATCTGTAATAATTTGGCAAGTTTGTAGTAGTATTTTCGGTGTAGATTTTAATCTTTAGATTGGGGTATTTAATTCGTAGAAGAATAATTGGAACTCTGTTTTAGTTGATTCTTGTTGCGTTGACTTTGTTTTTACAATACCTACTGAAAAAAATTATAAAACCTTGCTTAAGATCATTAGATCTGATTCGGGGCTGATTAGATGATTGGATCTCCCTGTGAGCCTAAAAATTAAAATTATAATCCAGATTAATTAAGATCTATGGGAGACTAATACTAGCAATATCCACAGCACATTAGCAAACCCAAAAGAAACAAACTTGCATAATCACCATGTTGCATGCATGCATATTATCTCTATGGCATTAATTTGTGCAAGTTGTGATTGGATCTATATTTGTGTTCCGTTAGATTGTTCGGAGTGCGCTGAGGAGTACCATTGTGTAGAGTGCTGCTCGGATCAAGGAAAGTTACACCACTTGTTCATAACTTTTGTCCCTGTTTTGATTCTATGCATGTGATCTTCAAAATTCTGTAGTATGCATGTGTAGGATGTTCTAGTAGAATTTTTCCTTAGTATTATTTTGCAAGTACGATGATTTTGTAATAAGCCATGAGTAGATCTATACTTAGGATTTCCCCTCCTAATAGGTTCCCCTGTTTTGCTAAGTATGGCTTGTTATGCAATATATATGTAAAGTACCATTGGGGGGTTCGAAAGACAATGAATTTCTTCTAAGTATAAAGGCTCTCTTGAGCAAACTCTTCTTCTCAAATCCACTTCAAAATAAAACTAAGTTTTCTTCTGGGAAGAATGGTTATCGGGACAACGAGTGAGATTTTGGTGGAGGACGGCCACCCAGGAATCAAAGAAGCCTACCATGTTTCAGAATTCAGAAGCTTCCAGTGCAACCACAATACATATGGGCTCTGTCTTGGCCTAGTACTTAGTGGGAAACCTCACCTGGGTACCAACATTTGGAGGATCTTGGAACGGTTGGATCTAGAAGGTAGAGGGGATACTAAGGGAAATCCTCGCCGTGGTCTTGTCTATAAAAGAACTTGATCGTGGATTGTGGGTAGAGTGCACAAACTCTCGAGAGTATTTTAATCTGATCGATAAGCCATGTTCACGGAAACAGAACAACTTTGAGCATCTGAAGGATGGAGCCTCTAAAGGATCTTCCTCTCTCTCTTTCAAAACTTAAAGTCTTCTGAAAACCCAAGGCATGAGTCATATCGCCATTGGGAGGGTTTTGGGAACTTGGTGAGTAATATCCAAGTGTTAGGTTGTTTGGACACTTGGTGAGTAATATCCTCGTGTGCCATTCGACCATATATTACTTAAACAAATGTTTACAAAGTAGGGAAATCTTCTCTTCTCCTCCATACTTAAGAAAACTGGCTTTGATCAAATAAACTCCACAGCCTAAACTAGCCTTGCATGTAGAGTTAGTCTTTTTCTTTCCTTGGTGTAATTTGCCAATACATTCAAAGTATTGATCCAAATTGTTGGTTGCACGTCTTATGTGCAGAATCGAATATTGAAAGGTGTGTAGGGGTCGCGAGTCTACACTCGACAAGGCTGGGGCGTTGATGGACTCAAGATGCTTTATGTTTCCGCTGTTATTTGATCTAGCTTAATGCTAAGCAAATTTGTAATAAATTCATACTCTGGATTCTCCGTGAAATAATGACTTTGTGTTTTACATGATATTCATCGACTGTGAGTGCTAGCTATTGATCCAGGGACTAGCATGTAAATCACAGGGACTTAGGATCTTTATTGATCCAAGGTCACTACGTTATCACCCGTGCATCTACCTCCTCTGAGTTCATAAGTGTGTAACTAGTGGCCATCCCTCATTAGGGTTCATATTTGTTCTAGGGTTCTTCCCTGGTTCTAGGATTCATCCCTCTTTGTGCTTGTAAGATGATGATTTGATCTGGTAGTGATGCCTAGTGAAGATTGTGCTCACTGCACTTCAGTGCTTTCTGTCATGTTTTGATTATCTGATGATATTCTTGATCTTATGCTAGTGGTTCAGTAGTGTTGCCTCTAATGGGTGATAAAGCTTGGTCAAGCTGATGGTATATCTGTGAAACCCGGTTGGTTAGGTTGATGCTTAGTGTGTTTCTCTACTATTAGTACTCCAGTACTGATAGTACCACTATCAGTGGTGATTCACTGCACCAGTAAAGGTTTTCTTGTGGATTCATGTGCAGATTGAGGTTACTTAGTTTCTTATAGTAACACTTTGCACATATAAACCTGATCCTGATTCCTTGTTATTGTTTCCAGGAAAATGATAGTTATTGTCTTACTGGTTTATTTATGAAAGCTAAGTAATTGCTTGGCTTGGTTTTACAATTTGTTCTTGTGACACCATCCTAGAATGGCACACAGGTGGTGATTCTACTACTAGGCTTTACTATGGTCAGTGCTTAAGATTGGATATCTGTTAAAGATAAATTGTAAGATTCTTTATTTAAGGATCAATGCCTATGATGTTGGTCTGAGGCTTAGGAACTAGATTCCTATCTTGCTGTCCCTCATAGATATGCTTAAGTATCAAGGTTGTTCACTAGACCTTGGATCCTAGTTGGCTAAAATGATTGGTTTGCTTATAGCCTAAGGTTGGTGCATATAGTTTATGAAATCTCAGGTCCTACTCCATTAGGATATGTGCCCAAATTTTATAAGCTATTTGAGAACATATTGGAATATATGACTTGTTTATGATCACCAGGATCTATGATGATGGTCTGAGATTCTGGTGGATTTGGTAGAGTTTACTACTGACCTTTATATTTCAAATTTCCTCAATGATAGGTTCTCCCCACTTGGGTGATCAATGAGAGGTTTAACTTGTAAAACAAGACATGCTTTTCTGTTTGAATAAGATGAACAGAATATGTGGATGTTTTATGATACTCACCACACTTGGGTGTTGTTGGGGATGCAAGTTGTTTGTCTTGTGGTTGTGTGGCTAGGTTGATCTGGTGCTCCTCCTGATACTTCCAGCTCCTAGACTTGTCTTTGATCTAGCTCTCCACCTCCTGGTCCTGGTGGCTTCATCTTGATCTTGCTATCCATCTGTTCTTCCCCCTCCTTATGTCACCATCTTGGTGAGATGATCAAGGTTGTGGTTGATGTACTCTGGTTTGGTTTGGTTTGGTTTGGCTGCAGTGCTTGGTGTGAAAGAACAAGGAAATGGTGTGGGGTTGGCTTGCCCACGGTTGTTCTGTGTAGTTTTATGTGTGTGGCCTGTTGATGTTGTGGTGACAGCACACACCATGCAGTTTGGTCTGTGTGCTGCCTGTGTGCCTGTTGCACACCTTGTGGATATGCTATGGATATGAAAGTTACTTTTATCTGATTACACTCACTTGTCTGGTGAAACTTGCCCCTCCTTGCTATTTATTTGACTTCTGGCTTAAATTATAAAAGATTCAGTTGTTTCATATTGGTGAAACTTGCCCCTTTAAAGATTACTCAATGATGAAAAAGTGAACGGTGCAACTCACTGTCAATTCTGAGAGTACATATTCTAATCCTTAATTTTCTTTCTTTAGTTTGTGTTTTGTTTTGCAGGTACAAGACTTGGAAATTCAAGACTTTAGTTTAGTTTTTCTTTTTTCTTAGAGAATAGTCACTTGTAATATTTCTTTTATACTTTTGTAATTTTTTATTTTATACTTTTGTAATAAGTATTGTACTATTACTCAATATATAAAGGTTCTTATTTTATTTCATTATTATTGTAAAGATTCTTGATCATTTTAATAAGTTACATTTTATAACTTATTTATGGAAGAAATTATGGAATGAATACTCCTTTTCTTGATTATGTTATTTATTTAAAGTTTGAGCTAGTAATTATCAACTCTTGACTAAATCATAATACTCAAACATAATTCTAAATCCTTTTGAATTATAAATCCAACACTCAAGTTTAAATTCAAATTTCATTTCCCAAAACACACTAATCCACAAAGATCATATCAATGTTTATAAAAATCATCCTCCAAGACTATACCTAATCTCAAAGCATGAAAGAAACTTTTATCACTTTAGGTTTTTATTTGGCAAAAAATTTACCCACATTTTCACAGATGAATGCATGCAATTTCATAGATTCCTAAATCTACCCTTCCTTGGTTCCTAAATGCGGGGATGTTACAAACTTCCCCCCATAAATTAAACTTCGTCCCGAAGTTTGTTGAAGTGTACCTGAATAGTTCTGGATAGGCTTTTCTTAAATCCTCTTCTTTCTCCCAAGTGGCTTCCCTTTCAGGGTGATGTTCCCACTGTACCTTACAGTATTTGATTGCCCTGTTCCTCAATCTTTTCTAGTTTTCTTCCAAAATTTTGCAGGGTTTTTCAACATATGTCAAGTCTGCTTGTAATTCTATCTCTTGGTGTGTGATTACATCATCAGGAACTTTCAAACATTTACGAAGTTGTGACACATGGAAAACATTATGAACTTGAGCCAGTCTTGAGGGTAACTCTAAAGCATAAGCTATAGTCATGTTCTGACTCAGTATCTTGAATGGCCCAATATAACTTGGACTCAATTTTCCTTTAACTCCGAACCTTTTAACCCCTTTCATTAGACTTACTTTTAAATATACCATGTCTCCCACTTATGGATGCCATGATCTTCGACTTTGATCAGCATAACTTTTCTGCCTACTTGAGCTATTTTCAGTCTATCCTTGATCTTATCAATGTATCTTGTTTTTCCTGGATATAGTCTGGCGCAAATTCCTTGCTGCTTCTAGGCTCATACCAACATATTGGTGATCTACATTTCCTTCCATACAGAACCTGATATGGAGCTGCCTTCAGACTACTCTGATAGATATTATTGTAGGAAAATTCTGCCAATGGTAGATGATCTTCCCACGAACCTCCAAAATCTAATGCACAAGCCCTTAACATGTCTTCTAATATTTGATTTGTTCTTTCTGTTTGACCTCCTGTCTCTGGATGATAAGCTATGCTAAAATCTAACTTTGAACCAAGTGCTTCATGCAATTGCTTCCAAAATGCGGAAGTAAACATTGATCCCCTATCAGATACAATTCTTTTGGACACTCTGTGCTTGCTTACTATTTCTTTGACATAAACTTCTACTAACTTCTCGGCATTATCCTTCTGATTTACCAGAATAAAATGTGCACTTTTGGTGAGTCTATCCACAATTACCAATATCATATCCTTCTGTTTAGGTGTCATGGGCAATCCTGTGATGAAGTCCATACCTATTTCATCCCACTTCCATTCAGTAATTTCCACGGGTTGCAATGGTCCTACTGGACTTTCATGTTCAGCCTTCACCCTTTGGCAAGTATGGCATTCTGATACATATTTCGCAATGTCCCTTTTCATGTTATTCCACCAGAATAATTCTTTCAAATCCATATACATATTGGTACTTCTTGGATGTATAGAATATGGTGTTTCATGTGCTTCTCTGAGTATGACATCACGAATCTCAGTCACATCTGGAACACAAAGACGATCCTGGAACCACAAAGACTCATAATATCCAAGGCGAAAAACTGTTTTTTGCCCTTGAGATATCCTCCGAATTTCCTCAGCAATAAAAGGATCTTCTGCTTGATGTCTAAAGATTTTGTGCTTAATATCACTGTCTTGCTCTGCAACTACCTACATAGTAGCTAATCCTCCAAGAACATTTGTTCTAATGAATTGAAGCTCTAATCTTTCCAAGTCCATTTGTAACTCTTTTGGTAGCTCCCGATTGCTAGGCTGAATATCTGCACTTTTACGACTTAAAGCATCTGCTACAACATTTGCTTTCCCTGGAGTATAGTTGATTGTTAAATCATAATCTTTGATTAGTGCAAACCAACGTTTGTATCTCATATTTCAACTCCTTTTGAGTGAAGAAATATTTAATACTTTTATGGTCAGTGTATTACTCACATCTGGCTCCATAAAGAAAATGCATCCATCCTTTCAGCGCAAAGACTACTGTTGTTAGCTCTAAATCATGAGTTGGATAGTTGACTTCATGTGGTTTCAGTTGTCTTGAACCATAAGCAATCACTTTCCGATCTTGCATCAACATAAAACCCAAACCTTCTTTAGATGCATCACAGTATACTGTAAAGTCTTTCCCTGTTTCTGGAACGGCTAATATTGGAGATGTGGTTAACCTGGTCTTCAACTCCTGAAAGCTTGCTCAAACTTCTCATCCCAATTGAATGGTGTATTCTTTCTTAATAATTTGGTTATTGGTCCAGCTATTTTGGAGAAACCTTCAATGAATCTCCGATAATAACCAGCCATCCCTAAGAAACCTCGAATTTGTTTCACATTGGTTGGTGCAGTCCATTCTAGTACTGACTGAACCTTAGATGGATTTACAACAATTCCATCTTTACTGATCACATGGCCGAGGAATTCTACCTCATCTAGCCAAAATTCACACTTACTAAACTTAGCATAAAGTTTATGTTCTCTTAAAGTTTGCAATGCTATTCTCAAATGATCAGGATGCTCTTCCTTATCCTTTGAATATATCAGAATATCACCAATGAAGACTATGACGAACTTATCCAAATATGGCATGAAGATTTTGTTCATCAGATTCATGAATATTGCTGGTGCATTGGTCAAACCAAATGGTACTACCAGATACTCATGGTGTCCATATCGTGAGACAAATGTTGTCTTTGGAACATCTTCAGGTTTGATTTTTATCTGATGGTATCCAGATCTTAAGTCGATCTTTGAAAATACTCTGGCTCCTTTCACTTGGTCAAACAAATCTTGGATCCTTGGTAGAGCATACTTATTCTTTATGGTAACATTGTTCAGATTTCTGTAGTCTCCACACATCCTTCTTCCACAAAGATTACTGGTGTTACCCATAGGGATACACTTTCCTGAATAAATCCTTTTCTGGCTAAGTCATCAATTTGCTCTTTGAGTTCTTTTAATTCTTTTGGTCCCATCTTATATGGTGCTTGATCTATTGGTGTTGTACCTGGAATTAGGTCAATAGTGAACTCTATTTCCTGATCTGGTGGCATTCCAGGTAGCTCTGCTGGAAAAACATCTTGAAATTCATTTACTATAGGAATATCTTCCAACCTGACCTCTTTCATTGAGTTCAACTGTAGATCCACCATAATATGACTATGCTTATCTGCTTGGAAAACTATCCTTGATCCACTTGGAGTTTTGATTGAGACAGTTTTCTCCTCACAATTTATCTGAGCCTCATGTTCCATCATCTAGTCCATCCCCAGCACTACTACAATTCCCTTCAAAGGAATCACGTAAAGGTCTGCAAAATATGTACAAACACAGATCGAGATAACCTGATCTTGTTTAATGTGGCGTAAAATCACATTACCCCTGCCGTAACTACAGTCATAGGGTTTTCTAACGTTGCCCTTTTAATCCCGAACTTATCACTGAATTCTGCAGAAATGAATGAAGTAGTTGCACCAGTATCAAATATAACTTTGCCGGGATTGGTAAGGATATTGAGCATACCTATCACTGCATGCTCCGAGTTATCCACCTCCTCTAGGGTTGCACAATTCAGCTTCCCGGTAGGTTTGTTCCTCTTGCTATTGTTGTTCTTGCCATTATTTCCTCCTTTATTGGTCTGTCCATTTCCTCCACTAGATTGCCTCCCATCTCGAACCAGCCAACCTCCTTGTGGTTTGCTTGGACAATTTGGCTTTATGTGGCCTCTTTGCCCACAATCATGGCATACAATTACTGGTTTTGGGCAATCCCTGCTCATATGCCCTGGGAGTTTGCAATTGTGGCATATAATATTCTTTACGTTTGGATTTGCACTCCGATTGGAATTGTTGTTATTATAGGGTCTATTCCTTGGTTTGAATTCCAGATTGGGCTTGGGCTTACTTGCTTGTATCCTCTTGGTTTCCTTCTTAGCTCTCTTCCTTCTATCCTCTTGGACATTCTTGTAGTCATCTTCGAAAGTAATAGCTGCATCCAGCAACTGCTGATAAGTTTGCTTATTAGCCAACCTCAATTACATCCTCACAAATGGATTTAATCCTCGTAGAAAACGCTTCTTCCTCTTTTCCTCCGTATTAACTTCTTCCTCAGCATATCAAGACAGTTGACTAAACTCCCGAATATACTTCATAACACTAGTATATCCCTGCTGCATCTCCTCAAATTCTCTCCGATTCAACTCCATAACACTCTCTGGAACATGATATTCACAGAATCTCTGTTTAAACTCTTCCCAGGTGTACTCCCTTCCTGGCTGTTGCATGGCTAACTGATTCTCCCACCATGATGCTTCAGGTCCAGTCAGAAGATGAGTTGCATACCTCAATTTCTCCTCATCATTGCAACCTACAGCCTTTAGCTTTCTTTATGTATCTGCTATCCAATATTCCGCATCCATTGGTTCAGGGGATGATGCAAAAGGTAACGGCCTTGCATTCTAGAAGTCAGAAAGACTCACTCCTCCACCTTTAGGTGCTCTCTAATTTGCTCGTCCCAGCAACTCCTCCATGAACTTCTTCTGGGTCTCTTGCATCATTTGCATACACTGCATAAAGTTCAGCTCCATTAACGGCCTCATTGGTGATGATGGTGGTAATGTTCCCTGATTTGCTGCATCTGCATCGGCCTTCTCCTTGGACTCACGTTCCATCCGTTGCTATTCAGATTCGGTATCTACACCCGTATCCATGATCCCCTAGTCCTGCACATAAAGCTAATACTCATAATTACATCATGCACATGTGTTCTGAGCTCGACTTTACGCACAGAACTAGTCACACAATGAAAATCCAAATAAAATCCAAATATGCATTTCACATATTATACATTACAATACCATAATAATACAAAGTCATTACAACATATACCATATAGGTATAATCACCACACTACCTTGTTTATCTAGCTATCTTATTTCTCGGATTACAATACATGGTACTTGATAGCTCTAAATAGTTGCCTACTTCTAGTAGTAACTATGCTCATCATACATGCCTGATGTCCAACCGTGATGACGTGACGTTCGTCGCACAGTTTGTGGAACAAATGGCCTTCCAGAAGGAACATACTCAGTATCTAAAGTGTCAGGACTTGAGTCATTACTCAAGCTGAGAGCATAGACTCCCTCCAGCTCAGCTGAAAAGTCTTCAAAAACATATTCAACATTATCTCCTACTTGCATCTCCTGAGCTTCATTCCTTGAGTCGTCAACAGAATACGCAGATCCTGCTGGTCCCCAGGTGCTCCTTTGGGCAAGATAGTTAAACACCGGATAATGTATATTCCCTGGGTTTTGAGAAGATGTTGATGATTCAAACACTCTCTCCTCAGGATCTTCTTCTTCATCCTGATTATTTATGAACATGGCATTTCTACTACTGTTACTAGGGTTAATTCTTGCTGCCATCCAGCTAAATTGTCCAACATTTCTGTTAGAACTATCTATGGACATCTGGTGTTCCTGAGATCCTTCAGATGATCCCATCCTCCAACCATCAGAATTCTCAATAGGAAGTTCTGAATCAGAACCATCCTCTGAACCCTTTGGTACTTCATACCTCATATCCACAGTAGGATCATATATAGGTTCCGGCCTTGGTTAGTAAGGATATGGTGTAAAAGGTTCATGATCTATATGTATATCCTTAAAGTTGGGTTTTGTACAACTACTCGCTTCCTTCTCCAACTGGAATGCTAACTGCTTCCTCCTTTCCGGATCAGTTAGATCCTCTAACATATCATTTTTATCTTCAACAATCACTTAATGTGTCTTATAAAAATACGCAACAAGTGTTCGGTATCTATCCATAAACTTGGAAGCTAACTTACGATGCTTCTTAACTAAAGTCAGATGATCTGGTACAGGCTCCGAGTCTATAGAATCATGAGGTATCATAGAAAATGTGCTACCTTCTAACTCCTCGGATTTATGCTCCTGGATATTAGCTATCGCCTCCACAAAGGCAACATGATATGCTGCTAAGTGACTCCTACCTTCACCTATAGGTAGATCGTGATATAATCCAAGTCCTCTGGGAGTTGGATACTCACACGATACTTGGATAACATTCGACCATCATAATAGGTTATGGTATTCATTGGAATTCTAGTTGGACTACTGAAAATCTTTAAAAGTTGATGAAGTTGGTCTGTGAATGATCCTTGATAATCATCTAAAGTCTCTTCTTTCCTTACCAAGGTCTGTTTTGGAAACTTTGGTGCCATAACTCTGTATATAAGAAAAAATATTTTTATTAGTAACCAATAATATATTGCATCATAATAAAGAATTATCGCACTAAAACATATAACGGAATATTCTCATTTGAATACCCATTATATTTCTTTTAGAGAATTATTTATCGTTGCTACACACTCCTACAGGTAATACCCTTACTAGGTTTCCAACCTAAGGTCAAAGCAATTTGCTCTGATACCAACTGCGGTGACCCAGCATACCACTGCATGTGTAGTACACTATAGTCGTTGACATGACATCCACAGAACACCGTTCCGTAAATATCACATCCCTCAGAGTGGTACAACAGAAACATTGCAGGTCCATATTACAAACATACACACATTATTAGTATTACAATACCAGAAGTTCAAGACTTCCAAATGATTCAACTTACAAACCAAAATATAAGTGTTTCAGCGGAAGTTTCGAATTTAAAACTTAAACTCCAAATTGAGCTCAACAACTTATTGCTATATACTGTTCATGTTGCTCGGCTCAAGTGGCTACTAGAACTATAGTAATTAGTCAGACTCTTGGAACTCTCCTCCGTAGACGATATCGTAGTTCTACCCTTCTACGGCTCCATACAGGTTGGGTTCTTTGTAGAAGACCTCCTCCTGGCTTTCAGTTGCATACATTGGAGTATCTTCGGGATTCTCAGAGTCTAAGCAAGGATTCAAAGGAAAAGATGAGTAACAGCGTTACCCAGCAAATTCATTATATGCAAGGTAGGAAGTTTGATGCTCTATCTACCACTTCGTACTATCGGTCCTTGGCACTATGCAATTTTCATAATTCTTTCTTCAAAGATTAATTTTATTATAAAAATCTATGACCATCAGCCTTCACAGGTTGACCAGAACTTTCATGGAGTTCCTTTCCTGCCGCGTTCGTAGCTCCTTCCCGGAACAGGGAGTAACAAGTTATAGTTCTTACACTCTGCAGAGGTGCGTTACTTTTCCCATGAGAGATCAACTTCCTTGTTGCAGAACCAGGAATACTTTCCCGTCCACAATTCCATGATGTGGGGCCCGGTAGTTGGTCCAAGCCAATCACTGTCCTCTCCGCAACCTTATATGTCTGCACGATCCTTCGGGTCCGGCTCACCTCCATTAAGCCCCCTTTCGGGCAGGCTAAAACCCTGATGAGTTCCCGAAGACTATGTCCTAGTGATGCCCGGAATAATAACATTTACATGGACTATTTCCCTAAACACCATTCATGGATAATCTAGACACCAAAAGTGTGGGCCATAAGGGTTCCCAACCATATGTTGGATCCACACAAGGTATCACAACGTCACGTTAAGGTCGTCTTGCCTCCATACAAGAGGAAAAGGATACAACTGACTTCTCCGTCCCATTCCAAATCTCATGGTTAACGCGTAATATATGGCGCTAGAATCACTGATATCATGGGTTATTAATCCCTAATTGTTCATCATTATTGCAATTAGAAACCTAAGTTCTATTGCTCCATCATATCATCACTTAGGATGATATCTAAGATTTATTATCTTGAGAAAATAATATTTTATTTTTCTATAATATAGATGATAACACACAATTTTCAAATAATTTGATAAAGACTCTTCAAAGGACATGATCAAGTGATGAACTTTCCATGTGATTGCAAGGTAGTGAAGTCGGATGCTTGCACTGGACCTTGAGCTTCTATGTCTACAAAACCATCATTATTACCCGGTAAGGACAATATTTAAAGAAGCAAAATGATTATGCAAAGTAATGTAATGCATTATTTAGCCTTGTGTGTATTATCCCCCATTATTTAAATTATAAACATTCTTTTAATAATAAAGAATTTTTTAATATTTATTGAATATTGTATGCTTTTATTTTATTTCTTTTATTTGCATTTTGTTTATTTAATCATTCCTTTAACAATTATCCTTTAAATACCAAAAATTGATGTTAAATATTTGTTTAGTATTTTTATAAAATACTACAATATTAATATATAATGAAAGTGATTTTTATTTATTTTTATCATCTTTCAATAATTTTGTAAAATTCCATAAGGATTATATATATTACAAAATTATTAATAAAATTTATATGTCTAAAATTTTATTCCTTAATTTATTTGGATAGTTTGGATTATTATGAATTCAAAAATATTTTATTTCTAATTTTTGGATTTTTATTTTATTTATTTGAATTTATTTAAATTCAGGGGCATTTTGGTCTTTTCTCATTTATTAAAACTGGCTTCAAGTGATTTGGGCTGACTGTGTTGAGTTTATTGGGCCCTTGTGGCCCAATAGGGTAGAGCCAAAATGACACCCCGAAGGTTCCTAGCCCAATCCATCCCACACCCTGTCACCCTCTCGTTCTCATCTCTCTTCGACCCCGTGGTTGATGGCGTCGCCGCCGTGCGTTGCTCGTTGCCGTGGTCCTCCCTGGCCACTGCCGTGGTGCAGGGCGAGGTTGCCGACCACGCTCCCCTTCATGTCCAACTCTATTTGGACCAGGAGCTCCCCTATGGCCAGACTAGCTCCATCCCGAACCCTACAGTTTGGGATGATGCTGGTGCTGTCGCCGCCGCTTCTGCCGTGTGCTGTGGTGGTGTTCTTCGCCATCAGGCGTGGCTGTGGTCGCTGCCTCGGCATGGTGTGGATCCCAGCGCCCCCTTGGGGTGCTCCCCGTGCTGTCGTGCTCGTCGTCCTCCTCTGCTTCCTCTTCTATTCTCTAGGGAGGACCACAGGTGAGTTGGTTCTTGGTTATCACCCGTGCCTCTACCTCCTCTGAGTTCATAAGTGTGTAACTAGTGTCCATCCCTCATTAGGGTTCATATTTTTTCTAGGGTTCTTCCCTGGTTCTAGAATTCAACCCTCTTTGTGCTTGTAAGATGATGATTTGATCTGGTAGTGATGCCTAGTGAACATTGTGCTCACTGCACTTCAGTGTCAAACTCCTCGTCCGTGAGCGACCATCCTTGCCTATTATCAAAATTAAATAAAGCAGGTACAGGCAAATAAACTACTTTCTTAGTCCTACCCCCTCTCCAAGAATGCTTGGCAAAAGATAGATCATACGGTAAACCTCTCATAGTAGCCCCTAAAGAAACAAAACCATGATGAATCATGGATTCAAGATCAAGCCTATCTATGGGGAACTAATAATCTTAATGGTGAGGCTCTAAACCATGGAAAGCTAGCAACCTAGAGGCAATGAGACCTCCAAAAATTTCACCCTTCTCGCGGTTAGTGGTCAGATGGTAAGCTATAAAAGCACCCATGTTATAATATCTATTCCTATTCAAAGCAGCTGCGATAAAAGCTAGATCAAAAGAAGATAACTTTCTAGCAAGAACACACTTGGTAATGAAGTAGGCAAAATATCTAATGGCTAGGAACTAAATGTTCCAAATTTTACCACTTTCCTTTGAGAAGTCGAAACCTTGGCAAATCTTAGCATATAAATCCATGAGTGTATTGGGCCTCTAATTGATCTTCTCACAAGATCCCTACTGAGATACTCTAATTGCTGCATAGAAATCAGCAAAAGGCAGGTCGACAGCTATATTGTATATTTTATAATGGACCATGGGGTAAGATGAAGACCAAGTAAACCGGAAGTCCTGCACAACGGCCATGGTTAGCTTAACATATTGAAGTGGTTCACCTTCAACAAAGTGTTCCAACCCTGCATTGGTAATCATATTTTGGAAATCCAGGAGGATTCCCACGGTTCTCATAAATTCCTGGCATGGATATATGGAAGGGAAGACTCCTTCCTCACGATGAACTTTCATTGGCTCAGGTATAATCAAATCATATTGATTCAGTGGATATGCACTCATCTTCCTTTCTGAAATTTTTAGACAAACATCAAACCAAGTGATTTCCAAGTTAATAAATGATGAGAAACTACTATAGGAACTTGCTAGAGGGCTACACATGCATCAAAATGATATCTCTAAGCATAGAACAAGCATGCAAGCTCACACAACCTGTCACCTATAGCAGCAAAATACTCAAGATACAATCTATCAAATCTAATTGGACAAGTGGAGGAGGCACATACCAAGGAGCAATCCCTCCAAAAATCAGCAGCAAAGATGGGCTGAACAAGGAGGTCGAAATTTGGGAGAAAGAACAGCAGGAACTCGAGCTTGAGAAAGTTTTCCGGTGTTTTTCGAGAGAGATAAAGAAGATGGCTGGGAGGAGGCACCTTGGAGGGGCCTAGGTGGGCCAGACCCCAGCCAGGAGCCACCTGGGGGGTGGCCGCGCCCACCAGGGGTGTGCTGGCCTGGGGTGGCCCCCTGGGTCACTCCAGGTGTCCCTCTGCCCCTTTTTTCGAGGAAAAAATTATTTTGAATTTTCTAGGATTTTTTGGGAAACTTTATTTTTGGCCAATTTTCAAGGTATGAAAATTGATTTTCTCGCAGAAACAGATTTTTAGAAGAAGCAAAAGCAAACAAAAACCAAACTACAGAAGGTCTAACGCGGCGGTGGGGGTCGTGTGAGGCTCACCAGGGCTCCAGCTAGGGTCGGCGTTGGGGGCGAACAACATTGTTGACGACGGCGGTTCTAACGGTGGTCGCAGCGGCTCCTGGGGCAGCTCCAATCAATGGCTCCTCTCCTCCTCCTCCTCCACGGCAGACTCCGATGAAATTCCGGTGATGCGGAGCTTGCCTTGCTCCGGGGAAGGGTCAGTGGTGCTCTGTGAGAGGTGGGGAGTGAGATGGTGTGGCGAATTGAGGCTGGGGAGGCCTCCTTTTATAGCCGAGTGAGAGAGGCAGTGCGGCATGGGCAGAGCTCGTCGGGGTCGATGCATGGTCTCCTGGCGATTCTCAAGGACTTAATGGAATGGCAAGGGGCGATCGAGGTTAGTAGGAATGGGCTGGTGCTCTCAGCATGGCGTAGAGACCGTGGGCGCGGCGTTTTCTCTGTTGTCCAGGGCCTGGCTACGTGCGAGGGCTGGACAGGGGGTGGCGATGGATGGTGTGATGCCTCCTCGACATGGTGGTTGGGCGTGGCATTGCCTCCTGCTAGCTATCCATGGTCGGCTGGCAAGGAGGAGCTCGAGTGGCATGGCACTGGTGCAAGGGTAGGGGTGATAGGTTTATCAATGCATAGGTAGTCACTGGGGGAAACAAGGGGTGAGAATTGGGGACAAGAATTGGACAAAGCTTTGATCACAAATAGTAGAAGTTAGGCAATGTTTACTGTGTTCACCAACTGTTTGATGAAATGGCCGCAAGAATTTAAGTTTGAAATTTTTAAATGAAATATGTAAGTGCTTTGGTCACATACTTGGTAGAATCTGGTTGCTTGGGTTTGGCAAGGTGAACTGGTTTGGAGTTTTTCTGGAGCATCTACGGACACCATCCGTGAAGGGAGCCGACATCGACAACCCGGACAGAGTAGACTCTCTCGTTCACATGGTGGCAAAGGTCCCTCCGTCTTGGACAAAAACGTTCATGGAGTATCTCGAACATGTAACTTTGCCCGACGACGAGGTCGAAAGACGGCAAATAGTACATCGAGCAAAGGGCTATACCATAATCAATGGACAGCTCTACAAAAGAAGCACTACTGGTGTATACCTTAAGTGTGTTTCCCAGCAAGAAGGTATTGAAATCCTCCGTGAAATCCATCTCGGAGATTGCGGGCATCACTCCGCTCCCCGATCGTTGGTTGCTAAAGCTTTCCGGCAAGGATTCTATTGGCTGGCCGCGAAGGAGGACGCCGACAAGCTAGTTGAGACATGCATGGGATGCCAGTATTATGCCCGACAACCACATGTTCCAGCTGAAGAATTGCGAATAATACCAATAACTTGGCCGTTTGCAGTCTGGGGCTGGACATGTTGGGTCCATTACAGACGGCACCATGTGGTTTTATGCATCTTCTAGTAGCAGTTGATAAATTCACCAAATGGATAGAAGCTAAACCCATTAGAAAGCTCGATGGGGCAATTGCCCTTAGGTTTGTCCGAGATCTAGTGGTGAGATTTGGTCTCCCACACAACATCATCACCGACAACGGCAGTAAATTGTCACTCGTATAAGTGGAAGATTATTGTTGGGAGAAGGGCATCCGACTTGACCTTGCATCTATGGCACACCCACAATCCAATGGTCAGGTTGAGCGAGCCAATTGATTAATTCTGCAGGGAATCAAGCCACGTCTTGAGGCACCGCTGCATAGAGCAGCTGGAGCCTGGGCGGAAGAATTGCCATCTATGTTGTGGAGTTTATGAACTACACCCAACAGATCCACCGGCTACACCCCTTACTTCATGGTATATGGAGAAGAAGCCATCCTGCCTTTCGACATCCTTCACGATGCACCAAGAGTTGCCTCCTACGACGAAGATGACGTTGAAGAATCCAGACGCCTAGATGTGGACCTTCTCGAGGAGGAGCGTGTTTTGGCATGCCAAAGATCCGCCATCTACCAGCAGAACCTACGCAGCTACCATAGTCGCCACGTCCGGCATCGCTGGTTTAAAGAGGGGGATTTGGTGCTCCGACTTAAGCAGAAGAAGTCACACAAATTATCCCCACCATGGGAAGGACCGTTCATCATAAGCATGGCGCTACTCAATGGGTCTTACTACCTCCTTGACAATCGTGAACTGAAGTATAGACCCAACGAGGATCATAAGCGTAAGCGACGTGACCCAGATGATGACTACCCGAAGCTTGATCGGCCATGGAACATAGCACAGCTACATCCTTTCTACACTTAGCATTTTTTATCTATTGTGTACCTCTCATATGATCAATGAAATAAAGCTCTCTGGTTCACTCATATTTCTGAGTCTTTTACCTCCTTTAGTGTTCATTTTTGGATCGTATAAAACCTTTATGCACAAGTTTTGCGATTGCACTTGTGAAAATTCCGCCTACGGGCATTAGCTTAAGTTTTCTGGTCTACACGTTCTCTGTCGTTTTTATGTGGATTCTGGAGTAGTGACTTTCGGCACTTATTGTTGGTGATTTTGTGCTTAGGTTATTGACGGTGCCATTGGGCATCATCGCCTGAGCGCATGGTTCCGACAACAAGTCTTCCGACTCACGAAAAGTCATGCATAAAAACCAGAGTAATGGATAAGCCAGCACTTGCCTAAAAATATATATATGTTGGAAAAAGTTCTTGAGTAGCAGGAAATAACAACCATTTTTTTCCACCTTAAGTTAACAAGTAGTTTTTCTACATACACATTACAGAGGAAACAAATATTACATAATTTTTTTTATTCCTCTGGCACAGGTGACTTGGACGCAACATCGTCGGCAGCAGGAGAGTCACCTTCCTCGAAGTCGGCAGTGTTGAGGGACTCGGAGGTTCTTTGGTTGCTGCCGTCAATGGTTTTCATGGGCACAAAGACGTTAAGGTCGACCAACTCGGCGAATCTGGTGCCAAAACCTGCGAGCGACGCCAAGATAGCTTTGTGGTTTATATTTTGGCCTTCGTCATAGAGTCTGCCGCCTTGATGTTAATCTGGAGAGGCTTTGCTATCTCCTTGGTATGCTTGATGGCGGTGTTGATAAAGTTTCCGGCAAGTACCATGCGTTCCTTTGGCGGAGGAGGTGACCGGGTTAAACCTATAGGAGCTACAAATTTCCGACAAATGAATACATGAGTTCAATAACACAAAAAATTTAGAGTATCTAGCTTACAGAAGTCCAAGATGGAGAATCACTTACTGAATATGCTAATCTCGGCCTGCTGAAGAGTCTCCGCCATGGAGTCCCGTTCTTGTCGGAGGATCCTGTACGCGTCCAGATGGCGCTGATTTTGCTCATCGGTGTCTTTATTTTGCTCTTTCAGGATCGCGATTTCCTCCTTCAAGCGGTTCATCTCCTCACTGGCGGAGTCTTGCAGTGATTTCATTGAGTCTTCATGCATCTTCAGCATGTCCTTCCTCTCCTATTTAAGGATCTTGTTTTCGCTATCTAGCTGCTGAATATGCTTGGATTGCTCAACAATATCCTTAGCCTTGGAAATGGTTTCTGCAAGTCGAAGAAAGAACAGTACACAGTGAGTAATCGGAGAATGTTGGCACAAGACCAAGTCGGAATACAAAAAAGAAAGGAAAAACAGACGCTTGCTCTTAGTGATTTGTTCCTTCAAGAAGGCAGTTTTACCCTTTTCGGCTTCCAAGTCCGCGCGCATCTTTTGGTAGTTGTCGTTGGCCACGCCCCTCTGAGCATTCTCATTCTATGGAAGAAGAAAGTTAAACGTTGTTTTGTCTACTTAGAGCATCTAGCCGGAAAATTTTCACCTAGAAGCTCGGGGGCTACGGCGAGAGTTTTTAACTTAACAATATGTTTGGTCTTTCTTTAAGCATCTAGTCGGAACTAATTCAGTTTTCAACTAGAAGCTTGGGGGCTACAGTATAAAGTTTTAACTCAGTCATATCCTTAGTCTTTCTTTAAGAATCTAGTCAGAACTAATTCAGTTACAACTAGAAGCTTGGGGGGCTACAGTATTGAAATTTATAAACACTGCGTATGCTACTCTGAAAGCTTCTAGTCGGAATAATTCATTCAAACTATATGCTTGGGGGCTACAGTGAGAATTTTTCTAGCTTAGTCACTCTTAGAGCATTTAGATGCAAATACCTATGGTTTTCCGTCTAAATACTCGGGGGATACAGTGGGATACCCATATGAAATGCAAAAGGCAGATAAACTTACAAGCGCAATGATCTTGAGGTTTGTAGTGCTCTCAGCAAGCAACTTGCCAAAGGACAAACTGTTTCCTTGCAAGATTTCTGCTTGTCGGAGAAGCTCCTCAAGACCGCATGTTGGAGATGTCGGTGCCGCACCAGGAACCAAAGCAGTGCTACCCGGCGTAAGTACCGGATAGACTATCTTTGGAAACTCTATGGTCTTCTTGGGTGCGGAGGCGCCGCTACCGATGGTATCCTTAGCCGGAGCTTCAGCCATTTGGTTTGCGGCACTCTCCTGTGTTGCCTGTTTGCCAACAACAGCATGCTCCGTGGAGGCACCTAAGTCCACTTCCATGGCGGAAGGGCCAGATTCTTCTTTGGCTTGAGAACTTGTCGGAGAGGACGCAGGCTGGACACTGGGAGTGACAGGGGCGATGGCGCGAGATGCGTGGGGAGACACGTCATGATGCAACATATCCTTGATGTTTTTAGAAGCCCCCAAAGTCTTGGATGTCTTCTTCAAACTAGTAGTGGCTTTCTTCCTGAAACGTACAAAAAAGTATAAGTACAGGAGTAAGATAAACAATGGACAATGTCGGAGAGAAAGAATCTTACACAAGAGGGGGTGCTTTGAGAAAGGGGATCCTAGTAATCTTTCTTTTCTCCGCCTCCAGGGCGGCAGTGGACTTCTTGGAGGATCCACCCTCCGTATTCTTCTTCTTGCCTCCGTCGGCAGCATTAGAGGTGGAGCTCTTCGGCTTTCACGCCAACAGGACCTCGTCGTCAGACACGACTGTGAATTCATTCATCTTTGGATCATAGATTTGGACAGCCATGCTATCCTCCTCTAGATCGCTGAGTTGTTAAGTGAAAACCCACAGTGTTAGATGAGATGTTAATGGCTAGATAGAAGAACTGGAGTATATGTCATACACAGAAAATAAACAGGTACCTTTGGGCACTTGCTCTCTACGAACATGTCGTAGGTGATGGTGAAGCCACGCTTCTTATCTTTCACCTTGACGATGTCCTTGAGGCGGAGCTTGAGAGAGTCGCTCGAGAAGTTGTCCTCGGAGATGCGGAGGCTATCCTTTCTCTCGTTGGTATACTCGTGCATCAACTTCGAGCGGTGCTTCAGAGGCTGGATCCGTCTGATGAACCAGCACATGACCAGGTCCAATCCGGTCAGACCCATCTCTACGAACCACTCTATCCGCCTTATAGCGCGGGAAGCATCGATGTCGGACGGAAGGGAGGCCTGGGATCTCCATGTCGAGGATTTGGCGGCAGCTCCATCGATGAAGTCTGGGTACGTCACTTCTCGGCCATCCAGAGGGATATGTGGGCCATAGAAGTATGTCCGTTGCCAGTTCTTGCAGGACTCATGGCCGACGATGTCGGGGAAGCTCCGGCCAGGACGGATCTTAAAAATAATGGTGCCACGGTTCCTGAGCTCGTCCTTGCCGGCTCCGGCTTCGCGCTTGACGGTGAAAAAGTATATAAAGAGATCTAGCCTAGGCCTAATCCCTAAGTAACCCTCACAAAGCGCCACGTAGTTGCTAAGTGCGAGGATTCTATTGGGGGAGAGGTTCTAAGGCTGTACTCGGTAATGGTTGAGGACAGCCAGGAAGAAATTGGAGGTGGGCAGGGAGACGCCGCGTACTAGTTGGGCTTTGAGGTACACCTTTTCTCCGTATTGGGGAGAAGGAGTGACCTCGCCGGCCGGCGCCGCCTGCCAGGCGAGCCCCTCCGTCGCAAGGAGGTAGCCCTCGATGATTAGCTCCTTGATGTCGCGGTCCATAATATCCGAACCACGCCAGTCGCCCTTGTGGGTGTCGTACTCCTCTTCTAGCAGCTCCAGCACCACTGGGTTATGGTCGCCGCCGGTGGCTTCGACCACCGCGGATTTAGGGATCACCAGACCCTCTGGGGGCACGATGACGGAGCTCTCCGGCTTCACCGCGGCATCGCCTGACGCCGCCATGGAAGGGGTGGAACTGCTGCTGGCCATTGGAGGGGTTACGGTGGTGACTGGGAAGGTCGAGGAGTTAGGGTTTTTTCTCACGGTGCGCGGAGAGATCGAGGAGGCGCTCGCTGGGGGAAGAAGATGATGCAGAGGAGAATGAGGTGAAAAGTAAAATTTCCACCGTTGTTACAATTTATAAACTCCGGTATCAAGATTCATGCGGAATGATCGAACGGTTGACGCGTACACACGTGTGCGGGCGCGTGCGTTGAAATTTCGCCACATTGCCAACCGTCGCCGCCAACGGTTCGTATCGCTCACGCGGGAAAATCGGGCATGATTGCGTTCTCTGCATGTGTGAGTTACGAGGCATTACTGACCTACGTCTACGTCGCCCTAGCTGTCACTAGCAGATGAACCATCACATCAGAAGATTCCGGCATGGACGGATCCAATCCGGCTACGGAAGAGTACGGTGGAAGATTCAGCAATTCTCCAACTTACAAGTTGAAGACGGAGAAACCTTGCAAGGTTCTTTGGGAGGACTACAAGATATTGCTTAACGATTTGCCGACATCCATCTAGACGGAGCATTCAACCTGAAGAGGCAAGACGGCGCAATATCTCGGAGTTCTCTGGGGGCTACTGTTGGGGATATGCTATATGGGTGTCCGCATAGCATGTCTCTTATCCGGCTAACCTAGGTGGCCCACAGTTGGTAGCATGGCCCATGGCCTGCTGGGCGGCCCAGTTAGATGGATCCAGAAGGGAGGCCCATACCGGATAAAGGAAGGCTACGAAGGAGTCACCGACATACCCGGAGCCTTGGAGTACAAGACACGCTAGACTAATTGTAGGTAGTGTAGGACTCTGTAACCTGTCCGGCAAGGACTTTACCTGTAAGCCTAGGACCTGGCGACTATATAAGTCGTGCCTATGGGACCTTTAGGGCACGATAACTTAGACTTTCTAGTCACCTCGCATAGCGAACCAATCCCTGTAACTCGGCATATTTGCCCTTATAGTGATTTATAGTAGGAGTAGGATTCTGCCACCGTCGTGGGATCTGAACCTGGGTAAGCTGTGTTACCTCGTAAACGTCAACCGTCCGCCTTCCCCCACATCTCTAAACACACACTATGAGGACCCCTCCATAGCGTACTCGTCGTCAATACCACGACAGTCCCCTCCTTATCGAAAACCCAAATCCATAACAATGGGCACTGACGAGTCGAACCCTCGTCAATTGGCTCCATCTGTGGGAACTGGGGATGCTGATGCTGCGGTCATGACAGCCCCATCACCTGCGATCTTCAATTGCTTTATGAGGGAGAATCATCTCCTCTTTGGCACCATTGACTTCACCGTCCACTTGCCGGCAACTCGCACATTCTTCGATTCCATAGGATACAGAGTCGATATGATGCTTGGGAGCCTATAGTTCTAGGTCGGCCAGGTTGGCACGCTTCGCTTTCCGAAAGGGTTGCGCCATCAGCGATCGCACCTACCTCTAGGTTACCGCCAATCGGTATGCTCAGCATACCCATGTTGACATACGATTCAGATAGCAACAACAACTGCAATTCCGATCTATGTGACCTGCCTACGGAGGAAGGAACCTATGGTTCCATATCTGAAAGTTGTGGGAGCAACGATCTCCATGACATGCTGATGGGATATCACTAGCTCCTCATAAAGGAGCAAAATCGACAAGTCGCGCAACACAAGGACCTCGAGCAGGACGGCCAAGCAGCCGATGAGTCAAGCACCCGATGGGCAGCAACCTCCTCCATCGCCGAATCCTATTCAAAGGACAACGGCGGCCACGGGTCGTGTATCGCCAATGCTGACATAAAGGATGTTATACACGCCCTATTTGTTCGGTAGTGGGAACAAAGGCATTTTGTCCTCAACGTTGATGTAGGAACCTGCTGATATGAGCACACAGAGCACAAACAGTCATTTTTTACCTAGGTTTGGGCCGCCCTTTAGCTAACAAATGTATGTCCTGCTTTGGTAGATTATCTGGGGTGGATCGAGGTATAAGATGATGATCTCTACGGTGCCGGTGAGCCGCTTCCTCTCTAGCTTCTACACTTCTCGGGCTTCCTCTTTCTTTCTTCTCTCTTTTACCTCTCTTCCTTCTCCCCGGCGAGGAGGAGGATATCAACTCTCTCTCACACACAATCTGCTCAGCCCAAGCTCTTCTCTGAGAACTCTCCAACTCTCTGGTCTCTACGGACCTCAACCCCTCCAAAAAATCCAACCCTCCTTCTGCCTATGGCCAAGTGCCTCCTTTTATACTCCAAGGTGTCACTACAAGGTCCAGCGTGGAGCACCGCCAAGGGAATTCCCGGGCTCAATCGTGGTGTTCCACGCGGTCTTCAAGAAGGTGGGCGGTGCATGTGGCCAATGGATGGCCAAGGGCGGTGCACATGCGCACTTGATGGTTGAGTGACAACTCAGGCTCCGAGATGTCACTCCTGTTGGTGACACGCTGCAGTGGACTGTAGCACCATGATGATGTCTAGCGACACTGGCGTGTCGCCTGTTCCCAAGGTCGGGCCTGACGCATCTTGTCAATCTCGGTTGACTCCAGTTATCGGGTCGCGCCTGGTCCTGGAGAAGCATTCCCATGTTCCTTACAGGGTTCAGTCGAGGCCGCTCCATAGCTTCGCTGTCCCCAATCGTGCCCTTACCCTCCTTTCGAGCCAGCCCCGGAAGGAGGGGCTGGACAGCCTTGCGTGCGTCATTGTCTTTTCCTCCTTGTATATGCCCAGCTGGCGAAGCGAGGATCGTCTCATAGCGTTTGTCTCATCCTTAGGCACCTACGACATAGCTGAAACTTAGTCTCCATAGGTTCATCATGCCAAGTCCATACCTGCTTGGAGCACATGGTGCTCGCATCCTTGCGACATCCTTGCCGGCCAGGCCACGCATCCATCGAGCCACTAAATGGTGGGTCCTGGACCATGCACTATGGCGCAATGCGAGGGACCACAGATCCCATTACATCGACAGAAGCCCTCGGGCAAGGGCCGGCAACTTGCAATGCTGGTCATGTTTCGACGAAGAGGCTGTTGCCGGTCTTCGCCCTACAATAGCGTATGGGCCCAGTCCATGTCGCAGGGAGAGGGGGCGACGTGACTAGACGGAACGCTTTCTGATCGCGCAGACCTGGCGTGCGCGTGCCATGCACTCAAGTGGATGCGGGACTGCTGGGCCACGCCTTGGCTTCCGCGACATCCCGCATAGGCTTTGACATGGATATACCCTACGGGTGCATAAAATTGGTATACCCGGTCCATCCCAACGAAGGCCCACGCAAGGACGTGCAGCCTAGGAAGATTTCGGGTGACCCAAGCCCGTGGCGAATTCGACTCCTTGGAGGACAAGTCTAGATTAGATAGAATTTCAAAGGGTATCAAACCTAATCTGTAACCGACTCGACCTATCTTGGGACCTGGCCTATCTATATAAAGGCCAGGAGTGTACGGCGAGAAGGACATCAACACCTCATACACACACCTCAATGACAGATTGCATCTGCGCACCCCTGTAACCTTCGGTTCCGTCGTAATCAAGAATAGACAAGCAGGAGTAGGGTTTTCCCTCCGGGGTCCTGAACCTGGGTAACCCTCGTGTCCCCGCATTGCTTGCCTGTTAACCATCTCGCAACTTCCAGCATCATCATCTTCTCTAAAACCAAAGTCTATAACAATAGGCATTGATGAGATTGAACCCTCGTCAATTGGAGCCGTCTGTGGGAAGCGGGGATGCTGATCGTGCGGTCATGATGGTCCCATCCGGAGCGATCTATGATTCCACGGAAACGGAGAATCGCCTCTTATTTGGCGCTTTCGACTTCACCGCCCACTCGCCGTCCACCCTCAAAGATTTCGAGTTCGTAGGCGACGGAATCAAGATGCTGTTCGAGAGCTTCTACTTCTAGGTGGGGCAGACCGGCACCCTCCGCCTCCCAGAGCGGGTGACACTTCCATCCATTAGGCCCGCTTCATGGGTCCCACCCATCGACGCCCTGCCTACGTCGACACTGACGGGCGATTCAGATGACAGCACCAGCTGTAACTCCGATCTATGCGATGCCCCTTCGGATGAAGGAACCTACGGTTCCGGATCTATGCGACCCACTCCATGAGTGATACCTGTGGGCCATCATCCATGGTGGCGACATCAACAACGGAACAGATCCACCACTGGGATCTAATCCCAATCCCCCTCCCAGCCCTCAGCTTGACAACGAGGGAAACAGGGTGAACCCACCTAACAGGGCGGCTAGAGCCACTGAGGGCGGCAATCACGCCCACAACCAGATCAACCTCAACGAGGAAGGCTGGTAGATCGCACACAAAGCCGTGCGAGGTAATAAAATCCTACCTGTGGATGCCTCCCGTGACTTGCTGATGGCCTATCGCTGGCGCCAAATCGATGAGCACAATCGGCAGGTCAAGCTATAGGACGAGCTCGAAAAGCGTAAGCGGTCAACCGAAGAGTCAAGCATGCGGCGAGGTACGCTCTCCGCCGCTGGCGGCTCCTCTTCACATGGGAACAACGCCAACAAGTACCGCTCCCACCTGGAGCGCATGGACCATGACGCACGACGCGAGGTCACTAAGGCACTCGACACGTCCTTCATGACGATGGACTCGCAAGGCAACATCGTGCCAAAAATGCCGCAAGCTGCGATCATGGCAGCCACCACCTATCTCGCATCTAACCCACCTCCGGCCGGAGACCTGAAGAACGCGATCCACAAGTCTGCGCTGGCAGGCCTCGGACTCGTTGGAGCTGCACTCCACGACGAAACTCCCGCGGAGCCGAAGAAGAAAGCCACGGTCAAATTCACTCTAAGCCATACGCCCTCATCCGAGGAGGAGCACGACCTTCCTCAATGTCATTGGAGCCCATAGCACCGCATCAGCAACTATGATGCTCGTAGCGAGCTCACATAGCTCAGGATTGATAAATCACTCGCTAAGCGTGCGTGTTCTTCTGAGTTCGAAGAGGAGGACAACGAAGAACTATGCGGATCCAGATGCTACAGAATATCCGTTTGGCAATCACGGATGCCGAGAAACTTCAAGCTCCCTTCAAACAACCAGAAGTTCGACGGCGCGCAGGAGCCTAAAACTTGGCTCGACGATCATCTGTTGTTGGTCAAACTCCACGGAGGGAACAAGTGTAGGGGTTCGTAGCATGGAAAACCAAAAAAATCTACCGCATGCACACAAACAAGCCAAGATCTATCTACTATATTGTAGCAACGAGTCGATAGAAGCACTCACCCTCGAAGATTCCAAAGCGGTTAACGAGAGCAGATTCTCGTGGGTGATGTAGTCGTACACTTGCCGATCTCAAGATCGCGTAGACGATCCTTCCGGCGCTGCGTTCCGGCAACGCTTCTGCAGTCGGTCACACGTTCGGTACTCGATGAAGATCTTCCTCTCCCTTGTTCCAGCAGGCAGCGGAGGTTGTAGTTCTCCCCTCGCGATTCCGGCAGCACGACGGAGTGGTGTCGGAAGTATAGGGAAGATCCCGCAGGGCTTCGCCTAAGCCTGTGCGAGTTATGGTGGATTAGGGTTTCCCCAAGATCTAGGGTTTAGATGACCGGGAGGAGGAGGAGGTGGTGTTGGCGGCGGCTAGGGCGGCGGCGACGAACCGGCGGCGGCGTGCGGGCGGCGGCGGAGGCGGTGTCGGTGCGGCGACGGGGCTGCGGCGGCGACTCGGGTGCGGGGAGAGGGGCTAGGACTTGTGTGCTTTGGGGCAGCCCTCCCCCTCTATTTATGAGAGGGGGCATCCTTGGGAGGGGTGGGTTTGAATCCAAACCCAAACCCAAGTTGGATTGAGAGAAGGACTTGTTTGTTCTCCCACTAGGAAACCATTGTTCCAGTTTGACTTTTCAAACTCCCGTTTGACTTTCAATTTAGAGCTTTAATTCTCTCTCGCAAATGCACACACCAAGTGACCTAGGATATGATCCAATCATTCCACTCACCCATGACACATTCATGGACCATTCTCCTTCTGGACCGGTGAACCTTCTAGACCCTTCTAGAACCTCTCCGATGAAAACATCGGAAACTTTCCCGAACTCTGAAATAGAACTTTCCTTATATGAATCTTATTCTCCGAACCATTCGAGATCTCCTCCTGATATCCCGTATCCCATCCGAGACTCCTAACAACATTCGGTATCCCTACTAACATTCCATATCTACTAAACAACATCAAATCCTTAAGTGTGTCTCCCTACGGTTCGTGAATTATGCGGACATGACCAAGACACTTATCTGATCAATAACCAATAGAGGAATCTGGAAATTCATATGGCTCCCACATATTTATATGATTACTTTGCGATCGAATGAACCACTTACATACGATACCAATTTCCCTTTGTCTCACAATAGTTTACTTATCCGAGGTTTTGATCGTCGGTATCTCTACATACCTAGTTCAACCTCGTTACCGATAAGTACTCTTTTCTCGTTCCCGTGATATGTGATCCCTTGTGAGCCAGTCAAATTCTTGCAAGCTAATTGGACGACATTCCACCGAGAGGGCCCAGAGTATATCTATTCGTCATATGGATGGACAAATCCCACTCTTGATCCATGTGCCTCAACCTATACTTTCCGAACACTCAATGCCACCCAGTTACGGTGTGGTGTTTGATGTCATCAAAGCATCCTTTCGGTGATGGTGATTAACATGATCTCATGGTCGAAGGAATTAGGTTACTATGTATCAGAAAGCTTATAGCAAACGAACTATTGAAATGACTTGATCTTAATGCTACGCTTATCTATAGGAGTATGTCCATCATACCATTCTCCTAATGATATGATCTTGTTATTAATAACATCTCAATGTTCATGATCGAGAAACCATGATCATCTATTAATCAACAAGCTAGTATTATAAAGAGGCTTTACCAAGGACTTTAATTTAGTTTACAAATCACACAAGTATTAATGTTTCCGGTTAATACTATTGTAGCATGAATGTAAACATTTATCATAAACACAAAGATATAATAATAACCACTTTTATTATTGCCTCTATGGCATATCTCCAACAGTCTCCCACTTGCACTAGAGTCAACTAATCTAGATTACATGGTAATATACCAAACACCCATGGAGGTTTGGTGCTGGTCATGTTTTGCCCTCGGGAGAGGTTTAGTCAACGAATCCGCCACATTCAGATATGTGTGTACTTTGCAAATCTTTATGTCACCATCTTGGACATGCTCTCGAATAGCGTGCAAATGTAGCTTGTTGTGCTTCAGCTTCTTGTGTGACCTTGGTTCTTGCGCAGTGGCTATGGCGCCCATGTTATCACAGTAGATAGACATTGGGTCCAGCGCACTTGGAACCACACTGAGCTCTGTAATGAACTCCTTCATCCATATCGCCTCTTGTGAAGCCTCCGAAGCAGCTATGTGTTCCGATTCAGTTGAAGATCTCGCCACAATGCTTTGATTTGCACTCCTCCAGCTAACTGCTGCACCATTCAAAGTAAATACGTAATCAGATTGAGATTTAGAATCATCTGGATCGGTGTTCCAACTAGCATCGGTGTAACCATTAACAACGAGCTATTCATCACCTCCATAAGAAAGAACCATATCCTTAGTTCTTATCAAGTACTTAAGGATGTTTTTGACCGCTGTCCAATGATCCACTCCTGGATCACTTTGATATCTGCTAGTCAAACTAACAGCATATGCAATGTCGGTTCTAGTACATAGCATGGCATATATAAGAGATCCTATGGCTGAGGCATAGGGAGTCTTAAGGTCGTATTGGGCAACATGGACAAGAACCCTTTCTCTATCTTCTGCCGTTGCTGGACTTTCAGTTTTACTCAAGGTCGTATTGGGCAACATGGACAAGAACCCTTTCTTGCTATCTTCCATTCCAAACCTCTTTAGAACTTTGTCCAAATATGTACTCTGTGGCAATGATATTAGGCGCCTCGATCTATCTCTATAGATCTTTATGCCTAATATATAAGCTGCTTCGCCAAGATCTTTCATTGAAAAACTATTATTCAAATAATCCTTGACACTATTAAGAAGGTCTACATCATTCCCAATCAACAATATGCATCTACATATAGTATTAAGAATGCTACAGAGCTCCCACTCACTTTCTTGTAAATACAAGCTTCTCCATAAGTTTGTATAAAACCAAAGCTTTTGATTACTTTATCAAAATGTTGATTCCAACTTCAGGATGCTTGATTCAATCCATATATGGACCGTTGAAGTTTGTATACCTTGTTAGCATATTTAGGATCGAAAAAACCTTTGGGTTGCATCATATACAACTCTTCATCAATGTCTCCATTGAGGAACGCCATTTTGACATCCATCTGCCATATCTCATAATCATAATATGCAGCGATTACTAACATAATCCTCACAGACTTTAGCTTCACTACTGGTGATAAAGTCTCATCGTAGTCAACACCTTGAATTTGTCAAAACCCTTTTGCGACAAGTCGAGCTTTATAGACGGTAGCATTACCATCAGCATCTATTTTCTTCTTGAAAATCCATTTGTTCTCGACAGCCTTCCGGCCATCCGGTAAGTCCACCAAAGTCCATACTTGGTTTTCCTACATGGATCCAATCTCGGATTTCATGGCTTCTTGCCATTTATTGGAATCTGGGCTCATCATCGCTTCCTCATATGTCGCAGGGTCATCGGTGTTGTCCACCAACATGACACTCATAACGGGATCATACCAATCAGGAGTGGTATGAGTTCTCGTTGACCTGCGAGGTTCCGTAGTAACTTCAACCGAAGTTTCATGATCAACATCATTAGCTTCCTCTCTTATTGGTGTAGGCGCCACAGGAACTACTTCCGATGCTGCGCTACTCGCAAGTTCGAGAGAAGGTTCAACAACCTCGTCGAGTTCTACTTTCCTTTCAGTCACTTCTTTCGAGAGAAACTCCTTCTCTAGAAAGGATCCATTCTTGGCAACAAAGATTTTGCCCTCGGATCTATGATAGAAGGTATACCCAATAGTTTCCTTCGGGTATCCTATGAAGACGCATTTTTCCGCTTTGGGTTCAAGCTTGTCTGGCTGTAACTTCTTTACATAAGCTTCGCAACCCCAAACTTTAAGGAACGACAATTTAGGTTTCTTCCCAAACCACAATTCATACGGTGTCATTTCAACGGATTTAGATGGTGCCCTATTTAAAGTGAATGCAGCTGTTTCAAATGCATAACCCTAAAACAATAGCGGTAAATCTGTAAGTGACATCATAGAACGAACCATATCTAAGAGAGTTCGATTACGACGTTCGGACACACCATTACGTTGTGGTGTTCCCGGGGTATCAATTGTGAAAGTATTTCGCATTTCTTCAAATGCTCGCCAAACTCGTAACTTAGATATTCACCTCCGCGATCAGATCGTAGAAATTTAATCTTCTTGTTACGTTGATTCTCTACCTCACTTTGAAATTCCTTAAACTTCTCGAAAGTTTCGGACTTATGTTTCATGAAATAGATATACCCATATCTACTCAAGTCATCCGTGAAGGTAAGAACATAACAATAACCACCGCGCGATGCTACACTCATTGGACCACACACATCGGTATGTATGATTTCCAATAAGTCCGTAGCTCGCTCCATCATACCAGAAAATGGAGTCTTAGTCATTTTACCCATCAGACCTGCTTCGCATCTTTCAAGTAATTCGAAATCAAGTGATTTAGGAAGTCCATCGGAATAGAGTTTCTTCATACGTTTCACTCCAATATGAGCAAGACGACAGTGCCACATATAGGTCGAGTTATCACTCAATTTCAAACGTTTAGCTTCAATGTTATTAATGTGTGTATTTCCACAATCGAGATTCAATAAGAATAGACCATCTATCAAAGGTGCATGTGCATAAAACATATTACTCATATAAATCGAACAACCATTATTCTCGGACTTAAACAAGTAACCGTCTCGCAATAAACATGATCCGGATATAATGTTCATGCTCAACGCAGGCACCAAATAACAATTATTTAAGTATAAAACTAATCCCTATGGTATATGAAGAGGTAGAGTGCCGACCGCGATCACATCAACCTTTGATCCATTTCCAACGCGCATCATCACCTCGTTCTTCGCTAGCTTCCGTTTATTCTCCAGTACCTATTTCGAGTTACAAATATGAGCAACCGAACCAGTATCAAATACCTAGGCACTACTACGAGTACTAGTGAGATACACATCAATAACATGTATATCGGATATACCTTTATTCTTGATGTTGCCGTTCTTCAAATCTGCCAAGTGCTTTGGGCAATTCCGCTTCCAGTGACCTTTTCCCTTGCAGTAAAAGCACTCAGTATCAGGCTTAGGCCCAGCCTTGGTCTTCTTCGCCGGCGCGGTAACTTTCTTACCACCCTTCTTGAAGTTTCCCTTTTTCTTAGACTTGCCTTGCTTCTTGAATTTGGTGGTCTTATTGACCAACTACACTTGGTGCTCTTTCTTGATCTCCACATCTGCAGATTTCAACATGGAGAAGAGTTCTGGCAATGACTTGTCCATGTTTTGCATATTGTAGTTCATCACAAAGTTCTTGTAACTTGGTGGTAGTGATTGGAGGACACGGTGAATCCCCAAAGCATTAGGAATGACTATTCCCAAACTTTGAAGCTTGCTTGCGTGCCCAGACATCTTAAGCACGTGCTCACTAATGGAGCTGCCCTCTTCCATCTTGTAGTTAAAGAACTTTTCAGAAGCCTCATAACTCTCAACTGCCGCGTGAGCCTCAAATATCATTTTGAGTTCACGGACAATATCATGTGGGTCATGATTCTCAAACCTTTTCTGAAGCTCCGATTCCAAACCATACAAGATAGCACACTGAACTGTGGAGTACTGATTCTTCCGAGCGAGGAAAACATTCTTTACCTCATCGGTAGCATTAGCTGCAGGCGGGTCACCCAGCGGTGCATCCAGCACATAGGTCAAATTACCATCATTGAGGACAATCCTCAAATTGCGGAACCAATCCGTGAAGTTGCTTCCATTGTTTTTCAACTTTTCTTTCTCTAGGAACGCATTAAAATTGATGGTAGGGGCCGCCATTGATCTACAACATATTTGCAATAGTTTAGACTAAGTTTATGACAAATTGAGTTCTAATTAATAGTTAAATTAATCTAGGTGAACTCCCACTCAAAACAATATCCCTCAAATTGTTTTAGTGATCACACGAACCAAATCCACCACATCAAAACCGATCATCACGAGAAATGATGTAGCTTCAATGGCGAACAATCAACATGTTCATATCTACTATATGACTCATGCTTTACCTTTCGGTGATCCGTGTTCCGAGACCATGTCTATACATGCTAGGCTCGTCAAGATCAAACCTTAGCTTCCGCATGAGAAAATATGGCTTGCTCACGTTGTATACACTCGCAAAATCTAACACACCCGATCATCACGTGGTGCTTCGAAACAACGAGCTTTAGCAACGGTGCTTACTAAGGATGAACACTTTAAAACTTGAAATTTTGTGCTTGAGGGATCATATTATAATGCTACCGCCGCAAACTAAGCAATACAAGATGCATAAAGAATTAACATCACATGCAATTCATAATATGTGATATGTTATGGCCTTTCTTCTTGTGCTTCCGATCTCCATCTTCAAGCACGAACATGATCTCCATCATCACCGGTATGGCATCAAGTTCAATGGCGCCGTTTTATGGTTGTCGTCCATCAGCTTCAACTATTACAACTACTTTGAATAGACACGCAGGTCTTAACGGAATTCAGAAGACAACCATATGGCTCCTGCCGGTTGCCAACTTACAATAAGGAACATTGCATACATCATATATAATCACAATCATGGCCATATCACATCACAGCACACCCCTGCAAAACAAAGTTAGACGCCTCTAATTTTCTTTGCATATTTTACGTGGTTTGGGGCTTTCAGTAAGTGTCATTCTAACTTACGAACAAGAACCACAACGTTGATGTTTGAACTATCAAGTGCCTGTTGTAAATTGAATCCATACTATAATGGGAGAGACAGACACCCGCAAAGCCACTTATGCAATACAAGTTGCATGTTGAGCGTGGAGCAAGTCTCATGAACGATGTCATGTAAGGTTAGCCCGGGCCGCTTCATCCCATCATACCGCAAGATGCAAAGTACACAAAAAGTAATTGATAATAAAAGCACCACCGCCCATAATGACCATTGTGTTCTACTCATGCAACAGATCTACATATAGACACGGCTCTGATACCACTGTAGGGTTCGTAGCATGGAAAACAAAAACATTCTACCGCATGCACATAAACAAGCCAAGATCTATCTACTAGATTGTAGCAACGAGTCGATAGAAGCACTCACCCTCGAAGATTCCAAAGCGGTTAACGAGATCAGATTCTCATGGGTGATGCAGTCATACACTTGCCGATCTCAAGATCGCGTAGACGATCCTTCTGGCGCTGCGTTCCGGCAGCGCTTCCGCAATCGGTCACACGTTCGGTACTCGATGAAGACCTTCCTCTCCCTTGTTCCAGCAGGCAGCGGAGGTTGTAGTTCTCCCCTCGCGATTCCGGCAGCATGACGGCGTGGTGTCGGAAGTAGAGGGAAGATCCCGCAGGGCTTCGCCTAAGCCGGTGCGAGTTATGGTGGATTAGGGTTTCCCGGAGATATAGGGTTTAGATGACCGAGAGGAGGAGGATGAGGAGGTGTCGGCGGCGGCTAGGGCGGCGGCAACGAACCGGCGGCGGGGCGCGGGCGGTGGCGTAGGAGGTGTCGGCGCGGCGGCGGGGCTGCGGCGGCGGCTTGGGTGCGGGGAGAGGGGCTAGGACTTGTGTGCTTTGGGGCAGCCCTCCCCCTCTATTTATGAGAGGGGGGCAGCCTTGGGAGGGGTGGGTTTGAATCCAAACCCAAACCCAAACCCAAGTTGGATTGACAGAAGGACTTGTTTCTTCTCCCACTAGGAAACCATTGTTCTAGTTTGACTTTTCAAACTCCCGTTTGACTTTCAATTTAGAGCTTTAATTCTCTCTTGAAAATGCACACACCAAGTGACCTAGGATATAATCCAATCATTCCACTCACCCATGTCACATTCATGGACCATTCTCCTTCCGGACCGGTGAACCTTCTCAACCCTTCTAGAACCTCTCCGATGAAAACATTGGAAACTTTCCCGAACTCCGAAATAGGACTTTCCTTATATGAATCTTATTCTCCGGACCATTCCAGATCTCCTCCTGATATCTCGGATCCCATACGAGACTCCTAACAACATTCGGTATCCCTACTAACATTCCATATCTACTAAACAACATTGAATCCTTAAGTGTGTCTCCCTACGGTTTGTGAATTATGTGGACATGACCAAGACACTTCTCCGATCAATAACCAATAGAGGAATCTGGAAATTCATATGGCTCCCACATATTTCTACGATTACTTTGCGATCAAATGAACCACTTACATACGATACCAATTTCCCTTTGTCTCACGATAGTTTACTTATCCGAGGTTTTGATCGTCGGTATCTCTACATACCTAGTTCAACCTCGTTACCGGTAAGTACTCTTTTCTCGTTCCCGTGATATGTGATCCCTTGTGAGTCAGTCACATGCTTGCAAGCTAATTGGACGACATTCACCGAGAGGGCCCAGAGTATATCTATCTGTCATATGGATGGAAAAATCCCACTCTTGATCCATGTGCATCAACCCATACTTTCCGAACACTCAATGCCACCTTTATAGCCACCCAGTTACGGTGTGGTGTTTGATGTCATCAAAGCATCCTTCCGGTGATGGTGATTAACATGATCTCATGGTCGAAGGAATTAGGTTACTATGTATCAGAAAGCTTATAGCAAACGAACTATTGAAATGACTTGATCTTAATGCTACGCTTATCTATAGGAGTATGTCCATCATACCATTCTCCTAATGATATGATCTTGTTATTAATAACATCTCAATGTTCATGATCGAGAAACCACGATCATCTATTAATCAACAAGCTAGTATTATAAAGAGGCTTTACCAGGGACTCTAATTTAGTTTACAAATCACACAAGTATTAATGTTTCCGGTTAATACTATTATAGCATGAATGTAAACATTTATCATAAACACAAAGATATAATAATAACCAATTTTATTATTGCCTCTAGGGCATATCTCCAACAACAAGAACACCGCCCTATAGTGCCTTCAGCTGAAGCTGACAGGCGCAGCCAGAGTCTGGCTCAGCAGCCTCCCCTTTGGCTCCATCCGAAGCTGGGAAGAACTAGTGTACAGCTTCATCCGCAACTTCAAGGGCACCAGCAAGAGGCCAACCTCAATCGAAGAGCTGCGGGCCTGCACCCAAAGGGCTAGCGAATCCATCCGCTCGTACATACTATGTTGGTCTCACATCAAGAACTCTGCCACAAACATCTCCAAAGATAGGGCTATTGACGCCTTCAAGGACGACATCAGGCGCCCAGATTTCAAGGAAGAACTTGGGCGTGTCAAGCCCAAAACCCTTGATCAACTCATGGACATCGCCAACCGATGGGAAGATGGCGAATATTCCGTCAACCAGACTCATTCAGATGACGAAGATGACTTCGACCGCAGGCGTGAGTTCCGCAGCAAGAGAAGATCGCGTGTCTGCAACAATAGTGATAAAGTCGACATGGTTGCGGTTGGATATGCCGATCGTCGTGACGATGGAAACCGCAATAGCGGACACCGTAGCAGCAACTACTGCGACGGCGGACAACCCACGCAAACGTGGCAAGGTCGCAACCGTGATGACGAGCCTTCGGCATACGACAAGCTGTCTGGTCCCTGCACCATCCATTTCTACATCGATAAACAAGATGGTAAGAAGAAGGCCAGCCACATGCTCAAGGACTGTTGGGAATTCCACAAGCTCAGCGAGGGCTTCACCCAAATGCGACGCCCGGCGGTGAATCCAGGATTCGCACCCGTCCTAGGTGCTACCACCCTCGGAGCTCCTCCACCACCACCCGTAGGACCATCACAACCACCGGTTGCACCGGCACCGAATAATAGTGCAGATGGGTACCTGCCACTGAACGGGTCCATGATGATCCAGAAGGGGCGTCCAACCAACTGATTGTAGAATAATATCACCCGCCAAGTCAACCTGGCTGTGACCTCCCCACCAGGCATACCTGAGTACCTCAGCGGCTCGGAGTCCTGCATCACGTTCGACCATTTAGATCACCTGCGCCAGATACCTCGCCTAGGTCACTCTGCCCTGGTACTCGAGGCCCAGATTGGGGGATTCAAAATGAGCCGCATCTTCATGGACGGCGGCAGCGGCATCAACCTGATGTTCGCCAGCACAGTGGCAGCAATGTGGACCCCGTTGTGCAGCCTAGAGCAATCGGACACGACGTTCCACGGCATATTCCCATTGAAAGGCATATACCCCATGGGCAAGATATGGCTCGATGTCATCTTCGTCAAGCCCGAAAACTTTAGGCATGAGCGGCTAGAGTTCAAAGTGGTGGACTGGCCATCACAATACCACGCCATCCTCGGGCGCGTGGCATTCGCATGATTCCTAGTAGTACCACACTATGCCTACCTGCTACTGAAAATGTCAGGACCTAGGGGCGTCATCACCATCCCAGGAAGCTTCACCAGGTCAGACAGATGCGATAGAGACTTCAACAGAATCTCTCATTTGTTCGGAATGCAGGAGGAGCTCATGAGACTCAAGGAGGTGGCAGACAACGGGGCACCCCCGGTCACCAGGCAAAACGCACCCGATATGTCGTTTGACTCCACAGTCAACACAAATAAGGTGCAGGTTCACCTGACGGACACCTCCAAGACGGCGTTGATCGCCAATGAACCGAGTCCCGCATAGGAAAGTGCGCTCATCGAATTCCTCCGTGAGTGCTAGGAAATTTTTGCCTGGTATCCTTCGGACATGCCAGGAGTTCCCAGGTAATTCGCCGAGCATGCACTCAATGTGTTTCCAGATGCGAAGCCAGTCCAGCAGTCGATGTGTCGACTGTCCTAGCCAAGAGCCGAAGTCGTTGGAATCGAAGTTAAAGAAAGCGACTGGCTGGACAACAGCGTGCTGGTCCCTAAAAAGGACACGGACATCCTGCGGATGTGCGTGGACTTCACATTGCTTAATAAGAATTGTCCCAAGGACCAATTCCCTCTACCAAGGATCAATCAAATCATAAACTCCACGACAGGATGTGAGAAGCTCTCCTTCCTCGACGGCTACTCAGACTACAACCAAATTCGACTGAAGGTCGAAGATCAGGAGAAAATGGCGTTCATCATGCCGTTTGAGGTGTTCTGCTACAACAGAATACCCTTTGGGTTAAAGAATGCAAGCGCCATGTTGGCTGCGCTGGGTTGATGTAGGAGCGCTTCGTTGGGAACCCCAAGAGCAAGGTGTGAAGTAGCACAGCAGCAAGTTTTCCCTCAGTAAGAAACCGAGGTTATCGAACCAGTAGGAGGAAGGAAACGTCACACAGGTGTTGCAAGCAACGCGGAGACCTGCACAACACAAACTCAAGACTTTGCCCCAACGAATCAGTGAGGTTGTCAAGCTCACCGGTTTGCTGTAACAAAGGATTAAATGTATGGTGTGGAAGGTAATGGTGGTTTGCAGCAAGTAAACAGTAACACTGAAAGATGTATCAATGGTAAAGATTGGACCGGGGTCCATAGTTCACTAGAGGTGCTCTCCTTAAATAAACAACATGGCATGAAGGGTAAACAAATTACAGCGGGGCAATTGAAAGATCCTATGAACCGAGCAAGGCATAACAATGCAATTACTAGTCAGAAAGATCCTATGAAGTTGATCGGGCAATACAACAATATACATAGACCGCCATCCAACTGCATCTATGACTAGAAGTCCACCTTCAGGTTATCATCCGAACCCCCTCCAGTATTAAGTTGCAAGCAACAGACAACTTCTTTAAGAAAAGTGTGTAAGGTAAATATTCCACATGTTCCATGAACAAGAGACCGTTGTTTTCTCCCTAGTAGCAACAACACATCTACAACCGAAGAGATTATTGTCACTTCCCTTGGAAACTAGAGGCATGAACCCACTATCGAGCATAAATACCCCCTCTTGGAGTCTTTAGCAACTACTTGGCCAAGATAGCTACTAACAACGGAGAGCATGCAAGATCACAAACAACACAGACATGATAAAATCATAAAGACAAAACCATTAATCAAACCAACATAATAATCTCAATATCCATCGGATCCCCGCAAACACAACATGAATGATTACAAATAGATTAGATCTTGATCATGAACGGAGCTCAGAAGATCTATACATGAAAGCACAAAGGAGGAGATACAACCATCTAGCTACTACATGGACCCATAGTCCAAGGTGGAACTACTCACGCATCATACCGGAGAGAAGGCCTCCGGGATGATATCCCCTTCGGCAGGGTGTCGGGAAGAACTTCAGATCCCCCCGATCTAGGGACGATGGTGGTGGCGGCTACAGATGGTTTCGTGGATTTATGATCGGCTACTCAGGGTTTCTGCATCGGGGGCTTCTTTAGGCGAAGGGGGAGACCGAGGCGGCCGCCAGGGCGACCAAACCCTAGCCAGGCGCGGGGTGGGGCCCACTCACGACTGGGGTGTGTCTGGCCCCTCTGGCCGGCCCCTCGGGCTCTCCTCTGGACTTCTTGTTCCTCACAGAAAGTAATTGACGTTGTCCTTTGTCCCGTCCAATTCTGAGAATATTTCTTTACTAACTTTTCTGAAACAAAAAACAGCAGAAAACAGGCATCTGGCACTGTTGCAACTTGTTAGTAGGTTAGTACCAGAAAACATGTAAAAAGCACCTCAAAGTGTGGATAAGTAAAGCAAAGTAGATACAAAACAAGCATGGAGCATCAAAAATTATAGATACGTTTACAACATATCAGCATCCCCAAGCTTAACTCCTGCTTGTCCTCGAGTAGGTAAGTGATAAACAGAATAATTTTTGAGGTGACATGCACCCTCACAATAAAGATCCAACCATTTGTAAGCATTGAAAGCTGGGATCAAAGAACTCTAAACATGTGCATGAAAGATGGAGTTCTAACAATAGGACATAGTAACTATGCATGCAACATGACAAGCTACAAACAAAGATCATGAATAATATGCATTGAAAAACGTTTGTTTGTTTCACATACATAAAACATATCATAGTGGCAATCAGCTTGTTCCTCATAGAGTAGTAATATAGATGCATAGGACACCTGCAAAGTTCACAAGGATGACTAGAAACAAGTAGCACAAGAGCAAGTAATAACACAATATGCATCAATTAATAAGCTTTGGAACACTCCACACAGAATGACAACTATGCTCTCTTAATGGTGCCTAAAGGTAGAAGGTGGAGACTCAATAATGGTGGAAGAAAGGCCTTTTTTTTAAAGGAAGCAGGGATTACAAGTTTCAAAAAGAGCTTCCAAAAATTATGGTACTTGTTAGCTTTCAGCCCTCATTGCCCCTATCATAAGCATCTTGAAGTGGTACTTGTTAGCTTTCAGTCCTGTACCATGTGCAAGGGCCACACCTCATGCATATTCAACTTTGGGTCAAGGTAAGTTCTTGTCACTGTAAGTATTTGCATATCATTGAGAACCGCCAACGGGATACCCCTTGCACATGGTACAGGAGCTTTCCCATAACCAAAATGACAAGGCAAGCAGACAATGAGCATCTCAGCAATCTTTTTATTTACCATATGCATAGCTTTTTATTGAGGATGCTTCATAGATAGCTCATTATGGTGATGCTGCAAGTTTCCACCATGATTAGGCATGGCTTAGTCTAGCGGCCTAGGCGTTTCTCTAACACAGGATACACACTCCATGGACTTATAAGTTCCCTCTTTATTTCAGACCGGTGATATCCATAGACAAAATAACATGATATCAACTGAGTACAACAAGGTACAAGTGCAATGTTGAAAATGTTCCCCGTGACAACACCGTTCTACTAATTCCAACTTATAACTGCGAGCATATACAACAAAGTTGTCATTATGGTTCAAGTTTATTAGGGGCAAAGAATAAAGTGTGCCATCAAGTTCGTGAGGGCTTTAATCACTAAGTTTTCACATAACAAAATAGTTTTTAATTGGAAGATAGTTGAGAACAAGAATATACTTGGAATGGTGTAACACACCATGCATAGGAATTTATAGTGGACACTTTGGAATAACTTGGTTTCTTGGGAGTTGGAAGCATGAGTAGAACTTACTCATACAAGTGGAGGCTAGCAAAAGACTGGGAGCAACCAACTAAGAGAGCAATAATGGCCATAATCATGCAGTGCAACAAAGCATACTAATCAAAGCAAAGAGTGGTACTACAAGTCAAGGACTAAATGATCATAGAGGCTAATGGTGACTTGTGAGAGTCATAACATGGTGTGAGCATGTGCCAAGTCAACCCAAGCAAAGCATCAAAGGAGAATACCACAATACTATGCTTTTGCATGCTAAAACAACGCATAATTTCTTCAAGGCACACTAAGCAATCCCAATTGTTTGGAACAAGACATGCTACAGCAATAATCACTAAGCATAATGTTAAAACAACACCTAGCATGTCATGCTAAAATCTAAGTCACAGTCAATGCAAGCTCCTCTTGCACTTCAAGCAAGAGCTTACTACTCATTTCCAAACACCAAGCAAACTTATTTGCAAAACAACACAGCGAGAACGGGGGTCCAAACTACTTTATTCAAGCAAACTAAACAACCTAAGCAAAGCAAACAAAAACTAAGATGCTCCAAGAACAACATAACTGTGCATGAAACAATAAAAACAAAGTGTCTAAAGAGACCTTAGCTTTTTATTAATGAAGAAGGGGATGCCTTGGGCATCCCCAAGCTTTGACGCTTGTACCTCTTGGATATTTCTTGTGGTGACACCGTGGTGTCATCCCCAAGCTTGAGATTTTGTCCATTCTTCATCTCATTGCATCATTCTCTCTCTACACCTGAAATTTTTCCTTCACACAATCTTCATTAGCAACATTAGTGTATTCAAAAGATATTAGACCACTGGAAAAGCTTTGGAACAGCAAGGTTTTTCATTAAAAACACAAGCTACTGTAGTAACTCCTACAAAAAGCTCAATTTACCTGAAGAGAACTCAAAAAGGAATCAATAGGAAGCAAATGCAAATAATGACAGAAATCTGTCAAAACAGACCAGCAAGTAGAAAACGATTTTTTCGACCATCTTATGTTGCTCAAATCAAAAAGTTCTGAACTAACTAAAGTTATATAACATACTGGGGGATTTATTAGTAAATTTTGAGCTCAATCCGAATTACAGAGCCTCCTCACGAATTGTTTTGGTGAAGGACAGAAATCTGTTTCGGGACAGCAACTCCCCAAATCTTACTTCCCTCTCATTAGAGGTCATTCTTGGCACAAAAAGCAAAAAAAGGATAAAGAGAGGTTATTACAGAAGTAATAACTTCCAAGACTCAAGGAAACTCTTGGGTTATCTCCCAACAAGTACTTTTCTTTAATGCCTTTAAGTTAGGCACAGGAAGCAAGAAGAATCAAGTATTTTCAAATGAGGAAGCATTAGCATCAAATCTTGCTTTCAAAGGAGGAGCAAAAAGCAACTTCTCTCTCCTCATAGGGAACTTTTCAATACCTTTATTGAATGTAAAATGATATTTAATGGTGCCTTCTTTCATATCAATGATGGCACCAACTGTTCTAAGAAAAGGTCTTTCCAAAGTAATAGGACAAGGAGCATTGTATTCAACATCCAAAACATAGAAATCAACAGGGACATAAGCATTGTTAACCATGATTAGAACATCATTAATACTCCCCATGAGTTTCTTCTTAGCATTATCATTGAGTGGGACATCCAAATAACAATCTTCCAATGGTGGCAAATCAAGCATTTTATAAATCTTCCTAGGCATAATAGAGACACTAGAACCAAGATCACATGAAGCTTTGAGATCAAAGTCATTCACTTTCATATTAATAATGGGTTCCCAACTATCTTCTACTTTCCTAGGAATAGAAGCTTTGTGTTTTAGCTTCTCTTCCTTAATCTTAACAAGAGCATATGTAATGTTTTTGGTAAAGGCAACATGCATATCGCTAGCATCAGGACTTCTAGCAAGCTTTTGCAAGAACATAATCACTTCAGAAATATTGCAACCATCTATATCAAATCAAACTTGGCATCATTAGTAGTAGGCTCAATAGGCTTAGGCATAGTAGGAGTAGGAATAGGGGCTACTTGTGGTTTAGTGGTGATGGTGCACACACTATTGTTTCTATCAATTTTAGCTTCCCTTTCCCACTTAGCATGAAGTTGAGCTAATAGCCTAGCATTTTCATCAATAGTAACTTGTATGGCATGAGCAGTAGAAAAGGTGTTTTCCATAGTTTCAGGTTTAGCAGCCATTTTATTAACCAAGGAAGTTTGAGCTTCAGACAAAGAGGATATATTTTTCTCAACAGTTAAAAGCTTTTCCTCTATAGTCTTATTGAAAGTGGTTTGTTTACTAATAAAGTCCTTGAGCATGACTTCAATTTCAGAGGGGGCACTTCTAGCATTATTGTAAGAGCTTCCATAGGAGTTGCCATTATTAGGAGGATAAGGCCTATAATTGTTATTGCTACCAAAATTATTCCTATAGGCATTGTTGTTGAAATTGTTGTTTCTAATGAAGTTCACATCAACTTGTTCTTCTTGAGCAACCAAAGAGGCTAAGGTAACACTATTAGGATCTAGAGGAGCTTTCCCATTAACAAGCATAGCCATAATAACATCAATCTTTTCACTCAAAGAGGAAGTTTCCTCAACAGAATTTACCTTCTTACCATGTGGAGCTCTCTGAACATGCCATTCAGAGTAGTTAACCATCATATTATCAAGGAGCCTTGTTGCAGCACCCAAAGTGAGGCCCATGAAAGTACCTCCAGCAGCTGAATCCAACATATTTCTTGAGGAGAAGTTCAAACCTGCATAAAAAGTCTGGATAATCATCCAAGCAGTGAGTCCATGAGTAGGGCAATTTTTAACCAAAGATTTCATTCTTTCCCAAGCTGGAGCAACATGTTCACTATCAAGTTTTTTAAATTTCATAATGTCACTTCTCATAGATATAATCTTAGCAGGAGGATGGTACTTTCCAATAAAAGCATCTTTGCACTTAGTCCAAGAATCAATACTATTTTTAGGCAAAGAAAGCAACCATTCTTTAGATTTTCCCCTCAAGGAGAAAGGAAAAAGCTTGAGCTTAATAATATCTCCATCTACATCATATATTTTTGGATCTCACAAAGTTCAACAAAGCTATTGAGATGGGTAGCAGGATCATCAGAACCAGCACCAGAAAATTGCTCTCTCATCACAAGATTCAACAAAACAGGCTTAATTTCATAAAAGGTAGCATCAGGAGCAGGTGGAGCAATAGGAGTGCTTAGGAAATTGTTGTTGTTGGTGCTAGTGAATTCACACAACTTGTTGTTCTCGGCAGAGTTCATTTTGGCAAATGTGGGCGAGCCAAAAACAGCAGCAGCAGCTAGAGCAGGAACTAAATTTTTATGTGTTTTTGAATAAAGCAAGCAAACCAAACTAGACTAATTATTTTGGGTTTTTTGAAAAGAGGCAAACAAAACCAAGCAAAAGAAACAAAGCAAACTAAAACCAAAGTAAAGAGAAAGGAAGTGAAGGACTCCCCTAGTGAAGACGCCCTTAGCCTCCCTGGCAACGGTGCTAGAAAAGCTTGTTGACTGCGCTGGGTTGATGTAGGAGCACTTTGTTTGGAACCCCAAGAGCAAGGTGTGAAGTAGCACAGCAGCAAGTTTTCCCTTAGTAAGAAACCGAGGTTATCGAACCAGTAGGAGGAAGGAAACGTCACACAAGTGTTGCAAGCAACACGGAGACCTGCACAACACAAACTCAAGACTTTGCCCCAACGAATCAGTGAGGTTGTCAAGCTCACCAGTTTGCTGTAACAAAGGATTAAACGTATGGTGTGGAAGGTAATGGTGGTTTGCAGCAAGTAAACAGTAACAGTGAAAGATGTATCAATGGTAAAGATTGGACCGGGGTCCATAGTTCACTAGAGGTGCTCTCCTTAAATAAACAACATGGCATGAAGGGTAAACAAATTACAGCGGGGCAATTGACAGGAACTGAGCAAGGCATAACAATGCAATTACTAGTCAGAAAGATCCTATGAGGTTGATTGGGCAATACAACAATATACATAGACCGCCATCCAACTGTATCTATGACTAGAAGTCCACCTTCAGGTTATCATCCGAACCCCCTCCAGTATTAAGTTGCAAGCACCAGACAACTTCTTTAAGCAAAGTGTGTAAGGTAAACAGTCCACATGTTCCATGAACAAGAGACCGTTGTTTTCTCCCTAGTAGCAACAGCACATCTACAACCGAAGAGATTATTGTCACTTCCCTTGGAAACTAGAGGCATGAACCCACTATCGAGCATAAATACCCCCTCTTGGAGTCTTTAGCAACTACTTGGCCAAGATAGCTACTAACAATGGAGAGCATGCAAGATCACAAACAACACAGACATGATAAAATCATAAAGACAAAACCATTAATCAAACCAACATAATAATCTCAATATCCATCGAATCCCCGCAAACACAACATGCATGATTACAAATAGATTAGATCTTGATCATGAACGGAGCTCACAAGATCTATACATGAAAGCACAAAGGAGGAGATACAACCATCTAGCTACTACATGGACCCATAGTCCAAGGTGGAACTACTCATGCATCATAACGGAGAGAAGGCCTCCGGGATGATCTCCCCTCCGGAAGGGTGCCGGGAAGACCTTCAGATCCCCCCGATCTAGGGACGGTGGTGGCGGCGGCTACAGACGGTTTCGTGGATTTCTGATCGGGTACTCAGGGTTTCTTCATCGGGGGCTTCTTATAGGCGAAGGGGGAGACCGAGGCGGCCGCAAGGGCGACCAAACCCTAGCCAGGCGCCGGGTGGGGCCCACCCACGTCTGGGGTAGGTCTTGCCCCTATGGTCGGCCCCTCGGACTCTCCTCTAGACTTCTTATTCCTCACGGAAAGTAATTGACTTTGTCCTTTGTCCCGTCCAATTCCAAGAATATTTCTTTACTAACTTTTCTGAAACCAAAAACAGCAGAAAACAGGCATCTGGCACTGTTGCAACTTGTTAGTAGGTTAGTAGCAGAAAACATGTAAAAAGCACCTCAAAGTGTGGATAAGTAAAGCAAAGTAGATACAAAACAAGCATGGAGCATCAAAAATTATAGATACGTTTCCAACGTATCATGCCACTTACCAGAGGTGCATGCAGGCATGTCTGATGGACCAAATCGGACGCAACATCCAGGTCCATGTCGACGACATAGTAATCAAGACCAAGGAGGCCAGGACGCTCATCGACGATCTCCGCGAGACGTTCGATAACCTCGATCGCTACAAGATCAAGCTGAACCCATACAAGTGCGCCTTCAGCGTCCCGTCTAGCCAGTTAGTCGGTTACTTCATCTCCTAGCACAGCATCAAGGTGAACCTGAAGAAAATCAGGGCTATACTAGCCATGGAGAAGACGAAGAACCTCAAGGGAGTCCAGTAGCTAGCCGGGCGAATCGCTATGCTTAGCAGGTTCATCTATTGCATGGGTGAGAAGGCTCTCCCCTTTTATCAGTTGTTGTGCAAGACGGAAAAAATCGAGTGGACACACGAAGCAGACAACCCACTCGAGGACCTCAAATGCCTACTCTCCACATCACCTGTCCTGGTCATGCCGAAGGAGCGGGAGCCTTTGCTACTGTACATAGCAGCCACACATCAGGTGGTCAGCACCACACTCATGGTCGAATGACCCTAAGATGGCAAGACACATGGGGTCCAACGCCCAATCTACTACCTTAGCAAGGTACTGACCCCGACAAAGCAGAGTTATCCTCATTACCAGAAGCTCGCCTATGGCGTATTCATGACGGCGCGCTGGCTGAGCCACTACTTCCAGGAGCACCAGATCGTGGTTGTCAACAACGCCCTGCTGTCGAACGTCCTGAACAACCCTGAATCCACGGGGCGCGTAGACCTATGGGGTATCGAGTTGTCTCCTCGAGACATCATATACGAGCGACACACCGCCATCAAATCCCAGGTCCTCTCTGACTTCCTCGTCCACTGGATGGAGCTCCAACTACCAGATACTCCTAACATGTCGCAGTCCTGGGCGATGCACTTCGACGGCTCCAAGCGCGAGGCTGGAGCAGGGGCCGGTGTCATACTGACGTCCCCTCAAGGAGACAAGATGAAGTATGTCCTTTAGATGAAATTCCACGCCTCCAACAATGAGGCCGAATACGAGGCCCTCCTCCACGGCATGAGAATAGCTAAGGTGTGCGGCACAACACGCCTTGTCATATACGGCAATTCGAACCTCGTCATTCTCAGACGATGAACGAGTGTGACGCCCATAGTGCCAACATGATCGCATACCGTGCACTCTACAATTCACTTGAAGGAGACTTTGATGGCTGCGAGCTTCGGCACATCGGCAGGGAAAGCAACAAGGAGGCCGACAAGCTCGCCAACATTGGCTCCACCTGCGCTCGGGTGCCACCAGGAGTGTTCCTCGAACAAATTCCCAAAAGGCTCAGCCGAAGAAGCAGAGCAATCGGGGGCTGTGCTACCCGAAGGACCCAAAAAGCTCGACAAGGAGGTCAAGTTAGTAAGCCTTATGCAGGTCATGGCGGTTGAGGAAAGATGGACATAACCGTACCTTTGCTACCTGATAAAAAATCAGTTGCCTGAGGACCCGACAAATGTCTGGCGCATGGGCTGCGTGAACGACGCGGGCCTCCTCCGCCATGGTGGCTGCTAGGGGGGGCGACGGAGGCGGAGGTGGGCGGTGGGTTAGCCTTCTTGTTGTTACCCTCCTGCGATGCCTCACGCTTGTCATGATGGCTAGTCAGATGCGGAGGGTCATGACGTGACCTGCTCTTGTGTCCTTGGTTGTGCTCTCCATCGTGACGGGGTTGCTCCATGTTGTCGCGGATGACGATGCCGCTTTGCCTTGGAGGATGCATGTCTGTGAGATGGTGAACCTTGGGCTCTTCCTGATGTCAAGGGGATCGGGGAGGTGGAGATGGGCGACGAGGATGAGCCTTGCCTCCGTGGTCAGAGGATATGGGGATAGCGTCTTTCCTGTTGTGTGCATCCCTCCGTCTTTGTTCCGATGAACCCATCTGAGACCCGACAGCATGAGGAGATCGGTCCCTTGGTGGCTTAGGATTGCTAGATTGGCAATACGCTGGGTCAGACTCAAGCCTCTGAGAGGTGGCCTTTTCCTGCTATTTCACCGCCTTTGCCACAAGGTCATAGACATGTTCCACAGCTGCGGGTGATCTACCCTACTCTAGAAGGGTCTTGGAAACGACTAGGTTGAGAATAGGAGTGGGCATGACCTGCCTGCCTTCACTGTCAATGTATGGCTTTGCTTGTGGCGGCTTCGAGGGAGCCCATCCTAGGTTTTTCCGTACACCAGGATCATTGATGATGCGAGCCGGAGCTTTCTTAGCCTTCTACTGCTTGAGCAGAGTCTTGTACTTCGCCTCCATGGCTCTAGCTTTCTCTATTGACTTCTGCGCCTTGGCCAAATCTTGATCCAGCTTTGCGCCTTGCTCCGCGATGGCCTGTGCTTCCTCCAACAGCTGCTGGTGCTTCTCGTAGGGCTGGACTATGTTCCGAATATGAGCCACAGTCATGGGCGCGACGAGCAGGTCGTCGTACATCACTCTATCAGCTGGAGTGATTTGGGAAGCTGTAGACGTAGATGCCGGAGGCGGTGGGTTTGGTTTTGTTGTTACTTGGACCAACATTAAGTTCTTGTGGCTACTGCACTGGGCTAGGCGGAGGGGGCATGGCCTTTGCACGATCATTGTCGGCAGCAAAAGGTGGTCCCTTCCCCTTGTCCAGAACTTTAGGCAGATCTTGTCCGGGTTGATCTTCCTCCATCACGGTCCCAATGGCAACGAACACCTCCCGGGATGTGATGGCATTGTCGGCCTGCTCGTCGCGTCTGATATCCTCCTCCATCTCCTGCATAGCAGAGTCGAGCTCCTCCGGGCTGAAGTCTATTTCCTTCGAGTCAGCGCTGATGTCAGCGTAGAGCGCGTACAGGACGACTCGGAGGGTGGCGGGGCTTCCTCTATGATGGGTGGTGGTGGTGCGACATCAGCAACGATGACTGGAGGCGGTGGCACGGCCACAGCAACGGCGACTGGAGGGAATGGTGGTGGCGGATGAGGCAGAGGGGCACCGGGTAGCAGCGCAGTGCTGTCTGAGCTGCTGCCTCGGCTGTCGTGTAGTTGTTGACGGTGTGAACCATGCCCTCGAAAGTGAGGAGGCCAGCAGCCTGCTGCCGTCTCAGCGTATGTCGGAGAAGCGTACCGCGGTCCAGTCCTTCCACAAAGTGATAGATGGCATCATCATTGGGGTAATGCTCCAAGTCGGCCCGTATACGGAGCCACCTGGCTAGGTAATCGTGGGGGGTTTCTCCCTCTCTCTGAACACAACGTGCCAGATCAAACATGGTCACCACTCTGACGAACTTGGATCTCTGTTGTCCAGACGCACAGGCGAAGCCGGTGGACTTATAGCGATGTTCCACCATTATATCCTACACAGGGGCAGTTTGGGTGGGCCTTGAATTTTTCCGATCTATGCCGGCAAACTCCAAAGAGAGATCTGACTTCGATCCTTCCGCGGACGTGTCCTGCCCGTAAGCGGTCCATGCGGGCCTTGATGCTCCTCCGACTTCCAGGGAACTAGTGCCCGAGTCAGTTTCGCTGATGAAGAGGTGGATGTCCCGATTGGGACGATCGAGCAGCAGGTGGGGTTCGTCTTCGCTGGGATCCAGAACTCATCGGGAGGGACGATCAAAACATTGCCGGAGAAGAGAAAAAGGCCGATGGCTACAGTTTCGCCGATTCTCGCGAAGAGCTTGGACCTCGCCCGTTGTAGAGCCTGAAGCTCCTCTTGCCCCACGGTGGGTGCCAACTGTCATAGTATTGTCGACGAGTACGCCATGGAGGGGTCCTCACAGAGCATGTTTAGAGATGTGGGGTAAGGCGGAAGGTTGGTGGGTACGAGGTAACATAGCTTACCCAGGTTCAGATCCCACGACGGTGGCAGGATCCTACTCTTGCTATAAATCACTATAATGGCAATACGCCGAGTTACAATGATCGGTTCGCTGTGCACGATATGAGTTGTTCTATCTGATTGTTGCCCTAAAGGATCCCATAGGTCCGGCTTATATAGTCGCCAGATCCTAGGGTTATAGGCAAAGTCCTATCCGGACAGGTTATAGAGTCCTACACGGTACACAACTAGTCTAATGTGTCTTGCACTCCAAGGCTCCGGGTATGTCGGTGACTCCTCCATAGACTTCCTTTATCCGGCATGGGCCTCCCTTCTGGATCCATCTAACTGGGCCGCCCAGCAGGCCATGGGCCTTTCTACCAACTGTGGGCCACCCGGGTTATCTAGATTAGAGACATGCTATGGTGATACCCATTTAGCATATCCCCAACAACTATCGTTACAGACGATAATATAGCTCCAAAAGTAGACATTCTAAATGCCAATCACATCTCCATGTGATTCATGCTCGACCTTTCAGTCACTTGTGTTCCGAGGCCATGTCTACACATGCTAGGCTCGCCAACTCAAACTTGTGTGTATTGCAGTGCAACCCTTGCACCCATGTCATCGGATTGTCGACAAGTACGCCAAAGGGGGTCCTAGTGGCATTAGAAGGATGGGATGTGAGACGTCGAATGTTCTAGGAGAGGTGATCACAAGTTTACCCAGGTTCAGATCCGACTGCGGTGATCGGATCCTACTTCTTCTAGCAACCCAGTAATATAACGGCGTAAGCCGGATGTTACAACGGATTACAAGAGAGGTTCGCCTGTGCGAGTTGGTTATGGTTGTGTGTATTGAGTTGTGCCCTAAAGGCTCCCATAGGGCCGGTTTATATAGTCACCGGGGCCTAGGGTTACAGGAGAGACCTACGGCTATGTTACAGAGTCGTTAACTATGTATAGGTTGAACTACAAGTAATACTATAGGCCTAAGTCGGTAACTCTTCTAGGCCTTGTCGTAGCCGGAACTGGCTCCTCCTCTTTCTCTGACTGGGCCGCCCGTGAAGCAAAGCTCTAACCCGTTGGTGGGCCACCCTGGTCAGCGAGTCCTGTGGGTATACCCGGAAAGTATGTCCCCAACAGTAGCCCCCGGAAGTCTCCAAGATCTGAAGTCGGATAAATCGTCTAGCTTGATGGTTTCTTCAGCTTGAGAATCTTGAAGGGTTCCCGAAAACTACTTTCAGTAATGTAGGATTCCGAGTCAATTGAGTCAGATATGATTTGCTCTGACCTTAATCTTTTCCCTGCTTGGTTTGAAACATAAGCCGGATTTTTCATCGGTGTGCTGACTGGTAACTTTACATCTTTACAGGCCAGGTCCTGTCACTGACAGGATTTCCATCAGCACGACCATTGGTGGGTCCGTTCTTTACGGAACAAGACACCGCTTTAATGCCTGCGCGAAAATCGAGGGAGCAGAAGAGTCGAGAGGAAGCTAACTCCCCCTCTCCTATACACGTGGAGCTAATCGCGTGTTTCATCACACGAATCTTGACGCAGAGACAAATAAAGTAGGGAGGAAACCCTTTATCTTTCACCTCTCCATCGATTCATTCATTGCATCCTCATACTCTTTGAGCGCTTTGCACCAGTTCCCATCTATGCACCGTGAGAAAAAATCTCTCCTTCCCCCATCAGCCCTTCTTTCTCCAAGATCCATGGCTGCTACCTCGACCGCAGGAGCTGTGGCGGGGGTTCGTCAGCAGCAGAAGAAAGGAAGATGCGGGGCCTCTGGATCCCGGCGTCATGGACAACGCGGAACTCCAAGTCATGGAGGACGAAGGGTCCATCGTCGCCGGTGCGTGGCGGAGCGCCTCAGGGCACGCCATTCCTACCCCGCTCGACGGTGAGAGGGTGTTGTTTGGCATGCACGTCGACGCGGCCTCAGCCTGCCACCGTCGGACTTCCTCATCGAGGTCCTCCACTACTACGGTGTGCAACTCCATAATCTTCCTCCCAACTCACTGCTTGAGCTTAGTGCTCATGCAGCTTTGTGCGATGGGTTTCTTGGCATTAGGCCAAGTCTCACCCTTTTCCGGTACTACTATGGTACTCGGAAGAATTCTATCAGTGCCAGTGTGCCTTACAATACCGGCACCCTTAGCTTAGTCCTTAGGAGAAACCGAGTATATCCTAGGATTAATGCTAGCGAGTCCGTCACACACTGGGCCGGAACTTTCTTTTACCATCAGGATAAATCCGGGTCCAGGCAAGTCGGAAGGTCTTCCGGCATTCTCCGACGGTGCCTCCTCTCACCAAAATTCATGGGACGCGGGAAGCGCCAAAGCTGTCGAATATTTTGATCCTTGCCAAGAGGCGGATCGAGTTTCTGATGAAGCATGAGGGTCTCCGTGGATCCGACTTTATCCACTGCTGGCTGGAGCGCTGAATTCAGCCTCTCCAGCACCACGGAGATCGCCTCATTCACCAGATCATGAGAGACAAGAAGGACAAGATGCAGGTCAGTTCTAGCTGGATTCTGGCGAAGGATTACGAGACCCTTATGCAGTTTTTGATCAAGGAAAGAGTGGAACGTAAGATTCCAGAGGTTTCCATGAAGATGTATACGACCAACCGTCCTCTGACTCTGGTAAGTATTTCCGACTCTGCTTTCGCATTTTGTCGTTCTTTTTCTGTTCTTCCTTCGACTCTATTTTCATCGATGCTTTTCGACTTTTGTCAGCTCGATAAACTCTCCGAGTCCGAGCTAGCTCCACTAGAGGGCTGTGCTTTAGACGACCCGGAGGCGATGGATGATGATGAGGTGCAAGAAGTTGCTACACCCACCTCCAAGAAGCGTAAGGTGAAGGAAGTTGTTGCTGCTGCTGGCCAAGTGCTGCCAGTAGTTAAAAAGTAAGCACCCTACCTTTCACTTTTAGTACTTTTGTACCTTTATTTCTTTCTAGAACACACCTGATTTTTAGGATTTTCGTGTTCCAGAGCTAAATCAGTTTTGAAGAGCAAGACCAAGCCAGGCAAGCAGATGCGTCAGCAGAAGCTTGTTATTTCCCCTGATGTGCCACCATCGACTCCATCCACTACTCCGTCAGCATAGGGAGCTTCTGCCTCCCCTGATGCTGGCAAAATCTCAAAAGCCCTGGTCACCGTTGATGACCAGACAACTAACAAGGGTGAACCCGTCAAGGGTAATGATCCCATGGTAATCACTACAAGAACAATGGACAAGGTGGCTGGCTCTGCTATCCCTGGCCTCAAGAGGAAAGAAAAGGAAAAGATCCTCAGACTGGCTCAATCCAGTCTTGAGAAGCAAACCTTGACTCCAGAGGCAGCGAGCCAAGAGGAGGAAGATGTCAAGTTGGTTAGTCTCCTGGACCAAATTTTGGTCTGGGATGCTAAAGTTCAATCTGGTGAACTTCCAGCGACGGATGTTCCTTCACTCACCCTTACCTAGAAGGTGTCTCACATCACCAAACTTGGATTTGAAAAGATGCACCTGGAACACATTCTAAGTTTCCGATTCTTATTTGCATTTATTATCATATCCTCTATCCCCCAAGCATAAAGTCGGATAAACATCATTGAATCCGAGTTAATGCTTTTAGGTTGCAAAAGAACGATGTAGTGTAGCCCCCAAGGCTCGTGCTGTAATTTTACTTAGTTAAATTTGCATCCCGAGTCTTAGTTGCCGTCTAACGGTATTCTGTCTCTAAACTTACAGAAAATTGCATCTTCCAACTAGGAATTGCTCAAGAATATTAACAATAAGCACAAAGAAATCAAGGCTTTGCACTTTGAGAATTCAAAGTTGAAAGTTGAGAAAGATGAAGCAGAAGGTAAACTTTTCTGGCTTCTTCTTTTTCAGTTATCTTTTTTGTCATAGTCGAATTTGTTTTGTTCGACTGATATTTTGTCTTTGTAGAATTGTTATGCCAATCCAGCAAGATGGTGGAGCAATCCGAGAACTTCAAGTTCTTGGAAATGGAGAATGCCGAACTCCGGTACAAGCTCGAGAAGCTAACATTAGAATCGGAGAAATATGTTGCTGTTGTCCTGGATTCGAGCAGCCATGAGACCGTGAGCCTCGAGAAGCTTATAGCCCTCCGAGACAAGGACTTGCTAATATCAAAAAGGAATTCCATATTTAGAGGGATCTTCCCAGGCCACAGCTAGTGAACTAGACATCCTCCGCAAGGAGCATGCTGAATGGAATCACTCCGTGCTAGGTAAGATTTCCGAATCTTTATCTTTTGTTGTTGATTTCCGACTTTCTTTTCAGCCGAATTTTTACTTTTTGGTTCTTTCCTAGCCCTCCTGGATCTTTTCGACTCTCCTACTTCTGAACCTCGCCTCGAGCGCATTAAGCTCATCGGATATGTCTTGTACGACTTCCGCCAAACTCTAGAAGAGGCTGGTGAATCCGTCAAGCTTTCCGACTTGCACACAATGGCAGTGCTTGAGGTGAGGGACAAAGTTAAGGAGATTCCAAAGTTGATCGAGGACTGGAATATCTCCTACGCCCGGACTGCTACGCAAACAGCTCTGACCATGGCGATGAGCCACCATAGCGAGATGGAAATCTGGCACGTCACCAAGGGCATTGCCAACGAGGATGATGAGGGTAACCCGCAAGACATCAAGGCCATCCAAGATTCTTGTGCAGGTTACGCTTGTCGAGTGGAGGAGATGACCAACTATGTGACGCTATTCTTCGAATCCATCTCCGCTCCTCCCTCGTCCCAAGAGCCAGAAGCCACCAATGCTTCTGAGTCTGAGATTGAGGGCGACACTAATGTTGATTCCAGTGCTCCACCTACTTCATCACCACCGCCTGTAGCATAAACAATTTCTATGCATTATCTTGAACTTATGGCAATGTAATGATAGATACAATGTTTACTATTTGTGTCGGTCATGTAAAAACTAATGCTTTTACTTATCTTAGCACTTTTGCTTATATATTTTATGCGTGTGCTTGAAAATTTCTGAAGCACTTTGCGTTTTTTATGCCTATACTTATCGGTTTATCTGACTCTCTGCCTCGTCCCTTTCATGGGTCGGCCAACCTTTAGCACGGAAACTTTGCCGAGCAATGGAGTGTAATTGCTAAACCAGTTTAAACTCGGAAACAAAGCCGGCTTCCAGTACCAACAACTCATTACTCGGAAAATGCCCGCGTCTAAGCAATCAGATACAGAATCAAAGTATAGACAGTAAATTAAATTTTGTACCCTAAGGTAATATTTTTTAGATATTCAAAAATCATAACCAGAACGAACATGAGCATAAAGTACTTTCAAGCATTCTGGGATTTTTGACAAAATTACATGCTCTTTTGAAAATAAGATGGCGAAAAACTTCTCAAAGATAAAATATGAGCAAACCAACACTTTATTTCACTTTGAACATGTACATATATGATTACAAGGAAATATAATTATGAATAGAAGGGACGTAGTTATGCCATATTCCATGGACGGTCTATTTCATCCGGGTTTGTGCTGCCACCAGCTCTCTTGCTTTTTCGAGTATCTGGTCTTTCCTTGACTGGTCTCATGTCGGTTAAATAATATGACCCGTTATACAAAACTCTACTAATCATAAAAGGTCCTTCCAAAATTGGGGAAAGTTTGTGCTTTTTCTTTTGCACAAGTCAGAGAACCAAATCGCCTTTTCTGAAAGAACGGTTTTGTATTCTCTGACTATGATACTTCCGCAACTTCTGCTGATAGGCTATAGATCTCTGCTCAGCAACGACGCGTACTTATTCGATTATATTGAGATCATCTTGTCGAGAAACTTCTGCATCTTCTTCGATATACGCTTTGATTCATGGAGCCTAATGAATCAGATCACTTGGAAGAACTGCTGCTGCACCATAGACCAAGAAGAAAGGGGTATAGCCGGTTGACCTGTTAGAAGTTGTACGTAAGCTCTAGATCATAAACGGTAGTTCTTCCGCCCAAGCCCCCGCAGCCCGAAGAAGCGGTGCTTCGAGACAAGGTCGGATTCCCTGCAGAACGAGGCCAAAAATTGCTCCCATTGTCAGTAATTATACTGTGCGGATATCCGAATCTGATGATTACGTCTCCAACGAATCTTCTGGTTGTGGCTGCATCGCAACTTGTTACGGGTTTAGCCTCAATACATTTTGTAAATTTATCCACCATAACTAGTAGGTGAGTAAATCCACATTTTTCCGTGCCAAACGGCCCTACCATATCAAGCCCCCTGACCGTGAATGGCCATGTAATAAGGATTGTTCGCAGTTGTTCAACCGGAACATGTGCCTGATGAGCGTACTTTTGGCAGCCCTTACAATTTTTGACCAGTTTATCGGCATCCGTCTTAGCTGTAAGCCAAAAGAATCCATGTCGAAAAGCTTTTGCCACTAAGGATCTGGCTGCAGTGTGATGACCACACTCGCCTTCGTGGATTTCTCTTAAGATTTTCTCTCCTTCTTCTGAAGAAATACATCTCTAAAACATGCCAGAAAATTTCCGTTTATAGAGCTCACCATTTATTATAGTGTAGGCTTTTGCTCATCGGACAATCTGCCGGCTCAAGACTTCGTCTTCGGATAGTTTTCCGTCTATCAGGAAATCCAGATAGGGTTTTGTCTAGCTGGGAATTACAGCTAGAACTGCTATTAAAGGTGAGTTGGATTTCGTCGGATAGTCCTCGTCAACTCCGACTATGGAGGGGACCCTTAAATGCTCTAAAAAAGCTCTATCCTGTACTTGTTTCCGCGCAGAGCCTATTCTTGATAGTGCATCTGCTTCCTCATTTTCTGCTCGAGGGATGTGTTGAACCTCAAAACCCTCGAACGATTTGGATAGTTCATCCACAATAGTTTTGTATGCTTCCATGTGTTTGTTTGCGTTGCGGATATCGGATACTTGCTGAGCAACTAAATTCGAGTCTCCGTAACACATGAGTCTTAATATGCCAATGTGTTTGGCCATGTGTACTCCATGTAGCAGTGCCTCATACTCGGCAATATTATTGGTTGTCGTGAAGTGTATTTGCAACACATAGACCATCTTATCTCCTTGAGGTGATTTGAGCACCATGCCAGCCCCCGAGCCTCCTCGTTCTTTTGATCCGTCAAAGTGAAGGGCCCAAAATTCCGAGTCTGGAGGGCTTGTGTTTTCTGCCGTTTCTGTCCAATCAACAACAAAGTCGGCAAGAATTTGGGATTTGATGGCTATACGTGGTTTGTACTCAATGTCGAAATCTGCAAGCTCTATTCCCCACTTTGCGACACGTCATGTGGCGTCGCGGTTATTGATTATATCTCGCAGGGGAGCGGTGCTCACCACTGGAATTCCAAAGAAACACTTCTTCGGATTTAGCATCAAGTTAAATTTTCGTAGACTAGCAAACGTTTTATCCAAGTCAGAAATTAGAGTTTTCTTCTTTTTGGACATAACTGCTATGTCGTCTACGTATACATGGACGTTGCGTCCGATTTGGTCGTTGAGACAATGTTGCATAGTACGTTGATATGTTTCTCCTGTGTTCTTTAAGCCAAAAGGCATAGTTTTATAGCAGAAGGTTCCGAAAGGAGTGATGAAAGACGTCTTAATTTGATCTAACTTTTTGATCGGTATTTGGTGATATCCGGAATATGCGTCGAGAAAACAGAGTAGTTCCGACCCTGTCGTTGAGTCGATAACTTGATCGATTCTTGGCAAAGGGAACAGATCTTTTGGGCATGCCTTTTTCAAAGCGGTATAATCAACACACATGCTTAAGTCAATGGTGTCCTTTTTAGGGACGAGTACAGAATTTGTCACGCAATCTGTATGGATGACCTATGTTATAAAATCCGCTAATTCTAGGCGGGCTAATTCCTTGCCTATTGATTTGCGCTTTTCATCACCAAACCATCGTAAGGACTATATGACGGGTTTAGCGTATGGGTACACATTAAGAGAGTGCTCGACAAGTTCCCTAGGTACTCCGGTCATGTCAGATGGCTGTCATGCGAAGATATCACTATTAGCTTTGAGGAACTCGATGAGCGTGCTTTCCTATGCGTGGCCTAAGCCTACCCCTACATTCATCGTCTTGGAGGGATCATCTTCCTTCAGTGACGTTTTCTTCGTATCTTCCGACGCCTTGAACTACAAACTTGGCTTCAGCACCTCGTTCTTTATAGAAGGCATCTCGGATGGATTGATGGTCTTCTTGATCTCCTGGTACTCCTGGGCGTGTAGCACGGCTTCGGCGAAGGCAGCAGATCCTTCGTCACACTCTTGCGCCTTCCTCAGATTTCCTCGTACGGTGATTATGCCCTTTGGACCTGGAAGTTTAATCATGTTGTAGATGTAACAGGGACGGGCCATGAACACCCAGTAAGTCGTACATCCGAAGATGGCGTGGTAAGCACTTTTGAACGGTACCACCTCAAAAGAGAGTGGCTCGGTCCGGTAATTGTCTCGGGTTCCGAATGTCATGTCCCGAGTAATCTCGCCCAGAGAATCCGCCTGTCTTCCTGGTACAATGCCATGGAAATTTACACTGCTATAACTCAACTGGCTCTCGTGTAGCTTCATGCGGTGGAGCATCTCAATGTAAAGGATGTTAATGCTGCTCCCACCATCCATGAGTGTTTTTGAGAACTCATAGTGATGACCCACAAGTATAGGGGGTGTATCGTAGTACTTTCGATAAATAGGAGTGTCGATCCCAACGAGGAGCAGAAGGTGCTGAACAGTGGTATGGAGCAGTAAATCCCTATGAATACTTAGCAAACGGATTTTTAGTGGTTTTCTGATAAGGCAACAAAACAAAGAGCAAGTAACAAAATACAAACGCAGCAAGTGGCCCAATCCTTTCTTAGCAAAGGACAAGCCGGTGGAAATACTTATAAGGACCAAACGTTCTCGAGGACACATGGGAATTCTGTCAAGTGCTTTCGCTTCAAATAGATGAGTACTCTTCTCTGGTGTTGTAAGTGTTGTGTGGGTGAACCTGTGCTAATGTACCGACCGTACTTGGACTAATACATACTTGTGATTAAACCCCCTGCAAACATCCGTACCTACAGGAAAGTAATTAAGATATAAATCTAACCACAGCCTTAAACTCTGAGATCCTACGCTCCCTTGTGCAAAGTTGTCCTAATAGGGGTTCAGGTTTTTGTCACTCCGGCAACCCGACAATTAGTAGCCAAATACACAATGCATCCCCCTAGGCCCATAAATGGTGAAGTGTCATGTAGTCGATGTTCACATGACACCACTAGAAGAATAGCACCACAACTTAAATACTAAACCATTGAATAATAACTCATCACAGATTCACTACTAACAACATGACTTCTTCCATGTCCTCAAGAACACAACGAACTACTCACAAGACATCATTTGGATCAAGATCAAAGATGATATGATAATGGATAACAATCTGAACATAAACAATAATCCAATGGTTCCACTCACAAGCATCAACTATGATAGTAATTAATGCCGGGAAAGTTTCTCCTAAGAACTAAAGCAATATCCAACACAATTGTTACAGCGGGATGGAGTGGTGGTGATGGTGATGGTGCTGGTGGACATGATGGTGTGGATGATGATGATGATGATCCCGATGAAGCCTAGCTTGATGATGGTGTTGATGGCGACGGTCTCCCCTCTCCGGGAAGGAATTCCCCCGGCAGAAATCTGTCTATCGAAGAGATCGTTCTCTCTTGGTGTTTTCCGGCCCCCAAAGGCGGCGGAAATCTATCTGTGGTCTCTCCCCAAGGCTTAGAGTTCCGTAGGGAAGATATAGGCGAAGGGGCGGAGTCGAAGGCCGGGTAGGTGGGCCACACCTGACCTAGGCGCGGGGTCAGGTGGGCCCGCTACTAGGGGGTGTGGGCCCCCTGAGGCCCTTCTTCGTCCCTCCTTCTGGATCCCTCATTCTTCTGGAGAAATAATATGTTTCCATATTTTCTGTTATTTTTCTGATCTTTGCAAAATTTCACCGATACACCTTCTTTTCCATCAGAATCCAGACTCTGGCAGTTCATCCTCCAGGAATCATCCAACATGCATAAACAGATGAAAAAGCCATAAGTAATACCTCATAATAAGACAAATATCAATGAATAGAGGTAAATTATGATATAGAATGGTGATGCAAATTGGGTGTATCAACTCCCCCAAGCTTAGACTTCGCTTGTCCCCAAGCAAAAACTGAGCTCAGTAAACATGTCCACAGGTCTATGGAGTGAAGTGTCGATAAAATAATACGAACCAGAAGCATCACACTTACCATTGCACAACATAGAAGAAAGCAACTCACCATTATATAACTTAGCTTGCAACCAAGTACAACAGTCACAATACAGATGCATAAAGATAAATCATAATTGGAATTGGCAAACTTGTTCTTGGCCAGAGAACAACTGGCAAACAGTTTCACAAAAGCTTTCTGTAGAAGTTTCAAAATAGGAACACTCTTTGCTCAAAAAGGTTTTTCACAAGTGAAAGCTTTCAAAGTAATACTCAATAGATAAGAGTTTTGTGCAAAAAAGGAAGATAAATAACATGATTGAATAAATCACCATATGAATGCTTGAAACACAACAACTCAAATGCTTGCTGGAGATAGAGAGGAGGTAGGTTTACTGACTCAACTTTGGAAGTAGGAGAAAGGTCCCTTTATAGAGGGAAGCAGGGATTACAAGTCATAAAGAGCTTCCAAAAGATTATGGTACTTACTAGCTTTGATCCCTCATTGCCCCCATCATAGGCATCTTGAGATGATTAAGGTTAAAGTGAACAAAGATGGAGTATATGCTTGACGAAATATAAGTTGGCAATCTCATGTCCCTTGAATATGAGGGCCACTCCTCATGCTACTCAACTTTGGTCACAGGTAAGTTCTTGGCATTGTAAGTATTTGCATATCATTGAGAACCGCCAACGGGGTACCCCTTGCACATGGTACAGGAGCTTTCCCATAACCAAAATGACAAGGCAAGCAGACAATGAGCATCTCAGCGATCTTTTTATTTACTATGTGCATAGTTTTTATTGAGGATGCTTCATAGATGGCTCACTATGGTGATGCTGCAAGTTTCCACCATGATTAGGCATGGCTTAGGCTAGCGGCCTAGGCGTTTCTCTAACACAGGATACAAACTCCATGGACTTACATGTTCCCTCTTTATTTCACACCGTTGACATCCATAGACAAAAGAGCACGATATCAACTGCGTACAGAGTACAAGTGCAATGTTGAAAACGTTCCCCGTGACAGCACGGTTCTGCTAATTCCAACTTATAGATGCAAGCTTATAGAACTTCGATGTTCACAATGGTTCAAGTCTATTAGGGGCAAGTAAATAAGGTGTGCCATCAAGTTTGTGAGAGCTTTACTAAGTAGTTTTCACATAACAAAATACTTTTTAATTCGAAAGGTAGATAAAGCTTGAGAATTTGCTTGGAATAGCAAAAGCTACTAGGTAGATATGGTGGACACAAGTGGCAAAAGTTTTGGTTCAAAGGGTTTTGAAAACATGAGAAGTATACCTTCTCAAAACAGGTTTTTAGGCTGGGTAGCAAGCAAGAGAGTTGAAAGAAACAAGCAAACACACAAGTAATAAAGTCAAACATGCAATCTTCCTTGAAGACATAAAAGAATCTTAAATAAATAATACTAAGCTTATGAGTCAACAAGAAAGAAAACAAATGATACAAAATACCTATAAGCTTTTTTTCTTTATTTTTCTCTTTCATAGTAATGCTACTGACCAGAACTTGGTTTGTCAAAACCAATTTAGATCCACTTGATGATCCCAAAGTGGTGCCAATACTGATAAACAAGATCCATCATATAATAGAGATTGCAAACTAAAATAAGAAGTGCAAAAAGTAAAAGATCAGACTTCTCATTAATATTCCAATAAAGGCACTCACACCAAGGGATACATAGATAATCAACTAAAGGAGAGATACTTCCACATGCAAACCAAACAATAAGATAACCCCTCTACCATAGATATGAATCCACTAAAAAGGTAAAAGATAAAAGATAATGGTGGTGATACTGTGACACTCCCCCAAGCTTGGAACAAGCCAAGGGGATGCCAAACCTGATGACAAATTACTCCTTCGGTGGTGGTGGTGTTCTCTTGATAAGCTCTTCAATAATTTTCTTCAAATCCTCCATATCGAAGGTTAGAGTACGAATTTACTCTGAATTATGCTCAATGCAGCCCATGATCAACTCGGACTGAGGATCCCAGTCCTTGTTATTCTTTCTCCATTCTTCCAAATTAGAGTGTTTCTTCCCTGCACGGTTAGAACAAGGAGTACTAGGAGGAAGTGTGCGTGGAGCGAGGATATGACGCGGAGTTCTCCCTCCTGTAGACATTTGTGCTGTCTTCTTAAGCTTGGTAGGTCGTGCCACCAAACCAATGCTTGCGACGGTAGCGCGAGTGTCCAATTGCTTGTCCTCCTCCATGTCACCTTCATACCCTACCTAAATCTCCTCCTCCTTGGGGACTTCAGGTTCTTCTTCCTCGGGCTTCTTGCCACTGTCGTTGGTGGAGGCCATGGTGCTCTAAACTTGAGAAGATTTCCTGACAGAAATAGATCGAAATGAAAAGACAATGAGAACATGATGCACAAACCTCGGGGGATCCAGGGGTATATATTACGAAGTTTCAATGCATAAGGAAGGCTTTGACACGGAAATGAGGCAGAGATGTTGTTCGAGGGGGAACAACCCCCTCAGGCGCGGCCAGGCTGGGCCCGCGCCTGGGGTGGGTTTGTCCACCCCGGGCTCCATTTCCTCTTCAGTTTCGTCTCGCAACTTCCCTTATGTATTAAAACATCAAAAATATAAAAAGATTGGGGTTTCACGAACCTTCTGTTTTCACCACTTTTACCTATTCAAAGACGAACTCTGCATATTCCTTTTCTCTTTCTCCTGAAAATTTCCTTCTTACAAAACCCTTGCACAAACTCAATGACAATATTAGTGTAAGCAAAAACAATAAACCTTTGGTAAACACTTCAACTGAAAACCCATCAAAACAAAAGCTTTTGTAAAAGGCAAATGCAAATGATGGCAGAAATCTGTCAAAACTGACCAGCAGGTAAAGATTGATTTTTTCGAAGACCTTCTGTTGATCAAATCAAAAAGTGCAGAACTAACGAAAGTTGGATAACAACCTGGAGAACAAGCACAGAAAAATGCAGATCCATCCGACGTACTGAGATCCCTCACGAATTTTTACAATACAGCACAAAAATCTGTCCTAGGACAACCACTTTTCACGACTCCTCGGTTATTATTGAGGTAATAACTTCCAAGACTCAAGAAAACTCTTGGGTTATCTCCCAACAATTACTTTTCTTTGATGCCTTTAAGTTAGGCTTGAAACTTCCAAAGATGCTCACAAAGGAGATATATATTTGAAGTGAAAGAGAGCATCAAGAAGCAAATAACCAACACACTTGAGTCTAACCCACTTCCTATGCATGGGGGTATCATGAGAAAACGAATTGTTGAAACAAAAAGCCACCAGCATAGGATGACAAAACAGATGCAACTTCAAAGCTTTCAACATAAAACGGGGAAACTTAACATTATTGAGATGCATAAAACCATGTTTCCCTCTCTCAAAATAACTTTCAGTAGCACTTTGAATAAAGTTGACAATATAACTATCACTACAAACAACTTTATCATTAGAATAAGCATACTTACAGTCACCAAAAAGAGGTCCAAGGTCATAAACTGGATCAATAGAAGCAAGTTGTTCCATCCTGAAATCTTTATTAGGCAAACTATTTTCACAAGGAGCTTTAGCAAATTTGGAAAAGTTAAACTCATAAGAATCTCCATCAAACTTAGTTAAAACATTTTACTTCTTACAATCAGTAATAGCTCCACAAGTGTGCAAGAAAGGTCTACCAAAAATGATAGGACAAGTTTTGCTAGCTGCTGAATTAAGCACTAGAAAATCAGCAGGATACTTAATCTTACCACAGAGAACCTCCACATCTCTTACAATGCCAATGGGGCAAATGGTTTCCTTATTAGCAAGGTGAATAACCACATCAATGTCCTCAAGCTCACAAGGACAAATCTCATGCATAATTCCCTATAAAGCTCATAAGGAATACCACTAGAACTAGCATCAATATCACATAAACCATAGTAGCAATGATTACCAATTTTAACAGAAAGCACACGAACACTAGCTTTTATAGCCTTACTAGGATGAGAGATAATATTAGAAGCGTCTTCACAGAAGACAATGTGCTCATCCTTTATATTTCTAGTGAAAGTGTCTTTCACAATAGCTATCACAGGTTCATCACTCAAATGCTTACCAGGCTCCATAGTTTTCATTGTACCTTTGTTATTTGCACTAATAATCATATAATACTCATTTACCTTAGCTGGGAAAGGCATTTTCTCAACATGAGGTTCAGGCACAATATGATTAGTAGTACAAACTTGAGTACTTCTAACTGGAACATGATTAACAACATCTTTATAAGGAGCATGGTACTTATTCCACTTCTTCTTGGGAATTTCTATGTAAGAGGCAAAGGCCTTAAAACAGTTGGCAATACATTGGGAATCAAGACCAAACTCATTGTTAATATCACGGAAGTCATTAGTTCCCATAAAAAATTTAATGCATTCATAATCATAGTTTATACCTGACTTTCTTCCTTTGTCATTCTCCCAAGCTTCAGTGTTCTCTTGAATACGGTCTAGTAGATCCCATTTAGCTTCTTCCTTCATACGTGTGAATGATCCAGCACAAGAAGCATCTAGTAAATCTTTATCATGAAGAGGAAGCCTATCATAAAAGTTATTGAGAATAATATTGTTAGGGAGTTCATTAATAGGATATTTAAGCATTAGTAACTTTAATCTCCCCAAGCTTGAGTTGTATTCTCTCCATCAAGAGGCCAAAAGTTATATATAAGATTTCTATCCTTATGAATCTCACTAGGAGGATAAAATTTAGAGTAAAAGAGAAATGCCATCTCCTCCCATTCCATGGATTGTCCATTCTTCAGCAGCTTATACCATTCTTCAGCTTTCCCTTTCAAGGATATGGAGAATAACTTCTTCTTCACCTGTTCAGTTGTGATACCTGCACACTTAAACAACCCGCATAATTCATGGATAAAAAGCAAGTGATCACCAGGATGGACTGTTCCATCCCCAAAATAATAATTATCCATAACACGATTAACAATACTTGTAGGTATCTTAAAACGATCTATCTCAAAAGGAGGTGGTTCATCTACTATCCTAGCAGTGGTAGTAGTTTTCCCAAACAGAAAACCAAGTGGGTTATCCATATTGGAAAAAAAGTAACAAGCAGCAACAAAAGCAATACTCGCAGTAAAAGTTTCCTTTACCAGTTCCACTCTTCAATAGCGCTTCGCTCCCCAGCAACGGCGCCAGAAAATAGTCTTGATGACCCACAAGTATAGGGGGTGTATCGTAGTACTTTCAATAAATAGGAGTGTCGATCCCAATGAGGAGCAGAAGGTGCTGAACAGTGGTATGGAGCAGGAAATCCCTATGAATACTTAGCAAACGGATTTTTAGTGGTTTTCTGATAAGGCAACAAAAAAAGAGCAAGTAACAAAAGACAAACACAGCAAGTGGCCCACTCCTTTCTTAGCAAAGTACAAGCCGGTGGAAATACTTATAAAGACCAAACGTTCTCGAGGACACATGGGAATTCTGTCAAGTGCTTTTTCTTCAAATAGCTGAGTACTCTTCTCTAGTGTTGTGTGGGTGAACTTGTGCTAATGTACCGACCGTACTTGGACTAATACATACATGTGATTAAACCCCCTGCAAACATCCGTAACTACAGGAAAGTAATTAAGATATAAATCTAATCACAGCCTTAAACTCTAAGATCCTAGCCTCCCTTGTGCAAAGGTGTCCTAACGGGGGTTCAGGTTTTTGTCACTCCGGCAACCCCACAATTAGTAGCCAAATACACAATGCATCCCCCTAGGCCCATAAGTGGTGAAGTGTCATGTAGTCGACATTCACATGACACCACTAGAAGAATAGCACCACAACTTAAATACTAAACCATTGAATAATAACTCATCACAGATTCACTACTAACAACATGACTTCTCCCATGTCCTCAAGAACACAACGAACTACTCACAAGACATCATATGGATCAAGATCAAAGATGATATGATAATGGATAACAATCTGAACATAAATAATAATCCAATGGTTCCACTCACAAGCATCAACTACAATAGTAATTAATACTAGGAAAGTTTCCCCTAAGAACTAAAGCAATATCCAACACAATTGTTACAGCGGGATGGAGTGGTGGTGATGGTGCTGGTGGAGATGATGGTGTGGATGATGATGATGATGATCCTGATGAAGCCTAGCTTGACGATGGTGTTGATGGCGACGGTCTTCCCTCTCCGGGAAGGAATTCCCCGGCAGAAATCTGTCTGTCGAAGAGATCTTTCTCTCCCGGTGTTTTCTGCCCCTAGAGGTGGCGCAAATCTATCTATGGTCGCTCCCCGAGGCTTAGAGTTCCTTAGGGAATATATAGGCAAAGGGGCGGAGTCGGAGTCGGAGGCCGGGCAGGTGGGCCCGCGCCTAGGGGGGTGTGGGCCCCCTGTGGCCCTTCTTCGTCCCTCCTTCTGGCTCCCTCATTATTCTGGAGAAATAATATGTTCCCATATTTTTCTGATCTTTGCAAAATTTCACTGATACGCCTTCTTTTCCATCAGAATCCAGACTCCGGCAGTCCATCCTCCAAGAATCATCCAACATGCATAAACAGATGAAAAAGCCATAAGTAATACCTCATAATAAGACAATATCAATGAATAGAGGTAAATTATGATCTAGAATGGTGATGCAAATTGGGCGTATCACATAGCCATCAATAAGAGGATTGCCGACCCGAGGGTACTTTCCCCGACGATGTGTTTTCCTCGGGTGATCTGAATGATCAAAGGTGATGGTTACCTCTGACCAGTACAGGAATTGTGGAATAGCCTAAACCGTGGCGTTGAGATCACGAAGAACCGCCTTTTTGTCCTTAGCTGGTTGGGATCCAAGGAAGCATACGCATGTGTCTTTCTTTGTCGTAAAAGTTTTCTTTCCATCCGGCTTAGGCTATACAGCAGCTTCCGCTTCTTCCATGTCGAAATCTTCCTTGGGCTCCTTTCCTTTCTCGGAATTTTTCTTTCCTTTTTGTCGCTTGGCTCTGTAGTCAGCGGATTCATCTTTATTGATGTTGTCGTTGCAACGACACTCGGCATTTGTGTGCGTAGATCCTCCGTTGCTATCCAAGTGGTGGACACATGGATTATTGGCAATGTCAGCGCGGGTATAGGTTCTTTCGGGTTGCTGGTCTCCTCTGCCCTGGATTCGGGAAGTTCCTCGGCCTCTACCCTGGACGCCCCGTGCCCTCCTCGTCCTCCAGATCCGAACGTTGCATTGACAGCTGCGTTGTCCGGAGCCAGCTTTTCGTCCGAGGTGTTCTTGCGCTTCTGAGTTTCTTTGGCTTTTTGGCTGCATTGGGATTGGCCAGAATATTTAGCATCCCTTCTGAATCATCATCGGCATCAGCATATTTGCTTTCCGTTTCTATCATTTCTCCCAAATATGTGACGTGGTCACGCTTCAGTCTGTGACGTAAAAGTCCGACTGAAAGTCTTGCAATAAAAACTTCTATCGCAGTTTGCTCATTTACTCCTTCATAGGAGTCCTTCGTATCGATCCAGCGTCCGAGGTAATCCCGGCAAGTTTCTCCGGGTCTTTGTGTGCAACGCTGCAAGTCTCCGACTGTGCAGGGCCTCCTGTAAGTTCCCTCGAAGTTTGAAAAGAACGCGATTTGCATATCATACCAGTTGTGAATTGAATTATCTGGCAGTTCTTTGAGCCATGATCGAGCCGTCTTCCTCAGCATGAGTGGGAGATATCAGACTGCAACCAGGCTATTTCCTCCTTTGGCGATACAGCAAGCCTAGAAAAATCCTGGAGCCAAGTATCTGGCCGAGCTGCACCGTCGTAGGGCTGAATATGTTTGGCAATTCCAAAGTCAACCGGAAATCCGGTTTGACGTATGCATGGTCCAAAGCACTTGGGTCACACGTACACATCTTCTTCTTCGTACTGCCGCGCTTCTATGTTTGATTCGATGCGATGGTGAGCGTCGTTTGGCGAGAGAGATCTGCGCCGTGGAGGCTCGTGGCTTCTGTGCGGTGGAGACGGATTTCTGCTTCTCCTCTCACCATTGGCGCCTCCGTCCCTGCGGCTTCCATGGCTACGACGTGATCCTTCATGGTCGCTGTTGGGAGGCGATGGTGGCGCTAGTGGATTGTTTTCGGCTGGGTTTCTTGGTGGTGGCGGTGGAGCCTCATTATACTGACTCTCATGCCTGTTTCTTCGGTCACCGTCCCTACTTGATTCAGGACGATCCGGATCGTCTCTTCGTCCGGCGTTGCCAACCGGACGACTCGGTGGTGGCATCCTTAGCCGATCTTGCTCCTCTCACCGGCGGCGTGTTTCCGGGTCTTCTCTATGGCGGTTGTTTTGCCGACGATGGTCCTGATGAGGAACCATTGCCCTGATGGCATCTTTGGACATAGCTGGAATGACTCTTGCCCAGTCACGTGCTGGCCTGCGAGAGTGGCCATTTGAGCCGGTTCTTGAATTCTCTTCTTCTCCACGGGGACGATAGCGTTGAGTCGTATCCCTGCAGAGCCTCACGTCAGCGCTTTGGTCAGTGCTAGTGTGGCAAAACTTAGATTCTGAGGCCAGCTTGCCACTAAATGACGTGTCCGTCTTCTGCTGCTTTAACCTTTGTCCAGCAACACGACGCACTGCTGGACCTGCTGTGGAGATGGATTGTTGGCGAGGATGGCTCGAGCTGCAACAACGTTTTCCAACGGCGTGCTGTATACTCGGATCTTCTCTCCATATTTTCCGTCAAACAGATCTTTGTGGATATCCGGATTATTGTTAACAAGAAATGGACCTCCCCTTGTCTTGTTTGGATGTTGCTTGAAATCTGACTGATATTTGGCAGGGTCACTGTCTAACTGCTACCTCATCTCGACGAGGCGTGCAACCTCTTCAAGTAGAAACAAGCGATGCTTTTCCAGGTCCTCAGCCCTTTTATCCAACGCATCCGGAGTAAGATCCGAAGCGCTTGGGATTGGAATAGTGAGAGCATCTCCGTAAATTTCACGTGCCCCCTTGGTGACAACGTGTCCATCCATAGGAGGGTCGATCGGGGTGGTATTAATTGGATCTTTGTCCTAATTCTCCATCTCGATCTCTTCGTCAACTTTTTCTTCGTTGGTTTCCTTGATGTCCGGATCTGCCGATGTCGGATTTTTGTTCTTCTTCTTCTTCTTTGACCGCCCACTAGCCTTAACGTGCGTACTAGTGGCAAAGACGGCTTTCGGTCCGGTACTGGGGGATAAACTTCCGTCGGTACTTTCTATCATGGTTGGCTTGTGGACCTCGGAGGAATCTCCGGTGTCCATGTCATCCTGCGAGGTGTAGCTTTCATCCATGCTATCATATGGACTAGGAGGAGTTTCTGGCTCACCTTGCGTTTGCTTGGAGATATGTTCTTGTTCATACTCCTCCATCTCTTTATCGAAGTCTCTAAGTTCCTGTGACGTGATTGACTCCTGAGGGAAGCCAGGTGAGTCGGCGTTTTCTTCGATTGCATCTAGGACCGAGTCGCTACCAGCTCCAGCATCGACAAAGTCGGATCCAGTGCTTATGTGGTACACGAAACAGTGATTCTTCTTGTTCATGTTCTTGAGGTACTTGTATAACTTGGTTTCTGCTTCGACGTCAGCAGAGCTGGATCCGTAGCGGATGTATTCCTCGTTTGTGTATCCGATCTCGCTAGAGAAATCGGATCTGGATTCTTCTTCCACCTCTTCTTCCACTACGGGATTGGGCTGGGTGGGTTTGATTTTCTCCGGGATTCTGAACTCTTCCGCCTCTGCCGACAAAGTAGATCCGGATTTTTCTTCCACCATGGTCATCACCTCAAGGGTGGGTTGGGCGGGTTCAGCGAAACCGAGATAGATATCGATCTCGCTGATTGACATGATCATGTAGGTCTCCACGGGTTTCGAAGCCGGAATCCAAGTCTCATCGAGAAGGATGAGAGGGACATCACTGGCGTAGACCACGCGACCCATGGTGATTGTTTTGCCGATTCCTGCACCACGTAGATTCCTCCTGAAACACTGCTCCAAAGTTCACCTGCCCCATGGTGGGCGCCAACTTTCGTCGGATTGTCGACAACTACGCCATAGGGGGTCCTAGTGGCGTTGGAAGGATGGGGTGTGAGACGTCGGATGTTCTAGGAGCGGTGATCACAAGTTTACCCAGATTCAGATCCGACTGCGGTGATCGGATTCTACTCCTGCTAGCAACCCAGTAATATAACATCGTAAGTCAGATGTTACAGCGGATTACAAAAGAGGTTCGCCTGTGCGAGTTGGTTGTGGTTGTGTGTATTGAGTTGTGCCCTAAAGGCTCTCATAGGGTCGGTTTATATAGTCACCGGGTCCTAGGGTTACAGGAGAGACATATCTAGCTACGTTAGGTACAGTCATTTCTGACAAACTCTCTCCTTCCAACGCTAGGCAGGGAAGTTTCATCAAATGATGACCAAGTCAATAGCTATGCAGCTCCTGAACAATCCTATGAGCGATGCAAGATATGAGAGGGGGTCTAGCTCTTTCCATGCACATTTGCAAGAATTCCCACACACAATGGGAGCCGTTTCAACCATTTCTGCTCTACGTTGCAAACTAGGGGCATTTGAACTACAAGTAATACAATAGGCCTAAGTAGGTAACTCTTCTGGGTCTTGTCGTAGCCGGAACTGGCTCCTCCTCTTTCTCTGACTGGGCCTCCCATGAAGCAAAGATCTAACCCGTTGGTGGGCCACCTTGGTCAGCGAGTCCAGTGGGTATACCTGGAAAATATATCCCCAACAACCCACTATATGCGAACGTAGGTATGTCTGACACCCGATCATCACAGCCTGCCTCATACCGAAGAACTTTCTTGGTGGTTCACACACAGGGGGGACACTATCATTGGAATTGTGAGGGATCATCCTATTTAGCTACCGTCATATATCTAATATACTATGCCAAACAAGTTGTGCAAACAAATACTTCAAAAGTATGGTGTCATGACATGGTTGTAGCACCTTGATCTCCATCAAGAGCTCCAATGGAAAATATGTTTCATAAACTTACCATTACCATGTCATGACACATGCCCCTGTAAAGCAAAGTTAGACGCCTCTATTTTATCCTTTTGCAAATTTTACGCGGCTTTAGGGCTTCATGGTAGAGACCCTTCCCACCTATGAAGGTTGATCCACAAAGTTGATTCAATGATTGCCTCTTCACTCCCTTTTCAAGGCCTTCTAGTGTAAAAGTCATATCAACTATTGAAAGAGAGACAAACACCCGCCAACCACTTATACAGAACAAGCCGTATGTCGAGCGTGGAACTTGTCTCGCCTAAGCTTACGCATAAGGTTAGTCCGAGCAGCTTCATCAATCAATCCCATGATATAACAAGAACACGAAAGAGGGTCACAAGAAGATAATCAACGCCCACATATTGCTATGTGTTCTATCCATAAGATATGTCTACCCATAGATCTAGCTCTGATACCACTGTTGGGGTTCACAACAAGAAACAAATTTTTTTCTAGCTACATGAACACGACAACCAAGATCTATTCTATATAGACATAAGTAACAGAGAGGGAGGACGAAATTCATACCCTTGAAGACCGTGGCACGCCTTACACAGGTAGGCGTATAGCGATGAAGACAAGTGCCCCAAGTGTTGCGCCTCGAAGCTCTACACACGTCTGGTGTAGGGACGTCTTCCGGACTCTAATCCAACAGAGGAGAGGAAGAAGATGGAAGTCGGACCGTCCTGCGCATGACGGTAGTGCGGAGGTGGAGATTTAATCCCAAAAGCTAGATCCAATCTGATGGAGAGAGAGCTCTAGGGTTAGAGGGAGAGGAGAGAACTTGTTGTGGTGCAAACAGAGGGGAAGGGGGCTCCTCTATTTATAGGTGGGAGGGGAAGGGGCAAACCCTAGGGCTAAGGGGGAGGGGACCCCCAAGCTGCCACCGGCCCTAGGCCCCACCTCGCGGGTGAAAACCCTAGGGTTTTGGCTAGGTCCCCTCTTCCTTTCTCCTTTGGCGCCTAGCCCGATGGGCCCTTCTACCAGAAGGCGGCCCAATAGGAAATAGCTGCCAATAAATATAAATAATAAAATATGTTTTAATATTAATTCAAATAATTAATATAAAACACATATATTATCATATTTCATACTCCAGAACTAGTGTTGGTCTGTGTGATTGGTCTAGAGATCCTATTGAGCTGCCATGAGTGACAGCCGCCGGTCCGGAGAGGCCGGGGTGTTACAATGTGAGACCTATTTTTGAAGCGTCTAGGTGGCTACCGAGAAGATTCCGTCAGGACTGTGGTTTCTAGATCCTATAGTGCACACCGCTCGCACCTTTCAGCTTCCACGGTGAAGATGGACTTCCTGGGTCCCATGCGGCCATACACCATCAACCGGGCCCAATATCTTTTAGGGCCCCTATCCCTTCACCTCTAGGACGTGTGCAACCCAGCCGCCTAGGAGCTACTATCGGGCCAGTGGCAACTAGGGTACCACAGCCCATTTGCCAATGGGCCCCGATAGCAGAAGCAAATGCAATTCTACGGGGAGCTCTCCTCGAGGAGCCAGACACTTCACATGACGTGACCCTCGTGAGGCCTCAAGGGGTATCTCTCCGCGAGGATCCTTCGCAAGGATGCGTCTTCTGTAGCCCTTTGTGAGGAGAGGGCACCCTCGGCGAGGCCCCCCTCACTAAGGGTTCATGCGAAGCACACCCGTACCGCAGCTCCTAAGTCCTAGGCACCATGCAGGACTACATGCGGGATGAAGACTATGGCGATGGTGGCCATGGCTATGACAGTTGTCCTGGTTGGAGCGTGATGTGTAGGGAAGACATTTTCCCCTTCCACAAGGAAAGCATCTTCCCCTTCCCCAAGCCAAGAGTGGATGACAACTATTGCCACCAGGTGGGGACCACCTCTCTCTTTCTCCCTCTGGTGTGTGAAGAGTGTTAAGGAGGCAGAGAGGAGGACATCAGTGGCGTGATCAAATACACCCTGCCACGGACCGTGCCTACGGTCGAAAGCACCTTAAGCTTACCTGCTCACTCTCTTGTCGCCATGTGCAACCCTTCCCGCCAAGATATTTCGGGAAGAGGACCGGGGAGCCTACGGTGTGGCACCATAGGAAGAGGATCCCATCTTCTTCTACCTTAGGAACCCTAAGTTTCTCCTAGCTAGGAACCCCAGATATGATCGTCTGATCACCACCATGTACTGTAAACCTCGCTAAGCGATATAAGCAATCCAGACATACAGGAGTAGGGTTTTATGCCGCATGGTGGCATGAACCTGGGTAAACTCTTTGTGTCCCTCTATCGTGCTTGCTGTAGTTTCCTCGCCGAGGTCACCGAGGGTTTTGTGGAGATCGTGTTCAGCCCCTAGTGTTTGATTTCATCCTACTTCAAGAGGTACCCCTGTTCGTTTGCAGGGACAATCTTTGATAGGGGCAAAAGGAGATAGGAAGCATACTTAAAGTGCGCGATGAGACAAAAATCGAGGAGAAAGAACCCTAAAAAAGCACGAAGAGGAACCCTACAAAAGCAAGAAGAGGAACCCTGCAAAAGCACGAAGAGAAATGAGAAATACTCCTTCTATTTTTTATTAGATCGCGTTCTAGAATTTATTAAGATCAAACTTTGTCAACTTTGAACAAAAACATAGAAAAAAATATCAATATTCATGATATCAAATGTATATATTATGAAAGTATACTTTACTAGCTGAATGCCAGTGCGTTGCCACGGCTAATTAAATTTATTCCACCCATGCATGTATATATAAATGCAATGCACATAAATATTTTATAACGTTTTAAAGGCAACACTATCCAGCCGAGGGAACTACCAATCTAGTTTTTTTAGCTTTTCAAACATGTACAAATTAAGTTATTAGACATTTGGTCGCCTCAATGAGCAACGCTGCATTAGTATTTGCACACATCAACAAAGATAGCAAATCCAGCTAAATAAAAACATTGTGAGAGAAGAGAATGCACAAAACCAAAGAATTGCACATAATATTTATTAGACGATTCACAATTCAAGGCTAACATTTGATCTCAGATACAGTGGCATTGAAGGCAAACCCGATGCACCGGAACGTAGCTTTTTTGCTCCCAGGTGCATATGCATCCTTTATTTGAATTTTATTTTTGTCAAAATTTGAAATGCCAATTTTTTTTAAAAAAAATATGTGCATGTAGAACTTCAAGTTTTAGTTGCGCGCAAAGTTGTTTCACGAAAAAATGAATATTTTGGATGACTTGTGCAAAAAAGACAAAATTTGGTGCTAAAATAACATACTCCACGACGCAAAAAAATTTCTTTTTTATACAACACACAAAACATATTGGTTTTCAGTGGAATGGCTTTTGTGCACCTCAAACATGAAGCTACACATGACATATTTTTTTTCAAATTTTTAACTTTTAAAAAGTATTTTTTTATACCAGGTGCATATGCACCGGGTGTAGAATAGGGTTTCCGGATGCACCGAGGCTATTTAAATATATCGGAGTATGTACGAAGCAAGCTCCTGAACTGAAGTATGCACTAAGGAAAGACATAGTATACAATTTAAATTAGCAATTTTGAGGTTTAATTAGAAAATATATGTACAAACACGTGCCGGAAGAGACTGGCTGCTACAACACCAACTCAATCAGATTGTCTCTCCATAGATGCAGCAATTAGAAGTTTAGAACATCCTGATCCAGAGAAGCGTCTTTTTTTAGGAAATAAAATTAAAGAATAGACTACCCAATATGATACTTTCTCCAACCCATATTAATTGACTTAAATTTGTCTAGATTTAGATAAATTTAGACACTATTTAGTACTCTCTCCGATCCATATTAGTTGACTTGCATTTGTTTAGATTTGTGTGAATTTAGACACTATTTAGTATATAGGTTTATCTAAATTTTGACAAATCCATGTCAACTAATATGGGTCGGAGGGAGTATGTAGGTTCATTCAAAATTTAACAAATCCAAGTCAACTAATACGAGTCGGAGGGAGTAGATTTTTTTTTACCAAAATACCGATTTGGAAGAAGAAAAAGAGGAAGATCGGATAAGGTCACGCCGTAAAAAGTTGGCACAATTAATCATCTATTCTTTGTTGTGCAACCTGAGATGCATCATGGGCGACATGTCATTCATGCTCATTGCTGAGACACATCTTGATCACCTTCCTCTCTAACACCATTACTTCCTCGGGACTGGGGCAGACGAATGGCGTGGAGCTGCCACCGGTGTTGATGCTGACCGGAGAAGAAGAGCGGTCTTGGCGGCGACATACTTGATTCGCTCTAGCGACGGAAAAATATGCACAGCCCTGGCCGGCCCTTGCGCTTCGCATCTAGGCGCACTGGAGCGCCACCGCGGCAAGCTCCTGTGGCCACTATCCAGCTGCAGCCAGCATCTCCCTCCATCGTCTCCTTCCAGCGCGGTCTCCACACGGCATGGGCTAGCATCCTTTCCCAGGCAGAATCCTACCAGCCACTCAATCCTGCACTTGAGATGAACGAGGATATCACCGACTGGAACATGCACTTTCCGTCCACGACCCCCTCCTTGGGCGGCGCGCCTGTGACAACGCGAGGAGCTTGGCATCCCAACATCCTCCTTGTGAAATTGTTTGAGTCCTCGCGCCGTGGGCGCCGCTCCTATCGGAAAACTCGCTGCACCCTTGGCAGCACCATCCATGACGCCCTCGCCGTCAAGGCACAGGCGCAGCCCTCCGCGCCATTGCCAGCCGTTGCTTGTCGGCGTCCTCCAACGCAAAGCGGCGGTGATTCGGGGGCACGGTGTAACACCGCGGTTCTGAAAAGACCGTGGCTTCTATGTGACATGACAATCCCTGGATCAGTTCATTGGCCCACAATAGAATAAGATAAATAACATAGCAAAATATCCGTCTATCATAAATAACGAAGATCCAGAGTACCATTATTACAATAAAAGCTTAGCTCAAGGCTAGCTCAAATTATTCAGGTAGCAACATAAATAAAGCAAATCCTCCATTCTTCAAATTGCCCACAAGTGAACAAGTGCCGAGTGGAGTACCGTGGCCTATATCGATTACTCAGATTCGGAATATCCTGCAACATGAAACGTAGCAGCCACGAAGGGTCAATACATGGAATGTATGACAAGTAGAGCTAGTAAAGAAGACAATAGTGCTAACATCTACATGCATATTTGGCAAGTGGAGCTGTGTCTAGCTTGCATTTGCAAATACCTTTGTCCTATTTTCATAAACAGTTTTTGATTTTCTTTGAAAAAATCCCAATTAAGTTAACCCAACAACATTAAAGCAATTATGAAATTAGAATGAGCGAGAAACATGTCATGGAATCAATATCAAGCAACTCAGACGTCCATAACCGGGGACACGGCTAATCGATTAGATTATACACCCTGCAGGGGTTAGTACACTTTACCCATTTAACTTGGCCAGTCCAGCTCATACTATCACTCTCATTTTGGGTGATGATAGGGAGAAGTCCAAGAAGAGACTGTTCAGGGAAGTAGCTCCCCAATCCAGACGCGCACCGGTCCAACCTACCAAAATTCTACATCTCTGGATACGCGGGTTCGAGTTACCACAACCTACTAAGTCCAACCAACCGCCCATTCCATTATTGGCACATGGTTGTACACGTAAGCTACAGAATAAAGAAGCCAATCATTTTCTCTTGATATCTGGGTGCCTTTTCGCAATGAAACCACCAAAATTTATCAATCCCATCACACCCAGGAGGTTCATTGATTAAGTTGTTTTGGTTTTCGCAAACCAACACTTTTAGAAACAACTTTTAGTGATGTAACCCAACCCTCGTTCATCATATCATGGCTAAGCACATCTACCAATGGTGGTTCATCTACAAGGAAGGCCCTACCACATAATAGGACATAGCATAGCGATAGTATTATCCTACACATGCGTCTAAAAAATACACGACAATGCATTGAAAATAGTAGGACAATATCATGAACAAAGTAGCATCTACTTGCCTTGGTTGTAGCGGTCGGAAGAACAATCCACACACGAGCAAGCGTTGCACTCGTCACAATCTACACGATACAATTGCAATCATAAACAAACAATTCATAAGCATATGCAACAAGGATGATGCATGAATGCATGCATGACAAGTGGATTGATGCTACAGCAGCACCATATAATCCTATTCAGTAAAGCTACTGATTGCATGCATGGAAAATAGTTTTAGCGCAAGGAAAACTACTATGCAAAAATATAATGCTCAAAACTAGAGCTAGAACCCAAATAATTCACTACCGGTAGTATACTGTTTGTAAAATCCTGGGAAAATTCTACTGCATAGGCAATGTTATTTAGGAACAGTACCAATTGGAATTACTCAAAAAGGAATTATAAAACTCCCCGAGTAATTAAAATACTGCAGAAAGCCACTAAATAGTTTCTGCAAAAGTTTTTACTGTAAGCCTATCCTTTTAATTCACTTTGAGATTCCCCTTGTTCTACTGAATCCAGGGACATATTATAAGCAATTTTTGGAGTTACAGATCTTTTTCTACGAATTAATTACTCCAAAAAGGCCATTAACTCTTTTAATTAATCTGGACAAAATCTTGCTGCAAAAGTGTGAAACAATGGTACAACAAGATTCTACACGACTTACTGAATCTACACATATTTTATTTGCAATTTTTGGCCTAGTAGATTAATTACTACGCAATTTACAAGATTCTACAAATTTCTGCCAAATAAATCAATTAAGGAAATTACCCAGTCAACTTTGACTGTTGACTGGCCCACGTGGAGGCTGACTGGGCGCTGACTGGGCGGTAGACCAGTCAACGCCTAGGGCTGACCGGTCAACGGCCGATCTGGGCCGTTGGCCGCAGATCGTGCGGCAGAGGGGGTGGCGGCGGCGAGCTCGGGACGGCGGCGGCGAGCGGCTCCGGCGGCGGTGGCGTGGCGTACGGGGTCGGCAACGAGGAGGCGGATCCCGTGGCGGTGGCGGCGCGAGCCGGCGGGCTTGGTGCGGGCGGCGGCGGCCGACTGGAGGCGGCGGCGGCGCTTGTGGGCGCGGCGTCGGGCGGCGGTGATCTGCGGGAGAGAGGGAGCGGGTCAGGCGGGCGGTGCGCGAGGTCGCGGGCGGGGCGACAGCAGCGCGGCGAGGCGGAAGAGAGGCGGCGGCGCTGCTTACCGGGCGGCGGCGAGCGGCTCCAGGAGGCGGCGGCGCGCGATCCGCGAGGCGGCGGCGGCTGCTCGCGAGGGGAGGAGGGTGGCGCGATAGGGGAGAGAGGCAGGCGGGGCGGCGGCGGATAGAATCCGCCGCGCGGGCGGCGGGCTGCGCATGTGCGCGCGCGCGGGTGTTGGCTGGGCCGGCGCGGCCCAACAGGCTGGCGCGGCGGCGCCCCCTTTTTTTATCTCTTTTCTTTTTCCAATTCTCCTGTTTAGTAAATCCTCCGTAACTTTTTCATACGAGCTCCGAATCGAACGATTCTTGTTTCCAAATTTTTCTAAAATCTAGGAGATCAATCTAGGGCCAAGTGGTGAGTAAAACCACTAGTCTACAAGGGTGGAAAACACAAGCCCTAGTGTATCCTCCCGCAGGAGCATTTTAGTAAAGTAAAATAGGGTTTTGAAAATAGCGTTTTGCCGAATCTCTTCAATCGAAGGTTTTGCATGGAGGAACATGATGCAATGATATGAATGATATGCAGAACCAAATCTAAAATTTGGGATGTGACAATACTAACCCCCTTAAGATGAATCTCGTCCCCGAGATTCGGCGCGGCTAGCAAATAGGTGCGGATAGTCCTCTCGAAGGTCATCCTCACGCTCCCATGTGGCTTCCTCTTCGGTGTGGTGGCTCCACTGCACCTTGCAAAACCTGATCGTCTTGGTACGGGTAATCCTCTCTACTGTTTCCAGAATCTTGATCGGCTTCTCCTCATAGGTCAAGTCATTCTCAAGCTGAATCTCCTCTAGTGGCACAATGTCTCTCAATGGTGTATCCACCATCTCCGGATGGCACTTCTTCAGCTGGGATACGTGGAACACGTTATGAACTACGGACATAGCCTCTGGCAACTCCAACTGATAAGCAACTTCTCTCTTGCGTGCTAAGACCCGATACGGTCCAATAAACCGAGGTGCCAGCTTACCCTTAATTCCAAATCTCTTGATTCCACGAAGTGGCGACACTCTGAGGTATGCTCTATCACCTTTCTCATACACCACTTCCTTGCGCTTGGCGTCGGCGTAGCTCTTCTGCCTTGATTGTGCTACCTTCAGCCTGTCCCTAATCAAGGCGACCTTCTCCTCAGCATCCTTGATCAAATCAGGCCCAAACAACTGACGTTCTCCTACTCCATCCCATAGCAATGGTGTCCGGCACCGTTTCCCATACAGTACATCGAACGGTGACGTCTTGATGCTGGTTTGATAGTCGTTGTTGTAGGAAAACTCGACGTACGACAAATTCTCATCCCAACTAGAACCATGAGCCAAAGCGCAAGCTCTCAGCATGTCTTCCAAAATCTGATTCACCCTCTCGGTCTGTCCATCAGTCTGTGGGTGAAACGCTGTGCTAAACTCCAATCTAGTCCCAAGTGACTCGTGCAGCTGGCGCCAAAAGTGTGAAGTAAATTGGGTGCCTCTATCGGATACTATACTCTTGGGAACTCCATGTAGGCACACAATTTTGTCCATGTAGATCTTGGCCAACTTTGCACTCGTATAGGTTGTCTTCACCGGTATAAAGTGGGCTACCTTAGTCAAATGGTCGACCACTACCCAAATGGAGTCATATCCTGACCTGGTCCTGGGCAATCCTGTGATAAAATCCATTCCCACTCTATCCCACTTCCAATCTGGCACGAGCAATGGCTGTAGCAGCCCTGCTGGCTTTTGGTGTTCTGCCTTCACTCGGCTACACACATCACATAGGGCAATATGCTTGGCGATGTCTCCCTTCATGTTGTTCCACCAAAACCTGCTCTTCAAATCCATATACATCTTGGTGTTGCCCTGATGTATGGAGTATGGCGAGTTATGAGCCTCCTGCAGAATCAACTCCCTTATCTCCGGGTCGCTGGGCACACACAAACGATCTCCATACCACAAGGTACCATGCTCATCCTCGCGAATATCCTTTTCCCGATTCTCCTTCATCTTTTCCTTTATCTCCTCTATTTCCTTGTCTCCCACCTGAGCCTTTCTGATTTTGTCCATGTAGATCTTGGCCAACTTTGCACTCGTATAGGTTGTCTTCACCGGTATAAAGTGGGCTACCTTAGTCAAATGGTCGACCACTACCCAAATGGAGTCATATCCTGACCTGGTCCTGGGCAATCCTGTGATAAAATCCATTCCCACTCTATCCCACTTCCAATCTGGCACGAGACTTCCATTGTAGCCAAGTATCCTTCAGACACTACTTCCAGTCTAAGGTCCTTGAATTGCTTGCACAAATCCTCTGGCAATTCCCCAATTGTCAGTCCATTGGCGTAAATATTCCGGCCCAGAGCATCCGCTACTACATTGGCCTTTCCTGGGTGGTATTGCAGATTCATATCATAATCCTTGATAAGTTCCAACCATCTCCTTTGTCTCATATTCAGTTCCTTCTGTGTAAATATGTACTTCAGGCTTTTGTGGTCGGTGTACACATCATAGTGTTTTCCCATCAAGTAGTGCCTCCATACCTTGAGCGCATGAACCACTGACGCTAACTCCAAGTCGTGTGTGGGGTAATTCTGTTCATGGTGTTTAAGTTGTCGCGAGGCGTATGACACCACTCTTCCATCTTGCATCAGCACGCTGCCAAGTCCCTGTCGAGAAGCATCACAGTACACTTGGAAATCCTTCTGAAGATCTGGTAAACATAGAACAGGCGCGGTCACTAGTCGACGCTTCAGTTCCTGAAAGCTGGCTTCACACACATCCGTCCATTCAAACTTCCTCTCCTTCTTCAAAAGTTCAGTCATCGGCTTTGCAATCTTGGAGAAGTTTTCAATGAATCTCCTGTAATATCCAGCAAGTCCCAAAAAGCCTCGAATCTCTCCCGCATTCTTGGGTGCTTCCCACTCAGTTACTGCAGTCACTTTGCTTGGATCAACAGCTACTCCTTCTCCTGACACTACGTGTCCAAGAAATCCAACAGTGTTAAGCCAGAATTCACACTTGCTGAATTTGGCATACAACTTGTGTTCCCTCAGCTTCTCCATAATCAGTCGCAGATGTTTCTCATGCTCAACATCATCCTTGGAATATATCAGTATGTCATCAATAAACACCACCACGAACTTGTCCAAGTACTCCATAAATACCTTGTTCATCATGGTCATGAAATATGCCGGGGCATTCGTTAGTCCAAAAGACATAACTGTATACTCATATAAACCATACCTAGTGGTGAAAGCGGTTTTTGGTATGTCCTCCTCCCGGATCTTCAATTGGAAGTAGCCCGATCGCAGATCAATCTTGCTAAACACCTTTGATCCTTCCAGTTGATCAAACAAATCATTTATGTTCGGCAGAGGGTATTTGTTCTTGATGGTCACCTCATTCAGCGAGCGATAGTCCACCACTAGTCTCTTGCTGCTGTCTTTCTTCTCCACAAACAGAACAGGTGCACCCCATGACGACGAACTAGGCTGAATGAATCCCTTGTCCAACTGCTCTTTCAGCTGCTTCTTCAATTCCTTCAGCTCATCCACATCCATCTTATATGGTCTCTTTGCTATAGGTCCTGTTCCCGGCATCAGGTCGATGAGAAACTCCACTTCCCTGTCAGGTGGCATCCCTGGCAGCTCTTCCGGAAACACGTCGGGTAATCCTTAATCACAGGCACAGTATCCATGCTAACCCCCTTAAGAGAATTCAGCTTACAACTTCCCGGTCGCACAGCCGACTTGAATCTAATTCTCTTACCATCCGGGGTTTTGAGTGAAACAGCTCGCTGTGCACAATCTATGTGTCCCCCATGCATAGACATCCAATCCATACCCAGAATAACATCTAACCCTTGTGATTCCAACACTACCAGATGTGCAATGAAGTTGTGTGTTCCAATCCTCACAGTTAAGTCGCGGCATCCCGCGCTAGCTATCATATCTCCTCCAGGTGAGCTTACTCTAATAGACTCTTTCATAGACTCAGTAGGTAGCTTATACTTATCCACAAATGCCCTTGATATGAATGAATGCGATGCACCAGTATCGAAAAGTATAAAAGTTGGGTGAGTGTTGATTGGGAACTTACCAATCACAAGGTCAGGCTCGTCTGGGATCTCCTCCACATTCATGTGGTTCACTGTGGCCTTCTGGTTGTTGGTTGGCTTTAGTCCCTTCCTCTCCGGACAGTTGTCAGCATAATGTCCCTTCTGACCACACTTGAAGCATGTCACCTCACTCAGATCCTTCTTCACAAAGTTGCGATCACGGTTGCGGTCATGTCCACCATGTCCTCCAGAGTGGTGAGAGTGTCCTCCCTTGTGGCTGTGGTGGTTGCTCTTGTGGTTGTCATGGCTATGTCCATCGCCCCCATGGTGGTGGCGGTCATGGTTCCCATGCTTGGAGTACCCATCATATGATGTGCGAGACTTGTGATGTGAACCAGAGTGGTGATTGTTGCTCTTTCTCTTGCGGTTCTCTACCTGCTTGTGCTTCCCTTCCAAGATCCTGGCCTTGTCCATAAGATCCTGGAAAGTGGGGCAGTAAACCACCAGTAGCTGCACTGAAAGCTCATCACTGAGGCCATCTAGGAATCTCTCCCTCCTTTTTGCATCAGTGTCAACATCCTCAGGTGCATAACGGGACAGGTTGTTGAACTCCTCAATGTACTCAGCCACGGTGCGGTTGGTTTGGCGCAAGTTGCGGAACTCCTTCCTCTTCAGGCTTAGAACTCCTGAAGACACGTGGTTGGTCCTGAAACCTTCCTCAAACATTGCCCAAGTCACAGTGTCCAGCGGGTGGGTGATCTGAAAAGTGTCCTACTAAGAAGCGGCTGGTCCCTCCAGTAGGTGAGCGGCAAACCTCACCTTCTCAGCATCAGTGCATCCAATAGTTACTAGATCCTTGTTGACTGAACGCAACCAGTCGAGAGCAACCATTGGTTCCGTTACAGTGGAGAACTTAGCTGGCCTTAACCTCAGAAATCTGGTGAGAGCATCTCCCTGAGGCTGGTTGTTCCCATTGTTGTTGTTGTTCTGAGCTTCCATGAACTAAGTCATAACTTGGGTCAGCTGTGCCTGAGCTGCCATGAGCTTCTCCAACTCAGTGGGTTGACGGCGGGGAGGCATCTGCGGTTCAGCACAGGTAAGCTCAGAAAGAATCAACTACGATAATAGGATTCTACCCATGCATTATGATCAACCAACAACAAACAATAGCAGACAATCTCAAGCAAGCAACACATCAACAAACAAGTGATCCAGCAAAATCCCAGAGGTTATCCTAGCAGTATATACCTACTGAAATAGTTTTACAAGAGTTGGCAAAGGTTAACTAAACAGTTGATCAACTAAGCAACAAAAACAGCAATCTGCCAGAACAGTCCAGCAGTGTTCACGAATTTTTCTACCTGACTTAGACTCGTCAGGAAATTATGCTGATTTTTGCACATACAGTACAGAGAGTTTCGCACCAGCCCTATTTTTTTCAGATTTTTCCCAGATACCAGAAAAATATGAAAAATCATACAGTACTGCTGTATCAGCAGAAAACTACAGCGAAAATAACACAGATAGTAACCAAACTTGCCATAACTCTTTCATTAAAATTCGCACAAATAATTCCTGGGATATTGGAGTACACAAATAAGAAACTAAACACTCTTGAACTAACAGTAATTAAGTTTCACATCGATCGAGACTAATCCTAACGATTTTACCTAACGAGGACTAACTGGTGGACTTCTATCTATTTCTTGAAGAGGTTGCGGTAGGTCCTTGCACTCATGCGTTGGTGCTTCTGTCCACGGTTCAACCATGGCGGCGGAGTGTACACCTCTCCTGAGTCATCACTTGAAATCTCAAACTCCACCTCTTCTGAATCCTCCTCTTCTTCTTCACTCTCAGCTGCAACTGCAACAGCTTCATCTCCTCCACCATCATCATCTCCATCATCATCATCCTCGTCCTCATCATCATCATCGTTCCCACTGTCATCATCATCATCATTGTTACCATCATCTCCATTGTCATCATCAGAGGGTGGATTCAGCTGTGCTTGGAGAGCGGCAATCTGGGCTGTCATAGCTTCAATAGTTTGATCCCTTTCCTGGACGGTCCCTTGCAACTGTTGTATGTTCTGGGTGTTCTCCTGCACAGTACCATGAAGATGAGCTATGGTTGCATATCTATCAGGGCATTCTCCAGAACTCCCACAGCTTCATGCAAGGTGTCAATCTCATGTCCTTGGACCACCATACCATTGCTGGCAAAGTCTGCAATCTCCTTTATCATCATCACTTTCTCAGCTAGAGCTCCATTCTCCCTTTCCATGTCCTCTATGTGCCTCCGACGGGGCGGCATGTTGTTCCTATCGCCCGGAGTAACCACAATGTGCCCATATGCATCACGCCTCCCATAGTCACGGTAGGGTGAGTCTGCTGGTAGTAGGTGTCGGACATGATGGCACTGGCGAGACAGGGCTTCATGTATGGCCAAGTTGATTCCAAGTCCCCAGTTGCAGTATGTCTTGGTGTAGATCAGATGCACAGGGTTTGGCAAGGCGGCATCCCTGAATATAAAGGTAGTGATCTCCCATGCATCCTCACCATATCCATAGGTGTACAACCTTCTTCCCTTGAACATGGGCAGTGGCAATCCCAATGACTACGAGAGCTGTGCTAACTACCTTGCAAAGGGCCTTGGTGACTCCATGGTTGCATACTCAGTCCTGACTTCTCCCATCTATCAATTAAAAGAGGAAATGGTGAGAATAGCAGATGATAAGAATTTACGAGAGTGAAAGGCATAAGATGAAAGACAGAGTTAATATAGGCTTTAATAAATCTATGGCTTCCTAATCCAATCCTAGGTCACGATCCTACAGTCGACACACGGGCTCTGATACCATCTTGTAACACCGCGGTTCTGAAAAGACCGTGGCTTCTATGTGACATTCCAATCCCTGGATCGGTTCATTGGCCTACAATAGAATAAGATGAATAACATAGAAAAATATCCGTGTATCATAAATAACGAAGATCCAGAGTACCATTATTACAATAAAAGCTTAGCTCAAGGCTAGCTCAAATTATTCAGGTAGCAACATAAATAAAGCAAATCCTCCATTCTTCAAATTGCCCACAAGTGAACAAGTGCCGAGTGGAGTACCGTGGCCTATATCGATTACTCAGATTTGGAATATCCTGCAACATGAAACGTAGCAGCCCCGAAGGGTCAATACATGGAATGTATGGCAAGTAGAGCTAGTAAAGAAGACAATAGTGCTAACATCTATATGCATATTTGGCAAGTGGAGTTGTGTCTAGCTTGCATTTGCAAATACCTTTGTCCTATTTTCATAAACAATTTTTGATTTTCTTTGAAAAGATCCCAATTAAGTTAACCCAACAACATTAAAGCAATTATGAAATTAGAATGAGCGAGAAACATGTCATGTAATCAATATCAAGCAACTCAGACGTCCATAACCGGAGACATGGCTAATCGATTAGATTATACACCCTGCAGGGGTTAGTACACTTTACCCATGTGACTTGGCCAGTCCAGCTCGTACCATCACTCTCATTTTGGGTGATGATAGGGAGAAGTCCAAGAAGAGGCTGTTCGGGGAAGTAGCTCCCCAATCCCGACGCGCACCGGTCCAACCTACCAAAATTCTACATCTCTGGATACGCGGGTTCGAGTTACCACAACCTACTAAGTCCAACCAACCGCCATTCCATTATTGGCACATGGTTGTACACGTAAGCTACAGAATAAAGAAGCCAATCATTTTCTCTTGATACCTGGGTGCCTTTCCGCAATGAAACCACCAAAATTTATCAATCCCATCACACCCAGGAGGTTCATTGATTAAGTTGTTTTGGTTTTCGCAAACCAACACTTTTAGAAATAACTTTCAGTGATGTAACCCAGCCTTTGTTCATTATAGCATGGCTAAGCACATCTACCAACGGTGGTTCATCTACAAGGAAGTCCCTACCACATAATAGGACATAGCATAGCGATAGTATTATCCTACACATGCGTCTACAAAATACACGACAATGCATTAAAAATAGTAGGACAATATCATGAACAAAGTAGCATCTACTTGCCTTGGTTGTAGCGGTCGGAAGAACAATCCACACACGAGCAAGCGTTGCACTCGTCATAATCTACACGATACAATTGCAATCATAAACAAACAATTCACAAGCATATACAACAAGGATGATGCATGAATGCATGCATGACAAGTGGATTGATGCTACAGCAGCACCACATAATCCTATTCAGTAAAGCTACTGATTGCATGCATGGAAAATAGTTTTAGCGCAAGGAAAACTACTATGCAAAAATATAATGCTCAAAACTAGAGCTAGAACCCAAATAATTCACTACCGGTAGTATACTGTTTGTAAAATCCTGGGAAAGTTCTACTGCATAGGCAATGTTATTTAGGAACAGTACCAATTGGAATTACTCAAAAAGGAATTATAAAACTCCCTGAGTAATTAAAATACTGCAGAAAGCCACTAAATAGTTTCTGCAAAAGTTTTTACTGTAAGCCTATCCTTTTAATTCACTTTGAGATTTCCCTTGTTCTACTTAATCCAGGGACATATTATAAGCAATTTTTGGAGTTACAGATCTTTTTCTACGAATTAATTCTCCAAAAAGACCATTAACTTTTTTAATTAATCTGGACAAAATCTTGCTGCAAAAGTGTGAAACAATGGTACATCAAGATTCTACACGACTTACTGAATCTATACATATTTTATTTGCAATTTTTGGTCCAGTAGATTAATTACTACGCAATTTACAAGATTCTACAAATTTCTGCCAAATAAATCAATTAAGGAAATTACCCAGTCAACTTTGACTGTTGACTGGCCCACGTGGAGGCTGACTGGGTGCTGACTGGGCGGTTGACCAGTCAACGCCTGGGGCTGACCGGTCAACGGCCGATCTGGGCTGTTGGCCGCAGATCGTGCGGCAGAGGGGGTGGCGGCGGCGGCAGCTCACCTGAGCGTCGACGGCGAGCTCGGGACGGCGGCGACGAGCGGCTCCGGCGGAGGTGGCGTGGCATACGGGGTCGGCGACGAGGAGGCGGATCCCGTGGCGGTGGCGGCGCGAGCCGGCGGGCTCGGTGCGAGCGGCGGCGGCCGACTGGAGGCGGCGGCGGCGCTCGCGGGCGCGGCGTCGGGCGGCGGTGATCTGCGGGAGAGAGGGAGCGGGTCAGGCGGGCGGTGCGCGAGGTCGCGGGCGGGGCGACGGCGGCGCGGCGAGGCGGAAGAGAGGCGGCGGCGCTGCTTACCGGGCGGCGGCGGCGAGCGGCTCCAGGAGGCGGCGGGGTGGTTGCGGAGACGGGGCCGGTCGGCGATGTCGGCGCCGACAGGTGGGCCCCACCTATCGGTGGCCAGACGCGGGGCGGCGGCGGATAGAATCCGCCGCGCGGGCGGCGGGCTGCGCATGCGCGCGCGCGGGGGGGTGGGGGTGTTGGCTGGGCCGGTGCGGTCCAGCAGGCTGGCGCGGCGGCGCCCCCTTTTTTTTTGATCTCTTTTCTTTTTTCAATTCTATTGTTTAGTAAATCCTCCGTAACTTTTTCATACGAGCTCCGAATCGAACGATTCTTGTTTTCAAATTTTTCTAAAATCTAGGAGATCAATCTAGGGCTAAGTGGTGAGTAAAACCACTAGTTTATAAGGGTGGAAAACATAAGCTCTAGTGTATCCTCCCGCAGGAGCATTTTAGTAAAGTAAAATAGGGTTTTAAAAATAGCGTTTTGCCGAATCTCTTCAATCGAAGGTTTTGCATAAAGGAACATGATGCAATGATATGAATGATATGCAGAACCAAATCTAAAATTTAGGATGTAACACACTGTAAACCCAGCCAGCGGTGCGCTCACGCTCTAAACAATTTGGATTAGAGTCAAGTCTGATCTCTTTGCTGATTCAAAGCTAAACGATTTGGATTAGAGTCACGTCCGGTGTCTTTGTTTATTCAAAGTTTGTGTTGGAGTGGTAGATATGGTAGATCAGAGTCACGTCCGGCCACGCGGCTTTTCTGATCGATTTGTTTGCATTAGTCACGTGACGCACACGGCTTAACGTACGACCTTAAGTCTTTTAACGAACGACGTACGAAACCAACGCGAACGAAAACCTCCTCAAGACAAATTATATAGTAGAGATGACAATTCCAATACTATAGGTTTTACATTTTAGATATTTTTATATTTTACTAAATATTTAGTCAAAGTTTAAATTTTTGACTTTAACTATAATTGTAAACGGAGGGAGTAATGAACGTGTCCTGTTTTTCTCTTCGTGCGCACGCGTCCTGTTTTCTTCTCCGGAGAGCGGGGCTCCCTGTAGCTGCAATGTTGTCACATGTTCTCATCATCGTCCATCCAACGGCGTACAAAAACAGGACGACCTGGATAACATATACTGCGCTATTATTTAGTCGGCGTATATCAACTTACCACACTCCGTTCTCTTTACGCGTAGGTACCACAGAGTACCCCGACCTTCCTAACCTTCCACCGACTTCATATCAAGTTCCCCAAGCCCGTCCCCTTCCTAGCCCCACGCCACCGCTGCTTCCCCGCCGGCGATGGACCTGCCAACCTCGTCGCCGTATCCGTCGCAGTCTCCGACGCCGGTTAACTGGGATTTGCTCGACGCCCTCGTTCTCGACTTCGTCAGATCCGACCGCCTCATCGCCCCATCCGCCTCCCCATCGCCGCCCTCATCCCCATCCTCCTCCACCACCACCGCCACCTCTTCCTCATCCCCATCTACCTCGACCTCCACTTCCTACTGCTCGCGGATCCTCATCCGTCGGGCCCGTCGGGCGCTTGAGGCTGGTGACGTCTACGCTGCCCTCGCGCTCCTCCGTGCTCACGCCCCTGCCGCGCTTCTCGATCACCGCCTACTCTTCCAACTCCACAAACAGGTACCAGAACTCTCTTTCTCTCCCCCCTCTCTCTCCCAGAGGCATGATTTTGATTGTGTGGTTGTGCAGAGATTCGTTGAGCTGGTCAGGAGGGATACGGATGCAGACAGGGAGGCGGCACTCGACTGCCTGCGCACAGCTCTCGCGCCCTGTGCGCTCGACGCCTACCCGGTAAGTACTTCATCGACTCCCTTCTTCTTCCGAGCTTAATCTAGACGCTTTCGTTGTTAGGACTATATGGCGAGCCGTGTAACTGATTGATTTTGTGTGATCACATGAATTATGTGCTAACCTCATTGGGAACATTGGACTTTAGTAGGTATTTTGTAGCATTGGAAGCCTATTTTTTTTCCTTTCTGATGTAGTACTATGGATTAGAACTTCCTTCCCTATCAATCCCTTTTTAGAGGATTCGAAATATTAGCTCAAACCTCATGCTTTCCTTTTCTTTGAGAAGTTCAAGTCAATACCACTTCTCTTATATTTCTCCTTTTATCTATGTAACCAATAATCAGTTTCCTACAAATTCACACAAACCATTGAAGCATCTTTGTATGACTCCTATGTTTATATTTTCTTTAGGATCTTGATGGACATGACATCTATTTTTTGTGTTTTTAGTTGCACAACAATGGGAATTGTTGGTTAACAGTTTGATTGGTCTGTAAACATGTCTTCGTCGTATACTTGACACTTCACTGTGATGTAGCAGCAGTAATTTATGTGGACGTATCAGATTTTTATGATGTTAACTTGCTGGATGCAGTGATAAGACTGTTGTTCCTTTCATGCGAAGTGTTAAATATATACTACCTCCATTTCAAAGAATAAGGCTTATATTTCCTTTTGGAAAAGTCAAACTATGTGAACTTTGACCAAGTTTTAGAATTAATCATTAACATGTACAATACAAAATCAATATAGTTAGATACATTATGATATATGTTTTCATATTATATCTATATAGTATTAAAATTGTTAATAGTTTTTCTAAAAGTTTGGTCAAACTTTGCATAGCTTGACTTTTTTCTAAAAAAGATATAAGCCTTATTCATTGGAACAGAGTGACTGCGTTTTTTTGCATGCACTGTTGGAAATTTAACACACCGTACTTTTCGGCGTAACTTTTGGCTGTAGAACTTTGATTTGAGCTACCTCTTTTTGAGTGTCATACATTATATATTTGCGAGTGGAGTTCTTCACGAGTGTAAAATAATATTGAAAGAAATCCAATATACTACAATGATCTGCTACCAATTATTTTGCAATGTTTTCATGAATAAAGTTGGGGAATGGGCTGGTTGGGCTGTGGATCTCTTATTACCGATAAGCATTTAGTGAGTGACCACCCCACCATGTATATTTTACACAATTCTGTTATTTTGTATGGGGACGTATTGCTATGAGCTTAGTAACTACTAGTAGCTTGGAACTTTGAAGTTTGAAAGGATGAAAGGAAGGTAGATGAAAGAACATACTCCCTCCGTCCTGAAATAAGTGACTTGGGTTTGTCTAGATTCGCATGTATCCACATACTGAAATGCATCTAGATACTGTCAAGCTTCATGCACTAACCAACTATTCCAAAAGACCGATCTGATGGAAAGTGGTAGGCAATCTACTTATACACTTCAACACCCCTCCTCATGTGTGACGGGAAGACAAGTCAATACGTGTAAATTCAGAAGTACGACTCAAGAGGTCAATACGTGGATGGAGGGGGCACCAGAAATTTTTAGGAAAAAATGCGCCACATAGGACTCGAACTCGAGACGTTGGCTCTGATACCATGTCAAGCTTCATGCACTAACTAACTATTCCAAAAGTCCAATCTGATGGAAAGTGGTAGGCGATCCACTTATACACTTCAACAGATAAATCCGAATCTAGGCAAATCCAAGTCACTTATTTCAAGACGGAGGGAGTAGAATATTTTTTTTTGTTTTCAATAAAGGTTGCCTTCTCGTTCACTCAACAGCTAAATTATACCTTGTACTCCCTCCGTTTAGAAATATAAGATGTTTTAGGTTTGTGAAGGATATGTATCTAGACACCTTTTAGTGTATAGGTTCAAATGAATCTAGACACTAAAAGGTGTCTAGGTACATCTCATTCACAAACCTAAAACATCTTATATTTCCAAACGGAGGGAGTATCATTGTGGTCAGTGGTGGAGCTGCGTGTAAACTGTGGGGTCGGCTGACCTCACAGCTTTTCCCAAAACCCCTTCAGTTTATACATATGTATGTATTGGCCCTGCTATCTAGGCTGCCTGACCCCACAGCATTTTCCGCTGGCTCCGGCACTGGTTGTGGTAGACCCAGTGACAAGCTGCTACTTTATGGTGCTCAATATCTTGTTGTCGCGGCTGATACTTACAACATAGCTTGTTACTGGTACAGACTAACAGGGGTTAATCCCTGCTCACAATAGCAAGCAATTAGTCACACTCCCTCCCTGCTGTCTTCTCCATCAGGTGCCTCGCCTCCATCACCATTGCCCAATCTTTGGTTAAACCTGTTTTGGCTTCCAATCTAATCAGGAAATACGACGCGCGTCTCCTACCTCTGTTCCTAAACGGGCCTCCGATCTTCCTCACCACCTCAATGGTCTCACCATTATCCCTTTCCCTCATTTGGTCCAGGACCAGTGGCAGCATTATGCATGACTACCTGCTCAGAATGTAGCCATAGCCGATCGGGATGTTGCCGCAGGAATGACGGTGCTTTACCCTCCTGTGCAGCCCAGTGATTAATGCAAATGAACAGGGGGTCGGTCCTTTTACTTGGTTTATCTGTTAACCAAAGATATGGTGATATTTTAATGACCTGAATTGGCGAAATAGGATGTAATGCTAGACAGAGAATAACGTTGTAACTATGTAGTGGTAAGTTCTAAAAGTCAGCAAACTTGCTTTTGGGGGTTCTACAAGAAAGAATAGAATTTTATGAGTGTTACAAGAGCAACTTTTCCTAAATGTAGTACCTCAAATTCTCGTAGCTGAGTAAATGGACATGCCACAAAATATGTTTGTTCTCCTGCAGGGTAACTCCGTGATAGCTTTATTTACATTTTGTTTCACTGTTCATATTAATTGGATTTTAGATATCTGCTTTTCAAAAGGTTTATTTAATCTGAGGCTAACTAGAGAGGTTAGCTGTTAGCATGACATGCTGTTTAGAATAAAATTTAAATGGGTTAACTGGTGGTGTAAATTTTTGCGGAGAGATGATAATATTAGTGTTTCATAGGAAATTAGGAATGACCTTCCGTGTGATAAACAGAGCCTATTTGTTGAAAAATCCATCTGCCCTTCTTTCATTTGAAACAGCTACATTACTGATAATAATTTTTGGTTAAATATATTGCAGTAAGATGCCACAATAAAAATCTTATATTACTTCCAGTAAATTCTTTTGTACGATTGTATTTCCTTTTTCCTACCAAGCAGAGTCACTCTGTTAAAAGAGAAATAAATTATCAGAGGCTTCTGCGCTATGCCATATTTCTATTTGAGAATGTTTGAATGTTTATTATTGTAGTTGCCAGTTTCCTATTTGACACTCTGTTAAAAGAGAAATGAATTATCAGAGGCTTCTGCACTATGCCATGTTCCTATTTGAGAACGTTTGAATGTTTATTATTGTAGTTGCCAGTTTCTTTCTTTTCCGGCCCGGAGAGTGCAGATTTTAATGATGTTAGACATGCATACATTGAACATAAATATGAAAAGAGTACGATATTTCCTTTCAGATGGAACTATTATGAATAGCTGCATCAGGGTTGTATGATGATGACTGAAGTACAATGGCGCTGTGTGCGCGCTTGTGTGTGTGTGTGTGTTAGCATCATTTTAGAACCTCCGCCAACCATATGAAATACACATAATCCAAACATGTAAATATTATTCAAAAAACATCAAAACGATCAAGTTTGATCTAAAAGCACAACATCATGGCCACCACTCTCTCGAGCCAAGACCTTTGCACGAGAGATCTCCCAATATGCTCTAGCTTTATCATCCAAGGTGCTTGGATTCATAAACATGATGGCACGGTCGGCATCCTTCCTCTCCTTGGCCAACTTCGCGGGCGGCGACTCGAGCTGTGACGGATGCTGTGGAGGAGGCAGACGGCTTGGTCGTGGAGGAGGCCTTGCGGTTAGCCATCGTGGTCAACGGCTTGGGCGTGGCGGCCTTCCTCTTCTTCTTCAGCTCCGCCGCGTGCGAATGGGCTATCATGGTCTCCGTCGGCTTCCGCACCCACGGGCCGCCCAACACCAGCGCAAGGGGCGGTCGTCCCACCTTCCCCGCCGTCGCCGATGACTTGCGGGAGGCCCGCACCACGCCGGTGGTGCCCAACTTCTTCCACGGCATCGGCGTCGTCGCAGGGGTCGATTCCGGCGGCGTCGCGTCGACGGGTAAGTCCGGCGGGGCAGCGGGACCGAGCTCCAATGACATTCCGGCTGGGGGAGGGGAGAATGGTGGCGCTGAGATTGGGCGGGAGCGTTGGCGACGAGACGAGAGGGGAAATTTTAGTTCCTGCGTTGGCGGCTGAGAAAAAATAGATGGGGGGGGGGGGGATTTTAGGGGGAGGTTTCCTAAATAAAGTCCTATAAACGTTTTTGGTTTTCGGTTTGGTGCGGCTTTGGCCGTTAGAGGAGTGTAAAAAGTCCTCTAACCTATTATTGGGGATGGGTTAGAGATGCTCTAAGAAGCCAATCTAATTGGGCAAATTATAACAGATGGAATTAAATAGTAAACTCTTTTAAATTACACGTCGCATTACAGACTAATCGAAAAGCATTTTGGAGCTTCGACATCTCATTTTGCTGTTACTCCTGCCGCCCCTAACTATTGTTGCTTCCAATTTCCACCACCACGAACTGATGAGGCCGTTTCATCCAAACTTATATACATATCATATCATTAATGCGAACAAACCCGTTCTACAAATTTTAGTACTTCACTATTTTTCAGATCCTTCATGTCCGGAGAAAAAAATTTAACAAATTAACCACCTGTATTTTATTTCTGATGCATGTTCATTAAATTTATTTGTGTGTGCGTAATAAATATTGGTGTTTTGGTATGTTCCAAAGGAAGCTTACGAGGAATTCAAGCATATACTGCTGGTTTTAATATATGACAAAGATGATCAATCTTCCCCAGTCACTAACGAGGTATGCATGATCCTAGTGTCCTTGTTCACTTTTCTAAAATAATTACAGGTAGCTTACATGTCATCTGCCTGAGCATATCTTGTTCTTTGAGTAGTGATTGTTGCTTCTTGGAACTTCTATTTTCTGATGGCAGTCTGCTATTTTACATCTTCAGCTTTATTGCACAACATTTATGCTGTAATTCTTTAATATATGACCTACTTCTTCCTGTTGAAATGGTTTGCTCGGCAGTGGTCTATAAAGAGGAGATTTGAACTTGCTGGGTTGCTGTCATCCATATTAAGAGCTCAGCTGCAGGCTTATGATCCTATTCTCTCAATGACCTTGCGGTACTTAATAAGGTATTTAATATGTTACATCATCATCTCTATTAACCTGGGTTGCTAGGCTGATTCTGACAATCTCACATTTTGAAAAGCATTCACAAAGTATTTTGCTCGCGCCAAGGAATTTCATCACCTATATCTGATCTGACTGAGCGTCTACTCTTTGAGGACCGTGATCTGCCTGCAGTTCCTCAGGAAACTTCAGTAGAAGCACCGCCATTTGACGAGGCAAGCACTTTTCAGTAATTTTATTAACTGTACTATACTATGATCCAGATTCCACCTTTTTAATAATCTGCCATCAGGTTGATGTTCAAGCCCTAGCACATGCGGTTGAGTTGACAAGGCAAGGCGCCGTGGACAGCTTGAAGTTTGCAAAAGGAGATCTATATCAAGCATTTCAGGTTTTATTACAAAATATAATTGAGTATGAACTATTCAGTTATGGATATGGATATTTGTGTTACCATTTCTATTTCAAAACCGTAATCTTTTCTGTGTGTAAACTTTGCACTGTTTTGTAAGTATGGTTATTACCTTTTCAAATGGGATGTTAAGCACAGCACTATTATCAATGTTGGGTAATAACAATTGTGGGTCAAGTACATTGTACACATTTGAACAATACTTGAAGGCCAAACTCCAAACAATACCTACACTAGTATCGCCTGCTTTCCCTCCTATATCTATGAAAACTCTTACTTTCCCCACATAAGCTTGTTCCAGTAGTTGTTTTCGGCAGCGACATCACCACTTTGGTCCACTGGCCATACTGTCATTACATTCTCCCTCTTGTGCCTCTTTTCCACTTTTGACCTCTCTAGTTTGGGAGCCTCTGCCCTCTGGTGACCTCTTCCATCGCTGGTGTAGCTTCAGCTGAGGTGAGGCCACGAGCAGAATGAAGCATGCACACGAGCAATGTCAGTACTCCATTCTTTGTCGCCCGTTTCCTTTGCCATCCGCTGAGTTATGTGGATCCTCGTCAGAGTCAGATTTGCTGAGAGACCAGCAACATAACATAAGAACCGACTCGTGCATTTGTGACTTTGATTGCGACGGACTGCTGCCATCTCTTCTTTGTCCTCCAAATCACTGCATTCCTTCCCACACAGCAATTGTTCTGTGGTGAGGCAGTTCCGTGTTTGTTTGGTCATTTCGTTGAGCATTTCTCAGGTGGGTAGCAGTTGCATGTGTGCTGTAGGCAAGGAGCACTAGCTAGCATAGCTGGTTTCATTAGCAAGCAATTACATGATTTGTGAATGGAGTCACAAGCTTCTGAGGTTTAGTGAATGTGTGGAAAGTTTAGAGATTAAAGATGTAGTTTTGATAGTTGCAACATGAAAGGTGAAACCACTGATGTGCGCTTATTGATTTATTATTTAGTATACATCATGACATGGCTAGTTTTTTGTTTATATTTATATTTCAGCAATAGTTCCTATCTTCCTCGATGTCCAATATCCACAATGTAAAATTTACTTCCCGTGAAATGCCCAGAATGAACTATGCCGAATGAAGCTGGACCTGTCGCTTCTGGATAAACTTGTACATGAGTACTGTGTATACAGGGGTATTGTTGAAGGCTGTTCTCATTCCCTTCCTGGTATATGACTGAACCTTTACTTGAGCCTACTTTACAATTTTAATTGCTTCAGATATTTTCTCCCTGTAGTGGTCTATTACTTGCTACCTCTTGGAAGTATCATTTTGGTCATATACAGCACTAAAGTAGACCATTGTTTTGATATTCTGTAGGAACCTCGGACTTGAAATGTAGTCAAAACATTGATGTTAGTTCCATCAATAAACAAGGAGCCAATAGTGAAACACATCTTGAATGTGAGATGGCTGACAATCAGGATGGCGGTTGTAGCACCAGTGATATTACCCATCATGATTCCTGGTCCAAGAGAATACGCAGGGGTAGAAGTAATACACTGGGGCAGGGAAGGCGAAAGAGATGGAGAGGTCGATCAGATGATCTGAATTTTGCTTGTGAGTTGCCAGTGGATGCAGATCGTGAAATCTTGTCTCCTGAAGATGTTCTACAGAAACAGGTAAGCTTTATTTTCAATTCATTATTCTTACAAGATACTAGATCAATTTTTTAATGGACGATTATTTCCTTGTTTTAGGTCATCGTCGCAGATTCTGTTGGTTCTGATACTAGGGATATGCAAGATCAGAAGTATGAGGTTGTTTTGGAGATAAGGGATCTCACAAGCAAAGGAATGACTTCTAAAGTTGTGGATGGAATAAACGACATAGATCCTGGTTTCTTCTCGCAAAACCCTGTTCTTTTGTTTCAGCTAAAACAGGTGAAGCCCTTCAATGGGATAACATTATTCTGCGGGACTTGTAGGGTAGGAAAGAGTACCTTACACATCTCTGAATTTCTTACTATTTCAGGTTGAGTTTCTTAAGCTAGTAGCTGCTGGTGATCATGTAGCTGCTCTCAAGGTTGCATCCTCTCATCTGGGACCTATTGCTGCCAATAACCAAGCTTTACTGAAGCCTTTGAAGGAAACATTGGTAACACTGATACAACCCAGTGAAGATGTACTCACAAAGGCAGTATCCTTGCCTGTTCTTGCAAGTTCTCTACAGGTATGTTTCTATGTTTATATATGTTGTAAGTTGATTCAAAGTCTCACCCTTCTAGTAATTTATCCGCGCTTATGTACACACTGTATTAGATTTCAGTTAGTGCCTTGTCTCCCCATGAGCATGATGAAACACACCATCATGCCTTGTGTGGTTGGTTATTAGCAACATTACAAGGCAAACTATGCTATATGTTGAAATTTCTGTAATCAAAGTGAAGGAATCGGGGCCCGTATTTTATAATGTTTATTTAGAGTGAAGTTGGATGGTATCATGACATCTTTTCTTTCATAGCTTGCTATAAGCAGGAGGCTTGGTATTGAAGAACCTCAGTTGATGAAGATAATCAGGACAACACTTCATACGCACACTGAATGGTTTAAACTTCAGATGTGCAAGGACCATTTTGATATTTTTCTGAAAATAGATTCTCTAAAAGAGATTGATCCATCTGTGAGTCACTGTATGTCCAAAGCTCTAACAGATGAATGTGGAAATGGATCTTCTCAAATCACAACATGCTCAAGTGGCAAGGTTCCAGATGAAGGTAGTAGCCCTCAAGTATTGTCAGAAGTTACCTGTGATGAAAGCGCTATAATCAAAGTTATGGTAAGCGGTATATATCTTAAGAAAATTCTTTATCTACCGCTGATTAACTCCTTTCATGGTAAGCCATCGAATTACTTGTTATCATTCATGTGCCATCACTTGTTGGAACTGTGCGTTCCATGACACCATGACTTTTACTCGAAGATTATCTTTGGTGTGAGAAGACCCGTTTACCTTCTTTACAGAGGGGAATTATTGCTGTCTGCGAAGAAATATGTAACTTGTATTTCCATGAGGCCAAGGACCAGTATATATACATGTATATGTGTGGAAAATATAGGAAACGGCTTATAGAATGGGAAAAATACACAACAATGACGGAAAGAAAGTATAAACTACTGTTAACACCCCTGAAACTCACGGTGTGTCAACAACACCGAGTTTGGAGAGGTAGAACCTGTGTTATGCTCTCGTCTGGGCCTTTGCGTTGTTCCCTCCTTTCCTTTTTGCTACATTCGCCGTTCGTGAGTTGCGGATGCTCGAGATGCAGCATCTTCTCCGGCTGCACTGCCTTCTCCTGGCATGCTCTCTTCTCCAGATGTGCCATCTTTTCTTGATGGGCCGCTTACTTCTAGTGAGGAATCTTCTCCCTTTATACCAGTCTTAACGGAACTATTTTCCACATTCCTAACCGAACTAACTTGTGCAAATGGCTTCTTCCCTAGTGGAAGACAACAAATACAATTCCAATTCTCACTCTAAGCATTAGTTCTCTACAAAGGCATGCTCCCACAATTTGACATTTGACAAGTTAGTTCATGCAATAACAGCAGCTGGCAAATAACGAAAATTCGTTGATTCCAATAAACATCCATAAATTAGCAACAAGTAATTACAGGAATTATATTAGAAAAACTTTGTTAGGCAGAACTTTCCAACCTTGCTCTATATTACACATTTTTCCACTTAGGAAATTCCTGATGGTAAATTGAAATCTGTGGAACTCAACGAATTGCAGCTCATGGCTTCACATGGGTATCCTTACCAAAGTATTTTCTGGGTTCCAACATAGATGGCAGTTTTTAATTTGCATAATCTCTAATATGCAGCTTTGACCACTACTTTTTTAATGAAGATGAGTAAAAGACCATGTGAACTATTTTTCGTTTCTGGTAACATTACCATGTGCACCTAACTAACTCTTGTTATTAAAGATAAGAGATTTTTTTTTGAGATTAAGATAAGAGAATTTTGATGGCATGCTTGTTTGTGCCATAGAATTTGGAACCGAGGCAGTAAACGTTGGTGGTTCGTATTTCTATAACTTATCCAAACAAAGGAAGTTCGTACAGATTGCTTTTTTTTAAAAAAATTGAATAGATCTAGAGTGGGATAATGTTGAATTCTCTAGTTTATTTATTGGTGTCAAATGATATGATTATGCATGTCCCAAGATGAAAATGATCTGTACACTGCAAGCAAACTCTATCAGTACTCCATCTTCTCACCTGCCTTGCATATGATCCATGAGTTAACTGCTTAGATCCATCTCCTGTTTGCAGGAATTCCTTGCTTTGCCAAGGGCGGATGCCATCCAACTGCTCATGCAGTACAGTGGAAATGCAGAGACAGTCATCCAGCAAATCTTTTCGTAGTTCTTTGTGTACAGACCACACAAGTTTTATTTGTTTCCGAAAGCAAAATATTTCTTCATACTTGTCCTCTAGCTTATTTGAACTAGGTTCCCCCTTTTGATCGTGCGTGCTTCTCTTTTTGTCCATGTAACACTGAAACATAGAAGAAACATGGAAGGCACAGAATAAAGAAGCAGGAACAACTGATGGAAATCTGCGAACTTGTGATGCATTGCCGATGGTTTTGTCTTAGTTTTTTTTGTGTGTGTGTATCATGTGATTATATTGATACGCCCTTTGTAACCCCCCCCCCCCCCCCCCCCCCCCCCCCCCCCGCGCCGCTTGCCTGGTTTGGTGTACTGTGTAAATGTGCAATATATTAAAGACAAGTGTTGTGCTGTAATCGAACAAGTGACCTATATGTGGTCCATTCCTAGCAGTGCAGTTTAGTTTTACAGGAATTTGTTTTGAAACGTTGTCATATATCATATAGTTTCGGGAGCAAAATAATAATACTAATATGAAGGCCCGGGAGCCAATTACAAGGAAATAGAGGCAGTGTAGCAATCGTGTGGATAATTTGAAAAGAATCATTGTGTACCCCAAAAGAATCTCCTCTCAGTAAACCATCCGCAATATGATTTTCATTCCTACAATGTATCTAACTGAAGCCTGCGTGTTGATTGGTGCAAGTTGAGAAAAGTCGCACTCTCCAACCTTGATGTGTTTTCGTTGATGCTCGGTCTGAATAATTTGGGAGTAGCTGATTATCCAGCAGGAAGCAGCAATTTTCTGGTTTGAATATAGTTTGAGAGTACCTGATTATCTTGCAGGAAGCAGCAAATTTTTTAGATGTGCCAATTGGGGCTTGAAATTGACGTTTTAGAAACGGCCCAGCCGAATTTAGTACTCCCTCGGTTATAAAATATAAGATGTTTTAGCTTTATGAATCGAATGTATCTAGACTTCTTTTAGTATGTAGGTTCACTCAAGTTTAGAATGAATCTACCCACTAAAAAAGTCTAGATACATTTTCTTCACAAACCTAAACATCTTATATTTTAAAACGGAGGAAATAGTTTGGATGGCTTATGAATTGAACCGAGGCGCTGATTGAATGTTGATTGAATGCGTATGCGGAGATCGAGGGGGCGCACGCGCGCGCGCGCACACACACTCTCTCTCTCTCTCTTGCGCTGCATCTACTGCTCTCCTGATACCTCCTCGAGCTCTCCCTCTTCCGCTTCCCGCGCACCAGAGAAAGACACAACGCTGGCAGTTCTTGACCTTCAGTTAAATGGCTGACACCGCATCTACATCGGGCGCGGCGACATCAGCGGTGGAGGCGGTAGATGACAAGAAGTGCCGGGGATCTGGTTTCCCTGTGCCATGGGCAACGAGAAGCTCCAGGCGATGGAGGACGAAGGATACATCACCGTCAGCGCATGGCGGAGCGGCATCTACGAACCTGCTCTAGCGCCGCGCGATGGGGACCGCATCCACTTTGCGACACACGTCGACCGTGGGCTCAGTTTCCCGCTGTCGAATTTCCTTTGCAAGGTACTCCGATACTACGGCGTTCAACTCCATAATCTTCCTCCCAATTCACCGCTAGAACTTAGTGCTCATGTAGCGCTTAGCGAGGGGTTTCTCGGAATAAAATGGAGTCTCACTCTTTTCCGGTACTACTATGGTACCCGGAAGAATTCCATTAGCGCCAGCGTTCCTTATGTTACCGGCACACTTAGCTTAGTCCTTAGGAGAGACCGAGTATATCCTAGGATTTTAGCGAGTGAGTTTGTAAAGAAGTGGTTGGCAACTTTCTTTTACCACAAAGATATGCCAGCTCCTGGCAAGACGGAAAGTCTGACGGTCTTCGTTGACGGTGCTACAACCCACAAAGATTCATGGGACGCTTAAGAGCTGGTACTTACTAGGCACTTGATCCTTGCCAAGAGGCGGATCGAGTTCCTGATGAAGAAAAAGGGTCTGTGAGGCTCTAACTTGATTCATTGCTGGTTGGATCATCGGATCCAGCCACTTCAGCATCACGGTGACCGGCTAATGCACATGGCCACCTTGGATAAGAAGGAAAGCATGAGATTCAATTCTTCGCGGATTCTTGCGAAGGACTACAAGACCTAGATGTAGTTTTTGATCAAGGAGCGGGTGAATAAGAAGGTTCCCGAGGTATCCATGTTAATGTTTACAGGAGAGAATCCTTTGACTCTGGTAAGTCTTTCAACTTTAGTTTTATCTGTTCATCACTTAGTCATTCGAATATTTCTTACACCAGAGAAAGCACACAACGCTTCCAGTTCTTGACCTTTGGTCAAATGGCTGACACCACATCTGCATCGGGCGCAGTGGCATTGTCGTCGGCGGCAGTAGATGACAAGAAGTACCAGGGGATCTGGGTGAAGGGGTTCATAGCATGGAAAACAAAAAATTTCTATCGCATGCAAACAAACAAGCCAAGATCTATCTACTAGATTGTAGCAACGAGACGATGGAGGAACTCACCCTCGAAGATTCCAAAGCGGTTAACGAGAGCGGATTCTCGTGGGTGATGTAGTCGTACTCTTGCCGATCTCAAGATCGTATAGACGATCCTTCCGACGCCGTGTTCCGGCAGCGCTCCCGCAGTCGGTCACACGTTCGGTACTTGATGAAGACCTTCCTCTCCCTTGTTCCAGCAGGCAGCAGAGGTTGTAGCACTCTCCTCGCGATTCCGACAGCACGACAGCGTGGTACCGGAAGTAGAGGGGAGATCTCGCAGGGCTTCGCCTTAAGCCGAAGCGAGTATGGTGGACTATGAGAGAGGCCTTGGCGATCTAGGGTTTAGAGGCACCAAGGGAGGAGGCTAGCCGGCGGCTAGGGTTAGGGTTTCACCCCAACTCAGCGAGTTGGTGGTGCCCTAGGCGGCGGCAGCAGGGGGTGGTGGCGCCGGTGGCTTAGGGTTAGGGTTTGTGTGGTGTTGGGTGTAGGGAAGAGGGGCACCCCTTCCCCTTCTTTTATAGGTGGGAGGGCGCCGGTTGGGAGGAGGGAGTCCTCCCCCAACTCGGCCTCCTTGGCCGGCGGGTGGAGGGAGGAGGACTTCCTCCCCAAGTAGGTTTCCTACTCTCTTTCACCAAGCAAACTTGCCGTTTGACTTTTCAAATTGGCGTTTGACTTTTCAAACTAGGATTTGAATTATCCCTTTATTTTGCGCAGCCATGATACCTAGTACATGATGCAACCATTCCATATTGTTATGACACATTCATGTACCCTTCCCCTCCGGAGTGCCGGACCTTCCGGACCGTTCTAGAACATTCCTGATGAAAACACCGGAATCATTCCCCAACTCCGAAACAGGACTTTCCTTATATGAATCTTATTCTCCGGACCATTCCAGATCTCCTCGTGATATCCCGGATCCCATCCGAGACTCCAAACAACATACGGTCTCTTACTCATCATTCCATAACTACTCAACAACATCGAATCCTTAAGTGTGTCTCCCTACGGTTCGTGAATTATGCGGACATGATCGAGACACTTCTCCGAACAATAACCAATAGAGGAATCTGGAAATTCATATGGCTCCCACATATTTCTACGATTACTTTGCGATCGAATGAACCACTTACATACGATACCAATTTCCCTTTGTCTCACGATAATTTACTTATCCGAGGTTTTGATCGTCGGTATCTCTGCATACCTAGTTCAACCTCGTTACCGATAAGTACTCTTTTCTTGTTCCCGTGATATGTGATCCCTTGTGAGCCAGTCACATGCTTGCAAGCTAATTGGATGACATTCCACCGAGAGGGCCCAGAGTATATCTATCCGTCATATGGATGGACAAATCCCACTCTTGATCCATGTGTCTCAACCCATACTTTCCGAACACTCAATGCCACCTTTATAGCCACCCAGTTACGGTTTGGTGTTTGATGTCATCAAAGCATCCTTCCGGTGATGGTGATAAGCATGATCTCATGGTCGAAGGAATTAGGTTACTATGTATCAGAAAGCTTATAGCAATTGAACTATTAAAATGACTTGATCTTTATGCTACGCTTATCTATAGGAGTATGTCCATCATACCATTCTCCTAATGATATGATCTTGTTGTTAACAACATCTCAATGTTCATGATAGGGAAACCATAATCATTTATTAACCAACAAGCTAGTATTATGAAGAGGCTTTACTAGGGACTCTAATTTAGTTTACAAATCACACAAGTATTAATGTTTCCTTGTTAATACTATTATAGCATGAATGTAAATATTTATCATAAACACAAAGATATAATAATAACTACATTTATTATTGCCTCTATGGCATATCTCCAACACTGGGTTCCCTGTGTCATGGACAACGAGAAGCTCCATACGATGGAGGACGAAGGCTACATCACCGCCGGTGCATGGCGGAGCGGCATCAATGAACCTGCTCTAGCACCGCGTGATCGGGAGCACGCCCACTTCATGACACATGTCGACTGTGGGATCAGTTTCCCACCGTCGGATTTCCTTTGCAAGGTACTCCGATACTACGATGTTCAACTCCATAATCTTCCTCCCAATTCACAACTAGAACTTGGTGCTCATGCAGCTCTTAGCGAGGGTTTTCTCATAATAAAACCGAGTCTCACATTTTTTCGGTACTACTATGGTACTTAGAAGAATTCTATTAGCGCCAGCGTTCCTTATGTTACCAGCACACTTAGCTTAGTCCTTATGAGAGACCGAGTCTACCCTAGATTTTAGCGAGTGAGTCTGTAAGAAGTGGTCGGCAACTTTCTTTTACCACAAAGACATGCCAGCTCCTGGAAAGAAGGAAGGTCTGCCGGTATTCGTCGATGGTGCTGTAGCCCACAAATATTCCTGGATCACATAAGTGCTGGAACTTTCTGGGGACTTGATCCTTGCCAAGAGGCGGATCGATTTCCTGATGAAGAATAGGAGCCTGTGAGGCTCTTACTTGATTCATTGCTGGTTGGATCATCGGATCCATCCACTGCAGCATCACGGCGACCGGCTAATGCGCATGGTCACCTTGGATAAGAAGGAAATCATGAGAGTCAATTCTTCACAGATTCCCGTGAAGGACTACAAGATCTGGATGCAGTTTTTGATCAAGGAGCGGGTGAACAAGAAGGTTCTCGAGGTCTCCATGTTAATGTTTATGACAGAGAATCCTCTGACTCTGGTAAGTATTTCGAATTTAGTTTTATCTGTTCATCACTTTGTCTTTCGAATATTCCTTACTGAGATTTATTGTTTCAACTTTCAGCTTGCCTAGCTCCTCGAGTCAGAGTTAGCCCCACTAGAGGGTTATCCCCCCAAAGACTCGGAAGCTACGGGGGATGATGAGGTGGAGGAGATTCAAACCTTGTATTCCAAGAAGCACAAGGCTACAATTGTTACCACCTAAAGTATCTGACGGGCTAAAGTAAAAATTCTACCTTATAGGTGGTCCTATTCTAGGATTAGCAAGCAAGAAGGAGATTGTGAGTTGGCCAGATTCGTTTTTCTCTGGCAAGCTGCTAGGGAAGCTCTCTCTATCTTGTAGGGGTTCGTAGCATGGAAAACAAAAATTTTCTACCGCATGAACATATGAAAGCCAAGATCTATCTACTAGATTGTAGCAATGAGTTGATAGAGTACTAACCCTCTAAGATTCCAAAGCGGTTAACGAGATCCTATTCTCCCGGGTGATGTAGTTGTTCACTTGCTAATCTCCAGATCATGTAGACGATCCTTCCGACGCCGTGTTCCGGCATTGCTTCCGCAGTCGGTCACACGCTCACTACTTGATGAAGACATTCATCTCCCTTGTTCCAGCAGGCAACAGAGGTTGTAGATCTCTCCTCGCGATTCCGGTAGCACGACGGCGTGGTGGCAGAAGTAGAGGGGAAATCCTGCAGGGCTTTGCCTAATCCGGAACGAGTATGGTGGAGTAGAAGAGGGCCTCAGTGATCTAGGGTTTAGAGGGCCGAGGGGAGGTGGTGGCAGCTGGTGGCTAGGGAAATCCCTAGGTGGCGACTTGGAAGATCCCTAGGTGGCGGCGACTTGGGGTGGTGGCGGCCAAGCTAGGGTTTTTGGTGTGAGGGGTAGGGGGCGCCCTACCCCTCCTTATATAGGTGGGAGAGACGGTTTGGGGGGGAGGGGAGTCCTCCCCCAACTCCTCTACTTGGCCGGCGACAAGGGGAGGGAGGAATCCTCCCCTAGGGAGGATTCCTTTCCTCCCTCCACTAGGCAACCATGTTGGGATTTGACTTTTCAAATTGGCATTTGACTTTCAATCTAGAGTTTAATTTTTCTCTTCCCATTGCCCAGCCAAGTGACCTAGGACATGATGCAACCATTCCACTTTGTCATGACACATCCATGTACCCTTCCCACTCCGAATCGGTGGACCTTCTAGATCCTTCTAGAACATTTCGGTGAAAACACCAAAACCATTCCTGAACTCCGGAATTGGACTTTCCTTATATGAATTTTATTCTCCGAACCATTCCGGATCTCCTCGTGATGTCCCGGATCCAATTCGAGACTCCGAACAACATTCAGTCTCTTACTCACATTCCATATCTACTAAAAACATCGAATCCTTAAGTGTGTCTCCCTATGGTTCGTGAATTATGTAGACATGATCGAGACTCTTCTCCAATCAATAACCAATAGAGGAATCTGGAAATTCATATGGCTCCCACATATTTCAATGATTACTTAGTGATCGAATGAACCATTTACATATGATACTAATTTCCCTTTGTCTCGTGATACTTTACTTATCCGAGGTTTGATCGTCGGTATCTCTGCATACCTAGTTCAACCTCGTTAAGTATATCTATCCGTCATATGGATGGAAAAATCCCACTCTTGATCCATGTGCCTCAACACATATCTTTCGAACACTCAATGCCACCTTTATAACCACCCATTTACGAAGTGGTGTTTGATGTCATGAAAGAATCCATCTGGTGATGGTGATTAACATGATATCATGGTAGAAGGATTTAGGTTACTATGTATTTGAAAGCTTATAGCAAACGAACTATTGAAATGACTTGATCTTATGCTACGCTTAACTATAGGAGTATGTCCATCACACCATTCTCCTAATGATATGATCTTGTTATTATCAACATCCAATGTTCATGATTAGTAAACCATAATCATCTATTAATCAACAAGCTAGTATTAAAAGAGGCTTTACTAGGGACTCTTACGTGTTTACAAATCACACAAGTATTAATGTTTCTGGTTAATACAATTATAGCATGAATGTAAACATTTATCATAAACACAAAGATATAATAATAACTACTTTTATTATTGGCTCTTGGGCATATCTCCAACAGTCTCCCACTTGCACTAGAGTCAATAATCTAGATTACATGGTAATATACCTAACACCCATGGCGGTTTGGTGCTGGTCATGTTTTGCCCTCGAGAGAGGTTTAGTCAACGTATCCGCCACATTCAAATCTATGTGTACTTTGCAAATCCTTATGTCACCATCTTGAACATGCTCTCAAATAACATGAAAACTGAGCTTGATATGCTTCAACTTCTTGTGTGACCTTGGCTCCTGCGCATTGGCTATGGCACCCATGTTATCACAGTAGATAGCCACTGGGTCCAGCGCACTAGGAACCACACCAAGATCTGCACTTTTGTCCAAATTGCCTCTTGTGAAGCCTCTGAAGGAGCTATGTATTCTGATTCAGTTGAAGATCTCGTCACAACGCTTTGCTTTGCACTCCTCCAGCTCACTGCTGCACCATTCAAAGTAAATACATATCCAGATTGAGATTTAGAATCATCTGGATTGCTGTTCCAACTAGCATCGGTGTAACCATTTACAACGAGCTATTCATCACCTCCATAAGAAATAACCATATCGTTAGTGCTTCTCAAGTACTTAAGGATGTTTTTGACCGCTATCCAATGATCCACTCCTGGATCACTTTGATATATGCTAGTCAAACTAACATCATATGCAATGTCTGGTCTAGTACATAGCATGGCATACATGATAGATCCTATGGCTGAGGCATAGGGAGTCTTACTCATTCTCTCTCTATCTTCTGCCGTAGCAGGACTTTGAGTTTTACTCAAGGTCGTATTGGGCAACATGGGCAAGAACCCTTTTTTCTATCTTCCATTCCAAACCTCGTTAGAACTTTGTCCAAATATGTACTCTATGAAAGAGCTATTAGGCGTCTCGATCTATCTCTATAAATCTTTATGCCTAATATGTAAGCAGCTTCGCCAAGATCCTTCATTGAAAACTATTATTCAAATAATCTTTGACACTTTTAAGAAGGTCTACATCATTCCCAATCAACAATATGTCATCCACATATACTACTAGGAATGCTACAGATCTCCCACTCACTTTCTTATAAATACAAGCTTCTCCATAAGTTTGTATCAATACAAAACTTTTGATCACCTTATCAAAACGTTGATTCCAACTTCGGGATGCTTGATTCAATCAATAAATGAACCACTGAAGCTTGCATACCTTGTTAGCATATTTAGGATCGACAAAACCTTTGGGTTGTACCATATACAACTCTTCATCAATGTCTCCATTGAGGAACGCCATTTTGACATCCATCTTCCATATCTCATAATCATAATATGCAACGATTGCAAACAAAATCCTCACAGACTTTAGCTTCGCTACCGGTGAGAAAGTCTCATCGTAGTCAACTCCTTGAATTTATCGGAACCCTTTCGTGACAAGTCGAGCTTTATAGACGGTCATATTACCATCAACATCTATTTTCTTCAAAATCCATTTGTTCTCAATAGCCTTCCGGCCATCCGGTAAGTCCACCAAAGTCCATACTTGGTTTTCGTACATGGATCCAATCTCGGATTTCATGGCTTCTTGACATTTATTGGAATCTAGACTCATCATCGCTTCCTCATATGTCGCAGGGTCGTCGGTGTTGTCCACCAACATGACACTCATAACGGGATCATACCAATTGGGAGTGGTACGAGTCCTCGTCGACCTGTGTGGTTTCATAGTAACTTCGACCAAAGTTTCATGATCACCATCATTAGCTTCCTATGTGCAGATGCCACAGGAACTTCTTCTAGTGCCGCACTACTCTCAAATCTGAGAGAAGGTTCGACAACCGCGTCGAGTTCTACTTCCTTCCAGTCACTTCTTTCGAGAGAAACTCCTTCTCTAGAAAGGATCCATTCTTGTCAACAAAGATTTTTCCTTCGGATCTATGATAGAAGGTATACCCAATAGTTTCCTTCGGGTATCCTATGAAGACGCATTTTTTACTTTGGGTTCAAGCTTTTCGGGCTGTAACTTCTTTACGTAAGCTTCGCAACCCCAAAATTTAAGGAACGAAAATTTAGGTTTCTTCCCAAACCATAATTCATATGATGTCGTTTCAATGGATTTAGATGGAGCCCTATTTAAAGCGAATGCGGCTGTTTCTAATGCATAACCCCAAAACAATAATGGTAAATCTGTAAGTGACATCATGGAACGAACCATATATAAGAGAGTTTGATTACGATGTTCGGACACACCATTACATTGTGGTGTTCCCGGCGGTGTCAATTGTGAAAGTATTCCGCATTTTTTCAAATGCTTGACAAACTCGTAACTTAGATATTCACCTCCACGATCAGATCATAGAAATTTAATCTTCTTGTTATATTGATTCTCAACTTCACTTTAAAATTCCTTAAACTTCTTGAAAGTTTCGGACTTATGTTTCATGAAATAGATATACCCATATCTACTAAAGTCATCCATGAAGGTAAGAACATAACGATAGCCACTGCACAATGCCACACTCATCGGGCCACACACATCGGTAGTATGATTTGCAATAAGTCCGTAGCTCGCTCCATCATACCAGAAAATGGAGTCTTAGTCATTTGTCCCATCAGACATGCTTCGCATATTTCAAGTGATTCGAAATCAAGTGATTTAAGAAGTCCATCAGAATGGAGTATCTTCATACGCTTCACTCCAATGTGACCAAGACGACAGTGCCACATGTATGTACAATTATCATTCAATTTCAAACGTTTAGCATCTGTATTATGAACATGTGTATCACTACTATCGAGATTCAATAAGAATAGACCATCTATTAAAGGTGCATGACCATAAAAGATATTACTCATATAAATCGAACAACCATTATTCTCGAACTTAAAGAAGTAACCGGCTCGCAATAAACAAGATCCTGATATAATGTTCATGCTCAACGCATGCACCAAATAAAATTTATTTAAGTATAAAACTATTCCCGATGGTAGATGAAGAGGGAGCGTGCCGACCGCGACCACATCAACTTTTGATCCATTTCCAACGCGCATATTCACCTCGTCTTTCGCTAATCTACGTTTATTCTGCAGCTCCTCTTTCGAGTTAGAAATATGAGCAACCGAACCAGTATCAAATACCCAGGCACTACTACGACTACTAGTAAGATACACATCAATAAAATGTACATCGAATATACCTTTCTTCTTGATGTTGCCATTCTTTAGATCTTCCAGGTACTTGGGGAAATTCCGCTTCCAATGACCTTATCCCTTGCAGTAAAAGCACTCAGTATCAGGCTTAGGCCCAGCCTTGGTCTTCTTTGCAAGCGCGATAGCTTTCTTACCGCCCTTCTTGAAGTTACCCTTTTTCTTAAGCTTGCCTTGCTTCTTGAAATTGGTGGTCTTATTGACCATCAACACTTGGTGCTCTTTCTTGATCTCCACTTCCGCAAACTTCAACATAGAGAAGAGTTCTGGTAACGACTTATCCATGCGCTGCATGTTGTAGTTCATCACAAAGTTCTTGTAACTTGGTGGTAGTGATTGGAGGACACGGTGAATCCCCAATGCATTAGGAATCACTATCCCCAAGCTTTGGAGCTTATTGGCATGCCTAGACATCTTAAGAACATGCTCATTGACGGAGCTGCCCTCTTTCATCTTGTAGTTAAAGAAATTTTCAGAAGCCTCATAACTCTCAAATGCCATGTGAGCCTCAAATATCATTTTAAGTTCATGGACAATATCATGTGGGTCAAAGTTCTCAAACCTTTTCTCAAGCTCCGATTCAAAACCATACAATATAGCACAATGAACTATGGAGTACTGATTCTTTCGAGTAAGGTAAACATTTTTCACCTCATCGGTAGCATCAGCTGTAGGTGGGTCACCCAGCGGTGCATCCAGCACATAGGTCAACTGACCAGCATTAAGGACAATCCTCAAATTGCGGAGCCAATCCGCAAAGTTGCTTCCATTGTTTTCAACATTTCTTTCTCTAGGAACGCATTAAAATTGATGGTAGAGGCCGCCATGATCTACAACATATTTGCAATATTTTAGACTAAGTTTATGACAAATTGAGTTATATTTAATACTTAAATTAACTAGATGAACTCCCACTCAAAACAATATCCCTCACATTGTTTTAGTGATCACACGAACCAAATCCACTACATCAAGTACGATCATCACGAGAGATGATGTAGTTTCAAAGGCGAACAATCAACATGTTCATCATATCTACTATATGACTCATGTTTTACCTTTCGATATTCCATGTTCTGAGACCATGTCTGTACATGCTAGGCTCGTCAAGGTTAACCTTAGTATCCGCATGAGAAAATCTGGCTTTCTCCCGTTGTATGCACACGTAGAATCTATCACACCCGATCATTACGTGGTGTTTTGAGATGACGCGTCTTAGCAACGGTTCCTACTAAGGACGGACGCTTTATTACTTGATATTTTTTGAGAGGGATCATATTATAATGCTACCGTCATGATCAAAGCAATACAAGATGCATAAAAGGATTAACATCACATGTAATTCATAATATGTGATATTATATGGCCTTTATTCTTGTGCTTCCGATCTCCATCTTCAAGAACGAACATGATCTCCATCATCACTAGCGTGGCGTTAAGGTCAATGGCACTGCTCCATGGTTGTCCTCCACCAGCATCAACTATTACAACTACTTTGAATAATAGACACGCATGTCTTAACGAAATTTAAATACAACCATAAGGCTCCTGCGGTTGCCAACTTATAATAAGGATCATTGCATACATCATATATAATCACAATCATGGCCATATCACATCACAACACACCCCTACAAAACAAAGTTAGATGCCTGTAATTTTCTTTGCATGTTTTACGAGGTTTGGGGCTTTCGAATAAGATCCATTCTAACGTACGAACAAGAACCACAATGTTGATACAAGTATTGTCATGTTCCCGTTGTAAATTGAATCTTCACTATGGTGGGAGAGACAGACACCCGCAAAGCCAATTATGCAATACAAGTTGCATGTTGAGCGTGGATGTAGCACCCCGGGTAAAAAACCACTACTAGAAAATCGTCTGTTGTTTATACTTTGTGCATCATCATGACATCATGCATATATTTTGCATAAAACTATTTTCGTAAAAGACTATGTTGGTTTCTAAATATCCTTCTCCTTTAATCTCAAACTAAAACCTCGGTCTGTTCAGATCTTTTATTTATCTAAAAAGTATTTACCAAAAATATTTTAAAAATAAAACAAATAATAAAATATTTTGTCCGGGGAGACCGCCACCGGCCAGGCCCAAAGGGCCCAGCTGGCAGCAGCCTACTACCCGACCCAAACTAGACAAACCCTAGTCCACCCCAAACCCTAACCTATCTGGAAACCCTAGCCTACCCCCAGCACCCTTCCACCTGCCGTCGCCCTCTCTCCCAGCCGCCGCCGCATACCAAACACACACACGCGGTCGCACACCACACACACACACCTAGCAAACCCTGAACCGAAACTACCCCACCCACTCAGCGCAACACACGCCCACCCTGACCCTGCTCCCCTCCCGATCGAGACCCCACCCGTCGACCGCGTGACCCCCAGACGCTCGCGAAGCCCCGACCCTCTCGCCCCACTCTTTTCTCCCTAACTCCCGTCACTGCACCGCCGACCACCTCCTCTGGCCGACCTCTGCGGCCAGGCACGCCTCCCCTTTCTCCTCCCCGCTTCCATCTGTGGCGCCACCATCCGGAGCCCCTCTTCGTCGGTTGCCCAAGCCCCGCATCTTCGGCCGGCCCCGTGCCCCTCGTCACCGACCCCACCACCGCCCGGCTCGCCTCCTCCGCTGGCCTGCCGCCGCGGATTCCCTCATCTCCTTCCTGCGCCCTCCCGCCGGAGCCACGCACGAGCCCGCATCACCGATCCGTGGCACCGATGTGCCGCATCCTCCGCATCCCGCGCGCGCGAGCCCCGCGGCCATCGCCGGTCTTCCCCGCGAGCTCCGCCGGCGCCTCTCTCCGTCGTCGGAGTCTCTGCCTCGCTGGTCTTCGTCGGCACCCTCCTCCCATGCGTGCCCTGCTCTTTCCGGTGGGCAGCTCCAGTTCCATGTGATCCAAGAGCATGTGTATGTTTTGCCTCATGTGACTCCACACGCGGGCGGGCATGTTAGCACAAGCATTTGTTGCTGCTAGCACTACCTTGGTTACAAGCATACGGTGGTTGTATCATGTTGGTTTTGATCTGATGAGTATGGCGACAGTGTGCCGAGCAGCATTCTCGAGTGAGGCTATCTTCGGCTAGCGGTCTACTTTAGATACCTCCCGTCGGACAAGTTCGGCGAGAAGGGCATTAAGTTCTCCTACTCGAGTTCGATGAGCCATCCTGACGCCGGAACCAAGGCCGCTTCTGACAACCGAGGTAGGACTCCTAAGTTCTCCTTCACAGACGACGTCACGAACCTGAGAATTCCCGAATGCCAAAGCCGCCACTTGGAACCGAAGGTGTCGAGACCCCGAAGACCGATCCCGGCGAGATTCCTCAAGCATCTTCGGACCCCAAGATCTTCGACCCCAATGTGTGACCCCTTTTCCGAGCCCCATATTTTTATAATATATAATATCTACCTATTGCATATAAATGTCCATGCTTGCATACATATGGTTGTGGTTTGGGGGCATTGTGCCGATTCACCTTATAATTAAATATGGAGGCCATATCCGGGCTTTTCTAGTCTTATATTTGGTCCATTTAAATTTGTGTAGTGAATCGGTGCCACTATTTGACTTGTTAATACAACAATTAAATTGCAGGGTATCTAGACAACATGGACCATCTATTTATTTGCCGGGACCCCGGTTCCGTTTAATATTGCCTAATTGCATCGCATCTTTGCCATGTCATACATCATACATGCATCATGCCCGATCTTTTGCCGTAGTATTAAATAGAGCATCCGATGTTTCTTCTAGTGCTTTGCTTCTTCACGGATTAGGCCGATGAGTTGATGCGAGAGTCGACCCGATCTTCGGATGAACCTTCGGCAATGTTTTTCAGGCGAGCATTCTCCCCCTTTCTACCTATTTTACTTTTATAGTCTTTATTTCCTCCTGTTGATCTATTCTATCTATGTTGCGATGCTCTAATTTTCGTATCCGTGATATCCATTGCAGCCATTGTATTGTCTTGGACACCTCCTATTACCTGTTGTTTGGTAGATAGTCGGCCTTGCGAGTCGTAGTTGCTTGCTCAGGTGTTGTTTCGATGTTGTCAAGTACCACAGTTGTTGGAGAAATGCCTTAGGCTTAATGTTGTAGATGATCACGACTTTAATTACCGTTTAATAACTAAAATTGAAGTAGGTAAATAATGCAGAGGCACAAGTGGGCAATAGATGTTATTTGGTTTTTAACCGTCCACTTGTGTCCCGTAGGAACCCGAGTACTTGATACCTGTTCTTTGAATATTCGCACTATCCGCATGTGGGACCATGAATCCCCCTAGCCAGAGCTTGAGTCATATATTATTTCTTGGGGCCACAAACTAGTTTGGGGCTTTATTACTATTCTGTACTTATGTCATGCTTTACTGCTTTATTTACTATTGCGCGTGGAGCGCCTGTACTGTTTTGGAACCAACGTGTGAAAGAACATTTTATAATCCCTAGTGTTTTGTGTGTTAGATAACAATATCAATGATTATTTAATGTGTGTTGAAGTGTTGCATCTACCTATGAGAAAAAGGGAAAGGATTCTGTTTTTGGGGGGCGGATAATCCGCCCCTCCCTCTTCCCAAGTAGGCGCAAGCCCTGGAAGGGGGGCGGAATTTTGGCTGGATTTTCCGGTGCCGCCAGATAATCCGCACCTCAGAGGGGCCGGATAGTCCGCCCCCTGCTCATCGCCAAGGCGCAAGCCCAGAGAGGGGGCGGAGTATTAGCCGGACTTTCCGGCCCGGCCGGATAATCCGCCCCTCAGGAGGGCCGGATTATCTGCCCCCAAGATCTTCACCAAGTTCTGCAGGCGCCAGCCCCAGAGAGGGGGCGGAGTTTCCCCCGGAGAATTCGCCCTTGGGGCGGAGTTTTCCCAGGGGGCGGATATTCCGCCCCAAGTGGGGGGCGGATAATCTGCCCCCAAAGTTGTGCAACGGCCAGATCTGGGGAGGGGGTATTTAAGCCAGCCTCCCCCTCCTGCCAGAACTCTTGATTCATCTCGAAAAAGAACAGATCAGATCTGAAAGCTTCATCCAAGAGTGCTCCACCTAGATCCACCCAAAGGCCCCATCCCTTGGGGAATCGAAGGAAGAGAACTCGATCTTCATCATCAGCAATCAAGCGCTTCATATCCTCTCCATTCATTTGGAGAACCCCCGATCTAGTATTTCTTGTAAATACCTAGATCCTTGTTTTTGTTTATATTGATAAACCTTGTTCTTGTGGCAGCTTGTTGTCATCTCGGGAGCCCCCAATTCGGTTGTGGGTGTGTGCCCCGATAGTGTTGTAAAAGGCACCAGTTCCCGCCTCGAAGGGATCCAATAGTGGAGAAGGTGGATCAGGCCTCTCGTGGCGAGATCCATCGGAGAATAGGGTGAGGCCTATTGTGGCGTGGTGGTATTAGAACCGCCCACCCCTCCAACGCAGATGTACTTCCCTTAACAAGGAAGGAACTGCGGTAAAACAAATCCCTGTGTCTCCGCGTGCTCCACTACGGTTTCCTCGCTCCTCTTTTACGTGCTTAGTAGTTAGGGTTACATATAGGGAAATTCTCGTAGTTGCATATCTAGAGAATTTACTTTGTGTCAAGCCTAAAATTGAAAAAGTATTAAAAATTGGTTAGCACCTATTCACCCCCTCTAGGTGCCCATACGATCAATTTCAATTGGTATCAGAGCCTCGGCTCTTATTTCGGGCTTAACCGCCTAAGAGAAGTATGGGTTCCAAGGTAGATGGGAGTGATGCTCCGGAGGTAGTCACCATGAACGATCTCAAGACGTTGGAAACAACCTTGGTGAGTTCAATGGAGGCTAAGATGGAAGAGATGCGTCAATTGATAATGCGTCTCTCCCCATCCGCAGCATCACCTCTATCTAACTCTGAGGATACCACTCCGTAATCCAAGGAAACGGGTAAAACTGTTTCCAAAGATAACGAAGTTGTTGGTGATGATACTAGCAAGATCTCCTCCTCGAAAAAGGATAGCGGTAAGGATGGATACAATGAGGTTTCTCATGTGTATTCCCCTGATCCTCCTATCCCTCACCCACATATATATAATAGGGGTGATCCACCCAAACTTTCTGCATCTACTTTCTCTCAATGGCAATTTTTGATGAAATCTCATGTGTGCAGTTCCTCCATAGAGTTGTGGAAGATCATCGAAAATGGTCTTCATGTTGGAAACCCAACAATCTCACAAGAAGAGAAGTGGTCGATAGCCAACTCAATGCTACAACTCTACACATGATACAACTTGGTGTGGGTGACAAAGACATGCCACACATTCAGCATCTTAGCACAGCTAAAGAAGCTTGGGATGCCCTCACCAAGCTCTTCATCGGAAATGAAAGTATGAGAAGGAATAGATATGATGCCTTGAGCAATGAAGCTGAAGGATTCTATATGCTGGATGGAGAAGACCACGAGGACATGTATAGGAGGCTCAAGGCAATAGCCACAACCTTCATAAACCACGGTGCAGTTCATGTTGATGATGCTTGGATCAAGCGCAAGTATGTCAGTGCTCTTATGCCATTTGATCCCACAGATTTGAAAAGTCTCCAAGGTAGGCATAACTATCACCTCATGTCATCCAATGAGGTAATGCAAGAAATGGCCGCTTTCAAAGTGGCTGCCAAGAATGCCGAAGATGCTCGTGCTCGAGCTATGGGGATGCAAAAGGGGGTCAACATGGCCTTGAAGACTAGTGTGATTGATCATGATGAATATGCGGTAGAAGGTCTGGACTGTCCCGAAGATATAAAAAGGATCCACAGACAATACTTGGCTCTTTATGCAAGAAACTTTTGGAAAGATCCAGCCAAGGCTAAAGCTGAACTAGATCGCAAGAGTGGAGCCTATGGGAGAAAAGAAAATGGTCCCAAGCTGAGAACATGCTTCAATTGTGGTGACCGGCTGCACTTCGTAGCTGAGTGTCCATATCAAAGTAGAGAGGGTAATGGAGGAAGACTCATTTTCAAGGACAAATCAAAAGCTCCACGTAAGAAACAGTTTGTAAAGAAGAATGCTCCTTTCAAGAAGCAACCAAAGATTGTTCTAGTGGCTCAAGAAGAATATTCATCGGGGAGTGAATATGAGTACGAGGACGATAGCTCTCAAGAGGTGGCTGCTATAGCCACCACATCTACATCAACATCTCTCTTTGACTCTCCGAACGAAAACATCATCAACAAGAATGCTACTTGCCTCATGGCAAGAAGCTCCGAGGTAACTTCTTCTAACTCTTCTTTTCCCAAGGCTATGATAGACATGGATGATCCTACTAGTCTTAAGGTTAAAGAAGAGATTATTGCTTTGGGTTATTTCTACACTAACTTGCAAGGTGAGCACAAAGTTCGTTTTGAAGCTCTTATGGATCAGCTGGCCCAAAACAAAGCACTCCTCGAAGAAAAGGGCAGAATTGAAAGGGAAGATGCAATGGAAATTGCATCCCTAAAAAATGCTCTTGAAGAAGAAGAAGAAGCTCAGTCTCTCTTGACGAGAGGCTCGAGTCTATGGAAGAGTCACATGAAGAAATTGTGACTAAACTTGTTAAGGAACATGAAAATGATGTCACCAAAGCAAAGAAGTTAAAGAAGGAAATGATTGACTTTGGGGCTGCTCATGATAGACTCTCCGAGGAATTGGAGAAACTTGACAATGCTCACAAGGCGTTGAAAAATGAGTTCTCTATTCTCAATGAGTCACATGATCAGCTTCAAAGTCGATTGGCCAAATATGATACTCCTAGCTCGTCCAACTCAACATGTAGTAACAAGAAAAATGCTAGTTTGGAAAAAGAAGTGATCAAGGACATCAGTACCAAGGACAAAGGTGTGCTTGATGAAGTCCTTGGCAAGCAAAGGTCAAATCATGGTAAAGAGGGACTTGGGTATGTCACCAAGTCCAAGAAGAACAAAACCAAGAAGAACAAGACCAAGAATGTGCAATTAAAGACAAGCACCATTGAGAAGAATGTCACAAAAGACAAGACTAATAATATTGGTTTTGCAGGGTCTCACAATCCGAATTATGAACTCTTTTGTGATGACTATGGTGATGTTTATGCTTATTATGTTGGTCCTTTTGATGAATATATTGCTTGGTCTATTTGGGTCCCAAAGACCCTTGTTACTAACATGAAAGGACCCATTGAAAAATGGGTACCTAAAACCAAGAAGTAATTTTCTTGCAGGGCTATGCTTCCAGTGGGTCAAAATGGGTGCTGGATAGTGGCTGCACTAGTCATATGACCGGAAGCAAGGAGATCATCACGGAGATGCGTCCAAATCATGATACTATCACAGTCTCCTATGGTGATAAGTCTAAATCTCAGGTATTGGGTCTTGGCAAGGTTGTGGTTGCCCACGATATCTCTCTCGTGGACATCATGCTTGTTGAGACCCTCGGTTACAACCTTCTTTCTGTACATGCCCTTGGCAAGATGGGTTTTGCTGTTTTTATCGATGATGATTTGGTGGTACTCTTGTGGAGCAAGTCTCTAAAGGTCGCTTTTGTTGGATACGTCGAAAATGACCTGTATGTGGTGGACTTCTCGGGGAAAACAACTTCGGGTCCGATGTGTCTATTCGGAAAGGCCGATGTGGGCTGGCTATGGCATCACCGTTTAGCCCATGTCAACATGAGAACTTTGCAAAGTCTCCAGAAGGGTGGCCACATCCTTGGACTAAAAGACAATGTCTCTTTTGCCAAAGATCGTGTTTGCAGGGCTTGTGTAGAAGGAAAAATGCATGACTCTCCCCACAAGAGGAAGACTATTGTGTCATCAAAGAGAATCTTGGAATTACTTCATCTGGATTTATTTGGTCGTCCTTCTCATGCAAGTCTTGGTGGGAAGAAATATTGCTTGGTCATTATCGATGATTACTCAAGATATACATGGGTCTATTTCTTCAAGCTGAAAAGTGAGACTCAACAAACTGTCATCGACTTTTCCAATGAAGTTCAACGTCAACACAATGTTCCTATCTTGGCAATTAGAAGTGACAATGGCTCCGAATTCAAGAACTACACTTTAAATGAGTTTCTTAGCGAAGAGGGGATTAGACATCAATATTCCGCTGTGTACACCCCTCAACAAAATGGTGTAGCCGAGAGGAAGAACCGGACTTTGATGGATATGGCAAGATCTATGCTAGCTGAATTCAAGTCTCCTTATAATTTTTGGGCTGAAGCCATATCCACTGCTTGTCACTCATCAAACCGGATCTACCTTCGAAATATTTTGGACAAGACTCCATATGAAATACTTACCAGTAACAAGCCCAACATCTCATACTTCAGGGTATTCGGGTGTAAGTGTTTCTTTCGTATTAAAGGTGTCCGTTTGTCAAAATTTGAGTCCAAGGATTTAGAAGGTATTTTTGTTGGTTACGGTGCAGAATCCCACACTTATAGAGTCTATAACAAGCTCACTGGGATTGTTGTAGAATCTTGTAGTGTGGAGTTCGATGAAAATAATGGCTCCTTTGTAGGGCAAGTTGATGTTTGTGATGCAGATGTTGAAATACCCCAAGATGCCATAAGAAGAATGGGCGTGGGATTTTTCCGCCCCATTGAGGAACACCTTGTGGCGGATCGGGAAGGACAATGCTCCACACATGTGGAGCCCTCATCTACACAAGATCAACAAGCTCCTACTGTTGGAGAAAATCCTGCATCAACACCGCAATCTGCTGAAGATCAACTGTCCCCTGGACAAGTTGGTAGTCCCAGGACGGACTATTCGCCCCCTCCAAGGGGCGGACAATCCGCCCCTGGCACTCCAACTCATTCCAGAGGATCCGAAGGAGAAGTCAACAACTCTAAAGTTCCCAGGCCGGATTCTCCGGCCCTGAGGGCGGATTATCCGGCCCTGGGTCTCCAGCTCATGTCAGGCATTCTCAGGAAGATGGATCTGGTTCTTCACCTCCCAGGCCGGATAGTCCGGCCCCTCCAAGGGGCGGATTATCCGGGCCTGAAGAAAATGTTCAGCAATAATCTTCTGGCGTTAACGGAGACCAAGATCAAGGGCAGGGCAGTAATCAAGACAAGGATACAAATATTGAATCAACTCCTTCTAGAAACAATAAGGACATTGAGGCTCGTCGCAAGGCTCGTGCTGATCGGAACCTTGAACTAAGAGGTCACACTCTTGACAAGGTTGTTGGTGATCTATGACGAAGGGTATCCACTAGAAGAGAACTTGCAAGCTTCTGTGATCATCAAGCTCACATTTCCATGGTTGAACCGAAGAAGGTTTTTGATGCTCTTGAAGACCCCGATTGGGTTGTTGCAATGCATGAAGAATTAAATAACTTCGAACGCAACAAAGTTTGGAAGCTCGTAGAAAAACCAAAGGATTGCCGCAAGGTTATCGGCACCAAGTGGATCTTCAAGAACAAACAGGATGAAAATGGCATTGTTGTGAGGAATAAAGCACGACTCGGGCTCAAGGATTCTCTCAAGTGGAAGGAATTGATTTTGGCGAGACTTACGCTCCTGTGGCTCGTCTTGAGTCCATCCGTATCCTTCTTGCATATGCGGCCCATCATAATTTTAAATTACAACAAATGGATGTTAAGAGCACTTTCCTTAATGGTCCTCTACATGAGTTAGTATACGTCAAGCAGCCCCCGGGGTTTGAGGACCCCAAATTACCGAACCATGTCTACAAACTCGATAAGGCGCTCTATGGCCTTAAACAAGCCCCACGTGCGTGGTATGAGCACCTTAAAGAGCTTTTGCTAGACCGTGGTTTCGAAGTTGGGCAAATCGATCCCACTCTTTTTACTAAGAAGGTTAATGGGGAGCTTTTTGTATGCCAACTTTATGTAGATGACATTATTTTTGGCTCTACTAACCAAGCTTTTAACGATGAATTTTCAAAGCTTATGACTGACAGGTTTGAGATGTCCATGATGGGTGAGCTGAGGTTCTTTATTGGATTTGAGATCAAACAAATTAGAGAGGGAACCTTTATTAATCAAGCTAAGTACATCCAAGACATGCTCAAAAGGTTCAAGATGACGGATCTCAATGGCGTTGCTACCCCAATGCAAACAAAGTGTCATCTTGAGCTCAATCCCAAGGGTAAAGACGTGGATCAAAAGGTATACCGATCCATGATCGGCTCTCTCCTTTACCTCTGCGCATCTAGGCCCGATATCGTGTTAAGTGTAGGAATGTGTGCAAGGTACCAAGCCGCTCCTAAAGAAAGCCACTTAGTGGCGGTCAAGCGAATCTTCCGATATTTGGTTCATTCCCCAAATTTTGGGTTATGGTATCCCAAGGGTTCAAGTTTCTCTCTATGTGGTTACACTGATTCAGATTGGGCTGGTGACAAAGATGATAGGAAATCAACCTCTAGTGCATGTCAATTCTTGGGCAGGTCTCTAGTGTGTTGGTCATCAAAGAAACAGAATTGTATTTCACTCTCAACCGCCGAAGTTGAATATGTTGCTGCTGCAAGTGCTTGTACACAATTGTTATGGATGAGACAAACTTTAAAGGAATATGGTGTCAATTGTGACAAAGTGCCTCTATTATGCGAGAATGAAAGTGCTATCAAAATTGCTTACAATCCCGTGCAACATACAAGAACAAAACATATAGAGATTCGCAACCACTTTATTCGGGATCATGTTGCTCGTGGTGATATTGTTCTATCCTTTGTGAGCACGAAGAACCAACTTGCTGATATTTTCACGAAGCCTCTTGATGAAGCAAGATTTTGTTATTTGAGGAATGAGCTAAATATCATAGATTCAAGGAGCTTGGCTTGACTACCCTTGCACACTCACTTGCTCTTATTCATGTATTTGGTTTAGATGCGGGCATAGACATATGGGGAGTGTGGTCCTAATTGATTGGGCCAACCCTCCCCCCATAATGCCGAAAGCAAGTAAAATCATTTCCCTTAATATCATTTTGTGATATGTGGGTCATCGATGAGCATTGGTTTTGAACTCAAGATACATCTTCGTGGTGTCATGCCATGCGCTCCAACATGGTGGCTTCGGCCACCGCCCTCTTCCTTGAGAAGAGTTGGTTTTTCATGGGTCTCGTTGGATTTTCTTGCATATCTCATGTTCTTATGGAAAACACACTCAAATTTGGCTTTTGATTGATTTGATTCTTGCAAATTTGGGTGTGTAGTACCATCTCAGTTTGATGCTCTCAACCCAAGCCTTTCTCTCCCCCCTTGAACCATCTATTCTTGCATACAAGTCCTCTAAAACACCATCGAGAGGTTTGCTCGGTTGCTCCGACCTGATTCTGCGTTTTACAGAATTTTTTGGGGGGGGGATTATCCGCCTTAAGTGGGGGGGGGGATTATCCGCCCCGGGCGAAATCAGCCCCTTATAGGCTAGGTCGAGGAGGGCAGGCTCAAACAGAGCAGCCAGTCCTCCCCCAACCCTACCTCTGCCCCCCAGCCGCCGCCGGAGCATCCGCCTCTCCCGGAGTCGATTCGACCACCGGATTCTCCGGGCTCTCCCCGGATCTTCTTCACCTCGCCTCCGGGTATCTTCTCCTCCGCGATTTTCCTCCAATGAGTGAGGGTAACTCCCTCATCTCTCTCCTTTTGTATGGGATGTATTTTATTTGGTAGAAATCTCGTTGTAGAAGGTTCTTGGTGTTGTTCCTTACATGCTAGAATCAGTAGACTTGCAACCCTAGTACCCGATCTGTTTTGCCATGGTAGATCTGAGCCAATCCAGAAATTTTCTGCGGGGGAGGGGGGGGGGGATTATCCGCCCCTGCCAGGGCCGGATAATCCGGCCTGGAGAGTAAAATCTGGTCTGTTTTGGTTCTGCTTCTGCAAATGCACATCATTGGTTATGGGGTTGCATTGCTACTCTTTCTCCGTGTTTTTCTCCTGGACTTGTGTGTATGCTTATCTCCATGCTATCCCTCTAATGCTTTTGCCCGTTATCTCAAGCCCACTATAGACGAGAAGTTCATTGACGAGACCGAGGTCAGCAGAGCAGCAAGAGAGGCTGAACGGATGGCAGAGGCAAGTAAGAAAACTAAGAGGACCGCTTCTCGCAAGGGCAAACAGTCTCGGCCCAATTACAAGGCTATGGACAATCTTCAGTATGCCACCATTTGCCAGACTGATTATTATGATGAGGCTGACAGTGATGGTCCCCTCGAGGACTCTATGTTTTGGAATGCCCACTTTCGGGCTATTCATGATGATGTTTATGCTACTCTCAAGCTTCGCCCCATGCGTCCCATCAATTTGACTGAGGCTCAATCCAAGACAAGGCTCATTGAGGCACTAGATGTGACCAACAATATGGGGCTGCACCACCTCATGACTATCCAATGCAACTATGATTCCTCTGTGGTGCGGCAGTTCTTCTCAACTCTGGTGATTTGCGGTGATGAGCGCCGCACTATGAAGTGGATGACAGGGACCACCATGATTCAGTCGGACTTTCGCACCTTTGGGCAGGTTCTTGGTTATGCATTCCATGGCCGTGACACTCCTTTGGGCCACCGTATCATTTCTCCTCTGAAGCCATCCAAGGATATTGCACTTGCTCCTTGCCTTTCCTCTGATGGAGTTGCTGGTACTTTTGCTAGTCTATCTCCCTTGTATGCAGCCCTTGTTGGCATATTTAGGGACTGCATCGCTCCTAGTGGTGGCAACAATGACAGGATCCGTGGCCACCTGGTTCCACTTCTTGCTTTTGCTCACGAGTGTGCCACTAACTCTGGATCAGCCACAGGTTACAAACTGGATGTCATGGACTATATTTATCATGAGATGACGGATGCTATGATCAACAGGCTCTCTATTCCCTATGCTCCATTCATAATGATGCTCGTCAAGCATGTGTTGCCACGTGACGATTTTGGCACTGCTCTGGATGTAATTCACAAGCCCAAGAAAATCTACAACAAGGCTCAGAAGACCCATCACCCTTCCACTGCCCCGGAGTCCTTCATGCGTGATGCTCGGGCTAGTGGTCGTCGTTCCATGGTGTCCCCAATGGCACGCGAGGTTAAGCAGCTTACTTGGTTCCAGCAGAACATTCATTGCATGGGCATTGACACTCACAAAGGCCAATATGAGGCATACCGCAGGGATCATGAGAGGGATCACACACATCAGCTTATTCTCCACCATGTCTCAGGTGCCACTGGCCATCCACCTCCTCCCACTGCTCCGGATCCGTATGCTCAGTGGAACACCTCAGGGATCAACTATGGCGAGCTCGAGAGTTGCCTCTTTCCTCCTCCACTGAGGGCACCCACTCCTCCCGCTGATGACGATGATGATGAGTATGATGAAGAGGAAGGGGACGGGAATGCCTACGACGAGGATGAGGAGGAGTGATCTCCAGGGGCGTTAGCATCGCTCTTCTTCCTTTTTGGCGTTTCGATGCCAAAGGGGGAGAAGTAGTTCTATTAGGTCTCGTGGATTTGCAAGGGTCGGGCACAAGCTTTTCCATTTTAGTCGTTTTTATTTGCTTGCTTGTGCCTTTTCTAGCGTGAACTCATTTGCTATTTGTGTTTGTTTATGTAAGACCATGTCGTACTCCACTATGTTTGGTATTCATGGAATTCTGGATTTATCTATTATGGACCTCATGGAGTTCTGGAATTATGGAGCATATTTGATGGCATATGGATTCATGGGATTATCTATGTATGCTTTGGCTATATTCTCATCCCGGTGGTATGACCTTGTTTCCCAAACCACTTTGTTTCAATTATCTTGGTTATGGAAGTAGTGTTCTCTCTAGTGTGTGTATTTGTATTCAAATGCAAATCTTAAATATGCACACATCTAGGGGGAGCATCTTTCATTATTTAAGGTGGCATTTGCCGGTTTTATTGCAAATCGTAATATTGTCATCTAACACCAAAAAGGGGGAGATTGAAAGAACATTTTATAATCCCTAGTGTTTTGTGTGTTAGATAACAATATCAAGGATTATTTAATGTGTGTTGAAGTGTTGCAGCTACCTATGAGAAAAAGGGAAAGGATTTTGTTTTTGGGGGGTGGATAATCCGCCCCCACCAGGGGCGGATAATCCGCCACTCCCTCTTCCCAAGTAGGCGCAAGCCCCAGAAGGGGGGCGAAATTTTGGCCCGATTTTCCGGCCCCGCCGGATAATCCGCCCCTCAGGGGGGCCGGATAGTCTGCCCCCCTGCTCATCGCCAATGCGCAAGCCCCAGAGAGGGGGCGTAGTATTAGCCGGACTTTCCGGCCCGACCGGATAATCCGCCCCTCAGGGGGGCCGGATTATCCGCCCCCAAGATCTTCACCAAGTTCTGCAGGCGCCAGCCCCAGAGAGGGGGCGGAGTTTCCCCCGGAGAATCCGTCCTTGGGGCGGAGTTTTCCCAGGGGCGGATATTCCGCCCCAAGTGGGGGCGGATAATCCGCCCCCAAAGTTGTGCAATGGCCAGATCTGGGGAGGGGGTATTTAAGCCAGCCTCCCCCTCCTGCCAGAACTCTTGATTCATCTCGAAAAAGACCAGATCAGATCTGAAAGCTTCATCCAAGAGTGCTCCACCTAGATCCACCCAAAGGCCCCATCCCTTGGGGAATCGAAGGAGGAGAACTCGATCTTCATCATCAGCAATCAAGCGCTTCATCTCCTCTCCATTCATTTGGAGAACCCCCGATCTTGTATTTCTTGCAAATACCTAGATCCTTGTTTTTGTTTATATTTATAAACCTTGTTCTTGTGGCAGCTTATTGTCATCTCGGGAGCCCCCAATTCGGTTGTGGGTGTGTGCCCCGATAGTGTTGTAAAAGGCACCGGTTCCCGCCTCGAAGGGATCCAATAGTGGAGAAGGTGGATCAGGCCTCTCGTGGCGAGATCCATCGGAGAATAGGGTGAGGCCTATTGTGGCGTGGTGGTCTTAGAACCGCCCACCCCTCCAACGCAGATGTACTTCCCTTAACAAGGAAGGAATTGCGGTAAAACAAATCCCTGGGTCTCCGCGTGCTCCACTACGGTTTCCTCGCTCCTCTTTTACGTGCTTAGTAGTTAGGGTTACATATTCTCGTAGTTGCATATCTAGAGAATTTACTTTGTGTCAAGCCTAAAATTGAAAAAGTATTAAAAATTGGTTAGCACCTATTCACCCCCCTCTAGGTGCCCATACGATCAATTTCAACGTGGAATGTTTTCGCGGTATCGACAATCCCAGTCACACTTTCGGGTTCCGAGTCATTTACATCCATTGTCACAAACCTCTGGGTCCGTCTCGGAGCCGGCGAACTTCGTCGCGGGTATCTTGGTGGGGTGGCCCCCTAAAATATTATATGAATCTTGCAATTGCTCTCTCATGATGCCTCGTTGGGTTTTCATTTGTTTTTTCTCGAGGTTGATCGTGCGTGCGTTGCTATTTGTGCCCCCTGTAGGGTAAAACTTTCTGAAAGCCGTGTCCGCTGTTATGGACGACTTGGAGCACAGTATCTCGATCAAAGACAACTATAACTAAAGTAGTGCTATAAATTTGACTTTATAATGACTAGTAATCAGCTTCACTATAATGGAATGGCTAAGTAAAAGTGCCAACAACTGCTGGTTTGGATTGTCACCTGTTACCATTGTATCTGACTAGTAAGTATTGCAACTACAACGGAATGGCTAAATAAAAGTACCAACAACTGGTGGGTTTTGGGATGCCTCATGCTATATTTATCTGACTAGTAAGTACTACAACTACAACGGAATGGTTAACTAAAACTGCCCACTGGTTATTATATCAGGATGACTCATGCTATCTATATCTGACTAGTAATTTCCATCACTATAACGGAATGAATAAAACTGCCAACTGTGTGAGTTCCTCGGTTGACTTCCTCGTTTGGTCTCGAGGGGGAAATACCAGGATGGGTATGCTTGGTGATAGTTTCAGGTTAGATCCGAATAGGTATTTCTTATCCCTATCTGATAGCCGCCAGCTGTATTGAGACTCTATAGGTTGTTTAGTGCATGATGCGCTCCCGCTTCAGTCCACCATACCTATTAGGCAAGGACCGCCGAATTCTAGTCTCGCCATGTACTGGCCTCAGTACTGACCACTCTCCTTTTTCCTTTGCCCTTTGTCGGCACCCCTTTTGTTTAAGCAGGTTTGAGATCGACGTCGTTAGCAGGGTTACCCCTCCGGCTTGGCCTGGGCAGGGTTATGGACGCCATTGGTTATTCTTCAGGGCTCTTAGCCCCATTTGCATCTTGTCCGTAGCCAGACGTTGTATCGTTTTCAAGGTGTTTTGGATCTTTGTATTGTAAATCTGTATTCTTGACTCATGGAGTCGTTGTTGTATATATCTGTTCTCTGGGTTCCATCGTGGACTATTGTGTAATGATATTACTTCGTTTTCCACCCGCACGCAAGTGCCTGGTGGGCACCTTTGAATCGTTTCTATGCGGGTTTGGCTAAAGTCGCTAAAACTTGCATAGGGCTGATTTTGAGGGTGTTACAGTGGAGCAAGTCTCATGAATGATGTCATGTAAGGTTAGCCCGGGCCGCTTCATCCCACCAGCCCGCAAGATGCAAAGTACACAAGAATAAATTGACAACAAAAGCATCAGCGCCCACAATGAACATTGTGTTCTAATCGTGCAACAGATCTACTCATATACACGGCTCTGATACCACTGTAGGGGTCGTAGCATGGAAAACAAAAATTTGCTACCGCATGAACACACACAAGCCAAGATCTATCTAATAGATTGTAGCAACGAGTCGATAGAGTACTAACCCTCGAAGATTCCAAAGCGGTTAACGAGATCGGATTCTCGTGGGTGATGTAGTCGTTCACTTGCCGATCTCAAGATCGCGTAGATGATCCTTCTGGCACCGCATTCTGGCAGCGCTTCCACAGTCGGTCACACGTTGTATACTCGATGAAGACCTTCCTCTCCCTTGTTCCAGCAAGCAGCGAAGGTTGTAGATCTCTCCTCGCGATTCTGGCAGCACGACGACATGGTGGCGGAAGTAGAGGGGAAATCCCGCAAGGCTTTTCCTAAGCCGGAGCGGGTATGGTGGCGTAGAAGAGGGACTCTACGATCTAGGGTTTAGAGGGCCAAGGGGAGGTGGTGGCAGTCGGCGGCTAGGGCAAGCCCTAGGTGGTGACTTGGAAGATCCCTAGGTGGCGACGACTTGGGGTGGTGGCGGCCAAGCTAGGGTTTTTGGTCTGAGGGGTAGGGGTGCCCTACCCCTCATTATATAGGTGGGAGAGGCGGTTTGGGGGGGGAGGGGAGTCCTCCTCCAACTCCTCTACTTGGACGGCGACAAGGGGAGGGAGGAATCCTCCCCTAGGTAGGATTCCTTCCATCCGTCCACTAGGCAACCATGTTGGGATTTGACTTTACAAATTGGCGTTTGACTTTCAAACTAGAATTTGATTTTTATCTTCCCATTGCCCGGCCAAGCGGCCTAGGACATGATGCAACCATTCCGCTTTGTCATGACACATCCATGTACCCTTCCCACTCCGGATCGGTGGACCTTCTAGACCCCTCTAGAACATTCTGGTGAAAACACCAAAACAATTCCCGAATTCTGGAATTGGACTTTCCTTAAATGAATCTTATTCTACAAACCATTCTGGATATCCTCGTGATGTACTGGATCCAATCCGAGACTCCGAACAACATTCGGTGTCTTACTCACATTCCATATCTACTAAAAAACATTGAATCCTTAAGTGTGTCTCCCTATGGTTCGTGAATTATGCAGACATGAACGAGACTCTTCTACGATCAATAACCAATAGAGGAATATGGAAATTAATATGGCTCCCACATACTTCTATGATTACTTCGTGATCGAATGAACCATTTACATATGATACCAATTTCCCTTTGTCTGGCGATACTTTACTTATCCGAGGTTTGATCATCAGTATCTCAGCATACCTAGGTCAACCTCATTAGCGATAAGTACTCTTTACTTGTTCCTGTGATATGTGATCCCTTGTGAGCCAGTCACATGCTTGCAAGCCAATTGGATGACATTCCACCGAGAGGGCCCAGAGTATATCTATCCATCATATGGATGGACAAATCCCACTCTTGATCCATGTGCCTCAACACATACTTTCCGAACACTCAATGCCACATCTGTAACCACCCAGTTATGAAGTGGTGTTTGATGACATCAAAGCATCCATCTCGTCAATACCCGGATTTTTAATCCCAGATGCCTATTATGCCATACATCGCAATCCCAGGATTAACATTTTTCGAGACATAATAGATTGGTACCATAGTTCATCATCCATTACAAACCATAATAAAGGTCTTACAAATAAAGGATCTCATGATCCAGTCTTAATACAATCATAGTAGCGGAATAATAATAAGGGTAGCATGGTCGAAGCTCCATCTTCAGGGTCATAGGCAATGCTGACGATGGGAGATGATCCTAGTTGTCATAGACTTCCTGCTGTCCATCATCTTGGTAGTCCTCCTCATAGTCTGGCCATAGGAATAGACATGGACAAAGTCATGAGTACTCTTTAAGTACTCGCAAACTAATACTAACAAGAAGGTAGTTCAAGTAGGAATCCTAAGCTCTAGGTTGTTTTGCAAAAAGCCAGGTTTATCTCTAACTAAGTTTAGAAGTAAAGAAAACTAATTAAATGTTTTACAACACCTAAGAGGGAACTTAGTTTTCATGTTCACAACCCTGTTGTGGTCAAGTCAAAGTCACAATTCATTTCACAAGTCATTTTGAAAACATCTAACGACAGAACAGTATGGCCACTCCAACTGTCCATAACCGCGGACGCGGCTATTCGAATAGTTTGACACTCTGCAGAGGTGGTACACTTTCACCAGAACATTCGATACATCCGTCAGGAACAATCCTGAATCATCATACTTAGTATGTGGATAATCAATCCTAACCTTTCAATTACACACTCTAGTATAGGCACCTCTCCTATGAGTTTGGCCTCCCAACCATGACCATCTGTCATCTTGGGAACTGCACAGGTGGACAATCATCATGAGGTAGCCTCAGCTCAAACCTCTTCTGCAAGGGAACCCATACTAAGAAATATAAACTTCCAGTTAAGCCTTACCCAGATCAGGTATTGTGGTTGTATGGTAAAATTGGAATGGTATCGCATCTGAACCCAACCATCAGTTTTATAAAGGGCTAAGGCTCATGCCTCAACATTTTCATCATCAAATCATCTGGTGTTCATAACACATGTCGAAACATTTCATTAGAATGACTCATCATTCCAAGGTTTTCATAATCATTTTCACCAAGTATTCCCATCTAAAGTGATCAACTTTTATGCTTAGCACTAACCACTAAAATTGAGGGTAATCACTAATGAGGGGTGCTAATCAAGGGTGACTTAACCAAAATCTAGATCTCATGCCTCAGTATGACATCTAGTTCTAACTAACTTAGGCCAAGTTTTATTCTCTTTATGCTACCTATAATATCCTTCCAAAACTCACAAAACACTAACTAAAAGTAATAAAGAGCTTTGATAAAGAAATAACAGAATAAAGCTTGCAAGTAAAACTGGGATTTGGTATAATCAAGGTTGCATAACCAAAGTGTGCCTAAGGCATCTTGCATAGGTTAAATAGTAGGTTTAGGATTGCAAGGATGGCTTGCATGGTTTAGGTTAGCTTGCCTTGCGTAGTGCAGTGGTTGAAGTTTGATTCTTCTTAGTAGTACTCCTCCTCCTGGTAGCCTTGGTCGGTACTAGCGTCTATAAATAAATACGAGGTACACAATCACCAAACAATACTTAACAACTTCTATTTGGCACACAAAGGTTCACACTAGATGATCTAGCATCATCACAATCATCACATGAATTAAAGACCTAGTATTATTTATTTTCTTTTAGAAAAGTAATTTCTACTCAGTGAAAACTACATAAGATTTAATATTCTCTAATTAAAATATGGGATCATGTTGACACATGTCATCACCACATATTTTAATACTTGAGAATGTGATTTAAACTGGTGTCACAATTTAATAAGTTTAAAAATTACTATTTTAAATAATTAAAGTGACTAGAAATTCCCATGTAGAATTCCTTTAATACTTGTCCAAGATCACTACATGTAAATCTAAATATTTTTACATATTCAGAAATATCTTGTCAAATATGATTTTTGAGAGTTGGAATCAACTCAAAAGCATTTATGGTTGATTTTTAAAAAATGTTTGAATGTGTAAAAGTCTCTGTCTTGTTATTTTTACTATAGGTGATCTATAATTTCAAATGGTTTGCATCCAATGGGCTTGGATTAATAATTTGAATACCTTTCTAAAAAATTGGTTTCATGCAATTTGGTTCAGTACAACTCTTTGAATTGATTTTTAAAGTTACTGACTGAGCTAGAGTTTGAATAAATTGGAAAAAGATTGTTTAAACCTCTGGGCTACGCGCGGGGGTGTTAATGGGTCGGCCCAGCTGCACAGCGTGCGCGCAGCGGGCTGCTGACAGGGGTGGTCCAGGCGTCAGCGGCTCAGTCTATGCGAAGGGGTATGTTTCAATCTGGGCCCTACGATTAGAACAAGATCTACGGCTCACGTTCGTCATCTCCGGCGGATAGCTCCGGCGAGACTGAACCCTAATGGCGACAGTAGGGGTACGCGGCAGCTTACTAGGTCTCCAGCTAGGGTCGGCGATGGGGGCGAACAACGTTGTTGATAATGGCAGTTCGAATGGTGGTCACGACAGCTCCTGGGGTGGCTCCAATCAACGGCTCTACTCCTCCTCTACAGCGGTGGACTCCGGTGAAATTCTGGCGGCCTGGTGCTCGCCTTGCTCCGGGGAAGGGTCAGGGGTGGTTCTGAGAGAGAGGGGAGTGAGATGGTGTGGAGAATGAGGGCTGGGGTGGCCTCTATTTATACACCGGCAAGAGGGGTAGTGTGGGATGGTCAGGGCTCATCGGTGACGACGGTGCAGTGAGCTAACAGCATGGCGAAGGGCGTAGGCCGGTGCGGTGCGATCGAGAATGGTCAGAACGGGTCGACGCTCTGCGCGGCACCGACGGCGTTTTAGACGATGTACAGGGGCTACTGGTCGCGCGGCGGCGAACGGGCATGTCTGGGTGGTACCTAGGGTCATGGCGCGTGTAGTGATGCGTGGCGTGTGCGAGCGTGTCGGCTGTGGTGCTCTGGCACGCTCTCGTCATGGCAGAGAGAAAATGGGCGCGACTATTCTCAGTGGTGCAGGGCGTGGCTGCGCTCGAGGGGTGGACAGGGAGTGGCGATGGACGGTGGCATGTCTCCTAGACATCGTGAATGGGCGCGACGCTGCCTCCTGCGTGCTGGCCATGGTCGGCCGACAATGGTGGCTTCGGGTGGCATAGCACTAGTGCAAGGGTAGGGTTAGTAGCTTGTTCAATGCACTGGTGGTCACTGGGGGAGACAAGGGGAGATAATTGGGTGCAATGGGGGGAACAAGGCATTGATCAAGAATAATGAAAGTTAGGCAGTTTGGTCTGTGCTTACCATGTGTTTGATGAAATGGCCGCATGAGATTTGAATTTTAATTTTTGGCTAAATTTTGGTGAGTGCTCTGGTTACATTCTTGGTAGTCTGAGGTTGCTTGGTTTTGTCAAGGTGAACTGGTTTGGTTGGGTTTTGAGAAATGGTGATCTTAGTACCTATTAAGGATTCAATTTTGAATTGTCATTTGAATAGATTTGGAATTTGTTTCTTTTGGTTTGTAGAGTGGGCTTGGGTTCACTTTTACTTGGTCTATCAAGGTGTGAAAAGAATTGGATTTGTTTCTGTTAAAAATCTTGGACTAGGAACACTCAAAGTGGTCTAGTGGTTAACTTTGGTCAAAATGACCATTTGCTTATATATCTTATTTTTGATATTCTCTTCATTTGATTCTACATGGAAATGATTTAGGTGATGTCGTTTTCATCTTTAAACAAATCCTTAGCATTCATAGCAATCAAACATGGCATTGCAAGCATTCATGCATTCATCACACACACATGCATTCATATTCATTTTAATAATAAAAGTTTTTGTTAACCCTAAACTTGGGTCACTTGATAATCTTGATTAATATTTTTGGGATGTTACAAACCTTCCCTCCTTAAACAAAATCTCGCCCCGAGATTTAAGAAAAAGAAAACTAGGAACTAAAGAGATCTGGAAACTCAGTCCTAATGTAATCTTCTCGCTCCCAAGTAGCTTCTTCTTCAGTATGGTTGCTCCACTGGATCTTGAGAAACTTGATACTCCGGGTTCTGGTGGTTCTGAAGGCTTCTTCCAAAATACGAATGGGTAATTCACGATAAGTCAGGTCATTGTTGAGCTCTATGGTCCTGTGATCAATATTCTTGAAAACTTTGGTCTTCTCCGGGACTTCTAGGCATTTGCGAAGTAACGAGATATGGAACACATCATGCACGGCTGACATCTCCTCTGGTAGTTCCAGTTGATAGGATACTTCTCCTCGGTGATTCAAAATCTTGAAGGGTCCGATATATCTAGGGGCAAGCTTTCCTTTGAGTTGGAAACGTTGCATTCCTTTCAATGGTGATACTTTCAGATACATAAAATCTCCGATAGCGAAGGCTAGATCTCGACGTCTCTTGTCATCATAACTCTTCTGTCTGGATTGGGCAGTCTTAAGGTGCTCACGGATCTTGTGAACTTTATCCTCGGCTTCTCTTAGGATGCCGGGTCCGAAAATCTGACTCTCTCCTACTTCCGACCAATTCAATGGGGTATGACACTTCCTTCCATACATAAACTCAAATGGGTCCATTTGCAAACTGGCTTGGTAATTGTTGTTGTATGAGAATTCTGCGAAAGGAAGACAGTCTTCCCATTTTGATCCATATTCAAACACACAGGCCCTCAACATATCTTCGAGTATCCGGTTTACTCGCTCCGTTTGTCCATCAGTCTGTGGGTGATAAGCTGTGCTGAAATCCAGTCTGGTCCCTAATCCTTCTTGGACTTTCTTCCAAAATCTCGAGGTAAACTGGGTTCCTCGATCCAACACAATGTTCTTGGGGACTCCATGCAAACTGACTATTCTAGCAATGTACAACTCTGCTAGCTTCGAACTCTGATAAGTGGTCTTGATAGGTAAGAAATGGGATACTTTGGACAGTCTATCCACTATGACCGAAATAGAGTCATTCCCCCTACTAGATGTAGGCAAACCGGTGATAAAATCCATTCGAACTGAATCCCATTTCCATTCCGGAATCTGCAATGGTTGCAAAAGTCCAGCGGGTCTCTGATGTCCCGCCTTGACTCTCTGACAGATATCACATTTGGCTATGTAGCTTCTGATTTCTCTCTTTATCTTATGCCACCAAAATTGCTCCTTCAAATCCTGATACATCTTCGTTCCTCCTGGGTGGATAGAATAAAGAGTATCATGGGCTTCTTGCAAAATAGCCTGCTTCAACTCTGAATCTGCTGGTACACAGATACTTCCTTTATACCACAAAACTCCTTCATCTTCGGTGAATCCGGGTACCTTCCCTGTACCGATACAAAGTTTGATTCCGTCAATACTAGCATTTCCTTTCCGCGCCTCCTTGATCTGACTGATCAAAGTAGGCTGAAGTTCTATGCTAGCCAAAAATCCTTTACTAACTAGCTCCATTCTGAAATTTTCCATCTCCTCATGCAAACTTGGCTGGGCTTATTTTATCATGGTGTTCAATCGACACGGCAATCTGCTAAGAGCATCCGCTACCACATTGGCTTTGCCAGGGTGATAGTGAATGTCAAGGTCATAGTCCTTGATTAGCTCTATCCATCTCCTTTGCCTCATATTTAGCTCCTTCTGGGTGAAAATGTACTTCAAACTCTTGTGATCCAAATAAATCTCATAGCGGTTACCCATGAGGTAATGCCGCCATGTCTTCAAGGCTAAAACTACAGCTGCTAGTTCAAGGTCATGTGTAGGGTAATTCTGCTCATGTTGCTTCAGTTGTCGGGATAGATAGGATATGACTTTGCCTTCTTGCATTAGCACACATCCGAAACCAATCTTGGATGCGTCACAATACACATCAAAAGGCTTCGTAATTTGTAACATCCCAATTTCAGCAAACCTGAGTTGTTGTCCAAAAGGAAAAAATCACGGGAACAAAACTTTTTCTTGTTACATGTGCAATGTTTGTTTACTTGTTTGCTTGTGTTCTTGCAACTGATTGTGTATTAGGTGTTATACTTCTTATCTCAACACTAGTTGACAAAACCTATTTTACAAAAGAGATGTCTTGGCTCATCTTTCATATTTTCAAATGTTCTGGCATTTCAACACTGAGCCAAGATGACTTGCTAAAACAAAATACTTCATTAGTTTTATCTTTTAACAAAACTATGGAGACCTATATATATAATCTCCTTATGTTTTCAAGACATGACTCCAACTACTCTTACCTCTAGGTTTTACCAAAACCTTTCCTAAAACCTTTTCACTCCAATCTTGGTAAAACTACCAAGAGGGACTTATCTTACTTCAAAACCTAACAAATTCAAAATACCCATCCCTACCTCAAGCTAGGTTGATGGTAACCCTAGTAGTAGTTGGATAAGTTTGATAGGATGAATTGCCTTGATCTGCTGATTGCGTTGTTCTTAGGAACTAGAGTGAGCTAATCTAGTAGCTCATCCCTTAGGACCCAATCTATGATTGTGATCATCATTCTCAAACCAAGCATCCAAATCTGGATCTACCCTAAGCCACTAAATTGACCATCTCATCTCCTACTCAGATTAATCCAAGGATAATCCCCTTTGATAGTTTACAATTCAGTAAAGACCCAATCTAGGCTTGGATCCTATCTACTTATTTATCACACCAACATCATCCCTTTGAATCATGAGTTTAGAACTTATCATCCTCTCAAAATCACCTACACTTGCACTCTAGTCTAAAACCCTAAATCTGCCAAATGCCTAAGTCTGGATTTCTTATCTAGATTCAATCTTTGGAGCTCTACCTTTTCCATCCTATGTGCATTATTGGGAATGCAATTGAACCATATTGTAGTAAATCACTAGTACTACCAAGGCCCACTCTTACCATTGGATAAACCGTTCTGGTTCCCACTCATCCATGATGGTTTTGTAGTCAAGATAATAATCTTTTCTACAAATCTTATCATCTGGCCTACTTTGCTAGAAGCTCACATCTATTTTCCATCTCCCCTTGACCAACTCTTTGCATGGTTATGATATACTGACCATGGTCTTTCAATCCATACTTCACTTGTTCCCGTTGGAGCACTGTGCTTCTTAAACCCACATGGTTTAGAAGGCATCATGATAATCCTGCTATGGCAGCCTTGTTTTCAACAAAGTTTGACACCTCTTCTATACCACCTCAAATACAACCAAGAATAACTCTTGGCACCATTCTCATATACATAACTTGGTATATATATACCCCTATCCCTTGTACCTAGGTGAACTCTGAGCTCCCAAATCCAACCCTGTTTTGGTGGTATAAATTATCAAAACCCTAGATTCTCCCAAATCTAGTTTCCATCCTTTTTCACCACAATTATTCAAAACCCAAGATGGAATTAAGGTATAAATAAAGTTTACATCCTCTACCTTGATTATAAGCATCCCCAAATAATTCCCATAATTATTTGGATCCTCCAACTATTTAAAAACACTATCTTGCAAAATTCTCAAAATCTTTGTCTATAAAGGCAAGTCTACTTTTCTCCAAATCACTTGGCCAACTCACTGCACATTTGAGTTCTATATATCATACCCTATCTTCCAAACTAAAAAAATAATTATTTTTGAGATTCATTATTATTTCTTTTTGCCCTTTTTTTAAATGGCAGAAACAAGAATTAATTACTTAAAAATACTTTTTTCACCTCAATAAATTCCAATAAAATTCCCCAATGTGTAATATGGTACTCAGGACCATATCAGAACAAAAACAACCTTGTCCAATGTAAAAATATCAAATAAGCGTCTAGAAACTACTTCTGGACTATTTGAATATTTTAGTTTAAGTGCACCTTTAATCATTAGAAAAATCCCAAATAATTCCTAGGGTTATGAAATGACCTTATACACACACCAGTACCTTTTTCTCACCTTTCCTAACGCAACCTTTTCAACTTCCTTCACAAGATACCATTGGATCAAGTTTGAAAAATAAATTAAACCTTGATTCAAACCAACTCAAATCCCCATCCAACCTTGCCAAGGACTTCACCACAACACCCAACACACCCCTGGTCGTGTACTGTAGCCAATTTACTGTAGCACACTCCTCCCTTGTCTTTATTGCTTGGAAGAGAGAGAGGGCTTGTTATTACAAACTTTGAAAATATGTCTACCCCAGCCCTCCCCTGTCCTCCCTAGTCGAGCTGCAGGTCGTACACATGTCCTAGCACCACCCCTCTTGCCCAATACCTGGCCACCCCCCTCCCCACAAGCTCCTCCTACTCTAAGTCGACCATGGACCTCCCCCTTCGTTTCATAAGACCACATGCCAGTACAACGCCCCTCCCCTGGCTCATTTGCTCCCTCTCCCCTCCACACAGCACCCCCAGAACCCCCTCCTCCCCCCTGCTCATGGCTGCTCTACAGAGGGAGGAGAAGGAACTTCGGCCTTCTCAAGGAAATCGAGCCCCGAGTTCCACCCCTTCTGCTTTCCCCTCTGCATGTCACCTATCTAAGATCCCATCCTCCTCCTAGTGCTAATGGTGTTCCCCTTTTTGGCATGCAGCAACCGTGGGTGCCTCTCCAGCGAGTTCCCGAGCGTGCTTCGAGGCTGCCCGCGCGAGACCACTCCTGGCGTTGACCCCGACCGTGACTCCCCTTGCCCGACTCCCCTCCGGCCCCCGCATCCCCCTTAGCCCCCTCCGGCGCCTCCCTGCCGCTCAGGTGAGCCGTCCCGCACTCCTCTGCCCGCAGCTAGGGTTCCTTCCCTAGAGAATTGAAGGGAGGAAGAAGACGGCTCGTGGCCGTCGATCTGGGTCTGATCCGACAGCCACAAACGCACAATACCCCTTCAACCATGGGTGCCGCTGATGGGCTGGCCCAGCTAGCCGGCAGCTAGTTTCTTCCCGCGCATAGGCGCTGTCCGGGTGGGCCGAATCCCCTTGGGCAGCCCATCTGCCTGCCAGATCCGGCCCAGGAACAATGCCCTTTTTATTCTTTTGCCCAGATCTAGAAAATTGAACATTTGGTTTAAATCATTTTGAAAATGGAAAATGACCCAAATTTTATGGATCTAAATTTGTACATGCCCCTTTGTGTTTCTACAAACATGTAGAGAAGGTCATTTGCCCAAAAGATTTACCATCTTTTCCTGGTAAAATAAATTCAAGAAGTACCTGTTTCCACTATTAAATTGTTACAGGAAGTTTGGTAAATCCAAATGGGATGAACCCAACTTCCTCTGGATAGTATTGGAAACACCCAACCACTGGACTTGGTTCCATGTCAAGGTGGACTATGGTTTGCCAGTAACAAAAATAGCAAAAACAGTGTATTTCTGACTTTATAGAATTCCCTAGGTCAAACCAAAATGGGTAATGATCTACTTACAAATCCCAGCACACATAGATAATCATATCCTTTAAACCCAAAGAGCCCAAGATTTTTGAAGCTTTTCTTGATTTTTGGTGAATTAATCCTTTCTGTGTATAGGTATTTCACCAATAAATCCACCTCAATAGTTCTGTTTATCCAAAAGGGGTGATTCCAATTTATAGAGACAGGTAATTCAAATGCCTAACTTGTGTACTTAGAATCACATCAAAATCCCTTATAAATTTAATCTGGTGAAAAAGACAAAAACCATCCAGTACTACCTTTGGGATTTTCCTGAGGGCATTCTGCTAATTTGTTTTGAGGTTAATCCAACTCTCAGTGAATAAGTCCATCAAATACTATCTAATCATCCAAGTAAATAATTTTTGAATCTCCAGAACAATTTTGGTGAATTATTTCCCAAAACAGGAGTTTTATTCACTATAGAAATCACTATAAATCTTCAGTAATTGATAAAATAGTGAAAAAACTTTTGTGGGTTTCATTTTATCAATACCTATCTGATGGTACCATCTTATCACAATATTATCATTCATAACTTGGCCTTTTCCAAAACACCTTATCTAGGTAGTTTTGGCACTTTAAATCCTAATAGAAAATCCACCAATGCAAGCAAACCCATTCCTTTGCATCCATTTCCAAATCCTCAATCCTTACTGATCTATAAACTTGTGTTATCAATTTCTTGCTGTATGAATTGATTCTTGTAAACCTTGTATTGATTGTGGTGTTGTTTGCTTGCATGTTGCTCGATAACGACGATAGTTGCGATTGCGTGATACTAAGAAGAAGGAAGCATCGAGTTAATATTATTATTATTCGGTATTCTGGTTTTATAAAGAAGTCACAGAACTTCTCGATGGTCACATGTAAGCCACCTTCTTGCTCATACGCCTTGTCCTATTATTTTATCTATGCATGTTTTATCTACCCGTTTATGCAAATTGCATTGTTTTACTAAATTATGTTATGTGGGAGATGTTTGGCTCCTCCAAACCATTACCCCTTAGTATCATTAGGTACAACCCACTTTTATGATACCTACCTGCCCCTAGTATGATAGATGGTGTATAACACCATGCCCCTTTGGAAACCGCGCTTTAGCCGAAATTAAAATTATGGGATGGGAAGACCCTGGAAATAGGCTTACAAAAATGTTTTTATGAGAAGGTTTGGAAATAGGCCTACCAAGTGGTTTGGAAAATGAGGAAGGTTTTGTTTTACAAAAAGGTTGGACAAAAGATGGAGGAAAAATGTTTACGAAAATAGCCGGGCTGGCCAGTTTTGAAGCTAGTGCAATTACCCCGTGCAACCACATTACTCTGGAATGGGACGGGGCTGGGCTGGAGGTTTTTCTAATTTGGTATAGGTGCCTCAAACTACTAAGGGGGATAACAAATCCCCGGAGGCTGGGCCTTCACCTGTAAAGTCCCATGTGAAACATCGGCCTGGAGAAGGTACATACCGTCTAAGGGCGGCCAAACGATACTATGAGCCCCTCATTGAAAGCGCACACCCGACATGGTGCAAAAGCGCTCCGGTTGGCTTGTGACTATATAGGGCGTCCCGGTTTTGAGAGGATTAACCTCATAGGATAGGAACTTGTATCAGTGAGGGCATTTGGAAGGTCTTTACCGGTTATTCGACGCACGATCGGTGTAGATCAGGGACGGGTAATCGGATGGTGTGGGTACAGTGTACAACCTCTGCAGAGTGTAAATCTATTCGAATAGCCGAGCCCTCGGTCATGGACGGTTGTGCTGGCGGCTGTACAGCGGTGATGGTTTTGTTTTCAAAAAGGACTTCAGAAAAGCAACGACTTGGAAATGTTTTTACCATGAGATGGTCGGGAAAATGAGGAAGGAGTTTGGTCATGAGATGACCGAAAGGAAAAACAAATGGGTGACCCAATCCTAGCGCTTTCTTAAAACTTTTCAAAAAGCTATCCAAACTGTTTTACAAAAGTTTTTCAACAAAGATATAGAGACATGCTATATCTACAAGAGAAACTGATTTATAAAGCAACCTCTCAAGGAGCCATCCTACCACAACCATATTGCATATCCTTTATTATTGTTCTCTTAAGGTGGTTTGCGAGTACATTCAAAGTACTCACCGGCATTGTCCCTGGCTATTTACATGGCCAGAATTTTTCAGAAGCAAGGGAATGATGGAGGTCGTTGACGTCTACGCGAGCTAGGCCATCTTCCCAGTTAGTCGCCTGTAGGTTAAGGCATGAAATGGGCTCTGCGTTTGAAGACTTCCGCTATTGATGTTGTATCGCTATAATGGAACCTTTGTAAGTACTTGCACTTGTTATTCATGGATGTTCTAATGATACTCGTAGGTTATGCTCATGGCTCACTGATCATGGGAATGTGAATTGCAGGCATAACGGGTATTCTCGGACCGTAAATCCGGGGTGCCACAGTAATATCCGGCATAATCAAGATTGGGGCTGAAATCAATCTCTTCTTGAGCTCTTGAAAACTTGCTTCGCATTTGTCCGTCCATTCAAACTTCTTATCTTTCTTCAACAATTGGGTGATGGGTCTTGCGATGCTCGAGAATCCTTCTACGAACTTGTGGTAATATCCCGCTAATCCAAGAAATGCACGAACCTAGGTTTGAGTGGTTGGGGCTTGCCATTCTTCCACATCCTTAACCTTGGCAGGGTCGACAGAAATTCCTCCTACCGATACGATATGTCCTAGGAATCCTACTTTCTGTAACTAGAACTCACATTTGCTAAACTTGGCATACAACTGATGCTCTCTAAGGGTTTCAAGGATGGTCCTCAGGTGTAGCTCATGTTCTTCTCCTAATTTGGAATAGATCAGAATGTCGTCGATGAAAACCACGTCAAACTTATCCAGGAAGTTCATAAAAATCTTATTCATGAGGTTCATGAAATAAGAGGGGGCATTGGTTAATCCAAAAGACATGATAGTGTACTCATACAATCCATATCTGGTGGTAAAGGCAGTCTTTGGAATATCCTCTGCGTGAATCTTGAGTTGATGATTACCAGTTCTAAGATCAATCTTAGAAAACACTTTGGCACCAGTCAAATGGTCAAACAGATCTTCTATCTTCGGTAGTGGGTACTTGTTCTTAATGGTGACATCATTCAGCTTCTGATAATCCGTGCACAAACGGTTACCTCCATCTTTCTTATCCACAAACAAAACAGGTGATCTCCATGGCGACGCAATAGGTTGAACCAGTCCTATCTCTAGCATAGCATCCAGTTGCTTCTTTAGCTCCACTAATTCAGACTGGTTCATACTATAAGGTCTCTGAGCTATGGGTCCAGTTCCAAGGATTAGTTCTATGATAAACTCGATATCCCGATCTGGGGGCATACCGGGCAATACATCTGGGAATACGTTAGGGTATTCACAGACTACTTTGACTTGGTCAATGGTTGGTTAGGCTAGACTCTTGTTGCACTTGAATTGACGGGGCAAAGTTTTAGATACATGCTCTACTGACACTCCAGTGGTACTAGTCATGGTTATGGCTTCCTTGGTACAATCGATTAATCCCTTATGTTTCGACATCCAATCCATTCCTAGTACTACTTCCAAACCTTTGGTTCCAAGTACTATTAGATTAGCTTAAAAATCTATTCCATGGATTCTGATAGGTACGGCCTTGCAAATTTGTCTAGCTTTAGTGGTTGAACCAGGTATTTGAACTATCATAACATGCTTCAATTTTTCTGGTTGAATCTTACTAGTGCATGCAAATTCTTCTGTAACAAACGAGTGCGATGCTCCAAAATCAAACAACACTCTTGCAAGTACCGAGTTAACAGAAAACATACCCAACACAACATCTGGAGCTTCCTGGGCTTCTTCAGCACTCATGTGAAACAGACGATCGTTGTGGTTGAGTGAGTTCCCTGGGGAAAATCTCCTTCCAGGCCGAACACGGCGCTGCTGCTGAGCTGGGGCATTTACATTGGTGGCTGCTGCAAGCTTCTTGGGTCACTCGTTGGAGTAGTCACCCTTGACTCCGCATTCAAAAGAAGTAACCTCAGACTTGTCTTTTCCTGCAACAGGCACAACATTGCTTCTAGTACTTGGGGAAGTATTGTTGTTGTTGGGGTTGTTGTTGTTGTTGGACTTGGGAGGTGCACGGTTGAAATTGTTGGAGTTACCGGGGTTGTTTTGTGGTTTCCTCTGGGCCTTGGGTTTCCTCCTCCATGGTTGGGATAGTTCGGAAGGGACATAGGGGGTCTATTGTTTCATGGGACATATCATGCAAACGGGTTGGGACAATACTTTGGGGTATGGTGGGATCCTGGTTGATTCATCATTCGACGCTTGCGATTCTCATTGGCTTGGTTGATCTTGCCTTCCATATGGATTGCAGAATCCACTAAGGATTCAAGGTCAGCAAAGGGAATGTTGACTAGCACTGTCTACATCTCATCATGCAGACCATTCAAGAATCTCTCCTTCTTCTTGGCTTCAGTACTAATCTCATCAAGGGCATACCTATACAGATATAGAAATCTGTCACGATACTCTACCATAGTCATTCTTCCTTTCTTCAGCTCTTTGAATTCATACCTCATCCGCAGAATCAAACCCGGTGGCACATGGGTTCGACTGAACTTGAGTTTGAATTCATCCCAAGCCATCATCTGTCCTCCATTCATGGTGCAAACACTATTCCACCAAGCTCTTGCATCACCTGCCAGATAATGGGTGGCAAACAGTACTTTCTCATTGGCCTCCACTCCTGCGACTTCTAAGTTGTTCTCCATGGTCTACAGCCAGTCATCAGCATCTAATGGCTCTTCAGACTTACTAAAAATGGGTGGATTGGTGTTTTGAAAGTTCTTGAGCTTGGATCCATGGTTGTCCTGGTTTCCATGGCCTTGATTATTATTGGCCATCTGAGCTATTTGTTGAAGGGTGGCTAGGTTAGCTTGACGTTCCACTCTTCCAGCTTCACGGTCAGCAACCAACATTTGCAAGATTTGTAGCATTGGGTCTTGAGATGAGCTGCTTCCTCCGTGAGGCATCTGAAGATTGAGATAGATCATAAGACAAGAGGGAAATTTCTAAGGTTCAGGGATTTGTTTTTGAAAAGCTTTTAAACTTTGAGTTTGACTCTGGTTTTGCCAACTAGCAACTTTCTTTTCATTCATTCATTCATAGCACCCCATACAAACACACACCACACTAAGGTAACATATGGTTTTAAGAACCATTCTGTGAAACTATGATACAATGGGACCGGATACAACTCACACCTACGATAGTGCTCAAGTGATATTACTCATCAGAATCCTTGGCTTCTTCAGCATCAATGAAGGCGAAATCATCATCATCATTGTGGAAGTCCATGGCTTGGTCCTCCAGGTAGTCATCATCATAGCTGAGGTAGGAGTAGGGATCTCTATGGATATCTTCCCCTGCATTCTCCCTCTCCTCCAGCTACATGTCCCGCTCATGGATGGTCTCCTCCAGGTCTGACACTTTGTGATGAAGGCGGGCAATGATGTGATCCTTCTTGTCACGCAGATGGCAAAGTGACTTGCGCTCCTTCGCAAGGATGGCGAGGGTCTGGTCCTTCTTGATTGCAATGGCATAGTTGTGGTTGGCGTAGGCGTGGGTGTTTTCCAACTCCTTCTGCCTATCATACAACATGAAGATGAGATGATCCACCTGATCCTTCAGCTCCGGATGGTGTGGTGCCTCTAATGGCTATCCCATGACATCACGCCTTGCGTAGTACTCAAAACGAGTGCCCTTGATTTGGTTGATGCTTTACCCACATAGACGGGCAAGAGCTTCCTGCATAGCCCTGGCGAGTCCGTCTAGCTAGTTGTTCTCTCTTAAGCTGAATTGGATCCCCTATGAGGTGGGTGCCTCCATCTTGCCTCTGAGATTGGCAACAATCAACCATTGTAATTCTCCTCCTTACTGATCATTGAGCTGTGCTCCGAAGAAGTCGGGGTGCGGGTGCTCAAGAAGTTCTGAGAGTTGGTCTAAATCGGGCTCGAAGATGAGCTGCCCTCCGTTGTCCAACTGGTAGAACTTGCTATACTTGACCTCCATCTATAAGAATGTAGGATAAGTAAGTTAGTAGAGTGATCAATTGTGTCAAAATTTATGTAATATTTTGCAAGAATTTTTTAGGAACATAAATTTTCTTGAAAGAATCTCAGTGATAAGAATGAGAATAGGTTTTCATAAATACTCACTTATTTTGTTTTGAAACTAAGTTTTTGATTCCAAGTTCCATTCTAACTAGGGTCTCCTATGGTCAAGATGGCTCTGATACCAACTTGTCAACACCCGGATTTTTATTCCCAAATGCCTGTTATGCCATACATAGCAATCCCAGGATTACCATTTTTGCGAGACATAATAGATTGGTACCATAGTTCATCATCCATTACAAACCATAATAAAGGTCTTACAAATAAAGGATCTCATGATCCAGTCTTAATACAATCAATACAGCGGAATAATAATAAGGGTAGCTTGGTCGAAGCTCCATCTTCAGGGTCACAGGCAATGCTAACGATGGGAGATGATCCTAGTTGTCATAGACTTCCTGCTGTCCATCATCCTGGTAGTCCTCCTCATAGTCTGGCCATAGGAATAGACAAGGACAAAGCCATGAGTACTCTTTGTAACAACCCTAGTTTTATTAAATAGTAATTAGGAATTGATTGTGCATTCATGAGCATCATTTAAAATGCATGCAACAAAAAGGTTCTCGAAACCCTAAACCTTAATCCTTCCCCCTCTTTCTGAAATCCATTCAAAAGGGTTTTGAATATTTTGAAAACTACAAAAACAATAGAGCCCAAATAGACTAAAGGGCTCCTTGTATTATTTTATATATCTCTTAAACCCCCTGGTATTTTTGAAATGTTCAAAACAGATTTGAACATGAAAATTCAAAGAGAGAAATGAAAACAGAAAAAGGAAAACTATTTTGCAAATAAAAAAGAGCTAGCTAGCCGTAGAAGGCTGGCAAAGCTCGCCCTCTCCCCCTCTCCATCTTTCCCTGCCGCTCAGCGTGCATCCCGCAGCAGCCGCCTCGGACCATCCGCAGCCCACTCAGGCCCAATACCCCTTCGCCCCTCCCGCTGTCGTCTTCCCCAACGTCGGCAAGCAGCTGCCTGGTGCAGCAACCGCCGTCCGTCACGGATGCGATGCGTGCTCTGCGCCGTGATGCTCGCCGTCGCCTAGATGAGGTAGATAAGGTCTTCGCGGATCCCTCCCCTCTCTTCCCCGGTCTCATCCCCTCCCTGCAACCTCTCTCTCTCTCTCTCTCTCTCGCCCTTTGCAGCGCGCTGAAACCCTAGCCTCTGCTGCTGTCTAGCGCTGTTGTTCCCGACCTCCCCTCGTCCATCTGATAGCGTCAGGCGCTCCTTCTAGGTCCCCTGCTTCGACCCATTGAAGGAATCGAGCCTGGGTGCTCGCAATCGTTGCCCGCGACTCTGTCTTCCCTGAGCCCAGCGAGCGTTGTCGTCGCCCTTGCCATCGGTCCGGACCTCCCCGCGCGTCCCCGTCACGACCATGAGCACTCGGTGAGCTACTGGTTCTCCCAAGCCCCTCCGCTCGCTCCCTCTTGCTCTGTGCCATCGTTGCCTCGCTGTCCTGCAAGTGTCGCCGCTGGCCGTCGTCATGTTGCTCTGGTGACCCCTAGGTAGCGGCGCCGCCCGTTTTAGGTAGGCCGCATCACGCTGGTTCGAATGGGTCAAGTCGCTCATCCCTGCTTGCGCCCTAGCGCCGCCAGCTGCCGCCATCTGCAGCGTTTCCAGCGAGCCCGCGTGGCGCCTGTGTGGCTCACCGACGTGGCCCAGGTCCCACCTATCATCCATAGTGGCTAGGTTCTTCTCTGGTGAGAAAAGGATAGAATTAGAGTGTGCTAAAGTCAGGCTGAGGTAATAAGTGGTTTTATAATTGCAGAAAATGATTTAAAACTTGTAAATTCAATAAATAATTATCTGTAATTCATAAAAATACATATATTATATCAAAATGTTCAGAAAAATAAGATCTGTCCAATAGCATTACAATCATGCAATGTTAATCAACTTTCATGACAAGTTAACTAAAAGAACTAAATGTAACCCTCTCATATGGATCCGGGGTTTCTCCGAATTAGGGTTTGGACCCCTCGGACCCCGTTTTAAATGATCAAGCATGTATTAGGGTTACATTTCAATACTCTTAACTTATCATATCATCATACTTGATTGAGCATTGCATCGATGCCATGTGTTGATTGATTCCCTTTCTTTCCGGTAGAGTACGACATCGAGATTTAGAACGAAGCCCGAGGTCAACACCGTCGAAGCTCGAAGAACAATACTTGACCAACTATAATCAAGTCAAGCACCAGGTGTTCGAAGCTCTGCTTTCTGGATATCAACAGGCAAAGGCAAGCGAAGCCCCACACATACATATGAATCCTATGCTTTCAAAGTATTTCATTCTTGTCATATGCATACGATTCCAACGTCTTTTATCGATAGATGGAGTAATCCTATCTAATGCATGTTACCTTTGAAGCCTATATTCCCTGATCCACTGCACGTAGCATAACTAGGGTTTGGCTTGTGAAGCGTTGCTAGAGCTATTATATCTGTTGTTCTTAGCCATGCTTAGCTGTTACCACTGGTCCATCCGGTTGATGAATCAGAGCTGCGAATGAACCTAGTTTGACAGGATGACGTGGTATGATTAGAGATGAAAGTTAAACATGCTAAGGCTTGTATGGGAGGCCACGGTGGTTTGTGGTTTTTGCAGTCCCATACTTGCCACTAGTAGGACCTGAGTTCTTGCCTCTTGAACCAAGACGAGCGTACAACCACACGGGGGCCTGGAAACCCCCTCGACCAACTAACTTGCCTAGTAGATTCCATGAATCACATAGTTCGGGCTTTCCATTCGACATATGCATCTTGGTTGTTCTTGTATGGAGGTGAAGGAGGTGCATTCATAACAGGTAGGTAAGCGTGGCCAGGAACAAGAGATGCACGACATCTGTAATCTTGAACCCCGCACACATCATTAATGACCGGCTTCGGGACTCGACCCGTAACATCGGCATCTCCTTAGTGCGTGACTTATGGTCTCTGTGAAAGCAAGGTAAAGGTCGTGGTCAACCACTCTCTGCCGGCCTTCCAAGGAAGAGGGATAATAATGCTGGCATTAAGAATAGGTTGGTACGTGTGGGTAAAGTTGTACACCCCTGTAGGGTTAAATCTTTTTGAAAACCCATGTTGGTGGTTATGGACGACTTATGATCGAATTCTAAGGTCATAGAGAACTTGAACCTAATCGTAAAACTTGGCAAGTTGTGCAACGTGTGCTTAAGGATGCTTCCTCATGGGTACGAGGGGGTGATCGTAGATAGGTTCAGCTGATGATGATTCAGTGGATATCAAAAGATGATCAAAGCTAGAGATACCGCTCTCTTATCCCCTTTTAAAGTATTCCAATTAGTCGAGCTTCTTCTACCTCTTGTTTCACAAACAAAGATGGCTTTATGCAAAATAACTCCACCAGCCATAAGTCTTGCGGAGTACACCCTGTACTCACCCTTGCTTCGTTGATACTTTCGCAGCAGAGTAAGTGTTACCATAGAAGATGAGTTCTTCACGACATCGACATCGACGAGTAGTTTAGAGTTCCCAGCCGGCAGTCTGGGATCTACGGATTGGATGTCATCATTATGGTTCAGGCCTCTTACTCCATTTGTTAAGTTTGCTATACTTAATAGCATCATTTGCCTTCCGTTGTTTGATGTTTGTGGTCAATGACCTCTTCTTGTAATAATTTGGTTCTTTGCTCAGTTATGATCTTGCTATAATAATTTTTGTGTCGTAGGGTCACTGTTGTGTTATCAACTCTCTCTCTATACACTTTTGAGATTTAGATTAGACTTATACCAGACAGAGGCCTGGGATTTGTCTAGACCTAATCCCGGGGGTGTCACACTCTTTAAGTACTCACAAACTAATACTAACAAGAAGGTAGTTCGAGTAGGAATCCTAAGCTCTAGGTTGTTTAGCAAAAAGCCAGGTTTATCTCTAACTAAGTTTAGAAGTAAAGAAAACTAATTTAATGATTTACAACACCTAAGTGGGAACTTAGTTTTCATGTTCACAACCCTGTTGTGCTCAAGTCAAAGTCACAGTTCATTTCACAAGTCATTTTGAAAACATCTGACGACGGAACAGTATGGCCACTCCAACTGTCCATAACCGCGGATGCGGCTATTCAAATAGTTTGGCACTCTACAGAGGTGGTACAATTTTACCACAACATTCGATACATTCGTCAGGAACAATCCCGAATCATCATACTTAGTATGCGGATAATCAATCCTAACCTTTCAATTACACACCTTAGTATAGGCACCTCTCCTATGAGTTTGACCTCCCAACCATGACCATCTGTCATCTTGGGAACTGCACAGGTGGACAATCATCATGAGGTAGCCTTAGCTCAAACCTCTTCTGCAAGGGAACCCATACTAAGAAATATAAACTTCCAGTTAAGCCTTACCCAAATCAGGTATTGTGGTTGTATGGTAAAATTGGAATGGTATCACATCTGAACCCAACCATCAGTTTTATAAAGTGCTAAGGCTCATGCCTCAACATTTTCATCATCAAATCATCTGGTGTTCATAACACATGTCAAAACATTTCATTAGAATGACTCATCATTCCAAGGTTTTCATAATCATTTTCACCAAGTATTCCCATCTAAAGTGATCAACTTTTATGCTTAGCACTAGCCACTAAAATTGAGGGTAATCACTAATGAGGGGTGCTAATCAAGGGTGACTTAACCAAAATCTATATCTCATGCCTCAGTATGACATCTAGTTCTAACTAACTTAGGCCATGTTTTATGCTCTTTATGCTACCTATAATATGCTTCCAAACTCACAAAACACTAACTAAAAGTAATAAAGAGCTTTGATAAAGAAATAACAGAATAAATCTTGCAAGTAAAACTGGGATTTGGTATAATCAAGGTTGCATAACCAAAGTATGCCTAAGGCATCTTGCATAGGTTAACTAGTAGGTTTAGGCTTGCAAGGATGGCTTGCATGGTTTAGCTTAGCTTGCCTTGCGTAGTGCAGTGGTTGAAGTTTGCTTCTTCTTAGTAGTACTCCTCCTCCTCGTAGACTTGGTCGGTACTAGCGTCTACAAATAAATACGAGGTACACAATCACCAAACAATACTTAACTACTTCTATTTGGCATACAAAGGTTCACACTAGATGATCTAGCATCATCACAATCATCACATGAATTAAAGACCTAGTCTTATTTATTTTCTTTTAGAAAAGTAATTTCTACTCATTGAAAACTACTTAAGATTTAATATTCTCCAATTAAAATATGGGATCATGTTGACACATGTCATCACCACATATTTTAATACTTGAGAATGTGATTTAAACTGGTGTCACAATTTAATAAGTTAAAAAATTACTATTTTAAATAATTAAAGTGACTAGAAATTCCTATGTAGCATTCCTTTAATACTTGTCCAAGATCACTACATGTAAATCTAAATATTTTTACATATTCAGAAATATCTTGTCAAATATGAGTTTTGAGAGTTGGAATCAACTTAAAAGCATTTATGGTTGATTTTTAAAAAAGTTTGAATGTGTAAAAGTCTCTGTCTTGTTATTTTTACTATAGGTGATCTATAATTTCAAATGGGTTGCATCCAACGGTCTTGGATTAATAATTTGAATACCTTTCTAACAAAATTGGTTTCATGCAATTTGGTTCAGTATAACTCTTTGAATTGATTTTTAAAATTACTGACTGAGCTAGAGTTTGAATAAATTGGAAAAAGATTGTTTAAATCTCTGGGCTATGCGCGGGGGAGTTAATGGGCCGACCCAGCTGCACAGCATGTGCGCAGCGGGCTGCTGACAGGGGTGGTCCAGGCGTCAGCGGCTCAGTCTAAGCGAAGGGGTATGTTTGAATCTGGGCCCTACAATTAGAACAAGATCTATGGCTCACGTTCGTCGTCTCCAGCGGATAGCTCTGGCAAGACTGAACCCTAATGGCGACGGTGGGGGTACGCGGAACATTACCAGGGCTCCATCTAGGGTCGGCGATGGGGGCGAACAACGTTGTTGATAACGGCGGTTCGAATGGTGGTCACGGCAGCTCCTGGGGTGGCTCCAATCAACGGCTCTGCTCCTCCTCTGCAGCAGCAGACTCCGGTGAAATTTCGGCGGCCTGGTGCTCGCCTTGCTCTGGGGAAGGGTCAGGGGTGGTTCTGAGAGAGAGGGGGTGAGATGGTGTGGAGAATGAGGGCTGGGGTGGCCTCAATTTATGCATCGGCGAGAGGGGCAATGCAGGATGGTCAGGGCTCGTCGATGATGACGGTGCAGTGAGCTAACGGCATGGAGACGGGCGTAGGACAGTGCGGTGTCTCCGGGCTATCGTCGCTGGCTTAATGGCGCGACACGGGGAGGTCGAGAACGGTCAGAACGGGTCGACGCTCTGCGCGGCACCGACGGTGTTTTAGACGACGTACATGGGCTACTAGTCGCGCGGCGGCAAACATGCATGCCTAGGGGGTAGCTAGGATCATGGCGCATGTAGTGATGCGTGGCGTGTGCGAGCATGTCGGCTGCAGTGCTCTGGCGCGCTCTCGGCATGGCAGAGATAAAATGGGCACGACTATTCTCAGTGGTCCATGGCATGGCTGCGCTCGAGGGGTGGACAGGGAGTGGCGGTAAATGGTGTCCTGTCTCCCGGTCATCGTGAACGGGCGTGGCGCTGCCTCCTACGTGCTGGCCATGATCGGCCGGCAATGGTGGCTTTGGGTGGCATGCAATTGGTGCAAGGGTAGGGTAAGTAGCTTGTTCAATGCACTGGTGGTCACTGGGGGATGCAAGGGGAGAGAATTGGGTGCAATGGGGGAACAAGACATTGATGAAGAATAGTGAAAGTTAAGCAGTTTGGTCTATGCTCACCATGTGTTTGATGAAATGGCCGCATGAGATTTGAATTTGAATTTTTGGCTGAATTTTGGTGAGTTCTCTAGTTACATGCTTGGTAGTCTGAGGTTTCTTGGGTTTTTCAAGGTGAACTAGTTTGGTTGGGTTTTGAGAAAGGGTGATCTTAGTATCTATTAAGGATTCAATTTTGAATTGTTATATGAATAGATTTGGAATTTGTTTCTTTAGGTTTGTAGAGTGGGCTTGGATTCACTTTTACTTGGTTTAGCAAGGGGTGAAAATAATTGGATTTGTTTCTGTTAGAAATCTTGGACTAGGAACACTCAAAGTGGTCTAGTAGTTAACTTTGGTCAAAATGACCATTAGCTTATATATCTTATTTTTGATTTTCTCTTCATTTGATTCTTCTTGGAAATGATTTAGATGATGTTGTTTTCATATTTAAACAATCCTTAGCATTCATAGCAATCAAACATGGCATTGAAAGCATTCATTCATTCATTCATCACACACACACACATGCATTCATATTCATTTTAATAGTAAAAGTTTTTTTAACCCTAAACTTGGGTGACTGGAACTTGATAATCTTGATTAATATTTTTGGGAGGTTACGCATCCGGTGATGGTGATTAACATGATCTCATGGTCGAAGGATTTAGGTTACTGTGTATCTGAAAACTTATAGCAAATGAACAATTTAAATGACTTGATCTTATGCTATGCTTAACTATAGGAATATGTCCATGACACCATTCTCCTAATGATATGATCTTATTATTATGAATGTCCAATGTTCATGATTATTAAACCATAATCATCTATTAATCAACAAGATATTATTACAAAGAGGCTTTACTAGGGACTCTTACATGTTTACAAATCACACAAGTATTAATGTTTCCGGTTAATACAATTATAGCAAGAATGTAAACATCTCTCTCTCTCTCTCTCTCTCTCTCTCTCTCTCTATCTCTCTCCCTCACTCATTCTCCTGCGCTCCATCTACTATGCCGTATCTACTACTCTCCTCATACATCCTCGAGCTCTCCCTCTTCCTCTCCCCGCGCACCAGAGAAAGACACAACGCTGGCAGTTCTTTACCTTCGGTCAAATGGCTGACACCTCATCTGCATCATGCGTGACGGCATCGACGGCGGCGGTGGTAGATGACAAGAAGTATCGGGGATCTGGGTTCCTTGTGTCATGGGAAAAAAGATGCTCCAAACGATGGAGGACGAAGGATACATCACCATCGATGCATGGAGGAGCGGCATCTACGAACCTGCTCTAGCGGTCGCGTGATGGGGGCACGTCCACTTTGCGACACACGTCGACCATGTTCTCAGTTTCCCGCTATAGGATTTACTTTGCAAGGTACTCCGATACTATGGCATTCAACTCCATAATCTTCCTCCCAATTCACTGGTAGAACTTAGTGCTCACGCAATGCTTAGCGTGGGGTTTCTCGGAATAAAACCGAGTCTCACTCTTTTCCGGTACTATTATGGTACCCGGAATAATTCCATTAGATCCAACGTTCCTTATGTTACCAACACACTTAGTTTAGTCCTTAGGAGAGACCGAGTCTACCATAGGATTTTAGCGAGTGAGTTTGTAAACAAGTGGTTGGAAACTTTCTTTTACCACAAAGATATGCCAGCTCCTAGCAAGACGAAAGTTCTGCCGGTCTTCGTCGACAATGCTGCAGCCCACAAAGATTCATGGGATGCTTAAGAGCTGGAACTTACTGGGCACTTGATCCGTGCAAAGAGGAGGATCGACTTCCTAATGAAGAATAGGGGCCTGTGAGGCTCTAACTTGATTCATTGCTGGTTGGATCATCAGATCCAGCCACCACAGCATCACGGTGACCGGATAATGCACATGTTCACCTTGGATAAGGAGGAAATCATGAGAGTCAATTATTCACGGATTCCCGTGAATGACTACAAGAACCGAATGCAGTTTTTGATTAAGGAGCTGCTGAACAAGAAGGTTCCCAAGGTCTCCATGTTAATGTTTACGACATATAATCCTCTAACTCTAGTAAGTCTTTCAACTTCAGTTTTATATGTTCATCACTTAGTCATTCAAATATTTCTTACACTAGAGAAAGCACACAACGCTGCCAGTTCTTGACCTCCGGTCAAATGGCCGACAGCGTATATGCATCGAGCACATCAGCGTCATCATCGACGGTGATAGATGACAAGAAGTACCTGGGGATGTGGGTTCCCTGCATCATGGACAACGAGAAGCTCCAGGCGATGGAGGACAAAGGCTACATCACCACCGGTGCATGGTGGAGCGGCATCGATGAACCTGCTCTAGCGCCACACGATCAAGAGCGCGTCCACTTCACAACACATGTCGACCATGGGCTCAGTTTACCATCGTCGGATTTCCTTTGTAAGGTACTCCGATACTACGGCCTTCAACTCCATAATATTACTCCCAATTTACTACTAGAACTTAGTGCTCATGCATCTCTTAGTGAGGGGTTTCTCAGAATAAAATCGAGTCTCACTCTTTTACGGTACTACTATGTTACTTTAGAAAAATTCTATTAGCGCCAGCGTTCTTTATGTTACCAACACACTTAGCTTAGTCCTTACGAGAGACCGAGTCTACCCTAGATTTTAGCGAGTGAGTCTGTAAGAAGTGGTTGGCAACTTTCTTTTACCACAAAGATATGCCAGTTCCTGGAAAGACGGAAGGTCTGTTGGTCTTCGTCGATGGTGCTGTATCCCACAAATATTCCCTAAACCCTAAACCTTAGCGCCAACATTCCTTATGTTACCGGCACACTTAGGTTAGTCCTTACGAGAGACCGATTCTACCCTAGGATTTTAGCGAGTAAGTTTGTAAGAAGTGGTCGACAACTTTCTTTTACCACAAAGATATGCTAGCTCCTAGCAAGATAGAAGGTCTGCCGTTCTCCGTTGATGGTGCTATAGACCACAAAGATTCAAGGGTCGCATAAGCGCTAGAACTTTCTAGGGACTTGATCCTTGCCAAGAGGAGGATTGATTTCCTAATGAATAATAGGGTCCTCTGAGGCTCTGACTTGATTCATTGCTGGTTGGATCATCAGATACAACCACTTCAACATTACGGCGACCGGCTAATGCACATGGTCACCTTGGATAAGAAGGCAAGCATGAGAGTCAATTCTTCGTGGATTCCTGCGAAGGACTACAAAACCCGGATGTAGTTTTTGATCAAGGAGAGGGTGAACAAGAAGGTTTTCGAGGTCTCCATGTTAATGTTTATGACAGAGAATCCTATGACTCCAGTAAGTCTTTCGAGTTTAGTTTTATCTGTTCATCACTTTGTCATTTGAATATTTCTTACTGAGATTTATTGTTTCAACTTTCAGCTTGCCCAGCTCCCCGAGTCAGAATTAGCCCCACTATAGGGTTATCCTCCCAAAGAATATGAAGCTACAGAGGATGATGAGGTGGAGGAGATTCAAACCTTGGCTTCCAAGAAGCACAAGGCTACAATTGTTACCACTGGCCCACAAGTGTTGCTAGTGGTTAAAAGGTTAGTACTTCTGTCGAGTGTTGTTCTTTGTTTATATTCTTTCCGAGTCTCATCTAACTTCTTGTTTTTGTGTGACTCAGAGCTAAATCGGTTTTGAAGGGAAAGTCAAAGCCATAAGGCAAGCCAGCGAAGCATCTGCGCACCAGAAGTTTGTTTTGTCTCCAGCAGTGCCTCCACCAACTCCAACCACCACAATATATTCAGCATCGTAGGATATTCCTTCTCTGTGTGCTGGCAATATCAGAGTTTCTACTGAAGATTCGAAGAACTCACAGCCCAAAGCGACCACTGGTGGTTCGGAAGGTTATAAGGGTGAACCCCAAAAGGGTGATGATCCCATGGATAGTTCTTCAGGGAAAATGTTGAACTTTACTGGTCCATTGCTCCCGGGTTATACAGAAAGAAGAAAGACAAGATTCTCAAGATGGCCCAAACCTGCATTGAGAAACATGTCATAACCCCAGAATAAGTGAGTCAGGATGATGATGACATCAAGATGGAAGGCCTCCTAGAATAAATCCGAGTCAGGGATTAGAAGATCCATGCTGGAGAGCATCTAGAGAAAGATGCTGCTCCAATTTCTCTTGTTGAGAAGGTTTTGTGCAACACGAAAGCCGGAATGGAGAAGCTGCATCTAGAGCATGTTGTAAGTTTTTCGACTCCCTCTTCCATTACTTATAACTTATCCTCTATCCCCAAGTATCAGCGTAATGAGATCGGGGGTCCTTCACATTGCGCCGTAGCGCATGGGCCAGGATCCCCAAGTGTCGGCGTAATGAGATTGGGGGTCCCTCGCATTGCGCCATAGCGCGTGGGCCAGGACCCACCGGTCAGCGGCTCAGCGGACGAGTGGCCTGGCCGACAAGGGCATCTCCAAGCCACGAGCACCGTGTGCTCGACACATGTATGGTTTTGATATGATGAAGTCTATGGAGACTAAGTGTTAGCTGTGGTGTAGGTACCTATGGGTAAGACACGAGATACGAGACAAGTTTTGATTTGCCAGCCGGGGCGGACAAAGAGGAAAAGACAACGACGTATGCGAGGCGGTCCAACCTCTCCTTCTGGTGGCTTCCTGGATGGAGTGTATGGGTCCGATCGAGGATGGAGAGGCTAAGAAGTGGCCTCGACTATGCCCCAGGAGGACCATGGGAGCACGTGCCCTAGGCAATGTGCGGCCCGGGAACCGGAGTCAACTGAGCCTAGCAGACCACGTTAGCCCCAGCCTTGGGAACTGGCAACACGCCAGTACTGCTGGACATCATCATGGCGCTGCAGCCCACTGCAGCGCGTCACCGACAGGAGTGCCAACTTAAAGCCTGAGCTGTCATTCGACCATCAAGCGCACCTGTGCACCGCCCCTGGCCATCCATTGGCCATAGGCGCTGCCCGCCTGCCTGAAGACCGCGTGGCACACCGCGATTGCGCCCGGGAACTCCCTTGATGGTTCTTCACGCTAGCCTTTGTGGTGACCCCTTGTAGTATAAAAGGAAGAACTTGGCCGTTGAGAAAGGGGGTTCAGAGGAGAGACCAGGAGGAAAGTTAGGGTTTTTTGGAGGGAGTGCTAAGACGAGAGCTTCGGTTGAGTAGCTAGCAAGAGTGAAAGAGAGAGGGAGAACCCTTCTCCAGGCAAGAGAGAAGGAAGAAAAGAGATAGAGAGAGCGAGAAGAGAAAGAAAGAGGAAGCCCTGGGAGTGTAGGAGCTAAGCTAGAAAGCGGCTCCCCAACACTAGAGAGATTATCATCTTGTACTTCGATCCACCCCAGATAATTCAACAAGCAGAACATAGGGTTGTTAGCCGAAGGGCAGCCCAAACCTAGGTAAAAAATGACTGTGTGTGCTTTGTGTGCTATGTGCTTGAATCATTAGGTTCCTTCGTCGCCATTGAGGTCGAAATGCCTTCATGACCACCATCGAACAAATAGGGGGTGCCTAGCATCCTCGATGTCCGTGTTGGCGAGATGCGACATCAGGCGCACCAGGTAGGGGGGCGCTCACGTTTTCGGCTTCGTCAATCAGCTTCAGCGTCAACAGCTCCATGAGCTTCGTCATCATCATCGTCTTCACTGACATCAATCCAATCATCACTAGCCATGGCACCAAGGAGAGGTGCTGACGCCGGGACCCGTCCTGCCACGGTCTGACTTGCCCACTGCACAGACTCGCTCCCACGCCCTTCCCACGACTAGGGTGTAGCACCCCGGGTAAAATCACTAATAGAAAATCACTTAAATTTGTGCATCATTATGACATCATGCATATTTTCCTACATTTTTCTAAGCTTTGTTTGCTAAAATATTCATATGGTTTATTATATATAAAGCCATCCTCCTTTTTCTTATTTTAAATTACGGATTTGCCAGTTCTCAGGCGCCTGAGAACTTCTTAGGTCTCGGTCACCTCTCTCGCCATTAGATTTACCTCGCGATTCGTGCAACGTGGGACTTCCACATGAGTTACAATTAGGTTGTAACTGGGATTTTAATGAGTTGCAACTAGGTTGCAACTGAGAATTAATACAAATTATATAAGTTACAACTAAGTTGTAACTGAGAATTAGCACAAATAATAGAATGATGTCAGCGACTTAGACATAAGAAGTTCTCAGGCACATGAGATCTAGGTATTCCCTTTAAATTAAATGAGATAATATTTTTGGTCTGTTATGTGACTGTAAACCGTTTTCTTATTTTATTATAAGTAAAATGAAAATAGGTAAAAAGATTCGTCTAATATTTTATCCAAACTAGACCCATCTAGTCTACTTGGCCTATATAAATACTCCACTACCTTTGTTCCTTCCAAGCCCTAGACTCCCAATCTGAGCCAGATCTACCTTTTGCCTTCCTCTCTTCCCTAAAATCATGTTCCATTTTTCTCCATGCCGCCGACGTGCTTTTCTCTTGCCCCAAATCAATTCCGTGCCGCATGCAAGACCCTCCAAGCTAGCTAGCTGAGCAAAAATCTCAATCGATCCATACACGACGACGCCTCCGGCACACCACCGCACGTACAGGCCAGCAGCAGCGCGTCGAGCAGTACAACACCTGCCTGGGCCTCTCTTCATGAGCGCGCACACATGCGGCCGCCCGCGCCTGGCCTGTGTTCTTTTTCTTCCGGAGCAGCTCAACTGAGCCAACAGTATTGTGGCGATCGTCCTCGACCTGTTCGATGAAATGCCTACAAGAGCTGGTTCTGCTTTTTTCTTCCGCAATATGCGTTGGCCTTGTTTGTGTCATAGCCGTTTATGGATATCTCCTCTGGTATATGTTCGATCGAAATTATTACAAAGAATTCAACTCCTTATTCTACATTGGAGTCACCGATCCACTGCTACTTCGTTGGGCTGCTATTTTGTCAACATCGACCACCTCATCTCCGAAGGTCATCTTTTTCCTCTCCAATCCGACATGTGTGACCCATATCCGATCTTTTTTTATATAAATGATACATACTTGTTGCATATGAATCATTCATACTCGCATGCATATTATGGATATTTGGGGCTATTTTGATGATTCACCTAAATTAAATATGGAGATTATATGCAGGCTTTTATAGTTTTATATTGCCTCTATTTAAATTTGTATAACGAATCGATGCTATATTTTGCTTTGATAAGACAAAATTTAAATCGCGGGGTATCTAAACAGCATGAACCATATAGTTAATTGTGGGGACCCCGGTTTCACTTAATGCTGCCTAGTTGCATTATATCTTTGCCATGTCATACATCATACATGCATCATGCCCGATCTTTTGCCGTAATATTAAATAGTGCATCCATTGTTTCTTCTAGTGTTTTGCTTTTTCACGGATTAGACCGATGAGTTGATGCGAGTGTCGACCCGATCTTTGGATGAACCTTCAGCATGGTTTTCTAGGCGAGCATTACTCCTTTCTACCTATTTTACATTTATAGTCTTTACTTTCTTCTGTTGATCTATTGCTATCTATGTTGCGATGCTTTAGTTTTCGTATCCTTGTTATATTACTCGCAACCCTTATATTGCCTTGGACACCATCTATTGCTTGTTGTTTGGGTAGATAGTTGGCCTTGCGAGTCATAGTCGCTTGCTTAGGTGCTATTTCGCGTCGTCAAGTTCCACTGATCTTGGGGTTGGCATATTCTAAATGGTGGAGATGATCATGGCTTTAATTATAGTTTAATAATTAATATTGAAAGTAGATAACTAATGCAGAGGCACACAGGGGTAATAGTTGAGATCTGGTTATTATCCCGCCCCCTGTGTCCATCTAGAACCCGAGTTCTTAACGCCTGTTCCAAGACTGAGCGCGCTAACCATATGTGGGGTGTATAAACACCCCTATGGCTTAGTAACTGATTTCAAAGTACTATTATGGGGGTCACAAACTAGTTTAGGCTTTATACGTTACCACTGTACTCAATGTGTGAGATGTTTATTACCCGTTGCTCGATGAGCGTCTATTTTAAAGCACTCTGTCATGGGAATATTTGGTCTATGACCTCTGCTCCCATGCAAGTCCACGCAACCTCAGGGTCCGTACGAGGAGGATTAGCTATACCTCGTACATGTAGCTCTTTTGGGTGGGCCCCATGTACTTGCGTTGGATCAGGGAAAGCATCGTGTCCTAGGCCCCGCTGACATACCGATGGAAGTATGTTAATTGATCTGGTAAAAAGGGTCGAAGTGCGTGCAGAAACTTTGGTGCATCCCTGCAGGGTTAAATCTTTTCGAAAAGCCGTGTCCACGGTTATGAACGACTTGGAGCATACTATCTCGATCATAGACAACTATAACTAAAGTTTACTATTATTCTTTGACTTGTATCTGATATAACTAGTAAATTGGATAACCACCATGAAAAGAATGAATAAAACTGCCAACCGTGTGAGTTTCCTCCGCATGAGTTCCTCGTTTGTTCTCGAGGGGGAAATACAAAGATGGGTATGTTTGGTGGTAGTATCAGGTTGGATCCGAATAGGTATTTCTTATCCCTCTCTGATAGCCAACAGTTTTATCAAGTCCCTTTAGGTTGATTAGTGCATGCTACGCTGCCGCTTCAGTCCACCATACCTATGTAGGCGAGAGCCGCCGAATTCTAAGTCTTGCCGTGTACCGGCCTCAGTACTGACCGCTCTTTTTTTCCTTTGCCCTTTGTCGGCAGCCCTTTTGTTTTAGCAGGTTTGAGATCGACATTGTAAGCAGGGCTACCCTTCTGGCTTGGCCTGGGCAGGGTTATGGACGCCATTGGTTATTTTTCAGGGCTCTTAGCCCAATTTACATCTTATCCGTACTCGGATGTTGTATAGTTTTGAAGGTGATTTGGATCTTTGTACTGTATATCTATATTCTTGACTCTTGGAGTCGTGTTGTATACATCTGTTTTGTGGGTTCTATCGATAGCTAATATGTAATGGTATTACTTTGTTTTCCACCCGCACGAAAGTGCCTGGAGGGCACCTTTGAATCATTTCTATCCGAGTTTGGCGGAAATCGCTAAAACTTGCATAGGACCGGTCCGAGGGTGTTACATAGGGGCTTGGATGCCGAGCCTCATGCACAGTGTGCAGTTACCATCACAGATGCCGACCCACATCTCGGGCCAAGCATAGCAGCACCATCTCCACCACAGTCGCCATCGCATCCCGCGATTGAGGAAGGCGAACATGCAGACGGAGGCGTCGCTGCTCAAGAGATACCACCATAAGACGGTGCAGGAGGCGTCGTGCTCGAGGATCCCTTCGTCAATGATGCACGAGGCACCGTCGGCGGAGCGGTTCTCCCCGATGGCATAGGAGACGCCACCGAGGGAGGCCACTTGCCAGAAGGAGTTGTGACGATCGGAGTGGGAGGAGCCGACCCCAAACCGGAGCATCAAGCGTCGTCCTAGCACGCGGCAATCCCAACTCGCGCCGGGTCTTGCCTCAATGCGCCAAGTACTAGCCGCTAGCCCCAATCTCACCGTTCTGGGAACCGAATTATGGGGAAGCAATCGCTGCTGCCCGTGCCATAGCTCGGCACCCACCGGCTCCTGGGACGACGGAGTACGCAACGTGGAGATATGACCTCGACGCACAGTTGGAGCTTATCAGGCTGCATCAGGAGTCCGCTCGCACTCGTTCCTAGTCCAACCTGGGGTCGAGGCATGGGGTGGAGCGCGCTCACTCCGCTTCCGCAGGGCCCATGCAGAACCCTGCCCCGAGGCCATGTTACCGGAACACTGGCCCTAGGCCAGGGGCTGCTGGACCCCACGGTGGTGGAAGGAGAACCGACAACCACACTGCATACCACTTGGAGGCTATCACACCGAGACCTGCAGGCCATGGTTACAGTTCTACATATACACTCATCAACCGGCTATCCCTGGGAACGACACGGTAACCCCGGAACGCTCGGGGAGAGTAAGTAAAAAGTTTGATGGTATGGTAATCAATATGTGTCTTCCTATAACATCCCAAAAATATGAAACAATGATCATCAAACTCTAATCGCTAAAATTAGGGTTAACAAAAACTTTGATTAAATAAAACCAAATGAAGGCATGTGTGTATGTGATGATTTGATGAATGCATGATTGGACTTGTGCGATTCAACTAAATAGTAAGGAATGGTTCAAAGATGAATATAACATCATCTAAAACATTTCCAAGCAGAAACAAATCAAGAGAAAATCACAAACAATTCAAATAAAGCAAATGGACATTTTTGCCAATCTTGCTCACTAGGTCCCTTTGAGTGTTTCTAGTACAAGATTTGAAACAGAAACTTTTCCAATTCTTTTCACCCCTTGCTAGACCAAGTTAAAGTGAATCAAAGCCCACCTTTCAAACTTGCAGAAACATTTAGCAACCCCATTCAAATGACAATTCAAAATTGAATCTTTAACATATGTGAAGATCACACCTTTTCAAAACCCAACCAAACTAGTGCACCTTGACCAATCCAACTAACCAGATACTCCCTAGTATGTGCCTAGCAAACCCACCAAGTTTGAATCCAAAATTTGAATTTGGATTTCTTTTGGCCATTTCATCAAACACCTTGTCAGCAACAAACAAACAAACACAAAACACTATAGTGAGCAGTGATCAGTGCCTAACTTGGTCCCTCTATAGCTCAATCTACACTCTCAGTAGATGATCAAAGTAATCTAACTAGCTTTAGCACCACTGTGAGCAAGCCTAGCCATTAATGGTGAGCCTGCCGAGAGCACCATTGTCACCCCCATGTCGCCAGCGAGCTAGAGGAAGAACTAGCCACGCCAACCTTGTCTGGGACACGCAACACCGTCCACCACCACTCCCTGTCCAAGCCCCAAGCGCAGCCAACCACTGGACCACCCGCCAAGCACGCGCCCAGTCCCTCAGCGTGCGAGCCAAGAGCGCGCCAGTGCGCCGTCAACGACACCAGCCCACAGACCACGAGCCGCCCTCTCCGCTTGCAGACGTGATCATCAGCACCCCAGCACCCCGCCAGACAACCTCGTTCGCCGCCGCGCGGACCACGCATGCTGTGCGTCATTAAAATTGTCGTTGGACCCGCCAGAGCGCTGCGATGTTCCGACCATCTCGCACCGCCCCACGCCTCGCCACCATGCTGTTGAGCGTCGCCAGGGAGCACAGCGCCGCCCCCTATCGTCTCCCATGCCAGTAGCACTCTGTGCCGTCGACACCGACGAGCTCCACCCGCGCCATTCGGTCCCCTTCAGCCACTATAAAAGGAGGCCTCGCCTGCTCGTTTTCTTCACACCAGTTCACTCCCCACCTCTCACTGATCACACCCACTCACTCCTAGAGCAAGGCGAGCACCAGGTGGCCGGAATTTCACCGGAGTTCACCGCTGAAGAGGAGGAGATGCGCCATCGATTGGAGCCGCCCCAGGAGAAGCTGCCGGTACCAGAAGAATCGCCGTCGTCGACTTCGTCGTTCGGCCCCGCCGCCGACCATCGCCTGAGCCCCGATGAGCCTCCCACGACCCCCACCGGCCGCGCTAGGGTTCTGTCTCGCCGGCGCTGCCCGACGTGGACGATGAACTAGAGCCGTTCGATTACAGTTAGATCCTACGATCCTAATCGCCCCATACCGCTTCGCCCCTCATAGTCTTACTGACGAGTGGGGTCGCTCACTTAACCAGCCCGCGCATGCAGTGTGCGTAGTCGGCTGGCCCAATTAAACATCCCGCGCAACCCCCTAATTCAAATTTTGATTTATTCATTTAATTTCAAAACCAGTTCTGTACCTAGATTCAAAACTCAACCTAGCTCGATTCAGTGAACCAAAATGCATGAAACCAATTTTTTTAGAAAGGTACTGGAATGCTTAATCCAAGCCCGTTGGATTCAAATCATTTAGATTTGTAGATCACCCATGGTAAAAATAACAAGGCAGAAGCTTTTCTGCATTCAAACATTTTTCAAAATTCAACCATAAGAGCTTTTGAGTTGATTTCAACTCTCAAAAATCACATTTAACCATACCTTTCAGAATATATAAAAATATATAGGTTTACTTACAGAAATACTGATCAAGTAATAAAAGAATGCCACATAGGCATTTCTAGTCACTTTAATTAACTAAAATAAAAAGGTTAAACCTTATTAAATTGTGACACCCCTTTAAATCACATTCCCATGTACTGGAATATGTGATGATGACATGTGTCAACATGATCCCATGTTTGAGTTGGAGAATATTAAATCTTACGTAGTTTTTTAATGAGTAGAAATTACTTTTCTCAAATAAAATAAATGAGACAAGTGTTTTAATCCTTGTAATGTTAGTGATGATGATAGATCATCTAGTGTGAACCTTTGTGTGATGATTAGAAATAGTTAAGTATTGTTTGGTGATTGTGTACCTCGTATTTATTTATAGACGCTAGTACCGACCAAGGATACGAGGAGGAAGGAGGATACTACAAGGAAGAAGCCGAGGAGAACTTCAACCACTGCTCTGCACAAGGCAATCCAATACTTGCAAGCTACTCATTAAGCAAGCTAACACTTGCAGCTTAGCAAGCTACTACTTGCTTCTTACTATGCCAACTATATGCCTTAAGCATATGTGAATATACCCACTTGACACACCATCCTAGTTTTACTTGCAAGCTTACTATTTTATTTTTCTTTATTAAAGCTTCTATCAAAAGTTTACTTAGTGACTTGTAGATTCTAGAAAGATAATTGAAGGTAGCATAAAGAGCATAAAACTTGGCCTAAGTTAGATAAATCTTGATGTCATCCTGAGGCATGAGATTGAACTTAGATAGGATCCAATTGCTTACCACCCCTCACTAGTATTTACCCCCACCTGTAGATGCTAGTGCTAATATTAAAATTTGATCAACTTTAGATGGGAATACCTGGTGAAAATGGTTATGAAAACCTTAGAATGATGAGTCATTCTATTGAAATGTTTTGACATGTGTTCTTGAATACTAGATGATTTTGATGATGAAAATGTTAAGGCATGAGCCTTAGCCCTTTATAAAACTGATAGTTGTCTGGATGCGATACCATTCCAATTTTACCGTACAACCACAATACCCGAAATTTGGGTAGGGCTTGACTGGAAATTTATATACCTTAGTATGGGTTCCCTTGCGGCCAACGTCTGAGCTGAGAATACCTTGTGAAGATTGTCCACCTATGCAGTACCCAAGATGACAATTGGTCATGGTTGGGAGGCCAAACTCACAGGAGAGGTTCCTATACCAGGGAGTGTAATTGAAAGGTTAGGATTGATTATCCGCATACTGAGTATGGTGAATTCATTATTGTTCCTGACGGATGTATCGAATGTTGTGGTGAAAGTGTACAATCTCTGCAGAGTGTCAAACTATTCGAATAGCCGCGTCCGTGGTTATGGATAGTTGGAGTGGCCATACTGTTCCGTCGTCAGATGTTTTCAAAATGACATGTGAAATGATTTGTGACTTTGACTTGACCACAACAGTGTGGTGACATGAAATTCAAGTTCCCACTTAGGTGTTATAAAACTTTCAACTAGCTTTCTTTGCTTTTGAACTTAGTAGAGGTAAATCTGGCTTTTTGCAAAACAAACCTAGAGCTTAGTATATCCTATTCAAAACCACTTCACTTGTTAGCTTTCTTTGCTTTTGAACTTAGTAGAGGTAAATCTGGCTTTTTGCAAAACAAACCTAGAGCTTAGTATATCCTATTCAAAACCACTTCACTTGTTAGTATTAGTTTACGAGTACTTAAGGAGTACTCATGGCTTTTTCAATGGCTATTCCCGTGGCCAGACTATGAAGAGGACTATCAGGAGGATGGACCGTAGGAAGGTTACGACAACTAGGATCATCTCCCATCGTCAACATTGCATGTGATCCTGAAGATGGAGCTTCGCCTACGTTATCATTACTATTACGTCATTCCGCTGCTTGAATTGTATTAAGAACTGGATCATGAGATCCTTATTTGTTGTAAGACCTTATATATGGTTCGTAATGGATGATAAACTGTGATATCTAATCTGTTATGTCTCACAAAAATGGTAATCCTGGGATTGCGATGTATGGCTTAACAGGCATCTGGGATTAAAAATCCGGGTGTTGACAAGTTGGTATCAGAGCCATCCTGACCATATGAGACCCTAGCTTAGAATAGACGTTTGAATCAAAAACTTAGTTTCAAATCCAAAGAAGTGAGTATTTATGAAAACTTATTCTTATTCTTATCACTTAGACTCTTTCATGAAAATTCATGTTCCTAAAAAATTCTTACAAACTTACATAAAATTTGACACACTTGATCACTCTACTAACGTACTCATCCTATATTCTTATAGATGGACATGAAGTACAACAAGTTTTATCAGTTGGGGAATGGAGGAGACCTCATCTTTGAGCGTGACTTGGACCAGCTGGCAGAAATGCTGGAGCGTCCACACCCCGAGTTCTTCGGAGCTCAGCTCAATGATCAGGAAGGAGAAGATTTGCAGTGGCTAGTTATTGCAAGTCTCCGAGGAAAGATTGAACCCCCACTGCAGAGGGAATTCAGTTCACCTTAAGAGAGAACAACTGGCTCGATGGACTTGCCAGGGCCATGCAGGAAGCTCTTGCCCGTCTGTGTGGGTAGAGTATCAATCAAATCAAGGATACCCGCTTTGAGTTCTATCGAAGGCGTGATGCTATGGGACAGCCACTAGAGGCCCCATATCACCATGAGCTGAAGACTCAGTTGGACCATCTCAGCTTCATGATGTATGACCGTCAGAAGGAGTTGGATAATGCCCGTTCCTACGCCAACCACAAGTACGCCATCGCCGCCAAGAAGGATCAGACCATCGCCATGCTAGTGAAGGATCGCAAGTCTCATGGCCGTCAGCTCGACAAGAAGGCGCACATCATTGCCCGTCTTCGCCACCGGACCACGGATTTGGAGGAGACCATCCACGAGAGAGACATGCAGTTGGAGGAGAGGGAGAATGCTGGGGAAGGCCTTCGTGGAGACCCCTACTCCTATCTCAGCGATGATGATGACTTCCTGGAGGATCAGGCCATGGACTTCTTCATTGATGAGGATGACTTTGTGCGGTGACCCAGCATACCTCTACATGTGTAGTACACTATAGTCGTTGACATGACATCCATAGAACACCGTACCGTAAATATCACTTCTCTCAGAGTGGTACAACAGAAACATTGCGGGTCCATATTACAAACATACACACCTTATTATTATTACAATACCGGAAGTTCAAGAGTTCCAAAAGATTCAACTTACAAACCAAAATATAAGTGTTTCAGCAGAAGTTTCAAATTTAAAACTTAAACTCCAAATTGAGCTTAGCAACTTATATTGTTCATGATGCTCGGCTCAAGTGGTTACTAGAACTATAGTAATTATTCGGACTCCTGGAACTCTCCTCCGTAGACGATGTCGTAGTCCTCCCCTTATACGGCTCCATACAAGTTGGCTCTTCATAGAAGACCTCCTCTTGACTCTCAGATGCATACATTGGAGTATCTTTGGGATTCTCAGAGTGTAAGCAAGGATTCAAAGAAAAGGATGAGTAACAGCGTTACTCAGCAAATTCATTATATGCAAGGTAGGAAGTTTGATGCTCTATCTACCACCTCAGACTATCAGTCGTTGGCACTATGCAATTTTCGTAAATCTTTCTTCAAAGGTTGATTTTATTATGAAAATCTATGATCACTAGCCTTCATAGGTTGACCAGAACTTTCATGCAGTTCCTTTCCTGCCGCGTTCGTAGCTCCATCCCGGAACAGGGAGTAACAAGTTACAATTCTTACACTCTGCAGAGGTGCGTTACTTTTCTCATGAGAGATCAACTCCTTGTTGCACAACCGGGCGTACTTTCCCGTCCAAAATTCCATGATGTGGGGCCCAGTAGTTGGTCCAAGCCAATCACTGCCCTCTCCGCGACCTCATATGTCTGCATGGTCCTTCGGGCTAGCTCACCTTCGTTAAGCCCCCTTTTGGGCAAGCTAAAACCCTGATGAGTTCCCGAAGACTCTACGACCTAGTGATGCCCGGATTAGTACCATTTACATGGACTATATCCCTAAACACCATTCATAGATAATCTAGACACCAAAAGTGTGGGGCGTAAGGGTGCCCACCCATATGTTGGATCCGCACAAAGAATAACAACGTCACCTTAAGGTCGTCTTGCCTCCATATAAGAGGAAAAGGATACAACTGACTTCTCCGTCCCATTCCAAATCTCATGGTTAACGCGTAATATACGGCGCTAGAATCACTGATGTCATGGGTTATTAATTCCTATGTAACATCCCTAAAATCATGATTTCAAAGATTGCATATCATTCATGCATGCATATAGTTTTGAGATCAATTTCAAACCAATTTCAAGAAAACAGAAGCACATAGTGCTATCATTTTATGTGAGCAAACTTAAATCAAATGACCATCCCCATTTGAGAGCTTAAGTGTTTTAAACCAAGTTTGTTTGCTTCCTTGTTGATTGGTTTGAGTGTGGAGTTTGAACAAAAATATACAAAATAAAAATGGTTTCAAAACATTTTCAAAACAAGTGCTATAGCACTGTTTATTTTGTTTATTCAAGAGAACCAAGCTTGAATGAAGAGACCAAATGTTTCTATGCCCAGATTTATGAATGTTGCACCCTACAAAATTCTTGAAAATATTTTAATTCAACAGAGTTTGAATTCATTTGAAAATTATTCCAGAAAATCGAATTAGAAATAGAAAAGGAATAAAGAAAAGAAAAAGGGCCGGCGCTACTATTTCAGCCCAACAGAGAATCCAGCCCAGCTAGCCCACCCGGGTTCCCCCTCTCTCTCTCTCACGCGCGGACGCACCCACAGAGCCGCTGACGCCCGGACCCCACCTCCCCTCTGTTTATTTCGCTGACAAGTGGACCCGTGACCCCGTCGTCGTCTTCGTCAATCACGCGCGCGCGCGACGCTCACGCCGCCGTTACTCGCCGCAGTCACTGCCGCGTTGATTCCCATTGATTCCGCGAGTAACTCCTCGCCCAGCTCCGGCTATAAGAACCACTCCCTCTCGCGACCATTTCCCCTCACTCAATTTTCTCTCCACACCACCAGGCTGCTCGCAACTCGCCAGACACCGCCGCAGCTCCGACAACTCCGGCGTGCGATTCTGGTAAACCCCGTGCGCCCCGTCCTCTCTGGTGCATGCGAATAGCTTCGCGACCTCCTTGCGCATCTCCTGATCCCCTTTGTCCATCTGTTTGTGATCCAAAGATTCGACTTCGATGAGCACCGTGAGCAACCGACGCCGTCCCCAACTCCGGCGAGAGATTAAGGTAAAATCCGACCGTCCCGTGCCTTCCCTTTGACGCTGACTTGTTCGCCTGACCTATGCGCACACACTGATGCCCTCCGTTTGCGTTAGGGCGAACCAGAAGGTCGCCAACGTCGCCGTCCACCCGAGCCCGACCCTGTCATCCACTCCGACGAGATCGCACGGCCACTACAGCGCGCCCCTTGCCAAGCTACCACCACGTTGAGCTTCGGTGCGTTGCTACGAGTCTGGTAAGCATTTCCACTAACCCCAGCCCTCTCTGTATCCACCGCGACGCCGTAGACCGAGCGCGCCGCCGCTCGCCATCACCGCGCGCCGCCAGACCTTGGTCGTTTGATCAAGAGCCGTTGGATCTAGATCCAACGCGTGTAATAGAATCACTTAACGAAGCGGTACGTTGGATCTGAGCCGTGCGCGATCACTTAAATCCAACGATCTGCGTCGACCGATCCATGCGAACCGGTACGCGCCAATAGGATAGCGCCGCGTGGCAGTGAGTTAGATTTAAAACAGATTTTGAAATCAGATTATAGTTCAAATTTGTTTTGTTTGTAACTTTTGATTCCCACGTTAGATTTTGACAAATTTTATACCGTTGGAATCAGGAGAGCGAGCTCTTTCAAATTATGCAATGTGTTTAATGTTTAGCTTCTGTTAAAAATTCTTATTTGCAGAAACTTATTTAGGACTAATTTGAGAGTTTGAAATGTTTAGGAAATGTTTTAGGGTATAAATATTGGTTGTTTGGCAAGTTTTTATCTTGTTAGTGAATCAGTACCTTGCACTTGCTTGGTTGAGTTTTGAAAATCATCACTTAGCATTTTGCATGCATGCATATATTTATGTTTGTATATGATTTGTGTGTGATTTGTGCTACCATTCTTTGTGTAGACTTTGGTGCTAGTGATTGTGATTGTGAAGAGTGCTACTCTCCCAACTACCAAGGCAAGTGGTACTTCATGAATATTTCTATCCCTATATTTTATACTAAGCATTAGAAATACTTTGCTAAGTCTTGCATGTTATTATTTTGCCTATATGCCATGTTGGGAAATCCTAAGTAGTTGTAGAATTGCTAGGAAATGTCTAAGTTAAGTTACTATCCATGCCATGCTTAGCCTAGCTAGTAGCAAACAAGGGTTGGTAAAAATATACATGCTATGATAAAAATATTTCTAAGTCTTTGGACTTACGTTTTGCCTAATAAAACAACTAAGTTAATGAATCACCTGGGTGGAAAGGGACTTGAATGGTGGTTTTGGTTGAGTGGTTACACAAGGCCCATGGCTATGGTTTACCTTGTGTATCTTACTTGTGGTAAGCCACCCAGGAACAAAGAGATTTTAGAGGCCAAGTGTTAAGAAGCTTCTAGTGCAACCACTTGGCAATATGGGCTCTGCCTGGACCATATAGGCTGCTAGAACTTAGCCATTTGGACAGTTGGTGGTAGTGGGAATGATAGGTTGGAACGCGTCCATTTGGTCTAAGGGAAGGCTTCTGAAAGGTCCTGTCTTGGTGAAACCAAGTCTGGTGGGGAAAGTGCACAACCTCTGCAGATGGAAAAATCTAAGTACTTACCCAAGTCCATGGCAATGGACAACTTGAGCATCAAGGCATGGAAGCTATCAAGAATCTCCTCATCCCAATTTCTAAGTAAAAATTTGTGGGTGAACAAGGGTGAAGGACCTCAATGTCTATTGGTGGTTCCTTGGGAAAAGTTTTGACAAAGAAAAACTTAGTGATTTCAACTAATAGGAAAAACCTATTTGGAGCAAAGCAAGCCAAGCTACACTTAGCCAAATTTGCATATAGTATCTAGTCCACTTAAAATATACTAAGGTATCACTTGCCAATACTATTCCAAAGTATTGACCCACTGTGGCTGTAACTTGTGATGTTGCAGGTTACTCTGATGAGGATTAGGTGTCATGAGTCTACACTCAACATGTTTGCCTGTGGCACATGAAGATGAAGACTTATATTTATTTACTTATTCAAACTCTTGTATTAGGCCTGTGGCCTTTGAGTTGTAAAGACTATGTTTATCTCTGGAATGGATGTAATAAATGACCTTTGTATCTGTGTACTTCATCTTAAACTGTGGATGCTAGCAATGATTCAGGGACTAGCATTGCAATCACAGGGATCCTTTTTCCTTTACAAAGGAGGGATCTTACAGATGGTATCAGAGCACTGTGTTGCCTATAGGATTATGACCCTAGGAATGGAAACCACTAAGGAAAAATTTTCAACTTCTACACTTGTCTATTCTTCTCGTAAAACTTTTCTAATCCTCTTCCTCATCTCTATTTGTAGATGAACTCCATCAACAAAGCCGTAAGGAAAGGACCACTCATGACAATGACTTTGGAGTGTGAGACAGAATTCCCCAAGGCTCTCAAGGACCTCATGGTTGCATTAGAGATACAAGGTGCAGCTGTGTACAAAGGTTTTCCTGTGATGGATGAAGGAGTGGAATACTGGTGGGTGCAACTTCACTTGTATAAAAACAAGGAAGACAACCATCAGGAAAAAGGATTCTGCATGTTCACCAATTCAGTGGTGCACCCTACATTCTTTGAATCAGCAAGGGATGCAGCTTGGAAGACCATCAAAGAACTTGGTGATAGAGTCAAGTGCAGAATGCTCAACCTCCAAAATGATCTAAGGAAAGAGATGGAACATACCCAATAGTTGGAAGCTACCAACCAAACTTTAAGAGGAGACATTATAGACTTAGTGATGGAGTCATGTGAGCAAGATAGGCTGATTGCTTCTAGAAACATTGTGTTAGCCAACAGATCCAGTGAGATAGGATTGTAAACGTACTTCGTTAGTTGGACCACCACCTATCACCTTATTTTCCAAAATGTTGCTTTAAAATAAGATTGAACCTTGGTTGTTGTAATGGTTTCATGTATGCATGACTTGTGTGTTTTGCTTCCCAAGGATATGTATGTGATGTTTTGTCTTTTGTTTTATCTTGATTGTGTTGTTCTAACTTTTCTATCTTATAAATAGATGCCCATTACCATCAGCACTGTTGAGGAGTTCTAGGTTACCCGCTTTGGTCCTCGTATCGTTGAGCTTACTACCTTGCTCAATCTCCCTCTTCCCACCATCATGGTGCATCCCCTCACCAAGTTTGAGAGGAAGGACCTCTGGGGCTTCAAGGTCAACCAGCTCGGACGCCAGACAGAGCCTACCACGGAGGCCATTGTCTTCAAGCTCATGCACGATGACAGGGAGAGAGGCCTCGAGGTAGTTATGCAGGATCTGATAGGACATCTGCTAGGGAGACACTCCCGATAGGTTAGAGGTACCCACTTCCACGTCTTCGGAAGACGTGATGAGGATGGAGAGTCCATCGACTTCGAGGACGATTCAAGGGACGCATCAGAGCCGATACGCCTGTACCTCCAGGACTTAGAGTCTCTCATTAGGCACGTGGACACAGACAGGACCAATGTCATGCTCAACAATGACGAGCTCCAGGTGCAGCTTCGCGAGAAGGACAAGCTCTTCGCGGAGCAAGACGAGATAGTCAAGGAAATGGAGGCAAAGTTCGAGACCCAGGACAGGAAGTTCAAGAGTCAGGAGAAGCGTGTCCAGGATAGGAACAAGAAGATCCGGGACATGACTAAAGAACTGCAGTCCAAGGACTTCGAGCTAGAGCAGCAGCAAACGGTGATTGAGAGGCTTCGTTCCCAAAAGAGGGCTCTCAAGGACAAGATAGAGACCTTGACCACTAACGTCGAGGAATATAAGACCGCGATGGAGAACGCAGGTCTTACCTTTATCGAGGAGGAGATTGATGCCGAGGAGTAGATTTGACTACTCATTTATCTTTTGTTATCGTACTTGTTATTTGACCATCCGACATGTGGATGGCTTGATATTTGTGTGTGTTTTACTTTGTGAACTTGTTATTTTGTTGTTGAACTTTTATCTTTGTGTTGCATACTTTGTGTTTTCTTATGTGATGTAATGTGCATGAAAGCATCTATGGGTATCTCATTCTTATCTCTATTTGAACAAACCACAGATGCCTCCCCGTCGTGCAAACCCCAACCCCAACAACAACAACAACATCACTCCAGAAATGCAACAAATGATGACTGCTCAAACTCAGCTAATGCAGATGATGATGACGTTCATCCAGAACCAAAACAACAACAACAACAACAATAACAACAATAACAACAACAACAACAACCCACCAGGCTTTGACATGCTTACCAGGTTCTTGAGATTGAGGCTAGCAAAGTTCTCAGGAACGACTGATCCCATGGTGGCCAATGAATGGCTACGCTCAGTAAACAAGGACTTGGTAACAGTGGGCTGTACGGATGCTGAAAAGGTCAGATTTGCAGCACATTTGCTGGAAGGACCAACCGCCACTTGGTGGGACAACTTCCAGATCACCACTCCCATAGATGAAGTGACATGGGCTATCTTTGAGGATGGATTTCGCACTGCTCATATCTCATCTGGAGTGATGAGTCTGAAAAAGAAAGAGTTCCATAACCTAAAGCAGCACCATCGCAGCGTGGCTGAATATATTGAGGAGTTCAACAATCTGGCGCGTTATGCACCGGATGAAGTTGACACTGATGCCAAGAGAAAGGAAAAATTTCTTGAAGGCTTGAATGATGAGCTGAATCTGCAATTGGCTGTGGCCTATGTTCCCACTTATCAGTCTCTCTGTGACAAGGCTGCTATTTTGGAGAACAAAATGAAGCAAGTTGAGAGTAGAAAGAGAAATCACTCCGACAAGCACAGCTCGGGATCGTCTCACAAACGATCTCATTATGATGACAGCGGAAGCTCAGGATCCCACAAGCATGGGAAATTCAACAAGCACCACAACCACAACCGTCATGGCAACAAGCATCACCGTAGTCATGACAATGACAAGTACAAGAACCACAAGAGTGGACATAAGAGCCACCATAGTGGTAATGGAAGTGGAAGTGGAAGCCAGCCTGTTAAGAGAGACATAAGTCAGGTTGAATGCTTCAAATGCAAGAAGATGGGGCATTATGCAAATGACTGCCCAGAAAAGAAAGTTGAAGGACCCAACAAGCCCAACCCTTTTCAGAAGGGACAATTAAACCACATCAATGTGGAGGAGGTCTATGAGGAGCCTGATGCTGTTGCTGGTAAGTTCAGACTCAATTCTATTCCAGCATTTGTACTCTTTGATACTGGTGCATCTCATTCATTCATATCAAGAGCATTTGTTGAAATAAATGAACTACTGGTAGAAACTATTGGGTGTCCTATAAAAGTAAGTTCTCCTGGTGGAGAAATGATAGTGAATTCAGGATGTCATGATTTAGTCATAGAGTTTGGGAAGTATATGTTTCCCGTTAACTTGATAATTCTAAACTCCCAAGGATTGGATGTCATTCTGGGAATGGACTGGATGACTAAGTACAAAGGAGTGATAGATTGTGCCAACCATACTGTCTCACTCACAACTCCAGAAAATAAAAGAATCAGATTCAAGACCAACTTCGAAGCAAAAAGGAGTATGCTTAACTCTCTTAAGGGGGTTAGCATGGACAGTGTGCCAATTGTGAGTGAGTATCCAGATGTGTTTCCGGAAGAATTGCCAGGAATGCCACCAGATAGAGATGTGGAATTTCTTATAGATTTGGTACCAGGGTCTGGACCAATAGCAAAAAGACCTTATAAAATGTAAGTTATGAACTGAAAGAGCTCAAGAAACAACTTGGAGAACATTTGCAGAAAGGATTTATTCAACCAAGTTCTTCATCTTGGGGAGCCCCAGTTTTGTTTGTGGAGAAGAAAGATAGAAGTCAAAGGTTATGCATAGATTACCGTTCACTCAACGAGGTGACTATCAAGAACAAATACCCTTTGCCTAGAATCAATGACTTGTTTGATCAGCTAGAAGGAGCATGTGTGTTCTCAAAGATTGATCTCCGGTCAGGCTATTTTCAACTCAAGATAAGAGAATAAGACATACCTAAGACAACATTCACTACAAGGTATGGATTGTATGAGTATACCGTAATGCCTTTTGGTTTGACCAATGCTCCAGCATACTTCATGAATATGATGAACAAGGTGTTCATGGAATTCCTTGACAAATTTGTTGTCGTTTTCATCGATGACATCTTAGTCTACTTCAAGAGCAAGGAAGAGCATGAAGGACATTTGCGTTTGATACTTGAGAAGTTAAGAGAGCATAAACTTTATGCCAAATTCAGCAAGTGTGAATTCTGGTTGGATGAAGTGGGATTTCTTGGTCATGTTATGACAAAGGATGGTGTAGCAATTGATCCTGCTAAAGTTTCAGCTGTGACTGAATGGGAATCTCCCAAGTCTGTGAAAGAAGTTCATAGTTTCCTTGGCTTAGCAGGTTACTACAGGAGGTTCATTGAGAATTTCTCTAAGGTAGCTAAGCCTATGACAGAATTGTTAAAGAAAGACAAGAAGTTTGTTTGGTCTGAAGGTTGTGAACTCAGCTTTCAGGAATTGAAGAAGAGACTTGTGACAGCACCAGTCTTGTGACTGCCAGATTTGGAAAAAGATTTCCAAGTATATTGTGATGCATCTCATCAAGGTTTGGGTGCAGTACTTATGCAAGACGGTAAAGTTGTGGCTTATGCCTCGAGACAACTCAAAACTCATGAAGTGAACTATCCTACTCATGATTTAGAGTTAGCCTCTATTGTCCATGCACTCAAAACATGGAGACACTATCTTTTGGGAAAGCGTTGTGAAGTGTTCACAGATCACAAAAGTTTGCAGTATATCTTCGCCCAGAAGGAAATTAATATGAGACAAAGAAGATGGCTAGAACTTATCAAGGACTTTGACTTAAGTTTGCAATACCACCCCGGTAAAGCAAATGTTGTAGCAGATGCTCTAAGTCGTAAGTTTTTTGTGAATGGCCTTACCAAAGGAGAATTGCCAGATGATCTGTGTACCTAATTTAGAAAACTCAGATTGGAGATTGTGCCTGAAGGACATCTCATGTCTTTGGATGTTCAACCCACTTTGTTGGACAAGATCAAAGAAGCCCAGAAGATTGATAAAGAAATCGAAGAGATTAAAGAAAATATTGGTAAAGGAAAATCCAAAGGGTTCCATGAAGACGAACAGGGTACTTTATGGCATGGGAAACGTATCTGTGTTCCACAAGATCCGGAGCTACGGAAACTGATTTTACAAGAAGCACACAACTCACCATATTCCATTCATCCGGGTAACACCAAAATGTACATGGACATGAAAGAAAGATTTTGGTGGAATAATCTCAAGAAGGACATCGCCGAACATATTGCTTTGTGTGATGTGTGTAGTAGAGTGAAAGCGGAACATCAGAAACCAGCAGGTTTGCTTCAACCACTACCTATTCTTGATTGGAAGTGGGACAAGATTGGTATGGATTTTATTACCGGATTACCAAGGACTCGGTCAGGATATGATTCTATTTGGGTTGTAGTGGATCGCCTAACTAAAGTGGCTCATTTCATACCCGTGAAGACAACCTACACAAGTGCTAAGTTAGCCAGAATCTACATGAGTAGAATTGTATGTTTACATGGAGTGCCCAACAGTATTGTGTCTGATAGGGGAACTCAATTCACTTCCCATTTTTGGAGACAGTTACATGAGTCATTAGGAACGAGGTTGGAATTCAGTACTGCTTTTCATCCTCAAACTGATGGACAAACGGAAAGGACTAATCAGATTCTCGAAGACATGTTGAGGGCATGTGCCCTAGACTATGGAGCCAGTTGGGATGAAAGTCTGCCTTACGCAAAATTTTCTTATAACAACATCTATCAAGCCAGCATTGAGATGGCACCGTTTGATTTTCTCTATGGAAGAAAGTGTACCACCCCATTGTTATGGAATGGTGTGGGAGAAAGAAGTTTATTCGGACCAGATCTTATCAAGGAAGCCGAAGAGAAGGTCAAGTTGGTTAAAGACAGATTGAAGATAGCACAGTACCGATAGAAAAGCTATGCAAATCCTAAGCGTAGAGAAGTCACCTACGAAGTTGGTGATAGAGCTTATCTTAGAGTGTCACCACTTCGTGGAGTGCAGAGATTCGGAGTCAAAGGAAAATTGGCACCAAGATATGTTGGGCCATTCAAGATTCTGAGTCGTAAAGGAGAAGTTGCCTATGAAATTGAACTGCCAGAATCTCTGTCAGCTGTCCATAATGTGTTTCATGTGAGTCAACTTAAGAAATGTCATCTAGAAATGGAAGAAACTTCTTTGAAGTATACTATACCTTTGGAGGAAGTTCAACTAGAAAGTGATCTCACTTATGAAGAGAAACCTATCAAGATTCTTGAGACTGCAGAAAGAGTCACAAGGACTAAGACTATCAAGTTCTGCAAAGTGCAGTGGAATCATCATCCTGAAGAGGAGGCAACATGGGAAAGAGAAGATGATCTTCGGAAAGACCACCCTCACCTATTTGCTAGCCAATCCGAATCTCGAGGGTGAGAATCACCTTAAGGGGGTTAGATTTGTAACATCCCTAAAATCATGATTTCAAAGATTGTATATCATTCATGCATGCATATAGTTTTGAGATCAATTTCAAACCAATTTCAAGAAAACAGAAGCACATAGTGCTATCATTTTATGTGAGCAAACTTAAATCAAATGACCATCCCCATTTGAGAGCTTAAGTGTTTTAAACCAAGTTTGTTTGCTTCCTTTTTGATTGGTTTGAGTGTGGAGTTTGAACAAAAATATACAAAATAAAAATGGTTTCAAAACCATTTTCAAAACATTTTCAAAACAAGTGCTATAGCACTGTTTATTTTGTTTATTCAAGAGAACCAAGCTTGAATGAAGAGACCACATGTTTCTATGCCCAGATTTATGAATGTTGCACCCTACAAATTTCTTGAAAAGATTTGAATTCAAATAGAGTTTGAATTCATTTGAAAATCATTCCAGAAAATCGAATTAGAAATAGAAAAGGAATAAAGAAAAGAAAAAGGGCCGGCGCTACTATTTCAGCCCAATAGAGAATCCATCCCAGCTAGCCCACCCGGGTTCCCTCTCTCTCTCTCTCACGCGCAGACGCACCCACAGAGCCGCTGACGCCCGGACCCCACCTCCCCTCTGTTTATTTCGCTGGCAAGTGGACCCGTGACCCCGTCGTCGTCTTCGTCAATCACGCGCGCGCGCGACGCTCACGCCGCCGTTACTCGCCGCAGTCACTTCCGTGTTGATTCCCATTGATTCCACGAGTAACTCCTCACCCAACTCCGGCTATAAGAACCACTCCCTCTCGCGACCATTTCCCCTCACTCAATTTTCTCTCCCGCCACCAGGCTGCTCGCAACTCGCCAGACACCGCCGCAGCTCCGACGACTCCGGTGTGCGATTCTGGTAAACCCCGTGCGCCCCTTCCTCTCTGGTGCATGCGAACAGCTTCGCGACCTCCTTGTGCATCTCCTGATCCCCTTTGTCCATCTGTTTGTGATCCAAACTTCGACTTCGACGAGCACCATGAGCAACCGACGCCGTCCCCAACTCCGGCGAGAGATTAAGGTAAAATCCGACCGCCCCGTGCCTTCCCTTTGACGCTGACTAGTTCGCCTGACCTATGCGCACACACTGATGCCCTCCGTTTGCGTTAGGGCGAAGCAAAAGGTCGCCAACGTCGCCGTGCACCCGAGCCCGACCCTGTCATCCACTCCGACGAGATCCCACAGCCACTACAGCGCGCCCCTTGCCAAGCTACCACCACTTTGAGCTTCGGTGCGTCGCTGCGAGTATGGTAAGCATTTCCACTAACCCTAGCCCTCTCTGTATCCACCACGACGCCGTAGACCGAGAGCGCCGCCAGACCTTGGTCGTTTGATCAAGAGCCATTGGATCTAGATCCAACGCGTGTAATAGAATCACTTAATGAAGTGGTACGTTGGATCCGAGCCGTGCGCAATCACTTAAATCCAACGATCTGCGTCGACCGATCCGTGCGAACCGGTACGCGCCAATAGGATAGCGCCGCGTGGCAGTGAGTTAGATTTAAACAGATTTTGAAATCAGATTATAGTTCAAATTTGTTTTGTTTGTAACTTTTGATTCCCACGTTAGATTTTGACAAATTTTATACCGTTGGAATCAGGAGAGCGAGCTCTTTCAAATTATGCAATGTGTTTAATGTTTAGCTTCTGTTAAAAAGGCTTATTTGCAGAAACTTATTTAGGACTAATTTGAGAGTTTGAAATGTTTAGGAAATGTTTTAGGGTATAAATATTGGTTGTTTGGCAAGTTTTTATCTTGTTAGTGAATCAGTACCTTGCGCTTGCTTGGTTGAGTTTTGAAAATCATCACTTAGCATTTTGCATGCATGCATATATTTATGTTTGTATATGATTTGTGTGTGATTTGTGCTACCATTCTTTGTGTAGACTTTGGTGCTAGTGATTGTGATTGTGAAGAGTGCTACTCTCCCAACTACCAAGGCAAGTGGTACTTCATGAATATTTCTATCCCTATATTTTATACTAAGCATTAGAAATACTTTGCTAAGTCTTACATGTTATTATTTTGCCTATATGCCATGTTGGGAAATCCTAAGTAGTTGTAGAATTGCTAGGAAATGTCTAAGTTAAGTTACTATCCATGCCATGCTTAGCCTAGCTAGTAGCAAACAAGGGTTGGTAAAAATATACATGCTATGATAAAAATATTTCTAAGTCTTTGGACTTACGTTTTGCCTAATAAAACAACTAAGTTAATGAATCACCTGGGTGGAAAGGGACTTGAATGGTGGTTTTGGTTGAGTGGTTACAAAAGGCCCATGGCTATGGTTTACCTTGTGTATCTCACTTGTGGTAAGCCACCCAGGAACAAAGAGATTTTAGAGGCCAAGTGTTAAGAAGCTTCTAGTGCAGCCACTTGGCAATATGGGCTCTGCCTGGACCATATAGGCTGCTAGAACTTAGCCATTTGGACAGTTGGTGGTAGTGGGAATGATAGGTTGGAACGCGTCCATTTGGTCTAAGGGAAGGCTTCTGAAAGGTCCTGTCTTGGTGAAACCAAGTCTGGTGGGGAAAGTGCACAACCTCTGCAGATGGAAAAATCTAAGTACTTACCCAAGTCCATGGCAATGGACAACTTGAGCATCAAGGCATGGAAGCTATCAAGAATCTCCTCATCCCAATTTCTAAGTAAAAATTTGTGGGTGAACAAGGGTGAAGTACCTCAATGTCTATTGGTGGTTCCTTGGGAAAAGTTTTGACAAAGAAAAACTTAGTGATTTCAACTAATAGGAAAAACCTATTTGGAGCAAAGCAAGCCAAGCTACACTTAGCCAAATTTGCATATAGTATCTAGTCCACTTAAAATATACTAAGGTATCACTTGCCAATACTATTCCAAAGTATTGACCCACTGTGGCTGTAACTTGTGATGTTGCAGGTTACTCTGATGAGGATTAGGTGTCATGAGTCTACACTCAACATGTTTGCCTGTGGCACATGAAGATGAAGACTTATATTTATTTACTTATTCAAACTCTTGTATTAGGCCTGTGGCCTTTGAGTTGTAAAGACTATTTTTATCTCTAGAATGGATGTAATAAATGACCTTTGTATCTGTGTACTTCATCTTAAACTGTGGATGCTAGCAATGATCCAGGGACTAGCATTGCAATCACAGGGATCCTTTTTCCTTTACAAAGGAGGGATCTTACATCCTAATTGTTCATCATTAGTGCAATTAGAACCCTAAGTTCTATTGCTTCATCATATCATCACTTAGGATGATATCTAAGATTTAGTATCTTGGGAAAATTTTGTTTTCTTTTTTATAGTGTAGATGATAACACACAATTCACAAATACTTTGATAAAGACTCTTCAAAGGACATGAGGAAATGATGAACTTGCCTTGTGATTGCAAGGTAGTGAAGTCTGATGCTTGCACTGGACCTTGAGCTTCTATGTCTACAAAAACATCATTATTGCCCGGTAAGGACAATATTTAAACAAGCAAAATGATTATTCAAAAGTAATGTAATGCATTATTTAACTTTATATGTATTCTCCCCCATCATTTAAATTATAGAAAAATCCTTTTTAATTCATTAAGGATTTCTAAATATTAAATCCTTTAATATTTATTGAATATTGTACTCTTTTTATTTTATTTTCTTTTATTTGGATTTTATTGATTTTATATTTTCTTTAAGAATTATTATTTAAATTCCAAAAATTGTGATGAAATATTTATTTAGTATTTTTCTAAAATACTAAAATATTAATATATAATGAAAGTGATTTTTATTTATTTTTAACATTTTTCAATAATTTTGTAAAATTCCATAAGGAATATTTAAATTACAAAATTCTTAATAAAATTTATATGTTTAAAATTTTATTTCTTAATTTATTTGGATAGTTTAGATTATTGTGAATCCAAAAATAACTTATTTATAATTTTTTGACTTTTATTTTATTTTCTAGAATTTATTTAGATTTAGGGGCATTTTGGTCTTTTTCTAATTATTAAAACAGGCTCTAAATGATTTGGGCTGGCTTATTTTTATTGGGACTTTGTGGCCCATTAGGCAAAGTCAAAACAACCACCCCGAAGTGTTCCTGGCCCAACCCAGCCCATCACTCCCTGTCTCTAACTCGAGCTCACCCCTCTCCTTCTCCTTTCCTGACCCGGTGGTCAGTGGTGTCGCCGTCGGCGATTCCCGCCGTCGTGGACCGCCCTGGCCGCCTCCATGGTGCAGGAAGAGGTTGTCGGCCCCGCTCTACCTTTCTATCCAATTGGATTTGGACTTGGAGCTCTCCTGTGGCCAGATCGATGTCGTCCCGAACCCTAGGGTTTGGGGTTGGCGTTGATCCTGACGCCGCCGCTGCTGTCGTGCATCGTGGTGATGTTCCTCACCTCCAGTGTGGCTAAGGTCGCTGCCGTGGCGATGTGTGGGTTGCAGCGCCCCCCTGGGGGTGCTCCCCGTGCCGCCATGGTCGTCGGCCATCTCTGCTTCCTCTTCTAGTCTGCCGCGAGGACCTACTGTAAGTTTTTCCTCTCCCTCGTGCTCTCTATGCTAGGTTATCCTATGATATGCCCTAGAGGCAATCATAGAGATGATTATATTTCATATGTATCCATGAGTTATTGTAATGTTCCTTGAATATCCATATCAGGCAACTTGTATTGATTGGCAATTATGTGAATTTTTTGTGAAACTCATTACTTGTATGGTTATTTAAGAGTTGTCCCTAGTCGGAGTTCATGTGAGGACACATGTGAATATTAGACTAGCACATCGATTGGTTGATGACTATGTTTCGCAAGTCATAGACATGGAGATGTCAAACCAATGATGTGGACACATGTTATGAACATGGGGTTGGACTGACCCAACTTGAGACTGGCAATTAGTTGCAGCTCTCTCTCTACACATCGTGTACGTTTTGTCCTTAGACCTGAGATTGTCGCATGTACTTGAGATGTGGATCGACCTACTTTGGGGCTATCAAATGCTGCACCGTAACTGGGTAGTCATAAAGGTAGCTTTCGGGTTTGTCTTGAAGAATGCTGCAAGGCATGGTCAATCAAGATGGGATTTGCCCCTCTCTACTTGAGAGAGATATCTCTGGGTCCCTCGAGTGATCGGATCTAGAAATGCATGGCCGTGCTACATATGGTTAAGAGTTAACCTAGTAAAGGGATTCCGAATCACGGTTTTGAGAAAGGGAGGTTAGCTTCGAGCTAGACCAAATATCGTGAGGCAAAGGGAAAGACATGTACTAAACCTTGTGATGGTTCGTCCGATATGATCTTTGTATGCATTTAGGAGTTGGCACGTCTTGGTAGAGGCCTCTACCAACTATTGGCAGAATAAGTGTATTCATGTCATGTCTATACGTATATGAACCTATAGGGTCACACACTTAAGGGGCTAGAAGCCTAATGAGGATTGGATCCGAATTAGACCAGGCTCAGGCTACTAATGGGCTGCTAATGTAGAAGCCCACTAGGGACGCCTATGTAAGAGAGGGTGGGGCGAGCTGACCAGGGTAAGACCTTAGATCATTCCCAGCCGCCACTCCTCACGCCTGTGTTGCACGCGCGGACCTAGCCGTCCGACGTCTGACGCTTCCACCCTGTACGTGTGGATACCTCGGAGGCGCTGCATCTGTAGCGCTTGGACGAGCCGCGCAAGGGGATATGCTCGTGGGATGAGGACAAGGAGGAAACGTGGAACGTCTACACTGCCTCGACGCGCTTCATCAATTCCGCAACTGCGCGTCTAGTGGTAATCCCGTGATCTATGACAACAGTAATCCTGGTATACGCGGTAGAATTTTTTTGATTTGCGCTAGTGTAGGCTACCCGTATCCCTACAGTTCCTAAGCATGCTAAATGATTGTTAGTTGTGGCTTGCTGCTTAAGATGAACTGTGGTGGTGCTAGTGGCTTATTAGATGATTCTATGGATTAATTTTGATATGGTCAGATGGTAAAGTTGCTCTAGAAACAATACTTGGGAATCTAGTGGTTTAATAACACACCACAGTCATTTCTTGGTTAATGACAGTGAGTGTTGTGTGATGAAGTCACTGTATTAGCACTGTTGGCATCAAGAATTCATATATAGTTTGAGCTCAAATGATTTCAAATAGTGAAGATATACATAGGAATTTTCTTAATTATGATTCCTATGATGACAGGAAAATGATTTGTAGTTGGTTGGTTGAATCTGTGAAGATTGAATGCTTAACCTGATTAGTGTAGAACTGTTCTTGTGACACCATCTTTGTATGGCACACAAGATTAGATTCTATTTCTTGGTTTGGTTTGGTTCAAGCTTAAGATGAGTTTGGCATTAAAGATAAGTAGAAATTTTCCTTTCTTAAATCCCTAAGACCCATGATGTTGGTCTGAGGTTTAGGGATTAAGCTTTTATCTAGTTGATTCATATGGATGGTTCTGGTAGTGGTACCAGCTACTGTTTCTTGAATCAAAGTTTGGAAAAAATGATGGTAGGCTTGATCACTTGTATAGATCCATAAGATTAAATTCTAAGGTGCTACTCTTGTCTTAGAGATGTGCCTAGAAGTTTAAATCTTAGCTATATTCATTCTTGAATTGAAATATAGCTTGATAGCTAGATTAATGATGTTGTTCTGAGATCTAGTTGGATCCTTATACTTTTATGATTTCTTTTAGAGTTTAAACCTTAGTGATGGATTCACCCCACTTGGGTGTTTTCTGAGAGTTTGAATAAGAGTCAGATCATGTATGCTTGTCTAATCTTAGACAGATAGATCATGTGATGGTCTATTTACTCACCATTGTCACTTGATGTTGTGGTTGCTAGTGGTTGATCTTGTGGTAGCTTGATCTGGTGCTCCCCTGGTATTTCCAGTTCCTAGCTTGTCCTTGATCTATCCCATCATCTCCTGATCCTGAAGGCTTGATCTTGGTCTTGCTATCCACCTGATCTACCCCCTCCTTATGTCACCATCTTGGTGATGTGATCCTGGGATTTGGTTGGTGTGATCTAGCTTGGCTTTGGCTTGGTTGAGCTGCTGGCTGATGTGCTTGGTGTGTAAGAGCAGAGGAATGGTGTGGGGATTGGTTTCCCACGACCGTGCTGATGGTTTTGGTTGATTATGATGTTGTTGTGGTGCTGACAGCACACACCATGCAGTTTGGTGTGTGTGCTGCCTGTCTGCCTGCTGCACAAGTTGTGGATACGTTCTGAATTTTAAAGTTACTTCATCAGGTTACCTTTTACCTAGCTGGTGAAACTTGCCCCTCTTTGCTGTTTATTTGACTTATGGCTTAAAATTATGAAAGATACATTCTTTCATATTGGTGAAACTTGCTCCTTAAATACTCAATGATGAAAAAAATGAACAGTGCACTTCACTGTCAACTCTGAGAGTAAAAATAATTCTAATCCTAACCTTCTTTTTCTTTTAAGTTTCTTTTATTTTGTAGGTACCAGATTTGAAGATCAAGACTTTAGTTTAGGTTTTTATTTTTCTTTATAGATTAGTCACTTGTAATAACTCTCATATTCAATTGTAATCTTTAATTTATTCTTTTGTATTAAAGATTGTACTATTATCAATAAAGAAATATTATTCTTTATTTATTTTCTATTGTAAAGATTGTTGATGATTTTCATAAGTTACATTTTTGTAACTTATTTATTGAATAAAATTATGAAATGGAGATTCATATTCTTTATTGCTCTGTTTATATAAAGTTTGAGTTATTATTGGTTAACTCTTCATTAAATCAAATACTCAAACATTATTCAAAAATTCTTTTGAATTATAATTCAAACACTCAAGTTTAAAAATTCAAATTTCATTCCCCAAAACACTCTAATCCACAAGATCATATCAAAGTCTATAACAATCATCTTCAAGTCTATACCTAACCTCAAAGCATGAAATAAACCTTGATCACTTTAGGTTTTTATTTGGCGAAAAATTTACCCACATTTTCACGAATGAATGCATGCAACATTTCAAATTCCTAAATCTACCCTTTGTTAGTTCCTAAATTGTCAACACCCGTATTTTTCATCCCAGATGCTTGTTATGCCATACATCGCAATCCCAGGATTACCATTTTTGCGAGACATAACAGAATTGGATACCACAGGACATCATCCATTACAAACCATACATAAGGTCTTACACGAATAAGGATCTCATGATCCAGTTCTTAATACAACTCAAGCAGCGGAAATACGTCATAATAACGGTAGCATAGGCGAAGCTCCATCTTCGGGGTCACAGGCAATACTGACGATGGGAGATGATCCTAGTTGTCGTAACCTTCCTGGGGTCCTTCCTACTGATACTCCTCTTCATAGTCTGGCCACGGGAATATCTAGGGATAAAGCCATGAGTACTCTTTAAGTACTCGGAAACTAATACTAGCAAGTGAAGGGGGTTTTGTAATAGGACACTACGCTCTAGGGTTGTTTTGCAAAAAGCTAGATTTACCTCTACCAAGTTTATAAGCAAGAAAAGCTAGTTGAAAGTTTATAACACCTAAGTGGGAACTTGTATTTCATATCACAACTCTGTTGTGGTCAAGTCAAAATTCTCATTTCACAAGTCATTTTGAAAACATCTGACGGGGGAACATTATGGCCACTCCAACTGTCCATAACCGCGGACGCGGCTATTTCGAATAGTTTGACACTCTGCAGAGATTGTACACTTTCACCACAATATTCGACACATCCGTCAGGAACAAATCCTGAATTCACCATACTCAGTATGCAAATAATCAATTCTAACCTTTCAATTATACGCCCTAGTATAAGCACCTCTCCTATGAGTTTGGTCTCCCAACCATGACCAACTGTCATCTTGGGTACTGCACAGGTGGACAATCTTCACAAGGTATCCTCAGCTCAAACCTTGGCCGTGAGCGAACCAATACTAAGGTATGTAAGTTTCCAGTCAAGCCCTACCCAATTCTCGGGTATTGTTGTTGTACGATAAAATTGGAATAGTATCACATCGAGACAACCATCAGTTTTATAAAGGGATAAGGCTCATGCCTCAACATTTTCATCACCAAAATCATCTGGTGTTCGGAAACACATGTCAAAACATCTCAATAGAATGATCCATCATTCCAAGGTTTTCATAACCATTTTCCGCCAAGTATTCCCATCTAAGTTGATCAAGTTTTATGCTTAGCACTAGCATCTACAAGTGGGGGTAAGTACTAATGAGGGGTGGTAAACTAGTGGAGTTTAACTAAGTTCAATCTCATGCCTTAGGATGACATCAAGATTATCTAGCTTAGGCCAAACTTAATGCTCTTTATGCAACCTTCAATTATCTTTCTAGTATCTACAATTTACTCAAGTAAACTCTAAGTAAGAGCTTTGATAAAGAAATAAAGTAGAAAGCTTGCAAGTAAAAAATGGAATGGGTTTATCAAGTGGGTATGATCACATATTGATGGGGATATGCCTACCGGGGTATACCCAGCAGGACGTTTCCGACTGGCCCAGGAACTGGCGAGTGGGCCTGCAAGACGGCGACTGGATCAAGGCCCGGTGTGGATCCAAGCGACTGGAAGCTGAAGGCCCGGGCGAGTAGATAGGCCCAGTCGAATTAGGTTAAACGATTACCGAAGCCTTAACTGATTCGGTTGAGATATGTAAACCCTAGGGGAGGTGAGTCTATATAAACCTCCCTACAGGGCGTGTAGAGATACGTTCCGTCATACACCCAAGCGACTCGCCGCCTAGCCGCCGATCTCGCCCATTGTACCACCATCATAATACAATCTAGCAGGAGTAGGTATTTACCCTCCGGGGGGCCGAACCTGGGTAAAACCCCGTGTCTCCGCCCTCATCTCGCACCACAGATGGCTGGCCGCCCTTGCCCCTCGTACTACTACTCGCTGCCGATTGCAGCATCTGCCGTGACCATTCCCATGACAGTGGCGCCCACCATGGGGCCTGGCCGGTGTTCTGCGGCGAGATCCAATCTGCCCATCAATGAGACGGTCGCCACCGGCCGCATGATAGCGATCGGCGAGATGCTCCAGATCTTGCCGAGCAGCTACGTCCCGGCGGCGCGACCCGTCACGCACAGCATGATCCTGCCGGTTGGCACGATCAGCCTCTTCGTCGGCCTCACCGACGTCATCGTCTCGGAGGACTCGGCTCGCATCCGCGAGTCGCCGCCATGCGATCGACTCTCCGAGAGCCAGGTCCGCACGATCCATCGCCTCACCTCCGAGTACAACTCGGCCTAGAACAACGTGGCCGAAAACTCCGCGGCCGCGGAAGATGCGGCCCTCAACAACGACGCCGACTCGGCGACCTCGGGGTCACTCGCCGGATCCATCACCGTGGCTTCACCCGCGGGCTCCATCACCCAGGTCTCCAACATGGAAGACTTTGAGGATCCCTCCATCCTTGGGATCTTCGACTTTGACTCCGGGTCAGAAAATTCCGCCGACCTCCGCGACGGGACCGGTCGCCACGCTGCGACCTACATGGCGACCGGCACCGATCCGCCGGAGGATCCTTTCTCCACCCCGATCCCTCCTAACGCCACGGCAACGGAGGTCGAGGAACTCCGCCTGAAGCTGGCGGAGGCAGTCCGCAAGGAACAAGCCGAGCGCGAAAAATTTCGCCTCGAGCAGGTGACGGCGCAGGAGCTGTCGCGCTACCATCAACAGCGAATCAGGTCGCGCCTGAACCCCACCGTCCAGGGGCGCGCCCTGAACTTCGACGACGAAAACGACCCGACCCGCGCGGCCGAGCACGCGATCTGCGAGAACGCGCCACCAGGAGGAAGCGCCCGGCTCCCGCCAGGATCGACGGCGATGGGCGCCCCGCCTCCACCCAACCGCACACCCCCCAGGGATCAGCCGCAGATAGTAGTATCCTCACGGGAGCGAGACGTGAACGGTCTTCCACTGTTCTCCACCCTGATGGACAACCTCGTGGTGGGCCGAGCAGCAGCCGACAACATCACGGCCACCGGCGACAGCGCCCTACAGATCCAGTATGTCAGGGCCCTGCTCGCAAAGGCCTTCGAGCAGCAAAACGCAGGCGCCGACTCGCAGGGTCGAGTGTACTCGCGTTCTTCGGGAAGCAGAGCGGCCTCAAGTGGCCGCCCAATGGCGGCAAACACCCTCAACTGCCCGCCACTAGAGCCATTGCAGCTCCAACACCGACCCGCGAACGCGGAACTCTCCACCAACGACCCCAGGCCAGCGACCAACTTCGTCGCCGCCAACGGTCAACCCGTCGACGCCCGCACCCACATCATCAACAACCAAAGCTGGCGCGCACGCCAGCCCGACGACCCGTGACACACCCTAACCAATCGCCGCGATGGCGAGCCGATGGGATCGCTAAATCGACTCGGCCCCAAATGCTTCGGACCGATGATCCGAGGCGAGAAGTACCCGCCGAACTTCAAGGCGCCGAAGGAGATAGAAAAGTACGACCCTTCGTACGACCCCGCCGTGTGGCTCGATACATACCTCATGGCGATGGGGATTGCAGGCCACACCGACCTGCTAGCCACCCGTTACCTCCCCCTGATGATGGAAGGGACGTGCAGGCAGTGGATCAATACCCTCCCCCAGGATAGTATCGACTCCTGGGAGGAGATGCGCGACGCCTTCGTAAGGCACTTCGAGTGCTCCTACACCCGCGCCACCACCATCGAGGACCTGGAGCGATGCGTCCAGCGACCCCGCGAGTCGACCCGCAACTGGGTCCAGCAGTGGCAGGAACTCTGGTACAACGCGGTCGGCATCCACCCGGACACCGCGATACATTGCTTCAAGACCTCGTGCCTCTACGAGCCCTTGGTTGCAAAGCTCAAGCGACACTCTCGCACACTCGACAACATACCGGACCTCCTCGAGATCGCCAAACGGTACGCGGAGGAAGATCCAAACCAGGAAACCGACGACGAGTCAGGAGGCCAATGCCGCACGAGCGGCAACAACAACGGACGACGGTCCGACCTACGCTACAGCAACACCCGCCTCACTGGCAAGCGCCGCAGTGACGGGCGAGTCGACTTCGTCGCCAACGCTGGGCACGCACAACGCGAGCCCAAAAGCTTCCGCCGCGACGGAGGACAACGCCGCGACGGCGGCAACTACAAGGCCAAGCCAAGGTTCGACGCCGCGGCCCTCCTTAACCAACCTTGTGCGTTTCATAGCAGGGAAGGGAAGCCCGCAACGCACACGACCGCCGAATGCCACACCCTAAGGGAGATCGAGAAGGCACGACGAGCACGGGAGGACCCCGACAACAACCCGCCAAACGGCGGAAAGTTCGGCAACATGGCCGGCTCGTTCCATACCTTCACAGGCTTCAACACGAAGCGCGAGAAGAAGGTCATCACCCGCGCCGTTGCCGTCAACGTGGTGGCCCAGGTGGATGTTCCCCAGTTCCTCAACTGGTCAGAGCAGCCCATCACCTAGAGCCGCCAGGACCACTCGCCGTGCATCGAGTACCCAGGCCGAGTCGCCCTGGTGGTCAAGCCAAAGGTGGGCGACTACTGGCTCCCCAAGACATTGATGGACGGCGGCAGCTCCATCAACATCCTGTACCTGGACACCTTCAGGCGGCTGCGGCTCCCGCAGTCGATGATCGAGACAACCCACACCACGTTCCACGGCATCGTCCCCGGTCGGAAGGCGTACCCGATCGGCAAGGTCACGCTGCCAGTCACCTTCGGCACACCAGCAAACTTCCACACCGAGCGGATCGTCTTCGAGCTGGTGCCCTTCGACAACCCCTACCACTGTGTCTTGGGGCGCCAGGCGTTCGCCAAGTTCATGGCAGCGCCACACTACGCGTACAACGCGATGAAGCTCCCCGGGCCGTGCGGCATCATCACCATCAACGGCGACCCCGACATGGCCGCCGAGTGCGAGGCCAAAGGAGCAAAACTCGCCGATGCCGTCATCATGGCAGAAGCCAACCATGCTGACGAGCTCGCCAAGTACGCGAGCGGGGTGAACAATGACGACCCCACCATACTCAAGAAGCCCAATTCTGAGGGCGCAAATACCTCAGCCTTCGAGGCAACAACGCACACCCGCACCGTCGAGCTGGTCCCAGGCGACTCCAGCCAGACGGTGACGATCGGAACAGGAACGAGCCCAGCCTAGGAAGGTGCGCTCATCGAGTTCCTCCGTGAGAACAGGGACATCTTCGCATGGAAGCCCTCTGACATGCCTGGTGTCCCTAGGGAGCTCGCTGAGCACAAACTAAACGCCGACCCCAAAGTGCGACCCGTCAAACAGTCGCTGCGGCCCTTCAATGAAGAGCGCCGCCGAGCAATCGCCGAGGAGGTGCAGCGTCTACTCGCTGCAGGCTTCATCCGGCCAATCAAGTACTCCAAGTGGCTGGCAAACCCAGTCCTGGTCGAGAAGAAAAACAGGACCTGGAGGATGTGTATCGACTACACAAACTTGAACAGCGCCTGCCCGAAGGAGCAGTTCGTCCTCCCGCGGATCGACAAAATAATCGACTCCACCGCGGGCTCGGAGTCGCTATGTTTCCTCGACGCCTACTCTGGATACAACCAGATGAAAATGGCTGTCGAGGACGAAGAGAAGACGGCGTTCATCACGCCATTCGGAGCCTTCTGCTACACCGCCATGACCTTCGGCCTCAAGAACGTCGGGGCGACCTACCAGCAGTGCATGCAAGAGTGCCTCGCGAGCCAAATTGGCCACAACATCCACGTCTACATCGATGACGTGGTCGTAAAATCCGCTCGCCAGGGCGATCTACTCGCCGACCTGGCGGAAACATTTGCCAACTTGCGAAAATACAAGATAAAGCTTAACCCAGGAAAATGCACCTTCGGCGTACCAGCAAGACAACTACTGGGGTACGTTGTCTCCAAGCGAGGGATCGAGGCAAATCCCATCAAGATCGACACGATCGCCCGACTCGGCAAACCCGAGTGCCTGCGCGATGTCCAGAAGCTGGCCGGGCGAGTAGCGGCTCTCAGTCGCTTCATCCCCCGCCTGGGCGAAAAGGCGATGCCCCTATACCGTCTGATGCACAAGAACCCCACCTTCCAGTGGGACAAGGAGGCGGACGACGCTCTCCGCGACCTCAAGAAGGTGCTACTCGCCGCACCGCTACTCGCCGCCCCCGCCGACAAAGAACCCATGATGGTCTACGTCGCGGCTTCCGAGCGCGTCGTCAGCGCCGTCATGGTCGTCGAACGGCCGGAGGAAGGAAAGGAGCGCCCAGTACAGCGACCAGTGTACTACATTAGCGAGGTCCTCACCGAGTCGCGCCAACGGTACCCGCAGTACCAGAAACTGGTATACGCGGTCTTCAGAGCACAGCGGCGCCTGCTGCACTACTTCCAGGAGCACCCGATCACGGTCGTCTCCTCAGCACAGTTGCAGGACATCATCCGCAACCGTGAGGCGACTGGGCGAGTCGCTAAGTGGGCCGTCGAAATCGGCGTCCACAATATCAAGTACGAGCCACGAAAAGCGATCAAGTCGCAGGCTCTAGCGGACTTTATCGCCGACTGGGAAGAGGCCCAGCAGCCAGAAAAGCTGCCATACCTCCACTACTGGAGCCTGCACTTCGACGGCTCCAAGAACGCGGACGGCGCAGGAGCAGGGATCGTGCTGACTTCGCCAAAGGGAGACAAGCTCCGCTACGTTCTCTGCCTCGACTTCACCCCCTGCACCAACAACATGGCCAAGTACGAGGCACTACTCCACGGCATGCGAGCTGCCAAGGAGATGAACGTCAACCGCCTACGCTGTTATGGAGACTCTGACCTCGTCGCTGGGCAAGTCGCTGGCACCTGCGACGCCGTCTCCCCCACCATGGCGGCATACCGCCAAGCAGTGGACAAGCTGGGCGGACACTTCGCAGGCTACTCTGTCGAGTGGATTGACAGGCGGAAGAACGAGGAGGCCGATGCACTCTCTCACATTGGGTCGGCTCGACTTGCACCACCCGCCGGCGTCTTCCTCGACACGATCACCAAGCCATCAGTCTCTCCCCCAAGGGAGATCGACATCGGAGTCCCGCTGCAGCCAGAGGTAGCCCTGGTCGCACTCGTCACTGAGCCAGACGACTGGACCAAGCCCTACGTCGCCTACCTGGAGGCCGGCACCTTGCCGGAGACAAGACGGACGCCCGGATGATCGCCCGCCGATGCAAATCCTTCACCATCATCGACAGCGAGCTCCACAAGCGCAGCGTCACCGGCGTGTTCGAGCGCTGCGTCCAACCAGCCGAAGGACGCAAGATTCTCCACGACATCCACTCCGGCGACTGTGGCCACCACGCCGGCGCCCGCTCTCTGGTCGCCAAGGCTATGCGGCATGGATTCTACTGGCCCACCGCACACGCCGATGCCGTCGACATTGTCCAGCGGTGCGCCGGGTGCTAGAAGTACGCCAACCAGACGCATGTGCCGAGCTCCACGCTCAAGACAATCCCCATAACCTGGCCATTCGCCGTGTGGGGTATGGACATGGTAGGCCCCTTCAAAAAGGCTCCCTCTGGCTACACCCACCTCCTGGTCGCGGTCGACAAATTCACAAAGTGGGTGGAGGCCAAACCAGTCTGGAAATGCGACGGGAAGACCGCCACTAAATTCCTACGCGAGCTCATATATCTCTACGGGTTCCCAAACAGCATCATCACGGACAACGGCACCAATTTCGCCAAAGGAGCCATGGCTGAGTTTTGCGAGGAACACCACATCCGGCTCGACCTCGCGTCAGTCGCCCACCCGGAATCCAATGGCCAGGCGGAACGGGCCAACCAGAGCATCCTCCACGGCCTGAAGCCGCGTCTCCAAGTACCACTTGAGCGCACCGCCGGGTGCTGGGTCGAGGAGCTGCCCTCCGTCATCTGGGGCATCCGCACCTCGATCAACAGGTCAACAGGTCAACAGGGTTCACCCCCTTCTTCATGGTGTATGGCGCCGAGGCAGTCATGCCCACCGACCTCGAGCACGACTCGCCACGGGTCGTCCACTACACGGAGGCTGCGAACGAACTCGCCCGCCAGGATGGAGTCGACCAACTCGACGAGGCACGCGACCTCGCTCGATCACGCACCGCCATCTACCAATAAGGACTCCGCCGCTATCACAGCCGGCGGGTGAAAACTCGCACCTTCCAAGAAGGCGACCTGGTGCTGCGCCTCATCCAGGACAAGAAGGGCATGCACAAGCTTTCCCCTCCGTGGGAGGGACCATTCGCCATCGGACGAGTACTCGGCAACGACGCCTACTACCTCATCGACGTCCACGGGGACGGCAAACTCGACATCAAGCGACTGTGGAATATAAACCTCCTACGGAAGTTCTACTCCTAGAACCCCACATATGTACCCTCCAGTCGCTATGAAATAAAAAGAATTGGTTACCGCAAATTGCGCCTACTCTCCGTTTCTTGTGCCACACGCACTCGTAGTAACAGCGTCAAGCTAACTGCAGAAGTCAACCTTTGGTACAGCGATCGGCACGGCCAAGTAGTGCGTTACAAGGGCACTGGGTCACCCCAGGTCTTGCGACGTCCACGAAAAACGCCAACCTGGAGCCCCATTGGAGTCGCCTAGCCCGACTGGCTCTACGAGCCAAGACAACTGCCTTCGCTTCTCACAGCGACCTTGATCCTCCGCATCCTTGACATAGCGACTCGAACGGCCAAGTACTACGCTCGGGGACTGACGACCAGTCCAGCGCGAGCGGCTAGGAAAAACGCCAAGTATGAGAGCATGCCCAGGACTCGCCATGCGACTGACCAAACGGGCCAGGCAGGAGTGACGCGCTCAAACTAACGCGCCAAGTCCTCACCCACCCTCGAGTTGCGCCTAGAACAACCAAGTACCACGCTCGGGGACTCGGCCACCCGACCTCGTTCGCGCAAGGGAAAATGGTGAAGTACAGAGAGCTCAAGGGAGTCGCCTCGCGACTGGCTCTCCGAGCCCGGGCGAGTCAACCACAATAAAAAAACATTCAAACAAAAAACCGTAAACACGTAACAAACGAGGTCAACCCCATAAAAAGGGCGGACGCGCTCGGGGACTCGTTCAACCCTCAATCGGAAAACACATGTTAAATCACACAACGAATACGATATCTCGTTAACAGCATTGTGCAATCGTCTCAAAATACAAAATGTGCCCAAACGGCAGAACTGCTACTAACGCCCCAGGGCAAACTACTCTACTCCGCAGGCTTCGAAAACGACTCGCCAGCACCCTTGCGACTGCGAATGAAGGGCATGTACGGGTTTGACGGGTATGTCGTCAGCTCACCCGCAATCGCCGCACGAAAGGGCTGATCGACCTTGAAGTCCCGGTGCTGCGGCTCGGGGTCGTTGGGTGTGACGACCGTCTCCTAGTAAGGAAGGAGGTCGCCCATCGCCCAGACGCGCTCGGAGTACACCGCGGCGCGGCCCGTCAACTTGACCACCTCGGAGATCTCCACCTCGCCAGTCGACGACGGGTAGCCACTCGTCACGTCGTCCAGGTTTTTGAAGTCCTCCGGAAAGTGGGCGAGCCCAAGGCTAAGCGCCGTCGCTGCTCCACGCCGGAATGCCGATCGCGTCATAAACTCAACGACCGACGGCGCCTTCTCCAAGTACCGCCACACCTCGACGAGGTCGCTGGGAATTACTTCCGTGGGCGACATCTCCTGGAGGTAGGCCCGGATGCACGTCGCCGACAACGTCGCCGAATCGACGAGCGTGGCCACACATTGCCGCGCGTCGAACGAGCTCGCCTCTTCCGCGCTATCAAGGATGCGACCTACGGACAGAAGATGACAGTGAGTACATCAAACAATATACAACGCATATGCAACAGTCAGGAGCATGCACACTTACCAATCAAGGGGCGGGAGAGATCCGTGATGAAGCTTTGAAGAGAAGTATAGTCGTCCTGAAGCCCAGCAACAAGGGCGTCGGAAACTTTACGTTCCTCTGTGGCGGCCGTAACGGCGGCTTTGGCTCGACCATCCGCCGAACTCGCTTCCTCTTTCGCCTCCTTCAGCTCGCGCTCGAGGTCGGCGATCCGCTTCTCAGCCGAGCTCAATGCCCATTGAGCCGCTGCCAACTCACTCGCTGGGACAAGTCCCTGGCGGGCCTCCTCTGCCTTCGCGGCAATCGCCTGAAGCCCCATATTCGCCTCTTGGACGGTGGCCAGTTCCTTCTCTGCGCGGCGTGCCACAGCAAGCCGGTCAGCTGACTCACGTTGCAGAACCTGCACACAATCCAAAAAGTTAACCAAAGCGGAATCCAAAGTGCCCACCCGCTGAAATTCAGCGAGTGCGCACTCGGGGACTGGCAATCAAAAATCCTAAGTGCCCACCCGCTAAAATTCAGCGAGTGCGCACTCGGGGACTGGCAGTCAAAAATCCTAAGTGCCCACTAGCTGAAATTCAGCGAGTGCGCACTCGGGGACTGGACGCGAAAAATAAACAACAAGACAATAAAAGAATCAGACCGCTGCAACGCACCGGCCTGATCCTCGGGGACTGGACGTACCTGGATGGCTGCGCCAAGCATGCTATGAAGTTGTATCGCATCCACGGACGCGAGGAGAGCTAGCGTGTGCCCGCGACGCTGCTCAACCTCCGTATCAGTGATCCCAGGTGCATGGCTCGAGGGCGAGGTACCACTCGCTGTAGCCGCTTTGGCCACGAAGCGCGGGAACGTTGCGATGGAGGCACCGGCACCAACGGAGGTCGGTTCGCCCGCCCTAGGCGAAGGAGCGCCCTCCTGGGTCGGGGGAGGCTGCCTCCGCGACGGGTTCACTTGGCGCGATCGCCGTGTCATCGGACACCGTGACGACTTCGTCGCTTCTGGCCTTCCTGGCGCTATCCGCGGGGACGATGACCTCGTCCGCCTTCCTCTTCTGGGAGGGATCCTCCTCGCTGACGACGGGTGGCACCTTGGCCACGGTCGGATGGCCTATCTTTTTAGCTCCGGTCCTACAAGTTGATCGCGTGAGCAAAATAATCGAAATACATCGAAAGACGAAAGTAGGTGAGCAAAACTCACTTGGCGACTGGAATGAAGCGTAGCCTCGTGCGGATGCCGGCTGGCTTCTCCAGCTCGGGGCCCAGTTGGCGACTGAGGCCCATTTCCAACACATCATGTGACCAAGACAAGGATGGTTTCTTCGTCGTCGAGGCCGCGACGGGAGCCTCTGAGACATCTTCAGCGGGAGCTTCCCTGCGAGGTGAAGCCGCCGCGACCGGAGCGGCCCCTAGCCCAGAGACTGGGGAGAATGGCGGAGGCATCGAAGCCAGTGGCACCTCGCTCAGGACAGTGGTCGTGTCCAGCGCGGTTACCGTCGGTGGCGCCTCGCCCTTGTCCAGGCTGGTAGCGTCGGAGCTGCTCGCCGAGTGCGGCGGGGAGGCCGGTTTCACCGGCTTCGTCTTCTTCTTCGGAGGGGCCTTCACCTCCTCCTCCTTCTTCTTCTTCTTCTTCTTCTTCTTCTTCTTCTTCTTCTTCTTCTTCTTCTTCTTCTTCTTCTTCGACGGAGTGGCCTGGCGGCGCGAGGTGGTCTCCGGAAGCTCGTCATCATCATCATCGTGACGCTCGAGGCTTTTACTCGCCTCAAGCTCACGCTGACGCTGCCCGCGGGTCTTGCGAACCAGCGGGGCGACCTCCTCCTCGGACTCGTCATCGCCGTTGCTCTCGTCGCTCTCGGTGTCGCCCTTGGCAGGAGGTGACTCGCCCATGTCCTGGACAGACGAGCTCGAGTTCTCGTCGTCTGAAGGCGGGAGCCATCCTTCCACCACTTGGAATAGCTGCAATGAGCACAAGATGAAATTAGAATGACCGCGACTGCATAAACTTCGATTGCGAATGATGCGAGGTGACTCACCGTTGGGGCTGGATGCTTCGCGGTGTAGGGGGCGACCCCGGCCTTTGCGTCCAGGTACACCGCCTGGGTGATCTTCTTCAGTGCTGGGGTGTAGTCCTCGAGCTTCCACTCGGCGAGGCAGGACTTCGTCGAGTCCTCCCGGCCCTTGTATTGGTACATGTAGTGGTCGCGCTGAGCCAGAGGGACGATCCGCCGACCGAGCCAGCAGTTGTATAAGTTAATTGTCTGGAGGCCCTTCTTCTTCAGACCGCGGATGGTTTGAAGCATTTCGTCCACGACCATCTGCTGGTCGGTGGGGAGCTTGCCGACTTGGAGTCGGCGCGGTTCGGGCCGGTCGGCGGAGTATCGTGGGATCGCCGTCTCGCCCTCCAGAGTCGCCTCGGTAATGTAGAACCAAGAATTCTTCCATTGGCTCGCTGCCTTGGCGGGTAGCATCAGATCGAAGAAGGAGGCCTTCGATTTCAGCTGGAACGTCAGGTCGCCCGCGGCAAGCATTGGGCCGCCCGCTTCCTCGCGACTGATCCGTCCGTGGAACAGATCTTGCCACAGAGGGAAGTAGGGCCGGCAGCCCAGGTAGCACTCGCAGAACGCCACGAAGATGGCGAGCTGCTCGATGCTGTGCGGACCCAGGTCCGACGGTTGGATCCCGTAGTAGGCGCAGAAGCACCGGAAGGACAGGGACGTAGGGAATCCCAGCCCCCGTTCTAGGTGGATGGTGAAGCAGATGAATTCTCCCTCGCGCGGGTTTGGGGTCACCTCTCCAGCCGCAGGGATGCGCCACCTGCCGGCGCGCAGGATCCCGGCCTCCTCGAAAGACGCCAGTTGCGCTCTCGTACACTTAGATCTGCCCCAAGGCTCGGTGGAGGGGGCCATTGGCGAAAGGGTTCGTGGGGGTCGGAAGTTTTCGGGTCGGCTGGATCGCGATGCGGAGGAAGGTGAAAGTGCGCACAATCGGAGGAAATGACGAGGAGATGGTTCTCCGATTGCCTGCCATTCCCCTTATATAGCGGTTGTTAACCGCCAAATGAGGGAGCCGTTACTACGCGGTGATTACGCCAAAAGTTACCGTTGGATTACCCCAACGACTAGTTTGACCACGTTTAACGGTCCAACTGCAGCCAGTCGGCTCGCCGACCCGATGACTACGACAGTGACTGAGTATTTCACCGACTCGACTCGCCAAAGCTGCGATCAGAATGACTATTCTTTTCCTTTATTCAGGAGACCGCCGACGATGCGACTGGATGTCTGCTTTGAAGCCGTATACTCCGACTGCCAGCAACCACCTGCGCCCAATCAACGACGGCCTTGGGGACTACTGATGGGGATATGCCTACCGGGGTATACTCAGCAGGACGTTTCCGACTGGCCCAGGAACTGGCGAGTGGGCCTGCAAGACGGCAACTGGATCAAGGCCCGGTGTGGATCCAAGCGACTAGAAGCTAAAGGCCCGGGCGAGTAGATAGGCCCAGTCGAGTTAGGTTAAACGATTACCGAAGCCTTAACTGATTCGGTTGAGATATGTAAACCCTAGGGGAAGTGAGTCTATATAAACCTCCCTACAGGGCGTGTAGAGATACGTTCCATCATACACCCAAGCGACTCGCCGCCTAGCCGCCGAGCTCGCCCATTGTACCACCATCATAACACAATCTAGCAGGAGTAGGTCTTTACCCTCCGGGGGGCCGAACCTGGGTAAAACCCCGTGTCTCCGCCCTCATCTCGCACCACAGATGGCTGGCCGCCCTTGCCCATCGTTCTACTACTCGCTGCCGAATGCAGCATCTGCTGTGACCATTCCCACGACACATATGCTTAAGGCATATGGTTGGCATGATAACAAGCAAGTAGTAGCTTGCATAAGTAGGGTATCTTGCAAGTTTTATCTTGCACATTGAACCAGTAGTATTAGGCTTGCCTTGTGCAGAGTAGTGGTTGAAGTTCTCCTTGGCTTCTTCTTCGTAGTATCCTCCTTCCTCCTCGTATCCTTGGTCGGTACTAGCGTCTATGAATAAATACGGGGTACACAATCACCAAACAATACTTAACTACTTTCAATCATCACACACAAGGGTTCTATAGATGATCTAGCATCATCAATAACATTACAAGATTAAAGCATTTGTCTAATTGATTTTATTTTTAGAAAAGTAATTTCTACTCATTGAAAAACTACTTAAGATTTAATGTTCTCCAACCAAACATGGGATCCTGTTAACACATGTCATCACCACATATTTCAGTACATGGGAATGTGCTTTAAAGTGGTGTCACAATTTAATAAGGTTTAACCTTTTATTTCAATTAAATAAAGTGACTAGAAATGTCTATGTGGCATTCTTTTCTTACTTGAACATTACTTCTGTTAGTAAACCCATATGTTTTTATATATTCTAAAACGTATGATCAAATATGATTTTTTAGAGTTGGAATCAAGTCAAAATCTATTATAGTTTAAATTTGAAAAATGTTTGAATGCAGAAAAGCTTCTGTCTTATTATTTTTACCAAGGTTGATCTATAGATTCAAATGATTTGAATCCAACGGTCTTGGATTAAGCATTTCAAAACCTTTCTAAAAAAATTGGTTTCATTCAATTTGGTTTAGTGAATCGAGCTGGGTTGATTTTTGAAACTAGGTACAAAACTGAGTTTGAATATAAATAGAAAAAGCTAAATTCAAACGAGTGGGCTGCGCGGGAAGGGTTATTGGGCTGGCCCAGTGTCACTCCGCAGCGCAGGGCACAACTGACAGGGGGGGTCTACTGGTCAGTGGCTCTTTAAAAGCGAAGCGGTACGTGGCGATATGGTCCGTTGGATTAGAATGAAGATCGACGGCTGAGGGTCGTCGTCGACGATAAACTAGTCACCGACGAGCTCGAACCCTAGCGGCTCAGTGGGGGCCATGGGAGGCTCACCGGGGCTCAGGCGAAGGTCGGCGATGCGGGCGAACGACGAAGTCGACGATGGCGAACCTCCTGGTACCGGCAGCTCCTCCTGGGGCATCTCCAATCGATGGCGTCCTTCTTCTGCAGCATCGGCGAGCTACGGCAAAATTCCGGCGATGTGCTGCTCTCCTTGTTCCGGGAATGGGGTGGGGTGGTTCTGGGTGAGAGGGGAGTGAGATGGTGTGCTTCAATCGACTGGGGGTGGCCTCCTTTTATAGGCTCGACGGCGAGACCGAGAGGGATGGGCAGGTGACAGTGGCGACATGGCTACGGGCTGCTAGAGGCATGGCCGAGGGTGGCGATCGATCGGTGGTCTCCTGGCGATGCTCTAAGGTGTAAATGCGCTTGAAGGGGTGGTGGCAAACGGTCGGGAATGCTCGGTGCTCTACGAGGCAGAGGCGGCGAACTCTGCGGCGAGCGGTGGTACGGGGTACGGGAGGTGAAATGGGCATGTGTGGTGGTCTCCTGGGATGGTGGGGTGCATGCTGGCAGGCGGCGAGGGCTCGAGGTTGTCGGTCTACGTGGTAACGGTGCGTGCTCTGCGGTGCACGGCGTTCCTGGCGGTTCTGGTTGCTGTCTGCGAGGCCGGGCTGGTCTAGAGGGGGCGGTGAGGCATGGGCTACCTCCTAGACAAGGTTGGCACGGCTAGTTCCTCTCCTATCTTGCTGTCCACACTGGGTGACATGGGTGCTCTCGGCCTGTTCACCATTGATGATATTGGCAAGCTTACAGTGGGGCTAGAGCTTAGTTAAGTTTGCTAGATGATCTACTGAGGCTAGTGTAACCAGAGAGGGAACAAGTTAGGCCAGAATCACTGCACACTATAGTGTTTAGGATTTGTTTGATTTGCATCTGCAAGGTGTTTGATGAAATGGCTACAAGAATTCAAGTTTTTAATTTTGAAATTATTTTTGGTGGGTGTGCTAGGCATGTGCTGGTGAGTCTGTAGATGCTTGGGTTTTGAAAGTTGAGTTGGTTTGAGGGTTTTTTGAAAAAGTGGGATCTTCCCATATGAAATAGATTCAATTTTAAACTGTCATTTAAACTATGCATTTGAATGATTTTGGATGATCAGAAAGTGGGCCTTGGTACTTTCTTATAAGTACTACCAAGGGGTGCAAAGATCCAAACAAGTTTCTGTTAAGTTCTGAAAGTTAGAGATAGCCAAAGTAGGCATGGGAGTTAAATTGGCCAAAGTGACCATTCACTTGAATTAGTTGTTTTTGATTTGTTTGTCTTTGGGAAAAGTTTGGGGATTGTTTAGATGATGTTTATTTCACCTAAGAATCATTTTACAAGCAAAGAAACACATAATCATGGCAATTCAAAAGAATCCAAATTTTAATGCACTCATATGAATGCTTTCATATCTTAATTGGAAAAGTTTTTGTTAACCCTAAATTTGGTGATTAGAGTTTGATGATTCTAGTTTAATATTTTTGGGATGTTACAAACCTTCCCCCCTTAAACAAAATCTTGTCCTGAGATTTGAAAAAGGACGAAAAAGATTACCTAGGATTTGAAGAGGTCGGGAATCTCCGTCCTGATGTGATCTTCACGGTCCCAGGTAGCTTCCTCTTCCGAGTGGTTGCTCCACTGAATCTTGAGAAACTTGATGCTTCGGGTTCTGGTAGTTCTAAAAGCTTCTTCCAAAATACGGTGGGTACTTCGGGATAAGTCAGGTCATCGTTGATTTCTATAGTCCGGTGATCGATATTCTTGAATACTTCGGTCTTCTCCGGGACTTTGAGGCACTTGCGAAGTAATGAGATATGGAACAGATTGTGCACGACTGACATCTCTTCGGGTAGTTCCAATTGATACGACACTTCACCTCGACGGTTCAGAATCTTGAAGGGTCCGATATATCTGGGGGCTAACTTTCCTTTCAGCTGGAAACGCTTGCATTACCTTCAATGGCGACACTTTCAGATACACAAAATCTCCTATGTTGAAGGCGAGGTCTCGATGGCTCTTGTCGGCGTAACTCTTCTGTCCGGACTGGGCTATCTTGAGGTGCTCACGAATCTTGTGAACCTTCTCTTCTGCTTCTCGTAGGATTTCGGGTCCAAAAATCTGACTCTCTCCTACTTCTGACCAGTTCAAAGGGGTGCGACACTTCCTTCCATACATGAATTCAAATAGGGCCATTTGCAAACTAGCTTGATAACTGTTGTTGTATGAAAATTATGCATACAGCAGACAGTCTTCCCACTTAGATCCATATTCTAACACACAGGCTCTCAGCATATCTTCGAGTATTTGATTTACTCGCTCCGTTTGTCCATCAGTCTGAGGGTGATAAGCGGTGCTGAAATCTTGGCGGGTTCCTAAACCTTCTTGGATTAGGAAACACTTTGTGAATGTCCAGGTCGTAATCCTTGATTAGCTCAATCCATCTTCTCTATCTCATATTCAGCTCCTTCTGAGTGAATATATACTTCAGACTCTTGTGATCCGAATAAATCTCACAATGGTTTCCCATCAGGTAATGCCTCCATGTCTTCAGGGCTAGAACTACGGCTGCGAGTTCGAGGTCATGGGTTGGGTAATTTTGTTCATGTTGTTTCAGTTGTCGGGATAGATAAGATATAACTTTGCCTTCTTGCATTAGCACACATCCGAGACCGATCTTGGATGCGTCACAATAGTCGTCGAAGGGCTTCGTGATATCCGACATGATTAAGATTGGGGCTGAAATTAATCTCCTCTTGAGTTCTTGAAAACTCGCCTCACATTTGTCGGTCCATTCAAACTTCTTGTCCTTCTTCAGCAATTGGGTCATGGGTCTGGCGATACTCGAGAATCCTTCTACGAACTTGCGGTAGTATCCTGCCAATCCGAGAAATGCACGAACTTGGGTTTGAGTGGTTGGGGCTTGCCAATCTTCAACATCTTTCACCTTTGCAGGGTCAACGGCAATTCCTCCGGCTGATACAATGTGGCCGAGGAATCCTACCTCCTGTAACCAGAATTCACATTTGCTAAACTTGGCATACAACTGATGCTCTCTAAGGGTTCCAAGAATGGTCCTTAGGTGTAGCTCATGTTCTTCTTCCGATTTGGAATAAATTAGAATTTCATCGATGAAAACAATGACAAACTTATCCACGAAGTCCATAAAAATCTTATTCATGAGATTCATGAAATAAGAGGGGGCATTGGTTAATCCAAAAGACATAGCGGTATACTCGTATAATCCATATCTGGTGGTAAAGGCAGTCTTTGGAATATCCTCTGCGCGAATCTTGAGTTGATGATAGCCTATTCTAAGATCAATCTTAGAAAACACTTTGGCACCGGTCAACTGATTAAACAAATCTTCTATTTTGGGTAATGGGTACTTGTTCTTGATGGTGACATCATTCAACTTCCGATAATCCATACACAAACGGTTACCTCCATCCTTCTTGTCCACAAATAAGACAGGTGATCTCCATGGTGACGCACTTGGTTGAATCAATCCAATTTCCAACTTGGAATCTAGTTGCTTCTTTAGTTCTGCTAGTTCAGACGGGTTCATACTATAGGGTCTCTGGGCTATGGGTCCGGTTCCAGGGACTAGTTCAATGATAAACTCGATATCCCTATCTGGGGGCATACCGGGCAAAACATCTGGAAATACATCGGGGTATTCACAGACTATCCGGACTTGGTCAATGGTAGGTTGGGCTATACTCTTGTTGCACTTGAATTGACGAGGTAAGGTTTCAGATATATGCTCGACTGATATTCCAGCGGTGCTGGTCATGGTTATGGCTTTCTTGGCACAGTCAATCAATCCTTTATGTTTGGACATCCAATCCATTCCTAGTACTACTTCCAAACCTTTAGTTCCGAGTACTATCAGATTAGCATAAAAATCTATGCCATGGATTCGGATAGGGACGGCTTTGCAAATTTGCCTAGGTTTGGTGGTTGAACCGGGGATTTGAACAATCATAACATGCTTCAGTTTTGTTGGTTGAATCTTACTAGTGCATGCAAATTCTTTGGTGACAAATGAGTGCGATGCACCAGAATCGAACAACACTCTTGCAAGTACTGAATTAACAGAAAACATACCCATCACGACGTCTGGCGCTTCCTGAGCTTCTTCAGCATGCATGAGAAAAAGACGGCCATTGCGGTTGAGCGAGTTCCCTGGGGCAAACCTCCTTCCGGGCTGAACACGACGCTGCTGCTGAGCTGGGGCAATTGCATTGGGGGCTGCGGTATTCTTCTTGTTGGGGCACTCGTTGGAGTAGTGACCCTTATTTCCACAGTCATAACAAGTCACTTGCGACTTGTCCTTTGCTGCAACAGGCACATCATTGCTTCCAGTCCTCGGGGCAGTGTTGGTGTTGAACTTGGGTGGTGCACGGTTGAAATTGCCAGAGTTGCCGGGGTTGTTGTGATTTCCTCCGGGCCTCAGGTTTGCATGGTTGGGATAGGTCGAACGGTTCATCGGGGGTCTGTTGGTTCTCGGGGCAAATCCTGGAGATGGGTTCGGGCGATACTTTGGGGTCTGATGGGTTCCTAGTTGATGCATCATGCGACGCTTGCGGTTCTCATTGGCTTGGTTGATCTTTCCTTCCATCTGGATAGCAGAGTCGACAAGGGCTTCAATATCAGCAAAGGGGATATTGACTAACACAGTCTGCATCTCATCGTACAGACCATTCAAGAATCTCTCTTTCTTCTTGGCTTCGGTGTCGATCTCATCCGGGGCATACCTAGCTAATGACAATAATTTGTCACGGTATTCCACTACGGTCATCCTTCCTTGCTTCAGTTCTCTGAACTCATCTCTCATTCTCTTGATCAAACCCGGTGGCACATGGGTTCTACTAAACTTGACTTTGAATTCCTCCCAGGTCATCATCTGCCCTCCGGTCATTGCACGAACGCTGTTCCACCATGCTCTTGCACCTCCGGCTAGATAGTGGGTGGCAAACAGAACTTTCTCGTTGGCTTCTACTCCGGTGAATTCTAGGTTATTTTCCATGGTTTGCAGCCAATCGTCTGCATCTAGGGGCTCTTCTGACTTAGTGAAAAGAGGTGGGTTGGTATTCTGGAAATTCTTGAGCTTAGATCCATGGTTGTCCTGATTTCCTTGGCCTTGATTGTTGTGGGTTAGCTGAGCTATCTGCTGAAGGGTGGCTAGGTTGGCTTGACGTTGAGCTCTTTCAGCTTCGCAGTCAGAAACCAACATTTGCAGGATCTGCAACATCGGGTCCGGGGATGAACCACTTCCTCTGCGTGGCATTTAAAGATTGAGATAGATAAAGAGGGAAATTTCTAAGGTTCCGGGACTTTGAAAAGTTTTTAAAGTTTGACTCATATTTTCTAGCAACTTGCTTTTCATTCATTCCTTCATTCATAGCACATGATACAAACACACACCACAAAACAAGAAAAACAGATGGTTTTAAGAACCATTCTGGAAACTACGATACAGTGGGACCAAATACAACTCACTACGCTAGTGCTCAAGTGCTACTAATCCTTGGAGTCGGTGTAGTCGTCATCTTCATCATCCTCATCATCATCGATGAAAGCGTAATCATCCTCATTGGTGAAGAAATCCATAGCCTGATCCTCTAGAAAATCATCATCATTGTTGATATAGGAGTAGGGGTCTCCACGAAGATCCTCTCCTGCATTCTCTCTTTCCTCCAACTACATGTCTCTCTCGTGGATGGTCTCCTCCAAATCCGTGATACGGTGGCTAAGACGGGCAATGATGCGCTCCTTCTTATCAAGCTGACGGCGGCGAGACTTGCGATCCTTCGCTAGCATGGCGATGGTCTGATCCTTCGTCTTGATGATGGCGGACTTGTGGTTGGAGTAGTCATGGCAATTGTCCAATTCCTGCTGACGATCGTACATTATGAAGCTAAGGTGGTCCAACTGAGTCTTCAGCTCGTGGTGATATGGGGCTTCCATTGGCTGTCTGTTAGCATCATGCCTTGGACAAAACTCAAAGCGGGTACCCTTGATCTCGTTGATACTCTGCCCACACAGACGGGCAAGAGCTTCCTGCATGGCCCTGGCAAGTCCATCGAGTCAGTTGTTATCTCTTAAGGTGAACTGAATTCCCTCGGCAGTGAGAGGTTCAATCTTTCCTCGGAGACTTGCAACAATTTGCCACTGAAGATCTCCTCCTCCTTGATCATTGAGCTGAGCTCCGAAGAACTCGGGGTGCGGACGCTCCAGAATTTCCGAAAGCTGGTCCAAATCCCGCTCAAAGATAAGGTCCCCTCCATTCCCCAACTGATAAAACTTGCTGTACTTCACGTCCATCTATAAGAATATAGGATGAGTAAGTTAGTAGAGTGATTAAGTGTGTCAAGTTTTATGTATTTTGCAAGAGTTTTTGAGGAACATGAATTTTTATGAAAGAATCAAGGTGATAAGAATGGGAATAAGTTTTTGTAAATATTTGCTTCTTTTGGTTTTGAAACTAAGTTTTTGGTTCAAACGTCCAGTTTAACTAGGGTCTCCTATGGTCAGGATGGCTCTGATACCAACTTGTCAACACCCGGATTTTTAATCCCAGATGCCTGTTATGCCATACATCGCAATCCCAGGATTACCATTTTTGCGACACATAACAGAATTGGATACCATAGTACATCATCCATTACAAACCATACATAAGGTCTTACACAAATAAGGATCTCATGATCTAGTTCTTAATACAACTCAAGAAGTGGAAATACGTAATAATAACGGTAGCGTAGGCGAAGCTCCATCTTCGGATCACAGGCAATGCTGACGATGGGAGATGATCCTAGTTGTCGTAACCTTCCTGGGGTCCTTCCTACTGATACTCCTCTTCATAGTCTAGCCACGGGAATAGCCAGGGACAAAGCCATGAGTACTCTTTAAGTACTCGCAAACTAATACTAACAAGTGAAGGTTTTTTTGTAATAGGACACTAAGCTCTAGGGTTGTTTTGCAAAAAGCCAGATTTACCTCTACCAAGTTTATAATCAATAAAAGCTAGTTGAAAGTTGATAACACCTAAGTGGGAACTTGTATTTCATATCACAACTCTGTTGTGGTCAAGTAAAAATTCTCAATCCATTTCACAAGTCATTTTGAAAACATTTGACGGGGGAACAGTATGGCCACTCCAACTGTCCATAACCACGGACGCGGCTATTCGAATAGTTTGACACTCTGCAGAGATTGTACACTTTCACCACAACATTCGATACATCTGTCAGGAACAAATCCTGAATTCACCATACTTAGTATGCAAATAATCAATCCTAACCTTTCAATTACACGCCCTAGTATAAGCACCTCTCCTGTGAGTTTGGCCTCCCAACCATGACCAACTTTCATCTTGGGTACTACACAGGTGGACAATCTTCACAAGGTAGCCTCATCTCAAACCTTGGCAGTGAGGGAACCAATACTAAGGTATATAAGTTTCTAGTCAAGGCCTACCCAATTCTCGGGTATTGTGGTTGTACGATAAAATTGGAATGGTATCGCATCAAGACAACCATCAGTTTTATAAAGGGCCAAGGCTCATGCCTCAACATTTTCATCACCAAAATCATCTGGTGTTCGGAAACACATGTAAAAACATCTCAATAGAATGATCCATCATTCCAAGGTTTTCATAACCTTTTTCCACCAAGTATTCCCATCTAAGTTGATCAAGTTTTATGCTTAGCACTAGCATCTACAAGTGGGGGTAAGTACTAATGAGGGGTGGTAAACTAGTGGAGTTTAACTAAGTTCAATCTCATGCCTTAGGATGACATCAAGATTATCTAGCTTAGGCCAAACTTAATGCTCTTTATGCAACCTTCAATTATCTTTCTAGTATCTACAATTTACTCAAGTAAACTCTAAGTAAGAGCTTTGATAAAGAAATAAAGTAGAAAGCTTGCAAGTAAAACTGGGAATGGGTTTATCAAGTGGGTATGATCACATATGCTCAAGGCATATGGTTGGCATGGTAACAAGCAAGTAGTAGCTTGCATAAGTAGGGTATCTTGCAAGTGTTAGCTTGCACATTCAACCAGTAGTATTAGGCTTGCCTTGTGCAGAGTAGTGGTTGAAGTTCTCCTCGGCTTCTTCTTCGTAGTATCCTCCCTCCTCCTCGTATCCTTAGTTGGTACTAGCTTCTTTGAATAAATACGAGGTACGCAATCACCAAACAATACTTAACTACTTTCAATCATCACACACAAGGGTTCTATAGATGATCTAGCATCATCACTAACATTACAAGATTAAAGCATTTGTCTTATTGATTTTATTTTTAGAAAAGTAATTTCTACTCATTGAAAAACTACTTAAGATTTAATGTTCTCCAAACCAAACATGGGATCCTGTTGACACATGTCATCACCACATATTTCAGTAAATGGGAATGTGATTTAAAGTGGTGTCACAATTTAATAAGGTTTAACCTTTTATTTCAATTAAATAAAGTGACTAGAAATGTCTATGTGGCATTCTTTTATTACTTGAACATTATTTCTGTAAGTAAACACCTATGTTTTTATATATTCTGAAAGGTATGATCAAATATGATTTTTGAGTGTTGGAATCAACTCAAAAGCTATTATAGTTTAAATTTGAAAATTTTTTGAATGCAGAAAAGCTTCTGCCATATTATTTTTACCAAGGTTGATATATAGATTCAAATGATTTGAATCCAACGGGCTTGGATTAAGCATTTCAAAACCTTTCTAACAAAATTGGTTTCATCCAATTTGGTTCAGTGAATCGAGCTGGGTTGATTTTTGAAACTAGGTACAGAACTGAGTTTGAATATAAATAGAAAAAGCTAAATTCAAACGAGTGGGCTGCGCGGGAAGGGTTATTGGGCTGGCCCAGTGTCACTCCGCAGCACAGGGCACAACTGACAGGGGGGGTCTACTGGTCAGTGGCTCTTTAAACGCGAAGCAGTACGGGGCGATATGGTGCGTTGGATTAGAATGAAGTTCGACAGCTGAGGGTCATCGTCGACGATGAACTAGTCACCGGCGAGCTCGAACCCTAGCAGCTCAATGGGGGTCGTGGGAGGATCACCGGGGCTTAGGCGAAGGTCGGCGATGCGGGAGAGCGACAAAGTCGATGACGACGGACCTCCTGGTATCGGTAGCTCCTCCTGGGGCGGCTCCAATTGATGGCGTCCTTCTTCTCTAGCAACGGCGAGCTCCGGCAAAATTCCGGCGATGTGCTGCTCGCCTTGCTCCGGGAATGGGGTGGGGTGGTTCTAGGTGAGAGGGGAGTGAGATGGTGTGCTTCAATCGGCTGGGGGTGGCCTCCTTTTATAGGCTCGACGGCGAGACCGAGAGGGACGGGCAGGCGACGGTGGCGACATGGCTACGGGCTGCTAGAGGCATGGCCGAGGGTGGCGATCGATCGGTGGTCTCCTGGCGATGCTCTAAGGTGTAAATGCGCTTGTAGGGGCGGTGGAAAATGGTCGGGAACGTTTGGTGCTCTGCGAGGAGCAGAAGAGAAGGTTCACAAGATTCGTGAGCACCTCAAGACATCCCAATCCAGACAAAAGAGTTACGCCGACAAGAGACGTAGAGATCTCGCCTTCAACATAGGAGATTTTGTTTATCTGAAAGTGTCGCCATTGAAGGGAATGCAGCGTTTCCAGCTCAAAGGAAAGTTAGCCCCCAGATATATCGGACCTTTCAAGATTCTGAACCGTCGAGGAGAAGTATCGTATCAATTGGAACTACCCGAAGAAATATCAGCCGTGCACAACGTGTTCCATATCTCGTTACTTCGCAAGTGTTTCGAAGTCCCCGAGAAGACCGAAGTGTTCAAAAATATCGACCACCGGACCATAGAGATCAACGATGACCTGACCTATCCCGAAGTACCCATCCGTATTTTGGAAGAAGCTTTTCGAACTACCCGAACCCGAAGCATCAAGTTTCTCAAGATTCAGTGGAGCAACCACACCGAAGAGGAAGCTACCTGGGAGCGAGAAGATCACATCAGGACAGAGTTTCCCGATCTCTTCAAATCCTAGGTAATCTTTTCGTCCTTTTTCAAATCTCGGGACGAGATTTTGTTTAAGGGGGGAAGGTTTGTAACATCCTAAAAATATTGAACTTGGATCATCAAACTCTAAGCATCAAAATTAGGGTTAACAAAAACTTTTCTAAATAAAGTTATGAATGCATGCATATGAATATGCATTGAATTTGAAATTCTTTTGAACCACCTTGTTTGTGTGTTTCCTTGATTGTAAAATGTTTCTTAGGTGAAATAAACATCATCTAAAACATTTCCCACACTTTTCCCAAAGACAAGTAAATCAAAACAAATAAAATAAAGGAATGGTCATTTTGACCAATTTAACTCCCATGCCTACTTTGGCTGTCTCAAACTTTCAAAACCTAACAGAAACTTCTCTAGATCTTTGCACCCCTTGATTGTACTCATAACAAGGTATCAAGGCCCACTTTGTGATCATCCAGAAACTTTCAAATACATAGTTTAAATGACAATTCAAAATTGAATCTTTATCATATGGGAAGATCCCACTTTTTCAAAAACCACTCAAACAAGCTCAACTTTCAAAACCCAAGCATCTGCAGACTCACCAGCACCAATCTAGCACACCCACCAAAAATCTTTTCAAAATTCAAAACTTGAATTCATGCGGCCATTTCATCAAACACTTGGCAGACACAAACCAAACAAAATCAAAACACTATAGTGTGCAGTGTTTTGAGCCTAACTGGTTCCCTATCTAGCTCACAACCATCTCAGTAGATCATCTAGCAAGATTAACCAAGCACTAGCACCACTGTGAGCTTGCTAATATCATCAATGGTGAACAGCCGAAGCCACCCTTGCCACCCCAGTGTAGACAACAAGCTAGGAAGGAAACTAGCCACGCCAACCTTGTCTGGGAGATCACCCATGCCTCACCGCCCCCTCTCGACTAGCCCTGCCTCGAAGACACCGACCAGAGCACCCAGGAAGGCCGCGCCCGTGCCTCTGCCAACCGTGCCGAGCATGCGCCAGAGCGCCACCCTCGACCGAAGCCCACAGACCGCGCGCCGCCCTCACCGCGTGCATACACGATCACCACCGACCCAGGAGACTGCCAGGCATCCCCGTTCGCCGCCCCGTGACGCACAGCCACTGCTCGCCGTCGAAGACGCCGCCTCTGCCGCGCAGAGCGTCATGTGTTCCAGACCAAACCGCACCGCCCCTACAAACGCATTAAAGCCGTAGAGCATCGCCAGGAGACCACCAAGCGATCGCCACCGCCGGCCATGCCTCTAGCAGCCCGTAGCCATGTCGCCACCGTCGCCCGCCCATGCCGTTCGGTCTCACCATCGAGACTATAAATAGAGGACCCCCCCGCTCGAATTCCTCACACCATTCCATTCCTCTCTCACCCAGAACCACCCCACCTCAGTCCCGGAGCAAGGCGAGCCGTGCATCGCTGGAATTTCATCGGAGCCCGCCGCCTCTGGAGAAGAAGGGCGCCATCGATTTCGTCCACCCCAGGAGCTGGCGCGACCACCCCTGAGTTCGCCGTCGTCGACTTCGTTGTTCGCCCGCCTTGCTAACCCTCGCCTGCACCCTGGTGAGACCCCAGCAACCCCCACTGGCCGCGCTAGGTTTCTGTCTCACCGGCGTTGCCCAATGTCGACGATGACTCTCAGCCGTTGGATTAGAACCAAATCGAACGACTCACATCGCCCCATACCGCTTCGCACCCCCCTGTCTCACTGACGAGTGGGGACAGCCACTTAAGCAGCCCGCGAAAGCGCTACGCTTAGCAGGCCGGCCTGTTGACTTTTCCCGCGCAACCTAGTTATTTGAATTAAACCTTTCCCATTTAATTTCAAACACACTTCTGTACCCATTTTCAAAAATCAACCCAGGTCGATTCAGTGCACCAAATTGAATGAAACTAATTTTGTTAGAAAGGTCTGGGAATGCTGAATCCAAGCCCGTTGGATTCAAGTCATTTGGATCGATAGATCACCCATGGTAAAAATAACAAGGCAGAAGCTTTTCTGCATTCAAACATTGTTCAAATTTAAACCATAATAGCTTTTGAGTTGATTCCAACTCTCAAAAATCACATTTAACCATACCTTTCAGAATATATAAAAATATATAGGTTTACTTACAGAAATAATGTTCAAGTAATAAAAGAATGCTACATAGGCATTTCTAGCCACTTTAATTAATTAAAATAAAAGGATAAAACCTTATTAAATTGTGAAACCACTTTAAATCATATTCCCATGGACTAAAATATGTGGTGATGACATGTGTCAACATGATCCCATGTTTGGTTTGGAGAATATTAAATCTTAAGTAGTTTTTCAATGAGTAGAAATTACTTTTCTAAAAATAAAAGGAATTAAACCAAGCCTTAATCTTGTAAGGTTAGAGATGATGTTAGATCATCTATAGGACCCTTGTGTGTGATGATTGCAAGTAGTTAAGTATTGTTTGGTGATTGTGTACCTCGTATTTAATTATAGACGCTAGTACCGACCAAGGATACGAGGAGGAAGGAGGATACTACGAAGAAGAAGCCGAGGAGAACTTCAACCACTGCTCTGCACAAGGCAAGCTGATACTATACCTATGCAAGCCCATACTTGCAAGCTTATATTGACACTAATGCAAGCCTAATACTACTAGTTGAATGTGCAAGCTAACACTTGCAGTTATGAAAGTTGGATAACCTATGCAATGCACTAAGCATGCTTGGTTGGACATATTTGATGATACCCAAGCCTAGTTTTACTTACAAGCTTTCTATTTTATTTCTTTATCAAAGCTATTACTTGGAGTCTACTGAAGTGACTTGTAGATTCTAGAGAGATATATGTGAAGGTTGCATAAAGATCATAAAATTTGGCCTAAGCTAGATAATCTTGATGTCATCCTAAGGCATGAGATTGAACTTAGTTAAAACTCCACTAGTTTCCCACCCCTCATTAATGTTTACCCCCACCTGTAGATGCTAGTGCTAAGCATAAAACTTGATCAACTTTAGATGGGAATACTTGGTGGAAAAATGGTTATGAAAACCTTGGAATGATGGATCATTCTATTGAAATGTTTTGGACATGTGTTTCCGAACACTTGATGATTTTGGTGATGAAAATGTTGAGGCATGAGCCTTAGCCCTTTATAAAACTGATGGTTGTCTGGAGGCGATACCATTCCAATTTTATCGTACAACCACAATACCCGAAGATTGGGTAGGGCTTGACTGGAAACTTATATACCTTAGTATTAGTTCCCTCACGGCCAAGGTCTGAGCTGAGGCTACCTTGTGAAGATGGTCCACATGTGGAGTACCCAAGATGACAGTTGGTCATGGTTGGGAGGCCAAACTCACAGGAGAGGTGCTTATACTAGGGCGTGTAATTGAAAGGTTAGGATTGATTATCCGCATACTGAGGATGGTGAATTCAGGATTTGTTCCTGACGGATGTATCAAATGTTGTGGTGAAAGTGTACAATCTCTACAGTGTCAAACTATTCGAATAGCCCCGTCCGCGGTTATGGACAGTTGGAGTGGCCATACTGTTCCCCCGTCAGACTTTTCAAAATGACTTGTGAACAAAGTGAGATTTTGACTTGACCACAACAGGGTTGTGATATGAAATACCAGTTTCCATTTAGGTGTTATAAAACTTCAACTAGCATTCGTTGCTTCTAAACTTAGTAGAGATAAATCTGGCTTTTGCAAAACAACCCTAGAGCCTAGTGTCCTATTATGAAAAACCCCTCTCACTTGTTAGTATTAGTTTGCGAGTACTTAAAGAGTACTCATGGCTTTGTCCCTGGCTATTCCCATGGCCAGACTATGAAGAGGAGTACCTGGAGGATGGACCCCAGGAAGGTTACGACAACTAGGATCATCTCCCATCGCCAGCATTGCCTGTGACCCCGAAGATGGAGCTTCGCCTACGCTACCGTTATTATTACGTATTCCGCTGCTTGATGTTGTATTAAGAACTGGATCATGAGATCCCTATTTGTGTAAGAACTTATGTACGGTTGTAATGGATGATGTACTATGGTATCCAATTCTGTTATGTCTCGCAAAAATGGTAATCCTGGGATTGCGATGTATGGCATAACAGGCATCTGGGATTTAAAAATCCGGGTGTTGACAAGTTGGTATCAGAGCCATCCTGACCATAGGAGACCCTAGTTAGACTGGACGTTTGAATCAAAAACTTAGTTTCAAAACCAAAGAAAACAAATATTTACAAAAACTTATTCTCATTCTTATCCCTTTGATTCTTTCATAAAAATTCATGTTCCTCAAAAACTCTTGCAAAATACATAAAATTTTGACACACTTGATCACTCTACTAACTTACTCATCCTATATTCTTATAGATGGACGTGAAGTACAACAAGTTTTATCAGTTGGGGAATGGAGGAGACCTTATCTTTGAGAGGGATTTGGACCAGCTTTCGGAACTTTTGGAGCGTCCGCACCCCGAGTTCTTCGGAGCTCAGCTCAATGATCAAGGAGGAGAAGATCTGCAGTGGCTAATTGTTGCAAGTCTCAGAGGAAAGATTGAACCACCCACTGCGGAAGGAATTTAGTTTACCTTAAGAGAGAACAACTGGCTCGATGTACTTGCCAGGGCCATGCAGGAAGCTCTTTCCCGTCTGTGTGGGCAGAGCATAAATCAGATCAAGGGTACTCGCTTTGAGTTTTGCCCAAGGCGTGATGCAAATGGACAACCACTAGAAGCCCCATAGCACCCTGAGTTGAAGACTCAATTGGACCACCTTAGCTTCATGATGTACGATTGTTAGCAGGAGTTGGATAACTGCCGTGACTACTCCAACCACAAGTCTGCCATCATCAAGACGAAGGACCAAACCATCGCCATGCTAGCAAAGGATTGCAAGTCTCGCCGCCGTCAGCTCGACAAGAAGGAGAGCATCATTGCCCGCCTTCGCCACCGCATCTCATCTTTGGAGGAGACCATCCACGAGAGAGACATGCAGTTGGAGGAAAGGGAGAATGCCGGAGAGGATCTTCGTGGAGACCCCTACTCCTATATCAGCGATGACGATGATTTTCTGGAGGATCAGGCTATGGATTTCTTCACCGATGAAGACGATTTCGCCTTCATCGATGATGATGAGGATGATGAGGCCACAGATTCCGAGGAGTAGTAGCACTTGAGCACTAGTGTAGTGAGTAGTATTCGGTCCCACCGTATCGTAGTTCTCAGAATGGTTCTTAAAACCATCTATTTTTCTTTGTGGTGGTGTGTGTTGTATCGTGTGCTATGAATGAGTGAAAAAGCAAGTTGCTAGAAAATCTGAGTCAAACTTTATTTTTTTTTCAAAGACCCAAAAACTTAGAAATTTCCCTCTTTTCTCATGATCTATCTCGATCTTCAGATGCCACGTGGAGGAAGTGGTTCATCCCCGGACCCGATGTTGCAGATTCTGCAAATGTTGACTTCTGACCGTGAAGCTGAAAGAGCGGAACGTCAAGCCAACCTAGCCACCCTTCAGCAGATAGCCCAGCTAGCCCACAACAACCAAGGCCATGGAAATCAGGACAACCATGGATCTAAGCTCAAGAATTTCCAGAATACCAACCCACCTGTTTTCACTAAGTCAGAAGAACCCCTAGACGCCGATGATTGGCTGCAAACCATGGAAAATAACCTAGAAGTCGCCGGAGTGGAAGCCAACGAGAAAGTTCTGTTCGCCACCCACTATCTAGCAGGAGATGCCAGGGTATGGTGGAACAGTGTTCGCGCAATGACCAGAGGCCAGATGATGACCTGGGAGGAATTCAAGGTCAAGTTTAGCAGAACCCATGTACCACCAGGTTTGATCAAGAGAATGAGAGACGAGTTCAGATAGCTGAAGCAAGGAAGGATGACTGTAGTGGAATACCGTGACAAAATTTTGTCATTAGCTAGGTATGCCCCGGATGAGATCGACACCGAAGCCAAGAAGAAAGAAATATTCCTGAATGGTCTGCATGACGAGATGCAGACTATGTTAGTCAATATCCCCTTTGCTGATATTGAAGCCCTTGTCGACTCAGCTATCCAGATGGAAGGAAAGATCAACCAAGCCAATGAGAACCGCAAGCGTCGCATGATGCATAAACCAGGAACCCATCAGACCCCAAAGTATCGCCCCAATCCATCTCTAGGATTTGCCCCAAGAACCAACAAACCCCCGATGAACCGTCCGACCTACCCCAACCGTGGAAACCCTAGGCCCGGAGGAAATCACAACAACCCCGGCAACGCTAGCAATTTCAATCGTGCCCCACCCAAATTCAACAACAACAATGCTAGCGCTAATACCAACACTGCCCCTAGGATTGGAAGCAATGTTGTGCCTGTAGCAGCCAAGGACAAGTCGCAAGTGACTTGTTATGACTGTGGAAATAAAGGCCACTATTCCAACGAGTGCCCCAACAAGAAGAATGTTACAGCCCCCAATGCCAATGTCCCAGCTCAGTAGCAGCGTCGTGTTCAGCTAGGAAGAAGATTTTCCCCAGGGAATTCACTCAACCGCAACGGCCATCTTTTTCTCATGCATGCTGAAGAAGCTCAGGAAGCGCTAGACGTCGTGCTGGGTATGTTTTCTGTTAATTCAGTACTTGCAAGAGTGTTGTTTGATTCTGGTGCATCGCATTCATTTGTCACCGAAGAATTTGCATGCACTAGTAAAATTCAACCAACCAAACTGAAGCATGTTATGATTGTTCAAATTCCCGGATCAACCACTAAGGCTAGGCAAATTTGCAAAGCCGTCCCTATCCGAATCCATGGCATAGATTTTTATGCAAATCTGATAGTACACGGAACTAAAGGTTTGGAATTAGTACTAGGAATGGATTGGATGTCCAAACATAAAGGATTGATTGACTGTGCCAAGAAAGCCATAACCATGACCAGTACAGCCGGAATATCAGTCGAGCATATATCTGAAACCTTACCTCGCCAATTCAAGTGCAAAAAGAGTATAGCCCAACCTACCATTGACCAAGTCCGGATAGTCTGTGAATACCCCGATGTATTTCCATATGTTTTGCCCGGTATGCCCCCAGATCGGGGTATCGAGTTTATCATCGAACTAATCCCTGGAACAGGACCCATAGCCTAGAGACCCTATAGTATGAACCCGTCTGAACTCGCAGAACTGAAGAAGCAACTGGATTCCATGCTGGAAATTGGATTGATTCAACCAAGTGCGTCACCATGGAGATCACCTGTCTTATTTGTGGACAAGAAGGATGGAGGTAACCGTTTGTGTACGGATTATCGGAAATTGAATGATGTCACCATCAAGAACAAGTACCCCTTTCCCAAGATAGAAGATTTGTTTGATCAGTTGACCGGTGCCAAGGTGTTCTCTAAGATTGATCTTAGAACTGGCTATCATTAACTCAAAATTCGTGCAGAGGATATTCCAAAGACTGCCTTTACCACCAGATATGGATTGTATGAGTATACAGTCATGTCTGTCGAACTAACCAATGCCCCTGCTTATTTGATGAATCTCATGAATAAGATTTTTATGGACTTCTTGGATAAGTTTGTCTTTGTTTTCATCGATGACATTCTGATCTATTCCAAATCATAAGAAGAACATGAGCTACACCTAAGGACCATTCTTGGAACCCTTAGAGAGCATCAGCTGTATGCAAAGTTTAGCAAATGTGAATTCTGGTTACAGGAGGTAGGATTCCTCGGTCACATTGTATCAGCCGGAGGAATTGCCGTTGACCCTGCCAAAGTGAAAGATGTAGAAGATTGGAAAGCTCCAACCACTCAAACCCAAGTTCGTGCATTTCTCGGATTGGCGGGATATTACCGCAAATTCGTAGAAGGATTCTCTAGTATCGCCAGACCCATGACCCAATTGCTGAAGAAGGACAAGAGGTTTGAATGGACCGACAAATGTGAAGCAAGTTTTCAAGAACTCAAGAGAAGATTGATTTCAGCCCCAATCTTGATCATGCCAGATATCACGAAGCCCTTCGATGTGTATTGTGATGCATCCAAGATCGGTCTCGGATGTGTGCTAATGCAACTGAAGCAAAGTTATATCTTATATATCTCGACAACTGAAGCAACATGAGCAAAATTACCCAACCCATGACCTCGAACTCGCAGCCGTAGTTCTAGCCCTGAAAAATGGAGACATTACCTGATGGGAAACCGTTGTGAGATCTATACGGATCACAAGAGCCTAAAGTATATATTCACTCAGAAGGAGCTGAATATGAGGCAGAGAAGATGGATTGAGCTAATCAAGGATTACGACCTGGACATTCACTATCACCCTGGTAAAGCCAATGTGGTAGCCGATGCCCTTAGCAGATTGCCGTGCCGCTTGAACTCCATGATTTTGAAGGAGCAACCAAGTTTGCATAAAGAGATGGAAGATTTTCAAATGGAATTAGTAAGTGAAGGATTTTTGGCTAGCATAGAACTCCAGCCCACTTTGATCAGTCAGATTAAAGAGGCGCAGAAGGGAAATGCTAGTATTGATGGAATCAAGCGTCGTATCGGTACAGGCAAAGTACCCGGATTCACCGAGGACGAAGAAGGAGTTTTGTGGTACAAAGGACTCCTTTGTGTACCATCAGATTCTGAGTTGAAAGAAGTTATCTTGAAGGAGGATCATGATACTCTTTATTCTATCCATCCCGGAGGAACTAAGATGTATCAACATTTGAAAGAGCAATTTTGGTGGCATAAGATGAAGAGAGAAATCGGAAGCTATATCGCCAAGTGTGATATATGTCAGCGAGTCAAGGCAGGACATCAAAGACCCGCTGGATTGTTGTAACCCTTGCAGATTCCGGAATGGAAATGGGATTCTGTAGGAATGGACTTTATCACTGGACTGCCTACTTCTAGTAGGGGAAATGACTCTATCTGGGTCATAGTGGACAGATTGTCCAAAGTCGCCCATTTCTTACCCTTCAAGACCACATATCAGAGTTTGAAACTAGCAGAGTTGTACATTGCTAGAATCGTTAGTTTGCATGGAGTCCCCAAGAACATCGTATCGGATCGAGGAACTCAGTTTACCTCGAGATTTTGGAAGAAAGTCCAAGAAGGTTTAGGAACCCGTCTAGATTTCAGCATCGCATATCACACTCAGACCGATGGACAAACGGAGCGAGTAAATCAACTACTCAAAGATATGCTGAGAGCATGTGTGTTAGAATATGGATCCAAGTGGGAAGACTGTCTGCCCTTCGCAAAATTTTCATACAACAACAGTTATCAAGCAAGTTTGAAAATGGCCCCCTTTGAATTCATGTACGGACGGAAGTGTCGCACCCCTTTGAACTGGTCGGAAGTAGGAGAGAGTCAGGTCTTCGGACCCGACATCCTACGAGAAGTAGAAGAGAAGGTTCACAAGATTCGTAAGCACCTCAAGACAACCCAATCCAGACAAAAGAGTTACGCCGACAAGAGACGTAGAGATCTCGCATTCAACATAGCAGATTTTGTTTATCTGAAAGTGTCGCCATTGAAGGGAATGCAACGTTTCCAACTCAAAGGAAAGTTAGCCCCCAGATATATTGGACCTTTCAAGATTCTGAACCGTCGAGGAGAAGTATCGTATCAATTGGAACTACACGAAGAAATGTCAGCTGTGCACAACGTGTTCCATATCTCGTTACTTCGCAAGTGTCTCGAAGTCCCCGAGAAGACCAAAGTGTTCAAAAATATCGACCACCGGACCATAGAGATCAACGATGACCTGACCTATCCCGAAGTACCCATCCGTATTTTGGAAGAAGCTTTTCGAACTACCCGAACCCGAAGCATCAAGTTTCTCAAGATTCAGTGGAGCAACCACACCGAAGAGGAAGCTACCTGGGAGCGCGAAGATCACATCAGGACAGAGTTTCCCGATCTCTTCAAATCCTAGGTAATCTTTTCGTCCTTTTTCAAATATCGGGACGAGATTTTGTTTAAGGGGGGAAGGTTTGTAACATCCCAAAAATATTGAACTTGGATCATCAAACTCTAATCATCAAAATTAGGGTTAACAAAAACTTTTCTAAATAAAGTTATGAATGCATGCATATGAATATGCATTGAATTTGAAATTCTTTTGAACCACCTTGTTTGTGTGTTTCCTTGCTTGTAAAATGTTTCTTAGGTGAAATAAACATCATCTAAAACATTTCCCACACTTTTCCCAAAGACAAGTAAATCAAAACAAATAAAATAAAGGAATGGTCATTTGACCAATTTAACTCCCATGCCTACTTTGGCTGTCTCAAACTTTCAGAACCTAACAGAAACTTCTCTGGATCTTTGCACCCCTTGATTGTACTCATAACAAGGTATCAAGGCCCACTTTGTGATCATCCAGAAACTTTCAAATACATAGTTTAAATGACAATTCAAAATTGAATCTTTATCATATGGGAAGATCCCACTTTTTCAAAAACCACTCAAACAAGATCAACTTTCAAAACCCAAGCATCTGCAGACTCACCAGCACCAATCTAGCACACCCACCAAAATCCTTTCAAAATTCAAAACTTGAATTCATGCGGCCATTTCATCAAACACTTGCCAGACACAAATCAAACAAAATCAAAACACTATAGCGTGGAGTGTTTTGAGCCTAACTGGTTCCCTATCTAGCTCACAAGCATCTCAGTAGATCATCTAGCAGGATTAACCAAGCACTAGCACCACTGTGTGCTTGCCAATATCATCAATGGTGAACAGCCGAAGCCACCCTTGCCACCCCAGTGTAGACATCAAGCTAGGAAGGAAACTAGCCACACCAACCTTGTCTGGGAGATCACCCATGCCTCACCGCCCCCTCTCGAGCAGCCCTGCCTCGAAGACACCGACCAGAGCACCTAGGAACGCCACGCCCGTGCCTCTGCCAACCGTGCCGAGCATGCGCCAGAGCGCCACCCTCGACCGAAGCCCACAGACCGCGCGCCACCCTCACCGCGTGCATACACGATCACCACTGACCCAGGAGACCGCCAGACATCCCCGTTCGCCGCCCCATGACGCACATCCACCGCTTGCCATTGAAGACGCCGCCTCTGCTGCGCAGAGCGTCGCGTGTTCCAGACCAAACCGCACCGCCCCTACAAACGCATTAAAGCCGTAGAGCATCGCCAGGAGACCACCAAGAGATCGCCACCGCCGACCATGCCTCTAGCAGCCCGTAGCCATGTCGCCACCGTCGCCCGCCCATGCCGTTCGGTCTCACCGTCGAGACTATAAATAGAGGACTCCCCCGCTCGAATTCTTCACACCATTCCACTCCTCTCTCACCCAGAACCACCCCACCTCAGTCCCGGAGCAAGGCGAACCGTGCATCACCGGAATTTCACCGGAGCCCGCCGCCTCTGGAGAAGAAGGGCGCCATTGACGAGGTTTGATCTCATCAATGCCCATTGTTATGGACTTGGGTTTTGGAGAAGATGGGGATGCTGGAGATCGTGGAACGGTTAGCAAACAAGCAACACGGGGACACGAGGTTTACCCAGGTTCAGGCCCTCGGAGGGAAAACCCTACTCCTGCTTCTCTGCTCTTGATTACGGAGGAACCGAAGGTTACAGGGGTGCGCAGATTCGATCTGGCGTGGAGGTGTGTATGCGGAAGTATGAGTCGAGAGATCTAGGTCGTGCCCTCCTGGACTTTATATAGACTTAGGCAGGTCCCGGGCATAGTCCTAGTCGGTTACAGGTCCTAGGGTTTTACCCCTTTGAATTTCCTATCTACTCTAGTCTTGCTCTCCAAGGATCCGAAGCCACCCGAAAATCTTCATTGGCCAACGTACTTTTGCCGTGGGCCTTCCTTGGGCTGGACTAGGTATGCTGAGGTCATGCACCCGCGGGGTATAACTATGTCAGTAGCCCCCGAGTGATCAGTCGAATCGTAGATTCGGCTGAGGACTCTTCAGTCTTTCGGGTGCAACTATGTATTTCAATAGTTCATGTGTAGGGATTGTTGATGCGTGTGCCTGACTCACCCGATGGATCAGGGTCAGTTAACTGTCTTAGGACGAAACGACACGATCTTCCTCAGGTTCGAGTCCCTCAACTCGAAACTGGAACATATGCTGGCGTAATTCGACTGAGGCCGCGGAGGACTTACAGGAGTTGAATTCCAGTGAATTTAATTGATATACCCAACGTGTCTGTCGGGATTTTTCATCGCACCTGCTGGCACGGATTCATACTAGCAGAGCACAGTCGGGTGCGTTGCCAGGTCACCAGATGATATCTGTAGGTCTTATCTTTGCGTCGCAGACGCAACATCCGAACATTTGTCACCGCGGAGGTGTTTCGGGTGGCCAAGGAGAAACATTGCTCACTTAGCATTCTACTGAGGCAAAGTTGCCGAAAAAGTTTTGCGTGTTTGATCCGAAAGATCGCAGTCGAAGAATTCATAGGGTGCGCGACCAGCGCTCCATATGGGAGTAGCCCCCGAGTGTCTGTTCGAGTCGTAGACTCGGGCGGAGACTTTTATTCAAGCACTTTGTTTATTTTTAAGTCCGTAGGACACAAAAATTTTCGGATGCTTAAATCCATCCTCCCTATGGGAGTAGCCCCCGAGTCCGTAGTGGAGTCGTAGACTCGACATGGGACTCGAAGAAATATTTTGTCTTTATTCGTCTTTCGGGTGTGCGGCCAGCGCTCCTGATAGGAGTAGCCCCCGAGTATTTAGTCGAATCGAAGATTCGAGTGAGTACTCTTAGCTGTGGAGCCGAAGAATTGTAGTTGGTGCTAGTATAGCTTTTTGATTACATTAGTGCTGACGATCAATGACCTCAAGCGTCTGCTACGCCAGAGATGACTTGACTGGACGAACGTGGGTTCCACTTGCTGACCTTGAATTGACCGGTCACACGCGGTGTGGAGATAATTACGGCGTCGCCTCGATTTCCGTGCATAGTGGACGTCGTGGTAACGACGGTTCGTTGTGATGCTGACACGTGTATGGTCAGATCTACCATTGGTGTTAGGTCTTCTGGATGGACGGCTGCCATGCGTCGTCTTCGTCGTCTTCGTCGTTATAATCTTTGGGTAAAGCTGCAGTTTGTTTTCACCGCATCAGTTCTTGTTTTCACTGCCTCCTTGTGCTCTAGCGATTCTTGCTGCGCGCTAGGATTTCCTTCCACATTTCCATCTTCCCTTCTGCGCTTTCATCACCGGCGCCGCCGTAGCGCGATGGGGAAACCGAAGAAATCATCATCTCTAGTTGGTACCAGCGCCGCCGGAGGAAAAAAAGGCGCCACCGCTACCCGTGTCACCGACGGTGGTTGGCGGCGATCAGAGACGCGGGAGAATGATCTCCGCAAGCTTCGCGAGCGGGGTTTGATCTCGCAAGATAGGGAGGCCGTCAGACTCCCCGGCAACAAGGTAATCCCCCGTCCCCCCGCTGGGTATCGGGTTATGTTTCTTGCCTTCGTTATGCGTGGGTTTTCCTTCCCAGTCCACGGCTTCCTTCGTGGGCTGCTCTTTCTCTATGGCATCCAGCTGCATCATCTTTCGCCCAATTCTCTTCTTCACATTGCTTGTTTCATCACTTTTTGCGAGTGCTGGCTCGGCATCGAGCCGCATTTTTTCCTCTTCCGGAAACTCAATTCCGTGAAGAGGAAATCCGGTTCGGATGGTGTGTATCCCATTGGGGGTTGCATCATCTCCCTCAAAGCCAATATTCTCTTCTTTTCTTACTCTATGTCCGAATCTGTCCAGTACTGGAGGAGGCGATGGTTTTACATTCGCGACTCAACAGTTGCTGGGCAGCATTTTGGTCTTGCTCCTTTCGACCCCTCCCAGATAATCGAGCCAAAAAGATCCTGGAAAAACCAGATCTTGGATGGCGAGATAGAGGAGATAGAGGCCCTTTACCGTCGGGTGGAGGATCTCCAGTTGATTCCGGAGAAGGAAGTGAACGGCGTGGATATCATCCGGACGTTTCTCGAGCGTCGGGTGCATCCTCTCGAGGCGAGGGCGCACCCATGTTTCTTTATTCTGGGCGCCGTGATCCGACGAGGGTTTCGGCTGAGAAAATCTCCGAGGGGGATCTTGACAGGACCCTTCGCTCGCTGCTGAAGTTCAAGGCTGGAGAGAAAATCCCGGGGAAGTCGCTGACTCCGCCGTTTTCTTCGGCGTTGGATGTTCCACAGGTGTAGATTTGTGCGCGTAGCGCTTGTTGTCGACTGCGTATTTATTTTCCTTTGTTTGCTAACAAAGTCCCTTTTGGTTTTGCAGAGCTTCAAGGTGCCGGGCATGGTACCGCCATTGCCTGAAAAATATCCGAATGCCCCGGATAATGACGTGGTGGATTCCGTGTCCGAGCTGCCGTCGGCGCGATCTCCGGCGGAAGATGCCGACGAGTCGAGTGAGGACCATACGCGCAAACGATCATGGAGCTCCAGCGAGTCTTCGGACGCCTCATCTACTCCGACTCCCAGAAACCCTCTGTGCCTTGAGCGTCATAGTGACGGGCATGGAGGCTCTTCCTCTCCCATTCCTGCCATTCCTGTGCGGGCTTTAGCGCCACACCCGCCAGCGAAGCGGAAGAAGGAAGAAAAGAAGGAAGAGAAGAAGGAAGAGAAGAAGGTGGAGAACAGAGCCCGAAGGACTCCTCCTGTCTTTGACCTGAGCTCGCTGGACTCGTAAGTTTCTTGTCTTACTGCTGTCCTTTTTCTTTCTTGATTTTGCACTTGTACTTATTGCTTCGTATGCAGGCATTCCTCCCATGACTCCTCCAGCGATGGTGCTCGGGAGATGATGGGGGAGTCGAAATTTGCGTCGCCTCCTCCTCAAATGGTGGCAACGTCAGGAGGCGCCGCTCCGAATCCTCCTCTGCAGGAGGTGCAGGTGGTTGCGCCTCAGAATTTCGCCAGCGGGCCTTCGGAGTCGCCATCAGAGCACGTAAGTACCTCTGCTTTGTACCACGGGGGGAGCCCCCGGGTGTCTGAAAAATTTCGTGTCTTGTTCTTTTTTCGAATCTTCGGGGGGGGGGGGGAGCCCCCGAGTGTCTTCGTGTTCGAGTTTTGCCTTTATTCCTTAATATTGGGCACAACCCCCAAGTCCTTTTTCCTTACTGGTGTTTCTTTTTCGGCAGCCTTTTGTGGAGGAGGCCAAGCGGCTGGTGCAGGAGCGCCTAGTGCTAGAGGCTAACCTCCGACAGCTTCAAGGTACCTGTTTGTTTTTGGTGCTTCTTTCATTTATTCCGGTCCTGCTCTCTAACGTTTGCTTGTTTCGAATGCAGAGGAGCATAATACTTCTCTCCGTGAGGTCGACGCTCTCAAGAAGAGCCTTGGTCAATCGGAAAAGAAGGCCGAGGCCGCCGTTGGTGCGAAGGAACGCCTCGAGCTAGAGCTGACCAAGGCAGCCGAAGCTAAGGAACGTCTGCAGCAGGAGGACGCGGACCGTGAGGAGCAGCTGGCAACTGTTGCGGCTGCGCGCGAGAGAGAGGTGGCAGGCAAGCTCATGGCTGCTGCCAAGGCTGTTTCGGGTGAGTGTTGTATTTGTGCTTCTTTCTTCTTGTTTTCTTGTATTCTTCTGTGTTGCTTTCGTCATGTCTTTTTTTTGTCTCAGATGCCGCAGGCATCGAGTTTGACCTCTGTGCTCTGGAGCACGGTAGTGCTCTAGATGATGCTACTGCAGCGGTCGAAGATCGTTGCAGCACCGTCGTCAGCTCCCTTGCCAAGGCGAAGGAGGTCCTTGGCCGCTTCTACAGGGAGCTTGTCCCTAAGGGCGCGGCCCTTGATGATGTGGATGCTCTGGCGGAGGCTTTGTCAGCCGAAGCGCCTGCGGCGTACAAGCGCAAGCAGAAGGGCATCGGCGCGTCCGTCGGGCTGGCTATGGCTTTGGCGGCTGGAGCGGAGCTGGACCTGCCCTAGATCACCTCCCACATGCCGACGACCGCAGACGGATCCGAGCTAGCCTTTGCTGCCTACTCTGCTCGCTGCAAGCGATATTGGCTGAAGCTCATTGATTTGCTGTCTGAGTATGCGCTGCGGCAGCAAGGGGAGGCCAAGGCTAGGCAATCCGGCTCCGAGGCGACTCCGGGTGCCGCGTCTTAGGAGTTGTAGATGTAGGATAGTTAGTAGTCTGCTTTTGCTGTAAATATTTTGAGGAACACAGTCCTTGTGCCACGTAGTGGCCTTATATGCTTAATGAATTCTTCTGAGTTGTGCTCTACCACTGTCTGAATGTTTGTGTCCTTTTCTTTTTCTGCTGCTCTAGGTTCCTTCGGGTGCTGACCCTGTTGACACCTCGCCCGTAGTGCAGCTGCGGCCATCTTTGGATGATCCTTCGCAACTCGCTTTTCTTCGGGACCGTGTTCGTAGTCTTGAGAGGGAGTTGCTTGGCTTGCGTCGTCACGCCGATGTTTGGAAGTCCAAGGAGGATCGTTGTGCAGCCAGAGAGGAGTACTTGATGGCGGAACTGCTTCGGTTATCTGAGCAGCTTCAATGTAAGTTGTTCTTTGTTTCGAGCTGTAGCTCAGTTCTTTGGATGGGCCTGCTGGCCTTGCCCCTTATTTTGTACAATTTTCGCAGGTGCTAACCTTGCTCCGAGGGAAGAGAAAGAGCGTGTCGCCGTTCGGGTCAATTGCTTGACTCAGCAGGACATGGAGGCCGGTGGCTTCTTCTGGATGGATCGTGACCGTGCCATGGCTCTGGCGACAGTGCTGGATCGTGTGCACCAGGTTTCGCGGGTGCGTCGTCAAGTGCAGACGTCGCTTGCCTCGGTGTTGCACATCATGTTTCCTTTGGATGCCGTACCGACGAGCCTTGCGGGTCTTCTGTCGAAGTTTCGGAGCGTGAGCAATGTCAAGGAGTTGGTGCGGCAACAACTCGTCGCAGGAGTGAAGGCTGCTTTGTCTCTTGTAAGGCTGCACCGGCCTGATGTCGATTTGGCTGTTGTGGTAGCTGGGCCACCTCCTCGGCCGGATGGTGATGAGTGGGACATGCATCCACATTACGCAGCTGTAAGGCAGTATGCCGAACAGGTCATAGATTTGTTTGAGCAGCGTGCTCAGGTTATTCTTCAGAATAGGTAGTACCTGTAAAAGAGATAGATGTAAAATTTGTATATTTCGACTGGGCGTGTTGTGCCCTTTGTTATAAAGATTTGTTTGTTGTAAGCACGCAGTGCTTTGTTTGGGTACGTATCCTTTTCGTTTGCCTGACGTTGTCAGCTACTCAGGTGTACACGCGTAATCCTCGGTTGAATGAAATCATGAGGTGGGGGAGCCCCCGAGTGTGTTTGTAGTATAAAATAAAGTTGAAAATAATGAACGGAAGTTTGGGGCGAGACACTAAGCTTTATTTATATCGTAATGGAGGAATTACATTGTTTGGCTGAAGAGCCTTGGCTGAAAAGCCTTATTGAAATTAAAGGGGTAGGTAGCTAGGGGTAGAATCGTCGCAAGTGCGCGATGTTCCATGGGTTGGAGTATTCGACTCCAGACTCCACGTGCTTGAGGCGATAGGCGCCACCTGGGATGACTTCGGTGATGACATAGGGTCCTTCCCATGGTGACTCGAATTTCTTCGGTCGCTCTTGCTTGAGTCGCAAGACGAGGTCTCCTTCGACGAAGGACCTTGGGCGCAGCCGGCGGCTGTGGTAGTTGCGGAGACTCTGCTGGTACACCGTTGATCGAGCTGCTGCTATGTCTCTTGCTTCGTCGAGTGTGTCGACGGCGTCTTCGAGTGCAGCCGTCGATTCGGATTCGCAGTACGCGACGACCCGGGGGGCCTGGTGGCGTACTTCGGCTGGTAGCACGGCCTTGGCGCCGTGCACCATGAATAACGGCGTGTAGCCGGTGGAGCTGTTTGGCGTAGTCCGTAAGCTCCACAGGACGGATGGTAGCTCTTTCGTCCAGGCTCTAGCTTTCCGTTCGAGTGGACTCATGAGGCGCTTCTTGATGCCAGCGCCGATTAGGCCGTTGGCCTTTTCCACTTGCCCGTTCGTTTGCGGGTGTGCCACTGAGGCGTACGTGATGTTGATCCCAAGGTTTTCGCAGAAGTCCTGGAACTCCTTGGAGATAAAGTTCGATCCATTGTCGGTGATGATGCTGTGCGGTACGCCGAACCTGTAGACGATGGATTCGAAGAATTTGACGGCAGTTTTGCCTTTCTGGTTGGTGACCGGCATGGCCTCGACCCACTTGGTGAATTTGTCGACTGCGACCAGGAGGTAAACGTGTCCTACTTTCAAGGACTTTGGCAGTTTCCCAATCATGTCGAGGCCCCATTGAGCAAAAGTCCAGGCTATGGGTATGGGTCTGAGCTTGGACCCGGGTGCGTGCGGTTTGTCGGCGAACCGTTGGCACCCGTTGCATCTTCGGACGATGTCCTTTGCGTCGCTCCTGGCCGTTGGCCAGTAGAATCCGGCTCGTAGAGCTTTGGCGACAAGGGAGCGGCTGCCTGCGTGATGGCCGCAGATGCCCTCGTGGATGTCTTGGAGGATGGCTTTTCCGTCGTCGATGGTGACGCACTGTTGTAGTACACCCGTAATACTGCGCTTGTACAACTCGCCATTGATGATTGTGAAGGCTTTTGACCGACGAGATATGCGCCGGGCATCTGTTGGGCTGTCAGGAAGTTCTCCGTTTATCAAGAACTAGAGGTATGGTCGCGTCCAAGTTTCTTCGACTGCCATGACCTGCATCAGGTTGACCATGGTGACCTCGGTGTCTAGTTTCTCGGGTCCTTCATGTCCTTCGGGCGGCGTAGACCCCGAGTTCTCTGCTTCTTCGGGTGATCCCTTGGGGAATTTTCGCTTGATAGATGGCACGCAGATCTGTTCGAGGAACACACCTGGTGGCACCTTTGCGCAGGTGGAGCCGATGTTGGCGAGTCTGTCGGCTTCTTCGTTGCTTTCTCTTCCGACGTGCCGAAGCTCGCAGCCGTCGAATTCTCCTTCGATTGTGTTGTAGAGCACGCGGTACGCGATCATGTTTTCGGCGTGTGCGTCGCACTCGTTCATCGTCTGCTGGACGACGAGGTTGGAGTCACCGTAGATGACCAGGCGCGTTGCGCCGCGGATTTTTGCCATCCTCATGCCGTGTATGAGGGCTTCGTATTCGGCCTCATTGTTAGAAGCTCGGAATTTCATCCGAAGGACGTACTTCATCTTGTCGCCTTGCGGGGAGGTCAGTATGACCCCGGCTCCTACTCCAGCTTCACGCTTAGAGCCGTCAAAGTGCATCGTCCATGACTGCGACATGTCTGGGGTGTCTGGCAGCTGCAGCTCCATCCAATGTACCAGGAAGTACGGAAGGACTTGAGATTTGATTGCGAGTCGCTTCTCGTAGACGATGTCCAAGGGTGACAGTTCGATGCCCCACAGGGCCACGTGTCCTGTGGCTTCTGGATTATTCAGGATGTTGTTCAGGGGTGCCTCGTTGACGACCATCACCTGGTGCTCCTGGAAGTAATGGCTCAGCCGCCGAGCTGTCATGAACACGCCGTAGGCGAGCTTCTGGTAGCGAGGGTACGTCTGCTTTGTTGGTGTCAGTACCTCGCTGAGGTAGTAGATTGGGCGCTGGACCCCGTGGGTCTTGCCTTCTTCGGGTCGTTTGACCACTAGCACGGTGCTGACCACTTGGTGTGTGGCTTCTATGTATAGCAGTAGAGGCTCGTGCTCCTTTGGCGTGACCAAGACGGGCGAGGTGGAGAGAAGCCGCTTGAGGCTTTCGAATGCATCGTTGGCTTCCGGCGTCCACTCGAATTTATCTGATTTGCATAGCAGCTGGTAGAATGGTAGGGCCTTCTCGCCCATGCGGCTGATGAATCTGCTCAATGCCGCTATTCGTCCTGCGAGCTGCTGGACACCCTTGATGTTTTTCGGCTTCTCCATCGTCATGATGGCTCTGATTTTCTTCGGGTTCGCCTCGATCCCTCGCTGGGAGATGAAGTACCCAAGCAGCTGACCCGATGGGACGCCGAAGGCGCACTTTTCGGGGTTTAGCTTGATCCTGTAGCGGTCAAGGTTGTCGAACGTCTCGCGGAGATCGTCGATAAGTGTCCTTGCCTCCTTGGTTTTTATGACTATGTCGTCAACATAGACTTGGACGTTGCGATCGATCTGGTCCTTGAGGCAGGCCTGCATGCATCGCTGGTACGTGGCGCCTGCGTTCTTTAGCCCGAAAGGCATTGTGTTGTAGTAGAATACTCCGAACAGTGTGATAAACACCATTTTCTCCTGATCTTCGACCTTGAGTCGAATCTGGTTATAGCCTGAGTAGGCGTCGAGGAAGGAGAGTTTCTCGCAACCTGCAGTCGAATCGATGATCTGATCGATCCGAGGAAGAGGGAAGTGGTCCTTTGGGCAATGCTTGTTTAGCGACGTGAAGTCCACGCACATCCGCCATGTCCGTGTCCTTCTTTGGGACCATGACTGTGTTTGCAAGCCATTCGCTTTCTTTGATTTCCCTGATGAAGTCTGCGGCGAGTAGTCTGTTGATTTCCTTGCCGATAGCTTCGGCGCGTGGCTCGGACAGTCTTCAGATGGACTGTTTGACGGGCTTGGTGTCTGGAAAGACGTTGAGTGCGTGCTCGGCGAATTCCCTAGGAACTCCTGGCATGTCCGCAGAACACCAGGCGAAGATTTCCCAGCGCTCACGGAGGAATTCGATGAGCGCGCCTTCCTATGCGGGGCTGAGGTCGTTGGCGATCAGCTCCGTCTTGGAGGCATCCGTCGGGTGGATCTGCACCTTCTTTGTGTTGACCGTGGAGTCGAAAGACATGTCAGGTGCGTTTTGTCGTGCGACTGGGGGTGCCCCATTGTCCGTCACCTCGTGGAGCCTAAGGAGCTCCTCCTGCATTCCGAATGATTGGGAGATTCTGTTGAAATCTCTGTCGCATTGGTCCGATCGGGTGAAGCTCCCGTGGACTGTGATGACGCCCTTCGGTCCTGGCATCTTGAGTAGCAGGTATGCATAATGTGGGACAGCCAGGAACCTTGCGAATGCTACACGCCCGAGGATGGCGCGGTACTGTGATGGCCAGTCCACCACTTCGAATTCGAGCCGTTCCAGTCGGAAGTTGTCCGGCTTGCCGAAGATGACGTCGAGCCATATCTTGCCCAGGGGAAATATGCCCTTCCCTGGAACGATGCCGTGGAACGTTGTGTCGTATTGTTCCAGGCTGCACTGCGGGATCCGCATTTCTGCTAGAGTGCTTGCGAACATCAGGTTGATGCCGCTGCCGCCGTCCATGAAGACGCGACTCATCTCGAAACCTCCGATCTGCGCCTCCAGCACCAGGGCAGCAAGACCTGGGCGAGGGATCTGGCAAGGGTGATCCGAACGAGTGAACGTGATGCAGGACTCCAATCCGCTGAGGTACTCAGGGATGGCGGGTGGAGTTGCCACAGCCAGATTGATCTGTCGGGTGATTTTCTTCTGCAACCTATTCGTAGGGCGCCCCTTCTGGATCATCAGTGCTCGTTTCGGCGGGGGATACCCGTTTCCAGCGTTGTTCTGTGCTGGTGCGACCGGTTGGTTCGGGCCTCCTACAGGTGGCGTGGAGGAGCTCCATGCGCTATCTCACCTGGCGCGGGTGCATTTCCGAATGCAGGGATTGGAGCTTGCTGCCTCATCTGCACCATGCTTTCGCTGAGCTTCTGGAACTCGCGGCAGTCCTTGAGCATGTGGCTCGCTTTCTTTTTGCCATCCTGCTTGTCGATGTAGAAGTGGATGGTGCATGGGCCCAAAAGCTTTTTGTATGCTGAGGGTCCGTTATCGCGGTCGCGGCGTTGCCACGACTGTGCTAGGCGTCCTCCATCGCGAAAGTTTCCTCCGTGGTATCCTCCGCTGTTGCGGTTGGCGTCATTGCGGCGATCGGCGTAGCCAGCCGCGACCATGTCGGGTCCGTCACGATCGTCGTAGACGCGCGATCTCCGCTTGCTACGGCATTCCCGTCTTCGGCCGTAGTCTTCCTCTTCATCCGATTGTGCTCGGTGAATGGAATCTTCACCGTCGACCCACCTGTTGGCGATGTCCATGAGGTGGTCGAGTGTTTTGGGCTTGACGCGCCCAAGTTCCTCCTTGAAGTCTTGGCGCTTGACGCCGTCCCTGAAGGCGTCGATGGCCCTCTCATCGGAGATGTGTGCTGTGGAGTTCTTGGTGTTGGACCAACGTAGTATGTATGAGTGAATGGATTCGCCCGTTCGTTGAGTGCAGGCGTGCAACTCTTCGATTGAGGCGGGCCTCTTGCTGGTGCCCTTGAAATTTCGGATGAAGCTATAAGCTAGCTCCTCCCAGCTTCGGATGGACCCTGATGATAGGCTGCTGAGCCAGATCCGTGCCGCGCCTGTCAGCTGCAGCTGAAGGCATTGCATGGCGGTTTCTTTGTTACCGCCGTGCAGCTTGACGGATGACAGATGGTCACTGAGCCATGCTTTTGGATCTTGCGTGCCGTCGAACTTCAGAGTATCCGAAGGAAGCTTGAAATTGCGTGGCATCCGCGTTCGCCGAACGGATCTGCTGAAGCATCGGTCTCCACAGAGTTCTCCTTCGTCTTCGTCCATCTCGGATTCAGACGAGCATGCGCGCTTGGCTCGTGCTTTGTCGATTTTGCGTTGTGTGAGCGCGTCTCTGGCGTCTTAGTCGCGTTTATGGTGACACGAGCTCTTCTTCCTTCGAGGAAGGTCGTGTTCCTCTTCCTCTTCGGATGAAGGGGTGGGGCTCCGGTCGTGCCTGGCCGGAGCCTTCTTCTTCGGCTCCGTAGGAGCGTCTTGGTGGACCACAGCTCCGACAAGTCCGAGTCTGGTAAGTGCGGACTTATGCATGGCCCTCTTCGGGTCCCCCTCGGGAGGTGGGTGGGCCGCGAGGTACGCAGTGGCTGCCATGATCGCAGCCTGCGGCGTTTTCGGGATGACGTTGCCGTCGGCGTCCATCTCCATGAAGGATGTGTGGAGAGTTCGCGTCAACTCGCGGCGCTCCTTGGGATCCATGTTCTCCATCCGAGAGCGGTGCTTGTTGCCTGGGTTGGCGTTCGAGCTGGAGCCGATGCCCATGGCGGAGAGCGTGGCTCGTCGCGCGCTGGACTCTGAGGCTGCTTGCTTGCGTTTGTATAGCACCTCCTGCATCTTGACCTACTTCTTGTGCTCCTCGATTAGGAGCAGGTGGTAGGCCATCAGCATATCTCGTGAGGCATCTGCGGGAAGTACTATGTTGCCTGCCACAGCTTCGCGGACCTGGGTCCATCCCTCTTTGCTAAGGCGGATGACGTGGCCGCCGTTGTTTTCCCCTTTGGGTGGGGGAGATTGGCTTCTTCTGTTCCTACCGTTTCGTTCTGGCGGGTTAGGCGGCGGGTTGGGTGTTTGCTGATCCACGTCTCTTTGGATGACTGGGCGCATTGGTAGCGCTCGTAGATTGGCCCGCTGCTGCCGCAGCTTTCAGATCCAGAATCGTAGGTCCCTGCATCCGATGGCGGATCGCACAGATCGGAGTTGCAGCTGCTGCTGTCGTAGGAATCATCTGCTGATGATGTTGTGCGTAGCACGGGGTGTGGGGCCCATGAAGCGGGCCTGATTGATGGTAGGGGCACCCGCTCAGGGAGGCGGAGGGTGCCAGTTTGCCCCACCTGGAAGCAGAAGCTCCCGAATAGGATTTCGAGTCCGTCGCCTACGGGCTCGAAGTCCTTCATGGTGGCCGGCGAGTGGGCGGTGAAGTCAAAAGCGCTGAAGAGGAGATGACTCTCCGTTGCTGCAGAGTTGTAGATCGATCGGGTTGGGACCGTCACGATCGCACAATCAGCGCCCCCAGTTCCCACAGACGGCGCCAATTGGCGAGGTTTGATCTCATCAATGCCCATTGTTATGGACTTGGGTTTTGGAGAAGATGGGGATGCTGGAGATCGTGGAACGGTTAGCAAACAAGAAACACGGGGACACGAGGTTTACCCAGGTTCAGGCCCCCGGAGGGAAAACCCTACTCCTGCTTGTCTGCTCTTGATTACGGCGGAACCAAAGGTTACAGGGGTGCGCAGATTCGATCTGGCGTGGAGGTGTGTATGCGAAAGTATGAGTCGAGAGATCTAGGTCGTGCCCTCCTGGCCTTTATATAGACTTAGGCAGGTCCCGGGCATAGTCCTAGTCGGTTACAGGTCCTAGGGTTTTACCCCTTTGAATTTCCTATCTACTCTAGTCTTGCTCTCCAAGGATCCGAAGGCACCATGGGCCTGGGCCACCCGAAAAATCTTCATGGGCCAACGTACGTTTGCCATTGGCCTTCCTTGGGCTGGACTAGGTATGCTGAGGTCATGCACCCGCGGGGTATAACCATGTCAGCCATCGATTTCGTCCACCCAGGAGCTGCCGCGACCATCCCTGAGTTCGCCGTCGTCGACTTTATCGTTCGCCCGCCTCGCTGACCCTCGCCTGCACCCCGGTGAGCCCCCAGCAACCCCCACTGGCCGCTCTAGGTTTCTGTCTTGCCGGCGTTGCCCAAGGTCGACGATGACTCTCAGCCGTTGGATTAGAACCAAATCGAACGACTCACGTCGCCCCATACCGCTTGGCACCCCCCTATCTCACTGACGAGTGGGGACAGCCACTTAAGCAGCCCGCGGAAGTGCTACGCTTAGCAGGCCGGCCCGTTAACTTTTCCCGTGCAGCCTAGTTATTTGAATTAAACCTTTTCCTTTTAATTTCAAACACACTTCTGTACCCATTTTCAAAAATCAACCCAGGTCGATTCAGTGCACCAAATTGAATGAAACTAATTTTGTTAGAAAGGTCTGGGAATGCTGAATCCAAGCCCGTTGGATTCAAGTCATTTGGATCTATAGATCACCCATGGTAAAAATAACAAGGCAGGCGCTTTTCTACATTCAAACATTTTTCAAATTTAAACCATAATAGCTTTTGAGTTGATTCCAACTCTCAAAAATTACATTTAACCATACCTTTCAGAATATATAAAAATATATAGGTTTACTTACAGAAATAATGTTCAAGTAATAAAAGAATGCTACATAGGCATTTCTAGCCACTTTAATTAATTAAAATAAAAGGATAAAACCTTATTAAATTGTGACACCACTTTAAATCATATTCCCATGGACTAAAATATGTGGTAATGACATGTGTCAACATGATCCCATGTTTGGTTTGGAGAATATTAAATCTTATGTAGTTTTTCAATGAGTAGAAATTACTTTTCTAAAAATAAAAGGAATTAAACCAAGCCTTAATCTTGTAAGGTTAGAGATGATGTTAGATCATATATAGGACCCTTGTGTGTGATGATTGCAAGTAGTTAAGTATTGTTTGGTGATTGTGTACCTCGTATTTAATTATATACGCTAGTACCGACCAAGGATACGAGGAGGAAGGAGGATACTACGAAGAAGAAGCCGAGGAGAACTTCAACCACTGCTCTGCACAAGGCAAGATGATACTATACCTATGCAAGCCAATACTTGCAAGCTTATATTGACACTAATGCAAGCCTAATACTACTAGTTGAATGTGCAAGCTAACACTTGCAGTTATGAAAGTTGGATAACCTATGCAATGCACTAAGCATGCTTGGTTGGACATATTTGATGATACCCAAGCCTAGTTTTACTTACAAGCTTTCTATTTTATTTCTTCATCAAAGCTATTACTTAGAGTCTACTTAAGTGACTTGTAGATTCTAGAGAGATATATGTGAAGGTTGCATAAAGACCATAAAATTTGGCCTAAGCTAGATAATCTTGATGTCATCCTAAGGCATGAGATTTAACTTAGTTAAAACTCCACTAGTTTACCACCCCTCATTAATGTTTACCCCCACCTGTAGATGCTAGTGCTAAGCATAAAACTTGATCAACTTTAGATGGGAATACTTGATGGAAAAATGGTTATGAAAACCTTGGAATGATGGATCATTCTATTGAAATGTTTTGGACATGTGTTTCCGAACAGTTGATGATTTTGGTGATGAAAATGTTGAGGCATGAGCCTTATCCCTTTATAAAACTGATGGTTGTCTGGATGCGATACCATTCCAATTTTATCGTACAACCACAATACCCGAAGATTGGGTAGGGATTGACTGGAAACTTATATACCTTAGTATTAGTTCCCTCACGGCCAAGGTATGAGCTGAGGCTACCTTGTGAAGATGGTCGACCTGTGCAGTACCCAAGATGACAGTTGGTCATGGTTGGGAGGCCAAACTCACAAGAGAGGTTCTTATACTAGGGCGTGTAATTGAAAGGTTAGGATTGATTATCCGCATACTGAGTATGGTGAATTTAGAATTTGTTCCTGACGGATGTATCGAATGTTGTGGTGAAAGTGTACAATCTCTGCAGAGTGTGGAACTATTCGAATAGCCGCGTGCGCGGTTATGGACAGTTGGAGTGGCCATACTGTTCCCCCGTTAGACTTTTCAAAATGACTTGTGAACAAAGTGAGATTTTGACTTGACCACAACAGGGTTGTGATATGAAATACCAGTTTCCATTTAGGTGTTATAAAACTTCAACTAGCATTCGTTGCTTCTAAACTTAGTAGAGATAAATCTGGCTTTTCCCAAACAACCCTAGAGCCTAGTGTCCTATTATCAAAACCCCCTCTCACTTGTTAGTATTAGTTTGCGAGTACTTAAAGAGTACTCATGGCTTTGTCACTGGCTATTCCCATGGCCAGACTATGAAGAGGAGTACCTAGAGGATGGACCCCAGGAAGGTTACGACAACTAGGATCATCTCCCATCGTCAGCATTGCCTGTGACCCCGAAGATGGAGCTTCGCCTACGCTACCGTTATTATTACGTATTCCGCTGCTTGATGTTGTATTAAGAACTGGATCATGAGATCCCTATTTGTGTAAGAACTTATGTATGGTTGTAATGGATGATGTACTATGGTATCCAATTCTGTTATGTCTCGCAAAAATGGTAATCCTGGGATTGCGATGTATGGCATAACAGGCATATGGGATTTAATCCGGGTGTTGACAATTTGCATCTGCAAGGTGTTTGATGAAATGGCCGCAAGAATTCAAGTTTTGAATTTTAAAATTATTTTTGGTGGGTGTGCAAGGCATGTGCTGGTGAGTCTGTAGATGCTTGGGTTTTGAAAGTTGAGTTGGTTTGAGGGGTTTTTGAAAAAGTGGGATCTTCCCATATGAAATAGATTCAATTTTAAACTGTCATTTAAACTATGCATTTGAATGATTTTGGATGATCACAAAGTGGACCTTGGTACTTTCTTATGAGTACTATCAAGGGGTGCAAAGATCCAAACAAGTTTCTGTAGAGATAGCCAAAGTAGGCATTGGAGTTAAATTGGCCAAAGTGACCATTCACTTGAATTAGTTGTTATTGATTTGTTTGTCTTTGGGAAAAGTTTGGGGATTGTTTAGATGATGTTTATTTCACCTAAGAATCATTTTACAAGCAAAGAAACACATAATCATGGCAATTCAAAAGAATCCAAATTTTAATGCACACTCATATGAATGCTTTCATATCTTAATTGGAAAAGTTTTTTTAACCCTAAATTTGGTGATTAGAGTTTGATGATTTTAGTTCAATATTTTTGGGATGTTACATAAATGATGGGATGTTACAGACTTCCCCCCTTAAATTAAACTTCGTTCCAAAGTTTGTTGAGATATACCTGAATAGTTCTGGATAGGCTTTTCTTAAATCCTCTTCTTTCTCCCACATGGCTTTCCTTTCAGGGTGATGTTCCCACTGTACTTTGCAATATTTGATTGCTCTATTCCTCAATATTTTCCAGTTTTCTTCCAAAATTTTACAGGGCTTTTCAACATAGGTCAAGTCTACTTGTAGTTCTATTTCCTGATGGGTGATTGCATCATCCGGAACTTTCAAACATTTACGAAGTTGTGACACATGGAAAACATTATGCACTTGAGCTAATCTTAACGATAACTCTAAAGCATAAGCTATAGTTCTGTTCTGACTCAATATCTTGAATGGTCCAATATATCTTGGACTTAATTTTCCTTTAACTCCGAACCTTTTCACCCCTTTCATTGGACTTACTTTCAAATATACCATATCTTCCACTTCTGGATGCCATGATCTTCGACTTTGATCAGCATAACTTTTATGCCTACTCTGAGCTATTTTTAGTCTATCCCTGATCTTATCAATGATATCTTGTCTTTCTGATGTAGCCCGACCTACGGTCGTTACCACATCATGGTCTCCAACTTACGCCAAGTCGTCATGGACTCCAAAGGTGAATCCGTTCCTCTATGCGAGCCCACTTCCTACCCTATTAAATGGTATGCTACTTCATACTCCGTCACATATGCATGATAGGTTCACACCGACAAGTATGGAGGCAAGGGAGGAAGCCCGGAACATCAAGCCCGACAAGACGGAGGCTTGGAAGAGGAGAGGGAAGAAGCCACGACTGAACCACTAGAGTCTCCGGCCTACGCCGGAGTCTCCGGTCCTGCTACACCGGAGTCTCCGGACCTACCTCCGGACTGACCCCAGCAACCACCCGAGGATAGTCAGTACGCCACTCCAGAGACGACACCGAAGACAGACCGGAATCTCCGGCCCAGACCGGAGTCTCTGGCCTACCACACCGGATTCTCCGACCTACAAGATGGGCCTGCGTGCCGCCAATTGGGCCTTCGGCCCATGTACCCCTCTAGCTCGTCCAAACCCTAATTTTATCCCTAAACTACCCCTGTTTATGTGGCTGGCCTATAAATAGAGCCCCACCCCTTCATGTATCCCTTAGGCATAGATGATAGACTAAAGACAACCCCCTTGTGTGGAATCTCTAGTTTTGCCTCATCCCCTTTACCAAGGGGACCGACTATTGTCACCAACCTCGATTGGACTTTGCATCACGCATCCCTCGTTGAACAAGGCCATGGAGTTCATTGTCTCGTCTACAAGTTGTCAAGACCCTCCCCAAGGTGTTCTTCCCTCTCCTATGTGGATTTGAGGGAGCACGTTGACCGATCTTTCCTTGCGAGGATTCTATCGGACCGATGGCCGCCGTTGGGGAGCAATCAACCTTGTATCGTGTGCGTTTGCGTGTGTTCATCGTGTTCTTCACGAGGTGTGTGTCCGCTTCCGCTACCTTCTCCCTTTCCCCTCGCTTTCCAATCGATTTGACCACGAGATCCGTGAAGATCGGGCCACCCAAGAGGTTAACCCCTTCATCATCTGGTACCAGCAGCTTTTGGTTGCCACATATTTCTCATCGATTTGGTCTTTTCCCCATAAATTCGAAAATTCCACCAAAAACAGTCCCAATTCGTGTTTTGGATCGATCTGTGATTTGAGTGAGTTTTGGTAGGTTTTGATCCGTGGATTACTTGCTAAACTTGTTGATCTACCTTCCCCTGCGTTCCCATGGCCTAATTCCTTGATTTTCCCCATCAATTTGAGGTTTTGGTTTGAGTTTTTCCGCCCAAAAGGCGTCTCGTTCAAGTTCTGGATGCTCTAGAATCTCCCGGACCGGAGTCTCTGGCCCAGACCAGAGTCTCCGGACTTTTTGAGCTCCAGACTGGAGTCTTCGGACCCCCAGACCGGAGTCTCCGCCCCATGCAGACAGAAAAACTGCAGCACGGTTTTGAGCATAACTTTCGCATTTCAACTCGGATTTTGGTGTTCTTTAGCTCGTTTCAAAGAGGAAAAGGAGATCTACATCATCATCCACGTTGTTCATGCTATCTACTACATCCAAATTGCGTGAGAAAGGCGGAATCCAACAATAAAGGGTGAAGACCGTCGACGAAAGGTATAACATTCCGCGAGTTTTCCCCACTTGCATTCCTTTGTGAACCCCACTATCTTTGCGAGCAACAAACACCTATTGAGACTAGTTCCTCTTATGATTGCTTAGGCTATGCACATTTGATACCTTGTAGATTCCGAGAAAACGTTATGAGCTCTATCTCATATAATTATCTTGTATAGTTGTTGGCATAAGGAAGAGTAAAGTTAAAAAGAAAAGAAATGAAAAAAAGAAAAAAATAGAAAAAAAAGTAAAGAGAAAAAGAAAGAAAGAAGTGCCTCATAGAATAGGAACCACAAGCTCGATGAACATCATATAGGTGGTACTTATTGTGCATATCTTGTAGCCCACCAATTAATTACAATCGAACTAGCGTCTCTCCTTGCACTTGTGTGACACGAGCTTATAGTCTTCGCTAGGTAATCATTTGGTTCTTAGCTCACTTTCTCCGTCGCACAAGTACCATTTATCCCAACGTGTGTGTTTCCTTGTACATATTTCTTATCTTGTGGATTGACTTGTTTTACTTTGTGATCATTGTGGTTCTTTACTTGCCATTACAACATCTTGATTTCAGATTGGTTCTTGGCATGCCTCTTTCCATACATTATCCACCATAGGCCTTGTGTGTGTGTGTGTGTTTTTTGGTTAGTAGTTGGTTTTGGTGTTCCGCGTGAACTTCATTTTGCTTGGTTTACTGCTCTCAAGTGTGGCCACTTGCACGATACGATCTTCCAAGGTAAAGTAAGGTTTGACGTTGCATCTCCAACACCCACTACCACTTCCATATACAACACTTGGTCTTGTGAATCATGTCTAGGGACTCCGAAACCGAGGGCGATATCTATGAAGAATCCATGATGAGCCACCATGACTACGACTCCACAAGTATAGAGGACATGACGGAGCACAACACCGACAACGGCTCCACATGCATGGAATACATGGAGCATGACATCAACGATGGCTCCTCAAGCATGGAAGACTTGGAGCTCTACATCCACAATGGCTCCTCATGCATGGAGGATATGGAGCACAACACCGACAATTGCTCCACATGCTTGGGTGATACGGAGTACTACACCAACAATTACTCCCCAAGCATGGATGACTTCGAGTGCGACATCGACGACGCATCGCCGAGCATGGAGGACACGGAGAACTTCATCGACTTTGATGGCTCCTCCCTGAGCCATGAATAATTCCTCCACCGTGTGGAGATGGAAGCCTACTATGCCATGAAAGAGGAGGCACATCATCAAGATTCCATGACCTTCAAGGCCAAGAGTGCCACACCTAAGGGCACCACCTACTTCGATGATCTACCTCCAAGGCGACAAGCGCCACCACTTCCAAGGCGTCAAGCGCCACCATCGACAAGGCATCAAGTGCCACCACCTAGATGGCGTCAAGCTCCACCACCTGCAAGGCGCCAAGCTCCATCACCTCCAAGGCGCCAAGATCCACCTCCTATCCAAACAAGAGTGGTGTCCAAACATCATATACATCAAGAGGCGCCAAGAAACAAGAATCTTCATCGACAAACATCCTCTCATGAGCATCGACACCATAAAGAGGATATAAGACATCGTCAAAGGCATCTTCGCCATAAAGACGAAGAATTCGTGATGAGCACCAACCATAATGCTGAATCAAGCTCAAGAAGGGACCATAAACACAAGAAGAGTGCCAAGACAACTGATCATCGTCGCGAGTCTCATGTCGACGACCAAGTGCGCCACCTACATCAACCATCGGCAAGGCACGCCAATGACCTCCGTCGACACCATCATAGGGCACCTTCAACTACTCGTGCCACCACCACAATGGCACCAAGAGCAAGCCTTCCTCCACGCCATCAAACTTCAACGCCTACGCTTGACTTCCGCGACCTCGCGAACGAGGAAAATGAAGACATCTACTTCGCCAAGTTGGCTGAGTTTGGCAAGAGGATGTCTACACTCCAAGATGGAGGAATCCAAGGCAACATATGTGATGAAGTCGATCCGAGCACCTCTCTCGACAACACCATGAGCCTACTTCCACCACCACTACGAGATGGCCACAAGACGGTCGAGCATGGGATTTTCCCTTTGACCATGGAGGAGAGTGATGATGCCCATCTTATGGCATCCAACCTTGAAGGCGACAAGGTCAAGAATGGTGATCATGGGATTTTCCCTTCACCAAAGGAGGTGCATGGAGATGAGGAACCCGAGCCTACCCCTATATGCTTGAGTGATGATGTGGTACCAATCCCATGTGAGTATGAGAGCCACTTAGCCCACTTGAGTGAGAACAAGAGTGAGATGAGTGACTCCAGCTTATGTGAGATTGAGTGCTTCCACTTTTAGGGCATGAGTGATACACCTAGTGAGTTGAGAGTGGTAGTTGATAGGTCAAGTGAGACCATTTATATTTCTAACAACTTACCCTCTACCTCTAGTGTGTTCCCTTATGTTGTGCTAGGTTCCATGGATGAAGACGCGCCAAGCCATGAAGCAATGATGCCTCGAATGGATAAGATGTACATGGTGGATGAAGAGGATGATACGCCATGGCTACATCAATAAGACGAAGTCGTCCACAACAAGGCCACTACTTCCATAACACCCACTTCATATTAGAGGTATGAACAAAGCAACAATAAGGGTGTTGATGATGCCATGATCCCACTAGTGGACATGATGAATTGTGAGGATATGCACGTTATGGATGATACTTGTGACATTACATATGCTTCACTCATATTCCCATGTGATGCTTTACCTTTCCATAATATTGATCATGTGGAATTGTTTGATTGCGATATAATTGCCATAAACATGCCATGCTATGCATCTTGTGTGTATCCTCCAATTGCTTCAGACATGCTTTGTCATGCTAATCCTTCTATTTCTCCTGTTGCTTGCAATAAGATGAATGCTTGCTATTTCACTTGTTTTGCTTGCAACAATGTTGATCATATGCATTATAATGAGATGTCCCCCATAGCTTTCTCAATTTTTGGAGATTTTGATGATTGCCATGATAAGCATGTTCCCCACTTGCATACTCATCATGCATCTATTTCATACTTGATTGACATTAATGGTGATGTGCACAAGAAGAGATACGTCATTATGGATGATGTGTATCTCTACCACGCACACACGTTCTTCCTTTTGTGTATGATGTGTGTAGGTACCTGCACTATCATGTCAACCGCGGTTGAGCACGAGTTAACAAAAAGAGCTCTTGAGAGCATCCCACAAGTGAGTTCAAGATCGAACCCAACTCTGATACCTTTTGCATGCTTTGCATCGTTCATGTTGGCAAATTTCTCTTTCCTATGGTTTGATTGCACGCATGTTGATGGTATTATCTCACCTTGTGACATTCATGTTTCTTTGCTATTGGATATTGATGCTTTGTGTGTTGCAACAAAAATATTGAACAATTTCTCTTTCCGATGTTTTGTGTGCAACCATAATGCCATTAGGAGCATGTATTGTCATGAGAGCTTCCAAGTATCTCTTCTTGTTGTTGCAACAAACATAAGGACCACTTGCTCTTTCATATGGTTTGTTTGCAAACTTGTTGTTTTGCTTTCGCTTGGGATATTCATAGTCCCGTGATATTTGCTTTGGATGATTTGTGTCTGGCATCCAACATATTGAACAATTTCTCCTTCCAATGGTTGGTTTGCACACATAATGCTTTTGTTTTGGATATACTTCCTCGTGTGTTTTTGCCAAATTCTCCTATTCTTGCATCAAAGGTGTTGATATATATGTTAGTCAATTGCTTTGCGTGCCACCCTACTATGTTATATGGAGTTTTTGAGTTCCCATATTTGGATGATGTTCAAACGATTTCCATGCACATTGACCTTGCATATGCATTCCATTTGCTATACATGTATTGTGCTAATAGTGTTGTGAACAAGAATGGACATGCCACATTTGACATGCTCCTCTATCACGCACGAAAATATTTTGCTTGGTCTTTGTTGTGTGAAGGCACAAATGCATACACGTCAACCTCTATGGACTATATGTTGACAAGAAGAACCGAAGAGAGTTACCTATGTCTACCCTTCATCGAGTTATCTCTACAAGATAAGGTGACTTCCTTCTACTTGAGGACTCATGTAATAATCTTCATGAATTGGCTACGCTTTGAGTGTTGCTTCGCTTTTGTTGTGAGCTTTGTAGGCTTCATGGAAGGTGAAGGAACATTGAAGTGTTGTCAAGTCAATCTTCTCGAGGATGACCATATGGTGAACCCTAGGATCAAGAAGGTCTCTCGACCTCTTCTACTTTGTGATGAGCATGTAGAGTCGACGACGACTCTTTTTGAAGGGGGGGAGATGATGTAGCCCGACCTACGGTCGTTACCACATCATGGTCTCCAACTTAAGCCAAGTCTTCATGGACTCCAAAGGTGAATTCGTTCCTCTATGCGATCCCACTTCCTCCTATTGAATGGTATGCTACTTCATACTCCGTCACATATGCATGATAGGTTCACACCGAAAAGTATAGAGGCAAGGGAGGAAGACCGGAATATCAAGCCCGATAAGACGGAGGCTTGGAATAGGAGACCGAAGAAGCCACGGCTGAACCACCAGAGTCTCCAGCCTACACCGGAGTCTCCGGTCCTGCTACACCAGAGTCTCCGGACCTACCTCCGGACCGACCCCAGCAACCGCCCGAGGACAGTCAGTACGCCACTCCGGAGACGACACCAGAATCTTCGGCCTAGACCGGAGTCTCCGGCCTACAAGATGGGCCTGCACGCCGCCAGCTGGGCCTTCGGCCCATGTACCCCTCTAGCTCGTCCAAACCCTAGTTTTATCCCTAAACTACCCCTGTTTATGTGGCTGGCCTATAAATAGAGCCGCACCCCTTCATGTATCCCTTAGGCATAGAAGATAGACTAAAGAGAGCCCCCTTGTGTGGAGTCTCTAGTTTTGCCTCATCCCCTTTACCAAGGGGACTGACTATCGTCACCAACCTCGATTGGACTTTGCATCACGCATCCATCGTTGAACAAGGCCTTGGAGTTCGTTGTCTCGTCTCTAAGTTGTCAAGACCCTCCCCAAGGTGTTCTTCGCTCTCCGATGTGGATTTGAGGGATCACGTTGACCGATCTTTCCTTGCCAGGATTCTATCGGACCGGTGGCTGCCGTTCGGGGGCAATCGACCTTGTATCATGTGAGTTTGCGTGTGTTCATCGTGTTCTTCGCGAGGTGTGTGTCCGCTTCCGCTACCTTCTCCATTTCCCCTCGCTTTCCCATCGATTTGACCACAAGATCCGTGAAGATCGGGCCACCCAAGAGGTTAACCCCTTCATCACTTTCCTCTATATAGTCTGGTGCAAACTCCTTGCTACTTCCAGGCTCATACCAACATATTGGTGATCTACACTTCCTTCCATACAAAACCTGATATGGAGCTGCCTTCAGACTGCTCTGATAGCTATTATTGTAGGAAAATTCTGCCAATGGTAGATGATCTTCCCATGTACCTCCAAAATCTAATGCACAAGATCTTAACATGTCTTCTAGTATTTGATTTGTTCTTTCAGTTTGACCTCCTGTCTCAGGATGATATGCTGTGCTGAAATCTAACTTGGAACCAAGTGCTTCATGCAATTGCTTCCAAAATGCTGACGTAAACACGGATCCCCTATCAATTACGATCTTTTTGGGCACTCCATGCTTACTTACTATCTCTTTGACGTAAACTTCTACTAACTTCTCGGCATTATCTTTCTGATTTACCGAAATAAAATGTGCACTCTTAGTGAGTCTGTCCATAATTACCCATATCATATCCTTCCGTTTAGGTGTCATGGGCAATCCTGTGATGAAGTCCATACCTATTTCTTCCCACTTCCATTCGGGAATTTCCAAAGGTTGTAATGGTCCTGCTGGACTTTGATGTTCAGCCTTCACCCTTTGGCAAGTATGGCATTCTGATACATATTTAGCAATGTCCCTTTTCATGTTATTCCACTAGAATAGTTCTTTCAAATCCATATACATTTTAGTACTTCCTGGATGTATAGAATATGGTGTTTCATGTGCTTCTCTAAGTATGACATCTCTAATATCAGTCACATCTGGAACACAAAGACGGTCTTGAAACCATAAAGACTCATAATCTCCAAGGCGAAAAACTGACTTTTTCCCTTGAGATATCCTCCGAATTTCCTCAGCAATAAAAGGATATTCTGCTTGATGTCTGAAAATTTCGTGCTTAAGATCACTGTCCTGCTCTGCAACTACCTACATAGTAGATAATCCTCCAAGAACCTCTGTTCTAATGAATTGAAGCTCTAATCTTTCCAAGTCCATTTGTAACTCTTTTGGTAGCTCCTGATTGCTAGGCTGAATATCTGCACTCTTTCTGCTTAAAGCATCAACTACAACATTTGCTTTACCTGGAGTATAGTTGATTGTTGAATCATAATCTTTGATTAGTGCCAACCAACGCTTCTGTCTCATATTCAATTCCTTTTGAGTGAAGAAATATTTGAGACTTTTATGGTCAATGTATAACTCACATCTGACTCCATAAAGAAAATGTCTCCATCCTTTTAGCGCAAAAACTATTGCTGCTAACTCTAAATCATGAGTTGGATAGTTGAATTCATGTGGTTTCAGTTGTCTTGAACCATAAGCAATCACTTTCCGATCTTGCATTAACACACAACCCAAACCTTCTTTAGATGCATCACAGTATACTGTGAAGTCTTTTCCTATTTCTGGAGCTGCTAAAATTGGAGCCGCGGTTACCCTGGTCTTTAACTCCTAAAAAATTTCTTCACACTTCACATCCCAATTGAATGGTGTATTCTTTCTTAACAATTTGGTCATTGGTCCAGCTATTTTGGGAAACCTTCAATGAATCTCTGGTATTAACCAGCCATTCCTAAGAAACCTCGAATTTGCTTCACATTGGTCGGTGGAGTCCACTCTAGTACTGACTGAACCTTAGATGGATTTACATCAATTCCATCTTTACTGATCGCATGGCCGAGGAATTCTACCTCATCTAGCCAAAATTCACACTTACTGAACTTAGCATAAAGTTTATGTTCCCTTAGTGTCTGCAATGCTATTCTCAAATGATCAGGATGCTCTTCCTTATCCTTGGAATATATTAGAATATCATCAATAAAAACTATGACAAACTTATCTAGATATGGAATGAATATTTTGTTCATCAAATTCATGAATATTGCAGGTGCATTGGTCAAACCAAATGGTACTACCAGATACTCATGGTGTCCATATCTTGAGACAAATGTTGTCTTTGGAACATCTTCCTGTTTGATTTTGATTTGATGGTATCTAGACCTTAGGTCGATCTTTGAAAATACTCCCGCCCCTTTCACTTGATCAAACAAATCTTGGATCCATGGTAAAGGATACTTATTCTTGATAGTAACGTTATTCAAATTTCTATAATCTCAACACATCCTTCTTCCACCATCCCTCTTATCAACAAATATTACTGGTGTTCCCCAGGAGATACACTTTCCTGAATAAATACTTTTCTGGCTAACTCATCAATTTGCTCTCTGAGTTCTGTTAACTCTTTGGGTCCCATCTTATATGGTGCTTGAGCTATTGGTGCCGTACCATGAATTAGATCAATAGTGAACTCCATCTCCCGATCTGGTGGCATTCCTGGTAGCTCTGCTGGAAAAACATCTTGAAATTCATTTACTATAGGAATATCTTCCAATTTGACCTCTTTCATTGAGTTCAGCTGCAGATCCACCATGATATGAATGTGCTTATCTGCTTGGTAAACTATCCTTGCTCCACTTGGAGTTTTGATTGAGACAGTTTTCTCCTCACAATTTATCCGAGCTTCATGTTCCATCATCCAGTCCATCCCCAACACTACTATAATTCCCTTCAAAGGAATCACATAAAGGTCTGCAAAGTATGTACAACCACAGATCGAGATAACCTGATCTTGTTTGATGTGGCGTACAATCACATTTCCCCTGCCGTAACTACGGTCATAGGGTTTTCTAACGTTGCCCTTCTAATCCCGAACTTATCACAGAATTCTTCATAAATGAATGAAGTAGTTGCACCAGTATCAAATAGAACTTTGCTAGGATTGGTAAGGATATTGAGCGTACCTATCACTGCATGCTCCGAATTATCCACATCCTCGAGGGTTGCACAGTTCAATTTCCCGGTAGGTCTGTTCCTCTTTCCATTGTTGTTCTTGCCATTATTTCCTCCTTTATTGGGCTGTCCATTTCCTCCACTGGCTTGCCTTCCATCTCGAGCCGGCCAACCACCTTGTGGTTTGCTTGGACAATTGGGCTTGATGTGACCTCTCTGACCACAAGCGTGACATACATTTACTGGTTTCGGGAAATCCCTGCTCATATGCCCTGGGAGTTTGCAATTGTGGCATATAATATTCTTTGCATTTGGATTTGCACTCCGATTGGAATTGTTGTTGTTATAGGGCTTATTCCTTGGTTTGAATTCTAGATTGGGCTTGGGATTGCTTTCTTGTATCCTCTTGGTTTCCTTCTTAGCTCTCTTCCTTCTATCCTCTTGGACATTCTTGTAGTCATCTTCGAAGGTAATAGCTGCATCTAGCAACTGCTGATAAGTTTGCTTATTAGCCAACCTCAACTGCATCCTCACAAATGGATTTAATCCACGCAGGAAACGCTTCTTCCTCTTTTCCTCCGTGTTAACTCCTTCCTCAGCATAACGAGATAGTTGACTAAACTCCTGGATATACTTCATAACACTAGTATATCCCTGCTGCAGCTCTTCAAATTCTCTTTGCTTCAATTCCATAACACTCTCCGGAACATGATATTCACGGAATCTATGTTTAAACTCTTCCCAGGTATACTCCCTTCCTGGTTGTTGCATGGCCATGATTTTCCCACAAAGATGTTGCAGGTCCTGTCAGAAGATGAGTTGCATACCTCAATTTCTCCTCATCATTGCAACCTACAGTCTTCACCTTTCTTTCTGTATCTGCTAGCCAATCTTCTGCATCCATTGGTTCAGGAGCTGATGTAAAAGGTAGCGGCCTTGCATTCTGGAAATCAGATAGACTCACTCCTCCACCTTCAGGTGCCCTCTGATTTGCTCGTCCTAGAAACTCCTCCATGAACTTGTTCTGGGTCTCTTGCATCATGTGCATACACTGCATAAAATTCTACTCCATTAACGGCCTCATTGGTGGTGGTGGCAATGCTCCTTGATTTGCTGCATCTGCATCAGCCTTCTCCTTGGCCTCTCGTTCCATCCGCTGCTGCTCAGTTTCGATCTCTACACCCGTATCCATGACCCTCTAGTCCTACAACATAAAGCGAATACTCATAATTACATCATGCACATGTGTTCTGAGCTCGACTTTACGCACAGAACTAGTCACACAATGAAGATCCAAGGAAAATCCAAATATGCATTTCACATATTATACATAATATCATAATAATACAAAGTCATTACAACATATACCATATAGGTATAATCACCACACTACCTTATTTATATAACTATCTTATTTCTTTGGAGTACAATACACGGTACTTGATATCGCTAACTAGTTGCCTCCTTCTAGTAGTAACTACGCTCATCATACATGCCTGATGTCCAACCATGATGATGTGTCGTTCGTCGCACAGTTTATGAAACAAATGGCCTTCCAGAAGGAACATACTCAGTATCTGAAGTGTCAGGACTTGAGTCATTACTCAACATGAGTGCATTGACTCCCTCCAGCTCAGCTGAAAATTCTTCAGAAACATATTCAACATTATCTCCCGCTTGCATCTACTGAGATTCATTCCTTGAGTTTTCAACAGGATACGCAGATCCTGTTGCTTCCCAGGTGCTCCTTTGGGCAAGATAGTTAAACACTGGATAATGTATATTCCCTGGGTTTTGAGAAGATGTTGATGATTCAAACACTCTCTCCTCAGGATCTTCTTCTTCATCCTGAGTGTCTACCGACATGGCATTTCTACTATTGTTACTAGGGTTAATTCTTGCACCCATCCAGCTAGATTTTCCAACATTTTTGTCAGAACCATCTGTGGACATCTGGTGTTCATGAGATCCTTCATATGACCCCCTTCTCCAACCATCAAAATTCTCAATAGGAAGTTCTGAATCAGAATCATCCTCTGAACGCTGTGGTACTGCATACCTCATATCTATGTCATGTATAGGTTCAGGACTTGGTGAATAAGGATATGGTATAAAAGATTCAGGATCTATAGGTATATCCTTAAAGATAGGTTTTGCACTACTACTTGCTTCCTTCTCCAACTGGAATGCTAACTGATTCCTCTTTTCCGGATCAGTTAGATCCTCTAACATGTCATTTTTATCTTTGACAATCACTTGATGTGTCTTATAAAAAGACGCAACGAGTGTTCGGTATCTATCCATAAACTTGGAAGCTAACTTAGGATTCTTCTTAACCAAACAGAGATGATCTGGTATAGGCTCCGAGTCTATAGAATCATGAGGTATCACTGAGAATGTGCTACCTTATAACTCCTTGGCTTTATGCTCCCGGATATTAGCTACCGTCTCCACAACAACAACATGATATGCTGTGTCACATCCCAAGATTTTCCAAATCTTGTATGTGAAAAATAAATAAACAAAATAAATGATTGTTGAAATTTAGGGTGAAAATAAACTTTTATTTCTAATTTGGAAACTTAAAATCCCATCTTGAACAAACTTTGGTTAACATTTGAATCCAACTAAATTCAAATCAAGTGTAATGCATTCCTCTTAAAATGCATCTTGAAATTTAAACACTTGGAGAATAAACCAAAAGCCTAAAACCCCAATGGAAGAAAATCATTTCCAAGTTATCTCCAAGCCTATGGGTTTGATCCATATAAAAATTTGTCAACAAACATTTACAAATGATCAAAAATGACAAATAGAAATATTATAAGACCATATAAATTGGTTTCACTTAATTTGGAGCCATAGATAAAATCTTATGAATTTAATAAGATAAGAAATTGAATTTCCAAAGCTAATAAAGCACCTATCTAAAAATCCATACCAAATGGTGAGCAAATAATCCTCAAGAGATTTAAAAAGATAAACAAATATTAAATAAGATTTTAAAAAATTGGAATCACCAAGTTTGGATCTTTTAATAAAAAGATATGGATTTTACAGGATAAAGAATTTTCCAAATAAAATAAAGTGGCATTAACCAAATTCTATTTCTATTTGAATAAAAGCAAATCCTTAATAAGACTGATTATTTTAAAACATGAGAAAATAGTATTTTGGAATCTACCCATGTGGAATGAAATTTCTTTAATTAACTTAAATAAGATCAAAGAAATCTTCCAAATAAAATTTGTGGAATTAAAACAAATACCCAATTCAAATGATTTATAAATCATATTAAATATTCTCCAAAAATTCAAGGTGAATTATTTGACATCCAAAATAAACAAATAAAACCTACTGAAAAGATTTGGAAATAATTAGATTTCTGATGGAGTTTGAAAAACATTATTAATTCTTATTTGAATTAATACAAGGGCCTATTTTTAATTAATTAATATTACCTAAAAAGAATAAATATATTATTATAAACTTGATTTTAGAATGTATTATTAATCAGTATTAAAATCTATACAAAATTTGGCAAAGGTTTGAATTCAAATGAGTGTTTGAATTGTTTAAACAAAATCAAAACAGATAAATAGGAAAAGAAAAACAATCGGTACAAAAAAATGAAGCAAAGCCAACTAGCCCAGCAGGCCCAACCCAGCACAGCACCAGCCCATCTCCCCCTCCCGCGAGAAAACGGTTCGCACCAGAGTTTCAACCCGTGGAGCCGATGACATCTGGACCCCACTACCCCTTTTCCTCTCTCGCTGACGAAGCGGTCCCGCTTGCTAGTCGTCTTCTCCACCCCGCGCGCTGACCTCGCCCCTCTCCCCGGCCGTTTCTGGCCGATTTCAATCGCGTTAATTCGCGTTAACGCAGCAATCAACCTCACCTGCGACCACGCGTACTTAATCACCTACTACCCCTCTCCGTTCCCCCCCAGAAATCATCTACTCCCTGCCCCCAGGCTACTTTTAATTTGGCTCGCACCGCCGCGGACTCCGACGAGCTCTTCAAGAAATTCCGGCCACTCCTCGCCATACCTCGCCTCCTCGACCACTCAAGATTGCTCCCCACCCTCCTACGCATCCAGCAGTAACACCAGCTCGCCCGCGCATGCCCCCTAACGTCGACAGCTTCAACATCAGAGTGCTACCGACGACCGTGTCTACTCCGGCGAAGTCTCCCCGTAAGCCCCGTCCTCCCCTCTCTCTCCCGATGATGCTCCCATACTCGTGACTCTCTTACGCAACTAACAGTGCCATCGGTTTGTCCTAGCACACCCTACATCGTCACCTCTGTCATCGAGCGGACGAGCCCGACGCCAGACAGACCTCCTGTGAGCAATCCACGTCACCACCGTGCGCTCCTCGACGAGCTACCACAACGTTGACCTTCAACATCGCCCTGCGAACCCTGTGAGATACCTCTCTACCCCCCTTGCTTCCTATTTCGCCAGCTCTGCCACCGTCTGACCGCGCCGCCGCCAGCCACCGTCGCGCGCCGCCCATCTGTGGTCAAACACGCAGCAACCATTGGATCTTGATCTGACGAGTGCGATTAGATTTAACTCGAAGAGGTATGGCTGTCTCTGTACCGCACGATTTGCATTAGATCCTACGGCCTACATCGCTTGATCTACGCGAAACGTTTTCAACCAGTCAGAACAGTCCACGTGGCCCAGACTTTGTTTTAAAAACAGGATTTGTTCTATTAGTTGTTTGATTTTGTAAATTGCATAACTTTTGATCCACACGTCCAAATTTTGCAAATTTTAAATCAATGGAATCAGCAAGACAAATCCTACCCAACCATGCACTTTGTTTAGTAAATTGCTTCTGTTAAATTGATTATTTTTGCAGAAACTTGTGTAGGCATATTTTGAGTATTAAATTCTTTCTAAAATTATTTTGGAGATAAAATCTTTGGCAAATGGTTTGTTTTGAACCTACTGACCATATAAATCAATTTTTGGTTTCAAAAACATATTTTGTGAAGCAAGATAATCAATCTTTGAATTAAAGCATTTCTAGTCAAATAAAAATAATGGTTATATGTTAAAAATACTTTTTGAGGAAACCCTTTGGGAAATGTTTTGATTTAAACTCTCTGACCCTAAACATAAGGTTTTATGATTTGAAAACATATTTGGTGAACCCTATAAATATTGTTACTTTGCTAAAGGCATTTTCAACCACATAAAATATTGATTTGGTTTAAAAATGGTTTATAGGTAAAATCTTTTGCAAATGGTTTTGCCACTTTTATAAAATGACCAATAGGTGTTTTAGAATGTTTATAACCTATTAGAAACCACTTTTCCAAATAAAACAATCTTTGGCATGCTTGCATGCATTGCTTTGTTTCTATTATTTTATGTGATGGTTGCTTGAATGGTAGATTGAAATTGTGCCTTGCTTGATCGAATTGTAGTGGAATTTGAAGAGTGTGAACATTGCAAGATCAAGGAGTGAACTTATATTCTATACCAAAAAGGCAAGTGATGCTTCATACTTTTGTCCCATTATTTTCACTATGCATTAGTGATGTTTCTAAGTAGGACTTGCATGGAACTTTGCTAAGTATAAACTATGCCATGGGAAATCCTAGTAGATGAAACCTTAGTAGAATTTCCTAAGTTAAGATTCCTACTACTATCATGCTTAGCTTAGCTAGTAGAAAACAAGGGTGGATTATATTCATGCTATGGTATATTTCTAAGTCAAGGACTTATGTTTTGTTTAATAAAACAACTAAGTGAATGAATCACCTGGGTGGAATGGAAGGAATGGTTTGTGTTGAGTGGTTACACAAGGCCCATTTCTATGGTTTACCTTGTGTATCTCACTTGTGGATGGCCACCCAGGAACAATGAGATTTGAGATGTCAAATGTTGAGAAGCTTCAAGTGCAGCCACTTGGCATTATGGGCTCTTCCTGGATCATATAGGTTGCAATAACTTAGCCAAATGGACAGTTGGTGGTAGGGGATTGATAGGTTGGAGCGCGTCCATTCTAGTCTAAGGGAAGGCTTCTGAAAGATCTTGTCTTGGTGAAACCAAGTCTTGTGGGGAAAGTGCACCACCTCTGCAGAGTGTAAAATCTAAGTACTTAGCCATGTCCTTGGTAAAGGACAATTTGAGCATCAAGACATGGAAGCTATCAAGAATCTCCTCATCCCAATTTCTAAGTTAAAAACTTGTGGTTGAACAAGGGTTAAAGGATCACCAATTTCTATTGGGAGATGCCTTGGGTGATTTTTGACAAACAAAAACTTAGTGTTTTTCAAAAGATAAGGAAAATATATTTTGAGAAAAGCAAACCTAAGCTCCACTTAGACAAATGCATATAGATGATAGACTCCACTATACTACCATAGTATCACTTGCCAATACAATTCAAATGTATTGACCCTTGTGGCTATAACTTATTATGTTGCAGGATTTGTTTGATGTTAGTGAGATGTGTTGATTAGGATTACAAGTCTACAACCAACATGTTTGCCTGTGGCACTTTGAAGATGAAGGACCCCATGCTATTGTTATATTCTGCTGCATTGTAATAATATAGCCAAATGAGCTATGTAAGATGTAATAAATTATTTTATTCCTGGTTATAAAGCTGTATTATGACCTTTGTTTCTTGATATTACATCTTAACTATGGATGCTAGCTATTGATCCAGGGACTAGCATTATAAACACAGGGATCTCTACCTTATTGAAGGTTGGGATCTTACAGATGGTATCAGAGCACTGTGTTGCCTATAGGATTGTAACCCAAGGATTGGACAAAACCCCTTAGAAAAATAGGAGTTGTATTTGTTCAAAAACTTATTTACAAACAATCTTGTAAACTCTTTCCTCAACCAATTTGGTTTTAATTCTACATCTATTCTATTTCAAACTTGATGGACAAAGCCTACCCCATGGTCCAAGACTTCACCATGTGCAAAGAACTTCATCAACCCAAATGACTTCAACATCAAACATCATCAAATACTTCAACTTTATTTTCACCAAGGACTTCAACTTGGATATCACTAAAGACTACATGTGAGACAAAGAAATGTTACTCAAGAATTGAAGACTAAGGAAACACAATTTAGAAGGAACCATCATCACCTTTGAAGTTTTGTGACCAAGATGCAAGAATTTCTCCAAGGATACAAAGATCTTGTTCAAGAAGAATCAACCAAGAAGGATGGAAAGATCTCAAGTGAACCATATAGATGGACCACCGTATTAAGTTTAGATAAAACACACCAACTTATGTGGTGTAACAAAAATACTTTGTTGCCTAAAAATGTGCTTGAACCTTTGATGTTTGATTGGAATGTTTGTTTTTGATTGCCTTCACATTGCTTGTGTGAATTGTGATGTGTGATTAGAACTATTCCCTTAGAAATCTTTTGCCTATTCTAATCCCAATCCAACCCAAACAGATGACTACTCCAAGGAACTCCAACATCAAGAATGGTGACACCAACAACCAAGAGATGCACATGAGAGATCAACTACTAGCAAACCAAACCCAGTTGAACCAAGTGACAACTCAGTTTTTAGCCAACAACAATGAGATAGACCCAACCATGCAAATTTTTTTGGAAATCCAATCCCAATTGTTGCAAGGGATGACCACTCAAATGATCAACATGGGAGACAACCTTTCCCAAGGAGTTTGTGAAAACAAGGATGTCAAGGATGATATTCTAGAAGGAACTCAAGCTTGCAATATTTGTGGAGACAAGGATCACACTTCCAAGGAACATGAAGATCAATGCCCCAATTGTGAAGAGAAACATCCAACTAATCAATGCCCCACATCTCAAGCTACTTGTTTCCTATGTGAAGGAAATAATCATGTCCCTATCCAATGCCCCATCTATTCCATAGTTCAACAAAGGAAACAAGGTGGAGTACAACAACAGATTGCAGACTTCCATGAGAGAACAAAGTCTACCAAGAAGGATGAAGACAAAGGAAAATCTCAGCTTGCACCTCCATGCAGTATGCCTCAATTTGATGGACCAAAGAGGAGACATATGTATTATGCAAGGAAAAGGTCAAGGAGACCAGGAAACTTTCCTACCTTTGAGATAACATATGAAGAACATGAACTGTAAGCACTCCTAGCTTTGGAGAAACCCAAGAAGAAGGAGGACAAAAGCCAAGTGCAATGTTGCCATTGCAAAGAAAAGGGACACTATGCCAATGAATGTCCAGAGAAGAAGCAAAAATATAAGGAGATTAACCAAGTGTGGTGCAACAACTGCAAAGAGCTAGGCCATTATGTATCAACTTGTCCACAGAAGATATGTGAAGAACTCAATCTTGTCACATGTTACAATTGTGGTAACCAAGGACATTATGCAAGCAATTGTCCAGAAAAGATGAAGCACAATATAAAGCCTATGAAGGATCTCAGCCTTGTCACATGTTTCAAGTGTGGAAACAAAGGACACTATGCAGATGTTTGCCCAGAGAAGTATCATCAAGACCCCAAGCAAGCCAAGAAGTAATCTAGTGGAATTTATTTTTGGTAGTACCCTAGTTGCTTTGAGCCAAATGGTACTACCAGATACTCATGGTGTCCATACCTTGAGACAAATGCTGTCTTTGGAACATCTTCCTGTTTGATTTTGATTTGATGGTATCCAGATCTTAGGTAAATCTTTGAAAATACTCCCGCCCCTTTCACTTGATCAAACAAATCTTGGATCCATGGTAAAGGATACTTATTCTGGATAGTAACGTTATTCCAATTTCTATAATCTCCACACATACTTCTTCCACCATCCCTCTTATCCACAAATATTACTGGTGTTCCCCATGGAGATACACTTTCCTGAATAAATCCTTTTCTGGCTAACTCATCCATTTGCTCTCTGAGTTCTTTTAACTCTTTGGGTCCCATCTTATACTAGTAGCTATGCACGCGCACGCGCGTCTTAACTAATTAATTATGTGCCTGATCCAGGAAAACAAAATATATTTCTAAGAGTTTTCTTGTAATACTGCAAATCCACATGACTTTGAGCCAACATGATATGTCACCGTACTTCAATAATTTTAGATGTTATCGATTACAAATGAGCAGACAAACTTCACCAGTCCCTGCAAGATATATCTTCCATTCTTATAAAAAACTATGATTTCTCGCATTCATCTTCATGGAAACAAGATCATGCAGTCCCTAGCATGTGTTCTAGCCAGTGTTGCTGCAGCTGTTGATTTCCATTCTTATGCAAGAGCAAGATACATATGGAAAAACCTAAAGCACACCCCAAGTCCAGCTCATCACGGAATATGGATTTCATATCAAGGTATATTCAAATTTTTTAAACAGTTGCTAGGCAAGATAAAAAAATTCAAAAGTTATAATCTTGCAGCAATGACTTGTAAGATTTTTTTTTTCAAAAACACGCGTGTGTAACACGTGTCTTCATTCATTAACGTAGGAGAACAGAGTTTTTACAGGGGTATCACTGAACATCCCACATGGCCCTTTCAGATATAACCCACACTCCACGACCCACGGCCCAGTCCCACGCAGTTTAGCTTGCCTCCAAAGGTCGAAAAGTTGCTCGATGTTAGCGCAGATTGCGTGCGGCAAGGATGCTTTCCTGTTGAAAACCCTGGCGTTCCGTTCTAGCCAAAGAATTCTTGCGACCAGAGATACGAGCACGTTGAGTTCCTTCCTGTTTTGAGCTGCCACCACCGCTGCAATTGAAGGCCACCAGCATCTCAACTTATCTTCCTCTGTTGGTGTGAACCGCTGCATGCGAACCTGCTTAGCGCATGGAACCATACTTCCCTGGCCAAGGGACACTGCATAGTCAGGTGTTCTGCAGTTTCACGATGCTTACATAATAGGATGCAAAAAATCAGGGTGCTGGAGTCCGCGCTTCTGCAATCGATCCGCCGTCCACGTTATATGTTGATCCAAATTCTACAAAGTATAGGCCAACTTCTGACGAGTGGAGCGAGGCCCGTCGCCGGGAGGCTTGGGCCGAGTGTGGGGGGTGCGGGGGGCGACAGCCCCCCGCGGTACGGTACGGATCGTCGAAGACCTAGGTTTCCACCGATATATAAACCCCTTGTAAGCCGCCGGTTGGGAGAGTTGCATCTGTGAAATCCCCGGCGTTTGTAAACACTCCTCGATATAGTGAAGTTTCGCTGGCTGGCGCCCGTGGTTTTTTCCTCTCTTTGTTGGAGAGGTTTTCCACGTTAAATCTGTGTCTCCTTGCTGTGTTTTTCGTTTTCGTTCTTCGTTATCTTCTTGTCGCGATTGTAACAAGTGGTATCAGAGCCCTAGGTTCTAATCTAGGGTTTGCGACATGTCGTCATTGAAGTTCGATCTACCACAGCTGGACTACACCACAAGATTCTCCTTGTGGCAGGTGAAGATGCGGGCGATTCTCGCCCAAACTTCTGATCTGGATGAAGCGCTGGATGGATTCGGTGAAAAGGATGCTAAGACCTGGTCCGCTGAAGAGAAGCGGAAGGACCGTAAGGCTTTGTCTTTGATTCAACTTCATCTGTCCAATAATATTTTGCAGGAAGTACTGGAGATGAAATCTGCTGCTGCCCTATGGGAAAAACTGGAAACGATCTGCATGTCAAAGGATCTAACCAGTAAGATGCATGTGAAGATGAAGTTGTTCTCGCATAGATTGCAGGAAGGTGGATCGGTAATGAATCACTTATCTCTTTTTAGAGAGATTATTTCTGATTTGCAATCTATGGAAGTAAAATATGATGATGAGGATCTAGCCCTATTACTCTTATGCTCGCTGCCTAGTTCTTATACACACTTTCGTGATACAATGTTGTTGAGCCGTGATAAGATAACCCTTGATGAAGTGCAAGATGCCCTCAAACAGAGGGAAAAGATGAAATCTATGGTGCAGGCAGATGGGGCGTCCTCCAAGGCTGAAGCTCTACAGGTTCGTGGCAGGACCGAGCAGAGATTTAACAACCATGGCAACCGAGATAAGAGCAAAGACGGCAGAGGTCGTTCGAAGTCCAAGGGAAAGGACAAGTTCTGCAGGTATTGTAAGAAATCTAATCATGTTATTGATGATTGCTGGAAGCTGCAGAATAAGGAGAAAAGGAACGGTACTTACCAACCGAAAGATAAGGATCAAGGCAATGGTAAGGCTGCTGTTGTTTCTGATAGTTCTGATGGTGAATGCTTAGCTGTTTTTGCTGCTTGTGCTTCTCGTGATGATGAATGGATACTTGATACTGCATGTTCGTTTCATATTTGCTGTAACAAAGATTGGTTCAGTTCATATGAGTCTGTGCAGACTGGAGATTTTGTGCGTGTGGGGAATGACAACCCATGCCATATCGTTGGTGTTGGATCTGTTAAGATTAGGACACATGATGGCGTGACACGCACGTTGAGTGAGGTGAAGCACATACCAAGCATGGCCAGAAATTTGATCTCCCTGAGTACCATGGACGTTGATGGATACAAGTATGCCGGTGGGCATCGAGTTCTGAAGGTATCAAAAGGTTCTCTTATTCACATGATAGGTGATATGAATTCTGCTAAATTATATGTTCTTAGAGGTAGCACTTTGCCTGGTATTGCTGCTGCTGTTACTTCTAATAATTCTGATGATTGTGGTAAAACACATCTATGGCATATGCGTCTTGGGCATATGAGCGAACAAGGCATGGCAGAGTTGGTCAAGAGAGAGCTGATTAATGGTTGCAACTTGAGTAAGTTTGAGTTCTGTGAGCACTGCATCTTTGGTAAGCATAAAAGAGTTAAATTCAATGCTTCCGTTCATACCACCAAAGGCATATTAGATTATGTGCATGCTGATGTATGGGGTCCGTCCCGTAAGACTTCTATTGGTGGTGCTAATTATATGCTTACTATTATTGATGATTACTCAAGAAAGGTGTGGCCTTATTTTCTGAAGCATAAATCTGATGTTTTTGATGCTTTTAAGAAGTGGAAAGTTATGGTTGAAAAACAGACTGAGAAGAAGGTAAAGGTACTACGTACTGACAATGGTATGGAATTCTGTTCTAATGAGTTTGAGGAGTTTTGCAGTAACGATGGCATGATCAGGCATCACACCATCCCATATACTCCTCAGCAGAATGGCGTGGCAGAACGCATGAACAGAACCATCATCTCGAGGGCTCGTTGTATGTTGTCTAATGCAGGTATGCATAGGCGTTTCTGGGCTGAAGCAGCCAACACAGCGTGTTACCTCATCAACAGGTCACCTTCTATTCCACTTGAGAAGAAAACTCCTATTGAGGTATGGTCAGGTTCACCTGCTGATTATTCACAGTTGAGAGTTTTTGGTTGCACTGCTTATGCTCATGTTGATAATGGAAAGTTAGAGCCTAGAGCTGTCAAGTGCATCTTCCTTGGTTATGGTTCAGGAGTTAAGGCATATAAACTATGGAACCCTGAAACAAAAAGGATTTTGTTGAGTAGGAACGTTGTTTTCAATGAATCCGTTATGTATCATGACAGCTTGCCATCAGATCCCTCTCCTGTTGCTATTGGAGAGGAGGGAGTTCGTGTGCAGGTGGAGCACCTGCAGAAAACTGTTGATAATAATGCTGTTGTTGATGATACTCATGAGGAAAATATTGATAATGATGTTGTTCAGCACTCACCTACTGTTTTGCAGCAGCCACAGGAATCTATTGCTGCTGATAGACCGAGACGTAACATAGTTCCACCTCGTCGTTTAATTGAAGAGTGTAATCTTGTACATTATGCTTTGAGTTGTGCTGAACAGGTGGAGAACGATTCTGAACCTGCTACATATAATAAAGCCATTGCATCCGTTGACCGCGAGAAGTGGGTATCTGCTATGCAAGAAGAGATGCAATCGCTTGAGAAAAATGGCACATGGGATGTTGTGCGCTTGCCTAAACAAAAGAAGGCGGTCCGCTGCAAGTGGATCTTCAAGAAAAAGGAAGGTCTATCTCCCAAAGAGCCTTCAAGGTACAAGGCAAGGTTAGTAGCAAAAGGGTTCAGCCAGATTCCAGGTATTGATTACAATGATGTGTTCTCTCCAGTTGTGAAGCATAGTTCCATTCGTACTTTCTTTAGTATTGTGGCTATGCGTGATCTTGAGCTTGAGCAGTTAGATGTCAAGACTGCTTTTCTGCATGGAGAGCTTGATGAGGAAATATACATGGACCAACCAGAAGGGTTCATAGTGCCTGGTAAAGAGGATTTTGTGTGCAAATTAAAGAAGTCTCTTTATGGCTTAAAGCAATCTCCAAGACAGTGGTATAAAAGGTTTGATTCATTTATGATCTCACATGGTTTTGAGAGGTCTAAATATGATAGTTGTGTTTATATCAAGTTTGTTGATGGGTCACCTATATACTTGCTGCTATATGTTGATGATATGTTAATTGCTGCCAAGGGCATGAAAGAAATCACTACTTTGAAGGCACACCTAAGTAGTGAGTTTGAGATGAAGGATCTTGGTGCTGCTAAGAAGATCTTAGGTATGGAGATTACCCGAGATAGAAAATCTGGTTTGTTATTTCTTAGTCAGCAAAGTTACATTAAGAAAGTTCTTCATCGTTTTAATATGGATGGTGCCAACTCAGTTAGTACTCCTATTGCTCCTCACTTTAAATTGTCAGTTTCTCAATGTCCTACTACTGATGAAGAGTTTGAGTACATGTCAAAGGTGCCGTATTCTAGTGCTGTTGGTTCTTTGATGTATGCCATGGTTTGTTCTCGTCCTGATTTATCATATGCTATGAGTTTGATAAGTAGATACATGGCTAATCCTGGTAAAGAACATTGGAAGGCTGTTCAGTGGGTTTTCAGGTACCTTCTTGGCACTTCCAATGCTTGTTTGAAGTTTGGCAGGACCGGTGAGGGACTCGTTGGCTATGTGGATTCAGATTTTGCTGCCGATTTGGATAAGAGAAGATCCCTCACAGGTTATGTGTTTAATGTTGGAGGTTGTGCTGTTAGCTGGAAGGCTACATTGCAGGCTGTTGTTGCACAATCTACTACTGAAGCTGAATACATGGCTATTGCTGAAGCTTGCAAAGAATCTGTTTGGTTGAAAGGTTTGTTTGCTGAGCTTTGTGGAGATGATTCTTGCATTAATTTGTTTTGTGACAGTCAAAGTGCCATATACCTTACAAAAGATCAGATGTTCCATGAGAGAACTAAGCACATTGATGTCAAGTACCATTTTGTTAGAGACATTGTTGCTCAAGGTAAATTAAAGGTATGCAAGATCAGCACTCATGATAATCCTGCTGATATGATGACTAAACCTGTTCCTGTTGCTAAGTTTGAGCTTTGCTCGAACTTAGTTGGTTTAACTGATTAGCCCAAGTGGCTATTGGCGCCGAAAGTATTTGCTTTGTTTGTTCAGGGAGATGGTTGCTGTTGATGCTACAAGGAGGAATTTGTCTCAAGGTGGAGTTTGTTATATGTTGATCCAAATTCTACAAAGTATAGGCCAACTTCTGACGAGTGGAGCGAGGCCCGTCGCCGGGAGGCTTGGGCCGAGTGTGGGGGGTGCGGGGGGCGACAGCCCCCCGCGGTACGGTACGGATCGTCGAAGACCTAGGTTTCCACCGATATATAAACCCCTTGTAAGCCGCCGGTTGGGAGAGTTGCATCTGTGAAATCCCCGGCGTTTGTAAACACTCCTCGATATAGTGAAGTTTCGCTGGCTGGCGCCCGTGGTTTTTTCCTCTCTTTGTTGGAGAGGTTTTCCACGTTAAATCTGTGTCTCCTTGCTGTGTTTTTCGTTTTCGTTCTTCGTTATCTTCTTGTCGCGATTGTAACAAGTTGTTGCGCAGAAGCAACCACATATGCAGTTGACCTACATTTTTCACCATATCACCATATACATGTGCGAAAGTTTGTGTCAAGAATTTCTTTGTTTGTTTCCGGCACGACCACATATGAGAAATAAATTATGAGACTAAGCATGAGTAGTAGAAGCACATATATTTCTTTACCGTGCAATAGCTTAAAATATATGTTCAGCAGAGTAAATGATTAACTTTAACAAACGTATAGACACACAATGATCATAAGTGCAGTGGCATCCCATTTAGAATAGGAAAAAACAACGTCAGGATATCTCATTTCCTAATTATACAGAAAGCCCCATATGCATATCCCACTGCTTGTTCATTAAGAAGTTCAAGTCGGCTTCTTAAAAAATCTAATTGTATCAATGTGTGACGAAAATAAAATGGTTGGGAATAATCTTAGAGAAAATCAAATAAATGAATGAAATAATTTAGGAGTCACCAAAACTTAGCAGAACATTGACTGATCATACTAACAAATGGGAGACAGAGATACACACATCGGTCTACTATATACGAAATACGCTGCTAGGGAATCTATAGGAGAATCCTCTAAATTAGAAAATTTGTGTGTCGGACAATGATTTGTTAATCTGATGTCCTATGAAATCAATCTCAAATTCATTAGACATTCAGGACCGCCTCAAGGTGATGTCTGCTGGCCTTTCTGGCCTACCTCGAGGATTAGTGTTGTAGAATATAAGGATGTAAACCTAACAATAGGGACAGGGGCGCACCACACCGCCTTAGACCTCATCTGTTGCCAACCTCAAGGAGGAAGAGTGTTATAACTTGGATCCTAGAGGAGGACCCCAACCAGAGTAGGCTGCTGGGGGATTTAGGAGCAGCATCTCCCCATGATCCTCTGCAGCCTGCTGCGTGTGCCGCGGGAGGGGGAGGGGGTTGAGTACCGGAGCCGATGTGGGGGCACCGGAGGACCATGTTGGCGGCGTTGCAGGCGTGGACGTGTAGGTGTGCTGCGCCGCGCTCTCCCGACGCGTCGCAGTGGATCGGCGCTGGCAGCCGCCGCATCCGCATCGGTCATCCTCGCTCGATCTATCCATCGCGAGATTGGGAGTTTGTGGATGTGGTCATGTGGAGAGGAGATCGTGGTGCCGTTTCCTTAATTTTTGCCGTTTGTTACGGCGTGATATACACAGGACGTTGTTCGCTGTGCGGGATAAGTTTTAGTCCGTCAAACCTATATGCTAAGTGCACCAAACAGAATAATTAGACTAATGAAAACCGTTTGATTGTGTCTAGCTGGCCTGATCGTGTGATTGTAGTATATCGGTGTATGTTTGATGGGGTGTATGTAGAAAAATTCTTGTTTGCTCCTTTATAAGTAGTAGAGATGGTGCTTGAGCTATTGGTGCCGTACCATGAATTAGATCAATAGTGAACTCCATCTCCCGATCTGGTGGCATTCCTGGTGGCTCTGCTGGAAAAACATCTTGAAATTCATTTACTATAGGAATATCTTCCAATTTGACCTCTTTCATTGAGTTCAGCTGCAGATCCACCATGATATGACTGTGCTTATCTGCTTGGTAAACTATCCTTCCTCCACTTGGAGTTTTGATTGAGACAGTTTTCTCCTCACAATTTATCTAAGCTCCATGTTCCATCATCTAGTCCATCCCCAACACTACTACAATTCCCTTCAAAGGAATCACATAAAGGTCTGCAAAGTATGTACAACCACAGATCGAGATAACCTGATCTTGTTTGATGTGGCGTACAATCACATTTCCCCTGCCGTAACTACGGTCATAGGGTTTTCTAACGTTGCCCTTCTAATCCCGAACTTATTACAGAATTCTTCATAAATGAATGAAGTAGTTGCACCAGTATCAAATAGAACTTTCATGGGATTGGTAAGGATATTTAGCGTACCTATCACTGCATGCTCCGAATTATCCACATCCTCGAGGGTTGCACAGTTCAATTTCCCGGTAGGTCTGTTCCTCTTTCCATTGGTGTTCTTGCCATTATTTACTCCTTTATTGGGCTGTCCATTTCCTCCACTGGCTTGCCTTCCATCTCGAGCCGGCCAACCACCTTGTGGTTTGCTTGGACAATTGGGCTTGATGTGACCTCTCTGACCACAAACGTGACATACAATTACTGGTTTCGGGCAATCCCTGCTCATATGCCCTGGGAGTTTGCAATTGTGGCATATAATATTCTTTGCATTTGGATTTGCACTCCGATTGGAATTGTTGTTGTTGTTATAGGGCTTATTCCTTGGTTTGAATTCTAGATTGGGCTTGGGATTGCTTGCTTGTATCCTCTTGGTTTCCTTCTTAGCTCTCTTCCTTCTATCCTCTTGGACATTCTTGTAGTCATCTTCGAAGGTAATAGCTGCATCTAGCAACTGCTGATATGTTTGTTTATTATCCAACCTCAACTGCATCCTCACAAATGGATTTAATCCACGCAGGAAACGCTTCTTCCTATTTTCCTCTGTGTTAACTTCTTCCTTAGCATAACGAGATAGTTGACTAAACTCCTGGATATACTTCATAACACTAGTATATCCCTGCTGCAGCTCTTCAAATTCTCTTTGCTTCAATTCCATAACACTCTCCGGAACATGATATTCACGGAATCTATGTTTAAACTCTTCCCAGGTATACTCCCTTCCTGGTTGTTGCATGGCCAACTGATTTCCCCACAAAGATGTTGCAGGTCCTGTCAGAAGATGAGTTGCATACCTCAATTTCTCCTCATCATTGCAACCTCCAGTCTTCAGCTTTCTTTCTGTATCTGCTAGCCAATCTTCTGCATCCATTGGTTTAGGAGCTGATGCAAAAGGTAGTGGCCTTGCATTCTGAAAATCAGATAGACTCACTCCTCCACCTTCAGGTGCCCTCTGATTTGCTCGTCCCAGCAACTCCTCCATGAACTTGTTCTGGGTCTCTTGCATCATGTGCATACACTGCATAAAATTCTGCTCCATTAACGGCCTCATTGGTGGTGGTGGTGGTGGCAATGCTCCTTGATTTGCTGCATCTGCATATGCCTTCTCCTTAGCCTCTCGTTCCATCCGCTGCTGCTCAATTTCGATCTCTACACCCGTATCCATGACCCTCTAGTCCTACAACATAAAGCGAATACTCATAATTACATCATGCACATGTGTTCTGAGCTTGACTTTAAGCACAGAACTAGTCACACAATGAAGATCCAAAGAAGATACAAATATGCATTTCACATATTATACATAATATCATAATAATACAAAGTCATTACAACATATACAATATAGGTATAATCACGACACTACCTTATTTATCTAACTATCTTATTTCTTTGGAGTACAATACACGGTACTTGATATCGCTAACTAGTTGCCTCCTTCTAGTAGTAACTACGCTCATCATACATGCCTAATGTCCAACCATGATGACGTGTCGTTCGTTGCACAGTTTGTGAAACAAATGGCCTTCCAGAAGGAACATACTCAGTATCTGAAGTGTCAGGACTTGAGTCATTACTCAACATGAGTGCATTGACTCCCTCCAGCTCAGATGAAAAGTCTTCAGAAACATATTCAACATTATCTCCCGCTTGCATCTCCTGAGCTTCATTCCTTGAGTTGTCAACAGGATACGCAGATCCTGTTGCTTCCCAGGTGCTCCTTTGGGCAAGATAGTTAAACACTAGATAATGTATATTCCCTGGGTTTTGATATGTTGATGATTCAAACACTCTCTCCTCAGGATCTTCTTCTTCATCCTGAGTGTCTACCGACATGGCATTTCTACTATTGTTACTAGGGTTAATTGTTGCACCCATCCAGCTAGATTGTCCAACATTTTTGTCAGAACCATCTGTGGACATCTGGTGTTCATGAGATCCTTCATATGATCCCCTTCTCCAACCATCAGAATTCTCAATAGGAAGTTCTGAATCAGAATCATCCTCTGAACCCTGTGGTACTGCATACCTCATATCTATGTCATGTATAGGTTCAGGACTTGGTGAATAAGGATATGGTATAAAAGATTCAGGATCTATAGGTATATCCTTAAAGATAGGTTTTGCACTACTACTTGCTTCCTTCTCCAACTGGAATGCTAACTGATTCCTCTTTTCCGGATCAGTTAGATCCTCTAACATGTCATTTTTATCTTTGACAATCACTTGATGTGTCTTATAAAAAGACGCAACGAGTGTTCGGTATCTATCCATAAACTTGGAAGCTAACTTAGGATGCTTCTTAACCAAAGTGGGATGATCCGGTATAGGCTCCGAGTCTATAGAATCATGAGGTATCACTGAGAATGTGCTACCTTATAACTCCTTGGCTTTGTGGTCCCGGATATTAGCTACCGTCTCCACAACAACAACATGATATGCTGCTAAGTGACTCCTTCACCTATAGGTAGATCATGATATAATCCAAGCTCCTCAGGGAGTTGGATACTCACACGATACTTGGATAACATCCGGCCATCATAGTAGGTTATAGTGTTCACTGAAATTCTAGTTGGACAACTAAAAATCTTTAAAAGTTGATGAAGTTGGTCTGTGAATGATCCTTGATAATCATCAAGAGTCTCCTCTTTCCTTACCAAAGTCTGTTTTGGAAACTTTGGTTCCATAGCTCTGTATATCAGAAAAATAGTTTTGATTAGTAACCAATAATTTATTGCATCATAACAAAGAATTATCGCACTAAAACATATAACGGAATATTCTCATTTGAATACCCATTATATTACTTTTAGAGAATTCTTTATCGTTGCTACACTCCTACAGGTAATACCCTTTACTAGGTTTCCAACCTAAGGTCAAAGCATTTTTCTCTGATACCAACTGCGGTGACCCAGAATACCACTGCATGTGTAGTACACTATAGTCGTTGACATGACATCCACAGAACACCGTTCCGTAAATATCACATCCCTCAGAGTGGTACAATAGAAACATTGCGGGTCCATATTACAAACATACACATGTTATTATCATTATAATACCGGAAGTTCAAGACTTCCAAAAGATTCAACTTACAAACCAAAATATAAGTGTTTCAGCGGAAGTTTCAAATTTAAAACTTAAACTCCAAATTGAGCACAATAACTTATTGCTATATATTGTTCATGATGCTCGACTCAAGTGGTTACAAGAACTATAGTAATTATTCGGACTCCTGGAACTCTCCTCCGTAGACGATGTCGTAGTCCTCCCCTTCCACGGCTCCATACAAGTTGTCTCTTCATAGAAGACCTCCTCTTGACTCTCAGATGCATACATTGGAGTATCTTCGGGATTCTCAGAGTCTAAGCAAGGATTCAAAGGAAGGGATGAGTAACATCGTTACTCAACAAATTCATTATATGCAAGGTAGGAAGTTTTATTCTCTATCTACCACCTCAGACTATTAGTCGTTGGCACTATGCAATTTTCGTAAATCTTTCTTAAAAGGTTGATTTTATTATGAAAATCTATGATCACCAGCCTTCACAGGTTGACCAGAACTTTCATGGAGTTCCTTTCCTGCCGCGTTCGTAGCTCCTTCCCGGAACAGGGAGTAACAAGTTACAATTCTTACACTCTGCAGAGGTGCGTTACTTTTCCCATGAGAGATAAACTCCTTGTTGCACAACCGGGCATACTTTCCCATCCACAATTCCATGATGTGGGGCCCAGTAGTTGGTCCAAGCCAATCACTGCCCTCTCCGCGACCTCATATCTCTGCATGATCCTTCGGGCTAGCTCACCTTCGTTAATCCCCCTTTCGGGCAGGCTAAAACCCTGATGAGTTCTTGAAGACTCTATGACCTAGTGATGCCCGGATTAGTACCATTTACATGGACTATATCCCTAAACACCATTCATAGATAATCTAGACACCAAAAGTGTGGGGCGTAAGGGTGCCCACCCATATGTTGGATCCGCACAAGGAATCACAACGTCATGTTAAGGTCGTCTTGCCTCCATACAAGCGGAAAATGATACAACTGACTTCTTAGTCCCATTCCAAATCTCATGGTTAATGCGTAATATACGACGCTAGAATCACTGATGTCATGGGTTATTAATTCCTAATTGTTCATCATTAGTGAAATTAGAACCCTAAGTTCTGCTGCTCCATCATATCATCACTTAGGATGATATCTAAGATTTAGTATCTTGGGAAAATATTGTTTTGTTTTTCTATAGTGTAGATGATAACACACAATTCGCAAATACTTTGATAAAGACTCTTCAAATGTCATGAGCAAGTGATGAACTTGCCTTGTGATTGCAAGGTAGTGAAGTCTGATGCTTGCACTAGACCTTGAGCTTCTATGCCTACAAAAACATCATTATTGCCCGGTAAGGACAATATTTAAAGAAGCAAAATGATTATGCAAAAGTATTGTAATGCATTCTTTAACTTTATATGTATTCTCCCCATCATTTAAATTATAGAAAAATACTTTTTAATTCATTAAGGATTTATAAATATTAAATCCTTTAATATTTATTGAATATTGTACTCTTTTTATTTTATTTTCTTTTATTTGGATTTTATTCATTTTATAATTTCTTTAAGAATTATTATTTAAATTTCAAAAATTGTTATGAAATATTTGTTTAGTATTTTTAAAATACTACAATATTAATATATAATGAAAGTGATTTTTATTTATTTTTATCGTTTATCAATAATTTTGTAAAATTCCATTAGGTATATTTAAATTACAAAATTCTTAATAAAATTTATATGTTTAAAATTTTATTTCTTAATTTATTTGGATAGTTTAGATTATTGTGAATCCAAAAATATCCAATTATAATTTTTGGACTTTTATTTTATTTTCTAGAACTTATTTAGATTCAGGGGCATTTTGGTCTTTTTCCAATTATTAAAACAGGCTCTAAATGATTTGGGCTGGCTTATTTTTATTGGGCCCTTGTGTCCCATTAGGCAAAGTCAAAACAACCACCCCATAGGGTTCCTGGCCCAACGCAGCCCATCACTCCCTGTCTCTCACTCGAGCTCACCCCTCTCCTTCTCCTTCCCCGACCCGGTGGTCAGTGGTGTTGCCGCCGGCGATTCCCACCATCGTGGACCGCCCTGGCCAGCGCCATGGTGCAGGAAGAGGTTGTCGGCCAGCTCTACCTTTCTATCCAATTGGATTTGGACTTGGAGCTCTCCTATGGCTAGATTGATGCCATCCCGAACCCTAGGGTTTGGGGTTGGCGTTGATCATGACGCCGCCGCTGCTGTCGTGCGCCGTGGTGATGTTCCTCGCCTCCAGGTGTGGCTAAGGTCACCGTTGTGGTGATGTGTGGGTTGCAGCGCCCCCTGGGGGTGCTCCCCGTGCGGCCATGGTCGTCGGCCATCTCTGCTTCCTCTTCTAGTCTGCCGCGAGGACCTACTGTAAGTTTTTCCTCTCCCCTCGTGCTCTCTGTGCTAGGTCATCCTATGTCTGGTTACTGTCTTGTCCTAATTAAGATGATTTGTTCCACTTAGGGTTCATATCCTGCTATTGATTAAATTCTGGATGAATTGGGATCAAGTTTTGATGGTCCCTAAGCATGCTAAATGATTATTAGTTGTGGCTTGCTGCTTAAGATGAACTGTGGTGGTGCTAGTGGCTTATCAGATGATTCTATGGATTAATTTTGATATGTTCAGATGGTAAAGTTGCTCTAGAAGCAATACTTGGGAATCTAGTGGTTTAATAACACACCACTATCATTTCTTGGTTAATGACAATGAGTGTTGTGTGATGAAGTCACTGTATTAGCACTATTGGCATCAAGAATTCATATATAGTTTGAGATCAAATGATTTCAAACAGTGAATATATACATAGGAATTTTCTTAATTATGATTCCTGTGATGACAGGAAAATGATTTGTAGTTGGTTGGTTGAATCTGTGAAGATTGAATGCTTAACCTGATTAGTGTAGAACTGTTCTTGTGACACCATCTTTGTATGGCACACAAGATTAGATTCTATTTCTTGGTTTGGTTTGGTTCAAGCTTAAGATGAGTTTGGCATTAAAGATAAGTACAAATTTTCCTTCCTTAAATCCCTAAGACCCATGATGTTGGTCTGAGGTTTAGGGATTAAGCTTTTATCTAGTTGATTCATATGGATGGTTCTGGTAGTGGTACCAGCTACTGTTTCTTGAATCAAAGTTTGGAACAAATGATGGTAGGCTTGATCACTTGTATAGATCCATAAGATTAAATTCTAAGGTGCTACTCTTGTCTTACAGATGTGCCTAGAAGTTTAAATCTTAACTATATTCATTCTTGAATTGAAATATAGCTTGATAGCTAGATTAATGATGTTGTTCTGAGATCTAGTTGGATCCTTATACTTTTCTGATTGCCTTTAGAGTTTAGAACCTCAGTGATGGATTCACCCCACTTGGGTGTTTTCTGAGAGTTTGAATAAGAGTCAGATCATGTATGCTTGTCTAACCTTAGACAGATAGATCATGTGATGGTCTATTTACTCACCACTGTCACTTGATGTTGTGGTTGCTAGTGGTTGATCTTGTGGTATCTTGATCTAGTGCTCCCCTGGTATTTCCAGTTCCTGGCTTGTCCTTGATCTAGCTCATCATCTCCTGATCCTGATGGCTTGATCTTGGTCTTGCTATCCACCTGATCTACCCCTCCTTATGTCACCATCTTGGTGATGTGATCCTGGGCTTTGGTTGGTGTGATCTAGCTTGGCTTTGGCTTGGTTTAGCTGCTGGCTGCTGTGCATGGTGTGTAAGAGCAAAGGAATGGTGTGGGGATTGGTTTCCCACGGCTGTGTTGATGTTTTTTTTGATTGTGCTGTTGTTGTGGTGCTGACAGCACACACCATGCAGTTTGGTGTGTGTGCTGCCTGTGTGCCTGTTGCATAAGTTGTGGATACGTTATGAATTTGAAAGTTACTTTCATCAGGTTACCTTTTACCTACCTGGTGAAACTTGCCCCTCTTTGCTATTTATTTGACTTATGGCTTAAAATTATGAAAGATACATTCTTTAATATTAATGAAACTTGCCCCTTACCCCATTCTTTCTTGCGACATGCATCACCGGCGACGACCACGCCAGAGCGCTGCCGCCAGAGCGCCGCCGTCAGCGCCGCTCGATTTAGGTCAAATCGTTTTACACCGTTAGATCTCCATCTGGCGGCTTAGATAGAATCATTAAACGAAGAGGTACGAGTGTCTCTGCGCTGCACGATCTCACTTAAATCCTACGGTCCAGAGAGGCTGATCCGCACGAAGCGGTACCGGCCAGTAGAATCACGCCGCGTGGCACTGACTCTGTTTTAAAAACAGAAAATGATCTATTAGATATGAAATTTTGTAAAATTCATAACTTTAGTTCTACACGTCCAAATTTTGCAAATTTTATATCAATGGATTCAGCAGAACAAGTACTTTGCAACCATGCACTTTGTTTAATGTTTTGCTTCTAGAAAATTGGTTGAATTTGCAGAAACATGTGTAGGATTATTTTGAATATAGAAATTGTTCTAGATATATTTTTAGTATGAAATATTTGCAAAATGGTTTGTTGTGAACCTACTGACCTTATGAACCAACTCATGGATTTAAAAATGTATTTTGTGAAGATAAGGAATAAATATTTGAATTAACTCATTTTTAGTCAATTTTAAAAATATTGGTTATGATTTAGAAATGATTTTTGAGTGAAACCTTTGGGAAATGATTTAATTCAAACCTTCTGACCCTAAACACCAAGTTTTGAGAATTAAAATATATTTGGTGAACCATTTGAAGAACTTTGCTTTGCTAAAAGCATTTTCAACCACATAAAATATTGAGTTGATTTAAAAATGGTTTATAGATAAAACCTTTTGCAAATGGTCTTACCACTTTAGTAAATGACCACTTTTGAACTTTATAATGTTTAGAGCCTAGTAGAAACCACATTTCTAACTAAAACTATCTTTTGCATGCTTGCATGCATGACCTTGTTTCTATTATTTTATGTGTGATAAATTGGTTGGAATGCTAGTTGAATTTGTGTTTGCTTGATTGATTTGTAGTGAAGTTAGAAGAGTGTGATATTTGCAAGATCAAGAAGTGAACCAACATTCTCTACTAAAAAGGCAAGTTACACTATCATCCAAGTCCTACTATTTTCATTACACTTAGTGGATTTTGTAACATGCATGGAAAGGTTTACTATATTTTATGCTATGCTAAATCCTAATAGGATACCCTTATATCTCCCTTAGTGGAAACAATGTAGTTGTAGTATGCTTAGCCCTGCTATATATTGGGATGGGATACATGTTATGATTATATGAAGAGTTGAAAAGATATATGTTTTATATAATAAAACAAGTACTCAATGAACCACCTAGGTGGACAAGGATACTCAAGTTTTGGACAAGGTGGCAACAAAAGGAACCATGTTTAAATGGCCATCTCTTTTTGTATGTGCACTAGAAGAAAACCACCCAGGGACTTAGAGATTGAACATGTTTCTCGTACAGTGGCTTATGTGTACAGCCACATGCTAAATGTGCTCTGGCTTAGTCAACTACATAGTGGAAGACCCATGCATTGGCATCTTCAGGTTAACTAGAATTGTGTAAGGGAACTTGAAACCCTACATTGGTGCCTGGATGACAAGCTAGCATTGTGTATTGGGAGGACTTCTATGGAAAGACTTTGTCACATTCTCAATCTGCCAGTACTCCATCTTGGTGAGTACTTATCCAGCGGCCACTGGTGGCATCAAGATGAGATTGTGTCATGTGGGTAAAGTGTACAACTTCTGCAGAATATCAAAATTCTAAGTACTTAGCCGTGTCCCCGGTTATGGACAATACTGAGCAACTAAGGCCTGAAGCTATGGAAGATCTCGACATTCCAATTTCTCAAAGTAAAACTTGATGGTGACAACAAGGGATTAGAAGCACTTGGAGTTTTCCAAGAAGTTCAGAAAGATTTGACAAAGATCAAAAACTATTTTGAAAAGATAGGATAAAACTATATTGCTTTCTGCAAAAGAGCCTAAACCCTACTTAGCCAAATATGCATGTAAATGATAGGATCCACTTATTTATACATAGTAGTGAAAATCGCCAATACAGTTCAAATGTATTGACCCTTGTGGCTGCAACTTATTATGTTGCAGGTTTGTTTGATGTTAGTGAAGTGTGTTGAATAGGATTACAAGTCTACAACCAACATGATTGCCTCTGGCACTTTGAAGATGAAGGACCCCATGCTTATAGATATTCTGCTGCAATGTAATGTAATAGCCAAATGAGCTATGTAAGATGCAATGAATTATTTTATTCCTGATTATAAAGTTGTATTATGACCTTTGTTTCTTGATATTACATCTTAACTGGGGATGCTAGCTATTGATCCAGGGACTAGCATTGCAATCACAGGGATCCTTTCCTTTACAAAGGAGGGATCTTACAGATGGTATCAGAGCACTGTGTTGCCTGTAGGATTGTAACCCTAGGATTGGACAAAACCCCTTAGAAAAATAGGAGTTGTATTTGTTCCAAAAACTTATTTACAAACAATGTTGTAAACTCTTTCCTCAACCATTTTGGTTTTGATTCTACATCTCTTCCTTTTCGAACTTGATGGACAAAGCCTCAACCATGAGCAAAGGACTTCACCAACTCAAATGAATTCAACTTCAACATCATCAAAGACTTCAACTTTATTTGCACCAAGGACTTCAACTTGGATATCACTAAGGACTACAAGTGAGACAAGAAATATTACTCAAGACTTGAAGACTAAGGAAACACAACTTAGAAGAATCATCATCATCTTTGGAGTTTGTAGCCAAGACACAAGATTTTTTCCCAAGGAAACCATGATCTCATTCAAGAAGAAACAACAAATAAGGATGGAATAATCTCAAGTGAACCATATAGTTGGACCACCATATTTAGTTTAGATCAAACCCACCAACTTATGTGGTGTAGCAAAAATATTTTGTTGCCTAAAAATATGCTAGAATCTTGTTGTTTGAGTGGAATGTTGATTGTGATTGCTTGAGTGAATTGTTGTGTGTGAGTAGACTTCTTCCCTAGAAATATTTTGCCTATTCTAATCCCAATCCAACCCAAACAGATGACTACTCCAAGAGACTCTAACATCAAGGATGGTAACAACAACCAAGATATACACATGATGTAATCTAGTTGAAAATCTTTTAAGGGTGGTAGTACCCTAGTTGTCTTGAAGCCAACTTGTAACCTCTAGCCTTCCTAAATCTCGGGACGAGATTTATTTTAAGGGTGGTAGCCTGTCACATCACAAAATTTTCCAAATTTTGAAATGTGAAAAATAAATAAACAAATAAATTATTGTTGATTTTTAGGGTGAGAAGAAACTTTTTGATTCCAATTGGAAACATCAAAACCTATTTTGATCAAATAAAATCCTAAAGGGATTTAAAAAGATAAACAATTATTAAAGAAAGTTTTAATAATTGGAATCACTATTTTTAGATCTTTTAATAAAAGGTTTTGATTTTCAAAAGAAAAGGTAGAATTATAAATAAAGATTATTTTATAAAGACAAATTAAATCTTGGCCACACTTTTGAAATAAAATATTCCTATTTGATAAAAAGAGTAAAGGGTTTATTTAAATAAAATAATGAGGATTTATTAATATCCAATTTCATTAAAGTAAAGGCTTTTCCATTATAAATAAACACTAAAACTTGTTAATTTATTTTAAATAAGTTTTCCAAACGTTTTATATTTTCAAATAAAACCTACTGAAATGGTTTTGATATTATTTAGATTTCAAATAGAGTTTTTAAATAAATTAAATCCTATTTGAATTAAAGACTAAGGTCTATTTAATTAATTAATAATGGATCCTAAAAAGAATAAAAATTATTTTGTTTTGGACTTTGATTTGTGTTGTTAAACAGAATTAATATCTACACAAAGTATGGCAAAGGTTTGAAATCATTTAGGTGTTTGAATAAAATCAAAACAGAGATTCAAATTAGAAAAAGAAAAGCTTTAGTATAAAAAAAGTGAAACAGACTCAACCCACTAAGCCGTCCCAGCAAGGCCCAGTCCAGCCCAACTTTTTCCCCCCTCAGCGAAATGTTTTCTCACGCGCAGACTCACCCACACAGACGCTGACGAGTGGCCCCATCTCCCTCTCTCTCTCTCCCTCACTGCTAGACGGACCCCACTGCCACGCAATCATCGTCTCCACCACGACCTCGTCACCTCGCCGTTGCTGCTTTGAATCCGCGGCGTAAATTCAAGTTATTGTGCGAGTAATTCTTGCCAGTGATCAGGCATACATAACCGCCCACGCCTCTTCTCTCTTTCCCCCCAAGCTCCAGCCACCCCCTGCCCCTAGGCTGCTCCAATTCGCCCCCACACCGCCACTGTCTCCGACGGAGTTCCCAGCCAATTCCGGCAAACCACGGCCGCCCCTCGCCTCCTACTACATGCACACTTGCTCCCCACCTCCTGGCGCATCTTCCAGTGCATCTAGTTAGCCCGCGCTTGCCCCAGAGCGTCGGCAAGGACAACCTCAACGCGCCGCCGCGTCTGTCTCGTCTCCGGCGAAGTATCCCCGTAAGCACCATCCTCCCCTCTCCTTCCCGATGATACTCCTACACTCCCTACGCTCGCCAGCGTCTAACCGTGCCCCTATCTTGCCTTATAGTGACCTGCAGCCTCGCCCCCGACGACCTCCAGAGACACCCGCCGCTCGCAGCAACTCCGACGAGCGATTACTTCCGTCCTTGTGCGCCCCTGCCTCCTCGTAAACAGGTTGAGAATCAGCACGTCAAGGCGAACACGGTGAGCCCTGTCCCATTCTTTCGCGCGTCATGCATCACCGGTGACGACCATGCTAGAGTGCTGCCGCCAGAGCGCCGCCGTCAGCGCCGCTCGATTTAGGTCAAATCGTTTTACACCGTTAGATCTCCATCTGGCGGCTTAGATAGAATCATTAAACGAAGAGGTACGAGTGTCTCTGCGCTGCACGATCTCACTTAAATCCTACGGTCCAGAGAGGCTGATCCGCACGAAGCGGTACCGGCCAGTAGAATCACGCCGCGTGGCACTGACTCTGTTTTAAAAACAGAAATTGATCTATTAGATATGAAATTTTGTAAAATTCATAACTTTAGTTCTACACGTCCAAATTTTGCAAATTTTATATCAATGGATTCATAAAAACAAGTACTTTGCAACCATGCACTTTGTTTAATGTTTTGCTTCCGGAAAATTGGTTGAATTTGCAGAAATATGTGTAGGATTATTTTGAATATAGAAATTATTCTAGATATATTTTTAGTATGAAATATTTGCAAAATGGTTTGTTGTGAACCTACTGACCTTAGGAACAACTCATGGATTTAAAAATTTATTTTGTGAAGATAAGGAATAAATATTTGAATTAACTCATTTTTAGTCAAATAAAAATATTGATTATGATTTAGAAATGATTTTTGAGTGAAACCTTTGGGAAATGATTTAATTCAAACCTTCTGACCCTAAACACCAAGTTTTGAGAATTAAAATATAATTGGTGAACCCTTTGAAGTATTTTGCTTTGCTAAAAGCATTTTCAACCACATAAAATATTGAGTTGATTTAAAATTGGCATCTTCAGGTTAACTAGAATTGTGTAAGGGAACTTGAAACCCTACATTGGTGCCTGGATGACAAGCTAGCATTGTGTATTGGGAGGACTTCTATGGAAAGACTTTGTCACATTCTCAATCTGCCAGTACTCCATCTTGGTGAGTACTTATCCAGCAGCCACTGGTGGCATCAAGATGAGATTGTGTCATGTGGGTAAAGTGTACAACTTATGCAGAAGATCAAAATTCTAAGTACTTAGCCGTGTCCCCGGTTATGGACAATACTGAGCAACTAAGGCCTGAAGCTATGGAAGATCTCGACATTCCAATTTCTCAAAGTAAAACTTGATGGTGACAACAAGGGATTAGAAGCACTTGGAGTTTTCCAAGAAGTTTAGAAAGATTTGACAAAGATCAAAAACTATTTTGAAAAGATAGGATAAAACTATATTTCTTTCTGCAAAAGAGCCTAAATCCTACTTAGCCAAATATCATGTAAATGATAGGATCCACTCATTTCTACATAGTAGTGAAACTCGCCAATACAGTTCAAATGTATTGACCCTTGTGGCTGCAACTTATTATGTTGCAGGTTTGTTTGATGTTAGTGAAGTGTGTTGAATAGGATTACAAGTCTACAACCAACATGATTACCTGTGGCACTTTGAAGATGAAGGACCCCATGCTTATAGATATTCTGCTGCAATGTAATGTAATAGCCAAATGAGCTATGTAAGATGTAATGAATTATTTTATTCTTGGTTATAAATTTGTATTATGACCTTTGTTTCTTGATATTACATCTTAACTGTGGATGCTAGCTATTGATCTAGGGACTAGCATTGCAATCACAGGGATCCTTTCCTTTACAAAGGAGGGATCTTACAAAGGGTGAGCACCGTGATTCATGGTACTCTCCCGACCCTCCAATCCCTCACCCTCATGTATACAATAGAGGTGACCCACCTAAGCTTGAAGAATCTGCTACTTTTGCTCAATGACAATCACTAATGAGAACTCATATGCGCAACTCTTTCATTGAACTATGGAACATCATCGAGCATGGACTCTTTATTGGAGATCCAAAAAACTTGACAATAAGAGAGGTTGTCAATAGTCAACTCAATTCCACTGCTTTGCATATGATTCAACAAGGATTGGGGACAAAGGATTATCCGCACATTGAGCACTTTAGCATTGCCAAGGAAGCTTGGGGTTCCCTCACTGTATTGTTTGTTGGAAGTGAGAGTATGAGGAGGAATCGGTATGATGCACTAAGCAATGAAGCCGAAGGCTTCTACATGATGGAATGTGAAGATCATGAAGACATGTACCGAAGGCTTAAGACCACCGCCACCGCCTTTAGAAACATGGGTGCCTCACATGTGGATGATGCGTGGATAAAAAGGAAATATGTGAGTGCACTCATGCCCTTTGAGCCCACCGACTTGAAGAGCCTACAAGGAAGACACAACTACCATCTCATGACCTCCAATGAAGTTATGCAAGAGATGACCGCTTTCAAAGTTGCTTCCATGAATGCCAAAGATGCTCGTGCTTGTTCCCTCGGTATGAGCAATGTTGTCAACGTTGCATTGAAAGCCAAAGTTGTTGAACATGTGGATGGTGATGACAGTGATGATGGCCTATGCATGAGCAACCCAGAAGATGTCAAGAAGTTTCATGGTCAATATATGGCCTTCTATGCAAACAACTTCTGGAAGAACCCCGCGAAGGCCAAGATGGAAATTAAACGAAAAATCAACCCCAATGGACTAAGAGGCAACATGCCAAGATTGAGAACTTGCTACAATTGTGGTGACAGAAATCATTTCTTGGCCAGTTGTCCATATGAGAGAATAGAAGATCATGGTGGAAAACTAGTGCCAAAGATAGCTTCCAAAGCTCCTTACAAGAAACCCTTCATCAAGAAGAATCCCATCAACAAGAAGTCGGGAGAAATTGTCTTGATCACTCATGAAGAATACTCCTCCGACAATGAAGATGATGACTATGACGAAGAGGAAACTTCTAATGGTGTGGCGGCTCTAGCCACTACTTCTACTCCGACATTCTCACTCTTTGATTCTACAAATGAGAATTCTCCCATCAAGAACATCACTTGCCTTATGGCAAGAGGAACAGAGGTATCCTCATCATCTCGCTCCACTCCCCTAGCTAATGATGAAATTGATGATGAGATGTGTCTTGAGGTTAAAACGGAATTCATTGCTTTCGATGAGTTTATGACTAACCTACAAGGGGATGCTAAGACACATTTTGGTAACATCTTAGATCAACTTTCCCAAACACAAGAGCTTCTAGATGTAAGATGTAAACTTGGGCATGAACACATGAGTGAGCTAGAGGCTTTAAATAATGCTCTACAAGAAGAACAAGAGACTAGGATGTCACTTGAATTAAAACTTGAAGGGATTGATGAGGCCAATGACGTTATTATTAGTAAACTCATCAAAGAACATGATCATGCTATTGCTAAATGTAAAAGGGCTAAAAAGGACAAGATTGAGTTTGGTGTGGTTCATGAAAAACTTGCCGAGGACTTAAGTTTGCTTGACAAGGCTCACAAAGCTTTGTAAAATGAATTCTTGTCACTCACAAAGTCCCATGAAACGCTTCAAACTCAATTGGCCAATGTTCCTTCACCTAGTAACTTCATTTCATCTAGTAGTACAACTATTCTTGAAGAAAATGCTAGGTTGAAGGGAGCTTGCCAAGGCCACATTTCCACAAGGCAACAAGTCCATTGATGACCTTTTGGGTAAGCAAAGGCCTAGTGGTGATAAAGGGGGCATTGGTTTTGTCTCCAAAACTAAGAAGAAGAACAACAAGAAGAAGATGGCCAAGCCCGCACAAGAGATCAACAAGGCCATTATGGATAGTAAGTCCACAAATGGTAAAACTATGTCTCATGATGACTTTGCGGGAAGTGCTAACCCTCACTATGTTCTAATGCGAGATTATTATGGTGATGTGTATGCACAATATGTTGGCCCATATGATGGTTATATTGCTTGGTCTATTTGGGTTCCCAAGACCCTTGTTGCTAATAAAAGAGGACCCATTGAAAAATGGGTACCTAAAAATTAGCTTGATCTTTTGTAGACATATGCTTCCGGAGGGTCAAAGTGGGTGCTTGATAGTGGTTGCATGAGTCATATGACCGGAAGCTTGTCTATTGTCAAGGACTTAAAGACAAATGATGATCAAATCACCGTGACATATTCCGACAATTCAAAGTCAAAGGTAATGGGTTTCGGTAAGGTAGTGGTTGCTCACGACATTACACTCGTGAACGTCATGCTTGTTGAGACCCTTGGATACAATTTACTTTCAGTCCGTGCTCTTGGAAATATGGGTTTTGCCGTCTTTGTTGATGATGATATTGTGGTCCTCATGTGGAGCAATTCTCTCAAGCTTGCTTTTGTTGGGTACATTGAACATGACTTGTATGTGGTGGACTTTTCGGGGCAAGCCACTACAAGTGTGATGTGCTTATTCGGAAAGGCCGATGTGGGTTGGTTATGGCATCGCCGACTAGCCCATTTCAATATGAGAACTTTGCAAAGTCTTCACAAGGAGGGCCATATTGTTGGACTAAAATAAAATGTTTCCTTTGCCAAATATCATGTTTGCAGGGCATGTGTTCTTGGGAAGATGCATGATGCTCCTCACAAGCCTAAGAACCTCATCAAGTCTACCAAGATCCTGGAGCTCCTCCCTGTGGACCTTTTTGGTCCTCCATCTCATGCAAGTCTTGGTGGGAAGAAATATTGTTTGGTGATCGTTGATGACTTTTCAAGATACTCGTGGGTATACTTCTTCAAGTTGAAGAGTGAGACCCAAAAGACCTTCATCGACTTCATCAACATGGTCCAACATCAATACAATCTTCCCGTGTTGATCATAAGAAGTGACAACGACACCGAGTTCAAGAACTACACCTTGAATGATTTCCTTAGTGATGAGGGGATAAAACATCAATATTCCGCTGCATACACCCCTCAACAAAATGGTGTGGCCAAAAGGAAGAACCGGACTCTTATTGAGATGGCTAGGACCATGTTGGCGGAGTATAAATCTCCATACAACTTTTGGGCCGAAGCCATCTCCACTGCTTTCCATGCTTCAAACCGGCTTTACCTCCGCAAAGAAATCAACAAGACTCCATATGAAATACTTACCGGTAATAAGCCCAACATATCTTACTTCCGGGTGTTCGGTTGTAAGTGTTTCTATCTCATAAAAGGTGTTCGTTTGTCCAAATTCAAGTCGAAAGCATTAGAGGGTATTTTTGTTGGCTATGGTCTCGAATCTCACACTTATAGAATCTATCATAAGCTCTCCGGAGCTGTCATAGAATCTTGTAGTGTGACCTTCGAAGAATATGATGGTCCCCAAGGGGGGCGTGTTGATGCTTGTGATGCAGATGATGAAATGCCTCAAGAAGCCATAGGAAGAATAGGTGTGGGATATATCCGCCCTGTTAAGGAACCCCTTATGGCAGATCGAGAAGAACTATGCTCCACTCAAGTGGGGCCCTCATATTCACAACTTCAACAAGCTCCATCCACCGAGGAGGACAATGACTCAAGCCAAAGACATGATGTGGACCCTCAACATGATGATCATAGTGACAACTCTAGTCAAGGGGAGATTGATTCATTCTCCAGGGTGTCAAGTGGTGCCAAGGCAATTGCTCAAAGAATATACGTACAAACTACTTTGAGACAAGCTCAAATTGATGCTAGAAGAGAACTTGATCAAGACCAAGGTCAATCTTTGCCTCTAGATGAAGAGAATAATTCCGATGATGATCAAGGTCAAGTTGATGGTCAAGACGAGTACCAAAATGATGAAGAGGGTCCCCCAAGAAACAACACGGAGATCCATGCTCGTCATGAAGCTAGAAAGGAGAGAATGTTGGAATTAAGAGACCACACCTTACAAAATGTGGTTGGTGACCTAAGGAAAGGCATTTCCACAAGAGCACAGTTGAAGAGGTTTAGTGAACACCAAGCACACATCTCCATGATTGAACCTAAGAAAGTGTGGGAAGCACTTGAAGATTCTGATTGGTTTGAAGCTATGCACAAAGAGCTCAACAACTTTGAGAGAAACAAAGTATGGAAGTTAGTTGAGAAGCCAAAGGAGTGCCGCAATGTTATTGGAACAAAGTGGATATTTAAGAACAAGCAAGATGAGCATGGAATTATAGTAAGGAATAAGGATAGATTGGTTGCACAAGGGTACTCTCAAATTGAAGGCATTGGCTATGGAGAGACTTATGCACCCATCGCTCGCCTTGAGTCCATCTGTACCTTCTTCCGTATGCGGCACATCATAACTTCAAGTTGCAACAAATGGATGTAGAGAGTGCATTTCTTTATGGTCCATTAAATGAGTTGGTATATGTTAAGCAACCCCCGGGATTTGAGGACCCCAACTTCCCAAACCATGTCCACAAACTTGATAAGGCGCTCTATGGACTCAAGCAAGCCCCACGCACGTGGTATGAGCACCTTAGAGAGTTATTATCTGACCGTGGATTTGAGGTTGGGAAAATCGATCCCACTCTTTTTACTAAGAAGGTCAATGGAGAGCTTTTTGTATGCCAAATATATGTTGATGATATTATCTTTGGCTTATCTAACAAAGATTTTAATGATGAATTCTCAAAGCTTATGACTAGTAGGTTCCGGATGTCTTTGATGGGGGAGTTGAGAGTATTTCTTGGTTTTGAGATCAAGCAAGTTAGAGGAGGGGACATTCTTCAACCAAGCCAAGTGTACTCAAGATATGCTCAAGAGATTCAAAATGCAAGATTTAAATGGAGATCCTACTCCCATGGCTACAAAGACTCATCTAGAACAAAATCCAAATGGTAAAGATGTGGATCAAAAGGTATACCGGTCTATGATTGGTTCTTTGCTTTACCTTTGTGCATCTAGACACGATATTGTGTTGAGTGTAGGTGTGTGTGCAAGATATCAAGTGTCTCCTCAAGAAAGCCATTTAATGGCGGTCAAGAGAATCTTTCGATATTTAGTTCATACCCCATTTTATGGTCTTTGGTATCCCCGAGGCTCAACATTTGCTCTTTGTGGATACATGGATTCGGATTGGGCAGGTGATAAGGATGATAGAAAATCAACATCCGGGGCTTGCCAATTCCTTGGTAGGTCCTTGGTATGTTGGTCTTCTAAGAAGCAAAATTGTATATCTCTCTCCACCGCCGAAGCCGAGTATGTGGCAGTTGCTAGTGCTTGCACTCAATTGCTATGGATTAGGCAAACTTTAAAGGAATACGGTGTCCATTGTGACAAACTGCCTCTTCTATGTGACAATGAAAGTGCCATCAAGATTGCCTACAACCCGGTGGATCACACAAGGACAAAGCATATTGAGATTCGCCATCACATCATTAGAGATCATGTTGCTCGAGGTGATATTGATCTATCATATGTGTCAACCAAAAATCAACTTGCCGATATCTTCACGAAGCCACTTGATGACGCAAGGTTTTGCTACTTGATGAATGAACTAAATATCATAGATTCAAGGAGCTTGACTTGATTTTCTTGCATTCTCACCTATGATTCGACCCGCATTTGGTTTAGGTGTAGGCATGGATATAGGGGGAGTGTGGTCCTCATTTATTGGACTATCCCTCCCCCCATGATGCCCAAAGCAATAAAAATCATTCCGCTTAATATCATTTTGTGATATGTGAGCTTAAATGATGAGTTTCGGTAATGGACCCAAGATATATATTCGTGGTGCCAAGCCGAGTATACTCATATATGGTGGCCTCTGCCATCGCCCTCTCCCTTTCGAGAGGTTGGTTTTACTCGTGTTTGTCATCTTTTGAGTTGCTTTCATTGATCTTAGTCTCATGCACTCTAGTTTGGTTTTTGACATCTTTTTCTCGATTTTTAGAGTGCATGTGCTTCCCAGTACAATTATCTCAACCAAAGCCTTTCTACTACCTCAAAAACCCTCTCTCAATCCGCACAAGAATCCCCCACTTTTTCCTGGCCTTGGAATCAGGTGGGACCGGTACTACCGGTTGTATGAGCGGTACTACCGCCCTGGGTGGTTCCCAGGTCGTATCCTGGAAACTGCTCCAGGAGTGGTACTACTGCCCACACGCCCGATACTACCGGTCACCGGTCCTACCGGTTGCTGCACCGGTACTACCGCTTCAGGAACCGGTACTATCGGTCGACGAATTCTGGTATATATTGGCTGAGCTTGGGGAGGCACCCTTCAGTGCCCTATTCTCCCCAATGTCCTCCACTCATACCTGCGCCGCCGCCGGAGCCCTACCGCGCCCTCCTCTCTCTGGATCCTCCTTGGATTCGGCCTCTTGGCGGGCTCCCCCTCCTTTTCCACCGCCATGGATCCCGGTACAACCGCCCTTTCTCTCTCCGATTAATTTCGTCATCGGATCTTGGTTTTGGCTTAGATTTGTGAAGAAATTGACATGTTGTGAGGTTGTACTGCCATATACTTCCCTTGTTACCTAGTAGAGTCGATTATTTACAGATTATTGAAGTCCATTTTGGTCCATTTCTACCCGATCTGATGAACCTGTACCATTCAACTAGTAGTACCGGAATTTTTTCCGGTACTACCGCTTGCAAGCGGTACTACCGGTCGTTAGGTCCAGTAGTACCGGTCCCAACTTACCTCAATTTTTCTGATAAATATTGGATTCTCCTTTGTTCCTTGTGATTCTTGTGCCCTTACCCCCTTGCTGTTCTCCCTCGTGCTTTCACAGATGCAGGTGGTTCTAGGGGTGCGTGCAAGCGCTCGAAACCTAGCCGTGAGATTGTTGAGGAAGAGACGGAGTTTGAGGAAGAGGTTATGCCATAGCCAAGACGTCGTTCAAAGTTTCCTGCCACTCGAGGTGGCCGTGGGGGTCGTGAGGGGGTTACCAAACGCTCTGCCGGGCGTGGCAGCGCTCCCCCTTCTCGCCCCCTTCCTCGGGGCGCACCAAGAGTTTTAGCTCAGGGCCATCAGGGCCAAGGAAATTATCTGACATTTCTGAGTCTGAGTTTAGGGCTCTCAGGATTGACAATGTATACTCCCGCAACCATGACGAGGACAGAGAAGACAGTCTATTCTACAATGATTTCCAAGAGCGCGTCTATCATGAGGTTCTTATGACAAATATTCAGTTGGTGGTGCCTCAGCTGTGGATTGACATGGAGCACATCAACAAGCACCTTGACTACTTTGATGAAGCTAAGGAAATCTTCTGTCACCTTGGCTCGTTCCCTATTATGGAGTTCCAGTATGACTACGAGCCACTCCTCATTGCGCAGTTCTATGCCACTGCACATTTCCACACTGGCAGCTCTCGAAAGATCACCTAGATGACACAAGGTGCAATCAAGGAAGCCACACTTGAGGAGTTTGCTGCAATATTGGGGTATGAAGATCGCGTCCGGGACATTCCTTGTTGTTTCCGCTGTCACATGCGGGATCACCCCTCCAAGAAGTATGTCCTTACACCTCTGTATATCCAGGGTCGCGGGGTTGCTGGCAAGATCAAGGATCTTCTCCCCACGTACGACATTCTCTATCGCATTTTCCGTGAGACTGTTGCTCCTCGTGCGGGCAACAAGGATGAGATACATGGCTTTTCTTTGACTTGTTGTTCAACACCTTCCTCAACCGCGACTCAGGCACCGCTCTTGATGTGTCAGACTATATATGGAATGAGATGGTTGCTGCTGCACACTCTCGGAGGGTTCCACCATTTTCTCCATACATTATGGCCCTCATTGTGTCCAAATGCCCTCCTATTGCTAGGACACTATCCACTCGTACTCTCATTGTGCACCGGCCCAAGGCACTCAAGATCAAGACACATGCTAAACCCCGTGTTTTGGCGGAAGACGAGGAAGGGGCTGACTCTGAGGATGCTGACAGTGGTCGTGACACAAACTATGTTGTCTCCCGCCGCAAGAATGCCAAGCCCTCTTGGGCCAAGAGGATGGAGGCCAAGCTAAAAAAGATGTTTTGCTTCCAAGTTGACAACCAGAAGCGCATGTATGAGGCGCATGTGTATGCCAAGAAAGCTAGTGCTCGGTAGAAGGACATGATGGCTGCCCAAGGTTTGACCGTCTCCAAGGGGTCCGAGACCAAGATCACTCCTGAAGAATAGTGGATCTCTCAGCATAGCCATTGGGACGATGATGTCTCTTCCTCGCACCGTGCTCCACCCCCCTACGAGGAGGACTTTGATGATGATGAGGAGGAGGATTAACTATCGGGACGGTAGTCTTTCACTTGTCCCTTTTTGGCATCTTGATGCCAAAGGGGGAGAAGTTGCACTTTAGGCACGAGTGTTGCATGGGAAGTCACAAGGTCGTTCTTGCTTTGATCCTTTTATTGCTTGTGAACTTCGATTTCCTTCTATTTTATGTGTGAACTCTATGTATGGTTGAGACTATGTGGTTATGTCGTGGATCCATCTTGTGATGATATACTGTTGGAGATAGGCCCTAGAGGCAATAATAAATGTAGTTATTATTATATCTTTGTGTTTATGATAAATTTTTGCATTCATGCTATAATAGTATTAACAAGGAAACATTAATACTTGTGTGATTTGTAAACTAAATTAGAGTCCCTAGTAAAGCCTCTTTACAATACTAGCTTGTTGGTTAATAAATGATTATGGTTTCCCTATCATGAACATTGAGATGTTATTAACAACAAGATCATATCGTTAGGAGAATGATATGACGGACATACTCCTATAGATAAGCGTAGCATAAAGATTAAGTCATTTTAATAGTTCAATTGCTATATGCTTTCTGATACATAGTAACCTAATTCCTTCGACCATGAGATCATGCTTATCACCATCACCGGAAGGATGCTTTGATGACATCAAACACCACACCGTAACTGGGTGGCTATAAAGGTGGCATTGAGTGTTCGGAAAGTATGGGTTGAGACACATGGATCAAGAGTGGGATTTGTCCATCCATATGACGGATAGATATACTCTGGGCCCTCTCGGTGGAATGTCATCCAATTGGCTTCCAAGCATGTGACTATCTCACAAGGGATCACATATCACGGGAACGAGAAAACAGTACTTATCAGTAACGAGGTTGAACTAGGTATGCAGAGATACCGACGATCAACACCTCGGATAAGTAAACTATCGTGAGACAAAGGGAAATTGGTATCATATATAAGTGGTTCATTAGATCACAAAGTAATCATAGAAATATGTGGGAGCCATATGAATTTCCAGATTCCTCTATTGGTTATTGTTTGGAGAAGTGTCTCGATCATGTCCGCATAATTCACGAACCGTAGTGAGACACACTTAAGGATTCAATGTTGTTGAGTAGTTATGGAATGATGAGTAAGATAACGAATGTTGTTCGGAGTCTCGGATGGGATCCGGTATATCACGAGGTTCTTCGGAATGGTCCGGAGAATAAGATTCATATAAGGAAAGTCCTGTTTCGGGGTTGAAGAATGGTTCCGGTGTTTTCACCGGGAATGTTCTAGAAGGTTCCGGAAGGTCCGGCACTCCGGAGGGGAAGGGTACATGAATGTGTCATAACAAGTTGGAATGGTTGAATCATGTACTAGGTGTCATCACTGAGCAAAATAAAGGGATAAATCAGATCCTAGTTTGAAAAGTCAAACGCCAATTTGAAAAGTCAAACAACAAGTTTGCTTGGTGGAGGGAGAGTAGGAAACCTACTTGGGGAGGAAGTCCCTCTCCCTCCACCGCCGGCCTTGGAAGCCGAGTTGGGGAGGGACTCCCCTCCCCTTGGCCGCGCCTTCCCACCTATATAAGGAGGGGCAGGGCTGCCCCTCCAAGAACACACCTTTCCCTCTCCAAACCCTAGCCCTAAGCCACCGGCGCCACCACCTCCTGTTGCTGCCGCCGCCTAGGGCAAACCCTAGCCACCGACTTGGGCTTCCCCAAGCCCTAGCCGTCGCCCTAGCCCTATCTCCTTGGTGTATCTAAACCCTAGATCACCGAGGCCTCTCTCATAGTCCACCATACTCGCTCCGGCTTAAGGCGAAGCCCTGCGAGATCTCCCCTCTACTTCCAGTACCACGCCGTCGTGCTGCCGGAATCGCGAGGAGAGTGCTACAACCTCCGCTGCCTGCTGGAACAAGGGAGAGGAAGGTCTTCATCGAGTACCGAACGTGTGACCGACCGCTGGAGCGCTGCCGGAATGCAGCGCCGGAAGGATCGTCTACGCGATCTTGAGATCGGCAAGAATACGACTACATCACCCACGAGAATCCGCTCTCGTTAAACACTTTGGAATCTTCGAGGGTGAGTTATTCCATCGACTCGTTGCTACAATCTATTAGATAGATCTTGGCTTGTTTGTTTGTTTGCGGTAGAAATTTTTTGTTTTCCATGCTACGAACCCCTACAGTGGTATCAGAGCCGTGTCTATATGTAGATCTGTTGCACTAGTAGAACACAATGGTCATTGTGGGCGGTGGTGCTTTTATTATCAATTGCTTCATGTGTACTTTGCATCTTGCGGTATGATGGGATGAAGCGGCCCGGGCTAACCTTACATGACATCGTTCATGAGACTTGCTCCACGCTCAACATGCAACTTGTATTGCATAAGTGGCTTTGCGGGTGTCTGTCTCTCCCATTATAGTATAGATCCAATTTACAACGGGCACTTGATAGTTCAAACATCAACGTTGTGGTTCTTGTTCGTAAGTTAGATCGACACTTATTAAAAGCCCCAAACCACTTAAAATATGCAAAGAAATTAGAGGCGTCTAAATTTGTTTTGCAGGGGTGTTCTATGATGTGATATGGCCATGATTGTGATTATATTTGATGTATGCAATGTTCCTTATTGTAAGTTGGCAACCGGCAGGAGCCATATGGTTGTCTTTAATTTATGTTAAGACCCGCGTGTCTATTTCAAAGTAGTTGTAATAGTTGAAGCTGGTGGACGACAACCATGGAGCAGCGTCATTGACCTTGATGCAATGCCGGTGATGATGGAGATCATGTTCGTGCTTGAAGATGGAGATCAGAAGCACAAAGAAGAAAGGCCATGTCATTTCACATATTATGAATTGCATGTGATGTTAATCCTTTATGCATCTTGTATTGCTTAGTTAACGACGGTAGCATTATAAGATGATCCCTCATGCACACGAATTTCAAGTTCTAAAGTTTTCATCCTTAGTAAGCACCGTTGCTAAAGCTTGTTGTTTCGAAGCACCACGTGATGATCGGGTGTGTTAGATTCTGCAAGTGTATACCACGTGAGCAAGCCAGATTTGCTCATGCGGAAGCTAAGGTTTGATCTTGACGAGCCTAGCATGTACAGACATGGTCTCGGAACACGGATCACCAAAAGGTAAAGCATGAATCATATAGTATATATGATGAACATGTCAATTGTTCGCCATTGAAGCTACATCAACTCTCGTGATGATCGATTTTGATGTGGTGGATTTGGTTCGTGTGATCACTAAAACAATGTGAGGGATATTGTTTTGAGTGGGAGTTCACCTAGATTAATTTAACTATTAATTAGAACTCAATTTGTCATAAACTTAGTGTAAACTATTGCAAATATGTTGTAGATCAATGGCGGCCCCTACCATCAATTTTAATGCGTTCCTAGAGAAAGAAAAGTTGAAAAACAATGGAAGCAACTTCGCGGATTGGTTCCGAAATTTGAGGATTGTCCTCAATGCTGGTAATTTGACCTATGTGCTGGATGCACCGCTGGGTGACCCGCCTGCAGCTGATGCTACCGATGAAGTAAAGAATGTGTACCTTGCTCGGAAGAATCAGTACTCCACAGTTCAGTGTGCTATCTTGTATGGTTTAGAATCGGAGCATCATAAAAGGTTTGAGAATTCAGACACACATGATATTGTCCGTGAACTCAAACTGATATTTGAGACTCACGCGGCAGTTGAGAGCTATGAGGCTTCTGAAAAGTTCTTTAACTACAAGATGGAAGAGGGCGGCTCCGTCAGTGAGCATGTGCTTAAGATGTCTGGGCACGCAAACAAACTCCAAAGCTTGGGTATAGTGATTCCTAATGCTTTGGGGATTTAGCGGTGTCCTCCAATCACTACCACCAAGTTACAAGAACTTTGTGATGAACTACAATAGGCAAAGCATGAACAAGCAGTTGCCAGAACTCTTCTCCATGTTAAAATCTGCAGAAGTGGAGATCAAGAAAGAGAACCAAGTGTTGATGGTCAATAAGACCACCAAATTCAAGAAAGGAAAGTCTAAGCAAAAGGGACACTTCAAGAAGGGTGGTAAGAAAGTTACCACACCGACGAAGAAGACCAAGGCTGGACCTAAGCCTGATACTGAGTGCTTTTACTACAAGGGAGAAGGTCACTGGAAGCGGAATTGCCCAAAGTACTTGGCGTATTCGAAGAACGGCAACATCAAGAAGAAAGGTATATCCGATATACATGTTATTGATGTGTATCTCAATAGTACTCGTAGTAGTGCCTGGGTATTTGATACTGGTTCGGTTGCTCATATTTGTAACTCAAAACAGGTGCTGCAGAATAAACGGAAGCTAGTGAATAACGAGGTGACGATGCGCGTTGGAAACGGATCAAAGGTTGATGTGATCGCGGTCGGCACGCTACCTCTTCATCTACCATCGGGATTAGTTTTATACTTAAATAATTGTTATTTGGTGCCTACGTTAAGCATGAACATTATATCGGGATCTTGTTTATTGCGAGACGGTTACTTGTTTAAGTCCGAGAATAATGGTTGTTCGATTTATATGAGTAATATGTTTTATGCACATGCACCTTTGATAGATGGTCTATTCTTATTGAATCTCGATAGTGGAAATACACATATTAATAACATTGAAGCTAAATGTTTGAAATCGAGCGATAACTCGACCTATATGTGGCACTGTCGTCTTGGTCACATTGGAGTGAAGCGTATGAAGAAACTCCATTTCGATGGACTTCTTGAATCACTTGATTTCGAATCACTTGAAAGATGCGAAGCATGTCTGATGGGTAAAATGACTAAGACTCCATTTTCTGGTATGATGGAGCGAGCTACGGACTTATTGGAAATCATACATACCGATGTGTGTGGTCCAATGAGTGTAGCATCGCGCGTATATGGGTATATCTATTTCATGAAACATAAGTCCGAAACTTTCGAGAAGTTTAAGGAATTTCAAAGTGAGGTGGAGAATCAACGTAACAAGAAGATTAAATTTCTACGTTCTGATCGTTGAGGTGAATATCTAAGTTACGAGTTTGGCGAGCATTTGAAGAAATATGGAATACTTTCACAATTGACACCGCCGGGAACACCACAGCGTAATGGTGTGTCCGAACGTCGTGATCGAACTCTCTTAGATATGGTTTGTTCTATGATGTCACTTACAGATTTACCGCTATCATTTTGGGGTTATGCATTAGAAACAACCGCATTCACTTTAAATAGGGCACCATCTAAATCCGTTGAAACGACACCGTATGAATTATGGTTTGGGAAGAAACCTAAATTGTCGTTCCTTAAAGTTTGGGGTTGCGAAGCCTATGTAAAGAAGTTACAGCCGGACAAGCTTGAACCCACGGCGGAAAAATGCGTCTTCATAGGATACCCGAAGGAAACTATTGGGTATTCCTTCTATCATAGATCTGAAGGAAAAATCTTCGTTGCCAAGAATGGATCCTTTCTAGAGAAGGAATTTCTCTCGAAAGAAGTGACTGGAAGGAAAGTAGAACTCGACGAGGTTGTCGAACCTTCTCTCGAACTTGCGAGTAGTGCAGCACCGGAAGAAGTTCCTGTGGTGCCTACACCAATAAGAGAGGAAGCTAATGATGATGATCATGAAACTTCGGTTGTAGTTGCTACAGAACCTCGCAGGTCAACGAGAACTCATACCACTCCTGATTGGTATGATCCCGTTAAGAGTGTCATGTTGGTGGACAACACCGATGACCCTGCGACATATGAGGAAGCGATGATGAGCCTAGATTCCAATAAATGGCAAGAAGCCATGAAATCTGAAATTGGATCCATGTACGAAAACCAAGTATGGACTTTGGTGGACTTACCAGACGGCCGGAAGGCTGTCGAGAACAAATGGATTTTCAAGAAGAAAACAAATGCTGATGGTAATGTAACTGTCTATAAAGCTCGACTTGTCACAAAAGGGTTTCGACAAATTCAAGGAGTTGACTACGATGAGACTTTCTCACAAGTAGCGAAGCTAAAGTCTGTGAGGATTTTGTTAGCAATCGCTGCATAATACGATTATGAGATATGGCAGATGGATGTAAAATTAGCGTTCCTCAATGGAGACATTGATGAAGAGTTGTATATGATGCAACCCAAAGGTTTTGTCGATCCTAAAGATGCTAACAAGGTATGCAAACTTCAACGGTCCATATATGGATTGAAGAAAGCATCCCAAAGTTGGAATCAACATTTTGATAAGGTAATCAAAAGTTTTGGTTTTATACAAACTTATGGAGAAGCTTGTATTTACAAGAAAGTGAGTGGGAGCTCTGTAGCATTCCTAATACTATATGTAGATGACATATTGTTGATTGGGAATGATGTAGACCTTCTTAATAGTGTCAAGGAATATTTGAATAATAGTTTTTCAATGAAAGATCTTGGCGAAGCAACTTACATATTAGGCATAAAGATTTATAGAGATAGATCGAGACGCCTAATATCATTGTCACAAAGTACATATTTGGACAAAGTTCTAAAGAGGTTTGGAATGGAAGATAGCAAGAAAGGGTTCTTCCCCATGTTGCCCAATACGACCTTGAGTAAAACTCAAAGTCCAGCAACGGCAGAAGATATAGAAAGGATGAGTAAGACTCCCTATGCCTCAGCCATAGGATCTCTAATGTATGCCATGCTATGTACTAGACCCGACATTGCATATGCTGTTAGTTTGACTAGCAGATATCAAAGTGATCCAGGAGTGGATCATTGGATAGCGGTCAAAAACATCCTTAAGTACTTGAGAAGAACTAAGGATATGGTTCTTTCTTATGGAGGTGATGAACAACTCGTTGTTAATGGTTACACCGATGCTAGTTGGAACACCGATCCGGATGATTCTAAATCTCAATCCGGATACGTATTTACTTTGAATGGTGCAGCAGTTAGCTGGAGGAGTGCAAAGCAAAGCGTTGTGGCGAGATCTTCAACTGAATCGGAATACATAGCTGCTTCGGAGGCTTCACAAGAAGCGATATGGATGAAGGAGTTCATTACAGAGCTCGGTGTGGTTCCAAGTGCGCTGGACCCAATGTCTATCTACTGTGATATCATGGGGGCCATAGCCAATGCGCAAGAACCAAGGTCACATAAGAAGCTGAAGCACATCAAGCTATGTTTTCACGCTATTCGAGAACATGTCCAAGATGGTGACATAAAGATTTGCAAAGTACACACAGATCTGAATGTGGCGGATCCGTTGACTAAACCTCTCCCGAGGGAAAAACATGACCAACACCAAACTGCCATGGGTGTTCGGTATATTACCATGTAATATAGATTAGTTGACTCTAGTGCAAGTGGGAGACTGTTGGAGATATGCCCTAGAGGAAATAATAAATGTAGTTATTATTATATCTTTGTGTTTATGATAAATGTTTGCATTCATGCTATAATAGTATTAACAAGGAAACATTAATACTTGTGTGATTCGTAAACTAAATTAGAGTCCCTAGTAAAGCCTCTTTATAATACTAGCTTGTTGGTTAATAAATGATTGTGGTTTCCCTATCATGAACATTGAGATGTTATTAACAACAAGATCATATCGTTAGGAGAATGATATGATGGACATACTCCTATAGATAAGCGTAGCATAAATATCAAGTCATTTTAATAGTTCAATTGCTATATGCTTTCTGATACATAGTAACCTAATTCATTCGACCATGAACGGAAGGATGCTTTGATGACATCAAACACCACACCGTAACTGGGTGGCTATAAAGGTGGCATTGAGTGTTAGGAAAGTATGGGTTGAGACACATGGATCAAGAGTGAGATTTGTCCATCCATATGACGGATAGATATACTCTGGGCCCTCTCGGTGGAATGTCATCCAATTGGCTTGCAAGCATGTGACTAGCTCACAAGGGATCACATATCACGGGAACGAGAAAAGAGTACTTATCAGTAATGAGGTTGAACTAGGTCTGCAGAGATACCGACGATCAAAACCTCGGATAAGTAAACTATCGTGAGACAAAGGGAAATTGGTATCGTTTGTAAGTGGTTCATTCGATCGCAAAGTAATCGTAGAAATATGTGGGAGCCATATGAATTTCCAGATTCCTCTATTGGTTATTGTTGGAGAAGTGTCTCGATCATGTCCGCATAATTCACGAACCGTAGGGAGACACACTTAAGGATTCGATGTTGTTGAGTAGTTGTGGAATGACGAGTAAGAGACCGAATGTTGTTCGGAGTCTCGGATGGGATCTAGGATATCATGAGGTTCTCTGGAATGGTCCAGAGAATAAGATTCATATAAGGAAAGTCCTGTTTCGGGGTTGGAGAATGGTTCCGGTGTTTTCACCGGGAATGTACTAGAAGGTTCCGGAAGGTCCGGCACTCCGGAGGGGAAGGGTACATGAATGTGTCATAACAAGTTGGAATGGTTGCATCATGTACTAGGTGTCATCGCTGAGCAAAATAAAGGGATAAATCAAATCCTAGTTTGAAAAGTCAAACGCCAATTTGAAAAGTCAAACGGGAAGTTTGCTTGGTGGAGGGAGAGTAGGAAACCTACTTGGGGAGGAAGTCCCTCTCCCTCCACCGCCGGACTTGGAAGACAAGTTGGGGAGGGACTCCCCTCCCCTTGGCCGTGCCCTCCCACCTATATAAGGAGGGGCAGGGCTGCCCCTCCAAGAACACACCTTGCCCTCTCCAAACCCTAGCCCTAAGCCGCCGGTGCCACCACCTCCTGTTGCTGCCGCCGCCGCCTAGGGCAAACCCTAGCCGCCGACTTGGGCTTCCCCAAGCCCTAGCCGTCGCCCTAGCCCTCTCTCCTTGGTGTATCTAAACCCTAGATCACCGAGGCCTCTCTCATAGTCCACCATACTCGCTCCGGCTTAAGGCGAAGCCCTGCGAGATCTCCCCTCTACTTCCAGTACCACGCCGTCGTGCTGCCGGAATCACGAGGAGAGTGCTACAACCTCCGCTGCCTGCTGGAACAAGGGAGAGGAAGGTCTTCGTTGAGTACCAAACGTGTGACCGACTGTGGGAGCGCTGCCGAAACGCAGCGCCGGAAGGATCGTCTACACGATCTTGAGATCAGCAAGAGTACGACTATATCACCCACGAGAATCCACTCTCGTTAAACACTTTGGAATCTTCGAGGGTGAGTTATTCCATCGAATCGTTATTACAATCTAGTAGATAGATCTTGGCTTGTTTGTTTGTATGCGGTAGAAATTTTTTGTTTTCCATGCTACGAACCCCTACATATACGTTATCCATTGTCTACATATTTCTCATCACAATTTATTGTGCATAGGTATGGTTTCAAATTCTAGTATCAATATTTGTGCACTTATGTTGGGCTTGTAAAATAGAGGGGGAGGTTTGTTTCTACTCATCTAGGGGGAGCCCCGTCTCTATTTTACAAATGCCATGAGTTTCTTCGTAAAATCATCTTGCAAAAGTGTGTTGTCATCAAACACCAAAAAGGGGGAGATTGAAAGAGCATTCCCTATCCTTCTGATTTTGATGTTTGATAACAACACACTCATCGGTCTAATCGTGTGCTAAGTGTATCACAAGTTTGATAGATTGTGGCACAACTATTGATCTGCCCATTTGCCCTTGCCTAAAGTCATTGTGCCAACCGGTAGTACCGGAAAAATGACCGGTACTACCGCTTGGCACCGGTACTACAGGTACTAGTACCGTTTGGACCCGTGCAAAGGTGCAAGGGATGGTTTTTCCTCAGTACCAACCGGTACCGTGGAGAGGCACTACCGCTCCAACCGGTAGTACCGCTTGAGACAAGTGGTACTACCACTTGGACACGGTAGTACCGCTCAGCAGTATCGGGCAGTACTGGGAAGGACCAACCCCTTCCCTTCTCGCACGGTGCCCACCGGTACTTGGGACCGGCACTACCGCCCTAACCGGTAGTACCGTGTATTGCAACCTGTACTACCGCTGGGGGGTAGTACCGCAGGGGTGTACCGGGAAGATCTGAAGCTGGCTCAACCAAGAACTGTATCTTCGGTACCTAGTCCGGTACTGGACCGGTAGTACCGCTTGCAACCGGTACTACCGCTTGAGTACCGGTTGTACCGGTTCATTTATTGCTCCAACAGCCAGATTTCTCCAAGGGGTATAAATACCCCTCCACCTACCTTGGGACAAGGTGCTCATCCATATTAAAGTCAAGACCACCATTGGAGCCACCAAATCCGCAAGATCTCCTCAATCCACCACCCAAAGTCCTTGATCTTTGGGAAATCGAAGGAGGAGGCCTCGATCTACTACTTCACCATAAGAGATCTTCATTTCCCCCTCATTCACTTGAGGGCCCCTTTTCTCTAGTGTATTCTTGGAAACCCTAGTTCTATATTTGGTTCTTACAAGCTTTTCTTTGATTGTCTTGACAGCTTGCTTGTATTTGGGAGCCTCCAATTAAGTTGTGGATGTGTGCTCCAAACTTGTAAAGGTGCCGACTTCCACCTTGAAGGTCGCCGATATAGTGGAAGGTGGACCGATCCCGTCGGCGTGAGGTTCATCGGAGAACAAGGGAGGCCTTTTGTGGTGTAGGTGGTTTGATACCACCCCCTCTCCAAACGTAGACGTACTTCCCCTCAAAAGGAAGGAACTACAGGAAACAAATCCTTGTGTCTCCGTGTCCACCTCTTTGGTTACTTCTATCCTTTACCACACTTTACTTACTTGCTCTTGCTTAGTGTGTGTTTATGTAACATCCCAAAAACATCAAACTTAGATCATCAAAACACTAATCATCAAGTTTAGGGTTAACAAAAACTTTTTTAAATGAATTCATGAATGCATGTATATGTGTATGCATGAATTTTGAATTTCTTTAAAAACCACCTTGTTTGTGTGAACCATTGCTTGTAAAATGTTTCTTAGGTGAAAAAAACATCATCTAAAACATTCCCCACACTTTTCCTAAAGACAAGTAAATCAAAACAAATATATTAAGTGAATGGTCATTTTGGCCAATTTAACTCACATGCCTACTTTGGCTGTCTCAAACTTTTAAAACCTAACAGAAACTTTTCTGGATCTTTGCACCCCTTGAATGTACTCATAACAGAGTATCAAGTCCCACTTTGTGATCATCCAGAAACTTTCAAATGCATAGTTTAATTGACATTTCAAAATTGAATCTTCTTCATATGGGAAGATCCCACGTTTTCAAAACCCACTCAAACAAGCTCAAATTTCAAAACCCAAGCATCTGCAGACTCACAAGAACCAATCTAGCAAACTCACCAAAATTCATTTCAAAATTAAAAACTTGAGTTCATGCGGCCATTTCATCAAACAGGTTGCAGACACAAATCAAACAAACCCACAAACACTATAGTGTGCAGTGTTTTGAGCCTAACTTGTTCCCTAGTTAGCTCACACACAACCCAGTAGATCATCTAGAAAGATTAGCCCAACACTAGCACCCCTGTGAGCTTGCCATTGCCGTTAATGGTGAACAGCCGAGCACCCCCATGTCACCCCATTGTGGACAGCAAGCTAGGAGCAGCAGCAAGCCTAGCCAGCGTGTCTGGGAGGCAGCCCACCGTCCAGCCGCGAGCGTTGCCAAGCCCTGGACCACGCGCACGAGACACGCCCAGACCATGCCGAGCGTGCGCCAGAGCGCGACCTGCGACCAGCATCCACAGACCGCGCGCCGCCCTCACCGCGCGCACACACGATCACCACCGACCCAGGACACCGCCAGACACCCCCGTTTGCCGCCCTGTGCCATACAGCCACCGGCCGCCGTCAAAGACGCCGCCTCTGCCGCGCAGAGCGCCGCCCGTTCCAGACCAAACCACACCGCCCCATGCCTCGCGATCATGTCGTTGAGCATCGCCAGGACACACAGCACCGTCCCCTACCCTTGCCCATGCCATTAGCTGCCTGTAACGTTCCCCCCGACGAGCTCACCATGCGCCCCGACGGTCCCCTCGCTAGACTATAAATAGAGGCCACCTCCGCATGATTTCTTCACACCATCTCACTCCCCTCTCCCCACTGACCGTGCCACACCATTCTCAGAGCAAGCCGAGCACCACCTCGCCGGAATTTCACCGGAGCCCGCCGCCTCTGGATAAGAAGGGAGCCAGCGATTGGAGCCGCCCCAGGAGAAGCCACCGGTACCAGGAGGATCGCCGTCGTCGACTTCGTCGTTCGCCCGCCTCGCTGACCCTCGCCCGTACCCCGGTGAGCCCCTAGCACCCCCCACTGGCCGCGCTAGGTTTCGTTCTCGCCGGAGCTGTCTCGCGTCGACGATGACCCTCAGCCGTTGGATTAGAACTAGATCGAACGACCCACGTTGCCCCATACCGCTTCGCCCAGCCCCGTGTCACTGACGAGTGGGGACACCCACTTACGCAGCCCGCGGGAGCACTGCGCTTAGAAGGCCGGCCTGTTAGAATTTCCGGCGCAGCCCAGCAATTCAAATTAAACTTTTTCTTTTTAAATTCAAACACACTTCTGTACCCAACTTCAAAAATCAACCCAGATTGATTCAGTGCACCAAATTGTATGAAACTAATTTTGTTGGAAAGGCCTGTGAATGCTTAATCCAAGCCCGTTGGATTCAAGTCATTTGGATCAGTAGATCACCCATAGAAAAAATAACAAGGCAGAAGCTTTTCTGCATTCAAACATTTTTCAAATTTAAACCATAAAAGCTTTTGAGTTGATTCCAACTCTCAAAAATCACATTTAACCATACCTTTCAGAATATATAAAAATATATAGGTTTACTTGCAGAAATATTGTTCAAGGAATAAAAGGATGCTATATAAGCATTTCTAGCCACTTTAATCAATTAAAATAAAAAGGTAAAACCTTATTAAATTGTGACACCACTTTAAATCACCTTCCCATGGACTATAATATGTGGTGATGACATGTGTCAACATGATCCCATGTTTAGTTTGGAGAATATTAAATCTTAAGTAGTTTTTCAATAAGTAGAAATTACTTTTATAAAATAAAAAGATTTAAACCAATCCTTAACCTTGTAATGTTAGAGATGATGCAAGATCATCTATAGGACCCTTGTGTGTGATGATTGAAAGTAGTTAAGTATTGTTTGGTGATTGTGTACCTCGTATTTATTCATAGACGCTAGTACCGACCAAGGATACTACGAGGAGGAAGGAGGATACTATGAAGAGGAAGCCGAGGAGAACTTCAACCACTGCTCTGCACAAGGCAAGCTGATACTATACCAATGCAAGCTAGTAACTATGCAAGCTTTACTAATCAAGTGACCAATGCAAGCTAACACTTGCAAGATACCCTATTGTTGCCGCAAACCCATACTTGTGATATGAATACTATATGCCTTAAGCATATGTGATCATACCTACTTGCTAAACCAATCCTAGTTTTAAGGCAAGCTTCTTACTTTATTTCTTTATCAAAGCTTACTTAGAGTCCACCTAAGAGTTTGGTAGATACTAGACAGTTGTGCTGAAGGTTGCTTAAGAGCATAAAATTTGGCCTAAGCTAGAAACCTTGATCTCAGTCGAAGATATAATGTTGGACTTAGTGAAACTCCACTAGTTACCACCCTCATTAGTACCACCTCCAACTGTAGATGCTAGTGCTAAGCCTAAAACCTGATTAACTTTAGATGGGAATACTTGGTGGAAAAATGGTTATGAAAACCTTGGAATGATGGATCATTCTATTGAAATGTTTTGGACATGTGTTTCCAAACACTTAATGATTTTGGTGATGAAAATGTTGAGGCATGAGACTTAGCCCTTTATAAAACTGATGGTTGTCTGGATGCGATACCATTCCAATTTTATCGTACAACCACAATACCCGAATATTGGGTAGGGCTTGACTGGAAACTTATATACCTTAGTATTAGTTCCCTCCCGGCCAAGGTCTGAGCTGAGGCTACCTTGTGAAGATTATCCACCTGTGCAGTACCCAAGATGACAGTGAGTCATGGTTGGGAGGCCAAACTCACAGGAGAGGTGCTGATACTAGGGAGTGTAATTGAAAGGTTAGGATTGATTATCCGCATACTGAGTATGGTGAATTCAGGATTTGTTCCTGACGGATGTATCAAATGTTGTGGTGAAAGTGTACAATCTCTGCAAAGTGTAAAACTATTCGAATAGCCGCGTCCGCAGTTATGGACAGTTGGAGTGGCCATACTGTTCCCCCATCAGACTTTTCAAAATGACTTGTGAACTGAAGTGAGACTTTGACTTGACCACAACAGAGTTGTGACTTGAATTACAAGATCCCACTTAGTAGTTATAAAACTGTGACCAGCTTTGGAACTTAGTAGATTTAAACCTGGATTTTTGCAAAACAACCCTAGAGCCTAGAATCCTATTATCCAAAAAACCCCTTACTTGTTAGTATTAGTTTGCGAGTACTTAAAGAGTACTCATGGCTTTGTCCCTGGCTATTCCCATGGCCAGACTATGAAGAGGAGTACCCGGAAGATGGACCCCAGGAAGGTTACGACAACAAGGATCATCTCCCATCGTCAGCATTGCCTGTGACCCCGAAGATGGAGCTTCGCCTACGCTACCGTTATTATTACGTATTCCGCTGCTTGATGTTGTATTAAGAACTGGATCATGAGATCCCTATCTGTGTAAGAACTTATGTATCGTTGTAATGGATGAAGTACTATGGTATCCAATTCTGTTATGTCTCGCAAAAATGGTAATCCTGGGATTGCGATGTATGGCATAACAGGCATCTAGGATTGAAAAATCCGGGTGTTGACAAGTTGGTATCAGAGCCATCCTGACCATAGGAGACCCTAGTTAGGTTGGACGTTGAACCAAAAACTTAGTTTCAAAAACCAAAGAAAACAAATATTTACAAAAACCTATTCTCATTCTTATCTCTTTAATTCTTTCATAAAATCTCATGTTCCTCAAAAACTCTTGCAAAATAGATAAAATTTTGACACACTTGATCACTCTGCTAATCTACTCATCCTCTATTTTTATAGATGGACGTGAAGTACAGCAAGTTTTATCAACTCGGAAATGGGGGAGACCTTAGCTTTGAGAGGGATCTGGATCAGCTTTCGGAACTTCTGGAGCATGCGCACCCCGAGTTCTTCGGAGCTCAGCTCAATGATCAAGGAGGAGAAGATCTGCAGTGGCTAATTGTTGCAAGTCTCCGAGGAAAGATTGAACCTCCCACAGCGGAGGGAATTCAGTTTACCTTGAGGGAAAACAACTGGCTCGATGGACTTGCCAGAGCAATGCAGGAAGCTCTTTCCCGTCTGTGTGGGCAGAGCATCAATCAGATCAAGGGTACTCTCTTTGAGTTTTTCCCAAGACGTGATGCAAATGGACAACCACTGGAAGCCCCATACCACCCCGAGCTGAAGACTCAATTGGACCACCTCAGCTTCATGATGTATGACCGTCAGCAGGAGTTGGACAACTGCCGTGACTATTGCAACCACAAGTCTGCCATCATCAAGACGAAGGATTAGACCATCGCCATGCTCGCAAAGGATCGCAAGTCTCGCCGCCGTCAGCTCGACAAGAAGGAGCGCATTATTGCCCGTCTTCTCCATCGCATCTCATCTCTGGAAGAGACCATCCACAAGAGGGACATGCAGTTGGAGGAAAGGGAGAATGCCGGAGAAGATCTTCGTGGAGACCCTTACTCCTATCTCAGCGATGACGATGATTTTCTGGAGGATCAGGCCATGGACTTCTTCACCGATGAGGATGATTTCGCCTTCATCGATGATCCTGAAGATGATGAAGCCACAGACTCCGAGGAGTAGTAGCACTGAGCACTAGCGTAGTGAGTAGTAGTCGGTCCCACTATATCGTAGATTCCAGAATGGTTCTTAAAACCATCTATTTTTCCTTGTTGTGGTGTGTGTTGTACTGTGTGCTATGAGTGATGGAATGAAAAAGCAAGTTGCTAGAAAACTTGAGTCAAACTCCAAAAACTTTTCAAAAACCCAAAACCCTTAGGAATTTCCCTCTTTCTCATGATCTATCTAAATCTTCAGATGCCACGTGGAGGAAGTGGTTCAGCCCCGGACCCGATGTTGTAGATCCTGCAAATGTTGACTTCTGACCGCGAAGCTGAAAGAGCGGAACGTCAAGCCAACCTAGCCACTCTGCAACAGATAGCCCAGCTAGCCCATAACAACCAAGGTCATGGAAATCAGGACAACCACGGGTCTAAGCTCAAGAATTTCCAGAATACCAACCCACCCGTTTTCACCAAGTCGGACGAACCCCTAGACGCCGATGATTGGTTGCAAACCATGGAAAATAACTTAGAAGTAGCTGGAGTCGAAGCCAACGAGAAAGTCTTGTTCTCCACCCATTATCTAGCCAGAGATGCCAGGGCATGGTGGAACAGTGTTCGCGCAATGACCGGAGGCCAGATGATGACCTGGGAGGAATTCAAGGTCAAGTTTAGCAGAACCCATGTGCCACCAGGTTTAATCAAGAGAATGAGAGACTAGTTCAGAGAGTTGAAGCAAGGAAGGATGACTGTAGTGGAATACCGTGACAAATTTTTGTCGTTAGCTAGGTATGCCCCGGACGAGATAGACACCGAAGCCAAGAAGAAAGAAAGATTCCTGAATGGTCTGCATGACGAGATGCAGACGGTGTTAGTCAATATCCCCTTTGTTGATATTGAAGCCCTTGTCGACTCTGCTATCCAAATGGAAGGAAAGATCAACCAAGCCAATGTGGTAGCCGATGCCCTTAGCAGATTGCCGTGCCGCTTGAACTCCATGATTTTAAAGGAGCAACCAAGTTTACACAAAGAGATGGAAGATTTTCGAATGGAATTAGTAAGTGAAGGATTTTTGGCTAGCATCGAACTTCAGCCCACTTTGGTCAGTCAGATTAAAGAGGCGCAGAAGGAAAATGCCAGTATCGACGGAATCAAGCGTCGTATCGGTACAGGCAAAGTACTCGGATTCACCGAGGACGAAGAAGGAGTTTTGTGGTACAAAGGACGCCTTTGTGTACCAGCAGATTCGGAATTGAAAGAAGTTATCTTGAAGGAGGCTCATGATACTCTTTATTCTATCCATCCCGGAGGAACTAAGATGTATCAAGATTTGAAAGAGCAATTTTGGTGGCATAAGATGAAGAGAGAAATCGGAAGCTATATCGCCAAGTGTGACATATGTCAGCGAGTCAAGGCAGGACATCAAAGACCCGCTGGATTGTTGCAACCTTTGCAGATTCCAGAATGGAAATGGGATTCTGTAGGAATGGACTTTATCACTGGACTACCTACTTCTAGTAGGGGAAATGACTCTATCTGGGTCATAGTGGACAGATTGTCCAAAGTCGCCCATTTCTTGCCCGTCAAAACCACCTATCAGAGTTCAAAGCTAGCAGAGTTGTACATCGCTAGAATCGTTAGTTTGCACGGAGTCCCCAAGAACATAGTCTCGGATCGAGGAACTCAGTTTACCTCGAGATTCTGGAAGAAAGTCCAAGAAGGTTTAGGAACCCGCCTAGATTTCAGTACCGCGTATCACCCTTAGACCGATGGACAAACGGAGCGAGTAAACCAAATACTCGAAGATATGCTTAGAGCATGTGTGTTAGAATATGGATCCAAATGGGAAGACTGTCTGCCGTTTGCAGAATTTTCATACAACAATAGTCACCAAGCCAGTTTGCAAATGGCCCCATTTGAATTTATGTACGGAAGAAAGTGCCGCACCCCTTTGAACTGGTCGGAAGTAGGAGAGAGTCACATTTTCGGACCCGACATCCTACGAGAAGCAGAAGAGAAGGTTCACAAGATTCGTGAACACCTCAAGACAGCCCAATCCCGACAGAAGAGTTATGCCGACAAGAGACGTCGAGATCTCGCCTTCAACATCGGAGATTTTGTTTTGTCTGAAAGTGTCGCCATTGAAGGGAATGCAACGTTTCCAACTCAAAGGAAAGTTAGCCCCCAGATATATCGGACCTTTCAAAATTCTGAACCGTCGAGGAGAAGTATCGTATAAACTAGAACTACCTGAAGAGATGTCAGCTGTGCACAATGTGTTCCATATCTCGTTACTTCGCAAGTGTCTCGAAGTCCCCGAGAAGACCGAAGTGTTCAAGAATATCGATCACCGGACCATAGAGATCAACGATGATCTGACCTATCCCGAAGTACCCATCCGTATATTGGAAGAAGCCTTTAGAACCACCAGAACCCGGAGCATCAAGTTTCTCAAGATTCAATGGAGCAACCACACAGAAGAGGAAGCTACCTGGGAACACGAAGATCACATCAGAACGGAGTTTCCAGATCTCTTCAAATCCTAGGTAATCTTTTCGTCCTTTTTCAAATCATGGGACGAGATTTTGTTTAAGGGGGGAAGGTTTGTAACATCCCAAAAACATCAAACTTAGATCATCAAAACACTAATCATCAAGTTTAGGGTTAAAAAAACTTTTTTAAATGAATTCATGAATGCATGTATATGTGTATGCATGAATTTTGAATTTCTTTAAAAACCACCTTGTTTGTGTGAACCATTGCTTGTAAAATGTTTCTTAGGTGAAAAAACATCATCTAAAACATTCCCCACACTTTTCCTAAAGACAAGTAAATCAAAACAAATATATTAAGTGAATGGTCATTTTGGCCAATTTAACTCACATGCCTACTTTGGCTGTCTCAAACTTTCAAAACCTAACAGAAACATTTCTGGATCTTTGCACCCCTTGAATGTACTCATAACAGAGTATCAAGTCCCACTTTGTGATCATCCAGAAACTTTCAAATGCATAGTTTAATTGACATTTCAAAATTGAATCTTCTTCATATGGGAAGATCCCACTTTTTCAAAACCCACTCAAACAAGCTCAAATTTCAAAACCCAAGCATCTGCAGACTCACAAGAACCAATCTAGCAAACTCACCAAATTTCATTTCAAAATTAAAAACTTGAGTTCATGCGACCATTTCATCAAACAGGTTGCAGACACAAATCAAACAAAACCACAAACACTATAGTGTGCAGTGTTTTGAGCCTAACTTGTTCCCTAGTTAGCTCACACACAACCCAGTAGATCATCTAGAAAGATTAGCCCAACACTAGCACCCCTGTGAGCTTGACATTGCCATTAATGGTGAACAGCCGAGCACCCCCATGTCAACCCATTGTGGACAGCAAGCTAGGAGCAGCAGCAAGCCTAGCCAGCGTGTCTGGGAGGCAGCCCACCGTCCACCGCCACTGCCTGTGCCAGCCGCGAGCGTTGCCAAGCCCTGGACCACGCGCACGAGACACGCCCAGACCATGCCGAGCGTGCGCCAGAGCGCCACCCGCGACCAGCGTCCACAAACCGCGTGCCGCCCTGACCACGCGCACACACGATCACCACCGACCCAGGACACCGCCAGACACCCCCGTTTGCCGCCCCGTGCCATACAGCCACCGCCCGCCGTCGAAGACGCCGCCTCTGCCGCGCAGAGCGCCGCCCGTTCCAGACCCAACCACACCGCCCCATGCCTCGTGATCATGTCGTTGAGCATCGCCAGGAGACACAGCACCATCCCCTACCCTTGCCCATGCCATTAGCTGCCTGTAACGTCGCCCCCGACGAGCTCACCTTGCGCCCCGATGGTCCCCTCGCTCGACTATAAATAGAGGCCACCCCTGCACGATTTCTTCACACCATCTCACTCCTCTCTCCCCACAGACCGTGCCACGCCATTCTCAGAGCAAGCCGAGCACCACCTCGCCGGAATTTCACCGGAGCCCGCCGCCTCTAGAGAAGAAGGGAGCCAGCGATTGGAGCCGCCCCAGGAGAAGCCACCGGTACCAGGAGGATCGCCGTCGTCGACTTCGTTGTTCGCTCGCCTTGCCGACCCTCGCCCATACCCCGGTGAGCCCCTAGCACCCCCCACTGGCCGCGCTAGGTTTCGTTCTCGCCGGAGCTGTCTCGCGTCGACGATGACCCTCAGCCGTTGGATTAGAACTAGATCGGACGACCCACGTTGCCCCATACCGCTTCGCCAAGCCCCGTGTCACTGACGAGTGGGGACACCCACTTAGGCAGCCCGCGGGAGCACTGCGCTTAGCAGGCCGGCTCGTTAGAATTTCCCGCGCAGCCCAGCAATTCAAATTAAACTTTTTCTTTTTAAATTCAAACACACTTCTGTACCCAACTTCAAAAATCAACCTAGATCGATTCACTGCACCAAATTGGATGAAACCAATTTTGTGGGAAAGGTCCGTGAATGCTTAATCCAGGCCTGCTGGATTCAAGTCATTTCGATCAGTAGATCACCCATAGCAAAAATAACAAGGCAGAAGCTTTTCTGCATTCAAACATTTTTCAAATTTAAACCATAAAAGCTTTTGAGTTGATTCCAACTCTCAAAAATCACATTTAACCATACCTTTCATAATATATAAAAATATATAGGTTTACTTGCAGAAATATTGTTCAAGGAATAAAAGGATGCTACATAAGCATTTCTAGCCACTTTAATCAATTAAAATAAAAAGGTAAAACCTTATTAAATTGTGACACCACTTTAAATCACCTTCCCATGGACTATAATATGTGGTGATGACATGTGTCAACATGATCCCATGTTTAGTTTGGAGAATATTAAATCTTAAGTAGTTTTTCAATAAGTAGAAATTACTTTTCTAAAATAAAAAGATTTAAACCAATCCTTAACCTTGTAATGTTAGAGATGATGCTAGATCATCTATAGGACCCTTGTGTGTGATGATTGAAAGTAGTTAAGTATTGTTTGGTGATTGTGTACCTCGTATTCATTCATAGACGCTAGTACCGACCAAAGATACTACGAGGAGGAAGGAGGATACTACGAAGAGGAAGCCGAGGAGAACTTCAACCACTGCTCTGCACAAGGCAAGCTGATACTATACCAATGCAAGCTAGTAACTATGCAAGCTTTACTAATCAAGTGACCAATGCAAGCTAACACTTGCAAGATACCCTATTGTTGCCACAAACCCATACTTGTGATATGAATACTATATGCCTTAAGCATATGTGATCATACCTACTTGCTAAACCAATCCTAGTTTTATGGCAAGCTTCTTACTTTATTTCTTTATCAAAGCTTACTTAGAGTCCACCTAAGAGTTTGGTAGATACTAGACAGTTGTGCTGAAGGTTGCTTAAGAGCATAAAATTTGGCCTAAGCTAGAAACCTTGATCTCAGTCGAAGATATAATGTTGGACTTAGTGAAACTCCACTAGTTACCACCCTCATTAGTACCACCTCCAACTGTAGATGCTAGTGCTAAGCCTAAAACCTGATTAACTTTAGATGGGAATACTTGGTGGAAAAATGGTTATGAAAACCTTGGAATGATGGATCATTCTATTGAAATGTTTTGGACATGTGTTTCCAAACACTTAATGATTTTGGTGATGAAAATGTTGAGGCATGAGCCTTAGCCCTTTATAAAACTGATGGTTGTCTGGATGCGATACCATTCCAATTTTATCGTACAACCACAATACCCGAATATTGGGTAGGGCTTGACTGGAAACTTATATACCTTAGTATTAGTTCCCTCCCGACCAAGGTCTGAGCTGAGGCTACCTTGTGAAGATTGTCCACCTGTGCAGTACCCAAGATGACAGTGAGTCATGGTTGGGAGGCCAAACTCACAGGAGAGGTGCTGATACTAGGGAGTGTAATTGAAAGGTTAGGATTGATTATCCGCATACTGAGTATGGTGAATTCAGGATTTGTTCCTGACAGATGTATCGAATGTTGTGGTGAAAGTGTACAATCTCTGCAGAGTGTCAAACTATTCGAATAGCCGCGTTCGCGGTTATGGACAGTTGGAGTGGCCATACTGTTCCCCCGTCAGACTTTTCAAAATGACTTGTGAACTGAAGTGAGACTTTGACTTGACCACAACAGAGTTGTGACTTGAATTACAAGATCCCAATTAGTAGTTATAAAACTGTGACCAGCTTTGGAACTTAGTAGAGTTAAACCTGGCTTTTTGCAAAACAACCCTAGAGCCTAGAATCCTATTATCCAAAAAACCCCTCTACTTGTTAGTATTAGTTTGCGAGTACTTAAAGAGTACTCATGGCTTTGTCCCTGGCTATTCCCATGGCCAGACTATGAAGAGGAGTACCCGGAAGATGGACCCCAGGAAGGTTACGACAACTAGGATCATCTCCCATCGTCAGCATTGCCTGTGACCCCGAAGATGGAGCTTCGCCTACGCTACCGTTATTATTACGTATTCCGCTGCTTGGTGTTGTATTAAGAACTGGATCATGAGATCCCTATCTGTGTAAGAACTTATGTATCGTTGTAATGGATGAAGTACTATGGTATCCAATTCTGTTATGTCTCGCAAAAATGGTAATCCTGGGATTGCGATGTATGGCATAACAGGCATCTAGGATTGAAAAATCCGGGTGTTGACAGTTTACTTATGCATGTTCAACATATAGGTAAATTCACCTTAGTTGCATTATCTAGATAATTTACCTTATTGTCAAACCCTAATTTGAAAAAGAAGAAAATTTGAAGTAGCACCTATTCACCCCCCTCTAGGTGCCCATACGATCCTTTAAGTGGGGCCACGAGGTGGCCACACCCTAGGGAGGCACGGCCTGAGGGGGCGCCGGCCCTAGGTGTGGGCCCATGGGCAGCCCCCTGCCTCGCCTCTTCACCTATAAAATCACCCCGATGCAGAAACCTTAAGCACCCGATCAGATCTCCACGAAACAGTCTGTAGCCACCACCACCATCGTCCCTACATCGGGAGGGAGGGACCCGAACCTCTTCCCGCAGCCTGCCGGAGGGGAGAGATCTTCCTAGAGGTCTTCTTCATCACCATGCCAGCATCCGGTATGATGCGTGAGTAGTTCACCCTTGGACTATGGGTCCATACAGTAGCTAGATGGTTGTTTCTCCTCCTTTGTGCTATCATGTTTAGATCTTGTGAGCTCTGTTCATGATCAAGATCATCTATTTGTAATCATACATGTTGTGTTTGCGGGAATCCGATGGATATTGAGATACTATGTTAGATTGATTATTGATTCTATCATGTCTATGTTATTTGTGATCTTGCATGCTCTCCGTTGCTAGTAGCTATCTTGGCCAAGTAGATGCTTGTGACTCCAACAAGGATTATTTATGCTCGATAGTATGTTCATGGCTCTAGTAATCTAGGGAAGTGACATGAATCTCTAAGGTTGTAGATGTGTTGTTGCTACGAGGGAGAAAACAACAATCTTTTGTTCATGGAACAATTGTATTGTTTACTTTACACACATTGCTTAATGCAATTATCCATTGCTTGCAACTTAATACTGGAAGGGGTTCATATGATAACCTAAAGGTGGATTATTAGTCATAGATGCAGTTGTATTACGGTCTACGTATATTGTAGTAATTCCCAATCAAATCTCATAGGAGTCATGATGTCTAGTATATGCATTGTTATGCTTTCTCAATCTGTCAATTGCCCCTCTATAATTTTTTCACCCAGCATGTTATCTATCTTAAGGAGAACACCTCTAGTGAACTATGGACCCTGTTCCAATCTTTATCATTGATACATCATCTACTGTTACTGTTTACTTTCTACAAGCAACTACTATCTTACACATTATACGTTTAATCCTTTGTTTTCAGTAAACCGGTGAGATTGACAACCTCACTGTACGTTGGGGCAAAGTCTTGAGTTTGTGTTGTGCAGGTTCGAAGTTGTTAGCAATACCTTGGAGTTGTTTCCTTCATCCTACTGGTTCAATAACCTTGGTTTCATAACTGAGGGAAAACTTACTTCTGTGCTCTTGACACCTTCCTCTTGGGGTATTCCAACACAGCTCTATAGTGATCTGAGCCACATCAAGACGTTTTCTGGCGCCGTTGCTGGGGAGTTAAGGACAACTTTGCAAGGGGAGTCTCTCACAACCATTCTCTTTACTTTGTTTTTGTTTTTCTTAGTTTATTTTGCTTTGTTTTTCTTGCTTCTTTCTTTCAAAAATACAAAAAAAATAGTTTTGTTTGGTTTGTTTTTTCTTATAAAAAACACAAAAAAATTATTTCCTACTTTAGTTGCTACTGCTGTTGGCTTGCTTCACTTTTACAAAAATGAACACTCCTGAGAACACCAAGTTGTGTGACTTCACTAGAACAAACAATAATGATTTCCTTTACACACCTTTTGCTCCACCTGCTTCTGATGCTACCTTTTATGAAATTAAACCCGCTTTGTTGAATCTTGTCATGAAAGAGAAATTTTCTAGTGCTAGTTCTGATGATGCTGCTGCTCACCTCAATAATTTTGTTGAACTTTGTGAGATGCAAAAATATAAGGATGTAGATGGGGATATTATTAAGCTTAAATTATGTCCTTTCTCCTTGAGAGGAAAAGCTAAAGAATGGCTGCTATACTTTCCTAGAAATAGTATTGATTCTTGGATTAAATGCAAAGATGCTTTTATTGGAAAATACTATCCTCCTGATAAGATTATATCTATGAGAAGTGAAATAATGAAATTTAAACAACTTGATAATGAACATGTTGCTCAAGCTTCAGAAAGAATGAAATCTTTGGTAAAGAATTGTCCCACTCATTGACTGACTACTTGGATGATTATCTAATCTTTTTATGCAGGACTAAATTTTTCTTCAAGAAATCTATTGGATTCTGTTGCTGGAGGTACCTTTATGACCATTACTTTGGGTGCTGCAACAAATCTCCTTGATAATATGATGGTTAACTATTCTAAATGGCATACTGAGAGAGCTCCACAAGGTAAGAAGGTAAATTATGTTGAAGAAACCTCCTCCTTGAGTGATAAAATTGATGTCATTATGTATATGCTTGTTGATGGAAAAGCTCATATTGATCCAAATAATGTTCCTTTAGCATCTTTGGTTGCTCAAGAAGATCAAGTTGATGTGAACTTCATTAGAAATAATAATTTTAGCAACAATATTTATGGTAAAAATAATTATAGGCCATATCCTCCTAATAATAGCAATACTTATCATGGTAGATCTAAAATGCCTAGTGAATATAGGATTCTAGAAGTTGAAAGATCCATTAAAAACTTCATGCAAATGCAATATGAGCAGAACAAAATATTCACTAGAACTATGGAAGAACAATCTGCTATTTTGAAAAATATTAGGCACCAACTTGAGAATTTGAATAGGGAAATTCCTGGTTTACAGTCCAAAATTTTGAATGCTAAGAAAAATATTTCTTCTTTGTCTGAAGCACAATCCTCTTTGATTAATGAAATGGCTACTAAACCTGAAAATATGGAAAATACCTTTGCTACTGCTAATGCAATACAAGTTACAATTGATGAAAATGTTAGACTGTTAGCTAAATTGCATGCTAAGTGGGAAAGAGAAAGTGAAATTGCTAGAAACAATAGTATTTGTACTATTACCACCACCTATGTTGATGCTATCAATCCACAAGAAGTCCCCATTCCTTCTACAACAATGCCTAAACCCAATAAGAATGCTCAAACTTTTCGAAATATGGGAAATAATAAGTCTACTACCTGTGATGCTAAGTTTGATTTTGATCTTGATGGTTGCAATATCTATGAAGTGATTATGTTCCTACAAAATCTTTCTAGAAGTCCTAATGCTAGTGCTATGAATATGGCTTTCACAAAACACATTACAGATGCTCTCATTAAAATTAAGGAAGAAAATTGAAAGATAAAGCTTCTATTCCTAGGAAATTAAAGATGGTTGAGAACCCATCATTAATATGCAAGTGAATGATTTTGATCTCAAAGATTTATGTGACCTTGGTTCTATTGTCTCTATTATTCCTAGAAAGATTTATGAAATGCTTGATTTGCCACCTTTGGAAGATTGCTATTTAGATGTCCCACTTGATGATAATGCTAAAAATAAACATATGGGGAGTATTAATGATGTTCTTATTATGGTTAACAATGCCTATGTCCCTGTTCATTTCTTTGTTTTGGATGTTGAATGCAATGCTTCTTGTCCTATTACTTTGGGAAGACCTTTTATTAGAACTGTTGGTGCCATTATTGACATGAAGGAAGACACCATTAAATATCAACTCCCATTCAAGAAAGGTATAGAACACTTCCCTATAAGGAGAGATAATTTACCTTTTGCTCCTCCTATTAAAGAAAAAATTGATGTTAATGCTTCTTCATTAGAAAATACTTGATTCTTGCTTCTTGTGCCTAACTTAAAGGCGCTAAAGAAAAGTACTTCTTGGGAGATAACCTAGTAGTTTTATTTAGTCTTGGAAGTTATTACTTCTATAATAACCTATCCTTATCCTTTTTGTGTGGTTTTAGGGCCAAGAATAACCTCTAATGAGAGAGAAGTATGATTTGGGGAAATTGCTGTCCCTAAACAGATTTTTGTGTGCTTCACTGTAAAAATTCGTGAAAAATATCTATATGTCGGATTGAGCTGTAATTTTCTGAACTTATGCCCCAGGTTGTTATCTAACTTTAATTAGTTCAACACTTTTCGATTTGAGCAACATAAGGTGTTCGAAAAAATCGGTTTTTACCTGCTGGTCTGTTTTGATAGATTTCTGCCATTATTTTCATTTGCCTCTTAATCAGTTTCTTTTTGAGTTCTTCTTGATCACTTGAGCTTTTTAAATAAATTTCTACAGTAGCTTGTGTTTTGATGGAATTTTTACTTATGTTGAAACTAAACCCAGAGGTCTATTATCTTGAATACACTAATGTTGCTAATGAAGATTGTGTGAAGTTTTGTATGAAGGAAATTTTCAAGTGTAGGGGAAGAATGATGTGATGAGATGAAGAATGGACAAAATCTCAACCTGGATATGCCACCCCATATCACTCCAAGAAATATTCAAGGGGTACAAGCGTCAAATCCTAGGGATGCCCAAGGCATCCCCTTCTTCATCAATAAAAATCTCAGGTCTCTTTCTAGACGCTTTGTTTTTATTGTTTCATGCACTATTGTGTTGTTCTTGGAGCGTCTTAGTTTTTGTTTTTGGTTTTTGTTTGTTTACTTTTCTTGAATAAAGTAGTTGGACCCCCGCATTCGCTCATTTGTTTTAAATAAGTTGATTGGTGTTGGAAAAGAGTAGAAAGTTTCATGCTTATAGTGGTATAAAAGGGAGCTTGTTTTTACTATGAATTAGACTTTATCATGTCATACTAGATGTTGTTTTGACCTTATGATTAGTGATTATTGTTGTAGCATGACTTGTTTCAAACAATTCATATTTCTTAATATGCCTTGAAAGAATCATGCATTGTTTTAGCATACAAAAGCATAATATTGTGGTATTCTCCTTTGATGCTTTGTTTGGGTTGACTTGGCACATGCTCACACTATGTTATGAATATGAACCAGTCACCTTAGCCTCTATGATCATTTATTTTTTGACTTGTGATACCACTATATGCTTTGATTGATAATGTTTTGCCGCTCTACATGATTATGGCCATTATTGCTCTCTTAGTTGGTCGCTCCCAGTATTTTGCTAGCCTCCACTTGTATTGATTAAGCTCTACTCATTCATCCAACTCCCAAGAAACCAAGTGTAACATCCCAAAGTTATTAAACAATGATTATCAAATTCCTATCACCAAAATTAGGGTTAACAAAAACTTTTGTTAATTAAAATCTTTATGAATGCATGTGTGTATGTGATGAGTGTATGAATGCATGAATGGACTTGTGTGATTGATCTAAATATCAAGGAATGGTTTAAAGATGAAAGCAACATCATCTAAAACATTTCCAAGCAGAAATAAATCAAGGTAAAATAAAAAACAAACCAAATAAAGCAAATGGTCATTTTTCCCAATCTTGCTCACTAGACCACTTTGAATGTTTATAGTTCAAGATTTCAAACAGAAACAATTCCATTTATTTTCACCCCTTGCTAAACCAAGTAAAAGTGAACCCAAGCCCACATTTCAAACTTATAGAAAAATTTGGCAACTTGATTCAAATGACAATTCCAAATTGAATCTTTAACATATGGGAAGATCACCCAATTCTCAAAAAACCAACCAAACCAATTCCCCTTGACTTTTCCAACTAACCAGAGACTACTGAGTATGTAACTAGTACACCCACAAAGTTTGAATCAAAAATTCAAATTTAAATCTCTTTCGGACATTTCATCAAACACCTTGCAGACACAAAACAAACAAACATAAAACACTATAGTAATCTATGATTTGTCCTAACTTGTTCCCTCTCTAGCTCACACTACACTCTCAGTAGATGATCTAGCTTAGTTAACAAGCTCTAGCACCATTGTGAGCTTTCCATTGCCATCAGTGGTGAGTAGGCCGAGCCTCACCTTGCCACCCCAACGTCGACAGCTAGCTAGGAGAAGCTCTAGCCTCGCCAACCTTGTCTGGGACACTCACCATCGTCCATCGCCACCCCCTGTCAATGCCAACGAGCAGCAAGCCACTGGACCACTCTAGAGACGTTGTGCCCTATGCCTCTGCACCATGCCGAGAGCGCGCCTGTCGTGGTATTGCCGATGAGTACGCCATGGAGGGGTCCTCACAGTGCGTGTTTAGAGACGTGGGGTAAGGAGAACGGTTGACGGGTACGAGGTAACACAGCTTACCCAGGTTCATATCCCACAATGGTGGCGGAATCCTACTCCTGCTATAAATCACTATAAGGGCAATATGCCGAGTTACAGGGATTGGTTCGCTGTGCGAGGTGCATCGTAGTCGACACTCGGTTGTCTGAAGTTGTGCCCTAAAGGTTCCCATAGGACCGACTTATATAGTCGCCAGGTCCTAGGGTTACAGGGAAAAGTCCTAGCCGGACAGGTTACAAAGTCCTACACCATGTATTACTAGTCTTGTGTATCTTGTACTCCAAGGCTCCGGGTACGCTGGTGACTCCAGCGTAGCCTTCCTTTATCCGGCATGGGCCTCCCTTCTGGATCCATCTAACTGGGCCGCCCAGTAGGCCATAGGCGATGCTACCAACTATGGGCCACCCGGGTTATCCGGATAAGTGACATGTTATGAGGATACCCATATAGCATATCCCCAACAGTAGCCCCCGGAGAACTCCGAGATCTTGCGCCGTCTTGCCTTTTCAGATGAATTTTCCGTCTAATTGGATGTCGGTGAATCGTCAAGCAATATCTTGTAGTCCTCCCAAAGAACCCTGCAAAACTTTCTCCGTCTTCAACTTGTAAGCTGGAGAAATGATGAATCTTCCATCATACACTTCCGTAGTCGTATTAGATCCGTCTATGTCATAATCTTCAATGTGACGGCTCATCTACCCATGTCAGCTAGGACAACATAGGTTTAGGTCAGCGACGCCTCGTAACTCACACATGCAGAGAACGCAATCATGTCCTATTTTCCCGCGCGAGCGATACGAACCGTTGGCAGCGACGGTTGGAGACGTGGCGAAGTTTCCGCGCACGTTCGCGAACACGTCGTCTACGCGGCAACCGTCCGATCAAGCTGCACGAATCTTGACGCCGAGGATGATAAATAGTAACCGTGGGGAAATTTCCACTTTTTACCTCATTCTCCTCGCATCATCTTCTTCCTCCAGCCGCGTGTCTCCTCGAGCTCAACGCGAGAACTCTCAAAAAAACCCTAGCTCCAATCTGCACCAGTTACACCCCATCTCACTCCATGGCCACCGGCAGCACTTCTCCATCAATGGTGGCGTCGAGCGAAGCCGCGGCGAAGCCGGCGAGCTCCGTCGTCGTACCCCCAGAAGGTTTGGTCATCCCCGCGTCGGCGGTGATCGAGTCCACCGGCGACGACCTAAATTTGGCGGCGCTAGAGCCACTAGAGGAGGAACCAAACTCGCACAAGGGCGACTGGAGTGGCTCGGATATCACAGACCATGATATCCAAGAGATGGTCATCGAAGGCTACCTCCCGGCGACGGAGGGACTTGCCTGGCGGGCGGCGCCGGCTAGCGCCGGCCGACGAGGTGACACCTTCTCCCCAAGCCGGAGAAAAGGTGTACCTAAAAGCTCAACTGGTACGTGGCGTCTCCCTGCCCATCTCCAACTTCTTCCTCTCCGTCTTGAACCATTATAGGGTCCAGCCCCAGAACCTTTCCCCCAATATTATCTTAGTGCTTAGCAACTACGCGGCACTTTGCGAGGGATATCTAGGGATAAAGCCTAGGTTAGATCTTTTTGTGTACTTCTTCACCGTCAAACGTGAAGCTGAACATAGCAAGGAAGAGCTTAGGAACTGTGGAACCATAAGCTTCAAGATTTGACCTGGCCGGCGGTTCCTCGACATCGTCGGCCACGAGTCCTACAAGAATTGGCAACAGACGTACTTTTACGGCCCAGACATCCCTCTGTCTGGCCGACAAGTTACGTACCCAGACTTCGTTGACGGAGCCGCTGCTGAAGCCTCGTCATGGAGATCCCAAGCCTCTCTTCCATCCGACCTCGACGCTTCTCGGGGCATAAGGCGGATCGAGTGGTTCGTAGAGATGGGTCTGACCGGCTTGGACCTAGCCATGTGCTGGTTCATCAGGCGAATCCAACTTCTATAGCACCACGCTAAGCTCATGCACCAGTATACCAGCGACAGAAGGGATAGTCTCCTCATCTCCGTGGACAACTTCTCGAGCGACTCCGTCAAACTCTGCCTTAAGGACATCGTCAAGGTGAAGGATAAGAAGCGTGGCTTCACCATCACCTAAGACATGTTCATAGACGGCAAGTGCCCAAAGGTAGGTATTTATTTTCCGTGTACGACATATGCTCCAGTTCTTTCATCTTTCAAATACCATCTTATCTAACACGGTGATTTCTCACTTAACAGCTTAGCGATCTAGAGGAGGGCAACCTGGCTACCCAAATCTACAATCCAAAGATGAAGGAAGTCACGGTCGTGTCCGACGACGAGGTTCCGTTGGCGCGGAAGCGGAAGAGCTCCACCTCTGATGCTCCGACGGAGGCAAGAAGAAGACGGAGGGTGGAGCCTCCAAGAAGACTACCGCCGCCCTAGCGGCGGAAAAGAGAAAAGTTACCGGGATCCCCTTTGCCAAAGCACCCCCACTTGTGTAAGCTTCTCATTTTCCGACATTGTATATTTATTTGTCTTGCTCCTGTACTTATGCATGTCGCACGTTTCAGGAAGAAAGCCACGACCAGCCTCAAGAAGACCTCCAAAACATCGGGGGCTTCTCGAAATATCAAGGACATGCTGCATCGCGACGCCTCCCCGCCATCGCCCCTGCTACTCCTGCCGTCAAACCCTCGTCTGCTCCGACAAGCTCACAAGCTAAGGAGGCATCAGGCCCTTCCGCCAAGGAAGTGGATTCTAGCGCTTCTATCGAACTCGCTGTTGTTGGCGAGCAGGCAACGCAGGAGAGCACCGCTCCACAAATGGCTGAAGCTCCGGCTAAGGATGCCATCGGTGGCGGCAAGGCAGTGGTGGAAGCTGGTACTTCTGCCGAAGGCGATGCCCTTGCTCCCCAGAAATTTTTTGAGTTCCCCAAGATAGTCTACACGGCGCTTACGCCTAGCAGCACAACTCTGCTTCCTGGAGTAGTACCGACATCTCCGACGTGCGGTCTTGAGGAGCTCCTCCGACAAGCAGAAATATTGCAAGGAAATAACATCTCCTTTGGCAAGCTACTAGCCGAGAGCGCTACAAACCTCAAGATCGTTGCACTTGTAAGTTTTATTTGCCTTTTGCATTTCATATGAGTATCCCACTATAGCCCACGAGAATGTAGACGGAAAACCATGGGTTTTGCATCTATATGCTCCAAGAGTGACTAAGTTAGAAAACCTCTCACTGTAGCCCCCAAGCATTTAGATGGAATGAATTATTCCGACTAGATGCTTTAAGAGTAGCATATGTAGTGTTTATAAATTTCAGTACTGTAGCCCCAAGCCTCTAGTTGCAACTGAATTAGTTCCGACTAGATGCTTAAAGAAAGCTAAGTATATATCCGAGTTGAAAACTTTATACAGTAGCCCCCAAGCTTCTAGTTGTAACTAAATTAGTTCCGACTAGATGCTTAAAGAAAGCTATGCATATTGTTAAGTGAAAAACTCTCGCTGTATCCCCCGAGCGTCTAGGTGGAGGATTTCCGTCTAGATGCTCCAAGCAGACCAATCAACGTTTTAACTTGAATGCTCGGAGGGGCATGGCCAATGACAAGTACCAGAAGATGCACGCAGATCATGAAGCCAAAAAGGGTAAAACTGCCATCTAGAAGGAATAGATCATCAAAAACAAGAGTCTGTTTTCTTTTTGCGCATTCCGTCTTGGTTTTGTGCCTATTTTCTCCGAGTACTTACTGTGTACTTTTGCTTTCTCCGAATTTGCAGAACATGTTGCCAAGGCCAAGGACATTGTCGAGCAGTCCAAGCATATTCAACAGTTGGACAGCGAGAACAAGATCCTTAAAGAGGAGAGGAAAGATATGCTGAAAATGCATGAGGATTCAATGAAGGCCCTGCAGGACTCCGCCTTCACGGAAATCTCTCGCTTGAAGGAGGAGATTGCGATCTTAAAAGATCAAAAGCAAGCTGCCGATGAGCAGAATCAACGCCATAGCGAGGCGTATAAGCTCCTCCAACAAGAGAAAGAATCCCTGGCGGACACCCTCTGGCAGGCTAAGGCCAGCATCTTCAGTAAGTTTTCTCCGTCTTGTATTTGTGTAGTCTAGATACTTTGAATTTATTGAACTCATGCGCTCCTTGTCAGAACTTGCAGCTCATATGGGTTTAACCCGATCGCCTCCTTCAGACAAGGAATGCATGGTTCTTGCCGGCAACTTCATCAACACCGCCATCACACAAGCTAAGGAGATTGCCAAGCACCTCCAGATAAACATCAAGGCATCGGACTCCGTGGCGATGTACTCGGAGATTTTGCGCTGAGCCCCCGAGCGTGTCACAAGCTGGAAAGCTACATGTGCATGGGCTGGCGCGAGGATGGTGTTGTCAATGGTGAAGACACACTGCAAAGGTGCCGACATCGACACGGTGACCTCTGGCATCCCCGACGTCGATGATGATGGTAAAGAGATTAATCACGAAGCCATCTTGTCGTCACTCGCGGGCTATGACACCAGAGTTGCCGAGTTGGTGGACGTCGACATCTTCGTGCCCATGAACACCATCGACAGCGGCAACCAAGATTCTTCTGAGTCCCACCACAGCGCCGACTTCGAGGGTGGCTCTCCGGCTGGTGACGACGCTGCGTCTAAGTCTCCTGCGCCAAAGGAATGAAGAAAACCTTTGTATTATTTGTTTCACCTTTGGTGCATGTGCGGAAAAAACTTATTGATGTAACTTAAGGCGAAAAACAATGGTTGTTATTTCCTGCTACTTAAGAACTAGTTTCTAGCATGTATATATTTTTTAAGCAAGTGCTGGCTTATCCATTACTTTGGTTTTTATGCTTGACCTTGCGTGAGTCGGAAGACTCGTTGTCGGAACCATGCGCTCAGGTAATGATGCCCAATGCCCAAGGTCAAGTCGGATGCCCTTCTCCTAACAATAAGCTTCCACTTCTCCGAGTGACAAGTTGCTGCCGTTGTCGGTGATAATGTTGTGTGGGAGACCAAATCTCACCACTAGATCTCGGACAAACCTGAGGGCAGTTGCCCCATCAAGATTTCTAATGGGTTTAGCTTCTATCCATTTAGTGAATTTGTCAACTGCTACAAGCAGATGCGTAAACCCATAAGGTGTCGTCTGTAACGGTCCCACCATGTCCAGCCCCCACACTGCCAACGACCAAGTTATTGGTATTGTTCGCAGTTCTTTAGCAGGAACGTGTGGTTGTCGGGCATAATACTGGCATCCCATGCATGTCTCAACCATCTTGTCGGTGTCCGCCTTCACGTTCAGCCAGTAGAATCCTTGTCGGAAGGCTTTCGCGACCAACGATCGAGGAGCGGTGTGATGCCCGCAATCTCCGAGATGGATTTCACGTAGGATTTCCATACCTTCCAGCTGGGAAACACACTTTAGGTAAACACCAGTAGTGCTCCTTTTGTAGAGTTGCCCATTAATTATGGTATAACCCTTTGCTCGTCGTACTATTTGCCGTCTTTCGACTTTGTCATCAGGCAAAGTTCCGTGTTCGAGATATTCCATGAATGGTTTTGTCCAAGCCGGAGGGACCTTAGTCACCATGTTGACGAAAGAGTCAGCTCTATCCGGGTTGTCGATGTCAGCACCCCTCACCGATGGTGTGCGTAGATGCTCTAGGAAAACTCCTGGCGGAATTTGCTTGCGCCCTGATCCAAGCTTAGACCGTAGATCAGCCTCCTCGTTTTGCTCCCTAGGTATATACTTGACTTTGTAGCCTAAGAAGCTCTTGGCTATCTCGTCCACTTCGTCTCGATATGCCACCATCATAGGGTTCCACGCATTGCAGGTGCCAGCCACCAGCTGGGCAACCAAGTCGGAATCTCCATAGCAAACTATGTGCTTGATGCCAATATCCTTGGCTACACGTAGTCCGTGAATGAGTGCTTCATACTCCGCCATGTTGTTTGTAGCCTCGAAGTGGATTTGAAGAACGTAGTGTAGCTTGTCTCCTGTTGGTGACTGTAGCAATACACTAGCCCCCGAGCCATTGAGCAGCTTTGATCCGTCAAAGTGCATCACCCAATACTCTGGTTCCGGCAATGGAGTAGCATCTGGCATCTCCGTCCAATCTGCAACAAAATCCGCCAAGGCTTGTGACTTGATAGCGTTGTGTCTCTTGTAGGTGATCTCGAAGGCGTCAAGTTCAATGCCCCACTTCGCAACCCTTCTTGTAGCGTCGCTGTTATTGATAATGTCAAAAAGTGGAGTCTTGCTCACTACTATGATTGGGTGCTCCTGAAAGTAATGCCTCAGCTTCCGAGAAGCAAGGAATACTCCATAAGCTATCTTATTGTAGTGCGGGTAACGCTGCTTGGACTCCGTCAAGACCTCACTCACATAGTAAACTGGTCGTTGAACTCCGTTCTCATAGCCTGGTTCCTTCTGCTCTACCATGACGACGATGCTGATTACCCGATTGGTTGCCGCCATGTAGATTAACAGGGGCTCTCTAGGTTCGGGTGCTGCAAGGATGGGCGCTGAGGAAAGAATCTCCTTGAGCTTCTTCAATGCTGCATCTGCCTTGTCCGTCCATGTGAATTTGTCCGCCTTCTTCAGCAACTTGTACAGCGGCAGAGCCTTCTCTCCAAGTCGGCTGACAAACCGACTAACTGCTGCAACACAACCTGTTAGTCGTTGAATGTACTTTAGGCATGTCGGACGGTTTATGTTTAAGATGGCCTTGATTTTCTCTGGGTTGACCTTGATTCCGCGTTGGGAAACAATGAATACCAACAATTTGCCGGCTGGAACCCCGAAGACGCACTTCTTAGGGTTAAGCATCATGTTGTATTTCCGGAGATTATCAAAGGTTTCTTTTAAGTCGAAGATTAAGTCATTTGACTTTTTAGACATCACCGCGATATCGTCCACATAGGCGTGAACGTTCATACCAATTTGGCCGTGAAGGCAACGTTGCATTGTCCGCTGGTACGTGGCACCTGTGTTTTTCAGCCCAAAGGGCATCGTGACATAGAAAAACGTGCTGTATTGGGTAGTGAACAAAGTGGCCAATTGTTCCGACTTCCTCATGTTGATCTGGTGGTACCCTGAGTATGCATCGAGAAAACACAAAAGTTCCGAGCCAGACGTCGAGTCAATGACTTGGTCAATGCGAGGCAAAGCAAACAGATCTTTGGGACATGCTTTGTTCAAGCCGGTGTAATCAACGCACATTCTTAATTCATTGGTTCCCTTTTTGGGGACAAGTGCAGGATTGGACACCCATCGGGTGTGAAGGACTTCTCGGATAAATCTAGCTTTAAATAACCTAGCTATCTCTTTGACAATGGCGCGTCTCTTCTCATCTCCAAAGCATCGTAGAGGTTGTTTCACTGGTTTACATTTTGGATCAATGTTTAAGCTGTGCTCGGCAAGTTCCCTAGGTACACCTTTCATGTCGGCAGGTTGCCAGGCAAAGATGTCCCTATTCTCACGGAGGAACTCGACGAGCGCGCTTTCCTATTTGGGATCCAGGTTCGTCCCAATGGCGGTGACCTTGGAGGCATCGCCTACCACAAGTTCCACCGGCTTGGTCTTGATGGCGGTCGTGAACGCAGGAGCGGAGTCAGAGATCTGCTTCTTCGATGTGGGCATCTCTGAGTCATCGACCTTGCTCTAGGTATTTTTGAATTCTTCGCTGTAGAGGATAGCTTCTGCAACGGCTGCTTCATTGATCTCGCAGTCCCTTGCCTTGGTAAAGCTTCCGGATACGGTGATGACACCGTTTGGTACGGGTATCTTGAGTTTGTTGTAGACGAAGCATGGCTTGGCCATGAATGTGTGGAATATGTCGCGGCCGAATATGATGTGGTACACGCTCTTAAAGGGGACCACCTCGAAGGTCATGCACTCTTGGCGGTAATTATTAACATCGCCAAAGGCAACCTGAAGTGTAATGCACCCAAGGGACCGAGCCTCCCGACCAGGAACTACGCTGTGGAAGATGGTGTTGGTCAGCCTTAGGTTTTCCTCCGTCAAGTTCATCTTCTGTAGTGTATCTAGGTACATGATGTTGATGCCGCTTCCACTATCCACCATACACTTGGTGAACTCCACGCCGTCAATCAAGGGGTTGATGAACATGTCGTACTAGTTCTCCGTAGGTATAAGGTCTGGGTGGTCCGTCCTGTCCCAAGTGATTGGAACTTCCTACCAGCGTAGGTACTAGGGAACTGGGGGGAGAGTAGCCATCAGGATCCTCAGAGAGGTCTTCTGTTGTCGAACGGTGGGGGTGCCAAGGAAAGTGTGGTAGACTGGAGCCTTCTTTGCGAAGGGGTTCTTTCCCTTGTCGTCGCTCTTGGCAGCGTGCTTGGGGTCAACGTCTTCGTCCATGTCACTTGAATCCTTGGACTCCTCCTCCTTCTTCTTCCCCTTGCCCTTACCTCGCGGTCTGTTCTTTCGACTTCGCTTGTAGCCGGACTCCGGGTCTTCCTTGAGGTCATTGACGAACTTGCAGTGTCGATTGGTATGGGTGGCCTTGCCGTTGGCGTCGAGGTGTACGAGGCACGGCATATTGTGGTACTCCTCGTAGGTTTGGGGAACGCAGAGCGGCACCGAGGTTGTTTCGCTGCCTCGTTGCTGCCCATGGCCAGCTCCCCTTCCTCGGCCACGTTGTCCGCCATCACCTCGTCCTTTAAAAGTCATAGCGACCATGTCGGTAGATTGCTTTTATTCTGGAGCGGTTTTCCGCTTTGTACTGCTGTTCCTCCGAGCTTGAGTTGGAACGGCTGTTGCCGGCAAGGAGCCGCGAGCATCATCGTCGGCAGCTGTGAACTCACTAGCCAACTGAATCATCTGGTTCAGGTCAAGCTGGTGATTGTCCTGCAAGCGCTTCAGCTTATGTCGGAGCAACGTGCCCCTTTCCAACCCATTGATGAAGGCGGCCATGGCGGTCTGAGCGTGCACTCCCGCGTAGGAATTCTTCATATCCAGCCAGCGGGAGAGGTAGGCGCGAGATTTCTCGTCTTTCTCTTGCACGCACCGCTGTAGATAGCCCATAGTGCAGGGACGCTTGTATGTACCCTCAAAGTTTTTGGTGAACTCTTCTTGCATGTCCAGCTAGTTGTAGATAGATTTCTCCGAAAAGTCGTCGATCCATTGACGGGCCGTGCCTGCCAACATTAGTGGGAGGTACTTGACGGCGACGTTGGGGTTGCCTCCGGCAATCTCCACCGCGTTGTCGTAGTCCTGGAACCATGTGGCTGGCTTGGCAGTGCCGTCATAGGGCATGATGGTCTTGTCAATCTGGGAAACTTTGGGGTAAGTTGCGGACCGTATTGCAGGTCCAAAGCAACATGGTCCCAGGTATGAACCTTCCCGGGCCTCGTGGATCTTATCGATGCGCGAACGTGCGTCGTATGGCTCCGGGTTCTTCTTCTTCTTCTTGTCAACAGGGGATGGGCTGCGTGAACGACGCGGGCCTCCTCCGCCATGGTGACTGCTTGGTGGTGACGGAGGCGGAGGTGGCGGTGGGTTAGCCTTCTTGCTGTTACCCTCCTGCGACGCCTCACGCCTATTACGGTTGCTTGTCGGACATGGAGGGTCGTGGTGTGACCTGCTCCCGTGCCCATGGTTGCGCTCTCCGTCATGACGGGTCTGCTCTGCGTTGTCGCGGATGACGATGCCGCACTGCTTTGGTGGGGCATATCCGTACGATGGTGAGCCTTGTAATCTTCGTGATGTTGGGGGGATCGGGGCGGTGGCGATGAGCGACATGGTCAGGACTTTTCTCCGTGGTTGGAGGATATGGGGATATCATCCTTCCTGTTGCGCGCGACCCTCCGTCTTTGTTCTGACGAACCCGTCTGGGACCCGACATCAAGAGGAGATCTGTCCCTTGGCGGCTTGTACTGGCTAGACTGGCAAAGCGCTAGATCGGACTCAAGCCTCTGAGAGGTGGCCTTTTCCTGCTGCTTCACCGCCTTGGCCACTAGGTCATAGACCTGTTCCACTGCCTCGGGCGATCTATCCTGCTCTAGAAGGGTCTTGGCGACGGCAAGGTTAAGGAGTAGGGTGGGCATCACCTTCTTTCCTTCAGTATATATGTATGGCTTGGCTTGTGCCGACTTCGAGGGGGCCCATCCTAGGTTACGCCGCACACCAGGATTGTTGATGACGCGAGCCGGAGCTTTCTTAGCCTTGTGCTGCAGTAAATTTTTGTACTCGGCCTCCATTGCTCTAGCTTTCTCTATGGACTTCTATGCGTTGACTAGATCTCGATCTAGTTTAGCGCCTTCCTCCGCGATGGCTTGCGCTTCCTCCAGCAGCTGCTGGCACTTCTCGTCAAGTTGGGTCACGTTCCGGATATGATCAACGGTCAGTGGCTCGACGAGGAGATTGTCGTACATCACTCTATCAGCTGGAGTAACTTGGGCTGCTGCAGACATAGATGCTGGAGGCGGCAAGTTTGCGGTGTTGTTGTTGCTCGGGACGGTGACGAGTTCATGCGGCTGCTGTACTGGGTTAGGCGGAGGAGGCATGACCTTTGCGCGATCATCGTCAGCAGCAATAAGTGGCCCCTTCCCCTTTTCCAGTGCTGTAGGCGGAGTTCGTCCGGGTTGATCTTCATCCATCTCCGTCCCAATGGTGACGAACACCCCTCGGGACGTGACGGTGTTGTTGGCTTGCTTGTCGCGCGAGTACTCCTCCTCCATCTCCTGCATAGCGGAGTCTAGCTCTTCTGGACTAAAATCTATCTCCTCTTAATCTGCACTGAAATCAGCATAGAGCGCGTCAATGACAGAGTCGGAGGGTGCCAGGACTTCCTCGATGACGGGCAGTGGAGGTGCAACGGCCTCGACGATGACTGGAGGTGGTGGTGCTGCTACGACGATGGCGGCGGGAGGCGGCGGTGGCGGTTGTTGGATTGGAGGTTCTCCGTCCCTGAGCGCAAGTGCCACCTGGGCTGCTGCGTCAGCTTCCGCGTAGTTGTTGACGGTGCTCACCATCTCTTCGAGGGTAAGACGCCCTGTTGCCTGTTGCCGACTTAAAGAATGTCGGAGAAGCATGCCACGGTCAAGTCCTTCCACGAAGTGATACAAAGCATTATCATCAGGGTAGTGGGCCAGATCGGCTCGTATACAGAGCCACCTGGCCAGGTAATCACGGGGGTTTTCGCCTTCTCTCTGAATGCAGCGCGCCAGCTCGAAGATGGTAACCACGCCGACGAACTTGGATCTCTGCTGTCCAGACGCACGGACGAAGCCTGCGGATTTGCAGTGATCTTCCACCTTTATATCCTGCACATGGGCGGTTTGGGTGGGCCTTGGATTTTTCCGATCTTTGCCGGCAAACTCCAAGGAGAGATCCGACATTGATCCTTCCGCGAACGTATCCTGCCCGTAGGCGGTCCGTGCGGGCCTTGATGCTTCTCCGACTCCCAGAGAACTAGTGCCCGAGTCGGTTTCACCGATGAAGAGGTGGATATCTCCGATAGTAACGATTGAACACAGCATAGGGTTCGTCTTCGCCGGGATCCAGAACTCGTCAAGAGGGACGATCGGAACATTGCCGGAAAAGAGAATGCGACCGATGGCTACGGTTTTGCCGATTCCCGCGAAGATCTTGGTCCTCGCCCGCTGAAGAGCCTGAAGCGCCTCTTGCCGCACAGTGGGCGCAAAGTGTCATGGTATTGCCGACGAGTATGCCATGGAGGGGTCCTCACAGTGCGTGTTTAGAGACGTGGGGTAAGGCGGACGGTTGACGGGTACGAGGTAACACAGCTTACCCAGGTTCAGATCCCACAAGTGTGGCAGAATCCTACTCCTGCTATAAATCACTATAAGGGCAATACGCCGAGTTACAGGGATTGGTTCGTTGTGCGAGGTGCGTTGTAGTCGACACTCGGTTGTCTGAAGTTGTGCCCTCAAGGCTCCCATAGGCCCGACTTATATATTCGCCAGGTCCTAGGGTTACAGGGCAAAGTCCTAGCCAGACAGGTTACAGAGTCCTACACCGTCTATTACTAGTCTTGTGTATCTTGCACTCCAAGGCTCCGGGTACGCTGGTGACTCCACCATAGCCTTCCTTTATCCGGCATGGGCCTCCCTTCTGGATCCATCTAACTGGGCTGCTCAGCAGGCCATAGGCCATGATACCAACTATGGGCCACCCGGGTTATTGGGATAAGTGACATGCTATGAGGATACCCATATAGCATATCCCCAACAGCGCCAGCGCGTCGCACGCGACACATGCCCACAGATCGCGCGCCATCGTCGCCGCGTGCAAGCTTGATCACCACCGTCCCAGGAGACCGCTAGACAACCCCGTTCGCCGCTGCGCGAGCATGAGAGCCCGTGCGCCATAAAACTTCCCGTCGGACCCGCCCAGAGCACCGCAGTGTTCCGACCGTCTCGCACCGCCCCACGCCGCGTAACCATGTCGTTGAGCTTGGCCAGGCAGCATAGAACCATCCCCTATCGTTGCCCGTGCCTTTAGCTCGTTGTGCCGAGGACACCGACGAGCTCTACCCATGCCCTTCGGTCCCCTCTTGGCACTATAAATAGAGGCCACCCCATTCGAACTCAGCACACCATCTCACTCCCCTCTCTATCAGAACCACCCCCACTCATTCCCGGAGCAAGGCAAGCAGCAGGTCGCCGGAATTTGGCCGGAGTCTGCCGCGGAGGAGGAAGAAAGGAGCCAGCGATTGGAGCCGCCCTAGGAGAAGCCGCCGGTACCAGGAGGTTCGCCATTGTCGACTTCGTCATTCGCCCCCATCGCTGACCCTCGCCTGAGACCCAGTGAGCCCCCGTAGACCCCCACTGGCCGTGCTAGGGTTCTGTCTCACCAGCGTTGCCCGACGGAGACGATATGTCGTGGCCATTTGATTAGAGTTTGACCGTGCGGTCTAGATCACCCCGTACCGCTTTGCACCCCTTGTCTCACTGACTGGTGGGGTCATTCACTTAAACCCACCCGCGCGTGTGCTGTGCACTGTGCATCGTTGGCCGGCCCATTTACATTCCCACGTGACCCTGTAGTTTGAATTTAGGTTTATTCTTTTAGTTTTAAACTCAGTTCTGTACCTAGATTCAAAAATCAACCCAGATCGATTCATTGAACCAAATTGCATCAAACCAATTTTGTTAGAAAGGTACTGGAATTCTTAATCCAAGCCCGTTGGTGTCAATCCATTTAGATTTGTAAATCATCTATAGTAAAAATAACAAGGTAGAAGCTTTTCTACATTCACACATTTTTCAAAATTCAACCACAAAATCTTTTGAGTTGATTCCAACTCTCAAAAATCACATTTAACAAGACCTTTCTGAATATATAAAAATATATAGGTTTACTTGCAAAAATAATGAACAAGTAATAAAAGAACGCCCATAGGCATTTCTATTCACTTTATTTAATTAAAATAGAAAACCTTATTAAATTGTGACACCACTTTAAATCACATTCCCAAGTACTTAAATATGTGGTGATGACATGTGTCAACATGATCCCATGTTTTAGTTGGAGAATATTAAATCTTAAGTAATTTTTCAATGAGTAGAAATTACTTTTCCAAAATAAAATAAATAAGACAAGTTATTAAATGATTGTCATGTTTGTGATGATGCTAGATCATCTAGTGCAAACCTTGGTGTGATAAATAAAAGTAGTTAAGTATTGTTTAGTGATTGTGTACCTCATATTAATTTATAGACGCTAGTACCGACCAAGGATACGAGGAGGAAGGAGAATACTACGAGGAAGAAGCCGAGGAGAACTTCAACCACTGCTCTGCACAAGGCAAGCCTATACTTGCAACCTTGCAAGCCTCACTATACAAGTTGACTTAGCAAGCTAATCCTTGCAAGCTTACACTACTTGATACCCAATCCTAGTTTTACTTGCAAGCTTAGTATTTTATTTCTTTATCAAAGCTTTCTAGTAAAGTTTACTTGGTAAACTGTAGAGCTTAGAAAGATTATTAAAGGTAGCATAAAGAGCATAAAACTTGGCCTAAGTTAGATAATCTTGATGTCGTCCTGAGGCATGAGATTGAACTTAGATCATTCACACTTGATTACCACCCCGTTCTTAGTGTTCACCCTCACCTGTAGATGCTAATGCTAAGCATAAAACTTGATCACTTTAGACGAGAATACTTGGTGAAAATGGTTATGAAAACCTTAGAATGATGAGTCATTCTACTGAAATGTTTTGACATGTGTTCTTGAACACCAGATGATTTTGATGATGAAAATGTTAAGCCATGAGCCTTATCCCTTTATAAAATTGACGATTGTATGGATGCGATACCATTCCAATTTTACCGTACAACCACAATACCCGACAATTGGATAGGGCTTGACTGGAAATTTATATACCTTAGCATGGGTTCCCTTGCGGCCAAGGTTTGAGCTGAGGCTACCTTGTGAAGATTGCCCACATGTGTAGTTCCCAAGATGATAGTTGGTCATGGTTGGGAGATGTGCCTATACCAGGGCATGTAAGTGTAAGGTTAGGATTGATTATCCGCATACTGAGTATGGTGAATTTAGGATTGTTCTTGACGGATGTATAAAATATTGTGGTGAAAGTGTACCATCTCTTAGAGTGTCAAACTATTCGAATATCCGCGTCCGCGGTTATGGACACTTGGAGTGGCCATACTATTCCGTCGTCAGATGTTTTCAAAATGACTTGTGAAATGATTCTTGACTTTGACTTGACCACAACAGGGTTGTGATATGAAAATTCAAGTTCCCACTTAGGTATTCTAAAACTTTCAACTAGCTTTCTTTGCTTCTAAACTTAGTAGAGGTAAATCTGGATTTTTCAAAACAACCTAGAGCTTAGTATTTCCTACGCAAAACCACTTCACTTGTCAGTATTAGTTTAGGAGTACTTAAAGAGTACTCATGGCTTTGTCCCTGGATATTCCCGTGGCCAGACTATGAAGAGGACTATCAGGAGGACGAACAGCAGGAAGGTTATGACAACTAGGATCATCTCCCGTCGTCGGCATGGCCTGTGACCATGAAGATGGAGTTTCGCCTATGCTATCGTTATTATTACATTATTCCGCTGCTATGATTGTATTAATACTGGATCATGTGATCCTTTATTTGTTGTAAGACCTTATGTATCGTTTGTAATGGATAATGTACTGTGATATCCAATCTGTTATGTCTCGCAAAAATGGAAATCCTGGGATTACGATCCTGGGAATAAAAATCCGGGTGTTGATAAGTTGGTATCAGAGCCATCCTAACCATAGGAGACCGTAGTTTAGAATGGACGTTTGAACCAAAAACTTAGCTTCAAAACCAAGGAAGTGAGTATTTATGAAAACGTATTCTCATTCTTACCACTTGGTTTCTTTCGTGAAAAATTCATGTTCCTCAAAATGTCTTGCAAACTTACATAAAATTTGACACAGTTGATCACTCTACTAACTTACTCATCCTATATTCTTATAGATGGACATGAAGTATAGCATGTTTTATCATTTGGGGAATGGAGGAGACCTCATCTTTGAGCGTGACTTGGACCAGCTGTCGGAGATGCTGGAGCGTCCGCATCCCGAGTTCTTCGGAGGTTAGCTCAACGATCAGGAAGGAGAGGAATTGCAATGGTTGGTTGTTGCAAGTCTTTGAGGAAAGATCAAAGGCCCCACCTCAGAGGGAATTCAGTTCACCTTGAGAGAGAACAACTGGCTCGATGGACTTGCCATGGCCATGCAGGAAGCTCTTGCCTGCTGTGTGGGTAGAGTATCAATCAGATCAAGGGTACCCGCTTTTAGTTATATCCAAGGCGTGACGTTATGGGACAGCCACTGGAGGCACCATATCACCATGAGCTGAAGACTCAGTTGGACCACATCAGCTTCATGATGCGTGACCGGCAGAAGGAGTTAGATAATGCCCGCTCCTATGCCAACCACAACTACGCCATCGCTGCCAAGAAGGATCAGACCATTGCCATGCTAGTGAAGGATCACCAGTCTCGTCGCCGTCAGCTCGACAAGAAGGAGCGCATCCTTGCCTGTCTCCACCACAGGATCACAGAGTTAGAGGAGACTGTCCACGAGAGAGACATGCAGCTACATGAGAGGGTGAATGCAGGGGAAGACATTCGTCGAGACCCCTACTCCTATCTCAGTGAGGATGATGACTTTCTGGAGGATCAGGCCATGGATTTCTTCACCGATGAGGATGACTTCACCTTCATTGATGATGAGGATGATGAGGACACCGACTCCGAGGAGTAGTAGCACTTGAGCACTAACGTTAGTGAGTTGTATCCGGTCCCATTGTATCATAGTTTCCCATAATGGTTCTTAAAACCATCTATTTTCCTTTGTTGTGGTGTGTGTTTGTATCGTGTGCTATGAATGAATGAAAAGCAAGTTGCTAGAAAAATCTGAGGCAAACTTTGAAAACTTTTCAAACACCAAAACCCTGAACCTTATAAATTTCCCTCTTTTCTCATGATCTATCTCAATCTTTAGATGCCTCAAGGAGGAAGCAGTTCATCCCTGGACCCGATGTTGCAAATCTTGCAAATGTTGGTTTCTGACTGTGAAGATGAAAGAGGCAAATGTCAAGGCAACTTAGCCACCCTTCAACAGATCGCTCAAATGGAGAACAACAATCAAGGCCATGGAATCAGGACAACCATGGATCCAAGCTCAAGAATTTCCAGAACACCAATCCACCTATCTTCACTAAGTATGAAGAGCCCCTAGATGCCGATGATTGGGTGCAAACCATGGAGAACAACCTAGAAGTTTCCGGAGTGGAAGCTAACGAGAAGGTACTTTTTTCCACCCACTACCTTGTCGGGGATGCAAGAGCATGGTGGAACAGCGTTCGTGCCATGAATGGAGGTCAAATGATGACTTGGGAGGAATTCAAAGTCAAGTTCAGCAGAACCCATGTGCCACCGGATTTGATCAAGAGAATGAGAGATGAATTCAGGGAACTAAAGCAAGGGAGAATGACATTAGTTGAGTACCATGACAAATTTTTGTCATTGGCTAGGTATGCACCTGATGGGATTGACACGGAAGCTAAGAAGAAGGAGAGATTCCTGAATGATCTGCATGATGAGATGCAGACAATGTTAGTCAATATCCCATTTGCTGATATTGAAGCCTTAGTGGACTCTTCCATTCAGATGGAAGGCAAGATCAACCAAGCTAATGAGAACCGCAAGTGTCACATGATGCATCAACCAGGAACCCACCATACACCAAAGTATCGCCCCAACCCATCTCCAGGATTTGCCCCAAGAACTAATAGACCCCCGATGAACTGTCCAACATATCCCAACCGTGAAAACCCAAGGCCCGGAGGAAACAACAACCCCGGCAACCCCAACAATTTCAACCGTGCTCCGCCCAAGTTCAACAACAACAATGTCGCCACCAACAGCAACACTGCCCCGAGGACTGGAAGAAATGTTGTGCCTGTTGCAGCAAAGGACAAGTCTCAGGTGACTTGTTATGAATGTGGAACTAAGGGTCACTATTCCAACGAGTGCCCCAAGAAGATTGCCGCAACCCCTAATGCAAATGCCCCAGCTCAGCAGCAGCGTCGTGTTCAGCCTGGAAGGAGGTTTTCCCAAGGGAATTCGCTCAACCGCAACGGCCATCTCTTTCTCATGCATGCTGAAGAAGCCCAAGAAGCGCCAGATGTCGTGATGGGTATGTTTTCTGTTAACTCAGTACTTTCAAGAGTGTTGTTTGATTCTGGATCATCGCACTCTTTTGTTACAAAAGAATTTGTATGCACTAGTAAGATTCAACCAACAAAATTGAAGCATGTTATGATAGTTCAAATACCTGGTTCAACCACCAAAGCTAGACAAATTTGCAAGGCCGTACCTATACGAATCCATGGCATAGATTTTTATGCTAATCTAATAGTACTCGTAACTAAAGGTTCGGAAGTAGTACTAGGAATGGATTGGATGTCGAAACATAAAGGATTAATCGACTGTGCCAAGAAAGCCATAACCATGACCAGTTGTAAGATCCCTCCTTTGTAAAGGAAAAGGATCCCTGTGATTGCAATGCTAGTCCCTGGATCATTGCTAGCATCCACAGTTTAAGATGAAGTACACAGATACAAAGGTCATTTATTACATCCATTCCAGAGATAAAACATAGTCTTTACAACTCAAGGCCATAGGCCTAATACAAGAGTTTGAATAAGTAAATAAATATAAGTCTTCATCTTCATGTGCCACAGGGAAACATGTTGAGTGTAGACTCATGACACCTAATCCTCATCAGAGTAACCTGCAACATCACAAGTTACAGCCACAGTGGGTCAATACTTTGGAATAGTATTGGCAAGTGATACCTTAGTAAAAATTTAGGTGGACTACATTACTATATGCATTTTGGCTAAGTGTAGCTTGGCTTGCTTTGCTCAAAATAGGTTTTTCCTATTAGTTGAAATCACTAAGTTTTTCTTTGTCAAAACTTTCCCAAGGAACCACCAATAGACATTGAGGTCCTTCACCCTTGTTCACCCACAAGCTTTTACTTAGAAGTTGGAGTGATGAGATTCTTGATAGCTTCCATGTCTTGATGCTCAAGTTGTCCATTGCCATGGACTTGGCTAAGTACTTAGATTTTTCCATCTGCAGAGGTTGTGCACTTTCCCCACCAGACTTGGTTTCCCAAGACAGGACCTTTCAGAAGCCTTCCCTTAGCCAAATGGACGCGTTCCAACCTATCATCCCACTACCACCAACTGTCCAAATGACTAAGTTCTAGCAACCTATGTGATCCAGGTAGAGCCCATATTGCCAAGTGGCTGCACTAGAAGCTTCTCAACACTTGGCCTCTAAAATCCCTTTGTTCCTGGGTGGCTTTCCACAAGTGAGATACACAAGGTAAACCATAGCCATGGGCCTTGTGTAACCACTCAACCAAAAACCACCAATCAAGTCCCATTCCACCCAGGTGATTCATTGACTTAGTTGTTTTATTAAGAAAAACATAAGTCCATAGACTTAGAAATATTTTCATCATAGCATGTATATATTTTACCAACCCTTGTTTTCTACTAGCTAGGCTAAGCATGGCATAGATAGTAACTTAACTTAGAAATTCCCTAGCAATTCTACAACTACTTAGGATTTCCCAACATGGCATTTGGCAAAAAAGTAACATGCAAGACTTAGCAAAATATTTCTAATGCTTGTATGAGAATATTGGTATAGTAATATTCATGAAGTACCACTTGCCTTGGTAGTTGGGAGAGTAGCACTCTTCACAATCACAATCACTAGCACCAAAGTCTACATAAAGAATATAACCACTATCACATACAAGTCATATACAAGCAAAAATATATATGCATGCATGCAAGATGCTAAGTGATGATTTTTGAAACTCAACCAAGCAAGTGCATAGTACTGAATCACAAACAAGTCAAACACTTGCTAAACCAAGTTTATTTGACACTAAAACAATTTCCTAAACAATTTCTATACTCAAAATAGTCCTAAACAAGTTTCTTCAAATAAAATCATTTTAACAGAAGGTAAACACTAAACACATTGCATAAACAGAAAGGGCTTGTCTCCCTGATTCCAACGGTATAAAATTTGCTAAAATCTAACGTGGGAATCAAAAGTTACAAGCAAATCAAATTTGGATACAAATCTGATTTCAAATTCTGTTTTAATTCAAACCCTAGCCACGCGTCCTAATCTTACTGGCGCGTACCGGTTCGCATTGGATCACGCACGCTAGCCGTAGGATCTAAGTGGTGATGCACGGTTCAGATCAAAACGTAACGCTTCGCTAAGTGGTTCTATCGCACGCGTTGGATCTAGATCCAACGGCTCTTGATCAAACGACCAAGGTCTGGCGGCGTGGGGCGACGGAGAGCGGCGGAGCGCTCTGTCCGTGGCGGTGCCGGAGTTCTAGGTCGCCCGGGGAGTAAAGAGTGTGCTCACCAGAATCGCAGGGTCGAGGCGAAGCTCAACGTTGAGGTGGCTTGGCAAGGGGCGCACGGCAGGGGCTGCTGGAGCTCGTCGGAGTCGTGCACGACATCGGGAGGTTGCAGATGATGTAGTTGCCGAGGTTTCGCGTCGCCCTAGCACGAACCAAATGGATTAGGAGACGCGCAGGACGGTGGCGAACATCCTCGTACGCAAGAGGGGGCAAGGGGCGCACTCTGCTTACCGTAATTGGTCGCCGGAGTTGAGCAGCGGCTCGGTCGGTTGCGGGCACGAACGGGGACGACGTCCTGGGTCACGAGAATGCAAACGAAAGGTGTCAGGAGATGCACGAGATCACGCTAGGCACGATAGTTTGAACTAGAGAAAGGGGGGCGGTCGAAGCTCACCGGAATCAGTCGTCGGAGGTCGTCGGTGCTGCGGGGTTTTGAGGTCGAATGCGCGCAGCCTGGTGGCGGAGTGAGCGAGGAGAGTGGGGGGGAAATGACCGCGGCGGCAAGGGGTTCTTATAGCCGGAGCGGGGCGTGGAGTTACTCGCGGAATCAAGGGAATTTAACGCAGCAGTGACTGCGGCGAGTAACGGCGGCAAGAGCGGCGTAGGCGCGCGTGATTGACGAAGACGACGACGGGGTCACGTGTCCACTTGTCAGCGAAATAAGCAGAAGGGAGGTGGGGTCTGGGTGTCAGTGACTCCGCGGGTGCGTCGGCGCGTGCGAGAGAGAGAGAGGTGCCCCGGGTGGGCTAGTTGGGCTGCTTCTGTTGATGGGCTAGATTCCTAGCGCCGGCCCTTTTCCATTTCTTTATTCCTTTTCTTTATCTGTTTTGATTTTCTGGATTGGTTTTCAAATGAATTGAAACTCTTTTTGAATTCAAATCTTTTTGGGATTTTTGCAGTGTGCAATAGTCACAAAACTTGGCATAAAACCATGTGGTCACTTTGAGTTGGCTTGGTCATTTTTGGAAAAACAAATAACAGGGACATTGCACTTGGTTTGCAAATGTTTGAAAATGGTTTTTGGAACCATTTCTATTTTGTAAAATTTTGTTCAAATTCCACACTCAATCCAATCAACAAGGAAGCAACCAAACTTGGTTTTAAAACACTAAGCTCTCAAATGAGGATGATCATTTGAATTAAGTTTGCTCACATGAAATGATAGCCCTATGTGCTTCTATTTTCTTGAAATGAGTTTGAAATTGATCTCAATTCTATATGCATGCATGAATGATATGCAATCTTTGAAATCATGGTTTTAGGGATGTTACACCAGTACAGCTGGAATATTAGTAGAGCATGTATCTGAAACATTTCCCCATCAATTTAAATGCAACAAGAGTATAGCCCACCCAACCATTGACCAAGTCAGATTAGTCTGTGAATACCCCGATGTATTTCCAGATGTTTTGCCCGGTATGCCCCCAGATCGGGATATCGAATTTATCATTGAACTAATCCCTGGAACCGGACCCATAGCCCAGAGACCATATAGTATGAACCCGTCTAAATTAGTGGAGCTGAAGAAGCAACTGTATGCTATGCTGGAGATAGGATTGATCCAACCAAGTGCGTCGCCATGGAGATCACGTGTCTTGTTTGTAAACAAGAAGGATGGAGGTAAACATTTGTGTACGGATTATCGAAAGTTAAATGATGTCACCATCAAGAACAAGTACCCCCTGCCAAAAATAGAAGACCTATTTGACCAGTTGACTGGTGCCAAAGAGTTTTCTAAGATTGATCTTAGAACTAGCTATCATCAACTCAAGATTCGAGCAGAGGATATTTCAAAGACTGCCTTTACCACCAGATATGGATTGTATGAGTATACTATCATGTCTTTTGGATTAACCAGTGCCCCCACTTATTTCATGAACCTCGTGAATAAGATTTTTATGGACTTCATGGATAAGTTTGTCGTTGTTTTCATTGATGACATTCTGATCTATTCCAAATCAGAAGAAGAACATGAGCTACACCTAAGGACAATCCTTGGAACCCTCAGGGAGCATCAGTTGTATGCCAAGTTTAGCAAATGTGAATTCTCGTTGCAGGAGGTAGGATTCCTCAGACATCTTGTATCAGCCGGAGGAATTGCCGTTGACCCTGCAAAGGTGAAGGATGTTGAAGATTGGCAAGCCCCAACCACTCAAACCCAAGTTCGTGCATTTCTCGGATTGGCGGGATATTACCGCAAGTTCGTAGAAGGATTCTCGAGTATCGATAGACCCATGACCCAATTGCTGAAGAAGTACAAGAAGTTTGAATGGAACAACAAATGTGAAGCGAGTTTTCGAGAACTCAAGAGGAGATTGATTCCAGCCCCAAACTTGATCATGCCGGATATCACGAAGCCTTTTGATGTGTACTGTGACGCCTCCAAGCTCGGTCTCGGATGTGTGTTAATGCAAGAAGGCAAAGTAATATCTTATCTATCTAGACAACTGAAGCAGCATGAGCAGAACTATCCTAGTCATGACCTTGAACTAGCAGCCGTAGTTCTAGCCCTGAAGACATGGAGGAATTGCCTCATGGGAAACCGTTGTGAGATTTATTCGGATCACAAGAGCCTGAAGTATATATTCACTCAGAAGGAGCTGAATATGAGGTAGAGAAGATGGATAGAGATAATTAAGGACTATGACCTAGACATTCACTATCACCCCGGTAAAGCCAATGTGGTAGCAGATGCCCTTAGCAGATTGTCGTGCCGCTTAAACTCCATGATTCTGAAGGAGCAACCAAGTCTGCACAAGGAGATGGAAGATTTTAGAATGGAATTAGTAAGTGAAGGATTTTTGTCTATCATAGAACTTCAACCCACTTTGATCAGTCAAATCAAGGAGGCGCAGAAAGGAAATGCTAGTATCGACAGAATCAAACGTCGTATTCGTATAGGAAAAGTACCTAGATTCACCAAAGATGAAGGAGTGTTGTGGTACAAAGGACGTCTCTGTGTACCAGCAGATTCAGAGTTGAAGGAAACTATTTTGAAAGAGGCCCATGATACTCTTTATTCTATCCACCCCGAAGGAATGAAGATGTATCAGGATTTGAAGGAGCAATTTTGGTGGCATAAGATGAAGAAAGAAATCGGAAGCTATATCGCCAAGTGTAATATTTGCCAGAGAGTTAAGGTGGGACATCAAAGACCCGTGGGACTGTTGCAACCCCTACAGATTCTAGAATGGAAATGGGATTCAGTTGGATGGACTTTATCACCGGATTGCCTACTTCTAGTAAGGGAAATGACTCTATTTGGGTCATAGTTGATAGATTGTCCAAGAAAGCACATTTCTTACCAGTCAAGACCACCTACCAGAGTTCGAAGCTAGCGGAGTTGTACATCGCTAGAATCGTCAGTTTGCATGGGGTGCCTAGGAACATTGTGTTAGATCGAGGAACTCAGTTTACCTCGATATTCTAGAATAAAGTCCAAGAAGGATTAGGAACCCGACTGGATTTTAGCACAGCATATCACCCGCAGACAGATGGACAAACGGAGCGAGTAAATCAAATACTCGAAGATATGTTGAGAGCATGTATGCTAGAGTATGGATCTAAATGGGAAGACTGTCTACCTTTCGCAGAATTTTCATACAACAACAGTTATCAAGCCAGTTTGCAAATGGCCCCATTTGAATTCATGTATGGAAGGAAGTGTCGTACGCCTTTGAATTGGTCGGAAGTAGGAGAGAGTCAGATTTTCGGAGCCGACATCCTACGAGAAGAAGAAGAGAAAGTTCACAAGATCCGTGAGCACCTCAAGACCGCCTAGTCAAGGCAGAAGAGTTATGCCGACAAGAGACGCCGAGACCTCGCTTTCAATATCGAAGACTTTGTGTGTCGCCTTTGAAAGGAATGCAGCATTTCCAGCTCAAAGGAAAGTTAGCCCCCAGATATATCGGACCCTTTAAGATTCTGGATCATCGAGGAGAAGTATCGTATCAACTGGAACTGCTAGGGGAGATGACAGCAGTGCATATTGTGTTCCATATATTGTTACTTCGCAAAGGCCTAGAAGTCCCGGAGAAGACTGAAGTTTTCAAGAACATTGATCACCGCATCATAGAGATCAACGATGACCTGACGTATCCTGAAGTACCCATCCATATTTTGGAAGAAGATTTTAGGACCACCGGGACCCGAAGCATCAAGTTTCTCAAGATCAAGCGGAGTAACCACACTGAAGAAGAAGCTACCTGGGAACGAGAAGACTACATCAAGACGGAGTTTCCCGATCTTTTTAAATCCTAGTTGTCGTTTTCTTCTTGCTCAAATCTCGAGACAAGATTTTGTTTAAGGAGGGAAGGTTTGTGACATCCCAAAAATATTGAACAATGATTATCAAATTGCAATCACCAAAATTAGGGTTAACAAAAACTTTTGTTAATTAAAATCTTTATGAATGCATGTGTGTATGTGATGAGTGTATGAATGCATGAATGGACTTGTGTGATTGATCTAAATATTAAGGAATGGTTTAAATATGAAAACAACATCATCTAAAGCATTTCCAAGCAGAAACAAATCAAGAGAAAATAAAAAATCAAATAAAGCAAATGGTCATTTTTGCCAATCTTGCTCACTAGACCACTTTGAGTGTCACTAGTCCAAGATTTCAAACAGAAACAATTCCATTTCTTTTCACCCCTTTCTAAACCAAGCAAAATTGAACCCAAGCCCACCTTTTAAACTTACAGAAACATTTGTCAACTTGATTCAAATGACAATTCCAAATTGACAATTTAACATATGGGAAGATAACCCAATTCTCAAAAACCAACCAAACCAATTCCCCTTGACTTCTCCAACTAACCAGAGACTACTGAGTATGTAACTAGTACACCCACAAAGTTTGAATCAAAAATTCAAATTCAAATCTCTTTCGGCCATTTCATCAAACACCTTGTAGACACAAAACAAACAAACATCAAACACTATAGTGAGCAGTGATTTGGCCTAACTTGTTCCCTCTCTAGCTCACACTACACTCTCAGTAGATGATCTAGCTTAGTTAACAATCTCTAGCACCACTATGAGCTTGCCATTGCCATCTATGCTGAGCAGGCCGAGCCTCACCTGGCCACCCTAACGTCGACAACCAGCTAGGAGAAGCTCTAGCCTCGCCAACCTTGTTTGGGACACTCACCACCGTCCAGCGCCACCCCCTGTCCAATGCCAACGAGCAGCAAGCCACTGGACCACTCTAGATACGCCGCGCCCTATGCCTCTGCACCATGCCGAGAACGCGCCAGCACGCCGCACGCGACACACGCCCATAGACCGCACGCCACCCTTGCCGCGTGCAAGCGTGATCACCACCATCCCAGGAGACCACCAGACAACCCCGTTCGCCGCCGCATGACCAGGAGAGCCCGTGCGCCATAAAACTTACCGTCGGACCTGCCCAGAGAACCGCAGCATTCCGACCGTCTCGCACCGCCCCCACGCCGCGTAACCACGCCGTTGAGATTCGCCAGGGAGCACAACACTGCCTCTATCATCGCCCATGCCTTTAGCTCGGTGTCCCGATGACACTGACGAGCTCCAGCCGCGCCCTTCGGTCCCCTCTTGGCATTATAAATAGAGGCCACCCCCGTTCGAACTCAGCACACCATCTCACTCCCCTCTCTCTCAAAACCACCCCCACTCATTCCCGGAGCAAGGCGAGCAGCAGGTCACTAGAATTTGTCCGGAGTCTGCCGTGGAGGAGGAAGAAAGGAGCCAGCGATTGGAGCCGCCTAGGAGCAGCCGCCGGTACCAGGAGGTTAGTCGTCGTCAACTTCGTCATTCGCCCCCATCTCCAACCCTCGCCTGATCCACGGTGAGACCCCGTAGACCCCCATTGGCTGCGCTAGGGTTTTGTCTCGCCGGTGTTGCCCGACGAAGACGATAGGTCATGGCCGTTCGATTAGAGTTTGATCGTGAGGTCTAGATCACCCGCACCCCCTGTATCGCTGACTGGTGGGGTCATTCACTTAAACCCACCCGCGCGTGCTCTGTGCACCGTGTGCCAGCCCATTTACATTCCCGCATGACCCTGTAGTTTGAATTTAGGTTTATTCTTTTAGTTTCAAACTCAGTTCTGTACCTAGATTCAAAAATCAACCGAGCTTCATTCACTGAACCAAATTGCATGAAACCAATTTTATTAGTAAGGTACTGGAATTCTTATCCCAAGACCGTTGGATTCAATCCATTTAGATTTGTAGATCTCATATAGTAAAAATAACAAGCCAAAAGCTTTTCTGCGTTCAAACATTTTTCAAAATTCAACCACAAAACCTTTTGAGTTGATTCTAACTCTCAAAAATAACATTTAACAAGACCTTTCTGAATATATAAAAATATCTAGGATTACTTGCAGAAATAATGAACAAGTAATAAAAGAACGCCCATAGGCATTTCTAGTCACTTTATTTAATTAAAATAAAAAAGGTTAAACCTTATTAAATTGTGACACGACTTTAAATCACATTCCCAAGTACTGAAATATGTGGTGATGACATGTGTAAACACGATCCCATGTTTTAGTTGGAGAATATTAAATCTTAAGTAGTTTTTCAATGAGTAGAAATTACTTTTCCAAAATAAAATAAATAAGATAAGTGCTTCAATGAGTGTCATGTTTGTGATGATGCTAGATCATCTAGTGAAAATCCTGGTGTGATAAATAAAAGTAGTTGTAGAGGTTGTGACCCAACCTTTATTAACATAAGGTGGTGTCCCCTGTGTTTACAATGCTAGTCCCTAGATCAATAGCTAGCATCCACAGTTAAGATGTAATATCAAGAAACAAAGGTCATAATACAACTTTTATAACCAGGAATAAACTAATTTTATTACATCTTACATAGCTCATTTGGCTATTACATTACATTGCAGCAGAATATCTATAAGCATGGAGTCCTTCATCTTCAAAGTGCCACAGGCAGACATGTTGGTTGTAGACTTTGTAATCCTAATCAACACACTTCACTAAATCAATCAAACCTGCAACATACAAGTTACAGCCACAAGGGTCAATACATTTGAATTGTATTGGCAAGTGATACTATGGTAGTATAGTGGAGTCTATCATCTATATGCATTTGGCTAAGTGGAGTTGAGGCTTGCATTGCTCAAAATAGATTTTCCTTATCATTTTGAAAACACTAAGTTTTAGCTTGACAAAAATCATTTTTCTCAATCAAAGATTGAAGATCCTTTAACCCTTGTTCAAACCACAAGATTTTAACTTAGAAATTTGAATGATGAGATTCTTGATTGCTTCCATGTCTTGATGCTCAAATTGTCCTTTACCAGGGACATGGCTAAGTACTTAGATTTTACACTCTGCAGAGGTGGTGCACTTTCCCCACAAGACTTGGTTTCCCAAGACAAGATCTTTCAGAATCCTTCCCTTAGACCAAAATGGACGCGCTCCAACCTATCAAACACTACCACCAACTATCCATATGGCTAAGTTCTTGCAACCTATATGATCTAGGCAGAGCCCATAATGCCAAGTGGTTGCACTTGTAGCTTCTCAACATTTGACATCTCAAATCTCTTTGTTCCTGGGTGGCAATCCACAAGTGAGTTACACAAGGTCAACCATAGACATGGGCCTCGTGAACCACTCAACCAAAAACCACCAAGCAAGACCCATTCCACCCAGGTGATTCATTGACTTAGTTGTTTTATTAAGAAAAACATAAGTCTTCAGACTTAGAAATTTTCCATAGTGTGAATATATATCCACCCTTGTTTTCTATTAGCTAAGCTAAGCATGATAGTAGTAGGTATATTGACTTAGTAAGATTTCTTCTAGGGTTCCATCTACTAGGTTTTACTATAGCAAGGTTTATACTTAGCATATATTCCATGCAAGTTTTACTTAGCAAAATCACTAATGCATAGTGAAAGTAATGGGACAAAAAGTATGAAGCATCACTTGCCTTTTTGGTAGAGGGTATAGGTTCACTCCTTGTCCTTGCAACGATCACACTCTTCAAGTCACTACAAATCAATCAAGCAAGGTACAATCTCAATCTACCAATCAAGCAAAACATCACATAAAATGACAAAGTCAAAGTAATGCATGCAAACATGCCAAGCTTTGTTTTATTTCAAAAAGTGGTTCCTAATGGGTCATAAACATTTGAAAGCACCTAATGGTCATTTTGTTAAGTGGCAAAGTCATTTGCAAAAGGTTTCACTTCCTAAACCATTTTCAAAACAAAGTATCATTTTATGTGGTGTAGAAATATTTTTACTAAGGCATTAATCTATAGGGTTCACCAAATAAGTTTTCAAACCATAAAACTTGGTGTTTGGGGTCAAAGAGTTTAAAACAAAACATTTTCCAAAGGTTTTCCTCCAAAACCATTTTTTATAAATAAACCACATTTCTATTTGACTAGAAATGGTTTTAAATCAAAGAATCATTATTTTGTTTCACCAAATTCATTTTTGAATCCACAAAGTGTTTCCCAATGTTAGTAGGTTCAAATCACACCATTTGCCAAAGATTTTATCCCCAAAAACATTTTTGAACATTTTTCACAACCTTAACAAGCATACAAATGTTTCTGCAAAAACAAACATTTTTCCAGAAGCTTTTGACTAAACAAAGGGCATGGTTGGCTAGGGCTTATTCCACTGATTCTATTTATATAAAATTTGTAAAATTTGGACGTGTGGTTTGAAAGTTACAAGGGTTTCAAAATGGCATCTAAATCTGATTTCAAATTCTATTCTAAATCATCCAGTGACACGCGGCGCGTTCTGATTCGTCGAAAACGGTTCGTGCGGATCAGGCGACGCAGGCCGTTGGATCTTATTGATATCGCGTGGCTCAGATGGACGCGTACCTCTTTGTTTGGATCTAATCTTAGCCAGATGTTTCGCATCCTACGGCTCCTGATTCACTAACCAAAATCCGGCGGCGCTCAACGATGGCTGGTGGCGGCGGCGGTCAGACGACGGCGGAATCGATGCTACAGGAAGCGAGGGAGGAAAAGAACATGCTCACCGTGCTCGCAAGGACGTGGGGAAGCTCGAGGTGGTGCCGTCTTGTCGAGGGGCGCACTGGAGCGGGCTTGATTGCTCGCCGGAGTGGAGCTGCGCCTCGGCCTTGCTCAGTCGTCGTCGAGGACGGCGCTAGGGATCACTCGGAGGCAAACGAAATGCACAGTCAGATGCGCCAAGACACGACGAAGGTGTGTGTGTGAACGAGAGGGGTCGGGGTAGTCTGGTTTACCAGAGGGAGGTCGTTGGAGAAGAGCCAGATGGCGGCGGTGCTGGAGGTTGTCGTTGCCGGGGCTTAGGGGCGCCCGCGGGTGAATGGAAAGCGCCGGGAGAAGCGCCAGGGCTAGGGGAGTATGTGAGTGTGCTTAAGGAGGCGAGGGGTGGCAGGACACGGCCGGAATTCTCGCCGGAGCATCGTCGGAACAGAGGGAGTGTAGGGCAAAATTCCGCGGCCTGGGGGCGTGTTGAGATGGGGGAACAGAGGGGAACCAGAGAGGAGTCACTGGCGTTTATCACTGCGTGGTCACGGCGAGGTTTAATCCATCCATCAACGCGAATTCAAGGGAATTAACACGGCAGTAAACAACGAGGAACGATCGACGCGGTGGAGACGATGAACAGAAAAGGGTGGGGCATACCTGTCAGCGAGAAAGGAGGTGAGGGTGAGGGGTCCACTTGTCAGCGTCCCTCGCGGGTTTCTTCTGCGGTGAAGAAAAACGGTTCGGGGGAGAAAAAGGAGCTGGGCTGCTGGGCTGGGCCAGACTGTTCTCACATTTTTTTTCTGTCTGATTGTTTTATCCTTTTCTATTTTCTATTTACTGATTTGAAATTCAAACAAACAATTCAATCCACCAAATCAATTCAAACAAACACCACACTTCACAACTTTGAACTTGGTTCTGTTCAGTAACATAATCCAAAATTCCAAAATAAAATAATATTTTTATTCATTTTAGGATCCATTCATTAATTAAATAAAATGGACCTTTAGTTATTTAATCATATAGGGTTTGATTTATTTAATAAAATCTTCATTTGAAATCCAAATACTTTCAAAACCAAATCAGTAGGTTTTATTTGAAGGTAAAGAATACTTGGAAAGCTTGTTTAAAATAAAATAACATTTTTGTTATAAGGTCCATTAATAATTAAATAAAATGGGCCTTAGTTATCAAATAGGATTTGTTTTATTAAAACTTTATTTTTGAAAACTAAAATAGTACCAAACCATTCAGTAGGTTTTATGAAAATATAAAATACTTGGAAAACTTATTTTAAACAAATAAACAAGTTTTGATGGTTGAGAAATAATAAAACCTTTATTATTAAAAACTTGGATATTAAATCCTTATTACTTTAAAAAAAACCTTTACTATTTTTATCAAAACAAAATGTTTTATTTTGAAAAGCTTGGCCAAGGTTTAATTTGGCTCTATAAAATAATCTTTATTTAAATATTTCTTTTCCCTTTGAAAACCAAAGCCTTTATAAAAAGATTTCAAAGTAGCAGTAAAATATTTTTTATTTTTCCTTTACTAAATATTTATATTTTTAATCCCTTTAGGATTTCTTTGTTCAAAATAGGTTTGAAGATTTCCAATTGGATTCAAAAGTTTCTTCTGGCCCTGAAAATGAACAAAGTTTTATTTTATTCATTTATTTTTCACATTACAAGATTTGGAAAATCTTGGGATGTGACAGGCTACCACCCTTAAAATAAATCTCGTCCCGAGATTTGGGGAGTCTAGGGTTACAAGTTGGCTCAGAACATCTAGGGTACTACCACCCTTAAAAATTTTCCAACTAAATTACATCCTGGCTTGCTTGGGATCCTGGGAAACTTCTCTAGGCAACCTTCTGCGTAGTGTCCTTTGTTTCCACACTTGACTCATGGGCCAAGGTTGAGATCCTTCATAGGCTTGTTTAACTTGTTCTTCATCTTTTCTGGACAATTGTTTACATAGTGGACTAGTTCCTTGCATTTGAAACACATTACTTGGCTGATATCTTTCTTTTCCTTTGGTATCATTGTCTCTTGTTTGTTTCTTTGGTTCTTCTTCTTTTCTGGGCATTCATTGGCATAGTGTCCCATCTCTTTGCAATTGTAACATTGCACTTGAGTAATATCCTCCTTGTTAGGGTTGGGGCATTTCTTCTTCTTCTTTTTGGGTCTCTCCAAAGCTAGGAGTTCTTCTAGTTCATGTTCTTCATAGGTGGGAGATCTTTCTCTCTTCTTGGGGCATTGATCTTCATGCTCCTTGGATGCATGATCCTTGTATCCACAAGTATTGCAAGCCTTGGTTCCTTCTAAAATAACATCCTTGTCATCCTTGTTGTCATTAGTTCTTTGGGAAAAGTTTTCTCCCATGTTGATCATTTGAGTAACCAATCCTTGCAACAATTGGGATTGAAGTTTCAAAATCCTTTGTATGGCTGGGTCTAGTCCATTGTTGTTGGCTAAAAGCTGAGTTGTCTCTTGGCTCAACTGATTTTGGTTTGTTATGAGTTCTCTCATGTGGTCCTCTTGGTTGTTGTTGTTGTCACCATCCTTGATGTTGGAGTTTCTTGGAGTAGTCATCTGGTTGGGTTGAGTAGGGATTAGAATAGGCAAGATATTTCTAAGGAAATATTTCTAATCACACACATCACAATTCACACAAGCAATGTGCAAGCAATCACAAACAGCATTTCACTCAAACAACAAAGTTCAATCACATTTTTAGGCATCAAAATATTTTTGTTACACCACATAAGTTGGTGTGTTTGACTTAACCAAAATATGGTGGTCCATCTATATGGTTTACTTGTGATCTTTCCATCCTTCTTTGGTTGATTCTTCTTTACATGAGGTCATGGTTTCCTTGGGAAAAACTCTTGGTTACAATAACTTCTAGTAAAATAATCTCCTTCTTATTTTTGCATTCCCTTATTCTCCAAATCTTGAGCAAGATTTCCTTGTCTCACTTGTAGTCCTTAGTGGTATCCAAGTTGGAAGTCCTTGGTGAATATGCTGAAGATGTTGAAGTCATTAGAGTTGAAAGTGTTGAAGAAGTCCTTTGCACATGGTGTAGTCTTTGGCCATGGGTAGGTTTTTCCATCAAGTTGAAATAGAAGAGATGTAGAGTTGAAACCAAAATGGTTGAGGAAAGAGTTTACAAGTGTTTTTGTAAATAAGTTTTTGGAACAAATACAACTATTTTTCTAAGGGTTTTTGTCCAATCCTAGGTTTACAAATCCTACAGGCAACACAATGCTCTGATACCATCTATAGAGGTTGTGACCCAACCTTTATTAACATAAGGTGGTGTCCCCTGTGTTTACAATGCTAGTACCTGGATCAATAGCTAGCATCCACAGTTAAGATGTAATATCAAGAAACAAAGGTCATAATACAACTTTTATAACCAGGAATAAACTAATTTTATTACATCTTACATAGCTCATTTGGCTATTACATTACATTGCAGCAGAATATCTATAAGCATGGAGTCCTTCATCTTCAAAGTGCCACAGGCAGACATGTTGGTTGTAGACTTTGTAATCCTAATCAACACACTTCACTAAATCAATCAAACCTGCAACATACAAGTTACAGCCACAAGGGTCAATACATTTGAATTGTATTGGCAAGTGATACTATGGTAGTATAGTGGAGTCTATCATCTATATGCATTTGGCTAAGTGGAGTTGAGTCTTGCATTGCTCAAAATAGATTTTCCTTATCATTTTGAAAACACTAAGTTTTAGCTTGACAAAAATCATTTTTCTCAATCAAAGATTGAAGATCCTTTAACCCTTGTTCAAACCACAAGATTTTAACTTAGAAATTTGAATGATGAGATTCTTGATTGCTTCCATGTCTTGATGCTCAAATTGTCCTTTACCAGGGACATGGCTAAGTACTTAGATTTTACACTCTGCAGAGGTGGTGCACTTTCCCCACAAGACTTGGTTTCCCAAGACAAGATCTTTCAGAAGCCTTCCCTTAGACCAAAATGGACGTGCTCCAACCTATCAAACACTACCACCAACTGTCCATATGGCTAAGTTCTTGCAACCTATATGATCTAGGCAGAGCCCATAATGCCAAGTGGTTGCACTTGAAGCTTCTCAACATTTGACATCTCAAATATCTTTGTTCCTGGGTGGCAATCCACAGGTGAGTTACACAAGGTCAACCATATACATGGGCCTTGTGAACCACTCAACCAAAAACCACCAAGCAAGACCCATTCCACCCAGGTGATTCATTGACTTAGTTGTTTTATTAAGAAAAACATAAGTCTTCAGACTTAGAAATTTTCCATAGTGTGAATATATATCCACCCTTGTTTTCTATTAGCTAAGCTAAGCATGATAGTAGTAGGTATCTTGACTTAGTAAGATTTCTTCTAGGGTTTCATCTACTAGGTTTTACTATAGAAAGGTTTATACTTAGCATATATTCCATGCAAGTTTTACTTAGCAAAATCACCCATGCATAGTGAAAGTAATGGGACAAAAAGTATGAAGCATCACTTGCCTTTTTGGTAGAGGGTATAGGTTCACTCCTTGTCCTTGCAACGATCACACTCTTCAAGTCACTACAAATCAATCAAGAAAGGTACAATCTCAATCTACCAATCAAGCAAAACATCACATAAAATGACAAAGTCAAAGTAATGCATGCAAACATGCCAAGCTTTGTTTTATTTGAAAAAGTGGTTCCTAATGGGTCATAAACATTTGAAATCACCTAAAGGTCATTTTGTTAAGTGGCAAAGTCATTTGCAAAAGGTTTCACTTCCTAAACCATTTTCAAAACAAAGTATCATTTTATGTGGTGTAGAAATATTTTTACTAAGGCATTAATCTATAGGGTTCACCAAATAAGTTTTCAAACCATAAAACTTGGTGTTTGGGGTCAGAGAGTTTAAAACAAAACATTTTCCAAAGGTTTTCCTCCAAAACCATTTTTTATAAATAAACCACATTTCTATTTGACTAGAAATGGTTTTAAATCAAAAAATCATTATTTTGTTTCACCAAATTCATTTTTCAATCCACAAAGTGTTTCCCAATGTTAGTAGGTTCAAATCACACCATTTTCCAAAGATTTTATCCCCAAAAACATTTTTGAACAATTTTCACAACCTTAATAAGCATACAAATGTTTCTGCAAAAACAAACATTTTTCCAGAAGCTTTTGACTAAACAAAGGGCATGGTTGGCTAGGGCTTATTCCACTGATTCTATTGATATAAAATTTGTAAAATTTGGACGTGTGGTTTGAAAGTTACAAGGGTTTCAAAATGGCATCTAAATCTGATTTCAAATTCTATTCTAAATCATCCAGTGACACGCGGCGCGTTCTGATTCGTCGAAAACGGTTCGTGCGGATCAGGCGACGCAGGCCGTTGGATCTAATTGATATCGCGCGGCTCAGATGGACGCGTACCTCTTCGTTTGGATCTAATCTTAGCCAGATGTTTTGCATCCTACGGCTCCTGATTCACTAACCAAAATCCGGCGGCGCTCAACGGTGGCTGGTGGCGGCGGCGGTCAGACGACGGCGGAATCGATGCTACAGGAAGCGAGGGAGGAAAAGAACATGCTCACCGTGCTCGCAAGGACGTGGGGACGCTCGAGGTGGTGCCGTCTTGTCGAGGGGCGCACTGGAGCGGGCTTGATTGCTCGCCGGAGTGGAGCTGCGCCTCGGCCTTGCTCAGTCGTCGTCGAGGACGGCGCTAGGGATCACTCGGAGGCAAACGAAATGCACGGTCAGATGCGCCAAGACACGACGAAGGTGTGTGCGTGAACGAGAGGGGTCGGGGTTGTCTGGTTTACCAGAGGGAGGTCGTCGGAGAAGAGCCAGATGGCGGCGGTGCTGGAGGTTGTCGTTACCGGGGCTTAGGGGCGCCCGCGGGTGAATGGAAAGCGCCGGGAGAAGCGCCAGGGCTAGGGGAGTATGTGAGTGTGCTTAAGGAGGCGAGGGGTGGCAGGACACGGCCGGAATTCTCGCCGGAGCATCGTCGGAACAGAGGGAGTGTAGGGCAAAATTCCGCGGCCTGGGGGCGTGTTGAGATGGGGGAATAGAGGGGAACCAGAGAGGAGTCACTGGCGTTTATCACTGCGTGGTCATGGCGAGGTTTAATCCATCCATCAACGCGAATTCAAGGGAATTAACACGGCAGTAAACGGCGAGGAACAGTCGACGCGGTGGAGACGATGAACAGAAAAGGGTGGGGCATACCTGTCAGCGAGAAAGGAGGTGAGGGTGAGGGGTCCACTTGTCAGCGTCCTCGCGGGTTGCTTCTGCGGTGAAGAAAAACGGTTCGGGGGAGAAAAAGGAGTTGGGCTGCTGGGCTGCTGGGCTGTTGGGCTGGGCCAGACTGTTCTCACATTTTTTTTTCTGTCTGATTGTTTTATCCTTTCTATTTTCTATTTACTGATTTGAAATTCAAACAAACAATTCAATCCACCAAATCAATTCAAACAAACACCACACTTCACAACTTTGAACTTGGTTCTGTTCAGTAACATAATCCAAAATTCCAAAATAAAATAATATTTTTATTCATTTTAGGATCCATTCATTAATTAAATAAAAAGGACCTTTAGTTATTTAATCATATAGGGTTTGATTTATTTAATAAAATCTTCATTTGAAATCCAAATACTTTCAAAACCAAATCAGTAGGTTTTATTTGAAGGTAAAGAATACTTGGAAAGCTTGTTTAAAATAAAATAACATTTTTGTTATAAGGTCCATTAATAATTAAATAAAATGGGCCTTAGTTATCAAATAGGATTTGTTTTATTAAAACTTTACTTTTGAAAACTAAAATAGTACCAAACCATTCAGTAGGTTTTATATGAAAATATAAAATACTTGGAAAACTTATTTTAAACAAATAAACAAGTTTTGATGGTTTAGAAATAATAAAACCTTTATTATTAAAAACTTGGATATTAAATCCTTATTACTTTAAAAAAAACCTTTACTATTTTTATCAAAACAAAATGTTTTATTTTCAAAAGCTTGGCCAAGGTTTAATTTGGCTCTATAAAATAATCTTTATTTAAATATTTCTTTTCCCTTTGAAAACCAAAGCCTTTATAAAAAGATTTCAAAGTAGCAGTAAAATATTTTTTATTTTTCCTTTACTAAATATTTATCTTTTTAATCCCTTTAGGATTTCTTTGTTCAAAATAGGTTTGAAGATTTTCAATTGGATTCAAAAGTTTCTTCTGGCCCTGAAAATGAACAAAGTTTTATTTTATTCATTTATTTTTCACATTACAAGATTTGGAAAATCTTGGGATGTGACAGTAGTTAAGTATTGTTTAGTGATTGTGTACCTCGTATTTATTTATAGACGCTAGTACTAACCAAGGATACGAGGAGGAAGTAGAATACTACGAGGAAGAAGCCAAGGAGAACTTCAACCACTTCTCTACACAAGGCAAGCCTATACTTGCAACCTTGTAAGCCTCACTATACAAGTTGACTTAGCAAGCTAATCCTTGCAAGCTTACACTAATTGATACCCAATCCTAGTTTTACTTGCAAGCTTAGTATTTTATTTCTTTATCAAAGCTTTCTAGTAAAGTTTACTTGGTAATTATAGAGCTTAGAAATATTATTAAAGGTAGCATAAAGAGCATAAATCTTGGCCTAAGTTAGATAATCTTGATGTCGTCCCGAGTCATGAGATTGTACTTAGATCATTCAAACTTGATTGCCACCCCCTTCTTAGTGTTCACCCTCACCTGTAGATGCTAGTGATAAGCATAAAACTTGATCACTTTAGATGGGAATACTTGGTGAAAACCTTAGAATGATGAGTCATTCTACTGAAATATTTTGACATGTGCTCTTAAACACCAGATGATTCTAATGATGAAAATGTTAAGGCATGAGCCTTAGCCCTTTATAAAACTGATGGTTGTGTGGATGTGATACCATTCCAATTTTACTGTACAAACAAAATACCCGAAAATTGGGTAGGGCTTGACTGGAAATTTATATACCTTAGTATGGGTTCCCTTGCAGCCAAGGTTTGAGCTGAGGCTACCTTGTGAAGATTGTCCACCTGTGCAGTTCCCAAGATGACAGTTGGTCATGGTTGGGAGGCCAAACTCACAGAAGAGGTGCCTATACTAGGGCGTGTAATTGAAAGGTTAGGATTGATTATCCGCATACTGAGTATGGTGAATTTAGGATTGTTCCTAATGGATGTATCGAATGTTGGGGTGAAAGTGTACCACCTCTGCAGAGTGTGAAACTATTTGAATAGCCACGTCCGTGGTTATGGACAGTTGAAGTGGCCATACTGTTCCGTCGTCAGATGTTTTCAAAATGACTTGTGAAATGATTCATGACTTTGACTTGACCACAACAGGGTTGTGATATGAAAATTCAAGTTCCCACTTAGGTGTTCTAAAACTTTCAACTAGCCTTCTTTGCTTCTGAACTCAGTAGAGGTAAATCTGGCTTTTTGCAAAACAACCTAGAGCTTAGTATTTCCTACCCAAAACCACTTCACTTGTTAGTATTAGTTTGAGAGTACTTAAAGGGTACTCATGGCTTTGTCCCTGGATATTCCCGTGGCCAGACTATGAAGAGGACTATCAGGAGGATGGACAGCAGGAAGGTTACGAAAACTAGGATCATATCCCATCGTCAGCATTGCATGTGACCATGAAGATGGAGTTTCGCCTACGCTATCGTTATTATTACGTTATCCCGCCGCTATGATTGTATTAAGACTGGATCATTTGATCCTTTATTTTTTGTAAGACCTTATATATGGTTTGTAATGGATGATGTACTATGATATACAATTTGTTATGACTCGCAAAAATGGTAATCCTGGGATTGCGATGTATAGCATAACAGGCATCTGGGATTAAAAATCCGGGTGTTGACACCAAGTTATTCCAAAGAGTCCACTATAAATTCGTATGCATGGTGTGTTACACCATTCCAAGTATATTCTTGTTTTATCTATCTTACAAATTAAACTTGTTATGAGAAAATTAGTGATTAAAGCTCTCACAAACTTGATGGAACACTTTACTTTCTTGCACCTAATAAGCTTGAACCATTTTGTCATCTATGTTGTATATACTTGCACTTATAAGTTTGGAATTAGCAAAACCATGCTGTCATGGGGAAGCTTTCAACACCTGTACATATTACAATTGATATCATGATCTTTTGTTTATAGATGTCGGCGGTGTGAAATAAAAGGGGAGCTTGTAAGTCCATGGAGTATTATATATGTGTTAGAGAAATGCCTGGACGGCTAGCCTAAGCCATGCCTAATCATGGTGGAAACTTGCAGCATCACCATAGTGAGCAATCTATGAAGCATCCTCAGAAAAAAATATAGAAAAAAGAGAGAAAAAATATATGCGCCATGATCATGGTGAATAAAAGGATCGCTGAGAAACTCACTGTCTGTTGCCTTGTCATTTTGATATGGTATAGCTCATGTGTCATGGGGCAGGGGGTACCCCATTGGCAGTTCTCTATGATACACATATACTTACAATGACAAGAACTTGCTTGTGACTAAAGTGGAGTCTCCACCTTCTATCTTTATGCACCAATTAAGAGAGCATAGTTGTCATTCTTAGTTTTATGTGCATCGTCCCAAATTATTGATTGATTCATAATGTTGATATTTCTTGTTCTTGAACTATTTGTATCTAGTCACCCTTATGAACTTTGAAGGTTCCTATGAATTTATGTTTTACTACTCCATGAGGGACAAGCTGAATACCACACTTGCTATGTTTTCAACATGTGAAACAAACTAACTTCTCTCAATGCATTGTTATTCATGATATTTTTTTATGTGTTTTCATGTTGCAACATAGTTGCTATGTTATTGTTAGAACTACATCTTTCATGCTCATGTTTAGAGTACTTTGATCCCAGCTTTCAATGCTTTGCAAATATTTTGATCAAGATTGTGATGGTGCATGTCACCTAAAAAATTATTCTTTATCACTTACCTACTCGACAATGAGCAGGAGTTAATCTTTAGGATGCTTGATACGTCGTAAACGTATCTATTATTTTTTATGTTCCATGGTTGTTTAGTATCAACTTTGATTTGATTTGTATACACTTTGAGGTATTTTTATACATTTTCTGTGACTAACCTATTAACAAGATGCTGAAGTGCCAGTTTCCTGTTTTCTGCTATTTTTTGTTTCAGAAAACCTAGTAAGGAAATATTCTCGGAATTGGACGGGACAAAAGCCAAAGTCAATATTTTACCGAAGAGAACACAAAGTCCGGAGGGGAGACAAAGTGGGGCCACGAGGCGGCCACACTCTAGGGCGGTGCAACCTAGGGGAGGGCGAGCCGACCCTAGGTGTGGGCCTCTCGGGCGGCCCCCGACCTCGCCTCTTAGCCTGTAAAGTCACCCCGATGCACAAACCCTAAGCACCCGATCAGATCTCCATGAAACAGTCCGTAGCCACCGCCACCAACGTCCCTAGATCGGAGGGATCCGAAGCTCTTCCCGACACCCTTCCAGAGGGGAGAGATCATCCTGGAGGCCTTCTTCATTACCATGCCAGCCTTCGGTATGATGCGTGAGTAGTTCACCCTTGGACTATGGGTCCATATAGTAGCTAGATGGTTGTTTCTCCTCCTTTGTGCTATCATGTTTAGATCTTGTGAGCTCCGTTCATGATAAAGATCATCTATTTGTAATCATGCATGTTGTCTTTACGGGTATCCGATGGATATTGAGATACTATGTCATATTGGTTATTGATTCTATCATATCTGTGTTATTTGTGATCTTGCATGCTCTCTGTTGCTAGTAGCTATCTTAGCCAAGTAGATTCTTCTGACTCCAAGAGGGAGTATTTATGCTCGATAGTAGGTTCATGCCTCTAGTAATTTGGGAAAGTGACAGGAATCGCTAAGGTTGTAGATGTGCTGTTGCTACTAGGGAGAAAACAACAATCTTTGGTTCATGGAACAATTGTATTGTTTACTTTACACACATGTCTTAATGCAATTATCCGTTGCTTGCAACTTAATACTAGAAGGGGTTCAGATGATAACCTGAAGGTGGATTATTAGTCATAGATGCAGTTGGATTATGGTCTATGTATATTGTTGTAATGCTCAATCAAATCTCATAGGAGTCATGATGTCTAGTATATGCATTGTTATGCTTTCTCAATCTATCAATTGCCCTGATGTAATTTGTTCACCCAGCATGTTATCTATCTTAAGGAGATCACATGTAGTGAACTATGGACCCCGGTCCAATCTTTATCATTGATACATCATCTACTGTTACCTTTTACTTTCTACAAGAAACTACTATCTTCCACACTATACATTTAATCCTTTGTTTTTAGCAAACCGGTGAGATTGACAACCTCACTATACATTGGGGCAAAGTCTTGAGTTTGTGTTGTGCAGGTTCCAAGTTGTTAGAAACACCTTGGAGTTGTTTCCTTCCTCCTACTAGTTTGATAACCTTAGTTTCATAACTGAGGGAAAACTTACTGTTGGGCTCATCACACCTTCCTCTTGCGGTATCCCAACGAAGCTCTACAGTGATCTGAGCCGCATCAGTATTTTGGCTAAACTCTAACCTATAGTTGATCCATCCATAGTAGGTAAATAATCAAAAAGTTACTTGAAGACGACTTTGAATGGGAGGAGGTTTTCTTTTTATCCCCCTAAACTTATTTTTATGTCTTCTTCATTATCAGTCCCTATGGTCCATTGTAGGATGATTTTCCTAAGGCCTTGAATTCATAGGCAAGGTGATCAAGATCCTCTCCCTGGTCCTATCAAACTAGTGACTTATCTCCTAGTATTGAATATGTTTTGCCTTTCCCCATTGGTTCCTAATTCCTATGTGGATAGGATTCGCCAGGGATGAGCGGCTTATTTAGCCTATACGAAGCACGAAGCATAAGAGAAGAGTATAGCGAAGCGAGTGTAGTACTTGTAGCGAATATTAGTTGTGTCAAAGCCTACACTAGCTTAGCTCTGCATATGTTTCAGGACGAAGACGGTGATACGATACCACTTGCCAGTGATGATAAGATTCACTCATAGCATAGGTGGAAGATCCATCCAATTTTCTATATAGATTGATTTGTTCAAAGAAAAGACCCCTAAAAATCATCCAGGGAACCTACTCTTGGTATCCTTTACCACATTCACTTTCCATATTCTCTTTCTTTAGTTTAGACGCTATCGTACCTCAGGGAAAATCCTAATTTCTATCAATGATTCCCACCCAACTCCCCCGCCCCGCTTCTGCTATTGCTCGAAATCCAACAAATGCACTTGCTCATCCCAAGCATCAATTTCCACAAATAGTACCCAACGTGTGTCCTAGCCACCGAGGGCATGTAGAAGCTTACCATCACCGTCCTCGAAAAGAGTGTTTTTTTACGCTCCCCATGAATAGCGCATAGTAGAGCCATGCCTAATACTCCGGCAACTCCCATCATATGAAATGGGTTCAATTATGAAATTATTGGAAGAAGAGGATGAATCGAAATATCACTGTGCTATGCCAAAACTCGGTGCAAAGAAGCAACCATATTCCCCCAGTGGATAAATAAGGAATATGGAAACAAAAATAGCGATTGGACTAGAGAATGAGATTGCATTATAAGGCTGCAATTGAACTGACCAAGAAAGTTCACAAATTGGTATAACATGAAACCTATTAGTGCAAAATCATTGTGAAGAGTGACAAAAGTCCACACATACCACCTAATTGACACCAACGAGTTAAATCCCCTTGTGCTTCCGGGCCACATAGTAGCAACAAAGGGTGTGCTAACTATTGGTAGGGGTATAAACTGCCGCGGTTAAGAAATTACAACCTTCCAAATAGGAACTAGCCTATCCATAGGTATACCAAGAAGTTACAAAAGTAGTCCCTGTAAACTAAAGTAAACCGCGAAATAAGCAAAAAGCGTATTTCTACATAAAACACCCATAAAGGGTATTTCAATCAAAATCCCCAAATATGATATTAGTTATTTCTCTTGTTCTTGATAATATTGTAATGGAATGATTTCTTCGCTTATTCGCCAACTGGAAATGGCTTCCATCTCCTATCAACTTCTTTCTATCTTGAAATTGGCATCCCCTTTCCTTATCAGGCTTTCTCGCTTGGAAACAATAGTGCCATTTCCATTGTTGATAGAATCAACGCATGGACATATCGTAGAAATATCTCACCAGAAGAATATACGGCTTTCGATCGAGTAAAAGAGCATACTCTTTCCTCGACAAGCTACTAACTATTGATGACTTATTGGATTCAGAAGCAACTCTGCTTACCAAGATAGAAGGTGGTCCCTTGGTACGATTCGGTCATTTCCAAGTTGTGTACTCCCGCAGGCGGGTAAATCTATGAGCAGTTCATGTTGCTAACTATGTGGTCCAGTCGCTCGCGCATTTTTGTAATGCTTTGTTGGGGTATGTCACCTTTACACTTTCCAATTGATTCTCATAAAAGGTTAGGCTACCTCTTCACATCGCACCTGATCCTGAAATATGTTCTCTGTCTAGGGGATCAATAGTGGCTATTGAGCTTTTCCCTTTCTATATATTCTTTATAATAAGTAAATACCATCCTTTAGCCTATCATCATCTCTCTATCTAACCGTCAATATTGCTTGAAATTTATCAAACACTAGGTTATTAACGTATGGATATGCCATATAAAATAATAAGGGAAAATGCCTCAAGTTTGAGGCTAGCGCAAAAGAAAAGCCGATTCATAATTTCAGATTTACTGGCAAGTCTATGAGAATCCTATTACAGATCCTCTGATATTTAGCTTCAATGGTCATGTTCTTGTTTAATTAGGTATTTTTCTGAGAACTTCTATTTACGATACCAAAAAAAACCTATAACTCTCGAAGAATGGGTAAAAATAATTCAAGCTTGGGGAGCCCATTGATTGGGAAACCTCGAGGGAAGTGATCCTATAAACAAAGGAATTATATAGTACGAAATAGCAAAAAAAATACTAATTCAATAAAAAAGATAATAGATATGGGATTTATGCTCAAATTGTCTTGACAAGGAGAGATATTCCATATTTGAATTAGATTGCATTTCTTAGTATACCAATGAGACAAACTATTACTATTTCATCTAACTTGAATAACCAAGGATTTAATTTGACTATGGATTCTGATAACTCGAAAAGTTTTTATTTGGTTATGATCCAAAGAGAAAAAAGAAAGGTTTAACAAGCCATGATAAAATAGAGTAAAGTAACCATAAGTTCTGTTTGCATAATGTGTATATGCCATTCCATACAATCGAAATAGAAACATGGGACGATTCCATAATTTGGAATAGATCCGTGGGGATGAGAGAAGTTGTTGTTGAGAAATATGAAATTGGAAAGGAATTTAAAATCCCTATGGAACCTGTGATCGGTTGTACCTATACTCTAGTGATACGAAAACTCGCTATTCATTCAGTTTCTAGTCAATAATTTATGTAGAAGAGATGGCCGAGTGGTTCAAGGCGTAGCATTGGAACTGCTATGTATGCTTTTGTTTACCGAGTGTTTAAATCCCTTTCTTTCTATTTCTGTTAATTCACCAACGTTACTGATCCAAATCAAATAGATTTCAGCAATAAGACCTTTATTTATAAGAAATTCATTATACAAATGAGCAATAAAATATCCTACTGTAGATCCATTTGTGATACATGAATGAGAAAATACGGATGAAGACCCTTTTAGTTCCGCGAAATGGGGAAAAAATTCTATGAATCCATTGACCTAGGTACCGAGTCTGACGAGAATAATATTCTACGACTAAGAACTTATTTTTTCAAATCGACCCATTTACTTCCCTTGGGGAAGACACAGTTGGTACATAAGAAACAAAGGCGTCTAAAAACAACTTTGAATTGGAACCCTACTACTCTATATCAATATAATCTAATTCGGATTGCTCTATCGGGTCAAAAACCAAGAGATCGCCTACTATCAGTATGATACTAAGTAAGCTACATATTAATTGATTTGTATCTTTGGACCTTTCAATGTGTGAACTTTATCAATACCTAACTCGGGTGTTCAATTGAATCAGACCACTTGGTCAGTACATCAGCACCGGGGAACCACACTGACTCGGACATGTCATTGATCCTAAATAGAGAGTTTCCGGGGAGAAGATTAAACATTGAGACGAGACCCATAACTATAGCCACTTCTAGCTTAGTGGCTCCGCAGAGAACTAATACCTTATCGAAAAAGGGGAACAAAATACGATCATCTCGCCAAAAATGGGAAGTCTTGGTTGGTATCTTCATTCGAGTTGGATTCTTCTATACAAAATTCAAGTATCAATAGTTCACATGCGCATCCGAATATACGCAATTCTAGAGTGCCAACAGTGATCGATTCATTTTCTCCTACCTCGAGGCCATATGGGTCTGATGTTTGAACTTCTGGTGCCCCTTTTCAATGAGAACGATTCCATTGTAAACATAGCTATCCTTTCTGGTTGCTATAGTTTGCTATATCCCACCCCGAGCCAGAGTGACCAATTGAAGGAAAACGCTTGCTTGTGACTAATTAACTGCTCGACCTGGGGTGAAGCAACTAGTATCTTAGAAAGAAACTTGGCAAATGAATATGCCCAGCACCGAATAAAAATAATTGTCCGGCAGACCCTATCGAGTGAGCTATTATGGCCACAAGCCACACCATGTAAAGCCTAAGCTCATTCCCACTTTTCCATGGGTTCCAGCTCAGAATTATATTTCTAACTTGAGGTGCTAGGTCGGTCTCATTTCCCAAAGATACTCAATTTTCACCTGCATTCCCTTCAAGTATTAATACATTTCTTCTTTGCACGGAAGCTCCAAAATTTGCGGATCGTGAACACCTGGCAACAAAATGGCAGGTACATTACTTCCATTCTTCTGAGCTTATGAATTATCCAAGAATTTCGCATCCCATTCTGGATCAGACATCCTTGCTCCTCACGGGAATTCTGTTATTTCAAATAATAAATATGTTAGGTTGGTTTCCTCGATACTTCTAAAAGCGTAGGCTCAAAAGTCCATTGTCTTCGACCAGAACTACTAGCATCTTCTAAAAACCCTACAGAGGAAGCCATTCGATCAATCAGGGGAAGGTTCTATATAACTAAAGAGTCAGGTGGAATGACTGAAAACGGCACAACTATCCGAAGATAGAGATATGGAATACTAGTACATCCTCCCTATTAGAGAATACTATGTGCATAGTACTTAATTTGAGATGACTGGAGTAGTCATAAGACTAGGATTTCATGGCTTTGCTAAAAAATGTAGCTAAGCTTTCATGCGGCTGACCGTGTTTTGGTCTAGCACTATGCAGGGTTGGCTGCCTCCTAGTCCCAACACATTAGCCTTATATTTACCAAATGAAATGGAGATTCAAATGGGTTCTGATTCTTGCTTTCCTCTCTCCTCTAAGCACGAATCGATCGAAACTAAACTAAAGGGAAGTAAAGAGCATTTAGTCAGTTTAAAGCTGCAACTGGTGGATTCACTTTTTTCATAGCTCGCTATTACTGCTTACATCTGCATGTCTTTAAGGGGAGATGGTGGAGGATTTGGTTTTCTCAATGCCTTAGGCAAGTCATTTCCCTACTTTACTTTTATCCCGGTCTTCTTTTTTACATCCACTTTCTTATTCACACTAGGCTTGTGTCGTGGATTCTTCTTTGATTTGACTATAGCTATGTGGTCAATAACCCGCTTTGCTTCTAGTTCTTTGCCTACTTGCGCCATTGCCAGAAATTCCAATCGGAGAATCTTCTATTGGAAAGCTCACATCCTCTGTAAAACATCTCAAAAATATTAATGAGGATGTCAATTCTAATCAACCAAAATTAGGGTTAACAAAAGCTTTTTTTTATAATAAATACTATCTTAATGCATGTGTGTTATAAATATGTATGAAGGTTTGCAATGCCATGTTTGATTGTTGTAAATGATGATAATTGGTTTAAAGATCAAAACCATATCATCTAGGTCAAATCCAAACCAGATCAAAACAAAAGAAAATGAAAATATGAAGCATATGGCGTAATGGTGATTTTTGCAAAACTTAACACTAAACTCAATGGAGCTAAACACCTTGCTAGACCATGTGACACTAAACACAATGGAGCTTTCAAATCTTGTAGAAACAATTTCAAATCCATTGGAGAGGCATTTCAAAATTAAATCTATCTTATGCATTGTAACACCCCAGTTTTACTTAAATAGTATTTAGGGTTTTGTTTTGTGCATCATGAGCATCATCCCTTAAAATGCATGAAAAGAAATTAAATGCAAAGCCCTAATCCTTCTCTCTCTCTTTGAAACACATTAAAATGGTTTTCATATTTTGAAAATTATCAAAATTTATGGATCCCAAATTGCATAAAGGGGTTCCTACAGTATTTTATATATTTTGAAAACCTTCTAGTACTTTTGAAATTATTCAAAACAGAATTTGAAATAAAAATATAAAAGAGAAATGAGAAACAGAAAAAGGAAAAGGATTTTCAGAAAAAAACAGAGCCAGACCATTCTAGGCCGGCCCATATCTCTCCTCTCTCTCCCCGCCGCTCGCGCGCGCAGCTCTGCAGCCCAGCTCGGCCCACATGCGGCCCATACCCCTTCGCGTCTTTCTTCTTCCTTCCTCCTCTATCAAGAAGGACGATGCAAGCTGTTGCGTGTCCCACCGCTCGTTGTCGATCCCACGTAGTGTGTTGCTCGCCGCCGCCCCTGGAGTCGAGGATAAGAACACCGATGCTCCCCTCTCTCCCCATACCCTTCTCCCTTTCTCTCTCGCTCTGTTCCGCTTGCGATAAGAAGCCAAACCCTAGCTCTGGCCATAGCCTTCCATCGCCGTCATTTTCGGCCTCCCCTTGCCATTCTCAGGCCACCACCGTGACGGCGATGCTCGACTTTGTCGTTATCCCCAAAGCGTGCTAGACAGGGAGCTCGCTAACTTCAGGATTTGAGCCGTCTTCCCCGACACTGATGATGTCGCCATTGCCGCCGTTCTCGACCTCACACGGCCTTGCCGATCCCTCCTCTGTGCTCACACTGAGCTGGCCTTCCCTAGGACCCTACCCTTCCTCCCTTCCTCTCTAGTTTGCTATAGCCTCGAGCGCCTTCGTGCGGCCCCCATTTGGGAACCGCCGGCGAGGCTCCCGAGCACCCCAGGACACCGCGCCACCCTAGTTAGGTCGCCCCTGTTTAGGCGGTTCTGATTCGCGTATGTGCGCATCCGCGCGCACCGTAGCGCCGCCGCTGGGTGGTCACCGGTGTCGGCCACCGTCCATCACGCGAGTCAGCACGAGTCAACCGTAGCGGGCCCCTCTTCATCGATGTGGATCACTGACGTGTCCCAGGCCCCACCCGTCAGCCTGAGAGGCTAGATGCCTCTGTGGTGAAAAACTTTTGGTTAGGGTCTACCAAAGTCATAATGACACAATAAATGAATTTAAATGGTTTAAATATTTTCAAAAATTGGCATAATCTTGTAAATTCAATAACTAATTATTTGTAATTCAGAAAAATACAAATAATATATCAAAATGTTTATAAAAATGAGCTCTACCTATTTAAGCTATAATCATGCATATATACTCAACTTACATGACAAGTTTAATTAGAATAACATAGTAAACCCTCATAGGTGATTCCGGAGATCCCCCAATTAGGGTTTTCACCCCTCGGAAGCCCGATTAATTTGTTGAGGGTGTCTTAGGGTTAAGTTTCAGTACTAATCAACCTATCATATCATCATCCTTGCATGAGAATTACATCAATGCCATGTGTTGATTGTTTCCCTTTTCTTTCCGGTTTTGGTTCTTCTCGATTGAATACGATATCAGATCAATATCGAAGACTAAGATCAAGACCATCGAAGATCGATGAACAATACTTGACCAACTATGACCAAGTCAACTTCAAGATGTCTGAAGCTCTTCTTCTTGGTTATCAACAGGGAAAGGCAAGCATAGCCCCACCATGATATAATCCTATGATTTCGAAAGCATTTCAATTCTTGCCATGATGCATACGATTCTACTGTGGTCTTTTATCGATAGATAGAGTATCCTATCTGTTGCATTACTCCCTTTGAGCTTACATTACCTGATCCACCGCTCCTAGCATAAATAGGTTTGGCTTGTGTGCACTACTAGAGTTTATATCTGTATCCTGCTGATCCATGCATAGTTGTTGAGTCTGGTTCATACAGATGATGTATCAGATGCAGAGAATCTAATATGATAGGAGAACATGATGAGATGAGATCTGTGATATGAGATTACACATGCTAAGTCTTGTATGGGAGGCCATGGTGGGATGTGGTTTTTGTAGTCCCATGCTCGCCACCACTTGGAACCGAGTTCTTGCCTTTGGAACCAAGACGAGCGTACAACCTCACGGGGCCTAGACAACCTCATGAGCAACTAACTAGCATAGTATATTCCATGAGTCACATACACATTGAATTTTTTTTGAAATATTTGGCGGGTGAAGGTGCATCATATCAGGTAGGTAAGCGTGGCTGAGGTTGCTTGGGGTGGATGGAGCCCCTGGTAAACCAACCTCACCTCACATCTCTAGGGACCGGCTTCTGGTTTTGACCCATTATAGTGGAACCATCCTTAGGGTGTGACTCATGGTATCGGCGAAAGCAAGGTAACGGTCGTGGTCAACCACCCTTTGTCGGCCTTCCAAGGAAGAGGGCTAATGATCTGGCATTAAGAGTCAGTTATTATGTGTGGATAAAGTTGTATACCCCTGCAGGGTTAAATCTTTTTGAAAAGACGTGTTCACGGTTATGAACACTTGGTGACCGAATTCTAAGATCATAGAGAACTTGAACCTAATCGTAAAACTTTGTATATCAACGTGTGCTTAAGGATGCTTCCTCATGGGTACGAGGGGGTGATCCTAGATAGGGTTCAGATGATGATGACTTGGTGGATATCAAAAGATGGTGATCAATATTTCGGAGATGTCGCTCTCTTATCCCCTTTAAAATACTCTGATTAGATGATCTTATTGTTCCTCTTATTTTACAAAATAAAGATGGCTTTATGCAAAACAACTCCACCAGCCATAAGTCTTGCGGAGTACACCCTGTACTCACCCTTGATTTGTTGATGCTTTTTGGCAGAGTAAGTTCCCTTGAAGACGAGTTCCGTACTACATCGACATCGACGAGTTGCTTGGGGTTCTCGGCCGGCATCCTGGAATCTATGGGCTGGGATATCATCGTTATGCTTCAGGCTTCTTAGGCCATTTGTTAAGTTTTCTATACTTAATAGCATAGTTTGCCTTCTGTTGTTTGATGTTTGTTGTCAGTGTCCTATGTGTAATAATTTGCCTCTTCGCTCAATTATGAGCTTGCTGTAATGAATTTTTTGTCGTAGGGTCACTGTTGTCTTATCGATTCTTCACTAGATATCCTCGAGATCAAGGTTAAATTTATGTCAGATAGAGGTGTGGGATTTGTTTAGCCCTGATCCCGGAGGTGTCATAGGTTTAGGTATCAGAGTAGTACCGACCATAGGGAAACCTTGCTATTGGTCAATGTTCAGTCTATTGCTTGTAAAAAATTATTTTAAAAGCTGAAAAGTATTTGCAAAAACGCTAGTATGCTTCTTTTTCTTCTTATCCCGTTTTTCTCTAACTCTGGGTTCATCCTATCTGGTGTTGATGTTGGAAATTTTTTGATATATCTTCTAGTCTTTCAAAGCTTAGGTGCCTTCTAGGCATGTCGATTCTCAACCAATTGACCTAGTCTTGAGTTCTTTAGAGTTCTGTCTTGTGAATTCCTTGTTCCCCTTTCTCTTCTTCACATGAGAGATTCCTTTTTCATCATGATCTCTATGTTTCATGGATCCTACAATATAATGATCCGTAGTATTCTGTTCTAGGCTTCGAGATTTTCTTTCACCTCGTGTGCCTCCTTTTTGTTTGTTTAGGTACTTAAGAAGTAGTTTCTTTTCTTGGAAGTTACCTTGTGATTACTACCTTGTAGTGTATGTTGTGTCACTCAAGTAGTATTTACTTCTTTCTCAGGTTTTAATCCTCGGACTTGAACCGAAGGTCCCGGATTGTGCTGGACTCTAGTGTTGTGAATCTTATACATGAAGCTGATCGTTAAACCAAGGTCCATCCTATGACCCATGTCGTTAATGTTCACACATTACCTCAGGATGGCTGCTATTACAATTCTAGCCTTCAAGCTTGTGGTTCTTGTCACGATTTAATTGTGACAACTAAGGACTTCCCTTACCACTAGCTATGGCAGACGTTCTTTAATAGAACCAAATAGATCACGACAAGAGTACTCCTCGTGAGTATCGCATCTATATTCGTGAATCTGCCACACCTTACCTCTTCTATGCATTGGTTTTCAGAAGGTTGTTGACTTATGTTTCCACATCTCGGGATTTTGTCCTGAGCATGTTCCTTTTCCCATTGTTTTCCGACCTTTATCTACCATTCGGTAACCAAGTTGTACATGTGCATTGGTGTCTTCCAATGCAAGATACTATTGTGGTCCGTCAAGACAAACCATTTCGGAATGTCTAGGAGAAACAAAGTCCAGTACCTCGTCATATCTAGGACCAGGTCAAAGCGTTATAATATGCAGATTAAGAGGCCTTGATTAGCTTCTACCTATTCCACCTTAAAGTATCACACTCTTTAATACTAATAGGTCATGTCGAGTTTCATGACCCCTTAATTATGTGATGCTCTTACACATATTTACCTACCCTTCCTCGAGCTTTCGTGCTCGTGAGTGATGCGTGTGTGTAATAATGTGGCCATCACAGATTCTTAGCAATTTTCATTGTTTAGAACTCAAAGGACATTTGTGTCATTCTTAGCATGATTGGTTAATCGTATCACTAAGAGAAGTTTGATCATGCTACCAAGTCCGCTAATCTGGTGCACTCTCTCTAGTTGAAGAGTTAGGCTCGTGCCAAAGCTCCAAGACTACGTCTTCTTGCCTTACCAAGCAAGTTTCCTCTCGAACTAAGTGACTTATCGCTGGTTCGTGATATTCTAGATGTCTACTAGAAGTATCACCGTGTTGCCACATGACCGTGATGTCAAGTTCTTGAGAAAGTCAGTTCTCTGAACTAATCTTTTCTCCAAGGATCTGTACTGGATACCCCTGAACTAGTTGGTTGAGCTTGAACAACAACTTGGAGAGTTGCAAGGCAAAAGTTCTATCCAACTTTGTTCCACCTCAAAGGGCTGTCTAGTTTTGTTCGTGCTGAAGAAAGATAGTATCTCCTTTGTGGATATGTTATTGTTCCCCACCTTTGATTTGACTTGGGCTATCGTCAAATCAAACTGAGTTCCAAGGACTATCTTGATGGTGTTCCTTCTTGTGATGTTTCACTTGAGTACATTTTCGTGTCCTTTGATCTGACTACTATTCTTGACTTGTTCACGCAACATATGAGTCCATCTTAATGGATTATCTTGATAATTTTGTTGTTGATCCCATCAATGACATCCTTATCTTCTCCATGCTAGACAACATTCATATGGAATATTTGGCATTAACGTTGGAAAATTTCGAGAACCATCTTCGTGTGATCTCAAAGTATGTGTTCTGGATGTTAGAAGTAACCTTCTCCGGTTCATGTGAACTTGTTGAAAGATGTCGCCGTGAACTCGAGCAGAGTTATCTTTCTTTTCTTAAGGACACGTGTGTGTTTTATTGTCAATACTCTATGTGTATGCAATTGTCTTTTGACAAGTTGCTAAACGCATGGGTCTAACAATCTAGCTCAGACTTTTGGAGCTTTACACTATAGTCCATATCTTGAGAATCTAGTAAATTTACGTTTATGGTAAATGTTGCAAACATTCTATTCGGACATGCTAAGTCTATAGTATCATTTCGCCTAACCAAAGATGAATCTCAAGCAGCAATGATGGTTCGTGTTCCCCATGGTTTTGACATAGGTCTCTTTGTAAATCTGGCAAGATTGATGTAATGGTTGACATACTTAACTAGAAAGACCTACTCTCATATTCTCTTAATTCAGCAATATCAACCACTCTCCATGAGGCTGCTTATATTGTAGGAGTTGCTCTTATGGTTTCCTTTGTATCCGAAGTCCGAACTTTACTTGATGTCTGCTATCCCAAAAATCAAGGAGAACATTTAAAGCAGTGTTGCTAAATCTCTCTCGGTTGATCCTCCATACCCTTCATGTTGGCAAGCGTATGGTTGTGCCAAGTAAATGAAGTTTCTTTCTTCTCGTGGTATCAGGAATCTTCTTACCTATTCATCTAGTAGTGTAAAGTGATATCATGATCTTTGGAAAAGATTTTGATAAACCTAGATGAATAAAGATTTTCCTTCATTCTCTCAACCATGTTATAAGAATGACTATGATTTTGGTAATCAGAAGTTTTTCTTAGTACATGTTCTTTGTGACTCTTAAGAGACCTCCCCACCGAAACACCTTTATTTCTTGGCCTTCTGTTGAATGAAATAGTGACCCTTCTATGTCAAAAGTAGTTCAACAACTTGGTTTTGTTGATCCATATCTCTGCAACCTAAAATCTCTACTTAATCCGTTTAGTAGAGGTTTCCTATTGAAGTCTATGGTCATGTTCTTTCTATTGAAGTCATCCTTCTCAGAAGCTTAAACTCTTCTGAGACTCCATGGTCTCGACCCTTATGAAGACCATCTATCTAACAATTTGAAACCTTCTCCTCTATTTTCCTCTATTACCTTGACGTGTTTCATGTTCATCATATCAGAGCAGTTCCTAAACACTCCATTCGTGAGTTGACCATGAGGTACTCTGTGTTGTTTGGTGTGTTTCCCTCTTATCTTTAGAGTGGCCATGTTTCTTTCTCTCTCTGTCTCTCTTCCTACCTTAGGAATCTCGGGTCGAGATTCTCGTAAGGGGGATAAAGCTGTAACACCCCAGTTTTACTTAAATAGTATTTAGGGTTTTTTTGTGCATCATGAGCATCATCCCTTAAAATGCATGCAAAGCCCTAATCCTTCTCCCACTCTTTGAAACACATTCAAATGGTTTTCATATTTTAAAAGTATCAAAATGTATGGATCCCAAACAGCCTAAAGGGGTTCCTGCAGTATTTTATTTATTTTGAAAACCTTCTGGTACTTTTGAAATTATTCAAAACAGAATTTGAAATGAAAATGCAAAAGAGAAATTAGAAAAAGAAAAAGGAAAAGGATTTTTAGAAGAAAAACAGAGCCAAACCATTCCAGGTCGGCCCATATCTCTCCTCTCTCTCTCCGCCGCTCGCGCGCGCAGCTCTATAGCCCAGCTCGGCCCACTTGCGGCCCATACCACTTCGCTTCTTTCTTCTTTCTTCCTCCTCCAGCCAGAAGGACGATGCAAGGTGTTGCGTGTCCTGCCGCTTGCTGTCGATCCCGCGCGCACTGTGATGCTCACCACTGCCCCTGGAGTCAAGGATAAGAACGCCGACGCTCCCCTCTCTCTCCCCATACCCTTATCCCTTTCTCTCTTGTTCTATGCCGCTCGGGAGAAGAAGCCGAACCCTAGCTCCAGCTAGAACCTTCCATCGCTATCGTTTCCGGCCTCCCCTTGCCATTCTGAGGCCACCATCGCGACCACGATGCTCGACTTTGTCGTTCACCCCAAAGCGCGCTAGCCAGGGAGCTCGCTAACTGCAGGATTTGAGCCGTCTTCCCCGACACCGATGTTGTTAGCCTTCGCCATTGCTGCCGTTCTCGACCTCGGCCGGCCTCGCCGACCCCTCCTGTGTGCTCACGGTAAGATGGTGGTCCCCTAGGACCCTCCCCTTCCTCTCTGGTTTTCTCTAGCCTCGAGTGCTGTCGTGCGGCCTCCGCTTTGGTCACCGCCGACGAGGCTCCTGGCCACACCAGGACCCAGTGCCACCCTAGTTAGGTCACCCCTATTTAGGCGCTTCCGATCCGCGTAAGTGCACATCCGCGCGCGCTCCGTAGAGCCGCCGCTAGGTGGTCGTCGGCGTCGTCCACCGTCCATCGTGCGGGTCAGCGCGAGTCAACCATGGCGGGCCCCACTTCGTCGATGTGGCTCGCTGACGTGTCCCAGGCCCCACCCGTCAGCCTCAGAGGCTAGATGCCTCTACGATGCAAAAGTTTAGGTTAGGGTCTGCCGACATCATAATGACGCAATAAATCAATTTAAATAGTTTAAGAAATTGGTATAATCTTGTAAATTCAATAACATATTATCTGTAATTCAGAAAAATACAAATAATATATCAAAATGTTCAGAAAAATGTGATCTACCTATTTAAGCTATAATAATGCATTGATAATGAACTTACATGACAAGTTTAATTAGAATAACATAGTAACCCATCATAGGTGATTCCGGAGTTTCCCTGAGTTAGGGTTTGCACCCGATTAATTTGTCGACCATGCCTTAGGGTTACCTTTCAGTACTAATCAACCTATCATATCATGATCCTTGCTTGGGAATTGCATCGATGTTTGGTTCTTCTTGATAGAATACGATATCAATATCGAGATCAAGATCGAAGACTGAGATCAAGACAATCGAAGATCGATGAACAATACTTGACCAACTATAACCAAGTCAAGTTCAAGATGTCTGAAGCTCTGCTTCCTAGTTATCAACAAGAAAAGGCAAGCATAGCCCCACCATGATATAATCTTATGATTTCAAAAGCATTTCAATTCTTGCTATGATGCATATGATTCTACTATGGTCTTTTATCGATAGATAGAGTATCCTATCTGTTGCATTATGCCCTTTGAGATTATATTACCTGATACACCACTCCTAGCATAACTAGGTTTGGCTTGTGTGCACTGCTAGAGTTTATATCTGTATCCTGCTTAGCCATGCATAGTAATCGAGTCCAGTTCATCCAGATGATGTATCAGATGCAGAGAATCTAGTATGACATTAGAATGTGATGAGATGAGATCAGTGGTATGATATTAAACATGCTACATTTTGTATGGGAGGCCACGGTGGGATGTGGTTTTTGTAGTCCCATGCTCGCCACCACTAGGAACCGAGTTCTTGCCTTTGGAACCGAGACAAGCGTACAACCACACGGGGCCTAGAAAACCTCACAAGCAACTAACTTGCCTAGTAGATTCCATGAGTCACATGGTTAGGGAGTTCCATTCGACATACGCATTGAAAACGTTTTGAAAGATTTGGCAGGTGAAGGTGCATCATAACAGGTAGGTAAGCATGGTCGGGGTTGCTTGGGGTGGATGGAGCCCTGGTAAACCAACCTCGCCTCACATCTCTAGGGACGGGCTTCGGTATTTGACCTGTTACGGCGGAACCGTCCTTAGGGCGTGACTCATGGTCTCGGTGAAAGCAAGGTAATGGTCGTGGTCAACCAGCCTCTGCCGGTCTTCCAAGGAAGAGGGCTAATGATCTGGCATTAAGAGTCGGTTGGTACGTGTGGGTTAAGTTCTACAGCTCTGTAGGGTTAAATCTTTTCGAAAATCCGTGTTCACGATTATGAACGCTTGGTGACCGAATTCTAAGATCATAGAGAACTTGAACCTAATCGTAAAACTTGGCAGTTCAACGTGTTCTCAAGGATGCTTCCTCATGGGTACGAGGGGGTGATCCTAGATAGGGTTCAGATGATGATGACTTGGTGGATATAAAAATATGGTGATCAATATTTAGGAGATGTCAGCCTCTTATCCCCTTTAAAATACTCTGATTAGACGAGCTTCTTCTCCCTCTTGTTTTACAAAACAATGATGGCTTTATGCAAAACAACTCCACCAGCCATAAGTAATGCGGCGTACACCCTGTACTCACCCTTGCTTTGTTGATGCTTTTGGTAGAGTAAGTGTTCCCTTGAAGACAAAGTTCCGTACTACATCGACATCGACGAGTAGCTTGGGGTTCCCGGCCGACAACCTTGAAACTATGGGCTAGGACATCATCATTATGCTTCAGGCCTCTTAGCCCATTTGTTAAGTTTGCTATAAATAATAGCATAATTTGGCTTTTGTTGTTTGATGTTTGTGGTTAGTGACCTATTCTTGTAATAATTTGGCTCTTCGCTCAGTTATGAGCTTGCTGTAATGAATTATGTGTCATAGGGTAAATACTCTGTTTTCGATTCTTCACTGGATATCCTCGAGCTCAAGGTTAAACTTATGTCAGACAGAGGTCTGGGATTTGTTTAGCCCTGATCCCGGGGGTGTCGCATGCATTAAGATAGTAATTTTTGGAAAACCATCAAATCACCACTTAGAAAACCCTTGCACCCGATACTACCAATCTTATGACAAGCACACCCACCAAAAATAACTTGAAAATTTGAAAGCTTAGTTGTTGCGGCCATTTAATCAAAAGCCTGGTGATCATAGTATGACCTCACCAACTATCTACTATTTTGATCAACCTTGTGATCATCTTTGTGACCTCACCGAGCCTCCGCAACATGGCCTTAACTCACCCAGTACCAGCCTGTGCAATGGAGCACCTCTCACTCGCCATATTGACCAGTGCACTTTGTACCCGAGCTCACCCATGTCACCCCGATGCGGACACGCTGCCACAGACCGCGCCACCCTCGCCCATGATGTCTAGGAGGCAGCCGTGACCTCACCGCCACTTCCTGTGCACGCCTCGACCAACAACCGCCCGCGGAGATGCTAGCACAACCACGCCCATTTAACACTCGACCATGCCGATCACCGTGCCAGAGCGCCGAGCAATCCCACCCGAAAATGTCGCGCCTCGCTCTCTCCTTGCGCCAATAAATTCGCCGTGACTCCAGCGACCGCCTAAAACATGCTCGTTTGACCCCGCGAGCACCATGACCACCGTACGCCATGACGAACACCGACGATACCGCCGTAGAGCACAGATGTTCTAGAACAATGGAGACCGTGCATCTCCATGCCACTATGCGTATGACGACCGCCATGAAGCCCTGCGTCGACCTACACCCTAGGCCATGCTAATAGCTTCCTATAACAACGTCGCCGATGAGACCGAGCCATCCCATCGTGCCCCCTTTGGCGCAGTATAAATAGAGCCCTCCCCTACCTCAAAAGGCACACCAATCTACTCCCCTCTCACCCTAAAATCTCGCTGACCCGTCCCTAGAGAAAGGCGAGCACCACATTAACAGAATTTCACCATAGCCCACCGCTATAGTGGAAAAGAGGAACCAACGCTAGGAGCCGCCCCTAGAGCTACCGCGACCACCAGTCGAACTGCCATCATCGACTCACTCGTTCGCCCACCTCGCCGGACCTAGCTGGAGACCTGGTAAGCCCCCGACGACCCCCGCCATAGAGCTAGGGTTCAGTCTCGCACGCCCCATGCAACGGAGATGACGACGCGGAGCCGTCGATCATGCTCTAATCACGTGGCCCAGATTAGAGGATACCCTTCCGTTTTAACTCAGTCGATGATGTGTGGGACCAACCCCGGTGCAGTCCGCCGCGTGCGCGTCGGATAGTTGGGCCAGCTGGTTAGCATTCCCGCGTGATCCCGCAGATTCAAACTTAGATTTTCATTTTTAATTCAAAATCCTATACTCTAGGTAACTTTGAAATTCAACTCAGGAAGAGTCACCAAACTAAATTGAATGAAACAATTTTTTTAGAAAGTAGATGAAAATCTCTAAACACTCCCATTGGATTAATTATTTTTAAAATTATAGATCACCCTCAGTAAAAATAACAAGACAATAGCTTTTACCACTTCAAACATTTTTGAAAAATAAACCATAAATGATTTTGAGTTGATTCCAACTCTCAAAAATCATATTGGCCATGATCCATCTGAATATGTAAAAACATACAATTTTACATGCAGTAGTCCTGGACCAAAATTAAAGAATGGCTTATTGTAAGATCCCTCCTTTATAAAGGAAAAGGATCCCTATGATTGCAATGCTAGTCCCTGGATCAATGCTAGCATCCACAGTTTAAGATGAAGTATACAAAAACAAAGGTCATTATTACAGTCATTCCAGAGACAACAGAGACTTTACAACTCCATGGCCATAGGCCTATTACAATAGTTTAATTAAGTAAATAGATAAAAGTCTTCATCTTCATGTGCCACAGGCAAACATGTTGAGTGTAGACTCATGACTCCTAATCCTCATCAGAGTAACCTGCAACATCACAAGTTACAGTACAGTGGGTCAATACATTGGAATTGTATTGGCAAGTGATACCTTAGTATAATTTTTGGTGGACTAAATACTATATGCAATTTGGCTAAGTGTAGCTTAGGCTTGCTTTGGTCAAAATAGGTTTTGCCTATTAGTTGAAATCACTAAGTTTTTCTTTGTCAAAACTTTTCCCAAGGAACCACCAATAGACATTGGAGTCCTTCACACTTGTTCACCCACATGTTTTACTTAGAAATTGGGATGAGGAGATTCTTGATAGCTTCCATGTCTTGATGCTCAAGTTGTCCTTTTCCAGGGACATGGCTAAGTACTTAGATTCTTCCATCTGCAGAGGTTGTGCACTTTCCCCACCAGACTTGATTTTCACCAAGACAGGACCTTTCAGAAGCCTTCCCTTAGACCAAATGGACGCGTTCCAACCTATCATCCCACTACCACCAACTTTCCAAATGGCTAAGTTCTAGCAACCTATGTGATCCAGGCAGAGCCCATATTGCCAAGTGGCTGCACTAGAAGCTTCTTAACATTTGGCCTCTAAAATCTCTTTGTTCCTGGGTGGCTTTCCACAAGTGAGATACACAAGGTAAACCATAGAAATGGGCCTTGTGTAACCACTCAACATAAACCATTCCTTCCATTCCACCCAGGTGTTTCATTCACTTAGTTGTTTTATTAGGCAAAACACAATTCGAAAGACTTAGAAATATTTTCATCATAGCATGTATATTTCACCACCCTTGGTTGCTACTAGCTAGTCTAAGCATGGCATAGATAAGCATCTTAATTTAGAAATTTCCTAGCAATTCTACAACTACTAGGATTTCCCATCATGGCATATAATCAAAATATAACATGCAAGACTAGCAAAATAATTCATATGCTTAGTAGAAAATATAGGGATAAAAATATCATGAAGCACCACTTGCCTTGGTAGTTTGGAGAGTAGCTACACTCCTCACAATCACAATCACTATTGGTACCAAAATCTACACATAAAATCATAGCAACAATCACATACAAAATATATACAAACAAAAATATATGAATGCATGCAATATGATATGTGATGGTTTTTAAAACTCTACAAAGCAAGTGTACTGTACTGGTTCATAAACAAGTTCAAAACTTGCCAAACAACATTTATTTAAACCTTAAAACATTTCTTAAACAATTCATATACTCAAAATAGCCCTACAAATGTTTCTGTAAATAAAAACATTTTAACAGAAGCAAAACGTTAAACACATTGCATATTTAGAAAGGGCTTGTTCTCCTGATTCCATTGATATAAAATTCATCAAATTTGGACGTGGGGATCAAAAGTTATGGCTAAATCAAATTCAAACATCTAATAGATTTAAATCCTGATTTTAAACCTAAACTCTAGCCACGCGTCTTAATCTGATTGGTGCGTACCGGTTCGCTCAGGATCATGTATGTGAGCCATTAGATCTACTTAATCTGCATGGCCCAGATCTACTCATAACGCTTCGATAAGTGATCTGTTTATATGCGCTGGATCTAGATCCTACGGTCCTGGATCAAGCGACCACAGATGGGCGGCGCTGGCGGTGGCTACTCGCGGCGGCGAGCTCGGCATACAGCGGCTCGACGTTACAGGTGGCTCTGGGGTCGTCGGAGATGCTTACCAGAATCGTGGCGATGCACTGATGCTCAACCTGGCGACGGATTGGCAAGGGGCGCACGGACACGGCTGCACGGGCTCGTCGGAGTTGCTGGCTGCGTCGGGCTCGGGTGGACGACGATGTTGGCGACGCTCCTGGTCACCCTAGCATGAACAAACGGCATCAGGAGATGTGCAAGACTACGGCGAACTCGTTCGTGTGAATCAGAGGCGAAGGGGAACAAGGGGCTCACCGAATTTAATCGCCGGAGTTGAGGACGTCGTCGGAACCTTGCTGTGCTTGACGAAGACGACGACCTGGGGCAGTATAGGAGGAACCAACGGTGTCAGAAGGTGCGCAAGGAAGTGGCGAAGCTGTCTGCGAGAACTAGAGAAGAAGGGGCGCACGGGGCTCACCGGGATTGGTCGCTGGAGTGAGCTCTGTCTGCGGCGGTGCGAGGATGATTGCGGGCAGCCTGGGGGCGCTTTTGCTCGGAGTTTGGGGGAAAATGGAGAGGGGGCAGAGGGGGTTTAAGTAGGCGAGACGGGGGCGTGATTTACTCCTGCAATCAACATGAATTGACGAGCGAATCAAACTAGGAAACGCACGGCGTGATTTGGGGAAGAACACGTCACGGGGTGGAGACAACGACGCCGTGTGGGCCACGGCTGTCAGCGAGAGAAACAGAGAGGGAGTGGGTCCTGTCTGTCAGTCACTCGGCGGGTGCGGGTGTGAGTAACGAATAACGGTTCGCAGGGTGGGTTGCTGGGCTTAGTTGGGCCAGATTCGCCTGTTACCTTAGTTTTTTTTCCTTTTAACCTTTTTCTTTTCTGTTTGTTTTTTCTGAAATGATTTTCAACTCCAAAACAAATGAGTTTGAATTCAAAACTTCTCTAGGTTTTTATACTGCAAACCTTGCACTCAAATGTGTGTCAAACACTACTGTTTACTCAAAACACTTTGATCAAATGAAAATAAAAATAAAACCAAGCCTTTATAATATATATACAATAGGCATAATATTGGTTTTAATTACTCATTTTGTTTTGAAACTTTGTTCAAGATTTTGAAGGTGCCTAAGTTTGAATTTCAAACCTTACTGAACCAAAACAAGTACTCTTCTCATTGGAAGATAGCACTAAGGCTAGAGCAAACTTACATGAAATAATAAGCATATATGCTTCTGTTTGAAATGATTTGTTTGAAATGAAACCTATATGATCATGGATGCATAGATGATATGCATGAGTTTGAAACATGATTTTAGGGATGTTACAAATTTAACCCCCTTAAGGTGAATCTCGCCCTCGAGATTCGGATTGGCTAGCAAATAGGTGAGGGTGGTCTTTCCGAAGATCATCTTCTCTCTCCCATGTTGCTTCTTCTTCTGAATGATGGTTCCATTGAACTTTGCAGAACTTGATAGTCTTAGTCCATGTAATTCTTTCTGCAGTCTCAAGAATTTTGATAGGTTTCTCTTCATAAGTGAGATCACTTTCTAATTGAACCTCTTCCAAAGGTATAGTATCCTTCAAAGAAGTTTCTTCCATTTCTGGATGGCATTTGTTAAGCTGACTCACATGAAACACATTATGAACAGCTGACAAAGACTCTAGCAATTCAATTTCATAAGCAACTTCTCCTTTACGACTCGGAATCTTGAATGGACCAACATATCTTGGGGCCAACTTCCCTTTGACTCCAAACCTCTTCACTCCACGAAGTGGTGACACTCTAAGATAAGCTCTATCACCAACTTCATAGGTGACTTCTCTGCGCTTAGGATCTGCGTAGCTTTTCTGTCGGGACTGTGCTATCTTTAATCTTTCCTTAACCAACTTGACCTTCTCTTCACCTTCTTTGATAAGTTCTGGTCCAAACAAACTTCTTTCTCCCACACCATTCCATAGTAATGGGGTGGTACATTTTCTCCCATAGAGAAACTCAAATGGTGCCATCTCAATGCTGGCTTGATAGCTGTTGTTATAAGAAAATTCTGCGTAAGGCAGACTTTCATCCCAACTGGCTCCATAGTCTAGGGCACATGCCCTCAACATGTCTTCAAGAATCTGATTAGTCCTTTCTATCTGTCCATCAGTTTGAGGATGAAAAGCAGTGCTGAATTCCAACCTCGTTCCCAATGACTCGTGTAATTGCCTCCAAAAATGGGAAGTGAATTGGGTTCCTCTATCTAACACAATACTCTTGGGTACACCATGTAGACATACAATTCTACTCATATATATCTTAGCTAACTTAGCACTAGTGTAGGTTGTCTTCACGGGTATGAAATAAGCAACTCTAGTTAGGCGATCCACTACTACCCAAATAGAATCATATCCTGACCGGGTCCTTGGCAATCCGGTAATGAAATCCATACCAATCTTGTCCCACTTCCAATCAGGAATAGGTAGTGGTTGCAGCAAACCTGCTGGTATTTGGTGTTCTTCCTTCACTCTGCTACATACATCACACAAAGCAATATGTTCAGTGATGTCTTTCTTGAGATTATTCCACCAAAATCTTTCCTTCATATCCATGTACATTTTGGTGTTACCCGGATGAATGGAATACGGTGAGTTGTGTGCTTCTTGCAAAATCAGTTTCCGAAGCTCCGGATCTTGTGGAACACAAATACGTTTCCCATGCCATAAATTACCCTGTTCGTCTTCATGGAATCCTTTGGCTTTTCCTTTACCAATCTTTTCCTTAATTTCTTCCATTTCCTTATCAGTCTTCTGGGCTTCTTTGATCTTGTCAGGGTTGAACATCCAAAGACATGAGATGTCCTTCAGGCATAATCTCCAATCTGAGATCTCTAAATTGGGCACACAAATCATCTGGCAATTCTCCCTTAGAAAGGCGATTCACAAAAACCTTACGGCTTAGAGCATCTGCTACAACATTTGCTTTACCGGGATGGTATTGCAAACTTAAGTCATAGTCCTTGATGAGTTCTAGCCATCTTATTTGTCTCATATTAATTTCTTTCTCGGTGAAGATATACTTCAAACTCTTGTGATCTGTGAACACTTCACAACGCTTTCCCAAAAGATAATGTCTCCATGTTTTGATTGCATGGACAACAGAGGCTAACTCTAAATCATGAGTAGGGTAGTTCACTTCATGAGTTTTGAGTTGTCTCGAGGCATAAGCCACAACTTTCCCATCTTGCATAAGTACTGCACCCAAACCATGATGAGATGCATCACAATATACATGGAAATCTTTTTCCAAGTCTGGCAAACACAAGACTGGTGCTGTCACAAGTCTCTTCTTCAATTCCTGAAAGATGAGTTCACAACCTTCAGACCAAGCAAATTTCTTGTCTTTCTTTAGCAATTCTGTCATAGGCTTAGCTACCTTGGAGAAATTCTCAATGAACCTTCTGTAGTAACCTGCTAAGCCAAGGAAACTACGAACTTCTTTCACTGACTTGGGAGATTCCCATTTAGTTACAGCTGAAACTTTAGCAGGATCAACTGCTACACCATCTCCTGACACAACGTGTCCAAGGAATCCAACTTCATTTAGCCAAAATTCACACTTGCTGAATTTGGCATACAGTTTATGCTCTCTAAGCTTCTCAAGTATCAAACGCAAATGTCCTTCATGCTCTTCTTTGCTCTTGGAGTAGACTAAAATGTCATCGATGAAAACGACAACAAACTTATCAAGGAATTCCATGAACACCTTGTTCATCATATTCATAAAGTATGCTGGAGCATTGGTCAAACCAAATGGCATCACAGTATACTCATACAATCCATACCTTGTGGTGAAAGGTGTCTTAGGTATGTCTTGTTCTCTTATCTTGAGTTGGAAATATCCTGACCGGAGATCAATCTTTGAGAACACCCAAGCTCCTTCTAGCTGATCAAACAAGTCATTGATTCTAGGCAAAGGGTATTTGTTCTTGATAGTCACCTCATTGAGTGAATGGTAATCTATGCATAACCTTTGACTTCTATCTTTCTTTTCCACAAACAAAACTGGTGCTCCCCAAGATGAAGAACTTGGTTGAATAAATCCCTTCTGCAACTATTCTCCAAGTTGTTTCTTGAGTTCTTTCAGTTCATCAACTGACATCTTGTACGGTCTCTTTGCTATTGGTCCAGATCCTGGTAGCAAATCAATAAGAAACTCCACATCTCTATCTGGTGGCATTCCCGACAATTCTTCTGGAAACACATCCGGATATTCACTCACCATTGGCACACTGTCTATGCTAACCCCCTTAAGAGAATTTAGCTTACTCCTTTTTGCTTCAAAATTGGTCTTGAATCTGATCCTTTTATTTTCTGGAGTTGTGAGTGAGACAGTATGGTTGGCACAATCTATCATTCCCTTGTGCTTAGTCATCCAGTCCATTCCCAAAATGACATCCAATCCTTGGGAGTTTAGGATTATCAAGTTAACGGGAAACTTATACTTCCCAAACTCTATGACTAGATCATGCCATCCTGAATTCACTATCATTTCTCTGCCAGGAGAACTTACTTTTATAGGGAACCCAATAGTTTCTACCGGTAGTTCATTTCTTTCAACAAATGCTCTTGATATGAATGAATGAGATGCACCAGTATGAAAGAGAACAAATGCTGGAATAGAATTGAGTTTGAACTTACCAGCAACAGCATCAGGCTCCTCATAGATTTCTTCCACATTGATGTGGTTCACTTGTCCCTTCTAAAAAGGGTTGGGCTTGTTGGGTCTTTCAACTTTCTTTTCTGGGCACTCATTTGCATAATGCCCCATCTTCTTGCACATGAAACACTCAACCTGACTAATATCCTTCTTGACAGGCTGGCTTCCACTACCACTTCCACTTCCACTGTGGTGGCTCTTATATCCACCCTTGTGGTTCTTGTACTTGTCATTGTCATTACTACGGTGATGCTTGTTGTCATGATGACGGTTATGGTTGTGGTTCTTGTTGAATTTCCCATGCTTGTGGGATCCTGAGCTTCCACTATCATCATAATGGGAACGCTTGTGAGACGATCCCGAGTTGTGCTTGTCAGAGTGCTTTCTCTTCCTGCTTTCAACTTGCTTCATTTTGCTCTCCAAAATAGAAGCCTTATCACAAAGATACCGATAAGTGGGAACATAGGCCACTGATAGCTGCAAGTTCAGTTCATCATTCAGGCCTTCATTGAACTTTTCCTTCCTCTTAGCATCAGTGTCAACTTCGTCCGGTGCATAACGCGCCAGATTGTTGAACTCCTCAATATATTCAGCCACGCTGCGGTGGCGCTGCTTCAGATTATGGAACTCTTTCATCTTCAAACTCATCACTCCGGATGATATATGAGCAGTACGAAAACCATCCTCAAAGATAGCCCATGTCACATCTTCTATGGGAGTGGTGATCTGGAAGTTATCCCACCAAGTGGCGGCTGGTCCTTCCAGCAAATGTGCTGCAAATCTGACTTTTTCTGCATCAGTACAGCCCACAGTTACCAAGTCCTTGTTTACAGAGCGTAGCCAATCATTGGCCACCATAGGATTAGTTGTTCCTGAGAACTTTGCTGGCCTCAATCTCAAGAACCTGGTAAGCATGTCAAAACCCGGTGGGTTGTTGTTGTTGTTGTTGTTATTGTTGTTGTTATTGTTGTTGTTGTTCTGTTTCTGGAAGAACGTGGTCATCATTTGCATGAGCTGAGTCTGAGCTGTCATCATTTGCTGCATCTCAGGGGTGATGTTGTTGTTGTTGGGGTTGGGATTGGCACGACGGGGAGGCATCTGTGATTTGTTCAATAGAGATAAGAATGAGATACCCATAGATGCTATCATGCACAATACGTCACATAAACAAACACCAAGCATGCACCATAATAATAATAGTTCAACAAAAACAACAAGTTCGCAAAGTAAACACACCAATAACAAGCCATCCACATGTTGGATGGTCATTGCGACTCAAATAAAGTATGATAAATAAATGATAAATGAGTAGTCATCACTACTCCTCGGCATCAACCTCCTCCTCAACAAAGGTAAGACCTGCATTCTCCATAGCGGTCTTGTATTCCTCGACATTGGTGGTCAAGGTCTCTACTTTGGCTTTGAGAGCCATCTTCTGAGAACGAAGCCTCTCAATCACGGTCTGTTGATGCTCGAGCTCGAAGTCATTGGCCTGCAGTTCTTCAGTCATGTCCCGAATCCTATTGTTCCTATCTTGGACTCGCTTCTCTTGACTCTTGAACTTTCTGTCCTGGCTCTCGAACTTTGCCTCCATCTCCTTGACTATCTCATCTTGCTCCGCGAAGAGCTTGTCCTTCTCACGAAGCTGCACCTGAAGTTCGTCATTGCTAAGCATGACGTTGGTCCTATTAGTGTCCACGTGCCTAAGAAGAACCTCTATGTACTGGAGGTATAGGCGAATCGGCTCAGCTGTATCCCTCGAAGTGTCCTCGAAGTCGATGGCCTCTCCATCCTCATCACATCTACCAAATACATGGAAGTGAGTACCTCTAACCTGTCGAGAGTGTCTCCCTAACAGACGTCCAATCAAGTCCTCCCTGACTACCTCTAGGCCTCTCTCCTTGTCATCGTGCATGAGCTTGAAGATGATGGCCTCCGTGGTAGGCTCAGTCTGGCGTCCAGGCTGATTGACCTTGAAACCCCAAAGGTCTTTCCTCTCAAACTTGGTGAGGGGAAGCACCATGATGGTAGGAAGAGGGAGATTGAGCAAAGTAGTGAGCTCAATAATACGAGGACCAAAGCGAGTTCCCTGGAACTCTTCAACAGTGTTGATGGTAACACTAGGCATCTACTTATAAGATAGAAAAAGTTAGAGCAACACAATTTAAGATAAAACACAAGGCAAAGCATCACATACATATCCTTGGAAATCAAAACACACAAGTCATGGCATACATGGATCCATTACAGCAACCAAGGTTCAACTTATTCTAAGCAACATTTAGAAAATAAGGTGATAAGTGGTGGTCCAACTAACGAAGTAAGTTACAATCCCAACTAACTAGATATGTTGGCTAACACAATATTTCTAGAAGAAATCACTCTATCTTGAGCACATGACTCCATTACTAAGTCTATAATGTATCCTCTTAAGGTTTGGTTGGTAGCCTCCAACTCTTGGGTATGTTTCTTCTCTTCTTTTAGGCTATTTTGGATGTTGAACATTCTGCACTTGACTCTATCACCAAGTTCTTTGATGGTATTCCAAGCTGCATCCCTTGCTGAATCAAAGAATTGGTGAACATGCAGAATCCTGATTCCTTGTGGTTGTCTTCCGTGTTTTTATACAAGTGAAGTTGCACCCACTAGTACTCAACGCCTTCATCCATCACAGGAAAGCCTTTGTACACAGCTGCACCATGTATTTCCATTGCAACCATGAGGTCCTTGAGAGCCTTGGGGAATTCTGTCTCACACTCTAAAGTCATTGTCATGAGTGGTCATTTCCTTACGGCTTCGTTGATGGAGTTCATCTACAAATAGAGATGAGAAAGAAGATTAGAAAATATTACGAGAAGAATAGACAAGTGTAGAAGTTGTTGAAAATTTTCCTTAGTGGTTTCCAATCCTAGGGTCATAATCCTACAGGCAACACAGTGCTATGATACCATCTGTAAGATTCCTCCTTTATAAAGGAAAAGGATCCCTGTGATTGTAATGCTAGTCCCTGGATCAATGCTAGCATCCACAGTTTAAGATGAAGTACACAGAAACAAAGGTCATTATTACAGTCATTCCAGAGACAACATAGACTTTACAATTCCATGGCCACAGGCCTATTACAAGAGTTTAAATAATTAAATAGATAAAAGTCTTCATCTTCATGTGCCACAGGCAAACATGTTGAGTGGAGACTCATGACTCCTAATCCTCATCATAGTAACCTGCAACATCACAAGTTACAGCCACAGTGGGTCAATACATTGGAATAGTATTGGCATGTGATACCTTAGTATAATTTTTGGTGGACTAAATACTATATGCAATTTGGCTAAGTGTAACTTAGGCTTGCTTTGGTCAAAATAGGTTTTGCCAATTAGTTGAAATCACTAAGTTTTTCTTTGTCAAAACTTTTCCCAAGGAACCACCAATAGACATTGGAGTCCTTCACCCTTGTTCACCCACATGTTTTACTTAGAAATTGGGATGAGGAGATTCTTGATAGCTTCCATGTCTTGATGCTCAAGTTGTCCTTTTCCAGGGACATGGCTAAGTACTTAGATTCTTCGATCTGCAGAGGTTGTGCACTTTCCCCACCAGACTTGATTTTCACCAAGACAGGACCTTTCAGAAGCCTTCCCTTAGACCAAATGGACGCGTTCCAACCTATCATCCCACTACCACCAACTGTCCAAATGCCAGATATCAAGAAGCCCTTTGACGTATATTGTGATGCATCAAGATTGGTCTTGGATGTGTGTTGATGCAAGAAGGCAAAGTAATATCAGATATGTCCTGACGACTGAGCAACATGAGAAGAATTACCCAACCCATGACTTAGAATTGGCAGCCATAGTTTTAGCCTTGAAGACATGGCGTCATTACCTCATGGGTAATCACTGTGAGATTTATTCAGATCACAAGAGTTTGAAGTATATTTTCACCCAGAAGGAGTTGAATATGAGAGAACTGGGATGGATAGAGCTAATCAAGGATTACGACCTTAACATTCACTACCACCCCGGCAAGGCCAATGTGGTAGCAGATGCCCTTAGTAGATTGTCGTGTAGATTAAACACCATGATTATGAAAGAGCAGCCATGTTTGTATAAAGAGTTGGAGAATTTCAGAATGGAGCTAGTTAGCGAAGGATTCCTAGCCAGTATCGAACTTCAACCCACTTTGATCGGTCAGATAAAATAAGCTCAGAAAGGAAATGCCACTATCGATTGAATTAAGTGTCGTATCGGTACAGGGAAGGTACCTGGATTCACGGCAGATGATGAAGGAGTTCTGTGGTATAAGGGACAAATCTGTGTGCCAGCAGATTCAGAGTTGACACAAGTCATTTTGCAAGAAGCCCATGATACTCTTTATTCTATTCACCCGGGAGGAACAAAGATGTATTAGGATTTGAAGGAGCAATTTTGGTGGCATAAGATGAAAAGAGAAGTCGGAAGCTACATCGCCAAGTGTGATATCTGTCAGAGAGTCATAGCGGAACACCAGCAACCCGTAGGACTTTTGCAACCTTTGAAAATTCTAGAATGGAAATGGGATTCAGTTGGAATGGATTTTATCACCGGTTTGCCTACATCTAGTAGAGGAAATGATTCTATTTGGGTCATAGTGGATAGACCTCCCAAAGTAGCCCATTTCATACCAGTCAAGACCACTTATCAATGCTCGAAGCTAGCAGAGTTGTATATTGCTAGAATAGTCAGTCTACACGGAACCCCCAAGACCATTGTGTCAGATCGAGGAACCCAGTTTACCTCAAGATTTTCGAAGAAAGTCCAAGAAGGATTGGGAACCAAACTGAACTTTATCACGTCTTATCACCCGCAGACCGATGGACAAAGAGAAAGAGTAACCCAGATACTCGAGGATATGTTGAGAGCTTGCATACTGGAATATGGATCTAAATGGGAAGACTGCCTGCCTTTCGCATATTTCTCATACAACAACAGTTATCAAGCCAGTTTGCAAATGGCCCCATTTGAGTTTTTATATCGAAGGAAGTGCCGTACCCTTCCTGAATTGGTCGCTAGTAGGAGAGAGTGAGATATTCGGACCAGACATCCTATGAGAAGCCGAAGAGAAGGTTCACAAGATCCGTGAGCACCTCAAGACCACTCAATCTAGACATAAGAGTTATGCTGATAAGAGACGTCGAGATCTAGCCTTCAATATCACAGACTTTGTTTATCTCAAAGTATCACCCTTGAAAGGATTGTAGCATCTCCAACTCAAAGTAAATCTTGCACCTAGATATATTGGACCTTTCAAGATTTTTTAAGTCATTGAGGAGAAGTATGATATCCGATAGAACTGCCGGAAGAGATGTCAGCCATTCATGATGTGTTTCATATCTCTTAACTTCGGAAATGCTTAGAAGTTCCAGAGAAGACATAAGTGTTCAAGAACATCGATCACAGAGCCATGGAGATCAACCCGGATTTAACCTATCGTGAAGTACCCATTCTTATTTTGGAAGAAGCTTTCAGGACCACCTGCACCAGGAGTATCAAGTTTCTCAAAATCCAGTGGAGCAACCATACCGAATTAAAAGCCACCTGGGAACGAGAATATTACATGAGGACCGAGTTTCCCAATCTGTTTAATTCCCAGTTTTTCCTGAATCTCGGGACAAGATTCTGTTTAAGGGGGGAAGGTTTGTAACATCTCAAAAATATTAATGAGGATATCAATTTCTAATCAACCAAAATTAGGGTTAACAAAACCTTTTTATAATAAACACTATCTTAATGCATGTGTGTTATGAATGTGTATGAAGGTTTGCAATGCCATTTTTGATTGTTGTAAATGATGAGAATTGGTTTAAAGATCAAACCATATCATCTAGGTCAAATACAAACCAGATCAAAAAAATGAAAATCAAAATATGAAACATATGACCTAATGGTCATTTTTACATAAGTTAACACTTAGCTCACTTTGAGGATCTCTAGCAAGTGATCCCAAATAGAAACAATTCTATTTCTTTTCTCACCTTGCTAGATCAAGTGACACTAAACACAATAGAGCTTTCAAATCTTGCAAAAAAAAATTCAAATCCATTAGAGAGGCATTTCAAAATTGAATCTATCTTATGCATCAAGATAGTCATTTTTCGAAAACCATCAAAACCTTCACCACTTAGCAAACCCTTGCACTTAGAGACTACCAAGATTATGACCAGAACCTCCACAAAAAATAACTTGAAAATTTGAAAGTTTAGTTCTTGCGGCCATTTAATCAAACACCTGGTGATCACAGTACAACCTCACCAACTATCTACTGTTTTGATCAACCTTGTGATCATCTTTTTTACCTCACCAAGCCTCCAAGACGTGCCCTTATCTCACCCAGTACCAACCCATGCAATGGAGAACCTCTCACTCGCCATATTGACTAGTGCACTTTGTACCCGAGCTCACCCATGTCACCCCGACGCGGACACGCTGCCTCAGACTGCGCCACCCTCGCCCACGATGTCTAGGAGGTAGCCGTAACCTCACCATCACTGCCTGTGCACGCCTAGACCAACGACCACCCGCGGACACGCCACCACAGTCGCGCCCATTTAACACTCGACCATACCGATCGCCACGCCAGAGCGCCGAGTAATCCCACGCGAACACGCCGCGCCTCGCTCTCTCCTTGCGCCAATAAGTTTGCCGCGACTCCAGCGACCGACCATACATGCTCATTTGACTCCGCGAGCACCAAGACCATCGTACGCCATGATGAACACCGATAGTACCTACGCAGAGCACGGATGTTCTAGAACGATGGAGACCACACATCGCCATGCCACTGTGCGCATGACGACCGCCATGAATCCCTGCGTCGAGCTACACCGTTGGACATGTCGATAGCTTCCTGTAACAACGTTGGCGACGAGCCCGAGCCATGCCGTCGTGCCCCCTTTGCCGCACTATAAATAGAGCCTTCCCCTGTCTCAAAACACACACCATTCTACTCCCCTCTCACTCAGCAATCTCTCTGACCCGTCCCTGAAGCAAGCCGAGCACCACATCGCCAGAATTTCACCGGAGCCCGCCGCTGCAGTGGAGCTGCCGCGACCACCAGTATAACCATCGTCGTTGACTCGCTCGTTCGTTCTCCTCACCGGACCTTGCTGAGCCCTGGTAAGCCCTCGACGACCCCCGCCGTAGAGCTAGGGTTCAGTCTCGCGCGCCTCATGAGAGGGAGACGATGACGCAGAGCCATCGATCATGCTCTAATCATGCGTCCGAGATTAGAGGATACCCTTTCATTTTAACTCAGCCGCTGGTGTGTCAGACCAACCCATGTGCATCCCGCCACGCGCGCATGTCGCGTAGGTGGGCCAGCCCGTTAGCATTCCCACCCGAGCCCGCATATTCAAACTTAGAATTTCCTTTTTAATTCAAAATCCTACACTGTAGGTAACTTTGAAATTCAACTAGGAAGATTCACTGAACCAAATTGAATGAAATCAATTTTGTTAGAGAGTATATGGAAATCTCTAAACACTCCCGTTGTATTCAAACAGTTTAAAGTTATAGATCACCCTCAGTAAATATAACAAGACAGTAGCTTTTACCACTTCAAACATTTTTCTAAAATCAACCATAAATGATATTGAGTTGATTACAACTCTCAAAAATCACATTTTCCATGATCCATCTGAATACGTAAAAATATTTAATTTTAGATGTAGTAGTCCTGGACCAAAATTAAAGAATGGTTTATTAGTCATTTCTAGTCACACAAATAGGTCAATCACTTTAAATCACATTCCCAAGTATTTGAATATGTGGTGATGACATGTGCCAATATGATCCCATATTTGAATTTGACAATATAAAATCTTAAGTAGTTTTTCAATGAGTAGAAATTACTTTTCTAAAATAAGATAAATAAAACCTTGTCACCCTTTTCTTGTGATGATAGAGATGACGCTAGATCAGCTAGTGTGAATCCTTGTGTGTTATATAGATGTAGTTAAGTATTGTTTGGTGATTGTGTACATCATATTTATTTATAGACGCTAGTAACAATCCGGGCTACGAGGAGGAAGAATTCTACGAAGAAGACAGAGAGAACTACGACCACCTTACCAACCAAGGCAAGCTAAGCTAAACAATGCAAGCTATACTATGCAAGACGGAACTATGCATTTACATTTGTTACCACCTTGATTATACCAATCCCAAGTTTTACTTGCAAACATTATATTTTCTCCCATTTATCAAAGTTACTCAAGTAGTTAATTAATTGCTGATTAGTGGAAAATTAAGAAAGAGGTCATCAAGAGCATGGAACTCGATGTAGGTAGTTACACTTGATTAGCACCCCTCAACAGTGACACCATCATTGATAGATGCTAGTGCTAAACCAATCTTGATCACTATAGATGGGAACAAATGATTATGAAAACCTTGGAATGATGAGTCATTCTATTGAAATGTTTTGACATGTGTTATGGAACACAATGAGTTGAAGAGGAGATTGAATGAAGTATATGCCCTGACTTCAATAAAAACTGATGGTTGGGTTCGGATGCGATATCATTCCAATTTAGCATACAACCACAATACCCGAATTTGGGTAGGGCTTAACTGGAAGTTTATGTGTCTTAGTATGGCTTACCTCGCGGAACGAGGTGAGCTGAGGCTACCTTGTGAATATGAAGGCCGACCTATGCAGTTCCCAGGATGAAAGATGGTCATGGCTGGGAGGCCAAACTCATATGGGAGGTTCCTATACTAGGGTGTGTATTGATTATCCACATACCTAGTATGATGATTCAGGGTTATCCTTGACGGATGTATTTAATGTTGTGGTGAAAGTGTACCAATACTCTGTAGGGTGTCAAACTATTCGAATAGCCGCGTCCGCCGTCATAGACAGTTGGATGACCATACTGTTTTGTTGTCAGATATTTTCAAAATGACTTGTGACTTGAAAGGTGACTTTGACTTGATTCCACAAGGATGTGAACATGAAACTAGGTTCCCACTTAAGTAATCTATAAAATTAAAGTTAGGTCTTTACTACCAAGTACATGTGAAATAAAATTATCTTGTTGCAAACAAACCTGGAGCTTTGTATTCCTATTAGAATGGTATTATTGCTTTAGTGATAGTTTGCGAGTACTTTAAGAGTACACATGGCTTTGTCCCTGGGTATTCCCATGGCCAGACTATGAAGGAGAGTACGAGGAGGATGGACAGCAGGACGCCTTCCATAACTAGGATCATCTCCCATCGTCAGCATTGCCTGTGACCCTGAAGATGGAGCCTCTATTACGCTATTATTCTTCTGCTATGATTTGTATTCAGACTTGATCTTATGGTCAACTATTTGTAAGACTATTATGGTTTGTAATGGATGATGTACCATGCTACCAATTCTGTTATGTCTCACAAAAATGGTAATCCTGGCATCGCGATGTACGGCATAACAGGCATCTAGGATTAAAAATCTGAGTGTTGACATCCTCGTAATGGCTTCCCCCTCAAATGGTAGAAAAAGTGAGAAATAACCTCTCTTCGATAAATATAGAATGCCACAAAGCCAATGGTTACAGTAAAGTACACATGTGTCTATTCACTTGCGACACCTGCACTATCTTCACTCACTATCTTATTGCGGTCATATCGATACTGCTAGTTGTTTCTTAGTCTCGGTTTAATCGCACGCTGTATAATTTAATGTTCACGGCTCTCGTAGAGGAACAATCGATAATACTATTACGCAAGAGAAGGATCTCTGACATGTATCTGATGAATGGCTAAGCTACCATCTGAAGAAACTTTCTTCCCGAAGGAAATGTAGATGCAATCTACTTGGAATAAAGGGTCTTGGCATGTAGTTGACTTCATAATGAAGAGCCAGAAGTTTAATGACACTAGCTTCATTCTTACATAAATTGATCAAGCTAGAAAGAAGGGATTTCCATAAGAATCTTCTCTTTGCACCACACATCATGAGAATGATATTGAACAAGAGTTAGCTCAGCCTGCCTCTTCCTTTGCTCCCCATTTTTATACTTCTACAAGTTGATCTTCTTACGATGGAAATCACGAAAAAATCATTTGTTCTTACCTCGTCTGGAGAAGATGAAACTTCTTTTGCTTGGCCTTTGGCCTTTTCATTTCAGTATCGAAGCCGAGTAGATTAATCAGATGACCATGGGTATGGGTCTCTTGTTTCACCTTCAGGTTTCCCATTTCTGCGTCCGTTCTTGTACGCAATAGTGATACATTAACAAGAAATCACTTAGATTAATAAGGTTTTGTGACTATGAGTTGTAGAAAATGGCGTAGCTAATGGCCTGGGCTTTGAGTGGTATGAATTCAATAAAATATCATAATAAGCACGGTCGATCAACATTTGGGTCAGCATTAAGAAAGAGAAACCATGGGATATGGCCACTATGGACTTTTCTGAGGGCCTGACGCCAGGGAACTATACACGCTAGCCTAAGCTACTGGTTTGATTTTGAGAGTCAAAGGTGAGCATGTGACTGTGACTAAATACCAGCGTGCCTTTAGCTTGCAGTATTGAAATCGAAGAATAGGTTCCCATCTTGGCACTCTTGCTCAGAGATTCTTTCCTTTTTTTGCATCTTCAGATCATTGATAGTACAACACCGTATTAAAGGCACTACACCATCTCCTTATTAACTACGAACAAGGAACAAAAATACTAATTCTCCCTAATTTGTAGGTTATTATTATCGGGTCTATTGATTTCTTCCCCCGGTCACAATGCACTATACATGTATTAACAACGAAAAAGAAACAAAGAGATTAAATAGAATCATTAGTCGTCAAGAGCTAAACCCGTTCATTTGAAGAATAGCGCAGTTCGAGTTGGATCACATTAGCAGACATATGTAGGAGATATTACTCCTAAGTGCCTTTAAAGATAAAGCAGGGTTTGCCTTCTAGTAGTAGGTATCGTATCCATCTTTTCTCTCTCTTTGGTCTCACAAGCAAGTCAGTCAAATCAAGTAGAGTTATATATGCAGATAAAAATGAGGATGCTAGGCCGATACTAACTATCCACGGCACGAGAACCATATCGTTGGGGGAACGTAGTATTATAAGTACATTCTAGAATGTAACGAGCATAGTTATCTACATATGTCCCTCAATATTCAAGATTGTTAGCGGGCAAAGAAGAGCATTGATGGTCATATGCGCATGTAAAAATATAATTATCTGACTTAGTTGGTTTGGGTCGAGTCAAAAATAGTCGCTGATATGGTGGATACCTAGGCTTCGTAAAAAGGACATCGGCACAGTTTTTCTAAGACATACGAGAAAATGAAACAGGATAAGTCGTACTAACCACGAGTCATAATAAGTTATTTGAGCTGGTTCCACTTTTCTGAAATCATATCCCTAGAATCTGTTTACTTCATGGTTAAATAGACACTAGCCGTTTCACAAGCTGCTATGCTCTTTGAGCCCTTTTTCTTACTTATCTTTCCATCCTTTCGGCAGCAAGGTTAGGCTCTAGCTCTTTTGAGTTTCATTATTGCTCTGACCAGGCGAAACCAGAACTACCTCATGTGCGTTTTTCTTCTGAATAAAATGCAATGTTGGTGAGAGATGAACTTGGCTTCCCTAATCGGCTTGGATGTTAAGTCAGAGGGGAGGAGTGAAACAACGATTTCCGTAGCCCGAATGAGATCAATCTTGATTTCTATTTTGGCTCGATCAGGCTTAGCGCTGACAAATATCACATTCCTGCATGAATTTACACACCTAATATAACATCCCAATTTCAGCAACCCTATCTTTTGTCAAAAAGGAAAAAATTAGGGGGAACAAAAACATTTCTTATTAAGTATTGCAAGGTTTCCTTACTTGTGTGCTTGTGTTCATGCAACTGATTGTGTACGTATTCTTTACTATTAAAACTGAGTTGATGGCTCATTTTTGGATCAAACATTGGAACAATCACCACCGTTAAATACAATCAATAACATCAGGAAATCGCCCTTTGCCTTGCACGCACCAACAACATTAACAGAAGGACCACCAACAATCATGGGATTACCAAACGGGAATCCTTAATTTACTATTAAATGAGAGATCTCATGCATTCTCACCCCGTCCTCCTCTCCCATGTCGCATCCCATATGGGTCAATCCTGTTTAATGAGAGTAAATCTCTTTCTTTGATTGCATACAATGAATTACTACTAAGGCGCCATTCTCTACGCACATGCATATTGCCTCCGCAAATAAATCGGCCAACTGAAATATCCCCGCTTTAATCAGTAAATGAAATCTCTTTTTATGGCTACCGCTCAGGTCTTGCCTCACCCTCTCCCAAGACACCCTCCCGCTGCCCCAAATCGGATGCCCCATGTGGCCTGAGATCGCCGCCACCAGCCTCTCCCAGCCCATCAAGGAGATCTGTTTCAACAGGACCCATGCAAGTTTGTGCAGGAGTAGATGTATCTCGATCTCATCTACAACAGGAGCATAAAGGCCGGTCCTAGATTTTCGTCAGTGGAGTCCAGACACTCGTCCTCCACGAACCATCTACCTGTTCTGAAGGTCGGTCAGTCATTGATATCGCTTTTTGAACTTCTAAAGATAAAGATTAGCTGTTGTTATTATTTCGTCACAATGTTTTTTTAGATTGTAGTAGGTAGAAACAATATCAATCGGTGTTGATTTTATGATGAGTTTATCTTGCAGCGTGCTGGGCAATGCTTGTGATCATGGATTCATGGGGCTCTATCTTACTTTGGGGAAAGAGAGAGGAAGTCCGCCGATGGTGCAGGCACCAGCTGGTCTGAGAGACATAGGAGAGCAGCAAGATACATATTGGGAAAAGCAAGCATAGGAGTAACATATGTTGCAATTCAGTATGTTCAGCAAGGAAGCAAGTGATGTAGTAGTTCTATGTACTAGTAATTGGGCACGTGCAACGCACGATGTTTTTCTTCTGAATGTTTGTATCATACAATTATTTTTACGCAAAACCCACATGTTGAGCATAAAATGTATGGAATTTGAGGTTATCATCTATTTTTTTCCTGTCAAAAGCATGATTAGAATGAGGCTACAATCTTCAAAAATAGCAAAATAAAATAAAGCTTGTAAGTTGCAACAAAAAACACCCATAGAAAGGCAGATGTCATGTCCATAACAATGTTTCTTCAAAACCAACCAAGCTACTAAAACTGAAATTGCAGGAAATGACTTCACCTTTATTATAGACAAAGAGATCATGATTTTGCTTGCAGCAATTGCACTCGGATTCACATGGGAGCATGTTGGAGGGGACGCGTCGGTAGCAAACCGGAGGAGGGGAAGACATGGAGGCAACGGCACGTAGTCTATGAGCCGCGTCGAAGGCAGAGATGTGGAACCACGTCGAGGCCTAGTCATGAGTTGGAAATCGCCCATGGGTCCAAGCAGCAGCGGCATGACTCCATGAGGAGTGGGAATGGTCGCAAGGAGCCAGCGGCGACTCTCAAATTCACAGGGGAGCATGTTAGAGGGGGCGCGTTGGTAGCGAACCAGAGAAGGGGAAGACCTGGAGGTAGCAACACGTAGGTTGTGCGCCGCGTCGGAGGAAGAGAAGCGTGGGTCATGGTGCAAAGTGGGACTGAACGCGGGCTCCCACTTATGTGTCGCATCAGCCCGCGACGAATAAGTGGAATGCCGCAGCAGCCCGCAAAAACTAACCGGACTTATGTGGGTGCCCGCATGCAGACCCAAACCCGGCCAACGGGCTGGCCCGGCACAGGCCCGGCACGGCCTAAACGTGCCTGGGCGTGCTCTTGCCGGGCTATTTTCGCGGGCCACGGATCGGCACGTTAAAGCCCGGCCCGATGGCCAGGTTTGTGCAGACCTGATTCCAGCCGATAAAGGCAACAGAATTGACATCTGAATCGAGAAGAAAAACCGGGACACTTCACTGTTGTACGTGATAAACTAAAAACAGCGATGAGGCTCTGACCGCAGGAATCACAAGTGAAGGAGATGGCATCCATTAATTAAAGCTGAAGTGAGTTGCAGAAATTAGAAAACAACAGATTGATTTCAGATTGCCATAGGAGCAGTTTCTTCATCCTCTTCTGCCGCTTCTCGGGAGAATCATTGGACCAGACCACTTAGCATTGTATTGTCGTTGTTGAACTCGCTCGGCAGATGGTGTCAAATCAGTCCTCTATCGGCGTGTCCTCCTCAAGGAACCGTGGTAGGAGGACAAGCTTGTTGCGGTAGGTTTGGATCCAAGAAGACCGGTGTCTGATCTGGCACATCGGAGCGGGACGATGAGTTTTGCGTCCTTGCCGGGGAGAGATTAAGCAAGAGTGGCACGGTGGAGCTTGCCGGTGGAAAGTCCACTTAAGCCGCATACCTCAGGTAATTAGCAGCCTTAAGCGTGGGTCTCATGGGTGGAGACCGGAGGCGGCGCACGTAGTCGATATCGAAGGCGGCGCACCTGGATCGAGATTGAAGGCCGCGACGTGCAGGCAGAGGAACACGTTGGAGGTGCCGCGTCGGTCTCCAACGCAAGCCATGAGGAAGGAAAGTAGCAAACCTACTCGATTGGAATCAGAGAGATGGTTTCCGCAATTTAGGACGGGAGTTTCATCTTTTCCTCTGCCGGTGGAGTGCGGTCAGGCAAGTTAAATTAGTAAGTGCACACCAGATTAGTCTAGCCCTTAGATGTAGTTTAGTGGGCCTAATCATACGGTGGTAATTGGTTTGTGTACATTTTGTGGAGTACGTTTAGAGAAGATATTGTTTGCTCTTTTATTAGTAGTAGAGATTGGTCGGTATTGTGGCATCCATCGGCCGACGGAAGGTCGAGACATTGGGGATAAAATAAATTGAAAAAAAATACAATGGTTAGATGCCATCTCCTTTCTATACTTTTATGGGAAGATCTGGCATTGGTGATGGAGAGCAAGAAAATGATACTAATGAGCAAGTAATGAATTACTCTCATATTTATCTCTTGCCTATTGCTTTCCTGCTTGATGTGTTTGTGCTAGCATGTCTTATGATTGGAAGAAAATGCACAAAAGGAATCATAAGATTAACCAACCCAACTTTTCGGAAATTCACCTCAAAACCTTGAGAGTTTATTAGTATCTTTCTGTCTCCGTGACTACTTATTATGGGGTTTATGGAAAAAATTAATAATAAAGATTTTGGTCTTGCAGCACGCATACTATAGGAAAAATGTTTATTTTGGTGGCATTTCTTTGTGACAGATGACTGGCATGTGGTACATGTAAGTTCTATGCTTAATTGGAGATGTTGCTTCATATTATTTTTGCGAAAACGCAAAAATCTTTGCGTTTCAATTCATTGATAGGAAAAGAGAGTTATGTACAACATATATACAATCTCAAGTGAGCCGCCACCCGTACAACTCAACCCACTAGACCTACTAGGCTGCCGGCAGCAGGCCACGAAGGCCAGTCGCCCTAGCGCAGCTCTAACATCCCAAAAAATACTAAACTTGGATCATCAAACTCTAATCATCAAAATTAGGGTTAACAAAAACTTTTCTAAATAAACATATGAAAGCATGCATGTGTGTATGCATCCCATTTTGAATTCTTTTGAATTGCCTTGTTTATGTGTTTCTTTGCTTGCAAAACGATTCTTAGGTGAAATAAACATCATCTAAATAATTCCCAAACTTTTTCCAAAGAAAAATAAATCAAAACAAGCCAAATTGAGTGAATGGTCATTTTGACCAATTTAACTCCCATGCCTACTTTGGTTGTCCCAAACTTTCAGAACTTAACAGAAACTTGTTTGGATCTTTGCACCCCTTAATAGTACTCATAACAAAGTATCAAGGCCCACCTTGTGATCATCCAGAAACTTTCAAATGCATAGTTTAAGTGACAATTCAAAATTGAATCTTTATCATATGGGAAGATCCCACTTTTTCAAAAACCACTCAAACAAGCTCAACTTTCAAAACCCAAGCATCTGCAGACTCACCAGCACCAACCTATCACACCCACCAAAAATATTTTCAAAATTCAAAACTTGAATTCTTGCGGCCATTTCAACAAACACCTTGCTGATTCAAATCAAATAAAATCTAAACACTATTGTGAGTAGTGATTGGAGCTTAACTTGTTCCCTCTCTAGCTCACAGCAACCTCAGTAGATCATCTAGCAAACTAAACCAAGCACTAGCCCCACTGTAAGCTTGGCAATGCCATCAATGGTGAACAGCCGAAGCTCACCATGTCACCCCAGTGTGGACAGCAAGCTAGGAGAAGAAACAAGCCTAGCCAACATGTATGGGAGCAAGCAAACACCCCACCGCCACTCCCTGTACAGCGCTCGAACGTTGCCAACCCCTGGACCACACGCACAGACCGTGCCCAGCTCGCTAGCAACCATGCTGAGCATGCGTCAGAGCGCCACCCTCGACACACGCCCACAGACCACGCGCCGCCCTCGCCGCGTGCATACACGATCACCACCGACCCAGGAGACCGCCAGACATCCCCGTTCGCCGCCCCATGCCTCACAGCCACCGATCGCCGTCGAAGACGCCGCCTTGGCCGCGCAGAGCATCGCGTGTTCCAGACCGTTTGCCACCGCCCCTACATGCACATTAAAGCCGTAAAGCATCGCCAGGAGACCACCAAGCGATCGCCACCGCCGGCCATGCCTCTAGCAGCCCGTAACCATGTCGCCATTGTCGCCTGCCCATCCCGTTCGGTCTCGTCGTCGCGACTATAAATAGAGGCCACCCCCAACCGAATTGAGCACACCATCTCATTCCCCTCTCCTCAATGATCGTTCCACCCCGTTCCCGAAGCAAGGCGAGCCACGCTTCGTCGGAATTTCGCGGGAGCCCGCCGCCTCTAGAGAATAAGGGAGCCAGTGATTGGAGCAGCCCCAAGAGAAGCTGTCGGTACCAGGAGGTTCGCCGTGGTCGACTTCGTCGTTCGCCCGCCTCGCCGACCCTCGCCTGAGCCCCGGTGATCCCCCGACGACCCCCACCTGCCGCATTACGCTTCAGTCTCGCCGGCGTTGCCCGACATGGACGACGACCCTCAGCCGTTGGATTAGAACTAGATCGAACGCACCACATTGCCCCATACCACTTCGCACCCCCTGTCTCACTGACGCATGGATACAGCAACTTAACTAGCCCGGGTAAGCGCTGTTCTTAGTAGGCCGGCCCAGTATCGCTTCCCGCGCAGCCCATTAATTTGAATTTAACCTTTTCCATTTTATTTCAAACACAGTTCTGTACCTAGTTTAAAAAATCAACCCAGCACGATTCAGTGAACCAAATTGAATGAAACCAATTTTGTTAGAAAGGTCTGGAAGTGCTGAATCCAAGCCCGTTGGATTTAAATCATTTGGATCTGTAGATCACCCTTGGTAAAAATAACAAGGCAGAACCTTTTCTGCATTCAAACATTTTTCAAATTTAAAACATAAAAGCTTTTGAGTTGATTCCAACTCCCAAAAATCACAATTGAGCATACCTTTCAGACTATATAAAAATATATAGGTTTACTTACAGAAATAATGTTCAAGTAATAAAAGAATGCCACATAGGCATTTCTAGTCACTTTATTTAATTAAAATAAAAGGATTAAACCTTATTAAATTGTGACACCACTTTAAATCACATTCCCATGGACTAAAATATGTGGTGATGACATGTGTCAACATGATCCCCTATTTGGTTTGGAGAATATTAAATCTTAAGTAGTTTTTCAATGAGTAGAAATTACTTTTCTAAAATTAAAAGGAATTAAACCAAGCTTGAATCTTGTAATGTTAGTGATGATGCTAGACCATCTATAGGACCCCTTTTGTGTGATGATTGCAAGTAGTTAAGTATTTTTTGGTGATTGTGTACCTCATATTTATTCATAGACGCTAGTACCGACCAAGGATACGAGTAAGAAGGAGGATACTACGAAGAAGAAGCCGAGGAGAACTTCAACCACTGCTCTGCACAAGGCAAGCCTTACTAATCAAGTTGACCTATGCAAGCCAAATACTACTAGTTTAATGTGCAAGCTAACACTTGCAATTATGAAAGTTAAATAACCTATGCAATGCACTAAGCATGCTTGGTTAGACATATTTGATGATACCCAATCCTAGTTTTACTTACAAGATTTATACTTTATTTCTTTGTCAAAGTTTTTACTTAGAGTTTACTTAAGTGAATTGTAGATACTAGAAGGATATGTGAAGTTTGCATAAAGAGCATAAAATTTGGCCTAAGCTAGATAATCTTTATGTCATCCTAAGGCATGAGATTGAACTTAGTTGAAACTCCACTAGTTTACCACCCCTCATTAGTACTCCCTCCCACTTGTAGATGCTAGTGCTAAGGATAAAACTTGATCAAATTTAGATGGGAATAGTTGGTGGAAAATGGTTATGAAAACCTTAGAATGATGGATCATTCTATTGAAATGTTTTGGACATGTGTTTTCGAACACCAGATGATTTATGGTGATGAAAATGTTGAGGCATGAGCGTTAGCCCCTTTATAAAACTGATGGTTGTCTGGATGCGATACCATTCTAATTTTACCGTACAACAACAATACCCGAGATTTGGGTAGGGCTTGACTGGAAACTTATATACCTTAGTATTAGTTCCCTCACGGCCAAGGTATGAGCTGAGGCTACCTTGTGAAGATTGTCCACCTGTGCAGTACCCAAGATGACAGTTGGTCATGGTTGGGAGGCCAAACTCACAGGAAAGGTGCTTATACTAGGGCGTGTAATTGAAAGGTTAGGATTGATTATCCGCATACTGAGTATGGTGTATTCAGGATTTGTTCCTGACGGATGTATCGAATGTTGTGGTGAAAGTGTACAATCTCTGCAGAGTGTCAAACTATTCAAATAGCCGTGTCCGTGGTTATGGACAGTTGGAGTGGCCATACTGTTCCCCCGTCAGATGTTTTCAAAATGACTTGTGAAATTATTTGAGACTTTGACTTGACCACAACAGAGTTGTGGCATGAGATACAAGTTCCCACTTAGGTGTTATAAAACTTTAACTAGCATTCGTTGTTTCTAAACTTAGTAGAGGTAAATCTGGCTTTTGCAAAACAACCCTAGAGCTTAGTGTCCTATTACAAAAACCCCTTCACTTGTTAGTATTAGTTTGCGAGTACTTAAGGAGTACTCATGGCTTTGTCCCTGGCTATTCCCGTGGCCAGACTATGAAGAGGAGTACCTGGAAGATGGACCCCAGGAAGGTTACGACAACTAGGATGATCTCCCATCGCCAGCATTGCCTGTGACCCCGAAGATGGAGCTTCGCCTACGCTACCGTTATTATTACGTATTTCGCTGCTTGTGTTGTATTAAGACTGGATCATGAGATCCTTATTTGTGTAAAGACCTTATGTATGGTTTGTAATGGATGATGTACTATGGTATCCAATTCTGTTATGTCTCGCAAAAATGGTAATCCTGGGATTGCGATGTATGGCATAACAGGCATCTGGGATTAAAAAACCGGGTGTTGACAAGTTGGTATCGGATCCATCCTGACCATAGGAGACCCTAGTTAGACTGGACGTTTGAATCAAAAACATAGTTTCAAAACCAAAAGAAGCAAATATTTACAAAAACTTATTCCCATTCTTATCACCTTTATTCTTTCATGAAAATTCATGTTCCTCAAAAATCTTTCAAAATACATAAAAATTTGACACACCTGAGCACTCTACTAACTTACTCATCTTATATTCTTTTAGATGGACATGAAGTACAGCAAGTTTTACCAGTTGGGAAATGGAGGAGACCTTATCTTTGAGAGGGATTTGGACCAACTTTCGGAACTTCTGGAGCGTCCGCACACCGAGTTCTTCGGAGGTCAGCTCAATGATCAAGGAGGAGAAGATATGCAGTGGATAATTGTTGCAAGTCTCCGAGGAAAGATTGAACCTCCCACTATTGAGGGAATTCAGTTTACCTTAAGAGAGAACAACTGGCTCGATGGACTTGCCAGGGCCATGCAGGAATCTCTTGCCCTTCTGTGTGGGCAGAGTATCAATCAGATCAAGGTAACCCGCTTTGAGTTTTTCCCAAGGCGTGATGCTAATGGACAACCATTGGAAGCCCCATACCACCACGAGCTGAAGACTCAGTTGGACCACCTCAGTTTCATGATGTACGATCGTCAGCAGGAGTTGGATAACTTCTATGACTACTCCAACCACAAGTCCGCCATCATCAAGATGAAGGATCAAACCATCGCCATGCTAGCGAAAGATCGCAAGTTTCGCCGTCGTCAACTCGATAAGAAGGAGCGCATCATTGCCTGTCTTCGCCACCGTATCTCATCTTTGGAGGAGACCATCCATGAGAGGGACATGCAGTTGGAGGAAAGGGAGAATGCTGGAGAGGATCTTCGTGGAGACCCCTACTCCTATCTCAGCGATGATGATGATTTTCTGGAGGATCAAGCTATGGATTTCTTCACCGATGAGGATGATTACGCCTTCATCGATGACGACGAGGATGATGAGGATGACGTCTACACCGACTCCAAGGAGTAGTAGCACTTGAGCACTAGCGTAGTGAGTAGTATTCGGCCCCACTGTATCGTAGTTTCCAGAATGGTTCTTAAAACCATCTGTTTTTCTTGTTTTGTGGTGTGTGTTTGTATCGGGTGCTATGAATGAATGAATGAATGAAAAGCAAGTTGCTAGAAAATCTGACTCAAACTTTAAAAACTTTTCAAAGCCCCAAAACCTTAGAAATTTCCCTCTTTTCTCATGATCTATCTCAATCTTCAGATGCCACGTGGAGGAAGTGGATCATCCGCGGACCCGATGTTGTAGATCGTGCAAATGTTGGTTTCGGACCGCGAAGCTGAAAGAGCGGAACGTCAAGCCAACCTAGCCACCCTGCAACTGATAGCGCAGCTTGCCCACAACAATCAAGGCCACGGAAATCAGGACAACCATGGATCTAAGCTCAAGAATTTCCAGAATACCAACCCACCTGTTTTCACCAAGTCTAAAGATCCCCTAGATGCTGACGATTGGCTGCAAACCATGGGAAATAACCTAGAAGTCGCCAGCGTGGAAGCTAACGAGAAAGTTTTGTTCGCCACCCACTATCTAGACGGAGATGCCAGAGCATGGTGGAACAGTGTTCGTGCAATGACCGGAGGACAGATGATGACCTGGGAGGAATTCAAGGTCAAGTTCAGCAGAACCCATGTGCCACCGGGTTTCATCAAGAGGATGAGAGACGAGTTCAAAGAACTGAAGCAAGGAAGGATGACCGTAGTGGAATACCGTGGCAAATTTTTGTCATTAGCTAGGTATGCCCCAGATGAGATCGACACCGAAGCCAAGAAGAAAGAAAGATTCCTGAATGGTCTGCACGATGAGATGCAGACTGTGTTGGTCAATATTCCCTTTATGGATATTGAAGCCCTTGTCGACTCTGCCATCCAGATCGAAGGAAAGATCAACCAAGACAATGAGAACCGCAAGCGTCACATGATGCATCAACCAGGAACCCATCAGACCCCAAAGTATCGCCATAACCCATCTCCAGGATTTGCCCCAAGAACCAATAGACCGCCAATGAACCGTCCGACCTATCCCAACCGTGGAAACCCTAGGCCCGGAGGAAATCACAACAACCCCGACAACCCTAGCAATTTCAACCGTGCCCCACCCAAGTTCAACAACAACAATGCTACTGCCAACACCAACACTGCCCCGAGGACTGGAAGCAATGTTGTGCCTGTAGCAGCAAAGGACAAGTCGCAAGTGACTTGTTATGGCTATGGAAATAAGGGCCACTATTCCAACAAGTGCCCCAACAAGAAGAAGGCCGCAGCCCCCAATGCCAATGCCCCATCTCAGTAGCAGCGTCGTGTTCAGCCAGGAAGAAGGTTTGCCCCAGGGAATTCACTCAACTCCAACGGCCGTCTTTTCCTCATGCATGCTGAAGAAGCTCAGGAAGCGCCAGACGTCGTGCTGGGTATGTTTTCTGTTAATTCAGTACTTGCAAGAGTGTTGTTTGATTCTGGTGCATCGCATTCATTTGTCACCAAAGAATTTGCATGCACTAGTAAAATTCAACCAACCAAACTGAAGCATGTTATGATCGTTCAAATTCCTGGATCAACCACCAAGTCTAGGAAAATTTGCAAAGCCGTCCCTATCCGAATCCATGGCATAAATTTTTATGCTAATCTGATAGTACTCGGAACTAAAGGTTTGGAAGTAGTACTAGGAATGGATTGGATGTCCAAACATAAAGGATTGATTGACTGTGCCAACAAAGCCATAGCCATGACCAGTACAGCCGGAATATCAGTCGAGCATATCTCTGAAACCTTACCTCACCAATTCAAGTGCAACAAGAGTATAGCCCAACCTATCATTGACCAAGTCTGGATAGTCTATGAATACCCCGATGTATTTCCACATGTTTTGCCTGGTATGCCCCAGATCGGGATATCGAGTTTATCATCGAACTAATCCCCAGAACAGGACCCATAGCCCAAAGACCATATAGTATGAACCCGTCTGAACTAGAAGAACTAAATAAGCAACTGGATGCCATGTTGGAAATTGGATTGATTCAACCAAGTGCATCACCATGGATATCACCTATTTTGTTTGTGGACAAGAAAGATGGAGGTAACCGTTTGCGTACGGATTACCGGAACTTGAATGATGTCACCATCAAAAACAAATACCCCTTGCCCAAGATAGAAGATTTGTTTGATCAGTTGACCGGTGCCAAAGTGTTTTCTAAGATTGATCTTAGGACTGGCTATCATCAACTCAAAATTCGTGCAGAAGATATTCCCAAGACTGCCTTTATCACCCGATATGGATTATACGAGTATACCGTTATGTCTTTTGGGTTAACAAATGCCCCCGCTTATTTCATGAATCTCATGAATAAGATTTTTATGGACTTCCTGGATAAGTTTGTCATTGTTTTCATCGATGACATTCTGATTTATTACAAATCGGAAGAAGAACATGAGCTACACCTAAGGACCATTCTCGGAACCCTTAGAGAGCATCAGTTCTATGCCAAGTTTAGCAAATGTGAATTCTGGTTACAAGAAGTAGGATTCCTCGGTCACATTGTATCAGCCGGAGGAATTGCTGTTGACCCTGCCAAAGTGAAATATGTCGAAGATTGGCAAGCCCCAACCACTCAAACCCAAGTTTGTGCATTTCTCGGATTGGCGGTATATTACCGCAAGTTCGTAGAAGGATTCTCGAGTATCGCCAGACCCATGAACCAATTGCTGAAGAAGGACAAGAAGTTTGAATGGACCGACAAATGTGAAGCGAGTTTTCAAGAACTCAAGAGGAGACTGATTTCAGCCCCAATCTTAATCATGTCGGATATCACGAAGCCCTTCGACGTGTATTGTGATGCATCCAAGATCGGTCTCGGATGTGTGCTAATGCAAGAAGGCAAGGTTATATCCTATCTATCCTGACAATTGAAACAACATGAGCAAAATTACCCAACCCATGACCTCGAACTCGTAGCCATAGTTCTAGCCCTGAAGACATGGAGGCATTACCTGATGGGAAACCGTTCTGAGATTTATTCGGATCACAAGAGACTAAAATATATATTCACTCGGAAGGAGCTGAATATGAGGCAGAGAAGATGGATTGAGCTAATCTAGGATTACGATCTGGACATTCACTATCACCTTGGTAAAGCCAACGTGGTAGCCGATGCCCTTAGCAGATTGTCATGCCGCTTGAACTCCATGATTTTAAAGGAGCAACCAAGTTTGTGCAAGGAGATGGAAGGTTTCCGAATGGAATTAGTGAGTGAAGGATTTTTGGCTAGCATAGAACTTCAACCCACTTTGATCAGCCAGATCAAAGAGGAGCAGAAAGGAAATGCTAGTATTGACGTAATCAAGCGTCGTATTGGTACAGGCAAAGTACCCGGATTTACCGAAGACGAAGGAGTTCTGTGGTACAAAGGATGCCTTTGTGTACTAGCAGATTCTGAGTTGAAAGAAGTTATTTTGAAGGAAGCTCATGATACTCTTTATTCTATCCATCCCGGAGGGACTAAGATGTATCAAGATTTGAAAGAGCAATTTTGGTGGCATAAGATGAAGAGAGAAATCGGAAGCTATATCGCCAAGTGTGATATATGTCAGCGAGTCAAGGCAGGACATCAAAGACCCGCTGGATTGTTGCAACCATTGCAGATTCCGGAATGGAAATGGGATTCCGTTGGAATGGACTTTATCAACGGATTGCCTACTTCTAGTAGGGGAAATGACTCTATCTGGGTCATAGTTGACCGATTTTCCAAAGTCGCCCATTTCTTACCCGTCAAGACCACATATCAGAGTTCGAAGCTAGCGGAGTTATACATCGCTAGAATCGTCAGTTTGCATGGAGTCCCCAAGAACATTGTATCAAATCGAGGAACTCGGTTTACCTCGAGATTCTGGAAGAAAGTTCAAGAAGGTTTAGGAACCCGCCTAGATTTCAGTACCGCGTATCACCCTTAGACCGATGGACAAACGGAGCGAGTAAATCAAATACTCGAAGATATGCTGAGAGCATGTTTGTTAGAATATGGATCTAAGTGGGAAGATTGTCTGCCGTTTGCAGAATTTTCGTACAACAACAGTTATCAAGCTAGTTTACAAATGGCCCCATTTGAATTCATGTACGGAAGGAAGTGTCGCACCCCTTTGAACTGGTCGGAAGTAGGAGAGAGTCAGATTTTCGGACCCAATATCCTACGAGAAGCAGAGGAGCAGGTGCACAAGATTCGTGAGCACCTCAAGATAGCCCAGTCCAGACAGAAGAGTTACGCCGACAAGAGACGTCGAGACCTCGCCTTCAACATTGGAGATTTTGTATATCTGAAGGTGTCGCCATTGAAGGGAATGCAGCGTTTCCAACTCAAAGGAAAGTTAGCCCCCAAATATATCAGACCCTTCAAGATTCTGAACCGTCGAGGAGAAGTGTCGTATCAATTGGAACTACCTGAAGACATGTCAGCCGTGCACAATGTGTTCCATATCTCATTACTTCGCAAGTGTCTCGAAGTTCTAGAGAAGACGGAAGTGTTCAAGAACATCGATCACCGGACCATAGAGATCAACGATGACCTGACCTATCCCGAAGTACCCATACGTATTTTGGAAGAAGCCTTCAGAACTACCAGAACCCGAAGCATCAAGTTTCTCAAGATTCAGTGGAGAAACCACACCGAAGAGGAAGCTACCTGGGAGCACGAAGATCACATCAGGACGGAGTTTCCCGATCTCTTCAAATCCTAGGTAATCTTTTTCGTCCTTTTTCAAATCTCGGGACGAGATCTTGTTTAAGGGGGGAAGGTTTGTAACATCCCAAAAATACTAAACTTGGATCATCAAACTCTAATCATCAAAATTAGGGTTAACAAAATCTTTTCTAAATAAAAATATGAAAGCATGCATGTGTGTATGCATCCCATTTTGAATTCTTTTGAATTTCCTTGTTTATGTGTTTCTTTGCTTGCAAAAGGATTCTTAGGTGAAATAAACATCATCTACACAATTCCCAAACTTTTCCCAAAGACAAATAAATCAAAACAAGCCAAATTGAGTGAATGGTCATTTTGACCAATTTAACTCCCATGCCTACTTTGGATATCCCAAACTTTCAGAACTTAATAGAAACTTGTTTGGATCTTTGCACCCCTTGATAGTACTCATAACAAAGTATCAAGGCCCACCTTGTGATCATCCAGAAACTTTCAAATGAATAGTTTAAATGACAATTCAAAATTGAATCTTTATCATATGGGAAGATCCCACTTTTTCAAAAACCACTCAAACAAGCACAACTTTCAAAACCCAAGCATCTGAAGACTCACCAGCACCAACCTAGCACACCCACCAAAAATCTTTTCAAAATTAAAAACTTGAATTCTTGTGGCCATTTCATCAAACACCTTGCCGATTCAAATCAAATAAAATCTAAGCACTATTGTGAGCAATGATTGGAGCCTAACTTGTTCCCTCTCTAGCTCACAGCAACCTCAGTAGATCATCTAGCAAACTAAACCAAGAACTAGCCCCACTGTAAGCTTGGCAATGCCATCAACGGTGAATAGACGAAGCTCACCATGTCACCCCAGTGTGGACAGCAAGCTAGGAGAAGAAACAAGCCTAGCCAACATGTCTGGGAGCAAGCCAAAACCCCACCGCACTCCTTGTCCAGCGCTCGAACGTTGCCAACCCCTGGACCACACGCATAGACCGTTCCCAGCTCGCCAGCAACCATGCCGAGCATGCGTCAGATCGCCGCCCTCGACACACTCCCACAGACCGCGCGCCGCCCTCGCCGCGTGCATACACGATCACCACCGACCCAGTAGACCGCCAGACATCCCCGTTCACTGCCCCATGCCTCACAGCCACTGCTCGCCGTCGAAGACGCCGCCTCGGCCGCGCAGAGCATCGCGTGTTCCAGACCGTTTGCCACCGCCCCTACATGCGCATTAAAGCCGTAAAGCATCGCCAGGAGACCACCAAGCGATCGCCACCGCCGGCCATGCCTCTAGCAGCCCGTAGCCATGTCGCCACCGTCGCCTGCCCATCTCGTTCGGTCTCGTCGTCGCGACTATAAATAGAGGCCACCCCCAGCCGAATTGAGCACACCATCTCACTCCCTTCTCCTCACTGATCGTTCCACCCTGTTCCCGAAGCAAGGCGAGCCGCGCTTCGTCGGAATTTCACCGGAGCCCGCCGCCTCTGGAGAAGAAGGGAGCTAGCAATTTGAGCCGCCCAGGAGAAGCTGCCGGTACCAGGAGGTTCGCCGTCGTCGACTTCGTCGTTCCCCCGCCTCGCCGACCCTCGCCTGAGCCCTGGTGAGCCCCCGACGACCCCCTGCTGCGTTAGGGTTCAGTCTCGCCGGCGTTGTCCGACGTGGACGACGACCCTCAGCCGTTGATTAGAACTAGATCGAACGCACCACACTGCCCCGTACCGCTTTGCACCCCCTGTCTCACTGACGCATGGGGATAGCAACTTAACCAGCCTGCGTAAGCGCTGTGCTTAGCAGGCCGGCCCAGTATCGCTTCCCGCGCAGCCCAGTCATTTGAATTTAACCTTTTCCATTTTATTTCAAACACAATTATGTACCTAGTTTCAAAAATCAACCCAGCTCGATTCAGGGAACCAAATTGAATGAAACCAATTTTGTTAGAAAGGTCTGGAAGTGCTGAATCCAAGCCCGTTGGATTTAAATCATTTGGATCTATAGATCACCCTTGGTAAAAATAACAAGGCAGAACCTTTTCTACATTCAAACATTTTTCAAATTTAAACCATAAAAGCTTTTGAGTTGATTCCAACTCCCAAAAATCACAATTGAGCATACCTTTCAAAATATATAAAAATATATAGGTTTACTTACAAAAATAATGTTCAAGTAATAAAAGAATGCCACATAGGCATTTCTAGTCATTTTATTTAATTAAAATAAAAGGGTTAAACCTTATTAAATTGTGACACCACTTTAAATCACATTCCCATGGACTAAAGTATGTGGTGATGACATGTGTCAACATGATCCCATGTTTGGTTTGGAGAATATTAAATCTTAAGTAGTTTTTCAATGAGTAGAAATTACTTTTCTAAAAATAAAAGGAACTAAACCAAGCTTGAATCTTGTAATGTTAGTGATGACGCTATACCATCTATAGGACCCCTTTTGTGTGATGATTGCAAGTAGTTAAGTATTGTTTGGTGATTGTGTACCTCGTATTTATTCATAGACGCTAGTACCGACCAAGGATATGAGGAAGAAGGAGGATACTACGAAGAAGAAGCCGAGGAGAACTTCAACCACAGCTCTGCACAAGGCAAGCCTTACTAATCGAGTTGACCTATGCAAGCCAAATACTACTAGTTGAATGTGCAAGCTAAACTTGCAATTATCAAAGTTAAATAACCTATGCAATGAACTAAGCATGCTTGGTTAGACATATTTGATGATACCCAATCCTAGTTTGACTTACAAGCTTTATACTTTATTTCTTTATCAAAGGTTTTAACTAGAGTTTACTTAAGTGAATTGTAGATACTAGAAGGATATGTGAAGGTTGCATAAAGAGCATAAAATTTGGCCTAAGCTAGATAATCTTTATGTCATCCTAAGGCATGAGATTGAACTTAGTTGAAACTCCACTAGTTTACCACCCCTCATTAGTACTCCGTCCCACTTGTAGATGCTAGTGATAAGGATAAAACTTGATCAAATTTAGATGGGAATAGTTGGTGGAAAATGGTTATGAAAACCTTAGAATGATGGATCATTCTATTGAAATGTTTTGGATATGTGTTTCCGAACATCAGATGATTTATGGTGATGAAAATGTTGAGGCATGAGCCTTAGCACCTTTATAAAACTGATGGTTGTTTGGATGCCATACCATTCCAATTTTACCGTACAACCACAATACCTGAGAATTGGGTAGGGCTTGACTGGAAACTTATATACCTTAGTATTAGTTCCCTCGTGGCCAAGGTATGAGCTGAGGCTACCTTGTGAAGATTGTCCACCTGTGCAGTACCCAAGATGACAGTTGGTCATGGTTGGGAGGCCAAACTCACAAGAGAGGTGCTTATACTAGGGCGTGTAATTGAAAGGTTAGGATTGATTATCCGCATACTGAGTATGGTGAATTCAGGATTTGTTCCTGACAGATGTATCTAATGTTGTGGTGAAAGTGTACAATCTCTGCAGAGTATCAAACTATTCGAATAGCCGCATCCACGGTTATGGACAGTTGGAGTGGCCATACTGTTCCCCCGTCAGATGTTTTCAAAATGACTTGTGAAATGATTTGAGACTTTGACTTGACCACAACAGAGTTGTGGCATGAGATACAAGTTCCCACTTAGGTGTTATAAAACTTTAACTAGCATTCGTTGTTTCTAAACTTAGTAGAGGTAAATCTGGCTTTTGCAAAACAACCCTAGAGCTTAGTGTCCTATTACAAAAACCCCTTCACTTGTTAGTATTAGTTTGCGAGTACTTAAGGAATACTCATGGCTTTGTCCCTGGCTATTCCCGTGGCCAGACTATGAAGAGGAGTACCTGGAAGATGGACCCCAGGAAGGGTATGACAACTAGGATCATCTCCCATCGTCAGCATTGCCTGTGACCCCGAAGATGGAGCTTCTCCTATGCTACCGTTATTATTATGTATTCCGCTGCTTGTGTTGTATTAAGACTGGGTCATGAGATCCTTATTTGTGTAAAGACATTATGTATGGTCTGTAATGGATGATGTACTATGGTATCCAATTCTGTTATGTCTCGCAAAAATGGTAATCCTGGGATTGCGATGTATGGCATAACAGGTATCTGGGATTAAAAAACCGGGTGTTGACAGCAGCCCAATCCCGAGCCTCGATGTTGCTTCATTTGAAACTGATCTTAACTACACCCAGGTCTGTCTACACTGATAATTTGCCTCCAAATCTGCAGTGTTGTAAGTGGACATTTCATATAACCAAATATCTAGAAAAATACCTCAAGACGTAGCTTTCCTTCAAGTAGCCACATCGTAAGCCTTCCCGATTTCATGCAAATATGCTATACTTATCCTGATTTGTACTCTTGCAATATATTGTTCTATTTACATCCATATTTATGCTTATTGTTTTCATTGTTGTTTAGTAGGTCATTAGATGAATGGGTGCTTGTAGATTAGGATTTGTTCAGAGTGTACCTATTGGGCAGACAAAGAGAGCATTAGATGAGTAGGTGCTTGTTCTTGGTGAAGCACTAAAATTTGAGTAGTTTGCTATTTACATTCAGACTTATGCTTACTGTTTTCATTGTTTGTTTATTAGGTCATTAGATGAATGGGTGCTTGTCGCTTAGGAACTATTAAGAATGTAACTGTTGGGCAGACAAAGAGAGCATTAGATAGGTAGGTGCTTGTTTTGGGTGAAGCACTGAAATTTGAGTAGTTTTCCGCCGCCGTATGTGACTTTGCATTATGAAAAGGTGAACATATGTTAATATGAGCTATCAAATGTGCATGGCTGCTCAACGATCTTATCTATTCCACAATACTAATATGACTATATTTCCATCATCATTTGTTTTACTTCATGACTTACTCAAGTGATTGTGCAGCGATGTTTTCGATGAACTAAGATTTGCGATACGTCGAGTTATTTTCCGGTAATGGTACAATTCCCCAAATGGGATGGGATTAGTGTACTTACCCTCATGACCACATTTTTGTAGTTAAATTATGTTACACCAAGAAAATTTCAGGCTGATTGTGGCTCACATGCGAATTGTCCTTGTAATCTGATTAAGTATTTAGCTAGAATTCCGAACTATCAAATGGCAGTATCCTGCGGCTTGCTAGGACATCATAAACATTGCTAAAGTAGTCACACATGCTGTTGCTGAGTTCACCTTCTTGGGGTACACAAACAAATAAGCATGTTCTTTTTAAGTTTTACAAAGAAAACCTTTGAAGATTATTACTATCAAAGTAGAAAAATAGATGAAAAATGTGAAGATGGCTAAATTGGGCATCCCAATGTTTCTTGTTTGCTGGTTGCTTGTCTATTTACTTCAGCCGGTAGACGTGACAGACAAACTTTTCTATAAACTGGTGTTTGGTCCCATTTGTTTGTGAGTTCTAGGTATGGCATAATCAGGTTTAAATTGTTTAGTTACTTGGGATTTAAGATCTAGGAGATGTTACATTTGTATTTTCACATTTTATCATATCTGGTAAATTCTATTCCAGTATAGGCATAATATTATTTAAATGATGCTGTTGCAGCAATAATTCCTCTTCTTTTTGAGGGATGTACAAGAAGGCTAAGTACAAACCATTATAGGTAAAGTAACATTATGTTTCTTTCAGGACAATGTTTACTTTAGAGATGTTATCAAGTTCACCATGTGACAAAGTAAGGTGAGGTGGCGACAGTCAATGAAGACGTGGACTGTTATCCACGCAGCTCCAAGGCGACAACGGAGAGCCTTCAACGTGTAAATTGTGAAATATGGAGTGGTGTAGTACAAATGTCGTCAAGACATGATTTATATGAGATAGGTCAAAACAAACTTCTCTTCTAGATTTTAATGGCTTTCATATTGAAGTTGTGCTGGATTGTCTATGTTTCATGGTGGTTAATCGTTTTTTAGAAAGTTTACACCAATTCTACATGGCCATCACCATCAACATACATGGGATACATAGAGGATAATGAGTTCGCATGGTTGTTAAATACGTTCTTGGCTTTTTACACAAAGTTCATGGCTAGCCAATGAAAAACTAAGCTTAATGTATTTTCTTGCAAACTAGAAGTAAAACTAAGCGGTTTTTAAAGGAAATTGGGAATAGACATTTGGTAAAAGAATGCTACTCAATGTATCTTAAGAAAATGAATGACTCTAACATGCATGTATATTTTATTTGTTCCGTAGCAACGCAGGGGCATTAAACTAGTTGACAAAACTTCTTGTCCCAACACTAGTTGACAAAAGCTATTTTACAAAAGAGAGTCTTGACTCATCTTTCATATTTTCAAATGTTTTGGCCTTTCAAACCCGAGCCAAGGTGACTTTGATAAAACAAAATAATTTACTAGTTCTATTAACAAAAGTATGGAGATATATATATATATATATAATATCCTTATTTTTTCAACATAGAACTTCAACTACTCTTAGCTCTAGGTTTTTCCAAGAAAAATCCCTTTTCACTCCAACCTCGGTAGAAATACCAAGAGGTACTTACCTTACTTCAAAGCACAACCTTTTCAAAACAAGTTTGATAAGATGAGTTGCCTTGATCTGTTGAGTGATGAATTGCTTTGATCTGCTGTCTGATGAATTGTGTTGATCTGCTGATTAACTTGTTTTCTTAGGAATGAGAGTGAGCTAATCTAGTAGCTCATCCTTAGGGATCAAACCATTAGTTGAGATCATCAATCCCCAACTAAGTTGTGGCACCCTGGATTAACGACCCGAGAGTACCTATTATGCATACCATTGACGTTCCCATAATTAGTGAGCCGTGAGCATAACCGACCAGTATCATTACATCATCCATACAATTACGATGGACAAAACTTACAGAGTTGCCATTATGGAGAGTACAACAACAATAGCGGAAGTCTTCAAGCGCAGAGCCCATGTCATGCCTTAACCTACAAGCAACTGACTAGGAAGACGGCCTAGCTCACATAGACTTCGGCATTCCCATCATTTATCTTGATCATCTGAAAGTGTGGCAAAGTAAATAGCCAGGGAAAATGATAGTGAGTAATTTGAATGTACTCGCAAACCACCTTAAGAGAAAAATAATAAAGGATATGCAATATGGCTGTAGTAGGATGTCTCCATAAGAGGTTCTTTTATAAACTAGTTTCTCTTGTAGAAATAGCATATCTCTATATCTTTGTTGAAAAACTTTTGTAAAACATTTTGGAAAGCTTTTTGAAAAAATTTAAGAGAACACCAGGATTGGGTCACCCATTTCTTTTTCCTCCCTGTCATCCCATGACCAAACTCCTTCCTCCGTGTTCCGACCATCCCATGGTCAAAACATTTTCACCATTGCTTTTCCGAAGTCCTTTTTGAAATCAAAACCAGCACCGCTCTACAGCAGCTTTCCCAACCATCCATGACTGTGGACACGGCTATTCGAATAGATTTACACTCTGCAGAGGTTGTATACTATACCCACACCATCTTATTACCCGTCCCTGATCAAAACCGATCGTGGGTCCAATAACCGGTCAAGACCTTTCGGATGCCCTCTCCGATACAAGTGCCTACCCTATGAGGTTAATACCCTAAAAAACGGGACACACTATATAGTAATCAGCCAACCAGAGCGCGTTTTGCACCTCGACGGGTGTGCGCTTTCAATGAGGGGATCATAGTATCATGTGGAGGCCCGCAGACCCTTCGTTCCTTATACCGGTCGATGCTTCGCATGGATCATTGGACAGAGAAGGCCCACCCTCCGGGGATTATCTGCCCCTGTAGTAGTGTGGGGCACCTATACCATATTAGAAAAACTTCCATCCAAGCCCCGTTCCATTCCAGAGTAATGTGGTTGCACAGGTTAGTTGTTCTAGCAAAACTGCAAAGAACCGGGTGCGTTTTTATAAACATTTTCCCTCCATCATTTGTCTGACCATTTGGAAAACCAAAACCTTTCTCTTTTTCCAGCCCACTTGGTAGACCATTCCTCACGAAGGTTTTCTCATAAAAAAATTTTATAATCCGTTTTCCATGGTCTTCCCTTCCCATAGTTTCTTCTTTGGCTAAAACGGGGTTTACAAAGGGTGATGGTGCTATACACCATCCACCTTACTAGGGAAATACACAGTGTCATCAAAGGGTATGTACCTAATGGTACCAAGGTAATAGTAGTCTGGAGGAGCCAAACATTCCCTCATATAAAAACATAAAGAAATAAACTATGCAATTTAAATAAACCATTTGGGTAACGTGCATAAGTATGAAAATAGGACAAGGTTTTATGGGCAAGAAGGTGGCTTGCCTGTTACTAGCGAGATGTCCCATGACTTCTTTAGAATACCAAAAGACCAATAATAACAATAATGGTGTAACCCGATGCTTCCTTCTTCTCGGCGTCTCACAAATCACAACTATCACCGTTATCGAGCATAGATGCAAACAAACAAGACCACATTCAATACATTCAAAGCAAACACCAATTCATATAGAAATTAGTGGATATAACCAGGTTTTATAGATCAGTAAGAATTGGGGATTTGGCTTTGGATACAAAGGAATGGCTTTGCTTGCATTCATGGATTTTCTATTAGCGTTTAAAGTGCAAAACTACCTATATAAGGGGTTTGGGGAACAAGGACAAGTTATGAATGATAACATTGTGATAAAATGGTACCATTAGATAGGTATTGATAACATGAAACCCACAAAAGTGGTTTCACTATTTTATCAATTACCTAAGGTTTATAATGGATTTTATAGTGATTTAAACTCTAGATTTAGGAAATAATTCACCAGAATTGTTCCGGGATTCAAAACATTATTTCCTTGGGTGATTAGGTAGTATTTGATGGACTGATTCAAGAGGAGGTTGAATCAACTTAAAATAATTAACAGAATGCCCTATGGAAATTCCCAGAGGCTATACTGGAATAAATTTGTCTTTTTCACCAAATTTAATCTACAGAATCTTTTGATGTGATTCCAAAGACACAAGTTAGGTATATAGATTACCTTTATGTAGAAATTGGAATCATACCTTTTGGGTTACCAGACATATTGCAACTATTTTATTAGTGAATAAAGCAAGCATAGAAAAGTTTAATTCATCAAAATTAATTAGATGCTTAATAAATTTTGGGATCCTTGGGTTTGATATATATGGGTATAGATGTCCATAGAGTTGGAATTAGGTAAATACCTCATTTGGTTTGACCTAGAGAATTTCTTAAAGTCAGAAATGCCATGTTTTTGTTATTTTTGTTGTGGGCAAATCAGGAAGCAAATTAGGATGGGGCCAATGTGGAAATCAAGGTATCTTAGATACCTTCCAATATCTCTTGGGTCCATGCCATTTAGAGTTTTCAAACTTACAGGAACAATTTATTAGTGAAAAGGTGTACCCTTTGGTAATATATTTATTTAACTTAATCTGAGTAATAAATGGATCAACTAAGATTTCTGCATGTAAGGGAAAACATGTGGGTACCAAGGGAATTTTAGATCTGGTACTGATAAGACATTTTTCAATTTTTAAACTATTTAAACCAAACAGCTTTGAACAGATCTAGTAATTTTAAAATAAAAGAAGAAGGGGCTAAGGTGCACACAGATTGGATCCACGAGGGAACTGGCCGACGAGTGGAAACCCTAGCAGGGAGGTAGGGCGAGGGAGGGGGTCACCAGAGGCGCGGGGAGGCGCCGAAGACGGTGTAGGGTGATGCGGTTCTTCGGGGCAAGCTCGGGGAGGGGCGGAGGTAGGGGTTCCAGCCACGGGAGATGGCTCACGCGTCCACGCCAGCGAGTGGGCTTCGGGAGTTTGATGGTGAGACCGGTGGGGGCTGTCCTGGGCCAAACAAATGGCAAGGTTAGATAGAGGCGGATGAGGGCATCACAGCAGGGTGACATGCAGAGGGGGGGGCTAGAGGGGAGAGAGCTTGCTCGGTTTCTACGGGAAAGTCGATGTTTCCTTCTCCTCCTTCTTTCGCGCAGTACATAACGGGGAAGAGGGAGAGGGAGCTCAGGGGAGTTGGGTGGAGTGAGTAGGGAGCAAATGGGGGAGTGGCAACGGTTTTGGTGTCTTTTGGCCATTTTATTTGGGAAGGAGAAGGTCCATGGTGGACCTTGTCCACTAGGGCAAAGGAGGAGGAGTGCTGGCCAGGTATTGGGCAAGGGGGATGGTGGGGGAGGTGTTTTAGGGCCTAGGCACGACCAGAGAGGACAGGGGAATGGTTGTTGCTGCTGCATGAGTTTAATGAGCAAAGAAAAAGGTATGCCCATTGTCTCTCCCTCAAACAAGCACAAGAGGACAAGTGCTAGGGTTTGCTATAGTGCGGTGGTACTGTGTTGGTCGACTAGAGAGGTAGTGATGACAGTGCAATATTTCTTGACAAGGTTTAGGCAAGGTTTGGTTTGGTTTGGATCAAGTTTGGAGATGATTCCAAAATATTGTCCAAATAAGGTTTTGTGAAGCAACTCTAGATTTATGAATTACACAAGATGAGCCAGAGGTACTGGTTTGGAGATATGGTCAAGGCAACACTCCTGGATTTATTTGAGATTTTTCAGAGGATTTCTGATGCACTTAAATTCATTTATTCCAAAAGTGCAGAAGTAGATTCTAGAATATTATTTGATAAAAGTTTACATTGGGAAAGGTTGGTTTTTTATGTGAGATGATCCTGAGTACCATATTACACATTGGGGAATTTTATCGGAATTTATTTGGATAGGAAAGTAATTTTAAGGAATTATTTCTTGTTTCTGCCATTTAGGAAAAAGGTCAAAAAGAAATAACAAGGAATCACAAAAATATTTTATGTTTGAGGTTGAAAGATAGGGTATGAGGTAGATAACTCAATGTTCATTGAGTTGGCAAAGTGATTTATAGAAAAGCAAACTTTCCTTTTTAGGAGAGATTTTGTGAATTTTGCAAGATTATGAATTTAAATAGTTTTAGGTTCCAAATAATTATGGAAATTATTTGGGAAATTTTTATATCCAAATTAGATGATGTAAACTTTATTCGTACATCATTGACTACTTTATTCTTGAGGAAAAAGGTGAGAAAGGAAGAAACTAGACTTTTGGGGAATTTAGGGTTTTAATATCTTTATGCCACATAAACAAGGTGGGATTGGTGAGCTCAAGGCTCACCTTTGTACATGGGTGATATGGATAGTTAGACCATGTCATATAGAAAACCATGGAAGCAAGATTTGGGCTAACATTTATTTGAGGTGATATAGAAGAGATGACAAACTTTGTTGAAAAATAAGGCTGCCATAACAGATACATCATGATGCCTCCTAAACCATGTGGGTTTAAGAATCACAAGGCTCCAATGGAAACAAGTGAAGTAGTGGTTGTTAGGCCATGGTTATTAGATCATAACCATGCAAAGAGTTGGTCAAGGGGAGGTGGCATATAGATGTGAGCTTCTGCCAAAGTAGGCAAGATGATAAGATTTGTAGAAAAGATTATTATCTTGACTACAAAACCATCATGGATGGGTGGGAAACAGAAGGGCTAATTCAATGGAAATAGTGGCCTTTGGTATTACTAATGATGTACTACAAGATGGTTCAAGTACATTCTCATGTATGCACAAAGGTTGGAAAGGTAGAGCTCCAAAGATTGAATCTAGAGAGATTCCCATGGCCAGACTATAGTAGATAGTGAATGCCAAAGATTGTCTCCAGCAACCCCCCGAGGCATGAGGCTCCTCTGAGGTGACCGTTGGTCGGCCTCCGGCTCTCGCCGGCGCCTCGCCGGCATAGGCTCGGCATGGATTTCTCTGGAGGTTGCTGGAAGGTCACCTACTCTGGTGTGACCACGGGTGGTAAGTTTCTGGAAGGATCTCTCGCTGTCTCGGCTGATTCCTGGTTGGTTCTTCTCAACGCCAAAGGCTCCCCCCTTGAGGGGCGATGTTTGGAAATTGGGGAGATGATCTCTGTTGGATCGGTTTTGAGGTTCACCTCTCACCTTTCTCGTGTTAATGATTCTTTGGTTCCCTCATCTGGATTTCTTGGTAGATCTACTACCATCACTGGATCAGATGAAGACACTGGTTTTAAATGGCATGCCCTTTTCTACTCTTTGCCGGCTGATGATCTTGAGCCATCTAAAGGTTTTCTCATGCTTTTTCCTAGTTCAAAACGGCTTGTTCTCCTCAATCATAATGAGGTTGTGATCGATGCTAGATACTTGGTCCATGGTGAGGTGGTGGCTTCTGGCATCTCTATTGATCTCCAGGTGAAGAGGGTGGTGGTTGGTTCTCAAATTTTACCAAGCCCTTTGGTTATGAAATTTTCCTCCAATATTGAGAAGTTGGTGCCTATATCTCTGGATTTCTCGGAAAATCTCCCCTCTGGGTGTGCTTCTGAAGATGCTGCCTCGTGTCAACCTGCCCTGGATTTTTCTTTAGGGCGTGATTTTGAGAAGAAGATTTTTGATAAATTCAGGAATCAAGTTAATTTCATTGGTGGTTTCAGGAAAAGACCTTTTTATCTGGTCTGTTCTTTTGGACGAGCAAATTTTAAATTGGACCTTCATACTGTTAGTCTTGCTCTTCAAGCTTGTTTTGGAGGTAATGCTTCTAAATTCCAGGTGAAGCTTCTTCAAGATAGAACTTTTCGATTCTCGGTTGCTTCAAGGGCAGTGGGTTTTGAGATCTACAATATCTCAAAGTTTTCATGTTATTCTTTTGTGATTCATGTCAATCTTTGGGGTAATGGGGGTCCGAATTGGATTCATGAAGAAAGGGAATTCTACAAGGAATCTGCTAAGGAATGGAAAGTTGTCACGTACAAAAAAGAAAGTGCAACAAAATCTCCTTCTTTAAAGCATTCCAGTAAAAGCGGCTTGGTTTTTCAAAGACTCAAATTTCCTGCGTCACCTGTGGGTCATTCGCCCGTGATTGAGCAATGTATTAATGGAGAGATCAATCTTCAAGGTAGATCTTATGCTCAGGTGCTCACTAATGATGGTGTTAAGTCGATGGTAACGCCGGTCAGGTCTGGGGGAGGCGCCAATCGCGCGGCATTTAAATTGCCCGGTCTCCTTCCTTTTCTGAAATTTCCCTCTTTCCCTAAATGTAGCTGGCCCGACAAATCGTATGAGGGGTGGTTTAAGGCCCAGGTGGTTTCTCATTCCCGGCCCATCTTTCACGGCAGTTTTCACGAGTTCATCTCTTCGCTGAAAAAAACAACTACCACTTCCCCTGTCTCCTCAACTCCCCCGCCCACTGAAACCCCATTCCCCTCCTGCTCGTCGCCGGCGAAGGGCGTCGCAATGGCAAACATTCCGATTGATCCTGCGCCTTTCCTGCCGAATGGCTTCCAGATTATGCAAGTGGCTGGGCGGAATCGTGTTAAAAGGGTTGTGGTGCCTCGGAGGTCACGAGCACATGAACAGTATGCTATTGCTAACATTTTTCCCCTCCCTCCTGGTCCGGTTCCGTTCTTGAATATTCATGGTGTCTTAGTTGATTTCTTCAACAATGAGGTTGGAGTGCACTTCAGAGACATCCAGGATTGTCCCTTTGGGTCTGCATATGTGCAGTTCCACCATGTCAGTGACCGTGACCGGCTCATTGCGGCAAGTCCGATCCCGTTTCAAGATGTGCATGTCTCTTTTGTTAAGCACAATGAGGGTGATAACTGGCGTAGGACTCAGTTTAATAATGAATGCTGGGTGATGCTGGTTGGGCCTCCCCTTGACCACTGGCATACGGAGGATCTGAATGCTATCTTTGCGGACACTGGAAAAGTTCTCCTGTGGGAGAGGGACCCTGATCAAAAAGGTAGGATTATAGCCAAAATTCGTGTGACTGATTTGGTTGACATCCCCAAGAGTGTGCGGTTTACCATAGGAGACCTAGTGGAGACAGAGTCTTGGACTTTTTCTGTTGAAGTTCTTCAGAGTCACTTGCTTGGTGGGGGCCCACCTGAAGAGGACCCACTGCCAGATGACAATGTGGACCCACACCCTGTTCCTGTACATGGTCCAGTCCTTGGGCCTCAGGTGCCACCTCCCCCCCTCCCCCACCTGCTCGTGGGGGTGATTGGGGTCAATGGATGGCTCCTGTGCAGGATCCTGCTCCTGTGGGTGGGAATGCTGAAGGTTGGGGCCCCTAGGAGGCTGTTGCTGCTCCTGTTCAAGGCCCTATCATTGCTCCTGGAGAAGACATGCCTGTTGACAATCAGCATCTGCCACCTGAGGATGTGAATAGTGGAGTTACATGTGTCATTGTTCAAGACTGGGAGTCTGATGATGATGAATCTGTTAATGAGCCTGAGGCTGTGGAGGAGCTTGCTGTAGCAGTTGCACCTCCTGGGGTTGGCATTGGGGAAGGCCTGCAAAATATTTTTCAAAACTATCTGGCTGATGAGGAGGAAGCTAATCCTGATGCTGAGGAGGAGACAGGAAGTCCTATGGACTCAAGTACTGTGGCCCCTGAGAATGATGATTGGATGCTGGAGGATCAGCACCTTCTGTCCCCAAATGAGGCTCACCTTCAGGTTGGGATGGTGAGAACATTTATTTCCATTCCTGATGTGCATGTTGCCAAGCAGAGATTTTCCCAACAAGGCTTGGAGCTCTGGGAGAATTATTTTGCTCCCCATATTCAGAAGGAATCTTCTTCTAAGGGTTCTCTTAAATGTGATATTCCTGTAAGTTGGTTTAACTTTATTACTCTCATGCTTGCTACTCCTGAGAAGTTTAATTGGGTCAAAGGATTTCTTACTTCTCCTTTATGGGAAATTATTAAGGAACCTATTGCTGAAGAAAGTTCAATATCTTTCATCATTCCTAATGAGAATTTTTCCCAGATGGCCCCTTCTTGCCTGGGTATTGAAGTTAATAAATCTTCAGGCTCCCCCTCCACCCCTGCTAGAAAAAGAAAGGGCAAGGAACCTCTTGTGGAATCTGAGGTGAGAAGGAGTCCTAGAATTGTTGAACTAAATGGGGGTTTTAAAAGTCACTTAAATTGTCAAATTGTTGATTGCCTGGTTTGTAATGCTGCCCCTCCTTGCCTGAATTCCAATGTGGTTAAAAATCTTGCTACTTCATTCTGCAAGGTAAAAGATGGGGACCTGGAGAAGAGGTTACTCAAGAAAGGGAAGGCCAACGATGTGACTATTAAGGCTCCTACAAAAGGCAGCATTAAAGGAGGACCCTCTTCCAGCTTGGGCATTGGTGGCAAGAAGAAGCCTGGGGCTGCTGGTACCTATGGACAGCAAGCCAAGAAGAAGACCTCTTCTTAAGTGTGTTAATGTATCAAACTAAATCTTTTGTTGGAGTCTTGTTGACTCCCTGTTTTGTGTTTTGTGTTTGTGATATTGCAACATGGAGGGTACTTGTTGTGGATCATCTCTGTGGTACTCTAAATTGGTTGAGCTTTTGTCTCTGTATTAGCTGTTTCCTCTTCTGGGTGATTACATTATTTACATCACCCCACATCTATACTTGCTCCTGGTTTCTTAATGAATAACAAAAGAACTTGGAAGATCCTGAATTGGAATATCAGGGGAATCAATTCTGAAAAAAAATGGATTGCTCTCAGAAGCAAAATTGAGGAGTCTGGCTGTGACATTATCTGTCTCCAAGAAACTAAGCGTGAGGATTTTGATAGCTCCTACATTAAAAAATTCTGCCCCTCTAAATTTACCAACTTTGAATTTCTTCCCTCCAGAGGTGCATCTGGAGGTTTGATCACCATTTGGAATGGCTCCTTGTTTTCTGGACAACTTTCTTTCCTCAATGAGTTCTCTATCTCCATTACCTTGACATCTCTCTTGTCCAATAAATCCTGGATCCTCTCCAACATTTATGGGCCATGTTTACCTGAAAAAAAGTCTGAATTTTTGGATTGGTTTGGCAGCATTGATATGCCTGATGATGTGGATTGGCTTATTGTGGGAGATTTCAATTTCTGTAGACAGCCTTCAGATAGAAACAAATTGGGGGGAGATGTGAATGGTATGCTACTCTTTAATGAAGCCATTAATAATTTGGGTCTTATTGAATTACCACTTAAGGGTAAAAAGTTCACTTGGAGTAACATGCAGAAGGATCCCCTCTTGGAAAGATTGGATTGGTTTTTTACTTCTGCTGTCTGGACTCAGAGTTTTCCCTCAACCTTTGTTGCTCCTCTTTCTAAGCCCACTTCTGATCATCTTCCCTGTGTCATTACCATTGGCACAATGATTCCAAAAGCTCAGGTGTTCAGATTTGAAAATCATTGGTTACATCATAAGGAGTTTAAAGCTATTGTGCAAAATGCATGGAATATTCCTGTGGGTTTTCTGGATTCTGCAAAAAAAAAAATGCTAAATTCAAAAATGTGAGAAGAGGGCTGAAGCTTTGGGCCAAACAGTTACCTTGCCTAAAGGGACAAATCTGTAATGTTAATGCCACCATTGACTTGCTTGATATCATGGAGGAAATGAGAACTCTTACTGTTCATGAGTGGAATCTTAGGGATATCTTGAAAGATCTTATTGTTTCTATTTTGCAAAACCAGAATACTTATTGGAAACAGAGAGGGAAAATTAAATGGGTTAAGCTGGGGGATGAGAACACCAAATTCTTTCACTCCAGAGCTACCATAAGTTTTAGACATAATTACATTTCCATGCTCAAGGATGATTCTGATCTTGAGGTCTATGATCATGATGGAAAAGCAAATCTTCTTTGGAACTCCTTTAGAAATAGAATGTGATCTTCTGATAAGCCTGAAATGCATTTCAATCTTAATGACTTGGCTGGTGACTGCTTAACACAGGAAGAAAGAGATGCTTTGGAAAAGTCTTTCTCTGAAGAGGAGATTGATGAAGTCATCACAAATCTGCCTAATGATAAGTCCCCTGGCCCTGATGGTTTTAGTAATGAATTCATGAAGTTGTGCTGGCCTATTATCAAGGATGATGTAAAGCATCTACTTGTTGAGTTCTATGAAGGGAATGCCTCTTTGGAAAGCATTAATTCTTCTTTTATCACCCTCATTCCAAAAATTGCTGCTCCTTTGACTCCTACTGATTTTAGGCCTATTTCTTTGTTAAATAGTGTCCTTAAGATTATCACCAAGATTCTAGCTAATAGACTGTAAAAAGTCATCCTTAAACTTGTTCACAAGAATCAATATGGTTTCCTCAAACAAAGATCTATCCAAGACTGTTTAGGTTGGGCATTTGAATTTCTTGATCAATGCCACAAGTCAAAGGAGGAAATTTTAATTCTTAAGTTGGATTTTGAGAAGGCTTTTGACAGAATTGAGCATTCTGCAATCATCAAGATCCTTAAAGCCAAAGGTTTTGGAGCTAAATGGATTTCCTGGATTCAGATGATCTTTGGGTCTGCTTCTTCCTCTTTGCTTTTAAATGGTGTGCCTGGGAAAATTTTTTACTGCAAAAGACCCTCACATCTCTGTCAGTGAGTTCCTGCATACTGCAAATACTCAGGATCTCTTTTATCTTCCTTTGTCCCAACAAGCTTATCAGGAATACCAAAGTCTTGATCAAATTCTCAATTCTGGCAGGGAAGGGGAATCTGATTGTTGGTCTTACATTTGGGGCAGTAATTTTTCGGTCAAAAAGGCTTACTGCTCTTTAGTCGGTTACCAACCAGTGCAACCACATTTCTCTTGGATATGGAAATCTTCTTGTCAACAAAAGCACAAATTCTTCTTCTGGCTCTTACTGCTTGATAGACTCAACACAAGAAATCTTCTGAAAAGGAAATGTTTTTCTCTGGCATCTTATGATTGTGTCTTCTAGTGCTGCAATAGTGAAGAAACCAGTTTACATTTGTTTTGGGAATGCCCCTTTGCAAGAGCCTGCTGGGCTGAAATTTCACAGGTCAATTCGGCTGATCAAAGCATCTTTACAGTTTTAGACAGTATTAAAAAAGATCTCAAGGTCCCTTTTGCAATGGAAATTCTGATTATTGGAACTTGGAGCATCTGGATTTGCAGAAATAATGAAATTTTCAACAATCAGCATGCATCGATGGAGACCTGGAAGGCTATTGTAGCCCAGGAATTAAGATGGGTCCTTTATAGAATTAAGAAGAAGTATTATCAGGGCCTTAAGATTTGGATTGAAACCAATTTAGACAGGAGATAGTTGATTAGCATGTTATCCCTCTTTTTTGAGGTGGAATATGGTTGTAAATTTTCTTTTGTAACTCTATATAATCTATAAAAGTTGCAGTGGGTTTTTTTTGCCCTATTGTTTTACCCTCAAAAAAAATCTAGATAAGAGATCCAGACTTAGCCATTTTGGCAGATTTAAGGTCTTAAACTAGAGTACAAGTGTAGATGATTTTGAGTGGATGCTAGGTTCCAATCTCAAGATCAAGGTATGAGTTTGATGTGATAAGTAAGTATATAGGGTCCATGATTAGATGGGGTCTTCATTGAATTGAGAGCTATCAAAAGGGGATTATCTCTAGATTGATCTGATTATGAGATGAGATGGTCACTTTAGTGGCTTAGGATATATCCAGGTTTGGATGCTTGGTTTGGGAGAGATGATCACAAACATATATTAGGTCCTAATGGATGAGATACTAGATTAGATCATTCTAGGTACTAAGCAAACAATGCAATCAGCATATCAAGGTAATTCATCAGACAACAGATCAAGGCAATTCATCTATCCAAACTCATCAACTACTACTAAGGTTACCATCAAGCCTAGCTTGAGGTAAGGATTGGTATTTTGAAAAGGTTGTGTTTTGTCATGAGATGAGTACCTCTTGGTATTTCTACCAAGATTGGAGTGGAGTGTTTTTAGGAAAAACGTTTTGGAAAGACTAGGGATAAGAGTAGTTGAAAGTTCTATCTTGAAAACATAAGGAGATTGTATATAGGTCGCCATAGTTTTGTTAATAGAACTAGCAAAACCTTTTGTTGTGTCAACATCATCTTGGCTCAGGCTTTGAAATGACAGAACATTTGAGAATATGAAAGATGAGCCAAGACATCTCTTTTGTGAAATATATTTTGTCATATAGTGTTGAGAGAAGAAGTATTTCACCTAATGCGCAAACAGTTGCATGAACACAAGCAAACAGGTAAGCAAGCATTACAACAGGTAACAAGAAAAAGTTTTTGTTCCCCCTATTTTTTGCCTTTTGGACAACAAATCAGGGTTGCTAAAAATGGGATGTTACATAAGCCTCCCAAACTCAATCTATCTTGAGTCACTCAAGTGAATCTCAACTCTACTCAATCAGATCAATCCTGAGCTAATCCTTTGTATTTAGCATCAAACTCATCAAATACCAAATACAAGAATGGATCCATTCTATCAAATCTATACCTCAATATCAACCACTTGATGAAGAGGATAAACCCCTGCCACTCTCTCAAAATGTCTCCCTGTTGCATACTTGTCTAAATCCACAAATCTGCAAAATTTGGCTAAGTCTGGAATCTTTAACTAGATTCAATCTTTGGTACTCCACCTATTCTAAACCTTGTGCATTCTTTGGAATGTAATTGAACCATCTTGTAGTACATCTTTAGTAGTACCAAAGACCATTTTTTTCTCTTGGCTAAACCCTTCTTGAACCCACTTATCCTTGATGGTTTTGTAGTCAAGATAATAATCATTTCTGCAAATCTTATCATCTTGCCTACTTTTGCAGAAGCTCACATCTATATTCCACCTCCCCTTGACCAACTATTTGCATGATTATGATCTACTAATCACGGCCTATCAACCCATCCTTCACTTGTTTCCATTGGATCCTTGTGCTTCTTAAACCCACGTGGTTTATGAGGCATCATGGCACATCTCCTATGGCAGCCTTAATTTCAACAAAGTTTGCCATCATTCCTAAAACACCTCAAATCCAACCAATCCCAACTCTTGCTTCGATGATCATATATCTAACTTTCTATAGCTATCAGTATATCCCTTGCACCAAGGTGAGCCCTGAGCTCCCTAATCTAACCATGTTTTGGTGGTATAAAAATATCACAACAGTAGATCCTCCAAATGTAGTCTCCATCCAATTCCACCAAAATTATTCAAAACACAAGTTGGAAATGATGGATAAATCAAGTTTACATCATCTACCTTGGATATGATAATTCTCCAAGTAATTCTCATAATTATTTGGATCCTCAAACTATTTAAATACCACTTTTGGCAAAACCCTAAAATATTTGTCTTTAAAGGAAAATTTGTTTTCCTCCAAATCACTTTGCTAACTCAATACACATTTGAGTTCTATACATCATACCCCATCCCCTCATCTCAACAATAAATATTTTTGAGATTCTTTATTATCTCTTTTTGCCCTTTTTCTTAAATGGCACGAATAAGAAATAATTGCTTAAAAATACTTTTGCTTCCAAATAAATTCCAGGAAAATTCTCCAATGTGTAATATGGAATTTAGGACCATATCACATAAAAAACAACCTTGTACAATCTGAAAATATCTAATCAGCTTCTAGAAACTACGTCTACACTTTTTGAAGGAATTCCAAGAGAAACCTCTAAACCATATCTATCGACCAGTACCCTTGTTCCACATTGCAAATACATAATTATTAGACTTGCCTCATAATCATCTTTTTGGCAATTTTTTGAAATCATTCTGATGCGTGTTGACGCCCCGTTGGAAAACCCCAAGAGCAAGGTATGATGCAGCACAACAACAAGTTTTGCCTCAGTAAGAAAGCGAGGTTATCGAACCCGTAGGAGGAAGGAAACACATCAAAAGTGTTGCAAGCAACATGGAAACCTGCACAACACAAACTCAATACTTTGCCCCAACTAACCGTGTGGTTGTCAATCTCAATCTTTGCTGTAACAAAGGATTAACTGTATGGTGTGGAAGGTGATGATGATTTGTAGCAAGTAAACAGTAACAGTGGAAGATGTATCAATGGTAAAGATTGGACCGGGTTCCATAGTTCACTAGAGGTGTTCTCCTTAGATAAAAAACATGCCATGCTGGGTAAACAAATTATAGCAGGGAAATTGACAGGACAGAGGTAGGCGTAACAATGCAATACTAGACAAAAAGATCCTATGAGATTAGATTGGGCAATACAACAATATACATAGACCGCCATCCAACTGCATCTATGACTAGAAGTCCACCTTCAGGATATCATCTGAACCACCTCCATTATTAAGTTGCAAGCTACAAACAACTACTTTAAGCAAAGTGTGAAAGGTAAAAAATCCACTTGTTCAATGAACAATAGACCGTCGTTTTCTCCCTAGTGGCAACAACACATCTAAAACCGAAGAGATTTCTTTCACTTCACTTACATTAAATAGAGGCAATAACCCACTATCGAGCATAAATACCCCCCTTGGAGTCAGTAGCAACTACTTGGCCAAGATAGATACTAACAACGGAGATAATTCAATATCACAAACAACACAAAAATGATAGAATCAATAAGACAAAACCATTAATCAATTTTACATAGTAATCTCAATATCCATCGGATACCGGTAAACACAACATGCACGATGAAAAATAGATTAGATCTTGATCATGAACGGCGCTCACAAGATCTAGACATGAAAGCACAGAGGAGGAGATACAACCATCTAGCTACTACATGGCCCGTAGTCCAAGGTGGAACTACTCACGCTTCATACCGAAGGCTGGCATGATGAAGAAGAAGGCCTCCGGGATGATCTCCCCTCCGGCAGGGTGCCAGGAAGAGCTTCAGATCCCCTCGATCTAGGGACGATGGTGGCAGCGACTATAGACGGTTTCGTGGAATTTTGATCGGGTGCCTAGGGTTTCTGCATCATGGGCTTCTTATAGGCGAAGAGGCAAGGCAGGGGGCCACTAGGGCGGCTGCATACCCCAGGCATGGGGTGGGCCCACCCACGCGGCCAAGGGGTGTGGCCCCCTGGTGGGTCTCCTCCGTCTCGTACTCCGGCTTCATGTTCCCCACGGTAAAATATTGACTTTGTCTTTTGTCCCGTCCAATTCCGAGAATATTGATTTTTTTTCCTTTCTAGAACCAAAACCTGAAGAAAACAGGCAACTGGCACTATGGCACCTTGTTAATAGGTTAGTACCATAAAACATATAAAAACACCTCAAAGTGTGGACAAACCAAAGCAAAGTAGATAGTAAACAAGCATGGAGCATCAAAAATTATAGATACATTTTCGACGTATCAAGCATCCTCAAGCTTACCTCCCGCTCGTCCTCGAGTAGATAAGTGATAAAAGAATAATTTTTGAGGTGACATGCAGCATCAAAACCAAGATCAAACTATTTGAAAGCATTCAAAGTTGGGATCAAAGAACTCTAAACATGTGCATGAAAGATGGAGTTATAACAATAGAACATAGTAACTATGCATGCAACATGAAAGGCTACAAACAAAGATCATGAATAACATGCATTGAAAAACGTTTGTTTGTTTCACATACAGAAAACATGGCATAGTGGCATTCAGCTTGTCCCTCATAGAGTAGCAAATAGATGCATAGGACACCTTCAAAGTTCATAAGAGTGACTAGATACAAGTATCACAAGAACAAGCAGTATCAACAATATGCATTAATAATATTTGGGACAGTGCACATAGAACTAAGAATCAAAAATATTCTCTCTTAATGGTGCCTAAAGGAAGAAGGTGGAGACTCAATATAATGGTGGAAGAAAGGCCCTTCATAAAGGGAACCAGGGATTTGAAGTTTCAAAAAGAGCTTCCAAAAATTATGGTACTTGTTAGCTTTCAACCCTCATTTCCCCTATCATAAGCATCTTGAAGTGATTAAGGTTAAAGTGAACAAACTATGGAGTATATGCTTGACAAAGTATAAGTTGGCAATCTCATGTCCCTTGAAAACGAGGGCCGCACCGCATGCTACTCAACTTTAGTCACCGGTAAGTTCTTGTCATAGTAAGTACATGTGTATCATAGAGAACTACCAATAGGGTACCCCTTGCACATGGTACAGGAGCTATCCCATAATCAAAATTACAAGGCAAGAAGACAATGAGCATCTCAGCGATATTTTTATTTACTATGTGCATAACTTTTTATTGAGGATGCTTCACAGAATGCTCATTATGGTGATGCTGCAAGTTTCCACCATGATTAGTCATGGCTTAAGCTAGCGGCCCAGGCGTTTCTCTAACACAAAATACATAACTTCATGGACTTACAAGATCCCTCTTTATTTCACAGCGGCGACATCCATAAACAAAAGAGCATGATATCAACTGTGTACAAAGTACAAGTGCAATGTTGAAAACGTTCCCCATGACAACATGGTTCTGCTAATTCCAACGTATAAGTGCAAGCATATACAACATAGATGACACACTGGTTCAAGTTTATTAGGGGCAAGGAATATAAAGTGTGCCATCAAGTTCGTGAGGGCTTTAATCACTAAGTGTTCATATAACAAAATACTTTTTTAATTGGAAGATAGCTGAAAACAAGATTATACTTGGAATGGTGTAACACGCCATGCATAGGAATTTATAGTGGACACTTTGGAATAACTTTGTTTCTTTGGAGTTGGAAGCATGAGTAGAGCTTACTCATACAAGTGGAGGCTAGCAAAAGACTGGGAGCAACCAACTAAGAGAGCACTAATGGCCATAATCATGCAGAGCGACAAAACATTACTAATCAAAGCATAAAGTGGTAATACAAGTCAAGGACTACATGATCATAGAGGCTATGGTGACTTGTTCATAGTCATAACATGGTGTGAGCATGTGCCAAGTCAACCCAAACAAAGCATCAAAGGAGAATACCACAATACTATGCTTTTGTATGCTAAAACAATGCATGATTCATTCAAAGAACACTAAGCAATCCCAATTTTTTGGAACAAGACATTCTGCAACAATAATCACTAAGCATAAGGTCAAAACAACACCTATCATGTCATGCTAAAGTATAAGTCACAGTCAATGCAAGCTCCTCTGGCACTATCAAGCAAGAACATTCTACTCCTTTCCAACACCAATCGACTTATTTGAAACAACACAGTGAGAACGGGGGTCCAAACTACTTTATTCAAGCAAACTAAACAACTAATCAAATAAAACGAAAACTAAGACTCTCCAAGAACAACACAACAGTGCATGAAACAATAAAAACGAAGTGTCTAGAAAGACCTAAGCTTTTTATTGATGAAGAAGGGGATGCCTTGGGCATCCCCAAGCTTTGACGCTTGTACCTCTTGGATATTTCTTGGGGTGACACCGGGGTGGAATCCCCAAGCTTGAGCTTTTGTCCATTCTTCATCTCATCACATCATTCTTTCTCTACACCTGAAAATTTTCATTCATGCAAAACTCCACACAATATTCATTAGCAACATTAGTGTATTCAAAAGATAATAGACCTTTGGGTTTATCTTTGGAACAGAAAAACTTTTCAATAAAAACACAAACTACTGTATAAACTCCTTAAAAAATCTCAATTCCCCAAAAGAGAACTCAAAAACGAATCAATAAGAAGCAAATGCAAATAATGGCAGAAATCTGTCAAAACAGACCAGCAGGTAGAAACCTATTTGTTAGAAAATCTTCTGTTGCTCAAATAAAAGTGTTGAACTAAAGAAAGTTAGCTAACATACTAGGGGATTTATTCATAAATTTTCAGCTCAATCCGAATTACAGAGACTCCTCATGAATTTTTATGGTGGAGGACATAAATCTGTTTCGGGACAGCAACTCCCCAAATCTTACTTTCCTCTCATTAGAGGTCATGCTTAGCACAAAAAGAAAACAAAAAGGATAAGGAGAGGTCATTACTGAAGTAATAGCTTCCAAGACTCAGGGAAACTCTTGGGTTCTCTCCCAACAAGTACTTTTCTTTAACGCCTTTAAGTTAGGCACAAGAAGCAAGAAATCAAGTATTTTCAAATGAGGAAGCATTAACATCACACCTTGCTTTCAAAGGATGAGCAAAAAGCAACTTCTCTCCTCATAGGGAAGTGTTCAATACCTTTCTTGAATGGAAATTGATATTTAATGGTGCCTTCTTTCATATCAATGATGGCACCAATAGTTCTAAGGAAAGGTCTTTCCAAAGTAATAGGACAAGAAGCATTGTATTCAACATCCAAAACATAGAAATCAATAGGGACATAAGCATTGTTAACCATAATGAGAACATCATTAATACTCCCCATGAGTTTCTTCTTAGCAATATCATCAAGTGGGACATCCAAATAACAATCTTCCAAAGGTGGCAAATCAAACATTTCATAAATCTTCCTAGGCATAATAGAGACACTAGAAGCAAGATCACATGAAGCTTTGAGATCAAATTCATGCACTTGCATATTAATAATAGGTTCCCAACTATCTTCTACTTTCCTAGGAAAAGAAGCTTTGTGTTTTAACTTCTCTTCCTTAATCTTAACAAGAGCATCTATAATGTGTTTGGTGAAAGCAACATGCATATCACTAGCATCAGGACTTCTAGCAAGCTTTTGCAGGAACATAATCGCTTTAGAAATATTGCAACCATCTATATCAAAATCAAACTTAGCATCACTAGTAGTAGACTCATTAGGCTTAGGTACTGTAGGAGGAGGAATGGGGACTTCTTGTGGTTTAATGGTATCCATTCTAGTGATGGTGCACACACTATTGTTTCTATCAATTTCAGCTTCCCTTTCCCACTTAGCATGAAGTTGGGATAACAGTCTAACATTTTCATCAATACTAACTTGTATGGCATGAGTGGCAGTAGAGGTACTTTTCATGGTTTCAGGTTTAGCAGCCATTTTATTAATCAAAGAGGATTGTGCTTCACACAAAGAGGAAATATTTTTCTCAACATTTAAAAGCTTTTCCTCCATAGTCTTGTTGAAAATGGTTTGTTTACTAATAAAGTCTTTGAGCATGACTTCAAGTTCAGAGGGGGCACTTCTAGCATTGTTGTAGGAGTTTCAATAGGAATTGCCATTATTAGGAGGATAAGGCCTATAATTGTTGTTACTGCCAAAGTTATTCCTATAGGCATTGTTGTTGAAATTGTTGTTTCTAATGAAGTTCACATCAACTTGCTCTTCTTGAGCAACCAAAGAGGCCAAGGGAACATTATTTGGATCTAGAGGAGCTTTCTCATTAACAAGCATAGCCATAATAACATCAATCTTATCACTCAAGGAGGAGGTTTCTTCAATAGAATTTACCTTCTTACCATGTGGAGCTCTCTTAGTGTGCCATTCAGAGTAATTAACCATCATATATCAAGGAGTTTTGTTGCAGCACCCAAAGTGATGCCCATAAAGGTACCTCCAACAACTGAATCCAACAGGTTTCTTGAAGAGAAGTTCAAACCTACATAAAAATCTGGATAATCATCCAAGCAGTGAGTCCATGAGTGGGAAAATTCTTAACCAAAGATTTCATTCTTTCCCAAGATTGATCAACATGTTCATTATCAAGTTGTTTAAATTTCATAATATCACTTATCATAGAAATAATCTTAGCAGGAGGATAGTACTTTCCAATAAAAGCATCTTTGCACTTAATCCAAGAATCAATACTATTTCTAGGCAAGGATAGCAACCATTCTTTAGATTTTCCTCTCAAGGAGAAAGGAAACAACTTGAGCTTAATAATATATCCATCTACATCCTTATACTTTTTCATCTCACAAAGTTCAACAAAGCTATTGAGATAGGAAGCCACATCATCAGAACTAGCACCAAAAAATTTCTCTGTCATCACAAGATTCAACAAAGCATGCTTAATTTCATAAAAGGTAGCATCAGGAGCAGGTGGAGCAATAGGAGTGCTAAGGAAATCATTGTTGTTTGTGCTAGTGAAGTCACACAAATTGGTGTTCTCAGCAGAGTTCATTTTGGCAAAGCGGAGCAAGCCAAAAACAGCAGCAACATCTAGAGCAGGAACTAATTTTTTTGTGTTTTTGATAAGAGAAAGAAAACAAAACTAAACTAATTTCTTTGGATTTTTTGATAAAAAGAGGCAAACAAAACCAAGCAACAGAAACTAAGCAAACTAAAAACAAAGTGAAGAGAAAGGTTGAGGAGGACTCCCCTTGTGAAGACGTCCTTAGCCTCCCTGGCAACGGCACCAGAAAGTCTTGATGCGTGTTGATGCCCCGTTGGGAAACCCCAATAGCAAGGTATGATGCAGCACAGGAGCAATTTTTTCCTTAGTAAGAATGCGAGGTTATCGAACCAGTAGGAGGAAGGAAACGCGTCAAAGGTGTTGCAAGCAACGTGGAAACCTGCACAACACAAACTCAAGACTTTGCCCCAACTAACAGTGAGGTTGTCCATCTCACTGGTTGCTGTAACAAAGGATTAACTATATGGTGTGGAAGGTGATGATGGTTTGCAGCAAGTAAACAGTAATAGTGGAAGATGTATCAATGGTAAAGATTGGACCGGGTTCCATAGTTCACTAGAGGTGTTCTCCTTAGATAAAAAACATGCCATGCAGGGTAAACAAATTATAGCAGCGCAATTGACAGGATTGAGCAAGGCATAACAATGCAATACTATACAAAAAGATCCTATGAGATTCGATTGGGAAATACAAAAATATACATAGACCTCCATCCAACTACATATATGACTAGAAGTCCACCTTCAGGTTATCATCCAGAACCCCCTCCAGTATTAAGTTGCAAGCTACAGACAACTACATTAAGCAAAGTGTGTAAGGTAAACAATCCACTTGTTCCATGAACAATAGACCATTGTTTTCTCCCTAGTGGCAATAGCACATCTACAACCGAAGAGATTTATTTCACTTCCCTTGGAAACTAGAGGCATGAACCCACTATCGATCATAAATACCCCCTCTTGGAGTCACTAGCAACTACTGGCCAAGATAGCTACTAACAACGGAGAGCATGCAAGATCACAAACAACACAGACATAATAGAATCAAATAGACAAAACCATTAATAAATCTTACATAGTAATCTCAGTATCCATCGGATCCCCGCAAACACAACATGCATCATTACAAATAGATTAGATCTTGATCATGAACGGAGCTCACATGATCTATACATGAAAGCAGAAAGGAGGAGATACAACCATCTAGATAATACATGGACTTGTAGTCCAAGATGGAACTGTTGGAGATATGCCCTAGAGGCAATAATAAATGTAGTTATTATTATATCTTTGTGTTTATGATAAATGTTTGCATTCATGCTATAATAGTATTAACAAGGAAACATTAATACTTGTGTGAATTGTAAACTTAAATTGAAGTCCCTAGTATAGCCTCTATACTTCACTAGCTTGTTGGTTAATAGATGATTGTGGTTTCCCTATCATGAACATTGAGATGTTGTTAACAACAAGATCATATCATTAGGAGAATGATATGGTGGACATACTCCTATAGATAAGCGTAGCATAAAGATCAAGTCATTTCAATAGTTCAATTGCTATATGCTTTCTGATACATAGTAACCTAATTCCTTCGACCATGAGATCATGCATATCACCTTTACCGGATGGATGCTTTGATGTCATCAAACACCACACCGTAACAGGGTGGCTATAAAGGTGGTATTGAGTGTTCAGAAAGTATTGGTTGAAACACATGGATCAAGAGTGGGATTTGTCCATCCATATGACGGATAGATATTCTCTGGGCCCTCTCGGTGAAATGTCATCCAATTAGCTTGCAAGCATGTGACATGGTCACAAGGGATCACATATCACGGGAACGAGAAAAGAGTACTTATCAGTAACGAGGTTGAACTAGGTATGCAGAGATACCGACGATCATAACCTCGGATAAGTAACATATCGTGAGACAAAGGGAAATTGGTATCGTATGTAAATGGTTCATTCGATCGCAAAGTAATCGTAGAAATATGTGGGAGCCATATGAATTTCCAGATTCCTCTATTGGTTATTGTTCGGAGAAGTGTCTCGATCATGTCCGCATAATTCACGAACCGTAGGGAGCCACACTTAAGGATTCGACGTTGTTTGAGTAGTTATGGTATTATGACAAAGAGACCGAATGTTGTTCGGAGTCTCGGATGGGATCCGGGATATCACGAGGAGATCCGGAATGGTCCGGAGAATAAGATTCATATAAGGAAAGTCCCGTTTCGGAGTTGGGGAATGGTTCCGGTGTTTTCATCGGGAACATTCTAGAAGGTCCCGGAATGTCCGGCACTCCGGGGGGGAAGGGGTACATGAATGTGTCATTACATGTTGGAATGATTGCATCATGTACTTAGTGTCATCGCTGTTCTAAATAAAGGATTAATTCAAATCCCAATTTGGAAAGTCAAACAGCAAGTTTGAAAGTCAAACTGCCAGTTTTGGAAAGTGGAAAGAGGAGGAGAGTTGGAGGCCGAGTTGGAGGGGAGTTCCTCCCCTTGGCCGGCGCGCCTCCCTAGGCCGAGTTGGGGAGGAACTCCTCCCCTAGGCGCCGGCCCTCCCACCTATAAGAGGAGGGGCAGGGCCTCCTCCTCTAGACACAACACTAGATCCTATCCTCTAGACCTAAACCCTAGATCTAAACCCCGGTTTAGAGCTGTCTCGGTTTAGAGCCTTCTAATTGGTTTAGAGCCCTCTAATTGGTGTGTCTAATTACTAGGCCACTAATAGCCTCTCTCATAAGCTCCACCATACTCGCACCGGCTTAAGGCGAAGCCCTGCGAGATCTCCCCTCTACCTCCGGTACCACGCCGTTGTGCTGCCGGAATCGCGAGGAGAGTGCTACAACCTCCGCTGCCTGCTGGAACAAGGGAGAGGAAGGTCTTCGTCGAGTACCGAACGTGTGACCGACTGCGGGGGCGCTGCTGGAACGTGGCGCCGGAAGGATCGTCTACGCGATCTTGAGATCGGAAAGAGTACGACTACATCACCCACGAGAATCTGCTCTCGTTAAACACTTTGGAATCTTCGAGGGTGAGTTATTCCATCGACTCGTTGCTACAATCTAGTAGATAGATCTTGGCTTGTTTGTTTGTATGCGGTAGAAAATTTTTGTTTTCCATGCTACGAAACCCTACAGTGGTATCAGAGCCGTGTCTATATGTAGATCTGTTGCACGAGTAGAACACAATGGTCATTGTGGGCGTTGATGCTTTTATTGTAGATTGCTTTGCGTGTACTTTGCATCTTGCGGTATGTTGGGATGAAGCGGCCCGGGCTAACCTTACATGACATCGTTCATGAGACTTGCTCCACGCTTGACATGCAAATCGTATTGCATAAGTGGCTTTGCGGGTGCCTGTTTCTCCTAGCATAGTAAAGATCCAATTTACAACGGGTAATCAACAATGCTAGTATCAATGTTGTGGTTCTTGTTCGTAGGTTAGAACGACACTTATTGAAAGCCCCAAACCACGTAAAATATGCAAAGAAAGTATAAGCGTCTAACTTTGTTTTGCAGGGGTGTGCAGTGATGTGATATGGCCATGATTGTGATTATATTTGATGTATGCAATGTTCCTTATTGTAAGTTGGCAACCGGCAGGAGCCATATGGTTGTCTTTAAATTCTGTTAAGGCCTGCGTGTCTATTCAAAATAGTTGTAATAGTTGAAGCTGGTGGACGACAACCATGAAGAAGCGTCATTGACCTTGATGCTATGCCGGTGATGATGGAGATCATGTTCGTGCTTGAAGATGGAGATCGGAAGCACAAAGAAGAAAGGCCATATCATATCACATATTATGAATTGCATGTGATGTTAATCCTTTATGCATCTTGTATTGCTTAGTAGATGACGGTAGCATTATAAGATGATCCCTCATGCACATAAATTTCAAGTTCTAAAGTGTTCACCCTTAGTATGCACCGTTGCCAAAGCTTGTTGCTTCGAAGCACCACGTGATGATCGGGTGTCTTTGATTCCGCGGGTGAATACAACGTAAGCAAGCCAGATTTGCTTATGCGGTAGCTAAGGTTTGATCTTGACGAGCCTAGCATGTACAGACATGGCCTCAGGAACACGGATCGCCGAAAGGTAAAGCATGAATCATATAGCAGATATGATGAACATGTCGATTGTTCGCCATTGAAACTATATCAACTCTCGTGATGATCGGAGTTGATGTAGTGGATTTGGTTCATGTGATCACTAAAACAATGTGAGGGATGTTGTTTTGAGTGGGAGTTCACCTAGTTTAATTTCATTAATTAATTTGAACTCAATTTGTCATAAACTTAGTCTAAACTATTGCAAATATGTTGTAGATCAATGGCAGCCCCTACCATCAATTTTAATGCGTTCCTAGAGAAAGAAAAGTTGAAAAACAATGGAAGCAACTTCGCGGATTGGTTCCGCAATTTGAGGATTGTCCTCACAGCTGGTAATTTGACCTATGTGCTGGATGCACCGCTAGGTGACCCACCTGCAGCTGATGCTACCGATGAAGTAAAGAATGTTTACCTCGCTCGGAAGAATCAGTACTCCATAGTTCAGTGTGCTATCTTGTATGGTTTAGAATCGGAGCTCCAGAAAAGGTTTGAAGAGTCAGACCCATATGATATTGTCGAGGATCTCAAATTAATTTTTGAGACTCATGCGGCAATTGAAAGTTATGAAGCTTCTGAAAAGTTCTTTAACTGCAAGATGGAAGAGGGTAGCTCCGTCAGTGAGCATGTGCTTAAAATGTCTGGGCACGCGAATAAACTTCAAAGTTTGGGTATAGTGATTCCTAACACTTTGGGGGTTTACCGCATCCTCCAATCACTACCACCAAGTTACAAGAACTTTGTGATGAACTACAACATGCAGAACATGAACAAAGAGTTGCCAGAACTATTTGCCATGTTAAAATCTGCAGAAGTGGAGATCAAGAAAGAGCACCAAGTGTTGATGGTCAATAAGACCACCAAATTCAAGAAAGGCAAGTCTAAGCAAAAGGGACACTTCAAGAAGGGTGGTAAGAAAGCTACCACTCCGACGAAGAGGACCAAGGCTGGACCCAAGCCTGATGTTGAGTGCTTTTACTGCAAGGGAGAAGGTCACTGGAAGCGGAATTGCCCAAAGTACTTGGCGGATTTGAAGAACGGCAACATCAAGAAGAAAGGTATATCTGATATACATGTTATTGATGTGTATCTCACTAGTATTCGTAGTAGTGCCTGGGTATTTGATACTGGTTCGGTTGCTCATATTTGTAACTCGAAACAGGAGCTGCAGAATAAACGGAAGCTAGGGAAGAACGAGGTGACGATGCGCGTGGGAAACGGATCAAAGGTTGATGTGATCGCGGTCGGCACGCTACCTCTTCATCTACCATCGGGATTAGTTTTATACTTAAATAATTGTTATTTGGTGCCTGCGTTGAGCATGAACATTATATCGGGATCTTGTTTATTGCGAGACGGTTACTTGTTTAAATCCGAGAATAATGGTTGTTCGATTTATATGAGTAATATGTTTTATGCACATGCACCTTTGATAGATGGTCTATTCATATTGAATCTCGATAGTGGAAATACACATGTTAATAACATTGAGGCTAAACGTTTGAAATCGAGCGATAACTTGACCTATATGTGGCACTGTCGTCTTGGTCACATTGGATTGAAGCGTATGAAGAAACTCCATTCCGATGGACTTCTTGAATCACTTGATTTTGAATCACTTGAAAGATGCGAAGCATGTCTGATGGGTAAAATGACTAAGACTCCATTTTCTGGTATAATGGAGCGAGCTACGGACTTATTGGAAATCATACATACCGATGTGTGTGGTCCAATGAGTGTAGCATCGCGCGGTGGTTATCGTTATGTTCTTACCTTCACGGATGACTTGAGTAGATATGGGTATATCTATTTCATGAAACATAAGTCCGAAACTTTCGAGAAGTTTCAGGAATTTCAAAGTGAGGTAGAGAATCAACGTAACAAGAAGATTAAATTTCTACGTTCTGATCGTGGAGGTGAATATCTAAGTTACGAGTTTGGCGAGCATTTAAAGAAGTGCGGAATACTTTCACAATTGACACCGCCGGGAACACCACAGCGTAATGGTGTGTCTGAACGTCGTAATCGAACTCTCTTAGATATGGTTCGTTCTATGATGTCACTTACAGATTTACCGCTATTATTTTGGGGTTATGCATTAGAAACAGCTGCATTCACTTTAAATAGGGCACCATCTAAATCCGTTGAAACGACACCGTATGAATTATGGTTTGGGAAGAAACCTAAATTGTCGTTCCTTAAAGTTTGGGGATGCGAAGCCTATGTAAAGAAGTTACAGCCGGACAAGCTTGAACCCAAAGCGGAAAAATGCGTCTTCATAGGATACCCGAAGGAAACTATTGGGTATACCTTCTATCATAGATCCGAAGGCAAAATCTTCGTTGCCAAGAATGGATCCTTTCTAGAGAAGGAATTTCTCTCGAAAGAAGTGACTGGAAGGAAAGTAGAACTCGACGAGGTTGTCGAACCTTCTCTCGAAATTGCGAGTAGCGCAGCACCGGAAGAGGTTCCTGTGGTGCCTGCACCAATAAGAGAGGAAGCTAATGATGATGATCATGAAACTTCGGTTGAAGTTGCTACAGAGCCTCGGAGGTCAACGAGAACTCGTACCACTCCAGATTGGTATGATTCCGTTATGAATGTCATGTTGGTGGACAACACCGATGACCCCGAGACATATGAGGAAGCGATGATGAGCCCAGATTCCAATAAATGGCAAGAAGCCATGAAATCCGAGATTGGATCCATGTACGAAAACCAAGTATGGACTTTGGTGGACTTACCGGATGGCCGGAAGGCTGTCGAGAACAAATGGATTTTCAAGAAGAAAACAGATGCTGATGGTAATGTTACTGTCTATAAAGCTCGACTTGTCGCAAAAGGGTTTCGACAAATTCAAGGAGTTGACTACGATGAGACTTTCTCACCGGTAGCGAAGCTAAAGTCTGTGAGGATTATGTTAGCAATCGCTGCATATTATGATTATGAGATATGGCAGATGGATGTCAAAACAGCATTCCTCAATGGAGACATTGATGAAGAGTTGTATATGATGCAACCCAAAGGTTTTGTCGATCCTAAAGATGCTAACAAGGTATGCAAACTTCAACGGTCCATCTATGGATTGAAGCAAGCATCCCGAAGTTGGAATCAACGTTTTGATAAGGTAATCAAAAGTTTTGGTTTTATACAAACTTATGGAGAAGCTTGTATTTACAAGAAAGTGAGTGGGAGCTCTGTAGCGTTCTTAATACTATATGTGGATGACATATTGTTGATTGGGAATGATGTAGACCTTCTTAATAGTGTCAAAGAATATTTGAATAATAGTTTTTCAATGAAGGATCTTGGCGAAGCAGCTTACATATTAGGCATAAAGATTTATAGAGATAGATCGAAACGCCAAATATCATTGTCACAAAGTACATATTTGGACAAAGTTCTAAAGAGGTTTGGAATGGAAGAAAGCAAGAAAGGGTTCTTGCCCATGTTGCCCAATACGACCTTGAGTAAAACTCAAAGTCCGACATCGGCAGAAGATAGAGAAAGGATGAGTAAGACTCCCTATGCCTCAGCCATAGGATCTCTAATGTATGCCATGCTATGTACTAGACCCGACATTGCATATGCTGTTAGTTTAACTAGCAGATATCAAAGTGATCCAGGAGTGGATCATTGGACAGCGGTCAAAAACATCCTTAAGTACTTGAGAAGAACTAAGGATATGGTTCTTTCTTATGGAGGTGATGAACAGCTCGTTGTTAATGGTTACACCGATGCTAGTTGGAACACCGATCCGGATGATTCTAAATCACAATCTGGATACGTATTTATTTTGAATGGTGCAGCAGTTAGCTGGAGGAGTGCAAAGCAAAGCGTTGTGGCGAGATCTTCAACTGAATCGGAATACATGGCTGCTTCGGAGGCTTCACAAGAAGCGATATGGATGAAAGAGTTCATTACAGAGCTGGGTGTGGTTCCTAGTGCGCTGGACCCAATGTCTATCTACTGTGATAACATGGGCGCCATAGCCAATGCGCAAGAACCAAGGTCACACAAGAAGCTGAAGCATATCAAGCTGCGTTTTCACGCTATTCGAGAACATATCCAGGATGGGGATATAAAGATTTGCAAAGTACACACAGATCTGAATGTGGCGGATCCGTTGACTAAACCTCTCCCGAGGGCAAAACATGACCAACACCAAACTGCCATGGGTGTTCGGTATATTACCATGTAATCTAGATTAGATGACTCTAGTGCAAGTGGGAGACTGTTGGAGATATGCCCTAGAGGCAATAATAAATGTAGTTATTATTATATCTTTGTGTTTATGATAAATGTTTGCATTCATGCTATAATAGTATTAACAAGGAAACATTAATACTTGTGTGAATTGTAAACTTAAATTGAAGTCCCTAGTATAGCCTCTATACTTCACTAGCTTGTTGGTTAATAGATGATTGTGGTTTCCCTATCATGAACATTGAGATGTTGTTAACAACAAGATCATATCATTAGGAGAATGATATGGTGGACATACTCCTATAGATAAGCGTAGCATAAAGATCAAGTCATTTCAATAGTTCAATTGCTATATGCTTTCTGATACATAGTAACCTAATTCCTTCGACCATGAGATCATGCATATCACCTTTACCGGATGGATGCTTTGATGTCATCAAACACCACACCGTAACAGGGTGGCTATAAAGGTGGTATTGAGTGTTCAGAAAGTATTGGTTGAAACACATGGATCAAGAGTGGGATTTGTCCATCCATATGACGGATAGATATTCTCTGGGCCCTCTCGGTGAAATGTCATCCAATTAGCTTGCAAGCATGTGACATGGTCACAAGGGATCACATATCACGGGAACGAGAAAAGAGTACTTATCAGTAACGAGGTTGAACTAGGTATGCAGAGATACCGACGATCATAACCTCGGATAAGTAACATATCGTGAGACAAAGGGAAATTGGTATCGTATGTAAATGGTTCATTCGATCGCAAAGTAATCGTAGAAATATGTGGGAGCCATATGAATTTCTAGATTCCTCTATTGGTTATTGTTCGGAGAAGTGTCTCAATCATGTCCGCATAATTCACGAACCGTAGGGAGACACACTTAAGGATTCGATGTTGTTTGAGTAGTTATGGTATTATGAGAAAGAGACCGAATGTTGTTCGGAGTCTCGGATGGGATCCGGGATATCACGAGGAGATCCGGAATGGTCCGGAGAATAAGATTCATATAAGGAAAGTCCCGTTTCGGAGTTGGGGAATGGTTCCGGTGTTTTCATCGGGAACATTCTAGAAGGTCCCGGAATGTCCGGCACTCCGGGGGGGAAGGGGTACATGAATGTGTCATTACATGTTGGAATGATTGCATCATGTACTTAGTGTCATCGCTGTTCTAAATAAAGGATTAATTCAAATCCCAATTTGGAAAGTCAAACAGCAAGTTTGAAAGTCAAACTGCCAGTTTTGGAAAGTGGAAAGAGGAGGAGAGTTGGAGGCCGAGTTGGAGGGGAGTTCCTCCCCTTGGCCGGCGCGCCTCCCTAGGCCGAGTTGGGGAGGAACTCCTCCCCTAGGCGCCGGCCCTCCCACCTATAAGAGGAGGGGCAGGGCCTCCTCCTCTAGACACAACACTAGATCCTATCCTCTAGACCTAAACCCTAGATCTAAACCCCGGTTTAGAGCTGTCTCGGTTTAGAGCCTTCTAATTGGTTTAGAGCCCTCTAATTGGTGTGTCTAATTACTAGGCCACTAATAGCCTCTCTCATAAGCTCCACCATACTCGCACCGGCTTAAGGCGAAGCCCTGCGAGATCTCCCCTCTACCTCCGGTACCACGCCGTTGTGCTGCCGGAATCGCGAGGAGAGTGCTACAACCTCCGCTGCCTGCTGGAACAAGGGAGAGGAAGGTCTTCGTCGAGTACCGAACGTGTGACCGACTGCGGGGGCGCTGCTGGAACGTGGCGCCGGAAGGATCGTCTACGCGATCTTGAGATCGGAAAGAGTACGACTACATCACCCACGAGAATCTGCTCTCGTTAAACACTTTGGAATCTTCGAGGGTGAGTTATTCCATCGACTCGTTGCTACAATCTAGTAGATAGATCTTGGCTTGTTTGTTTGTATGCGGTAGAAAATTTTTGTTTTCCATGCTACGAAACCCTACAGGAACTACTCACGCTTCATACCGGAGGCTGGCATGATGAAGAAGAAGGCCTCCAGGAAAATATCCCCTCCGACAGGGTGCAGGGATTGCTTCACATCCCCCGATCTAGGGACGATGGTGGCGGCGGCTATAGACGGTTTCGTAGAATTTTGATCGGGTTCCTAGGGTTTCTACATCGGGAGCTTCTTATAGGCGAAGAGGCAAGGCAGGGGGGCACCAGAGCGGCTGGACCCCCAGGCGCGGGATGGGCCCACCCGTGCGGCCAAGGGGTGTTGCCTCCTGGTGGGTCTCCTCCGTCTCGTACTCTGGCTTCGTGTTCCCCACAGTAAAATATTGACTTTGGCTTTTGTCCCGTCCAATTCCGAGAATATTGATTTTTTGCCTTTCTGGAACCAAAAACAGAAGAAAACATGCAACTGGCACTATGGAAACTTGTTAATAGGTTAGTACCAGAAAACATATAAAAACACCTCAAAGTGTGGACAAATCAAAGCAAAGTAGATAGTAAACAAGCATGGAGCATCAAAAATTATAGATACGTTTCTGACGTATCACATTCAAATACACCCTATGAAACCTCCACCATCAAGCACCCCAACTCTCCCTCCTCTGGTCGAGCTGAAGTACCCACCCGCCTGTCTCCACCCCCTCTTCAACCAATGAGCTTGTCCTAGCCCTTCTCCCCTTTTTTTCTTTCCCCTTGCTTAATGGGAGAGAGAGGCCCTATCCTCTAGGTAGCAGGCCCTACAGCCACCTCTGTCCCCTCCCTTGACTTATTAACCGAGCAACACTGCCCCCAACGACCAATCCCTAGAGCTCAGCCCTCCCCTTGGATCTCCTAAGCTTGGTTCACCATGAACCCAAGCCTCTTGGTTTAAAAGGAAAGAAGCTACCCATACCCCTCTCCCTTCCTCATTTACTCCCTATCACCCCCACTCAGCTCCCCCGAGCACCCTCTCCCTCTCTGTACTGGCCAAGGGAAGAGAAGAAGGCCCCCTCGGTCATCCTCAAGATCTGAGACATGAGATCCTTCCTCCCCTTTCCATGCATGCCAGCCTCACGCATTCCCCTTGCTCTCCTAGTGCTAATGGTGCCCCTCTCTTTTGCATGCAGTAGCGCCTGGAGCATCGCCGGCGAGCCCCGAAGGTCGGCACCATCGAGATCCGCTCGCGAGCTCCCTTCTCGGAGCAAGCACCCCTCTGCCGCTAGTCGCTGGAGTCACCGTCGACCACCGCCTCCCCTCCGCCCTCTCCCCAAGCTCCAGGAGCTTGCTAGGTGAGCCCCTGATCGTCGTGACCCCACTAGGGTTTCGCAGCAGGTCCCACGAGTCGAGAGGATGAAGAAGCTCCTACGCCATCGATCGGCCTCTAATCTAACGGCCCTCACTGCACCATACCCCTTCACCTCTCTCTCCCTATGACGACTCGGCTCCCGTGTCCGGAATTTGAACGAGCATCCCGCTCAGTGCCAGCCTGGGTGGACCGATTTCGTTCTTTGCGGCCCACTTCGGTCAAGAACTTAGCCCGGATATGCCCCTTTTCTTTTTCTTTTTAGGATATTTCTAGATCTACAACACACCTATTAGTTTAAATCCAATTAAAATATGAAAATGCATGATATTTTCCAAATGACATTTTTACCTTGTTCCCTAGAGTTTTCCCCAACATGTAGACCAAATCCTATACCCAAAAGAATTACCATCTTTTCTTGGTACAATAAATGTAAGAAGTACCTGTTTTCACTAATAAATTATTTCTGGAGGTTCTATAAAAACAAATGATGTGAAACTTATTGGTACTGAAAGGTATTAGTCATACCTTGCTTTTTCCCTTGGCCCCACCTAAATTTGCTTCGTAGAATTCCTGTAGCAAAAATAACAAAAACTAGACAAATCTTCCTTTAGGATATTTATAGGCCCAACCACAATGGATGTTGAACTAACTCCAACTCACGACATAAAGGAATACAATTATCCTTCAGACCCCAGAAGAATCAAATTTATTCAGCTCGTTTGATTTATAGTGAATTAAGCATTTCTATGCATAGTTTAATCACTAATAAATTCACCACTTCAGTTCTGCATATCCAAAGTTGGTGAATCCAATTTCTATAGAGAGGTATTTCCAATACCTAACATGTGTCCTTGGAATCCGCTCAAAATCCCTTATAGATTAAATCTAGAGAAAAAGACAAATATCATCCAGTACTGCCTTTGGGTTTTTCCTGATGGAATTTTGGTAATTATTTTAATTTGATTCCAACTCCTCTTAAATCAATCCACCAAATTCTACCTAATCACCCAAGGAATTAATTTTTGGAGCTCCAGAACTTTTCTGGTGAATTATCTCCTAAAACTAGAGTTTATTTAACTAGAAAATCCTTTATAAATCAATGGAAATTGATAAAATACTGAAACCACTTTTGTTGGATTCATTTGGATTCATTTTATTAATATCTATCTGATGGTATCATTTTTATATAATGGTATCATACAGAACATGTCCATGGTCCAAACCCCCTCTCTCTGGTGGTTCCGAGACTATAAATCCAAAAGGATCATCTTGCAATGATTCCAAACCATTTACCAATCTTGTCAAACTAACCATCCAGAACCCTATTGTTTTATACCATGTGTTGCATGATTGCTTGTTGTATGTATTGATGCTTTTATGCATTGTATTGATTGTGGTGTTGTTTGTGTGCATGTATGCTCGATAATGGCGATAGCTGCGATTGTGTGCCGTCGAGAAGAAGGAAGGCTCGGAGCATTATTATTGCTATCATTATTATTATTGGTATTATGGTATTCTAAAGAAGTCATAGGACATCTCGCTGGTCATAGGCAATCCACCTTATTGCTCATAAGCCTTTCTCCTACTGTTTTACTATGCATGTTTTATCTACTTTTATACAAGGTGGACTATCTTGCTGAGAAAGTTTTTATACCTGGTAGTGGCTTGGCTCCTCCATATAATTATCATTTTTACTATTAAGTACAATCCTCTTTGACGACATGTACTTCCCCTAGTATGGTAGATGGTGTATAACGCCATGTCCCTTTAGAAACCCCGTTTTAGCCGAAGAAAAACTATGGGATGGGAAGACCCGAAAATTTTTTATAAAAAGGTTTCACGGATAAACCTTGGTGAGGTTCGACCTACCAATAAATATTTGAGAAAATAGAAAGGATTTTGGTTTCACAAAATATTCTGAATGAAAATGGAGGAAAAAGTTTTACGAAAACGCACCGGGCTGTGTAGTTTTGCCCGAGCAATTAACCCGTGCAACCACAATACTCTGGAATGGGACAGGGCTGGGCTAGAAGTTTGGCTATTCTGGTATAGGTGCCTCACAACTACTACACAGGATGTAAATATCCTGGAGGGTGGGTCTTCTCTGAAAAAAAAGTCCATTAATTGACCCGGAGAAGAAACTAACGGTCTACGGGTCGCCATGCATTACTATGAGCCCCTCATTGAAAGCGCACACTTGGTGTAGTGGAAAAGGTGCTCCGGTTGGCTTTGGAACTGTACAAGGCATCCCGGTGTTGAGGGGAAAACACTCATAGGGTAGGCACTTATATTCGAGTGGGAATCTGGAAGGTCTTGACCGGTTCTTCGACCCATGATCGGTGTAGATCAGGGAAGTGTAATGAGATGACGTGGGTATAGTGTACAACCTCTGCAGAGTGTAAATCTATTCAAATAGCCAAGTCCTCGGCCATGGATGGTTGGGAAGGTTGTTGTAGAGTGGTGCTGGTTTTGATTTCAAAAAAGATTTCGGTAAAGCAATGGGTTTGGAAATGTTTTGACCATGGGATTGTCGAAAAAGAAGAAAAGAAGTTTGTTCATGGGATCACCGGGAGAAAGAAACAAATGGGTGACCCCGATACTAGTGTTTTCCAAACATTTCAAAAAGGCTTCCAAAATGTTCTACAAAAGTTTCTCAACAAAGATACAGAGATAAGATATATCTACAAGAGAAACTAAATTATAAAAGAACCGCTTGTGGAGCCATCCTACTATAGCCATATTGCATATCCCTTATTATTATTCATTTAAGGTGGTTTGCGAGTATATTCAAAGTACTCACCGGCATTGTCCCTAGCTATTTACTTGGCTAGATTTTTAGAGGATTGAGAACGATGAAGAAGATGACGTCTATGCGAGCTAGGACATCTCTCATTCAGTCGCCTGTAGGTTAAGGCATGACATGGGCTCTGCGCTTGAAGACTTCTGCTAGTTGTGTTGTAATCGCCATATTGGCAATACTAAAAGTTTATAATCGATAATTTATGGATATTGTAATGATACTGGTCGGTTATGCTCACGTCACACTGATCATGGGAACGTGACTTGTATGCATAACATGTACTCTCGGAACGTTAATCCGGGGTGCTACACGTGAGTCTTCATGCCCTTCCAATAAAAGAGTTGCTTAAGCCTTCTCAAGGTCAGTGGAATAACCTAAAGCCCTGCAACAACAGGACAAGGGACTGATCGACAAGGTGAAGGCCTATGACCAGATTAAGTGGCCGTATCTCCATGGTTGTCTCAATAAATAGGGCTTTGAATCCCTTTCGGCCCTCGGGTACTTTATGACTGAATAACTTCATTATCTTTAGCACACAAACAAAGAAAAATGATCAGTAAAAAGAATTCTGACTGAGCCGTGGCCTATCCCAAGCTGTCGATGATCACCTACCACTACCAATTAACGTAGGGAACATACGCTACTACGAATGGTTCTCGACATGCCATAATAAAGCTAAAGGAAGCTGATTAATCGAGTAGGAACCTACACCGTGGCCATTGTTCTAAAGTCAACCATACCACTTTTGGAAAGAATCGAAGCCGAGGACTCTACTACCCGAAACTCAATACAATTCAACCAAAGCCTTTGCTTTGCTAAAGATACCCATTCCAATGTCTGGCAACAACTATTGAATAACAACCTTCCCTTTGCTTTCAATAGGCATTAGCGAATCTAAAAATAGAGTAGATCCTAGGGCATACCTAATGGTTTCATTGATTTGAATGGATTGAGCCATTGTAGGAATCCTCATCCGATGTATGTGGAATCCAATTATTTGATTTTGATAGGAACAGTGCCAGTATTGAGGGAAAGTCTATCTCTAAACTCAGGATGTTAATACAAATGAGGATTTGATTTTAGTTATTCATATAACAAATAAGAGGATCTCACTCTCGACACCTCTATGCTAGGTATTATTCTCTACCTTCTTGAAAAAGAAGCCATCAACTAAAACCTGATTCCCCATTTTAGCAAGCTATATCATATGATTGAGTATAGAGAAAAAGGAATGGAGTCAAGAAAGAACATATATCAGAGTCGTCCTTCTCTTATAGGTCTCACCTCTTTCTTGTTCGGTCATCCTGTGTGCTTAGCAAGTGGAACGAAGATAAGGCATTCCATCCAGGTGTGGGAATCATTCCAACTTCATGTATTTTCCCTACTCTATTGGAATGTAGGTTTCCGGGAATGAAATCTTGGCAACATAGCAGACCAGAAGAAGTATGCACCTCATGAAGCAAGGACTAGCCAGCGCTCTTACTTAAGCCATTTTTGCAGGATGAATCCGTTCACTCCCTACTTCTCTATTGCATTGGAAGACAACCTAGAAAGAGTGCAAACATGAAGAATACATCCTTGATAAATAGAGGATCTATGAGTGCAGTCCACAACCTCTAATGTTCAAAAAGAGATAATCCGTCACTCGCTCCAGAGACCTCGGTATCGTGCTAACTCCAAGAATTTACTTCTTTACTGCATAAAGCACCAACTGCTGAATTAGGTCAAATTTTTCTTCTATGTAAAGAATATAGCTCAAAATAGAGGGGAAAATGGAAGAATGATAATAGATGCATGCAAATTGTTGAGGAAATACGTTGTGTAAGAGCAAATTACTTTTGGGTCTCTTTATACGGTTGTTGATCCTGATTAATAGATCGGCGGAATTTCACAAAAAATAATCTAGTCTAGCACGATGGTGAGGGGAGTACAAGGCAGAAGTGTTGAAAGTAAAAATCAAATAATGGCCCCACTTGGCAATGTATGACCAAAAAGTAAAACTACTATGCAAAAGTTAGCATCTTCAGTTTAGTAGGTCCCACAAATTGTCTTGTATAGACACTGTCAAAATGGTAGTGATTAGGGCATCATCTATGTATATGGCCAAACATATCTTTAAGATGGGACCCACTTGCTAATACCAAGATAGTTGATTGGTCCACAATATATCTAGTCGAACTTGTCCATAAGATAGGACCCACATGTAAGAGCTATCCTCTCGTAACCTTGTGATGAAAAATTTGTTTTCTATTGCTACGTGTACTTGATATCAATATTTTAATGCTTATGGACTACCCATGAGGTTAAGGGTGACCCTTAAGATTTTTAGCTCGTGGATATCTTGCACCATGTATATGGAAGTCCATCAGGACTACTTTTTTTCCTTATGGGAAACATAGTGGATTCCCACTCGTAGTATACATATGCTCACGTTTGTCCATGCGATGTATGTGTAGAGAGAATAAAACTTAGGCAAGGAAAGAGGGAGGCAATGAAGAGCCAAATTATGATGGATTCCTGTCTTCCTGACACGATGTAATCCTACCGCCTTACAATTACAGCGTACACTCTACAAGTAGTAAATTTTAGGACCTATGCAAGCAAAAAAGGTGTGTTTTCTCTCCCCTTTGCTGCCTCTCATATCTTGTAACATCCCAAATTTCATCAAATACAAAAGCATGTTGTTGCATCAATAGCATCATGGCATTTTGACCTTGCACAAAAATTTTCAAAGCTAAACCCTAAGTAAAACAATATTTAAACCCCTCTTTTTATATAATATAAGGGGCATGGTTTTATTTTTAATTTAAAAAGACAAAAGTGTTTTGGAGTGACTAGTGGTGTTTGACACACTTTTAAACACTAGGTTCACCTCAAAAAGTTTTGGTGAAAGTTTGAAAAGATTTGGAGTTCATTTGGTGATTCAAATCCCATTTGAAAAATCAAAACAGAAAAAGAAAAGGAGAAAAGAAAAAAACAGCAGCAGCCTATCTAGCCCAACCTACCCTGCGGCCCAACTAGCCCACCCGGGAAAACCCCCTCTCTCCCTCTGTTTCTCACCCCGCCTGCGCACACACCACTCACTGACGCCCTGGTACCACTGCCACGTTGACGTCGTCGTCAATCACGCGCCGGAGAGCCATTCCTGGCTGTCATTTCTTCCCCAATTGATTTCGCTTAATAGCGATTGATTCACGGCTTGATTCTTTCCCCCGAGCACCGCTTCTTAAACCCCTTCCTTCCCCACATCTTTCCCCTCACTTGCCACCGTCTAAGCGGCACCAGGCTGCCCACACTAGAGCTCACACCGCCGCGGCACCGCACGTCTCCGACGACCAATCCCGGTAAGCCTCGACCCCCCTTGCCCTCTGGTTGATGCTATTGTCATCTCCATCCTCGCGCGGATCTAATGCCGCCTTATGTTTGTCCGGTTTTGCTTTGTAGCACCGTCGTTGTCAGCCACCATACACACCCGACTCCGACCGCGACTCCGACGAGGGATTCACAAGGACACCATGCGCCCCCGCCCCAACCGTGACCACGTTGAGCTTCACCCCATCTTCGCGAGCTCATTAAGCCCCATCACCCCCTCTCCTACCCCCTGGCCTCGCTGGAGCACCATCGCCAGACACACCGCCGCTGCGCTTGCCATTTGCACCGTCACTCGATGGTCAGAGCATCGTGGACCGTTAGATCTAGATCCAGGGGTTAGAATTAGAAGTTAGCGCGAAGACGTATGGTTCGATCTGGACCGTGCGATCTAACTTAGATCCAGCGGCTCGCGAGCGTGATCCGCATGAAGCGGTACGGGCCAATCAGATGGTGCCGCGTGTGAGGATTTTTCTTTTAAAATCCAGATTTGAATTAATTAGATGCATTAACTTGTAATATTCATAACTTTTGTTTTGTTTATCCAAAAAATGCAAATAATATATCAATGGATTCACAAAAATAAATCCTACACTACTGTGGGCTTAGTTTTGTATTTTGCTTCTGTTAAAATGTAATTTTATTCAGAGACAATTATAGGCCTATTTTGAGTATATAAATTAATTTGGAAATGTCTATAAGGCCAAATTAAGTTTATTTAGTCTATAGATGATTTGTTTTATGTTAAGTACTGTTTTAATTGTCTTGTTTGGTTTAGAAAAATCATTACATGGAATTTGCATGCATTCATATATTTTTTTCTTGATTATTTTGAATGTAAATTTGGTGCTATCATTTCTTGTGTATATTTCGGTGCTAGTGGTGATTGTGATTGTGAGGATTGTTGATACTCCCCCAATTACCAAGGAAAGAGGTGCTTCAAATATTTTTCCTATTATTTTTACTATGCACTAGTGATATTTTGTATAGGGATACATGAAATTTGCTAAGTATCTATATGCTATGCTATGGGAAATCCTAGTAGTTGTAATATTGGTAGAAATATTCTTTAAGTTAAGATACTTGATGATATCATGCTTAGCCTAGCTATTAGTAAACAAGGGTGGATTACATACACATGCTATGGAAATTTTACTAAGTCTTTTGACTTATGTTTTTGCATAATAAAACTACTAAGTAAATGAATCACCTGGGTGGAACGGAAGGAAAGGTTTGTGTTGAGTGGTTACCCCAGGGGCAATACCTGGTGTATATCACTTGTGGAAAGCCACCCAGGAACAAAGGGATTTGAGATACGCAGTGTTTAGAAGCTTCTATTGCAGCCACATGGCATATGGGCTCTACCTAGATCATATAGGTTGCAATAACTTAATCACATGGACATAAGGTGGTAGGGGTGATAGGTTTGGAACGCGTCCATTTGGTATAAAGGAAGGCTTCTGAAAGATCTCGTCTCGATGCATGTCGAGTCTTGTGGGGAAAGTGCACCACCTCTCGAGAAGGAAAAATCTAAGTACTTAGTCATGTCCCCGGCAATGGACAATTGAGCATCAAGACACTATAGCTATCAAGGATTTCCTCATCCCAATTTTCTAAGTTAAAAACTTGTGGTTGAACAAGGGTAAAGGATCACCAATTTTATTGGTAGATGCCTTGGGTGTTTTTGATAAACAAAAACTTAGTGTTTTCAACTAATAGGCAAAAACTATTTTGAGCAAAGAAAGCCTAAGCTACACTTAGCCAAATTCATATAGAAGCTAGAAACTATTATTCTACTAAGGTATCAGTTGCCAATATTATTCCAATGTATTGACCCACTGTGGCTATAACTTGTGATGTTGCAGGTTACTCTGATGAGGATTAGGGCTATGAGTCTACACTCAACATATTTGCATGTGGCACATGAAGATGAAGAATTTACTTTACTTTGTTAAGTTGAACTCTTGTACTAGCCTATTACTATGGAGTTGTAAAAGACTATGTTATCTCTGGAATGACGATGTAATAAAGACCTTTGTATCTGTGTACTTCATCTTAAACTGTGGATGCTAGCATTTGATCCAGGGACTAGCATTGCAATCACAGGGACCTTTACCTTTATAAAGGTGGGGTATTACAGATGGTATCAGAGCACTGTGTTGCCTATAGGATTATGACCCTAGGTTGGATTAGACTAAGAAAACCACTAAGGAAAAAATGCAACTCTTTGCAAAATTCCACACTTGTCCTTTTCTTCTCGTAAACCTCTCCTAATCTTTTTTGTTATCTCAATTTGTAGATGGCCGCCATAAACGAAGCCATCAAAGAAGGGACCACTCATGACCATGACTTTAGAATGTGAGACGGAGTTTCCCAAAGCACTCAAAACCCTTATGGTTAGCTTGGGAATGCATGGTGAGGCCGTGTACAAAGGATTTCCAGTAATGGATGAAGGAGAAGAATATTGGTGGGTGCAACTTCACTTGGACAAGAACAAGGGAGAAAACCACAAAGAAACAGGATTCTACATGGGCACCAACTCAGAAATGTATAAAACATTCTTTGACTCTGCAAGAAATGCAGCTTGGAATGCTATCAAAGAGCTTGGTGAAATACTAAAGTGTAGAATGCTCAACAATAAAAGTGATCTCGAGGAGGAAAAGAAGTATACACAAGACTTAGAAACTGCCATAAAACGTCTAAGGGAGGAGATCATAGACTTAGCATATGAGTGAGAATTGTAACGTACTCCTCTAGTTGGACCACCACACTTGTCGTTTTTCTCTCAATTTTTTTGTCTAAGTTATGTAAAACCTTAGTGTTTGTATTGGATTTGTGTATGCCATGACTTGTATGTTTATTGTTGAAAATGTGCTTGTATTTTATTGTCTTGTGATTTTTTCTCTACTTGTATTGATTCTAACCTTTCTATATCTTATACAATAGATGCCTAGCGTTGTTATCAGCACTACCGAGGAGTTCAAGGGAACTCACTTCGGTTCTCGTCTCGTGGAGCTCACTAGTGTGCTTAACCTCCCACTTCCTAGTATTACGACACTCCAGCTCACCAAGTTCGAGAGGAAGGACCTTTGGGGCTTCAGAGTCACACACCCTGGACACCAAACATAGCCACCCACGGAGGACATCACCTTCAAGATGATGCATGATGACAAAGAGAATGGCTCAGATGTAGTCATGCAGGAGTTACTTGGCCGCCTGGTTGGGAGGAACTCCACCGAGCTTAGAGGCCTCTACTTTCACCCATTCGGGAGACGCGACGAGGAGGGTGAGGCTGTAGAGTATGATGACGTTACTAGAGAGACGATTAAGCTAGTTCTTCTGTACATTCAGGACTTAGAGGGTCTTATTAGACACCTCGACACAGAGAGGACCAACGTCATGCTTAGAAATGACAAGCTCCAGGTTCAGCTGAGGGAGAAGGACAAGCTCTTCGCGGAGCAAGATGAGATCGTCAAAGAGATGGAGGCCAGATTTGAGAGCCAGGACAAGAAGTTCAAGAGTCAGGAGAAAAGAGTTCAAGACAGAAATAAGAAGATCAGGGAGATGAAGGCCGAGTTAGAGGCTAAGGACTTCGAGCTCGAGCACCAGCAGGGAGTGATCGAGAGGCTGCGCTCACAGAAGAGAGATCTCCGCGCGAAGATCGATGCCTTGACCACTAATGTAGTCGAGTACAAGACTGCCATGGAGAATGCAGGCCTTACCCTTGTTGACGTGGAAGTCGACATGGAGGATTAGTATAGACTACTCAACTATCGTTTATCTATCATACTTTGATTATTGAGTCGCAAATACCATCCAACATGTGGATGGCTTGCTATTGTGTGTTTGCATTTCCAAAACCTGTTGTTTATGTCGTTCAAACTCTATGATTATTTGAGCTTGGTTATTGTGATTGTTTCTATGTGATGTATTGTGCATGTTAAGCATCTATGGGTATCTCATTCTTATCCTTATTGAAATCACAGATGGCTCCATGTCGTGCCAACCCAAACCCAAACAACAACAATAATGTCACTCCCAAGATGCAGCAGTTGATGATAGCTCAAGCACAACTGATGCAGATGATGACATAGTTCATCCAGAATCAGAATCAGAACAATAACAACAACAACAACAACAACAAAAAACAACAACAATCAGTTCAATCCACCAGCATTTGACATGCTCACCAGATTTCTGAGACTGAGGCCTGCAAAGTTCCCTGGAACAACTGATCCAATGCTTGCCAATGACTGGTTACATTCACTAAACAAGGACTTGGTCACTATTGGCTGCACCGACGAGGAAAAGTCAGGTTTGTAGCACATCTCCTCGAAGGACCAGCCGCAACCTGGTGGGACAACTTTCAGATCACCACTCCCCTTGAGGATGTGACTTGGGCTATTTTTGAGGAAGGTTTCCGTATATCTCACATCTCATCCGAAGTGATGAATTTGAAGAAGAAGGAATTCCACAATCTGAAACATCGTCACCTAAGTGTGGCTGAGTACATCGAGGAGTTCAACGATCTGGCGCGTTATGCACCGGATGAAGTTGATACTATTGCTAAGAGGAGAGAGAAATTCCTCGAAGAACTTAATTATAACATCCCAAAAATACCAAACTTAGATCATCAAACACTAATCATCAAGATTAGGGTTAACAACAAAACTTTTCTAAATAAACTCATGAATGCATGTATATGTGTATGCATGGATTTTGAATTTCTTTAAAAACCACCTTGTTTGTGTGATCCATTGCTTGTAAAATGTTTCTTAGGTGAAATGAACATCATATAAAAAATTTCCCACACTTTCCTTAAAGACAAGTAAATCAAAACAAATATATTAAGTGAATGGTCATTTTGGACAATTTAACTCCCATGCCTACTTTGGCTGTCTCAAACTTTCAGAACCTAACAGAAACTTTTCTGGATCTTTGCACCCCTTGAATGTACTCATAACAGAGTATCAAGGCCCACTTTGTGATCATCCAGAAACTTTCAAATGCATAGTTTAAATGACAATTCAAAATTGAATCTTCTTCATATGGGAAGATCCCACTTTTTTCAAAACCCACTCAAACAAGATCAACTTTCAAAACCCAAGCATCTGCAGACTCACCAGCACCAATCTAGCAAACCCACCAAAAATCATTTCAAAATTCAAAACTTGATTTCATGCGGCCATTTCATCAAACAGGTTGTAGACACAAATCAAACAAAACATCAAACACTATAGTGTGCAGTGATTCTTGCCTAACTTGTTCCCTAGTTAGCTCACACACAACTCAGTAGATCATCTAGAAAGATTAGCCCAACACTAGCACCCATGTGAGCTTGCCATTGCCATTAATGGTGAACAGCCGAGCACCCCAATGTCACCCCATCGTGGACAGCAAGCTAGAGGAAGAACTAGCCGTGCCAACCATGTCTAGGAGGCAGCCCACCGTCCACCGCCACCCACTGTCCCAGCCGCAAGCGTTGCCAAGCCCTGGACCATGCGCACAAGCCGCGCCCAGACCATGCCGAGCATGCGCCAGAGCGCCACCCTCGACCAGCATCCACAGACCGCGTGCCGCCCTCGCCGCGTGCATACATGATCGCCATCAACCCAGGAGACCGCCAGACATCCCCATTTGCCGCCCCGTGCCGCACAGCCACCGCCCGCCGTCGAAGACGCCGCCTCTGCCGCGCAGGGCACCGGTCGTTCCAGACCAAACCACACCGCCCCATGCCTCGCGGCCATGTCGTTGAGCATCGCCAGGAGACACAACACCGTCCCCTACCCTTGCCCATGCCATTAGCCGCCTGTAACATCACCCCCGACGAGCTCACTGTGCGCCCCGACGGTCCCCTCGCTCGACTATAAATAGAGGCCACCCCCGCACGAATTCTTCACACCATCTCGCTCCCCTCTCCTCACTGATCGTGCCACACCATTCTCAGAGCAAGGCGAGCACCACCTCGCCGGAATTTCACTGGAGCCTGCCGCTGCCGTAGAAGAAAGGAGCCAGCGATTGGAGCCGCCCCAGGAGCTGCCGCGACCACCCCTGAGTTCGCCGTCGTCGACTTCGTCGTTCGCCCGCCTCGCCGACCCTTGCTAGTACCCTGGTGAGCCCCCGGCGACCCTCACTGGCTGCGCTAGGTTTCGTTCTCGCCGGAGTTATCTCGCGTCGACGATGACTCCCAGCCGTTAGATTAGAGCTAGATCCAACGACCCACATTGCCCCATACCGCTTCGCCCAGCCCCGTGTCACTGACGAGGGGGGACACCCACTTAAGCAGCCTGCGGGAGCACTGCGCTTAGCAGTCCGGCCCGTTAGAATTTCCCGCGCAGCCCAGTTATTCAAATTAAATCTTTTTCTATTTCAATTCAAACACACTTCTGTACTCAACTTCAAAAATCAACCCAGATCGATTCAGTGCACCAATTTGAATGAAACCAATTTTGTTGGAAAGGTCTGTGAATGCTGAATCCAAGCCCGTTGGATTCAAGTCATTTGGATCTCTAGATCACCCTGGTAAAATTAACAAGGCAGAAGCTTTTCTGCATTCAAACATTTTTCAAATTTAAACCATAATAGCTTTTGAGTTGATTCCAACTCTCAAAAATCACATTTAACCATACCTTTCAGAATATATAAAAATATATAGGTTTACTTGCAGAAATATTGTTCAAGTAATAAAAGAATGCTACATAAGCATTTCTAGCCACTTTAATTAATTAAAATAAAAGGGTAAAACCTTATTAAATTGTGACACCACTGTAAATCACATTCCCATGGACTACAATATGTGGTGATGACGTGTCAACATGATCCCATGTTTAGTTTGGAGAATATTAAATCTTATGTAGTTTTTCAATGAGTAGAAATTACTTTTCTAAAAATAAAAATATTTAAACCAAGCCTTAACCTTGTAATGTTAGAGATGATGCTAGATCATCTATAGGACCCTTGTGTGTGATGATTGCAACTAGTTAAGTATTGTTTGGTGATTGTGTACCTCGTATTTATTCATAGACGCTAGTACCGACCAAGGATACGAGGAGGAAGGAGGATACTAGGAAGAGGAAGCCGAGGAGAACTTCAACCACTGCTCTGCACAAGGCAAGCTTATATTGACACTGATGCAAGCTAGTAACTATGCAAGCTGATACTATACCAATGCAAGCCTAATACTACTAGTTGATTGAGCAAGCTAGTAACTATGCAAGCTTATACTGATATTGATGCAAGCTAACCCTTGCAAGATACCCTACTGATGCCACAAACCCATACTTGTGATATGACTACTATATGCCTTAAGCATATGTGATCATACCCCTTTGATAAACCAAATCCTAGTTTTATGTGCAAGCTTCTTACTTTATTTCTTTATCAAAGCTTACTTAGAGTCTACCTAAGAGTTTGGTAGATACTAGACAGTTGTGCTGAAGGTTGCATAAAGAGCATAAAATTTGGCCTAAGATAGAAACCTTGATCTGAGCCTAAGACATGAGATTGAACTTAGTTAAAATCCCACTAGTTACCACCCCTCCTTAGTACTACCCCACCTATAGATGCTAGTGCTAAGCATAAACTTGATCAACTTTAGACGGGAATACTTGGTGGAAAAATAGTTATGAAAACCTTGGAAAGATGGATCATTCTATTGAAATGTTTTGGACATGTGTTTCCAAACACTTGATGATTTTGGTGATGAAAATGTTGAGGAATGAGCCTTAGCCCCTTTATAAAACTGATGGTTGTCTCGATGCGATACCATTCCAAATTTATCGTACAACCACAATACCCGAAGATTGGGTAGGGCTTGACTGGAAACTTATGTACCTTAGTATTAGTTCCCTCACGGCCAAGGTCTAAACTGAGGCTACCTTGTGAAGATTGTCCACCTATGCAGTACCCAAGATGAGAGTTGGTCATGGTTGGGAGGCCATACTCACAGGAGAGGTGCTTATACTATGGCGTGTAATCGAAAGGTTAGGATTGATTATCCGCATACTGAGTATGGTGAATTCAGGATTTTTTCCTGATGGATGTATTGAATGTTGTGGTGAAAGTGTACAATCTCTGCAGAGTGTCAAACTATTCGAATAGCCGCGTCCGCGGTTATGGACAGTTGGAGTGGCCATACTGTTCCCCCGTCAGACTTTTCAAAATGACTTGTGAAACGAATTGAGACTTTGACTTGACCACAACAGAGTTGTGACCTGAATTACAAGACACCACTTAGGAGTTATAAAATTGTGACTAGCTTTGGAACTTAGTAGAGATAAACCTGGCTTTTTGCAAAACAACCCTAGAGCCTAGTGTCCTATTATCCAAAAACCCCTTACCTGTTAGTATTAGTTTGCGAGTACTTAAAGAGTACTCATGGCTTTGTCCTTGGCTATTCCCATGGCCAGACTATGAAGAGGAGTACCTGGAAGATGGACCCCAGGAAGGTTACGACAACTAGGATCATCTCCCATCGTCAGCATTGCCTGTGACCCTGAAGATGGAGCTTCGCCTACGCTACCGTTATTACTATGTATTCCGCTGCTTGAAATTGTATTAAGAACTGGATCATGAGATCCCTATTTGTGTAAGAACTTATGTATCATTGTAACGGATGATGTACTATGGTATCCAATTTTGTTATGTCTCGCAAAAATGGTAATCCTGGGATTGCGATGTATGGCATAACAGGCATCTAGGATTGAAAAATCCGGGTGTTGACATTAATGATGGGTTGAACCTGCAGCTGTCTGTTGCCTATGTCCCAACCTATCAATCACTTTGTGACAAGGCTACTATCTTGGAAAACAAGATGAAATAGGATGAGGGCAGGAAGAGGAAGCACAGCTTTGATAAGCACAGCTCGGGATCGTCTCACAAGCGTTCCCATCATGATGATAGTGGAAGTTCTGGATTCCACAAACATGGAAAGTACAACAGCCACCACAACCACAACCATCATCATGACAACAAGCATCATTGCACTCATGATAATGACAAGTATAAGAGCCACAAGAACCACCATAGTGGAAGTGGTAATGGAAGTTAGCCTCTAAAGAAGGATCTTAGATAGGTGGAGTCTTTCAAGTGTAAGAAGATGGGGCATTATGCTAATGATTGCCCAGAAAAGAAGGTTGAGGGAGCCAACAAACCCAACCCTTTCCAGAAGGGACAAGTGAACCACATCGGTGTGGAGGATATCTATGAGGAGTCTGATGCAATGGCTGGTAAGTTCAAGCTCAATTATTTTCCAGCACTTGTTATTTTTGATACTGGCGCATCGCATTCATTCATATGAAAAGCATTTGTTGATAAAAATGGACTTTCAACTAAAACCATTGGGTTTCCTGTAAAAGTAAGCTCTCCCGGTGGAGAGATGATAGTGAACCTTGGATGTCATGATCTAGTAATAGAGTTTGGAAGGTATAAGTTTCCGATCAGTTTGATAATCCTAGATTCCCAAGGATTGGATGTAATTTTGGGAATGGATTGGATGACTAATTATGAAGGAGTACTAGATTGTGCCAATCATACTATCACACTCACTACCCCGGATAAGAAATGGATTAGATTCAAGTCCTACTTTGAATCCAAAGGGAGTACGATAAATTCTCTTAAGGGGGTTAGCTTAGGCATTGTGCTAATTATGAGATAGTATCCGGATGTGTTTCTGGAGGAATTGCCTGGAATTCCACCAGATAAAGAAGTTGATTTCCTGATTAACTTGCTGCCAGGATCAGGACCGATAGCAAAGAGACCCTACAAGATGTCAGTTGATGAGTTCAAGGAACTCAAGAAATAGCTTGGACAACAGTTACAGAAAGGATTTATTCAACCAAGTTCTTCGTCTTGGTGTGCACCAGTTTTGTTTGTTGAAAATAAAGCTAGAAGTCAAAGGTTATGCATAGATTACCGTTCACTCAATGAGGTAACAATCAAGAACAAGTATCCTTTGCCTAGAATCAATGATCTGTTTGATCAGCTAGAAGGAGCCCGAGTGTTCTCAAAGATTGATCTCCGTTCAGGCTACTTTCAGTAAAAGATCAGGGATCAAGACATACCTAAGAGTGCTTTCACGACTAGGTATGGTTTGTATGACTATACTGTGATGCCATTTGGTTTAACAAATGCACTAGCCTACTTCATGAATATGATGAACAAAGTGTTCATGGAATTTCTCGACAAGTTTGTTGTTGTATTCATCGATGACATTTTGATTTAATCCAAGAGCAAGGAAGAGCATGAGGAACATTTGTGTTTGATACTTGAGAAGCTCAGGGAGCATAAGCTATATGCCAAGTTCAGCAAGTGTGAGTTATAGTTGAATGAAGTGGGATTTCTTGGGCATATTGTGTTAGGAGATGGTGTAGTTGTTGATCCCGCAAAAGTGTCAGCTGTAACTGAGTGGGAATCTCCTAAGTAAGTGAAAGAAGTTCGTAGTTTCCTCGGCTTGGCAGGATACTATAGAAGATTCATTGAGAATTTCTCAAAAGTGGCTAAGCCAATGACGAAATTACTTAAGAAAGACAAAAATTTGATTGGACAGAAAGATGTGAACTCAGTTTCCAAGAATTAAAGAAGAGACTAGTGACAACACCAGTCTTATGTCTACCAGATTTGGAAAAGGATTTCCATGTATATTGTGATGCATCTCACCAAGGTTTGGGTGGAGTCTTGATGCAAGAAGGGAAAGTTGTGGCTTATGCCTCCAGACAACTCAAAACTCATGAAGTAAATTATCCTACTCATGACTTAGAGTTAGCTTCTATTTTCCATGCACTCAAAACATGGAGACATTATCTTTTGGGAAAACGATGTGAAGTGTTCACAGATCACAAAAGTTTGAATTATATCTTCACTCATAAAGAAAACAACATGAGACAAAGATGGCTAGAACTCATCAAGGACTATGACTTGAGTTTGCAATACCACCCCGGTAAAGCAAATGTTGTAGCGGATGCTTTAAGCCGTAAGGTTTATGTGAATGGCCTCACTAAGGGAGAGTTTCCAGGTGATCTATGTGCCCAATTCAAAGATCTCAGATTGGAGATAGTGCCCGAGGGACATATCATGTCATTGGATGTTCAACCCACCTTGTTAGACAAAATCAGGGAATCCCAAAAGATGGACAAGGAAATTGAAGAGATTAAGGAAAAAATTAGCAAAGCGAAAGCTAAAGGATTCCATGAAGACGAACATGGTACCTTATGGTATGGAAAACGTATCTGCATTCCGCAAGATCCGGAGCTTCGGAAATTGATTTTTACAGGAAGCACACAACTCGCCATATTCCATTCATCAGGGTAATACCAAAATGTACATGGATGTGAAGGAAAGATTTTGGTGGAATAATCTCAAGAAGGACATCACAAAACATATTGCTTTGTGTGATGTGTGTAGTAGAGTGAAAGCGGAACATCAGAAACCAGCAGGATTGTTACAACCACTACCTATTCCTAATTGGAAGTGGGACAAGATTGGCATGGATTTCATCACCGGACTACCAAGAACTAGATCAGGATATGATTCTATTTGGGTCGTGGTAGATCGCCTAACTAAAGTGGCTCATTTCGTACCCGTGAAGACAACCTATACAAGTGCTAAGTTAGCCAAAATTTATATGAATAGGATCATGTGTCTACATGGATTACCCAAGAGTATTGTGTCTGATAGAGGAACTCAATTCACTTCGCATTTTTGGAGACAACTGCATGAATCATTGGGAACGATATTAGAATTTAGCACTGCTTTTCATCCTCAAACCGATGGACAGAAAGAAAGGACCAACCAAATTCTGGAGGATATGTTGAGAGCTTGTGCCCTAGACTATGGTGCTAGTTGGGATGGAAGTCTGCCTTACGTAGAATTCTCTTATGACAACAGCTATCAAGCCAGTATTGATACGGCACCGTTTGAATTTCTCTATGGAAGAAAGTGTACTACACCATTGTTATGGAGTGGTGTCGGAGAAAGAAATTTGTTCGGGCCAGAACTAATCAAGGAAGCTAAAGACAAAGTCAAGTTGGTAAAGGACAGATTGAAGATAGCACAGTCCTGACAGAAGAGCTACGCAGATCCAAAGCGTACAGAAGTCACCTATGAGGTAGGTGATAGAGCTTATCTTAGAGTCTCACCACTTCGAGGAGTGAAGAGATTTGGAGTCAAAGGAAAATTGGCACCAAGGTATGTTGGACCATTCAAAATTCTGAGTCACAAAGGAGAAATGCCATCTGGAGATGGAAGATACTTCTTTGAAGGATACTATACCTTTGGAAGAGGTTCAGTTGGAAAGTGATCTCACTTATGAAGAGAAACCTATCAAGATTCTTTAGACTGCAGAGAGAGTCACTCGTACTAAGACTATCAAGTTTTGCAAAGTTCAGTGGAATCATCATCCGAAGAGGAAGTAACTTGGGAAAGAGAAGATGACCTTTGGAAAGATGACCCTCACCTATTTGCTAGCCAATCCGAATCTCGAGGGCGAGATTCATCTTAAGGGGGTTAGATTTATAACATCCCAAATTTCATAAAATATAAAAGCATGTTGTTGCATCCATAGCATCATGGAATTTTGACCTTGCACAAAAAGTTTCAAAGCTAAACCCTAAGTAAAACCATATTTAAACCCATCTTTTTATATTATATAAGAGGCATGGTTTTATTTTTAATTTCAAAATACAAAAGTGTTTTGGAGTGACTAGTTGTGTTTGACACACTTTTAAACACTAGGTTCACCTAAAAAAGTTTTGGTGAAAGTTTGAAAATATTTGGAGTTCATTTGATGATTCAAATCACATTTGAAAAATCAAAACAGAAAAAGAGAAAAGGAAAAAAACTGCAGCAGCCTATCTAGCCGAACCCACCCCACAGCCCAACTAGCAGCCCAACTATCCCACCCGGGAAAGCCCCCTCTCTCCCTCTGTTTCTCACCCCGCCCGTGCACACCCCACTCGCTGACGCCCTGGTCCCACTGCCACGTCGACGTCATCATCAATCACGCGCCAGAGAGCCATTCCTCGCTGCAGTTTCTTCCCTGGTTGATTTTCCTTAATAGCTATTGATTCGTGGCTTGATTCTTTCCCCTGAGCACCGCTACTTAAACTCCTTCCTTCCCCGCATCTTTCCCCTCACTCGAAGCCGTCTAAGCGCCACCAGGCTGCCTCTAGAGCTCACACCGCCGCAGCACCGCACGTCTCTGGCAACCAATCCCGATGAGCCTCGACCCCCCTTGCCCTCTGGTTGATCCTATTTTGATCGCCATCCTCGCGCGCATCTAATGCCGCCTTTTGTTTGTCCTTTTTTGCTTCATAGCACCGTCGCCGTCAACCACCGTACGCACCCGACGCCGACCGCGACTCCGACGAGGGATTCACAAGGACACTGTGCACCCCCGCCCCAACCGTGACCACGTTGAGCTTCACCGCATCTTCGTGAGCTCAGTAAGACCCAACACCCCCTCTCCTACCCCCTGGCCTCGCTGGAGCGCCGTCGCCAGACGCGCCGCCGCCGTGCTCGCCATTTGCGCCGCCACTCCATGGTCAGAGCATCGTGGACTGTTAGATCTAGATCTAGGGGTTAGAATTAGAAGTTGGCGTGAAGAGGTACCGTTCGATCTGGACTGTGCGATCTAACTTAGATCCAGCGGCTCGCGAACATGATCCGCACGAAGCGGTACGAGCCAATCAGATGGCGCCGCGTGTCAGGATTTTTCTTTTAAAATCCAGATTTGAATTAATTAGATGAATTAACTTGTAAAATTATAACTTTTGTTCTGTTTATCCAAAAATGCAAATAATATATCAATGGATTCACAAAAATAAGTCCTACACTACTGTGGGCTTAGTTTTGTATTTTGCTTCTGTTAAATGGAATTTTATGCAGAGACAATTATAGGCCTATTTTGAGTATATAAATTTATTCAGAAATGTCTATAAGGCCAAATTAAGTTTATTTTGTCTATAAATGTTAGTTTTGTGTTCAATATTGTTTTACTTGTCTTGTTTGGTTTAGAAAAATCATTACATGGCATTTGCATGCATTCATATATTTTTTCTTTATTATTTTGAATGTAAATTTGGTGCTATCATTTTATGTGTAGATTTTGGTGCTAGTGGTGATTGTGATTGTGAGGATTGTTGGTACTCCCCCAACTACCAAGGCAAGTGGTGCTACACATATTTGTCCTATTATTTTGACTATGCACTAGTGATATTTGTATTGGGATGCATGAAATTTTGCTAAGTATCTATATGCTATGCTATGGGAAATCCTAGTAGTTGTAATATTGTTAGAAATATTCTTTAAGTTAAGATACTTGCTGATATCATGCTTAGCCTAGATATTAGTAAACAAGGGTGGATTACATACACATGCTATGGAAATTTTACCAAGTCTTTTGACTTATGTTTTTGCTTAATAAAACTACTAAGTGAATGAATCACCTGGGTGGAATGGAAGGAAAGGTTTGTGTTGAGTGGTTACCCTAGGGGCAATACCTGGTGTATCTCACTTGTGGAAATCCACCTAGGAACAAAGGGATTTGAGATAATTAGTGTTTAGAAGCTTCTAGTGCAGCCACATGGCATATGGGCTCTGCCTTGATCATATAGGTTGCAATAACTTAGCCAGATGGACAGAATGTGGTAGGGGTGATAGGTTTGGAATGCGTCCATTTGGTCTAAGGGAAGGCTTCTGAAAGATCTCGTCTCGATGTATGTCGAGTCTTGTGGGGAAAGTGCACCACCTCTTGAGAAGGAAAATCTAAGTACTTAGCCATGTCCCCGGCAATGGACAATTGAGCATCAAGACACTTAAGTTATCAAGGATCTCCTCATCCCAATTTTCTAAGTTAAAAACTTGTGGTTGAAAAAGGGTAAAGGATCACCAAGTTTATTGGTAGATGCCTTGGGTGTTTTTGATAAACAAAAACTTAGTGTTTTCAACTGATAGGCAAAACCTATTTTGAGTAAAGCAAGCCTAAGCTACACTTAGCCAAATTCATATAGAAGCTAGAAACTATTATTCTACTAAGGTATCACATGCCAATACTATTCCAATGTATTAACCCACTGTGGTTGTAACTTGTGATGTTGTAGGTTACTCTGATGAGGATTAGGGTTATGAGTATACACTCAACATGTTTGCCTATGGCACATGAAGATGAAGACTTTACTTCACTTTGTTAAGTTGAACTCTTGTACTAGCCTATGGCTATGGAGTTGTAAAAGACTATGTTATCTCTGGAATGACGATGTAATAAATACCTTTGTATATATGTACTTCATCTTAAACTGTGGATGCTAGCATTTGATCCAGGGACTAGCATTGCAATCACATGGACCTTTACCTTTATAAAGGTGGGGTCTTACATCTCTCCACCGCTCTTCTCTCGCGCACCGGACTGGCTGATCTCTCCCTCATCGACATCGTGGTGCTATGCGCATGTTCCTTTGTACGACGGCTCTGTATCTTTCTCTTTTTTTTAGAGGGAGGCTCTATTCTCATGTGTGTTCGGCAGCCGCGTTCGTGTGGAGTAAGAATAGTACATAGTAAGGAAACCACCTTTGTCCTTGGCGGCAAAAAGATTCAAACTTTTCTGGTTTTGAATTTTTCACTTGCTTCCCAAACATCAGGGGGGAAATGTTATTCAAAAGACCGGCCATTCGCAGTAGTACTTATTATCTTATATTTATCTTGTCTTGTCTCCTACAATACCATAGACCACTATATAGTGTACGGATAACTTTGGACATTGATCGTTGGATCAAGATTGGCAAATACAAACATTGCTAACCATTCGATCTTCTTTTCCATTCTTAGCATCTAGAAGATTCTATTGATAGTTCTAGGGATCTTGTGCTAAATGCATGGACTTGGATGTAGTTTTCATTTTTTATGAGGTCCTCAATGTAACTTGGACTTCCACCGAACGCGTTAACTGAAGCACCTCGCTCCTACGGGACCTACCACATTTACTAGAAAATGCAACCCTCCCAATTATCACACAAGGTGGACCACGGTTTCTTATGTAATTCCATATTTCAAGATTCCTAGCTAACTTCACACACTTCACTCACTTCTTGTCGATTTAACAAAATTAGGTCAAACTTGAGCTACAAGTAAGTGAGGTAGATTGCTCTTGAGTTAAATATATTTTTGGAGGTAGATGGGTGCATCTTCTTGTATTAAACAATGTCGTCGGTGTGAGTTTCCAACTATCAGGAAAGAACATTCTGAATTTCCCATGGAATGATGAGATTGTTCTTTTCGTAAATAAAGTCCGAATAATATGGATCTAAATGCCACAAGACAAGCTTCCAGACATATTAAGTGGACCAACATGTTTCACTTACGATTCCTATGTTTAATTTTATGATTTTTCAAACTTTTTCCTAGCTAACTCTGCCCACTTGAATGACTTTATGCCGACTTATCAAAATAAGGTCAAATTTGAACTACAAGAAAATTGTAGGTTTGGTTTGAGAGTTTTGGTAGCAGGTTCAACTTCTTGCTAAATTTTTCCATCCTACCAATTTAACAAAATTAGGTCAAACTCGAGCTACTAGTAAGCGTGATAGATCGCTCTTGGATTACTAATTGTCTTTTTGAAGGTAGATGGGTGCATCTTCTTTCTAGTAAACAATGCCATTGGTGTGAGTATCCAACTATCAATAAAGAACATTATTAATTTTCCGAGTGATGACGAGATTTTTCCTCTCCGTAAAGGAAGTCTGAAGAATAGGGATCTAAATGCCACAAGAAGACCTTTCAAATAATTATAGTGGACCGACATGTTGTACTTACGATTCCTAGGTTTTATGAATTTTCAAACTTTGTCCTAGCTAACTCTATCCACTTGTATGACTTTATGCCTATTTATTGAAATTAGGTCAATCATGAACTACAGGAAAATTGTAGGTTGTTTTGAAAGTTTTGCAATTTTTTGGAGTTAATAATCGGGGGGTGGGGTCATTTAATACATCACAAACCACCACCGAGAGTTTTGAAAAAAGTTTCAACTTCTTGCTAGGATTTTTCATCTCGACAACTTAACAAAATTAGGTCAAACTTGAGGTACGAGTAAGCGCAATAGATTTCTCTTGAATTAATTGTATTTTTGAAGGTAGATGGGTGCATATTCTTTTATTAAACAATGTCGTCGGTGTGAGTTTCCAACTATTAGGAAAGAACATTCTAAATTTTCTGAGTGATGACGAGATTGCTCCTTTTCGTAAGAAACTCCGAAGAATATGGATCTGAATGCCATAAGCAGACCTTTCAAATATTTATAGTGGACTGACATGTTGCACTTTCGATACCCATGTTTTATGATTTTTCAAACTTCTGCCTAGCTAACTCTACCCACTTGAATGACTATATGTCGATTTATCAAAATTGGGTCAATCTTGAACTACAGGAAAATTGTATATGTTGCTTTGAAAGTTTTGCATATTTTTTGAGGTAACCATCTGGGTGGGGGGTCATTTAATATATCACAAACCACCACCAAGAATTTTGAATACGATTTCAACTTCTTGCTAAGATTTTTCATCTTGAAAACTTAACAAAATTAGGTCAAACATGAGGTACGAGTAATCGCGATAGATTGCTCTTGAATTAATTATTTTTTTGAATGTAGATGGGTGCATCTTATTGTAGTTAAAAAATCGTTGGTGTGAGTTTCCAACTATTAAGTAATAATATTCTCAATTTTCCAAGTGATGATGAGGTTGTTCCTTTCTATAAAGAAAGTATGAAGAATATTGGATCTGAATATGCCACAAGCCAAGATTTCATACATATACATTGGACCGACATGTTGTACTACATATGATTCCCATATTTCATGAGTTTTGAAACTGCATCATTGCTAACTCTGCCCACTTGAATGACTTTATGCAGATTTATCAAAATTAGGTCAAATTTGAACTATAGGGAAATTATTGTAGGTTTATTTGAATTTTTTGTGATTTTTTTGGAGGTAACCATCGGGAAGTTATTTATTATATCACAAACAACCACTGAGAGTTTTGAAAACAGGTTCAACTTCTTGCTATGATTTTGCATCTTAACAATTTAACGAAATCAAGTCAAACTTGAGATACCAGTAAGCGTGATAGATTTCGCTTGAATTAAATATTATTTCAGAGGTAGATGGGTACATCTTGTTTTAGAAAACAATGCCATCAGCGCGAGTTTCCAACTGTAACACCCTCTCCTGATAAGGCTGAGTTCATGTGTATAGTGCCAATCCCTGGATCGGTTCACTAGCACACACAATACAAAATGATACCAAATATAACTGTGCATCATAAATACAACGAATATGATCCAGAATTTATATTATTTATTCAAGTACACAGCGGAAAACGAATACAAGGTAGATCTCCATCCTTCAAATGTGCCACAGGCGAACAATTGTTGAGTGGAGTCTCGCGACCTATGAACGATCACTCAGATATGATATAACCTGCAACATGAAACGTTACAGCCACGAATGGTCAATACATTGAATGTATGGAAAGTAGGCTAAAGTGGTTAACAACAGATCTATTAACTACATGCTTATTTGGCCAAGTGGAGTTCAGGCTCATTTGAATACAGCAACAGTTTTATCCTAACATTTGTAACAAAGTAGTTTTCCAATACGGTAAATAGGACACTCTGGTTCACTCCCAGGTTCTCCTACCCAATTATGTTCACCCAACAAGTTTTAAGTAATTAATAAATAAGGATGAGTGAGAAATATCATAGCATCAGTATCAGGTCGCTCAAATTGTCCATAACCGGGGACACGGCTAAGCACTTAGTTTATACACCCTGCAGGTGTTAGTACACTTTACCCATGTGACTTGGCCAGCCCAGCTCGTACCACCACTCTCATATTGGGTGATGATAGGGAGAAGTCCAAGAAGGAACCGTTCGGGAAGTAGCTCCCCAAACCCGACACGCACCGGTCCAACCTACACTATCTACATCTCTGGATACGTGGGTTCGAGTGACCACAACCTACTGAGTCCAACCAACCGCCCATTCCATTATTGGCACATGATACCACCAAAAATTATCAATCCCATCACACCCAGGAGATTCATTGATTAAGTTGTTTTAGTTTTGGCAAACCAACACATTTAGAATCAACATCAGTGATGTAACCTAGCCCTCGTTCATCATAGCATGGCTAAGCACAACTACCAACGGTGGCTCATAAACAAGGAATGCTAGGGAATAATATGGGACATGGCATAGCATATACACATCAATTCCTACACATGCAATTATACAAAAATATCTACAATGCATAGGAAAACAGTAGGACATTTATAACCAAGATAGCACCACTTGCCTTTGTTGTAGATGTAGTCGATTAGATAATCCTCACAATTCTCATAGATATAATGGTTTGCACTCGTCATAACCACAATACTTGCAATCATAGTAGTTGCAATCACACACGTTGCACTCCTCGCAATCTATCGAGCAAACAATTGCATACAATCATAAACATAGAGATCAAACAAATGCAACAAATGCATGCATGACAATTTAATAAGTCACAATGGTTGTTACTTTAGTTCTCTAAACAATATTCAAGTATATGATGCATGCAAGAGGCCAATTAATGCAATGGAGTACTTGTTATTAATAATTACTTGCCAATATAGGGTTTTTAATAGTTCTGTTGTAACGCCTATTCTAATTGTCGAATTAAATTTGTTTCTTGTGTTTACTGGATAGAGGACGTTAATACGAACCAGTAGGCGTTGGATTCACCCTAATCGGAGTTATAGATCTTTTTATATGATTTAAATAGTATTTAATGGGTTTTAAATAATTCATATAGTTTCTGTTGCCTAAAAATCAAACTAAAACTTTATCTGAAATCTCCATGGAATTGTGATTCGAGGGACATATTATTTGTAATTTTCTGAGCATTATTTATTTTCTTATGACTTTATTACTCTAAATAGGCCATTAAACCATTTAAATCTTCACGGCAAAACCTTGCAGTCAAAGGCTGAACTAATTGCATATTGATGATCTACATGGAACCAGCTTTCCATCGATATATTATTTATATTTTTGTGACAAGCAATTAATTTACTATGAATTTAATGATTTTTAAAGCCATTAAAACTAATTAAATTGCTACGGGGTAAATAATCCGCAAATTCTGGATCCAACCAGATATTATTAATCTACATTATAGTAGCTTTAATTTGATATATTGTTCATATTTTTCGAAGTTACAGATAATTTCCTATGAATTTATGAACCTAAAATACCATTAAAACTAATTAAATTACTGCAGTAACCACGTACAGTAAATGTTGGATCTATTCTTATAAGATGATTCTACGTAAAATTATCTTCAATTTGATATATTATACGCAATTTTTGGATGTGGTATGAATTTCTAATGAATTTTACAAGTTAGATCTATAATGTGCAATTTTAAATTCGAACGGAATATTCCAGAGAATATTCCGCTGACTGGACAGGTTGACTTTGCATGCTGACTGGGACTAGATGCTGACCTGACAACGACGTGGCGTTGATGAGGAAGCTGACCGGAATAACGACATGGCACGCACCGGTTTGATTGGATCTCGGCCGTCTGGATAGGATCCGGTGGCTAGAAGAAGAGATCGACCCGATTTTTGGCTCAGAATAGACAAGAAACAGATCTGGGTTAAAGAGACAAATCCGTAGGTCAAATTGAAAAACTTAGAACATGAAAGTTGTGGGGAATCATTAGTCCTACCTTCTCACCAAAGGAATTTTGATTTGATGAAACGAGCGCGAGTACATCTTGGATTTACACCGTCAGATCTAAAATATTGTGATGCGAAATTCTCCGGATATGGTGGATGAAAAGAGGTGAGGTTTGTCAGGATTGAAAGATTTCGACGATTTCTACAACTTTTGTTTTTTGACCGAAAGCAAACGACGAAGTCTAGATGGGTTAAAAAGCGAAATAAGATTCGGGCATGTGTAGATTCGGGATTTCGAGAAGAGAAACTCGTACATCTGTGGCTCCACGAGTTTATATGGAGATTTAGGATGGTTTAGAGATAGGTATTGGAGTAGGGAACAAGTAGAAACAAACGAAAGTCGATTCGGAGTTGTAGATAAAAAGTTATGAGAGTTTGAGTAGAGATAGGTTATAGAAAAACTGATTGCACGCTTTTTAAAGCGATCCCATCAACCGATCCTCTCCTGTACGTGGCTGGCTCGGTCGCCCCTTGCTGGGCCGGTCCGCTTAGGGTTTTTTTTCTTTTTTTTTTCTTTTTCTTTTTTCTATTTTTTTGTTTTTCTCATATCTTTTGCATACGAACTCCAAATAATATGATTCTTGTTTCTAAATTTTTCTAAAATCGAATAGATCATTATAGGATCAAATTTATAATATTTTTACTAGTTTGGAAGTAGTGTGTTTATAAATCCTTGTATATTTCATTTTATTTATATCTTTATGTGTTTGTATTTGTTCCATTTTTCATAATAGCTTCAAATGAGCTCAATTTTGTTTCTAAAATTTTGTAATATTCATTGGATCTTTTTAGGCTATAATTTAGCAATAATAGCTGCCTTAGCAATAGTGGGTTTTATAAAGTCAATTTAATTACCTTTAAGAACATTTGGGCGAATCAACTTTGCATGGATGTAATGAAATGCTTATGAATGCTTCATGATTTTAATTTTGAAATCTTGCACACCAATTCTACAATCCATAATCAATCCATGCCCTTTTGCCTATATGGCTACTTAGGTCATAACAAAAGAGTATAAGATTTTGAATTCAAGGTCGAGAGGATTTTCTATTAAAAAAGTTTCTTATCTTCGATAATTTTCAACATAGTCAAACAATCAATCAAACTTATTTATTTATTTCACATTCCAAAATTAGGAGAATTTTGGGATGTGACACCAACATCACGAAAGAATGTTCTCAATTTTCCAAGTGATGGACTTGGATGTCATTTTCAGTTTCTATAAGGTCCTTGATGTAACTTGTACTTCCACTGACCATGTTAACTGAAGCTCATTGCTCCCACGGGACCCGTGTCAGTTAGAAGAAAATGCCACCACCCACATTTTCATACAAAGTGGACCTTTCTTTCTTATAATTCCCATGTTTTAGACGGATTTTTCAATATTACTAGCTAACTTGGGACACTTAAATGACTTTATATAGATTTAACGAAATTAGGTCAAATTGTTCTTCTATGTAAATAATATAGCTCAAAATAGAGGGGAAAATCGAAGAACGAGAATAGATTATGCAAGCAAATTGTTGAGGAAATACCTTTTGTAAGAGCAACTTACTTTAGGGTCTCTTTATATGGTTGTTGATCATTATTAATAGATCAGACAAATTTCGCAAAAAAATCGAGTCTAGCATCCTGGCGAGGGGAGTAAAAGGGACATGTGTCTAAAGGAAAAAGCAAATAATGGGCCCCACTTGGCAGTGTATGACAAAGGTGTAAAACTACTATGCAAAAGTTAGCATCTTCAGTTTAGTAGATCACACGAATCGTCTCATATAGACACTGTCTAAACGGTAGAGCTTAGGGAATCACCTATGTATATGGCCAAACCTATCTTTAAGATGGGAACCACTTGCTAATACCAAGCTAGTTGATTGCACCAAAATGTATCTAGTCAAACTTGTCCATAAGATAGGACCCACATGTAAGAGCTACCCTCTCCTAGTCTTGTGATTAAAATTAGTTTTCTATTGCTATGTGTAGTAGATATCAACATTTTAATGCTTATGCACGACCCATGAGTTCCTTTGCGGTTTTTAGCTTGTGGGCAGGGAAAGAGGAAAGCGGCGAAGAGCAAAGTTATGATGGGTTCCTGACACGAGATACTCCAGCCGCCTTACAGTTATAGTGTAAACTCAACTACTAGTAAATTTTAGGACCTATGCACATAAAAAGGTGTGTATTATCTCTCCTTCGCTACCTCTCATCTATCCACCCCTCTCCCCTCAGGCACCGGCCTGGCTGATCTCTCCCTCGTCCACAACGTGGCGCTGCACGTGTGCCTTGGTATGACAGCTCTATTTATTTCTTTGTTTTTGAGAGGGCGGCTATGTTTCTCTGGCGTGTTCGGCAGCCGCATTGGTGTGGAGTAGGAGGAGTAGTACATAGGAAGGAAACCAGTTTGGTCCTTGGCAGCAAAAAAATCAAACTTTTCCGGTTTCGAAATTATCACTGGCTTTCCAAACATGGGGAGGGAAGGTTATTCAAAATATCAGCAATCCTAAAAACAAATACTTACGCATGGTGTCCTTTTACGTGTATTACCTGCCATAAAAAATGGTAAACATGAATTTTGATAAGTTTGGAAAAACATACATCACAAAATTGGCCTACCATGTATGTGAACATGTTTCAAGCCGAAAGAGGAAAGACCAAGTTCATGGCCATATCCAACATGTTTTTTATGATAGTTTTCCCATATATAGTAGATTCATGCATCTTTTTCATGGTAAACAATGTTGACAAGGAGAGTTTCCAACAAGTATTAGGAAAATAGACAATCTCAATTTTCCTAGTGAGAGGGATGTATTTTTGTAAATCAAGTAGTACCAGTACAACGAATAATACGGCTCGAAATGGATGGGAAAAGCGAATAGTGAGAAGAGATCATGAGCTCGTAGAATAACATAGGCAGCTTGAGAGGAGTTGAAGGCGGTGCGATGTCACGTGGTACTAGTACACCTATTGTACCTCTCGATTTTCTCTCTCCTTCGCCCCTCTAACCATTCATCCTCCATTTCTCCTCCCTTCCCATGTAAGTTTTCTTGCAATTATTATACTTCTAGCCTGAGATGCAGCGGTGCACAAAAGGATGGGACCCACACCATATCACCATCAATCAAGTTCAGTGACACAACTTTCTGTAGAGTACACTACTGCTACTGTAGACAAGCATGTAGAGACACTTAATTTTGATCATAAGAGGTACAAGACACCAAGTAATTTAGCATGATATGCATGATTCTCTTCATTTTTGGATAAAGCGGGCGCCTCCTAAATTCCCTGGGCCGAGTAAAATGAAAAATCGACGAGTCTATTATAATCCTTTTTTTGTTGATGGGACAAGTCTGGTATAATATATTTATGATATTTTGGGATACTTTTCAGGGAATTAATACAAGAACAATTGTAAATATAGATTATAAATTGCAATGGTAAACACCCCTCCTTTCACCCAAAACACCCAACCCATTGTTGGCTAGAATTTGATCTCTCTTTGTTTCCTTCCAAAATGTCGTATGCCAACTCTCTTTAGAACACGTCGATTGGCCTGACAAATGGGAATGGCCCCAAAGCGCAGACTCAGTCGACAGGACATGGATCCCAATGTTGTCCGACTCCTCAAATGAAGAAGATAGCCACTTGAAGTGCTTTTTCAAAGGACGCCACCACCAACGCTGAGCGACTCTAATAAGATGGACTATGAGACCGAGGAAGAGGAGTTTGACGACGAAGTTGAGGAGGAGGCCAAATAAAATGACAGGGAGGAGGATAAGGACGACGATATTATTCATATTTAAAGCCAAGTTACCAATATAATGGTCATATATACATAACTTTTCCCGTTTATTTTCTATAAATTAGAGGAAATAATAAAAAAGTTAAGCACTTGCGTATGGTATCCTCTTCCGTAAATGATAAACATGAATTTTCACAAGGTTTAAAAACATTTGCGTTTCAATATAACCAGAGATGTGTTAACATACTTGTGTTTCAAGCTAAATAATGACCAAGGTCATGGCCATTATCTATATAGTTTATAATAACATGTCCATTTATGGTAGATGGGTGCATCTTGGGCATGCCATAAAAATGTTGTTGATGTGACTTTTCAACTTTTATGTTCTCAAACATTATCAAATAATTCTAGAAGTGCCACATATAATTTTTTTTAAAGATAGTGCATAGAGTATGGCTCTAAATGCCAAAACACACTAAATTTCAGACAAAATAGAGTATGTTTTATGGTTAATAAGTTTCTTGAGTTTTCAAGCTTTCTATCTAATTTTTCACACTTAAATGACTTTTTGTTAATCGACCAAAGTAGGAAAAAGTTGAAGTACAAGTACATGAAAATTTGTCTGAAATTCATATATAATTATTGTACCGACATAGTCATAGTGAAAACCATCAACTATTTGAAAGATACAACTTATTTGTATGAATTTTCATGATGACACATCTGACCATGTTTCAAAAAAGTTGAAGAAAATATGGAAACATTGCAAAAATGAGAAAGGTCGTTTTTTCATTCGAAAAGGGGAGTAGAACCACAACCTTTGCATCGGTTGATACACACAGCCTTTTATTAAAAATTCATAGTAAAAAGGTAAAAAAGATGCTATTAAAGATTCAATATAAGCGACTTGGGCACCTTCACTAGAACTCCACAATTAAACTTTCTTCCTCTTCTTCCCTCTACTCCTTTACGACTTTGCAGCTATGGCTTCAAAGAACAGAGCTCCCTAGGGGAAGAAGAAAAATATCGAGGTGGTGGCGACAAAGGACGTGGAGAAAAATAAGACATGTCGCCGGCTTCTGAATTCTGCTCTGGCCACTCTAGGTCGCAGTCTCGCACTAGGAAGGCACATGAAGAAGCAGGTGACGAGGTCCATCAAGGTCGAGCTGCATTTCCCCGTCGGACAGATCAAGCGCTAGCTCAAGGAGGGTCGGTACTCCCTGTGCATAGGCTTCGGGGCTCCCATTTACCTTGCTCACCGGGCAAGCCGCCAAGGATAGCAAGAAGATCCACATCATCCCGAGGCACGTGATTCTTGGAATCACGCGCGACGAGGAGCTCAGCATGCTGCTGGTGGAGTCACCATCGGGCACGGCGACGTGCAGCCCAACATCCATGAGTTACTGCTTGGCGATGGTACTGGAGAGGACGCAACCAATTTACCCGCTTGGCGATGGTACTGGAGAGGACACAACCAATTTACCCGCGGAGGATGGTACCAAATCGCCTAAGAAGACCTATGAGTCCCCCAGAAGTTGTTAAGTAGTACTGTCCTCTGTATGATGTTGGGTTTGCTCTATTTGCAATTTGGCTAATCATCAGTGTCAATGTAATAATGTCCGGATCATGGTATAATAAAAATATTGTGAGGGTTCTAAAAAAGTGTAATAATGTTGGGATCAGTGTCTATAATGTTCTAGACATATTAAGTGGACCAACATGCTTCACCTACGATTCATATGTTTAATTTGATGAGTTTTCAATCTTCGTCCTATCTAACTCTGTCCACTTGAATGAATTTATGCCGATTTAACGAAATTAGGTCAAATTTGAACTATAAGAAAATTGTAGGTTTGGATTGAAAGTTTTGCGATTGTTTGAGGTAACCATCTGGGTGGCATTGAATATATCACAAACCACCATCGAGAGTTTTGAAAACAGGTTCACCTTCTTGCTAAAAAATTTCATCTTGACAATTTAATGAAATTATAACAAACTCGAGCTACTAGTAAGTGCGATATATTTCTCTTAAATTAATTTTATTTTCGAAGGTAGATGGATGAATCTTCTTTTTAGTAAACAATTCCATTGGTGTGAGTTTCCAACTATCATGAAAGAACATTCTCAAATTTCCAAGTGATGACGAAATTGTTCCTTTCCATAAAGAATGTCTGAAGAATAAGGACCTGAATGCCACAAGCAGAGCTTTCAAATATTTATAGTGGACCGACATGTTGTACTTATGATTTCCATGTTTTATCATTTTTCAAACTTCCTAGATAACTCTGCCTACTTGAATGACTTTATGTCGAATTATTGAAATTAGGTCCAATTTCTTTTGGAGGTACCCATCGAGGGTCAATTAATATATCGAATACCACTGAGAGTTTTGACAACAAGTTCAACTTCTTGCTAAGATTTGCATCTTGACAATCTAACAAAATTATGTCAAACTTGAGCAACAAGTAAGTGCGACAGATTGCTCTTGAATTATTTGTATTTTTGGAGGTAGATGGGTGCATCCTATTGTAGAAAATAGCATCGTCGGTGTGAGTTTCCAACTATCAGGAAAGAACATTCTCAACTTTCGGAGTGATGATGAGATTGTTTCTGCCCGTAGAGAAAGTCTCGAGAACATGGATGTGAATTCCATAAGTGAAGCTTTCAGACATATATAGTATAGTGGACCGACATGTTCTACTGACGATTCCCATGTTTTATGAGTTTTCAAACTTAATCCTAGCTAACTCCACCCACTTGAATAACTTTATGTCGATTTATCAAAAATAGGTCAAATTTGAATTACAAGTAAATTGTAGGTTGCTTTGAAAGTTTTAAGACAAATCTTTTGGACGCACCCATAGGGGGTCAATTAATATATAAGAAACCACCAAGAGTTCTGACAACAGCTTCAAGTTCTTGCTAATATTTTGCGTCTTGACAATTACCGAAATTAGGTCAAACATGAGCTACAAGTAAGCATGACAGATTGCTCTTGAATTAGTTGTCATTTTGTAGGTAGATAGGAGCATCTTCTTGTAGTAAGCAACCAATTACCATGAAAGAACATTCTCAATGTTCTGAGTGACGATGAGATTGCTCCTTTTTGTAAAGAATGTGTGAAGAATATGGATTTGAATCCCACAAGCCAAGCTTTTAGACATATATATAGTGGACCAACATGTTTTACTAATGATTCCTATGTTTTATAAGTTTTCAAACTTCCTACCTAACTCTTCCTACTTGAATAATTTTACGTAGATTTATCAAAATTAGGTAAAATTTTAAATACAAGTAAAATTTAGGTTGTTTGGAAAGTTTCAAGAAAAAGCTTTTGGAGGTACCCATCAGGAGGTAAATTAATATAAGTCACCGCGAGTGTTGACAACAAGTTCTAACTTCTTGATAAGATTTTGCATCTTAATAATTTACCGAAATTAGGTCAAATTGAACTACAAGTAAGAGCGATATACCGATCTCGAATTAAATGTGTTTCAGAGGTAATTAATGAAAAAAGCGATGGAGTAGCTAGTTACCATAAGATCACACATACCAAGACTAGTATGATTCTACAACCAAATTAATTAGGACTTGCATGATACTGCACACATGTTATTACCCAACACTGTATAAAGGTAGTAATTAACATGCGTAAGTTACTATTCAAAGTTAGTACTACTCCATCCATTTGGAAATTGATACGTCAAAAACGTATCTATAATTTTTGATGTTCCATGCTTGTTTAGTATCTACTTTGCTTTGCTTTGTCTACACTTTGAGGTGTTTTTATATGTTTTCTAGTACTAACCTATTAACAAGATGCCAAGTGCCAGTTGCCTATTTTCTTATGTTTTTGGTTCCAGAAAGGTAGAAAATCAATATTCTCGGAATTGAACGGGACAAACGCCAAAGTCAATATTTTACCATGGGGAACACGAAGCCTGAATACGAGACGGAGGAGGGCCACCAGGGGGCCACACCCCCTGGCCGCATGGCCAAGGTGGGTCTGCGCCTGGGTGGGTGCATCCGCCCTGGCGACCCCTGCCTTGTCTCTTCGCCTATAAGAATCCCCCGATTCCTAAACCCTAAGCACCCGATCAATAATCCACGAAACCTACTATAGCCACCGCCACCATCGTCCCTAGATTGGGGGAGGGATCTGAAGCTCTTCCCGGCACCCTGCCGGAGGGGAGATCATCCTGGAGGCCTTCTTCTTCATCATGCCAGCCTCCAATATGAAGCGTGGGTAGTTCCACCTTGGACTATGGGTCCATGTAGTAGCTAGATGGTTGTATCTCATCCTTTGTGCTTTAATGTCTAGATCTTGTGAGCTCCGTTCATGATCAAGATATCATCTATTTGTCATCATGCATGTTGTGTTTGCGGGGATCCGATGGATATTGAGATTACTATGTCAAATTGATGAATGGTTTTGTCTTATTGATTCTATCATGTCTGTGTTGTTTGTGATCTTGCATGCTCTCCGTTGTTAGTAGCTATCTTGGCCAAGTAGTTGCTAGTGACTCCAAGAGGGGGCATTTATGCTCGATAGTGGGTTCATGCCTCTATTTAATCTAAGGGAAGTGACAGAAATCTCTAAGGTTGTAGATGTGCTATTGCTACTAGGGAGAAAACAACGGTCTCTTGTTCATGGAACAAGTGGATTGTTTACCTTACACACTTTGCTTAAAACAGTTGTCTATTTCTTGCAACTTAATACTGGAAAGGGTTTGGATGATAACCTAAAGGTGGTATTCTAGTCATAGATGTAGTTGGATGGCGATCTATGTATCTTGTTGTATTTCCCAATCGAATCTCATAGGATCATGATGTCTAGTATTACATTATTATGCCTTGCTCAGTCCTGTCAATTGCCCTGCTGTAATTTGTTTACCCAACATGCCGTGTTTGTTTATCTAAGGAGAACACCTCTTGCTCAATCCGGTCCAATCTTTATCATTGATACATCTTCCATTGTTACTTGTTGCAAACCACCATTACGTTCCAAACCACTGTTACAGCAAACCAGTGAGATTGAAAACCTCGCCATTCGTTACGGTAAAGTATTGAGTTTGTGTTGTGCAGGTCTCCAAGTTGCTAGCAACACATTTGAGTTGTTTACTTCCTCCTACTGGTTCGATAACCTCGGTTTCTTTCTATGGGAAAACTTGATGCTGTGCTTATTACACCTTGCTCTTGGGGTATCCCAACGAGGCATTGACAACTCGCCAGCAGAAATATAAGATGTCTTAGGTTAGTGAAGGTAATGTATCTAGACACCTTTTAGTGTATAGGTTCAAATGAATCTACACACTAAAAAGTGTGTAGATACATTTACTTCACAAACCTAACACATCTTATATTTCTAAACGGAGGGAGTTGTATTTAGCACTATGATGACCATCCTAAATAAGAACGGAGGTGTACTACAATACTATCTGGAGTAGTACTACATACTATATTCCTTAAATACACATTTGTATAAGTTGTTCACCACTCGTGTATTCTCTAACTGGTCAGGCAGATAAATCCACTAGCTTGTTGATTTGGTATTGTGTCGTCGATCTTCTTCCATCATTGACAGAGAATAAAATCTTTTGCCGCTTCCAGGCACGTGCTTTCGGGGAGCTGCAACAAATAGTTCAGACGTCTACTCGCATGGCTCTTGAGAAATTGTGACCATCCATTCAAAATGAATGGGAAGGATTAGACAATGGATTTTATTTTGGTCGATGGGGGGTTAAAGGCCAACAGGGAGAGGAAATTGGTAGTATTGCAGGCAAGTTGATTTGGGGTGGTAGTGTGTGGGTGTACAGATGGTACTGATAGCCCATTTTGTGAGCATTTTTGTTTTTGTACTACTACAAGAGTTCGAGAGTATTCTAGTTTTGGTTCTTTTTAACAATGGAACTAGTACGGTACATGTTTTGAATGTACCTGCACACGATGATGAATATAGACGATCCAAGGATTATTTACGTTTGACAAGAGGAGCTACGTGTATACTCGAGACCATCTCTCTGTCACGACCATCCAATTTATAGGATAATACAGCTCTATAGAGTGCTAGGCTTTCTATACTATAGTGAAGGCTAGACCTACTCTAGTCGGTAAGATTTCAATCGATTTATTCTACTGCTAGTATTTTCCTTCTATCTCCGTCCTCTTCCTCTCCATCTTCTCGCAGATACCCACTTTCCCTCGCCCACCTTAGCACACGCCAATGCCACCATGCCACTTTCGGATCATCTACGGAGCCTAGTTCGATAAGCACTTTAGATTTAGGAGAGAAAGAAGGCACACTTGGCTTTATTTCATCCTGTATTTCTCCATGCCTTGATCTCCATCCTCACTTGACCTCCAACATCTCGGCGACGAACATACCCACTCGCACACAATACAGTCACCCGCCAACGTCGCCATGCCGCTTAAGGATCAGCTTTGGCGCCCAGTTTGATATACTGTTTTTGGTGTCGCCCTGTCAGTTGCCGCTCGCTCTCTCCTCAAAAACCACAATCAAAACCAAAGACCATAGTCCCCCAAATGCTTGAGCTATTCCTCGCGATGGCCCAATCGATCGATGATAGTGACAGTTCTAGTGTGTTTTTTTCAATGGCCCCCTTGAAGAAATCTTAGCCAGATGCCACGTCATCACCTCCATGAGCCTTGTTGCCTGCTACAATTGTTATCTTTAATTAGCAACACATAGTGCATCCCCGGCTAAATCTCATCCACTTGGTCTCCCCTGTGTTCTTCACTCTCACCCAAATGATCTACCGCATGAGTACAATGTCTTCTACCGTGACAGTCGCATGAAGTAGTTCTATAGGGGAAGCTACTATTGCGGCAAGGGAAAGCAGAAGCCACGGCAGAAGTTAAGCTGGACCTTGTGCGAGCTCTGTTTATTAGTCTCGGCAACAACTCTCTGTTTTTCAGTCTCAATTATCCAAAAATTGACAAGATGATGAAGAAAGCGGATGTTAGGCTCCTGATGGCATATTGTTCCCAATCATGAGAAAAAACTATGTGTACATAACATATAGGAGGTTTCACGGAATACAATTCCTCGGATTAAACGCTGCAACCTGCAGCCAACTGAAGGTGAGCTTGTCGCAGTTATCAGCCTTTCCAAAGATGGTTGGAACAGTGTGTGACATGCGGCAATTTGGTTTAGGCCTAGTTTTGGTGTGGTAGGCTCGTTGTTTCGTCTGTAGACTGAGTTATGCATCTTTCTCGTGTATCATTGTGTCATCTTTTTTTGCGTCATGGTTCAACAGTTCAATGTTAGTACACTAGTTTTATTCGCTAGTTTTAATCAGTTTATATGAGCCCTGTCATGCTTTTGTAATTATTATTTCCTTCCAAGTTATAATCCATGTAGCCATCCTTATCTCGTAGCGTCATTTCTATCCTATATTTATCAGTTCTGTTACTATGCATCTTTGTGTTTTCAGAGAAATATTCCTTCTGAAAGAAAAAGTAGGTCACTACAGCCAGGAAACATACCTTAAGTGGGCCGTAATTGATCTAGGCTCGGTACGCCAAAGCAGGCCGACCCCCCTTGGATGATAACCGCAAAACAATGTTTATGCAGATTTTATATAGAAATGGTTTATGCAGACCCGTTCGAAAAACAAATGTTTATGGACACCGCATATTGTCACTGATACATGGCATACTTTTGGCGCGGGGATGGAACCTTTTGGCGCTACCGTGAAGTTACTTTTTCAATATGTATCCTCGCTCATCCTTCCATAGTCCACCACCCGAAATCAAATCCTCTACCCCCTCACCACACACACACACCACTCCTTGCGCCAAGCACCGCCATCACTTCCATGCCGACCCCCTTCGACGGCTCAAAAGAACTCCGTCACGGCGATTCCGAGCTCTATCCTGATCTTGGGCATTGCGTTCTGTCGATGAATGCCGGCATGTCGGCGCGGGACTGCGAGTATGGCAGGTTAGCCCTCATGGCTACCGCGGAAGGGCCCCGTCCTGCAAGTTCACGGAATGACCTAGCAAAATCTCTAGAGGCTATCCACGACATTCGGTTCCATGACTTGCTAATTGAAGTGTGTGCGCCCCGGGCGGATTTTATGGTTACATTCCGGAGGGAAACTAAATGTTTTCTTGTGTTGAAGGAATCCCCCATTCTCTATCTGGGCATGCGGGTTATCTTCACATGGTGGAACCCATGTTGGGGTGCCTCTGAGTGCTCTGAGTTACCCTTTTTGACGAAGCTAACCTTCGAGGCCCTGCCGTGATGGGCTTGGGGCCACGAGATAGTGAAGGATCTTCTAATTGGCCTAGATGGTGAGATGGTGAAGATCTTTCCTCCAAGATATAGCTGGTGTCTATCGGTTGTTGCATGGTTGAAGGAACCTTCACACGTGCCGAAGGTCCTATTGTTGACTTGCTGGTGCATGAATCTATAATGGCCGACGGTGTGCTATATTCGACATTTGAGAGGGCACGAATTATGTTAAAGCATCACGTGCTTGTCCATGTTCAACACCTGCTCCACGATAATGCTCACAATGGCAGATGTTAAGCTATTTTGTTTGAAATCTTCCCTATGTTGCTCAGACGGGTGGACTGCCCAGGACCTGCTCCTATTCATGATGGTGGAAACAACTTCTATGGATCAATGTGTCGGCCTGGGGGTCTGATTCTGCATAATTTCAGGTAAGACATTTGATACTGCATCTGGTATGTGAAATGAATAAGTCAAGCTCTAATTTGCTTACATTATACTATGATGTGCTAGTGTACAAACTAGTTGTATTATTGTGTTCGAAACTGTGAACTAAATGTGCGAATTTGTTGCCTTTTTGCATTATGACAGTGCCGCATGTTGGCACTAATTCTGGCAAGTATTAATTTGATCGTACTAAAGCATACATCTTCGATTGATCAGTATAACATGGTGCTTACCCAAGCTGTCTAGAGTTGGGAAAGTCAAGGACACTATGTATCTATCACCTACAGTTTAAATGGCATGATTACATGGTTTTGAGTATATCAAATCGATTGGGCATATCCAAATCCATCCAAACCATCTCGAAATATAACCTTTGCTAAAAAGATGATACTGCGTTGTAAGACTTGATATGACATGATTTTATGTTAATTAGTCAAAATCCCTCCAATAATTTCCATGTTGGAATTCTGCGCTGCCCATGTTCTTTTCTAGCTAGGTCATATGAATTCTTACAATATCGTTCAACTTTGTCCCTTTCCAACTTCATTCTTTTGGATGCGGTGTAGGTACAGCGAGGTTAGGTGGACCATCGACCTTCAGTGCAATATATTTTTTTAATACTCAGGCTATAGAAATGAATTTTTCAAACCCACTTCGGACAAAAAACTTCCCATAATATCGTTTCAAAAAATCTTCCCTTAATTAGCCTTTGGTAATGATAAGAGCCACCAAACTCCAGCACTTTTTACCAACTATATTGAATTTTCACTAAGGAGCTAATGAAGAGATTGGACATTCGACCAAATTTCGTCCAAAAACATTACAAATTCAGCGAGGAGCTCATTAGAAAATAGTACATTCAACCCAACTTTGGCCCAAAATATCCCTAATTTATCCTTCTGGGGTCAGGTCGGTCGTGGGCTGGCAACCCTCAACACATTTTTACTTTTTTAAGCATGAAGCACACTGAAGGAGCCCACAATAAAAAGCCCATTTTTTCATAAGATTGGACCCCAATTTTTTGTATCACCCAAAATCTTCTTAATTTAACATTTTTCGTGCCAGTCTGATAAAGTATATTACAAGGTTTGTCTACACAAGTTTTATTTACATAGACCAGGTAGTTGATGGAAATTCGTCAGGATCGCTATGTTTTCATTTTAGGTGATATTAACATTTCTAAACCTAATATTTTAGGAGTAGCATAGTTGGTTCTGGCATAGTGGAAACGCACGTAGTTGCCATTTGTTAAAATCTTGAGTTTGATTCGAATCCTAAGTTTATCTATATATAATCTCTATTGTAATTGTCCTTTTTTTCGAGCATACACGTTTTTTTGCACAAAGAAGGCTGACATCTAGGACACATCAACGTTACCAAGCTCAAACCGGGGGAGGTGACCGAAAAATGTACAACTTACAGGCAGGCACGAGCTGAGAACGAAAAATCAATCATGCATACGTTTCTTCTAGTGTGAGGATGACACATGGGACCCAACAACCTGGTTAAACGGAAGATGCATCGAGCAATGCTATCAAGTTCGGAACAGGGAAGGAACAAATGCCATCATACACACAATTTCTATAATTAGAGGCACACATGTGGGACCCAGCAGCCTGACTAAATAGAAGAGGCATCGAAAAATAGTATCGAGCTCAAATCAGGGAGGCGAGACCGAAAAGTTTGGTCCGCTAGAGCCACTGATTTCCGGGACCCACACTCAAAAAAAACTTCGGCGAGTCAACATCTCGTGAGGAAGCGGAAATCTTAATTCTACCATGCTACCGTCGAGATTTGTCCATGTTTTTAGCGGTTTCATCATAGTAGAGGGGCGCGAAACCAATTTTTTTAATTCCATTGGCCACGGTCGAGCTGAGAATTTCGTCGCGAAAGACGCGCCTTCTACGACGACCGACATGCCCAGTCGTTGCGGAAGGAAACATTCCTTCTATTGTAAGCTCCACCATTTAGACAGTGTCTGAATGATATGATTCATGGGACCCACTAAATTGATGATGCTAACTTCTGTATAGGAGATTTATACCTTGGTCATACACTGCCAAGTGGGCCCATTATTTTCTTTTTCCGTAGGGCATCCACAATGTGTAAAAAAGCACACATTAAGGCATATAGTAGTACATTGTGAAGAAAATAAAGTTACCTCAAGCTTGTGGGTAAGCTATGTGGATCCTACCTTGTGGCAAATGATGACCTTATACATTGTGGTAATTTCCATAAGTTGGGTGGGTCCTACATTATGGACGCCCTTAGGCACGCTTGCCTTTTACTCCCGTCTCCATCGCGCTAGACTCTATTTTCTTTTCCGAAATTTATTTAACTACTGTAGTAAGATAGGACGCATGATCCACTATATATGTGAAAATCCCACGGTCAACAATGCTTACTACCCCCGATGCACCCATGTAGTATGGGAACTCTATCATGTAGTAAATTATGATGTCGATCGATATGGCCTTGACGACCCTTGGTCGTTCGGGATGAAACCCAATAATGTCCATACATGGTAGGACAATACTGCGAAGCAGTTTTTTCAAAAACTCGTCAAATCCCATGGCTACCACTAAAACCCTAAACCATAAACAACCCGTAGAACCCAAACCCTCAACCCCTAAATACTAAAACCGTAAAACCTAAACCCCTCAACCCATAATTAAACCCTAACCAAGTAGGTATCATGCACTTGTAGATCCAAATTTGACATACTTTCATAAAATTGCAGTAACGACATTCTTTTCCAAAAATACAAGCACAGATCTTGAACATTGTAAATTCCATAAACCCTAAACCCCTAAACGACCCTGACTAAGTAGGTATATCATCCACTTATAGATCAACATTTGAGATATACTTTCATTAAATTATGTTAACGCCATTCTGTTCCACGTATCTAAGCATAACGCTTGAACATTATTGAAAATGCCCTAAAACCTAAACCCTATAACCCTAAACCATGACCAAGCATGTATCATGCACTAATAGATCAAAAAATGAGATACTTTCACTAAATTGCGCTAACACCATTCTAATTCATGAAAGCTCGAACATTATTGAAAATCCCCTAAACCCTAACCCCCTTAAACCTAAACCCTAAGCCATATACCTCTAAAAACCCTAAACCCTCAACCCATAACCCTAAGCTCAGACATATTATTAAAAAAATCCTAAACCCTTAACTAGCCCTAAAAAACAAAACCCTAAACCTCTCAACCCAAAATTAAACCCTAACCAAGTAGGTATCATGCACTTATAGATCCAAATTTGAGATACTTTAATTAAATTGCAGTAACGCCATTCAGTTACAGAAATATAAGCATAAACATTGAACATTATTGAAAATTCCTTAAACCCTAAACTCCTAAACACCCCTGAGAAAGCACCTGTATCATCCACTTATAGATCAACATTTGAGATATACATTCATTCAATTATGTTGATGCCATTCCATTCCACGAATCTAAGCACAAAGCTTGAATATTATTGAAAATGCCCTAAAACCTAAACCTTAAACCCTATAACCGTAAACCCTGACAAAGTAGGTATCATGCACTTATAGATCAAAAATTGAGATACTTTCATTAAATTGCGCTAACGCCATTCAAATTCACGAAAGCTCGAACATTATTGAAATTTCCCTAAACCCTCACCCCCTAAAGCCTAAACCCTAAAACCTATACCCCTAAAAACCCTAAACCCTCAACCCCTAACACTAGGCTCGAACATATTATTAAAAAATGCCTAAAATCGAAACCCTAAACTACCCCTAAAAAACCAAAACCCTAAACCCTCAATACTAAAACCCTAAACCCTCGACCCATAAACAACCCTAACCATAGATCAACATTTGTGATACTTTCATAAATAAATTTTTGCTAAGTTATTCTATTACATGAATACATGCATAAAGCACGAAATTTATCGAAAATTGTGGAAACCCTAAACCCCTAAATAACTAAACCTAAAACCTGAATCACTAAACCCCTAAACCCTAAAACCCGAAACACTAAACCCCTAAACCATGACCAAGCAGCTGTCATGTACACTTATATATAGATAAAAAAATTAGATACTTTTATTAATTCAGGTAATACCATTCTATTTGATGAATATAGGCATAAAACTTGAACATTATTGAAAATTACCTAAACCCTCGACCGTAAAAAACCCTAAATCTTAAACCCTAAACCCATAAATACTAAAACCCTAAACCCTAAACCCTCAACCCACATACACCCTAACCAAGCATGCATCATGCAATTATAGATCAAAATTTGAGATGCTTCCATTAAATTGCGATAACGCTATTATATTCGATGAATATAATCATAAAGCTTGAAAATTATTGACAATTCCCTAAACCCTAAACCTTAATCCCTAAACCCCTCAACCCATAATTAAACTCAAACCAAGCAGGTATCATGCACTTATAGATTCAAATCTGAGATACTTTCATTAAATTACGGTAAGGCCAATCTATTCCATGATTAAAAGAATAAAACATCTTGAACATTATTGATAGTTCTCGAAACCATAAAACCCTAAACACTAAACCCCCAAGCCTTGACCAAACAATTTTCATGCACTTGTAGATCAAATTTGAGATACTTACATTGAATTGGGAAAAGCCATTATATTCGAATAATATAAGCATAAAGCTTAAACATTATCGAAAATTTCCTAAACCCTAATAAACAACCCATAAACCCGACATACTAAAACTCTAAAATCTAAACCCCTAAATACTAAAACCGTAAACCCTAAACCCTTCAACCCATAATTAAACCCTAACCAAGAAGTGTATCATGCACCTATAGATCCAAAATTGACATACTTTCATTAAATTATGAACATTATTTCAAGATAGTTGGAAACTCACACCGACGACATTGTTTACTAAGATCCACCCATCTACCTCCGAAAAGTCATTTAATTCAAGAGAAATCTACCGAGCTTACCTGTAGCTCAATTTTGACCTAATTTCGTTAAATCGTCGAGAAGTTAGTGAGTGTGTGAAGTTATTAGCTAGGAAGCTTGAAAATAACTATAAGAAACGGTGGTCCACTTTTTGTGATAATTGGGGAGGTTGCATTTTCTTCTAATCGTGGTAGGTCCCGTAGGAGCGAGGTTCTTGACTTAACATGGTTAGCGGAACTACAAGTTACATTAAGGACCTGATAAAATATGAAAATTACATCCAAGTTAATTCATTTAGCACAAGGACCCTGAAACTAAGCAATGAAGTGTGTTTTCAGGTTTGTGCATATGCGTTCACTATGCTAAAGACTATCAATAGAATCTTCTAGATGCTAAGAATGGAAAATAAGATCCAACGGTTAGGAATGTTTGGATTTGCCAGTCTTGACCCAACAGTCCATGTTCAAAGTTATCCATACACTATATCTTATCTTACCACTATATAGTGTATGCGTAACATTGAATATTTACCGTTAGATCAAGACTCCTAAATCCCTACATTGCCGTTAGATCTTCTTTTCCATTGTATTAGCATTTGCTAGATGATACAATTGATATAGTCTTTGGAACAATAAACGCTATGCACAAACCTCAAAACACACTACTCCATCGTTCAAGAGTCTTGTCCATCATTTCTCTAGACCATGTTAAAAATTGACATGTGTTCGGTAAGTTGCCATATTGTCAATTCATTCCAAGAATTTATCCAGTACGATTAAATGTGTTTATCCATTAAACAGGTTACTTTGTGTGACAATTGGCACGATGTCATATTGAGCCATAATCTTTGAAGTTGCTTCACAAAAAAAACAATTTTGTCACTTGGAAAAATAAAAATAAAAAAATCTGGATTCTCCCTTTGAAAGCAAATCTTGATTGGCCAAGATGAATCCTATGTATGGAGTACAAAACATGGACACGGTATCAACAACTATGGTTGTAAAAGTTAAAATCAACTACGACTATGACCTTGGTCATCTTGTTTGAAAGACGGTAGATGTATATCAACTCATTCAATGCCCGAAAACATACAGGTGTCTAGGTCTATCTGACGGGGACAGCAAAGCTTCAGATTTAGAATTTTGAGAGAGCGCCAAAATATCTCACCCATACATTCAAAAACCCCGCCCATTCATTCAAAGATCCAGCCCCAAACATACTTCTCCTTTTTATAGAATGCAAAATTCCTCTTTTATCCCAGCTCTGGAAACAAGAACACGAGGAGCACTGCAATAATAGAGGGATATAGGTGGTAATTTTGCGTTCTCCCATGTGAATCACCCCATCAACGTGGTTCCCTGCCTTCTTCAATAAGTATTTACATGTCCACCAACTCTGGCCTTACACTGACTCTGTGGACCCACAAAGAAAGTAACCTGCATGTTAGTGACCTAGAATTATGGGAAGTAGATATTCACATTGTTTGCAATTCAAAATTCGAACATTTTTCGCTAAACCGAGATAAACTTGTTAAACTCGGTGAAACAGGCTGGGAAACTTGAAAAAATTATGATACTTGGGCATTATTTGTCAAATAATTGATACTTTGTGATAAAATTTGTGCGATGAGACTTTAAACCATAAAATTGGTAACACCATTCTATTCCATGGATATAACCATAAAGTTTGAACATTATTGAAAATTCTCGAAACACTAAACCCCTAAACACTAATAAACTCCTAAACCCTGACCAAGGAAGTATCATGCACTTGTAGATCAAATTTAAGGTACTTTCATTAAATTGGGAAACACCATTCTCTTTGATGAATGTATGCATAAATCTTGAACATTATTGAAAATTCCCTAAACCCTAAACAACCCCTAGAACCTAAACCCTTAACACCTAAATACTAAAACCCTTAACCCTAAACCACTCAACCCATAATAAAACCCTAACCAAGTTGGTATCATGCACTTATAGATCCAAATGTTAGATACTTTCATAATTAAATTAATCTAACGCCATTCTGTTCCACGAATCTTAAAAAAAGCTTGAACGTTATTGAAATGCCCTAAAACCTAAACCTTAAACCCTATAAACCCAAACCCTGACCAAGCAGGTATCATGCACTTACAGATCAAAATTTGAGTTACTTCCATCAAATTGCGCTAGCGCCATTCTAATTCATGAAAGCTTGAACATTATTGAAAATTCCCTAAACCCTAACCCCCTAAAACCTAAACCCTAAGCCTTATACCCCTAAAAACCCTAAATCCTCAACCCACATACACCCTAACCAAGCATGTACCATGTACTTATAGATCAAAATTTGAGATACTTTCATTCAATTACGATAAATCCATTCTAATCCATTGTTAAAAGCATAAAGAAGCTTGAACATTATTGAAAATTCCCGAAAACATAAAACCCTAAACACTAAACCCCTAAATCCTGACCAAAGAATTATCATGCATGTGTATATCAAATTTGAGATATTTACATTAAATTGGGCAACACCATTATATTCGACGAATATAAGCATAAAGGTTGACATTATTGAAAATTCCCTAAACCCAAATAAACAACCCCTAAATGACCCTGACTAAGCAGGTATATCATCCACTTATAGACCAAAATGTTATATATACTTTCATTAAATTATGCTAACGCCATTCCATTCCACGAATCTAAGCATAAAGATTTAACATTATTGAAAATGCCCTAAAACCTAAACCTTAAACCCTAAGACACTAAACCCTGACCAAGCAGGTATCATGCACTCTTAGATCAAAAATTGAGATACTTTCGTTAAATTGCGCTAACACCATTCAAATTCACGAAAGGTCGAACATTGTTGATTTCCCTAAAGCCTGACCCCCTCAAGCCTAAACCCTAAGACCTATATCCCTAAAAACCCTAAACCCTCAACCCATAACCCTAAGCTTGGACATATTATTGAAAAAATCCTAAACCCTAAACTACACCTAAAAAACCGAAACCCTAGATCCTCAATACTAAAACCCATAACCCTCGACCCATAAACAACCCTAACCAAGTAGGTATCATGCACTTATAGATCAAAATTTGAGATACTTTCATTATTAAATTGTTGTTATGTCATTCTATTCCATGAATATATACAAAAATCTTGAACTTTACTAAAAATTCCAGAAACCCTAAACCCCTAAATACCTAAAACCTAAACTCTAAACCCTAAAACCTGAAACACTAAACCCCTAAACCCAAACCTTGACCAGGAAGAGCTGTCATGCCCACTTATAAATCAAATTTTCAGATACTTTTATTAATTCAGGTAATTCCATTTTAGTCGGTGAATATAGGCATAAATCTTGAACATTATTGAAAATTCCCTAAACCCTCGACCCTAAACAACCCCAAAAATTAAACCCTAAACCCATAAAATAGTAAAACCCTAAAACCCTCAACCCACATATATACACCCTAACCAAGCATGTATCATGCACTTATAGATATATATTTGAGATACTTTCATTGAATTGGGGTAACACTATTATATTCCATGAATATAATCATAAAGCTTGAACATTATTGAAAATTCCCTAAACCCTAAACCCCTAAACCCTAATCCCTAAACCCCTCAACCCATAATTAAACCCTAACCAAGCAGGTATCATTGTGGAGAAAACAGAGTTACCTCAAGCTTGTGGGTTGCCCATTAATAATATAAAAATCATTTCCCCTTTAGTGGAGCAATACGATAAGCTATGTGGGTCCTAGATACCTCATGGAAATTTCTGACCTTATACATTGTGGTAATTTCCATAAGTCGGGTGGGTCCTACATTACGGATGCCTTAGACATGCGTGCCTTGAACTCCCATCTCCATCGCACTATTTTTTGTGAAATTCATTTAACTACTATAGTTAGTAGGACACATGATACACTATATGTGTGAAAACTCACGGGGTCAACAATGCTTACTACCCCCAAGATGCACCCATCTAGTGTGGGAACTCTATCAGGTCGTAAACTATGACGTTGATGGATATGGACTTGATGACCCTTGGTGCTTCAGGTTGAAACCCAATATTGTCCATACATGGTAGGACAATACTATAAAGAAGTTTTTTCCAAACCTCGTTAAATCCCATGGCTACCACTAAAACTCTAAACAACCCCTAGAACCTAAACCTTCAACCCCTAAATATTAAAACTATGAACCCTAAATCCCACAACCCATAATTAAACCCTCACCAAGTAGGTATCATGCACTTATAGATCCAAATTTGAGATACTTTCATTAAATTACAGTAACTCCATTCTGTTCCACAAATGCATGCATAAAGCTTGAACATTATTGAAAATTCCCTACACCCTAAACGACCCTGACTAAGCAGATATATAATCCACTTATAGATCGAAATTTGAGAGGTACTTTCATTAAATTGCACTAACGCCATTCTAATTCACGAAAGCTCGAACATTATTGTACTTTCCCTAAACCATCACCGCCAAAGCCTTAACACTAAGCACTAGACCCCTAAAAACCCTAAACCCTCAACCCCAAACCCTAAGCTCAGACATATTATTGAAAAATTCCTGAACCCTAAACTACCCCTAAAAAACCAAAACCCTAAACCCTTGCCGCATAAACAACCCTAACCAAGCAGGTGTCATGCACGTATTGATCAAAATTTGAGATACTTTTATAATTAAATTATTGCTAAGTCATTATATTCCATGCATATATGCATAAATTCGAACTTTATTGAAAATTCCTGAAACCCTAAACCCTAAACTCGAGAATCGAGAATGTTATTACAGATATAGTTGGACACCCACACCTTCAGCATTGTTTACTACAAGAAGATGAAACCATCTACCTATGAAATTACATTTAATTCAAGACAACCTATTGCTCTTATTTGTAACTCATGTTTAACCTAATTCCGTTCAACTGTCAAGATGCAAAATCTTAGCAAGAACTTGAACGTTTCGTCAAAACTCTCTTTGGTTTATGATATATTAATTCACCCCAATGGGTACCTCCAAAAGTTTTTTTATAATTTTTTTAAAGCAACATACAATTTACATGATAGTTCAAACTTGACCTAATTTCGATAAATTGACATAAAGTCATTCTAGTTGGCGGAGTTAGTTAGGAAGTTTGAAAACTCATAAAACATGGGTATAATCAGTACAACTTGTGTTGGTCCACTATATATGTTCTAAAATTTTGCTTGTAGCATTTAGACCATATTATTCAAACTTTCTTTATGGAAAAGAACAATATTTTCATCACTCAAAAAATTGAGAATTCAATGTTCTTTCCTGATAGTTGTGAACTCACACTAATGACATTGTTTACTACAAGAAGATGCACCCATCTACCTCCGAAAATACTTTTAATTCAAGAGTAATCTATCGTGCTTTCTCATGTAGAATTTTTTTGACCTAATTTTGTTAAATCGATAAAAAGTCATCGAAGTGTGCGAAGTTCGCTAGTAATCTTGAAAAATCATAGTACTAAAAACTTGGAAACTATAAGAAACCATGGTCCACTTTGTTTGATAATTGGGGCAGTATCATTTTCTTTTAATTGTGGTTGTTCCTGTAGGAGCGATGTTTTTTAGTTAACATGGTCGATAGAAGTACAAGTTACATCAAAGAACTCATAAAAAATGAAAATTATATCCAAGTCCATGCATTTAGCACAAGGACCCTAAAACTAAGGAATGAAATGTGTTCCGAGGTTTGTGTGTATTCTACATATCGTAGAGCCAATTTTTGTTCTAAAATAATCTATATTTGGTTTTACTATTAGCAGTAAACAAGAACAAATTAAACAAAGTGATTGTACTCTCTCTCTCTCTATTGGAGTAGTATATTGGATAGGTTGTTCAATACTTATTAATACTACTAATTTCTAAAAAAAAGTAGTACTAATAGATACAGTACTAGTCTATCTAATTTTTCTAAGATGTATAGAGTAGTACAATGGAATAGAGATAGTATACTACTAGTAGTAATACACTATAGTAAAATGTGTACTAGTACTACTACTCTCTCTGTTTGGGGTGCCATTTAACCCATTTGATATATTAATAAAAAAGGAAATTACATGTTGGTGTCAAAGAAATGCATGCAGTACTTGGTTTCTCCCTTGCAACACTGTACACCATGCACCAATCCCCAGGCTTTTCTGTCTATCTCTTGGAGTAGATCTTCTTGCCTTCAACACTTTACACTATGCACCAATCCCCAGTACGTGGACATGTTTGTCCCGTACAGTACCGCTTGACACCTTCTTTACTCACATGTCAACTTTCTACAGATTTTTATTGTTTTGACGAAGAAGTGTGAAGTGGTCATAGAGGCAGGGCAAGTTGCCTAGAGTATTCATGTAAGTACAGTACCAAACTAAATCATTATAGTCCTCGGCAAACGCAACCCGGGTTACTGGCTAGCGACCACTACGTCGGTGAGACGATCTTCCCTCTTTAACCACTTCCACAAATGCGTGTATTGCCGACCGGCGAATTCGATCACTGTCGGGCGGCTATGGACGTCGTTGAGTCTACGGCGATTGATTGAGTGCCCGGACGACGGATGATTTAGCTTGGTTGCCTTCAACAAGCTCGACGAGCACAAGATCACGTGCCCTCATGGCCCGTGCTCCTGCATTGATCCTTCCTTTCATTTCATCGCCTCACTAGAAGGGCTCCTTTCACAAATGAATGAGCCCCACGGGATCATAGTAACTAGGTCCTTATACGGCATCACCTTCTTTTTCCTGATGCTGATTCCGCCACCATCAAGCACGGGGGGATTCACACGCGTCATCTATGGGGATGACGATACCATGTTCGGCGTGACCATTAGTGCGCTCGGCCCGCCCACCATTGGGTCCTTGGTGTGCATCAGGCAGGACAAGTGCTTCTGGCCACGGTACATGGTGACACTATGTGCGCCTGGCCCGCCGGGGTCGGCGGACATATCGATGGTTGAGACACCTCATGCAGTAATCGAGCTATCAAGATCCTCGTAACTATCCAACTTCCCGTCCGACAAGCTCACGACGTACCTCGGGGTGCCGTCGCGGTTCCTGCTGAAGGTTGGAGAGTCCACCATGTATCTTTCTCGGTTTGCATTGAAAAGAAAAAATAATCTTAATCTATGACTAATGATCCTAACAAGACTGTAATGGTGTATTAGCAGATAGTACTACTGGTAGTACTAGTACCATTCTACTACTCCAGTTTACTAGTAGTAGTAGTAGTCGCATGTAGGTTCTCTTTTGGCACTAGGAAGGATACATTTTGTATGTAAACTAAGTTTGTTGCTAATGTTATTATAGAGTATTGAGGAGTTTATTACGAATTTGATGTAATTGTTCACTTCTATGGCATGGACCAGAGATAAACACACTATTTGTTCATACCGTGCTTCAATTTAGTCCTATAACTTAGTGATTATGAAATTTTATGCCCAAACTTGTCAGTTCAACTTGATTTAAGTCTTGAACCAGGATGGATTTCAAAATTGTGTTGGTGTGGACTACACATCGATGTGGGTCCAGTGTGCATGAGATGCTTCCCTAGAATTTTCCAAGTAGCACCTCCCGCATCTTGAACAAATAGCCGGCCCAATATTTCCATGTCAACTCCCCCTTTCTCTTCCTGCGCATCCTTCTGGGTAACCAACGCCATGCCGTTTTTACTCCATGCCACTTTATTTTTGTTTTTTGAGAGAAGGAATATCAAGGCACGAGACAAGGGAAAAATGAACTAGGGTTAGGGATTTGAAATATGTGGAACAAAATATATCTTATAATTATCTGACACGACAATTTCACAAAGTTAGTCTTGTTGGAGATAAGATCACGCTTATTGGCTATTCTACGAGAGGCTCTAGGTGAAAGTTATAGGGAAGATGCTCTCCTATACACATGACCCATGTCCACGTGTCATCCAGGCTAACACAATTTTGACTACAAACCTCGCTTACAATAAAGATAGTATATTTGAAGTTTATGTTGCTATGTGCGGGTCCGTTTGTGTGTGTGGGTGTGTTATGATATTTGCATACCTATTTGTTTTGCCTCATTTTGTGTGTGCAGATTTTCATCATCTTTATTAACATCTTATTTGTGTTACTCCTAAGTAATTAGCCCTCGGAAATGGCTGTACAATATAAATATCCATTCTTCTTGGAGATTCCAGAACATTGGAAGTACTGCCATGGATGATCAGTTTTGGACGTGCTAGACTTTTGAACAGAGAGGGAGTATGGACTTGGATTCTTGAAAGATATGGAGCACGCTTTGGATTCTTGAACCGAGAGAGAGTAGATGTACCATGACCATATTCAGAATGAAAATAAAGCAATAAAATCTCCCATCTATCTGGACATAATTAGTGCCCAAAAATTTCAGATATTTTAAAATTTCCATTCGACCCCTAGTTAATTCGGGAGGTGGGGGTCTTCACTCGTATTTTTCCTTCTTCGCTCTCTCCTCTAGGAATATGTCATTGGACGGATCATCCCCACTACACTGAATATGACGTACTCGCCACACCTGATCTTCTCCCCGACCCTCTCGTCCGGTGTGGAGAGCACATCATCGACCACCCTAGATCTGCTCCACGGACATTGTGGTCCAGCAATCTGCTTCTATCCTTGGTCGCCCAAGATCTGCTTCCCCGTCATTGACATGCACTACAAACGTGCACCTTCTGCGACCTCGATGTGACCCGCAAGGATGCGGAGGAGTCCTAGACGCCGCGTCGACCGAGGTAACCAGATCTCCCTGCGCGAGTTGCTTTGTTTGTAAATTTACTATATTCATGCTAAATTTCCTAACTAATAGTTTCTTTAGTTTATATACCTGTAATTTACTAAATTAGCTCGTTGTGGTTAGGCTTAAACTCCATGCATGGAACTGTTTTGACTTATATTTCTTTGTGAATTATTAGTCACTTAACGTATTTGTTTACATTCTCTGTTGTACCTGTCCACAGGAGATATGATTATACAATGTCATTCTCGTTGGCCGATTTATGAGTATTTTCCATCCTGCTATGGTCCTTCTATCCTGCACTACATGTTTACACATGTCATACTATTTGACCATTATGTACTGTCAATTTGATCCCTCTTAACCTGCGGCTCTAACCGTTTGCTATTATTATGCAACGAGCAACCCCAGTTTGCACGCAGTATCATAGAGTGAATGGCTCCTATAATCTCGTAATACCCCATCACTTTTGTTTTACTTCATGACTACTTATATCATGATGTAACCTATTTGTATTTACAGTTGGCCTTAACTTTATAAAGAGGAGCAACAATGGAGTACATAGTCCGCAAATCCACATGATACGTTGTAGAACTCATGCAACACCTACCATAAGCCCCCCAACCACACCCGAAGTTTGGTCCTTGGCACATTTTATTGCTTAAATTTCCATTTGTCTGTCTTGTTTTCATTTTCTTTGTCCAAAAAATAGCATTAAACATTTTAGCCCCACTATGTTCTGCTTTTGTTCCATCTTCTTAGTTCAATTTCCTGGATATGCAGAGACCAGGTGTATTGCATCTGACTTGGCTGATAATAAGAACAAAGCCACACTAGCGATTAGATCATGTATAATACACATGTATCAAAATGAACTCTATGTCCTTTATGCCACTCCTTTATCTTCTGTGTATCATAGATACATGAACTGGCCATTTTAATATGAGGCACATGATGGTTCAGTTTATTTTATTCTGAGGCCGCTGAATCGTTGAAATGATCTTGCTATTCATGAATAACCCAATGTATGATAGTTTTTTTTCATTTTTTGTTTGGAATGATCTGGCTAGTATATTTGAGGCACATAGTTGGTCTATTTTCTTTGACTGAGGTACTCTTTTCCCCCTATAATTAAAACATTGGCACTTTTCATTGTGTAGTCACTGGCTAGTTTATGAGAAACATAATGGCTTAGTTCTCATATTCATTTTTTCATGTTCTGTACATTATAGTTTGACTAGTCTGCATCGGGTACTTTGGTTATTACATTCCTTAGTAAACTTACAACAGCGAATTACAGTAGATTATTAGATTCTTCAGTAACATACAACAGTGAATTAAAGTTGCATCAGAGTCCAGTACAACTGAAAAAACACAATAACAGTGTTATAGAAAAGGTATCTACGGAGCTTGCATCGCGATACATGTAACAATTGTCTTCCCATGAGGGCTGCACATGAGATTATTAAGTACATTCTGCATCAAAGCTTGCTTGTTTTTCAATTCATTTAAGTCTTTGCATGCTACGGTGATTATTGAATCTGTTTTATTGGCTTCTTCCAACAATATCAAAGGCATCTTGGAGGCCATCCCCAAATAATATTTTGGCTGGAATACGAGGGTCATTCGAAGCAGTGTGCGATGATCAATAGGTATTTTCACTACTGCTGTCTGAACAAACTCTAATCTTGGAGAAGCTGGTCTTTTTCGGCATTTAGAGGGATATTTGAAGGCTAAAAAAAACAAAAAAACAAGTTATAACAGCATTATCATGCAATCACATCACTATGAATTTTTAATGTGTCAATACGATGATGTAAGGAAGGAAGCAGTTAACAGTGGTGGCTCATACATGTATTTCTTCCTTAATAAATGGACTAGTTGACGCCATGGAGCGATGCGAGCATGTGCTGCTCTATGAAATGACTGCTCTACTTGAATACGGCTGAGACCAAGAAAACGAGTTACTTAAATAGAAGACTTGGGAAACAAAATACAAGTTCATTTCTAATAAATTTGAAAAACAATTCACGGGAAAAAAATAACAATGGACGTAATCAACCAAAGTACCTGATGCAAACTGATCAAACTAGAATGTGCAGAACATGAAAAAAATATAAAAACTAAGCCATTATGTTTCCAATAAACTAGCCAGGGACTACACAACAAAAGCGACCACTGTTTTAATCATAGGGGAAAAAGAGTACCTCAATCAACCAAAACATACCAATTTCCTACAAAGTTCTTGTGCTAAGTTCATGCTATTATTTTTTCCCTGGCATCGTTCTACTATCCTATAGTACCCTTTTATCTTCCTCATACTAGTTTTATTATAATTTTGTTGTTGCCATATGGATCTTTAAAAGATGCAACACTGACTATTTTTTTCCTTGCATAGAGCTTAAAAAGGGAACTCTGGACATGTTGGTTTGCATAGCATCTTCTGTAGGTTCACAGCAATGCCATAATTTCCATATGTGGTGCTGGTTCATCCTAAGAAATGACATAACTATCCTCTACTTTGTAGTTCATTTGTGGTTTGCATTCCTACTCTACAAGTTCACTTATGATGCCATTATAATTTATATTCTGTTGAATACTAGATATGAAAGTAACTGCATGCCGATAGTGTATCTCACCACAAATTCTGAATCACCTAACGTCTCTTGCATTCCAGGATATACTACTGCTTTCATATATATTTGTTGAAATGACCTGGTTAGTTTATATTTTCTTAAATTCTAAGAAACACTTTGTTCGATTGCTCAATTCATTTGTACACACACTTGCAAAATGCTTGCTTGTCATATTTTGCAGGTTCACAAGCAATGCCATTATATTTCATATCTAGTGGTTCGTCCCAAGCAGTGACATAGATATCCTCTACTATATATATAGTTCATTCGTGATTTGCATTCCTTCTCTACAAGTTCTCTTATTATTCCATTATAATTTCTATTCGGTTGATTCCTAGGTATGGAAGTAACTGCATGCCCATTGTGTAGCTCACCGAAAATTCCAAGTCACCCAACGTATCTTGCATTCCAGGATAAACAACTGCTTCCATATATATTTGTTGAAATGACCTGGATAGTTTATATCTGCTAAAATTCTAAGAAACACTTTTGTTGATTGCTCATTTCATTGTAGGAACACTTGCCTAATGCTTGCTTGTATTGTTCTACAGGTTCATAAGATACGCCATTATATTTCTAATCTGGTGCTGATTCATCCTAAGAAACGACATAACTATCCTCTACTATGTAGTTCATTGGTGGTTTGCGTTCCTACTATGCAAGTTCTAGTATGATTCCATTATAATTTCTATCTAGTTCACTCTTAGATACGATAGTAACTGCATGCCATTGTGTAGCTCACCGTAAATTCTGGGTCAACCAACATCTCTTAATTTGTAGGATATACAACTGCTTCCATTTATATTTTTTGAAATGATCTGGCTCGTTTATATATGCTAAAATTCTAAGAAACACTTTGTTTGATTGCTCATTTCATTGTAGACACACTTGTATAATGCTTGATTGTCTTGTTCTACATGATCACAAGCGCCACTCGCTAACGAGCGGGCCTCGCCGCGTCCTGTTCGAATCCTCCCTCCCACGCTTGAGTTTCCCCCCGGGTGGGCCGAATCCCCCTACGTGGCCTGTTTTCCCACCAGACCTGGCCCATCACATATTCTTCTCTCCTTCTTTAATCTATTTTCATTTAAATCCAGATCAAGATGTTCACTTTAAATACAAATTAAATTTTAAAATGTATCAAAGTGGCCAGACAATAATTTTACCATGAACCTACATGTCATCTTAAACATGCAGTAACCCTATTTTTCCCAAGGGTTGCCTATATTAATTATGTTAAATCAAACACTTAGATGTGTCCTTTTGACAAGATAAATCTTTCTGTGAGTTTTATAAATTCATTTTATGTAAAACCTTTTGCTGATGAAATGTATGATTAATACATTACATAACACCCTGGCCCTATTCAAAGTTGCTTCCTGGTTTGGCCATAACAAAAATAAAAAAATCAGGCCATCTCTGTCTTTAGAAAATTCTCTAAGTAAAAAATAGGTGCCGACCTAATTCCAACTCCCAGAACACATGCACACCATTATACTTCAAACCACAAGAGTTTGTAATTTATTAAGCCCTGGTTGAATTTTTTTGAATTAAACTATTCTATATATGGTTTATTCACTAAAAAAATCACTAAAGTAGTTATGTAAATCCAAAAAGGTTGATTGCAATTTCTACAAAAGGTATTCTAAATGTGATTAAAAGATAAAAACCCTGTAGTATAAATCACATCAAAATCTCCTGTAGTATAAATCTGATTAAAAAGATAAAAACCCTCCAGTACTGCCATTGGGAATTTCATGAGGGCATTCTGTTAAATATTTTAAGTTGATGCCAACTCCTCTTGAATCCGTCCAACAAACCCTACCATATCATCCATGGAAATAATTTTTGAAGCTCTAGAACTTTTCTAGTAAATTATTTCCTAAAACCCGAGCCTTTCTTAGTAGAAAATGCTTTATAAATCACTAGAAATTGATAAAATAGTGAGCCACTTTTTTGGTTTCATTTTGTCAATACCTATCTGAGGATATCATTTTTGTATATTTATATGATACAGGACTTGACCTTGGTTTAAAACCCCTTTAATAAGTTGTTTTGGCCTCCAAAATCATTTGGAAAATCCTCAAATGCCCATCAAGCATTTCTCCTTGATTTAAATTCAACCAATCAACACCTACTGATTTACTTGTATTTTCATTTGCTTTCTATGTGTATTGATGCTTGTATGCCTTGCTTGATTGGTGTATTTCTTCTTTGCATGTTTGCTCGATAACGGCGATAATTGTGATTATGTGACGCCGAGAAGAAGGAAGCACCAAATTATTATTATTATCGGTATTGTGATATTCTAAAGAAGTCAAGGGACATCTCGCTGGTCACAGTCAAGCAACCTTCTTGCTCAGAAGCCCTTGTCCTACTGTTTTACTTATGTATGTTTTACCTACTATTTATAAAACTACATAGTTTTATTATATGATGAGCTATATTGGGTATTAGCTTGGATCCTCCAAACCAATACACAATTATACCACTAAGTACAACCTCCATGATGACAACTACTTGTCCTTAGTATAGTAGATGGTGTATAACACCATACCCCTTTGGAGACCCCATTTTTAGCCCAAGCAAAACTTTAGTTCGGGAAGACTCCGGAAATGTTTTACAAAAATGTTTCATGGAAAAACCTTGGTGAGTTTTGACCTACCAAAAGAAGTTCAAGAAATGAAAAAAGGTTTTGTTTTACAAAAAGGTTGGACGAAAGATAGAGGAAAATGTTTACGAAAACGCATCCGGTTCTTTGAAGTTTTACTAGAACAATTAACCTGTGCATCCACATTACTTTGGAATGGGACAAGGTTGGATTTGAAGTTTTCTACTCTGGTATGCGAATTATCATGACTACTTATAAGGGATCATCTCCCTCGAATGCCGAGGTTCATTTACATAAAGTGTCAACTGTGGGACAGTCACCTGGAGGAATTGTGAACTGTCCTTGGGACTAGCCGTGCAATACTATGAGCCCCTCATTGAAAGTGCCCCTTATCGAGGAGTCGGAAGGTGCTCCGATTAGTCCTTGGATCCAGATGCCCCGACGTTGAGGGGAACAACTCATATGGTAGGACCTATACTAGAGTGGCATCCAGAGAGTATTGACTAGTTACTCCACCCACGATCGGTGTAGATCAGGGCAGGGTACCTGGATGGTGTGGGTAAAGTGTACAAACTCTACAGAGTGTAAATCTATTCGAATAGCCGAGTCCTCAGTCATGGACGGTTGCGAAGGTTGTTTTAGAGCGGTGCTGGTTTTGATTACAAAAAGGACATCGAAAAACCAAAGGCTTTGGAAATGTTTTGACCATGGGATGGTTGGAAAGGAAGTAAAGGAGTTTGGTCATGTGATGACTGGAAGGAAGAAAAAAAATGGGTGACCCAATCCTCGTGTTTTCTAAAACTTTTCAAGAAGGTTTCGAAAATGTTTTACAAAAAATTTCAACAAAGATATAGACATGATATATCTATAAGAGAAACTATTTTATAAAAGAACCCCTTATGGAGCCCTCCTACTACCACATCCCTATTGCATATCCTGTATTATTGAGTATTCACCGGCATTGTCCCTAACTGTTTACTTGGCGAGACTTTCAGAGGTTCAAGGAACGATGGAGATTGCTGACGTCCATGCGAGCTAGTCCGTATTCCCAGTCAGTCGCCTGTAGGTTGAGGCTTGATATGGGCTCTGCAAATGAAGACTTCCGCTATTGATGATTCTAATCACCATAATGTCAATGATGTAAGTTTTGTACTCGTTACTCTCTGGGTGTTGTAACACTCGTCGGTTATGCTCACGGCTCACAAATCATGGGAGCATGAATTGTAGGCATAACGGGGATTCTTGGACCGTAAATCCTGGGCCTCATAGACTTGGTATTAGAGGCATCCTAACTGTAGGAGACCTTAGTTAGCATGAACGTTAGACAAAACAACCCTTACTTATGAAAACATCGTCTTTTGAAAACTATTTTATCAAAATATTTTTGAAAGATTTCTTATCTTATCTTCTCTGACTTGAACTTTGTGAAAATGGCTTAGTCTATATCCCGTCAACCTTCAAATGCTCTGTTTTCAAAAAATAGTCCAACCTGGAAATCGGGAAGACGAAGGTACCTAGAGGTAGATAATAAGAGACAAGTAAAGCAAAGGAACTACCAACTTCGAAAGACACTACAAGATCTTCCTACTAACGGAGTCCTTCATCCTCCCAAATGGATCAAGTATGGCACAGATGACCCCAGATGGCAAGACAGAAGTCAAGACCTTCAGTAACATTGGTACTTAGGATAAGTATCCTCAATATAGGATTCCGCTTCTGGCGTTTAGCCAATCCTTGGTACCTAGGGTGCGCTCTTCTTTCTTGTTAGGTTCTAATGTGAATGCTTGAAATGTGTTGCTTTCCTGCCTCAGATCATTCAATCCTATGGTATGACCACCTCTTTTGTATTTCATGACACGAACCCTCGTAGCCCATAACCTAAAACCTCTCCTTAGTAGGATGGCCACATAAAGAAATCTTCAACAACCCCTATCCGTTCCCATTTCTAATCGCCCCAAATGTAGCAACGATCCTATTCAACCATATGCTGAATCAACGGGAATTCCTCGCCATAACACAAACGCCCAAAGAATCCTGAAGATCAGTATGCCCGAAGACAACGAGTCTACTCCTTCATCGAACCAACACAACACAAAGAATTCCAGATTAGACAACCCCTCTAAAGCTAAATTGCCTCGACCCCGACTAAGAACCAAGAAGAAGCATCGCTTACCACTAAAACTACCTCGAGTTAACCCTTACGCCTCCGTTTGGTAACCACCATAGAAAGGTAGTCGCAATAAGGCGTCACTCGAAGACCTAAACTCAAGCGTCACGCCACTTCTCCAAGACGAATGATCTACCCCAGCCTCGATGACTGTAAGTAAAGCTCTAAGGTGCGTCTTTGCACTCAATTCTATAAGATCAACTATTAGAATATACCTCAAGAAGATCTCCAACCCAAGGACCTAGTCCAAGCATCACCTTGAGAGTCGCTAGAGGAACAGAAAATAGACCTCATCAATAACCTTTGGAAGTTTGCTCGATCCTCCCATTACGCGCGACACTCAGAATTCAGACGACAAGACTACCCTACGCCGCAGATACTACTCTTCATAGGGAAGAAAGAAGCCCAAAGAGATTCGAGATTATATGAAGACCGCGTGAAGCCCCTTCTCTGCTACCTCTGCTAAGACCCACCTAAAAAAACCATGAATTTGCTAACCCCGGGACTAAAAATTAAGAACTGTCCATGTACGAGTATCAACCCATCTTCCAATCACCACCCCGGAAGATCCACCCGTCGAAGCAGCCCCCGGAGAAGGAACGATCCTCACTCTTTACAACCGAAGTTTTGAATATCCCTCACACCCTAGAGGAATTGCAGTAACCAAAGATAGTACGCCCAACCATGGATGGACCCAAGGCAACAAGCTCCATTACTTAAGAAAAACAAGAAACCACTAGCTCCTCAAGCCAAAAGAATCCGGACGCCACTATCTCCAGAGCCTCCCCTTCCTCCTAGAAGACACTTCCTGAGAGGAAACCACTAACCCCAGAACGGCAACAAGACTCAAGAAGTACCAATGGAGTAGTCCCTCTTCCCATGCAACTCACTCGACTAGCCTAGGGTAGAGTAATGTATCATTCTGGAACCTATTTCATAACCACCCTAAGAGTTCTGACGCCTGGAAGCACGGATATGATTTGTATTACTTTAAGTACCCTCGCTGCTTGCCGGCATAGATCTGTTAATTTATGCATGAACTCCTTTGATGATATGTTGGTCAGAAGTTCCTTACCGCCTGTGTTTTACCCATGACGTTGCGTCAGACTCAACCCAGAATGACCTCATCCTATAAGACCGCCTCTCTAGACCGTCAACCGCAAAAGGCATCCTCCAACCTATCAGACCCCTAACTACCCCAGAACTAACTACCAGGAAGCTAGTTAAACGCCTTTCCCGCTACGAATACTACCCCAAGAAGTGGTATCGGTGTCTCTAATGAAGCGGCTTATACAAGGCCGGCAAAAGGTAACCACCTCCGGATGAAAAGTGCAGCGCCATCCCCCAGCATTAGCATACGACTCCAATAAAGAAAGTCTACGATTCCACCAAGCACCCCTAGTTTATCTCTAAGGAGGAAAGACGTCTTTCCTGCCCAAAACTGGATAAAACCTTGGAGTTGAACCCTAGCCATTATTAGGTGATAACCACCCTCTAAATCATAATCGTGGACCCTGCCTGAAGGAAAATATTTGGTACTTCTCCAAGATCAGAAGATACTTTGGGAAAGTCCTCCATCACCAAATCAACCGTCCATACAACACCCCGGAGTTTCAAGACCAGGAATGCAGAAAAGCTGACCTCAGTGATAAAGGATTGAAGGAGGCTCAACTCATCTTCTTACTTCCCTAAGAAGAAGCGATTCTATGCTAAACCTACCTAGAATTGTCCTAAGGGGAAAAGACTGCATCTTTTCCACTTGTTAACCGAAAACAACCAGAAGCTACTTGACTCCGACCCATAGCCAACCAATCCTGTCTGTTATAACAATTCTTTATCATCCAAATAATTCCACTGCTGAAAATTGTTAAGACGATGTACTTACCTAACCCTACTCCTCCCTAATCTCAGGATGAGATTATTTTAAGGGGGAAAGGTCTGTAACATCCCATTTTCATCAACCCTGACTTGCTGCCAAAAAGGCAAAAATCAGGGGGAACATAAACTTTTTTTCTACAAGATGCAATGTTTCTTATTTGTTTGCTTGTGTTCATGCAACTGGCTGTGTATTAGATAATATACTCGTTACCTAAACACTTGTTGATAAAACTATTTCTCAAAAGAGATGTCTTGGCTCATCTTCCATCTTCTAAAATGTTCTGACATATAAAACTTGAGCCATGATGACTTTTCCACAACAAAATATTTTACTAGTGTCTACTGACAAAACTATGGAGACCTATATATATACTCTCCTTATGTTTTCAAGGCAGAACTTCAACTACTCTTATCTCTAGGTTTTCCAAAACCTTTCCTAAAACCTTTTCACTCTAATATTGGTAGAAATACCAAGAGTCCCATTACCTTACTTCAAAATCCAACGTATTAAAAGAACCCATGCTTACCTCAAGATAGGCTTGGTGGTAACCTCACTAGTACTTGATTGTTTAGAAAGATGAATTGCCTTGATCTACTAAATTGCTTTGTATTCTTAGGAAATAGAGTGATCTAATATACTACCTCATGCCTTAGGACCAAACCAATAGTTGAGATCATCAATATCAAACTAAGCATCCCAAACTAAATGTATCTTGAGTCACTCAAGTGAATGTCTAATCTACCTACCCAGATAAATCTTGAGCTAACCCTTGGTATTAGCATCCAAATCATCAAAGACCAAATACAAGCTTGAATCTTATCTACTCAAGTTGTCCTTTAATATAATCCACCTGATGATAAACATGGACACTTGATTCCTCTCCAAATATTTCTCCCTTGCATAGTAGTCCAAATCCACAAATCTGCCAAATTTGGCAAAGTCTAAAATAATTATATGGATTCAATATTTGGAACTTCACCTACCCCAATATGCGTGCATTCTTGAGAATGTAATTAGACCAAGTGTGCATCACATCATTTGTACTACCAAATCCCACTCTTTCTATTGGCTAAACCATTATGGTTCCCACTCATCCATGATGGTTTTGTAGTCAAAATAATAACCTTTTCTACAAATCTTCCCATCTTACCTACTTTGGTTGAAGCTCACATCCATATGATATCTCCTTTGGACCAAATATTTGCATGGTAATGATCCTATAACCATGGTTTATCAATCCATACTTCACTTGTTCCCATTGGAGGATTTTATGTCTTAAACCCACATGGTTTATGAGGCATCATGACTCATCTGCTATGGCAGCCTTATTTTCAAAAAAGTTTGCCATCACTTATGGACCACCTCAAATCCAAACAAGCCAAACTCTTTATGCCATGATCATCTATATAACTTGTTCTAACTATACATCTACCCCTTTTATCAAGGTGAGCTATGAACTCCCTAATCCAACCTTGTTTAGGTGGTATAAAAATATTTATGCCCTAGATCCTCCAATCCTTGTTCTCTTCTCAAACCCATCTTGTTTTGCAAAACCAAAGGTTTACAAAGATGGATAATTCAAGTAGACATCACCCCCATTGGGTATACTCATTCCCTAAATAATTTCCATAATTATTTGGAACCTAAAACTATTTAAATTCCATACTTGGCAAAATCCTAGAAAACTTTTCTATAAAGGAAAGTTTGCTTTTCTACAAATCACTTTGCCAACTCAAGGCACATTTGATGTACAAACTCAAAAATAAATATTTTTGAGATCCTTCATTATTTCTTTTTGCCCCTGTTCTTAAATGACAGGAACAAGAAATAATTTCTTAAAAATACTTTATATCTAAATAAATTTCAAGAAAATTCTCCAATGTGTGATATGGTATTTAGGACTATCTCACATCAAAAACCCACCATGACCCATGTAAAAGTATCAAATGAGCTTCTAGAAACCATTTTTGCACTATTTGAAGAATTGCTAAATAGTGGACCAAAATATATTCTATAATTCCCAAATTATTCATGGAGGTGTATATTGATAATACCTATATACCAGAATATTTTTATCACCTTGCCAAGATCAATTATTGGAACCTTTCTTCATGTGCATCGTTTTGGAAAAAATTGGAGTTTGACCAAAACATGATCTAAACCCCACCCAAACCCCAACCAATCTTGCCAAATACTCCACCATAGCACACCACCTCCACTCTGGTCGAAATGGACCGTAGCATTCCCCTCCTCCCCGTGTCATGTAGCTCTTGGAGCATGTGAGAGAGAGGGCATATCTTGTAAAAATCTTGCAAATAAACTATCACAGCAGCAGCAACCCCCTCTTCCCCTCTAGTCGTGTACAACGCCCCACCTCACCTCCTCCACCTCCTCCCTCGACCAATACCTGAGCAGGAACCCTCCCTTCTCCTCCTTACGCAATGTCCACCATGACCATCTCTCCTTGGTTTATAAGGAACCAACCAGCATAGCACTCCCCTCGCTGCTTCAGTTGCTCCCACTCACTCACACTCGCCTCCCAGGATGCCCTCACCCTCTCACCTGCTCTGTGCTACCAGAAAGAAGGAGGAGAAGAAGCTTTGGACCTCTCCACAAAATTGAACAAGGCCCCCTCTCCTAAGATTCTCTCTCCATGAATGTCCCACTCACGCACTCCACTATTCTTCCTGGTGCCAATGGTTCTCCCTCTTACATGCAGAATTACCTGGAGCCGTGCTGGCGAGCCCTAAGCTCGGATCTGACGGTATCCTCTTGGGAGATCCCTCCTCGGTGCAAGCAACCCTGTGCCTCCCCTCCACGGAGTCACCCTCGACCGTCGTTTCTCCCGGCCCCTCTCTTTCGAGCTACGCCCTAGGTGAGCCCTCCCCAAGTGTTTTTCTTCCACTGCTAGGGTTTCCTCGTCATGGCCGGTCGCAAGAAGGACGATGACTAGGGTCCGTTCATTGTGTTCTAATCAGACAGACCGGGTCGCCCCTTACCGGTTTACCCAATGCCACTCACTGACGAGTGGGCCCCGCCGTGGCCCATTCGAATCCTTCCTCCCACATGCGAGTTTCCTCCCGGTTGACGAATCCCCCTGCACGACTCGTTTTCCCACCAGATCTAGCCCAGCACAAGTTCTTGTCTTTTTCTTTAATCTATTTGCATTTAACTCCAGATCCAGATGTTCACTTTAAATACAAATCAAATCGGAAAATGTATCGAAGTGGCCAGAGATTAATTTTACCATGAACCTACATGTCCTCTTGAACATGCAGTCACCCTAGCTCCAAGGGTTGTCTATATTAATTATGTTAAATCAAACACTTAGATGTGTCCTTTTCACAAGATAAATCTTTTTGTGAGTTCCATAACTTCATTTGATGTAAAACGTTTTGTTGCTGAAAGGTATGATTATTACCTTACATAACACCCTAGACCTACTCAAATTTGCTTCCTCGTTTGCCCATAACAAAAATTAAAAAATTAGGGCATTTCTGTCTTTATAAAATTCTCTAGGTCAAAACAAAATAGGTACTAACCTAATTCCAACTCCCAGAACACATGCACACCAGTATACTTCAAAACCCAGGAGATTATAATTTATTAAGCCCTGGTTGAATTTTTGTGAACTAAACTATTATGTGCATGATTTATTCACTAACAAAATCACTATAGTAGTTCTATAAATCCAAAAAGGTTGATTCTAATTTCTACATCAAAATCTCCTGTAGTATAAATCTGATGAAAAAGACAAAAACCCTCTAGTACTGCCTTTGGGAATTTCCTAAGGGCATTCTAGTAAATATTTTTAGTTGATTTAAACTCCTATTGAATCAGTCCAACAAACCCTACCAAATCATCCAAGGAAATAATTTTTGGAGCTCCAGAACTTTTCTAGTGAATTATTTCCTAGAACCTGAGCCTTTCTCACTAGAAAAATCTTTATAAATCACTGGAAATTGATTGGATAGAGAAACCACTTTTGTTGGTTTCATTTTGTCAATACCTATCTAAGGATATAATTTTTGCATATTAATATCATACATGACATGACCTTGGTTTAAAACCCTTTTAATAAGTAGTTTTGGGTTCCAAAATCATTAAGAAAATCCTCAAATGCCCATCAAGCCGTTATCCTTATTTTAAATTTAACCAATCAACACCTATTGATTTACTTGTATTTTCCTTTGCTTGATTGATGTATTGCTTGTTTTCATGTTTGCTCGATAACGGCGATAGTTGCGATTATATGACGCCAAGAAGTAGGAAGCACCAGATTATTATTATTATTATTATTGTTATCGATATTCTGGTATTCTAAAGAAGCAAAGGGACATATCGCTGGACATAGGCAATCCACCTTATTTCTCATAATCCCTTGTCCCACTATTTTACTTACGCATGTTTTACCTACTGTTTATAAAACTTCATAGTTTTATTACATGATGAGCTATATTGGGTAGTAGCTTGTCTCCACCAAACCATTACACAATTGTACCACTAAGTGCAAACCCCATGATGACACGTACTTTCCCTTAGTATAGTAGATGGTGTATAACACCATACCCCTTTGAAGACCCCGTTTTAGTCCAAGCAAAACTATAGGATGGGAAGACCCCGGAAAAGTTTTACAAAAATGTTTCATGGAAAAACCTTGGTGATGTTTGACCTACCAAGAGAAGTTTGAGAAATGAAAAAGGTTTTGTTTTACAAAAATATTGGACGAAAGATGGAGGAAAATGTTTACGAAAATGCACCCGGTTCTTTGTAGTTTTACTAGAACAATTAACCCGTGCAACCACATTACTATGGAATGGGATAGGGCTGGATTTGAAGTTTGCTACTGGGGTATGGGAATTCTCACGACTACTTATAAGGGATTATCTCCCTCAAATGTCGTGGTTCCTTTAAATAAAGGTTCAACCGTGGGACAGTCACCTGGAGCAATTGTGAACTGCCGTCGGGAGCAGCCGAGCGATACTATGAGCCCCTCATTGAAAGTGCCCCTTCTCGAGGAGTTGAAAGGCACTCCGATTGGTCTGTGGATCCAGACGTCCCGGTGTTGAGGGGAACAACCCATAGGGTAGGGCCTATACTATAGTGGAATCCGGAGAGTCTTGACCGGTTACTCGATCCATGTTCGGTGTAGATCAGGGCAGGGTACCCGGATGGTGTGGGTAAAGTGTACAACCTCTGCAGAGTGTAAATCTATTCGAATGGCCGAGTCCTTAGTCATTGACATTTAAGAAGGTTGCTGTAGAGCGGTGCTGGTTTTGATTAGAAAAAGGACTTTGAAAAAGCAAAGGCTTTGGAAATGTTTTGACGATGGGATGGTCGGAAATGAAGTAAACGAGTTTGGTCATGGGATGACCGAAAGGAAGAAACAAATGGGTGACCCAATCCTCATGACCGAAAGGAAGAAACAAATTGCTGTAGAGCGGTGCTGGTTTTGATTACAAAAAGGTTTTGAAAATGTTTTACAAAAAATTTCAACAAATATATAGACAAGCTATATCTATAAAAGAGACTATTTTATAAGGGAACCCCTTATGGATCCCTCCTACTACCACATCCCTATTGCATATCCTTTATTATTGTTCTTTTTTGGTGGTTTGCGACTACATTCAAATTACTCACTGGCGTTGTCCCTAGCGATTTACTTGGCCCGAATTTCAGAGGATCAAGGAACAATGGAGATTGTTGACGTCCATGCGAGCTAGGCCGTCTTACCAGTCAGTCTCCTATAGGTTGAGGCTTGACATGGGCTCTGCAAATGAAGACTACTTTTATTTATGATTGTAATCGCCAATAATGACAATGATTTAAGTTTTGTACTCGTTACTCTTTGGGTGTTGTAATGATACTCGTGGTTATACTCACAGCTCACTGATCATGGGATCGTGAATTGCAGGCATAACGGGGATTCTCGGACCATAAATATGGGGTCTCACAAAAACCATGGTAGATTTATTGGTGACAGGTCTTTTACCACGAAGGGCATCCATCGTAGAAGGCTTTTCAAACATGAAAAAGGGCCTTCAACCACAAAAATCGTCTATTGTAAAAGGACATTTTTCTTGTAGTGAGAAGAAGTCTAACAGGGATCAAAAAAATAGTTGACTCTAATGGAGAAATTAGAGGGATGCCACACAAATAGATATGGTGTCATTTTAAAAAAAGGTGTTGTAAGTATTCTCTGCATTTTGTGATGTTGCACTTGCAGTGATTTGTACATATATACATTGATATGCAACCTTGCTTAGACTATTTTTCAGTTTTGTTTTCACTTACCTTCATGATTTGCAACTAAAGTCAGTTTCAGTTTTGAATTGTACAAACTTGTCATATCTACACCTCATAGTGTGTACACATGAAGCCACATTTTTAGTCCTGTTAGTAAATGACATTAAAAAACATCCATGATAAAACGATATTTTACTGAAGTATATAAGATGTGTTATCAGCATTTCCAGTTATAGCTGTTCATGCATATGTTAAATATGTATGCATGTTTCTCTATAATAACTTCAGTTATCTTACACATGTATATCAACTGAAAACTTTAGAGACTGACTTGAAAGAGGAGCTGGAAAATCCTGAGAAATATTGTTCTGTAAAAACTCCAAAAGGATTTCTTTTCCAAGGGACTACAACGTGGTGCTAAAGACAAGAACAAGTTACTATGTAATGTTGGGTTCGGAGCAAGCTCGTCAAAGTCCAAGTTAAAGTTCAAGTATAGCTCCAATGCCATTTCTTTGCACATTCATATTCTAGAGGAACAAATCCAAGATGAACGATCTTCATCATCTTCCCTAAGTGTATAAAATGACCGTTTGAAGGCCAAATTAGAAGAAACTGTAACCCACCTAGAGCACAACACAGAAATTAACAAGAAAGTCATGAAGATGCTGAATATTCAGGGTAGAACACTAACATCTCAGGTCAGTCCCTTTGTCGTGAAATGGAACCTGATGCTGAAAGTACTTTGTTGCCGCATTAGTCTGCAGTTGTTATGAACTTTGGTCATTTCCTTGTTGCGACATGTCTATAATTTGTATGGTACCTTATACTGTACTAGCTCTATTTTGAAATATAACCCTTTTTAGCATGATGTTTCAGCTTTCTAAAAAGCCTTATATCAATTGTGGAGTCGAGGTACTATTGGTGAATAGATTGCACCTATATGAAAGTGGTACGATTCTTGAATATGTGATCCGTAGATTTCTAGCATGCTTAATATTGGTGCTTTATATGCTACAAGGTTGGACTATTGTGTGATATATGTGTGGATGTGATAAAACAGGTTATGTGTGGATGCACTAATATGTACTAGTATGATACTTGCAGTACCTTATGTTACAAGTGCCGTTGTCCTGGATCATTTATAATATTCTGAAAACAATGTCTTACTCGTTGTTGCACACCATATTCATAAGCATCATATGATAAATGGAACTACATTTTTGAATTGGAGATCAACGTTTTATTTCGCGTCTGAACAGATTCATAAACAGATGGAGTATGACCCTAAAAAATACAATATACAATTTTTTGGTTTTATTAATTCGGCTAGTCACATTAAAAATTATAGTCGAGCGGAAAATTCCCCCACCCCGCGGTAATATATTTCAATCAAAGATCATGGTATCCAATTTTCTACCTCTCCATCCGGAATAAAAGCCTACTTCGAGCAATGTGGATTGTGAAGTTGATGGGTTGGGTGCTGGGGTTCGCTCATAATTTTTGTTAGTATGACTAGAAAAATTCAAAATCTTAATCCAGTGTCAAAACCTACAGCCCAAACAAAAAATAATTATAATGGGGGTCAACATTATTTTTTTCTATGTGAATATGTTTGTTATTGATGATCAGTGGATGTGACCATTTTTTATTCCAAAACAAAGGAGTACCATTTTCTCTCATAATATTATTTGCACGCTAGCCAAATTCAAAATCTTAGTCGAGCGGCCTAATTTAGCGCGCGTGCACCCCAGTTTGAATCGGAGGTAGAGTATCCAATGTTATGCACTTGTGCATAATTAATGTAATGGATGATAAGCTAATGTGACTCTCGGCCTTAAATTCCTGACCGTCTAGCATATTAGTACTACTGTACAACTACCTTTTTCTATTATTACTTGGCCGCTAGAATCAAAATTCAAAATTGTAATCGAGCAGCAAATTCCCCACCGACTCAGATGCATTCCAGGCCCTTCGTTTCAAACATTTTGAGGCAAAATCTCTCCCTATTATTATTAGATGGATGCTAGACAAATTAAAAATCTCAATCGAACGACAAAACCACCAACCAACCTTGAAGAATTTCCCGCCCCACCATTTCTTGAGCCAAAATCTCCCTTCGGGAGTATCATTTTTCTATTATTATTAGAATATAAGATGGGAGCTAGAAAATTCAAAATCTCAATTGTGCGGCAATATCACACATCGACCTTGAAGCATTTAGTGCTCCTATTTTTCAAAAACTTCTGACTTAAAAATTCCATTCTACCCTTTGTTCAAACGACAAATGGGAATGCTAAAGTCAGTAGCTTGGGGGAACAATCATAATTTGTTTCATATTCACCTCTATGGTCCCTATTTGTGCAGTTTTTTCCACTAGCCCTCCCAAAAATTCCAAGCTCCTCTGTCCCCTCCATGACCACCGCGTGCACCCGCTGGCAGAAATTCAACGGTGGTCTGAGCCTCTTGACCTGCGGTCTTGTGTACCACCGCGGTGCCGCTTCACCTTCACCCAACCCACCATATCTAGTTCACGGGGTCTCTCTGCCACTACACCAGAGCTACGGTCTCGATCACCATGCCGATGGCATCATTGACCGCCCAAGATCTGCTTCCCCATTGACTAATGCTAACAACCATACTGGAGCTGCCTCATAGGTGTCCACCGGATAGGATATAGTTCAACGAGTTCCATGTCCATGGATCTAGACTAGCTGCACGGGCGTCACCGTTCACCGCATCGGATCTGCCTCAGCGATGCTCTCGTCCATCGTGCTCATGCCGGCATCGACCGTCTAAGATCTGCTTCCCCGCAACTGCAGCACCCTCGGTGACCTGGACATCACCCGCACGGTAACGACAATTCTTAGACACCTCTCCGATGAAGGTAACCAAATCTCCAACTCATTTTTGTTTTGTCATCAGTATAGCAGGTTCAAACTTGTCGTAGTGAAATGCATTTTTGTAATCGTGCTACTACATACAAGTCACTAGGCATGTCTGTTCTTTGTGCTACATATAAGGTCACTGGACATGTTTGTTTCCATTCGCTGCTCTACAAATTTCAAGTCATGCACATGTTTGTTATTTTTTCATGCACATGTTGTTAGCTACTCCTTAAAAATTAATTGTCTTCTATTGGGTAGTTCTTGCAAATTGTAATGTTAGTGTAAAATATTAGTCTGGATTCCCAGCTTCACTGTTACTGAATCTATCTGGTTCGTCCTGAGCTAATTTCCTGCTATTATTTCCTCCTTGGCATCGTTCTGCTATCCTGTAGTATCCGTTTAAACTCATCGTACTAGTTCAATTAGAATTTTGTTGTTTCCATATGGATCTTTTAAAGCTGCAACACTGACTATTTTCTTTTTCTTTGCATAGATCTCAAAACGGGACCACTGAATATGTTGGTTTGCACAACCTATTCTACAGGTTCACAAGCCATGACCTTTTTTTCTTATCTGGTGTTGGTTCATCCTAAGCAATGACATAACTGTCCTCTACTCTGTAGTTTATTTGTGATTTTCATTCATGTTCTACAAGTTCTCTTATGATGCCATTATAATTTCTATCTGGTTGAATCCTAGCTACGAATGAAACTACATGCCCATTGTATAGCTCACCACAAATTCCGAGTCACCCAACGTCACATGCATTCCAGTATATACTATTGCTTCCATATATATGTGTTGAAATGACCTGTATAGTTTATGTTTGTTGAAATTCTAACAAAGACTCTATTTGTTTGCTCAATTCATTTGTAGGCTCACTTGTGTAATGCTTGTTTGTCATATTCTATAGGTTCACAAGCAACGTCATTATATTTCATATATAGTGCTTCGTCCCAAGCAGCGACATAGCTATCTTCTAATGTATATATAATTCATTCATGATTTCCATTCCTGCTCTACAAGTTCTCTTATAATGTCATTATAATTTCTATTCAGTTGATTCCTAGATACGACAGTAACTGCATGTCCATTGTATAGCTCACCGCAAATTCCGAGACACTCAACATCTCTTGTATTCCAAGATAAACAAGTGCTTCCATATATATTTGTTGAAATGACCTAGCTAGTTTATATTTGCTGAAATTAGTTTGATTGATTGCTCATTTCATTGTAGGCACACTTGTCTAATGCTTGTTTGTCCTGTTCTACAAGTTCACAATTGATGTCATTGTTTTCTTATCTGGTGCTGGTTCATCCTAAGCAACAACATAACTATTCACTTCTATTTAGTTCATTCGTGGTTTGTGTTCCTGGTCAGCAAGTTCTAGTATTGCCATTATAATTTTTATCTGATTCATTCTTAGGTACGAAAGTAACTGCGTGCCATTGTGTGGTTTGATTACTGATTTTATTGTAGTTACACATGTCTAATGCTTGCTTGTCCTGCTCTACAGGTTCACAAGCGATGCCATTATATTACGTATCTGGTTCTGGTTCGTCCTAAGCAACGACTTAAATATCTTGTAATGTATATTTCATTTGTGGTTTGGATTCCTTCTCTACTAGTTCTCGCATGATGCCATTATAATTTCTGTCTTGTTCATTCTTAGCTACGACAGTAACTGCATGTCATTGTCTGATTTATTCTTCTATATATATTTATTGAAATGACCTGGCTAGTTTATATTTACTAAAATTCTAAGCCACACACATTGATATATTTCTTGTTTCCTGGTAGGCACACTTGTTTAATGTTTGCTTGTCATGTTTCTTTGAAGTGATGGTCAATATATTTGAACCATTGACTAGTAGTAAACTCCAGTTCATAGATCCTATCATATCAATTAAATGAGTAGTTTACCTTGTTTGGTGTATTAACTTGTTATTACTTAGTTTTAGACTACAATTATTTCTATCCCCACCAAATAGGGGGCTACAAGATCATGTCTCAAGGTTTTTTTAATGTAGATGTCACACTCAAAAGAGAGATGCATGTGATAGATAGAGAAAGAAAATTGAGAACTGCTATCAACTCGATTGTCAACTGAAATGCTGATTTTTTTTTCCTTGAGTTGACAATATGTAATAATTTGAAGTAGTTTGCATTTGATGTAATATCTAGATTAATCGCATAGGTAGTGTAGGAATTTAGTTGATGTCGTCCACACATAGGGGTAGGCGTTACCATCCCTGCGCTAGATAGGTTGATTAGGGTGCAGGCGCTTCGTTATTTGCCCATCTTGTATTGGGCCGACGATGAACAGTAAAATATGCTTTCAAGTTGTACACCTTTTGGGAATGGTCTCTAGAAATGTTGATACTGTAAAAGACCATAAAAGTAATGGGCCCACCCACAGGCGTGCTTAGTAACAGTAACAGGCAATAACAGTGACATGACGAAACTATAGCAAGCCAAAACAGTAACAAGCCAAAGCAGTAACAAACTAGAACAGTAATGAGCTAGAATAGTAATGGGCCTGAACCTTAAAACACCAAAAACAATAACTGGTCAGAACAGTAGTAGGCCAGGACAGAAAAAGGCCTAAAATGTTGGAGTCTATAATAATAACAGGTCGAATTTGCACCAGGCCAGGACAGTAACAGGCTAAGAAACTTACCAGGCCAGAATAATAATAGGCCAGAATATGAGTAGGCCATTATGGGCCTAAATAGTAATGAACCCGAAAGTTTAAGGGCCGCAGAGGGTCACATAAATGGCCCATTTCAAATAGTATAGGACTATACATTAACAAGCCAGAAAGTTTACGGGCTGGCCAAATGGGCCCATTTCAAACAGTACAGGGGGAAACAGTAACGGGGCAGGTAGATTATGGGCCATACAAATGTGCCCATTTCAAATAGTGCACGTCAAAATAGTAATGGGACCGAATGTTTATGGGCCATAGCGGGCAGAACTAGTGGTCCCATTGGTAACAGTGCAGGACGAGACAGTAACGGGTCATGATACTATTGGGCTCTCTTATTGGGTCGTCTCACTTAATAATTATCAGGCCTTAGCTGGTACTAGCTTCTACCACGGTTTCATTGATAGTTAACGGCGCTAACTAGCCGTTAATGGCGCTCGCCACATGGCATTTTGCATGACGTGAGTAGTCAACACGATTGGCGAACAAATCTATGACGGAACGACTTTTTGTGGCTAAAGGGTGCGATCCGCCACGGTCGGAAAAAACGTGGTAGATTCATATGTGAAGGGGATCCTATCACGAAGGGCATCCGTCATAGAAGGCTGTTCAACCACAAAAAATGGGCCTTCAACCACGAAAATTGTCCGTTATAAAAGGACATTTTTATTGTAGTGATAATGGCATTTCTTGTGAACCTATAGAACAATACAAGCAATCATTACACACGTGTTCCTACAAATGAATTGAGATATTAAACAGATTGTTTCTTAGAATTTCAGCAAATATAAAATAACTAGGTCATTTTAACAAATATATATGGAAGTAGTAGTATATCCTAGAATGCAAGAGACGTTGGGTGACTCAGAATTTGTGGTGAGCTACGCAATGGGCATGCAGTTATTTTCTTAGCTAGGATTTAACTGGATAGAAATTATAATGGCATCATACTAGAACTTGTAGAGAAGGAATACAAACCACAAATGAACTATAGGGTAGAGGATAGTTATGTCATTGCTTAGGATGAACCAGCACCACATAAGGAAATAATGGCATTGCTTGTGAACCTATAAAAGAGGCTATGCAAACCAACATGTTCAGTGTTCCCTTTTTGAGGTCTATGCAAAGAAAAATAAAATAGTTAGTGTTGCAGCTTTAAATGATCCAGATGGCAATAATAAAATTATAATTCAACTAGTACGATGAGTTTAAACGGTTTCTATAGGATAGCAGAACAATTGTAGGGAGGAAATAATAGAAGGAACTTAGCTTAGGACGAACCAGATAGATTCAGTAACTATGGAGTAGGGAATCCACAATAATATTTTCCACGGACATTACATTTTGCAAGATCTACACAATAGTAGGCAATTACTGTTATAGGGGGTAGCTAAGAACATGTGCATGACAAAATCACAAATATTTTCATGACTTCAAATTTGTAGAGAAGCGAATGCAAACCAACATGTCCAGTGACCTTTTATGTAGCGCAAAGAACATGCATGCCCGATTACTCGTATGTACTAGCACGATTACAAAAAAGGAGTTCACTACAACATGCTCGAGCCTGCTATATGCCGACAAAACAAAAATGGGTTGGAGATTTTGTTACCTTGGTCAGAGAGGCGTCTAAGCATCATCAGTGCCGTGTAGGTCACCGATGGTGTTGTGGTTGCGAGGAGGCAGCTCTTGGGCGATCGAGGAAGCAGATCTTGGGCAGTCGTGGAAGTAGATCTTGGGTGGTCGATGCCGGCTTGAGCGCGGTGGATGAGAGCATCGCTGAGGCAAATGTGGTGCAGCAAACGACGACGTCCGTGCAGCTGGTCTGGAGAGGTAGACAGGGAACTCGTTGAAGTAGAATCCGTCGGGTGGACACCGGTGAAGTGGCTCCCATATAGTTGGGTAGCTTTCCCATAGGAAAATCAGGACTATGGAGGTGAAAATAAAAATAATTACTATTGTGCCCCCAAGATACTGACTATAGCTTTCCCATAGGGCATCTGAACAATGGGAAGAATGGTAATTTTGAAACGGAGGGCGCGAAATGCTTCAAGGTTGGTGTGTGATTTTGTCACTCAATTGAGATTTTAAATTTTGCTAGCGTCCATCTACTAATAGAAAAAGGTAGTAGACCGTCCACTATATGTCGAGGAATTCAAGGAAGAGAGTCACACCAACTAATCACCCATATCCATATTTTTGCACAGAGACTTGGATAACTTCAATTCGCACGACATATCCAAGAAATTTTGTGCCTGACTAAGATTTTGAATTTTACTAGCGTCCAAGTAATAATAGAAAAATGTTACTACCTAGGTGGGATATTTTTCCTCCAAATGTTTGAAACCGAGTGGTGAGAAATGCTTCTATAACACCCTCGCCTAATAAGGCTGACTTCCCGTGTATAGTGCTAATCCCTAGATCTGTTCACTAGCACACGCAGTACAAAATAATACCAAATATAACCGTGCAACATAAATATAACTAATATGATCCGGAATTTACATTATTATTCAAGTATACAGTGGAAAACATATACAAGGTAGATCTTCATCCTTCAAATATGCCACGGCCAAACAATTTCTGAGTGGAGTCTCGCGACCTATGAACGATCACTCAGAAACAGAACAACCTACAACATGAAACGTTTCAGCCACGTATGGTCAATACTTTGAATGTATTGGCAAGTAGAACTAATGAGTATAAAGGATCTAGAAACTACATGCATTTTTGGCTAGGTGGAGTTCAGGCTATCTTGCTAAAAGCAATATAATTTTTCCCTACTTTTAAAATACTTTTCTTTCTTCAAAATAATATTTCAAAAGACATACCAGCATAAAACCATGTAGAAACAAGACAGTTCAGCTTCATATGCTCCTAAACCCATGTTCACCCATCAAGTTCTTGTAATTAAGAAATTGGGATGAGTGAGATTTTCCAAATAGTTTCAGGCCCAGTTTATCATAGCTGTCCATAATCGGGGACACAGCTAAATACTTAGTTTAGACACCTTGCAGGAGTTGTACACTTTACCCTCACGACCTAGTCAACCAAGGGAGTAAACAGTACACTCATTTTATGCGATGATAGGGAGAAAACCAGGACGAAACCTTTCAGAAGAAGAAACCTGAGCCCTTAGGATGGACCCATACCAACCTACATCCCCTACATCTGCTAGTCACGTTGGGTCGGGTTCCCACAACCTACTTAGTCAAGACAAATAATGACATGCGGCTATACTGGAAGCTACTACACAAGAAACCAGTCCAATCTCTGAAGCTTAGGTGTGCTTTCCAGAAAAAACATCCAAAAACATCAATCCATCACACTCAAGAGATTTATTAAATCCAATTGTTTTCATTATATAAAAACATAAATTTCCATAACATAATCAATCATGGATTCTCTTTGCGTATCTAATAAGCAAGGCTAAGCAACTACAATACGATGGCTCAAAGGAAATAAAGTCATGGATATTTGGCAGTCATGTCTCGGTGTCATAGCATAGCATAGTAATAAAAACACCTACACATGCATCACTACTGAAAATCATACTACATGCATAGGAAAAATAGTAGGACATTTATGGTAGCTCTACTTGCCTTTTTTGTAAATGAAGTCGTTCATATAATCCTCATAATATAAAATTTTGCACTCGTCACAATCACAAATGTTTCAATCCCTGTAATCTATCGATTAAAACAAGTGCACAACAAACACACCATTCAAACATAGCAATTATTCACAATACAATAAAACAATGATGACCAAATGAATGCAGGATGATTTATTATGTCACAATGGTTGTAATTAGTTTTCTAAACAATACTATCTCACATGATGCATGCAGGAGATCATTTAATGCACTAAAGAATTTATTATTAAAGTTCTATTGGTTTAATATGGTTTATCTCAATTTAATTAAACTACTGATGTTCCTATCTATTAAATTGTGAAGTAAATGTTACTGGATAGCTAATGCAATTTATAACAAGTAGCAATTTGAATCACCTAAAAAGGAGTTATAGATCTTTTCTTATGAATAAAATACTATTGCAATGAGTTTATATATTTCTACTAGTATTTCTATTTTAACAGTACCAAATAATTTGGCACGCCATTTCTATGGATATATATTTTCAATACAAAACAGTAGAAATTGGTTTCACTCATTTTAGAGTTCTGTTTAATTTTCTGTGATTTAAATACTAATAGAGTTTAAATCACTTAAATAGTTTAGTTTGTCTAAAATTTAAAATAAAACCATATCTGTAATACATGAGATTATGATTCTGGAAACATATTATTTATATTTTTTATCTACAAATGATTTTTTATGAATTTAATAAGCTAGAAAGAACAATAAAACTAATTAATTTATTAGCTATTAACTATAGAGCCAAAATTAGATACAATCAGATATTAATAACCCAAATTATATTAGCTTCAATTTAATATATTATTCATATTTTTATCACTTATAAATAATTTATCATGGTTTTAATACTCTAAAAGAATATTAAAACTAATTAAATTAATATAGTAATTCTACACTGAAAAATTTGGATCTAACCGAATTATAATGTTATATATGAAATTATGAATCCATAGGCACTTTTTTGTATTTTTCTGATATATAGATAATTTATTATGATTTATTATGTCTAAATTGTCCAATTAAAAAAAATTATTAAAATAAATGTATACCGTACCACTCAGATCTAATATCACAATAATTTATATAGATTTTTGTGAATCCATAGGTATATTATATGCTATTTTTCAGTGTACATATCTTTTATTATGATTTTTACAAGGTTAAATCTATTTCTTCCAAATAATTTAATTTCCATAATCAATTATTCAATAGGTGTTGACTGTTAGTTGACTATGGTGACATGGCTGCTGACCTGGGCGAGTTACTCATGCGCTGACGTGCACGACACGTGGTAGATCTTGGTAGGCCGGTACCGCTTTTCTATGTTCCTAATCTTGGTCGTCCAGATTAGATCGAACTGATGGGAATCAAATCCTTGCGTCTTCACTATGGCGACGACGGCGAGCGACGAGGGATGGTTGCGCGGCCTCAGAAGGCGACGATGCTAGGTCGTGTAGTGATCGCCGAAGATGGGAAACAGGTGGACGAGATTGTGAGAAGCATGGGGATTCCCCTCGTATGATATTTGGTGTCTCCCTCTTCCCATGCGGGTGTCCCCATGCGGTTGGAGGCGTGGGGTGGTGGCGGACTCCGGCAAACTCGCGGTCTTGTTGTGGTGTGCCTGAGAGAGGAAGAAGGGGCCAGGAAGACATGTTTTATGATGGGGAGGAGGATGGAGAGTCTAATAGGGAGAGGAGTAGTCTGCATCAGCGAGAAACTTCGACCTCTGAACTTCGGAAATGGCGCACGTCGGTTTAGATCAGATCCTTGGGCTAGTTTGTCAGCCTGGCGGCTATCTAACGGAATTTCTAGGGGTTTTCTAAGAGGGGCTTAGGGGATTTTATGGGCGTAGAATCTTGGACGGGGGGGGCAAAAAGAACGAGGCGGAATAAATATTTTTCCGCATGCAATTCATCAAACTTGTACACCAAATGGTCTCAATCCTAGCCGGAGATGGGGGACGACGGGGTGGGCCCCTAGTTTCAGCGACCACGGAAGAGGCAACCAGGCTACATGGTTGCTCTGCTAGGCCTGCTGGGCCAAGAGCGGGCTGCTGCTGCGTGCAGGTTTGCTTTGATGCAGCTCCACGCAAGCGGGGTGGGCGGTAGATAGGTGTGGGCCTGAGGCGTGCCGCTGGGTAGGCCGGGGTGGTTGCCGGGTAAGTTAGTTTTTTTCATTTCTTTTATTCATTTCTGTTTTCTATTTATTTTATAGATTTTGTTTTATAGCTCTAAATAGAGTGATTCCAATTTCTATAGCATAAAATAATTCAAAACACAAACAATAAACTTTATATAGCATAATTTTTGACTAATGACAAAATTTCAAGTATGTCGTTTGCATATAATGCTTTATATGGCAATATTGAAAAGGAAAAATATGGTCTTGATATAAGGTTTTTTATTCAAGATTTTTCATGAGATGCAATGATGAATGAAATGCAAAAAATATTTTTTTTTATATCCAAATTTCTAAAATCCTGAAATGTTATAGACTACCCCCTTAAGATTAATCTCATCCTCGAGATTCAGAATGGCTAGCAAAAAGGCGTAGGATATCCTCTTGTCACGTGTAGCTCTTGTTCACCATGAGTATGATTTCCGAGCTAACCCCCTTGAGAGAATTTAAGTTGGCCTCTCCAACTTCAGTTATTGTGCTGTATCTGATTCTTCTTCCCTCTGGGGTTTTAATTGAAATTTCTCGTCGTGCATGATCTATGTTGTTTTCATACTTAGACATCCAATCCTTTCCTAGAATGACATCCAAGCCTTGTGATCCCAACACATTCAAGCTTGTGGGAAAGTTGTGTACCCCAATCCTTAGGTTCAGTTGATGACATCCAAAAGATGCTACCACTTCTCCACTAGGAGAGCTAATTTTGATGGGCTTGTTAATGGTTTCAATTGGAATTATGTTTTTATCCATAAATTCCCTTGATATGAATGAATGTGATGCTCCATCACCAAATAGAACGCGTGCTGGGAAGTTATTGAGCCAGAACATACCAATCATGGCATCAGGGTCTCCTTGAAATTCCTCCACACTAATATGATATGTCCCTAATGAAATGGTTTTGGCTTGTATCCATCAATCTTGTTCTTCTAGTTCTCAGGGCAGTCTTTTGAATAGTGTCCCTTCTGCTTGCATTTGAAACATCCAACCTCTCTTATGTCCTTCGTAGAGAGATTGGTGTTGTGCGACACGACATTGTTGTCTACATGGTTAATTGTGGTTGTGACTCATGTGGAAATTATGGTGGCACCCATTTCCTTCGTGATGCTGATGTCCATTACCATCATGGTCGATATCCATTGCCTTCAGTCAGGTGATGGTCAAAACGTCCATTCCCATCATGGAGAGTACAAAACTTCTGATGCAGCCTTGAGTTGTCCTTGTTGTTCTTGTGCTTTCTCTCGCGCTTCTCAACTTGAATCTATTTTTCTACAAGAATTCTTGCTTTGTCCATTAGATCCTTTAAAGTAGGGCAGTGAACTACGTATAGTTGAATAGAAATCTCATCCCTTAGGCCATCTAGGAATCTCGCTTTCCTTTTATCATTAGTCTCAACATCTTCTTGAGCATAGCGAGACAAATTGGTGAATTCTTTTATGTACTCCGACACCGTGCGACTATACTGGCATAGATCACGAAATTCCTTTCTCCATAGGCTCATAAATCCAGATGATACATGGTTTGTATTGAATCCTTCTTCAAACATCTCCCAGGTGATTGTATCAATAGGGTGGGTGATATGAAAGGTATCCCACCAAGTAGCTGCTTGTCCTTCAAGTAAGTGAGCAGCAAATCTGTAGCACCTAGGAAATATGCTACTAGAAAATCGCTATTGTTTTTATTATGTACATCATAATGATATCAACATGCATCTATTTGCCTAAAAGTATTTAACTAAAAACCTTATTTGTTTACTACATTATTCCCCTCCTTTGTTTCAAATATAAAATCCCGATGTTTCCGGATATCCTTATTTATCTAAAACTATTTGTAAAAGATTTTATAAAATATAAAAACAAATAAAATATTATGTGAGGGGCCAGGCAGGCAACGGCCAGGCCCGAAGGTCCAACCAGAGTCCACCATGCCCACTACCACTAGAACCCTAAACTACCCTCAAACCTAACCCTAATTCTACCCAGCCGCAACCCTCTATCCTCCCTTATCGCGCCACCCTCCCCGTGGCCCCAGCTTCCTCCGTCGACCCTGCCCCTAACCGCCTGAGCGCCGGCCCCACTCTCTGATGGTTGTGAAATATATCCATCCACGTCCGCATTTAAACTAGATATTATTCATATATTTGATGAAATATCTCTCTAAAACCTGCCACTAATGCCTAATGATGTATGATGATGGGGTACGCAATCCTTTCTTTCTATTTTTTCCTGCGCAGATAATGATGTATGATGATGGGAATCACTACATAAATGCCAAATATACGAGATTTCCAACACGTCAAAGAAACCAGGAGCCGTGAAGCCATTACTGCAAGATTAATGGCCAACTATACGGGCTGACGCCGTATAGTATGAACCGACTTCATTAGTTCAAATAGAACAACTCCCATGAAGGGACCCCTATATAAAGAGGCTTCAGGCGACGGGAAACAACGCTTCTTTTCGACCTCAACTCTCCCTGCCACCAGAAGCCGCCACGCCGGAGGAATAGATCTAGATCTAAACCTCTAAACCCTTCTCCACCTCCATAGCCATCCTCCACCACTTGTAATAGTAGATCTCATCTCCAATTGGCGACATTGTAAGACTATTTGCTATCAAACTTATGATATCTATTACAATGTTTATGATTGTCGATTTCATCTCTATGTGTGAGTAATTCTCCTTAGGCAAAGGGCTTTGTCCTATCCATGTAGCCTTTGTGCATGTTATTTATCATAGATGGGATCATGTATTAGTTTGTATGACATGATGATTGTAGTACCATATCTTGCCTCAATCTAATGAGTTGTCAGGTACCCAAGACCCCGAGGATTGATCCAGGTAAAGGGAGTGTAAGTAATGACTAATCTGCAGGATAGGAATCCCAGTGATAGAAATGGTAGTATGGGTGTATGTGAGGAATTTACTTGGGATTAACGGTGACATCACGATGGTTATCGTTAGTTCTCTTTATTCTATGGATGAGACTAGTAGGTTATTGCTATAAGCGGTTGCGGAGGCAATAACAATTATGGATGCACTGCCCACATATAATTATCTTGCTCGAACAATTACATGTATACTTTATTATTATCTATTATTTCCATCAGATGTTTTGCACAGCTACTGGTGAAAACGGAAGACCCTAGGCCCCCTCTCTCTCTCTCCATCAACAACAAGAAAAATAAGATCACAAGATCTTGGTCCGGTGAAAACGCAATTGGAATTCTAAAACTCTTGAAGGTCCATTTAAGTAACCTCACTTTGCTTCTGCTTCCCGAGGATTCAATAAACCTAGGTCTACTAGGCAAAAATATCTATACTACATAAGGTATCACTCTCCCTGTTCGGCATCCATCTCTCGACACGTTGAACGATGCCGCCTCCGGCCCGCCCTTCTTCAACCTCGCGTCAGGCCTCACCTCTACACCCCTGCATCAAGCGCCGCCTTGGTTCCCCCTCCTCACCGGAATATCTCTCCAGCGCCTTCCATCGTTGCCACTTACCCCAGCATCTGCATGTTGCGCTGTCGACGTCAGTGGCTCTGGCCTGCTCCTCCGGCGCATGGCCCCGCAACCTCAAGATGCGACGCATGCTCGGGATCCTCTGGCCTGTGTCCTCCTCTGCATCGCCGGGTCCCTGCAGCGCGACATCCTCCAGGATTCGTAGCCACGCCCAGCTCGTCGCCCTACCCCATCCCAGCAGCTTCGTGCGGCATCGCTCTGCCTCCCCGTGCTCCCTCACTAGCCTCACCGCATCTGCCTTTGGCTTCCGCCACCACTGCAGTATGCAAGGAACTGATGCCAGCATCGTCTCTACGAGTTCTCTGGTCGCCCAGGGCCTCTGAGTTAATACTCGCTTGGCCTTGTATACTTTTGTTTGCATGCTGCTAGCCGTGCTCTTCTCATTTCCATCTCGCTTTTGTCATCGGGAGGCTTACTCCATTTAATCCTTGCAATGTATGGTTGATCTTTGGCAGTGAAGTGCTCGTCTGTAGCATGTTCGACACAAGGTTTTCATCGCTGGGACCTTCCATAGACCCAAGTACCACGAAGACGATCGCGACCACCGAACATGACTGTATCGACAAGTTTGTCGTTAGAGGCTACATGAACCTGAGGATCCCGACAAGACCTTCCTCCCATCAAGACCGGCTCATTGCCGATGGTCCTGAGGAATGCACATGGTGCCACTCAAGGCCTCCTTTCGGACCCGAAGACCAATCTAGATCACCGAGGTTTCTTCACGGACGTCAAGGTCCCGGATTTGAAGACTGATCTCGGCGAGACCAAACCCGAACCAGATCGAACCCAAGTTCGTCGAACCCCCATGTGTGCCCTTTTTTTAGCCCCTATTTTTATCAATGCTACATACATCTTTTCGCATATAAATTGTTCATGATCGCATACATATTCATTTGTTTGGGGGTATTTTGCCAACTCACCTAATAAGTAAATATGGAGACCACATGTGGGCTTTTCTAGTCTTATATTGGCTCCATTTAAATTCGTGCAGCGAACTGATAACATATTTTTCCTTGTTAAGACAACATTTAAATTGCGGGGTATCTAGAAAACGTGAACCAACTAATTAATTGTTGGGATCCTTGTACCGCTTAATATTGCCTAATTGCATCGCACTTTTGCCATGTCATGTATCATACATGCATCAAGCCCAATCTTCTGCTGTAGTATTAAATAGTGAATCTGGTGTTTATTTTAGTGCATTGCCTCTTCACGGATTAGGTCGATGAGTTGATGCGAGTGACGCCCATTCTTCGGATGAACCTTCGGCAGTGTTTCTCAACCGAGCATTCTCCCCCTTTCTACCTATCTTACTTTTATAGTCTTTATTTCCTCCTGTTGATCTATTGCTATCTGTGATGTGATGCTTTAGTTTTCGTACCCATGATATCCCTTGTAGCCTCTATATTGCCTTGGACACCTCCTATTACCTATTGTTTGGTAGATAGCCTACCTTGCGAGTCGTAGTTGGTTGCTCAGGTGCTGATTCACATCGTCGATGTTCCATCGTTGTTGGGTGGTTGACACATGATTAAAGGTGGAGATGATCATGGCTTTAATTACAGATTAATAACTAATATAGAAAGTAGGTAAATAATGTAGAGGCACCGGTGGGTAATAGACAATATTTGGTTTCTAACCACCCACTTGTGTGCACCTAGGACCCGAGTTCTTGACACATGTTCCAAGATCAAGCGCGCTAACCACAGGTGGGGTTTGTGGGCACCCCCATCGATTTAGTACGTAATTTCAAAGTACTATAATGGGGGCCACAAAATAGTTTGTGGCTTTATTACTATCCTTACTTATGCCATGATTTACTGCTTTATTTACTATTACGAGTGGAGCACCTATACTGTTTAGGAACCCCATGATACGTTTTCGTTGTATCGACAAGCCCAGTTACATTTTTGGTTACCAAGTTGTTTATAGCCTTCGACACAAACCCTGGGTCCATTTTGGAGACTGGTCGACTTCGTTGTGGGTAGCTTAGTGGGTTGGCCCCCATGTGATTGCTTTGGGTGTGGTAAACGTCGTGTCTGAAACCTTGTAGACATACCGTTTGTTGTATGTTTTGTGATCTTGTACCTACCTGATATGAAAACAAGGGTGTAGGTGCGTGTGGAAACTTTGGTACACCCCTGCAGGATTAAATCTTTTCAAAAAGCCGTGTCCGCGGTTATGGACGACTTGGAGCATAGTTATCGATCATAGACAACTATAACTAAAGTTTACTATTATAATATGACTTGTATCATATAGGACTAGTAAGTTGGATGACCACCAAGGAATGAATGGATAAAACTACCAACCGTGTGAATTTCCTCGGCAGGACTTTCTCATTTGGCCTCGAGGGGGAAATACCAGCATGAGTATGTTTGGTGGTAGTATTAGCTTGGTTCCGAATAGGTCCTATAGGTTGTTTAGGCCATTCTGCACTGCCGCTTCCGTCCACCATACCTATGTAGGCGACAACCACCGAATTCTAAGACTCGCCGTGTACTGGCCTCAGTACTGACAGCTCTCTTTTTCCTTTGCTCTTTGTTGGCATCCTTTTTGTTTAAGAAGGCTTTGATATCGGCGTCGTTAGCAGGGTTACACTTCCGGATTGGCTGGGCATGGTTATGGACACCATTGGTTATTCTTCAGTGCTTTTAGCCCAATTTGCATCTTATCCGTGCTCGGATGCGTATTGTATATCTGTATTTTTGACTCATGGAGTCGTTGTTGTATATATCTATTCTATGGGTTCCATCATGGAAAATTGGGTAATAATATTACTTTGTTTTCCACCCGCATCAAGTTCTTGGAGGGCACCTTTGAATCGTTTCTATGCGGGTTTAGCGGGAATCGCTAAAACTTGCATAGGGCCGATCCGAGCTTGTTACAGATGTAGGGTTTGCAACATAGAAAACAAAAAAATTCCTACGATGGGAACAACGATGTACCAAGATCTATCTACTAGATACAAAAAACGAGCAGATGTATATCCGTAGAGAACATACCCTTGAACACCGACAAAGCTTAACGAGTCCAAACTCGTGGTTGATGTAGACGATCTCTCGCCGATCTCAAGATCGAGAGGAAGTCCTTAGCACCGCAAATCAGCGGCGCATCTGTCCTCGCACACACGTCCGAGGCACCGAGCAACCTCCGCCTCCTCGCTCCATCGATGCAGTGGAAGAACAACTCTTTCTTGCCGAATAGCCACCAGGAACATCTATCTCGCTAGTCCGAGACCATGGGGGATAAATACTAGAGGGGAGAGAGATCTTCACGAGGAGGTGTGAGTGAGAGAGAGGGAGGGGATCCTTTTATAGGGAGAGGGGGAACCCAAGAGGCTGCCCCTCCCCTCCTTTCATTCATGTGGGTGGACACTCCACTCACACAAATGCCTTTCAATTCCCTCCACTCAAAAACCCACTCAAATTCCAATGAAATATCCACCAAATTTAATGCAAACTCTCATTAAATAAAACTCCTTTTATTTATTCAGAATTTTGTCAATTACTTTAGTGACAAATATTCACATATAACCCCTTGCTATTATTTCATTTCACATGCAAAAAAAAATTCTGCAATTTCACCCGAAAACCTGTTTCGGTATCTAGTGAAATAAATTCCTGCGCTTGTTATTCTTTCCAGCATGAAACTTTTGCTCCAAATGGATGTCGGTGTCTCTTATGTGTGTCACCCTATGATTCGCGAATAATGCGGACATGATCGAGACCCCTCTCGGATCAATAATCACAAGCGAGATCTGGAGACCCATACTGACTCCCACACAATCAGCGATGACTTTCTTCTTATCGCGAGAACCTTTTACGCTAGTATCTTAATCCCTTTATTTCGCGATATATTACATGTCCGAGATTCGATCATCGGTATCTCCATACCTAGTTTGATTTTGTTACTGACATGCACTCTTTTCTCATTCCCATGATGTGGCACCCTGGATTTACGGTCCGAGAATACCCGTGATGCATACAATTCACGTTCCCATGATCAGTGAGCCGTGAGCATAACCGACTAGTATCATTACATAATCCATACAATATCGAGTACAAACTTACAAGATGGCCATTATGGCAATTACAATACAAGTAGTGGAAGTCTTCAGTGCAGAGCCCGTTCCTTAACCTACAGGCAACTGACTGGGAAGATGGCCTAGCTCGCATAGATGTCAGCACCTTCGATCCTTCTTAACATCTGCAACCTGACCAAGTAAATAGTCAGGGATAATGCCGGTGAGTACTTTGAATGTACTCGCAAACCACCGAGACAAGGGTAAGAAGAAACATGCATGAGGGGCTGTGGAGAGATAGCTCTATACTATAGTTGTTTTTGAAAGACCTAACAATGGCATCTCTATATCTTTGTTGAATTTTTTTTTTGGAAATATGTCTCCTTTTTGGAAATCCGGACATCTACACATCCTTGTTAAAAATGTTTGGAAAACATTTTGTCATAAAACCCTTTTTAAAACTTTATCGACCATCTCTGGCTAAAACCCATATTATTCTTATCTTTCCTCGTGACCAAGTCACATCCTTTATTTCATCTCAACTTATCTGAAAGGGTACTCCTAGCTCTTGCCATTCCAATCGTCCTTGTCCGTGGACACAGCTATTCGAATAGATTTACTCTGCAGAGTTTGTGCACTTTACCCACAAGAATCAATACATCCGCCGGGATAAAACCACGGCCTGCTACACACTGTAGACAGGGGTTCGGATAATCAAACTTTAACTTTTCATTTGTCGATCCCTAGCAACATCGGCTTTTACTTTTGGGTTTATCTATCCGGTACGAGTATGGGATACTACGACCCAGGTCCTTCCATCTGTACTGGCCCCTAGCTCCAGACCGAAGCCTGACCGGTAGCAATAGTGATAATTCTTCCATCAGTACTACCTAAAAGCATACCGTCCGCGAGAGACCCAATTGTTACACCAGTGCCTTACTCTATAGGTAGCCCGGATTTCAGGGGATTTCTCCCCTTTAGCGAGTAAGAGCAGCCCCGGCTAAAGACCACAAACTACGAGCTCAGCCCTACCGACTGGGTAATGTGGTTGCACGGATATAATTGTTCCGGACAATGGCTTAGAACATCCCCCTTTCTCTTGCTTGACTTTCTCTTCATCCACCTCATCTTTTGTTTGGTAAAACTTCCTCAAAAACGATGCCTCTTTCCACAGGTTTTATTTTGAAAACATTATAGCAGGGTAAAAACCCAAAATAGTTTTATTATTGAAAATCCGTGGGTTCCAAGAGGGAAGATGCTAATCATCCTAACCTCGTTATAAGAGGTGAAGGTAGGTGTAAATAGGGTAGGTGTCCCATGGACACTCATTCATAACTTGGAGGAGCCAAGTTACTCACGTATTTTCATTTTAAACAAACCATGTCTATAATCATGCAATTTATAAACGAGATATAAAACAGCTGATAAATAGAAATAGGGCAATATAGGAGTTCAAGAATGGTGGCTTGCCTGTGACCAGCGAGAAGTCCATTTACGGCGTTGGGTAACCAGATAACCAATAATAATAATAAAAGAATATCTCGATCCTTCCTTCTTCTCGGCTTCACACAATCGCAACTATCGCCGTTATCGAGCAGACATGCAAGCAAACAATACACCAATCAATACAAGGCATATAAGCTTCAAACCATACAACAAGTAAAGGATAGATTCATGATATGAGGCAGTGGGATGTGGGATGATGGTTTGATGAGATTAGTAAAGGATTTGGAGACATTAGGGAAAGGATTCTTTTGGACTTATGGTTTAGTAAATACCTAAGAGAGGGGTTTTTAACCAAGGGATTGATATGTATGATACCATTGTGTAAACCTGATACCATCATATAGGTATTGATATGATGAAGCCAACAAAAGTGGTTTCACTATTTTATCAATTTCCTTTGATTTATAATTGACCTTATAGTGATTAAAGTTCTAGTTTTCGGAAATAATTCAACAGAACTTCTCTGGAGTTCCAAAAATTATTTCCTTAGTTTATTAAGTATTATTTGATGGACTGAATCAATAGGAGTTGGAATCTCCTCAAAACAGTTACCAGATTGCCCTTGAGAAATTTTCAAAGTCAGTACTGGATGGGTGTTGTCTTTTTCACCAGATTTATTTTACAGAAGCTTGTTAGTTGATTCCAAGGACACATGGTAGGTATTGTAAGTACCTTTCCGTAGAAATTGGAATCAACCTTTTTGGAGTTACATAGCTACTGTAGTGATTTTGCTAGTGAATTAACCATGCACAGAAGAGTTTAATTCACTAAAAATAAACAGAGGCACCTAAAATTATGGGCTTCTAGATTTAGTAAGGTATGGTTATTTTTGTCTACTGAGAGTTGGAATTAGGTACAAAACTCATTTGGTTTGGCCTAGAGAAATTGATAAAGGCAGAAGTGGCTGTATTTTGTTCATGGGGCCTGTGTGGATTGAAAAGTAAGGTTTATACCTTTCTTTACCAAGTGGATTTACTCCATTTGGAGTTGTAAAACTTTCTGGAGAATTCAAATTATTGTTCTAGACAGGTCTGGGGAGATTATTTATCATAATTATTCTATATATTATTTTTGTGTAGATCTTGATCTGCATGATAGGGGATGGGCTTAGGTATTGGTGAAAAATACTAGCCAAATTTCTTTGGGCAATTTCCATTGTTGTTTGAATTAAAACCAAACTAAATCCTGTAGATCTGTAATAAACTAGAAAAAAGGAATAGGAGGAAATGGGCTGGGGTCGGCTGGCTACTGGGTCGCGCAAGGGGCATCCGGCCCAAGAGGGCAGCGTCCTGCGCGGGGTCTGTGTTCGGACACCGCCAGGCAGGACCCGGTAGTTAGAGAGAGGGGAGGCCGAACCGTTACTGGAGGATCTGGGCCGTTGGCAAAAAGAGGGATCAACGGCGGGCGCTGGTCTTCAACCTCAAGACGAGGGTTGTCTCCGTGAAACCCTAGGGCGCATGGGGAAGGTTAGGGGAGCTCACCAGGGTGCTTCTCAGGCGCTGGGGACGAGCCAGGGTGAAGCGGCGCAAGCCGACAACCCCGGGGGATGGGCAGCATGGTAGGGTTTGGCGAGAGGTGATGGCCTTCGCGCGGGGTGCGGTGAGGAGGCGTCGGATGCTCGCCGGCGACGCCGTCTGGGGCTCCTGCGAAAGAGAGGGAGGTAGGGTTAGATGCAGCAGGTCCAGGGGGTGAGGAACAACTAACATGCAGAGAGGGGAGAGCAAAGATGAGAGCACCTCGAGCAGATCTTAGCAATGGCCGGGAGATGTAGGTCTTCCTCTTGGGGGAGCATGCATGGCAAGAGAAGATCTAGGGAGCTCAGGGATGTAGAGCAGGGTTAGGACGTGGGCTGGTGGTGATATGCAGGTGGAAGGGAGGAAGGGGGAGGGCACTTCGAGCTTGCTCTAGTTAATGGCCGAAATGGCCATTCTTGTTCTTGTGGCCAGAGGAGAGGGAAGGAGGGAGAGGGGGAGCTCTAGGGAGGCTGCTGGGGGCAAATGAGGGCGAGGGGTGTGCTGGGGGTGGCATGTGCCCTTTTATTTCAAAACCCTATGGGCAAGGATGAAATGTCAAAAATGGTCATGGGGAGGGAGCTTCCCATTGGTGGCTAGGGGTGGTGCTGGGGAGGTGCTGTGGTCAAAGGGGTCGTGCCTGGAGCAGAGAGGGGTGGGGTGTTGTGGGAGAGTAAAGAAGTGGTTTGGACAAGACATGGCCTTTGTCTCTCCCATGAACAAACACAAAGTACAAGGTGTCAAGAGATGCTACCGTGCAAGTGCTATAGTGGGACTCGACCAGAGAGTGTAGTGGGTACTGTGGTGTAGTACTTGACAAGTTTGGGTCTTGTTTAGGTTAGATTTGAATTAAGTTTGCTTGGTTTGCAAAATGTTGATCAATTTGAGGCTTGTGAAGGAAGTTGCAAAAAATTGCATTGGTAAAAGTGTGGAAATGGTACTGGTGGATAGATGGGGTCAAATAATCACCTCATGATTTAAATGGAAATTTTTCTGATGATTAAGATCCCATTTAAATCACTTCTTCAAAGAGTGCTGAAGTAGATTATGGAAGCAAAGATGGAAATTTTATATTGGTCAAGCTTAGTTTTTGATGTGATATGATCCTAGATACCATATTACATATTGGAAAATTTTATTTGGATTTATTGAGGTGGAAGAGTATATTTGGGGCATTATTTCTTGTTTCTGCCATTTAGGAAAAAGGGAAAAAAGAAAGAATAAGGAATCTCAAAAATATATTGTTTTGAGTTGGGAGGATGGGATATGGTAAGTAGGCATCAAATGTGCCTTAAGTTGGCAATGTGATTTGAATAAAAACAAACTTGTCTTTGAAGACAAGGATTTTGGGAATTTGGGAAATAAAGGGAATTATATAGTTTAAAAATCCAAATAATTGTGGGAATTATTTGGGGATGCTTATATCCAAGGTAGATGATGTATACTTTATGTAGGCATCAAGATCAACCTTGGTTTTGAAGAAAAGTGGTGCAAAGGGTGGAAACTAGATACTTGGAGGATCTAGGTTTTGTTATTCTAATGCCCTCTAAACAGGGTTGGATTAGGGAGCTTAGAGCTCACCTTGGTACAAGGGGTATATGGATGGATATACCATGTCATGTAGATGATCATGGAAGCAAGATTTGGGCTTGGTTGGATCTGAGGTGATCTAGATGTGATCGAAAACTTTGTTGAAAATAAGGCTGCCATAGCAGATACATCAAGTAGTCTCCTAAACCATGGGGATTCAGGAAGCACAAGGTTCCAATGGAAACAAGTGAAGTGGGGGTTGAGAGGCCATGGTTAGTTGGTCCTAATCATGCAAAGAGTGGGTCAAGGGAAGGTGGCATATAGATGTGAGCTTCTGCCAAAGTAGGCAAGATGATAAGATTTGTAGAAAAGATTATTATCTTGACTACAAAACCATCATGGATGAGTGGGAATTAGAATGGCTTAGCCAAGGGAACGAGTGGGCCTTGGTAGTACTAAAGATGTACTACAAGATGGTTCAAGTTCATTTTCAATAATGCACATAGGTTTAAAGAGGTGGAGCTCCAAGAATGGTATACGGATAAGTAACTCTAGACTTGGCCATTTTGGCAGATTTGGAGATTTTGACTAGAGGGAAAGTGTAGATGATTTTGGAGAGGATGGCAAGGGTTTATCCTATCCATCAAGGGGTGGATGTTAAGTTACTAACCAAGTAGATGGGATTCAATCTTAATTTTGGGGCTCTGGTGAGTTGGGCAGCATCTAAAGGGATTATCCTTGGGCTGGTCTGATCATGAGGGAAGTTGCTCACTTGAGTGCCTTAGGATAGATTCAGACTTAGATGCTTATCTTGAGAGTGATGATCCCAAGGAAAGTATTTGGGTCCTAAGAGGATGAGGTACTAGATTAGATCTTTCTAGATCCTAAGCAAACAAGGCAATCAGCAGATCAGGGCAATTCATCTCATTACTTATTTAACTACTATTAGGGTTACCATCAAGTCTAGCTTGAGGTAAGTATGGGTATGTTGAAAGGGGTTTTGATTTGAGGTAAGATAAGGATCATCTTGGTATTACTACCAAGATTGAGATAAAAAGGTTTTTAATAATGTTTTGGAAACCTCGAGATGAGGGTAGTTGAAGGTTCTGTCTTGAAAACATAAGGAGAGTATATATATATGTCTCCATAGTTTTGGCAATAGAAGCTAGTAAAGTATTTGGTTGTGTCAAGGTCATCTTGGCTCAGGTTTTTGAAACGCCAAAACATTTGAGAATATGAAAGACGAGCCAAGACATCTCTTTTGCAAAATAGTTTTTGTAAGCTAGTGTTGAGAGAAGGAGTATATTACCTAACATACAAGAAGTTGCTTGAGCACAAGAAAACAATAATCACACAATGCAAGAAAAAGTTTTTGTTCCCCCTGATTTTTGCCTTCTAGAAATTTAATCAAGGTTGCTGAAATTGGGATGTTACAGACCTTTCCCCCTTAAAATAATCTCGTCCCGGGATTAGGGAGGAGTAGGGTTGGGGTAATAACATCCGCTTAGTAATTTCAGCGGTGGAAAATAATAGGCGATATCATGTCCTATAAATACCGGACGTGGTTGGTTACAGATCGGAGCTAAGTGGCTTCGGGTCAGGCGGTTTAGCTTTTAACCAATGGAAAAGACGTAGCCTTTTCCCCTTAGGACAAGTCTAGGCAGGTTTTGCATCGACGGGGTACTTCCTTCTTGAAGCGGGACGACGGGTTGAGTCTTCTTCATTTCCTTGCTCCGGGGACGACTTTCTTTCTTCATGATCTTGATACACTAGGAGGTTGGCTGGGCGGTTGACCCTGGGAGTGGAGGAATTTCCCGAAGAATCTTCTGATTTTGGAGAGGTGCCGATTGTTGTCCTTCTTGCAGGGTCAACGATTTGGAGCTTGGAGGGGTGGTTACCACTTAATGTTAACTAGTGGTCGACTCTAGAGGTCTACCGTGTTTTTGGGCGGAAATGGCGTAGTCTTTCCCCCTTAGAGCAACACTACAGGGTTTGTTTCTGATGCAACGTTGTGGGTAAAACATGCAAAGAAGGATATCATACTTGCATAACACCCATAGATTTAGCAGTTTCGAGCCGGTCGGTGGAGGAGGTACTTAAGGGGTTATAGAACAGGTATGTGCCGCTGGGCGAACAGGCACTTAGGGTTTTACAGAAACAAATCATGGGGTGATACATAGATACCACGCTAGGCTAGTTGCCGCTTGCGGACGATCTAGGAGAATCCTCTTTGGCTTCCTCTTTGGCTTCAGGGAGGTGGGTGGAGAATCCTTGGAGGTATTGGGGTGGCTTGAACCTCTTGAGGTACTGCCGAGCGGTTACACACTTATTTCTTCCTTGGAGGATGCCTCTTCCGGAGGCTTCTTCTGGGTCCTTGATTATGTCTTGATTCCCTGGCTGGACATCTAGGGCTTCTTTGCGATCCAGGATACCATGCACGCGATGAAGTTCCATCTGGGTGCGGTGGTATTCATCGACAACTATGGTGAGGGGCTCATTTCCAGCGTAGCTATAACGGGCTTGCAGCTGCAGGGCAGGGTAGGTCAAGCGAGGGTTTGGGATTGTCCGAATGAATCCATATTGCCTTTGATGGGTAGATAGAAGGTTGTGGGCTGCCTCATTTCTGGAAGGACATCCCGGATGCGGAACAGGGCTTCTCTTGATGCCATTTGCAGGGCCAGCACTGGGGTTGGCATACGGAATCCTGTGGCACGAATGGGTTCTCCGGGAACTCCATATTTTGGTTGGATGGTCACTTGGCCTAGATATAGCCCGGTGTCCACTCCTTTGTGGAGTTGTAAGCTTGGAGGTTGGGTATATCCGCAAAGCTGCAGGGAGTCCTAGAGGAGCACGGGAAATCCTGTGCTTAGCCAAGCTTCGTCAATGGGTTCCATCTGCACGGAGGCGGGTTTGTGGTTTAGGGATGAGATAAAACAGGTAGGTGTAAATCTAACAGGGTTTATAGTTAGTAGTTTAAACAACGATAATGAAGGTAGAGAGGGGTTATGGGAGTTGAGTGGAAAGACACCATCTTTCGACCTTAAAGGCTTTTGCTTGGGGTTGTCGAGGTTTTCTTATGTGGTCATCCTGCTGAGGAGAAGTTTTCCGGCTAGGAGGTTTCGAGGGGTAGAATCGGGACATGTCAGCAAGGTGGTCAGAGTTTTAGGATCATATGATCCTAAGCAGACAAATAATCACATTCCAAGTATCAAACATGCACATGACGGCATACCACAATACTAAGGGGGGTGACTACACGCCGTAAGGGGGAATCCTATCTTAGTGATGCTAGTCCTAGGTATGGACGTTACGAGGTCTGAGCTTCTATCTTGCCGTCTTTAGTCGTTGGTGTCGTACTTGGTTGGGGGCGATGAAGGACTCCGTTGGTGGGGCGATCTTGTAGAGTCTGTCGTCGTTGGTAGCTCCTTTGCTTTGCTTGTCTCAGTATCTCCTCCTTTAAGGATTTTCGTCTTCATAGTCTCCGAGTCGGACTTTGTTTTGTGAAAACGGAACATTTGAAGTAGACGAGATATAGAGTAATTCATTTTCAAATTGTTTAATTTAGAAAATATGAGATAAGCATTCTTTTGAAAAGCTTTTGAGGAAATAGTTTTGCGAAAATTGGGATTTTCTTAAATAGCGGTTGTCCTGTCTAATGTCCATGCTAACTAAGGTCTCCTACAGTCAGGATGGCTCTGATACCATGTCCGTGGCACCCCGGATTTACGGTCCGAGAATACCCATTATGCATTCAATTCACGTTCCCATGATCAGTGAGCCATGAGCATAACCGACTAGTATCATTACATCATCCATACAATATCGAGTACAAACTTACAAGATGTCCATTATGGCGATTACAATACAACTAGCGGAAGTGTTCAGCGTAGAGCCCGTGCCTTAACCTACATGCAACTGACTGGGAAGACGGCCTAGCTCGCATAGATGTCAGCACCTTTGGTCCTTCTTAACATTTGCAACCTAGCGAAGTAAATAGCTAGGGACATTGTCGGTGAGTACTTTGAATGTACTCGCAAACCACCGAGACAAGGGTAAGAAGAAACATGAATGAAGGGCTGTGGCGAGATAGCTCTATACTATAGTTGTTTTTGAAAGACCTAACAATGGCATCTCTATATCTTTGTTGAAAAAGAATTTTTGGAAATATGTATCCTTTTTGGAAATCCGGACATCTACACATCCTTGTTAAAAAGGTTTGGAAAACATTTTGTTGTAAAACCCTTTTTAAAACTTTATTCACCATCTCTAGCCAAAACCCATATTATTCTTATCTTTCCTCGTGACCAAGTCACATCCTTTATTTCATCTCAACTTATCCAAAGGGTACTCCTATATCTTGACATTCCAACCGTCCCTGTCCGTGGACACAGCTATTCGAATAGATTATACTCTGCAGAGTTTATGCACTTTACCCACCAGAATCAATACATCCGCCGGGATAAAACCACGGCCTGCTACACACTGTAGACAGGGGTTCAGATAATCAAACTTGAACTTTTCATTTGTCGATCCCTAGCAACGGCGGCTTTTCCTTTTGGGTTTATCTCTCCGATACGTGTATGGGGTACTATGACCCTGGTCCTTCCTTTCGTACTGACCCCTACCTCCTGACCGAAGCCTGACCGGTAGCAATAGTGATAATTCTTCCATCCGTACTACCTAAAAGCATACCATCCGCGAGAGACCCAATTGTTGCACCAGTGCCTTACCCTACAGGTAGCCCGGATTTCAGGGGATTTCTCCCCTTTAGCGAGTAAGAGCAGCCACGGCTAAAGACCACAAACTATGAGCTAATCCCCAGAGACTGGGGTAATGTGGTTGCACGGATATAATTGTTTTGGACATTGTCTTAGAACATCCCTTCCTTTCTATTGCTTGACTTTCTCTTCATCCACCTCATCTTTTGTTTGGTAAAACTTCCACTCGGAAATGATGCCTCTTTCCAAGGGTTTTATTTTGAAAACTTTGTAGTAGGGTAAAAACCAAAAATAGTTTTATTATTGAAAATCTGTGGGTTTCGACAGGGAAGATGCTAATCATCCTAACCTCGTTCTAAGAGGTGAAGGTAGGTGTAAATAGGGTAGGTGTCCCATGGACATTCATTCATAACTTGGAGGAGCCAAGTTACTCACGTCTTTTTATTTTAAACAAACCATGTTTGTAATCATGCAATTTATAAACGAGATGTAAAATAGTTGATAAATAGAAATAGGGCAATATAGGAGTTCAGGAATGGTGGCTTGGATGTGACCAGCGAGAAGTCCCTTGACGGCGTTAGGTAACCAGATAACCAATAATAATAATAAAAGAATATCTCGATCCTTCCTTCTTCGCGGCGTCACATAGTCGCAACTATCGCCGTTATCGAGCATACATGCAAGCAAACAATACAACAATCAATACAAGGCATATAAGATTCAAACCATACAATAAGTAAAGGATAGATTCATGATATGAGGCAGTGGGATGTGGGATGATGGTTTGATGAGATTAGTAAAGGATTTGGAGACATGTGGGAAAGGATCCCTTTGGACTTATGGTTTAGGAAATACCTAAGAGAGGGGTTTTTAACCAAGGTCTTGATCTGTATGATACCATTGTGTAAAACTAATACTATCAGATAGGTATTGATAATATGAAGCCAACAAAAGTGGTTTCACTATTTTATCAATTTCCCTTGATTTATAATTGATTTTATAGTGATTAAAGTTCTAGTTTTAGGAAATAATTCACCAGAACTTCTCCGGAGTTCCAAAAATTATTTCCTTGGGTGATTAAGTAGTATTTGATGGAATGAATCAATAGGAGTTGGAATCTCCTCCAAATAATTATCAGATTGCCCTTTAAAAATTCTCAAAGTCAGTACTATATGGGTTTTGTCTTTTTCACCAGATTTATTTTTAGAAGCTTTTTAGTTAATTCCAAGGACACATGCTAGGTATTGAGAGTACCTTTCGGTAGAAATTGGAATATACCTTTTTGGAGTTACAAAGCTACTGTAGTGATTTTGCTAGTGAATTAACCATGCATAGAAGAGTTTAATTCACTAAAAGTGAACAGACGCTCCTAAAATTATGGACTTCTGGATTTAGTAGGGTATGGTTATGTGTGTCTACTGAGAGTTGGAATTAGGTCCAAACCTCATTTGGTTTGGCCTAGAGAAATTGATAAAGCAGAAGTGGTTGTATTTTGTTATTTTTGTCATTGGTAATCTAGGATGAAAGTGAGTATGGGGCCTATGGGGATTGAAAAGTATGGTTTATACCTTTCTTTAACAAGTGGATTTACTCCAGTTGGAGTTGTAAAACTTTCTGGAGAATTTAATTATTCTTCTGGACAGGTATGGGGAGATTATTTATCATAATTATTCTATATATTATTTTGGTGTATATCTTGATCTGCATGATAGGGGATGGGCTTAGGTACTGGTGAAAAACGCTAGCCAAATTTTTTTGGGCAATTTACATTGTTGTTTGAATTAAAACCAAACTGCATCCTGTAGATCTATAATAAACTATAAAAAGGAATAGGAGGAAATGGGATGGGGTCGGCTGGCTACTAGGCCGCGCCAGGGGAATCCGGCCCAAGAGGGAAGCGGCCTGTGCGGGGTCTACGTTCGAACACCACCAGGTGGGACCTGGTAGTCAGAGAGAGGGGAGGCCGAACCATTACTGGAGGATCTGGGCCGTTGGCGAAAAGAGGGATCGACGACGGGCGCTGGTCTTCAACCTCAGGACGAGGGATGCCACGGTGAAACCCTAGGGTGCACAGGGAGGTTAGGGAGCTCACCAGGGTGCTTCTCAGGCGCTTGAGATGAGCCAGGGCGAAGCGGCGCAAGCCGGCGACCCCGGGGGATGGGCGGCACGGTAGGGTTTGGCGAGAGGTGATGGCCTTCGCGCGGGGTGCGTTGAGGAGTCGTCGGATGCTCGCCGGCGACGCCGTCTGGGGTCCTATGGAAGAGAGGGAGGTAGGGTTAGATGCAGCAGGTCCAGGGGGTCAGGAACATCTAACATGCAGAGAGGGGAGAGCACATCGAGCAGATCTTGGCAATGGCCGGGAGATGTAGGTCTTCCTCTTGGGGGAGCATGCAAGGCAAGAGAGGATCTAGGGAGCTCAGGGGTGTAGAGTAGGGTTAGGAGGTGGCCTGGTGGTGACATGGAGGTCGAAGGGAGGAAGGAGGAGGGCACTTCGAGCTTGCTCTAGTTAATGGCCGAAATGGACATTCTTGTTCTTGTGGCCAGAGGAGAGGAAGGAGGGAGAGGGGGAGCTCTGGGGAGGCTGCTGGGGGCAAATGAGGGCGAGGGGTGTGCTGGGGGTGGCCTGTGCCCTTTTATTTCGAAACCCTATGGGCAAGGATGAAATTTCAAAAATGGTCATGGGGAGGGAGCTTCCCATTGGTGGCTAGGGGTGGTGCTGGGGGGTGCTGTGGTCAAAATGGTCGTGCCTGGAGAAGAGAGGGGGTGGGGTGCTGTGGGAGAGTAAATAACTGGTTTGGACAAGACATGGCCTTTGTCTCTCCCATGAACAAACACAAAGGACAAGGTGTAGTGGGTGTTGTGGTGTAGTACTTGACAAGGTTGGGGCTTGTTTAGGTTTGATATGAATTATGTTTGCTTGGTTTGCAAAATGTTGATCAATTTGATGCTTGTGAAGGAAGTTGCAAAAATTGCATCGGGCAAAGTGTGGAAATGGTACTGGTGGATAGATGGGATCAAATAATCACCTTTATTTAAATAGAAATTTTTTATGATAAAAATCCCATTTAAATGCACTTCTTCAAAGAGTGCTGAAGTAGATTATGGAAGCAAAGATGGAAATTTTATATTGGGAAATCTTAGTTTTTGATGTGATATGATCCTAGATACCAAATTACATATTGTAAAATTTTATTTGGATTTATTGAGGTGGAAGAGTATTTTTGGGGCATTATTTCTTGTTTCTGCCATTTAGGAAAAAGGGAAAAAAGAAATAATAAGGAATCTCAAAAATATATAGTTTTGAGTTGGGAGGATGGGATATGATAAGTAGGAATCAAATGTGCCTTAAGTTGGCAATGTGATTTGAAGAAAAACAAACTTGTCTTTGAAGACAAGGATTTGGGGAATTTGGGAAATAAAGGGAATTAAATAGTTTAAAAATACAAATAATTGTGGGAATTATTTGGGGATGCTTATATCCAAGGTAGATGATGTATCCTTGATGTAGGCATCAATATCAACCTTGGTTTTGAAGAAAAGTGGTGCAAAGGGTGGAAACTAGATACTTGGAGGATCTAGGGTTTTGTTATTCTAATGCCCTCTAAATAGGGTTGGATTAGGGAGCTCAGAGCTCACCTTGGTACAAGGGGTATATGGATGGATAGACCATGTCATGTAGATGATCATGGAAGCAAGAGTTGGGCTTGGTTGGATCTAAGGTGATCTATATGTGATGGCAAACTTTGTTGAAAATAAGGCTGCCATAGCAGATACATCATGTAGTCTCCTAAACCATGGGGGCTCAGAAAGCACAAGGTTCCAATGGAAACAAGTGAAGTGGGGGTTGCGAGGCCATGGTTAGTACGTCCTAACCATGCAAAGAGTGGGTCAAGGAAAGGTGGCATATAGATGTGAGCTTCTGCCAAAGTAGGCAAGATGATAAGATTTGTAGAAAAGATTATTATCTTGACTACAAAACCATCATGAATGAGTGGGAATTAGAATGTCTTAGCCAAGGGAAAGAGTGGGCCTTGGTAGTACTAAAGATGTACTACAAGATGGTTCAAGTGCATTTTCAATAATGCACATAGGTTTGAAGAGGTGGAGTTCCAAGAATGGTATCCGGATAAGTAACTCTAGACTTAGCCATTTTGGCAGGTTTGGAGATTTTGACTAGAGGGCAAGTGTAAATGATTTTGGAGAGTATGGAAAGAGTTTATCATATCCATTAAGGGGTGGATGTTAAGGTACTAACCAAGTAGATGGGATTCAAGCTTAGCTTTGGGGCTCTGATGAGTTGGGAAACATCCAAAGGGGTTATCCTTGGGCTGGTCTGATCATGAGGGAAGTTGATCACTTGAGTGGCTTAGGATAGATCTAGACTTAGATTCTTAGCTTGAGATTGATGATCCCAACGCAAGGATTTGGGTCCTAAGAGGACGAGCTACTAGATTAGCTCTTTCTAGATCCTAAGCAAACAAGGCAATCAGCAGATCAGGGCAATTCATCAAATAGCAGATTGAGGCAATTCATCTTATTTCTTATCTAACTACTACTAGGGTTACCATCAAGTCTAGCTTGAGGTAAGGATGGGTATGTTGAAAGGGGTTTTTCTTTGAGGTAAGATAAGGATCATATTGGTATTACTACCAAGATTGAGATAAAAAGGTTTTTAATAAAGTTTTGGAAACCTAGAAATGAGGGTAGTTAAAGGTTCTGTCTGGAAAACATAAGGAGAGTATATATATATGTCTCCATAGTTTTGGCAATAGAAGCTATTAAAGTATTTGGTTGTGTCAAGGTCATCTTGGCTCAGGTTTTTGAAATGCCAGAACATTTGAGAATATGAAAGATGAGCCAAGACCTCTCTTTTGCAAAATAGTTTTTGTAAGCTAGTGTTGAGAGGAGGAGTATATTACCTAACATACAAGCAGTTGCTTGAGCACAAGCAAACAGTAATCACACAATGCAAGAAAAGGTTTTTGTTCCCCCTGATTTTTGCCTTCTAGACATTTAATCAGGGTTGCTGAAATTGGGATGTTACATGTGATATAACTTTCTAGTGATCAAATCACTTGCTTGCAAGCTAATCAATGTGATATCACCGAGAGGGCCCAGAGCATATCTATACGTCATCGGGATGAAAAAATTCCACTCTCGATCCATGGGCCTCAACATAACATTTTAGTAGTTCTGAACCCATCTTTATAATCACCCTGTTACGGTGTGACGTTTGATGTTATCAAGAAACTCTTCCGGTGTTAGTGATTGACATGATCTCGTGGTCTAAGGATTAGGATCACTTCATAAGTTGTTATAGCAATATAAACTCAATGACTTTGATCGTAATACTATACTTCGGATGAATGATCATCACACCATTACACTAATTTTGTGACCTCGTTATTAACAACATCCAATGTCCATGATCAGGAAACCTTGATCATCTTGTTAATCAACGAGCTAGTTTATGAGAAAAGCATGACTAGGAACTTTTTGTTTGTTTATTAAACACACATGTATTAACGTTTCCATATTAATACAATTATAGCATGTAAAATAAACATTTATCATAAACAAGGAATACGATAATAACCACTTTATTATTGCCTCTCGGGCATATTCCCTTCAACAGTGGTATCAGAGCCCAGCAGTTGCGATACCCATTGGTCCAGCCTATAGGATAACCTAGCTAATAGACGTTGTAGAGTGTCAAAACTATTTTGGAAAATTGGTTGGATATATTTGATTAGGTCTGCTGCTACTACTAACCCCTCTACTATTCTCCTCTTATCTCTATGTTTTTAAATCCACTCTCTTACCTTTTCTTCGATTCCAGGAATTCTCGTGATTGGGTTTTTGTCGTACCTTCAGGGTTTTGCTTCCGTCCTTTTTGTAATGGTGCTTCAACATCTAGCATTCATGCTATCTGATGAATCTTTCATCTGTTGTATGTTTTAGTGAACCAAAATTTCACTAATTTTTTTATTTATATCTTCTGGTGTTCTCCTTCGTGATGACGTCATCTACATCAGATACGATGAAGAGCCTACATCATTCTTTTGTTTCTGAACCTCGATTATCGAGATCTTCAGTCCGATTTCGAGAGCTGGTTGCATAATTCCCCGATTCCTGTGTAGAGTAATGCTTTGGGTGCGCGATGGACTACTCACCATCCGACCACTCTTATCATTCGCTCTTGTAGATTGAATCGGTGAATCAAGCAGGTTTACTCCTTCCATAGAAGTTAGAGGTGTCCATACCATTTTCATACCTTTACCTTCATATTTGTTTCCCCGAAGTGTTCTCTCGACGAATGTAAGCAACACCCTCTTGCTGGTGGTGTTGTCGTGTTTAACATGAAGAAATAAACGTTGTTAGTGGTGTCACGGGGATCTACTTGAAGCAAGAACATTTAGATCGTCAACCTCTTACCCATACCATGAGGCGGATCTCGAGGGAGAGAACCATTGTTAGTGGTGTCGAATTGTAGAACCCTCGGAAAACTACTACTAGAAAATCTCTATTGTTTTATTATGTGCATCATCATGACATTATCATGCATCTATTTGACTAAAAATATTTTACTAAAAACCTTATTTTGTTTACTAAATTATTCCACTCCTTTTTTCAAATATAAAATACCGGTGTTTCTGGATATCCTTATTTATCTAAAACTATTTGTGAAAGCTTTTATAAAATATAAAAATAAATAAAATATTCTGTGAGGGGCCAGGAAGCTAACGGCCAGGCCCGAAGGCCCAACCGGAGGCCACCCAGCCCACTACCACCACAACCCTAGACTACCCTCAAACCTAACCCTAATTCTACCCAGCCGCAACCCTCTATCCCACCCGCCGCCACACCCTGCCACACCAACTCCCACACGCATGCCAACCCAACTCTGCCCCGTGGTAAACATCACACACACACACTCCCACACGCACACACACTTTCCTGTACACAATACAACCACCCCACCCCGATAGGCCCGACTCAAAACCCATGCAGTTAGCAAACCGTAATCCCCACTTGCCCCATAACCCTAACCCTATTTTCCATCTAGCCCTAATCCTCACCTACTCCTTCCACCCAACAACCACTCCCCACACCATGCCGCCACACCCTGTCACGCACTCAACCCGCGTACACCTCCCGCACACCGCATCGGTTCCACCCAACACACCAGGAACCACCAGCGCACCCGCCCGTGATCTCCTGGCCCCACCCTACAAGCCCGCTCATGCTGTGTGCATCGTGCGTCGCATGCTAGCGCGCAATCCCCAACCCCGCCAGACACGCCCCGCAAACCCCAACACCCCACCTTCCATGGGTAACCTGGACCCACATCCTGGTTCCCTCGATCCTGCGCGGACCCACCCAACCGACCATGCTCCTATACCGCACCTCTCTCTCCCTGACACTCTCCTTCCTCCCTATCATCAACCGTCGCCACCAGGAGCCCCCTTCGCTGCCCCTCTGACGACTTCGGCCTCCTCCACCTCCCTTCAACCGGCCTGGCCTCAGGCCCATGGTCCCGCCACCGGTCACCGCCTCCCTGATGCATCCTTCCTCCCCCTCGTCGCGGCATCCTGCTCGCGTCCCCCGCTTCCTCCGTTGACCCCGCCCCTAACCGCCCGAGCGCCGCCCCTATTCTCCTTGTTCGGCCTCCATCTCTCGATGCACCGAACATCGTCGCCGTCTGCTCAAGCTACCTCTAGCCCCGCCTTGCAAAACCCCGCGTCACCGGGCCCCACCTCTACACCCCTGCACCAAGCACCGCCTTGGTTCCCCTCCTCACTGTAATCACTCTCCAGTGCCCTCCGCCGCCGCCGCTTATCCCAGCATCTGCATACTGCGCCATCGACGCCAACGGATCCAGCCTGCTCCTCCCACGCGAGGCCTCGCAACCTCAAGAGGTGACACATCCTCGGGCTCCTCTGGCCCTGTCTTCCTCTACATCGCCGGGTCCCTGCAGCACGACATCCTCCAGGAGTCATAGTCGCGCCTAGCTTGTCGCCTCTACCCTATCCCAGCAACTTCGTGCGCCACCGCTCGACCTTCCCGAGCTCCCTCGCCGGCCTGAGCGCCTCCGCCCTCTGGCTTCCGCCGCCACTGCAGTATGCAAGGCACCGATGCTAGCACCGTCTCTACGAGTTCTCTATTCGACCAAAGCCTGTAAGTTCATACTCGCTTGGCCTCGTATCCTTTGGTCTGCATGTTGATAGCCATGCTTTGCTACTTTCCATCTTTCTTTGGTCACTGGGAGGCTTCCTCTGTTTGATCCTTGCAATGTATGGTTGCTCTTTGGCAGTGAAGTGCTCGTCTGTAGCATGTTCGACACAAGTTTTGCATCACTGGGACCTTCCATAGACCCAAGTACCACAAAGACGCTCGCGACCACCAAACATGACTGTATTGACAAGTTCGCCGTTAGAGGCCGCATGAAACCGAGGATCCTGAAAAGACCGTCCTGTCGTAAAGACCGGCACGATGCCGATGGTTTCAAGGAATGCACATGGTGCCACTCAAGGCCTCGTTTCGTACCCGAAGACCAATCCAGATCGTCGAGGTTCTCTTCACGGACGTCAAGGTCCCGGATTTGAAGACCGATCCCGGCGAGAACAAACCAGAACCACATTGAACCCAATTTTGTCGAACCGTCATGTGTTCCCCTTTTATGAGCCCCTATTTTTATCAATTACACATACATCTTGTCTCATATAAATTGTTCATGGTCGCATACATAATCATTTGTTTGGGGGTATTTTGCCGACTCACCTAATAATTAAATATGGAGACCACATGAGAGGTTTTCTAGTCTTATATTGGCTCCATTTAAATTTGGGTAGCAAACCGATGACATATTTTGCCTTGTTAAGACAAATTTTAAATTGCAGGGTATCTAAACAACATGAACCAACGAATTAATTATGGGGACCACGGTACCGCTTAATATTTCCTAATTGCATCGCACCTTCGCCATGTCATGCATCATATATGCATCATTCCCCTTCTACTGTAGTATTAAATAATGCATCCGGTGTTTCTTTTAGTGCATTGCTTCTTCACAGATTAGGCCGATGAGTTGATGCGAGTGGCGCCCGTTCTTCGGATGAACCTTCGACAGTGTTTCACAGGCGAGCATTCTCCCCCTTTATACCTATCTTAATTTTATAGAGTTTATTTCCTCATGTTGATCTATTGCTATATGTGATGCGATGCTTTAGTTTTCATACCCGCGATATCCCTTACAGCCTCTATATTTCCGTGGACACCTCCTATTACCCGTTGTTTGGTACATAGCCGGCCTTGCAAGTCGTAGTTGCTTGCTCAGGTGCTGCTTCATGTCGTCGACGTTCCACCGTTGTTGGGTGGTTGGCACATGCTTAATGGTTGAGATGATCATGGATTTAATTATAGTTTAATAACTAATATTGAAAGAAGGTAAATAATGTAGAGGCACCGGTGGGTAATAGACAATATTTGGTTTTTAACCGCCCACTTGTGTCCACCTAGAACCCGAGTTCTTGACACCTGTTCCAAGGTCGAGCATGCTAACCATAGGTGGGGTGTGTGGGCACCCCCATAGATTTAGTACATGATTTAAAATTACTATACTGAGGGCCACAAACTAGTTTGGGGATTTATTACTATCATGTACTTATTCCATGCTTTACTGCTTTATTTACTATTGCGTGTGGAGCGCATGTACTGTTTAGGAACCCCGTGATACGTTTTTGCTATATCAACAAGCCCAATCACACTTTCGGGTTCCCCGGTCCTTTACAGCCGTCGACACAAACCCTATGTCCGTTTCGGAGACCAGCCGACTTCGTTGCGGGTAGCTTAGTGGGGTGGCCCCCATGTGCTTGCTTTGGGTCTGGGAAACTTCGTGTCTGAAACCCCGTCGACATACCATTGGGTGTATGTTTTGTGATCTTGTACCTACCTGATCTGACAATAAGGGTGTATGTGTGTGTGGAAACTTTGGTACACCCCTGTAGGGTTAAATCTTTTAGAAAAGTCGTGTCTGTGGTTATGGACAACTTGGAGCTGAGTTCTCGATCATAGACAACTATAACTAAAGTTTACTGTTATAATATGACTTGTATCCGATATGACTAGTAAGTTGGATAACCACCATGGAATGAATGGATTAAACTGCTAACCGTCTGAGTTTCCTTGGATGAACTTCCTTGTTTGGTCTCGAGGGGGAGATACCAGGATGGGTATGTTTGGTGGTAGTATCATCTTGGTTCCGAATAGGTCATTCTTATCTCTTTCTGATAGCCGAGAGTTGCCTCGAGTCTCTATAGGTTGTTTAATGCGCGATGCGCTGCCGCTTCAGTCCACCATACCTATGTAGGCGAGGACCGCCGAATTCTAAGACTCGCCATGTACTGGCCTCAGTACTGACCGCTCTCTTTTTACTTTTCCCTTTCTCGGCACCCCTTTTGTTTAAGAAGGTTTTGAGATCGATGTCGTTAGTAGGGTTACCTTGCCGCCTTGGCCTAGTCAGGGTTATGGATGCCATTGGTTATTCTTCAGGGCTCTTAGCCCAATTTTCATCTTATCCGTACTCGGATGCATATCGTTTTCAAGTTTATTTGGATCTTTGTATTTTATATATGTATATTTGACTCATGGAGTCATTGTTTTATATATCTATTCTATGGGTTCCATCATAGACTATTGTGTAATGATATTACTCCATTTTTCACCCGCATGCAAGTACCTGGTGGGCACCTTTGAATAGTTTCTATGCAGTTTTGGCGGGAATCGATAAAACTTGCATAGTATCGATCCGAGGGTGTTAAAAAATCTCACATTCTCTTCATCTGTGCATCCAACTATTACTAAGTCTTTATTCACCGAGTGAAGCCAATCAAGTGCAATTATAGGCTTAGGTGCATTGAAGAATTGTAGGCCTCAATTTAAAGAACCTAATGAGTGCATCCACTTGGGGTATGTTATTATGGTTGCTATTGCCATATTCGTTGTTCCCATTGTTGTTGTTTGCTATGAACTAAGCCACCACTTGCGCTAGTTGTGCCTGTGATGCTATCGTCTACTCCATCTCAGTGGGTTCACGATAAGGCAACATCTGTTTGGGATAGCATAAATGAGTATAGATACAAGAGGACTAAGAGAAGTATTTCTACCCATAACTATATGAAGCAATCAATTGACAGAAGCAAACAATTATTACAAACAACACCCAAACCAAAATAATTTTATTTATGCTCCAATTTTTTTGTTTTAGTGCCATACCAACCACAAAATAGTTTTCCTTTGACTAATATTCATTTGGGGGTGAACCTGCAATCTTCAAAGCAATGGACAGAACCTGTCCTGAAACTACAGAAGTGTTCACGAATTATTTTGGGCAGCTTAATATAATAAGGAATTTTAGCGATTTTTTTGTGCATACATTACAGGTAGTTACGCTCCAGATCCTAATTTTTCATATTTTTTGGAGTTACCAATAAAATATCAAAAATCGTGCAGTACATAAGATACTGAAGAAAACTGCGACAGTAATATCATGAATTTTTAATCAAAACCTTCATTACCAGATAATGAAATCTCTCAAAATTATTATGGAACTTTCAGGTATCACATTGCACATCCTAATCACAATAAATCAAATATCAAACAAGTTCTTGTAATGATCGGTTGCTATATCTAAACGTAATCAAATAAATTCTATATGGTGGACATCATCTAACTATTCTTAATCATGCACTTTCTCGCAGGAGTGTTCATCTACAAGTTTTGAACAAGACGAAATTAGAAAAATAAGATCAAGGATTACAAGAATCTAATAAGTATAAAATTACGAGTTCATTGCTAGAGAGAGTCTTCCTCCCATATTTTAAAATAGAAGAGTGTGAGAATTGAAGTGATAAGAAGATACTAGAAGGAAGTGTAAGAGGAGAATTGATAGAATCAAATAGTATTTATAAGTTTCATATGGATTTCCTATTCCATTCCTAGGTGATGATCCTATAGTCAACGCATAGCTCTGATACCATCTTGTAACACCCTCGCCTGATAAGGCTGACTTCCTATGTATAGTGTTAATCCCTAGATCTGTTCACTAGCACACGCTGTACAAAATGATACCAAATATAACCATGCAACATAAATATAACAAATTTGATCTAGAATTTATATTATCATTCAAGTAAACAGCGGAAAAAATATACAAGTTAAATCTCCATCCTTCAAATGTGCCACAGGTGAACAATTGTTGAATGGAGTCTCGTGACCTATGAACGATCACTCAAAAACGGGACAACCTGCAACATGAAATGTTGCATCCACGAATTGTCAATACTTTGAATGTACTGGCAAGTAGAACTAATGAGGACAAAGGATCTAGCAACTATATGCATATTTGGCTAGATGGAGTTCAGGCTCACTTGTAAAATAAATATACTTTTCCCTACTTTCAAAATACATTTCTTTCTACAAAACAATCTTTCTGTGGACATACCAGCATAAACCCGTCTAGAAACAATACAATTCAGCTTCGTATGCTCGTAAACCCATGTTCACCCATCAAGTTTCAGTAATTAAGAAATTGGGATGAGTGAGATCTTGGAAATAGTTTCAGGCCCAGTTGCTCATAGATGTCCATAACCGGGGAGACAGCTAAGTACTTAGTTTAGACACCATGTAGGGGTTGTACACTTTACCCGCACGACCCAGTCAACCCGCTCTTGCCATTACACTCATTTTGTGCCATGGTAGGGAGAAAACCAAGACGAAACCTTTCAAAAGCAGAACCTTGAGCCCTTAAGACAGATCCATACCAACCTACATCCCCTACATCTGCTAGTCACGTCGGGTCATGTTCCCATAACCTACTTAGTCAAGATAAATAATGACATGTAGTTGTACTAGAAGCTACTACACAAGAAACATGTCCAATCTCTGAAGCCTATGTGTGCATTCCTCAACAAACCATCCAAAAACGTCAATCCATTACACCCATGAGATTCATTAAATTCTAGTTATTTTCATTATAGAAAAACATAACTTTCCATAACATAATCAATCATGGATTCCCTTTGTGTATCTAATAAGCATGACTAAGCAACTACAATATGATGGCTCAAAGGAAATCAAGTAATGGGGATATGGCAATCATACCTGGGTGTTATAGCATAGCATAGTAATAAAAACACCTACACATGCATCACTACTGAAAATCATACTACATGCATTGGAAAAATAGTAGGACATTTATGATAGATCTAGTTGCCTTTGTTGTAGATGAAGTCATTCAGATAATCCTGACAATAGAAAATGTTGCACTCTTCACAATCACAAACGTTTCACTCCTCGCAATCTATCGATTAAAACAAGTGCACAGCAAACACACCATTCAAACATAGCAATTATGCACAATACAATAAAACAATGATGACCAAATACATGCATGACGATTTAATATATCACAATGGATGTAATTAGTTCTCTAAATAATACTATAGCACATGATTCATGCAGGAGATCATTTAATGCACTAAAGCATTTATTATTAAAGTTCTATCGATTTAATATGGTTTATCTCACTTCAATTAAACTACTGATGCTCCTGTCATATTAAATTGTGAAGTAAATGTTACTAGATAGGTAATGAAATTTATAACCACTAGCAATTTGAATCACCTAAAAAGGAGTTATAGGTCTTTTCTTATGATTAAAATACTATTGCGATGAGTTTATAACTTTGTACAAGAATTTATATTTTTGAAGTATCAAATAATTTGGCATGTAATTTCTATGGATAGACATTTTCAATATAAAATAGTAGAAATTGGTTTCACTACTTTTGGAGTTCTCATTAATTTTCTATGATTTCAATACTAACTAAAAGAGTTTAAACCACTTAAATAGGCTACCTTGTCTAAAATTAAAAATAAAACCATATCTGTAATCTACACGAGATTGTGATTTCAGAGACATATTATTTTTATTTTTATGATCTACAAATGATTTTTTCTGAATTGAATGAGTTAAAAAGGACATTAAAACTAATTAATTTATTAATAGTTAACTATACAGCCAAAATTAGATACAATTAGATATTAATAACCCAAATTATATTTTCTTCAATCTGATAAATTATTCATATTTTATCACTTATAAATAATTTATTGTGGATTTAATACTATAAAAGGATATTAGAAATAATTAAATGACTACAATAATTCTACAATGTAAAAGTTGGATATAACAGCATTATAATGTTGTATATGAAATTTGGAATCCACTGGAACTTTGTTTATATTTTTCTGATATACAGATAATTTAGTATGATTTCTTATGTCTAAGTTGTCCATTAAACTATTTAAATTTTTTACAATAAATATATGCCATAACAGTCAAATCTAATAGCAAGATTATATTCTACATATTGTTGTGAATCCATAGGTATATTATATGATATCTTTGGATGTACAGGTATGATTTTTACAAAATTAAATCATTTTCCTCCAATTAATTGAATTTCCATAATCAATTATTAAATAGGTGTTGACTGGTAGTTGACTATGGTGACATGGCTGCTGGTCTTGGCCAGTTACGCATGAGCTGACATGCAGGACACATTGCGTATCATGCTAGGCCGATACCGCTTCGCTCCGTTCCTAATCTTGGTCATCCAGATTAGATCAAACGGATGGGAAACAAATCCTTGCATCTTCATTGTGGCGACGACGGCGAGTGGCGGCAGATGGTGGCGCGGGCTTAGAAGGAGATGATGCAAGGTCGTCTAGTGATCGCCGGCGATGGGAAATAGATGGACGAGATTTAGAGAAGCATGGGGATTCCCCTCGTATGGTCTTCGGCGTCTCCCTCTTCCCGTGTGGGCCTCCATGTGCGGTTGGAGGCGTGGGGTGGCGGAGGACTATGGCGAGCTCGCGGGATTGCTATGGTGTGCCGGCATGAGGAAGAAGGGGTTAGGAAGACACGGCTAATGATGGGGAAGAGGATGGAAAGGCTAATATGGAGAGTAGTAGTCTGCATCGGTGAGAAACTTTGACCTCTGAACTTCGGCAATGGCGCAGGATGGTGTAGATTAGATTCGTCGGCGAGTTTGTCAGCCTGGCGACTATCTGACGGAATTTATGGGGATTTTGGAGAGGGGATCGGGGGATTTTATGGGCGTAGAGTCTTGGACGAGGGGGCAAAAAGAACGAGCCGGAATCGATATTTTTTTCATGTGCAGTTCATTGAACTCGTACAACAGATGGTCTCAATCCTAGCCGGAGCTGGAGGATAACGGGTTGGGCCGCTGGTGTTAGCGACCATGGAAGAGGTGAGCGGGATGCAGGGTTTCTCTGCTAGGATTCTACTGGGCCGGGAGCGGGCTGCTGCTGTGCACGGGTTTGCTTTGCTTCCCTGCCTGCGAGCGGGGTGGACGGTAGATAGGTGTGGGCCTGGGGCGCGCCGCTTTGTAGACTGGGGTGGCTCGCCGGGTAAGTTAGATTTTTCATTTCTTTTATTCTTTTCGGTCTTCTATTTCTTGTATAGATTTTGGTTTATAGCTCCAAATGGAGTGATTCCAATTTCTACTTTTTTAAAAATTAAAAACACATCCAATAAACTTTATAGAGCACAATTTTTGACTAATGACAAAATTTCAAATATGTGATTTGTATATAATGCTTTATATGGAAATATTGAAAAGGAAAAATATGGTCTTGGCACAAGGTTTTTGATTTATGATTTTTCATTAGATGCAATGATAACTGAAATACAAAAAAAATTGATATCCAAATTTCTAAAATCCTGGAGTGTTACATCTTCGGCGTTAGTGAGTTATTTTTCCACGCAAAATGCTTCGGGACCAAGGTTGTGTAGACCGTGCGCCATCTAGTCAGAAATTTAAGGCGCGAGTCACATCAACTTATGCCTCTGATTCAAACGGGATAGGCGGTAGGTTTTGGCGGCCGTATGTGATTTTGAATTTGGAGATTGTCTAAAGAATAATTTAAAAAAAACAGGCCCTTCTCTCTCTATTTCAGGAATCCAAGTTGGGGCAACAAATAAATGTCTGAAGTAGCTTCGGTTCAAGAATAGTAGTTACATTATCGTAACCGCATGTGAAAATGGTGTGCAACCAAGGTCTACTAATTATTTAGGTGTCGGCATAGACTCTTCTACAGGAAGCACTAACCAAATGGTAGTACTAAATCAGATCATATAAAAAGCCTGCTGCAAAACAAATACTAATACATAATATCAAAACACAAACACCAGCTACATGCGTGTATGTAGATCACATAAAACAAGGTTTTATCACGAATACAATACTATATATAGAGAGAAAAAATGTTTCATTAGACATGCCTAGGCCCCCAAGACGAACAGACAGCTCTAACATTCCAGCCCCTGTAGCTTCGTGATTGCAGCACAAACTAAGGTGCCGCTATAGTTCCATCACCTACCAAAACAAACAAACATCATACTGTAGATCAAAATAACACAACCTGAGCTAGCACATTTTTCCAAAAAAAAGCCTTGCTTGTTCATTCGAGTGCTATTTTCATCTCCTTGATGTTGCAGTCTGAATTTGCTGGGTCGCTGACCGGACTTCCTTTTTGTTTCTTTGATTTAGCACTCTGAATAACGTCATCTACTAAAGGAAATGAATAAAATGATCGGCAAAATCATAGGTGTTCAAAGATGCAAGGATTGCACATGAACGACTGCACTAACCAGGTGTCATGAAGTAGGGATGTAAAGTACACCAACGTTTAGGAGATATGAAATTCTTACACTTCATGCTGCTAAGATATTATTCGAATACTCCCTCCTTCGCCCATATAACCACCATTTCTCCCTCCTCAGATGCGCTGAGTAACCTTACTGAATCTTCACCACCAAATGCCCATGATTTTTCAAGGCCAAGGAGAGTATCCAACTCAACCTTTATAATAGGCACCCACGCTTCCCATTTTCCTGTTGATGATCTTGCACTGGATCACGTCCATAGACTGAAGTCTCTTATAACCGCAAGGGCAAAATGCCCATGGTTTCTCGAATAGAGAATTATCCTGATGTCATAGTGTAACATCCCAGCATTTAGGACTAAATGAAGGGTAGATTTAGAATTTTGTGCATCTGCATGCATGCATCTGAAAATCCGGGTGAATTTTTCGCCAAATTAAAAGGCTAGAGTGATAGAATTCTCACTCTGATGAATTAGGGGGAGTGTGATGAATTTTGATATGACCTCTGTTGTTTTGTTGAATTATGAGGGGAGGAATTTGAATTATAAATAATTATTCACAATAAGACAAATACAAGTTCTATCAACAAAAGTATAAAGATTCTTTAAGACCAACATTGCATTGTTCTTTCATAATAAAAGAATAAAGAAAAGATTATAGAAATATTAATTAAATGAATAAGGAAAATATAAAATGAATTACATTAATGAAACAAATAGAAGAGTTCTTTATTAAAATAATATATGTATATTGCATTATCCTTTTATAACAAAGGAATAAAAAGAAATGATTACAACAAGGAGATAACAGAATTATTTATAAAAAAGAATACATGAAGTATTATATTATTCTTTTACAATAAAAGAATAAAAATAAAGTACAAAACAGTAAATAAAAAAGAAGAAATCATATAGATTAATGGAAATCAAAGAAATACAAATAAGAAGAAATCTTTATTTAATAATACAAAGATTTAATCAATACAAGTAAATTCAAATTCATTACATAGATGAATAACTACAAATAAATAAAAAGAGAAGATTTAATAAAATATAGAAGGGTTACATTGTTATTAAAATAAAAATAAGAAGATTACAATAGATAAAAAAACTTAACCTAGAATTCCTATCTACTTGACCTCCTGAATTCTTTCTTAGTACCTACAATCAAATACTAAATATACAGAAGGAAGGGGTTAGGGGTTAGTATTAATACTCTCAGTAGTAACAGTGAGATGCACTGTTTTGTCACATCATTGAGTATATTAAAATGGGGCAAGTTTCACCAAAAGAATATTTGTTCTTATCAGTATGTTTTGCCTCAGAACAACCTCATTGGCAGTGGACAAAAGGGGTAGGTTTCACCTTGGAAGAATAGTAAAGGAATCCATTCCACTTGGCAACACAAAAAAAAGCCAAACTTGATATAATAGCACCCAGCCGAGTTGATCCATATCAATAAATATCCCTGTGTTGAAACTTGAACCCAGGGGTCCCACTTGACAGCAGCACAATCACAGCATGCAAGTAATGTGCTATCGACACAAGAAGCATTCACATGGAGCACAAAAGACAGAGCATAACCGTAGCACTCACCCAGATCACCACCACATCCCTAACTCAGGTTGCCTAGTGGAGCCATCCAGGAGCTAGGACAAGGAGGATATCAAGATTAGCAATAGTTTGATTAGAAGCAGGCTGTTAGTAGCAGGGAAGTTATAGTAACTCAAGAAGATCAGACACAAACAACTGCTGTGCACACACCTCAAGGGGGCACCACAACAGAAGATCTAAGGGTAGCAGAAGCCACAAAACTAATAACAAATCATGCACACAAGATCTACCATTGTGCACCTTCCAAAATAGAGACACCACAGTGGAAGTCTTATGCACATAAGCTATTAGGGAGTATCATCACATTAACCAACCACTCAATAATTCTAGCTAAAACAGATTTATCATTTTCCTAGTAGAAGAATCTAGGAATCAAATGTATACAATCTTTTACTGTCAATAAGGACATGAAGTCAGATCCTTTCCTAGATTCCAAATCAATATCAAAGTCACAACCATCATTCTAGTGAATCATCAGGCATTGTCCCTAAGAATCAAGCACATATAACTCCACGACCATCTTTAACAATTATAAAGTTTAAGAAACCCAATTGGTCCTGCAAGGCAGTACCAGACCAAGCCAAGTATGAATCTCACAAGGTTCTAATGGATGCTCACATCAGATCACAGTAGGTGAGATAAGCATGCAACCCAAAACCATATGATCCATTGGATCATATCATTAACAGGGTGGATAGGAGTAATATCACTGCTATTCCTAGATAATTCCACAATAATTTATAGCACCAATTCTAGCAGTACATAACTTATGACTGTGTAAGCCACACTAGTAGTGCAACAGCACAGGTTAGCTAGCATGGAGCCAATACCAAACAATTCCACAAGCCAACTAGATCAAAACCAATTAATATTGGATCATCTCAAGAACCAGCCAAACCTCATATAAGAACAAATTCATTATCCTATAGTCACAAACCAGTACCATCCACTATCCAATACAAATAGATAAATTTACAAGCCAAATTCAGTGAGCAAGCTATGTAGCAAAGCTACTGTATTGTATCATGAACCAAAGTGAGGAAACCAAATTAGGGTTCATACTGAGAGAGAGTGGGATAGAGAAAAGCTTACCCGATTGGCCTCGCACAGCAAGAATAGGAAGTAGACGGTGGTGAAATAGAGGTGATGGGAGCAAGGGCGGCGGCACGAGGAACACCTAGAGGCGCTGCAACCCGCGCCTAGGCCGCAATCAAGACAGTTGAGGAGAAGCACGACGGTGCTGGACATCACCACACCGACAAAACACCAGCTCATCACTACAAGCGGCTATGGACAACGACCACGAACACACCACCACCAGACCCTCTCCGCATCACCAGGACACCACCACAAACCAACGAGGTCGACATCAACCTCGAGAGCCATGGGCAGTGAGAATCCTAGAACCAGACAATCGAAGGGGGAGAAAGATCAATCGGGCACCATTTGCAAATCGAATTTGATGGAAGAGGAGGTCTGAGCCCGACGGAGCTATGGTGGCTGGCGGCGGTGGTTGCAGCAACCGGTGCTCATAGGGATTTCGTGAGCGGCGGTAGTAGGTGTCGCAAGGGGAAGGCTCGGGATTTGCCAGGAGCGAGATGTGAGAAGGGTGAAGGGGGCCGGGGTCGGGTTGATCTCGAGCCAGACCTAGCTGGGTAGGGCCAGTCATGTTACCAACCAAACAGACTAAAATAAGAAAAAATGGCATAAGAAAAAGCTAGAATAAAGTAATAACCAAAATACCCCTGTACACTATTTTATTTCTAGAAAAAATGTAAACAAAATCCAAAAAATATATTTAATACATCTAAATGCTTATCAAAATAATCTCCACCTAAGAAAAATATAATCATATTTATTTAAGTTTAATAAAATGTAGATAAACATTAACACCCTTAAATAACTAAATGAAATTTAATAAATTCAAAAAAAATCCTAAAAATAAATAAAAATCACTTTCATGCATAAAAATAAATCTCTTATCTAATAAAAAATACCAACTTAAAATTTTACGAATAAAACTTAAAAAAAATATTTGAAGACATTCAATAATTGAGAAAATTTATAAAAAAATCAAGATAATAGCTAAAGATAAATAAAACTCAATTTGAAGATTTTAAGTAAGAATACTTACTAGGATAATACTAAATATATTATTCCAAAAACATTTTAAAATTCTTAGATCATATATCTTCAATTATTAAAATGAGATAGTTGTTTTATTAATTATTTAACATTATTTCCTAAGTAAGAAATAATCATGTTCAAAACACAATCTTTTAACTCTAAAATAGTCTAACCTATAATTATAATTTAGGATACTATCAGAATATAAACAATCAATTTTATAATATTCCTTTAAAATATTTAATCAACTATAGCTCCAAGATTTACAAAGTTAGTCTTGCAAATCATTAACTTAAATTAGAAGTAAGTGATCTCAATTCATATATAATCATATTAACAAACTTAGTATTCACTAAATATATTATAAAATAAATTCACCTATTTTCTTTATATAACAAAATCTTATAGTATAATCTATGAATATTAAATATACTATCTTTAAGTCTTTAAGACTAAGTTTCATTATTCTTAGGAAAAACCCTAATTGTTGTTAATACCATAAATGTTATATCTCAAGTCCAATTATGTCTTTATAGTTAACTTTGGTCTGATATATCATAAGCTAGGTATATAATGTCTCAAGATCATTTAAACCTTATCAGAAACCATAACTTTAATCTTATTAATCTCTAGAGTTGAATAACTTAACATAAGGAATATTTTCTTCAAATATTATTCTTTTTGCCACTTCCAAAATACACATTAAACCATTTCTTTTAAGACATAACAAAATTAAAACATAAAACTTGTAATGATTACATGATATCACCCAATCTTAGAATTGTATTACAATTGTACCTTACTTTCATGTCTTATATGTTATCCAAAAATCCTTACAACTACTCTCTTTTATGAATTAAACTTAAAGATAAATCACATCCTAAAAAAATCCTCTAAATACAACTCACTTGTAACGGTTGGGGAATTACTTGGGACTTTAGATTATGCATCTCATTACTTATGCATAACATCATATTTCTTCTCTAAAAATTGTCCTTACCGGGCAATGATTGTATTCTTATAGAACCCGAGGTCCAGGGTCAAGTCGGGACATTCGACTACAATACTCCGCTATATCAAGGCAAGTTCACACTTGCTCATGTCCTTTGATTATTTTCTGTAAAGTATTTTACAAATCCAGTGTTGTCATCACCTGCATTTGAAAAAGTTCAGAAAACACTGTTTTTATAATAATATGATTATAGGTTATTTACCATGAGGTAATAACCTTCTATGAAAGTTCCGGTGGTAAAGGAACATATTATATAGGACTTAACAACCCATGTCGTCAGTGATTCTTGCGCCGTATATTATGCGTTTACCATGAGATTTGGAATGGGACGGAGAAGTCAGCTGGATCGGCTCCCTTTCGCATGCATTGGACACTGTTCTGGGCATTTGTAAGTTGCAGATCATGGGTATAGCCGTTTCATACGGGGAAAAGTCTACCGTGGATCTGGACTTACAAAGACAGATTTCTAGTGTTAATGGTTGTTGTGTGTATCCAACTAAGGTATAGCCGTTTTATACGGGGAAAAGTCTACCTTGAGTTTGGGCATACAACAATTGCTGTGTATGCGGGGTCGCGGAGAAGGACAGTGATTGGCTTGGATATTAGTCTGGGCCTCATACCAAGGAAGTGTGAACGGGTTCGCGGCCCGGATGTGCAACAAAGCTAAGATCTCTCATGGGTAAAGTGACGCACCTCTGCAGAGTGTAAAAACTGTAACTTGTTACTCCCTTTTCCGGGAAGGAGCTACGAACGTGGAGGGAAAGGAACTCCATGAAAGTTCTGGTAAACCCGTGAAGGCTGACGTACATAGCTTTTTAGAATAGAAGCAACCCTTGAAGAAATGTTTACAAAAACTTGCATTGCCTACGACCTATGGTCTGTGGTTGTAGATATAGTGCATCAAACACTCCTTTTTAGTGAACTTGCTGAGTACACTCGTACTCAATGTATCTTCTTAACTCTTGCTAGATTCTAAATACATTAATGGTCAGGAAGAGGAAATACTATATCCAATTGAAGACCAAGAAGAATTCCGCTATGAAGAACCAGAAGTATCTAGAAGCGTCGAAGGGAACAATTAAGGAAACATCTATGGAATGGAGACCGACGTATCTGAAGTGTAGATGTAGCATATATAGTGATCTAGTACAGTATCATAGATATCTATCCTCTATCTATATTAAATCTCGTATAAACCTTAGTTGCTTCTTTTTTCTGTTCTCCAAGTTATTATAGTTTAGCCCTGAGTCATCGGGATAACTCTATGGACCTAGGAGGATCTCCAAGTCGTCATGTAATTTATAGTTGTAATAATGATAATATATGATGTGGACCCGCTTTGTTTCTGCTGTACCACTCTGAGGATGTAATATTTGCGGAATGGTACTCCGTGAGTGTTATGTCCACGACTATAGTATACTACAACATGCAGTGATATGCTGGGTCACCACAGCTGGTATCAGAGCAAAAGCTTTGACCTTAGGTTGGAAACCTATTAAATGGGTAGAACTTGTAGGAAGTATGTTAGCAACGATAAAGAGTTCTCTAGAAATATGATGAGTATTCGCTTGAGAATTACATTGTCATGTTTCTAGTGCGATAATTCTTTATTATGATGTAATTTGGCCTAATAATAATAAGTTATAACCTGGTAGGTGTCACATCCCAAATTTTATATTTGGTACTGCATATCATGCATGTCATTGCATCATGAGCATCATCGCAAAAAATTTCATTTTCAAACTTTTTGTCAAAACCCACTTGCATGTCTTTATCACATACACATGAGTGCTCGGTTTATATCTTGCTTATGCTGGAAAGACTTAGTTTAGTTGTTTGGAAGGCACAGATGCATAGAGAGTTCCGATACGAACCTGCAGCAATTTGAATCACCTCATTTGGAGCTACACTTCAAATGTTATGTCAAACTGAAAATTTGGTTAAAAACTAGACAGTTCTGTCTTATGTAGACTTTAATTTCAGTTAGGAATTGCCCAGGAAAAAGGAAAAAATCAAAAAAGAAAGAGAAGAGCAGCGCCGGTGCAGCCAGCCAGCCCGTGGCCCAGCCGAGTCCTGAACGGCATGGGGCCAGCGGCAGTAGCAACACACGCGCGCATAGCCAATACCTAAGCGCCACCGCCCCGCTTTGAGCTACTGCCAGGAGGGCCCCGCCCATCAGCCGCCGCCTGCCACCGCCACGTGGGACCCTCCTGTCAGTGCGCGCCGCCGCCCATTTCATCTGGAGCACGGACATCGCTCACCCGTCGCCGCGTTTCCCTCTGAATCCCACCCGATTCCTGCGTCAAGTGCCCCACTACAAAGGGCCGCGCCGCCACCACCTTTTTCCCCTCCCGCGATCACCGCAAGCCCTAGCAGCGGGGGATTTATTTTCCGCTCATCGCCGCCGTCGGAAGCGCACTGTAGGAGCTCGAGCCGCGAGCTACGGCACGCCCTGGCCCCGATTCTTCTCGCAAGTAGCTTCGCATGCGGGCACTGATTCACCCAGTATGTTTTGCCCCGTCTCCAAAGCCACGGAACGCCGGCAATTAATCGTCGTTGCTCTCGCCGGAGCCAATGCCGACGCCGCACTCCATCTTCTCGCTGCCGCCGCCCGCAGACGAGAGGGCCGATGCCGCCGCCACGTCAAGCTTCGCCGCCTCGCCCCGCACGCGTCGTACCATCTGCCGCCGCCTGAGACGCCGCCACCGTCGTTGCCGAGCCGCCGCCGCCGTCGTTGACCACAAGTGAGCGCCGCCAGCCCCCTGCCCTTAGATCTGAGATGGACGGTCCAGATGGACCGTGGACTGGTGCTTTGACCGCTGACTGGTCAGCGTGCCACGTAAGCATCGTCAAAGTCAGTCGGCTTTGATTGATATTTTTTTATTCGATTTAATTTGGCAGAAATTAGTTAAAACTTGTAAAATTCATATAAATTAATCTACTGGGCCAAAAATTACAAATAAGGTATGGATGGATTCAGTGTTTCACGTAGAATATTCCTGAACAATAATTTCATACTTTTGTAGCAAGGTTTAACTGTGATTAATTAAATATTTTAATGTCCTTTTTAGAGTAATTAATTCATAGTAAAAGTTCTACAACTCCAAAAATTGCAAATGAGATGTCCCTGGAATCAGTAGAACAAGAAGAATCTGTTAGTGAATTAAAAGGGTAGACTTACAGTACTGGAAATTGCAGAATCTATAAAAGGGCTTACTAGAGTATTTTAATTGCTTAGGAAATTCTATAAATCCTTTTTGAGTGATTCCAGTTGGTACTGGTTCTATTTTAGGTTGCCTACACATTAGCTATTTTTCAAAGATTTTACAAATTGTTCAATAGCAGTGGCTTAATAATTGGGTTATAGCTCAATTGTTTGGTCATTTAAAATTGCATGTTTTGTTTCCAATGTATTTAAAATGTTCTCCATGCATGCATACAGTAGGTATACTGAATAAGGTTATAGAAAGCTACTGTAGCATTGTTCAACTTGTCATGCATGCATCTTGCATCGTCATGTTTGTATATGGTTGTGTTTGGTTTGTTTATGTGACTGCAATTGTATCGTGTAGATTGTGACGAGTGCAACGCTTGCTCGTATGAGGATTGTTCGTTCGACCGCTACAGCCAAGGAAAGTAGATGCTACTTTGCTCATGATATTGTCCTACTATTTTCAATGCATTGTCGTGTATTTTGTAGATGCATGTGTATGATTTTACTATCGCTATGCTATGTCCTATTATGTGGTAGGGCTTCCCTGTAGATGATCCACCGTTGGTAGATGTGCTTAACCATGCTATGATGAACGAGGGCTGGGGTACATCTCTGAAGGTTGTTTCTAAATGTGTTGGTTTGCGAAAAATAAAAACAACTTAATCAATGAATCTCCTGGGTGTGATGGGATTGAAAATTTTGGTGGTATCATTGCGGAAAGGCACCTAGGTATCAAGAGAAAATGATTGGCTTCTTTATTTTGTAGCTTACGTGTACAACCATGTGCCAATAATGAAATGGGCGGTTAGTTGGACTCAGTAGGTTGTGGTAACTCGAACCCACGTATCCAGAGATGTAGAATTTTGGTAGGTTGGACCGATGCGTTTCGGGTTTGGGGAGCTACTTCCCGAACGGTCCCTTCTTGGACTTCTCCCTATCATCACCCAATATGAGAGTGGTGGTACGAGCTGGGCTGGCCAAGTCACATGGGTAAAGTGTACTAACCCCTGCAGGGTGTATAAACTAATCGATTAGTCGTGTCCCCGGTTATGGACATCTGAGTTGCTTGATATTGAGTTCATGACATGTTTCTCGCTCATTCTAATTTCATAATTGCTTTAATGTTGATGGGTTAACTTAATTGGGATCTTTTCAAAGAAAATTAAAAACTATTTAAGAAAGTAGGACAAAGTTATTTGCAAATGCAAGCTAGCCACAGCTCCACTTGCCAAATATGCATGTTGATGTTAGCTCTATTGTCTCCTTTAATAGCACTACTTGCCATACATTCCATGTATTGACCCTTCAGGGCTGCTACGTTTCATGTTGCAGTATATTCAGATTCTGAGTGATCGATTTAGGCCACGGTACTCCACTCAGCACTTGTTCACTTGTGGGAAATTTGAAGAATGGAGGAGTTATTTTATTTATGTTGCTACTTGAATAAGCTGAGCTAGCCTTGAGCTAAGCCTTTATTTTAATAATGTTACTCTGGATCATCGTTATTTATGATACACGGATATTTTGCTATGTTATTCCTCTTTATTCTATTGTGGGCCAATGAACCGATCTAGGGATTGGCATGTCACATAGAAGCTACGGTCTTTTCAGAACCGTAGTGTTACAGTAGGACTAATGATAATCTATTATCTACATTGAGAAATGACATCTCGGTACTCAAACCGGAATGTTAAAGTGATGTATAGGACTTTAGATTACTATGTAGGTGATTGGACAAATATTTTGAGACAACTTTTATGGAATATGGAATTGCAAATCTTCACTTTTCATCAAGGTTTACAGTTTCCATGACAGGAAAGTGTTAGTTAAGTACCGTGTAGTGCTTATCTTACCAAAAAGGTGGGGATAAGTGAAGAAATGTCATCTGAGGAGATGAGATGTATGGCGGCAGCGTATCAAATTGCAATTTTAGAAGCAATAACCAGTCTTCGAAAACAAGAATCTAAGGAAATTGGTAGGTAGTAATCCTACTACTATACCTCAAGATTCCATATATTCGGAACTTAAGTGGGTTCATGCTGCATTTGTGCAGACTAAATCTACTTTAGCTTCTAAATACATAGATCATAATAGTACATTATTCAATACCTATCATGACACACATTAAGGTTCTAGTCCAGGAGTTGGATACAACCTTGAGGATTATGTTGATCCTACTAAAGCAATAGAAATAAAAGGAGTCAGATAGAGAAGCTAGGCATCTTAGAACAGACTTCTCAAAAGAGGTGTAGGAAGAGAATGAGTTGGAGGGACCATAGTCCGAAACCTATGCCTAATTATCAGAATGGGCTTTATAATCATGTAGACCATGGACGAGTATAAAACAAAATAGGAAACTTAGGAAATATCCAATCCAAGTATTCCAGTTTGGAATTACGATGGATGGGGAGTAGAATCTTATACTGGAACCAGGGAGAATCCTATACCCTGTGATCCTAATAAAGGAGTAGAAACAGCAAGATTTGCATGGAATCTATGATCCATATGGGGGTAGTACCACTCCTATTGACATGGAAGAAGGCATTGACAGTTATTACATCTATATGTATGACTAAATCAAGTAAAAGCAGAAAATACATCTTACTTTGAAAGTGCATTTGAAGGTGGACATGAGAATTCCACGGAAGATCACGCATTTTCTAGTCATTTCTCAATGGCTAACCTCAATCTAAGTACTTCTAATCAAGAGTGCACAACATATGGATGTTTATATACTCCAGAAGGTAGTCGTCGGACTTCACGTCATCATGGACGGAATTCCAGGAAGTACTAAGAAGAGGGAGAAAAGTAAGAAGAGACAATCTGCAGCAGTAGAGAGCTTAAATAAGGTACATATCCAGTAATGTGTATTGTAGTTTTTGTGAGGCATGACATAATAAGTGAGAGTATGCTCATGTGAGTAAGTGAGGTCTGGCAAAATACGGGTAATGTATTAGTTGAGAGTTAAGCCATAATGGTGAGGATTGTTTGTAATAGCTTATAAAAACCATGTATAATACATGGTATAGGTTTGGTTGTTATCTGGATTTGGTTCTTGATTTCCTTGTGTGACTAGCACTGTGCATAGAGTTGATTTTAGAAAACATATGCATGATGTAAGTATGAGTATTCGCATTATGTAACAGGACTAGAGAGGGTATGGATACGGGATTAGAGGCTGGGTCTGAAGGACATCGTATGGAGCAAGAAGCTAAGCAGAGGGAAAGTAATGAGGATGTACCCGCAACTGGACCATCAACTCGTCCGTTGACAGAGGAGAATTTCATGCAATACATGCAAATGATGCAAGAGTACCAGAACAAGTTCATGCAATAGATACTCAAACGAATTGGACCCGGAGAGGGGAACAAAGATATCAGAGTAAGTCTTTCTAATTTCCAAAATTCCAAACTAGTTCCTTTTGTATCTGCACCAGAACCTATGGATGCGGAGGATTGTCTTATGGATACAGAAAGGAAGCTTAAAACAGTTGGATGCAATGATGAGGAGAAGTTACGATATGCAACATTTCTTCTATCCGGACCTACCGCAAATTGGTGGGAAAATCAATTAGCCATGCACACACCAGAAGAGATATTCACTTGGGAAGAATTCAAGCAAAAGTTTCGTGAGTATCATGTTCCAGAGAGAATTATAGAATTTAAGAGGAGAGAATTCATGGACTTACGGCAAAATGATGAAACCGTGATGAAATATGTTAGCAAGTTTAGTAAATTATCTCGTTATGCAGTTGATGAGGTAAATACGGAGGAGAAGCACAAGAGAAGGTTCTTGGAAGGATTAAACCCTTATATGAAGATGAAAATACGAGAGGCTTTAACACGACGTTTCCAAGAGCTGGTTGATGTAGCAATTACTTTCGAGGATGATTACAAGATGCTAGTGGAAGAGAGGAAGAAATTAGCCAAGAAAAGAGCTATAAGGGAACTAAAAAAGATTCAATCTCCAGAGTCAACATCAAACTTAAGTTTTATGCCCAGATTTATATCCACAAATGGTACATCAAAACATGAGGCATCAAAACGAAAGAAACAGATCATATGCAATAAGTGTGGAACTTCAGTTCACCTAAGCAGGAATTGTTGGAAGACCAATAAGGTGTGTTATAGGTGTGGTCTGGACGGACATAAGAGATCTGAATATCCCAACATGTTGGTTACTCGAGGAGATGGATTGCCATCAAGAGGCGGAGACTTCGGGTGGAACAACACCGGCAAGGCTATAATAGGTATGCTTAGCATCAGTAGTTCTTCGTCAATAATGGTGTTCAAGGTCAAAATCAATTTCATGAAGTTTCGGGAGAAATTCTAAATTTAGCATTAGGCATTAACCATAACTAAATCTAGGTTAAAAGTAAACTCAAGGAACGCCGAGTTTACTAAAAACATCATTTTGGGAAGACAAGAAACTGGGAGGAAAGAAGAAAACTCAAGACGAGCTTATCTGAAACCTTCATGAACAAGAAACCACAAACTTCGGGACGAAGTTTAATTTAAGGGGGGAAGTTTGTAACATCCCAGCATTTAGGACTAAACGAAGGGTAGATTTAGAATTTTGTGCATCTACATGCATGCATCTGAAAATCCGGGTGAATTTTTCGCCAAGTTAAAAGGCTAGAGTGATAGAATTCTCACTCTGATGAATTAGGGGGAGTGTGATGAATTTTGACATGACCTCTGTTGTTTTGTTGAATTATGAGGGGAGAAATTTGAATTATAAATAATTATTCACAATAAGACAAATACAAGTGCTATCAACAAAAGTATAAAGATTCTTTAAGACCAACATTGCATTGTTCTTTCGTAATAAAAGAATAAAGAAAAGATTATAAAAATATTAATTAAATGAATAAGGAAAATAGAAAATGAATTACATTAATGAAACAAATATAAAAGTTCTTTATTAAACGAATATATGTATATTACATTATCCTTTTATAACAAAGGAATAAAAAGAAATGATTACAACAAGGAGATAATAGAATTATTTATAAAAAAAGAATACATGAAGTATTATATTATTCTTTTACAATAAAAGAATAAAAATAAAAGTACAAAATAGTAAATAAAAAAGAATAAATCATATAGATTAATGGAAATAAAAGAAATACAAATAAGAAGAAATATTTAATTAATAATATAAAGATTTAATCAATACAAGTAAATTCAAATTCATTACATAGATGAATAACTACAAATAGATAAAAAGAAAAGCTTTAATAAAATATAGAAGGGTTACATTGTTATTACAATAAAAATAAGAAGATTACAATAGATAAAAAACCTAAGCTAGAATTCCTATCTACTTGACCTCCTGTATTTTTTCTTAGTACCTGCAAAACAAATGCTAAACAGATGGAAGGAAGGGGTTAGGGGTTAGTATTAATACTCTTAGTAGTAACAGTGAGATGCACTGTTTTGTCACATCATTGAGTATATTAAAATGGGGCAAGTTTCACCAAAAGAATATTTGTTCTTATCAGTATGTTTTGCCTCAGAACAACCTCATTGGCAGTGGACAAAAGGGGCAGGTTTCACCTTGGACGAATAGTAAAGAAATCCATTCCACTTGGCAACACACAAATAAAGCCAAACTTGATATAATAGCACCCAGCCGAGTTGATCCATATCAATAAATATCCCTATGTTGAAACTTGAACCCAGGGGTCCCACTTGACAGCAGCACAATCACAACATGCAAGTAATGTGCTATCGACACAAGAAGCATTCACATGGAGCACAAAAGGGAGATCACAACCATAGCACTCACCCAGATCACCACCACATCCCTAACTCTGTTTGCTTAGTGGAGCCATCTAGGAGCTAGGACAAGGAGGAGATCAAGATTAGCAGCAGTTTGATGAGAAGAAGGCTGCTAGTAGCAGGGAAGTTATAGTAACTCAAGAAGATCAAGATTTCCAATAGTCCATAGATCACGCACAAACAACAGGTTGGTATCAGATCTATGTAGTACCAGTTCTTATCATTTCAAGAAAGCTAATCATCTAGGGAGAGAAGGCTCTCAGTGTAGCATAGAATAGCTATGCTAGAATCATCATAGAGGATAATTGGGCCTCAGCTTATGCATCATTGGCAGGGGCATATCAGCTGATCATGCTAATTAGATCCACTACTGTGCACACACCTCAGGGGGGCACCACAGCAGAAGATCTAAGGGTATCAAAAGCCACAAAACTAACAACAAATCATGCACACAAGATTTACCACTGTGCACCTTCCAAAATAGAGACACCACAGTGGCAGTCTTATGCACATAAGCTATTAGGGAGTATCATCACATTAACCAACCACTCAATAATTCCAGCTAAAACAGATTTATCATTTTCCTAGTAAAAGAATCTAGGAATCAAATGTATAAAATCTTTTACTATCAATAAGGACATGAAGTCAGATCCTTTCCCAGATTCCAAATGGGGATTCTCATATCGTAAATCCAGGGTCCCACACACTCACCCCTATGAACGCACATATGCACACCCTACCCTATGAGAACCTCAGAAATATTGTGTCTTGAGACTGATCTGGGGGGCTTGACCTTGACGAAGTAACCATAGTTTAGCAACCCAGATAAAACCACTACCAGAAAAGCATTCTTATTTGTGCATCATCATGATCACATGCTCATGTCATCATGCCACATTACATTTGAGCATCATCATGTCATTATGCATATGTTTGCCAAAAATTATTTTGCTAAAAGACCTATTTTGTTTTCTACAAATATCCCTCTCTTTTTTCGAATGTCAAACCCGATCCTTCCAAATATTTTGTTAGTCTAAAAATATTTACAAAAGTCTTTTGTATAAGAATAAATGAACAAAACAAAATTAAAACTATTTTTGTTTCTAGGAGAGGCCGCCACCACCCAGGCCCAAGGGCCCAGCTAGTAGCAGCATATTACCCTAGATCTACTAACCCTAACCCTATCCCCACCACTTGCCGCACCCCCTCCCCGCTGCAGGTTGAAACCAAGGCACACCACGCCTCACACCCACCATCTACATAACCAACCCTGGCCGCTCCACACGCTTACACGAACCACCCCGCGCGTTACACCCAGTCGCACTCTACCCGCCGCTTGATCCAACCCGCACACCCACCACACCATTTCGACCCCTGCACACAACACGTCACTCGCCTAGAAGCACGCTAACACGCCTCCCTATCCCTGCCAACACCATCCACCCCATCCTATGTACAAACCGTGTAAGCCAGCACCGCTGACCCCACATACCCCGTACGCGGTCCCGCTCCCCTCTCTCCCTGATCTGGTCTTCCCCACCCCATGATGCATGCCCTGCTCAGCCTCCTCTATCCGTGCTCTCGCTCGCTTGTGCTGCCGCTCGCACCTTCCCCACCCGCTCGTTCCGCGTGGCCGAACCACCCTGCAAGCGACCTCCACCGCGGGATCCAGCTGCCAAGCACCGCCCCACCTCCCTGCTCCTCCCTCGCAGGCAGGCCCTGCCATGTGATTGTCAGGGCCTCGATGGCCAGAACATGGCGGCGGTGGAAGAAGGGGGTTGAGGAGCTCATGAGGCTCAGAGCGATAGTTATGATAGAAAAGAAGAACAGTAGTGATGATAATTAGGGTTTTTGTTATGTGTGCCTCCCAGCCACCCACTTCCATCCCTTTATATCGAAAGGATAGGGCTATGCAGTACATTAATAGATATTATAGATAACCACAATTAACATGTGTGATTAACTTAAACGCATACATCCAACAGTCCAAACTATAGAAGCGGTAACCCTGAGTCTGCACTGTCTGATAACTGATGAAGATGAACTGGGAGCAGAGAGGGCTTAACAATGCTACCTCCTTGACTCAAGACTTCAAAGCTTGAACTCTGGAAAGGTGGCTGTAATGTAGGCAACGTCTTCCCATGTGGCCTCTTCAGGTGTACTGTTCTCCTGGTGTATCAACCATTGAGGAATGGCGACATCATATTCTCCAGCGGAGTGAGCTACCTGACGATGTTGCAGAATTGACAAGGGAAAGGCTTTGATTTTACCTATTTGTGTAAACAGGGGTAGCTTTTGGTTGGGAACATCTTGAGGCCCAACTGTTGGAGATATGCCCTAGAGGTAATAATAAATGTAGTTATTATTATATATCTTTGTGTTTATGATAAATGTTTACATTCATGCTATAATAGTATTAACAAGGAAACCATTAATACTTGTGTGATTTGTAAACTTAATTTGAAGTCCCTAGTATGGCCTCTATACTTCACTAGCTTGTTGGTTGATTGATGATGTGGTTTCTTTGTCATGAACATTGAGATGTTATCAACAACAAGATCATATCGTTAGGAGAATGATATGGTGGACATACTCCTATAGACAAGCGTAGCATAAAGATCAAGTCATTTCAATAGTTCAATTGCTATATGCTTTCTGATACATAGTAACCTAATTCCTTCGACCATGAGATCATGCATATTGCCTTTACTGGATGGATGCTTTGATGTCATCAAACACCACACCGTAACAGGGTGGCTATAAAAGTGGCATTGGGTGTTCGGAAAGTATTGGTTGAAACACATGGATCAAGAGTGGGATTTGTCCATCCACATGACGGATAGATATTCTCTGGGCCCTCTCGGTGAAATGTCATCCAATTAGCTTGCAAGCATGTGACTTGGTCACAAGGGATCACATATCACGGGAACGAGAAAAGAGTACTTATCAGTAACGAGGTTGAACTAGGTATGCAGAGATACCGACGATCATGACCTCGGATAAGTAACATATCGTGAGACAAAGGGAAATTGGTATCGTATGTAAGTGGTTCATTCGATCGCAAAGTAATCGTAGAAATATGTGGGAGCCATATGAATTTCCAGATTCCTCTATTGGTTATTGTTCGGAGAAGTGTCTCGATCATGTCCGCATAATTCACGAACCGTAGGGAGACACACTTAAGGATTCGACATTGTTTGAGTAGTTATGGTATTATGAGAAAGAGACCGAATGTTGTTCGGAGTCTCGGATGGGATCCGGGATATCACGAGGTGATCCGGAATGGTCCGGAGAATAAGATTCATATAAGGAAAGTCCCATTTCGGAGTTGGGGAATGGTTCCGGTGTTTTCATCGGGAACATTCTAGAAGGTCCCGGAATGTCCGGCACTCCGGGGGGGAAGGGGTACATGAATGTGTCATTGCAAGTTGGAATGATTGCATCATGTACTAGGTGTTCTCGCTGTCCAAAATAAAGGGTTTATTTAATTCCTAAATTGGAAAAGTCAAACGGCTAATTTGAAAGTCAAACTGCCAATTTTGGGAAGTGGGAAAAGAGGAGGATTGGTGGAGGCCGAATTGGGGGAGGACTCCTCCCTTGGCCGGCGCCCCACCAAGCCGACTTGGGGAGGGACTCTCCTCCCCATGGCGCAGCCAGCCCTCCCACCTATATAAGGAGGGGCAGGGCTCCCCTCCTAGTACACACAAGTTCCTATCCTCTAAACTAGAAACTAGACCTAGACCCCGGTTTAGAGCTGTTTCGGTTTAGAGCCTTCTAATTGGTTTAGAGCCCTCTAATTGGTGTGTCTAATTACTAGACCACTAATAGCCTCTCTCATAAGCTCCACCATACTCGCACCGGCTTAAGGCGAAGCCCTGCGGGATCTCCCCTCTACCTCCGGTACCACGCCGTTGTGCTGCCGGAATCGCGAGGAGAGTGCTACAACCTCCGCTGCCTGCTGGAACAAGGGAGAGGAAGGTCTTCGTCGAGTACCGAACGTGTGACCGACTGCGGGAGCGCTGCGGGAACGCGGCGCCGGAAGGATCGTCTACGCGATCTTGAGATCGGAAAGAGTACGACTACATCACCCACGAGAATCTGCTCTCGTTAAACACTTTGGAATCTTCGAGGGTGAGTTATTCCATCGACTCGTTGCTACAATCTAGTAGATAGATCTTGGCTTGTTTGTTTGTATGCGATAGAAAATTTTTGTTTTCCATGCTACGAACCCCTACAGTGGCATCAGAGCCGTGTCTATATGTAGATCTGTTGCACGAGTAGAACACAATGGTCATTGTGGGCGTTGATGCTTTTATTGTAGATTGCCTTTTGTGTACTTTGCATCTTGCGGTATGTTGGGATGAAGCGGCCCGGGCTAACCTTACATGACATCGTTCATGAGACCTGCTCCACGCTTGACATGCAACTCGTTTTGCATAAGTGGCTTTGCGGGTGCCTGTTTCTCCTAGCATAGTAAAGATCCAATTTACAACGGGTGATCAACAATGCTAGTATCAATGTTGTGGTTCTTGTTCGTAAGTTAGAACGACACTTATGGAAAGCCCCAAACCACGTAAAATATGCAAAGAAAGTAGAAGCGTCTAACTTTGTTTTGCAGGGGTGTGCAGTGATGTGATATGGCCATGATTGTGATTATATTTGATGTATGCAATGATCCTTATTGTAAGTTGGCAACCGGCAGGAGCCATATGGTTGTCTTTAATTTCTGTTAAGGCCTGCGTGTCTATTCAAAATAGTTGTAATAGTTGAAGTTGGCGGACGACAACCATGAAGAAGCGTCATTGACCTTGATGCTATGCCGGTGATGATGGAGATCATGTTCGTGCTTGAAGATGGAGATCGGAAGCACAAAGAAGAAAGGCCATATCATATCACATATTATGAATTGCATGTGATGTTAATCCTTTATGCATCTTGTATTGCTTAGTAGACGACGGTAGCATTATAAGATGATCCCTCATGCACATAAATTTCAAGTTCTAAAAGTGTTCACCCTTAGTATGCACCGTTGCCAAAGCTTGCTGCTTCGAAGCACCACGTGATGATCGGGTGTCTTTGATTCCGCGGGTGACTACAACGTAAGCAAGCCAGATTTGCTTATGCGGAAGCTAAGGTTTGATCTTGACGAGCCTAGCATGTACAGACATGGCCTCAGGAACACGGATCGCCGAAAGGCAAAGCATGAATCATATAGTAGATATGATGAACATGATGATTGTTCGCCATTAAAACTATATCAGCTCTCGTGATGATCGGTGTTGATGTAGTGGATTTGGTTCGTGTGATCACTAAAACAATGTGAGGGATGTTGTTTTGAGTGGGAGTTCACCTAGTTTAATTTCATTAATTAATTTGAACTCAATTTGTCATAAACTTAGTCTAAACTATTGCAAATATGTTGTAGATCAATGGCAGCCCCTACCATCAATTTTAATGCGTTCCTAGAGAAAGAAAAGTTGAAAAACAATGGAAGCAACTTCGCGGATTGGTTCCGCAATTTGAGGATTGTCCTCACAGCTGGTAATTTGACCTATGTGCTGGATGCACCGCTAGGTGACCCACCTGCAGCTGATGCTACCGATGAAGTAAAGAATGTTTACCTCGCTCGGAAGAATCAGTACTCCATAGTTCAGTGTGCTATCTTGTATGGTTTAGAATCGGAGCTTCAGAAAAGGTTTGAAGAGTCAGATCCATATGATATTGTCGAGGATCTCAAATTAATCTTTGAGACTCATGCGGCAATTGAAAGTTATGAAGCTTCTGAAAAGTTCTTTAACTGCAAGATGGAAGAGGGTAGCTCCGTCAGTGAGCATGTGCTTAAAATGTCTGGGCACGCAAATAAACTTCAAAGTTTGGGTATAGTGATTCCTAATACTTTGGGAGTTTACCGCATCCTCCAATCACTACCACCAAGTTACAAGAACTTTGTGATGAACTACAACATGCAGAACATGAACAAAGAGTTGCCAGAACTATTTGCTATGTTAAAATCTGCAGAAGTGGAGATCAAGAAAGAGCACCAAGTGTTGATGGTCAATAAGACCACCAAATTCAAGAAAGGCAAGTCTAAGCAGAAGGGACACTTCAAGAAGGGTGGTAAGAAAGTTACCACGCCGACGAAGAGGACCAAGGCTGGACCCAAGCCTGATACTGAGTGCTTTTACTGCAAGGGAGAAGGTCACTGGAAGCGGAATTGCCCAAGGTACTTGGCGGATTTGAAGAACGGCAACATCAAGAAGAAAGGTATATCTGATATACATGTTATTGATGTGTATCTCACTAGTACTCGTAGTAGTGCCTGGGTATTTGATACTGGTTCGGTTGCTCATATTTGTAACTCGAAACAGGAGCTGCAGAATAAACGGAAGCTAGTGAAGAACGAGGTGACGATGCGCGTGGGAAACGGATCAAAGGTTGATGTGATCGCGGTCGGCACACTACCTCTTCATCTACCATCGGGATTAGTTTTATACTTAAATAATTGTTATTTGGTGCCTGCGTTGAGCATGAACATTATATCGGGATCTTGTTTATTGCGAGACGGTTACTTGTTTAAATCCGAGAATAATGGTTGTTCGATTTATATGAGTAATATGTTTTATGCACATGCACCTTTGATAGATGGTCTATTCATATTGAATCTCGATAGTAGAAATACACATATTAATAACATTGAGGCTAAACGTTTGAAATCAAGCGATAATTTGACCTATATGTGGCACTGTCGTCTTGGTCACATTGGAGTGAAACGTATGAAGAAACTCCATTCCGATGGACTTCTTGAATCACTTGATTTTGAATCACTTGAAAGATGCGAAGCATGTCTGATGGGTAAAATGACTAAGACTCCATTTTCTGGTATAATGGAGCGAGCTACAGACTTATTGGAAATCATACATACCGATGTGTGTGGTCCAATGAGTGTAGCATCGCGCAGTGGTTATCGTTATGTTCTTACCTTCACGGATGACTTGAGTAGATATGGGTATATCTATTTTATGAAACATAAGTCCGAAACTTTCGAGAAGTTTAAGGAGTTTCAAAGTGAGGTAGAGAATCAACGTAACAAGAAGATTAAATTTCTACGATCTGATCGTGGAGGTGAATATCTAAGTTACGAGTTTGGCGAGCATTTGAAGAAATGTGGAATACTTTCGCAGTTGACACCGCCGGGAACACCACAGCGTAATGGTGTGTCTGAACGTCGTAATCGAACTCTCTTAGATATGGTTCGTTCTATGATGTCACTTACAGATTTGCCACTATCATTTTGGGGTTATGCATTAGAAACAGCCGCATTCACTTTAAATAGGGCACCGTCTAAATCCGTTGAAACGACACCGTATGAATTATGGTTTGGGAAGAAACCTAAATTGTCGTTCCTTAAAGTTTGGGGATGCGAAGCCTATGTAAAGAAGTTACAGCCGGACAAGCTTGAACCCAAAGCGGAAAAATGCGTCTTCATAGGATACCCGAAGGAAACTGTTGGGTATACCTTCTATCATAGATCCGAAGGCAAAATCTTCGTTGCTAAGAATGGATCCTTTCTAGAGAAGGAATTTCTCTCGAAAGAAGTGACTGGAAGGAAAGTAGAACTCGACGAGGTTGTCGAACCTTCTCTCGAAATTGCGAGTAGCGCAGCACCGGAAGAAGTTCCTGTGGTGCCTGCACCAATAAGAGAGGAAGCTAATGATGTTGATCATGAAACTTCGGTCGAAGTTGCTACAGAACCTCGGAGGTCAACGAGAACTCGTACCACTCCAGATTGGTATGATTCCGTTATGAATGTCATGTTGGTGGACAACACCGATGACCCCGAGACATATGAGGAAGCGATGATGAGCCCAGATTCCAATAAATGGCAAGAAGCCATGAAATCCGAGATTGGATCCATGTACGAAAACCAAGTATGGACTTTGGTGGACTTACCGGATGGCCGTAAGGCTGTCGAGAACAAATGGATTTTCAAGAAGAAAACAGATGCTGATGGTAATGTTACTGTCTATAAAGCTCGACTTGTCGCAAAAGGGTTTCGACAAATTCAAGGAGTTGACTACGATGAGACTTTCTCACCGGTAGCGAAGCTAAAGTCTGTGAGGATTATGTTAGCAATCGCTGCATATTATGATTATGAGATATGGCAGATGGATGTCAAAACAGCATTCCTCAATGGAGACATTGATGAAGAGTTGTATATGATGCAACCCAAAGGTTTTGTCGATCCTAAAGATGCTAACAAGGTATGCAAGCTTCTACGGTCCATCTATGGATTGAAGCAAGCATCCCGAAGTTGGAATCAACGTTTTGATAAGGTAATCAAAAGTTTTGGTTTTATACAAACTTATGGAGAAGCTTGTATTTACAAGAAAGTGAGTGGGAGCTCTGTAGCATTCTTAATACTGTATGTGGATGACATATTGTTGATTGGGAATGATGTAGACCTTCTTAATAGTGTCAAAGAGTATTTGAATAATAGTTTTTCAATGAAGGATCTTGGCGAAGCAGCTTACATATTAGGCATAAAGATTTATAGAGATAGATCGAAACGCCAAATATCATTGTCACAAAGTACATATTTGGACAAAGTTCTAAAGAGGTTTGGAATGGAAGATAGCAAGAAAGGGTTCTTGCCCATGTTGCCCAATACGACCTTGAGTAAAACTCAAAGTCCGACATCGGCAGAAGATAGAGAAAAGATGAGTAAGACTCCCTATGCCTCAGCCATAGGATCTCTAATGTATGCCATGCTATGTACTAGACCCGACATCGCATATGCTGTTAGTCTAACTAGCAGATATCAAAGTGATCCAGGAGTGGATCATTGGACAGCGGTCAAAAACATCCTTAAGTACTTGAGAAGAACTAAGGATATGGTTCTTTCTTATGGAGGTGATGAACAGCTCGTTGTTAATGGTTACACCGATGCTAGTTGGAACACCGATCCGGATGATTCTAAATCACAATCTGGATACGTATTTATTTTGAATGGTGCAGCAGTTAGCTGGAGGAGTGCAAAGCAAAGCGTTGTGGCGAGATCTTCAACTGAATCGGAATACATGGCTGCTTCGGAGGCTTCACAAGAAGCGATATGGATGAAAGAGTTCATTACAGAGCTGGGTGTGGTTCCAAGTGCGCTGGACCCAATGTCTATCTACTGTGATAACATGGGCGCCATAGCCAATGCGCAAGAACCAAGGTCACACAAGAAGCTGAAGCATATCAAGCTGCGTTTCCACGCTATTCGAGAACATATCCAGGATGGGGATATAAAGATTTGCAAAGTACACACAGATCTGAATGTGGCGGATCCGTTGACTAAACCTCTCCCGAGGGCAAAACATGACCAACACCAAACTGCCATGGGTGTTCGGTATATTACCATGTAATCTAGATTAGATGACTCTAGTGCAAGTGGGAGACTGTTGGAGATATGCCCTAGAGGTAATAATAAATGTAGTTATTATTATATATCTTTGTGTTTATGATAAATGTTTACATTCATGCTATAATAGTATTAACAAGGAAACCATTAATACTTGTGTGATTTGTAAACTTAATTTGAAGTCCCTAGTATGGCCTCTATACTTCACTAGCTTGTTGGTTGATTGATGATGTGGTTTCTTTGTCATGAACATTGAGATGTTATCAACAACAAGATCATATCGTTAGGAGAATGATATGGTGGACATACTCCTATAGACAAGCGTAGCATAAAGATCAAGTCATTTCAATAGTTCAATTGCTATATGCTTTCTGATACATAGTAACCTAATTCCTTCGACCATGAGATCATGCATATTGCCTTTACTGGATGGATGCTTTGATGTCATCAAACACCACACCGTAACAGGGTGGCTATAAAAGTGGCATTGGGTGTTCGGAAAGTATTGGTTGAAACACATGGATCAAGAGTGGGATTTGTCCATCCACATGACGGATAGATATTCTCTGGGCCCTCTCGGTGAAATGTCATCCAATTAGCTTGCAAGCATGTGACTTGGTCACAAGGGATCACATATCACGGGAACGAGAAAAGAGTACTTATCAGTAACGAGGTTGAACTAGGTATGCAGAGATACCGACGATCATGACCTCGGATAAGTAACATATCGTGAGACAAAGGGAAATTGGTATCGTATGTAAGTGGTTCATTCGATCGCAAAGTAATCGTAGAAATATGTGGGAGCCATATGAATTTCCAGATTCCTCTATTGGTTATTGTTCGGAGAAGTGTCTCGATCATGTCCGCATAATTCACGAACCGTAGGGAGACACACTTAAGGATTCGACATTGTTTGAGTAGTTATGGTATTATGAGAAAGAGACCGAATGTTGTTCGGAGTCTCGGATGGGATCCGGGATATCACGAGGTGATCCGGAATGGTCCGGAGAATAAGATTCATATAAGGAAAGTCCCATTTCGGAGTTGGGGAATGGTTCCGGTGTTTTCATCGGGAACATTCTAGAAGGTCCCGGAATGTCCGGCACTCCGGGGGGGAAGGGGTACATGAATGTGTCATTGCAAGTTGGAATGATTGCATCATGTACTAGGTGTTCTCGCTGTCCAAAATAAAGGGTTTATTTAATTCCTAAATTGGAAAAGTCAAACGGCTAATTTGAAAGTCAAACTGCCAATTTTGGGAAGTGGGAAAAGAGGAGGATTGGTGGAGGCCGAATTGGGGGAGGACTCCTCCCTTGGCCGGCGCCCCACCAAGCCGACTTGGGGAGGGACTCTCCTCCCCATGGCGCAGCCAGCCCTCCCACCTATATAAGGAGGGGCAGGGCTCCCCTCCTAGTACACACAAGTTCCTATCCTCTAAACTAGAAACTAGACCTAGACCCCGGTTTAGAGCTGTTTCGGTTTAGAGCCTTCTAATTGGTTTAGAGCCCTCTAATTGGTGTGTCTAATTACTAGACCACTAATAGCCTCTCTCATAAGCTCCACCATACTCGCACCGGCTTAAGGCGAAGCCCTGCGGGATCTCCCCTCTACCTCCGGTACCACGCCGTTGTGCTGCCGGAATCGCGAGGAGAGTGCTACAACCTCCGCTGCCTGCTGGAACAAGGGAGAGGAAGGTCTTCGTCGAGTACCGAACGTGTGACCGACTGCGGGAGCGCTGCGGGAACGCGGCGCCGGAAGGATCGTCTACGCGATCTTGAGATCGGAAAGAGTACGACTACATCACCCACGAGAATCTGCTCTCGTTAAACACTTTGGAATCTTCGAGGGTGAGTTATTCCATCGACTCGTTGCTACAATCTAGTAGATAGATCTTGGCTTGTTTGTTTGTATGCGATAGAAAATTTTTGTTTTCCATGCTACGAACCCCTACACCAACATGTTTCTTCAACTAATTAACATGTAATATGTCGTGAAGTTGAGTACCTTGAGGAAGCTGGAGTGGATAAGCAAGTTTACCCACTAGCTTGATAATTTTATAAGGGCCATACCATTTTGATGCAAGCTTCAGAGGATTGAAACTGCCCAGTGCATGTTCTCGGTGTGGTTGCATTTTCAGATATACCATATCTCCAAGAAAAAAGGATCTCTCTGTTCTAGACTTGTTAGCAAACTTCTTCATTAAACTATGTGCTTTGTCTAGGTTGTGTTGCAGATTTTGTAGCATGTTATTTTGTTCTTATATTGTCTGTTGGGCTTCTGGTGGCATTTGGTTAGTAGTAGGTAGGTTGCTCAGTATGGGAGGAGAATATTCATATATGTCCTGGAATGGGGACATCTTAATGGAAGTGTGGTAGCTGTAATTGTACCACCATTCAGCATCTGCTAGCCAGTCCATCCATTTCTTTGGTTCACAAAATGCCATGCACCTGAGATACTGTTCCAGACATTGATTAACTCTGTCGGTTTGTCCATCTGATTTAGGCTGATAAGCTGTGGAAAAGTGCAAATCAATTTTTAGAGCGAAGAAAATTTCTTTCCACAACTTACTTGTGAATATTATGTCCCTATCAGATATGATGACAGATGGAGGACCATGTAATTTCACCACATTTTCCATGAAGAGATCATCTACTTTGTCCACTATATATGCATGCGCTAAGGGAATGAAATGAGCATATTTTGTCAATCTGTCAACATAACAAAAATGACATTTTTGCCTTTGGAAGTGGGTAATCCTTCCACAAGGTCCATGCTAATTTTGGCCCACTTTTCCTGTGGAATGTTTAGTGGATCAAGCGGGCCAAGGTAGGGTACCTTTTTCAATTTTGGAGATTTGACAAACTGGACACTCAGCAACCATGGAAGTGATCATTTCTCTCATTTTTGGCGAGTAGAATACTTGTTTGATTCTGTGGTAGGTAACTCTGTTTCCTGAATGCCTCCTGAAAATTGAAGAGTAGAAGGATTTGAAGAATTTGACTTTCAGGTTGGAAGCATTTCCAATGTACAGTCTTCCTTTGTATCTTAAGACACCAGATTGCAGGCTTTATTTGGGGTTGATGTTGCTGTAAAGAGTGAGCTCCTAGAGTAATCTGGTACAGTGCACGTCTCCAGCATAAGAGGACATTATGTCATCTATACAAGAGGGAATTTCCATGGTTGTGGCCCAACATTCATCTGTCAAAGTGGAGTTGTTGGCTATTTCTTCATCAGGCTAGAATTGTCTAGACAGTGCATCTGCTGCGTTGTTTTCTACCCCCTTATGTACTCAATGGTGAAATCAAGCTCCAAAATCTTGAGTCTTAATTTGATTTGAATACCCTCCAACATTTTCTAACTGTCCAGGAACTTTAAGCTACATTGGTATGTTTTGATAATGAGCTTGTTACCTAAGAAGTAATTCCTCCATTTTTTAGGGCTTCCAATATTTCCATGCTTCTTTCTCATAGATTTATTTGGCAGCATTATTTGGTCCCAAACACTTGTTGAAGAATATAATGGGTTTGGCTTGTTGCATGAGGACAGCACCTAAGCCAGAAGCACGAGCATCGGTTTCTAGTGTGAAGGGTGTTGAAAAGTTAGGCAGGCTCATTAGAGGTGGAGAAGACATTATTTTCTTGACTTCATCAAATGCTTGATATTGTGGGGGACCACAGTGAAGGCATTCCTTTTGAGTATGCTGTAGAGTGGTTGGCAGACTGAGGCATAGTTTTTGATGAATATCCTATAATACCTAGTCAGTCCCAAAAATCATTTGAGTTTTTTGAGATTTTATGGTGTTGGCCATTTGAGAATGTCTTTTATCTTCGAGGGATCAGTTTGTACTCCTTGTCCAGAGATAATATGCCCCAGGTATTCCACTTGTGTTTTTGTGCAAAGGGACATTTGGATAACTTGGCTGTCAGTGCATGGTTCCTGAATACAGTCGTGACAGCAATTAGGTGTTGTTCATGCTCTTGGCTTGTCTTGTCGTAGACTAGGATTTCATCAAAGAATACAAGCACAAATTTTCTTAAGAACTTGGAGAAGAGGTTGTTCATGATATCCTAAAATGTAGCTAGTGCATTGCACAGAACAAAAGGCATCACCAAGTACTCATAGTGGCCAAGGTGGGTGGAAAAGGATGTTTTAGGAATATCTTCTAATTTCATTGTAATTTGGTGGTATCCAGACCTGAGGTCAAATTTGGAGAATATAGTTGCTCCATTGAGCTCATCTAGCAAATCTTCAATAACTGGAATGGGAAACTTGTTCTTTACTGTGAGATCATTTAATCCTCTGAAGTCCACACAGAATCTCCAGGATTTGTCCTTTTTTCTGAATAAGATAGCAGGTGATGAGCAAGGGCTTTTGTTGGGTCTGATCTCATTATTTTGAAGAATCTGCTTGATAAGAAGTTCCACTTCATTTTTCTGACTATGAGACATTCTGTATGGTCTGATGTTAGGGGGCTTGGCACCTGGGAATAGTGGAATTTGGTGATCCTCTTCTCTCTGTGGGGATAGGCATGTTGGTCGTTGAAAGATATCCTAGAACTCTTGTAACAGGTTAGAAATAGACTCTCGTACCTGGTGAGGCTGAGAAACATCAATAGTGGTTGCATCCTCTGAGCTAGTATTCATTAGCATGTATCCCATAGCTCCTTGTTGTATGAGCTTACTGGATTTTCCTGGGTACGAGGTGATCCTGGAATGTGTGAAGTGTTGCTTCTATTCCCAGAGTTAATTTTCTTCCAATGAAATCAAAGGTTACTGATTGTATTGCTTGAACCAATTTACTCCAAGGATTATATCAGATCCTTGTAACTCTAGAAGTCTGAAGTCAGCCTCAAAGTGGTGTCCTTGTATTGAAAAGGGGTAGTTGTAAGCTATTGCAGTGGATGCAAGGAGGCCACCTCCTTCTACCTTGACACTTATTTCTTTGGAAGCTATTAAGGGAATATTGTGTTGCAAGGCAAAGGCCAAATACATAAATGTATTGGTGCTTCCAGTGTCAGCAAGTGCCACTTCTTGGCGTTTTGATATTGTCAGAAGGAGGGAAATGGTGTTGTCACTAGGACATCCATTATATGATGCCATAGAGATATTCATCAGAGCTTCTTGTGGTGTTTCTTCAGGAGTTGTGGGTTGCTATGTGGAAGGGTCAGGTTTGTCTGTAATAGACATCAAGTGTATTTGTTGGACAATTTCATCATCAAGTTACTCATCAGAGTGGCCTTGCATTTGGATGGTGTTAAGAGCTCTTTGCATGTATTAGCATTTGTGGCCCACTGACCAATTCTCAGGACAATACTGTTGGAGATATGCCCAAGAGGCAATAATAAAGTGGTTATTATCATGTCTTCACACTTATGATAAATGTTTACATACCATGCTATAATTGTATTAACCGGAAACATTAATACTTGTGTGATTTGTAAACTAAAATAAGAGTCCCTAGTAAAGCCTCTTGTTAAACTAGCTTGTTGGTTAATATATGATCATGGTTTCCTGATCATGAACATAGAGATGTTATTAACAACAGGATCATATCATTAGGAGAATGATGTGATGGACATACTCCTATAGATAAGCGTAGCATAAAGATCAAGTCATTTCAATAGTTCAATTGCTATATGCTTTCTGATACATAGTAACCTAATTCCTTCGACCATGAGATCATGCATATTGCCTTTACTGGATGGATGCTTTGATGTCATCAAACACCACACCGTAACAGGGTGGCTATAAAAGTGGCATTGGGTGTTCAGAAAGTATTGGTTGAAACACATGGATCAAGAGTGGGATTTGTCCATCCACATGACGGATAGATATTCTCTGGGCCCTCTCGGTGAAATGTCATCCAATTAGCTTGCAAGCATGTGACTTGGTCACAAGGGATCACATATCACGGGAACGAGAAAAGAGTACTTATCAGTAACGAGGTTGAACTAGGTATGCAGAGATACCGACGATCATAACCTCGGATAAGTAACATATCGTGAGACAAAGGGAAATTGGTATCGTATGTAAGTGGTTCATTCGATCGCAAAGTAATCGTAGAAATATGTGGGAGCCATATGAATTTCCAGATTCCTCTATTGGTTATTGTTCGGAGAAGTGTCTCGATCATGTCCGCATAATTCACGAACCGTAGGGAGACACACTTAAGGATTCGACGTTGTTTGAGTAGTTATGGTATTATGAGAAAGAGACCGAATGTTGTTCGGAGTCTCGGATGGGGTCCGGGATATCACGAGGTGATCCGGAATGGTCCGGAGAATAAGATTCATATAAGGAAAGTCCCGTTTCGGAGTTCGGGAATGATTCCGGTGTTTCCATCGGGAACATTCTAGAAGGTCCCGGAATGTCCGGCACTCCGGAGGGGAAGGGGTACATGAATGTGTCATTGCATGTTGGAATGATTGCATCATGTACTAAGTGTTCTTGCTGTCCCAAATAAAGGATTAAATTGAATCCTAAATTGAAAAAGTCAAACGGCTAGTTTGAAAGTCAAACGGCAGTTTTTGGGAAGTGGGAGGAGAGGAGGAAACCGAATTGGGGGAGGAGTCCTCCTCCCCAAGCCGGCGGCCAGCCCTAGGCCGAGTTGGGGAGGGACTCCCTCCCTCCCCTAGCGCGCCAGCCCTCCCACCTATAAAGGGAGGGGCAGGGCTCCCCTCCCAATACAACACAAGACACACAAGTTCCTATCCTCTAAACTAGAAACTAGACCTAGACCCCGGTTTAGAGCTGTTTCGGTTTAGAGCCTTCTAATTGGTTTAGAGCCCTCTAATTGGTGTGTCTAATTACTAGACCACTAATAGCCTCTCTCATAAGCTCCACCATACTCGCACCGGCTTAAGGCGAAGCCCTGCGGGATCTCCCCTCTACTTCCGGTACCACGCCGTTGTGCTGCCGGAATCGCGAGGAGAGTGCTACAACCTCCGCTGCCTGCTGGAACAAGGGAGAGGAAGGTCTTCGTCGAGTACCGAACGTGTGACCGACTGCGGGAGCGCTGCGGGAACGCGGCGCCGGAAGGATCGTCTACGCGATCTTGAGATCGGAAAGAGTACGACTACATCACCCACGAGAATCTGCTCTCGTTAACCGCTTTGGAATCTTCGAGGGTGAGTTCCACTATCGACTCGTTGCTGCAATCTAGTAGATAGATCTTGGCTTGTTTGTTTGTATGCGATAGAAAATTTTTGTTTTCCATGCTACGAACCCCTACAGTGGTATCAGAGCCGTGTCTATATGTAGATCTGTTGCACGAGTAGAACACAATGGTCATTGTGGGCGTTGATGCTTTTATTGTCGATTGCTTTTTGTGTACTTTGCATCTTGCGGTATGTTGGGATGAAGCGGCCCGGGCTAACCTTACATGACATCGTTCATGAGACTTGCTCCACGCTTAACATGCAACTTGTATTGCATAAGTGGCTTTGCGGGTGCCTGTTTCTCCTAGCATAGTAAAGATCCAATTTACAACGGGTGATCAACAATGCTAGTATCAATGTTGTGGTTCTTGTTCGTAAGTTAGAACGACACTTATTGAAAGCCCCAAACCACGTAAAATATGCAAAGAAAGTAGAGGCGTCTAACTTTGTTTTGCAGGGGTGTGCAGTGATGTGATATGGCCATGATTGTGATTATATTTGATGTATGCAATGTTCCTTATTGTAAGTTGGCAACCGGCAGGAGCCATATGGTTGTCTTTAATTTCTGTTAAGACCTGCGTGTCTATTCAAAATAGTTGTAATAGTTGAAGCTGGTGGACGACAACCATGAAGAAGCGTCATTGACCTTGATGCTATGCCGGTGATGATGGAGATCATGTTCGTGCTTGAAGATGGAGATCAGAAGCACAAAGAAGAAAGGCCATATCATATCACATATTATGAATTGCATGTGATGTTAATCCTTTATGCATCTTGTATTGCTTAGTAGACAACGGTAGCATTATAAGATGATCCCTCATACACATAAATTTCAAGTTCTAAAGTGTTCACCCTTAGTATGCACCGTTGCCAAAGCTTGCTGCTTCGAAACACCACGTGATGATCGGGTGTCTTTGATTCCGCGGGTGACTACAACGTAAGCAAGCCAGATTTGCTTATGCGGAAGCTAAGGTTTGTCTTGACGAGCCTAGCATGTACAGACATGGCCTCAGGAACACGGATCGCCGAAAGGTAAAGCATGAATCATATAGTAGATATGATGAACATGTCGATTGTTCGCCATTGAAACTATATCAACTCTCGTGATGATCGGTTTTGATGTGGTGGATTTGGTTCGTGTGATCACTAAAACAATGTGAGGGATATTGTTTTGAGTGGGAGTTCACCTAGATTAATTTAATTATTAATTAGAACTCAATTTATCATAAACTAAATCAAAGTGAATTTGCATAGTTGTTGTAGTCATTGGCATCCGTTTACCACCTTGCGCTTAGTTATAATTGAGATAATAGAACTATAGAATTCTGGTTAGTTACTTTACGAACTGGTATCGTATTGTTTTAAGTGTTAATCTAAAGTTTAAAAGTCCTATTGCAAACTTTCAGTAAGTTCCGGTTACTCCATGAAGTTTAATAATTAGTATTAAATCAAGAGTAACAATTCCAAGTGTTAGTATATAAGTATCATGTTTGTATCCATGATTCTTGATATTCAAAGGATTCCCTTAATATCAAGGTTATCTAGGATCTGAAAGAGTTGTTTCAGAAACCATGATGTGTGGAAGATATTGTGATATCTGAAACGAAGTTTTGGTTGCAACATGATAGAGTATAATATGGCAAAAGTCATGTTCTCATATTTGATGAGAATTTGCAAAAAGGTTGGAGACACTAGTTGTCCTAATCTTCCAAAAGGTTTTGGAGAGCAACATTATACTCGCGATTCACCGTTATAAGCTAAAAGTAGCTTGGTCATGGACGATTCCATGATGAAGGTGAATATTTGATGTAGGTAAAATGTTTGCTACACCAATAGATTACTAAAGAAAGGAATTTGAAAGAACACCAAACATTTGATGATGGTGATCTACTTCAAAGTGCAAATCCAAAGACATTAGTATTTAATTATACACGCTTTGGACTATGTGTCATATGTATGACTCCACTATTGATGTTGATAGATTCTTTCAAACTGAAAAGGAAATACTGAAAGGGAATCTCATAAATATATGGCAGAAAAGAAAAACTAGAATTGTTCAGTTTAAGTATATAGATGATGTACATGTTGTGGCTATATTCTTTGCTTATTAAAATGTGGTTCTTAAGTATTTGATACTGAATTTGTTGGTATGAATCGTCATACGAAACAACAGAATTCATGAACTACAATGGCCTAAGTAACTAGCAAAAGAATATGTGATGATGTTCATCGAGAACAAATAAAGGGTTATTATGTTGCTCGTTAAAACATCAAAGCTTGCCTTCAAGATTTGTTTTATCGGGTATTATGAGAACAAAAGGGTTGTTCAAATAATTGCCGTAATCCATACAAGATGGATGATTCACAAATCTCGTTGGAGAAATCACATCCATAAAACTAGTGCTAAAATGTCGAAAGACAAATTGATTGAAAGATCACTTAGGAAGTGACATCGCCGTTTAAAATTATATTGGAAAGAAAACATGAAGAAAAATCCATATGGATGGAATTTTGGAGTCTATTTGATTTTGATCAAATGACGCTTGTGAAACTTTCCTAGAGATAATTAAAACTTCGTCCATAGGCCAAAAGGGAACGAATGACTAGCTTATTGGAACTTGTACATATTGTTGTACGAAGTCCATTATGTGTAGTCAAGAGCGATGGATTTCAACTTCATATGCTTTCTCCGAAAATTTGAGTGAATATATGAATATTTACTTAATAAGGATGAAGTATGAAATATTTGAAAAGTTCAAAAGACTTTCAAGATGAAGTGCAAAATCATTGTAACAAGAATATAAATAGTTTATGATAAGATCATAAAGGAAGATATTTGAGTTACAAGTTTAGCATAATACCTAAGATTTAAGGAATCGTTCCGTGGATTTGCATTTTCCCGAAACACCATAAGAGTATGGAGCGTTCGAGATATGTAATTAAACCTTGTTTGACATGGTAAGATCGAAAGGTGTAATTCATAAAACTGCCATTGTATTTTAAAGATTAAAAGCTTTAGAGATTACCGTTTTTCCACTGAAAAGAGCTTCATCATAATCCGTTGAAATGACACCATATAAGGTTATGGTTTGGGATAAAACCCAAGTTGTCCTTTCTTAAACATTGGTATGCTATGCATAAGAAAGATGTTTGCAACCAAAGTCGGATGAACCTGTCTTTGTATGACTATTAAGTATTCCTCCATAAACACCGGAGACAAAAGTGTTTGTTGCTTAGAACGTCAAGTTTCTTTTGGAAGGAATTTTTCGTGAAAAGTTAAGTGGGAGGACAATAGAACTTTGATAAGGTTAAGAACCTTAGCTGTATGTGCAAAGTTGCGCAGCGCCGAAAAGTGTTTCGGAGGCAGCAACAATGCTCATGGTTCACGTACCTCAAAAAGGTTGTGGTCACGGAGATCCAAGTTCCTATTGAAACAAGTAGGTCGGATGAACAATCAAATACCAAGATTTGAGGGTTGAATCATTATTTGAGAATAATGAACCGACTACATGCAGAGAAGCGATGATGGGCCCTGACTCCGTAAAATGGCTTGAAGCCATAAAATCCATGATAGTTCCATACACGAGAAATCAAGTTTTGAACTTGAAGGACCCTCGAGAAAGGTGTAAGACCTTACAGTTGTGTCTGGATCTATAAAGAAATAGACATGGATGTTTTACATCTATGAAATAGTCGACATGTTGGGAAAGAGTTCACAACAATGTTCAAAGGTTGACTATGACAAGATTTGATCTATCATAGTGATATTTAGTCTAGACGGATTAATGAAAGCAACCACTACATATAAATTTTGTTATATGATAGTTGAATAAACAAAACAAGTTCTTCTAATAGAATCGTTACCTAGGCCATGTGCATAACATGGTCCATAGGGTTTTGTTAATTCAAAAGGATGCTAAAAGTATATGCAAACTTCAATGGTTAAAGTGAGCATCGCGGAGTTGGAATCTTCACTGTGATGAAACTGTTAAAGGAGTTTAAAAGTTCATCAGAGACAATGAAGATGCTTGCGTTTGCAAGAAATTAAGTGGGAGCGCTAAGACATGTTTCTAATACATTATGTGGAAGACATATTGTTGATTGGAAATAATGTATCTTTTATTAACACATATTAAGAATTTCATCCCGATGAAAGACTTAGGCAAAACCCAAGTATTTTGGCATCAATAGACGCTAATATGGTTGTGCCAGAAGTACATAGACAAGATATTGAATGAGTTCAATATAGGAACTACAAGAAAGGTTCTTGTTGCACAGAAAGGATTGAATAAGTTCAATGTTGATGATATATTCAAGTGTATTGACATTTGGTAAAGTGAAACAAATAATCAAGTATAGATTGATACTTGATGTATGAAATCACAAAGAGTATTTATATCAATCATACTGTGATATGTACAAATCCAGATATGTCCTATGCTCTAAATGTTGTGAGCATATACCAGAATGATTTGTAAGATGATCATTGGACAATAGTAAGGATATTCTTATGATCTTTTGGAAGAACTAAGAGTATATTATTTGTAGAAGTGACAAATAGATGGTTAGTTCATTGTAAAAGTACTACATTGATACTAGCTTTGTCACAAAGTACAGATTAAGTTTATCTCAATCTAAACTAAGGGTGGCACAATATAATGGAAAGTGAGTTCCATAATGGATTTGGATGATTTCCAAAGTTAAGACATTGTGACAGATACTACAACAAAAGGCTAAGTATATGACTGCTATTATAGCAGCAAAAGAGGGCATTTGTGTCAAGTAGTTTGTTATCAAACTAGGTGTAGTTCACAGCGGGATAATACTATGAAGATATATTGTACGACAATATTGTCAACATGTTTTAACCCTAAAGAACTAAAGGTCACACCGAAAGACCAAATTTATACAAAGCCATCTCATTAGAGAATGAGTGATGCGTAGAGACGCAAAGACATGCAATTACACACGGACCTGGAAGTGTCAGATCCGGAGATCAGTTGACCACTAGCAATCATGTACATACAACACCGGAAAGCCATAGGTGTTGAATACACAAAGGTTCGAAACTAGATTATTGACTCTAGTGCAAGTGGGAGACTGTTGGAGATATGCCCAAGAGGCAATAATAAAGTGGTTATTATCATGTCTTCACACTTATGATAAATGTTTACATACCATGCTATAATTGTATTAACCGGAAACATTAATACTTGTGTGATTTGTAAACTAAAATAAGAGTCCCTAGTAAAGCCTCTTGTTAAACTAGCTTGTTGGTTAATATATGATCATGGTTTCCTGATCATGAACATAGAGATGTTATTAACAACAGGATCATATCATTAGGAGAATGATGTGATGGACATACTCCTATAGATAAGCGTAGCATAAAGATCAAGTCATTTCAATAGTTCAATTGCTATATGCTTTCTGATACATAGTAACCTAATTCCTTCGACCATGAGATCATGCATATTGCCTTTACTGGATGGATGCTTTGATGTCATCAAACACCACACCGTAACAGGGTGGCTATAAAAGTGGCATTGGGTGTTCAGAAAGTATTGGTTGAAACACATGGATCAAGAGTGGGATTTGTCCATCCACATGACGGATAGATATTCTCTGGGCCCTCTCGGTGAAATGTCATCCAATTAGCTTGCAAGCATGTGACTTGGTCACAAGGGATCACATATCACGGGAACGAGAAAAGAGTACTTATCAGTAACGAGGTTGAACTAGGTATGCAGAGATACCGACGATCATAACCTCGGATAAGTAACATATCGTGAGACAAAGGGAAATTGGTATCGTATGTAAGTGGTTCATTCGATCGCAAAGTAATCGTAGAAATATGTGGGAGCCATATGAATTTCCAGATTCCTCTATTGGTTATTGTTCGGAGAAGTGTCTCGATCATGTCCGCATAATTCACGAACCGTAGGGAGACACACTTAAGGATTCGACGTTGTTTGAGTAGTTATGGTATTATGAGAAAGAGACCGAATGTTGTTCGGAGTCTCGGATGGGGTCCGGGATATCACGAGGTGATCCGGAATGGTCCGGAGAATAAGATTCATATAAGGAAAGTCCCGTTTCGGAGTTCGGGAATGATTCCGGTGTTTCCATCGGGAACATTCTAGAAGGTCCCGGAATGTCCGGCACTCCGGAGGGGAAGGGGTACATGAATGTGTCATTGCATGTTGGAATGATTGCATCATGTACTAAGTGTTCTTGCTGTCCCAAATAAAGGATTAAATTGAATCCTAAATTGAAAAAGTCAAACGGCTAGTTTGAAAGTCAAACGGCAGTTTTTGGGAAGTGGGAGGAGAGGAGGAAACCGAATTGGGGGAGGAGTCCTCCTCCCCAAGCCGGCGGCCAGCCCTAGGCCGAGTTGGGGAGGGACTCCCTCCCTCCCCTAGCGCGCCAGCCCTCCCACCTATAAAGGGAGGGGCAGGGCTCCCCTCCCAATACAACACAAGACACACAAGTTCCTATCCTCTAAACTAGAAACTAGACCTAGACCCCGGTTTAGAGCTGTTTCGGTTTAGAGCCTTCTAATTGGTTTAGAGCCCTCTAATTGGTGTGTCTAATTACTAGACCACTAATAGCCTCTCTCATAAGCTCCACCATACTCGCACCGGCTTAAGGCGAAGCCCTGCGGGATCTCCCCTCTACTTCCGGTACCACGCCGTTGTGCTGCCGGAATCGCGAGGAGAGTGCTACAACCTCCGCTGCCTGCTGGAACAAGGGAGAGGAAGGTCTTCGTCGAGTACCGAACGTGTGACCGACTGCGGGAGCGCTGCGGGAACGCGGCGCCGGAAGGATCGTCTACGCGATCTTGAGATCGGAAAGAGTACGACTACATCACCCACGAGAATCTGCTCTCGTTAACCGCTTTGGAATCTTCGAGGGTGAGTTCCACTATCGACTCGTTGCTGCAATCTAGTAGATAGATCTTGGCTTGTTTGTTTGTATGCGATAGAAAATTTTTGTTTTCCATGCTACGAACCCCTACAAATACCAATATTTCTTGGGTTCTCTGATCATATCATTTGGTTGCATGTTCCTACGTGGAGGTGCTGGAATTCTTTTTTGAGGTGGAAATTTCCTGGTAGAAGTACATGAGCTATCACTTTCTTAGTGTTGGACAGGTGTGCCTTCTCATATTGTCTTGCATACCAGTAGGTGGACAAGAGTGATTCAGGCTTCTGGCATTGAACTGTGTGTTTAATGCTTTCCTTCAAACCACTGATGAATCTGTCAATAAAGAAATCTTGTGGAAAATAGGCTCTTTCCCTCTTCATTTGAGTCATCCATGTTTCATATTGGTCAATGTAAGCATTGACATATGTAATTCACTTCAGTAGCTGAAGCTGATCCATTGGGTCATTTGTCATAGAATCTTGGAATCTATCTAGGAGTACTTGACCGAGCTAATCCCAACTCATTCTGTTTAGGAAGTACCCAGCACTACTGAGCCAAGTTTTGGCCTATCCTCTTATGTGTGCCACTCCCCACTGAACTCTGTTATATTCAGGTATCTTTACCAAATTGAAGATGCCCTCACATTCCAATAACCATCCTCTAAGACACTCACTCGTGAATATAGGAAGTTCGACATGTGGTGAACGAATATGTGGTTCATTTGGCTGGTTAGGAACATGGTTGGGATGCATTTGTACTTGAGTTATTTCTTGTGTTGGTTTATTTGGTGGTGGTGGTGGTTGAAAGTAGGAATTTTGTGGAAGTGGTGGAGGATAGTATGGGTAATATGGAATTGGTGGTGGATAGTAAGGGTGATGGTATGGGTTTGGTTGATTCGGCTGATAGGGAGGAGGGCTTGGTGGGTTGTAGTACTGGGGCTGAGACATCGGGTTTGTGTTTTGAGTATATGAAGATGAAGGTGTTGTCGATGTAATGGGCGGTGTTTTTGTTTGTGTGGGTTCTATAGTGGTGGTGGCAATGGTGGAGGTAGTAGTCGGTTGAGGAAATTCATTGAGCAGGGGGTAAAGGTAGCTTTTCTAGTGTCAATTTTCCAAGTTGTGGTGGGAATAGTGGTGGTTGTGGGAAAGGTGCCTCTGGAATTGCAGAAAGGGTTTGGTTTGGGAGGGGCGGTGGTGACGAAAAATTGTGGTTTTGGGTAGTGTTAGGAGTAGAGTAGGCGCAATGTCTGTTGTTGGTGATCTGGACATGCTTAGAGCCATAGTTCTCATCATAGCCGACATCTTAGAAATATCACCTTGGAGAGCAGCGACGGCCGAGGTGGTGTCGGATTCGTAGCGGTTCAGGCAGCAACTAATTGACCGGAGATCGAGGGGAGCATGGCGCCACGGCTGCACGTCCTCATGTTCTTTGTCGGTCGTCACCCATGAGTTCCCGCCCCTATTGTACTTGCTCGAGTTGCACGATCTAGAGCGAGCACGGGTATCAGGCATGGCGGCAGAGGGATTTTATGGCTGGAGGACGATTTCCACGGTAACCTCGCCGAGACTTGGGGAAGGAAGGGAGGGAACAAGGATGATGCAACGGGAGGGTGGGAGGGAAGCCGGAGATCGACTGCTCTTATACCACTTTGGCAGGGCCTTGATGGCCAGGACATGGCGACGGCGGAAGAAGAGGTTGAGGAGGAGCTCACGAGGCTCAGCGATAGTTAGGACATAAAAGAAGAACAATAATGCTGATAATTAGGGTTTTTATTATGCCTGTCTCCCAGCCACCCACTCCCATACCATTATATCGAAAGTATAGGGCCACAAAGTACACTAATAGACATTACAGATAACCACAGTTAACATGTCTGATTAACTTAAATGCATACATGCACCGTTCGATAACTGCCGAAGATGAGCTGGGAGCAGAGAGGGCCTGACAGTGACCCCGCGCCGCCAACATAGAACTACCCTCCTCCCCTCGCTGCTTGTAGGTCCTCTGCACCTCGTCATCCTCCCTTCCCCGAGCCCGCAGCACCGCAAGCTTGCCATCGGCTTTCCTGACGCCGCCACGTGCGCACTGCTCTCCTACCGAGATCCATTGGCCCTGCCTTAGTACCAACGTGGCCGCACCTTCCTGCAGCGACTTCTACGCCCATGACCCCCAATGCCGCCCTACAACCGTACCCATCCACCATGCCTTTCCGAGTCGCCTTCTCCTCGCCGTAGTCCATGTATACCAAGTACAAGGCCGAGCCGCTTCCACCTTGTCGCCTTCAAGCCGCCTCTACCAGCGCATGACCTACCTCCTCTCTATCCAGGAACCATCGGAACCTCCAAAACCTACATGTATGCCTTGAATACCAGAGACCTCCTCGGATGTATTCTACCGAGGCCGGTGACCATGCTAGTGATGTTCCTGTGTATGATCCATCTAAGCCTCTTGTATTCCGCGTCCAAACAAAGACGCCAAGACCAACCCCGTCAAGATCAACATCAACCCATACTACCGTGAGGTGACAAGTTAGGACAAGATCACCCCGGACAAACCACCACGTGACGCCGATCGAAGATCGTCTTTGGAACTCGAACTTGACACCCGAAGATATCAACAAGATCATCATACCTCAGAGGGGCTTGGACATGACTAGAAGCACACCAAGTTCGACTCTGACCACCCGCGCCACATTTCGAGACCTTCATCACGGACGCCGAGTTCTCCTTCACAAGACATTTGATGTCGCGGACCACCCCAAGATCCAAAGACCGAACCGCCGACCCTTGGAACTCTAAGATTGTGAAACACCCATGTGTGACCCCTTTTTCAAGCCCCATATTTTTATAATATGATATCCATCGGTTGCACATATTTGTACATGCTTGCACACATATCATGTGGTTTGGGGGCCTTATGCTGATTCACCTCATAATTACATATGAAGACCATATGCAGGCGTTTCTAGTCTTATATTGGCTCCATTTAAATTTTTGTAGAAAACCGGTATCATGTTTTTTCTTATTAAGCCAACATTTAAATTGCGGGGTATCTAAACAACTTGAACCATCTAATTAAATGTCGAGACCCCGGTTCTGCTTGATATTGCCTAGTCGTATAGCATCCTTGTCATGTCATGCATCATACATGCATCATGCCCGATCTTCTGCCATAGTATTAAATAGTGCATCCGGTGTTTCCTCTAGTGTGTTGCTTCTTCATATATTAGGCCGATGACTTGATGCGTGTGTCGACCCATTCTCCGATGAATCTTTGGTAGTGTTTCCTAGACGAGCATTCTCGCTTTTCCTACCTATTTTGCCTTTAGTATTTATTTCCTCCTATTGATCTGTTTCTACTTGTGTTGTGATGCTTTAGCATTTTTGTACCCGTTATACCCCTTGCAGCCTATATTGCCCTGGATACCTCCTATTACCTGTTGTTTGGTAGTCAGTAGGCCTTGCGAGTCATAGTTGTTTGCCCACGTGCTGCTTCGCATCATCGATGTTTCACCATTTTTGGGGTTTGGCATATTCTTAATGGTGGAGATGATCATGGTTCTAAGTACAACTTGTTAATTAAATGTTGGGAGTAGATATAATTAATGCAGAGGCAGAGAGGAGTAATAGGTGAGATCTTGTTATTATCTCGTCCCCCTATGTCCACCTAGGACTCGAGTTTTTAACACCTGTTCCGAGACTGAGCACTCTAACCACATGTGGAGTGTATGGGGACCCCTATCGGCTTAGTACCTGATTTCAAAGTACTGTACTGGGGACCACAAAATAGTTTGGGGTTTAATGCCATGTTATGCCATGTTTATTATATGTGTCTCGATGAACATTTACTACGGTACTATTTAGGATGTGGGTCGTTATGTTGAGGATATATACCTATGGCCTTTGATCTCTTAGTCGATCTCGCAACCTCTGGGTCCATCTTTGGAGCCGGCCAACTTCGTTACAGGTAGCTTAGTTGGGTGTCGCCCATGTACTTTATTTGGATCTGGGAAAGAGTCGTGTCCAAGGCCCCGCCAACATACCGATGGGTGTATGTTAATTGATCTGGAATAAAGGGTTGAAGTGCAAGTGGAAACTTTGGTGCACCCCTGCAGGGTTAAATCTTTTCGAAAAGCCGTGTCCGCGGTTATGGACGATTTGGAGCACAATATCTCAATCATAGACAACTATAACTAAAGTTTACTGTTATAATTTGACTTGTATTTTATATAACTAGTAAGATAGATAACCTCCATGGAAGCAATGAATAAAACTACCAACCGTGTGAGTTTCCTCAGAATGACTTCCTTTTTTGGTCTTGAGGGGGAGGGGGAATGCCAAGATGGATATGATTGGTGTTAGCATCAGGTTGGTTCTGAATAGGTATTTAATATCCCTCTCTAAAAGTTGATAGTTGTATAGAGTCTCTATAGGTTGTTTAGCTCATGTGTCGCTGCTGCTTCAGTTTCCCATACCTATGTAGGCGAGAGCCACTGAATTCTAAGTGTAAGTGTGTATTGGACTAAGTACCGACCGCTCTCTTTTTCCTTTACCCTTTTTCGGTGCCCCTTTTGTTTTAGCAGGTTTGAGATTGACTTCATTAGTAGGGTTACCCTTTCGTCTTGGCCTGGTCAGGGTTATGGATGCCATTGGTTATTCTTTAGGGCTCTTAGCCCAATATGCATCTTGTTCGTACTCGGACGTTGTATCATTTTCAAGGTGATTTGGACTAATTTTTTATGTGGGTTCCATCATGGACTAATTTGTAATGGTATTACTTCATTTTCCACCTACATGAAAGTGCCCGGTGGGAACCCTTGAATCATTTCTATGCGGGTTTGGCAGGAATCGCTAAGACTTGCATAGGGTCGATCCGAGGGTGTTACACATAGGCACCTCAATATGTATCAACGGGAACATTGCCACCCACTTCCATCATCGTAACCATCCTTCAAAGGAAAGAGCCAAGGCTTTGTGAAGAAGGAAGGGCTAGGATAGTTAGAGCTCACATTCGCTGGCTGTTATAGGATATAATTGGACCACTCATAACATGACCCCATGGTAGTGATCCATAGGCCCTAGACATCAGTGACCTAGTATGACTTGCATTACAGGTACTTTTGGAAAACCGAGCAGAAATTAGTAGAAACCAAAGGCCTCTCTCTCTATTTGTGAAAACCCACTACAAAATGGAGATGCTCACAAATGTATATCCACACTCACCCCTATGAACGCAAGAACTCACACCCTACCCCTATGAGCACCACCGAAAGATTATGTCTTGAGACTGATCTAGTGGGGCTTGAGCTTAACGAAGTCACCATATAGAGGCACCTCGCTATCAACAAGAACGTCGCCTCCTAATGCCCTTATAACCATCCTTCAAAGCCGAGTGTCGTGTCTTTGTGTATAAGGAAGAGTTAGGAGAGTCAGAGCTCACATTCGTTGGCTATTATAGGATATAACTGGAGAACTAATAATGGGGCCCCACGGTAGTGAGCCCATAGACCCCATACATTGGAGCAAGCACATCGTGAGCCGTTACTAAATGTGGCTAGAAATTTACTAGACTCGCTTCTAAGATAATAAAATATCCTCCACCGTTTAGACCATATAGGGGATCCATTCATCTGAGTGGAAATGCATAATAAAGAAAACCTGCCATTTGATTCCCTTAGACAGGGGTCTTGTACTAGACCTAGGGTCCAGAAAAACTTAGCTAGACTCACCCTCTCAAGGCGTCCACTATGTTGTCCAAAAGCTTATCCATAAGGAAAAAAGTAGTGGAAGCTATCCACGAGCTACAAACATTAAGGTCTACCCTTAGCTTATGGGTAGTCCATAAGCTTTAAAATGTGGATATCTAGTACACATTGCAATAGAAAATAAATTTTAATCACAAGACTATTAGAGGGTAGATCTTACGTGTTGGGTCCTATCTTATGGATAGGTTTGACTATATACATTGTGGTGCAATCAACTAGCTTATGGTATAACAAGTTTGTCCCATCTTAAAGATAGGTTTGGCCATATACATAGGTGATTCCCGCAAGTTTTAGACCTAGGTCTAGTAAGAAAAATATTCCCTTTTAGACACCCAAAATTTCCAATGCTACATATACTCTCAATCACCTGGTTTGACTTGTATTATAGGTGCTTCTGGATAACCGAGAAAAACTCAATACAAAATAAAGGACGAATGCATGCACGAACACTCTACTACCTCTATATGACCACCTCTGAAAATATTGTGTCTTGAGACTGATCATATGGGGCTTGAACTTGACGAAGTCAGCATACACGCCTCGCTATACACGGGAGCATCGCTTCCCATTAAAGAATATTCCGCGTTTTATGAGACATCAAAGTGCCAAACCCGGAATTTTTTTCTCTAGTGCGCTAGTGGTACCACTTCTCTACTAATAACCATCCAACCATGGGTGAGCTCTCTCTCTCTCTTGTACACTACATGGTACATAATGAATAACTAGCATACATGAAATTAGGGAACACACTTTCTTAGTTCGTTATTGTGACCAATCTTAACAAGTAGCTCACAAAACTCTTCAACAATATTGTTTAGTTCATTAACATTAACGAGAAAAAAATATTGCTCACCTAAGATCATTAATGAAACAAACCAAGCCCAAACGAGTCGACTGGACGAGCGCTCATTAGACTCTGCGCGCGAGCTTGGAACTGCCCCATTTTTCGACAAACGTGGAGAGTGTTTAAGAATAATTGCGAAGTTTTATGCAAGCTTTCTAGCTAGTTTAGACCATCGAAATGACTTTAGGTCGATTAGTGAAAAAACTAGTGAGGGTTTCAAAAGATTTAATTTCTTGCTAAGCATTTGACATCGACCCTATTTTGAAAATATTGAAATAAAATAACAAACAACAAAAATTGAAGAACTTTTTCATTCGATGCAATTCATCACCAAGCTCTAGCGAAGTGGAGCAATGCGATGTTTTGTTTTGTTAATAAAATGGTACTAGCCGAAGGGTATGGCTCAGCTTCTTGGTGGATAAATATCTAGACCCAACTGCTTTACCTTGCTTAAATAATTTCAGGATACTTTGTGCTAAATGTATGGACTTGGAGTTAATTTTCATTTTCTAAGGTCCTAGATGCAAATTGTACTTGCACCAACTGTACGTGTTAATTGAAGCACACCACTCCTATGGGACTCACGTTAGTTAAAAGAAAATGCCACCACCCCAATTTTCATACAAAGTGGACCATAGGATTTCTTACAATTCCCATGTTTTTAGTCGGATTTATCAAGATTACTAGCTAACTTGGTAGACTTAAAATGAATTTATTTTGATTTAATGAAATTAGTTCAAATTGTTCTTTTATATAAAGAAAATATATCAAAATAGATGGGGAAATCGGGTAACTAAGAGCAGCTTACTTTTGTTCCTCTTTATACGGTTGCTGATCATTATTAATAGATTTCTCTTTACACTTTTTGGCGATAGATTGCTCTGGAATTAATTGTCTTTTAAAAGGTAGATTGGTGCTTCTTCTTTTAGTAAACAATGTCATATGTGTGAGTTTCCAACTATAAGGAAATGACATTCTCAATTTTTCGTGTGATGACGATATTGTTCCTTTTCATAAAAAAAGTCCAAAGAATATTGGATCTAAATATGTCACAAGCCAAGATTTCAGAAATATATAGTGGCCCGACATGTTGTACTAATTATGATTATTCCCATGTTTCATGAGTTTTCAAACTTCGTCCTTGCTAACTCCCACTCAAATGAATTTATGCTAATTTATCGAAATTAGATCAAATTTCAACTACAAGAATATTGTAGACTGTCTGATAGTTTTGATATTTTTTCGAGCTAACCATCGGGGGGGCATTTAATATATCTCAAATCAACAACAAGAGTTTTTACAATAGGCTAAACTTTTTGCTAAGGTTTTGTATCTTAACAATTTAACGAAATTAGGTCAAACTTGAGCTATCAGTAAGCATGATAGATTGCTGTAGAATTAAATGTCATTTAAGAGGTGAATGGATGCATCTTATTTTAGTAAACAATATTGTTGGTGTGATTTTCCGACTATCAAGAAAGAAAATTTCTCAATTTTCCAAGTGATGGACTTGGATGTATTTTTCATTTTCTAAGGTCCTTGATACAACTTGTACTTCCACCGACATTGTTAACTGACCCGTGTCAGTTGAAAGAAAATTCCAATGGCCCAAATTTCATAAAAATTGGACCTTGATTTATTTTCATACAAATGTCGATTTATCGAAATTAGGTAAAATTTAAACTATAAATAAATTGTAGGTTTCTTTGAAAGTTTTACGAAAAAGATTTTCAGTGGTTTTCGATATACTGAATTCCTGGTTGGCTTCAAAAGATTTTTTGAAAAATTTATGAGCATACTTGTAGTTAAAATTTATGAGCATACTTGTTTGTGTGGGTTCTATAGTGGTGGTGGCAATGGTGGAGGTAGTAGTCGGTTGAGGAAATTCATTGAGCAGGGGGTAAAGGTAGCTTTTCTAGTGTCAATTTTCCAAGTTGTGGTGGGAATAGTGGTGGTTGTGGGAAAGGTGCCTCTGGAATTGCAGAAAGGGTTTGGTTTAGGAGGGGCGGTGGTGACGAAAAATTGTGGTTTTGGGTAGTGTTAGGAGTAGAGTAGGCGCAATGTCTGTTGTTGGTGATCTGGACATGCTTAGAGCCATAGTTCTCATCATAGCCGACATCTTAGAAATATCACCTTGGAGAGCAGCGACGGCCGAGGTGGTGTCGGATTCGTAGAGGTTCAGGCAGCAACTAATTGACCGGAGATCGAGGGGAGCATGGCACCACGGCTGCACGTACTCATGTTCTTTGTCGGTCGTCACCCATGAGTTCCCGCCCCTATTGTACTTGCTCGAGTTGCATGATCTAGAGCGAGCACGGGTATCAGGCATGGCGGCAGAGGGATTTTATGGCTGGAGGACGATTTCCACGGTAACCTCGCCGAGACTTGGGGAAGGAAGGGAGGGAACAAGGATGATGCAACGGGAGGGTGGGAGGGAAGCCGGAGATCGACTGCTCTTATACCACTTTGGCAGGGCCTTGATGGCCAGGACATGGCGACGACGGAAGAAGAGGTTGAGGAGGAGCTCACGAGGCTCAGCGATAGTTAGGACATAAAAGAAGAACAATAATGCTGATAATTAGGGTTTTTATTATGCCTGTCTCCCAGCCACCCACTCCCATACCATTATATCGAAAGTATAGGGCCACAAAGTACACTAATAGACATTACAGATAACCACAGTTAACATGTCTGATTAACTTAAATGCATACATGCACCGTTCGATAACTGCCGAAGATGAGCTGGGAGCAGAGAGGGCCTGACAGTGACCCCGCGCCGCCAACATAGAACTACCCTCCTCCCCTCGCTGCTTGTAGGTCCTCTGCACCTCGTCATCCTCCCTTCCCCGAGCCCGCAGCACCGCAAGCTTGCCATCGGCTTTCCTGACGCCGCCACGTGCGCACTGCTCTCCTACCGAGATCCATTGGCCCTGCCTTAGTACCAACGTGGCCGCACCTTCCTGCAGCGACTTCTACGCCCATGACCCCCAATGCCGCCCTACAACCGTACCCATCCACCATGCCTTTCCGAGTCGCCTTCTCCTCGCCGTAGTCCATGTATACCAAGTACAAGGCCGAGCCGCTTCCACCTTGTCGCCTTCAAGCCGCCTCTACCAGCGCATGACCTACCTCCTCTCTATCCAGGAACCATCGGAACCTCCAAAACCTACATGTATGCCTTGAATACCAGAGACCTCCTCGGATGTATTCTACCGAGGCCGGTGACCATGCTAGTGATGTTCCTGTGTATGATCCATCTAAGCCTCTTGTATTCCGCGTCCAAACAAAGACGCCAAGACCAACCCCGTCAAGATCAACATCAACCCATACTACCGTGAGGTGACAAGTTAGGACAAGATCACCCCGGACAAACCACCACGTGACGCCGATCGAAGATCGTCTTTGGAACTCGAACTTGACACCCGAAGATATCAACAAGATCATCATACCTCAGAGGGGCTTGGACATGACTAGAAGCACACCAAGTTCGACTCTGACCACCCGCGCCACATTTCGAGACCTTCATCACGGACGCCGAGTTCTCCTTCACAAGACATTTGATGTCGCGGACCACCCCAAGATCCAAAGACCGAACCGCCGACCCTTGGAACTCTAAGATTGTGAAACACCCATGTGTGACCCCTTTTTCAAGCCCCATATTTTTATAATATGATATCCATCGGTTGCACATATTTGTACATGCTTGCACACATATCATGTGGTTTGGGGGCCTTATGCTGATTCACCTCATAATTACATATGAAGACCATATGCAGGCGTTTCTAGTCTTATATTGGCTCCATTTAAATTTTTGTAGAAAACCGGTATCATGTTTTTTCTTATTAAGCCAACATTTAAATTGCGGGGTATCTAAACAACTTGAACCATCTAATTAAATGTCGAGACCCCGGTTCTGCTTGATATTGCCTAGTCGTATAGCATCCTTGTCATGTCATGCATCATACATGCATCATGCCCGATCTTCTGCCATAGTATTAAATAGTGCATCCGGTGTTTCCTCTAGTGTGTTGCTTCTTCATATATTAGGCCGATGACTTGATGCGTGTGTCGACCCATTCTCCGATGAATCTTTGGTAGTGTTTCCTAGACGAGCATTCTCGCTTTTCCTACCTATTTTGCCTTTAGTATTTATTTCCTCCTATTGATCTGTTTCTACTTGTGTTGTGATGCTTTAGCATTTTTGTACCCGTTATACCCCTTGCAGCCTATATTGCCCTGGATACCTCCTATTACCTGTTGTTTGGTAGTCAGTAGGCCTTGCGAGTCATAGTTGTTTGCCCACGTGCTGCTTCGCATCATCGATGTTTCACCATTTTTGGGGTTTGGCATATTCTTAATGGTGGAGATGATCATGGTTCTAAGTACAACTTGTTAATTAAATGTTGGGAGTAGATATAATTAATGCAGAGGCAGAGAGGAGTAATAGGTGAGATCTTGTTATTATCTCGTCCCCCTATGTCCACCTAGGACTCGAGTTTTTAACACCTGTTCCGAGACTGAGCACTCTAACCACATGTGGAGTGTATGGGGACCCCTATCGGCTTAGTACCTGATTTCAAAGTACTGTACTGGGGACCACAAAATAGTTTGGGGTTTAATGCCATGTTATGCCATGTTTATTATATGTGTCTCGATGAACATTTACTACGGTACTATTTAGGATGTGGGTCGTTATGTTGAGGATATATACCTATGGCCTTTGATCTCTTAGTCGATCTCGCAACCTCTGGGTCCATCTTTGGAGCCGGCCAACTTCGTTACAGGTAGCTTAGTTGGGTGTCGCCCATGTACTTTATTTGGATCTGGGAAAGAGTCGTGTCCAAGGCCCCGCCAACATACCGATGGGTGTATGTTAATTGATCTGGAATAAAGGGTTGAAGTGCAAGTGGAAACTTTGGTGCACCCCTGCAGGGTTAAATCTTTTCGAAAAGCCGTGTCCGCGGTTATGGACGATTTGGAGCACAATATCTCAATCATAGACAACTATAACTAAAGTTTACTGTTATAATTTGACTTGTATTTTATATAACTAGTAAGATAGATAACCTCCATGGAAGCAATGAATAAAACTACCAACCGTGTGAGTTTCCTCAGAATGACTTCCTTTTTTGGTCTTGAGGGGGAGGGGGAATGCCAAGATGGATATGATTGGTGTTAGCATCAGGTTGGTTCTGAATAGGTATTTAATATCCCTCTCTAAAAGTTGATAGTTGTATAGAGTCTCTATAGGTTGTTTAGCTCATGTGTCGCTGCTGCTTCAGTTTCCCATACCTATGTAGGCGAGAGCCACTGAATTCTAAGTGTAAGTGTGTATTGGACTAAGTACCGACCGCTCTCTTTTTCCTTTACCCTTTTTCGGTGCCCCTTTTGTTTTAGCAGGTTTGAGATTGACTTCATTAGTAGGGTTACCCTTTCGTCTTGGCCTGGTCAGGGTTATGGATGCCATTGGTTATTCTTTAGGGCTCTTAGCCCAATATGCATCTTGTTCGTACTCGGACGTTGTATCATTTTCAAGGTGATTTGGACTAATTTTTTATGTGGGTTCCATCATGGACTAATTTGTAATGGTATTACTTCATTTTCCACCTACATGAAAGTGCCCGGTGGGAACCCTTGAATCATTTCTATGCGGGTTTGGCAGGAATCGCTAAGACTTGCATAGGGTCGATCCGAGGGTGTTACACATAGGCACCTCAATATGTATCAACGGGAACATTGCCACCCACTTCCATCATCGTAACCATCCTTCAAAGGAAAGAGCCAAGGCTTTGTGAAGAAGGAAGGGCTAGGATAGTTAGAGCTCACATTCGCTGGCTGTTATAGGATATAATTGGACCACTCATAACATGACCCCATGGTAGTGATCCATAGGCCCTAGACATCAGTGACCTAGTATGACTTGCATTACAGGTACTTTTGGAAAACCGAGCAGAAATTAGTAGAAACCAAAGGCCTCTCTCTCTATTTGTGAAAACCCACTACAAAATGGAGATGCTCACAAATGTATATCCACACTCACCCCTATGAACGCAAGAACTCACACCCTACCCCTATGAGCACCACCGAAAGATTATGTCTTGAGACTGATCTAGTGGGGCTTGAGCTTAACGAAGTCACCATATAGAGGCACCTCGCTATCAACAAGAACGTCGCCTCCTAATGCCCTTATAACCATCCTTCAAAGCCGAGTGTCGTGTCTTTGTGTATAAGGAAGAGTTAGGAGAGTCAGAGCTCACATTCGTTGGCTATTATAGGATATAACTGGAGAACTAATAATGGGGCCCCACGGTAGTGAGCCCATAGACCCCATACATTGGAGCAAGCACATCGTGAGCCGTTACTAAATGTGGCTAGAAATTTACTAGACTCGCTTCTAAGATAATAAAATATCCTCCACCGTTTAGACCATATAGGGGATCCATTCATCTGAGTGGAAATGCATAATAAAGAAAACCTGCCATTTGATTCCCTTAGACAGGGGTCTTGTACTAGACCTAGGGTCCAGAAAAACTTAGCTAGACTCACCCTCTCAAGGCGTCCACTATGTTGTCCAAAAGCTTATCCATAAGGAAAAAAGTAGTGGAAGCTATCCACGAGCTACAAACATTAAGGTCTACCCTTAGCTTATGGGTAGTCCATAAGCTTTAAAATGTGGATATCTAGTACACATTGCAATAGAAAATAAATTTTAATCACAAGACTATTAGAGGGTAGATCTTACGTGTTGGGTCCTATCTTATGGATAGGTTTGACTATATACATTGTGGTGCAATCAACTAGCTTATGGTATAACAAGTTTGTCCCATCTTAAAGATAGGTTTGGCCATATACATAGGTGATTCCCGCAAGTTTTAGACCTAGGTCTAGTAAGAAAAATATTCCCTTTTAGACACCCAAAATTTCCAATGCTACATATACTCTCAATCACCTGGTTTGACTTGTATTATAGGTGCTTCTGGATAACCGAGAAAAACTCAATACAAAATAAAGGACGAATGCATGCACGAACACTCTACTACCTCTATATGACCACCTCTGAAAATATTGTGTCTTGAGACTGATCATATGGGGCTTGAACTTGACGAAGTCAGCATACACGCCTCGCTATACACGGGAGCATCGCTTCCCATTAAAGAATATTCCGCGTTTTATGAGACATCAAAGTGCCAAACCCGGAATTTTTTTCTCTAGTGCGCTAGTGGTACCACTTCTCTACTAATAACCATCCAACCATGGGTGAGCTCTCTCTCTCTCTTGTACACTACATGGTACATAATGAATAACTAGCATACATGAAATTAGGGAACACACTTTCTTAGTTCGTTATTGTGACCAATCTTAACAAGTAGCTCACAAAACTCTTCAACAATATTGTTTAGTTCATTAACATTAACGAGAAAAAAATATTGCTCACCTAAGATCATTAATGAAACAAACCAAGCCCAAACGAGTCGACTGGACGAGCGCTCATTAGACTCTGCGCGCGAGCTTGGAACTGCCCCATTTTTCGACAAACGTGGAGAGTGTTTAAGAATAATTGCGAAGTTTTATGCAAGCTTTCTAGCTAGTTTAGACCATCGAAATGACTTTAGGTCGATTAGTGAAAAAACTAGTGAGGGTTTCAAAAGATTTAATTTCTTGCTAAGCATTTGACATCGACCCTATTTTGAAAATATTGAAATAAAATAACAAACAACAAAAATTGAAGAACTTTTTCATTCGATGCAATTCATCACCAAGCTCTAGCGAAGTGGAGCAATGCGATGTTTTGTTTTGTTAATAAAATGGTACTAGCCGAAGGGTATGGCTCAGCTTCTTGGTGGATAAATATCTAGACCCAACTGCTTTACCTTGCTTAAATAATTTCAGGATACTTTGTGCTAAATGTATGGACTTGGAGTTAATTTTCATTTTCTAAGGTCCTAGATGCAAATTGTACTTGCACCAACTGTACGTGTTAATTGAAGCACACCACTCCTATGGGACTCACGTTAGTTAAAAGAAAATGCCACCACCCCAATTTTCATACAAAGTGGACCATAGGATTTCTTACAATTCCCATGTTTTTAGTCGGATTTATCAAGATTACTAGCTAACTTGGTAGACTTAAAATGAATTTATTTTGATTTAATGAAATTAGTTCAAATTGTTCTTTTATATAAAGAAAATATATCAAAATAGATGGGGAAATCGGGTATCTAAGAGCAGCTTACTTTTGTTCCTCTTTATACGGTTGCTGATCATTATTAATAGATTTCTCTTTACACTTTTTGGCGATAGATTGCTCTGGAATTAATTGTCTTTTAAAAGGTAGATTGGTGCTTCTTCTTTTAGTAAACAATGTCATATGTGTGAGTTTCCAACTATAAGGAAATGACATTCTCAATTTTTCGTGTGATGACGATATTGTTCCTTTTCATAAAAAAAGTCCAAAGAATATTGGATCTAAATATGTCACAAGCCAAGATTTCAGAAATATATAGTGGCCCGACATGTTGTACTAATTATGATTATTCCCATGTTTCATGAGTTTTCAAACTTCGTCCTTGCTAACTCCCACTCAAATGAATTTATGCTAATTTATCGAAATTAGATCAAATTTCAACTACAAGAATATTGTAGACTGTCTGATAGTTTTGATATTTTTTCGAGCTAACCATCGGGGGGGCATTTAATATATCTCAAATCAACAACAAGAGTTTTTACAATAGGCTAAACTTTTTGCTAAGGTTTTGTATCTTAACAATTTAACGAAATTAGGTCAAACTTGAGCTATCAGTAAGCATGATAGATTGCTGTAGAATTAAATGTCATTTAAGAGGTGAATGGATGCATCTTATTTTAGTAAACAATATTGTTGGTGTGATTTTCCGACTATCAAGAAAGAAAATTTCTCAATTTTCCAAGTGATGGACTTGGATGTATTTTTCATTTTCTAAGGTCCTTGATACAACTTGTACTTCCACCGACATTGTTAACTGACCCGTGTCAGTTGAAAGAAAATTCCAATGGCCCAAATTTCATAAAAATTGGACCTTGATTTATTTTCATACAAATGTCGATTTATCGAAATTAGGTAAAATTTAAACTATAAATAAATTGTAGGTTTCTTTGAAAGTTTTACGAAAAAGATTTTCAGTGGTTTTCGATATACTGAATTCCTGGTTGGCTTCAAAAGATTTTTTGAAAAATTTATGAGCATACTTGTAGTTAAAATTTATGAGCATACTTGTTTGTGTGGGTTCTATAGTGGTGGTGGCAATGGTGGAGGTAGTAGTCGGTTGAGGAAATTCATTGAGCAGGGGGTAAAGGTAGCTTTTCTAGTGTCAATTTTCCAAGTTGTGGTGGGAATAGTGGTGGTTGTGGGAAAGGTGCCTCTGGAATTGCAGAAAGGGTTTGGTTTAGGAGGGGCGGTGGTGACGAAAAATTGTGGTTTTGGGTAGTGTTAGGAGTAGAGTAGGCGCAATGTCTGTTGTTGGTGATCTGGACATGCTTAGAGCCATAGTTCTCATCATAGCCGACATCTTAGAAATATCACCTTGGAGAGCAGCGACGGCCGAGGTGGTGTCGGATTCGTAGAGGTTCAGGCAGCAACTAATTGACCGGAGATCGAGGGGAGCATGGCACCACGGCTGCACGTACTCATGTTCTTTGTCGGTCGTCACCCATGAGTTCCCGCCCCTATTGTACTTGCTCGAGTTGCATGATCTAGAGCGAGCACGGGTATCAGGCATGGCGGCAGAGGGATTTTATGGCTGGAGGACGATTTCCACGGTAACCTCGCCGAGACTTGGGGAAGGAAGGGAGGGAACAAGGATGATGCAACGGGAGGGTGGGAGGGAAGCCGGAGATCGACTGCTCTTATACCACTTTGGCAGGGCCTTGATGGCCAGGACATGGCGACGGCGGAAGAAGAGGTTGAGGAGGAGCTCACGAGGCTCAGCGATAGTTAGGACATAAAAGAAGAACAATAATGCTGATAATTAGGGTTTTTATTATGCCTGTCTCCCAGCCACCCACTCCCATACCATTATATCGAAAGTATAGGGCCACAAAGTACACTAATAGACATTACAGATAACCACAGTTAACATGTCTGATTAACTTAAATGCATACATGCACCGTTCGATAACTGCCGAAGATGAGCTGGGAGCAGAGAGGGCCTGACAGTGACCCCGCGCCGCCAACATAGAACTACCCTCCTCCCCTCGCTGCTTGTAGGTCCTCTGCACCTCGTCATCCTCCCTTCCCCGAGCCCGCAGCACCGCAAGCTTGCCATCGGCTTTCCTGACGCCGCCACGTGCGCACTGCTCTCCTACCGAGATCCATTGGCCCTGCCTTAGTACCAACGTGGCCGCACCTTCCTGCAGCGACTTCTACGCCCATGACCCCCAATGCCGCCCTACAACCGTACCCATCCACCATGCCTTTCCGAGTCGCCTTCTCCTCGCCGTAGTCCATGTATACCAAGTACAAGGCCGAGCCGCTTCCACCTTGTCGCCTTCAAGCCGCCTCTACCAGCGCATGACCTACCTCCTCTCTATCCAGGAACCATCGGAACCTCCAAAACCTACATGTATGCCTTGAATACCAGAGACCTCCTCGGATGTATTCTACCGAGGCCGGTGACCATGCTAGTGATGTTCCTGTGTATGATCCATCTAAGCCTCTTGTATTCCGCGTCCAAACAAAGACGCCAAGACCAACCCCGTCAAGATCAACATCAACCCATACTACCGTGAGGTGACAAGTTAGGACAAGATCACCCCGGACAAACCACCACGTGACGCCGATCGAAGATCGTCTTTGGAACTCGAACTTGACACCCGAAGATATCAACAAGATCATCATACCTCAGAGGGGCTTGGACATGACTAGAAGCACACCAAGTTCGACTCTGACCACCCGCGCCACATTTCGAGACCTTCATCACGGACGCCGAGTTCTCCTTCACAAGACATTTGATGTCGCGGACCACCCCAAGATCCAAAGACCGAACCGCCGACCCTTGGAACTCTAAGATTGTGAAACACCCATGTGTGACCCCTTTTTCGAGCCCCATATTTTTATAATATGATATCCATCGGTTGCACATATTTGTACATGCTTGCACACATATCATGTGGTTTGGGGGCCTTATGCTGATTCACCTCATAATTACATATGAAGACCATATGCAGGCGTTTCTAGTCTTATATTGGCTCCATTTAAATTTTTGTAGAAAACCGGTATCATGTTTTTTCTTATTAAGCCAACATTTAAATTGCGGGGTATCTAAACAACTTGAACCATCTAATTAAATGTCGAGACCCCGGTTCTGCTTGATATTGCCTAGTCGTATAGCATCCTTGTCATGTCATGCATCATACATGCATCATGCCCAATCTTCTGCCATAGTATTAAATAGTGCATCCGGTGTTTCCTCTAGTGTGTTGCTTCTTCATATATTAGGCCGATGACTTGATGCGTGTGTCGACCCATTCTCCGATGAATCTTTGGTAGTGTTTCCTAGACGAGCATTCTCGCTTTTCCTACCTATTTTGCCTTTAGTATTTGTTTCCTCCTATTGATCTGTTTCTACTTGTGTTGTGATGCTTTAGCATTTTTGTACCCGTTATACCCCTTGCAGCCTATATTGCCCTGGATACCTCCTATTACCTGTTGTTTGGTAGTCAGTAGGCCTTGCGAGTCATAGTTGTTTGCCCACGTGCTGCTTCGCATCATCGATGTTTCACCATTTTTGGGGTTTGGCATATTCTTAATGGTGGAGATGATCATGGTTCTAAGTACAACTTGTTAATTAAATGTTGGGAGTAGATATAATTAATGCAGAGGCAGAGAGGAGTAATAGGTGAGATCTTGTTATTATCTCGTCCCCCTATGTCCACCTAGGACTCGAGTTTTTAACACCTGTTCCGAGACTGAGCACTCTAACCACATGTGGAGTGTATGGGGACCCCTATCGGCTTAGTACCTGATTTCAAAGTACTGTACTGGGGACCACAAAATAGTTTGGGGTTTAATGCCATGTTATGCCATGTTTATTATATGTGTCTCGATGAACATTTACTACGGTACTATTTAGGATGTGGGTCGTTATGTTGAGGATATATACCTATGGCATTTGATCTCTTAGTCGATCTCGCAACCTCTGGGTCCATCTTTGGAGCCGGCCAACTTCGTTACAGGTAGCTTAGTTGGGTGTCGCCCATGTACTTTATTTGGATCTGGGAAAGAGTCGTGTCCAAGGCCCCGCCAACATACCGATGGGTGTATGTTAATTGATCTGGAATAAAGGGTTGAAGTGCAAGTGGAAACTTTGGTGCACCCCTGCAGGGTTAAATCTTTTCGAAAAGCCGTGTCCGCGGTTATGGACGATTTGGAGCACAATATCTCAATCATAGACAACTATAACTAAAGTTTACTGTTATAATTTGACTTGTATTTTATATAACTAGTAAGATAGATAACCTCCATGGAAGCAATGAATAAAACTACCAACCGTGTGAGTTTCCTTAGAATGACTTCCTTTTTTGGTCTTGAGGGGGAGGGGGAATGCCAAGATGGATATGATTGGTGTTAGCATCAGGTTGGTTCTGAATAGGTATTTAATATCCCTCTCTAAAAGTTGATAGTTGTATAGAGTCTCTATAGGTTGTTTAGCTCATGTGTCGCTGCTGCTTCAGTTTCCCATACCTATGTAGGCGAGAGCCACTGAATTCTAAGTGTAAGTGTGTATTGGACTAAGTACCGACCGCTCTCTTTTTCCTTTACCCTTTTTCGGTGCTCCTTTTGTTTTAGCAGGTTTGAGATTGACTTCATTAGTAGGGTTACCCTTTCGTCTTGGCCTGGTCAGGGTTATGGATGCCATTGGTTATTCTTTAGGGCTCTTAGCCCAATATGCATCTTGTTCGTACTCGGACGTTGTATCATTTTCAAGGTGATTTGGACTAATTTTTTATGTGGGTTCCATCATGGACTAATTTGTAATGGTATTACTTCATTTTCCACCTACATGAAAGTGCCCGATGGGAACCCTTGAATCATTTCTATGCGGGTTTGGCAGGAATCGCTAAGACTTGCATAGGGTCGATCCGAGGGTGTTACACATAGGCACCTCAATATATATCGACGGGAACATTGCCACCGACTTCCATCATCGTAACCATCCTTCAAAGGAAAGAGCCAAGGCTTCGTGAAGAAGGAAGGGCTAGGAGAGTTAGAGCTCACATTCGCTGGCTGTTATAGGATATAATTGGACCACTCATAACATGACCCCATGGTAGTGATCCATAGGCCCTAGACATCAGTGACCTAGTATGACTTGCATTACAGGTACTTTTGGAAAACCGAGCAGAAATTAGTAGAAACCAAAGGCCTCTCTCTCTATTTGTGAAAACCCACTACAAAATGGAGATGCTCACAAATGTATATCCACACTCACCCCTATGAACGCAAGAACGCACACCCTACCCCTATGAGCACCACCGAAAGATTATGTCTTGAGACTGATCTAGTGGGGCTTGAGCTTAACGAAGTCACCATATAGAGGCACCTCGCTATCAACAAGAACGTCGCCTCCTAATGCCCTTATAACCATCCTTCAAAGCCGAGTGTCGTGTCTTTGTGTATAAGGAAGAGTTAGGAGAGTCAGAGCTCACATTCGTTGGCTATTATAGGATATAACTGGAGAACTAATAATGGGGCCCCACGGTAGTGAGCCTATAGACCTCATACATTGGAGCAAGCACATCGTGAGCCCTTACTAAATGTGGCTAGAAATTTACTAGACTCGCTTCTAAGATAATAAAATATCCTCCACCGTTTAGACCATATAGGGGATCCATTCATCTGAGTGGAAATGCATAATAAAGAAAACCTGCCATTTGATTCCCTTAGACAGGGGTCTTGTACTAGACCTAGGGTCCAGAAAAACTTAGCTAGACTCACCCTCTCAAGGCGTCCACTATGTTGTCCAAAAGCTTATCCATAAGGAAAAAAGTAGTGGAAGCTATCCACGAGCTACAAACATTAAGGTCTACCCTTAGCTTATGGGTAGTCCATAAGCTTTAAAATGTGGATATCTAGTACACATTGCAATAGAAAATAAATTTTAATCACAAGACTATTAGAGGGTAGATCTTACGTGTTGGGTCCTATCTTATGGACAGGTTTGACTATATACATTGTGGTGCAATCAACTAGCTTATGGTATAACAAGTTTGTCCCATCTTAAAGATAGGTTTGGCCATATACATAGGTGATTCCCGCAAGTTTTAGACCTAGGTCTAGTAAGAAAAATATTCCCTTTTAGACACCCAAAATTTCCAATGCTACATATACTCTCAATCACCTGGTTTGACTTGTATTATAGGTGCTTCTGGATAACCGAGAAAAACTCAATACAAAATAAAGGACGAATGCATGCACGAACACTCTACTACCTCTATATGACCACCTCTGAAAATATTGTGTCTTGAGACTGATCATATGGGGCTTGAACTTGACGAAGTCAGCATACACGCCTCGCTATACACGGGAGCATCGCTTTCCATTAAAGAATATTCTGCGTTTTATGAGACATCAAAGTGCCAAACCCGGAATTTGATCTCTAGTGCGCTAGTGGTACCACTTCTCTACTAATAACCATCCAACCATGGGTGATCTCTCTCTCTCTCTTGTACACTACATGGTACATAATGAATAACTAGCATACATGAAATTAGGGAACACACTTTCTTAGTTCGTTATTATGACCAATCTTAACAAGTAGCTCACAAAACTCTTCAACAATATTGTTTAGTTCATTAACATTAACGAGAAAAAAATATTGGTCACCTAAGATCGTTAATAAAACAAACCAAGCCCAAACGAGTCGACTGGACGAGCGCTCATTAGACTCTGCGCGCGAGCTTGGAACTGCCCCATTTTTCGACAAACGTGGAGAGTGTTTAAGAATAATTGCGAAGTTTTATGCAAGCTTTCTAGCTAGTTTAGACCATCGAAATGACTTTAGGTCAATTAGTGAAAAAACTAGTGAGGGTTTCAAAAGATTTAATTTCTTGCTAAGCATTTGACATCGACCCAATTTTGAAAATATTGAAATAAAATAACAAAAAACAAAAATTGAAGAACTTTTTCATTCGATGCAATTCATCACCAAGCTCTAGCGAAGTGGAGCAATGCGATGTTTTGTTTTGTTAATAAAATGGTACTAGCCGAAGGGTGTGGCTCAGCTTCTTGGTGGATAAATATCTAGACCCAACTGCTTTACCTTGCTTAAATAATTTCAGGATACTCTGTGCTAAATGTATGGACTTGGAGTTCATTTTCATTTTCTAAGGTCCTAGATGCAAATTGTACTTCCACCAACTGTACGTGTTAATTGAAGCACACCACTCCTATGGGACTCACGTTAGTTAAAAGAAAATGCCACCACCCTAATTTTCATACAAAGTGGACCATAGGATTTCTTACAATTCCCATGTTTTTAGTCGGATTTATCAAGATTACTAGCTAACTTGGTAGACTTAAAATGAATTTATGTTGATTTAATGAAATTAGTTCAAATTGTTCTTTTCTATAAAGAAAATATATCAAAATAGAGGGGGAAATCGGGTATCTAAGAGCAGCTTACTTTTGTTCCTCTTTATACGGTTGCTGATCATTATTAATAGATTTCTCTTTACACTTTTTGGCTATAGATTGCTCTGAAATTAATTGTCTTTTAAAAGGTAGATTGGTGCTTCTTCTTTTAGTAAACAATGTCATATGTGTGAGTTTCCAACTATAAGGAAATGACATTCTCAATTTTCCGTGTGATGACGATATTGTTCCTTTTCATAAAGAAAGTCCAAAGAATATTGGATCTAAATATGTCACAAGCCAAGATTTCAGAAATATATAGTGGCCCGACATGTTGTACTAATTATGATTATTCCCATGTTTCATGAGTTTTCAAACTTCGTCCTTTCTAACTCCCACTCAAATGAATTTATGCTAATTTATCGAAATTAGATCAAATTTCAACTACAAGAATATTGTAGACTGTATGATAGTTTTGATATTTTTTCGAGCTAACCATCGGGGCGGGGGCATTTAATATATCACAATCAACAACAAGAGTTTTTACAATAGGCTAAACTTTTTGCTAAGGTTTTGTATCTTAACAATTTAACGAAATTAGGTCAAACTTGAGCTATCAGTAAGCATGATAGATTGCTGTAGAATTAAATGTCATTTAAGAGGTGAATGGATGCATCTTATTTTAGTAAACAATATTGTTGGTGTGATTTTCCGACTATCAAGAAAGAAAATTTCTCAATTTTCCAAGTGATGGACTTGGATGTATTTTTCATTTTCTAAGGTCCTTGATACAACCTGTACTTCCACCGACCTTGTTAACTGACCCGTGTCAGTTGAAAGAAAATTCCAATGGCCCAAATTTCATAAAAATTGGACCTTGATTTATTTTCATACAAATGTCGATTTATCGAAATTAGGTAAAATTTAAACTACAAATAAATTGTAGGTTTCTTTGAAAGTTTTACGAAAAAGATTTTCGGTGGTTTCGATATACTGAATTCCTGGTTGGCTTCAAAAGATTTTTTGAAAAATTTATGAGCATACTTGTAGTTAAAATTCGACATGGTTGATGAGAGTACGGTTTACATCGAAGACTTCAAAAAAGACAAAATTACATAGAGGTCCCTAAATTTCACAGATAGGACCCTAATGTTAAGCAAGGAAAACCGGTCGGGTCCTTCTCAAGTGAGCAGCTGAGCTATACCCTTCGTACTACTGGACACACACACACACACACACAAAAGCTCCTTACTATTGAACCAGTGTGCTATTGGTCGCATGGTGTGAAATAGAACGACAAGGCAAGTCGATGAACATGCACCACTGAGAGTTTGGACAAAGGGTTTAACTTCTTTCTAAGATTTTGCATCTTGACATAACGACATTTGGTCAAACTTGAGCTACACAAGTAAGAGAACAAAAGGGAGGCAACGAGCCTTTAAAAAAGAGGCATCACTAGAACGGCGAAGAGGAGGAGTTGAAGGAGGTTCGATGTTAGAGCAAAGTTATGATGGATTCCTGACACGAGGTACTCCTCCCGCCTTACAGTGTACGCTCTACTAGTAGTAAATTTAAGGACCTATGCACGCAAAAAAATTGTTTGGTTTCTCTCTCCTTTGCTGCCTCTCATCTTCCCCACCCCTCTCCTCTCGCGCACCAGCCCGGCTGGTCTCTCCCTAGTACATAGCATGGCGTTGTGCACGTGTGCACTGGTATGACGGCTCTGTTTATTTCTTTCTTTTTTGAGAGGGCGGCTCTGTCTCTCTGGTGTGTTTGGCAGCCGTGTTGGTGTGGGGTATGAGATACATAGGAAGGAAACCACTTTGGTCCTTGGCGGCAAAAAAATTTAAGCATTTCTGGTTTTGAAATTTTCACTTTCTTCCCAAACATTGGGAGGGAAAGGTTATTAAAAAGACCAGCCATTTGTAATAGTACTTCTTATATTATGTTTATCTTGTCTTGTCTATTACAATACCATACCACTATAGTATAGTGTATGTATAACTTTGAACATTGACCGTTGGATCAAGAGTGGCAAATCCAAACTTTACTAGCCGTTGGATCTTATTTTCCATTCTTAGTGTCTCGAAGAATCTATTGATAGTCTTTAGCATGTACAATGGACGCTAGTATGCACAAACCTCAAAACACACTTCATTTCTTAGTTTCAGGGACCTTGTGCAAAATGCATGGACATGGATGTAATTTTCATTTTTAATGAGGTCCTTGATGTAACTTGTACTTCCGCCGACTGTGTTAACTAAAGCACCTCGCTCCTATAGGACCTTCCAGGGTTAGAAGAAAATGAAGTGCCCCAATAATCACACAAAGTGGACCATGGTTTATCATAGTTCCATTGACAAGAATCCTAGCTGACTTTGCACACTTCACTCAGTTCTTGCCGATTTAACGAAATTAGGTCAAAGTTGAGCTACAAATAAGCACGGTAGGTTGCCCTTGAATTAAATGTCTTTTCAGAGGTAGATGGGTGCATCTTATTATAGTAAACAATGTCGTCCGTGTGAGTTTCCAACTATCTAGAAAGAACATTCTCAATTTCTTGAGTGAACTTCTTGCTAATAAGATTTTGCCTCTTCACAATTTAATGAAATTTGGTCAAGCATGAGGTACAAGTAAGCGTGATAGATTGCTCTCGAATTAAATGTCATTTCATATGTAGATGAGTGCATCTTCTTGTAGAAAACAACATCGTTGATTTGAGTTTACAACTATCAAGAAATAACATTCTAAATTTTCTGAGTGATGACAAGATTGTTCATTTTTGAAAAGAAAGTCTAAAGAATATGGATCTGAATGCCACAAGCCAAGATTTCAGACATATATAGTGGACTAGAATGTTGTACTTATGATTCACATGTTTTATGAGTTTTCGAACTTCGTCCTATCTAACTCTATCCACTTGAATGATTTTATGTCAATTTATCGAAATTAGGTCAAATTTCAACTATAAGTAAACTGAAGATTGTGTTGAATGTTTTACAATATTTTTTGGAGGTAACCATCGGGGGTCATTTAATATATGAAAACCCACCACCGAGAATTTTGACAACAATTTCAATTTCTTGCTAAGATTTTGCATCTTGACAACTTAACGAAATTAGGTCAAACTAAGGTACTAGTAAGCGTGATAGATTGATCTTGAATTAATTGTATTTTTGGAGGTAGATGGGTGCATCTTATTTTAGTAAAAAATATAGTCGGTGTGAGTTTCCAACTATCACGAAAGAACATTATCAATTTTCCAAGTGATGATGAGACTATTCCTTTCCATAAATAAATTCTAAAAAATATGGATCTAAATGCCACAAGCCAAGATTTTTAGACTTATATAGTGGACTAACATGTTGTGTGTTACTTATATGATTCCCATGTTTCACAAGTTTTCAAACTTTGACCTAGCTAACTCTGCCCACTTGAATGGCACTATGTCGATTCATCAAAATTAGGTCAAATTTGAACTACGAGTAAATTGTAGGTTGTGTTGACAAATTTATGATTTTTTGGAGATAACCATCGAGGGGTCATTTAATATATCAAAAACCACCATCGAGAGTTTTGACAATAGGTTCAACTTCTTGCTAAGATTGTGCATCTTGACAACTTAACGAAATTAGGTCGAACTTGTGCTACAAGTAAGTGCAATAGATTGCTCTTGAATTAATTGTCTTTTCGAAGGTAGATGGGTGCATCATCTTTTAGTAAACTATGTTGTCGGTGTGAGTTTCAAACTATCAGGAAAGAACATTCTCAATTTTCCCATGTTTTGCGAATTTTGGAACTTCCTAGCTAACTTTGCCGATTTGAATGAGGCTTTGTGCCGATTTATCGAAATTAGGTCAAATTTGAACTATAGGTAAATTGTAGGTTCCTTTGAAATTTTTATGAAAAATCTTTTTGGTGGTTTCGGATATACTGAATTCCTGGTTGGCTTCAAAACATTCTTTGAAAAATTTAAGAGCATACTTGTATTTAAAATTCTACATGGTCGGTGGGATTACGGTTTACATCGAAGAACTGAAAAAGATAAAATTACCTAGAGGTCCCTAAATTTAGCACATAGGGCCCTAAAGTTAGGCAAGGAAAATCTGTCGACTCCTTCTCGAGTGATCAGTTGAGCCATACCCTTTGTACTACTATACTTGCTTCACACACACAATAAAGAACCTTCTCAATTTTCCGAGTTATGATGAGATTGTTCCTTTCTGTAAAGAAAGTTTGAAGAATATTGGGACTAAATAAGGCAATAGACAAGCTTTAAGACATATATAGTGTACCCACATTTTGTACTACTTAAGATTCTGATGTTTCATGAGTTTTAAAACTTCATCCTAGCTAACTCTGCGCACTTGAATGACTCGATGCTGATTTATCAAAATTAGGTCAAATATAAACTATAAGAAAATTGTAGGTTGCTTTGAAAGTTTTGTGATTTTTTTGGAGGTAACCATCGGGGGGTCATTTAATATATCACAAACTGTCACCAAGAGTTTTGACGACGGGTTCAACTTCTTCCTAAGATTTTGCATCTTGACAATTTAACAAAATTACGTCAAACTTGATCTACCAGTAATTGCGATAGAATGCTCTCGAATTAAATATCATTTCAGAGGTATATGGGTACATCTTGTTTTAGTAAATAGTGTTGTCGGTGTGAGTTTCCAACTATCAGGAAAGAACATTCTCAATTTTCCAAGTGATGGACTTGGATGTCTTTTTCATAAGGTCCTTGATGCAACTTGTACTTCTACTGACCGTGTTAAATGAAGCTCATTGTTCCTACGGGACCCACTCCAATAAAAATAAAATGCCACCTCATACAAAATGGACCATGCTTTCTTACAATTTCCTAGGTTTTAGACAAAAATTTCAGGATTGCTAGCTAACTTTGTACACTTAAATGACTTTATATAGATATAACGAAATTAGGTCATTTATATGTAAAGGATATAGGTCAAAATATAGGGGAATATCAAAAAATGAGAAGATATTATGCATGCAAATTGTTAAGGAAATACAATGTGTAAGAGCAACTTATGACTTTTGGGTCTCTTTATACGGTTGTTGATCATTATTAATAGATCGGTGGAATTTTGCAAAAAAAACTCGAGTCTAGTGCGGTGGCGAGGGGAGTACAAGTCACAAGTGTGTAAAGGAAAAAGAAAATAATAGGCCTCACTTGGCAGTGTATGACCAAGCTGTAAAACTACTATGCAAAAGTAAGCGTCTTAAGTTTGGTAGGTCCCACAAAATGTCTCGTATAGACAGTGTCTAAACAATAGAGCTTAGTGCATCACCTATGTATATGGACAAACCTATCTTTAATATGGGACCACTTGCTATACCAAGCTAGTTGACTGTACCACAATGTACCTAGTCAAACTTGTTTATAAGATAGGACCCACATGTAAGAGATACCCTCTCATAGTCTTGTGATTACTTTTTATTCTATTGCTATGTGTACTACTCCATATTTTAATATTTTCAATATTTTAATGCTTATGGACTACCCATAAGCTTAATGGTGACCCTTAAGGTTTTTAGCTTGTGGATAGCATCCTCTATGTATATGGAAGTCCATCAGGACTACTTTTTTTTCCTTATGGACAACATTGTAGTAATATGCCCTAGATTTATGTGTTGGTAATATGCCTAGAGGCAATCATGTATGATGATATCTCCCATTGTATTCATAAAAATATTATGTTGTCCTTGTATAAACATCTGGTGTGTATCATTGAATATGTGATTCAGTTGTGAAACTATGCATTCATGTTGTTTGTACTAAATATCCTTGGTCATTGAGGTTGTGCTAGACACACAACTTAGACCAATGTGAAAGTCGGCTGATGACTCGGTTCCAATTGTCAAGGGCATGGAGATGCTATTCCGAATTACATAGATTCGTCTAAAGAGTTTAGCGAGTCAGATTGACCCATATTGAGGTACAACGAACAAGTTGTTATTTGTATATCTCAATCAATGTAATCCTTAAACCTGAGGTTGTTGCACAGTCCAAGTTGAGGATTACCTACTTAGGTTTTGTCAAACGCTGATCCGTAACTAGGAAGTTATAAAGGCAGAGTTTGGGTCGACTAAGAATGAAGCTAAGTGATATGAATAACCAAGATGGGATTTTCCCCTTCTAATTAGATATATATTCTTTGGGACCTCTCGGATGATATGATTCGGAAAGCATGGCCATGCATGACTCGGTTAAGTGTTAACCGAAGCGATCGACTAAGAGTTAGTCAGATAAATCACGTATCTCGGATAGAGAAGAGAGTCAGACTATTTAAGGGATGACAATTATTCTCCTATAGTCTGACAAGGTATATTGCGAGGCAAAAGGGACTCGGATGCAAATCGCATTGGTAAGGCAAGTCGTCATGACTCTTTGGTACTTGGAATTCGACATGTTCTGCTTGGAGCCGCTACCGATTGATCGATTGAGAGTCAGACTCCAATCGTGTCCAAGTTGCCTTGAGCTTGCAGGGTCACACGCTTAAGAGCGGGAGCAAGTTTGGATTCGATCTGAACCGGAAATCTGGTTGGGTTGGACCCAAGCCGGATTTTGGACTGAGTCAATGAGTCGGACGCACGGTCACTAATATGGGATTTATTGAATGGGCCATGAGTAAGTGGATCCCACTTTCACTCCCACTTTCACTCCCTATATATAGTGGGGCGTAGAAACCCATGAGGGTTAACAGTTAGGTCATTCCATGCGTTGGAAACCCTAGCTCCATAGAAGTCCTGTTCGTGATACCAAACCTAGTAGCTTAGCGCCGGTGCTCATCCTTGATTTACGATCAGCACCATGACGATAATTGATTGGATCGAGGTTGCAAGAACTGCACTGCATCAACTGACGCTCTTCATCAGTAATCCACATCTACGCGTCCAGGGTAATCTTCATGGCCTTCTACATTAGCTAGATCTTGGGATCACAACATTAGAGGAAAAGGTTTTGTTTTATATCTATGTGGCCCAATAGTGGTATCAGAGCAATATTTTCTGGTTTTAGGCTCGAGATCTCGCATATGTGATATGCGGTTGGCTGTAGATTAAATCTATGTGTTGTTTTGGTGGTCAATCTATGAGATAGATTGGTTTTGTACAAGGTTGATTGGATCAACTATACTCGGGGAATGGTAGATCTGATTTCCGTGATCATACTGCTGAGGGCATGAAACAACATACCCCTACAGCTCGGTTTCCGCCATCAGGGTAGATTGTGACACGTAAATCCATAAGCGGTGATCGAAGATCAAAAGATTTTTATCAAGTCAGAACAATGGTCAAAATCCATGTTCAGAATGTAGATGAGATATAAGTTTTCAAAAACATCATTGGGCGCTGACTGCACCCGCGAGGGGTGCCGCCCCTTCGATCTCCGCCCGCGAGGACCGCCGGCTTCGCCCTATGATAGCGCCTTAGATGTCGTTGCGAGTTTCACAATGCTAGTAGATATCGTATCTATGCATAACTTATTGTTGCAGGAAGTTGTGAATGGTATGGCCTATGTGCATGTGATGTGTGTAATCCATATGTGATATGTATATCACGGTTTTGTAAGCCGGCTAGAGCCTAGGTTCTATCATTTTATTGTACAACGACCTGTGTGTTGCATTCTCTATGTAATTTACTATACTAAGCTAGTATAGCTGTTTGGAGAACCCGGATGGCATGCAAGTTGATGTACATGTCGGCGACATGGAGTAAGACGGCAAGTGACAAGAGTTGGCACGAGTCGTATTACATGCTTTGTGAAGATGGAGATCTCCATGAAGAGATGCATACCATTCCACATTATTATTGTTTTATTTTGTGTCATTGTTATGTCTTTGTTTTACCTCTATGAGATAGTTGGCAAAATTTAATCCCTAAAAGAAGGTCTAGTCGTTTTTCTTTCCAGTGTTTGCACCATCACAAGTCGGAAATTTTTGGTAGTGGGCTCATAAAATTGAGGTTCTTCCAATACTTTCCGACTAGGTGGGTTCAAGTCGGACTCCTATAGCGGAAACACTCGGTAAGCTAGATGGGTCTATCACAACGGTTGTGGGAATCGGGGGAAAATCGGACGGAAGCCGGGGCATGTGATTGTTGGAATTATGCCCTAGAGGCAATAATAAAGATGTTATTATTATAATTCTTGTTCATGATAAAGTTTATATTCCATGCTAGAATTGTATTAAGCGGAAACTTTAATACTTGTGTGGTTTGTGAACAACACCGTGTCCCTAGTACGCCTCTATGGACTACCTCATTGATTAATGATGGTTAAGGTTTCCTAACCATAGACATGAGTTGTCGATTAATAATGAGATCATATCATTGGGAGAATGATATGATGGACAGACCCAAATTAAGCAGAGCAATTAGATCGTGTCATCGTGTTCATCTTTGCGAAGCTTTTCTTATGTCAAATATTGTATTCCTTAGACCATGAGATAATGCAACTCCCTGGTATCGGAAGAAAGCTTTGAGGTCACCAAACGTCATTCTATGAGAGGGTGATCATAAAGGTATCTCTCAGGTGATCGGAAAGTACCTGTTGGGTTGTATGTATCGAGATGGGATTTGTCCCTCCCAAGTCAGAGAGATATACTTCGGGACCACTCGGTAATCGATATCAACACCGCTTGCAAGCACGTGGTTAAGGGGTTAATCACAAAGTGATATCGGATTACGGAACGAGTAAAGTACTTGTTGTGAACGAGATTGAACTAGGTATGCCGGTACCGACGATCGAATCTCGGGCAAGTAAAATATCGCGTGACGAAGGGAATATATATGGGATTGATTGAATCCTGGCATCGTGGTTCATCCGATATGATCATCGATGAATGTGTGGGAGTCAATATGGGTTTCCAGACCCCGCTGTTGATTATTGATAGAAGATCATGTCTGCATATTCTCGAACCCGAAGGGTCACACACTTAACGTGTCTCGACGCTAGGATAGATTGGATAATTGGTTTATGAGTTTTTGTTTGGAGTCTTGGATGAGATCCAGGACGTCACGATAGGTTCTAGAATGGTCCGGAGAATAATATTCATATAAGGCAAAGCAGATTTTGGAGTTCGGAATTGTTTCGGATTGTTCGGTATTGTACCGAAAGCTTCTAGAACCTTCCGGAGTGGGACCAACGTGGCCCCACTTGTCGGGAGGGGGCGTGGACCTACGAGGGAGTTCCCTGGACGCATTGGGCCAGGGGCACAAGGCCCCATAGGCCCAGCCGGCCAAGCCCTAGGGGAAACCCTAGGGGAGCTTCTAGAAGGGGGGGAACTTGCCCCCCACTCCTCCCTCCTTGGCTGCCGGCCCTAGGGCTTGGGGGAGGGGCAAGGGCCAGCCGCCCACCCCTATATATAAAGAGGGCTAGGGGTGCACCCTCCCCACACCTCCTCCTCAAGCCCTAGCCGCCCTGCTGCCCTCCTCTCTCTCTCCCTCCCGACTGCGCGTAGGCGAAGCCCTGCCGCAGAAACTCTCCACCGCTTGCACCACGCTGTCGTGCTGTAGATCCAACCTATCTCTCCACCCCACTTGCTGGACCGAGGAAGGAGGATACATCCAGGTGCCGCACGTGTGCATCTCTCGGAGGCATCGCCACTTGCGGTGTTAGATCGGATCGGATCGCGAGGAGGAGAAGCGAGTACGAATACATCAACCATGTTCCGTTGAACGTTCCGCTATGCGGATCTTCAAGGGTATGAAGATCTCATCTATCCCCCCTCATTGTTTGCATCTCCTAGATTAGATCTTGGCTTTTCCCGTTCGCATCCGTAGAAAAATTTGATTTACTATGCTGGGAAACCCTTCAGTGGTATCAGAGCTAGATCTATGCGTAGATGTGTTTCACGAGTAGAATGCAACATTCTTGTTACGGGCGTTGATGTTTTCTGTTGCAAGCCTCTTGTTTGTGTACTTCTTATGACGAGGGATAGTGATATCGAAGCGGTCCAGGCCAACTTTACGCGACCTCGTTCGCGAGACCGGCTCCGCACTTGACGTGTGGCTTGTTCCACACATGCGGCTGGTGGATGCCAGTTTCTCTCACTATAGTTGTCATGGGATTTACACCGGAGTTTGGCAACCATAATATCACCATTGTGGCTTTCCGTAGGTAAGAATCGTTCTTATCTTGTTACTCCCATAAGCCACGTAAAACATGCAACAACAAAGTAGAGGCGTCTAACTTGTTTTTGCAGGGAGTGTTTTCTGTGATATGGTATGGCCCAAGATGTGATGTGTATGTTGTATGCAATGATCATGTTTTTTAATGTTTCATGACTTGCATGTCGATGAGTACACAACCGGCAGGAGCCATATGGTTGTCTTTATAATTGTGTATGACCTGTGTGTCAACTTCTTATACGCCATGTAATAGCTTTACTTTATCGCTAAGTAGTTAGCAATAGTTGTAGTTGCTATTCGTGGTGGAGGCAATCATGGTGGAGTGATGGAGATCATGCTGGCACGCACAAGATGGAGATCATTGCGCGAAGATTGGCTATACCATGTCACATAAAGTTATATGCATGTGATGTTTATCCTTTTATGTATCTTATTATGCTTAGATCGCGACGGTAGCATTATAAGATGATTCCTCACTTAAAGATCAAGATAAAACTGTGTTCTCCCCATGTATGCACCGTTGCGAATGTTCGTCGTGTTCAAGCATCACGTGATGATCGGGTGCTATAAACTCTACGTTCACATACAACGGGTGCAAGCCAGTTTTGCACACGCAGAAATACTTGGGTTTGACTTGACGAGCCTAGCATGTACAGACATGGCCTCGAAACACACGAACCGAAAGGTTAAGCATGAGTCATATGAATGATATGATCGACACTTCGTTGTCCACCATTGAAACCACATCTCTTCTCGTGAAGATCGGATTAGGTGTGGTGAATTTGGATCATGTTCACTAAACAACTTGAGGGATGTTGAATTTAGTGGGAGTTCATCTAGTAATTTGATTAAGTTGAACTAGTTATCATGAACATAGTCTAAATTGTACTTGCAAATTTTGTAGATCAAATGGCTAAGTCCAACTTCAACTTCAATGTTTTTGCTGAGAAAGAAAAGCTTAAGAACAATGGGTCTAACTTCACCAACTGGTTCTGCAATGTGAGAATCATTCTCGCTGGCAGACAAAAGGACTATGTCCTTGAGAAAGCGCTAGGTGACGCCCCTGCTGTAGATGCGCCGGCTGATGAGAAAGTTGTTTATCAGTCGCACAAAGATGATTATGGTGTGATTAAGAGCACCATGTTGTTTGCTATGGAATCGGACATTCAAAATCGTTTTGAGGATTTCCCTGGGCTCTTTGAGATTCTTGAGGAACTGAAAACTGTGTTTCAGACTAAGGCCCTTTCTGAGAGATATGAGATCTCTGAGAAATTCTTTAACTGCAAGATGGAGGAAGGGAGTTCCGTTAGTGAGCACGCCATTAAGATGTCGGGCTACACTCAACGCCTTGAGCAACTGGACTGCAAGATTCCAGAGGAGCTCAAGATTGACAAAGTTCTGTAATCACTCCCTCCTAGCTACAAAGGTTTTGTAGTTACTCATAATCAGATTGGTTCCACTGATACGATCACTGAGCTCTTCGCTAAGCTGAAAGTTACGGAGGTGGACATCAAGAAGGATAATCATGTGTTGATGGTCAACAAGCCCCCCAGCTTTAAGAAAGGTAAGGGTGCAAAGAAGACCTTCAAGAAAGGCGGCGGCAAGTGCGTTGCCCCTGCTGAGAAGAAGCTCAAGTCTGGACCTAAGCCGGACACTAAGTGCTTCTATTGCAAGGACAAGGGTCACTGGAAGCGCAATTTTTCGAAGTACTTAGCGGACAAGAAGGCTAGCACCATCAAAGGTATATTCGATATACATGTTATTGATGTTTTCCTTACTAGCCCTCGTTGTAGTGCCTGGGTATTTGGTACTGGTTCATTTGCTAATATTTGTAACTCGAAACAGGAGCTACGGAATAGACGGCGGCTGGTGAGGGATGAGGTGACGATGCGCTTTGGCAACGGATCAAGAGTTGATGTGATGGACGTCGGCACGCTCTCCTTATTTTTACCTTCGGGATTAGTTTTAAACCTCAATAAATGTTATTATGTGCCTGCGTTGAGAATGAACATCATATCTAGATCGTGTTTATTGCAAGACGGTTATTCATTTAAATTTGAGAATAATGGTTGTTCTATTTATATGAGTAACATCTTTTATGGTCATGCACCTGCTGTGAATGGTTTATTTCTTCTGAATCTCGAAAGGGATGAAACACACATCCATAACATTGGGCAAAGAGATGCAAGGTAGATAGTGATAATACTACTTATTTGTGGCATTGCCGTCTAGGTCATATTGGTGTAAAACGCATGAAGAAACTCCATTCTGATGGACTTTTGGAGTCTCTTGATTTTGAATCATTTGACACATGCGAGCCATACCTCATGGGCAAGATGATCAAAGCCCCGTTCTCCGGAATGATGGAGCGAGCAACGGACTTGTTGGAAATCATACATACCGATGTATGCGGACCGATGAGTGTTTTGACGCACGGTGGATATCGCCACTTTCTCACTTTTACTGATGACTTAAGTAGATATGGGTATATCTATTTAATGAAACATAAATCTGAAACATTTGAAAAGTTCAAATAATTTCAAAATGAAGTGGAAAACCATCGTAACAGAAAAATTAAGTTTCTACGATCCGATCATGGAGGTGAATATTTGAGTTATGATTTTCTCACGCATCTTAAAGCAAGCGGAATCGTTTCGCAACTCACGCCACCCGGAACACCACAGCGCAATGGTGTGTCTGAACGCTGGAATCGAACTCTATTAGATATGGTGCGATCAATGATGTCTCTTAATGATTTGCCGTTATCATTTTGGGGTTATGCATTAGAAACCGCTGCATTCACTTTAAATAGGGCACCATCTAAATCCGTTGAGACGACACCGTATGAACTGTGGTTTGGTGCTAAACCTAAGTTGTCATTTCTTATAGTTTGGGGATGCGAAGCTTACGTCAAGAAGTTGATGGCGGACAAGCTTGAACCCAAAGCAGAGAAATGCGTCTTCATAGGATGCCCTAAGGAAACTATTGGGTATACCTTCTATCACAGAACCGAAGGCAAAGTGTTTGTCGCAAAGAACGGATCCTTTCTTGAGAAGGAGTTTCTCTCGAAAGAAGTGAGTGGGAGGAAGGTAGAGCTAGACGAGGTTATTGAACCTTCTCTTGAGTTGGAGAGTAGCGCAGCACCTGAAATTGTTCAAGTGTCGTCTACACCAACAATAGAGGAAGCTAATGACGAGGATCATCAAGCTTCGGATGATGCTACTACTAAACGTTGCAGGTCGACAAGGTCGCGTGCCCCTCCTGAGTGGTATGGCAACCCTGTCTTAACTATCTGTTTAGTAGACGATAGTGAACCTGCGAACTATGAGGAAGCAGTGATGAGCCCAGACTCTGAGAAATGGCTAGAGGCCATGAAATCCAAATTGGGATCCATGAGCGAAAACCATGTATGGACTTTGGTGGACCCTCCTAGCGACCGAAAGGTCGTTGAGTGCAAATGGATATTCAATAAGAAAATGGACGCGGATGGTAATGTTACTGTCTATAAAGCTCGACTTGTCGCGAAAGGTTTTTGACAAGTTCAAGGTGTTGACTACGATGAGACTTTATCTCCCGTAGCGATGTTTAAGTCCATTCGGATTTTATTATCAATTGATGTGTTTCATGATTATGAAATATGGCAGATGGATGTCAAGACTGCGTTCCTCAATGGCAACATTGATGAAGAGTTGTATATGATGCAACCCGAAGGTTTTGTCGATCCTAAGAATGCTGATAAAGTGTGCAAACTTTAGCGTTCCATTTATGGACTGAAGCAAGCATCTCGGAGTTGGAACCTTCGTTTTGATCAAGTGATCAAGTGCTTTGGATTTGTTCCAAATTGCTACGAAGCTTGTATCTACAAGAAAGTGAGTGGGAGCTCAGTGACATTTCTGGTACTATATGTGGATGACATATTGATTATTGGAAATGGCATTGACATGCTTAACGATGTGAAGAGTTATTTGAACAGATGTTTTTCAATGAAAGACCTAGGGGAAGCTGCTTATATATTAGGCATCAAAATCTATAGAGATAGACAAAGACGCCTAATATCTTTAAGCCAGAGTACATACCTAGACAAAGTTCTGAAAAGGTTCAGAATGGATAAGGCAAAGAAAGGTTCAGTGCCTATGTTGTCAGGTAAGATATTGAGCAAGGCTCAGTGTCCATCTACGGTAAATGATAGAGAAGCTATGAGCAAAGTGCCTTATGCCTCGGCCATAGGTTCTATCATGTATGAAATGCTGTGTACTAGACCGGATGTGTCCAATGCTCTTAGTTTGACGAGCAGATACCAAACTGATCTAGGAGTGGAACACTGGACAGCCGTGAAGAACATCCTAAAGTATTTAAATAGGACTAAAGAAATGTTCTTAGTCTATGGAGGTGATGAACATCTCGTCGTAAAGGGTTACGTCGACGCTAGTTTCGACACCGACAAGGATGATTCTAAATCTCAGACAGGATACATTTATATTTTCAATGGAGGAGCTGTGAGCTGGAGAAGCTGCATGCAAAGCGTGATCGCGGGATCTACAGTAGAAGCGGAATACATGGCTGCTGCAGAAGCGTCAAGTGTAGGAGTTTGGATCAGGAACTTCATCACTGAGCTTGGTGTGGTTCCAAGTGCCTTGGACCCACTGGAGATATTGTGTGACAACACTGGCGCCATAGCACTAGCTAAGGAACCAAGATATCATCCAAAGACCAAGCATATCAACCGCCAGTTTCATATAATCCGAGATTATATATAGATGGAGATCTGAAGATTATCGAAGTACATACAGATATGAATGTGGCAGATCCATTGACTAAACCTCTTCCAAGAGAAAAACATGATCAGCACCTTAGTGCCATTGGTGTTAGATTGTTGCCAGATGTAAACTAGAATATTGACTCTAGTGCAAGTGGGAGACTATTGGAATTATGCCCTAGTGGCAATAATAAAGATGTTATTATTATAATTCTTGTTCATGATAAAGTTTATATTCCATGCTAGAATTGTATTAAGCGGAAACTTTAATACTTGTGTGGTTTGTGAACAACACCGTGTCCCTAGTACGCCTCTATGGACTAGCTCATTGATTAATGATGGTTAAGGTTTCCTAACCATAGACATGAGTTGTCGATTAATAATGAGATCATATCATTGGGAGAATGATATGATGGACAGACCCAAATTAAGCAGAGCAATTAGATCGTGTCATCGTGTTCATCTTTGCGAAGCTTTTCTTATGTCAAATATTGTATTCCTTAGACCATGAGATAATGCAACTCCCTGGTATCGGAAGAAAGCTTTAAGGTCATCAAACGTCATCCTATGAGAGGGTGATCATAAAGGTGTCTCTCAGGTGATCGGAAAGTACCTGTTGGGTTGTATGTATCGAGATGTGATTTTTTCCTCCCAAGTCGGAGAGATATACTTCGGGCAAACTCGGTAATCGATATCAACACCACTTGCAAGCACGTGGTTAAGGAGTTAATCACAAAGTGAATCAGATTACGGAACGAGTAAAGTACTTGCTGTGAACGAGATTGAACTAGGTATGCCGGTACCGACGATCGAATCTCGGGCAAGTAAAATATTGCACGACGAAGGGAATATATATATGGGATTGATTGAATCCTAGCATCGTGGTTCATCTGATATGATCATCGATGAATGTGTGGGAGTCAATATGGGTTTCCAGACCCTGCTGTTGATTATTGATAGAAGATCATGTCTGCATATTCTCGAACCCGAAGGGTCACACACTTAACGTGTCTCGACGCTAGGATAGATTGGATAATTGGTTTATGAGTTTTTGTTTGGAGTCTCGGATGAGATCCAGGAGGTCACGAGAGGTTCCGGAATGGTCCGGAAAAAAAGATTCATATAAGGCAAAGCAGATTTTGGAGTTCGGAATTGTTTTGGATTGTTCAGTATTGTACCGAAAGCTTCTAGAACCTTCCGGAGTGGGACCAATGTGGACCCACTTGTCGGGAGGGGGAGTGGGCCTACGAGGGAGTGCCCTGGCCGCATTGGGCCAGGGGCACAAGGCCCCATAGGCCCAGCCGGCCAAGCCCTAGGGGAAACCCTAGAAGGGGGGACTTGCCCCCCACTCCTCCCTCCTTGGTCGCCGGCCCTAGGGATTGGGGGAGGGGCAAGGGCCAGCCGCCCACCCCTATATATAAAGAGGGCTAGGGGCGCACCCTCCCCACACCTCCTCCTCAAGCCCTAGCCGCCCTGCTGCCCTCCTCTCTCTCTCCCTCCCGACTGCGCGTATGCGAAGCCCTGCCGCAGAAACTCTCCACCGCTTGCACCACGCTGTCGTGCTGTAGATCCAACCTATATCTCCACCCCACTTGCTAGACCGAGGAAGGAGGATATGTCCAGGTGCCGCACGTGTGCATCTCTCGGAGGCATCGCCAATTGCGGTGTTAGATCGGATCGGATCGCGAGGAGGAGAAGCGAGTACGACTACATCAACCATGTTCCATTGAACGTTCCGTTGTGCGAATCTTCAAGGGTATGAAGATCTCATCTATCCCCCCTCGTTGTTTGCATCTCCTAGATTAGATCTTGGCTTTTCCCATTCGCATCCGTAGAAAATTTTGATTTACTATGCTACGAAACCCTTCAGTGATGCCACCCGACCAACAGAAGTCGTATGATATGTGATTGACAAGGACTTGTCTACCTAGATCGGCCGCTAGCGGTGATGCTAAATCTCACTAGCCGACTTGCTTATCTAGGATCCTGAATCACTATGTAACCATCGGAGGGGTGTTGGTTCTATTGGGAGAATAAAAATTAAAGTGTTTAATATGCTTGCTCTTTTATGAATACATGTCTTAAGTTTTTTGCATATTTTCTGTTGTAGATCATGGCACCAAGTAACAGTCACCCTCAGATATCCGGTTTTTCTTTGACAACCATTCTTGAGAAAGATAAACTGAACGACACTAATTTTACCAATTAGTATCGAAATCTGAGAATTGTTCTCAAACAAGAAAAGAAGGACCATGTCCTAGATAACCCACTTCGAGATGAGTCGGATGAGAATGCGACTTGCTCTACCACCAATGCCTACCGTCAGGCTAACGATGAGTCCATGGATATTAGATGTGTTATGATTGCTTACATGGAACCAGACTTGCAGGAAAATATCGAGAATGTTGAGGCCTATGATATGATCGAAAGCCTAAAAATTATGTTCCAGGTTCAGGCGAAGAATGAGAGGTATCAAGTCTCTCAGGCTTTGCTGAGTTGCAAGCTTAAGGATGGTAATCCACCGAGTCCGCATGTGATCAAATTGGTTGGTTACGTGTAGTCTAGAGAGGCTTGGCTAGCCCATTAGCGAAGAGTTCGCTACGGACATAATTCTGAACACTCTTCCTTGTGCGTATGGTCAATTCATATCAAACTACCACATGCATGTTATGGATAAGAAGCTCACTGAATTGCATGGGATGCTCAAGCAAGCGGAGGGGGATCTAAAGAAGGGCGCCAATGAAGTGTTGATGGTGCAGAATAAGGCTAAGTTAATGAAGAGTTCTTGATCTAAGAAGAAAGCTAAGTCGGGAGGAAAGCAGGGCTAGGACTCGGTCCCAAATTTTTCTCAGTGACTAAGCCATCTCCTTCAGCCGGATCCAGTTGCTTCTACTGCAAGGAGGATGGACACTAGAAGAGGATCTGCAGCAATTATTTGGCCGACAAAGCCAAGAGTGGAGGTATGACTTCCGACTTAGGTACACGTGTTTGCAATGTTATAGACATCTATCTTGCTGATGCACATAATAGTTCTTGGGTATATGATACTGGATTAGTTATTCACATTTGCAACTCGTTGCAGGGACTGGTAAAAACTAGGAGCATAAAAAGAGGCGAGGTTGATATCAGAGTCGATAACAAAGTGAGAGTCGCTGCATTAGAAGTCGGCACGATGCAACTTCATTTACCTTACGGATTCATTATGGAACTGAATAATTTTTATTATGTTTTAGTGCTCAGTCCAAACATTATTTCTGCTTCATGTTTTGCGGTGACCCTGCATATCACTGCATGTGTACCACACTATATTCGTTGACATGACATCCATAGAACACCATTCCGTAAATATCACATCCCTCATAGTGGTACAACAGAAACATTGCGGGTCCATATTACAAACATACATAATTCAATATGATTACAATACCAGAAGTTCAGAATTTCAAGTGATTCAAACTTACAAACCAAACTTAAGAAGTTTCATCAGAAGATCAAAGTTTTAAACTCATACTCTAAATTCAGCTCAACAAATTATTATATAAAGTTTATGTTGCTCGGCTCAATTGGTTTACTAATAACTAAGGCAACTACTCAGACTCGTTGCCCTCCACTCCATAGCGTATCTCTTAGTCCAACCATTCCACTCCTCCGGATAGGTCAATTTCCTCGTAGTAGACATCCTCTTGTCCTTCAGCCGCGTACATCAGAGTGTTTTGTGGCTCCTCAGAGTCTAAGCAGGGGATAAAAGGAAAGAGTGAGTAACAGCGTTACCCAGCAAGTTCATTAAATGTAGGATGGGAAGTTTGATGCTCTATATACCACCTTGGATTATTAGTCCTTGGTACTATGCGGTTTTCATAAACCTTTCCTCAAAGATTGCTTTTATTATCAAAACTATGCACATCAGCCTTCACAGGTTGACCAGAACTTCATGTGATGGGGATATGCCGAATGGGGTATGCCCAGCAGGACGTTCCCTACTGGATCTGACTCTCAGCAAGTGGGCCTGCAGGACAGCGACTGGATCACGACCCAAGAAGGAGCCTGGCGACTGGAAGCTAGAGGCCCAAGAGCGTAGCTAGGCCCAGTCGGATTAGGTCAAGCCTCCGAGTCCTTAACTAACTCGGTTGTATATCTGTAAACCCTAGAAAGGTGCCCCTATATAAACCTCCCTACGGTACTCTCTGTACTCACGTTCCATCATACACCCCATCGACTCGGTGTCTAGCCGCCGATCTCGCCACCCTTGTAATCTCTCGATAATACAATCTAGCTGGAGTAGGTCTTTAACCTCCGGGAGGCCAAACCTGGGTAAACCCTTGTGTCTCCGCTCTCATCTTGCACCGCAGATGGCTGGCCTTCCTTGCCCTTCCTACTACTACTCGTTGCTAGTCACAACATCTGTCATGGCCATTCCCACGAAAGTGGCACCCACCATGGGGCATGGCCGCCTCGGCCTGAGTTCTGTGGTGAGGCCCTACTTACCAATCAACCGGTCGATCGCCACCAGCCGCATGATCGCGTGCGGCGAGATCCTCCAGATCTTGCCCAGCAGCTATGTCCCGGCGTCACGCCCAGTCACACGCAGCGTCATCATGCCAGTCGACACCATCAACCTCTTCGTTGGCTTCACGGACGTCGTCATCTCTGAGGACACAGATCTCATCAGCGAGTCACCACCATGCGATCGGCTCTCTGAGAGTCTGGTCTATACCATCCATCGCCTCACCTCCGATTACTACTTGGCCAACAACAACGTGGCCGAGAATGACACGGCCGCGGACGACGCGACCCTTCACGACGATGCCGACTCAGCGACTCTCGCCTTAGCCACCGGGTCCATCATTGTTGTGTCACTAGAAGGCTCCATCGCGCGAGTCTCCAACGCGGGGGATTTCGAGGATTCCTCCATCCTCGAGATCTTCGACTCTGACTCTAAGTCAGAAATTTCCGGCGATCTCCACGTCAAATCTAGTCTCTTCATCGCGACCTATATGGCGAGCGGAACAAGCGCCCCGCCAGACCCCTTATCCACGCCAATCCCGCCGACCGCAAAAGCGGGGAGGTCGAGGAGGCCCTCTTATAGCTGGAGGAGGCGACACGCAACAAGCTGGCCGAACGCGAGAAGTTCCGCCTCGAGCAAGCAACAGTGCAGGAGTTGTCGCTCTACCACCAATGCCGCATCAGGACACACCTGAACCCCAGCGTTCAGGGTCGCTCCCTAAACTTCGGTGAAGGCAATGACCCTGCTCGCACGGCCTAGCGCGTAATCACACTACAAGGAATCTGGCTGTATATGACCCTCCATTTTCGTCACAAAATTGTCATAGTAGTCCGTTTATGACGATTCTATGACGATTTTGAAATCGTCGAAAGCTGGGCATCGCAAATGAACTATAACGATATTTTTGATAAAATCGTCATAACCGTCTATGATGATATTGGATCGTCATAACGTCTATGACGATCCAATATCGTCACGGGCCATCTAGCCTAGCCAAGTCAGATCCTACGTGTCAAAATTGTGACGAAATTAATTCATCTTAAATTGAAATCAGTCGAGTCCATTTTGGAGGTCTGAATAGGCCAAGCTCAATAATTCCAGCCTTTTTCTTCTTTATGCCTGGCCCTTTAGTGTGCAATTTTCTTTGGGCTTCTGTCGTTCTTCTCTAGTCCTTGGCCTATTACCTTACATTTATTTTGGGCTATTCCAGCATTTTATGGGCCTCAAGCCTTTTTACAATCATTTTCTTCATAACTTTCAACATTATTTTGATTTTTTATTTTACTACTAGACCCATTTGACAAATTCCAGTTTCCACATTTTGAAACCAAGTAACCAGTATTTGAATCAAAACTAATAACACGAGAAAATTTTCAAATATCAACGAAATTGGTCTATTACAACAATTACATGGTTCATGACACAAAAAATAACCAATCAATCATAGTACAATCCTAGTACAATATAATTAACTAGTCTTTGTTCAGTAGGACTTCCCGCTTCTTCACTTCTTCAAGCGAGAGCACTGGTTGCTAGGCAAACTTCATTCCAAATATTCTCAACGTTATCAATGCTGCACTCAACGCATATGAGGAGTAATTAGTAAGAGTCGATCAATAATCAGGACCATAAGTAGGTGATGAAATATATAAGCATGCACCTGAACCTTAATGCGACTGACATGACAGACTGACCCGGGCCAGGGAAGGAATGCAACATCCTAGAAAGATGTAGTCCTTTATAAAATCTGGACTTCTTATGTATTGATCATACCTTTCTTCTGGAATTGAGGTGAACTACATACCGAATAACCGATTATGTTAGATAGACTTGCAAACAAAAAAAATTAATTGATGATTCCACATGAATATTGGTGTATAACTAATTGAAGTGCATATAGTAATAAGTAGGGACCTGGAGTACAAGTATGCCAACTGGTTCCAAATAGATCATAGTGTATGAGTTGTTAATTACTACAGTATAGAATACAAGATCAACCAGTGCAGCAACAGTGAGAAAAATAAAAGGTAAGCAACAACTAAAGAACTGGATCAGTATAATTACTAAAATTTGATTGTTCACAAAGAGTAGCATGAAAATTACAGTTCAGATTTCAAAACCTCGGCTCCATTGTTGAGCTTCCTCAATAACTATTGAAAGAATAATGATTTATGGTAAGGAATGGGCAGAGACAACAGGAATCTCCTAACTATGATCTTGACTAACAATGGGGACTAATCTAATAATGTACGAGGTTGCATGGAAAAATAGCTTGAACAAACAAAGATTTCAATAAGGTGATCAATGCATGGAGATGGGTCGATGGAGTAACATGCGACTGTAATCTCAATGGCAAACTCGGTGTAACAGAACACCGATAGTATGGCCGACACTCCAGACATGGTGTACAAGAGAACCACGCTCAGGTCGGCCGCCTCCTTGGCCTCCTGCCCCATGAGAACGAAGATCCTTGCCCCAATCACCGCGCCGACGCTGAACCATGCTAGGTCCCATCAATCTACGAATAATCCAATCTTGTAATCAGCAGAAAAATTTAACAAAATTATATAGCTTGTAATAAGATAATTATATACAGCAAATTTCAAAATTACAATCATACGATGGGCATGGAACAAGATAACCATAGAATTGATTGAATATAATGGTACTTCTTAAAATTACCATGTGATGCAAGAAACAGAAATAACATTTAACTATCAAGTATACAATAGTATGCATGACATTGTAATATAAGGATACCAACAATGAACATCAATACAGTAATTTAAATGCAAACTAGTTTAAATGCTAATCCATCAAGCAGTTTCAATTCTATAGCCTTCAATGCTATAGGAACTCACATATCAGCACTTGAGGGGAATACTAAAATCCAAATCGATGGAAGATAAACAATAACCACTTTTTTCATGCTTACTCAACACAGAGGTAAATAATGCCAAGCATTCTGAATGTATCATACCACACCCACCTACGAAAATTGCAAAATGACTCACATTAGCTCAATCCTATTATAGGATACAATTATAAAATATATTCAGAAATGATAATGCCATAGCATTCTACATGCACCAGACCATGTACCTATCCAAATTGCTACCCACTTCACATTTTTTCACTCCCACATATCCAAACTACAACTACTGTCCCACATACTAAATCTACAGGCTAAAGGCAGGACCCTTGTTCCCAAAAGATAACAAGGCATGCAGATTTAGCAGTAAATCGCACCAGGTAGTAAACCTTTCAAGTGAAGGTTCAGAACAAGAACACATTACCATCTAGAGACCCCTGCTTCCGGAGGTGCTCTCTATGAGGTTGCGTCTGATCTTCGTATTGTGACTAGGTTGGATAGAGAGGGGCCATCTCACCGGCACGCAAGACCACCACCATTCTACGACCTCGCCGTAATAACTGAAGACTAGTAGTAGTCTCTAGGGGAGCAGCCATGGATGGGCAGACATATCCTAAGGACAACATGAAATAAATCTCACGGTATTCATATATCGACTACATGCTCACAGTCACTTTTATCATAGCAACTAGATCAATCTTATATCAACGCTTCTTTCATTGATCAGAGAAATACCAAAAACAATGTGTACAAGGTAAAAAATGGAACAAAACTGAATAGGAATCTTCCATCCAGATGATATAAGTACATAACATCAATATACACACAAGTAGTCCTGGATCAAAAGGAAGCCTAGATGTAAGTACATAACATCATGGTATTGCCAGAACTAAACATGATATTTGTTTCACTTACAAGTAGAGTATCTAAGACATGTGTATACCAAGCAGCAGAAGTTGGTCACTCAAGTGTATACCAAGAAGCATGTGTTAGGAAATTATGTGCATATGAACTGAACTGAAAAAGAAGCATTCACATATGATACCCTAATCCCCCTGAACATGTGTAACCACGAGAAGAGCCAGCAGTCTCTGCGCCGCCACGGAAGCAGCGATGGCCACCGCTGTCGCAGGCGCCCCTGCCACGACCATCTCGGTCCCATGCACCGTCGTAGCCATCGTCACCGCCATCTGCATAGGGATTAGAAAATCGAGTGAACAACTCGGTGGATAACAAGGAGACGACCAAATTTGGGGTCTAGCCCAGGACCGGAACCCACCTCTGCCTCCTCGTCGTGAGGGGCACCAACGTCAGCAGGGGCGCTGTCATCTCCATGGAACTCCTGCTCCTCTCCCCATCAGCACCCTCAGCACACATCGATGCCATCCACATCATCTGCATCCGCGAGATCCCCGACGGCGCGTACGCGACTAGGTCGCCATGGGTGGTGTTGGGGAGGAGAGCGACTCATACGTCCAAAACGTATCTACTTTCCCGAACAGTTTTGCTATTGTTTCTCCTCTAATTTGTGTTGGATACAACTAACACGGACTGACGCTGTTTTCACCAGAATTGCTTCGGTGTCTAGTTTTTTTTCCAGAAAATAAACTTTTAAGAAAAATCCTGGAAATATGATAGGGGCAATGAGAGCTCAAAGCTAATGAGTACCATACTTTCAGCATTCGGAAACCTTTCAAAACCTTTTCACTGCTTTGTTGAGTCACCACTTATTGACAGCATAGTTGTCATTCTTAGTGTAATGTGCTTGTCTCAAAACTTGGTTAATTATGTCATAACTATGATGCTTGTATCTTTGATATCTTTACTTCTAGTCTTCACTTCAACTTCAGAGGTGCCTTGGCATTTATGTTTTTCTCCACAATCAAAGGCAAGCGAGATACCACTCTATCAAACCTTCTTATGAGCATTCCAATGTTGCTTATGTTTATGTTTCATGCTACTTATTATTATTGTGTTGGAATCTGTTCATAGCTTGCATGACTATTGAGTAGACTTATTTGCATACTCTTTATTATGAATTGCCTAAGTACTGATCATATGCTGAGAATATTTACATTACATGAGGCAAATGTGTTCATGAAAGTTTCTTTTATCACACTCAGTTTTCAACTGAATTGCTTGAGGACAAGCAATAAGCTAAGATTGGGGGGAGTTAATACGTCCAAAACGTATCTACTTTCCCGAACACTTGTGCTATTGTTTTTTCTCTAATTTGTGTGATTTGGATACAACTAACATGGACTGACACTGTTTTCAGCGGAATTGCTTTGGTGTCTAGTTTTTGTGCAGAAAATCAACTTTCAGGAAAAATTCTAGAAAATATCACAAAACTCCTATTTTACCAGAAGACTTACGGAGCCAAAAGATGAGACGGAGGAGGGCCACGAGGGGCCCACACCCCTAGGACACGCGAGCTAGGCTAGGCGGCGCCTAGGGGTGGTGAGGCCACCTCGTGCACCCCCTCGGTCTCCCTCTTCGCCTACATAAAGCCTTCTGACCTAAAAACAGAGGGGGGTTCGACGTTTTTCTAGAGAGAGTTCCACGGCGCAGCCACCACCAGAAACGGTGATTCGGATCCAAAAACTCCGTTTGCGCACCCTGCCAAGTGGGAAAATCGGCGGAGATCATCGCCATCATCATCACCGATGCCTCTCCATCAACCATCCATGTTTCCCCATCCATGAGTGAGTAATCCCCCGCTGTAGGCATGGGGATGGTAGGGATTGGATGAGATATATCATGTAATCAAATAAGATTGTTAGGGCATGGTGCGTAGTATCTTTATTAGTGCTATTTGACTTTGTTGCAACTTGTTATGCTTAATGCTTGTCACTAGGGCCCGAGTTCCATGATCTCAGATCTGAACATGTTATTGATTCATGATGATAATATTGTTTGTGATCTTATCTGCAAGTTGTGTACACATATCATTGTCCGGAACAAAAGGCCCCGAAGTGACAGAAATTAGGATAACCGGAGGAAATGGATGTGATATGAGGATCACATGTGTTCATGGAGTGTTAATGCTTTGCTCCATTACTCTATTAAAAGGAGTACCTTAATTTCCAGTAGATTCCCTTAAGGCCCCGCTGGAACGGACTGGCAGGACAAAAGATGTTGTGCAAGTTCTCATTGCGAGCACGTATGACTATATATGGAACACATGCCTATGTTTGTTTTGTACTTTGATGTTTTATCTTATTTATCTGCAAATGCCTTAGATCTTGGTATTACATGAATAGTCTCGTCCATGCAACACCAGTCCATCCATCCCTATACCTACCGCACTCAGATCCTCACTACAAGAAGTCTGCTCACTAATGACCTTTTTTAACGACCATGGGTTTTTTGATCATAAATCTATGACCATTCTGAACCAATTGGTCGTAGGGAATTTGAAAGGGTCCAAACCATGAAAAATATTGACCAATTTTGTCAAAAAGGTCATAGTGTCCTAACATAAAATGGACATAGATGGATAGGACTGATCTAGAGCCATTTATCTGGGAGACTACGACCAATTTAGATGGTCATATCATATAAGAATAATATATTCTAAATTACAAAGAGGGTGATTAGACTGCCACCTAAGCAGTTCGTCTATGTGTCATGTGCATTTGCGTGGAGTCTATAAGTGAATCTGGTATTTTATTATAATATCACTGCCTAGTGGGGTCTATCTGTCATTTTGATATTAAACAAGTGGTACCCTGATATGCGTGGAAATTAAAGAAAAAAAGGATCCACCATGACTCGAACCCATGATCATGAGCTCTGACTCACGGAACCAGACCACTATACTGATACTGACACTTCATTCATGTATACAACGCATGATCTTTTTTGTATATGCAGAACCCACTAGAAATTAAGGCAAAAAACACCAGCTGCGTGGGGTCAAACCTACGACCTGTTGCGCACGCCCAGAGAACCAACAAATAATCTATTACATTATCTTTGCTAAAGACACCCCACAAACATACCTGGCACCATTACCACCACATGATTAGGCCTCTAAGCTTAATCCAACAGCTAGCGTTGATCTAATCATAGGCCGGTGTGCACTTAGCAATTTGGATCGACGGACAATACTTAGAATCCCGTCGAAACGCTAAACTGATCGCTAGCCTTTTTCCTGTTTTGGTTTTCCCCCAACCCATTGCCATCAGCCATCAGCCATCATGCCGCCTTGTGCACGAGGTCGCCGCCGCCGTGCACGCCGCTCCTCCCCTGCACCCTTTTGCACTCTGTCGATGCGGGAGCTTGAACACACGCCTCCACGGAGCCTGAACATCCGCCGCCACGGAGCCTAAGGCCGCCCCCATGGAGCCTGCCATGGCCTTCTCTCTAGGGTTTCAGAAATTGGGAGGGGGGCAGAGAGGGTCACGATATGCGAGAATATTGTGGACCGAGAGATCTCCGGGAGGGGCGGCCGATGTGCAGCCCGGGTGGAAGGGGCGACGAGCGGCAACCCGGAAGACATACGCATGCACGTTCTCACCGTCTTGCCTCTGCCTAATGGTGCTGGAATGGTGGATAGCCGGACGGCGAAGGCTCCTGGTTGCTACTCGACCTCAAACGACTTCTCCTGCGGCTGTGCTTGATGAGTGGTGGTCGCTGAGCCTGTTAAGATCTGTGCTACTGTACAACCCATGACACTATTATTTTCACCTTGTCTGGTCCATTACTTTGCGTGGAGTATTAACTGTTTCAAGATGCCTCATTAGTTGTTGCAGTCTTGGGTTCTTCAAAAATTCAGGAACGAAAGTTAGAACAGTACCTGTTGTGTTTGCATCCTCTTCGGTCCAGGTTGCACATACAAGGTTCTACTTGTAAAATATATGATATTTTTATATTCTTTAGTTAGAGAAGTTATCTCTTGCTGCCTGGTTTAGGATCTCTATGCTTAATATTTATTTTTTAACTTACAGATGATCAAGAGAAGGTGTGAAGAATAACTGTGTGTGCTACGGTGGTTATTTCTTTCATGTCACCTGTTTTGTTTGCACTCGGATGTCATAACGATTCTATTCAAGAAAGAAAAATTGCGATCGACCAATTAGGGAGGTTTTTGTTTGTATTTGTTCATGTTGCTTAAAAGGTTTTCCTTATTACAGGACTACTATCAACTTATGCGGGACTGCAAATGTGGAGAAACGTACAATTCGAGTCCTCTAGATTCTGTGAGTGATTTAATAACCCTGTTTTCTCCTTCACCCAAGTGTCCTGAAGATGTTTGAATATCCATGTGTCTTTTTATTGGTGATGGAAGGCATTGCCTCAGGTCTAGACACTCTTTTCATTGGCAAGTTTGAAGAGCAAAGAATGTTGGGAAGCACTATATTTATCAGTGGTATGTCACACCACACTATTGGCTGCAATGTCGTATAACCTGATTTCAGATAGAAATTTTGCATATATTTGGTGACCTTAATCAATTATTTGTGCAGCATGTTGGCCCAATTATTGTTAAGAGAATGGTGAAATTGATCCATGCTCAATTCATAATTTTGACGATGTCTGCTAGAGGTGGGTGGTGTATTTCTCTGCATATAGGTACGACTATTCGTTACTGTTATAATCCTCCAGGTTATGTGGATGCAAGTTAATGTAAAGACTAAACCCATTATCCAATATCCATTACTTAGTATGGTTCTCTAAAATGGCCAAGTGCTGGTTCACTTTAGTTAATTTGTGCGATGATAACTATATGTGGGAATGCAAAGCAATTACTTGCCGAAATTGGACAATTTACCGGTTACGATTTATCATTTTGCAAGCTTACTACTTACTACTGGTCATATCTATCCAGACCCATAAGCCCATAACTAATTGGCTTTAATACTTGAGACCGTCAAATCATCTGGTAGTGTACAGTTATTCACTTCTTCTGCGACCTCCTGGACGAACCTGATTATATAAGACTTCAAGGTAAATACAAAGTTATTCATTTCTTCTCTGACTTCCTGGATGAACCTGATTATATAAGGCTTTAAGGTAAATACAAATATAAGTTTAGATAGAATATTCCAACTCATTCTGAGATTGTCCTTTTCATTCATAAATACACTTTCTTGTACTAATGGCTAGCCAACTAGGATAAATTTGACAAAATGAATGACACAAAATGCAACCTTGTAAAATTCCTCGAAAATTAGGCAATTAGCTACTTCCCAATAGTATCAAGTAGAACAAAAAGTACTGTATGAATTTAAAAGGCTGTACAGAAGCCGTAATGTAACAAGCTCCCCTGGCGTGGAACTCATCTCCATTCCTTATAATCTGTCGGTTAATCTAAAGTTGTGCACAAACAATGATCAACCACTGAGCCACATCATGGACATTAAATAAATTGTAATTTCCCGATTAACCAAGTGTTACTAATCGGACCATTTAAATAGCACGAATATTGTTGATCGATTCGGACTATGTTTGGATTTCAGTTCCATGTTACGCTATGCTGGATAGGGCTTGTATTGAACCGTGAATTGGCCAAATCAAGCTGAGCTTGGACGGTCTATACTCTATACGGAAAGATAAGGTGTCCTGTGCAACTAAGCAGAACAAAAGATAAGTTTATGACTGCAAGGTTGTCACTATGCAAGAGCCTCATCCCTAGCGGAAAGCTAGGTTCATGAACATTTGACTTTGGTGAAAATTCTGAGCTGAATAACAAGAACTAGGCTTAATAGGAACGCACATGACATACTATTGTTCCTACCCTTCTATTCGTACTTTTCTGTGGAGCTTAATGGTAAACTTAATACATCTATGATGTTACAGAGAAGTTTTTGACTGTATGGGACACATGAAACATAGAAAGCTGCTGATAGAAGCAACTCCTGACCTACATCTGTAAAATTATACGTCTTTCCTTGGATAACTTGTTAATGGCCAACTATCATCAGTTAAGTTGTTATCGGTAGTGATATTTTCTCAAAGCCTCGAGGAGCATGATTGACTATACTTTTCATAAGTTATATTCGAGAAGTCTTTACATGGATGCTTACTACTCTTTTATCTGAAGGACTCCTCTTGCCTCCCTCCTCTTTAATTACCTTCGTGTTGCAGCCCACCAGTAGCGTCAAGTCGGGACTCAGGACCCTCAGGCCCCATCAAGCACTCCTCTATGACCTGGTGGGAGCTGATTACCTGTCAGGGTCGCCTTGCTGGTTAGGAACGTTGAGGTCGCCGGTCATCCCTCCTTCCTCCTCCCTGACTCATGCCACTCATCGCGCCAGATTGACAACAAGGAATGAGTTGCACTGAAAGAACATCGATGGAAAATTTGGTAGTTCAAATATTCATTTACCTTTACTCTGCCTCACACCATGTTTTGTCTGCTTATGACCTGGATTATAATCAGTCTTTTATCTTTAGTTAATGATATTTTGTTGGCTTGTCACTTGGAAGATTATCACTCTTTTATATTTACTTTGCCAGTATGAAAGAATATAACATTCTTATACCCTATTTTATGTGCTTACCACTATTTTTTCACTATTTATTATAAAGGACGCTACTAGCATCACACTAAGGAATACCGAGATGCAATGATTGAGCTGCCTATGAAGGATTCAACTAGAGCTGAAGATGACTTAACGACAGGACACTACAAGAATCACATTGAGGAATACCTTATTGAACTTGCAATCTCCATAAAACTGCTGCGAGCTCAGGTCATAGGCTAAGGAGGGTACTAGCTAATCCAGCTGATCATCTTTTACCAAGTTCCATAGAATACCGAGAAAGCGAGGGCGCAAAAATTGAGTTGTTTAAAATGCCGAGCATTGATAGCATGAACCCTGGTGGCATGTTGGGTAAGATGCTCTATGATGTACGTGTCCCAAAGAAAGGGGAAGGTTGGAAATTCATTAGATAATAAATAATGTATTGTTTAATAGCCGTTTTTTAATCTTGCTTCAAATGGGGCTTTAATTGTAATATTTTGTAGCTCATTGTAATATATATCTATGTGCTTTCGTGGATTTTATGTAGGTTGACTGATTGATTATAGGGACGTTTGTTCCACCTGCACGTTTACACCTTTGGGCCATGAGACCTATTTAGTGGTCTCAGTGAAAAAACTATGTAAAAGCAACTCGCTGAAAGAGTACTCAGATTTGGAGGTTATAGTAGACGTGCAACGCATGAACCCTTTTGTATATACGAAACCCAAAAGATGTCATTTTGACACATAGAGAAATTAAGGAAAAAGGGAGACTCGCAAGGAATTGAACCCAAGACCACAAGCTCAAACCTGGGACCGAACCACTCCACCATCACAGATTTTGAATTAAAAACCACGCGTGAAGGTTTTTGTATATGACAAAGCAGCGTTGGGCCTTGGCCGCCGAAAATGCATTCACTTTTTTTTTTCTTCTAAATATTTTGCCCTACAGGCTAGGCCAACAGCCCACACGAATGGACGAAGTTTATTTTTTAGAAAGTTTAAAAACTTAATTTCCCTATACTTTTTTCATATGACTTCGGATTGAAATGATATAAAAATCAATTTGCTTCATAATTAGGAGGTGCATAACTTTCTTGTCATATAAAATTTTGCAATGTGAAGGATATCTATTTTTTAAATGTTTTTAATTAATTATGACAATTTCAAGACGCGGTCAAAATGACGGGAGTGACTCAAATAGGTGTTGAGTATAACTAAAAATTTCGGTGGATTTCTAATAAAACAGAACCTAAAAAATGAGCATTAGATGATGTATATGTAGTTCAAATCGGACCAACTTCCTACAGATTCAGCATAGATTTGTCTTTTCCACGACGGGTGGACCAAAAGGTTTGAGATACCCCGGTTGGGACATTGTTCATTTAACATGGTCTAGTATTTTAGAAAAATCGAAAGGTAGCATTTTAAAACTTTCTTTTGGTGGTTGCTTCACAAAACGCCCAGTTTTTCGGCATTCGAGAAATAGAAAGTGTATTTTTTGTGCGGCGAAAAGGAAAACTTCCTCCTGCAACATTGTTCGCCATCTAAAGGTGCACATGCATGCACGAGATGGGCATGTTATAACAAACTATGCCGTGATTCTGGGTATAACATTGGTCGTTTGACATGAAGACCATGAAACCTCGAACATGATAGGTCATTTCTGTGAAGGTTTTTTCGAGATGTTTGCAATATACAAAGTTTGGTATTTTTCTTGCAAATATGTCATATAATAAGACACCACACGAAGGATTTACCTCGTTTGGACCTTTTTGAATTTATAATGCCCGTTTCAAACTATGGTCAAAATAGAGGGCATGAAGGTTCCTAGCTAGGGGATGAGCCTCGCTAGTATTTCATTAGATCTCAGATAAAACATAATATTGTGAACCTAAAAACTATTTTTGCAAAAAATAATGAGCATTAGGCCATGTACATGTAGTTCAAATCGGACCCACTTTCTACCAATTCGGCAGACATTTGTTTTTTCGCGACAGGTGGAAGGGAATGTTTGAGATATCCGGTTGGTACATTATCCATGTAACATGGTCTAATATTTTTGAAAAATATGGTGGAACCATTTTCAAACTCTCATTTGGTGGTTGCTTCACAAAACGCCCCATTTTTGGCAATCAAGAAATAGAAAATATATTTTTTGTGCGATGAAAAGGAAAAATTTCTTCTCCAACATTGTTCGCCATCCCAAGATACACATGCATGCATAATATGGGCACATTATCATAAACTATGCCATTATTCTAGCCATAACATTGATCGTTTGGCCTGAAAGCCATGAAACCTCGAACATGATAGGTCATTTTTGAAAAGGTTTTTTTGATACACTTGCAATATACCAAGTTTGGTATTTTTCCTTGCAAATATGTCACATAATAATACACCACGCGAAGAATTTACCTCGTTTGGACCGTTTTTGAATTTATTATGCCCGTTTCAAACTATGATCAAAATGGAGGGCATGAAGGTTCCTAGCTAGGGGATGAGCCTTGCTGGTATTTCATTAGATCTCTGATAAAACATCACATTTTGAACCTAAAAAAGTTTTTTGCAAAAAATCATGAGCATTAGATCATGTACCTGTAGTTCAATCGGACCCAATTCCTACCATTTCGGTAGACATTTGTCTTTTGCACGACAGGTAGAAGGGAAGGTTTGAGATATCCAGGTTGGGACATTGTCCATGTAACATAGTCTAATATTTTTGAAAAATATGGTGGAAACATTTTGAAACTCTTATTTGGTGGTTGCTTCACAAAACGCCCCGTTTTTCGCCATTCGAAAAATAGAAAATGTATTTTCTATGCGACGAAAAGGAAAATTTCCTCCTGCAACATTGTTTGTCATCCCAAGATGCATATTCATGCATAATATGGGCACATTATCACAAACTATGCCACTATTATGGCCATAATATTGGTCGGTTGGCCCGAAAGCCATGAAACCTCGAACATGGTAGGTCATTTCTGAGAAGGTATTTTTGAGTCACTTGCAATATGCCAAGTTTGGTATTTTTCCTTGCAATTATGCCACATAATAAGACATCACGCGAAGGATTTACCTCGTTTGGACCGTTTTTGAATTTATTATGCCCGTTTCAAACTATGGTCAAAACGGAGGGCATGAAGGTTCCTAGCTAGGGGATGAGCCTCGCTAGTATTTTATTATATCTTTGATAAAACATCATATTTTGAACCTAAAAATGATTTTTGCAAAAATCTTCATGAGCATTAGATCATGTACCTGTAGTTCAAATTGGACCCACTTCCTACAGATTCGGCAGATGTTTGTCTATTTTATGACGGGTGGAAGGGAAGGTTTGAGATGCCCAGGTTGGGACTTTGTCCATGTAACATGGTCTAATATTTTTTTTAAATGTGGTGGAACCATTTTCAAACTCTCATTTGGTGGTTGCTTCACAAAATGCCCCGTTTTTCTCCATTCGAAAAATAGAAAATGTATTTTCTGTGCAACGAAAAGGAAAACGACCTCCTGCAACATTGTTTGCCATCCCAAGATGCACATGCATGCATAATATGGGAACATTATCACAACTATGTCATGATTCTCTCCATAACATTGGTCGTTTGGCCCGAAAGCCATGGAATCTCGAACATGATAGGTCATTTCTCGGAAGGTGTTTTTGAGACACTTGCAATATACCAAATTTGGTATTTATTTCTTGCAAATATCTCACATAATAATACAACACATGAAGGATTTAACTCGTTTGGACCGTTTTTTAATTTATTATGCCCGTTTTAAACTATGGTGAAAATGGAGGGCATGAAGGTTCCTAGCTGGGGGATGAGCCTCGCTAGTATTTCATTAGATCTCTGATAAAACATCATATTTTGAACCTAAAAATTATTTTTGCAAAAAATAATGAGCATTAGATCATGTACATGTAGTTCAAATCGGACCCACTTCCTTCTAATTTGGCAGACATTTGTTTTTTTCGCGACGGTTGGAAAGGAAGGTTTGAGATACCCCGGTTAGGACATTGTCCATGTAAGATGGTCTAATATTTTAGAAAAATGTGTTGGACCCATTTTGAAACTCTCATTTGGTGGTTGCTTCACAAAACGCCCCATTTTTCGCCATTCGAAACATTGAAAATGTATTTTCTATGCAACGAAAAGGAAAACTTCCTCCTGCAACATTGTTTTCCATTCCAAGATGCACATGAATGCATAATATGGGCACATTATCACAAACTATGCCACGATTCTGGCCATAACATTGGTCGTTTGGCCCGAAAGCCATGAAACCTCGATCATGATAGGTCATTTCTGAGAAGGTTTTTTTGAGAAACTTGCAATATACCAAGTTTGGTATTTTACCTTGCAAATATGTCACATAATAAGACACCACGCGAAGCATTTACCTTGTTTGGACCGTTTTTGAATTTATTATGCCCGTTTCAAACTATGGTCAAAACGGAGGGCATGAAGGTTCCCAGCTAGGGCATGAACCTCGCTAGTATTTCATTAGATCTCTGATAAAACATCATATTTTGAACCTAAAAATGATTTTTGTAAAAAATCATGAGCATTATATCATGTACCTCTAGTTCAAATCGGACCCACTTCCAACCGATTCGGTAGCCGTTTGTATTTTTCATGACAGGTGGAAGGTAAGGTTTGAGATACCTCGGTTGGGACATTATCCATGTAAGATGGTCTAATATTTTAGAAAAATGTGTTGGAACCATTTTGAACCTCTCATTTGGTGGTTGCTTCACAAAACACCCCGTTTTTTAGCATTCGACAATTAGAAAATATATTTTTTGTTTGACGAAAAGGAAAACTTCCTCCTGCAACATTGTTTTCCATCCAAAGATGCACATGCATTCATAATATGGGCACATTATCACAAACCATGCCACGATTCTAGCCATAACATTGGTCGTTTGGCCCGAAAGCCATGAAACCTCGAACATGATAGGTCATTTCTGATAAGGTTTTTTGAGACACTTGTAATATACCAAGTATGGTATTTTTCCTTGAAAATATGTCACATAATAAGACACCACGCAAATAATTTACCATGTTTGGACCGTTTATGAGTTTATTATGCCCATTTCAAACTATGGTAAAAACGGAGGGCATGAAGGTTCCTAGCTAAGGGATGATCCTCGCTAGTATTCATTAGATCTCTGATAAAACATTATATTTTGAACCTAAAAAATATTTTTGCAAAAAAGCATGAGCATTAGATCATGTACCTGTAGTTCAAATCGGACCCACTTCCTACCGATTTAACATACATTTGTCTTTTTCACGACAGGTGGAAGGGAAGGTTTGAGATACCCAGGTTGGGACATTGTCCATGTAACATGGTCTAATATTTTTGAAAATTATGGTGGAACCATTTTGAAACTCTCATTTGGTGGTTGCTTCACATAACGCCCTATTTTTCGCCATTCAAAAAATAGAAAATATATTTTCTATGCGACGAAAAGGAAAACTTCCTCCTGCAAAATTGTTTTCCATCCCAAGATGCACATGCATGCACAATATGGGCATATTATCATAAACTATGCCACGATTCTAGCCATAACGTTGGTCCTTTGGACCGAAGCCATGGAACCTCGAACATGATAGGTCATTTATGAGAAGGTTTTTTTTTAGAAACTTGCAATATACCAATTTTAGTATTTTTTCCTTAGAAATAAGTCACATAATAAGAAACCACACGAAGGATTTACCTCGATTGGACCGTTGTTGAATTTATTATGCCCGTTTCAAACTATGGTCAAAACAGAGGGCATGAAGGTTCCTAGCTAGGGGATGAGCCTCGCTAGTATTTCATTAGATCTCTGATAAAACATCATATTTTGAACCTAAAAATAATTGTTGCAAAAAATCATGAGCATTAGATCAAGTACCTGTAGTTCAAATCAGACACACTTCCAACCGATTCGGTATACGTTTGTATTTTTCATGACGGGTGGAAGATAAGGTTTGAGGTACCCTGGTTGGGACATTGTCCATGTAAGATGGTCTAATATTTTCGAAAAATGTGTTGGAACCATTTTGAAACTCTCATTTGGTGATTGCTTCATAAAACGCCCCGTTTTTCGGCATTCGAGAAATAGAAAATATATTTTTTGTTCGTCAAAAAGGAAAATTCCTCCCGCAACATTGTTCGCCATCCCAAGATGCACATGCATGCATAATATGGGCACATTATCACAAACTATGCCACGATTCTAGCCATAACATTGGTCGTTTGGCCCTAAAGCCATGATACCTCGAACATGATAGGTCATTTTTGAGAAGGTTTTTTTGAGAAGGTTTTTTGAGGAACTTGCAATATACCAAGTTTGGTATTTTTCCTTGCAAATATGTCGCATAATAAGACACCACGCGAAGCACTTACCTCGTTTGGACCGTTTTTGAATTTATTATGTCTGTTTCAAACTATGGTCAAAACGGAGGGCGTGATGGTTCCTAGCTAGGGGATGAGCCTTGCTAGTATTTCATTATATCTCTGATAAAACATCATATTTTGAACCTAAAAAATATTTTTGCAAAAAAGCATGAGCATTAGATCATGTACCTGTAGTTCAAATCGGACCCAATTCCTACAAATTCGGCAGACATTTGTATTTTTCATGACGGGTAGAAGGGAAGGTTTGAGATACCCAGGTTGGAAAATAGTTCATGTAACATGGTCTAATATTTTTGAAAATTGTGGTGGAACCATTTTGAAACTCTCATTTGGCGGTTTCTTCACAAAACGCCCTGTTTTTCGCTATTCGAAATATAGAAAATATATTTTCTATGCAACAAAAAGGAAAACTTCCTCATGTAAAATTGTTTGCGATCCCAAGATGCACATGCATTCTCAATATGGACACATTATCACAAACTATGCCACGATTCTTGCCATAATATTGGTCGTTTGGCCCGAAGCCATGGAACCTCGAACATGATATGTCATTTCTGAGAAGGTTTTTTTGAGACACTTGCAATATACCAATTTTGGTATTTCTCCTTGGAAATATTTCACATCATAACACACCACGCGAAGGATTTACCTCGTTTGTACCATTTTTGAATTTATTATGCCCGTTTCAAATTATGGTCAAAATGGAGGGCATGAAGGTTCCTAGATAGGGGATGAGCCTCGCTAGTATTTTATTAGATCTCCGATAAAACATAATATTTTGAACCTAAAAATGATTTTTGCAAAAAAGCATGAGCATTAGATCATGTACCTGTAGTTCAAATCGGACTCACTTCCTACCGATTTGGCAGACATTTGTCTTTTTCACGACTGGTGGAAGGGAAGGTGTGAGGTACCCGGTTGGGACATTATCCATGTAACATGGTATAATATTTTTGAAAAATTTGTTGGAACCATTTTTAAACTCTCATTTGGTGGATTCTTCAGAAAATGCCCCGTTTTTCAGCATTCGAGAAATAGAAAATATATTTTTGTTCAACGAAAAGGAAAAATTCCTCCCGCAACATTGTTCGCCATCCCAAGATGCACATGCATGCATAATATGGTCACATTATCACAAACTATACCACGATTCTGGGCATCACATTGGTCGTTTGGCCCGAAAGCCATGAAACCTCCAACATGATAGATCATTTCTAATAAGGTTTTTTGAGAAACTTGTAATATAATAAGTATGGTATTTTTCCTTGCAAATATGTCATATAATAAGACACCACGCAAAGCATTTACCTTGTTTGGACCGTTTATGAATTTATTATGCCCATTTTAAACTATGGTCAAAACGGAGGGCATGAAGGTTCCTAGCTAAGGGATGATCCTCGCTAGTATTCATTAGATCTCTGATAAAACATCATATTTTGAACCTAAAAAATATTTTTGCAAAAAAGCATGAGCATTAGATCATGTACCTATAGTTCAAATCGGACCCACTTCCTACCGATTAGTAGACATTTGTCTTTTTCACGACGGGTGGAAGGTCAAGGTTTGAGATACCCAGTCTGGGACATTGTCCATGTAACATGGTCTAATATTTTTGAAAATTGTGGTGGAACCATTTTGAAACTCTCATTTGGTGGTTGCTTCACAAAACACCCTATTTTTCGCCATTCGAAAAATAGAAAATGTATTTTCTATGCGACGAAAAGGAAAATTTCCGCCTGCAGCATTGTTTGCGATCCCAAGATGCACATGCCTGCACAATATGGGCACATTATCACAAACTATGCCACGATTCTGGCCATAATATTAGTCGTTTGGCCCGTAAGCCATGGAACCTCGAACATGATAGGTAATTTCTAAGAAGGTTTTTTGAGACACTTGCAATATACCAAGTTTGGTATTTTTCTTTGGAAATATGTCACATAATAAGACACCACGCGAAGGATATACCTCGTTTGGACCGTTTTTTTTATTTATTATGCCCGTTTCAAATTATGGTCAAAATGGAGGGCATGAATGTTCCTAGCTAGGGGATCAACCTCGCTAGTATTCATTAGATCTCTGATAAAACATAATATTTTGAAAGTAAAAAATGATTTTTGTAAAAAAGCATGAGCATTAGATCATGTACTTGTAGTTCAAATCGGGCCCAATTCCTACCGATTCGACAGATATTTGTCTTTTTCATGACGGGTGGAAGGGAAGGTTTAAGGTACCGCGGTTGGGACATTGTCCATGTAACATGGTCTAATATTTTTGAAAAATGTGTTGGAACCATTTTGAAACTCTCATTGGGTGGTTGCTTCACAAAACTCCCCTTTTTCGCCATTCGAAAAATAGAAAATGGATTTTCTATGCGACGAAAAGGAAAAATTCCACCTGCAACATTGTTTGCCATCCCAAGATGCACATGCATGCACAATATGGGCACATTATCACAAACTTTGCCACTATTTTGGCCATAACATTGGTCATTTGGCCCGAAAGCCATGAAACCTCGAACATGATAGGTCATTTCTTAGAAGGTTTTTTTGAGACACTTGCAATATACCAAGTTTGGTATTTTACCTTGCAAATATGTCACATAATAAGACACCATGCGAAGGATTTACCTCATTTGGACCTTTTTGAATTTATTATGCCCGTTTCAAACTATGGTCAAAATGGAGGGTATGAAGGTTCCTAGCTAGGGGATGAGCCTCGCTAGTATTTCATAAGGTCTCTGATAAAACATCATATTTTGTACCTAAAAATGATTTTTGAAAAAAATCATGAGCATTAGATCATGTACTTGTAGTTCAATTTGGGCCCACTTCCTACCGATTCGGCAGAAATTCATCTTTTTCATGATGGGTGGAAGGGAAGGTTTGAGATACCTGATGAACCCACAAGTATAGGGTCCGTATCGTAGTACTTTTGATAAATAGGAGTGTCGATCGCAACGAGGAGCAGAAGGTGCTGAACAGTGGTATAGAGCAGGAAATCCCTGTGAATACTTAACAAACGGATTTTTAGTGGTTTTTTGATAAGGCAACAAAACAAATAGCAAGTAACAAAAGAAAAATGTAGCAAGTGGCCCAATCCTTTCTTAGCAAAGGACAAGCCGGTGGAAATACTTATAAGGACCAAACGTTCTCGAGGACACATGGGAATTTTGTCAAGTTCTTTCGCTTCAAATAGCTGAGTACTCTTCTCTGGTGTTGTAAGTGTTGTGTGGGTGAACCTGTGCTAATGTATCGACCGTAATTGGACTAATACATACTTGTGATTAACCCCCTGCAAATATCCATAACAATAGGAAAATAATTAAGATATAAATCTAACCACAGCCTTAAACTCTGAGATCCTACGCTCCCTTGTGGAAAGGTGTCCTAACGGGGGTTCTGGTTTCTGTCACTCTGGCAACCCCACAATTAGTATCCAAATACACAATGCAGCCCCCTAGTCCAATAAATGGTGAAGTGTCATGTAGTCGATGTTCACATGACAAAACTAGAAGAATAGCACCACAACTTAAATACTAAACCATTGGATAATAACTCATCACAAATTCACTACTAACAACATGACTTCGCCCATGTCCTCAAGAACACAATGAACTACTCACAAGACATCATATGGATCAAGATCAAAGATGATATGATAATGGATAACAATATGAACGTAAACAATAATCCAATGGTTCCACTCACAAGCATCAACTACAATAGTAATCAACACCGGGAAAGTTTCCCCTAAGAACTAAAGCAATATCCAACACAATTGTTACAGCGGGACGGAGTGGTGATGATGGTGCTGGTTGAGATGATGGTGTGGATGATGATGATGATGATCCCGATGAAGCCTAGCTTGATGACGGTGTTGATGGCGACGGTCTCCCCTCTTCGGGAAGGAATTCCCCCGGCAGAAATCTGTATGCCGGAGAGATCTTTCTCTCTCGGTGTTTTCCGCCCCTAGAGGCGGCGAAAATCTAACTGTGGCTGCTCCCCGAGGCTTAGGGTTCCGTAGGGAATATATAGGCCCGCGCCTAGGGCGTGTGGGCCCCTGATGCCCTTCTTCGTCCCTCCTTCTGGCTCCCTCATTCTTCTGGAGAAATAATATGTTTCCATATTTTTCTGGTATTTTTCTGATCTTCCTTTCCATCATTCTTCTGGCACCGAAACACCTTCCTTTCCATCATAATCCAGACTCCGTAAGTTCATCCTCCAAGAATCATCCAACATTCATAAACAGATGAAAAAGCCATAAGTAATACCTCATAATAAGACAAATATATATGAATATAGGTAAATTATGATATAGAATGGTGATGCAAATTGGGCGTATCAATACCCAGGTTGGGACATTGTCCATGTAACATGGTCTAATATTTTTGAAAAATGTGGTGGAACCATTTTGAAACTCTCATTTGGTGGTTGCTTCACAAAATGCCCTGTTTTTCACCATTCGAAAAATAGAAAATGTATTTTCTGTTCGACGAAAAGGAAAACTTCCTCCTGCAACATTGTTTGCCATCCCAAGATGCACATGCATGCACAATATGGGCACATTATCACAAACTATGCCACGATTCTGGCCATAACATTGGTCGTTTGGCCCGAAAGCCATGAAACCTCGAACATGATAGGTCATTTCTGAGAAGGTTTTTTTGAGACACTTGCAATATACCAAATTTGGTATTTTTCCTTGCAAATATAACACATAATAAGACACCACCCGAAGCATTTACCTCGTTTGGACCGATTTTGAATTTATTATGCCCGTTTCAAACTATGGTCAAAACGGAGGGCATGAAGGTTCCTATCAAGGGGATGAGCCTCGCTAGTATTTCATTATATCTCTGATAAAACATCATATTTTGAACCTAAAAAAGATTTTTGCAAAAAAGCATGAGCATTAGATCATCTACCTGTAGTTCAAATCGGACCCAATTCCTACCGATCCGGCAGACGTTTGTCTTTTTCACGATGGGTAGATGGGAAGGTTTGAGATACTCAGGTTGGGACATTGTCCATGTAACATGGTCTAATATTTTTTAAAATTGTGGTGGAACCATTTTGAAACTCTCATTTGGTTGTAGCTTCACAAAACGCCCCGTTTTTCGCCATTCGAAAAATAGAAAATGGATTTTCTATGCGACGAAAAGGAAAACTTCCTCCTGCAACATTGTTTGCCATCCCAAGATGCACATGCATGCATAATATAGGCACATTATCACAAACAATGCCATCATTCTGGCAATAACATTGGTCGTTTGGCTCGAAAGCCATGGAACCTCGAACATGATAGGTCATTTTTGGGAAGGTTTTTTTGAGACACTTGCAATATATCAAGTTTGGTATTTTTCCTTACAAATAGGTCACATAATAATACACCACATGAAGGATTTACCTCGTTTGGACCTTTTTGAATTTATTATGCCCGTTTCAAACTATGGTCCAAATGGAGGGCATGAAGGTTCTAGCTAGGGGATAGGCCTCGCTAGTATTTTATTAGATCTCTGATAAAACATCATATTTTGAACCTAAAAATGATTTTTTAAAAAAATCATGATCATTAGATCATGTACTTGTAGTTCAAATTGGACCCACTTCCTACTAATTCGGCAGACATTTGTTTTTTTGCGACGGTTGGAAGGGATGGTTTGAGATACCCCGGTTGGGACATTGTCCATGTAAGATGGTCTAATATTTTAGAAAAATGTGTTGGAACCATTTTGAAACTCTCATTTGGTGGTTGCTTCACAAAACGCCCCATTTTTCGCCATTTGAAAAATAGAAAATGGATTTTCTGTGCGACAAAAAGGAAAAACTTCCTCCTGCAACATTGTTTGCCATCCCAAGATGCACATGCAATGACAATATGGGCACATTATCACAAACTATGCCATGATTCTGCCATAACATTGGTCGTTTGGCCCGAAATCCATGAAGCCTCGAACATGATAGGTCATTTCTGAGAAGGTTTTTTTGAGACACTTGCAATATACCAAGTTTGGTATTTTTCCTTGCAAATATGTCACATAATAAGACACCACGCGAAGCATTTACCTTGTTTGGACCGTTTTTGAATTTAGTATGCCCGTTTCAAACTATGGTCCAAACGGAGGGCATGATGGTTCCTAGCTAGGGGATGATCCTCGCTAGTATTTCATTAGATCTCTGATAAAACATCCTATTTTGAACCTACAAATGATTTTGCAAAAAAATTATGAGCATTAGATCATGTACCTGTAGTTCAAATTGGACCCACTTCCTACCGATTTGGTAGACGTTTGTCTTTTTCATGACGAGTGTAAGGGACGGTTTGAGATACCCAGGTTGGGACATTATCCATGTAACATGGTCTAATATTTTTGAAAATTATGGTGGAACCATCTTGAAACTCTCATTTGGTGGTTGCTTCAAAAAACGCCTTGTTTTTCGCCATTTGAAAAATAGAAAATATATTTTCTGTGCGATGAAAAGGAAAACTTCCTGCTGCAATATTGTTTGCCATCCCAAGATGCACATGCATGCATAACATGGGCACATTATCATAAACAATGCCACGATTTTAGCCATAGCATTGGTCGTTTGGCCTGAAAGCTATGAAACCTCGAACATGATAGGTCATTTTTGGGAAGGTTTTTTGAGACAGTTGCAATATACCAAGTTTGGTATTTTTCCTTGCAAATAGGTCACATAATAATACACCACATGAAGGATTTACCTTGTTTGGACCGTTTTTGAATTTATTATGCCCGTTTCAAACTATGGTCCAAACGGAGGGCATGATGGTTCCTAGCTAGGGGATGAGCCTCGCTAGTATTTCATTAGATATCTAATAAAATATCATATTTTGAACCTACAAATGATTTTTTTTTAAAAATCATGAGCATTATATCATGTACCTGTAGTTCAAATTGGTCCCACTTCCTACCGATTCGGCAGAAATTCATCTTTTTCATGATGGGTGGAAGGGAAGGTTTGAGATACCTGATGAACCCACAAGTATAGGGTCCGTATCGTAGTACTTTTGATAAATAGGAGTGTCGATCGCAACGAGGAGCAGAAGGTGCTGAACAGTGGTATAGAGCAGGAAATCCCTGTGAATACTTAACAAACGGATTTTTAGTGGTTTTTTGATAAGGCAACAAAACAAATAGCAAGTAACAAAAGAAAAATGTAGCAAGTGGCCCAATCCTTTCTTAGCAAAGGACAAGCCGGTGGAAATACTTATAAGGACCAAACGTTCTCGAGGACACATGGGAATTTTGTCAAGTTCTTTCGCTTCAAATAGCTGAGTACTCTTCTCTGGTGTTGTAAGTGTTGTGTGGGTGAACCTGTGCTAATGTATCGACCGTAATTGGACTAATACATACTTGTGATTAACCCCCTGCAAATATCCATAACAATAGGAAAGTAATTAAGATATAAATCTAACCACAGCCTTAAACTCTGAGATCCTACGCTCCCTTGTGGAAAGGTGTCCTAACGGGGGTTCTGGTTTCTGTCACTCCGGCAACCCCACAATTAGTATCCAAATACACAATGCAGCCCCCTAGTCCAATAAATGGTGAAGTGTCATGTAGTCGATGTTCACATGACAAAACTAGAAGAATAGCACCACAACTTAAATACTAAACCATTGGATAATAACTCATCACAAATTCACTACTAACAACATGACTTCGCCCATGTCCTCAAGAACACAATGAACTACTCACAAGACATCATATGGATCAAGATCAAAGATGATATGATAATGGATAACAATATGAACGTAAACAATAATCCAATGGTTCCACTCACAAGCATCAACTACAATAGTAATCAACACCGGGAAAGTTTCCCCTAAGAACTAAAGCAATATCCAACACAATTGTTACAGCGGGACGGAGTGGTGATGATGGTGCTGGTTGAGATGATGGTGTGGATGATGATGATGATGATCCCGATGAAGCCTAGCTTGATGACGGTGTTGATGGCGACGGTCTCCCCTCTTCGGGAAGGAATTCCCCCGGCAGAAATCTGTATGCCGGAGAGATCTTTCTCTCTCGGTGTTTTCCGCCCCTAGAGGCGGCGAAAATCTAACTGTGGCTGCTCCCCGAGGCTTAGGGTTCCGTAGGGAATATATAGGCCCGCGCCTAGGGCGTGTGGGCCCCTGATGCCCTTCTTCGTCCCTCCTTCTGGCTCCCTCATTCTTCTGGAGAAATAATATGTTTCCATATTTTTCTGGTATTTTTCTGATCTTCCTTTCCATCATTCTTCTGGCACCGAAACACCTTCCTTTCCATCATAATCCAGACTCCGTAAGTTCATCCTCCAAGAATCATCCAACATTCATAAACAGATGAAAAAGCCATAAGTAATACCTCATAATAAGACAAATATCTATGAATATAGGTAAATTATGATATAGAATGGTGATGCAAATTGGGCGTATCAATACCCAGGTTGGGACATTGTCCATGTAACATGGTCTAATATTTTTGAAAAATGTGGTGGAACCATTTTGAAACTCTCATTTGGTGGTTGCTTCACAAAATGCCCCGTTTTTCACCATTCGAAAAATAGAAAATGTATTTTCTGTTCGACGAAAAGGAAAACTTCCTCCTGCAACATTGTTTGCCATCCCAAGATGCACATGCATGCACAATATGGGCACATTATCACAAACTATGCCACGATTCTGGCCATAACATTGGTCGTTTGGCCCGAAAGCCATGAAACCTCGAACATGATAGGTCATTTCTGAGAAGGTTTTTTTGAGACACTTGCAATATACCAAATTTGGTATTTTTCCTTGCAAATATAACACATAATAAGACACCACGCGAAGCATTTACCTCGTTTGGACCGATTTTGAATTTATTATGCCTGTTTCAAACTATGGTCAAAACGGAGGGCATGAAGGTTCCTATCAAGGGGATGAGCCTCGCTAGTATTTCATTATATCTCTGATAAAACATCATATTTTGAACCTAAAAAAGATTTTTGCAAAAAAGCATGAGCATTAGATCATCTACCTGTAGTTCAAATCGGACCCAATTCCTACCGATCCGGCAGACGTTTGTCTTTTTCACGATGGGTAGATGGGAAGGTTTGAGATACTCAGGTTGGGACATTGTCCATGTAACATGGTCTAATATTTTTTAAAATTGTGGTGGAACCATTTTGAAACTCTCATTTGGTTGTAGCTTCACAAATCGCCCCATTTTTCGCCATTCGAAAAATATAAAATGGATTTTCTATGCGACGAAAAGGAAAACTTCCTCCTGCAACATTGTTTGCCATCCCAAGATGCACATGCATGCATAATATAGGCACATTATCACAAACAATGCCATCATTCTGGCAATAACATTGGTCGTTTGGCTCGAAAGCCATGGAACCTCGAACATGATAGGTCATTTTTGGGAAGGTTTTTTTGAGAAACTTGCAATATATCAAGTTTGGTATTTTTCCTTGCAAATAGGTCACATAATAATACACCACATGAAGGATTTACCTCGTTTGGACCGTTTTTGAATTTATTATGCCCGTTTCAAACTATGGTCCAAATGGAGGGCATGAAGGTTCTAGCTAGGGGATAGGCCTCGCTAGTATTTTATTAGATCTCTGATAAAACATCATATTTTGAACCTAAAAATGATTTTTTAAAAAAATCATGAGCATTAGATCATGTACTTGTAGTTCAAATTGGACCCACTTCCTACTAATTCGGCAGACATTTGTTTTTTCGCGACGGTTGGAAGGGATGGTTTGAGATACCCCGGTTGGGACATTGTCCATGTAAGATGGTCTAATATTTTAGAAAAATGTGTTGGAACCATTTTGAAACTCTCATTTGGTGGTTGCTTCACAAAACGCCCCATTTTTCGCCATTTGAAAAATAGAAAATGGATTTTCTGTGCGACAAAAAGGAAAAACTTCCTCCTGCAACATTGTTTGCCATCCCAAGATGCACATGCAATGACAATATGGGCACATTATCACAAACTATGCCATGATTCTGCCATAACATTGGTCGTTTGGCCCGAAATCCATGAAGCCTCGAACATGATAGGTCATTTCTGAGAAGGTTTTTTTGAGACACTTGCAATATACCAAGTTTGGTATTTTTCCTTGCAAATATGTCACATAATAAGACACCACGCGAAGCATTTACCTTGTTTGGACCGTTTTTGAATTTAGTATGCCCGTTTCAAACTATGGTCCAAACGGAGGGCATGATGGTTCCTAGCTAGGGGATGATCCTCGCTAGTATTTCATTAGATCTCTGATAAAACATCCTATTTTGAACCTACAAATGATTTTGCAAAAAAATTATGAGCATTAGATCATGTACCTGTAGTTCAAATTGGACCCACTTCCTACCGATTTGGTAGACGTTTGTCTTTTTCATGACGAGTGTAAGGGACGGTTTGAGATACCCAGGTTGGGACATTATCCATGTAACATGGTCTAATATTTTTGAAAATTATGGTGGAACCATCTTGAAACTCTCATTTGGTGGTTGCTTCAAAAAACGCCTTGTTTTTCGCCATTTGAAAAATAGAAAATATATTTTCTGTGCGATGAAAAGGAAAACTTCCTGCTGCAATATTGTTTGCCATCCCAAGATGCACATGCATGCATAACATGGGCACATTATCATAAACAATGCCACGATTTTAGCCATAGCATTGGTCGTTTGGCCTGAAAGCTATGAAACCTCGAACATGATAGGTCATTTTTGGGAAGGTTTTTTGAGACAGTTGCAATATACCAAGTTTGGTATTTTTCCTTGCAAATAGGTCACATAATAATACACCACATGAAGGATTTACCTTGTTTGGACCGTTTTTGAATTTATTATGCCCGTTTCAAACTATGGTCCAAACGGAGGGCATGATGGTTCCTAGCTAGGGGATGAGCCTCGCTAGTATTTCATTAGATATCTAATAAAATATCATATTTTGAACCTACAAATGATTTTTTTAAAAAAATCATGAGCATTATATCATGTACCTGTAGTTCAAATTCGTCCCACTTCCTACCGATTCGGCAGAAATTCATCTTTTTCATGATGGGTGGAAGGGAAGGTTTGAGATACCTGATGAACCCACAAGTATAGGGTCCGTATGGTAGTACTTTTGATAAATAGGAGTGTCGATCGCAACGAGGAGCAGAAGGTGCTGAACAGTGGTATAGAGCAGGAAATCCCTGTGAATACTTAACAAACGGATTTTTAGTGGTTTTTTGATAAGGCAACAAAACAAATAGCAAGTAACAAAAGAAAAATGTATCAAGTGGCCCAATCCTTTCTTAGCAAAGGACAAGCCGGTGGAAATACTTATAAGGACCAAACGTTCTCGAGGACACATGGGAATTTTGTCAAGTTCTTTCGCTTCAAATAGCTGAGTACTCTTCTCTGGTGTTGTAAGTGTTGTGTGGGTGAACCTGTGCTAATGTATCGACCGTAATTGGACTAATACATACTTGTGATTAACCCCCTGCAAATATCCATAACAATAGGAAAGTAATTAAGATATAAATCTAACCACAGCCTTAAACTCTGAGATCCTACGCTCCCTTGTGGAAAGGTGTCCTAACGGGGGTTCTGGTTTCTGTCACTCCGGCAACCCCACAATTAGTATCCAAATACACAATGCAGCCCCCTAGTCCAATAAATGGTGAAGTGTCATGTAGTCGATGTTCACATGACAAAACTAGAAGAATAGCACCACAACTTAAATACTAAACCATTGGATAATAACTCATCACAAATTCACTACTAACAACATGACTTCGCCCATGTCCTCAAGAACACAATGAACTACTCACAAGACATCATATGGATCAAGATCAAAGATGATATGATAATGGATAACAATATGAACGTAAACAATAATCCAATGGTTCCACTCACAAGCATCAACTACAATAGTAATCAACACCGGGAAAGTTTCCCCTAAGAACTAAAGCAATATCCAACACAATTGTTACAGCGGGACGGAGTGGTGATGATGGTGCTGGTTGAGATGATGGTGTGGATGATGATGATGATGATCCCGATGAAGCCTAGCTTGATGACGGTGTTGATGGCGACGGTCTCCCCTCTCCGGGAAGGAATTCCCCCGGCAGAAATCTGTATGCCGGAGAGATCTTTCTCTCTCGGTGTTTTCCGCCCCCAGAGGCGGCGAAAATCTAACTGTGGCTGCTCCCCGAGGCTTAGGGTTCCGTAGGGAATATATAGGCCCGCGCCTAGGGCGTGTGGGCCCCTGATGCCCTTCTTCGTCCCTCCTTCTGGCTCCCTCATTCTTCTGGAGAAATAATATGTTTCCATATTTTTCTGGTATTTTTCTGATCTTCCTTTCCATCATTCTTCTGGCACCGAAACACCTTCCTTTCCATCATAATCCAGACTCCGTAAGTTCATCCTCCAAGAATCATCCAACATTCATAAACAGATGAAAAAGCCATAAGTAATACCTCATAATAAGACAAATATCTATGAATATAGGTAAATTATGATATAGAATGGTGATGCAAATTGGGCGTATCAATACCCAGGTTGGGACATTGTCCATGTAACATGGTCTAATATTTTTGAAAAATGTGGTGGAACCATTTTGAAACTCTCATTTGGTGGTTGCTTCACAAAATGCCCCGTTTTTCACCATTCGAAAAATAGAAAATGTATTTTCTGTTCGACGAAAAGGAAAACTTCCTCCTGCAACATTGTTTGCCATCCCAAGATGCACATGCATGCACAATATGGGCACATTATCACAAACTATGCCACGATTCTGGCCATAACATTGGTCGTTTGGCCCGAAAGCCATGAAACCTCGAACATGATAGGTCATTTCTGAGAAGGTTTTTTTGAGACACTTGCAATATACCAAATTTGGTATTTTTCCTTGCAAATATAACACATAATAAGACACCACGCGAAGCATTTACCTCGTTTGGACCGATTTTGAATTTATTATGCCCGTTTCAAACTATGGTCAAAACGGAGGGCATGAAGGTTCCTATCAAGGGGATGAGCCTCGCTAGTATTTCATTATATCTCTGATAAAACATCATATTTTGAACCTAAAAAAGATTTTTGCAAAAAAGCATGAGCATTAGATCATCTACCTGTAGTTCAAATCGGACCCAATTCCTACCGATCCGGCAGATGTTTGTCTTTTTCACGATGGGTAGATGGGAAGGTTTGAGATACTCAGGTTGGGACATTGTCCATGTAACATGGTCTAATATTTTTTAAAATTGTGGTGGAACCATTTTGAAACTCTCATTTGGTTGTAGCTTCACAAATCGCCCCATTTTTCGCCATTCGAAAAATATAAAATGGATTTTCTATGCGACGAAAAGGAAAACTTCCTCCTGCAACATTGTTTGCCATCCCAAGATGCACATGCATGCATAATATAGGCACATTATCACAAACAATGCCATCATTCTGGCAATAACATTGGTCGTTTGGCTCGAAAGCCATGGAACCTCGAACATGATAGGTCATTTTTGGGAAGGTTTTTTTGAGACACTTGCAATATATCAAGTTTGGTATTTTTCCTTGCAAATAGGTCACATAATAATACACCACATGAAGGATTTACCTCGTTTGGACCGTTTTTGAATTTATTATGCCCGTTTCAAACTATGGTCCAAATGGAGGGCATGAAGGTTCTAGCTAGGGGATAGGCCTCGCTAGTATTTTATTAGATCTCTGATAAAACATCATATTTTGAACCTAAAAATGATTTTTTAAAAAAATCATGAGCATTAGATCATGTACTTGTAGTTCAAATTGGACCCACTTCCTACTAATTCGGCAGACATTTGTTTTTTCGCGACGGTTGGAAGGGATGGTTTGAGATACCCCGGTTGGGACATTGTCCATGTAAGATGGTCTAATATTTTAGAAAAATGTGTTGGAACCATTTTGAAACTCTCATTTGGTGGTTGCTTCACAAAACGCCCCATTTTTCGCCATTTGAAAAATAGAAAATGGATTTTCTGTGCGACAAAAAGGAAAAACTTCCTCCTGCAACATTGTTTGCCATCCCAAGATGCACATGCAATGACAATATGGGCACATTATCACAAACTATGCCATGATTCTGCCATAACATTGGTCGTTTGGCCCGAAATCCATGAAGCCTCGAACATGATAGGTCATTTCTGAGAAGGTTTTTTTGAGACACTTGCAATATACCAAGTTTGGTATTTTTCCTTGCAAATATGTCACATAATAAGACACCACGCGAAGCATTTACCTTGTTTGGACCGTTTTTGAATTTAGTATGCCCGTTTCAAACTATGGTCCAAACGGAGGGCATGATGGTTCCTAGCTAGGGGATGATCCTCGCTAGTATTTCATTAGATCTCTGATAAAACATCCTATTTTGAACCTACAAATGATTTTGCAAAAAAATTATGAGCATTAGATCATGTACCTGTAGTTCAAATTGGACCCACTTCCTACCGATTTGGTAGACGTTTGTCTTTTTCATGACGAGTGTAAGGGACGGTTTGAGATACCCAGGTTGGGACATTATCCATGTAACATGGTCTAATATTTTTGAAAATTATGGTGGAACCATCTTGAAACTCTCATTTGGTGGTTGCTTCAAAAAACGCCTTGTTTTTCGCCATTTGAAAAATAGAAAATATATTTTCTGTGCGATGAAAAGGAAAACTTCCTGCTGCAATATTGTTTGCCATCCCAAGATGCACATGCATGCATAACATGGGCACATTATCATAAACAATGCCACGATTTTAGCCATAGCATTGGTCGTTTGGCCTGAAAGCTATGAAACCTCGAACATGATAGGTCATTTTTGGGAAGGTTTTTTGAGACAGTTGCAATATACCAAGTTTGGTATTTTTCCTTGCAAATAGGTCACATAATAATACACCACATGAAGGATTTACCTTGTTTGGACCGTTTTTGAATTTATTATGCCCGTTTCAAACTATGGTCCAAACGGAGGGCATGATGGTTCCTAGCTAGGGGATGAGCCTCGCTAGTATTTCATTAGATATCTAATAAAATATCATATTTTGAACCTACAAATGATTTTTTTTAAAAATCATGAGCATTATATCATGTACCTGTAGTTCAAATTGGTCCCACTTCCTACCGATTCGGCAGAAATTCATCTTTTTCATGATGGGTGGAAGGGAAGGTTTGAGATACCTGATGAACCCACAAGTATAGGGTCCGTATCGTAGTACTTTTGATAAATAGGAGTGTCGATCGCAACGAGGAGCAGAAGGTGCTGAACAGTGGTATAGAGCAGGAAATCCCTGTGAATACTTAACAAACGGATTTTTAGTGGTTTTTTGATAAGGCAACAAAACAAATAGCAAGTAACAAAAGAAAAATGTAGCAAGTGGCCCAATCCTTTCTTAGCAAAGGACAAGCCGGTGGAAATACTTATAAGGACCAAACGTTCTCGAGGACACATGGGAATTTTGTCAAGTTCTTTCGCTTCAAATAGCTGAGTACTCTTCTCTGGTGTTGTAAGTGTTGTGTGGGTGAACCTGTGCTAATGTATCGACCGTAATTGGACTAATACATACTTGTGATTAACCCCCTGCAAATATCCATAACAATAGGAAAGTAATTAAGATATAAATCTAACCACAGCCTTAAACTCTGAGATCCTACGCTCCCTTGTGGAAAGGTGTCCTAACGGGGGTTCTGGTTTCTGTCACTCCGGCAACCCCACAATTAGTATCCAAATACACAATGCAGCCCCCTAGTCCAATAAATGGTGAAGTGTCATGTAGTCGATGTTCACATGACAAAACTAGAAGAATAGCACCACAACTTAAATACTAAACCATTGGATAATAACTCATCACAAATTCACTACTAACAACATGACTTCGCCCATGTCCTCAAGAACACAATGAACTACTCACAAGACATCATATGGATCAAGATCAAAGATGATATGATAATGGATAACAATATGAACGTAAACAATAATCCAATGGTTCCACTCACAAGCATCAACTACAATAGTAATCAACACCGGGAAAGTTTCCCCTAAGAACTAAAGCAATATCCAACACAATTGTTACAGCGGGACGGAGTGGTGATGATGGTGCTGGTTGAGATGATGGTGTGGATGATGATGATGATGATCCCGATGAAGCCTAGCTTGATGACGGTGTTGATGGCGACGGTCTCCCCTCTCCGGGAAGGAATTCCCCCGGCAGAAATCTGTATGCCGGAGAGATCTTTCTCTCTCGGTGTTTTCCGCCCCCAGAGGCGGCGAAAATCTAACTGTGGCTGCTCCCCGAGGCTTAGGGTTCCGTAGGGAATATATAGGCCCGCGCCTAGGGCGTGTGGGCCCTTGATGCCCTTCTTCGTCCCTCCTTCTGGCTCCCTCATTCTTCTGGAGAAATAATATGTTTCCATATTTTTCTGGTATTTTTCTGATCTTCCTTTCCATCATTCTTCTGGCACCGAAACACCTTCCTTTCCATCATAATCCAGACTCCGTAAGTTCATCCTCCAAGAATCATCCAACATTCATAAACAGATGAAAAAGCCATAAGTAATACCTCATAATAAGACAAATATCTATGAATATAGGTAAATTATGATATAGAATGGTGATGCAAATTGGGTGTATCAATACCCAGGTTGGGACATTGTCCATGTAACATGGTCTAATATTTTTGAAAAATGTGGTGGAACCATTTTGAAACTCTCATTTGGTGGTTGCTTCACAAAATGCCCCGTTTTTCACCATTCGAAAAATAGAAAATGTATTTTCTGTTCGACGAAAAGGAAAACTTCCTCCTGCAACATTGTTTGCCATCCCAAGATGCACATGCATGCACAATATGGGCACATTATCACAAACTATGCCACGATTCTGGCCATAACATTGGTCGTTTGGCCCGAAAGCCATGAAACCTCGAACATGATAGGTCATTTCTGAGAAGGTTTTTTTGAGACACTTGCAATATACCAAATTTGGTATTTTTCCTTGCAAATATAACACATAATAAGACACCACGCGAAGCATTTACCTCGTTTGGACCGATTTTGAATTTATTATGCCCGTTTCAAACTATGGTCAAAACGGAGGGCATGAAAGTTCCTATCAAGGGGATGAGCCTCGCTAGTATTTCATTTTATCTCTGATAAAACATCATATTTTGAACCTAAAAAAGATTTTTGCAAAAAAGCATGAGCATTAGATCATCTACCTGTAGTTCAAATCGGACCCAATTCCTACCGATCCGGCAGACGTTTGTCTTTTTCACGATGGGTAGATGGGAAGGTTTGAGATACTCAGGTTGGGACATTATCCATGTAACATGGTCTAATATTTTTTAAAATTGTGGTGGAACCATTTTGAAACTCTCATTTGGTTGTAGCTTCACAAAACGCCCCGTTTTTCGCCATTCGAAAAATAGAAAATGGATTTTCTATGCGACGAAAAGGAAAACTTCCTCCTGCAACATTGTTTGCCATCCCAAGATGCACATGCATGCATAATATAGGCACATTATCACAAACAATGCCATCATTCTGGCAATAACATTGGTCGTTTGGCTCGAAAGCCATGGAACCTCGTACATGATAGGTCATTTTTGGGAAGGTTTTTTTGAGACACTTGCAATATATCAAGTTTGGTATTTTTCCTTGCAAATAGGTCACATAATAATACACCACATGAAGGATTTACCTCGTTTGGACCGTTTTTGAATTTATTATGCCCGTTTCAAACTATGGTCCAAATGGAGGGCATGAAGGTTCTAGCTAGGGGATAGGCCTCGCTAGTATTTTATTAGATCTCTGATAAAACATCATATTTTGAACCTAAAAATGATTTTTAAAAAAAATCATGAGCATTAGATCATGTACTTGTAGTTCAAATTGGACCCACTTCCTACTAATTCGGCAGACATTTGTTTTTTCGCGACGGTTGGAAGGGATGGTTTGAGATACCCCGGTTGGGACATTGTCCATGTAAGATGGTCTAATATTTTAGAAAAATGTGTTGGAACCATTTTGAAACTCTCATTTGGTGGTTGCTTCACAAAACTCCCCATTTTTCGCCATTTGAAAAATAGAAAATGGATTTTCTGTGCGACAAAAAGGAAAAACTTCCTCCTGCAACATTGTTTGCCATCCCAAGATGCACATGCAATGACAATATGGGCACATTATCACAAACTATGCCATGATTCTGCCATAACATTGGTCGTTTGGCCCGAAATCCATGAAGCCTCGAACATGATAGGTCATTTCTGAGAAGGTTTTTTTGAGACACTTGCAATATACCAAGTTTGGTATTTTTCCTTGCAAATATGTCACATAATAAGACACCACGCGAAGCATTTACCTTGTTTGGACCGTTTTTGAATTTAGTATGCCCGTTTCAAACTATGGTCCAAACGGAGGGCATGATGGTTCCTAGCTAGGGGATGATCCTCGCTAGTATTTCATTAGATCTCTGATAAAACATCCTATTTTGAACCTACAAATGATTTTGCAAAAAAATTATGAGCATTAGATCATGTACCTGTAGTTCAAATTGGACCCACTTCCTACCGATTTGGTAGACGTTTGTCTTTTTCATGACGAGTGTAAGGGACGGTTTGAGATACCCAGGTTGGGACATTATCCATGTAACATGGTCTAATATTTTTGAAAATTATGGTGGAACCATCTTGAAACTCTCATTTGGTGGTTGCTTCAAAAAACGCCTTGTTTTTCGCCATTTGAAAAATAGAAAATATATTTTCTGTGCGATGAAAAGGAAAACTTCCTGCTGCAATATTGTTTGCCATCCCAAGATGCACATGCATGCATAACATGGGCACATTATCATAAACAATGCCACGATTTTAGCCATAGCATTGGTCGTTTGGCCTGAAAGCTATGAAACCTCGAACATGATAGGTCATTTTTGGGAAGGTTTTTTGAGACAGTTGCAATATACCAAGTTTGGTATTTTTCCTTGCAAATAGGTCACATAATAATACACCACATGAAGGATTTACCTTGTTTGGACCGTTTTTGAATTTATTATGCCCGTTTCAAACTATGGTCCAAACGGAGGGCATGATGGTTCCTAGCTAGGGGATGAGCCTCGCTAGTATTTCATTAGATATCTAATAAAATATCATATTTTGAACCTACAATTGATTTTTTTTAAAAATCATGAGCATTATATCATGTACCTGTAGTTCAAATTGGTCCCACTTCCTACCGATTCGGCAGAAATTCATCTTTTTCATGATGGGTGGAAGGGAAGGTTTGAGATACCTGATGAACCCACAAGTATAGGGTCCGTATCGTAGTACTTTTGATAAATAGGAGTGTCGATCGCAACGAGGAGCAGAAGGTGCTGAACAGTGGTATAGAGCAGGAAATCCCTGTGAATACTTAACAAACGGATTTTTAGTGGTTTTTTGATAAGGCAACAAAACAAATAGCAAGTAACAAAAGAAAAATGTAGCAAGTGGCCCAATCCTTTCTTAGCAAAGGACAAGCCGGTGGAAATACTTATAAGGACCAAACGTTCTCGAGGACACATGGGAATTTTGTCAAGTTCTTTCGCTTCAAATAGCTGAGTACTCTTCTCTGGTGTTGTAAGTGTTGTGTGGGTGAACCTGTGCTAATGTATCGACCGTAATTGGACTAATACATACTTGTGATTAACCCCCTGCAAATATCCATAACAATAGGAAAGTAATTAAGATATAAATCTAACCACAGCCTTAAACTCTGAGATCCTACGCTCCCTTGTGGAAAGGTGTCCTAACGGGGGTTCTGGTTTCTGTCACTCCGGCAACCCCACAATTAGTATCCAAATACACAATGCAGCCCCCTAGTCCAATAAATGGTGAAGTGTCATGTAGTCGATGTTCACATGACAAAACTAGAAGAATAGCACCACAACTTAAATACTAAACCATTGGATAATAACTCATCACAAATTCACTACTAACAACATGACTTCGCCCATGTCCTCAAGAACACAATGAACTACTCACAAGACATCATATGGATCAAGATCAAAGATGATATGATAATGGATAACAATATGAACGTAAACAATAATCCAATGGTTCCACTCACAAGCATCAACTACAATAGTAATCAACACCGGGAAAGTTTCCCCTAAGAACTAAAGCAATATCCAACACAATTGTTACAGCGGGACGGAGTGGTGATGATGGTGCTGGTTGAGATGATGGTGTGGATGATGATGATGATGATCCCGATGAAGCCTAGCTTGATGACGGTGTTGATGGCGACGGTCTCCCCTCTCCGGGAAGGAATTCCCCCGGCAGAAATCTGTATGCCGGAGAGATCTTTCTCTCTCGGTGTTTTCCGCCCCCAGAGGCGGCGAAAATCTAACTGTGGCCGCTCCCCGAGGCTTAGGGTTCCGTAGGGAATATATAGGCCCGCGCCTAGGGCGTGTGGGCCCCTGATGCCCTTCTTCGCCCCTCCTTCTGGCTCCCTCATTCTTCTGGAGAAATAATATGTTTCCATATTTTTCTGGTATTTTTCTGATCTTTCTTTCCATCATTCTTCTGGCACCGAAACACCTTCCTTTCCTTCATAATCCAGACTCCGTAAGTTCATCCTCCAAGAATCATCCAACATTCATAAACAGATGAAAAAGCCATAAGTAATACCTCATAATAAGACAAATATCTATGAATATAGGTAAATTATGATATAGAATGGTGATGCAAATTGGGCGTATCAATACCCAGGTTGGGACATTGTCCATGTAACATGGTCTAATATTTTTGAAAAATGTGGTGGAACCATTTTGAAACTCTCATCTGGTGGTTGCTTCACAAAATGCCCCGTTTTTCACCATTCGAAAAATAGAAAATGTATTTTCTGTTTGATGAAAAGGAAAACTTCCTCCTGCAACATTGTTTGCCATCCCAAGATGCACATGCATGCACAATATGGGCACATTATCACAAACTATGCCACGATTCTGGCCATAACATTGGTCGTTTGGCCCGAAAGCCATGAAACCTCGAACATGATAGGTCATTTCTGAGAAGGTTTTTTTGAGACACTTGCAATATACCAAATTTGGTATTTTTCCTTGCAAATATAACACATAATAAGACACCATGCGAAACATTTACCTCGTTTGGACCGATTTTGAATTTATTATGCCCGTTTCAAACTATGGTCAAAACGGAGGGCATGAAGGTTCCTATCAAGGGGATGAGCCTCGCTAGTATTTCATTATATCTCTGATAAAACATCATATTTTGAACCTAAAAAAGATTTTTGCAAAAAAGCATGAGCATTAGATCATCTACCTGTAGTTCAAATCGGACCCAATTCCTACCGATCCGGCAGACGTTTGTCTTTTTCACGATGGGTAGATGGGAAGGTTTGAGATACTCAGGTTGGGACATTGTCCATGTAACATGGTCTAATATTTTTTAAAATTGTGGTGGAACCATTTTGAAACTCTCATTTGGTTGTAGCTTCACAAAACGCCCCGTTTTTCGCCATTCGAAAAATAGAAAATGGATTTTCTATGCGACGAAAAGGAAAACTTCCTCCTGCAACATTGTTTGCCATCCCAAGATGCACATGCATGCATAATATAGGCACATTATCACAAACAATGCCATCATTCTGGCAATAACATTGGTCGTTTGGCTCGAAAGCCATGGAACCTCGAACATGATAGGTCATTTTTGGGAAGGTTTTTTTGAGACACTTGCAATATATCAAGTTTGGTATTTTTCCTTGCAAATAGGTCACATAATAATACACCACATGAAGGATTTACCTCGTTTGGACCGTTTTTGAATTTATTATGCCTGTTTCAAACTATGGTCCAAATGGAGGGCATGAAGGTTCTAGCTAGGGGATAGGCCTCGCTAGTATTTTATTAGATCTCTGATAAAACATCATATTTTGAACCTAAAAATGATTTTTTAAAAAAATCATGAGCATTAGATCATGTACTTGTAGTTCAAATTGGAATCACTTCCTACTAATTCGGCAGACATTTGTTTTTTCGCGACGGTTGGAAGGGATGGTTTGAGATACCCCGGTTGGGACATTGTCCATGTAAGATGGTCTAATATTTTAGAAAAATGTGTTGGAACCATTTTGAAACTCTCATTTGGTGGTTGCTTCACAAAACTCCCCATTTTTCGCCATTTGAAAAATAGAAAATGGATTTTCTGTGCGACAAAAAGGAAAAACTTCCTCCTGCAACATTGTTTGCCATCCCAAGATGCACATGCAATGACAATATGGGCACATTATCACAAACTATGCCATGATTCTGCCATAACATTGGTCGTTTGGCCCGAAATCCATGAAGCCTCGAACATGATAGGTCATTTCTGAGAAGGTTTTTTTGAGACACTTGCAATATACCAAGTTTGGTATTTTTCCTTGCAAATATGTCACATAATAAGACACCACGCGAAGCATTTACCTTGTTTGGACCGTTTTTGAATTTAGTATGCCCGTTTCAAACTATGGTCCAAACGGAGGGCATGATGGTTCCTAGCTAGGGGATGATCCTCGCTAGTATTTCATTAGATCTCTGATAAAACATCCTATTTTGAACCTACAAATGATTTTGCAAAAAAATTATGAGCATTAGATCATGTACCTGTAGTTCAAATTGGACCCACTTCCTACCGATTTGGTAGACGTTTGTCTTTTTCATGACGAGTGTAAGGGACGGTTTGAGATACCCAGGTTGGGACATTATCCATGTAACATGGTCTAATATTTTTGAAAATTATGGTGGAACCATCTTGAAACTCTCATTTGGTGGTTGCTTCAAAAAACTCCTTGTTTTTCGCCATTTGAAAAATAGAAAATATATTTTCTGTGCGACGAAAAGGAAAACTTCCTGCTGCAATATTGTTTGCCATCCCAAGATGCACATGCATGCATAACATGGGCACATTATCATAAACAATGCCACGATTTTAGCCATAGCATTGGTCGTTTGGCCTGAAAGCTATGAAACCTCGAACATGATAGGTCATTTTTGGGAAGGTTTTTTGAGACAGTTGCAATATACCAAGTTTGGTATTTTTCCATGCAAATAGGTCACATAATAATACACCACATGAAGGATTTACCTTGTTTGGACCGTTTTTGAATTTATTATGCCCGTTTCAAACTATGGTCCAAACGGAGGGCATGATGGTTCCTAGCTAGGGGATGAGCCTCGCTAGTATTTCATTAGATACCTAATAAAATATCATATTTTGAACCTACAAATGATTTTTTTTTAAAAATCATGAGCATTATATCATGTACCTGTAGTTCAAATTGGTCCCACTTCCTACCGATTCGGGAAACGTTTGTCTTTTTCATGATGAGTGGAAGGGAAGGTTTGAGATACCCAGGTTGGGATATTGTCCATGTAACATGGTATAATATTTTTGAAAAATGTGGTGGAGCCATTTTGAAACTCTCATTTGGTGGTTGCTTCACAAAACACCATGTTTTTCCCCATTCGAAAAATAGAAAATGTATTTTCTGTGCGACGAAAAGGAAAACTTCCTCCTGCAACATTGTTTCCATCCCAAGATGCACATGCATGCACAATATGGGCACATTATCACAAATTATGCCATGATTCTGGCCATAACATTTGTCGTTTGGCCTGAAAGCCATGGAACCTCAAACATGATAGGTCATTTCTGAGAAGGTTTTTTTGAGCCACTTGCAATATACCAAGTTTGGTATTTTTCCTTGCAAATATGTCACATAATAAGACACCATGTGAAGGATTTACCTCGTTTGGACCGTTTTTGAATTTATTATGCCTGTTTCAAACTATGGTCAAAACGGAGGGCATGAAGGTTCCTAGCTAGGGGATGAGCCTCGCTAGTATTTTATTAGATCTCTGATAAAACATCATATTTTCAACCTAAAAAATATTCGGACATTGTCCATGTAACATGGTCTAATATTTTTGAAAATTGTGGTGGAACCATTTTGAAACTCTCGTTTGGTGGTTGGTTCACAAAACATCCTGTTTTCCCATTCGAAAAATAGAAAAGGTATTTTTTGCGTGACGAAAAGGAAAACTTCCTCTTGCAACATTGTTTTCCATCCCAAGATGCAAATGCATACACAATATGGGCACATTATCTCAAACTATGCCACGATTCTGGCCATAACATTGGTCGTTTGGCCTGAAAGCCATGAAACCTCGAACATGATAGGTCATTTTTGGGAAGGTTTTTTTGAGACACTTGCAATATACCAAGTTTGGTCTTTTTTCCTTGCAAATATGTCACATAATAAGACACCACGCAAAACATTTACCTCGTTTGGACCGTTTTTGAATTTAGTATGCCCGTTTCAAACTATGGTCCAAACGGAGGGCATGATGGTTCCTAGCTAGGGGATGATCCTCGCTAGTATTTCATTATATCTCTGATAAAACATCCTATTTTAAACCTACAAATGATTTTTTCAAAAAATTATGAGCATTAGATCATGTACCTGTAGTTCAAATTGGACCCACTTCCTATCGATTCGATAGATGTTTGTCTTTTTCATGACGAGTGTAAGGGACGGTTTGAGATACCCAGGTTGGGACATTATCCATGTAACATGGTCTAATATTTTTGAAAATTATGGTGGAACCATTTTGAAACTCTCATTTGGTGATTGCTTCACAAAACGCCATATTTTTTGCCATTCAAAAAATAGAAAATGTATTTTCTATGCGACGAAAAGGAAAACTTCCTCTTGCAACATTGTTTTCCATCCCAAGATGCACATGCATGCACAATATGGGAACATTATCACAAACAATGCCACGATTCTAGCCATAACATTGGTCATTTGGCCCGAAAGCCATGGAACCTTGAACATGATAGGTCATTTTTGGGAAGGTTTTTTTGAGACACTTGCAATATACCAAATTTGGTACTTTTTCATTGCAAATAGGTCACATAATAATACACCACATGAAGGATTTACCTCGTTTGGACCGTTTTTGAATTTATTATGCCCGTTTAAAACTATGGTCAAAACGGAGGGCCTGAAGGTTCCTAACTAGGGGATGGGCCTCGCTAGTATTTTATTAGATCTCTGATAAAACATCATATTTTGAACCTAAAAATGATTTTTGCAAAAAATCATGAGCATTATATCATGTACCTATACTTCAAATAAGACCCACTTCCTACCGATTCGGCACACATTTGTCTTTTTCACGATGGGAGGAAGGGATGGTTTGAGATACTCAGGATGGGACATTGTCCATATAACATGGCATAATATTTTTGAAAATTGTGGTGGAACCATTCTGAAACTCTCATTTGGTGGTTGGTTCACAAAATGCCCTGTTATTCGCCATTCAAAAAATAGAAAATGTATTTTCTGCGTGACGAAAAGGAATACTTCCGCTTGCAACATTGTTTTCCATCCCAAGATGCACATGCATGCATAATATGGGCACATTCACAAACTATGCTACGATTCTGGCCATAACATTAGTCGTTTGGCCCGAAAGCCCTGGAACCTCGAACATGATAGGTCATTTCTGAGAAGGTTTTTTTAAGCCACTTGCAATATAACAAGTTTGGTATTTTTCCTTGCAAATATGTCACATAATAAGACACCATGTGAAGGATTTACCTCGTTTGGACCGTTTTTGAATTTATTATGCCCGTTTCAAACTATGGTTCAAACGGAGGGCATGAAGGTTCCTAGCTAGGGGATGAGCCTCGCTAGTATTTCATTAGATCTCTGATAAAACATTATATTTTGAACCTAAAAAATATTTTTGCAAAAAAGCATGAGCATTAGATCATGTACCTGTAGTTCTAATCGAACCACCATCCTACCAATTTGGCAGACGTTTGCCTTTTTCACGACGGGAGAAAGGGAAGGTTTGAGATACCTAGGTTCGGACATTGTCCATGTAACATGGTCTAATATTTTTGAAAATTGTGGTGGAACCATTTTGAAACTCTCGTTTGGTTGTTGGTTCACAAAACACCCTGTTTTCCCATTCGAAAAATAGAAAATGTATTTTTTGCGCGACGAAAAGGAAAACTTCCTCTTGCAACATTGTTTTCCATCCCAAGATGCAAATGCATACACAATATGGGCACATTATCTCAAACTATGCCACGGTTCTGGCCATAACATTGGTCGTTTGGCCCGAAAGCCATGAAACCTCGAACATGATAGGTCATTTTAGGAAGGTTTTTTTGAGACACTTGCAATATACCAAGTTTGGTCTTTTTTCCTTGCAAATATGTCACATAATAAGACACCACGCGAAACATTTACCTCGTTTGGACCGTTTTTGAATTTAGTATGCCCATTTCAAACTATGGTCCAAACGGAGGGCATGATGGTTCCTAGCTAGGGGATGATCCTCGCTAGTATTTCATTAGATCTCGGATAAAACATCCTATTTACAAATGATTTTTGCAAAATATTATGAGCATTAGATCATGTACCTGTAGTTCAAATTGGACCCACTTCCTATCGATTCGTTAGACGTTTGTCTTTTTCATGACGAGTGTAAGGGACGGTTTGAGATACCCAGGTTGGGACATTATCCATGTAACATGGTCTAATATTTTTGAAAATTATGGTGGAACCATTTTGAAACTCTCATTTGGTGGTTGCTTCACAAAACGCCATATTTTTTGCCATTCAAAAAATAGAAAATGTATTTTCTATGCGACGAACAGGAAAACTTCCTCCTGCAACATTGTTTTCCATCCCAAGATGCACATGGATGCACAATATGGGAACATTATCACAAACAATGCCACGATTCTAGCCATAACATTGGTCATTTGGCCCGAAAGCCATGGAACCTTGAACATGATAGGTCATTTTTGCGAAGGTTTTTTGAGACACTTGCAATATACCAAATTTGGTATTTTTTCATTGCAAATAGGTCACATAATAATACACCACATGAAGGATTTACATCGTTTGGACCGTTTTTGAATTTATTATGCCCGTTTCAAACTATGGTGAAAATGGAGGGCATGAAGGTTCCTAGCTAGGGGATGAGCCTCGCAAGTATTTCATTAGATCTCTGAAAAACATCATATTTTGAACCTAAAAAATATTTTTGCAAAAAGGCATGAGCATTAGATCATGTACCTGTAGTTCTAATCGAACCACCATCCTACCAATTTGGCAGACGTTTGCCTTTTTCACGACGGGAGAAAGGGAAGGTTTGAGATACCCAGGTTCGGACATTGTCCATGTAACATGGTCTAATATTTTTGAAAATTGTGGTGGAACCATTTTGAAACTCTCGTTTGGTGGTTGGTTCACAAAACAACCTGTTTTCCCATTCGAAAAATAGAAAATGTATTTTTTGCGCGAAGAAAAGGAAAACTTCCTCTTGCAACATTGTTTTCCATCCCAAGATGCAAATGCATACACAATATTGGCACATTATCTCAAACTATGCCACGATTCTGGCCATAACATTGGTCGTTTGGCCCGAAAGCCATGAAACCTCAAACATGATAGGTCATTTTTGGGAAGGTTTTTTTGAGACACTTGCAATATACCAAGTTTGGTCTTTTTTCCTTGCAAATATGTCACATAATAAGACACCACGCGAAACATTTACCATGTTTGGACCGTTTTTGAATTTAGTATGCCCGTTTCAAACTATGGTCCAAACGGAGGGAATGATGGTTCCTAGCTAGGGGATGATCCTCGCTAGTATTTCATTAGATCTCTGATAAAACATACTATTTTGAACCTACAAATGATTTTTGCAAAAAATTATGAGCATTAGATCATGTACCTGTATTTCAAATTGGACCCACTTCCTATCGATTCGGTAGACGTTTGTCTTTTTCATGACGAGTGTAAGGGACGGTTTGAGATACCCAGGTTGGGACATTATCCATGTAACATGGTCTAATATTTTTGAAAATTATGGTGGAACCATCTTGAAACTCTCATTTGGTGGTTGCTTCAAAAAACGCCTTGTTTTTCGCCATTTGAAAAATAGAAAATATATTTTCTGTGCGACGAAAAGGAAAACTTCCTGCTGCAATATTGTTTGCCATCCCAAGATGCACATGCATGCATAACATGGGCACATTATCATAAACAATGCCACGATTTTAGCCATAGCATTGGTCGTTTGGCCTGAAAGCTATGAAACCTCGAACATGATAGGTCATTTTTGGGAAGGTTTTTTGAGACAGTTGCAATATACCAAGTTTGGTATTTTTCCATGCAAATAGGTCACATAATAATACACCACATGAAGGATTTACCTTGTTTGGACCGTTTTTGAATTTATTATGCCCGTTTCAAACTATGGTCCAAACGGAGGGCATGATGGTTCCTAGCTAGGGGATGAGCCTCGCTAGTATTTTATTAGATCTCTGATAAAACATCATATTTTGAACCTAAAAATAATTTTTTCAAAAAATCATGAGCATTAGATCATGTACCTATACTTCAAATCAGACCCACTTCCTACCGATTCGGCACACATTTGTCTTTTTCACGACGGGAGGAAGGGAAGGTTTGAGATACTCAGATTGGGACATTATCCATATAACATGGCCTAATATTTTTGAAAATTGTGGTGGAACCATTTTGAAACTCTCATTTGGTGGTTGGTTCACAAAATGCCCTGTTATTCGCCATTCAAAAAATAGAAAATGTATTTTCTGCATGACGAAAAGGAATACTTCCGCTTGCAACATTGTTTTCCATCCCAAGATGCACATGCATGCACAATATGGGCACATTCACAAACTATGCTACGATTCTGGCCATAACATTAGTCGTTTGGCCCGAAAGCCCTGGAACCTCGAACATGATAGGTCATTTCTGAGAAGGTTTTTTTGAGACACTTGCAATATACCATGTTTGGTATTTTTCCTTGGAAATATGTCACATAATAAGACACCACGTGAAGGATTTACCTCGTTTGGACCGTTTTTGAATTTATTATGCCCGTTTCAATCTATGGTCAAGACGGAGGGCATGAAGGTTCCTAGCTAGGGGGTGAGCCTCGCTAGTATTTTATTAGATCTCTGATAAAACATAATATTTTGAACATAAAAATGATTTTTGCAAAAAATCATGAGCATTAGATCATGTACCTATAGTTCAAATCGGACCCACTTCCTACCAATTTGGCAGACATTTGTTTTTGCGACGGTTGGAAGGGAAGGTTTGAGGTACCCCGGTTGGAACGTTGTCCATGTAACATGGTCTAATATTTTTGAAAAATGTGTTGGAACCATTTTGGAACTCTCATTTGGTGGTTGCTTCACAAAACTCCTCGTTTTTCGCCATTCAAAAAATAGAAAATGGATTTTTTGTGCAACGAAAAGGAAAACTTTCTACTGCAACATTGTTTGCCATCCCAAGATGCACATGCATGTGCAATATGTTCACATTATCACAAACTATGCCATGATTCTGGCCATAACATTGGTCGTTTTGCTCGAAAGCCATGGAACCTCGAACACGGTAGGTCATTTCTGAGAAGGTTTTTTGAGACACTTGCAATATACCAAGTTTGGTATTTTTCCTTCCACATATGTCACATAATAAGACACCACGTGAAGAGTTTAATTCGTTTGGACCATTTTTGAATTTATTATGCCTGTTTCAAACTATGGTCAAAACGGAGGGCATGAAGGTTCCTAGCTAGGGGATGAGCCTCGCTAAACTTGCATTGTATCTATAATAAAATAGCATATTGTGAGTCTAAAAGTGATTTTTTCAAAACTTTACGAGCATTACATATTGTAGCTATAGGTGAAATCGGACCAGATTCCTATCGATTCGGCAGGAATTTTTCTTTTTCGTGAGGGGTGGATGAAAAGGTTTAAGGTAGCTCGGTTTGGAAATTGTCCATGTAATATGGTCTAGTATGTTCCTAAAATATGGAGGTAGAATTTCGAATTAGTATTTTGGTGATTCCTTCAAAATAGCTAGAAATAAAAAAAGAATTAGGCTAATAGAGTCCTCCAATTAGAAGAGGGAAGTAGGCTACCCATGGATGAGCCCACCGAAGCATATCACAGCCGTCCAGATGGCCTGCATCCAACGCTCCAAACTCACATCACCAGTATCCCGCCTCCGCAACCACAAAAGACTTGCTACATGAATTGACCGAAATGCCCTAGTGTTCTCAGTCTTGCACTAGAGAAGTGTGCAGGGGTAGTTTCATGAAATCCCGACACCACGGATCTCGCATCCAGATCGCGATCGAGAGGGATATCCATACCCCAAACCCTAATCCCCTCACGCTCGTCTCCTTCATCGCTCGTCTCACTGCTTCCTCTCCTCTTGATCTCCATATCCCCCACCCAACCCTTATCTCCTCCCTCTCCTACCTCCATTCTACACCACTCGAGCAACTGGATCCACTCGCCGACCTCATATCCAACCACCCCCGTCCGGATCCCATCCTCCCCAGGCGACTCCTGGTCCACCCTATGTCCGCTATCGCCCGCCAGCTTCGAGGACCACCATCGCGCTGGATCCAAAGATGAAGAAGTCAAAGACGGTGGCAACAACCACGAGGAGAAGCAGTCGAGCCATGCGGTGCAGAACTGGCACGTGCTACTCTAACATCCCAAAAATATTAAACATGGATCAATAAACTCTAATCATCAAATTTAGGGTTAACAAAAACTTTCCCATCTCAAAATATGAAAGCATTCATATGTATGTGTATTTAAATTAGGAGTTCTTTTTAATTGCCATGGTTCTGTGATTCATTGCTTGTAAAATGATTCTTAGGTGAAATAAACATCATCTAAATCATGCCCAAATTTTTCCCAAAGAAAAACAACTCAAAATGAATAAATAAAGTGAATGGTCATTTTTGCCAAATTAACTATCATGCCTACTTTGGCTATTCCTAGCACTCAAAACTTAAGAGAAACAATTGTGGATCTTTGCACCCCTTGTTAGTACACATAATAAGGTACCAAGGACCGCTTTGTGATCTTCCAAAAACATTCAAATGCTAAGTTTAAATGACAGTTTAAAATTGAATCTATCTCATATGGGAAGATCCCACTATTTCAAAAACCACTCAAACAAGCTCAATTTTTAGAATCCAAGCACCCAAAGAATATCAAGCTGATTCCTAGCATACACACCAAATATCTTTTAAAAATTCAAAAAGAAGTTTCTTGCGGCCATTTCATCAAACACTTGGCAGGCAGAAGTTAAACCAAATCAATTTCACTATTTAAAATAGTGTACTGGCCAAACTTGTCTCCCATTTAACATTCAATTGATCACATTGTCCCCCTAGATCAAACCAAGACCTAACTAACCCACCCCTACCTCCTAGCAGCATGGCCATGGCCAAACCGAGCCCACCTCGCCGGCCAACTTGGTCGCCGCCGTAGCAGACCATCTCCCCCTCTCTCGCCATGTCTGGGAGCTATCCAGCACCTCACCGTCGCCCACGGTCCCCTCCCCGTGCCAAGGCAAGCCATGGACCACCGAGAACGCCCCGCACCCAGTGCCACAGCGACAAGCCGAGCACGCGCCAAAGCGCCGCACCCGGCACGCGTGCACACGCCGCCCCTCGACTGCATACCATTCCCATTGCATCGCCACGACCCAAGGAACATGCCAGACACCCCCGTTCGCCGTCCAACGCCCCACAGCCTCCGCTCGCCGTCGAAGATGCCGCCTCTGCCACTCAGAGCGCCAGCCTCGCCCGACCGTTTACCATTGCCCCTAAGCCTGCATTGAATTCCTAGAGCATCACTAGGAGACCGCGAGTCGATCGCGACCCTCAGCCATGCCTCTAGCAGCCCGTAGCCATGTTGCCACCATCGCCTACCCATCCCTCTCGATCTCGTCGTCCAGCCTATAAAAGGAGACCACCCCCAGCCATTTGCAGCACACCATTCCACTCCCCTCACCTCACTGATCGTCCCACACCTCTAGCCGGAGCATGGGGAGTACCAGCTCGCCGGAATTGCACCGGAGATAGGCCGCCTCTAGAGCAGAAGGGCGCCACTGATTGCGACCACCCCCGGAGCTTCCTCGACCGTCCCTGAGCTCGTCGTCGACCACCCGTTTGTTTGCCCGCCTCTCTATCATCGCTGGAGCCCTGGTACGCCCCCTATTCACCCCCACTGAGCCGCTAGGGTTAGAGTTCGCCGGCGACAGGTCCGTCATCGACACGATCCCCATCCGTCGATCCCCACTCTAATCCAACGACCCACATAGCCCCGTACCGCTTCTCGCGTTATGAGCCGCTGACTGGTAGACCCCCTGTCAGTTGATCCCCATGCTGCGAAGTGACACTGGGTCGGCCCATTAGCGTCTCCCGCGCAACCCAGCAGTTTGAATTTAGATTTTTCCATTTTAATTCAAACACAGTTCTGTACATATATTCAAAAATCAACCCAGCTCGATTGAATGAACCAAATTGCATGAAACCAATTTTGTTAGGAAGCTACTGAAATGCTTAATCCAAGCCAGTTGGATTCAAATCATTCTGCATTCAAACATTTTTCAAAATTCAACCATAAGAGCTTTTGAGTTGATTCCAACTCTCAAAAATCATATTTGATCATACCTTTTAGAATATATAAAAATAGATGGGTTTACTTACAAGAATATTGTTCAAGTAATAAAAGAATACCAGATAGGCAATTCTAGTCACTTTATTTATTTAAAATAAAAGGTTAAACCTTATTAAATTGTGACACCACTTTAAATCACATTCCCATGTACTGAAATATGTGGTGATGACATGTGTCAACATGATCCCATGTTTGAGTTGGAGAATACTAAATCTTAAGTAGTTTTTCAATGAGTAGAAATTACTTTTCTCAAATGAAAATAAATAAGACAAAAGCTTTAATCTTGTAATGTTAAGTGATGATGCTAGATCATCTATAGCACACTTTGGTGTGATGATTGAAAATAGTTAAGTATTGTTTGGTGATTGTGTACCTCGTATTTATTTATAGACGCTAGTACCGACCAAGGATACGAGAAGGAAGGAGGATACTACGAGGAAGAAGCCGAGGAGAACTTCAACCACTTATCTGCTCAAGGCAAGCTTATACTGATACTTATGCAAGCCAATACTTGAAACCTTGCAAGCTAACACTTGCAACTATGAAAGTTAGATAACCTAGGCAATGCATTAAGCATGCTTAGTTAGATACATTTGATGATACCCAATCCTAGTTTTACTTACAAGCTCTATACTTTATTTCTTTATCAAATCATTCTCTTAGAGTTTACGTAGTAAGTTATAGATACTAGAAGGATATTGGAAGGTAGCATAAAGAGCATTAAATTTGGCCTAAGTTAGATAATCTTGATGTCATCCTAAGGCATAAGATTGAACTTAATTAATCTCCACCTGTTTACCGCCCCTCATTAGTACTTATCCCCACTTGTAGATGCTAGTGCTAAGCATAAAACTTGATCATCTTTAGATGGGAATACTTGGTGAAAATGGTTATGAAAACCTTGGAATGATGAGTCATTCTACTGAAATGTTTTGACATGTGTTCTCGAACACCAGATGATTTTGATGATGAAAATGTTGAGGCATGAGCCTTAGCCCTTGATAAAACTGATGGTTGTCTGGATGCGATACCAGTCCAATTTTACAGTACAACCACAATACCCGAAAATTGGGTAGGGCTTGATGGAAATTTATATACCTTAGTATGGGTTCCCTCACGGCCAAGGTCTGAGCTGAGGCTACCTTGAGAAGATTGTCCACCTGTGCAGTACCCAAGATGACAGTTGGTCATGGTTGGGAGGCCAAACTCACAGGAGAGGTGCCTATACTAGGGCGTGTAATTTAAAAGTTAGGATTGATTATCCGCATACTGAGTATCATGAATTCAGGATTTGTTCCTGACGGGTGTATCGAATGTTGTGGTGAAAGTGTACGATCTATCCAGAGTGTCAAACTATTCGAATAGACTAGTGCGCGGTTATGGACAGTTGGAGTGGCCATACTGTTCCCCCGTCAGATGTTTTCAAAATGACTTATGAAATGAATTGAGACTTTGACTTGACCACAACAGGGTTGTGATATAAAATTCAAGTTCCCACTTAGGTGTTATAAAACTTCAACTAGATTTCTTTGCTTCTAAATTGAGTAGAGGTAAATCTGGCTTTTTGTAAAACAACCCTAGAGCTTAGTGTCCTACTACAAAAAACCCCTTAACTTGTTAGTATTAGTTTGCGAATAATTAAAGAGTACTCATGGATTTGTACCTGGCTATTCCCGTGGCCAGACTATGAAGAGGAGTACCAGGATGATGGACCGCAGGAAGGTTACGACAACTAGGATCATCTCCCATCGTCAGCATTGCCTGTGACCCCGAAGATGGAGCTTCGCCTATGTTATCTTTACTATTACGTTATTCCGCTGCTTGAGTTGTATTAAGAACTGGATCATGAGATCCTTATTTGTGTAAGACCTTGTGTATGGTTTGTAATGGATGATGTACTGTGATATCCAAATCTGTTATGTCTCGCAAAAATGGTAATCCTAGGATTGCGATGTATGGCATAACAGGCATCTGGGATAAAAAATCTGGGTGTTGACAAGTTGGTATCAGAGCCATCCTGACCATAGGAGACCCTAGTTAGAATGAACGTCTGAATCAAAAACTTAGTTTTAAAACCAAAGGAAGTGAGTATTTATAAAAACTTATTCTCATTCTTATCACTTGGATTCTTTCATGAAAATTCATGTTCCTCAAAAAAATCTTGCAAAATACATAAAATTTGACACACTTCATCACTTTACTAACTTACTCATCCTATATTCTTATAAATGGACGTGAAGTACATAAAGTTTTATCAGTTGGGGAATGGAGGAGAACTCATCTTTGAGCGTGACCTGGACCAGCTGTCGGAACTTCTAGAGCGTCCGCACCCCGAGTTCTTCGGAGCTCAGCTCAATGATCAAGGAGGGGAAAATCTGCAGTGGCTAGTTGTTGCAAGTCTCCGAGGAAATATTGAACCTCCCACTGCAGAGGGAATTCAGTTCACCTTAAGAGAGAACAACTAGCTCGATGGACTTGCCAGGGCCATGCAGGAAGCTCTTGCCCGTCTATGTGGGCATGATATCAATCAAATCAAGGGTACCTGCTTTGAGTTCTATCCAAGGCGTGATGCTATGGGACAACCACTGGAAGCCCCACATCACCCCGAGCTGAAGACTCAGTTGGACCACCTTAGCTTCATGATGTATGATCGTCAGCTGGAACTGGACAATGCCCGTGACTACTCCAACCACAAGTCCACCATCGCCCATAAGAAGGATTAGACCCTCGCCATGCTAGTGAAGGATCGCAAGTCTCATCCCCGTCAGCTCGACAAGAAGGATCGCATCATTGCCCTTCTTCGCCACCGTATCACGGATTTGGAGGAGACCATCCACGAGAGAGACATGCAGTTGGAGGAAAGGGAGAATGCCGGAGAAGACCTTCGTGGAGATCCCTACTCCTATCTCAGCGATGATGATGACTTTTTGGAGGATCAGTCCATGGACTTGTTCACAGATGAGGAGGATTTCTCCTTCATCGATGACGATGATGATGAGTACACCGACTCCGAGGAGTAGTAGCACTTGAGCACTAGCGTTAGTGAGCTTTATTCGGTCCCACTATATCATAGTTTCCAGAATGGTTCTTAAAACCATCTGTTTTCCTTTGTTGTGGTGTGTTTTGTATCGTGTGCTATGAATGAATGAAAAGCAAGTTGCTAGAAAATTTGAGTCAAACTTTAAAAACTTTTCAAAGTCCCTGAACCTAATAAATTTCCCTCTTTTCTCATGATCTATCTCAATCTTCAGATGCCTCGCGGAGGAAGTGGTTCATCCCCGGACCCGATGTTGCAGATCCTGCAAATGTTGGTTTCTGACCGCGAAGCTGAAAGATCAGAACGTCAATCCAACCTAGCCACCCTTCAACACATAGCTCAGATGGCCAACAACAATCAAGGCCAAGGAAATCAGGATAACCATGGATCTAAGCTCAAGAATTTCCAGAACACCAACCCACCTGTTTTTACTAAGTTGGAAGATCCCTTAGATGCAGATGATTGGCTGCAGACCATGGAGAACAATCTGGAAGTCGCCAGAGTGGAAGCTAACGAGAAAGTTTTGTTCGCCACCCACTATCTAGCCGGAGATGCAAGAGCATGGTGGAACAACGTTCGTGCAATGACCGAAGGTCAGATGATGACCTGGGAGGAATTCAAGGTCAAGTTCAGCAGAACCCATGTGCCACCGGGTTTGATCAAAAGGATGAGAGATGAATTCAGGGAACTGAAGCAAGGAAGGATGACCGTGGTGGTATACCATGACAAATTCTTGTCATTAGCTAGGCATGCCCCGGATGAGATCGACACTGAAGCCAAGAAGAAAGAAAGATTCGTGAATGGTTTGCATGATGAGATGCAGACGGTGTTGGTCAATATCCCCTTTGCTGATATTGAAGCCCTAGTTGACTCTGCCATTCAGATGGAAGGAAAGATCAACCAAGCCAATGAGAACCGCAAGCGCCGCATGATGCATCAACCAGGAACCCACCATACCCCAAAGTATCGCCCTAACCCATATCCAGGATTTGCCCCGAGAACCAACATACCCCCGATGAACCGTCCGACCTATCCCAACCGTGGAAACCCAAGGCCCGGAGGAAACCACAACAACCCCGACAACTCTAGCAATTTCAACCGTGCACCACCCAAGTTCAACAACAATAATGCCGCCACCAACACCAACACTGCCCCAAGGACTGGAAGCAATGTTGTGCCTGTTGCAGTGAAGGACAAGTCGCAAGTGATTTGTTATGACTGTGGAACCAAGGGTCACTACTCCAATGATTGCCCTAAGAAGAATGCCGCAACCCCCAATACAAATGCCCCAACTCAGCAGCAACGTCGTGTTCATCCCAGAAGAAGGTTTGCCCTAGGGAATTCTCTCAACCGCAATGGCCGTCTCTTTCTCATGCATGCTGAAGAAGACCATGAAGCGCTAGATGTCGTGTTGGGTATGTTTTCTATTAAATCAGTACTTGCAAGAGTGTTGTTTGATTCTGGTGCATCGCACTCATTTGTCACCGAAGAATTTGCATGCACTAGTAAGATCCAACCAACCAAACTGAAGCATGTTATGATTGTTCAAATCCCCGGTTCAACCACCAAAGCTAGGCAAATTTGCAAAGCCGTCCCTATCCGAGTCCATGGCATAGATTTTTATGCTAATCTGATAGTACTCGGAACTAAAGGTTTGGAAGTAGTACTAGGAATGGAAACATAAAGGATTAATTGACTGTGCCAAGAAAGCCATAACCATGACCAGTAAAGCCAGAATATCAGTCGAGCATATATCTGAAACCTTACCTCATCAATTCAAGTGCAACAAGAGTAAAGCCCAACCTACCATTGACCAAGTCCGGATAGTCTGTGAATACCCCGAATGTATTTCCAGATGTTTTGCCCGGTATGCCTCCAGATCGGGATATCAAGTTTATAATTGAACTAATCCCTGGAACCGGACCCATATCCTAGAGACCATATAGTATGAACCCGTCTGATCTAGCAGAACTAAAGAAGCAAGTGGATGCCATGCTGGAAATTGGATTGATTCAACCAAGTGCGTCACCATGGAGATCACATGTTTTGTTCGTGGACAAGAAAGATGGAGGTAACCGTTTGTGTACACATTATCGGAAGTTGAATGATGTCACTATCAAGAACAAGTACCCATTGCCAAAGATAGAAGATTTGTTTGACCAGTTGACTGGTGCCAAGGTGTTTCTAAGATTGATCTCAGAACTGGTTATCATCAACTCAAGATTCGCACAGAGGATATTCCAAAGACTGCCTTTACCACCAGATATGGATTATACGAGTATATTGTCATGTCTTTTGGTTTAACCAATGCCCCCACTTATTTCATGAATCACAGAATAAGATTTTTATGGATTTCCTGGATAAGTTTGTCGTTGTTTTCATCGATGACATTCTGATTTATTCCAAATAATAAGAAGAACATGAGCTACACCTAAGGACCATTCTTGGAACCGTTAGAGAGCATCAGTAGTATGCCAAGTTTAGCAAATGTGAATTCTGGTTACAGGAAGTAGGATTTCTCGGATATATCGTATCAGCCGGAGGAATTGCCGTTGACCCTACAAAGGTGAAAGATGTCAAAGATTGGCAAGCCCCAACCACCCAAACCCAAGTTCGTGCATTTCTCGGATTGGCGGGATACTACCGCAAGTTCGTAGAGGGATTCTCGAGTATCGCCATACCCATGACCCAATTGCTGAAGAAGGACAAGAAGTTTGAATGGACGGACAAATGTGAAGCGAGTTTTCAAGAACTCAAGAGAAGACTGATTTCAACCCCAATCTTAATCATTCCGGATATCACGAAGCCCTTTGACGTGCATTGTGACGCATCCATGATCGGTCTCGGATGTGTGCTAATGCAAGAAGGGAAAGTTATATCCTATCTATCTCGACAACTGAAACAGCATGAACAGAATTACCCAACCCATGACCTCGAGCTCGCAGCCATAGTTCTAGCCCTGAAGACATGGAGGCATTACCTGATGGGAAACCGTTGTGAGATTTATTCAGATCACAAGAGCCTGAAGTATATATTCACTCAGAAGGAACTGAATATGAGACAGAGAAGATGGATTGATCTAATCAAGGATTACGACCTGGACATTCACTATCACCCCGGTAAAGCCAATGTGGTAGCAGATGCCCTTAGCAGATTGCCGTGCCACTTGAACTCCATGATTTTGAGGTAGCAACCAAGTTTGCACAAGGAGATGGAAGATTTCCGAATGAAATTAGTGAGTGAAGGATTTTTGGCTAGCATAGAACTTCAACCCACTTTGATAAGCCAGATCAAGGAGGCACAGAAAGGAAATGCTAGCATCGACAGAATCAAGCGTCGTATCGGTACAGGCAAAGTACCCGCATTTACCGAAGACGAAGAAGGAGTTCTGTGGTACAAAGGACGTCTTTGTGTACCAGTTGATTCAGAGTTAAAAGAAGTTATTCTCAAGGAAGCTCATGATACTCTTTATTCTATCCACCCCGGAGGAACAAAGATGTATCAGGATTTGAAGGAACAATTTTGGTGGCATAAGATGAAGAGAGAAAACGAAAGCTATATCGCCAAGTGTGATATATGTCAGAGAGTCAAGGCGGGACATCAAAGACCCGCAGGATTGTTGCAACCGTTGCAGATTCCGGAATGGAAATGGGATTCCGTTGGAATGGACTTTATCACCGGATTGCCTAGTTCTAGTAGGGGAAATTACTCTATTTGGGTCATAGTTGACAGATTGTCCAAAGTTCCCCATTTCTTACCAGTCAAGACCACCTACCAGAGTTCAAAACTAGCTGAGTTATACATCGCTAGAATCGTCAGTTTGCATGGAGTCCCCAAGAACATCGTATCGGATCGAGGAACTCAGTTCACCTCGAGATTCTGGAAGGAAGTCCAAGAAGGTTTAGGAACCCGACTAGATTTCAGCACAGCTTATCACCTCAGACCGACGGACAAATGGAGCGAGTAAATCAAATACTTGAAGATATGTTGAGAGCATGTGTGTTAGAGTATGGATCTAAATGGGAAGACTGTCTAACGTTTGCAGAATTTTCATACAACAATAGTTATCAAGCTAGTTTGCAAATGGCCCCATTTGAATTCATGTATGGACGGAAGTGCCGCACCCCTATGAATTGGTCGGAAGTAGGAGAGAGTCAGATTTTTGAACCCGACATCCTATGAGAAGGAGAAGAGAAAGTTCATAAGATTCGTGAGCACCTCAAGACCTCCCAGTCAAGACAAAAGAGTTACGCCGACAAGAGACATCGAGACCTCGCTTTCAATATCGGAGAGTTCGTGTATCTGAAAGTGTCGCCATTGAAAGGAATGCAGCGTTTCCAACTAAAGGGAAAGTTAGCTCCCAGATATATCGGACCCTTCAAGATTTTGAACCGTCGAGGAGAAGTATCATATCAATTGGAACTTCCAGAAAAATGTCAACCGTGCACAACGTGTTCCATATCTCATTACTTCGTAAATGCCTCGAAGTTCCGGAGAAGACTGAAGTGTTCAAGAATATTGATCATCGGACCATAGAGATCAACGATGACCTGACCTATCCCGAAGTACCCATCCATATTTTGGCAGAAGCTTTCAGAACTACCAGGACCCGAAGCATCAAGTTTCTCAAGATTCAGTGGAGCAACCACACGGAAGAGGAACCTACCTGGGAGCAAGAAGATCACATCAGGACGGAGTTCCCAGATCTCTTTAAATCCTAGGTAAACGTTTTCGTCCTTTTTCAAATCTCGGGACGAGATTTTGTTTAAGGGGGGAAGGTATGTAACATCCAAAAAATATTAAACATGGATGAACAAACTCTAATCATCAAATTTAGGGTTAACAAAAACTTTCCCATCTCAAAATATGAAAGCATTCATATGTATGTGTATTTAAATTAGGAGTTCTTTTGAATTACCATGGTTCTGTGATTCATTGCTTGTAAAATGATTCTTAGGTGAAATAAACATCATCTAAAACATGCCCAAACTTTTCCCAAAGAAAAACAACTCAAAATGAATAAATGAAGTGAATGGTCATTTTTGCCAAATTAACTATCATGCCTACTTTGGCTATTCCTAGCACTCAAAACTTAATTGAAACAATTGTGGATCTTTGCACCCCTTGTTAGTACACATAATAAGGTACCAAGGCCCACTTTGTGATCTTCCAAAAACATTCAAATGCTAAGTTTAAATGACAGTTTAAATTTGAATCTATCTCATATGGGAAGATCCCACTATTTCAAAAACCACTCAAACAAGCTCAATTTTCAAAACCCAAGCACCCACAGAATCTCAAGCTCATGCCTAGAATACCCACCAAAAATATTTTCAAAATTCAAAAAGAAGTTTCTTGCGGCCATTTCATCAAACACTTGGCAGGCATAATTTAAACCAAATCAATTTCATTATTTCAAATAGTGTACTAGCCAAACTTGTCTCCCATTTAACATTCAGTTGATCACATTGTTACCCCTGGATCAAACCAAGACCCAACTAACCCACCCCCTACCTCCTAGCAGCATGGCCATGGCCAAACTGAGCCCACCTCGCCGGCCAACTTGGTCGCCGCCGCAGCAGACCATCTCCCCCTCTCTCGCCATGTCTGGGAGCTATCCAGCACCTCACCGTCGCCCACGGTCCCCTCCCCGTGCCAAGGCAAGCCATGGACCACCGAGAACGCCCCGCACCCAGTGCCACAGCGACATGCCGAGCACGCGCCAGAGCGCCGCACCCGGCACGCGTGCACACGCCGCCCCTCGACCGCAGCCCGTTCCCACCGCGTCGCCACGACCCAAGGAACATGCCAGACACCCCCGTTCGCCGTCCAACACCCCACAGCCACCGCTCGCTGTCGAAGACGCCGCCTTTGCCGCTTAGAGCGCCAGCCTCGCCTGACCGTTTACCACCGCCCCTAAGCCCGCATTGAATTCCTAGAGCATCGCCAGGAGACTGTGCGTCGATCGCCACCCTCAGCCATGCCTCTAGCAGCCCGTAGCCATGTCGCCACCATCGCCTGCCCATCCCTCTCGGTCTCGCTGTCGAGCATATAAAAGGAGGCCACCCCCATCCATTTGCAGCACACCATTCCACTCCCCTCACCTCACTGATCGTCCGAAATCTCTAGCCGGAGCACGGGGAGCAGCAGCTCGCCGGAATTGCACCAGAGCAGGCTGGCTCTGGAGGAGAAGGGTGCCACTGATTATGACCACCCCTGGAGCTACCTCGACCGTCCCTGAGCTCGCCGTCGACCACCCGTTCATTCGCCCGCCTCACAGTCGTTGCTGGAGCCCTGGTACGCCCCCTGTGCACCCCCACTGAGCCGCTAGGGTTAGAGCTCGCCGGCGACAGGTCCGTCATCGACACGATCCCCATCCGTCGATCCCCACTCTAATCCAACGACCCACATAGCCCCGTACCGCTTCGCGCGTTATGAGCCGCTGACTGGTAGGCGCCCCTGTCAGCTGAGCCCCGCACTGTGGAGTGACACTGGGCCGGCCCATTAGCGTCTCCCGCGCAACCCAGCAGTTTGAATTTAGATTTTTCCATTTTAATTCAAACACAGTTCTATACATAGATTAAAAAATCAACCCAGCTCGATTGAATGCACCAAATTGCATGAAACCAATTTTTTTAGAAAGGTACTGAAATGCTTAATCCAAGCCCGTTGGATTCAAATCATTTGGATATGTAGATCAACCTTGGTAAAAATAACAAGTCAGAATCTTTTATGCATTCAAACATTTTTCAAAATTCAACCATATAAGAGCTTTTGAGTTGATTCCAACTCTCAAAAATCACATTTGATCATACCTTTCAGAATATATAAAAACATATGGGTTTACTTACAGGAATATTGTTCAAGTAATAAAAGAATGCCACATAGGCATTTCTAGTCACTTTATTTATTTAAAATAAAAGGTTAAACCTTATTAAATTGTGACACCACTTTAAATCACATTCCCATGTACTGAAATATGTGGTGATGACATGTGTCAACATGATCCCATGTTTGAGTTGGAGAATATTAAATCTTAAGAAGTTTTTCAATGAGTAGAAATTACTTTTCTCAAATTAAAATAAATAAGACAAAAGCTTTAATCTTGTAATGTTAAGTGATGATGCTAGATCGTCTATAGCACACCTTGGTGTGATGATTGAAAATAGTTAAGTATTGATTGGTGATTGTGTACCTCGTATTTTTTTATAGACGCTAGTACCGACCAAGGATACGAGGAGGAAGGAGGATACTACGAGGAAGAAGCCGAGGAGAACTTCAACCACTGCTCTGCTCAAGGAAAGCTTATACTGATACTTATGCAAGCCAATACTTGAAACCTTGCAAGCTAACACTTACAACTATGAAAGTTAGATTACCTAGGAAACGCATTAAGCATGCTTAGTTAGACACATTTGATGATACCCAATCCTAGTTTTACTTACAAGCTCTATACTTTATTTCTTTATCAAAGCTTTCTCTTAGAGTTTACATAGTAAGTGGTAGATACTAGAAGGATATTGGAAGGTAGCATAAATAGCATTAAATTTGGCCTAAGTTTGATAATCTTGATGTCATCCTAAGGCATGAGATTGAACTTAATTAAACTCCACCTGTTTACCACCCCTCATTAGTACTTACCCCCACTTGTAGATGCTAGTGCTAATCATAAAACTTGATCAACATTAGATGGGAATACTTGGTGGAAATGGTTATGAAAACCCTAGAATGATGAGTCATTCTACTAAAATGTTTTGACATGTGTTCGCGAACGCCAGATGATTTTGATGATGAAAATGTTGAGGCATGAGCCTGAGCCCTTAATAAAACTGATGGTTGTCTGGATGTGATACCATTCCAATTTTACCGTACAACCACAATACCCGAAAATTGGGTAGGTCTTGACTGGAAATTTATATACCTTAGTATGGGTTCCCTCGCGGCCAAGGTCTGAGCTGAGGCTACCTTGCGAAGATTGTCCATCTGTGCAGTACCCAAGATGACAATTGGTCATGGTTGGGAGGCCAAACTCACAGGAGAGGTGCCTATACTAGGGCGTGCAATTGAAAGGTTAGGATTGATTATCCGCATACTAAGTATGGTGAATTCAGGATTTGTTCCTGACGGATGTGTCGAATGTTATGGTGAAAGCGTACAATCTATGCAGAGTGTCAAACTATTTGAATAGCCGTGTCCGCGGTTATGGACAAATGGAGTGGCCATACTGTTCCCCCGTCAGATGTTTTCAAAATGACTTATGAAAGGAATTGAGACTTTGACTTGACCACAACAGGGTTGTGATATAAAATTCAAGTTCCCACTTAGGTGTTATAAAACTTCAACTAGCTTTCTTTGCTTCTGAACTGAGTAGAGGTAAATCTGGCTTTTTGCAAAACAACCCTAGAGCTTAATGTCCTACTACAAAAACCCCCTTAACTTGTTAGTATTAGTTTGCAAGTACTTAAAGAGTACTCATGGCTTTGTCCCTGGCTATTCCCGTGGCCAGACTATGAAGAGGAGTACCAGGATGATGGACCGCAGGAAGGTTACAACAACTAGGATCATCTCCCATCGTCAGCTTTGCCTGTGACCCCAAGGATGGAGCTTCGCCTACGCTATCTTTACTATTACGTTATTTCGCTGCTTCAGTTGTATTAAGAACTAGATCATGAGATCCTTATTTGTATAAGACCTTATGTATGGTTTGTAATGGATGATGTACTGTGATATCCAAATCTGTTATGTCTCGCAAAAATGGTAATCCTGGGATTGCGATGTATGGCATAACAGGCATCTGGGATTAAAAATCTGGGTGTTGACAAGTTGGTATCAAAGCCATCCTGACCATGGGATACCCTAGTTAGAATGGATGTCTGAATCAGAAACTTAGTTTTAAAACCAAAGGAAGCGAGTATTTATAAAAACTTATTCTCATTCTTATCACTTGGATTCTTTCATGAAAATTCATGTTCCTCAAAGAAATCTTGCAAAATACATAAAATTTGACACACTTGATCACTTTACTAACTTACTCATCCTATATTCTTATATATGGACATGAAGTACAGCAAGTTTTATCAGTTGGGGAATGGAGGAAACTCATCTTTGAGCGTGACCTGGACCAGCTGTCGGAACTTCTGGAGCGTCCGCCCCCCGAGTTCTTCGGAGCTCATCTCAATGATCAAGGAGGGGAAAATCTGCAGTGGCTAGTTGTTGCAAGTCTCCTAGGAAAGGTTGAACCTCCCACTGCAGAGGGAATTCAGTTCACCTTAAGAGATAACAACTGGCTTGATGGACTTCCAGGGCTATGCAGGAAGATCTTGCCTGTCTATGTGGGCATAGTATCAATCAAATCAAGGGTACCCGCTTTGAGTTCTATCCAAGGCGTGATGCTATGGGACAACCACTGGAAGCCCCACATCATCCCGAGCTAAAGACTCAGTTGGACCACCTTAGCTTCATGATGTATGATCGTCAGCAGGAACTGGACAAGCACAGTGACTACTCCAACCACAAGTCCGCCATCGCCCAAAAGAAGGATTAGACCCTTGCCATGCTAGTGAAGGATCGCAAGTCTCGACGCCGTCAGCTCGACAAGAAGGAGCGCATCATTGCCCGTCTTCGCCACCGTATCACGGATTTGGAGGAGACCATCCACGAGAGAGACATGCAGTTGGAGGAAAGGGAGAATGCCAGAGAAGACCTTCGTGGAGATCCTGACTCCTATCTCAGCGATGATGATGACTTTTTGGTGGATCAGGCCATGGACTTGGTCACATATTAGGAGGATTTCGCCTTCATCAATGACGATGATGATGATGAGGATGATGAGTACACCGACTCTGAGGAGTAGTAGCACTTGAGCACTAGCATTAGTGAGCTTTATTCGGTCCCACTGTATCGTAGTTTCCAGAATGGTTCTTAAAACCATCTGTTTTCCTTTGTTGTGGTGTGTTTTGTATCGTGTGCTATGAATGAATGAATGAAAAGCAAGTTGCTAGAAAAATTGAGTCAAACTTTAAAAACTTTTCAAAGTCCCTGAACTTTTGAAATTTCCCTTTTTTCTCATGATCTATCTCAATCTTCAGATACCTCGCGGAGGAAGTGGTTCATCCCCGGAACCGATGTTGCAGATCCTGCAAATGTTGGTTTCTGACCGCGAAGCTGAAAGAGCAGAACGTCAAGCCAACCTAGCCACCCTTCAACACATAGCTCAGATGGCCAACAACAATCAAGGCCAAGGAAATCAGGACAACCATGGATCTAAGCTCAAGAATTTCCATAACACCAACCCACCTGTTTTCACTAAGTCGGAAGAGCCCTTAGATGCAGATGATTGGCTCCAGACCATGGAGAACAATCTGGAAGTCAACGGAGTGGAAGCTAACGAGAAAGTTCTGTTCGCCACCCACTATCTAGCCGGAGATGCAACAGCATGGTGGAACAGGGTTCGTGCAATGACCGAAGGTCAGATGATGACTTGGGAGGAATTCAAGGTCAAGTTCAGCATAACCCATGTGCCACGGGGTTTGATCAAAAGGATGAGAGATGAATTTAGGGAACTGAAGCAAGGAAGGATGACCGAGGTGGAATACCGTGACAAATTCTTATCATTAGCTAGGTATGCCCCGGATGAGATCGACACTGAAGCCAAGAAGAAAGAAAGATTCCTAAATGGTTTGCATGATGAGATCCAGACGGTGTTGGTCAATATCCCCTTTGCTAATATTGAAGCCCTAGTTGACTCTGCCATTCAGATGGAAGGAAAGATCAAGCAATCCAACGAGAACCGCAAGTGTCGCATGATGCATCAACCAGGAACCCACCATACCCCAAAGTATCGCCCCAACCCATCTCAAGGATTTGCCCCGAGAACCAACAGACCCCCAGTGAACCGTCTGACCTATCCCAACCGTGGAAACCCAAGGCCCGGAGGAAACCACAACAACCCCGGCAACTCTAGCAATTCGAACCGTGCACCACCCAAGTTCAACAACAACAATGCTGCCACCGACACCAACACTGCCCCAAGGACTGGAAGCAATGCTGTGCCTGTTGCAGCGAAGGACAAGTCGCAAGTGATTTGTTATGACTGTGGAACCAAGGGTCACTACTCCAATGAGTGCCCCAAGAAGAATGCCGCAGCCCCCAATGCAAATTCCCCAGCTCAGCAGCAGCCTCGTGTTCAGCCTGGAAGAAGGTTTGCCCCAGGGAATTCACTCAACCGCAATGACCGTCTCTTTCTCATGCATGCTGAAGAAGCCCAGGAAGCGCCAGATGTCGTGCTAGGTATGTTTTTTGTTAACTCAGTACTTGTAAGAGTGTTGTTTGATTCTGGTGCATCGCACTCATTTGTCACCGAAGAATTTGCATGCACTAGTACGATCCAACCAACCAAACTGAAGCATGTTATGATTGTTTAAATCCCCGGTTCAACCACCAAAGCTTGGTAAATTTGCAAAGCCGTCCCTATCCGAATCCATGGCATAGATTTTTATGCTAATCTGATAGTACTCGGAACTAAAGGTTTGGAAGTAGTACTAGGAATTGATTGGATGTCCAAACATAAAGGATTAATTGACTGTGCCAACAAAACCATAACCATGACCAGTACAGCCAGAATATCAGTCGAGCATATATCTGAAACCTTACCTCATCAATTCAAGTGCAACAAGAGTATAGCCCAACCTACCATTGACCAAGTCCGGATAGTCTATGAATACCCCGATGTATTTCCAGATGTTTTGCCCGGTATGCCCCCAGATCGGGATATCGAGTTTATCATTGAACTAATACCTGGAACCGGAACCATAGCCCAGATACCATATAGTATGAACCCGTCTGAACTAGCAGAACTGAAGAAGCAACTGGATGCCATGCTGGAAATTGGATTGATTCAACCAAGTGCGTCACGATGGAGATCACCTGTTTTGTTCGTGGACAAGAAAGATGGAGGTAACCGTTTGTGTACAGATTATTGGAAGTTGAATGATGTCACTATAAATAACAAGTACCCATTGCCAAAGATAGAAGATTTGTTTGACCAGTTGACTGGTGCCAAGGTGTTTTCTAAGATTGATCTTAGAACTGGCTATCATCAACTCAAGATTTACGCAGAGGATATTCCAAAGACTGCCTTTACCACCAGATATGGATTATACGAGTATACTATCATGTCTTTTGGATTAACCAATGCCCCCGCTTATTTCATGAATCTCATGAATAAGATTTTTATGGACTTCCTGGATAAGTTTATCGTTGTTTTCATCGATGACATTCTGATTTATTCCAAATCAGAAGAAGAACATGAGCTACACCTAAGGACCATTCTTGGAACCCTTAGAGAGCATCAGTTGTATGCCAAGTTTAGCAAATGTGAATTCTGGTTACAGGAAGTAGGATTTCTCGGACATATCGTATCATCCGGAGGAATTGCCGTTGACCCTGCAAAGGTGAAAGATGTCGAAGATTGGCAAGCCCCAACCACCCAAACCCAAGTTCGTTCATTTCTCGGATTGGCGGGATACTACCACAAGTTCATAGAAGTATTCTCGAGTATCGCCAGACCCATGATCCAATTGCTGGAGAAGGAAAAGAAGTTTGAATGGACGGACAAATGTGAAGTGAGTTTTCAAGAACTCAAGAGAAGACTGATTTCAGCCCCAATCTTAAGCATGCCGGATATCACGAAGCCCTTTGACGTGTATTATGATGCATCCAAGATCGGTCTCGGATGTGTGCTAATGCAAGAAGGAAAAGTTATATCCTATCTATCTCGACAACTGAAACACCATGAACAGAATTACCCAACCCATGACCTCGAGCTCGCAGCCATAGTTCTAGCCCTGAAGACATGGAGGCATTACCTGATGGGAAACCGTTGTGAGATTTATTCGGATCACAAGAGCCTGAAGTATATATTCACTCAGAAGGAGCTGAATATGAGACAGAGAAGATGGATTGAGCTAATCAAGGATTATGACCTGGACATTCACTATCACCCCGGTAAAGCCAATGTGGTAGCAGATGCCCTTAGCAGATTGCCGTGCCGCTTGAACTCCATGATTTTGAAGGAGCAACCAAGTTTGCACAAGGAGATGGAAGATTTCTGAATGTAATTAGTGAGTGAAGGATTTTTTGCTAGCATAAAACTTCAACCCACTTTGATCAGCCAGATCAAGGAGGCACAGAAAGGAAATTCTAGCATCGACGGAATCAAGCGTCGTAACGGTATAGGCAAAGTACCCGCATTTACCGAAGACGAAGAAGGAGTTATTTGGTACAAAGGACGTCTTTGTGTACCAGCAGATTCAGAGTTAAAAGAAGTTATTCTGAAGGAAGCTCATGATACTCTTTATTCTATCCACCCCAAAGGAACGAAGATGTATCCGGATTTGAAGGAACAATTTTGGTGGCATAAGATGAAGAGAGAAACCGAAAGCTATATCGCCAAGTGTGATATATGTCAGAGAGTCAAGGCGGGACATCAAAGACCCGCAGGATTGTTGCAACCATTGCAGATTCTGGAATGGAAATGGGATTCCATTGGAATGGACTTTATCACCGGATTGCCTACTTCTAGTAGGGGAAATAACTCTATTTGGGTCATAGTTGACAGATTGTCCAAAGTTGCCCATTTTTACCAGTCAAGACCACCTACCAGAGTTCGAAACTAGATGAGTTATACATCGCTAGAATCGTCCGTTTGGACGGAGTCCCCAAGAACATCGTATCGGATCGAGGAACTCAGTTCACATCGAGATTCTAGAAGAAAGTCCAAGAAGGTTTAGGAACCCGACTAGATTTCGGCACAACTTATCACCCTCAGACCGACGGACAAACAGAGCGAGTAAATCAAATACTCGAAGATATGTTGAGAGCATGTGTGTTAGAGTATGGATCTAAATGGGAAGACTGTCTACCGATTGCAGAATTTTCATACAACAACAGTTATCAAGCTAGTTTGCAAATGGCCCCATTTGAATTCATGTATTGTCGGAAGTGCCGCACCCCTTTGAATTGGTTGGAAGTAGGAGAGAGTCAGATTTTCGGACCCGACATCCTACGAGAAGCAGAAGAGAAAGTTCATAAGATTAGTGAGCACCTCAAGAGTGCCCAATCAAGACAGAAGAATTACGCCTACAAGAGACATAGAGACCTCACTTTCAATATCGGAGAGTTCGTGTATCTGAAAGTGTCGCCATTGAAAGGAATGCGGCGTTTCCAACTGAAGGGAAAGTTAGCTCCCAGATATATCGGACCCTTCAAGATTCTGAACCATCAAGGAGAAGTATCATATCAATTGGAACTGCCAGAAGAAATGTCAGCCGTGCACAACGTGATCCATATCTCATTACTTCGTAAATGCCTCGAAGTTCCGGAGAAGACTAAAGTGTTCAAGAATATTGACCATCGGACCATAGAGATCAACGATGACCTGACTTATACCGAAGTACCCATCCATATTTTGGAAGAAGCTTTCAGAACTACCAGGACCCGAAGCATCAAGTTTCTCAAGATTCAGTGCAGAAACCACACAGAATAGGAAGCTACCTGGGAGCGAGAAGATCACATCAAGACGGAGTTCCCAGATCTCTTTAAATCCTAGGTAATCTTTTTCGTCCTTTTTCAAATCTCGGGACGAGATTTTTTTTAAGGGGGGAAGGTTTGTAACATCCCAAAAATATTAAACATGGATCAACAAACTCTAATGATCAAATTTAGGGTTAACAAAAACTTTCCCATTCAAAATATGAAAGCATTCATATGTATGTGTATTTAAATTAGGAGTTCTTTTGAATTGCCATGTTTCTATGATTCATTGCTTGTAAAATGATTATTAGGTGCAATAAACATCATCTAAATCATGCCCAAACTTGTCCCAAAGAAAAACAACTCAAAATGAATAAATAAAGTGAATGGTCATTTTTGCCAAATTAACTATCATGTCTACTTTGGCTATTCCTCGCACTCAAAACTTAACAGAAACAATTGTGGATCTTTGCACCCCTTGTTAGTACACATAATAAGGTACCAAGGCCCAGTTTGTGATCTTTCAAAAACATTCAAATGCTAAGTTTAAATGACAGTTTAAAATTGAATATATCTCATATGGGAAGATCCCACTATTTCAAAAACCACTCAAACAAGCTCAATGTTCAAAACCCAAGTGAAAGAACATTTTATAATCCCTAGTGTTTTGTGTGTTAGATAACAATATCAAGGATTATTTAATGTGTGTTGAAGTGTTGCAGCTATCTATGAGAAAAAGGGAAAAGGATTCTGCTTTTGGGGGGCGGATAATCCGCCCCTCCCTCTTCCCAAGTTGGCGCAAGCCCCAGAAGGGGGGCGGATTTTTGGCCGGATTTTCCGGCCCCGTCGGATAGTCCGCCCCCCTGCTCATCGCCAAGGCACAAGCCCCAGAGAGGGGGCGGAGTATTGGCCGGACTTTCCGGCCTAGCCGGATAATCCGCCCCTCGGGGGGGCCGGATTATCCGCCCCCCCAAGATCTTCACCAAGTTCTGCAGGCGCCAGCCCCAGAGAGGGGGCGGAGTTTCCCCTGGAGAATCCGCCCTTGGGGCGGAGTTTTCCCAGGGGGCGGATAATCCGCCCCAAGTGGGGGGCGGATAATCCGCCCCCAAAGTTTTGCAACGGCCAGATCTCGGGAGGGGGTATTTAAGCCAGCCTTCCCCCTCCTGCCAGAACTCTTGATTCATCTCGAAAAAGACCAGATCAGATCTGAAAGCTTCATCCAAGAGTGCTCCACCTAGATCCACCCAAAGGCCCCATCCCTTGGGGAATCAAAGGAGGAGAACTCGATCTTCATCATCAGCAATCAAGCGCTTCATCTCCTCTCCATTCATTTGGAGAACCCCCAATCTAGTATTTCTTGCAAATACCTAGATCCTTGTTTTTGTTTATATTGATAAACCTTGTTCTTGTGGCAGCTTTTTGTCATCTCGGGAGCCCCCAATTCGGTTGTGGGTGTGTGCCCCGATAGTGTTGTAAAAGGCACCGGTTCCCGCCTCGAAGGGATCCAATAGTGGAGAAGGTGGATCAGGCCTCTCGTGGCGAGATCCGTCGGAGAATAGGGTGAGGCCTATTGTGGCGTGGTGGTCTTAGAACCGCCCACCCCTCCAACGCAGATGTACTTCCCTTAACAAGGAAGGAACTGCGGTAAAACAAATCCCTGTGTCTCCGCGTGCTCCACTATGGTTTCCTCGCTCCTCTTTTACGTGCTTAGTAGTTAGGGTTACATATAGGGAAATTCTCGTAGTTGCATATCTAGAGAATTTACTTTGTGTCAAGCCTAAAATTGAAAAAGTACTAAAAATTGGTTAGCACCTATTCACCCCCCCTCTAGGTGCCCATACGATCCATTTCAATTGGTATCAGAGCCTCGGCTCTTATTTCGGGCTTAACCGCCTAAGAGAAGTATGGGTTCCAAGGTAGATGGGAGTGATGCTCCGGTGGTAGTCATCATGAACGATCTCAAGACGTTGCAAACAACCTTGGTGAGTTCAATGGAGGCTAAGATGGAAGAGATGTGTCAATTGATAATGCGTCTCTCCACATCCGCAGCATCACCTCCATCTAACTCTGAGGATACCACTCCGCCATCCAAGGAAACGGGTAAAAATGTTTCCAAAGATAACGAAGTGGTTGGTGATGATACAAGCAAGAGCTCCTCCTCGAAAAAGGATAGCGGCAAGGATGGATACAATGAGGTTTCTCATGTGTATTCCCCTGATCCGCCTATCCCTCACCCACATATACATAATAGGGGTGATCCACCCAAACTTTTTGCATCTACTTTCTCTCAATGGCAATTTTTGATGAAATCTCATGTGTGCAGTTCCTCCATAGAGTTGTGGAAGATCATCGAAAATGGTCTTCATGTTGGAAAACCCAAAAATCTCACAAGAAGAGAAGTGGTCGATAGCCAACTCAACGCTACAGCTCTACACATGATACAGCTTGGTGTGGGTGACAAAGACATGCCACACATTCAGCATCTTAGCACAACTAAAGAAGCTTGGGATGCCCTCACCGAGCTCTTCATCGGAAATGAAAGTATGAGAAGGAATAGATATGATGCCTTGAGCAATGAAGCTGAAGGATTCTATATGCTGGATGGAGAAGACCACACAAAGATGAAGGATTCTATATGCTGGATGGATGTATAGGAGACTCAAGGCAATATCCACAACCTTCAGAAACCACGGTGAAGCTCATGTTGATGATGCTTGGATCAAGTGCAAGTATGCCAGTGCTCTTATGCCATTTGAGCCCACAGATTTGAAAAGTCTCCAAGGTAGGTATAACTATCACCTCATGTCATCCAATGAGGTTATGCAAGAAATGGCCGCTTTCAAACTGGCTGCCAAGAATGCCGAAGATGCTCGTGCTCGAGCTATGGGGATGCAAAAGGGGGTCAACATGGCCTTGAAGACTAGTGTGATTGATCATGATGAATATGCGGTAGAAGGTCTGGACTGTCCCGAGGATATAAAAAGGATCCACGGACAATACTTGGCTCTTTATGCAAGAAACTTTTGGAAAGATCCAGCCAAGGCTAAAGCTGAACTAGATCGCAAGAGTGGAGCCTATGGAAGAAAAGAAAATGGTCCCAAGCTGAGAACATGCTTCAATTGTGGTGACCGGCTACACTTCGTAGCTGAGTGTACTTATCAAAGTAGAGAGGATAATGGAGGAAGACTCATTTTCAAGGACAAATCAAAAGCTCCACGTAAGAAACAGTTTGTAAAGAAGAATGCTCCTTTCAAGAAGCAACCAAAGATTGTTCTACTGGCTCAAGAAGAATATTCATCGGGGAGTGAAGATGAGGACGAGGACGCTAGCTCTCAAGAGGTGGCTGCTATAGCCACCACATCTACATCAACATCTCTCTTCGACTCTCCGAACGAAAACATCACCAACAAGAATGCTACTTGCCTCATGGCAAGAAGCTCCAAGGTAACTTCTTCTAACTCTTCTTTTCCCAAGGCTATGATAGACATGGATGATCCTACTAGTCTTAAGGTTAAAGAAGAGATTATTTCTTTGGATTATTTCTACACTAACTTGCAAGGTGAGCACAAAGTTTGTTTTGAAGCTCTTATGGATCAGCTAGCCCAAAACGAAGCACTCCACGAAGAAAAGGGCAGAATTGAAAGGGAGGATGCAATGGAAATTGCATCCCTAAAAAATGCTCTTGAAGAAGAAGAAGAAGCTCGGGTCTCTCTTGAAGAGAGTCTCGAGTCTATGGAAGAGTCACATGAAGAAATTGTGACTATACTTGTTAAGGAACGTGACAATGCTGTCACCAAAGCAAAGAAGTTAAAGAAGGAAAGGATTGACTTTGGGGCTGCTCATGATAGACTCTCCGAGGAATTGGAGAAACTTGACAATGCTCACAAGGTGTTGAAAAACGAGTTCTCTATTATCAATGAGTCACATGATCAGCTTCAAAGTCAATTGGCCAAATATGATACTTCTAGCTCATCCAACTCCACATATAGTAACAAGAAAAATGCTAGTGTGGAAAAAGATGTGATCAAGGACATCACTACCAAGGACAAAGGTGTGCTTGATGAAGTCCTTGGCAAGCAAAGGTCAAATCATGGTAAAGAGGGACTTGGGTATGTCACCAAGTCCAAGAAGAAGAAGACCAAGAAGAACAAGACCAAGAATGTGCAATTAAAGACAAGCACCGCTGAGAAGAATGTCACAAAATACAAGACTAGTAATATTGGTTTTGCAGGGTCTCACAATCCAAATTATGAACTCTTTTGTGATGACTATGGCGATGTTTATGCATATTATGTCAGTCCTTTTGATTAATATATTGCTTGGTCTATTTGGGTCCCAAAGACCCTTGTTACTAACATGAAAGGACCCATTGAAAAATGGGTACCTAAAACCAAGAAGTAATTTTCTTGCATGGCTATGCTTCTGGTGGGTCGAAATGGGTGCTGGATAGTGGCTGCACTAGTCATATGACCGGAAGCAAGGAGATCATCACGGAGATGCGTCCAAATCATGATAATATCACAGTCTCCTATGGTGATAAGTCTAAATCTCAAGTATTGGGTCTTGGCAAGGTTGTGGTTGCCCACGATATCTCTCTCGTGGACGTCATGCTTGTTGAGACCCTCGGTTACAACCTTCTTTCTGTTCGTGCCCTTGGCAAGATGGGTTTTGCTGTTTTTATCGATGATGATTTGGTGGTACTCTTGTGGAGCAAGTCTCTAAAGGTCGCTTTCGTTGGATACGTCGAAAATGACCTGTATGTGGTGGACTTCTCGGGGAAAACCACTTCGGGTCCGATGTGTCTATTCGGAAAGGCCGACGTGGGCTGGCTATGGCATCGCCGTTTAGCCCATGTTAACATGAGAACTTTGCAAAGTCTCCAGAAGGGTGGCCACATCCTTGGACTAAAAGACAATGTCTCTTTTGCCAAAAATCGTGTTTGCAGGGCTTGTGTAGAAGGAAAAATGCATGACTCTCCCCACAAGAGGAAGACTATTGTGTCATCAAAGAGGATCTTGGAATTACTTCATGTGGACTTATTTGGTCCTCCTTCTCATGCAAGTCTTGGTGGGAAGAAATATTGCTTGGTCATTATCGATGATTACTCAAGATATACATGGGTCTATTTCTTTAAGCTGAAAAGTGAGACCCAACAAATTGTCATCGACTTTGCCAATGAAGTTAAAAGTCAACACAATGTTCCTATCTTGGCAATTAGAAGTGACAACAGCTCCGAATTCAAGAAATCAATATTCTGCTGCGTACACCGCTCAACAGAATGGTGTAGTCGAGAGGAAGAACCAGACTTTGATGGATATGGCAAGATCTATGCTAGCTGAATTCAAGTCTCCTTATAATTTTTGGGCTGAAGCCATATCCACTGCTTGTCACTCATTAAACCGGCTCTACCTTCGAAAGATTTTGGACAAGACTCCATATGAAATACTTACCGGTAACAAGCCCAACATCTCATACTTCAGGGTATTCGGGTGTAAGTGTTTCTTTCTTATTAAAGGTGTCCGTTTGTCAAAATAGAGTCCAAGGCCTTAGAAGGTATTTTTGTTGGTTACGGTGCTGAATCCCACACTTATAGAGTCTACAACAAGCTCACTGGGATTGTTGTAGAATCTGGTAGTGTGGAGTTCGATGAAAATAACGGCTCCTTTGTAGGGCAAGTTTATGTTTGTGATGCAGATGTTGAAATACCCCAAGATGCCATAAGAAGAATGGGCGTGGGATTTTCCCGCCCCATTGAGGAACCCTTCTGGCGGATCGGGAAGGACAATGCTCCACACATGTGGAGCCCTCATCTACACAAGATCAACAAGCTCCTACTGTTGGAGAAAATCCTGCACCAACACCACAATCTGCTGAAGATCATCTGTCCCCTGGACAAGTTGGTAGTCCCAGGCCGGACTATCCGCCCCCTCCAAGGGGCGGACAATCCGCCCCTGGCACTCCAACTCGTTCTAGAGGATCCGAAGGAGAAGTCAACAACTCTGAAGCTCCCAGGCCGGATTCTCCGGCCCCCGAGGGCGGATTATCTGGCCCTGGGTCTCCAACTCCTGTCAGGCATTCTTAGGAAGATGGTTCTGGTACTTCACCTCCCAGGCCGGATAGTCCGGCCCCTCCAAGGGGCGGATTATCCGGGCCTGATGAAAATGTACAGCAACAATTGAATCAACTCCTCCTAGAAACAAGGGTAGGTCAGTAATCAAGACAAGGATACAACTATTGAATCAACTCCTCCTAGAAACAATAAGGACATTGAGGCTCGTCGCAAGGCTCGTGCTGATCAGAACCTTGAACTAAGAGGTCACACTCTTGACAAGGTTGTTGGTGATCTTCGACGAAGGGTATCCACTAGAAGAGAACTTGCAAGCTTCTGTGATCATCAAGCTCACATTTCCATGGTTGAACCGAAGAAGGTTTTTGGTGCTCTTGAAGACCCCGATTGGGTTGTTGCCATGCATGGAGAATTAAATAACTTTGAACGCAACAAAGTTTGGAAGCTCGTAGAAAAACCAAAGGACTTCCGCAATGTTATCGGCACCAAGTGGATCTTCAAGAATAAATAGGATGAAAATGGCATTGTTGTGAGGAATAAAGCACGACTCGTGGCTCAAGGATTCTCTCAAGTGGAAGGAATTGATTTTGGCGAGACTTATGCTCCTGTGGCTCGTCTTGAGTCCATCCGTATCCTTCTTGCATATGCAGCCCATCATAATTTTAAATTACAACAAATGGATGTTAAGAGCGCTTTCCTTAATAGTCCTCTACATGAGTTAGTATACGTCAAGCAGCCCCCGGGATTTGAGGACCCCAAATTCCCGAACCATGTCTGCAAACTCGATAAGGCGCTCTATGGCCTTAAACAAGACCCACGTGCGTGGTATGAGCACCTTAAAGAGCTTTTGCTAGACCGTGGTTTCGAAGTTGGGCAAATCGATCCCACTCTTTTTACTAAGAAGGTTAATGGTGAGCTTTTTGTATGCCAACTTTATGTAGATGACATTATTTTTGGCTCTACTAACCAAGCTTTTAACGATGAATTTTCAAAGCTTATGACTGACAGGTTTGAGATGTCCATGATGGGTGAGCTGAGTTTCTTTCTTGGATTTGAGATCAAACAACTTAGAGAGGGAACCTTTATTAATCAATCTAAGTACATCCAAGACATGCTCAAAAGGTTCAAGATGACGGGTCTCAATGGCGTTGCTACCCCAATGCAAACAAAGTGTCATCTTGAGCTCAATCCTAAGGGTAAAGACGTGGATCAAAAGCTATACCGATCCATGATCGGCTCTCTCCTTTACCTTTGCGCATCTAGGCCCGATATCGTGTTAAGTGTAGGAGTGTGTGCAAGGTACCAAGCCGCTCCTAAAGAAAGCCACTTAGTGGCAGTCAAGCGAATCTTCCGATATTTGTTTCATTCCCCAAATTTTGGGTTATGGTATCCCAAGGGTTCAAGTTTCTCTCTATGTGGTTACACTGATTCAGATTGGGCTGGTGACAAAGATGATAGGAAATCAACCTCTGGTGCATGCCAATTCTTGGGCAGGTCTCTAGTGTGTTGGTCATCAAAGAAACAGAATTGTATTTCACTCTCAACCGCTGAAGCTGAATATGTTGCTGCTGCAAGTGCTTGTACACAATTGTTATGGATGAGGCAAACTTTAAAGGAATATGGTGTCAATTGTGACAAAGTGCCTCTATTATGCGACAATGAAAGTGCTATCAAAATTGCTTACAATCCCGTGCAGCATACAAGAACAAAACATATAGAGATTCGCAACCACTTTATTCGGGATCATGTTGCTCGTGGTGATATTGCTCTATCCTTTGTGAGCACGAAGAACCAACTTGCTGATATTTTCACGAAGCCTCTTGATGAAGCAAGATTTTGTTATTTGAGGAATGAGCTAAATATCATAGATTCAAGGATCTTGGCTTGACTACCCTTGCACACTCACTTGCTCTTATTCATGTATTTGGTTTAGATGCGGGCATAGACATAGGGGGAGTGTGGTCCTAATTGATTGGACCAACCCTTAATATCATTTTGTGATATGTGGGTCATCGATGAGCATTGGTTTTGAACTCAAGATACATCTTCGCGGTGTCATGCCATGCGCTCCAACATGATGGATTCCGCCACCGCCCTCTTCCTCGAGAAGAGTTGGTTTCTCATGGGTCTCGTTGGAATTTCTTGCATATCTCATGTTCTTATGGAAAACACACTCAAATTTGGCTTTTTATTGATTGATTCTTGCAAATTTGGGTGTGTAGTACCATCTCAGTTTGTTGCTTAGGGGCGTTAGCATCGCTCTTCTTCCTTTTTGGCGTTTCGATGCCAAAGGGGGAGAAGTAGTTCTATTAGGTCTCGTGGATTTGCAAGGGTCGGGCACAAGCTTTTATCTTTTAGTCGGTTTTATTTGCTTGCTTGTGCCTTTTCTAGCGTGAACTCATTTTCTATTTGTGTTTGTTTATGTAAGACTATGTCATACTCCACTGTTTGGTACTATGTTTGGTATTCATGGAATTCTGGATTTATCTATTATGGACCCCATGGAATTCTGGAATTATGGAGCATATTTGATGGAATATGGATTCATGGGATTATCTATGTATGCTTTGGCTATATTCTCATCCCGGCGGTATGACCTTGTTTCCCAAACCACCTCGTTTCAATTATCTTGGTTATGGAAGTAGTGTTCTCCCTAGTGTGTGTATTTGTATTCAAATGCAAATCTTAAATATGCACACATCTAGGGGGAGCGTCTTTCATTATTTAAGGTGGCATTTGCCGGTTTTATTGCAAATCCTAATATTGTCATCTAACACCAAAAAGGGGGAGATTGAAAGAACATTTTATAATCCCTAGTGTTTTGTGTGTTAGATAACAATATCAAGGATTATTTAATGTGTGTTGAAGTGTTGCAGCTATCTATGAGAAAAAGGGAAAACGATTCTGCTTTTGGGGGCAGATAATCCGCCCCCACCAGGGGCGGATAATCCGCCCCTCCCTCTTCGCAAGTTGGCGCAAGCCCCAGAAGGGAGGCGGATTTTTGGCCGGATTTTCCGGCCCCGCCGGATAGTCCGCCCCTCAGGGGGGCCAGATAGTTCGCCCCCCTGCTCATCGCCAAGGCGCAAGCCCCAGAGAGGGGGCGGAGTATTGGCCGGACTTTCAGTCCTAGCCGGATAATCCGCCCCTCGGGGGGGCCGGATTATCCGCCCCCCCAAGATCTTCACCAAGTTCTGCAGGCGCCAGCCCCAGAGAGGGGGCGGAGTTTCCCCCGGAGAATCCGCCCTTGGGGCGGAGTTTTCCCAGGGGGCGTATAATCCACCTCCCACTTGGGGCGGATTATCCGCCCCCAAAGTTGTGCAACGGCCAGATCTGGGGAGGGGGTATTTAAGCCAGCCTTCCCCCTCCTGCTAGAACTCTTGATTCATCTCGAAAAAGACCAGATCAGATCTGAAAGCTTCATCCAAGAGTGCTCCACCTAGATCCACCCAAAGGCCCCATCCCTTGGGGAATCGAAGGAGGAGAACTCGATCTTCATCATCAGCAATCAAGCGCTTCATCTCCTCTCCATTCATTTGGAGAACCCCCAATCTAGTATTTCTTGCAAATACCTAGATCCTTGTTTTTGTTTATATTGATAAACCTTGTTCTTGTGGAAGCTTGTTGTCATCTCGGGAGCCCCCAATTCGGTTGTGGGTGTGTGCCCTGATAGTGTTGTAAAAGGCACCGGTTCCCGCCTCGAAGGGATCCAATAGTGGAGAAGGTGGATCAGGCCTCTCGTGGCGAGATCCATCGGAGAATAGGGTGAGGCCTATTGTGGGGTGGTGGTCTTAGAACAGCCCACCCCTCCAACGCAGATGTACTTCCATTAACAAGGAAGGAACTGTGGTAAAACAAATCCCTGTGTCTCCGCGTGCTCCACTACGGTTTCCTCACTCCTCTTTTACGTGCTTAGTAGTTAGGGTTACATATAGGGAAATTCTCGTAGTTGCATATCTAGAGAATTTACTTTGTGTCAAGCCTAAAATTAAAAAAGTATTAAAAATTGGTTAGCACCTATTCACCCCCCGTCTAGGTGCCCATACGATACATTTCACCAAGCACCCATAGAATCTCAAGATCATGCCTAGCATACCCACCAAAAATCTTTTCAAAATTCAAAAAGAAGTTTCTTACGGCCATTTCATCAAACACTTGGCAGGAAGAATTTAAACCAAATCAATTTCACTATTTCAAATAGTGTACTGGCGAAACTTGTCTCCCATTTAACATTCAATTGATCACATTGTCCCCCTGTATCAGACCAAGACCCAACTAACACACCCCTACCTCCTAGCAGCATGGCCATGGCCAAACCGAGCCCACTTCACCGGCCAACTTGGTCATCGCCGTAGCAGACCATCTCCCCCTCTCTCGCCATGTCTGGGAGCTAGCCAGGACCTCACCGCCGCCCACTGTCCCCTCCCCGAGCCAAGGCAAGCCATGGACCACCGAGAATGCCCCGCACCTAGTGCCACAGCGACATGCAGAGCACGCGCCAAAGCACCGCACCCGGCACGCGTGCACACGTCGCCCCTCGACCGCAGCCCGTGCCCACCGCGTCGCCACGACCCAAGGAACATGCCAGACACCCCCGTTCGCCGTCCAACGCCCCATAGCCACCGCTCGTCATCGAAGACGCCGCCTCTGCCGCTCAGAGCGCCCGCCTTGCCCGACCGTTTACCACCGCCCCTAAGCCCGCATTGAATTCCTAGAGCATCGCCAGGAGACCGCGCGTCGATCGCCACCTTCAGCCATGCCTCTAGCAGCCCGTAGCCATGTCGCCACCGTCGCCTGCCCATCCCTCTCGGTCTCGCCGTCGAGCCTATAAAAGGAGTCCACCCCCAGCCATTTGCAGCACACCATTCCACTCCCCTCACCTCACTGATCGTCCCACACCTCTAGCCGGAGCACGGGGAGCAGCAGCTCGCCGGAATTGCACCAGAGAAGGCCACCTCTGGAGGAGAAGGGCGTCGCTGATTGCGACCACCCCCAGAGTTGTATCGACCGTCCCTGAGCTCGACCACCCGTTCGTTCGCCCGCCTCGCCATCGTCGATGGAGCCCTGGTATGCCCCCTATGCACCCCCACTGAGCCGCTAGGATTAGAGCTCGCCGATGAGAGGTCCGTCATCGACGACGATCCCCAGCCGTCGATCCCCACTCTAATTCAACAACCCACACAGCCCCGTACCGCTTCGCGCGTTATGAGCCGCTGACTCATAGACCCCCCTGTCAGCTGAGCCTCGCGCTGCGGAGTGACACTGGGCCGGCCCATTAGCGTCTCCCACGCAACCCAGCAGTTTGAATTTAGATTTTTCCATTTTAATTCAAACACAGTTTTGTACATAGATTCAAAAATCAACCCAGCTCGATTGAATGCACCAAATTGCATGAAACCAATTTTGTTAGAAAGGTACTGAAATGCTTAATCCAAGCCCGTTGGATTCAAATCATTTGGATCTGTAGATCAACGTTGGTAAAAATAACAAGTCAGAAGCTTTTCTGCATTCAAACATTTTTCAAATTCAACCATAAGAGCTTTTGAGTTGATTCCAACTCTCAAAAATCACATTTGATCATACCTTTCAGAATATATAAAAACATATGGGTTTACTGACAAGAATATTGTTCAAGTAATAAAATAATGCCACATAGGCATTTCTAGTCACTTTATTTATTTAAAATAAAAGGTTAAACCTTATTAAATTGTGACACCACTTTAAATCACATTCCCATGTACTGAAATATGTGGTGATGACATGTGTCAACATGATCCCATGATTGAGTTCGAGAATATTAAATCTTAAGTAGTTTTTAAATGAGTAGAAATTACTTTTCTCAAATTAAAATAAAGAAGACAAAATCTTTAATCTTGTAATGTTAAGTGATGATGCTAGATCATCTATAGCACACCTTGGTGTGATGACTGAAAATAGTTAAGTATTGTTTGGTGATTGTGTACCTCGTATTTATTTATAGACGCTAGTACCGACCAAGGATACGAGGAGGAAGGAGGATACTACGAGGAAGAAGCCGAGGAGAACTTCAACCACTGATACTTATGCAAGCCAATACTTGAAACCTTGCAAGCTAACACTTGCAACTATGAAAGTTAGATTACCTAGGAAATGCATTAAGCATGCTTAGTTAGACACATTTGATGATACCCAATCCTAGTTTTACTTACAAGCTCTATACTTTCTTTCTTTATCAAAGCTTTCTCTTAGAGTTTACATAGTAAGTTGTAGATACTAGAAGGATATTAGAAGGTAGCATAAATAGCATTAAATTTGGCCTAAGTTAGATAATCTTCATGTCATCCTAAGGCATGAGATTGAACTTAATTAATCTCCACCTGTTTACCTCCCCTCATTAGTACTTACCACCACTTGTAGATGCTAGTGCTAAGCATAAAACTTGATCAACTTTAGATGGGAATACTTGGTGGAAATGGTTATGAAAACCTTAGAATGATGAGTCATTCTACTGAAATGTTTTGACATGTGTTATTGAACACCAGATGATTTTGATGATGAAAATGTTGAGGCATGAGCCTTAGCCCTTGATAAAACTGATGGTTGTCTGGATGCGATACCATTCCAATTTTACCATACAACCAGAATACCCGAAAATTGGGTAGGGCTTGACTAGAAATTTATATACCTTAGTATGGGTTCCCTCGCGGCCAAGGTCTGAGCTGAGGCTACCTTGTGAAGATTTTCCACCTGTGCAGTACCCAAGATGACAGTTGGTAATGGTTGGGAGGCCAAACTCACAGGAAAGGTGCCTATACTAGGGCGTGTAATTGAAAGGTTAGGATTGATTATCCGCATACTGAGTATGGTGAATTCAGGATTTGTTCCGGACGGATGTATCGAATGTTGTGGTGAAAGTGTACAATCTCTGCAGAGTGTCAAACTATTCGAATAGCCGCGTCCGCGGTTATGGACAGTTGGAGTGGCCATACTGTTCCCCCGTCAGATGTTTTCAAAATATCTTATGAAATGAATTAAGACTTTGACTTGACCACAACAGGGTTGTGATATAAAATTCAAGTTCCCACTTAGGTGTTATAAAACTTCAACTAGCTTTCTTTGCTTCTGAACTGAGTAGAGGTAAATCTGGATTTTTGCAAAACAACCCTAGAGCTTAGTGTCCTACTACAAAAAACCCCTTAACTTGTTAGTATTAGTGTGCGAGTACTTAAAGAGTACTCATGGCTTTGTCCCTGGCTATTCCCGTGACCAGACTATGAAGAGGAGTACCAGGATGATGGACCGCAGGAAGGTTACAACAACTAGGATCATCTCCCATCGTCAGTATTGCTTGTGACCCCGAAGATGGAGCTTCGCCTACGCTATGTTTACTATTACGTTATTCCGCTGCTTGAGTTGTATTAAGAACTGGATCATGAGATCCTTATTTGTGTAAGACCTTATGTATGGTTTGTAATGGATAATATACTGTGATATCCAAATCTGTTATGTCTCGCAAAAATGGTAATCCTAAGATTTCGATGTATGGCATAACAGGCATCTGGGATTAATAATCCGGGTGTTGACAGCTACTCTCCAAGGTCACCAGATACCTCGGTGCCTATGCCTCCTAGGACAAGGTACATTATTATTACTGCCGCCTAGTATCTTATCTATTGCCGAACGAACCTATGTGGATGTTTTGATTTTGTTTCGCGATCGGGAATAATATCGTGTGGGCAAGGGAGGATTCATGTGAAATTTAGCACCAGGCATTGTTTTGTGATCGGGAATATAGCAGTCTTTTCAGCACCGGGCTCTCCAATCAGGCAGGGATTGCTCATTATTCATGTCCCCAAAATTTGTACCATGCCTTCGATTTGATTTTTCCCTACATTCAGACTTACTATTACTGGTTAATTCTCCTACATTCTTCCGATCCAATATAGTGATGCCCTAGACAATTTCAAGGGGATTTAATGATAGAACTGTATGCAACAATAATATTAGTAGTAAACAGAATTGTAAGTGAGATATGGGTCTAAACTTCATTTCATGGTTAGATTTCCTCTTGAATATATATACTGTGATTTTGGGTTTTGTTCTGCTAAATAACTTCTACTTTTTTCTATTGGATTTTTCCAAAATACAACCAAATTTTGAGGAGTTTATAAACTTTCAATTGTCTTTAGTTATCTTGATGAACATGCACATATATGAAAGACCGAAATAAGAATCAACGCCTGATCGCAATACCTGCCTAATCGAATGCCTGATCCTAACTATCTTTTTATTGAAAATGAAAGAATTTAATATCTTTACACTCTAATATATTTTTGGATTTCTCTTGGCTCGGAGGTGTGTCCTATCTGTCCGGTGCCGGACCTGGAAGCCCCTGTTCGAGATGATGATTAAGGAGCGGCTCCCGCGTGCGCGCCCACGGCTAACCTCTGCCAACTCCTACTGTTGGGGCGTGTTGTTGAGGTCTGGTGGCCGCCAAATCCAGCTGTTGCCACATCGGTGGTTGTGGCCTTCCCACCTTGGTGCGGTGGTAGTCTCGGCTGCCTCCTGCTTGTACTACGGCTTCCCCCTCCGTGAGCTACCCCATCTGTCCATTTGCATATAACCATTTTACTTTGGTTTCTGGAAATCTAGCATTTATTAAGTCTAATGTGAATATTTAGAAATAGTTTGTCTGATCCGAATTGAAGATGGATAACAATCTAAGAGATTGTTAAATTGAGATTCTCAATTCTATGAGTTTTCAATCTTGAAAGTTTTGTTACATTGTAAATAATTGGTTTATAACAAATGATATTGGTCTTAACAGGGGATTCTTTATTCGACCTAATTCCACTACACATGGATGTATTTCGTGGTGATATTGATCATCTCAGGGGGAGTAGTGCATATGAAGCTACCAGCTTCCTTTCCCGAGGGGGAAATCAAATGCTAATATTTCTATGTCAGGGCAAAATTGGAACTTCAGCAAGGCAACATATCGCAAATGTAAGTACTTTTGCTTGTTTCAGAAACCAAAGTAATCCACACTGTCCATGTTTTATCCTTATGTGCACTCTATCTTGGATTGGTCTATATTACTCTGTTCTAGCTAAGCTTGGAAACATTGCCAAAACGTTCTTGCTAGATTTTCATGGACACTGGAAAATCTTTATTGTGCATTGTGTAGTAAGTTGGTGAAGTGTATGAAGAAACTAATATAATTCTCAAAGCATAAGGAATTAAAGAGTTCTTATGTGGCTGTGAAAAATGGTTGGAAACATAAGTGTACTATGTTCCGTTTCTTCTTCGTTAGGTTTTAGTACATATCTAGTGCATGATTTCCTATGTATTTTTTGGAACACCTGATATTATAACTGAAACTAAGATATAGTATCGCATACAGTGTACTATAGTGCAAGTGTGCTTTATGTAGTTCAATATTAAGTGTAACTGTGATTCTGGACAGGTGCACTACTGCTAGGAGATCATGATGATGAGCATGGCGGCGAGCTGCGGAGCTATTACTAGGAGATCACCACGACAAGCACGGCGAGCTGTGGAGCTACTGCTAGAGATCATGACGATGAGCATATCAAGTTGCTGCTAGATATCATGATGTGGGTATGAGCTACAAATATACTTTCAGTGATAATTTGCAGGAGTATTCATAGTGTAGAATGAATGAACAGGTTCACATCTTTTGATGGATGATTGCTTGTTGATATATGTATATGTGATGACCTGGATATGTGGTATAATAGTCTTATTTTCTAACCTTGACATACTGGTAATGTGAAGTCTGAGTTAAAATGCTAAAGTTTAGACTGTTCAATTTTTGTGTAAATTATATTGTTTAAAACATTGTTGTACTGATTTTGGGTCTTTTCTCATACGAACCTATACTGCCTCTTACAGAGGCTTCGTGCCTAGACATAGATGACCGAAACAAGCTATCTAGAAAAAATGGATTAGAAAGTCCCATAAACATACGGAACAATCAAACTAAAAAGAATTAGAACAAAAATCGATTAGAAAAAAGGGCTATAAAATGGGTTGTAAAAGGGCCAAAGTCCCAAATGAAATAGATTGTAAATAGGAAAAAGCCTGAGAATGAAATGACCATAAAAATGCCCAGGATCAAAAAGAAATGAACGATAAAATTCTGAAATAGATGGACTTGGCCCATGTAGATGACTGAAGTGGACCGGGCTGATTTCAGTTTAGGACCATTTGATTTGGTCATAGATATGCCACGTAGGATTGGCCACGTAGGACGTGACATGGACAGTGAAGATAGCCTGTGACCAATTCAGAAAAAAGGTCGTACTGTTTAACTAGTGACGCTCATCTTTTGACCATCTGTATTTGGTCACAGAAAGTTCACAAATTAAAAACTATGACCTTTCAGTGACCAATATGGAGGGTCATGTATCACCAAATTTCTGGTAGGTCCTGCTATTTGCTACTATTGTTAGTACTGCCTTTGTTTTACTTTGCTATTGCTACTACAAAACTATTGCTACTAATAAACTATTGTGAGCAAGACTATTTCCAGGTGCAACTGAATTGACAAGTCAGTTGTTAAGGCTTATAAATATTCTTTGACTCCCCTTGTGTCGAATCAATAAATTGGGTTATACTACCCTCGAATACTGTTGCGATCCCCTATACTTATGGGTCATCAAGACTATTTTCTGGCACCGTTGCCGGGGAGCATAGCTTTAATTGTTAGTTTACTTGGATCTATTATTATTCGCTGCTATCCTTTTCATCATGGGAAAGTCTCGTGATGTAAAGTTTCCTATTTTACCATCCACTAAAAGAAGAGGTACAGTCCTAAACTGTTGCTCTTGATTCACCGTCTGTTATAAGTAAGCTTATGACACCACCACCACATACACATGCTACACACACTACTAGTACTGCTGAATCTGAAATTGCTTCTGATGCTCATGATGTTACTTCTACTGTGATTGATGAGAGTGGTTCATTAGGTCCTTTCCTAGATGCTACTATTGCTAGAACTATATTGGGAAACACTGAAACTCCTAGTGAAGATACTATTACTCCTGTTAACTCACCGAGTCTAGAGAAAGCTATGATATTAATGATGGTTACATTGAAATGACTGATGAATTTATTGAAGAATATCGAAACACACGTGGTTCTAGTGCTATTAAGAGTCTTCTTGAGAAACGTACTATTATACCTAAATTGTCTCTTGATGCTATGTTTGCCACTTCTCCCATTAATATTGAAGATAAAGGTTATGATTTCTCTCTTTATTTACCCTATATAAACATTGTTGAGAAAGAACCTTTTTGTGGGACTGAGAATCAAAGGTCTATGGCACATATGACTGAGCTTTCCACTATGAGTGCCTTATTTTCCAATGATGTTAAGATTTGTACCTACTTTGTTGCTAAATTTTTCCCTTTTTCACTAAAAAGAGAAGCTAAAGCTTGGTTTAATAGTTTATCTCTTGGATCCATTGATAGCCCTGATTGCTTGATTGCTACTTTCTTTCAGAAATATTTCCCTCATAGTGCTCGACATGCTGTTTGCAGAAACTTTTTGATTTTAAACAGGGGGAAGAGGAGAAATTGCTTGAGTCATGGACAACATTTTGTACCTTGATTCATGCACATCCTGGATGTCCATTACCTAAAAATGAGCTTCTTGATATCTATTATAATGGACTAACTGATGATTCTAGGAGATACCTAGATATTTTTGTTGATTGTGTTTTCAGGAAAAGAACTCTTGCAGAAGTTGAAGAATTAATGGCTAAAATAAGCAAGAATTATGATGATTGGACTACAACTGAACCAATTACACCTAAGCCTACTACACTTGAACCAATTGTGCCTGAACCAACTCCAACACCAACACCAAAGAAGAGGGGAGTGATTGAATTAAATAATGAAGTGATGAAAGAAGCTAAGAAATGTCTTAAGGAGAAGGGTATTAGATCTGAAGATATGAAGGATTTACCTCCTATAGAAGAATTAGTTAAGCCAATTTCCCACTCATCCACTATTGAGGTACACTCTCTCCAACACTTTGATGAAGGTGATATTCCTTATGGTAAACCTCCTGATCAATGCTTAGAGGAACATGATACTTTTATTGCTAAACAAGGTAATTTTAATAAACAATTTCAGAATCATTTATTGGAAAACTCTAGGTCTATTAATGAGTTGAAATATATTGTGGAAAGAACTTCTAATGATGTTCTTGTTAAACACTTACAAATGGTTCAAACCCAAATTGATCAACTTGCTAAGGTACAAAAATATATGCTAGTTAATGCTTCTGGAGATAAACATGCTTACAAAATTAGAACTAGGAGTCATGCTGACACTCAGGGTCCCTTATATCTTGAGGGACATCCTAGAATAATTGAGCAGGATTCTCAACAAGCTGAAAATAGTGGTAGTCCTTATAAGAGAAAGAAAAAGAAACATAAAACAGTTGAGGAACCTTCTCAACCTGTTGTAGATCCTAATAGTATATTTGTCTCTAATGCTAAAACTAAAACTGGTAATGATAACAATGATGCTCTTGATATGGAAGAAATTGAAGAAGAACCTGAAAAGCACACTAAGAACACCAAGTACACTAAGGAAGATTTTGTTGCTAATAAACATGGTAGTGAAAGAGAACCTTGGGTGCAGAAACCAATGCACTTTCCTAATAAGAAACACAAGTCAAAGGAGGAAGAACACTATAACAAGTTTTGTGATTGGATGAAACCTTTATTTTTGCAAATGCCTTTGACTAATGCTATTAAGTTGCCTCCTTATTCAAAGAATATGAAGGATATTGTTTCTAATAAAAGGAAGATTCCTAATGAGGAAATTTCTACTTTGCTTGCTAATTATTCCTTCAATGGTAAGGTTCCAAAGAAACTTGGTGATCCAGGTATTCCAACTATTCCTTGCTCTATTAAAAATAAATATGTTAGAACTGCTTTGTGTGATTTGGGAGCTGGAGTTAGTGTTATGCCTTTTTATCTCTACAAGAGACTTCAGCTAGAAAAATTGATACCAACTAATATATCTTTGCAAATGGCTGATAAGTCAACTACTATTCCTATTGGTATATGTGAGGATGTTCCTATTCAAGTGGCTCATAATTTCTTGGTTCTAACTAATTTTTTTGTGATTGAGGTGCCTGAAGATGATAATATGTCTATTATTCTTGGGAGACCTTTTCTTAATACTGCAGGTGCTTTCATCAATTGTAATCAAGGAAAAGTAACTTTTAATATGAATTACAAAGAGCATACTATCTATTCAGGCCATAGACTATGGCCTGAATTCAATAGAAAATATTGAGGGCATCAAAGTTGGAGAAATATATTGTCCCATTCCACAAGAAAGTTTTGAAACTATTATGATTGGGACTATTGCTATCAAGATTGAGGTAACATAATCATTTTGTGAAATGCAAAGTTTTGTTTCATATAAGATTGTTTTGGTAACAAGACTTGATCAACCTTGTTAACAAAGGGATTTTAGTGAACAAAACAATGCTTTCACCATGGTTATACTTGCTCACCTTTATTTTTCTTCTTTCCAATCTTTGTTCTTCGTCTTGTTAGTCTTAGTTTTGCTAGTTGTTTGCTTTTTAGAGTGTCTTAGAACTTATTTAGTTTTGGTTTTGGTTTGCTTTTGTGTCTTTCAAAAATCTTTTTCTGCGTGAAAATCAATTTTCATAACTTGAAAATTGGCAAAAAATAAAGTTCCCCAAAAAATTCCAAAAAATTCATATTAAATTTTTTCATGAAAAAGGGGTAGAGGGGCACCTGGAGTGACCCAGGGGACCGACCAGGCCAGCACACCCCTGGTGGTGCGGCCATCCCCAAGGCGCGCCTAGCCCACGTGTGGGCCACCCATGGCCCTCCACTTAGCCTCCTTCCAACCACTTCTTTCTCTCTCTCAAAAGAACACCGGAAAATTTCACAAAGCTCGAGTTCCTGCTGTTCTTGCTCCCGATTTTCGATCTCCTTGCTCAAACCATCTTTGTTGCTCATTTTTGGAAGGATTTCTCTCCGGTATGTTCCTCCTCCGCTTGTCCAATTAGATTTTTGGTTGGTGGATTATATATTGAGTATTTTGCTACTATAGGTGACAGGTTGTGTGAGCTTGCATGCTTGTTCAATGCTTAGAGATTTAATTTTGATGCATGTTTAGCCCTGTATCAAGTTCCTATAGTAGTTATCCATCATTTATCAACATGCAAATCACTTGGATTAATGTTTGTCTAAAAATTTCAGAATAGAAGATGAGTGAATACCATATGAATTTATCCATGCCCAGAATTCATGAGAGCTGCAAGGATATTTCAGGATTTTCAAACTCTAGTTTCTAATGTAGGGTTGGAGCATTTTGTTGGAGAAGAACCTTACCAGTATGTGAAACTAACTAAGTCTATCGTGCAGGATTTTTGATTTAGTTGGACCTTGCCTAACCCCATGGTTCACTACAAAATTTACAATATAGCTGTCAATCTCCCGTTTGATGTTTTTTGTGCAGTTATTAGAGTGCCATAGTGGAGTTCATTTGAGAAGATAAGGGAGAGGCCTAAGTCACTCATGGACTTATATGCGGAGATTTTCCAAGGATGCTCCTTCTCAAAGGAGAGTGGTAAAATTTGGAATATTCATCTCCCATCCGTTCGTTATTTGCTTATTTCATTGCTAAGTGTGTTCTTTCTAGGAAAACTACTACTAACTTATTTTCATTTGATCTATATTTTATCTCAGCCGCCTTGAAACGAGATAGGCCATATAACTTGGGTGCTTTGATAGCTTTCCGTCTTGATTCTAACCATGAGAAAGGTGGAATTTGTGGAGGCCTCATTGCATCACGTTTATTAGATTTGCATGGTTTAGCGCCTCATCATTCAGACTTTCAGTTTCCCATAGAGAGGCTAGATCACAATTCCATGGTACAACATAAATTTGTTTCTTAGTGGGCTAGTTCGAGAGATTTACCTTAAACTTTGTCAAGAGTGGTTGGAGAGGGGGTAAGTCTGAGAAAGTAGTCCCTTTGCCTGTACCTGCTTTGTTTAACTTTGATACCAGGCAAGGATGGTCACTCACGGAGGAAGAACTTGACACATACATGGCGGAGCTCTCCCAGCAAGAGGAGAATGTTGGAGAGGAGGATGAAGATACTTTGGTTCATCCCTCCAACAAGGGGGAGTCTTCATACCAGCAGCCCTCTTATGATTGGGGCGCTTCTTCTTCATCATCACGAGGGCCTGATTATGATCATTCCTACGGTGATCCACCGGCTTGGGGCTACTACCCGTGTTTTGATTGATCTCAACTTAGGCCAAAAGCCTAAGCTTGGGGGGAGGTATACCGACATCACACTCATCTACATATCATGCTTCGTTGGTACTTTGTATATCCATGTTTCACTTTCTTTTTAGTTTTTGTTTATGCTTTCCGAAACACAAAAGGACCAAAAATATTTTCATTGTTTCTCTTTGTTTTTTTCTTTGTCTTTTGGCTTTGGTTTGCTTTTATTTCTTTTGGCTTTGGTTAGTTACAAGAAAAATCCAAAAAGATTTTGCTTTGTTTTCTTTTGCTTTCAGTGCTTGCTTTAAAAAATTGAAAACCCAAAAATATTTGTTGTTCTTCTTTGTTTTGTTAAGTTCGTTGCAGGGTTCAGTGGTCCTCAGTGACTCCTTTGGAGTTTGGTTTCATGTTATTATTCAAGCCACACAAGTGAAAGGAAATAATGATGATTAATGACAACTCGAGTTGTGGTAAGAGGCTGGTAATGAACTCTATTTGTTTTCATTTTATACATATACTCATCATAATGGGCATGCTTAGTCTGTTCATGTAAGGTGTATATATTTATTGGATGCTTAGTAGTACTTGCTCTCTTATAATTAGCTCCAATATGCTAATTTTTTATAGCATGTCACATGAATGTTTGCTTGCATTGTTCTATTCATAACTTGGTATGACATTGTGGTTGATGGTTTGCACAGCTTATGTGAGCCTGTTGGGAACCCCAAGAGCAAGGTATGAAGCAGTACAGTAGCAAGTTTTCCCTCAGTAAGAAACCGAGCTTATCGAACCAGTAGGAGGAAGGAAACGTCACACAGGTGTTGCAAGCAACGCGAAGACCTGCACAACACAAACTCAAGACTTTGCCCCAACTAACAGTGAGGTTGTTAATCTCACCGGTTGGTGTAACAAAGTATTAAACGTATGGTGTTGAAGGCAATGGTTTGCAGCAAGTAAACAAGTAGCAGTGGAAGATGTATCGATGGTAAAGATTGGACCGGGGTCCATAGTTCACTAGAGGTGCTCTCCTTAGATAAATAACATGGCATAAAGGATAAAAAATTACAGCAGGGCAATTGATAGGAATTGAGCAAGGCATAACAATGCAATTACTAGTCATAAAGATCCTATGATATTCGATTGGGCAATACAACAATAAACATATACCGCCATCCAACTGCATCTATGACTAGAAGTCCACCTTCAGGTTATCATCTGAACCCCCTCCAGTATTAAGTTGCAAGCAACAGACAACTGCCTTAAGCAAAGTGCGTAAGGTAAACATTCCACATGTTCCATGAACAAGAGACTGTTGTTTTCTCCCTACTGGAAATAGCACATCTACAACCGAAGAGATTTCTATCACTTCCCTTGGAAACTAGAGGCATGAACCCACTATCGAGCATAAATACTCCCTCTTGGAGTCACTAGAAACTACTTGGCCAAGATAGCTACTAACAATGGAAAGCATGGAAGACCACAAACAACACATACATGATAGAATCATAAAGACAAAACCATTAATAAAACCAACATAATCATGTCAATATCCATCAAATCCCCGCAAACACAACATGCATGATTACAAATAGTTTAGATCTTGATCATGAACGGAGCTCACAAGATCTATACATGAAAGCACAAAGGAGGAGATACAACCATCTAGCTACTACATGGACCCATAGTCCAAGGTGGAACTACTCACGCATCATACCGGAGAGAAGGCCTCCGGGATGATCTCCCCTTCAGCAGGGTGCCGGGAAGAACTTCAGATCCCCTGATCTAGGGACGATGGTGGCGGCGGCTACAGATGGTTTCGTGGATATTTGATCGGGTGCTTAGGGTTTCTGCATCTGGGGCTTCTTATAGGCGAAGCGGGAGACCGAGGCGGTGGCCAGGGGCGCCAAACCCTAGCCAGGCGTGGGGTGGGCCCACCCGTTCCTGGGGTGGGTCTGGCTACCCTGGTCGGCCCCTCCGACTCTCCTCTGGACTTATTATTCCCCATGGAAAGTAATTGACTTTGACGTTTGTCCTGTCCAATTCCGAGAATATTTCTTTACTAACTTTTCTAAAACCAAAAAAGCAGAAAACAGGCATCTGGCACTGTTGCAACTTGTTAATAGGTTAGTACCAGAAAACATGTAAAAAGCACCTCAAAGTGTGGACAAGTAAAGCAAAGTAGATACTAAACAAGCATGAAGCATCAAAAATTATAGATTCGTTTCCAACATATCAGTGGTATCCTCCTCTGAATGTTTCATTTTAATCGACTTGTCACATTCTCACGCATGCATATGACTGAACAAAAGTCAGTTAAGCCTCGATGATTTATTTTGCCTCAGAGTTCCTGTATCACTTTTACGCCATAATTAATTCTGTTTTGTTGCAAGCATGATTATGACAGTTACTGCTCTCTCGTTTGTCACTCCCTTTCTATTGCTAGCATTCACTTGCACTGAGTATGAGATCTACTCGTGTTTCCAACTCTCCAAAACCAAAATTGCCAAAAAGTCTCCACCATACCTACCTATTAGCACCACTTGCTATTTCGTGCATATTCATTATGCCCGTTTTCTTCCAAATAAAATGTTTTCTTGTTTTGAGAAAGTTAGTTAGTAAAGCTCTCACGAACTTGATGGCACACTTTACCTGTCACATCCCAAGATTTTCCAAATCTTGTTATGTGAAAAATAAATAAACAAAATAAATAAATGTTGAAATTCAGGGTGAAAAGAAACTTTTGTTTCTAAATGGAAACTTAAAATCCCATCTAGAACAAACTTTGGTTAATGTTTTAATACAACTAAATTCAAATCAAGTGGAATGCATTCTTCATAAATGCATCTGGAAATTTAAACACTTGAGAAATAAACCAAAACCCTAAAACCCTAGTGGAAGAAAATCATTTCCAAGTTATCTCCAAGCCTATGGATTTGATCCATATAAAAATTTGTCAACAAGCATTTACAAATGATCAAGAATGACAAATAGAAATATTATAAAACCATAGAAATTGGTTTCACTTAATTTGGAGCCATGAATAAAATCTTATGAATTTAATAAGATAAGGAAAAGTAATTTCCAAAGCTAATAAAGCACTTATCTAAAATCCATACCAAATGGCAAGCAAATAATCCTAAAAGGATTTAAAAAGATAAAAAAATAATGAATAAAGTTATAATAGTTGGAATCACTATTTTTGGGTCTTTAAATAAAAAGATATGGTTTTCAAAAGAAAAGGTAGAAATATAAATAAGGATTATTTTATAGAGCCAAATTAAATCTTCGCCAAGCTTTTGAAATTAAATATTTTTTGATAAAAAGAGTAAAGTTTTATTTAAATAAAATAATGAGGATTTATTAATATCCAATTTTGTTAAAGTTAAGGCTTTTCCATTTTAAATAAACACTAAAACTTGTTAATTTATTTTAAATAAGATTTCCAAATATTTTAGTTTTTCAAATGAAACCTACTGAAAAGATTTTGGTATTATTTGGTTTTCAAAAAGAGTTTTTAAAATAAATTAAAACCTATTTGAATTAAAGACTATGGTCTATTTATTTAATTATTAATAGATCCTAAATGAATAAAAGAATTATTTTATTTTGGACTTTGAAATATGTTGTTAAACAGAATTTAAATTCACCAAAAGTTTGGTGGTGATTTGGATTCAAATGGAGATTGAAAAAAATATTATTAAATCTTATTTAATTAATACTAGAGCCTATTTTAAATAATTAAAATATCCTCAAAAGAATAAATATATTATTCTAAATTTGACTTTGGAATGTGCTATTAATCAGTATATGAATCTACACAAATTTTGGTTGAGGTTTGAAATCAAATTGATGTTTGAATTAATTAAACAAAACCAAAACAGATTAATAGAAATGGAAAAAGGAAAAACAATCAAATAAAAAAAATGGAATAGGTCGACCCAGCCAGCAGGCCCAACTAAGCCCAACACCAGCCCACTCCTTCTCTCCCGCAGAAAAACGATTCGCACCCACAGATGAACCCGCAAGGTCACTGACTACTGGACCCCATTCCCCCTCTTCCTCTCTCACTGACGCCAGGCCCCACAGCCACCTCACCATCGTCTCCACCCGCGCGTAGACCACGCCCTCCTCCCCCGGCCGTTCTGCCAACGGTTTCTTTGATTAATTTCTCGGTAATGGCGCAATAACCCAGCCACGCGACCCCGCCTACTTAACCGCCTCTCCCTCCTCTCTGTTTCCCCCTTAGTCCCCCACCCTAGCGTGCCCCCAGGCTGCTTAATTTCACACTACACCGCCACTGTCTCCGGCAAGCTCACCGAGCAATTTCGGCCACTCGACGTCGCCCCTCGCTCTCTCGACCCCGCAAGCATCATCTCCATCACTCCCCGAACCTCCCAGTGGCCTCAGCTCACTCGCGCGTGCCTCCCATCGTCGGTAGAGACCTCGACTGAACACGCCGTCGTCTGTCTCCAACTCCGTCGACCTCTCCCCGTAAGTTCCGTCCTCCCCTCCCTCTCCTGATGACGCACGCATGGTCGCCAAACTCTTCCGCATCTAAGGACACTCTTCGCGCGTCTTCTCGTGACCAGCAGCTCTCGCCAGCGACGACGAACGGAGAAGCCGTCGTCAGACGCAACTCCGATGAGCAATTATCATCAACCCTGTGCGCACCTTCAACCAACGCGAGCAGGTTGAGCATCCCTGTGCCACAGCGAACCTGGTGAGCTTCTCCCCACTCTCTCTCGCTTCTTGCATCGCTAGCAACACCGAAGCCAGAGCCAACGCCGCCACACGCCGCCGCCAGCGCCGCTGCTTAATGGTCAAAGCGATAAGGACCGTAGGATCTTAATCAGATGGTTGCGATAGAACGTAAACGAAAGGGTAAGTAGTGCCTCTGAGCCGTGCGATGTAATTTGATCTAACGGATGTATTTGCTGATCCGCGCGAAACGGTACGCGCCAGTAAGAGCGCCGCGTGTCACAGAGTCTGTTTTAAAAACAAGATTTGATCTATTTGTGGTTCAATTTTGTAAAAATCATAACCTTCAAACCACACGTCCAAATTTTGCAAATTTTATATCAATAGAATCAGCAAGACAAGTACTTTCTGACCATGCACTTTGTTTAGTAAAATGCTACTGTTAAATTGATTGTTTTTGCAGAAACTTGTGTATGCATGTTTAGAATATAAAAATTGTTCTAAAATGATTTTTGAGATAAAACCTTTGGCAAATGGATAGTTTTGAACCTACTGACCATAGAAATCAATTTGTGGTTTCAAAAAATATATTTGGTGAAGCAAAAGAATAAACCTTTGATTTAAACCATTTCAAGTCAAATAAAAATATTGTTTATTTGTTAAAAATGCTTTTTGAAGGAAACCTTTGGGAAATGTTTTGGAATAAACTCTCTGACCCCAAGCACCAAGATTTATGATTTAAAAATGTATTTGGTAAACCCTATAAAGGTTGCTACTTTGATAAAGGCCTTTTCAACCACATAAAATAATGATTTGGTTTGAAAATGGTTTATAGGTAAAATCTTTTGAAAATAGTTTTCCCACTTTATAAAATGTCCAATAAGTGTTTTAGCATGTTTATAACCAATTATAAACCACTTTTGTAAATAAAACAAAGTTTGGCATGCTTGCATGCATTGTTTTGTTTCTATTATTTTATGTGATGTTGCTTGATTGGTAGATTGAAATATTGCTTGCTTGATTGAATTGTAGTGATTTGAAGAGTGTGAATGTTGCAAAGATCAAGGAGTAAACTTACATTCTCTACCAAAAAGGCAAGTGATGCTTCATACTTTTGTCCCATTATTTTCACTATGCATTAGTGAAATTTCTAAGTAGGACTTGCACGGAATTTTGCTAAGTGTAAACTATGCCATGGGAAATTCTAGTAGATGAAACCTTAGTAGAATTCTCCTAAGTTATTATTCCTACTACTATCATGCTTAGCTTAGCTAGTAGAAAACAAGGGTGGATTACATTCATACTATGGAATATTTCTAAGTCAAGGACTTATGTTTTGTTTAATAAAACAACTAAGTGAATGAATCACCTGGGTGGAATGGAAGGAATGGTTTGTGTTGAGTGGTTCACAAGGCCCATTTCTATGGTTTACCTTGTGTATCTCACTTGTGGATGGCCACCCAGGAACAAAGAGATTTGAGATGTCAAATGTTGAGAAGCTTCAAGTGCAGGCACTTGGCATTATGGGCTCTGCCTGGATCATATAGGTTGCAATAACTTAGCCAAATGGACAGTTGGTGGTAGGGGTTTGATAGGTTGGAACACGTCCATTCTGGTCTAAGGGAAGGCTTCTGAAAGATCTTGTCTTGGTGAAACCAAGTCTTGTGGGGAAAGTGCACCACCTCTGAAGAGTGTAAAATCTAAGTACTTAGCCATGTCCCTGGTAAAGGACAATTTGAGCATCAAGACATGGAATCTATCAAGAATCTCCTCATCCCAAATTCTAAGTTAAAAACTTGTGGTTGAACAAGGGTTGAAGGATCACCAATTTCTATTGGGAGATGCCTTGGGAATGATTTTGTCAAGCAAAAACTTAGTGTTTACAAATGATAAGGAAAATCTATTTTGAGCAATGCAAGCCTAAGCTCCACTTAGCCAAATGCATATAGATGATAGACTCCACTATACTACCATAGTATCACTTGCCAATACAATTCAAATGTATTGACCCTTGTGGCTGTAACTTGTTATGTTGTAGGTTTGTTTTGATATTAGTGAAGTTTGTTGAATTAGGATTACAAGTCTACAACCAACATGTTTGCCTGTGGCACTTTGAAGATGAAGGACCCCATGCTATTGTTATATTCTGCTGCATTGTAATGAGATAGCCAAATGATCTATGTAAGATGTAATAAATTATTTTATTCCTGGATATAAAGTTGTATTATGACCTTTGTTTCTTGATATTACATCTTAAGTGTGGATGCTAGCTATTGATCCAGGGACTAGCATTGCAATCACAGGGATCCTTTTCCTTTATAAAGGAGGGATCTTACAGATGGTATCAGAGCATTGTGTTGCCTGTAGGATTGTAACCCTAGGATTGGACAAAACCCCTTAGAAAAATAGGAGTTGTATTTGTTCCAAAACTTATTTGCAAACAATCTTGTAAACTCTTTCCTCAACCATTTTTGGTTTTGATTCTACATCTCTTCTATTTCAAACTTGATGGACAAAGCTTACCCCATGGCCAAAGACTTCACCATGTGCAAAGGACTTCATCAACTCTAATGACTTCAACATCTTCATGTGATTTAAACCTTATTCTCAACAAGGACTACAACCTTGGATATCACTAAGGATTACAAGTGAGACAAGAAATGTTGCTCAAGACTTGAAGACTAAGGAAACACAACTTGGGAATCATCATCACCTTTGAAGTTTTTGTGACCAAGAATTTTCCCAAGGAAACCATGATCTCATTCAAGAAGAATCCACCAAGAAGGATAGAATGATCTCAAGTGAACCATATAGATGGACCACCATATTAAGTATAGATCAAACACACCAACTTATGTGGTGTAGCAAAAATATTTTATTGCTTAAAGATGTGCTTGAACTTGTTGTTTGAATGGAATGTTTGTTTGTGATTGCTTGCACATTGCTTGAGTGTATTGCGATGTGTGTGATTAGAATTGATTCCTTAGAAAATCTTTTGCCTATTCTAATCCCAACCCAACCCAAACAGATGACTTCTCCAAAAGACTACCACATCAAGAATGACAACAACAACAACCAAGAGATGCACATGAGAGAACAACTACTAGCAAACCAAACCCAGTTGAACCAAGTGACAACTCAGTTTTTAGCCAACAACAATGGATTAGACCCAACCATACAAAAGTTTTTGGAAATTCAATCCCAATTGTTGCAAGGGATGGCCATTCAAATGATCAACATGGGAGACAACTCTTCCCAAGGAGCTTGTGATAACAAGGAGGACAAGGATGATATTCTAGAAGGAACCCAAGCTTGCAATATTTGTGGAGACAAGGATCACATTTCCAAAGAGCATGAAGATCAATGCCCCAATTGTGAAGAGAAACATCCAACTAATCATGCCCCACATCTCAAGCTACTTGTTACCTATGAGAAGGAAATAATCATGTCCCTATCCAATGCCCCATCTATTCCATAGTTCAACAAAAGAAACAAGGTGGAGTGCAACAACATTATGTAAACCCTCATGAAGGAACAACTTCTACCAAGAAGGATGAGGGCAAAGTCAAAACTATGCATCATAAGGCCAAATCCAAAGTGATCACGAAGTGTTGCTACTCTTGTGGAGAAGAAGGTCATATCTCTAGTAACTGTCCCAAGAAGAGAGAAAGATTTCCCACCTTTGTGGTGAAGTATGAAGAGCATGAACTAGAAGAACTCCTAGCTTTGGAGAGACCCAAGAAGAAGAAGAAGAAATGCCCCAACCCAAGCAAGAAGGATATTACCCAAGAGCAATGCTACACTTGCAAAGAGATGGGACACTATGCCAATGAATGCCCAGAAAAGAAGAAGAAACAAGGAAACAAACAAGAGGCAATGATACCAAAGGAAAATAAAGATATCAGCCAAGTGATGTGTTTCAAATGCAAAGAGCTAGGCCATTATGCAGACAAGTGTCCAGAGAAGCTTCATCAGGACCCCAAGAAAGCCAGGATGTAATCTAGTTGGAAATTTTTTTAAGAGTGGTAGTACCCTAGTTGCTTTGAGCCAACTTGTAACCCCTAGCCTCCCCAAATCTCGGGACGAGATTTATTTTAAGGGTGGTAGCCTGTCACATCCCAAGATTTTCCAAATCTTGTTATGTGAAAAATAAATAAACAAAATAAATAAATGTTGAATTCAGGGTGAAAAGAAACTTTTGTTTCTAAATGGAAACTTAAAATCAAATCTGGAACAAACTTTGGTTAATGTTTGAATCCAACTAAATTCAAATCAAGTGGAATGCATTCTTCATAAATGCATCTGGAAATTTAAACACTTGAGAAATAAACCAAAACCCTAAAACCCTAGTGGAAGAAAATCATTTCCAAGTTATCTCCAAGCCTATGGATTTGATCCATATAAAAATTTGTCAACAAGCATTTACAAATGATCAAGAATCACAAATAGAAATATTATAAAACCATAGAAATTGGTTTCACTTAATTTGGATCCATGAATAAAATCTTATGAATTTAATAAGATAAGGAAAAGTAATTTCCAAAGCTAATAAAGCACCTATCTAAAATCTATACCAAATGGCAAGCAAATAATCCTAAAAGGATTTAAAAATATAAACAAATAATGACTAAAGTTATAATAGTTGGAATCACTATTTTTAGGTCTTTAAATAAAAAGGTATGGTTTTCAAAAGCAAAGGTAGAAATATAAATAAGGATTATTATATAGAGCCAAATTAAATCTTGGCCAAGCTTTTGAAATTAAATATTTTTTATGATAAAAATAGTAAAGGTTTATTTAAATAAAATAATGAGGATTTATTAATATCCAATTTTGTTAAAGTGAAGGCTTTTCCATTTTAAATAAACACTAAAACTTGTTAATTTATTTTAAATAAGATTTCCAAGTATTTTAGTTTTTCAAATGAAACCTACTGAAAAGATTTTGGTATTATTTAGTTTTCAAAAAGTGTTTTTAAAATAAATTAAAAACTATTTGAATTAAAGACTATGGTCTATTTATTTAATTATTAATAGATCCTAAATGAATAAAAGAATTAATTTATTTTTGACTTTGAAATATGTTGTTAAACAGAATTTAAATTCACCAAAAGTTTGGTGGTGATTTGGATTCAAACGGAGATTGAAAAAAATAATATTAAATCTTATTTAATTAATACTAGAGCCTATTTTAAATAATTAAAGACCCTAAAAAGAATAAATATATTATTCTAAATTTGACTTTGGAATGTGCTATTAATCAGTATATGAATCTACACAAATTTTGGTTGAGTTTTGAAATATAATTGATGTTTGAATTAATTAAACAAAACCAAAACAGATTAATAGAAATGGAAAAAGGAAAACAATCAAATCAAAAAAAAATGGAATAGGTCAACCCAGCCAGCAGGCCCAACTAAGCCCAACACCAGCCCACTCCTTATCTCCCGCAGAAAAACGATTCGCACCCACAGATGAACCTGCAAGGTCGCTGACTATTGGACCCCATTCCCCCTCTTCCCCTCTCGCTGACGCTAGGCCCCATAGCCACCTCACCATCGTCTCCACCCGCGCGTAGACCACACCCTCCTCCCCCAGCCGTTCTGCCGACGGTTTCTTCGATTAATTGCTGGGTAATGGCGCAATAACCCATCCCCGCGACCCCGCCTACTTAACCGTCTCTCGCTCCTCTCTGTTTCCCCCTCAGTCCCCCACCCTAGCGCGCCCCTAGGCTGCTTAATTTCACACTACACCGCCACTGTCTCCGACGAGCTCACCGAGCAATTCCGGCCAGTCGACATCGCCCCTCGCTCTCTTGACCACGCAAGCATCATCTCCATCACTCCCTGAACCTCCCAGTGGCCTCAACTCACTCGCGCGTGCCCCCCATCGTCGGTAGCGACCTCGACTGAACACGCCGCCGTCTGTCTCCAACTCCGTCGACCTCTCCCCGTAAGTTCCGTCCTCCCCTCTCTCTCCTGATGACGCACGCATGGTCGCCAAACTCTTCCGCATCTAAGGACACTCTTCGCGCGTCTTCTCATGACCTGCAGCTCTCGCCAGCGACGACGAACGGAGAAGCTATCGTCAGACGCAACTCCGACGAGCAATTATCATCAACCCCGTGCGCCCCTTCGACCAACACGAGCAGGTTGAGCATCCCTGTGCCACAGCGAACCTGGTGAGCTTCTCCCCACTCTCTCTCACTTCTTGCATCGCTAGCAACGCCGTAGCCAGAGCCAGCGCCGCCACACGCCGCCGCCAACACCGCTGCTTAATGGTCAAAGCGATAAGGACCGTAGGATCTTAATCAGATGGTTGCGATAGAACGTAAACGAAAAGGTAAGTAGTGCCTCTGAGCCGTGCGATGTAATTTGATCTAACGGCTGTATTTGCTGATCCGCGCGAAACGGTATGCGCCAGTAAGATAGCGCCGCGTGTCATAGAGTCTGTTTTAAAAACAAGATTTGATCTATTTGTGGTTACATTTTGTAAAAATCATAACTTTCAAACCACACGTCCAAATTTTGCAAATTTGATATCAATAGAATCAGCAAGACAAGTACTTCTGACCATGCACTTTGTTTAGTAAAATGCTTCTGTTAAATTGATTGTTTTTGCAGAAACTTGTGTATGCATGTTTACAATATAAAAATTGTTCTAAAATGATTTTTGAGATAAAACCTTTGGCAAATGGATTGTTTTGAACCTACTGACCATAAAAATCAATTTGTGGTTTCAAAAAATATATTTGGTGAAGCAAGAGAATAAACCTTTGATTTAAACCATTTCTAGTCAAATAAAAATATTGTTTATTTGTTCAAAATGCTTTTTGAAGGAAACCTTTGGGAAATGTTTTGGAATAAACTCTCTGACCCCAAGCACCAAGTTTTATGATTTAAAATGTATTTGGTAAACCCTATAAAGATTGCTACTTTGATAAAGGCCTTTTCAACCACATAAAATAATGATTTGGTTGAAAATGGTTTATAGGTAAAATATTTTGCAAATAGTTTTCCCACTTTATAAAATGTCCAATAAATGTTTTAGCATGTTTATAACCAATTATAAACCACTTTTGTAAATAAAACAAAGCTTGGCTTACTTGCATGCATTGTTTTGTTTCTATTATTTTATGTGATGTTGCTTGATTGGTAGATTGAAATATTGCTTGCTTGATTGAATTGTAGTGATTTGAAGAATGTGAATATTGCAAAGATCAAGGAGTGAACTTACATTCTCTACCAAAAAGGCAAGTGAGGCTTCATACTTTTGTCCCATTATTTTCACTATGCATTAGTGACATTTCTAAGTAGGACTTGCATGGAATTTTGCTAAGTGTAAACTGTAACATCACAAAAATACTAAGCTTGGATCATCAAATTCTAATCATCAAAACTAGGGTTAACAAAAAACTTTTCTAAATGAAAACATGAATGCATGCATATGTGTATGCATGGATTTTGAAATCCTTTAAAACCACCTTGTTTCTTTGTTTGTTCCATTGCTTGTAAAATGTTTCTTAGGTGAAATAAACATCATCTAAAACATTTCCCACACCTTTCCTAAAGACAAGTAAATCAAAACACATATATGAAATGAATGGTCATTTTGGCCAATTTAACTCCCATGCCTACTTTGGCTGTCTCAAACTTTCAAAACCTAACAGAAACTTTTCTGGATCTTTGCACCCCTTGAATGTACTCATAACAAGGTATCAAGGCCCACTTTGTGATCATCCAGAAACTTTCAAATGCATAGTTTATATGACAATTCAAAATTGAATCTTTATCATATGGGAAGATCCCACTTTTTCAAAAACTACTCAAACAAGCTCAACTTTCAAAACCCAAGCATCTGCAGACTCACCAGCACCAATCTAGCAAACCCACCAAAAATCATTTCAAAATTCAAAACTTGATTTCATGCGGCCATTTCATCAAACAGGTTGCAGACACAAATCAAACAAATATCAAACACTATTGTGAGCAGTGATTCTTTCCTAACTGGTTCCCCATTTAGCTCACACACAACTCAGTAGATCATCTAGGAAGATTAGCCAGGCACTAGCACCACTGTGAGCTTGCCATTGTCATCAATGGTGAATAGCCGAGCACCCTCTTGCCACCCCATAGTCGACAACAAGCTAGGAGCAGCAGCAAGCCTAGCCAGCATGTCTGGGAGGCAGCCCACCGTCCCGCGCCACTCACTGTCCCAGCCGCGAGCGTTGCCAAGCCCTGGACCACGCGCACAAGCCGCGCCCAGACCATGCCGAGCGTGTGCCAGAGCGCCACCCTCGACCATCACCCACAGACTGCGCGCCGCCCTCGCCGCGTGCATACACAATCCCCACCGACCCAGGAGACCGCCATACATCCCCGTCTATTGCCCCGTGCCGCACAGCCACCGCCCGCCGTCGAAGACGCCGCCTCTGCCGCGCAGAGCACCGCTCGTTCCAGACCAAACCACACCGCCCCATGCCTCGAGACCATGTCGTTGAGCATCGCCAGGAGACACCGCATCGTCCCCTACCCTTGCCCATGCCTTTAGCCGCCTGAAACCTCGCCCCCGACGAGCTCACCGTGCGCCCTGACGGTCCCCTCGCTCGACTATAAATAGAGGCCACCCTCGCATGATTTCTTCACACCATCTAACTCCCCTCTCCTCACTGATCGTGCCACACCATTCTCAGAGAAAGGCGAGCACCACCTCGCCGGAATTTCATTGGAGCCTGCCGCTGCCGGAGAAGAAGGGAGCCAGCGATTGGAGCCGCCCCAGGAGCTGCCGCGACCACCCCTGAGTTCACTGTCGTCGACTTCGTCGTTCGCCCGCCTCGCCGACCCTCGCCAGCACCCCGGTGAGCCCCCAGCGACCCTCACTGGCCGCGCTAGGTTTTGTTCTCGCCGGAGTTGTCTCGCATCGAAGATGACTCCCAGCCGTTAGATTAGAACTAGATCGAACGATCCACGTCGCCCCGTACCGCTTCGCCCAGCCCCGTGTCACTGACGAGTGGGGACACCCACTTAAGCAGCCCGCGGGAGCACTGCGCTTAGCAGGCCGGCCCAGTAACTTTTCTCGCGCAACACAGGTATTCAAATTAAACCTTTTTCTATTTCAATTCAAACACACTTCTGTACCCAACTTCAAAAATCAACCCAGATCGATTCATTGCACCAAATTGAATGAAACCAATTTTGTTGGAAAGGTCTGTGAATGCTGAATCCAAGCCCGTTGGATTCAAGTCATTTGGATCTATAGATCACCCATGGTAAAATAACAAGGCAGAAGCTTTTCTGCATTCAAACATTTTTCAAATTTAAACCATAATAGCTTTTGAGTTGATTCCAACTCTCAAAAATCACATTTAACCATACCTTTTCAGAATATATAAAAATATATAGGTTTACTTGCAGAAATAATGTTCAAGTAATAAAAGAATGCTATATAAGCATTTCTAGCCACTTTAATTAATTAAAATAAAAGGGTAAAACCTTATTAAATTGTGACACCACTTTAAATCACATTCCCATGGACTACAATATGTGGTGATGACATGTGTCAACATGATCCCATGTTGGGTTTCGAGAATATAAAATCTTAAGTAGTTTTCCAATGAGTAGAAATTACTTTTCTAAAAAAAAAAGATTTAAACCAAGCCTTAACCTTGTAATGTTAGGGATGATGCTAGATCTTCCATAGGACCCTTGTGTGTGTGATGATTGCAAGTAGTTAAGTATTTTTTGGTGATTGTGTACCTCGTATTTATTCATAGACGCTAGTACCGACCAAGGATACGAGGAGGAAGGAGGATACTACGAAGAAGAAGCCGAGGAGAACTTCAACCACTGCTCTGCACAAGGCAAGCTAAAACTTGCAAGACATTCTACTTTAGCAAGCTTATACTAATATTGATGCAAGCTGATACTATACCTATGCAGGCCTTACCAATCAAGTTGACCTATGCAAGCAAAAACTTGCAAGATACCCTACTGATGCAACAAACCCATACTTGTTCTATGACTACTATATGCCTTAAGCATATGTGGTCATACCCACTTGATAAACCAATCCTAGTTTTATGTGCAAGATCCTTACGCTATTTCTTTATCAAAGCTTACTTAGAGTTTACTTAAGTGACTAGTAGATTTTGGAAAAATGCTGAAGGTTGCATAAAGAGCATAAAATTTGGCCTAAGTTAGAAATCTTGACATCAGCCTAAGACCCGAGGTTGTACTTAGTTGAAACTCCACTAGTTACCACCCCTCATTAATACTACCCCCACCTGTAGATGCTAGTGCTACGCATAAAACTTGATCAACTTTTAGATGGGATTACTTGGTGGAAAATGGTTATGAAAACCTTGGAATGATGGATCATTCTATTGAAATGTTTTGGACATGTGTTTCCAAACACTTGAGAATTTTGGTGATAAAAATGTTGAGGCATGAGCCTTAGCCCTTTATAAAACTGATGGTTGTCTGGATGCGATACCATTCCAATTTTATCGTACAACCACAATACCCGAAAATTTGGGTAGGGCTTGACTGGAAACTTATGTACCTTAGTATTAGTTCCCTCACGGCCAAGGTCTGAGCTGAGGCTACCTTGTGAAGATTGTCCACCTGTGCAGTACCCAAGATGACAGTTGGTCATGGTTGGGAGGCCAAACTCACAGGAGAGGTGCTTATACTAGGGCGTGTAATCGAAAGGTTAGGATTGATTATCCGCATACTGAGTATGGTGAATTCAGGATTTGTTCCTGACGGATGTATCGAATGTTGTGGTGAAAGTGTACAATCTCTGCAGAGTGTCAAACTATTCGAATAGTCGCGTCCGCGGTTATGGACAGTTGGAGTGGCCATACTGTTCCCCCGTCAGACTTTTCAAAATGACCTGTGAGATGAATTGAGACTTTGACTTGACCACAACAGAGTTGTGATATGAAATACAAGTTCCCGCTTAGGAATTATAAAATTGTGACTAGCTTTGGAACTTAGTAGAGATAAATCTGGCTTTTGCAAAACAACCCTAGAACCTAGTGTCCTATTGTCCAAAAACCCCCTTTACCTATTAGTATTAGTTTGCGAGTACTTAAAGAGTACTCATGGCTTTGTCCCTGGCTATTCCCATGGCCAGACTATGAAGAGGAGTACCTGGAAGATGGACCCCAGGAAGGTTACGACAACTAGGATCATCTCCCATCGTCAGCATTGCCTGTGACCCCGAAGATGGAGCTTCGCTTACGGTACCGTTATTATTACGTATTCCGCTGCTTGATGTTGTATTAAGAACTGGATCATGAGATCCCTATTTGTGTAAGAACTTATGTATCATTTGTAATGGATGATGTACTATGGTATCCAATTCTGTTATGTCTCGCATAAATGGTAATCCTGGGATTGCGATGTATGGCATAACAGGCATCTAGGATTGAAAAATCCGGGTGTTGACATAAACTATGCCATGGGAAATCCTAGTAGATGAAACCTTAGTAGAATTCTCCTAAGTTAAGATTCCTACTACTATCATGCTTATCTTAGATAGTAGAAAACAAGGGTGGATTACATTCATACTATGGAATATTTCTAAGTCAAGGACTTATGTTTTGTTTAATAAAACAACTAAGTGAATGAATCACCTGGGTGGAATGGAAGGAATGGTTTGTGTTGAGTGGTTCACAAGGCCCATTTCTATGGTTTACCTTGTGTATCTCACTTGTGGATGGCCACCCAGGAACAAAGAGATTTGAGATGTCAAATGTTGAGAAGCTTCAAGTGCAGCCACTTGGCATTATGGGCTCTGCCTGGATCATATAGGTTGCAATAACTTAGCCAAATGGACAGTTGGTGGTAGGAGTTTGATAGGTTGGAACGCGTCCATTCTGGTCTAAGGGAAGGCTTCTGAAAGATCTTGTCTTGGTGAAACCAAGTCTTGTGGGGAAAGTGGACCACCTCTGAAGAGTGTAAAATCTAAGTACTTAGCCATGTCCCTGGTAAAGGACAATTTGAGCACCAAGACATGGAAGCTATCAAGAATCTCCTCATCCCAATTTCTAAGTTAAAAACTTGTGGTTGAACAAGGGTTGAAGGATCACCAATTTCTATTGGGAGATGCCTTGGGAATGATTTTGTCAAGCAAAAACTTAGTGTTTACAAATGATAAGGAAAATCTATTTTGAGCAATGCAAGCCTAAGCTCCACTTAGCCAAATGCATATAGATGATAGACTCCACTATACTACCATAGTATCACTTGCCAATATAATTCAAATGTATTGACCCTTGTGGCTGTAACTTGTTATGTTGCAGGTTTGTTTTGATATTAGTGAAGTTTGTTGAATTAGGATTACAAGTCTACAACCTAAATGTTTGTTTGTGGCACTTTGAAGATGAATGACCCCATGCTATTGTTATATTCTTCTGCATTGTAATGAGATAGCCAAATGAGCTATGTAAGATGTAATAAATTATTTTATTCCTGGTTATAAAGTTGTATTATGACCTTTGTTTCTTGATATTACATCTTAACTGTGGATGGTATCTATTGATCCAGGGACTAGAATTGCAATCACAGGGATCCTTTTCCTTTATAAAGGAGGGATCTTACATTTCCTGCACTTAATAAACCTGAACCATTGTGACTGTCCATGAAAGTTACATGCTTGCAAATTATAGGCTGGGAGTTAACAGAACCATGTTGTCACGGTGAACACTTTCAACACCTATAAATATTATCTAGTTGATATCATGCTCTTTTGTTTACGGATGTCGGCGGTGTGAAATAAAAGGGGCGCTTGTAAGTCCATGGAGTTATGTATATGTGTTACATAAATTCCTGGGCCGCTAGCCTAAGCCATGCCTAATCATGGTGGAAACTTGCAGCATAACCATAGTTATCAATCTATGAAGCATCCTCAGAAATAATATAGAAAAAATGAGAAGAGAAAAAAATATGCACCATTACCATGGTAAATAAATGATCGCTGAGATGCTCACTGTATGTTGCCTTGTCATTTTGATATGGGATAGCTCTTGTATCATGGGGCAAGGGGTACCCCATTGGCGGTTCTCTATGATATGCATGTATTTACAATGATAAGAACTTACTGGTAACTAAAGTTGAGTAGCATGAGGAACGTCCCTCGTACTCAAGGGACATGATATTTCCAGTTTCTGGTTTGTCAAGCATATAACTCAAATTGGACCTCACTTTCACCTTAACCACTTAAAGATGCCTATTATAGGGGCATTGAGAGCTCAAATCTAATGAGTACCATACTTTCAGCATTTGGAAGCCTTTCAAACCTTTCAAAACCTTTTCACTTTTTATTTTGAGCACCTTCTTGAGAGCATAGTTGTCATTCTTAGTGTAATGTGCTTGTCTCAAAACTTTGTTAATTATGTCATAACTTTGATGCTTGTATCTTTGATATCTTTACTTCTAGTCTTCACTTGAACTACAGAGGTGCCTTGGCATTTATGTTTTGCTCCACAATCAAAGGCAAGCAAGATACCACTCTATCATACCTTCTTATGAGCATTGCAATGTTGCTTATGTTTATATTTCATGCTACTTATTATTATTGTGTTGGAATCTGTTCATAGCTTGCATGACTATTGAGTAGACTTATTTGCATACTGTTTATTATGAATTGCCCAAGTAATGATCATATGCTGAGAATATTTACATTACATGAAGCAAATGTGTTCGTGAAAGTTTCTTTTATCGCACTAAGTTTTCAACTGAATTGCTTGAGGACAAGCAATAAGTTTCTTGTATCTACTTTCTCGAACACTTTTTCTATTGTTTCTTCTCTAAATTGTGTGATTTGGATACAACTAACACGGACTGATGCTGTTTTCAGCAGAATTGCTTTGGTGTCTAGTTTTTGTGCAGAAAATCAAATTTCAGGAAAAATCCTGGAAAATATCGCAAAACTCCTATTTTACTAGAAGACTTATGGAGCCAGAAGATGAGACGGAGGACGGCCACAAGGGGCCCACACTCCCTGGCCGCACGGGCCAGGCCAGGCCGCGCCTCGGGTTGGTCAGGCCACCTCGTGCACCCCCTCGGTCTCCCTCTTCGCCGACATAAAGCCTTCTAACCTAAAAAGAGAGGGGGTTCGACGTTTTCCAGAGAGAGTTCCGTGGTGCCGCCACCACCAGAAACCGCGATTCGGAACCAGAAACTCCGTTCTGGCACCCTGCCGAGATGGGGAATCAGAGGAGATCGTCGCCGTCATCACCACCCACACCTCTCCATCAACCATCCATGTTTCCCCCATCCATGAGTGAGTAATCCCCCGCTATAGGATATGGGGATGGTAGGGATTGGATGATATCTATCTTGTAATCGAATAAGATTGTTAGGGCATGGTGCCTAGTATATTTATTAGTGTTATTTGACTTTGTTGCAACTTGTTATGCTTAATGCTTGTCAATAGGGACCGAGTGCCATGATCTCAGATCTGAACATGTTATTGATTAATGATGATAGTATTGTTTGTGATATTATCTACAAGTTATGTACACATATCATTGTCCGGAACCAAAGTCCCCGAAGTGACAGAAATTGGGATAACCGGAGGGAATGGCTGTGATATGAGGATCACATGTATTCATGGAGTGTTAATGCTTTGCTCTAGTACTCTATTAAAAGGAGTACCTTAATTGTCAGTAGATTCCCTTGAGGCCCCGCTGTAACGGGCTAGCAGGACAAAAAATGTTGTGCAAGTTCTCATTGCGAGCACGTATGACTATATATAGAACACATGCCTATGATTATTTAGTACTTGGATGCTTTATCTTATTTATATGAAAATTCCTTAGATCTTGGTATTACATGAATAGTCTCGTCCATGCAACGCCCGTCCATCCATCCCTATGCCTACCGCACTCAGATCCAACTGTTTGCTACAATTGTTACTACTGCCTTTGTGAAGGGAATATTCCCTGAGAGGCAATAATAAAGTGGTTATTATGTATATTCCAAGTATATGATAGATTTTTATTTTGCATGCTATAATTATATTAATATGGAAACGTTAATACATGTGTTTTTAATAAACAAACAGAAAGTTCCTAGTTATGCCTCTCTTATAAACTAGCTCGTTGATTAACAAGATGATAAAGGTTTCCTTATCATGGACATTGGATGTTGTTAATAACGAGGTCACAACATTATTGGAACGGTGTGATGAACATTCATCCAAAGTATAGCATTATGATCAAAGTCATTGAGTTTATATTTCTATAACATCATACGAAGTAATCCTAATCCTTAGACCATGAGATCATGTCAATCACTAGCACTGGAAGAGTATCTTGATAACATCAAACATCACACCACAACAAGGTGATTATAAAGATGGGTTCAGTACTACTAAAGTGTTATGTTGAGTCCCATGGATCGAGTGTGGAATTTTTTCATCCTAATGACGGATAGATATGCTCTGGGCCCTCTCGCTGATATCACATTGATTACCTTGCAAGCAAGTGATTTGATCACTAGAATGTAATATCACAGGAATGAGAAAAGATTACATGTGAGTAACGAGATCAAACTAGGTATGAAGATACCGATGATCGAATCTCGGACATGTAATATATCGCGAGACGAAGGGATTAAGATACTAGCGTAAAAGGTTCTCACGACCACAAGAAAGTCATCGTTGAATATGTGGGATTCAGTATGGATCTCCAGGTCCCACTTCTGATTATAGATCTGAGAGGGGTCTCGATCATGTCCACATTATTTGCGAACCATAGGGTGACACACTTAAGAAACACCGACACCATTTGGAGAAAATAGTTTCATGATGAAAAGAATAACAAAGCACAGCAATTTATTTCACTAAATACCGAAACTGGTTTCAGGTGAAATTGTAGAAAGTGTTTCTGCATGTGAAATGAAATACTAGCAAGGGGTTTTATGTGAATGTTTGTTAATTAGAGTAATTAACAAAATTCTGAATAAATAAATAAAAGGAGTTTTATTTAAAGAGAGATTACATTAAATTTGGTGGAAATTTAATGGAAATTTGAGTGGAGAAAATGGAGGGTCACCTTTATGTGAGTGGAGCTTCCACCACATGAATGAGGGAGAGGTGGGGCAGCCTCTATGGCTGGCAGCCATGCCCCCTTGGGCTGCCCCCCTCCCCTATATAAGGAGCCCCTCCTCTCACTTCTTACTCACACCTCCTCGTGAAGGATCTATCTCCCCCTCTAGTATTTATCCCTCATGGTCTCAAACTAGCGAGATACATGTTCTCGGTGGCTTTTCGGCAAGAAAGAGTTGTGATTCCGCTACATCGCTGGAGCGAGGAGGCAGAGGTTGCTCGGTTCCTCAGACGTGTGTGCGAGCATGGATGCGCCGCTGATTTGCAGCGCAAGGACTTCCTCTCGATCTTGAGATCGGCAAGAAATTGTCTACATCAACCACGAGTTCAACCTCGTTAAGATTTGTTGGTCTTCAAGGGTATGTTCTCTATGGATGTATATCGGCCTGTTGTTGGGTATCTAGTATATAGATCTTGGTACATAGTTGTTCCCATCGTAGGAAATTTTTTGTTTTCTATGTTGCGAACCCTACAGTGGTATCAGAGCCGGACCTATGCGTAGATGCTTTGCATGGGTAGTACACATATGTATATGTGGGCTATGATGATCATGTTATTGCTTCTTAGTTGTACTTTGGATATTGGTGGCATAGTGGGATGAAGCGGCCCGGACAAACTTTACATGTCCTCGCATATGAGACTTGTTCCACGCTTGACATGTAACTAGTTTTGCATAAGTGACTAGCAGGTGTTTGTCTCTCCTACTATAGTCAATATCTAATTTGCAACGAGTTGTCAACAATTTGGTTATCCTCGTTGTGGTTCATGTTTGTAGGTAAGAATAGTTCTATCTTCGAAATCCCTAAGCCACGTAAAACTTGCAATAGAAGTATAAGTCTAGTTTAGATTGTTGTTGGGCTATTATCATGATATGGTGATGTTGTAAGTACAAGTATAAGTCGATAATATTACAACACACATAACGTGTAAGTTCCATAGACCTTTGCCTTACACATAAAGTAATGATGAGGATCATACCACGATGCACATGATGGAGATCAAGTGCAAGAACCATATCATTTCACTTATTAACATGTGATATTTGTTGCATATTATATTGCTTGTTTGGTGTTTTATTAGCATAATAAGATGATCCCTCATTTAGATATCAAGATAAAAATGTGTTCTCCCTTAAGTATGCACCGATTATGTTTCGTCGCTCCAAGACATCATGTGATGATCGGGTGTTCTTGGATCCACTACCATATTTCAGGTGTAAGGAGGTTTACACAGCGAATACTAAGGTTCTTACTTGGCGAGCCTAGCATTTACAAACATGGCCTCGGAACACGGACCGAAATGTTAAGCATGAGTCATACGAAATATATGATGCCCATTTGATGCTCGCCTTTGAAGCTACACCGACTCACGTGATGATCGGACTTGGTGTAGTGGATTTGGTTCATGTAATCACCAAAAAGGCACGAGGGATGTAATTTTTGAGTGGGAGTTCATTCTTAATTTGGATTAGTTGAACTCAATCTATCATAAACTTAGTCTAAACTTTACAAATTCTATTGTAGATGGCACCACCTGCATTTAATTTCAATGTGTTCATGGAGAAACTTGCAACGAACGGTAGCAACTTTACCGACTGGGGCATGAATTTGAGGATTCTCCTCACTACTGCACAAAAGTAATATGTGCTAGAAGCACCATTAGGCCCCCCACCATTTGATGATGCCCCTGCCGAAGAAAAGAATGTCTATCAGACTCGTCAGGAGGACCACAACTTAGTTCATTGCGGCATATTGTATGGGCTAGAACCAGAACTTTGAAAGCGTTTGGAAAACTGCAATGCTTTTGATACAATGGGTGAGTTGAAAATGATTTTCGACACCCATGCTGTTGTCTAGAGTTATAATGCTTCAAAAAGGTTCTTTAGCTGCATGATGGAAGAGAACAACTCCGTAAGTGAGCATGTACTCAAGATGTCGGGTTACACCGACAAGCTTGTGTCCTTGGGAATAATGATTCCCATTGACTTAGGAATCCATCATGTTCTCCAGTCTCTGCCACGTATCTATAAGAGCTTCTTGATGAACCATAACATGCAAGGCATGAAGAAGTCTCTCCCCGAGCTTCTGTCAATGCTTAAAACTGCAGAAGTGGAGATCAATAAGGAACATCAAGTGTTGATGATCAATAAGACCACTGGTTTCAAGAAAGACAATAAGGGTAAACAGAAGTGAAAGAAGGGCGGCAAGCCGGTTGCCGTGCCTAAAAAGAAACCCTGAGTTGGCCCTAAGTCTGATACCGAGTGCTATTATTGCAAGGGGACTGGCCACTGGAAGCGCAACTGCCCCAAGTATTTGGAAGACAAGAAGTCCAGCAAGGAAAATAAAGGTATATATGATATACATGTTATTGATGTGTACCTGACTAGTACTCGCAGTAGCACCTGGGTATTTGATACCAGTTCAGTTGATAATATTTGTAACTCAAATCAGGGGCTACGGAACAAGCGACCACAAGCAAGGGGTCAGGTCAATATGCGTGTCGGTAATGGATCAAGCGTTGATGTGATCACCGTTGGAACGCTACCTCTCCACTTACCATCGGGATTAGTTATAAACTTGAATAATTTTTATCTAGTGCCAGCACTGAGCATGAACATTGTATCCAGATCATGTTTGATGCGCAGTGGTTATTCATTTAAATCCGAGAACAATGGTTGTTCAATTTATATGAATGAAATCTTTTATGGTCATACACCGATGATGAATGGTTTATTTCTATTGGATCTCGATAATAGTGTTACACATATTCATAATGTTGATGTTAAAAGGATTAAACTTAATGATGATATAACCGCATACATGTGGCACTGCCGTATAGGTCATATTGGCGTTAAATGCATGAAGAAGCTTCATTCGGATGGACTTTTGGAATCACTTGACTTCAAATCATTTGATACATGTGAGCCATGCCTTATGGCCAAGATGACTAGAATGCCGTTTTCCGGTTCAATGGAGCGGGTAACAGATTTATTGGAAATCATACATTCTGATGTCTGTGGTCAAATGAGTGTGTCGGCGCGAGGTGGCTATCTTTATTTTGTTACTTTCATGGATGATTTGAGTAGATACGGTTATATCTACTTGATGAAACACAAGTCTGAAACCTTTGAGAAATTCAAGGAGTTTCAAAGTGAAGTGGAAAATCATCGTAATAGAAAGATGAAATTTCTACAGTCTCATCGTGGAGGTGAGTATCTAAGTTACGAGTTTAGCACTCATATGAAAGAGTGTGGAATAGTTTCACAACTCACATCTGTCGGAAGACCATAGTGAAATGGTGTGTCAGAACGTCATAATCATACTTTACTAGATATGGTTCGATCTATGATGTCTCTGACAGACTTGCCACTATCATTTTGGGGTTATGCACTAGAAACTGCTGCATTAACTTTAAATCGAGCACCATCCAAATCCTTTGAAAAGACAACGTATGAATTGTGGATTGGAAACAAACCTAAGCTGTCATTTCTTAAAGTTTGTGGATGCGATGTTTATGTGAAGAAACTTCAACCGGATAAACTCGAACCCAAAGCGGAAAAACGCGTCTTCATAGGATACCCTAAGGAAACTATTGGGTATTCCTTCTATCACAGATCTGGTGGCAAGGTTTTCGTTGCCAAGAATGGATCCTTTCTAGAGAAAGAGTTTCTCGTGAAAGGCGTGTGTAGTCGAAAGGTAGAACTCGAAGAGGTTTTAGAACCCTCTCTTCATAATATGGCGAGTAGCACAGCACCGGAAGTCGTTCCGGAGTTGGCTTCACCAGATGAGGAGGGAACTAATGATAATGATCATGAAGCTCCGAAAGAGAATACTACCAAACCTTGCAGGTCTAGCAGGACGCGTGCAGCTCCCGAGCTATACGGAAATCCTGTTATGAATTTCATGGTCGATGAAATTGATGACCCTGTGACGTATGAAGAATCGATGATGAGCCCGGATTCCAACAAATGATTAGAAGCCATGAAATCTAAGATGGAATCCATGTACGAAAACCAGGTTTGGACCTTGGTGGACTTACCTCACGACCGAAAGGTCATGGAGAATAAATGGATTTTCAAAAGGAAAACTGATGCTGATGGTAATGTAACCATCTATAAAGCTCGACTTGTCGCAAATGGGTTTCGAAAAATTCAAGGAGTTTACTACGATGAGACATTCTCTCCCGTAGCGATGCTAAAGTCAGTTAGGATTGTTGGGAATATGCCCTAGAGGCAATCATGTATGATGATATTTCCCATTATATTCATAAAGATATTAAGCAGTCCTTGTATACACATCTGAGTATCATTGAATATGTGATTCGGTTGTGGAACTATACATTCGTGTTGTTTGTACTAAATATCCTTGGTCATTGATGTTGTGGTGGACATACTACTTAGACCAATGTGAAAGTTGGCTTGATGACTCGGTTCCACTTGTCATGGGCATGGAGATGCTATTCCAACTTACACAGATTCGGCTAAAGAGTTTAGCGAATCGGATTGACCCATATTGAGGTACAACGAACAAGTTGTCATTTGTATATCTCAATCAATGTAATCCTTAGACCTAAGGTTATTGCATAGTCTGAGTTGAGGATCACCGACTTAGGTTCTGTCAAACGCTGATCCGTAACTGGGCAGTTACAAAGGCATAGTTCGGGTCGACTGAGAATCAAGCCGCGTGATGTGAATAACCAAGATGGGATTTTGCCCCTCCACTTGGAGAGATATTCTCTGGGCCCTCTCGTGAGATATGATTCGGAAAGCATGGCCATGCACGACTCGGTTAAGTGTTAACCGAGGCGATCGACTAAGAGTTAGTCGGGTGAATCACTTATCTCGGATCGAGAAGAGAGTTGGACTATTTAAGGGATGAAAAGTATTCGCCTATAGTCTGACAAGGTATATCGTGAGGCAAAAGGGACTCGGACATAAGTCGCATTGGAAAGGCAAGTCCTCATGGCTCTTTGGTACTTGGGAGTCGGCACATTCTGCTAGGAGCCGCTACCAACTGATCGATTGAGAGTCGGACTCCAATCGTGTCCAAGTAGCCATGAGCCTGCGGGGTCACACACTTAAGAGCGGGAGCAAGTTCGGATTGGATCTGAACCTGTAATCTGGTTGGGTTGGACCTAAACCGGATTAGGACTGAGTTAGTGAGTTGGACTCACGGTGACTAATATTATATGGGCTTTAGTGAATGGGCTGCGCGAGCTGAGCCCACATTCACTCCCTATATATAGTGGAGCACCGTAACCCAGAAAGGTTAATCGTTGTTCGGTTAGGTCATTCCATGTGTTGGAAACCCTAGCTCCACAGTAGTCCTGCCGCCGTAACGAATCTAGCAGGTCGCCGCCAGCGCTCCTCCTTGTACGTGTGGATACCAGCAGAGGTGTTGTACGATCAGCACCAGGACGATTGGATCGCAAAGGACTGCACTGCATCAACTCACGCGCTTCATTAGTAATCCGCAACTGCGCGTATAGTGGTAAACCTCGTGGCCTTCTACCTCAGCTAGATCTTGGATCACCACGTTAGAGGGAAAATTTTGTTTTATCTCTGCGTGGCCCATCAGTGGTATCAGAGCAATAGCTTCTAGTTTTAGGCTCGAGATCTCGCATATGTGATATGTGGTAGGCTGTAGATAAGATCTATATGCTGTTTTGGTGGTCGATCTATGAGATAGATCGGTTTTGTACGAGGTTGATTGGATCAACTGTACTCGGGAATGGTAGATCTGATTTCCGTGATCATACTGCTGAGGTCGTGGAATGACATACCCCTACTGGTTGGCTTCCGCCATCGGGGTAGACTATGACACGTAAATCCAGATGCGGTGATCGAATATCAAAGAGTTTGATCGAGTCGAAACAATGGTCGGAATTCATGTCCGGATCGTAGATGAGATCTACGTTTTCGGAAAAATCGTCCGTACTGCCGGCTTCGCCCTGTCGTAGCGCCTTAGATGTTGTTGTGAGTTTCACAACGCCGGTAGATATTATATCTATGCATAACTTGTTTTTGCAGGAAGTTGTGAATGGTATGGTTCATGTGCATGTGATGTATGTGTGTAATCCATCCGTGATCTGCGAATCACGGTTTTGTCAGCCGGCTGGAGCCTAGGTGCTGTCATTTTATTGTATAAACGACCTGCGTGTGGGATTCTCTATATAATGTATTTCACTTAGCTAGTGTAGCTGTTTGGAGAATCCGGATGTCATGCAAGGCGATGTACATGTCGGCGACATGGGGTAAGACGGCAAGTGACAAGAGTTGGGACGAGTCGGATTACAGGCTTTGTGGAGATGGAGATCGCCATGAAGAGAGCCATACCATTTCACATTATAATTGCTTTATTTTTGTGTTATTGTTATGTCTCTGTTTTACCTCTGTTAGATAGTCGGTAAAATCCAATCCCTCAAAGAAGGTCTAGTCGGTTTTCCTGTCAGTGTTTGCACCATCACAAGTCGGACATTTTTGGTAGTGGGCTCATAAAATTGAGGTGCTGCCAATTCTTTCTGACTAGGTGGGTTCGAGTCGGACTCTTACTGCGGAAACACTCGGTAAGCTAGACGGGTCTATCACAACGGTTGTGGGGCTCGGGGAAAAGTCGGATGGGAGCCGGGGCATGTGATGCCACCCGTCCAACAGGAGTCGTATGAGATACGATTGACAAGGAGTTATCTACCTAGATCACTTGGCGGCTAGCGGTGATGCTAAAGCTCACTAGCCGACTTGCTTATTTAGGATCCTGAATCACTAAGTAACCATCGGAGGGATGTTGGTTCCAGTGGGAGCATAAAATATTAAAATGTTTAATATGCTTGCTATTTTATGAATACATGTCTTAAGTGTTTTACATATTTTCTGTTGTAGATCATGGCACCAAGTAGCAGTCACTCTCAGATATCCAGTTTTGCGTTGAGAACTATCCTTGAGAAAGATAAACTGAACGACACTAATTTTACCAACTAGTATCGAAATCTGAGAATTGTTCTCAAACAAGAAAAGAAGGACCATGTCCTAGACAACCCACTTCCAGATGAGCCGAATGAGAATGCGATTGTAGCTGCCACCAATGCCTACCGTCGGGCTAAGGATGAGTCCACGGATATTAGTTGTCTTATGCTTGCTCACATGGAACCGGACTTGCAAAAGCAGTTCGATCATGTTGAGGCCTACGATATGATCGAAAGGCTCAAAAGTATGTTCTAGGCTCAGGCGAAGACTGAGAGGTATCAAGTATCTCAGGCTTTGCTGAGTTGCAAGCTTAAGGATGGTGATCCACTGAGTCCGCATGCGATTAAAATGGTTGGTTACGTGCAGTCTCTGGAGAGGCTTGGCTACCCCATAAGCGAAGAGTTCGCTACGGATATAATTCTGAACTCTCTTCCTAGTGCATATGGGCAGTTCATTTCGAACTACCACATGCATGTTATGGATAAGAAGCTCACTGAATTTCATGGGATGCTCAAGCAGGCAGAGGCAGATCTCAAGAAGGGCGCCAGTCAAGTGTTGATGGTGCAGAATAAGGCTAAGTTCAAGAAGAGTTCTTGGACTAAGAAGAAGGCTAAGTCAGGAGGAAAGCAGGATCAGGACCCGGTCCCAAGCGCTTCCTCAGGGACTAAGCCATCTCCTTCAGCTGGATCCACTTGCTTCTACTGTAAGGCGGATGGCCACTGGAAGAGGAACTGTAGCAAGTACTTGGCCGACAAAGCCAAGAGTGGAGGTATGACTTCCGACTCAGGTACACTTGTTTGCAATGTTATAGACATATATCTTGCTGATGCACCTAATAGTTCTTGGGTATATGATACCGGGTCAGTTATTCACATCTGCAACTCGTTGCAGGGACTGGTAAGAACTAGGAGCGTAGCAAGAGGCGAGGTTGATATTCGAGTCGGCAACAAAGCAAGATTTGCTGCGTTGGAAGTCAGCACGATGCAACTTCATTTACCTTCTGGATTCATTATGGAACTGAATAATTTTTATTATGTTCTAGTGCTCAGTCGAAACATTATTTCTACTTCATGTTTGATGAGGCAAGGCTATGTGTCGAATATCAAGAATAATGGTTGTTCTTTGTATTTGAATGATATGTTTCACGGCTTTGCACCCGTCCAGGATGGGTTATTTATTTTGAATCTTGATGGTGAGTCGGTTTATAACATAAATGTTAAAATGTTGAAACCAAATGATCTGAATATGACTTACTTTTGGCACTATCGGCTTGGTCATATAAGTTGGAAACGCATGAAGAAGCTCCATGATGATGGACTCCTAACTTCGTTCGACTTGGAATCGTTCGAGACATGCGAAACTTGCCTACTCGGTAAAATGACCAAGACACCTTTTGCAAAGAGTTGCGAAAGGGCATCTGACTTGTTGGGACTAGTACATAGTGATGTATGTGGACCAATGAGCACGACAGCCAGGGGTGGTTATGAGTACTTCATTACCTTCACTAATGATTTGAGTAGGTATGGATATATCTACTTGATGAAACATAAGTCGGAAGCCTTTGAAAAGTTCAAAGAATTCCAGAATGAAGCACAGAATCAACTCGGCAAGAAAATAAAGTTTCTTCGGTCGTACCGAGGAGGCGAGTACATGAGCCATGAGTTTGATTTTTTTCCATACAATCCCCCAAAAAGAGGGATCGGGTTCCATTATCAACAGATAACGGAACAACAACCACACATATCCACATCACAGAAAGTAGTACTGACCCACCTAGGGGATCAAAGCGACTTAGTATCCATATTACAAACCAAAGCAAACTTAACAGAAATAAGGGAGGAGGCTGGAGAAGCAAGAACACCACCCTCAGACTAGTGGAAACAGTTTTTTCAAACATGAAGATAAACTACTATCCCAGACCAACAAGGAGCCACGAAAGATTCAAACTCCTTTTCTTCTCATCAATCAACATCAAGTCCTCCTTCTTTTCTCCCACTCCCTCTCCAGTTCAGTAGCTTCATGGGCGCGATCTTCAGGGATCGCCGACAGTCCCAGAGAAGGAACAGGAGCCACATCCATAGCCGCAGCATCATCCAGTGCATTCTGTTGCAGAATATCAGCTCCAGCGTGTAACACCGCCCGGTCCTCCTCTCCATGCAGCCCTGCCCAATAACGGATGAACACACAAGCATATATGACCAAATCAACAGGTGAATTAATAAGCTTTATTTCAAAACAAGCCCTATTCCTGAGCTTCCAGATATCCCAACAAATCGCCGCCACCACCGTAATTTGCACGTTCCTGCTGACCCCCAAAAACTGAGGAGCCCACCAAAAGTACTGAGAAAAGGACCCAGGCCTATTCGCAACACCAATATCTTTAGCAACCACCTTCCAAACATATCTAGCCGCCACACAGGTAAAAAACAAATGTCCAATGTTTTCATCAGCACGACAAAAGCCATGAGTTTGATGACCATCTGAAAAGTTGTGGAATAGTTCCTCAACTTACTCTGCCAGGAACACCACAAAGGAATGGTGTTTCGGAAAGGCGGAATCGGACCTTGTTGGACATGGTACGATCAATGATGAGTCGGACAAATCTGCCTTTATCATTTTGGGGCTATTGTCTAGAAACAGCGGCGTTCACACTAAACAGAGTACCATCAAAATCGGTAGAGAAGACACCGCATGAGATGTGGACAGGCAAAAGGCCGAGTTTGTCTTTTCTTAAGATTTGGGGTTGTAAAGCATTTGTCAAGCGACTTCAGTCGGACAAGCTTACAGCCAAGTTGGATAAGTGTATTTTCGTGGGGTATCCGAGGGAAACCTTGGGTTACTACTTCTACAACCGAGAAGAGGGCAAAGTGTTTGTCGCTCGGAACGGTGTCTTCCTTGAGAAAGAGTTTCTCAGTCGGGGAGTAAGTGGGAGCATGGTGCAGCTCAAAGAAATTCGAGAGGAACCGGCTAGTAGCGAGTCGGCAAAAACCTTGGAGGTTGAGCCGGTCGTGGCAGCTGAGCCGGCAGCAGCACCTGTACTACGAAGATCGACAAGATTACGAAGTGTTCGTGATGTGTTACTGTTAGACAGTGATGAGCCGGCAAATTATTCGGAAGCGATGGTGGGATCTGATTCTGAGTCATGGCTTGGAGCCATGAGATCCGAGTTAAAGTCCATGGATGAAAATCAAGTTTGGAACTTGGTTGATCTGCCAGACAGTGCAAGACCCGTCAAGTGCAAATGGGTCTTCAAGAAGAAAACTGATATGGATGGAAATGTTTCCATCTATAAAGCATGCCTTGTCGCGAAGGGGTTCCGACAAGTTCAAGGAGTTGATTATGACGAGACTTTCTCCCCCGTAGCGATGGTTAAATCAGTTCGAATCATGTTAGCTATAGCGGCATATTTCGACTATGAGATATGGCAGATGGATGTCAAAACGGCTTTCCTTAACGGAAATTTAACCGAGGACGTGTATATGATACAGCCCGAGGGTTTTGTCGATCCGGATAATGCTGACAAAGTATGCAAACTTCAGAAATCCATTTATGGGTTGAAGCAAGCATCTCGGAGTTGGAATATTCACTTTTATGAGGTAGTCAAATCGTTTGGCTTCATCAAGAGTGATCATGATTCTTGTTTATACAAGAAGTTTAGTGGGAGCAAAGTAAACTTTCTAATCTTATATGTGGATGACATATTACTGATTGGAAATGATGTCCAGATGTTGCAAGAAACCAAGGAATCATTGGAAAGGAGTTTCTCAATGAAAGACTTGGGTGAGGCAACATACATCCTTGGAATCCGGATCTATAGAGATAGATCAAGGAGGCTCATTGGATTGAGTCGGAGTACTTACTTGGACAAAGTGATGAAGAAGTTCAACATGGAATCGTCTAAGAAGGGGTTCTTACCGATGTCCCATGGTGTAAAACTTAGCAAGACTCAGTGTCCTTCGACAACTGATGAGCAAAGTCGGATGAGTGCGATTCTGTATGCTTCTGCAGTCGTGTCCATCATGTATGCCATGATTTGTACTAGACCGGATGTTTCATATGCTATAAGTGTTGTGAGCACATACCAGGCTGATCCTGGAGAAATCCACTGGACAGCGGCTAAAATATCCTAAAGTACTTGAGAAGGACTAAGGATATGTTCTTGGTTTATGGTGGTGAAGATGAACTCAGTGTAAAGTGTTAGACGGATGCGAGTTATCTTACTGACTCTGACAATTCTTCTTCGCAATCCGGATACGTGTTTATTATAAACGGAGGTGCTGTGAGCTGGAAGAGTTCCAAGCAAGAGACTATGTCTGCATCTACAACAGAGGCTGAGTATATTGCCGCTTGGTGTGGTTCAGGGCTCGTCCAATCCGTTGGACGTGTATTGTGACAACAATGGTGCTATTGCACAAGCCAAGGAACCTAGACAACACCAGAAGAACAATCATATACTCATGCGGTACCACCTGATTCGCCAGTTCGTGGATCAGGGTGATATCAAGTTATGCAAGGTACACACGGATGCAAATATTGCGGATCCGTTGACAAAGCCATTACCATAGCCAAAACATGAGGCGCACCTAAGAGCCATGGGCATCAGATGCTTAGACATGTGATGTCGGAAGATTGACTCTACTGCAAGTGGGAGACTGTTGGGAATATGCCCTAGAGGCAATCATGTATGATGATATTTCCCATTGTATTCATAAAGATATTAAGCAGTCTTTGTATAAACATCTGATGTGTATCATTGAATATGTGATTCGGTTGTGGAACTATACATTCATGTTGTTTGTACTAAATATCCTTGGTCATTGAGGTTGTGCTGGACACACTACTTAGACCAATGTGAAAGTTGGCTTGATGACTCGGTTCCACTTGTCATGGGCATGGAGATGCTATTCCAACTTACACAGATTCGGCTAAAGAGTTTAGCGAGTCGTATTGACCCATATTGAGGTACAACGAACAAGTTGTCATTTGTATATCTCAATCAATGTAATCCTTAGACATGAGGTTATTGCATAGTCCGAGTTGAGGATCACCGACTTAAATTCTGTCAAATGCTGATCCGTAATTGGGCAGTTATAAAGGCATAGTTCGGGTCGACTGAGAATCAAGCTGCGTGATGTGAATAACCAAGATGGGATTTTGCCCCTCCACTTGGAGAGATATTCTCTGGGCCCTCTCGTGAGATATGATTCCGAAAGCATGGCCATGCACGACTCGGTTAAGTGCTAAACGAGGCGATCAACTAAGAGTTAGTCGGGTGAATCACTTATCTCGGATCGAGAAGAGAGTTGGACTATTTAAGGGATGACAAGTATTCACCTATAGTCTGACAAGGTATATCGTGAGGCAAAAGGGACTCGGACGTAAGTCGCATTGGAAAGGCAAGTCCTCATGACTCTTTTGTACTTGGGAGTCAGCACGTTCTGCTAGGAGCCGCTACCGACTGATCGATTGAGAGTCAGACTCCAATCGTGTCCAAGTAGCCATGAGCCTGCGGGCTCACACACTTAAGAGGGGAGCAAGTTCGGATTGCATCTGAACCTGTAATCTGGTTGGGTTGGACCTAAACTAGATTAGGACTGAGTTAGTGAGTTAGACTCACGGTGACTAATATTATATGGGCTTTAGTGAATGGGCCACGCGAGCTGAGCCCACATTCACTCCCTATATATAGTGGAGCACCGTAACCCAGAAAGGTTAACCGTTGTTCGGTTAGGTCATTCCATGTGTTGAAAACCCTAGCTCCACAGCAGTCCTGCCGCCGTAACGAATCTAGCAGTTCGCCGTCGGCGCTCCTCCTTGTACGTGTGGATACCAACAGAGGTGTTGTACGATCAGCACCATGACGATTGGATCGCAAAGGACTGCACTGCATCAACTGACGCGCTTCATCAGTAATCCTCAACTGCGCGTCTAGTGGTAAACCTCGTGGCCTTCTACCTCAGCTAGATCTTGGATCACCACGTTAGAGGGAAATTTTTGTTTTATCTCTGTGTGGCCCATCAAGGATTATGTTATCAATTGATGCATATTTCGACTATGAGATATGGCAGATGGATGTCAAAAATGCATTCCTCAATGGCAACATTGAAGAAGAGTTGTATATGATACAACCAAAGGGTTTTGTCAATCCTAAGGATGCTGCCAAGGTATGCAAGCTTCAGCGATCCATCTATGGATTGAAGCAAGCATCCCGGAGTTGGAATCTCCGCTTTGATGAGGTGATCAAAGAGTTTGGACTTGTCCAAACTTATGGAGAGGCTTGTATTTACAAGAAAGTGAGTGGGAGCGATGTGATATTTTTGATATTATATGTGGATGAAATATTATTGATCGGAAATGATATACATCTTTTAAATAGTGTTAAAAGTTATCTAAACATCAAATTTCAATGAAGTACCTAGGTGAAGCGTCATACATATTAGGCATAAAGATCTATAGGGATAGATCTAGGCGCCTAATAGGGCTATCGCAAAGTATATACCTCGATAAGATTTTAAAGAAGTTTAAAATGGACGGAAGTAAGAAGGGGTTCTTACCTATGTTGCAAGGCAAGACATTGAGTAAGACTCAAAGTCCGGCTATGGCGGAAGAAAGAGAGATAATGGACAAAGTCCCCTATGCTTCAGTCATAGGCTCTATAATGTATGCCATGCTATGTACAAGACCGGATGTGGCACATGCTATTAGTTTGACTAGTAGATACCAGTCTGATCCAGCATCGGAACACTGTATAGTAGTCAAGAATATCCTTAAGTACTTGCGAAGAACTAAGGATATGTTTCTTATGTACGGAGGTCTAGAAGAGCTCGTCGCTATGTGTTATGTCGACGCTAGATTTGACACCGATCCGGATGACTCTAAGTCTCAATCCGGATAAGTATTTCTCATGAATGGTGGAGCGGTTAGTTGGAGGAGTTCCAAACAATCTGTGGTGGCAGGATCAACAACGGAGACCGAATATGTTGCTTCTTCAGAAGCGGCTCAGGAAGCAGTTTGGATGAAGGAGTTCATAATCGAACTAGGTGTGGTTACGAGCGCGTTGGACCCAATGGTGATCTATTGTGACAACAATGATGCCATACCAATGCCAAAGAACAAAGGTCTCGCAAGAATTCCAAGCATATTAAGCACCGGTTTCACTCCATCCGCGAGCATGTCAAGGATGGAGATATAAAGATTGGTAAAGTGCACACGGATCTCAATGTAGCAGATTGTTTGACTAAAACTCTCCCTAGAGCAAAACATGATCAACACCAGAACTCCATGGGTGATAGATTTATCACTATGTAACTAGATTATTGTCTCTAGTGAAAGTGGGAGACTGAAGGGAATATGCCCTGAGAGGAAATAACAAAGTGGTTATTATGTATATTCCAAGTATATGATAGATGCTTATTTTGCATGCTATAATTGTATTAATACAGAAAACATTAATACATGTGTGTTTAATAAACAAAAAAAAGTTCCTAGTTATGCCTCTCTTATAAACTAGCTCATTGATTAAGAAGATGATCAAGGTTTCCTAATCATGGACATTGGATGTTGTTAATACAAGGTCACAACATTATTGGAATGGTGTGATGAACATTCATCCGAAGTATAGCATTACGATCAAAGTCATTGATTTTACATTGCTATAACATCATACGAAGGAATCCTAATCTTTAGACCATGAGATCATGTCAATCACTAACACTAGAAGAGTATCTTGATAACATCAAATGTCACACCGTAACATGGTGATTATAAAGATGGGTTCACTACTACTAAAGTGTTATGTTGAGTCCCATGGATCGAGAGTGGATTTTGTTCATCCCGATGACGGATAGATATGCTCTGGGCCCTCTCGGTGATATCACATTGATTAACTTGCAAGCAAGTGATTTGATCACTAGAATGTTATATCATGGGAACAAGAAAAGAGTACATGTCAATAACGAGATCAAACTAGGTATGGAGATACTGATGATCGAATCTCGGACATGTAATATATCGCGAGACAAAGGGATGATACGGTGGTCCTTCTCTGTCCAACGGTCCATGCATGGCATCGACCGGGAGAACGAACAAAGGGTTTGCAGGCCTCCACACGATACTATGAGCCCCTCATTGAAAGCGCACACCAGACAAGGTGAAAAATGCGCTCCGGTTGGCTTGGTTAACTATATAGGGTGTCCCGATTTTGAGGGGATTAACTTCATAGGGTAGGCACATGTATCGGAGAAGGCATCCCAGAAGGTCTTGACCGGTTATTCGACCCACGATCAGTGTAGATCACGGAAGGATAATCGAATGGTGTGGGTACAGTGTACAACCTCTGCAGAGTGTAAATATATTCGAATAGCCGAGTCCTTGGTTATGGACGGTTGTGATGGCTATTGTACGGCGATGATGGTTTTGTTTTCAAAAATGATTTCGAAAAAGAAATGGCTCGGAAATGTTTTGACCATGAGATGGTCAGAAAAAGGAAGAAGCAGTTTGGTCATGAGATGACCGGAAGGAGAAACGGATGGGTGACCCAAATCCTAGTGTTTTACTAAAACTTTTCAAAAAGGTTTCCAAAATGTTTTACAAAAGTTTTTCAACAAAGATATAGAGATATGCTAGATCTACAAGAGAACCTAGTTTATAAAGAACCTTTCATGGAGCTATCCTACTACAGCCATATTGAATATCTTTTATTATTATTCTTCCTAAGGTGGTTTGTGAGTACATTCCAAGTACTCACCAGCATTGTCCCTGGCTATTTACTTGGACAGATTATGAGCAGGAAGAGGAGGACAATGAAGGTTACGATGATGACTTTGCTAACTAGGGCGTTACTCCGAGTCAGGCACCCTCTAGGCTATGGCATGACTCGGGTCTTCCGTGTTTAGTTGTTCCGCTGCTACTATCTATTTGTGCCCTTGTGGCCCTGTTGTAAGACTTGTTGTATTCGGTACTGTAATGGATGTGTACTTTGATACTATGTCAATTATGCTCCACGAGTCACTGATCATGGGATCGTGGTGGTTTGCATAATGGGTAATCTCGGGAGAAATCCTGGGGTCGTCACAGACTTGGTACCAGAGCCATCCTGACTGTAGGAGCCCCTTGTTAGCTTTGACGCTAGTCAAGGACCTAAAACTATTTTCATTACATAAAGGAAGAAGATGGGTATTTGGAAAAAACAATGCTTATGTCTTCTCTCCTCTATTTTCAAAAGATACTTACATTAAACTCAAGTTTTGATTACATAAAATTTTGCACATTGTACACTAACTGAACTCCTCTAAAAATTTGTAGATGGCTGTTGTGTTCACCAAGTTTCGTCAGGTAGGACTGGAGCTTCCACTCCAATTGTTTGAGGCTGAGCTGGGAGAGTTGGCTCGCTTGGTGGGACGCCCCACACCGAAGATAAAGGGTGCCCACATCCCCACTCTCATTGACGGAGATCTTTCATGGCTCGTGGTGTGCACCGTGCGAGGAGGAGTAGTGCCCCCTCTCTCTAAAGATTTTGAGGTCAATGTGATCGAGGAGTGGGGAGATGGCATACTCCGAGTAGCCTAGGAGGCCCTAGCACGTCTGGCATACCACCATCGCCAGTAACTGGAGGGTACGAGTTTCCGTTTCTTCGGGAGGCGTCATGAGGAGGGGTATGTGATCCAGGCCCCACCCCATCCCGACTTTGGGGCACATATCCAGAACATGGAGTATACCCTGAAGAAGACCCAGACGTCCCTGGATAGAGCTCGTATGTATTTGGACCTCAAGGCTACACAACTACTTGCCATGGAGGCGAGTTTATAAGAGGCAAAACCTAGACGTGCTCTAGCCCTACTGGAGAAGAAAACTACGGTCGCTAGGAACAAGCGCCTCATGAAGAATATGAAGGACCAGAAGGAGTTGCTAGTGACCATGGAGGCCAAGATAGAGGAGTTGGAGGAGGAGTGCGCTGAAATCCGCAAGGACAATGATGACCTGCTGGATGAGACCGACAATGATGCTCCCCACAAGGAGGGCTTCGACATGGAGCCACAGAGTGACCCAGAGGATGATGACCGGATGAAGGAGGAGGACCCGGAGGAACTTGTCTTTGAGCCTGAGGACGATGACGCCGAGGTTAGCATCGAGGAGGATACCACCGCACGTCACGACGAGGAGTAGGTCATGCACTAGATGATGAAAGCAAGTGCGACTACCGCCGTGTCCCCCTTTTGAGTGGTGAATTAGTTGTCTTATGTTTACCTCTGTAATGTCAAACCCATAGTATCTCTATCTAGCTGCGAGATGTGACGCATGAATCTTGTGGGTATGTTGTTGAACTTATGGTTTCTTATGTTTCCCTTAAGTGTTTGTTTTCTAATTGTTTGTATGCCTGTCGTGTTGCTTATCTCCCTTGTCATATGGTTTCCGTTTGAGAACCCCCCCGTTTCAAACCCTTTATAACCTTATACCTTCGGGATGGTGCGTCCCCATGGTCTGCCGCCCCCTCCACCTGAGCCAACAATGGCTCAACTCCTGCGCATGTTCATGGAAGATCGCCAAGCCGCCAATACTGAACACCAAGCTAACCTCGCAGCACTTCAGCAGCTTGTCCAAGCCGCCGCAGGAAATGCCCATGATAATGAGGGCGAAGGAGGGAATGGAGAACCAAGTGTTGGAATTATGCCCTAGAGGCAATAATAAAGATGTTATTATTATAATTCTTGTTCATGATAATGTTTATATTCCATGCTAAAATTGTATTAAGCGGAAAATTTAATACTTGTGTGGTTTGTAAACAACACCGTGTCCCTAGTACGCCTCTATGGACTAGCTCATTGATCAATGATGGTTAAGGTTTCCTAACCATAGACATGAGTTGTCAATTGATAATGAGATCATATCATTGGGAGAATGATATGATGGATAGAGCCAAACTAAGCGAAGCAATTAGATCGTGTCATCGTGTTCGTCTTTGCGAAGCTTTTATTATGTCAAATATTGTATTCCTTAGACCATGAGATAATACAACTCCCTGGTATCGGAAGAAAGCTTTAAGGTCATCAAACGTCATCCTATGAGAGGGTGATCATAAAGGTGTCTCTCAGGTGATCGGAAAGTATCTGTTGGGTTGTATGTATCGAGATGGGATTTGTCCCTCCCAAGTCGGAGAGATATACTTCGGGCCCACTCGGTAATCGATATCAACACCGCTTTCAAGCATGTGGTTAAGGAGTTAATCACAAAGTGATATCGGATTACGGAACGAGTAAAGTACTTGCTGTGAACGAGATTGAACTAGGTATGACGGTACCGACGATCGAACTCGGGCAAGTAAAATATCGCGAGACGAAGGGAATATATATATGGGATTGATTGAATCCTGGCATCGTGGTTCATCCGATATGATCATCGATGAATGTGTGGGAGTCAATATGGGTTTCCAGACCCCGCTGTTGATTATTGATAGAAGATCATGTCTGCATATTCTCGAACCCGCAGGGTCACACACTTAACGTGTCTCGACGCTAGGATAGATTGGATAATTGGTTTATGAGTTTTTGTTCGGAGTCTCGGATGGGATCCGGGACATCACGAGAGGTTCCGAAATGGTCCGGAGAATAAGATTCATATAAGGCAGTGCAGTTTTTGGAGTTCGGAATTGTCCCGGGTTAATCGGTATTGTACCGGAAGCTTCTAGAACCTTCCAGAAGGGGACCAACGTGGCCCCACCTTCCGGGAGGGGGCATGGGCCTGTGAGGGAGTGCCCTGGCCGCATTGGGCCAGGGGCACAAGGCCCCATAGGGCCCAGCCAGCCAAGAGAGGTTTAAACTCGAGATAGACCTTCTAGAAAGGGGGGTTTCCTTGCCCCCCACTCTTCCTCCTTTGGGGCCGCCGGTTTGTCTTGGGGGAGGGGGCTAGGGCTGCGCCCACCCCTCTATATATAGAGGTCTGGGGGCGCACCACCCCCCTACACCTTCCCCTCCAACCCTAGCCGCCCTGCTGCCCTTCCTCTCTCCCTCCCGACTGTTTGTAGGCGAAGCCCTGCTGCAGAAAATCTCCACCATATACACCACGCCGTCGTGTTGTAGATCCAATCCATATCTCCACCATACTTGCTGGTCCGAGGAAGGAGGAGACGTCGAGGTGCTGCACGTGTGCATCTCACGGAGGCACCGCCACTTGTGGTGCTAGATCGGATCGGATCGCGGGGAGGAGAAGCGAGTACGACTACATCACCCACGTTCCGACGAACGTTCCGCTGTGCGAATCTTCAAGGGTATGAAGATCTAATCCAATCTCTCTCGTTGTTTGCATCTCCTAGATTAGATCTTGGCTTTCCCTCTGTTTGCATCCGTAGAAAATTTTGATTTACTATGCCGCGAAACCCTTCAGTGGTATCAGAGCTAGATCTATGCGTAGATGTGTTTCACGAGTAGAACGCAACATGGTTGTTGCGGGCGTTGATGTTTTCTGTTGCAAGCCTCTTGTTTGTGTTCTTCTTATGACGCGGGATAGTGAGATTGAAGCGGTCCAGGCCAACCTTACGCGACGTCGTTCGTGAGACCGGCTCCACACTTGACGTGTGGCTTGTTCCACACATGCGGTTGGTGGATGCCAGTTTCTCTCACTATAGTTGTCATGGGATTAACACCGGAGTTTGGCAACCATAATATCACCGTTGTGGCTTTCCGTCGGTAAGAATCGTTCTTAGCATCTACTCCCATAAGCCACGTAAAACATGCAACAACAAAGTAGAGGCGTCTAACTTGTTTTTGTAGGGAGTGTTTTCTGTGATATGGTATGGACCAAGATGTGATGTGTATAATGTATGCGATGATCATGTTTTGTAATGTTTCACGACTTGCATGTCGATGAGTACACAACCGGTAGGAGCCATATGGTTGTCTTTATAATTGTGTATGACCTGCGAGTCAACTTCTTATACGCCATGTAATAGCTTTACTTTATCGCTAAGTAGTTAGCAATAGTTGTAGTTGCTATTCGTGGTGGAGGCAATCATGGTGGAGTGATGGAGATCATGCCGGCACGCACAAGATGGAGATCGTTGCGCGAAGATTGGCTATACCATGTCACATAAAGTTATATGCATGTGATGTTTATCCTTTTATGTATCTTATTATGCTTAGATCGCGACGGTAGCATTATAATATGATTCCTCACTTAAAGATCAAGATAAAACTGTGTTCTCCCCAAGTATGCACCGTTGTGAAAGTTCGTCGTGTCCAAGCATCACGTGATGATCGGGTGCTATAGACTCTACGCTCACATACAACGGGTGCAAGCCAGTTTTGCACACGCGGAAATACTTGGGTTTTACTTGACGAGCCTAGCATGTACAGACATGGCCTCGGAACACATGAACCGAAAGGTTAAGCATGAGTCATATGAATGATATGATCGACACTTCGTTGTCCACCATTGAAACCACATATCTTCTCGTGAAGATCGGATTAGGTGTGGTGAATTTGGATCGTGTTCACTAAACAACTTGAGGGATGTTGAATTTAGTGGGAGTTCATCTAGTAATTTGATTAAAAGTTGAACTAGTTATCATGAACATAGTCTAATTTGTACTTGCAAATATTGTAGATCACATGGCTAAGTCCAACTTCAACTTCAACATTTTTGCTGAGAAAGAAAAGCTTAAGAACAATGGGTCTAACTTCACCAATTGGTTCCGCAATCTAAGAATCATTCTCTCTGGCGTTCAAAAGGACTATGTCCTTGGGAAAGCGTTAGGTGACCCCCCTGCTGCAACTGCGCCGGCTGATGAGAAAGCTGTCTATCAGTCGCGCAAAGATGATTATGGTGTGATTAAGAGCACCATGTTGTTTGCTATGGAACCGGAACATCAAAATCGTTTTGAAGACTATCCCGGGCCCTTTGAGATTCTCGAAGAGCTGAAAACCATGTTTCAGACTCAGGCCCATTCTGAGAGATATGAGATCTCTAAGAAATTCTTTAACTACAATATGGAGGAAGGGAGTTCCGTTAGTGAGCACGCCATTAAGATGTCGGGCTACACTCAACGCCTTGAGCAACTGGACTGCAAGATTCTAGAGGAGCTCAAGATTGACACTCCTAGCTGCAAAAGTTTTGTAGTTGATCACAATCAGATTGGTTCCACTGATATGATCACTGAGCTCTTTGCTAAGATGAAAGTAGCGGAGGTGAACATCAAAAAGAATAATCATGTGTTGATGGTCAACAAGCCCCCCACCTTTAAGAAAGGTAAGGGTGCAAGGAAGCCCTTCAAGAAAGGCGGCGGCAAGCGCGTTGCCCCTGCTGAGAAGAAGCTCAAGTCTGGTCCTAAACCGGACACTGAGTGCTTCTATTGCAAGGACAAGGGTCACTGGAAGCGCAACTGTCCGAAGTACTTAGCGGACAAGAAGGCTGGCACCATCAAAGGTATATTTGATATACATGTTATTGATGTTTTCCTTACTAGCCCTCGTTGTAGTGCCTGGGTATTTGATACCGGTTCAATTGTTAATATTTGTAACTCGAAACAGGAGCTACGGAATAGACGGCGGCTTGCGAGGGATGAGGTGACGATGCGCGTTGGCAACGGATCAAGAGTTGATGTGATGGCCGTCGGCACGCTCTCCTTAGTTTTACCTTCGGGATTAGTTTTAAACCTTAATAAGTGTTATTATGTGCCTGCGTTGAGCATGAACATTATTTCTGGATCTTGTTTATTGCAAGACGGTTATTCATTTAAATCGGAGAATAATGGTTGTTCTATTTATATGAGTAACATCTTTTATGGTCATGCACCTATTGTGAATGGTTTATTTCTTCGAAATCTCGAAAGGGATGAAACACACATCCATAACATTGAGGCTAAGAGATGCAAAGTAGATAGTGATAATACTACTTATTTGTGGCATTGTCGTCTAGGTCATATTGGTGTAAAGCGCATGAAGAAACTCCATTCTGATGGACTTTTGGAGTCTCTTGATTTTGAATCATTTGACACATGCGAACCATGCCTCATGGGCAAGATGATCAAAACCCCGTTCTCCGGCATGATGGAGCGAGCAACGGACTTGTTAGAAATCATACATACCGATGTATGTGGACCGATGAGTGTTTCGACGTGCGGTGGATATCGCTATTTTCTCACTTTTACCGATGACTTAAGTAGATATGGGTATATCTATTTAATGAAACATAAATCTGAAACGTTTGAAAAATTCAAAGAATTTCAGAATGAAGTGGAGAACCATCATAACGGAAAGATTAAGTTTCTACGATCCGATCGTGGAGGTGAATATTTGAGTTATGATTTTCTCACGCATCTTAAAGCAAGTGGAATCGTTTCACAACTCACGCCACCCGGAACACCACAGCGCAATGGTGTGTCTGAACGCCGGAATCGAACCCTATTAGATATGGTCCGATCAATGATTTCTCTTACTGATTTGCCGTTATCATTTTGGGGTTATGCATTATAAACCGCTGCATTCACTTTAAATAGGGCTCCATCTAAATCCGTTGAGATGACACCGTATGAACTGTGGTTTGGTGCTAAACCTAAGTTGTCGTTTCTTAAAGTTTGGGGATGCGAAGCTTATGTCAAGAAGTTGATGCCGGACAAGCTCGAACCCAAAGCGGAGAAATGCGTCTTCATAGGATACCCTAAGGAAACTATTGGGTATACCTTCTATCACAGAACCGAAGGCAAAGTGTTTGTAGCAAAGAACGGTTCCTTTCTTGAGAAGGAGTTTCTCTCGAAAGAAGTGAGTGGGAGGAAAGTAGAGCTAGACGAGGTTGTGGAACCTTCTCTTGAGTTGGAGAGTAGCGCAGCACCTGAAATTGTTCCAGTGCCGCCTGCACCAACAATAGAGGAAGCTAATGATAAGGATCATGAAGCTTCGGACGATGCTGCTACTGAACGTCGCAGGTCGACAAGGTAGCGTGCCCCTCCTAAGTGGTACGGCAACCCTGTCTTAACTGTCTTGTTAGTAGATGATAGTGAGCCTTTGAACTATGAGGAAGCGATGATGAGCCCAGACTCTGAGAAATGGCTAGAGGCCATGAAATCCGAATTGGGATCCATGAGCGAAAACCAAGTATGGACTTTGGTGGACCCTCCTAGCGACCGAAAGGCCGTTGAGTGTAAATGGATCTTCAAGAAGAAAACGGACGCGGATGGTAATGTTACCATCTATAAAGCACGGCTTGTCGCGAAAGGTTTTCGACAAGTTCAAGGTGTTGACTACGATGAGACTTTCTCTCCCGTAGCGATGTTTAAGTCCATTCAGATTTTTTATTAGCAATTGCTGCGTTTCATGATTATGAAATATGGCAGATGGATGTCAAGACTTCTTTCCTCAATGGCAACATTGATGAAGAGTTGTATATGATGCAACCTGAAGGTTTTGTCGATCCTAAGGATGCTGATAAAGTATGCAAACTTCAGCGTTCCATTTATGGACTAAAGCAAGCATCTCGGAGTTGGAACCTTCGTTTTGATCAAGTGATCAAGAGCTTTGGATTTGTTCCAAATTGCTACGAAGCTTGTATCTACAAGAAAGTGAGTGGGAGCTCGGTGACGTTTCTGGTACTATATGTGGATGACATATTGATTATCGGAAATGACATCAACATGCTTAACGATGTGAAGAGTTATTTGAACAAGTGTTTTTCAATGAAAGACCTAGGTGAAGCTTCTTATATATTGGGCATCAAAATCTATAGAGATAGACAAAGACGCCGGATAGCTTTAAGCTAGAGTACATACCTAGACAAAGTTCTGAAAAGGTTCAGAATGGATAAGGCCAAGAAAGGTTCAGTGCCTATGTTGTCAGGTAAGATATTGAGCAAGGCTCAGTGTCCAGCTACGGTAAATGATAGGGAAGCTATGAGCAAAGTGCCTTATGCCTCGGCCATAGGTTCGATCATGTATGCCATGTTGTGTACTAGACCGGATGTGTCCAATGCTCTTAGTTTGACGAGCAGATATCAGAGTGATCCAGGAGTGGAACACTGGACAGCCGTGAAGAACATCCTAAAGTACCTAAATAGGACTAAAGAAATGTTCTTAGTCTATGGGGGTGATGAATAGCTCGTCGTAAAAGGTTACGTCGACGCTAGTTTTGACACCGACAAGAATGATTCTAAATCTCAGACAGGATACGTGTATATTTTGAATGGAGGAGCTGTGAGCTGGATAAGCTGCAAGCAAAGCGTGATCGCGGGATCTATAGTAGAAGCGGAATACATGGCTGCTGCAGAAGCGTCAAGTGAAGGAGTTTGGATCAGGAACTTCATCACTGAGCTTGGCATGGTTCCAAGTGCATTGGACCCACTGGAGATATTGTGTGACAACACTGGCGCCATAGCACTCGCTAAGGAACCAACATATCATCCAAAGACCAAGCATATCAACCGCAAGTTTCATATAATCCGAGATTATATAGCAGATGGAGATCTGAATATTAGCAAAGTACATACAGATCTGAATGTCGCAGATCCGTTGACTAAACCTCTTCCGCGTGCAAAACATGATCAGCACCTTAGTGCCATGGGTGTGAGATTGTTGCCAAATGTAAACTAGATTATTGACTCTAGTGCAAGTGGGAGACTGTTGGAATTATGCCCTAGAGGCAATAATAAAGATGTTATTATTATAATTCTTGTTCATGATAATGTTTATATTCCATGCTAGAATTGTATTAAGCGGAAACTTTAATACTTGTGTGGTTTGTGAACAACACCGTGTCCCTAGTACGCCTCTATGGACTAGCTCATTGATCAATGATGGTTAAGGTTTCCTAACCATAGACATGAGTTGTCAATTGATAATGAGATCATATCATTGGGAGAATGATATGATGGACAGACCCAAACTAAGCGAAGCAATTAGATCGTGTCATCGTGTTCGTCTTTGCGAAGCTTTTCTTATGTCAAATATTCTATTCCTTAGACCATGAGATAATACAACTCCCTGGTATCGGAAGAAAGCTTTGAGGTCATCAAACGTCATCCTATGAGAGGGTGATCATAAAGGTGTCTCTCAGGTGATCGGAAAGTATCTGTTGGGTTGTATGTATCGAGATGGGATTTGTCCCTCCCAAGTCGGAGAGATATACTTCGGGCCCACTCGGTAATCGATATCAACACCGCTTGCAAGCATGTGGTTAAGGAGTTAATCACAAAGTGATATCGGATTACGGAACGAGTAAAGTACTTGCTGTGAACGAGATTGAACTAGGTATGACGGTACCGACCATCGAATCTCGGGCAAGTAAAATATCCCAAGACGAAGGGAATATATATATGGGATTGATTGAATCCTGGCATCGTGGTTCATCCGATATGATCATCGATGAATGTGTGGGAGTCAATATGGGTTTCCAGACCCTGCTGTTGATTATTGATAGAAGATCATGTCTGCATATTCTCGAACCCGCAGGGTCACACACTTAACGTGTCTCGACGCTAGGATAGATTGGATAATTGGTTTATGAGTTTTTTGTTCGGAGTCTCGGATGGGATCCGGGACATCACGAGAGGTTCCGAAATGGTCCGGAGAATAAGATTCATATAAGGCAGTGCAGTTTTTGGAGTTCGGAATTGTTCCGAGTTAATCGGTATTGTACCGGAAGCTTCTAGAACCTTCCGGAAAGGGACCAACGTGGCCCCACCTTCCGGGAGGGGGCATGGGCCTGTGAGGGAGTGCCCTGGCCGCATTGGGCCAGGGGCACAAGGCCCCATAGGGCCCAGCCGGCCAAGAGAGGTTTAAACTCAAGATAGACCTTCTAGAAAGGGGGGTTTCCTTGCCCCCCACTCTTCCTCCTTTGGGGCCGCCGGTTTGGCTTGGGGGAGGGGGCTAGGGCTGCGCCCACCCCTCTATATATAGAGGGATGGGGGCGCACCACCCCCTACACCTTCCCCTCCAACCCTAGCCGCCCTGCTGCCCTTCCTCTCTCCCTCCCGACTGTTTGTAGGGGAAGCCCTGCTGCAGAAATTCTCCACCATATACACCACGCCGTCGTGTTGTAGATCCAGTCCGTCTCTCCACCATACTTGCTGGTCCGAGGAAGGAGGATACGTCGAGGTGCTGCACGTGTGCATCTCACGGAGGCACCGCCACTTGTGGTGCTAGATCGGATCGGATCGCGAGGAGGAGAAGCGAGTACGACTACATCACCCATGTTCCGACGAACGTTCCGCTGTGCGAATCTTCAAGGGTATGAAGATCTAATCCAATCTCTCTCGTTGTTTGCATCTCCTAGATTAGATCTTGGCTTTCCCTCTGTTCGCATCCGTAGAAAATTTTGATTTACTATGCCGCGAAACCCTTCACCAAGATCCTATCTCAAGGATTTCCAGAGCACCAATCCACCCGTGTTCACCAAGTGCACTAACCTACTGGACACTAATTATTGGCTCCGTACCATCGAGAACAATCTAGAGGTAGCACGAGTGGGAAATGAAGAGAAGGTACTCCTAGCCACCCATTTCCTCGCATGACAAGTCGGGGAATGGTGGGTTAGCGTTAAGGAAATTCTACCGGCCGGTCAAGAAATCACTTGGGAGAATTTCAAGGAAAGGTTCCATAAGCGCCACATTCCCCCAGATCTCGTCAAGATGATGAGAGACCAGTTTCGATCCCTGAAGCAAGGAGGAATTCCGTATTTCAATACCTGTAAAAGTACACTGACCTGGCTAGGTATGCCCTGGAGGACAACAAAACTGAAGAAAAGAAGGTGGATACCTTTCTGAATGGGCTACAGGATGAGCTACAGTGCCACCTAGTAGCTCAGAGGTTCCAAGAGCTTGATGCCCTGGTTGATGCTTCTATCATGGTAGAGAGCAAGAGTAAGGGAATGATTGAGAACCGCAAGCGTCAGATGATGCAGCAGGGATGATCCAGTGGAAATAGGTCACGAAGCATGCCCCCATCCAACCCTGCACCCCCACCACAGAGGACTCAGCTCAATGCTCTGCGCTCCAATAACCCCATTCGCAACTACAACAATCCCCGCCCCGGATGTGGAAACCAAAGACCTGCTCCGAGAGGCCCGGCCAACCCCAATGCTTGCCCCAATTCATCCGGATGTTACACATGTGGAGAAGGAGGACACTTCGCCCATGATTTCCCAATAAATAAAGGGTGAAATGGACCACGTCCCAATGCGGCCCACGTGAATGCTAGGGGAGCGCCAGCCAAGGGCGCAGCCCCCAAGAGGCCAGCTAATGCAGCGATAGGGCACCTGAACCATATCACTGCTGAGGAAGCCCAGGAATCTCCTGATATTGTTCTGGGTATGTTTCTCGTCAACTAAGTCCCCACTATAGTACTCTTTGACTCTGGAGCATCACATTCTTCTGTTACTAAGCCTTTTGTTAAGAAAAGTGGGATGGAACCTAGTCGCATGGGTAGGCTGATGCTAGTCCAAATACCTGGTTCGACGGCCAAAACACAGTCTGTCTGCCGAGATATTCCAGTACTTATTCATGGTACAACCTCTAAGGACGATCTGGTTGGTTTGGGAGCCCAAGGTCTAGATGTGATACTAGGAATGGATTTGATGTCCCGTTATCAGGGAGTTATAGATTGCACTAGAAAAATCATCTCTCTAAGATGTGCTGAAGGAGATCCCATCGAATATCGCACATTAGATCCCTCGTCCCAATTCTATTGCCAGAAAGGTCTTGCTGGACCCATCCTAGAACAAGTACCGATAGTCTATGAGTATTCGGATGTGTTCCCCGATGAGTTGCCCGGTATGCCCCCTGACAGGGATATCGAGTTCATCATAGAATTAATTCCCGGAACATCCCCTATAGCCCAAAGACCGTACCGTATGAACCCCGAGGAGTTGGTGGAACTCAAGAAGCAGTTGGATGATATGGAAGGTAAAGGCCATATCCAGCCAATCGCCTCTCCCTAGGGATCGCCTATTCTTTTTGTGGACAAACGGGATGGAACCACCCGATTGGTCACAGATTACAAAAAGCTCAACGATGTCACCATCAAGAACAAGTATCCATTACCGAATATTCAAGACCTGTTCGACCAGTTAAATGGATCCGAAGTGTTATCCAAGATTGATCTCTGTATTGGATACCACCAGCTAAAAATCTGAGAATCAGACATCCCTAAGATAGCCTTTACCCCCAGATATGGCTTGTATGAATATACTGTCATGTCCTTTGGACTCACAAATGCCCCCGCCTATATTATGAACCTCATGAACAAGGTATTCATGCCCTACCTGGACAAATTTGTTGTGGTGTTCATTGATGACATCCTGGTATATTCCAAATCAGAAGCAGATCATGAGGAACATCTGAGACTAGTACTAGGAACCCTCAGAGAGCAACAGCTCTATGCCAAGTTCAATAAATGTGAGTTTTGGTTAAAGGAAGTTGGATTCCTTGGTCATGTACTGTCTGCCGGGGGAGTCTCAGTAGATCCCTCCAAGATACAGTCAATACTCGAATGGAAGGCCCCCACCAACCCGTCTGAGATCTGAAGTTTCCTTGGTCTAGCGGGATATTACCGCAAGTTTGTTGAGGGATTCTCCAACATCATGAAGCCAATGACCCAGTTTCTAAAGAAGGATAAGAAGTTTGAATGGACAGACAAATGCGAAGAGTGCTTCTAGGAACTCAAGAAGAGGTTAGTCTCTGCCCCTATCCTGATCATGCTCGACATTACCAAAAGCTTTGAAGTCTACTACGACGCCTCCAAATTAGGACTTGGAAGCGTATTGATGCAGGAAGGCAAGGTCATTGCTTACCTATCCCGTCAGTTGAAGCCGCATGAGATGAATTATCCCACTCATAATCTGGAACTGGCCACTTTGGTGCACGCCCTCAAGACCTAGCGCCACTATCTGATGGGTAATCGTTGTGAAATCTATACGGATCACAAGAGTCTGAAGTATATCTTCACATAGAGGGAGTTGAATATGAGTCAGATAAGATGGATCAAACTAATCAAGGATTATGATTTGTATATTCACTACCACCTAGGAAAGGCCAACGTGGTAGCTGATGCCCTCAGTCGGGAACCCTGATCCCTGAATGCTATGATTAAACAAGATCAGTCGGAACTAATTCAGGAATTCGAAAAGTTTGGGCTAGAACTAGTCAGTCCCGGATACCTAGCCCACCTAGATCTAAAGCAAACCCTTCTGGACCAGATTAAGGACACTCAGCAAGGTCACCCCAGTATAGAAGGAATCAAACACCGAAGGGACAGGGAAAATGTTCCGGGATTCAAGGTTGATGATAAGGACGTCCTCTGGTACAAAGGACGCATTTGCGTGCCCAATAAGCATGAGCTAAAACAGATCATTATGAAGGAGGCTCATGAGACCCTCCACTCCATCCACCCGAGAAGTACCAAGATGTACCAAGATCTGAAGGAACAATGTTGGTGGCATGGGATGAAAAGAGAGATCACCCTATTTGTAGCCAAGTGTGATATATGCCAGAGAGTTAAGTCCAAGCACCAACGCCCCGCAGGATTACTGCAACCAATGAAAATTCCGGAATGGAAATGGGAGAAGCTCGAAATGGATTTCATCACCGGACTACCCAAATCTAGTAGAGGACATGACTCGATATGGGTTATTGTGGACCAGCTATCCAAAGTAGCCCATTTCCTTCATGTGCGGACCATCTTCAACGGACAACAGCTCGCAGAAATCTACATCTCGATAATTGTTAGCCTCCATGGGGTACCCAAGGAAATCGTGTCTGATCACGGACCACAATTCACCTCCCACTTCTGGAAGAGTCTACATGAAGCCCTAGGCACAAAACTATCCTTCAGCATAGCCTACCACCACTCTACCGGAGGACAGACCGAAAGAGTCCATCAAGTCCTGGAGGATATGCTTCGTTTGTGTGTCCTAGACAACGGAACCAAATGGGAGGATTGCTTGCCTTTCGCCGAATTCTCCTATAACAACAGCTATCAAGCAAGTCTAGAAATGGCACCCTTCCAGTTTCTTTATGGGAGAAAATGTCGAACACCCCTGAATTGGACCAAAACCGGAGAGTGCCAAATCTTTGGCCCAGATGTAATCAAGGTAGCCGAAGAACAAGTCCAGCTAGCTCGTGATCATTTGAAGGCTGCTCAATCTCGCCAGAAGAGTTATGCCGACACCAAGCGTCGAGATATAAGTTCAACAAGGGGGATTTCGCGGACCTTCGTGTCTCTCCTCTCAAGGGAATGCAGCGTTTTCATGAAAAAGGGAAACTCGCCCCAAGATACATCGAACCCTTCAAAATCCTCGCCCAACGAGGAAAGGTATCATATCAGCTGGAGCTACCCTCCGAGTTGTCTGATTTCCACGACGTCTTTCACGAGTCCCAACTCAGAAAGTGCATCCAAGTACCCGACAAGCCCGAAGTCTTCAAGAAAATCGACTACCAAACTATCGATCTCAATCAGGATCTAACCTACAGAGAAGTAACCATAAAAATTCTAGAGAAGGCTAATCGCCTAACCCGGCGCTGCAACATAACCTTATACAAGGTTCAATGGATCAACCACTCAGTGGAAGAAGCCACCTGGGAACGCGAGGATTACCTCAGGAAGGAGTACGCCCACCTCTTCACGCCGCAAGTCACGAATCTCGGGACGAGATTCTTTTAAGGGGGGAGGTCTATAACATCCCCACTTTTTAATACTATTAGTTTAAGTAGGATTCCAAAGTTTAGGGGGAAATAAAACTTTTTAAGATTTGTTCTTACTAGTGTTTGTTTACTTGCTTAAAATGCCTGATCCTTAGTGTTGCCCTATTATTTATGCACTTGCCATGCTAGTGTGCCCTTGCTTGTTTGTTCACATGCTTAAGACATAGAAAAATTCTTGGTAACCACTAGTACCACCTTGGTTGGTTGGTTTGGAAACTAGGGAAGGATCCCAAATTTTGGCTAAGTCCTTTATTTCCTTGCCATGTTACCCTTTTTGGAGCCATGGTGTGATCAAGCCCCAAACCCTCTAGGACATGTAAGCTCAAGCTTTGGCACCTTTCCGTGAGCACTCTAAAACCCACCCTCCCCTTTGGTTAAACTCCAAGCCCGTTGCATGTAGGTGTTTTATACACTAGATGCAAGATGGGAAATGGTCACCTTAACTTTTTGCCAACTTTGGAGGAACCTTGCAAGCAAATGAGAATGATCCAGGAAGCAACCAAGGCATGGATCCACTCATCTCCGATCCATCTACACCCCCATATCCCTCTATATGCCATTAGAGGCTTGTGCCCGAAGGGAGCATCCAGCAAAGTCACCCGCGTGCCCTTGTTGCCCTAGATCGCCCCACACCCTTCCCACTCTCCCCACGCCTGCTGCAACACATGCAAACGACCTGGCACGACTCCAACATGTAGGGGTATACCACCCCACCCCCTGGTAGCCCCTTGTCACCCCAAGATGATAGAGAGGAAGGGCGGCAGATTGCCCAAATCTTGTCGGGCCCCTCTCTCGACCACGCTCGCCTCCCTTCTATCGCGCCTGGGCCTGTGCCGCGCGCGCACCTTCCCCAGGCACCGCCCACGTCCCTCCCTCTCTCACCCCAGCCTATTCTACCCCCATCCCGAGCCGACCACGTCGCCTCGGCCACGTCGCGCGTGCCCGCTTCACCCCCTGGTGCAAACCGACGTCGCTCGCACGTGGTGGACACTGTCCTCCCCCCTCTCAACCAGCCCGCACCAATACCCGCGCAGAACCTTGCCTACCCCTAGCTCGACCAGGATGTGACATAACGTCGAGAACATGATGACAAGGGGCATCATAAGGCCAGCTCGCGCCGTCCCCAGGCCTCGAGCGACCACACGCGCGTCAGACCGCCCTCACCTCATGCAGCGACCCTCCACCACTATGCCTGGCTAATCCATGCCCCTCAGCCCTTTCCATGGCTACCCCTGCACCCGGTGCACCGTGGGCTTCCCCTATATGGCTTAAAAAACCCCGAGCCTCCTCAGCGCCCGTCACCTATGCCATTTCATTCCCAATCCACCTCCACTCACCCCAGAGCGGAGCCGAGCCTGCTCGGCTCCTGCAGCCCACGCCGTTCGATGCACCAGCGCGGTGCAAAGGGAGAACGGTGAAGGTTTCCATCGCCATGCCCCCTCTCCCTCCCAGCTTTTCACACATGCATGCATGACACGCACAGACCCTCTGACCCTGCCCTTCCCTTTCCCCCAGGAACAGCCAGGGTGTCGCCGGAGAGGAGCAGTGGACGTAGACGTCACGAGCACGCCCCCGACTGCCACAGGAGACGAAGCCACCATTGTCGCCCCTCGTTCGGATCCGCGTCGTCAACCGCTTTGAGCCTCGCCGTCCCCGACCCTTCTCTGCCCCAGGGTGAGCCTCCCCAACCACCGTAGTAGCTGCTAGGATTAGCGTCACTGGCGGCACCTCCCCCGCGATGAAGACAAGCCTTGGGCCTTGGATCTCTTTAGATCTAACGACCCACGTCGCCCCTTACCCCTTCGCTGGCTCGTTGTCCCTGACGCGCGGGGCCCCCTGGGGATTTGAATCCCCAACTCCCTCGCACGCTGCTGAGCAAATGGACCGTCCCAACCCTGGCGCGGGCCGTGACCCAGACCCTAGTGACCCTTGCCTTTTTCCATTTTCCTGTTAAATTAACTCCTAGAAATTCGTGATGTAGCTTTAAATCCACCGAAAATCACTAGTACCCCCTTTTGACCTGATTGAAATTTTGAGAGGTAGCCCCTGCATATCCTCACCACCTCGCACTGGTAGATTGTTAAAATAGTGTATGACGCTTTTCTGATAATTTTTGGGGCGAATTGATGCAGTTTATGCTATTTATTTTTAGTAAATATTCTGGAGGTCAGAAAATTATGAAACCACTTCCTATGCCTTCCTATTGAATCTACCTATCCAGTAAAATTGGAATCACACTTTTAGTAGCTATTTAGCATCTGTTATAAATTTAGCAACTTTAGGATAGAAGCTTCTTGCAGAAATTCTAGAGGATTCTGTGAAGCCCCTTTTGGAGTAATTCCAACTCTAGAAGATGAGCATATTCCATACCCACTTACTCCCAGGAGTTTATATTTTTAGCAGTAGTACTTCTGCACTGGGAATTATTTGTTTGTTTCTAGTGTTGTCTACAGTACTTAAATTGCTAAAAATAAACCTTAATAGTTAAAAATATGAATCTAACTGGGTTGGGTTGGTATCTCAGATATCTATCCAGCAATATTATTTTTAGTCACTGTTCTCTCACAGAAACTGGATGAGACACTTGTTTGTTTGCTAGACTAGGGTTCCCCATTAATTTCACAATATTTGTTTGGAGTGTCCTTTTTAGTTGATACCAGTGGCATTGGCTTGTTATGTTCAGTAGCTGCAAGTGTGTGGTTTGGTTTGCCTAGTTGAGTATCTGATCTATACAGTTGCTATGTTTGCTCCGTGGTTGATGTGTGGTATGTTGCTTGTTCGTTTAATTTTTGCGACGATAGATACGAATGAGGAAGGATACGAGGAAGGTGATTGGGAGTATCTTGAAGAAGGATATCGGGGACAAGTTGCCAATGAAGGCAAGCCATCTTATTGCGCATGTTCCTTGTCCTATTATTTTACCTATGCATGTTTTATCTACTCGTTTATGCAAATTGCATTGTTTTACTATATTATATTTTATGTGGGGAATGTTTGGCTCCTCCAAACCATTACCCCTTAGTACCATTAGGTACAACTCATTTTATGGTACCAACCTTCTCTTAGTATGGTAGATGGTGTTTAACACCATAACCCCTTGGAGACCCCGTTTTAGCCAGAGTAAAAAAAACTATGGGATGGGAAGACCCCCGGAAAAAGGTTTACAAAAATGTTTTCTGGGAAAACCTTGGTGAGGCTTGGCCTACCATGTGATGTTGAAAATGAGAAAGGATTTTGTTTACAAAATGATCGGACGAAATATGGAGGAAAAATGTTTACGAAAACACGCCGGGCTATACAGTTCCAAATGCTTGAGCAATTTAACATGTGCAACCACATTACTCTAGAATTGGCCGGAGCTAGGCTGGAAGTTTGCCTAATCTGGTATAAGTGCCTCACACTACTACAGGGGAAATAATCCCCGGAGGGTGGGCCTTCTCTATCCAACAGTCTATGCTTGGCATCAACCGGGAGAAGGAACAAAGGGTCTACGGGCCTCCACGCGATACTATGAGCCCCTCATTGAAAGCGCACACCAGACAAGGTGCAAAACACACTTCGGTTGGCTTGGTTAACTATATAGGGAGTCCTGGTTTTGAGAGGATTAACTTCATAAGCTAGGAATTATATCGGAGAGGGCATCCGAAAGGTCTTGACCGGTTATTCGAACCACAATCGGTGTAGATCAGGGAAGGATAATCGGATGGTGTGGGTACAGTGTACAACCTCTGCAGTGTGTAAATCTATTCAAATAGTCGAGTCCTCGGTCATGGACAGTTGTGATGGCTGCTGTACGGCTGTGATGGTTTTGTTTCAAAAATGATTTCGGAAAAGAAATGGCTCAGAAATGTTTTGACCATGCGATGTGTACTGTAATGGATGTGTACTTTGATACTATGTCGATTATGCTCCACGAGTCACTGATCATGGGATCGTGATGGTTTGCATAATGGGTAATCCCGGGGTCACCATAGATACTAGCATAAAAGGTTCTCACAATCACAAAAAAGTCATCGTTGAATGTGTGGGAGTCAGTATGGATCCTAGGTCCCACTTCTGATTATTGATCTGAGAGGGGTCTCGATCATGTCCGCATTATCCGCGAACCGTAGGGTGACACACTTAATATACACCAACACCATTTGGAGCAAATAGTTTCATGCTAAAAAGAATAACAAAGCGCAGGAATTTATTTCACTAGATACCGAAACTGGTTTCAGGTGGAATTGCAGAAAGTGTTTCTGCATGTGAAATGAAATACTAGCAAGGGGTTTTATGTGAATGTTTGTTAATTAGAGTAATTAATAAAATTCTTAATAAATAAATAAAAGGAGTTTTATTTAAAGAGAGATTACGTTAAATTTGGTGGAAATTTAATGGAAATTTGAGTGGAGAAAATGGAGGATCACCTTTATGTGAGTGGAGCTTCCACCACATGAATGAGGGAGAGGTGGGGGCACCCTCTATGGCTGGCGGCCATGCCCCTTTGGGCTGCCCTCCTCCCCTATATAAGGAGCCCCTCCTCTCACTTCTCCTCACACCTCCTCGTGAAGGATCTCTCTCCCCCTCTAGTATTTATCCCCCATGGTCTCGGACTAACGAGATACATGTTCCCGGTGGCTTTTCGGCAAGAAAGAGTTGTGGTTCCGCTGCATCGCTGGAGCGAGAAGGCAGAGGTTGCTCGGTGCCTCGGACGTGTGTGCGAGCACGGATGCGCCGCTGATTTGCGGCTCTAGGACTTCCTCTCAATCTTGAGATCGGCAAGAGATCATCTACATCAACCACGAGTTCAACCTCGTTAAGCTTTGTCGGTCTTCAAGGGTATGTTCTCTATGGATGTATCACTACTAGAGAAAAGGCTATAGGAGACATGCTTATGCGAGGCACATTTAGACCATATGCGCCTCCTATAAAATAGGCGAGGCACACTCCTTCTCCATGCGCCTCTAGTATAAAAATAGGCGAGGCGCATATGATAAGAATGCGCCTCCTATAATCCCTGTACGGACAGAATCTAGCAGCCCCATATTATGCGAGGCGCATTCTAGTCATATGCGCCTCCTATATATCAGATAGGCGAGGCGCATATGGACAGAATGTGCCTCGCATAATCTGTGTGGGCCCGCGTGTTGGTAGGTGCACGAATATGCGAGGCGCATATGGCTATATGCGCCTCCTATATTTGATAATATGCGAGGCGCATATGGTCATATGCGCCTCAAGTAACTCCTGCGGGCCCGGGCGGTGGTAGGTGGCCGCATATGCGAGGCGCATATTGCTATATGCGCCTCCTATAGTTTGAATTATAGGAGGCGCATATTGGGCAATATGCGCCTCGCATAACCTGGCACCACTTTTTTCCAGCTTTTTGCACATGGAGGCAACTACCACCCCACTCACTTGTGTCACTTCTTCCTCCTCCACCAAGACAAATCTGGTCGCCCCTCTCCTCCTCCCCACCTCATTTCCCCCATTGATTCACCATAGAAGCTTGATCAACATCCATTGGTTGACACCCATATGTAAGTGAAGTCTCTTGCTCCTCTAGATCTACAACATGTCCATTTACTTCTCCTCCGGCTCTCTTGTGCAAGTCGTTGTTGGAGGAAGCGTGAAGGCGTTTCTTGCATGTATGCGTGTTGTCGGAGACACCGACTATATGATTGTGTTGTGGTGCTACATTTTGTGCAGGGATTTCATTTGAGATGCCAATGTTTCGCCGGAATGTCGATTTATTTCTTTTCCGGCGAATTTCTGGCACTCGCGGATGTCCTCTTTTTAGGGGAGGTCATGCCGAATTTTTCTGGCGATCCACGTCCATATATGCTCTAATTATTCTCTTGCTATTTGTACCACGCAGGCGGCCATGGTCCGACCACTGATCAACAAAGCCCGCGTGGATAGGTGGATGACATGCGCGAGGGCCGACATGGAACGTGCAAACAAGACAGAGATAAGATGTCCATGTCGGGACTGCAAGCTGATGTATCTGATAAGGCATGATTCCGGAATGCTGGAGTCGCACCTGCTTCGACGTAGTTTCATGGATGGCTACACTCGATGGATACGTGATGACGAATATGATGAGGAGGATGTCCATAATGGTGAAGATCAAGATGCCAGTGATGATCACGAAGATCAAGACGCCAGTCACGATCACGAAGATGATCAAGGTGGAGTAGGGCATGGACACGAAGATGATCAAGGTGGCGTCGGTCATGAACACGAAGATCAAGGTACCGACCATGATTCGAGCTGGTTGCGAGACCCTCATGTCCAAGATCTGCTTCTCAAGGAGACGAGTAACGCCAGAGCCGCCGGTAGAGAGAAGGCTAAACTGGAGCAAATGGAGAAAGACGCGGTCACTCCATTGTTTGACGGATGCAACGACGGGGATACCCGTCTAAATGTAACGCTTAGGGCTCTAGAGATGAAGGCGAAACACAAAATGACCGACGAATGTTTCGACGACAACATTGTATTCTGGCACGATATTCTTCCCAAGAAGGGGAACACATGTCCGACTAGTATCGCTGAGGCGAAGAAAGTCGTGTGCCCTCTCAATCTACCGCACGTGAAATACCACGTCTGCATAAATGATTGCATCATCTACCGGGGCGAGGACGCGGAGAAGACCACGTGTCCGGTGTGCAAGACCTCTCGATACAAGAGAGGGACCAAGAAAGCTCCTAGGAAGGTGGTGTGGTACTTTCCTCTAACTCCTCGTTTGCAGCGGTATTTCGTAGACCCTAAGGAAGCACAACTCATGTGCTGGCACGCGGAAAGAAAGAGGCCGGAAGACGATGATCCGGAGAAGGAGAAAATGTTGAGGCACCCTTCGGATGCTTGCCAGTGGAAGGCGTTGGACCTACAATATTACCAACATTTTGGGAAAGAGTCAAGGAACCTCAGGCTGGGCGTGAGCACTGACGGACTCAATCCGTTTGGAAGCCAGAGCAGCACACACAGCACCTGGCCCGTGTTTGTATGGATCTACAACCTCCCCCCATGGTTGTGCATGAAGAAGAAGTACGTAACCATGAGTATGCTCGTTCAAGGGCCAAAACAACCTGGTACAGACATCAATCTGTATCTCACGTTGTTGAAAGAGGAGTTGGCCACGTTATGGGAAGAAGGAGCCCGTACATGGGACGCCTCGAGACAAGAGTACTTTGACATGAGAGCGGCGGTGATCACGACAGTGCAAGACTATCCCGGTTACGGATACTTCTCGGGGCAGGTGGTCCAAGGATTCTATGGGTGCGTTAGGTGCAAGGATAATACAACGTACCGCCAGCTACAGAAAGATCCCGGGTCCGGGAAAACCGTGTTCCTTGGGGCTCGGAGGTGGCTTCCCAAGAATCATGCCTGGAGAAAGCTAGGACATCTGTTCGATGGGACGATCGAGCTCCGAGGAATCCCACACCAGAAGAGTGGCACGGAAATCTACAAGCTGTTGAATAACTGGAAGGAGTGCCCTGCGCCAGGAAAGACCCAGAAGATGCCAGAGCCGTTGCTGGAGGTATGGAAGGCGAGGTCTGTTTTCTGGGACTTGCCATACTGGAAGATCCTCCGCGTGCCTCATAGCCTTGATCTCATGCATATCACGAAGAACGTGGGCGAGAGTCTGCTTGCCACCCTCCTTAACACCGACAAGACCAAAGATGGGCCGAAGGCAAGGAACGACTTGAAGCATATGGACATCAGGGATGAACTTCAACCACCACCTAGCGATGATGAGGAGGAGGACGAGGTGGAGGAGACAGAAACACATAATAGCCGTCGTTGCAAGGGGAAAAAGGTTAAGAAGGGAGAGGTCAAGCTCAAGGCCTCATGCTTCACTCTGAGTAAGAAGGAGGCCATACAGTTTATGAAGTGCCTCCTTGGAGTCAAATTTCCGAACGGCTACGCGGGGAAGATAAGCAGATGGCTAGACGAGGCGAAGCAGCGCTTCAGCGGGATGAAGTCTCACGACGTCGCCGTGCTAATGACGCAGGTACTCCCGGTCGCGATCCGAGGTATAATGGACAAGCACATCCGTGAAACACTGTTTGGCCTCTGCAACTTTTTTGACGTCATCTCTCGGAAGTCGATAGGCATTAAGCAGCTCACGAGGCTACAGGACGAGATCGTGGTGATAATGTGCGAGCTCGAGATCTATTCCCCCCCCCCCCCCCCGCTTTCTTCGACATCATGCTTCATCTGCTTCTCCATGTCGTGGAGGATATCGTCCAGCTCGGTCCTGCGTTTCTGCGAAGCATGATGCCGTTCGAAAGGCTCAATGGACACATCAAGGGATACGTTAAGAACAAGTCCCGTCCAGATGGAAGCATAGCAAACGGCTTCCTGGCCGAAGAGTGCATCTCTTTCTGCTCGAACTTTCTACAAACCGAGACCCCTCTTGGTATGCCATTCAACAAGCACCTCGGGAGGCTCGCTGGATGGGGTCACCGCGAGGGTCGACGTGCAAAGCATGTCGACATGGAGGGCCGAACCAAGGACTTTGAAAGAGCAAACCTGGTCGCGCTGCAACACCTGTAGGTGGTTGGTCCATACATACATGAGCACAAAGAGTTTATCAAGAAGAATTACGCTGATCAGGGGCGCCAGGTCCCGAGGGAGGAAGATGTTATCAAGGAGCACAACTCCGGTTTCACGCGGTGGTTTAGGGAGAAGGTCATAGCTAATCCACCGCAGGGCGAGTACTCGGATGAAGATAAACTCATATTCTCATTGTCACAGGGCGCCTCGCACAACCTCATGACCTATCAGGCTTACGATATCAACGGATACACGTTCTACACAGAGGAAAAAGACAATAACTGCGATTACCAGAACTCATGGGTAACAGGGATATTCTACACCGGCGACATCCCGGAAAGATACTACGGAAGGATCGAGGAGATTTGGGAGCTCGACTATGTTACAGAGAAGGTGCCGATGTTCCGTGTCAGGTGGGCCAAGAGCGTTGAGAAAGAAGACCGGTATTTCACCACGATGTTTATACCGTCAAAGACCACCAGCGCGAACGCACCCGCAAGAAATGAGCCTTGGGTTTTGGCTAGCAAAGTCGACCAATGCTGGTACATCAAAGACTCGTCAAAGCCTAGCCGGGTTGTCGTTAGGAGAGGCAAAAGGAACATTATCGGAATGGACGGAGACGCCAACGAGCAAGACTTTGACCAGAACGGCGACCCGAAGATAGAACACGGGTATGGCAACCAAACACCGTACACCACAACCCTACCTAAGAAAGGACTTCCGTTCAAGAGAAGTAGTGAAGACGTCCCGGACCTAACCTATGCAACCGCGACAAAGAAGGGCAAGAAGACGACCATTGTCAAGAAACGCTAGCGTGCTCCGACCATTGTCCAGAACCGTCGTGTGTGTGGCCTACTATTATGTATCAAAACATTCTTAATTTTCATTATGTGTGTGTTATAATAATATTGCATTGAGAATATTATGTATCGACAAGACACATTCATTGAGAATACACACTTTTGTTGTTTTAGCAATATTTGAATATTTAAAATATTTGTAGTATATTTTACAGTTCATATTGTGTTTGGATAATGCTTTTACATGAAAAATGGCCTTTAAAAAAAATTTCCAAAAAATTGTTAACCTTAGGATTCGAACCTGGGTGGCCAACAGTGAAATAGCTAGGACAAGGCATGTTACCACTATGCTGCTGTGTGTTTGTTGATAGAAACTTGCGCACTTCCCTATTTGTCTAGGATTGCATATTATGCGAGACGCATTTAGCCCAGATGTGCCTCGCGTAATATTATACGAGGCGCACTTTGCGATATGCGCCTCGCATAATCCGGCACACATCAAGTCACACATCAAGTCACACATCTAGTACTACAGCTAGTACACGACTTCACATATCTCAGATAGATCGAAGCCATCGTCGCCGTGGAGGAGGAGCCCGACGCCGCCCCGTGGAGGAGGAGCCCGACGCCGCCGTCCCCGTGAAGGAGGAGCTCGCCGCCGCCCCGTGGAGGAGGAGCCCGACGTCGCTGTCCCCGTGAAGGAGGAGCCCGACGGGCAGCTCCTCCGGCTTTGGCAATCCCTCTCTCCGGTGAGTCCCCGCCCCCACCCACCCACGCCTCTTCCCCTCTCCTCCCCTTCTAGGGTTTCTCAGCCGCTGTCGGCGTCCACCTCTGCCCTCCGATGCGGTTCTTTGGAGCGGTCCGGCCTCCTCCAGCCCTCCGGTATCCCTTCCTTCTGTCTGGCAGCAAAGCCATCAACCGCATGATCGGCAACGGCCTACAGGTAGTTAGCCCCCTTGCATGATTGGGCATCTTCTAGAACACTTCAGAGGTTCTTAATGAAGATCAGTACGTCGGCTGCAATAGTCTACAGAATTACACCTTTGTTTTGGTCCTTGTTTTGCCCTCAGATCTCGGTTCTCAACTACGCTAATTAGTTATGATATTTGCTCCCAGTTCTTAACTATGCAAATTAGTTATCTGTCATAGTTTTTGCCAGCTAAGTTAGGAGACAGAATACTGTCTGTGATGGAATCAGTATGGTATGTGTTTATATATCACAATCTAAATTGTGTTTGGAACTTGTACGTCTACTCCTAAGCATGACGATGGAATGAAACTGACAGCTATTGTTCTGGTTTTCATCTTTGTGAAGAGCACAAATGAATTTTCTTCTGAAGATTTACCTGTACAGGTCAACAACAGTGCACATCCAGGGGTAGCGGTAGTAATTTAATTGTAAAAGCATGCTTGAAGTCCAGAAAATTAATATACAGGGTTGGTGCCTCTGTGTATGTAAGGAGAATCCTATTGATAACTATCTCTTAGACAAGCAACCTGTGCTAGTATAGTCATGTGGGAAATCACCAAATGTCCATTAGTCCCTGTGCTAGTATAGTCCCTATTTTCAAATGAAAACAACCAGCGAGACAAGACAATGACCATTAGTTGTCCATCTCTGAACTCACTCATATTCTGCAACACCTTGTCCATTAGAAGGAACTCCAAAGGATATGAAGCTGTTATTATTGTCATATACAGATCAGATCAGGATGTAGCTTACAAGCAAAGGAGTAGCTGGTTATCGCTGAATTATTCGCTCGTTGTCGCTGTATGTTTCCCGTGCTGTGTTCCAACATGTCAATTTGATTTAGAATGTTCTGTTATGTAAGTTTGTGACAGTATAACTAGAAGTTCGTTTGTTCTTGCTGAGTAAACCGACTCTCGAGGATATCCCTGCTAGTTCCAGTATGTTAGGTTATAGAGAATCATGATCTGTTGGTATTTTTTCCTAGGAAAACTGGAAGTTGATTATTCTGTGTTTTCTTTGCGTTTCAATCTTTGCGCCATATCTGTATGTAGCGTCAAGGGCTGCATGCCACAAACTGACATTTTGTGGCTTGTATGAGAATTCTCCAAGTTCTGTGTTGTAGTCTGCTTAATGTTTCCTACTGGCCAAAAAAGTTCTGTGTTGCAGTCTGCTTGTATGAGAATTCTCCAAGTTCTGTGTTTCCTACTGACATTTTGTGGCTTGTATGAGAATTCTCCAAGTTTTGTGCTAGACCATGATGTATGTTAAACTGCACCAGGATACTGTATGTATGGCACTGATCCGATATATGTATGTGTTTGTGTATGCTGGCAGAAAATGGCTGTGATGATGGCAGTTGATCCTTTTTGTGCAGGTTTTTCTTTTTGAGTTGCCAATGTTTCGCCGGAATGTTGATTCATTTCCGTTCCGGCGAATTTTTGGCACTCCTAGACATAGAAAATTAGCAAAGTTCATGCCAAAATTTTCTGTGAATTTTTGTGCTTATTAGTTTCATTTATTTGTGTGTTTAGAAATGTCGGATCTGGGCCCTTCTAGCCAGAAGCCCTTTTGGGAGCAGCAGGCGGAGATGGAATCCCTAGAGGCCCATGAATTTGTTCCGCGGGACGACGAGATGGAGGAGGACGAGGATACCTCATCGGGCAATGAGGAGATGGGGGACGCCGATGGCGACGCCACTACCACTGATGGCGGCGGTGAAGCTACTATAGACGGTGGTAGCGCATCGAAGAAGTCTCGGAAGGATCGGACCCCGATCGTGGTCGACCTCAAAAGGTCCATCATCACAAGCGTGAGCCCTAAAGGTGCGCCTTTGGAGCCAGAAGAATTTGTTGGAGGTTACTCTAACCAGCTCGCGGCAATCCTCCGGAACACCGTCACGATCAACATGGAGAACCTGAAGGCCGAAGAGAACAAGGGTTTCCTCATCCCGCTTTTCTGGAAGCTGCACACAAGATACGCGTTCCCGGGTGATGAGGAAAACAAGTATAATAATGACAATCTCAAAGGGAATCCGGTGAACAAGTATGCCCTCGGGAGGATGACCAAGGCCTTGTCAAATTGGAAGGCTCGGGTGAAGAATCTGATTTTCGAGGAGAAGCTAAGTTATCCAGAGCTCATCAAGAAGGAGCCTCTGGTCAAGGAAGAAGACTACAATGTGTTCAAGGCCAGATGTAACTCCGCCTTGGGCAAGGCCAGGACTGAGAAGGGCAAGAATATGAGATCCCGAAACATTGGTACCCACCATCTCGGCTCCGGCGGTTATAGAGCCGCGAGGCCCAAATGGGATAAGGAGGACGCCGACGCTCGTGCAAAGGGGTTGACACGTCCCTTTGACGACATAAAGGAGGAGCAGGCAAAGAACTTCGTCAGGGCCCGGTTTGCCCCGCCGAAAGGGGGTTCTGATTATTCTTCGGAGCCCGCCGGCCCCTTTGCTCCGAGGGTGAAGGACTTCATGCAAAAATATGTAAGTAGTTTGCATGCAAGTCGATTAATTGCATTCATGATTAATCAATGAAGTCCAGTTTTCTGATCAAATGCTTCGTGTTCCTTGTGCGCAAGATGAGGAGTGTAGGAGCTCCTCATCCCAGGGGTCAGCGCCACCGCCTGTCGCCAAGTGGGACACCACTTTTAATAGGGCGCTGAACCAGACCAAGAGTGTCGATCCCCTGGCGGCCCCGTCGGCTGGTCGTGTGGTCGGCTTTGGCGGCATATCATGGTCCGAGTACTATGGCACCCCGGAGCGGAAGGGCAAGAAGGCCGAAAGCGCCGAGGTAAAACTCCTAAGGGAACATGTGGAAGCCTTTCCAAATATAGTCCAAGATGCCGTGAACAAGGCTGTGTCGGCTGCCGAGACAAAGTTCCAAGAACAAGTCCAGACACAAGTCCAGTCACAAGTCCATTCACAAGTGAACGAGAAGCTCAACACCATCCTTCCCATCTACATGGAAAAGTATAACAAGTGGCAGAAGGGTGGTAAACGGGGGCCGCCACCGGTTCCCAACCTCAACAGGCCCAATCGGACAATGTGGCGCGGCCGGAGGCGTTGGTGACTCCTCCAGCAGGGCCGGTGGTGGTGGAGACTCCTCTAGCTCCGGAGCTTAACTTGCCCACTGCGGCGAAGGCGCCGGCCCGCACCACTGTGCCATCAGGCAGCCACTCCGGCACTTGCGTGGTCAAGCCTGTCGGCGTCGGTGCCTCGACATTGGCCGAGTTTGACGCCCTCAAGGTAACTAACTAATTAAAGCGAGAGTTGGGAGGCTCAACCACACCGATGACTTGATCTCTGTTTTTCTAACGCTCGGCCTACATGTCGATCTTTCGCAGGGAGACACTCCTTGCACTCCAATGCACTGGGTGGGCGGCCAGTTGATGGATGTTGCCAAGGGTACTATTGTTCAACCAGAGAACCGCAAAATGCACAATGTCACAATGCCACCTGACATGATGAGGGTCAAATACAGTATGGTGCTTCCGGGCTACGAGCAAGTGGAACCTCCCTCTCAACCTCAAGGATGGGATGACGAGGACACGGCAGCGGTCCTCAATACCGGCTTCGGCTACTTGTACCTATGGCCGAAGAGCCAGATCCGTTTGGGGACAGAGGACCAGCTCAACATCACCCTAGAGGCAGCACAACCAGCACATGATGAAGACTTCGAGATGGGAGACTTGGACAACATGGCACAGAATCCCGATGATGATGAAGAAATTGACCCGAACTACGGTGACCAGTTTGTTAACACAAGGTTTTCTGATTTGTATGAGCCAGGACCATCAGGCACACATCAAGTTGCCGAGACCCAACCAGCACCAGCGAAACCCCCTTGCAAGGTGCGTCTCTTCCCAACTAGTCAGGAGACGCCGCCATCTGTCCCCTTCACCGAGCCTCCAAGGCCAGTAGTTCCTTTGATCAGCCCCGGCACCCTCCATAAGACGGTCGGTGAGGTGAACGCAGTGGCCGAAGCCGTAAAGAGCAAGAAGGGTCACAAAAGGAAGCCTAAGGGTGATCGGGGCCAGGATCCAAATCCTCTTTTCCGGGATGACGCTGTGGGGCAAGCCAGGAATCAGCAGCACGTGGCAGGTGTACCGATGATGTGTAAATCGATGCTCGAGGTCGCAGGCTCGCATATGCGTAGTATTCATTATGGATGTCTCACAATTGAGCAGTGCCGCATTCGCGACAACGATCAGTCGTACCTCGTTTTCAAGGCTAAGGTGCCTTCTCATATGTCGTGCTTCATCACTGTACCCCCCGGGGATATCTTCTACGTGCGGCATACCGACCTGTTTGACATGTTGAACGGGTTTTGACTGCACAATACCATGGTCCGGCTGTTCTCCCTCAATATGGCCATGGAGATCACCAGAGACAAGATCCCGGGCATCCAGATAGTGGATCCCTACTTCATGCGTGATGCCGTCCTGAAAGATGATGAGGCCATAGATCTGGCGACCGACTACCTCTCAAACTTCCTGCAAACATACTCGGACAAGGATGTGATTCTCCTTCCCTACCATCCCATCACGGAGGATGATCGGACAGGCTGTGTGCTCATAAGCTTGAATTTGAAACATTCAACAGCCTTGTACCTCGACTCAAACAGTGCGATCCAAAAAACTACACCAATATCAAGAAAATTCTTGATGGCGCTCTCACCGGCTACGTCGCAGCGGGAGGCGTCAAACCGGCAAGGCCACATGTAAAGTTCGGCGCGCACGTGTTCCGCCACACGACGAAGTTTGCCTGTGTCAAGCAGCCGCCTGGCAGTGGGAAGGATGCCTTCTACGCCATTTACCACATGAAGGCGTTCTTCAATGACATGGAGACCAAAACGCTGCCATCTGACCTCGTGAAGTGGGCTGAAAAGCTTGCATGCATACAGGCTCGCAACCTCAGGCAACACTTCTTCAACATCCAGGAGGAGATCGCGACAATCGTGTACCAGGGAGTCATAAAAACCGGAGGCACCTTCTACAGCGGCTATACACCGTCCAACAGGGAGATAGACGAACGCTTAGCGCAGCAGGGTGATGGCAGGATGTTCATGCAATGGCGAAAACTCGGTCGGGCTTCATCAATGCCCCCCCAAAGCCGACTCAAGAGCCGAAGAAGACTTCATGATTGCATTGCCTGGGTACCTAGCTGTTAGTTCCGAACTCGTGTTGTAACCTCTTATCACTATGTTAAACTTGCCTAGCAAAACCTCTAGAATATGTTTCGTCAACCGTTGAACTTGATTGTGAGAGACACTAGCTAGTTACTTATTTGTGTTACGAACTATTTTAAGTGCTTGTTGCTTTTCATTTGTCATTGCTTTCCTATTTATTGTGGTTTGCTTTCTTTGTCTTTCTTCGAAATGCCGATGATTAGAACGTGTTGTGGTGTCACGTGTATGACTATGCCGCTGTTCGATCTTGTGTGCCAAGTAGACTAGTAATTTGGGCATATACTCTACTTGCCGCATGAGATCGAACAGCGAGCATTGTTATTTCCGTGCCCAATCTAAGTATGAGGCACTAATCCAAGTCATTCTTGGTTTTTTTTTGGTCTTTCTTCGAAATGCCGATGATTAGAACGTGATTTCTTACATTTTGTTGCACCCATATATATATGCATGATTCTATCTTGTGAACTGCTAGCTATTGCTTTCCACTGACATAAGTAATATCATCTTTATTATGTGTAGGAGATGCCGAGGTGTTATGTCGTGTACGTCAGTCGGGTTCCAGGTGTGTACGAGGAGTGGAAAGACTGCCAGAAGCAAGTGAACAACTTCTCGGGCAACAACTACCAAGGCTATGAGAGTAGAGAGGTGGCGGAAGAGAAGTGGAGGAGGCATGGAAGGAAGAAGTGGAGGAACTTCCTCGTGATCACCACCTTGTTGCTCTTCATGGTAGGTTATTTGTTCTACTTCATCTAGGTAGAGCTACGTCGTTGGAGTTGTAATGTGATTGTGAACTTGTACTCGAAGGTGTAATGTGATTGTGAACTTGTACTCGTAGGTGTGAACTTGTGGCACAAACACTTGATGTATGAACTTGTATGTCATGATTGATGTGTAATTTATTGTATTCATGTTGGTTCTATTATGCTTTGGCAAATTGCAAGTTTCTGAAAAATTCTCTGCTCTTTATACTGTATTCTGGACTATATTGTATATTTGAATATCTGTATATTATTATTTATAGTGGTCTGTAAAACTTGAATTTCGAAAATATTACCGAAGGCGCATATAGGATACTATAGGAGGCGCATATACTATAAATATACGAGGCGCATTGTAAAACATATGCGAGGCGCATATGATATGCGCCTCCTATAATTCACATATGCGAGGCGCATATCGATATGCGCCTCGCATATGTGAAGTATAGGAGGCGCATAACATATGCGCCTCGCATAAAAAATACCCGAGGCTTGAAGCTAGAGGCGCATATGATATGCGCCTCGGATAGGCTTTTAGGTGCGCCTCGCATAGGCTTTTCTCTAGTAGTGTATATCCGCCCGTTGTTTATATCTAGTTGATAGATCTTGGTATATAGTTGTTCCCATCATAGGAATTTTTTGTTTTCTATGCTACGAACCCTACACTTTGTTTTACTGCTGCTGTTACTTTGCTATTGCTACTACAAAACTTTTGCTACTGATAAACTACTATGAGCAAGACTATTTCTAGGTGCAGCTAAATTGACAACTCAGTTGTTAAGACTTATAAATATGATTTGGCTCCCTTTGTGTCAAATCAATAAATTGGGTTATACTACCCTCGAAGACTGTTGCGATCCCCTATACTTGTGGGTCATCAGCGAGAGAGGGAGAAAGGTTATGGTGCTGGGTGAAGGGAGGCGAGAGAAGATCTGCGATGGGGGAGAGTGGAGATCGATGGCGATCAGGACTAATGGGGGTGGGTGGTGGGTGGCGGCGGAGAGATGAGGAAGGGAGAGGGGAGAATCGGCAGGCTGAGGGGAGGCTTGGTGAGGTTAGGGTTTGTGTCGTGGGTGCTGTGGGGACTGGTGATTTCTCTGTGCTTCTTCTTGTGCTCAGCAGGCGTTGGATCGAAAATGAACGGTCTAGATCAGGTCCATAATGATGATCCATGGGAGGGGGTTTCCTGTGTTTTGATTGGTCGATTCACAAATCACCTCTTTTTGCACTTAGAAAATAGAAAATCACTTTTTGTGTAATGAAAACAAAAAGTTGCTCCGACAACATTGTTCGCAATTCAAGATATACATGTGTGCACAATATTTGCATGTAATCGGAAAAGTGTTTCTTTTCGTCACACCAAACAGGCATTTTCCGTTTTCTGAGTGTAAAAAATGGGGTGTTTTGTGAAGCAGCCACCAAATGAATTTTCCAAAATGGTACCACCATATTTTCCAAAAACACTAGACCATATTATATTGACAATACCTCGATCGAGTATCTCAAAACTTTTATACCTCAAAACTTTTCGTGTACCCCTCATGAAAAAGACAAATGTCTGCCTAATTGGCAAGAAGTGGGCCAGATTTGAACTATAGGTGTATGATATAATGCTCATGATTTTTTGTAAAAAATCATTTTTAGGTTCACAATATGCTATTTCTTCAGATATCCCATGCAAGTTTTTCGGGCCAAACGACCAGTGTTATGGACAGAATCGAGGCATAGTTTGTGATAATGTTCCTATATTGTAAACCCTTATGTATCATGAGATGGCGAACACTATTGCAGGAGGAAGTTTTTCTTTTTGTCGCACGGAAAATCCATTTTCCATTTTTCGAGCGCAAAAACGGGGCTTTTTGTGAAGAAACCACCAAATGAAAGTTGCACGATGCTACCACCTCATTTTTCAAAAATAATAGGCCACCTTACATTGACAAATGTCCCAACTGGGGTATCTCAAACCTTTTCCGTCCATCCCTGGTGAAAAAGACAAATTCCTGCCGAACCGGCAGGAAGTGGGTCAAATTTGAACTACAGGTACATTATGTGATGCCCATTATTTTTTTGAAAAAATGATATTTAGACTCACAATTTGATGTTTCTTCAGAGATCCAATGCATGTTTAGAGAGGCTCGACCACTAGCTAAGAACCTATATGCCCGCCTTTTTACCATAGTTTGAAACGGGCATAAAAATTAAAAAACGGTCCGATCAATGCAAATCCTTTGCGTGGTGTCTTATTATGTGACATAGTTTCATGGAAAACTTCCAAAGTTGGTATATTGCATGTGTCTTAAAAAACCTTCTCAGAAATGACCTATCATGTTCGAGGTTTCATGGCTTTTGGGTCAAACGACCAGTGTTATGGCCAGAATAGCAACGTAGTTTGCGATAATGTGCCCATATTGTACACCCATATGTATCATGAGATGGCGAATAATGTTGTAGGAGGAAGCTTTTCCTTTCGTCGCATGGAAAATCCATTTTTCATTTTCCGAGCGCAAAAAGGGGTGTTTTATGAAGCAACCACCAAATGAAAGATGCATGATGCTACCACCCCATTTTTCAAAAATAATAGGCCACCTTATATGAAAAAATGTCCCAACTAGGGTATCTCAAACCTTTCTGTTCAACCCCTGGCAAAAAAGACAAATTCCAACCGAATCGATAGGAAGTGGGTCCAATTTGAACTACAGGTACATTATCTGATGCCTATTATTTTTTTTAAAAATGATTTTTAGACTCATAATATGATGTTTCTTTAGATATAAATGCAAGTTTAGCGAAGCTTAGCCCCTAGCTAAGAACCTTCATGCCCGCCGCTTTGACCATAGTTTGGAACGGGTATAAAAAATTTAAAAAAAATTGTCTGATCAATGCAAATCCTTCGCGTGGTGTCTTATGATGTGACATAGTTTCAAGAAAAAATACCAAACTTGGTATATTGTAGGTGTCTCAAATAAACCTTCTCATAAATGACCTATGAAAGTTGCACGATGCTACCAACCCATTTTTGAAAAATAATAGGCCACGTTACATGGACAAATGTTCCAACTGGTGTATCTCAAACCTTTCCATCCATCCCTAGCAAAAAAGACAAATTCCTGCCGAATCGGTAGGAAGTGGGTCCGATTTGAACTACAGGTACATTATCTAATGTCCATTATTTAAAAAAAAATCATTTTTAGACTCACAATATGATGTTTCTTCACATATCCTATGAATGTTTAGCGAGGCTTCGCCCCTAGCTAAGAACCTTCATGCCCGCCGTTTTGACCATAGTTTGAAACAGGCATAAAAAATTAAAAAACGGTCCGATCAATGCAAATCCTTCACGTGGTGTCTTAATATATGACATAGTTTTAAGAAAAAATACCAAACTTGATATAGTGTAGGTGTCTAAAAACCTTCTCAGAAATGACCTATCATGTTCGAGGTTTCATGGCTTTTGGGCCAAACGACCAGTGTTATGGCAAGAATCGTGGCATAGTTTATGATAATGTTCCTATATTATACACACTTATGTATCATGAGATGGCAAACAATATTGAAGGAGGAAGTTTTTCTTTTCGTCACACGGAAAATCCATTTTCCATTTTCCGAGCACAAAAAACGGGGCGTTTTGTGAAGCAACCACCAAATGAAAGTTGCACGATGCTATCACCCCATTTTTCAAAAATAATAGGCCACCTTATATGGAAAAATATCCCAACTGGGGTATCTCAAACCTTTCCGTCCATCCCTGGCGAAAAAGATAAATTTCTACCGAATCAGTAGGAAGTGAGTCGGATTTAAACTACAGGTATATTATCTGATGCCCATTATTTTTTGAAAAAAATGATTTTTAGACTCACAATATGATGTTTGTTCAGAGATGCAATGCAAGTTTAGCAAGGCTCGACCCCTAGCTAAGAACCTTCATGCCCGCCGTTTTGACCATAGTTTGAAACGGGCATAAAAAATTAAAAAATTGTCCGATCAATGCAAATCCTTCGCGTGGTGCCTTATTATGTGACATAGTTTTACGGAAAACTACCAAAGTTGGTATATTGCAGGTGTCTTAAAAAACCTTCTCAGAAATGACCTATCATGTTTGAGGTTTCATGGCTTTCAGGCCAAACGACCAGTGTTATGGATAGAATTGCGGCATAGTTTGTGATAATGTGCCTATATTGTGAACCCATATGTATCATGAGATGACGAACAAAGCCATTTTATATTTTCCAAGCGCCAAAAAACAGGGCATTTTATGAAGCAACCACCAAATTGCTAATTGAAAATGATACCACCCCATTTAAAAAAAAATACTAGACCAGCTTACATAGACAATGTCTCAACCGGGAGAGCTCAAACATTTCCGTCCACCCCTGGTAAAAAGACAAATTCCTGCCGAATCGGCAGGAAGTGTGTCCGATTTAAACTACATGTGTATGATCTAATGCTCGTGTTTTTTTTTGAAAAAATAAGTTTTAGACTCACAATATGATATTTCCTCATAGATCCAATACAAATTTAGCGGGAGTCAGCCCGTACCTACGAATGATCATGCCCACTGTTGTGACCGGATTTTTACATCAACACAAGAAAATAAAATAAAAGTCATCCAAGCAATGTAAACATAAGAATTCACCAAAACCGTAGTTTTTGCCTTATCGATATGAACCAAATTAATTTTTGGTTCACCTCAATCCGAGATTATATGCAAAATGTACAATAAAATTACTCAAAACCATTTAAAGTTTTAAAAAAAATTAAAACGTACTTGAACTGAAGTACCTATGGACCATATTTATTTTTAATATCAAATCTGTAATGTTTGTGGGCCAATGGCCCATTCGGTGCTCCAATAGCTAAAGGAAAAAAAAAGATCAAATGGCTCCTTCCCCTATGGCCAGGCCCAACTACGAGCAATATAAAATCCGGCACAGCTAAGGATTAATACAAATAAGACGCGCGCGCAGCAATTTTGATTCGAACACTTCTGTGGTATGGTGGTCAGATAGAATGGCGCAATTAATGTGGTCTCGCGTTCGATCTTTGGAGTCTCTTTTTTTTTCGCCAAGGCCGAGCTAAACAAATTATATACGCTAGTAAGAGTGCACGTGCACGCATGTCTTTTAAAATAAAATACACGGTATGATTTTTGTTTCGAATCATATAAGTGAGACAAAAATATCTATCTTTAAAGTTTAACATTCACAAACCAAATGATAATATTGCATAATTGCAGAATTTGACTGAGATATTTTTAACATGATCAATTGAAATTATTAAATAATTTGTATGCTCTTAAATTAAATTTAAAAGAAATAACATAGTTTTTAACCCTTTGCAAACAATACTGTTTACAATGTTGACTTTATGTTAATGTTAATGCTAAACACCCGAACGGGCACACACTGACTCATCGTGATTCCCCTGTAGAAAAAAAACTCAGTCCTCACTCACCGTCCCGGACTCCCGGTTCCCCACTCTCAAGCTCCCTGCCACCCCCCTCCCCACGCCACCGGTGATGACCCTCCTCTTCGCCGCCGATGCGAGGACAGCCCCATCCCTTCGCTCCCCGCTACCGAGCCGAGAGAAATTCATTCACCACCTCCTTGCCACTGCCGCGAGGACCACGCCTCCCTTGCCTCCTTGCTGCAACAGCCATTTCTTTGCAGCGGCTGCACGTCCCTGCATTATGCGCTGACGGGGGCGGAGGCGTGGACCTCGTCTCCACCGGATCCGCGTCCTCAGCCATCACGCGCGTGTCAGAGGGTTCCATAGCGCCCGCGTCCTCTTCCCGCGGGACGCCCCGCTCCGGCCCGCTAGCCGTGTCGTGAGCCTCCTCGAGGGGTGCTAAGGAGCTTGGGCGGTGATGCCGCGGGGGAAGATACCTGGACTATCGCACACCGCATCCTTCGCAGCTAGAGGGACAGCTAGAGGGACATAAAGATAATCATATGGATGAGCTTGAAATATGCTTAGATATCCTTAATCTAGATGATCTGTCGTAAAGGCTGGGTGTGTTGGGACCTTGCACGTAGGAGTGATGCCAGTATATGTATGCTTATGTGATGAAACTATGGATTGTCATTTTGGCGCTTTGTAGATATAGATAAATCACAATGCTTGTCAAACCATGCTAAAGAAAATGGGGCATCATCTTTTATTTGCTTCATATGCTCGCATGTTTGATTTTGCAACAATTTTATCCATATAAGCATAGGGGACTGAACTCAGTTTTGCAGGAATCAGCACAGATAAGTCAGGGAGGGACCATTGTAATTACCAGGAAGCCAAGACATACATCCGGTGACTAAGGATATAAAAGAGAAGGCAGAAGAAAAATAAATGGGCCAACGACTTCAAGGGTAATCTTCCATTTACTACATAGTCTATACTTTGATGATTGAATTGGATGAACTGGTACCCAACTTGCTTATATGGTAATATCCCATTTACTCCCTAGACTGCAATTTGATGCATGAATTAGGATACCACTACCCCAACTGGATGTGTGCATCCTCCAGCAATCTAGGTATTTGTTTCCTGAATAAAATTGATACATTGCTTACACATGTGTTGTGAGGTATGTCAGATGAGGGAGGGAGCAGCTCTTGAGTGAGGAAAGAAAGTTATTATTCCAAGTTGTATTTCTCATTGGAGGTTCCAGGATATTTGTCAGTGTTCTTCCCAGACTCTGTTTGGTTATGTACACATTCTGACACACTCACACGCACTTGTTTCAGGATTCTAGGTAAATTCCAAAATAGGGAATATATTTGAGCGTGTTCACATCACAAAGTATGAAACTGAACCGAAAATCAGACCCGGATCGTTTGTCACAGCAGATTATAAAGCACATCCTGAATTCACAAACTCCATATTGTGTATTGTTCTGAAATTAAAAATTGATTTCTCTGCTTACAAGTCCGTGGCTTGCATCCTTGTGTAAAATAAGCCGAGATGAGAAAAGAAAGGAAGTCTGACTATTTCTCAGATAAATAGTTGTCCTCTTGTAGTATATCTTCAGGTTCTAGTAAGTAAAATTAGTATATCTTCAGGTTCCAGTAACCAATTCAGTTTGACTGAACCAACGTGCGTCAGAAAACATCTAGCAAAGGAGAATCTATAGCTATTAAAAATCGAAGAAGGCCTATGGATAACAGACCTAATGACTAATCCTGTTTTATTTTATTACAAAGTGGGGCAATTATAGCTATGGATCTGGTGGGATGTAAAAAACAGCGACTCGTTTATTTCCAACATTGACATCATCCCTCTTCGATGCTTTTATAGTTTGGTCTGATCAAAACCTGCAAATAAACAAGAAATATTGTTAGTATCAAAAGTACGTATGTTGATACACCAACATAGATGCAAATAAACATTAGAATAACATACCTGCCTCACCCCTATAAAACATCTCTATAGACAATGTTTTTGGTGCTTTTCTCGGATTTATCAACCTCCTTGTTCAGCTTGGCCAAGATACATGTCGTCTTTCTTGACACTCCCCTTGACAATGCAACATATAGCTGGCCATGTGAGAATACAGGCTCAGGAAGGTAAATACCTACGTTTGGTATGGTCTGACCCTGTGCCTTGTTAATGGTCATCGCAAAACTCAGGCGAATGGGGAACTGTTTTCGCTTAAGTTTGAAGGGAAGTGAGATGTCCTCTGAGGGAGACATAGGGATCCTAGGTATGAACACCCTCTTTCCATCAGTCTGTGCCCGCATATTGCGTGTGAGGTGTATCTTGCGTGTCTTCTCCCACAAATAAGATCTCAGAAGTGTAGCATCCGTGATCTGCGCTCTCGTGCCACGTGTCACAACGGGAAGGACCTGCCTGAAATCCCCACCAAAGACGACAACCTTACCCCCAAACGGCAAAGAACATTCCATTATATCCTGGAGTGATCTATCAAGCGTCTCAACTACTTGACGTTTTGTCATAGCAACTTCGTCCCAAATTATCAGAGACTCATGTTTAAGCAACTCTGCTGTACGAGTCTGCTTTGTGAAACTACACATGCTGTTGTCAGTGAGTTTTATTGGAATTTTAAACCTGGAGTGAGCAGTCCGACCTCCAGGCATTATTGACGCTGCTATACCTGATGTAGCAGTTGCGATCGCTATTAGTCCCATGTCTCGCACCTTTGCAAGCAATGCCAAGTATAGGTACGTCTTCCCAGTGCCTCCTGGACCATCAACAAAGAATATCTGGCTTTTTTGGTTTGTCACATGATCCATTATGTCTTTGAAACCATCTAGCTGTTCACTGTTCAAAGTTCTTAAAAGATCTAGATGTTCTTTGTCCGCGGTGACTTGCCTCTCCTCTGTTACCTCTCTATACTCAGCGTAATAAGAACCATCGGTCTCAACAAGTTCTGGAAGTCCATAGCTTGTAATATTCTTTCCCATGGATTGTAACATATCCCTAATATCTCTAAGGACCATCTGCTCAAGTGCCGCCTCATTGGATTGATTAAGACGGTAATCCTCAGACATTGACGCTAGATGTTTGTCCCACATTTGTCGGATTTCTGTTACCTCGCAAAATACAAGTATAGTTGCAAACAACCGTCTTAGGGCACAAGGCATTTGAAATGTGGCTGCCTCCGTCATGCAATCATCAAGGGTCCTGTCGTGCTCAATGAGGCCTAAATGCTCACATGCCTCCCTGAAGGAACTACATGGTATGCCATTTACTATTTTTAAATCATCAAATGAAGTGGCACCTCTGACATGACTTAGAAGGACACACAAGTAGTACCTCTCTCCTTCAGCTGGGTGTGCATGCACAAGTCTTCCAATTTGTGATCTTTTATTTATTCTTATCTGCCACCTCTTCTTTCCAGCAATCCATCTATAATGTTCTGGAAACTCTCTGTACAACCATTGATGTGCCTTCGAAATCTTCTGGTTCATCGCAAAGTACTCAGTAAGCATGGACTTGAAAGAAGATGGTCGAGCGACAACATCTTCAAGATTTTCAGAAGCTTTAAATGCGACTGTATGCATGTTTGGCAGATGAAGCTATAGCTGTAGAACATATGGACTGACACCAAACATTTTAAATCCATAAATTCTATACATAGCATCTGGAGGAGATACAAAGCGTGCATCCCTATATTGTTAAATTTCATTGATGATTCCACCATCATTAATGATATCCTGCTCAAATGCAAAGGATGTCCGATCATGCCCCTTATAGATGTACTTGAACAAATACTTGACTGCCTTGATGCTAGAGCATGCTTCGACATTAATGTCGCAGTTGTATCGCATAAGAAGAAAGGGGTTGTAAGGGACAACCCATCTATTGTCCAAATTTGCTCCTCTGATCTTAACTCCACGACCGTTGTCCCTCCTTCTATAAACGGGGTATGAATCTTTCCCTTGTTGTGTGGCATCACAAATTTTTCTTGGGTAATGAAATCGGCATTGCCCCTCGATCATGCAAGGACAACTTTTCTTCAACTCACGACAGGGTCCGTGCAACATGTGTTTGACGATCAGATCATGGAGAATCGGGTATTTTTCTTTATCAGGTATCTCTGCAGATATCACTCGATCATAGTCATCTGGGGTCGCTAACTTGCTTTTTGGTTTCATGATTAGAAGTATATGTTCATGCGGGAGACCTCGTTTCTGAAACTCTGTGACATGTACATAAGCTGCGACTTCTCCGAAATGTTTACCCTTAGTCAATAAGTCCATCATATCTCGTTGTTTCGCTTTGAATACCCTTGCCACCAGGTCTGGACGGTCTTGGGGCAGTTGTCCCGGCAACAATTTCTATGTTATCTCTTCCCAATAGGGATTGCAAGTCATTATGATAAAATAGTCTGGTTTACCCCAGCGCTGAACTATTGCCATCGCATCCAAGAACCTTCGCTGCATGTCGCGATCACCACCAGGAAATGTACGTGGAAGCACGATTCTCTTGCCAATCCGATCACCGCGCGACTCGCCAGCAACTACCGTGTCAACAAGGCCCTATAATAAAAGTATACAAGGTTATAGAAAAGATTGCAACATCTTTAAATTGTATTTTGAAAAATAGAAGCATATTACCTGGTAGAGGTCACCTTCTGATTTTCCGGTTTTGAGTACCAGTCAAGCCTCATAGTCTCAATCTTGATATACATGTCAACAACCCACTGTTGAAAAAGACGCCCCCCCCCCCCCGAACAAGATGATGTTAAAAAGCTTCTTCCTGACTTGCAACTTGAAGCAGTAATACTCCCTCGCACTCACAAATTTTCTGGATTGTGTTGCATTCACCTCGTTGTCACCAAAGTCTTCATCTGACTTATCCTCGTTGTCATCTAAAAGTTTGTGAACATAAATATTTGTATGATGGAATGGACTCACAATAATTTAAAAATAGCAATGATGACCAGTACCTTCAGGTGCATCATTACTAAATGGTTCTTGCATCGTGTTATTATCTGAAAACATTGTGACCAATCACTATTAATAAATATTCCAAAGACAGACTCAAAAAAATTAAAAAAAATAAGAAATGATGAACTTTACCTGCATTTAAATCATTGGCATCCTCTTTAGGTGCATCATTAAAAAATGGTTCTTGCATCGCGTTATTATCTGAAAACATTGTTACCAATCACTATTAATAAATATTCCAAAGATAGACTCAAAAGAATTAAAAAATAAGAAATGATGACCAATACCTGCATTTAAATCATTGGCATGCTCTTCATGTGGTGCATAATTCCCAAATTGTTCTGTAATTAAGTTATCATCTGATAGATGAAAGGAAACATAAGTTTTTAATTAATAATAAAAGATAAAATTAATATTGAACATCATACTTGTAGATAAATGGAAGACTTGTTTCTGTTGTCGTGCAGCATTATCCGCGGAATGTTGGGTTGTCTCATTAGGGGGGGCAACATATGGCATCCAACGATTTCAACCAGTCTCTCCACGTGGGAAGAATAGTGGATATGATAATGGGTCATAGCACCCGTAGTATGCTCTAATACATAGGGGTTTGTCTCCTTTTCCATGAACGACAACACTCCTGTCAAAGGAATTTTGCGGGTCACTCCCTTCAACCCATATTGCTGCCACTTGAGAAGTTGTTGGGGGTATTGTACCTTCGTTGATCCAGGTTGATATCTGTATTTAGCGAGATCTTATATTCATCTAGATTCGGAACAGATCCAAGGCTCTTGAAAACTTGCGCATAAGTGTTACGCTCTAGTATTCCCAGAATCCTCCGTATGACCTCTATATTAAGATCTGGAGACCTGTTAGCCCTGTGGATCAAGTTTTCATCTGTATCATAAATATAGAGCTGCAAATGCCGAGGGACATCATCAGCTGGCACTAGACCATCAAGAGCGTGGTGTAAACCGCCAGATGCCCGAAATGTATAAACACCAGTTCTTGCAGCCGTGCTGACTCGACGATCAAGGGTGACTCCTAGACTTGTGAATGAGAAGTGCGAGTTGAAATACCGTATATTCTGTCTGAAATACTTAGCATCCTCATCCTCTTGACTTGTAAATAACCGTCTCAGCTCTTCTGGGACTTCTGGAGTAACTATACCGACTTTTCCTTTTCTGCAACAGAATGCAGGCCCCTCGAATGGAAACCGCATTGCCCCACAGTGTCGGCAGTCCGGAACTTTTCTTAGGACATGATGCTTTTTAGATAGGTTTCGGTATATGAATTCCTCAGTATTTGCTACGGGTGTTGAGTGTGAAGGATGACGTCCATTTTGGTACGATTCAAACACAACATCTAGTACAAAGAAAAGTATATATTAAATTCACACTCAGTACTACTAATTATGCACTTGAGGGTGCAAAATTGGAGAATATAGAATGGACATACCTTGTTCACTAAATATTCTAGCTTCTTCATCAGTTCATGGTATGTAGCTTCTCGAAGTTTCTCTATCCCAAAGAAATCTAGGAGGTAATATATTGGTCAAACATAATTGAACCAAATTCGTCGATGTACTTGAAATGTGAAAGACAATATGTAAATGTACCCTCAAATTTGGTTTGGTGAACAACGGGCTCAAATATACCATATGGATCATCTGTTTTGTCGTTGCCCACTATCCAAAAATCATAAGTTTAGTAGAGCATAACAATGTAAGTATTATAGCAGATGTAGGTTTATGGATATTACTTTGCAGATTTTGAGTAGTTTGACCAACATCCGGGGACAGTTCTCCTTCAGTCTTATCCTTATCTGTGTTTTGAGGTTGGTTGGAGTAAAAGAAAGCTCTTATGAATAAATGAAAGAGGATTATGGTCAAACTAACAATGTCGATAATTATGTCTATGATAATGAATAAACCGATGGACTAACCAGCATGTCCAGCTGTGTAATATGGGTTAGGTTGGTTGATGACTATACCAAGTTGGGGTAGCTCACAACCGGACAATTGGGTGATGGGCTCCGCATGGTGTTTCTTTCATGGTCAGATCCGACGAAAAGTTGATTAGTTTATTGTTAGGAATACCATACTATGCAAACATGATGACATTACCTTGTGAAAGATCCCTTGCGATGGTGGATTTTGATTGCATTTTATGAGGCACAACAATAGCTCTCATCCGCCCTGCAATTCGTTGCATCTGGTACTCATCATTCCGGTGCAACCAATTTGATTCATTGTCGTCATGAATATTCTCCTTGTCATTGAGGATGGCTCCATGTAAATGCAATGAAGTTGGTAATATGGCATTTGCGCATCTTATGTCTCGCAGTTGGGTGACAGCCGATTGGCCGGTAGATGGTGTTTGTGACACAGTGTTATTGCTATCGAGGGTTTGGTGTTCCATCTCCATCTGATTCTTTATCTCATTAGAGTCTGCTTCAATGATGAAAATGATGTTAGTTCAAGAATACACATGGGATATATATGCAGAATTTGCTCTTCCTTACCAAGCGATATTGCAATGTGTGTTTGTGTACCATTGTGTAGGTCATTGCCGTTGGCAGCAACATTTTTTTGTTTTGATAGGCTTCACGCCGTCTCTTATTATTCTTATCTTTATGTTGTGAATACCGCACTCTATCCCTTTGTCGCTTAAGTTCCTTTGGGTCTATATATGCACAATTGCGTGTGTCAGGAATATCAGTCTGCATAAGCATTAGTTTGATAAGGAAGTACCTATGACGTGGGTGTCGCTGATGTCATGAATTGGGGTGTATTCCTCAATAGGAATGGATGATGATGTTCTATGAGGTTCACCTGTCAAATGGTTTCGATGATAAAGAAAATGTGCCATATTAACATCAGAAGTGTAGCATCCGTGATAGTTGGTCCTCATTACCGTGGGGCGTGACCAAGTCTCTGTCACTGAGCAGGGCAGCAGAAGTTTTTATATTTTCACGATATTGCCGTCGTCTAATAAGTATGTCATCCCTATTTTTTGCATACCGTTCTCTATCCCTTCGTCTTTTTATTTCTTTGGGGTCTGCATAGATAAATTACACATTCTGGAACTGAACAACAATAGCAATTTGATTGCTAATATTTACCTAAGGTTTGGTTGTTGCTTATATCCTGGAACGGGGTGCGCGGCTCATTAGTATTGGAAGATGACATATCAATATCTCTATTCCTGCAGATTTGAAAGAAACATGCTTTGATGCAGCCAAGAATTTCAAAGAGGAGGGCACGTCTCAGCTGCAGGGATGCCTATCCGAGGTAAGTTCACGAACACAAAATGTTTATTACTGATATATTATGAACTGGGTTGCAAGATGTCACAAATGGTAAAATTATGTTTGTTATAAGGATCTCCGGCTCATGACTGCTTTAGTCTAATGAATAGATGAATCAAATAATAAATAGACAAATGGCAGAATTATGTTTGTTATAATTGTCCCGTTCCCAATAGAACGTTGCATATTGATTCATATGAACACAACCTTGCAGGAACTTGGAGAAAACTGAGAATAAAATATTGTACCTGGCGTCGGTGAGGAGCTGGTCAGTGCTGGTGTTTTTGTCTCCAGCAAAGGGTAGGGAAGTGGTGAGGAGCTGACCAGCACTGGTGTTTTTGTCTCCAGCGAAGGGCAGGGCTGAAGGGCAGGGCAGTACGGTGGGTGCCGCACGGCCGTTCTTCGGCGAGGGGCACTGCAGAGGCGTCGCAGATTTGTGCAGAGGTTGTGCTGCGGCGGGCGGCGGTGCGGAACGGCGAGGTCGCTGATCGTGATCATGCCTTTCATACGCGGAGGAGGAGGAGGAGTTCGTGTGCGCTAATTTCTCCTGCCATAATCTCTCCTGCCGTAATTTGCGGGGTTGTACGTGGGCGCGGGCATGGAACTTTTCGTCCGCTCGGCTGGTTATTTGCTAAGTGCACACCGTATGCTGGAGTAGTGTGATCTTAGCGGTCGGATTAGATGATCCAGCGGTGGTTATTGATATGTGTACATCAGCGGGGTGTACTTAGAAAAGATTAAGTTTGGTTGTTTAATAGTAGTAGAGAAGAAAACTGAGAATAGAATATTGTACCTGGCGTCGGTGAGGAGCTGGTCAGTGCTGGTGTTTTTGTCTCCAGCAAAGGGTAGGGCAGTGGTGAGGAGCTGACCAGCACTGGTGTTTTTGTCTCCAGCGAAGGGCAGGGCCGAAGGGCAGGGCAGTACGGTGGGTGCCGCACGGCCGTTCTTCGGCGAGGGGCACTGCAGAGGCGTCGCAGATTTGTGCAGAGGTTGTGCGGCGGCGGGCGGCGGTGCGGAACGGCGAGGTCGCTGATCGTGATCGTGCCTTTCATACGCGGAGGAGGAGGAGGAGGAGGAGTTCGTGTGCGCTAATTTCTCCTTCCATAATCTCTCCTGCCGTAATTTGCGGGGTTGTACGTGGACGCGGGCGTGGAACTTTTCGTCCGCTCGGCTGGTTATTTGCTAAGTGCACACCGTATGCTGGAGTAGTGTGATCTTAGCGGTCGGATTAGATGATCCGGCGGTGGTTATTGATATGTGTACATCAGTGGGATGTACTTAGAAAAGATTAAGTTTGGTTGTTTAATAGTAGTAGAGATAAGACGCGCGCGCAAGCATTTGTTACCAAATTTCTTGTGTTGTGGTCAGCTATAGTGGAGCTATGAAGCTGGTCGAGGGTACGAGTCCTCGCGGCTCTTTTTTTCCTAATATTCACAAATGCAAAAAAATCTGCATGTCACATAAGCAAATAGTGCCACGTAGATATGACACGTGTAGTGAAAAATTGATACATAGACTAAATATTGACTAAATATTAGGTGCAAATATTAATGTGGCGGATTATTCATTTCAACTTATTCTAATTTTAGACGATACGACGATTTTAAATCGTCATTGTGAGCTACAAATAACGATGTAGACTATATTCACTAGGTTATGACGATTTTATATAATAAAACTGCGACGTCTTTGAGCAAAATCGTCGTAATTTTCTAAGGGTTTGAACCTCGCGAATGGCTTATGACGATCTAGTGCAAAATCGTCATAACTCTATGACGATTTTGTCCACAGTTACTATTAGAAGGTCATAGAATAACACATTTCTTGTAGTGTCTGCGAGAACGCGTCGCCCGGCTTCAGCGCCCACCCACCACCAGGAGCACTAGCGTGCGGAGCACCCCCACCGCACGCCTCCGCCCAACCAGCCGAGAATCCTCATCTCCCCGCAAGAGCAGGACGCGAACGGCCTCCCGCTATACTCCACCCCGGTAGACAACGTCATCGCGGGGCAGGCTGTAGTTGCCAACCTCAACATCACCGGGGAAGGCGCCCTGCAAGTCAAGTACGCCCAGGCCCTAATCACCAAGGCCATTGATCAACAAGCCGCGGGATCCGATTCGCGGGAACGGATGTACTCTCGCTCCTCCGGAAGTAGGGAGGCCTCGAGCGACCGCCCAACGATCGCCAACACTCTCAACCGCATGCCACCTGATCCCCTGCAGCATCAACCACGGGTCGTGCACCCAGCGCTCTCCACCAATGACCCGCGACCACTGAACAACACGGTCGCCGCCAATGGGATGCCCATCGACACGAGGACCCACATCATCAACAACCAAGCCTGGCGCACACGCCATCCCAACGACTTGAGGCACACCCTCACTAACCGCAGCGATAGCGAGCCAAGGGGCTCCCTCAGTCGAGTCGGACCCCAGTTCTTTGGGAGCATGATCCGAGGTGAAAATACATGGCCAACATCAAAGCGCCGAAGGAGATCGAGAAGTACGACCCTACGCATAACCCATCCGTGTGGCTGGACACATACCTCATGGCGATAGGAATCGCTGGCCACAACGACCTCCTCACCACTCGCTACCTCCCCCTGATGATGGAGTGAGCAACTCGGCAATGGATCAACACCCTCCCCCAGACAACATCCACTCATGGGAGTATATGCGTGAGGCCTTTGTCAGACACTTCGAGGGTTCCTACACCCGCATCATGACCATCGAGGACCTGGAGAAATGCATCAAGGGACCGCGCGAGTCGACCCGCCACTAGGTCCAAGGGTGGAAGGACCTATGGATCAATGCTGTCGGCATCCAGCCAGACCCGGCGATCCATTGCTTCAAGAACTCGTGCCGATACGAGCCACTGGTCGCCAAGATCAAGAGGGTGTACAAGAAACTCGACAACATCCCTGACCTCCTCGAGATCGCCAAGCGCTACGCGGAGGAAGACCCGAACCAAGAAACTGACAACAAGTCGGGGGAAATTGCCGCCCATGCAGCCACGACAACGGAAGACAGCAACACTCGCCTCACTGGCAAGCGCCACGGTGACGGGTGAGTTGACTTCGTCGCCAACACCAGCTATGCTCCATGCGAGCCAAAGAACTTCTGCCGCGACGGAGGAAACTACCGCGACAGCGGAAACTACCGCGCGAGGACGAAATTCGACCCCGCAGCTCTCCTCAACCAGCCCTATATCTATCACTGTAGGGCGGGGAAGCCCACCACCCACACTACCGCCGACTTCCACTCCCTGAAGGAGATCGATAAGGCAAGGTGAGCAAGGGAAGACCCCAACAACAACCCGCCAAATGCCGGGGCCTTTGGCAACGACGTCGGCTCGCTGCACACCTTCACCGGGCTCGGCACCAAGCGCGAGAAGAAGGTGCTCGCCCGCACGGTGGCCATCAACACAGTCTTGCAAGTTGATGTCCCCCGCTTCCTCAACTGGTCTGAACAGCACATCACGTGGAGCCACGAGGACCACACGCCGCGAATCGAATACCCCGGGCGAGTCGCCCTGGAGTCAAACCCAAAGTGGGCGACTATTGGCTCCCCAAGAAATTGATGGACGGCGAGAGCTCCATCAACATCCTCCACCTGGATACATTCACGCGACTGCATCTCCCACATTCGATGATCAAGACGACCCTCACCACCTTCCACGGCATCGTCCCCGTTCGGAAGGCGTACCTGATCGGAAAGGTTACGCTGCCAGTCACCTTTGGCACACCAGCCAACTTCCGCACTGAGCGGATCGTCTTAGAGTTGGTGAACTTCCACAACCTGTATCACTGTGTCCTAGGGCGACAAGCCTTTGCCAATTCATGGCAGCGCCGCACTACATGTACAATATGATGAAGCTTCCAGGACCATGCGACATCATCACCGTCCATGGCGACCCCGATATGGCCGTGGAGTGTGAGGAAAAAGGCGCCAAACTCGCGGACGCCATCATCGCCGTGGATACCAACACTGCCGAGGAGCTTGCCATATACACGAGTGGAGTCGACAAGGATGACCCCACAATCCTGAAGAACCCAACGCAGAGAACGCCGGGTCGACATCGTTCGAGGCCACCACGCACAACCGCACTGTCGAGCTAGTCCCAGGCGACTCCAGCCAGACGTTCACCATTGGGGCGGTCATGAGCCCCGCATAGGAAAGCGCGCTCGTCGATTTCCTCCGTGAGAATCGTGACAACTTCGCATGGAAGCACAAGCACAAGTTCCGAGGGAATTCGCCGAGCACAAGTTCAATGCCGACCCCAAAGTGCGACCTGTCAAGTAGTCGCTGTGGCTCTTCAATGAAGAGCGTTGCCAAGCAATCGCCGAAGAAGTGCAGCATCAACTCGCTACAGGCTTCATCAGTCCAATCAAGTACTCCAAGTGGCTGGCAAATCCATTCCCGGTCATGAAGAAGAAAAGACTTGGAGAATGTGCATCGACTACACCAACCTCAACAGCGCCTGCTAAAAGAAGGAGTTCGTCCTCCCGCGCATCGACTAGATCATCGATTTGATCGCGGGCTTGGAGTCGTTGTGCTTCCTCGATGCATACTCTGGTTATTACCAGATCAATATGGCGGTCGAGGACGAGGAGAAGATGGCATTAATCATGCCATTTGGCGCCTACTGCTACACTGCCATGAATTTCGGCCTCAAGAACATTGGCGCGACCTACCAGCGGTGAATGCAGGAGTGCCTTGCGAGCCAAATTGGCCGCAACATCCACGTCTATATCGACGACGTGGTGGTCAAGTCCAATCATAAGAGCGACCTACTCGTCGACCTGGCCGAGACCCTCACAAATTTGCGGAGGTACAAGATCAAGCTCAACCCAGGGAAGTGCACCTTCGGCATGCCCACCGGAAAACTCCTGAGGTACGTAGTATCCAAGCGAGGCATCAAGGATAACCCCACCAAAATCGACACAATCGCACGGCTCGAGAAACCCGAGTGCATCCGCGACATCCAGAAGTTGGCCGGGTGAGCCATGGCTCTTAGTCGCTTCATCCCCCAGCTCGGCGAGAAGACAATGCCTCTCTACAGCCTGATGCGCAAGAACCCCATGTTACAATGGGATAAGGAAGCGGACTACACGCTAAACGCACTCAAAGAAGTGCTACTAGCCGCACCCCTACTCGCCACCCCCGTCGACAAGGAGCTGATGCTCGTCTACGTCACGGCATCCGCGCGAGTCATCAGCGCCGTCATGGTCATCGAGCGACAGTAAGAGGACAAGGAGTGTCTCGTACAACGCCCGGTCTACTACATCAGCGAGGTCCTCACGGACTGAAGGCACCGCTACCCGCAGTATCAGAAACTGGTATACGCAGTCTTCAGAGCCCAGCGGCGGCTACTGCACTACTTCTAGGAGCACCCAATCACGGTCGTCTCCTTCGCACCACAGTAGGACATCATCCGCAACCGCGAGGCGACCGGGCGGGTCTCCAATTGGTACTTAGAAATTGGCGTCCACAACATCAAGTACGATCCGCGCAAGGTGATCAAGTCGCAGGCTCTAGTATACACTTACTCGCCGACTAGGAGGAGGTACTAAAGGGAATATGCCTTGAGAGGCAATAATAAAGTGGTTATTATGTATATTCCAAGTATATGATAGATGTTTATGTTGCATGCTATAATTCTATTAATACGGAAACGTGAATACATGTGTGTTTAATAAACAAAATAGAAAGTTCCTAGTTATGCCTCTCTTATAAACTAGCTCGTTGATTAACAAGATGATCAAGGTTTCCTGATCATGGACATTGGATGTTGTTAATAACAAGGTCACAACATTATTGGAATGGTGTGATGAACATTCATCCGAAGTATAGCATTACGATCAAATTCATTGAGTTTATACTATAACATCATACGAAGTAATCCTAATCCTTAGACCATGAGATCATGTCAATCACTAACATTGGAAGAGTATCTTAATAACATCAAACATCAGACCGTAATAGGATGATTATAAAGATGAGTTTAGTGCTACTAAAGTGTTATTTTGAGGCCCATGGATCAAGAGTGGAATGTGTTCATCCCGATGACGGATAGATATACTCTGGGCCCTTTCAGTGATATCACATTGGTTAGCTTGCAAGCAAGTGATTTGATCACTAGAATGTTATATCACGGGAACGAGAAAAGTGTACATGTTAGTAACAAGATCAAACTAGGTATGAGGATACCGATGATCAAATCTCGGACATGTAATATATCAAGACAAAGGGATTAATATTATAGCATAAAAGGTTCTCATGATCACAATAAAGTCATCGTTGAATGTGTGGGAGTCAGTATGAATCTCTAGGTCCCGCTTCTGATTATTGATCCGAGAGGGGTCTCGATCATGTCCACATTATTCGAGAACCGTAGGGTGACACAGTTAAGATACACCGACACCATTTGGAACAAATAGTTTCATGGTGAAAATATTAACAAAGCGTAGGAATTTATTTCACTAGATATCGAAACTGTTTTCTGGTGAAATTGCTGAAAGTGTTTCTGCATGTGAAATGAAATACTAGCAAGGGGTTATATGTGAATGTTTGTCCATTATGGTAATTGAAAAAATTCTAAATAAATAAAAGGAGTTTTATTTAAAGAGAGATTGCATTAAATTTGGTGAAAATTTAATGGGAATTTTGAGTGGGATTTTGAGTGGAGAAGTGAATGGACATTTTTGTGAGTGGAGCATCCACCCACATGAATGGAGGAGGGGAGGGGGCAGCCCCATGCGCCGGACACCCTCTTGAGGTGCCCCTCCCTCCTATATAAAGCCCCCCTCTCACTCCTTCTCACTCGCACCTCCTCGTGAAGGATCTCTCTTCCCCTCTAGTTTTTATTCGCCATGGTCTCAGACTAGCGAGATACATGTTCCTGGTGGATTTTCGGCAAGAAAGAGTTGTTGCTTCCGCAGCATCGCTGGATCGAGGAGGCGGAGGTTGCTCGGTGGCTCGGACGTGTGTGCGAGCATGGATGCGCTGCTGATTTGTCGCGCTAGGTCTTCCTCTCCATCTTGAGATCGGCAAGCGTTCGTCTACATCATCCACGAGTACAACCTAGTTAAGCTTTGTTGGTATTCAAGGGTATGTTCTCTACGGATGTATATTCTCCCCTTGCTTGTATCTAGTATATAGATATTGGTACATAGTTGTTCCCATCGTAGCAAAAAATTTGTTTTCTATGCTGCGAACCCTACGGTGGTATGAGAGCCGGATCTATGCGTAGATGCTTTGCACGGGTAGTACACATATGTATATGTGGACAATGATGATCATGTTATTGCTTCTTAGTTGTACTTTGGATATTGGTGGCATAGTGGGATGAAGCGGCCCGGACAAACTTTATATGTCCTCGCACATGAGACATGTTCCAAGCTTGACATGCAACTTGTTTTGCATAAGTGGCTAGCGGGTGTCTGTCTCTCCTACTATAGTTAATATCTAATTTGCAATGAGTTGTCAATAATTTGGTTATCCTCGTTGTGGTTCATTTTCATAGGTAAGAATGGTTCTATCTTCGAAAGCCCTAAGCCACGTAAAACTTGCAATGGATAAATTAGAAGCATCTAGTTTAGATTGTTGCTGGGCTAGTGTCATGATTTGGTGATGTTGTGAATAAAAGTGTAAGTTGATATTCTTACAACACACATAACATATAAGTTCCATAGACCTTGGCCTTACACATAAAGGAATGATGAGGATCATACCACGATGCACATGATGGAGATCAAGTGCAAGAACCATATCGTTTCACTTTTTTACATGTGATGTTTGTTGCATCTTATATTGCTTGTTTGGCATTTTATTAGCATAATAATATGATCCCTCATTTAGATATCAAGATAAAAATGTGTTATACCTTAAGTATGCACCGATTATGCGAACGGGTCGGCGAGTGGTTGAATCACAGCTAAGGCGAACGGGTCGGCGAGTGGTTGAATCGCAACTAAGGAGAACGGGTCGGCGAGTGGTCGAGTCGCTACGGCTGGCGAGTCGAGTAGACGAAGTTGGATTGTCAATCTGGTCAAACTAGCCGTTGGGTAATATAACGGTAATATCGGCGTAATCGCCGCGTGGTAACGGCTCCCCAAAAATGGCGGGCACCAACCGCTATATAAGGAGAGTGACGGGCGAGGAGCGATCATTCCCACATTTCCTTCGACCTCCCGCGTTTCTCAATCTTTCATCCCCTCTAGAGCGAGTCAGAGCGATCCAGCGATTCCGCCGCGACCTCGTAACCTCAGATCCTCCGATCGATGGTGCCACCGAAAGATCTGTGGGGGAGATCCAAGTGCACGAAGGAGCTGCTGAAGTCCTTCGAGGACGAGGGAGTTCTCTGTGCCGGGAGATGGCGAATCCCCGTAGCCGGAGAAGTGGAGCTGAATCCGCACACTGGGGAGTTCATCTGCTTCACCAGCCATCTTGAGTGGGGGCTTGGCTTCCCCACCTCGATCTTGTTCCGCCGCTTCTTCTCGTACTACGGTATCCAGCCATCGGATCTGGGGCCGCATAACATCGATCAACTTGCCATTTTCATGGAGTTTGGCGAGTGCTATCTGGGCTGCCGCTCATACTTCCCCCTATGGAAGGAACTACTTGACGGGCGGGTCGGACATGAAGGGGCAGGCAACCCGATGCTAGCTGCGGGCGGCCTTACCTTCCAGCTGCAGTCCAAGGCCTCCTTCCTCGACCTCATGATGCCGAAGAAGGCGGCGAACGAGTGGAAGAAGCATTGGTTCTACGTCAGCGAATCGACACAGAACGGCGAGGTGGCATTTCCGATGTACTCCGTAGACCGGCCCGAGCCACGCTGGCTTCAAGTCGCCAAGCCTCCTCTCGACCAGCGGATGGTGGTCGACGAGATGTTGACGACGATTCGTCAACTAAAGAAGAACGACCTTCAAACCTTGAACCTATACAACTATTGGCTCGGGCGGCGGCTGGTGCCTCTGGCCAGCCGTGCCCACTAGATATACGAGTACACGTGCAAGGATGACGCGACCAAGTCCTGCACGGCCGAGTGGAGCGCTGACGATTATGCCCTTGCGCTAAAGAAGATCACTGATGCGGAATACCTCAACCCAAAGGAAGGGATTCCCCCGTACACCAGGAAGCACAAGGCGCCGCCGGTGAGTCTACTCTTCCTTGTCCATTTCGCAATTGCAGAAATGCAGTCGCGGGTTTACTAATCGTGCTACGTTTATGTAGCTGTTCCAAGTAGTGGAAGGTTGGCTTCCACCCGATGATGACGAAAACTCGAACGATTCCGTTGAGGATGAGAGCGAGTCCTCCTCCGACAAGTGCAATGTCGGAGGTGACGATGACGAAGTCGTAGAGGTCGCCGCACCTGCGGCTCGAAAGACCTGCGGGCAACGGCAGCATGAGCTCGAGGCTAGCAAGAGCCTCGAGGATCATGACGGGGGCGATGATGAGGCCCTCGAACACACTTCACGGAGCGTGGCTACGCCGTCAAAGAAGAAATTTCCGAAGAAGAAAAAGGGGACGGCCAAGGCAGTGTCGCCGCCTCGATCCGTGACTAGCTCTGAAGCGACTAACACGGCCGACAAGGCTGGGGCAAGCATGCCGGCGCAGGAGACTACGGAAGCTAGCACAACCATGGTGGAAGATGAGGTGCCATTGGCATCGCTTCCACCGCCCTTCTCCGCAGTCACCGGGCTCAGGGTCGTTCCACCCGCGGGGGCTTCACCATCGATGGAGGCAGCTGCGTTGACCGAAGGGGAGCTTCCTGCCACGGCCTCGTCCTCGAAGAAACCCGCAGTATCGTGGGCTCCGAGCCTATTCGAGATGGGCCTTAGCCAGAAGCTGGGCCTGGAGTTAGAGAAGCCGGCGTATATCCGCACCGACCTGCACTTCATCCCAGTCGCCAAGTAATTGTTTTGATGTATTCTTTTCAGTTACTAGCTTGTATTTGTTGGGCGATCTCGCTGATGACTTTGTTTTGCGGGACTGGCGTGAAGAAGATCGGTCACCCCTCGGTGGCCAAAATTTCCAGTAGGCACCACAGGGGCGGAGGCTGATCCCTCCAAGAAGAGGAAGGGTGACGACTCTGAGGCATCTACTGAGGGTGCAAATAAGGAAAAGGGCGATGAGGTCGTCACGATCTCGTACGAGCCGATTGATGACCCTAGTGAGGCTCCGTTTGGAGCGGATGCGGGCGTGGAGGCCTTAGTGGACGCAGGGTCGCAGCAGGTCGGGGCGGCGGGCCCATCAGCGAGTGCTGCGGTAGCTGCGGGGGTGACCTTCCCTCGGTTCATGGTGAAGGCCTCCACCATGAGTGCGTCGGCGCAGTCGGCCCAGGCGCCCAAAGTTCTGGACTCGGAGGCCGAGAAGAATCACGGGGGCACACCTCTTGTGCTCCCGTCGGTGGATGCGGTCGAGCTACACAGTATGCTGGGTGCGGCTGTCCAGGTATGTCCATTCCCCAAGGATCTGGTCGCTGAATTTCAGCGAGTAGATTCTTATTGTTTTTCAGTGTCTAGTCCCTCAGTGGCTAGTCGCTGAATTTCAGCGGCTAGGCAGTTAGGAAATTTTGCAATGTCTAGTCCCCGAGTGGCTAGTCACTGAATTTCAATGGCTAGGCACTTAGGAATTTCTTCAATGTTTGCTGACGTTTGCCATGTCTATGCAGGGCCTCCAGCGCGAGTCAGCAGGGCGATTGGCCGCCAAGGAGCGTTTGGAGTAAGAATTCTGCTCCAAGCAAGAGGTGAACAAACAACTGCAAGCGACTGCCAGTAGGTCTTCGAGATGCCCTTTCCCACAACCGTCTTGTTTCTGATTTTATACTCACATTGCTGCAGAGGGTCATTCGGCCACGATGGCGAAGGCTCGAGAGGGTTTGGTCCCCGCTAGAGACTTGATGGCTGCCCAGTCGTCTTTGACCGTGGCGGAGAAGCGAGTGGCCGAGCTGGAGCGAGAGCTTAGGGCTGCGAAGGCAGAGGTGAGCTCGGCAGACGAGAGAGCTAAAGCGGATGTTGCTGCCACGGCCGAAGAGCGGAAGGTGTCGGATGCTCTCGTCGCCAGGCTGCAGACTGACTTGTCGAAGCTTCAGGACTTCGTTACGGGGCGCTGTCGTCCCTTGATTGGTGAGTCCCTTTATCTTGTGTTTTGGTTGGTTTGGAGAGTCCCCGAGCGTGCGGGTCGCCTTTGCTTTTGTGTGTCCTTCTGACTTTGAACTATTTGTGCTTCGCAGGGATGATTCTTGACGACGAGGCCGAGGCGCAATCGTACGATGTGCGACAATGTGTCACCACGTTGGTGGACTCTGTCGCTCTTTCGGTGACTTGTATTCACGCATATCTTAAGGAGATCTCGCCGACGGAGGTGATCCCCAGTGAGCTTACTGAAGTATGGAGCTACCTGGAGAAGGCTCCGGCGGTTGTGGAGTGCATGTCGCGGTCAGCTTTCCGCCGTGGGGCTGTGACTGTGCTTAGCGTTGGGCTCGCGCACTTCCCCGACGACTTCGACCTTGACGACGTCACCAGCGGGTACCCGTCGTCGACTGGCTGGGTCGAGATCTCCGATGTGCTGAAGCTGACCGACCGTACCGCGGTCTACTCCGATCGAGTGTTGGCAATGGGCAATCTTCTGCCGTATCAGTAGACGATCGTCGCCTCGAACGACCCCGAGTCGGCGAACCGCGACTTCAAGGTGGAGCAGCCATTCCGAACGGTGATAGCGGGTGCCTTGATGACATATCCGTCGAACCCGTGGGTTCCTTTCATCAGTGTCCGTGGTGGCGGTGGCGCTTCGTCATTGAAACCTGCGGAGTATACCACTTTGCCAATTGGCGTTAGTTGTAAATATTTTATGCCTGCCCGAGCGCATCCGCCCTTTTGTGGGGTTTACCTCGTTTCTTTGTGCGTATGTTTGTTGTTGTACTGTTAGTTAGTTTAGGTCGACTCGCCGTGGCTTGGAAAGCCAGTCGCATGGCGACCCCAAGCGGTGCTCTATACTTAGCCATTTTCCCGGATGCGAACGGGGTCGGTTTGGCGAGTCCCCGAGCGTGGTACTTAGCTGTTCTAGTCGCATGCCCAAGGTAGGTGAGGACGAAGAGCGTTGTATTTGGCGCGTCGCTCCACCTGACTCGGAGAATCAGTCGCGTGGCGAGTCTAGGACGCGCTCTCATACTTGGTGTTTTCCCTAGCCGCATGGGTTTGGTCTGGCGTCAGTCCCCGAGCGTGGTACTTGACCGTTCGAGTCGCTGCACCAAGGATGTGGAGGACTGGGTCGCTGTGAGGAGCGAATGCGGTCGTCTTGGCCTGGTGGGCCAGTCGAGCGAGGCGAATCCGATGGGGCTATGGGTTGGCGTTTTCGTGGACGACACAAGGCCCGAAACTTACCGGTGCCCTTGTACCGCGCTACTTAGCCGTGCTGGTCGCGTAACAAAGGGTTGACTTCCACGGTTAACATAACGTTGTTTTTACGAGTGCGAGTGGAACAAGATATGGAGAGTAGACACAATTTGTGCGAATCGATCTTCTTTATTTCATAGAGGGGGGAGTACATGGTGGAGTTCTAGGTGTAGAACTTCCTTAGAAGGTTTACGTTCCACGACCGCTTGACGTCGAGATGTCCGTCGCCTCGGACGTCGATGAGGTAGTAGGCGTCGTTGCCATGGACTCTCCCTATGGTGAATGGTCCCTCTCACGGTGGGAGAGCTTGTGCATGCCCTTCTTGTCCTGGATCAGACATAGGACTAGGTCGCCTTCCTGGAAGGTGCGAGTTCGGACTCAGAGGCTGTGGTAGCGGCGGAGTCCTTGATGGTAGATGGTGGTGCGGGAGCGAGCTAGGTCGCATGCTTCATCGAGATAGTCGACTCCGTCTTGGTGTGCGAGCTCGTTGTCAGCCTCCGCTTAGTTGATGACCCGAGGCGAGTCATCCTCGAGGTCGGTCGGCATGACGGCTTCAGCGCCGTACACCATGAAGAAGGGGGTGAACCCAGTCGACCTGTTAATGGAGGTGCAGATGTCCCAGATGTCGGAGGGGAGGTCTTCAACCCAACACCCCAGAGTTTGCTCGAGGGGAACTTGCAGTCGCGGCTTCAGGCCGTGGAGGATGCTCTGGTTAGCGAGTTCCGCCTAGCCATTGGACTCCGGTGGGCGACTGACGCGAGGTCGAGCCGTATGTTGTGCTCCTCGCAGAATTCGGCCATAGCTCCCTTGGTGAAGTTGGTGCCGTTGTCCGTAATGATGTTGTGCGGGAAACCGTAGCGATAGATGGGCTCGCTTAGGAACTTGGTGGCAGTCTTCTGGTCGCACTTGCGGACTGGCTTGGCCTCCACCCACTATATGAATTTGTCGACTGCGACCAGGAGGTGGGTGTAGCCGGAGGGGGCATTCTTGAAAGGGCCCACCATGTCCATGCCCCAAATGGTGAATGGCCAGGTGATGAGGATGGTCTTGAGCCCCGAGCTTGGTACGTGGGTCTGATTAACGTACATTTGACACCCAACACAGCGTTGGACGATGTCGACTGTGTCGGCGTGTGCGGTGAGCCAGTAGAAGCCATGTCGCATGGCCTTGGCGACCAGGGACCGGACGCCAGCGTGGTGGCCGCAGTTGCCGGCGTGGATGTCTTGGAGGATTTTGCGACCTTCTGCGGGTTGTACGCAGCGTTGGAACACACCTGTCACGCTGCGCTTGTGGAGCTCGCCATTTATGATGACGAAGGACTTGCAGTGGCGCACTATCATGCGGGCCTCCATTTCGTCTGCGGGTAGGGTCCCTCCCTCTAGGTAGGCGATGTATGGCGCAGTCCAGTCACTTGGCCCCGTGATCATGGCGGCCAGGGTTGGTTCTGGTTGCAGCGGTATCCCGATGTCGATCTCCCTCGGGGGAGAGATGGATGGCTTGGTGATGGTGTCGAGGAAGACACCGAAGGGTGGCGTGTGGCAATCCGACCCGATGCGAGAGAGGGCGTCGGCCTCTTCGTTCTTGCGCCGGTCGATCCACTCGATGGAGTAGCCGTCGAAGTGGCCCCCCATCTGGTCCATTGCTTGGCGGTATGCTGCCATGGTGGGGGAGACGGCGTCTGATGGGGATATTCCTACCGGGGTATACCCAGCAGGACGTTTCCGACTGGCCCAGGAACTGGCGAGTGGGCCTGCAGGACGGCGACTAGATCAAGGCCTGGCGTAGATTCAAGCGACTGGAAGCCGAAGGCCCAGGAGAGTAGATAGGCCCAGTCGGATTAGGTTAAACGATTGCCGAAACCTTAACTGATTCGGTGGAGATATGTAAACCCTAGGGGGGTGAGTCTATATAAACCTCCCTAGAGGGCGTGTAGAGGATATGTTCCATCATCCACCCAAGCGACTCGCCGCCTAGCCGTCGAGCTCGCCCCATTGTACCTCCATCATAATACAATCTAGCAGGAGTAGGTCTTTACCCTCTAGGGTGCCGAACCTGGGTAAAACCCTGTGTCTCCGCCCTCATCTCGCACCGCAGATGGCTGGCCGCCCTTGCCCTATGTTCTACTACTCGCTGCCGATTGCAGCATCTGCCGTGGTCATTCCCACGACAGTGGCGCCCACCGTGGGGCCTGGCCGGTCTGGCCGGTGTTCTGCGGCGAGATCCAATCTTCCCATCAACGAGTCGGTCGCCACCGGCCGCATTATAGCGATCGGCGAGATGCTCCAGATCTTGCCGAGCAGCTACGTCCCGGCGGCGCGACCCGTCACGCATATCATGATCTTGCCAGTCGGCACGATTAGCCTCTTCGTCGGCCTCACTGACGTCATCGTCTCGGAGGATTCGGCTCGCATCCGCGAGTCGCCGCCATGCGACCGGCTCTCCGAGAGCCAGGTCCGCACGATCCACCGCCTCGCCTTCGAGTACAACTCGGCCCACAGCGACGTGGCCGAAACCACCGCAGCCGCGGAAGACGCGGCCCTCAACGACGACGCCGACTCGGCGACCCCGGCGTCACTCGTCGGATCCATTATCGCGGCTTCGCCCGCGGGCTCCATCACCCAGGTCTCCAACGTTGGAGACTTCGAGGATCCGTCCATCCTTGGGATCTTCGACTTCGACTCCGGATCGGAAAACTCCGCCGATCTCCGCGACGGGACCGGTCGCCACGCCGTGACCTACATGGCAACTGGCACCGACCCGCCAGGGGATCCCTTCTCCACCCCGATACCTCCTAACGCCATGGCAACGGAGGTCGAGGAACTCCGCCTGAAGCTGGCGGAGGCAGTCCGCAAGGAGCAAGCCGAGCGCGAATTTTTTTGCCTCGAGCAGGTGACGGCGCAGGAGCTGTCGCGTTACCACCAGTAGCGAATCAGGTCGCGCTTGAACCCCACCATCCAGGGGCGCGCCCTGAACTTCGACGACGAGAACGACCCGGCCCGCGTGGCCGAGCGCGCGATCTGCGAGAACGCGCCACCCGTAGGAAGCGCCCGGCCCCCACCAGGGTCGACGGCGAACGGCGCCCCACCTCCACCCAACCGTGCACCCCCAGGGACCAGCCGCGGATCGTGGTCTCCTCACGGGAGCGAGACGCGAACGGCCTACCACTGTTCTCCACCCCGATGGACAACCTCGTGGTGGGCCGAGCAGCGGCCGACAACATCACGGCCACCGGTGACGGTGCCCTACAGATCCAGTACGTCAAGGCCCTGCTCGCAAAGGCGGTCGAGCAACAAAATGCAGGCATCGACTCACAGGGCCGGATGTACTCGCGGTCATCGGGCAGCAGAGCGGCCTCAAGCGGCCGTCCATTGGCGGCAAACACCCTCAACTGCCTGCCACCCGAACCACTGCAGCTCCAACACCGACCCACGAACGCGGCACTCTCCACCAATGACCCCAGGCCAGCGACCAACTTCGTCGCCGCCAACGGTCAGCCCGTCGACGCTCGCACCCACATCATCAACAACCAGAGCTGGCGCGCACGCTAGCCTGTCGACCTGCGACACACCCTAACCAATCTCCGCGACGGCGAGCCGATGGGGTCGCTAAGCCGACTCAGGCCCCGATGCTTCGGACCGATGATCCGAGGCGAAAAATAACCGGCGAACTTCAAAGCGCCGGAGGAAATAGAGAAGTACGACCCTTCGTACGACCCCTCTGTGTGGCTGGACACCTACCTCATGGCGATGGGGATCGCTGGCCACACCGACCTGCTAGCCGCCCGCTACCTCCCTCTGATGATGGAGGGAGCGTGCAGGCAGTGGATCAACACTCTCCCCCCGGATAGCATCGACTCCTGGGAAGAGATGCGCGATGCCTTCGTCAGGCACTTCGAGGGTTCCTACACCCACGCCACCACCATCGAGGACCTGGAACGATGCGTCCAGGGACCCCGCGAGTCGACCCGCAGCTGGGTCCAACGGTGGCAAGAACTATGGTACAACGCGGTCGGCATCCACCCGGACACCGCGATCCACTGCTTCAAGACCTCGTGCCGCTACGAGCCCTTGGTCGCCAAGCTCAAACGTGTATACTGCACACTCGACAACATACCGGACCTTCTTGAGATCGCCAAAAGATACGCGGAGGAAGACCCAAACCAGGAAACCGACGACGAGTCGGGAGGTCAACGCCGCACGAACGGAAATGACAACGGACGACGGTCCGACCTACACTACATCAACACTCGCCTCACTAGCAAGCGCCGCAGTGACGGGCGAGTCGACTTCGTCGCCAACGCCGGGCACGCGCAGCGCGAGCCCAAGAACTTCCGCCGCGATGGAGGGCAACGCCGCGACGGCGGCAACTACAAGGCGAAACCAAGGTTCGACCCCGCGGCCCTCCTTAACCAACCTTGTGCATTTCACAGCAGGGAAGGGAAGCCCGCCACGCACACGACCGCCGACTGCCACTCTCTCAAGGAGATCGAGAAGGCACGGCGAGCACGGGAGGACCCCGACAACAACCCGCCAAACAGCGGAAAATTCGGCAGCGTGGCCGGCTCGCTCCACACCTTCACAGGCTTCAACACGAAGCGCGAGAAGAAGGTCATCGCTCCCGCCGTCGCCGTCAACACGGTGGCCCAGGTGGACATTCCCCAGTTCCTCAACTGGTCGGAGCAACTCATCACCTGGAGCCGCCAGGACCACTCGCCACGCATCGAGTACCCAGGCCGAGTCGCCCTGGTGGTCAAACCCAAGGTGGGAGACTACTGGCTCCCCAAGACATTGATGGACGGCAGCATCTCCATCAACATCCTGTACCTGGACACCTTCAGGCGACTGCGGCTCCCGTAGTTGATGGTCGAGACGACCTACACCACGTTCCACGACATTGTCCCCGGTCGGAAGGCGTACCCGATCGGCAAGGTCATGCTGCCAGTCACCTTCGGCACACCAGCAAAATTCCGCACCGAGCGGATCGTCTTCGAGCTGGTGCCCTTCGACATCCCCTACCACTGCGTCCTGGGGCGCCAGGCGTTCGCCAAGTTCATGGCGGTGCCCCACTACGCGTACAACACGATGAAGCTCCCCGGACCGCGTGGCGTCATCACCATACACGGCGACCCTGACATGGCCGCCGAGTGCGAGGCCAAAGGAGCCGAACTCGCCGACGCCATCATCGTGGCTGAGGCCAACCACGCCGATGAGCTCGCCAAGTACGCGAGCGGGGTCAACAACGACGACCCCACTATACTCAAGAAGCCCAACTCGGAAGGCGGCAACACCTTAGCCTTTGAGGCAATGACGCACACCCGCACCGTCGAGCTTGTCCTAGGCGACTCCAGCCAAACGGTGACGATCCGGATGGGCATGAGCCCAGCATAGGAAGGCGCGCTCATCGAGTTCCTCCGTGAGAACAGGGACATCTTTGCATGGAAGCCCTCTGACATGCCTGGTGTCCCTAGGGAACTTGCTGAGCACAAACTCAACGCCGACCCCAAAGTGCGACCTGTCAAGCAGTCACTGCGGCCCTTCAACGAAGAGCGCCGCCGAGCCATCGCCGAGGAGGTGCAGCGTCTACACGTTGCAGGCTTCATCCGGCCAATCAAATACTCCAAGTGGCTGGCAAACCCAGTCCTGGTCGAGAAGAAAAATGGGACCTGTAGGATGTGTATCGACTACACAAACTTAAGCAGCCTGCCCGAAGGAGCAATTCGTCCTCCCGCGGATCGACCAAATAATCGATTCCACCGCGGGCTCGGAGTCGCTGTGTTTCCTCGACGCCTACTCTGGGTACAACCAGATCAAAATGGCTGTCGAGGACGAGGAAAAGACGGCGTTCATCACGCCATTCGGAGCCTTCTGCTACACCGCCATGACCTTCGGCCTCAAGAACGCCAGGGCGACCTACCAGCGGTGCATGCAGGAATGCCTTGCGAGCCAAATTGGCCGCAATATCCACGTCTACATCGACGACGTGGTAGTGAAGTCCGCTTGCCAGAGCGACCTACTCGACGACCTGTCGGAAACATTCGCCAACCAGCGGAAATACAAGATAAAGCTAAACCCAAGCAAATGCACCTTCGGTGTACCAGCAGGGCAACTACTGGGCTACGTCGTATCCAAGTGCGGGATCGAGGCGAACCACACCAAGATCGACACGATCGCTCAACTCGGCAAACCCGAGTGCCTGCGCGACGTCCAGAAGCTGGCCGGGCGAGTCGCGGCTCTCAGTCGCTTCATCCCCCGATTGGGCAAAAAGGCGATGCCCCTATACCGCCTGATGATCAAGAAACCCACCTTCCAGTGGGACAAGGAGGCGGACGACGCGCTCCGCGGCCTCAAGAATGTGCTACTCGCAGCACCGCTACTCGCCGCCCCCGTCGACAAACAACCCATGCTGGTCTACGTCGCGGCTTCCGAGCACGTCGTCAGCGCCGTCATGGTCGTCGAGCGGCCAAAGGAAGGAAAGGAGCGCCCAGTACAGCGACCGGTGTACTATATCAGCGAGGTCCTCACTGAGTCGCGCCAGCGATACCCGCAATACCAGAAACTGGTATACGCGGTCTTCAGAGCACAGCGGCGACTGCCGCACTACTTCCAGGAGCACCCGATCACGGTCGTCTCCTCAGCACCGTTGCAGGACATCATCCGCAACCGTGAGGCGACCGGGCGAGTCGCCAAGTGGGCCGTCGAAATCGGCGTCCACAACATCAAGTATGAGCCACGCAAAGCGATCAAGTCGCAGGCTCTCGCAGACTTCATCGCCGACTAGGAAGAGGCCCAGCAGCCGGAAAAGCTGCCGTACCTCCACTATTGGAGCCTGCACTTCGACGGCTCCAAGAATGCAGACGGCGCAGGAGCAGGGATCGTGCTAACTTCCCCGAAGGGCGACAAGCTCCGCTACGTCCTCTGCCTCGACTTCACCCCCTGCACCATCAACATGGCCGAGTACGAGGCACTACTCCATGGCATGCGAGCCGCCAAGGAGATGAATGTCAACCGCCTATGCTGCTACGGAGACTCCGACCTCGTCGTCGGTCAAGTCGCTGGCACCTGCGACACCGTCTCCCCCACCATGGCGGCATACCGCCAAGCAGTGGACAAGCTAGGTGGACACTTCGCAGGCTACTCCGTCGAGTGGATTGACAGGCGGAAGAACGAGGAGGCCGATGCACTCTCTCGCATCGGCTCGACTCGCACCACCCGCCGGCGTCTTCCTCGACACCATCACCAAGCCTTCTGTCTCTCCCCCAAGGGAGATCGACATCGGAGTCCGCTGCAAATAGAGGCAGCCCTGGTCGCACTCATCGCCGAGCCAGAAGACTGGACTACGCCATACATCGCCTACCTGGAGGAAGGCACCTTGCCGGTAGACGAAACAGACGCCCGGATGATAGCACGCCGCTGCAAATCCTTCGTCATCATCGACGGCGAGCTCCACAAGCGCAGCGTGATCGGCGTGTTCCAACACTGCGTCCAACCCGTCGAAGGACGCAAAATCCTCCACGACATCCACTCCGGCGACTGCGGCCCTCTCTGGTCGCAAAGGCTATGCGGCTCGGCTTCTACTAGCCCACCGCACACGCAGACGCCATCGACATTGTCCAGCGGTGCGCCGGGTGCCAGAAGTATGCCAACCAGACACACGTGCCGAGCTCAGCGCTCAAGACAATCCCCATCACCTGGCCGTTCGCCGTGTGGGGTATGGACATGGTAGGCCGTTTCAAAAAGGCCGCCTCCGGCTTCACCCACCTCCTGGTCGCGGTCGACAAAATCACAAAGTGGGTGGAGGCCAAGCCAGTCCGGAAATGCGACGGGAAGACCGCCACCAAGTTCCTACGCAAGCTCATATATCGCTACGGGTTCCCAAACAGCATCATCACGGACAACGACACTAACTTCGCCAAAGTAGCCATGGCCGAGTTCTGCGAGGAACATCACATCCGAGTCGACCTTGCCTTAGTCGCCCACCCGGAGTCCAACGGCCAGGAGGAACGGGCCAACCAGAGCATCCTCCATGGCCTGAAGCCACGGCTCCAAGTACCACTCGAGCGCACCGCCGGGTGCTGGGTCAAGGAGCTACCCTCCGTCATTTGGGGTATCCGCACCTCGGTCAACAGGTCGACAGGGTTCACCCCCTTCTTCATGGTGTATGGCACCGAGGCAGTCATGCCTACCGACCTAGAGCATGACTCACCAAGGATCGTCCACTACACGGAGGCTGCGAACGAACTCGCACGCCAGGACGGAGTCGATCAACTCGATGAGGCACGCGACCTAGCTCGCTCCCGCACTGCCATCTACCAGCAAGGACTCAGCCGCTACCATAGCCGGCGGGTGAGGACTCACACCTTCCAGGAAGGCGACCTGGTGCTATGCCTCATCCAGGACAAGAAGGGCATGCACAAGCTCTCCCCCCGTGGGAGGGACCATTCGCCATCAGGCGAGTACTCGGCAATGATGCCTACTACCTCACCGACGTCCGCGGAGACGGGAAACTCGACGTCAAGCGACCGTGGAATGTAAACCTCCTACGGAAGTTCTACTCCTAGAACTCCATACATGTACCCTCCACTAGCTATGAAATAAAATATATCGGTTACCACAAATTGCGTCTACTCTCCATGTCTTGTGCCACTCGCACTCATAATAACAGTGTCAAGCTAACTGCAGAAGTCAACCTATGGTACAGCGACCGGCATGGCCAAGTAGTACGCTACGAGGGCACTAGGTTACCCCAGGACTCGCAACGTCCACGAAAAACGCCTACCCGGAGCCCCATTGGAGTCGCCTAGATCGACTGGCATAACGAGCCAAGACAACTGCCTTCGCTCCTCACAGCGACCGTGATCCTCCGCATCCTCGACACAACGACTCGAACGGCCAAGTACCACGCTCGGGGACTGACGACCAGTTAAGCACGAGCGACTAGGGAAAAACGCCAAGTACGAGAGCATGCCCAGGACTCGCCACGCGACTGACCCTACGGGCCAGGCAGGAGTGATGCGCTCACTCTAACACGCCCGGCCATCACCCACCCTAGAGCCGTGACTAGAACCACCAAGTACCACGCTCGGGGACTCGGCTACCTGACCTTGTTCGCGCAAGGGAAAACGGTCAAGTAAAGAGCACTCATGGGAGTCGCCCTGCGACTAGCTTTCCAAGCTCGGGCGAGTCGACCTCAATAACAAAACAACTGACAAAACATTCAAAACCATAAACACATAACAAACGAGGTAAACCCCATAAAAAGGGCGGACGCGCTCGGGGACTCGCCCAATCATCAATCAAAATCGCAAGACAACTCACAAAATAACGCGAAATTCCATTACAGCATAACAAAGTTTTTACAAAATACAAGTTGAGCCCAATGGCCAAATTACTATTAACGCCCCAAGGCACAATGTTTCTATTCCGCAGGCTTCGATGTCGACTCGCCGCCACCCTTGCGGTTGCGAATGAAGGGAGTGTACGGGTTCGACGGGTACGTCGTCAACTCACCCGCCATCGCCGCACGGAAAGGCTGCTCGACCTTGAAGTCCCGGTGCGGTGGCTCGGGATCGTTGGGCGCGACAGTCGTCTCCTGATAAGGGAGAAGGTCGCCCATCGCCCAGACGCGATCGGAGTATACCGCGGCCCGGTCCGTCAGCTTCAGCACCTCGGAAATCTCCACCGAGCCCGTCGATGAGGGGTAGCCACTCGTCACGTCGTCAAGGTCAAAGTCCTCCGGGAAGTGGGCAAGCCCAAGGATAAGCGCCGTCGCCGCCCCGCACTGGAACGCCGACCGCGTCATGAACTCAACGACTGACGGCGCCTTCTCCAGATACCACCAAACTTCGACGAGATCGCTGGGAATCACTTCTGTGGGCGACATCTCTTGAAGATAAGCTCGAATGCAAGCCGCGGACAACGTGGCCGAGTCGACCAAAGTGGCCACGCACTGCCGCGCGTCATATGTTTGCGCCTCCTCCGAGCTGTCGATAATCTGACCTGCGGACAGGGGCTGGCAGTAAATACAATGACGATTCCATAACATAGCCACTACAGGCAGAGGCAAGAAAGCTTACCAATCAAAGGACGGCAGAGACCCGTGATGAAGCTTTGAAGAGAGGAGAAGTCATCTTGTAGCCCAGCAACGAGGGCGTCAGATACCTTCCGCTCTTCAGCAGCAGCTGTAACAGCAGCTTTGGCTCGCCCATCCGCTGAACTCGCCTCCGCCTTCGCTTCCTTCAGCTCGCGCTCAAGATCAGCGATCCGCTGCTCAGCCGTACTCAAGGCAGACTGAGCCGCCGACAGTTCACTCGTCGGGACAAGGCCCTGGCGGACCTCCTCTGCCTTGGCAGCGATCGCCTGGAGTCCCTTGTTCGTATCTTGGACGGCAACAAGCTTCTTCTCCGCGCGACACTTCGCAGCAAGCCGGTCGGCTGATTCACTGCAAGCCCTGTGCACAAGTCAAACAGTTAAACAAACAACAGAATCCTAAGTGCCCACCCTCTGAAATTCAGCGACTGGACACTCGAGGACTGGAGATAAAAAAAAACTAAGTGCCCACCCGCTGAAATTCAGCAACTGGACACTCGGGGACTGGAGATCAAAAAATCCTAAGTGCCCACCCGCCGAAATTCAACGACTAGGCACTCGGGGACTGGGTGCTACAAAAAAAACACAAACAACAAAAAGAATCTGACCACTGAAATTCAGTGGCCCGATCCTCGGGGACTGGACATACCTGGATGGCTGCGCCTAGCATGCCATGGAGCTGCAGCGCGTCCACAGATGCGAGAAGAGCCGGAGTGTGCCTGCGACGCTGTTCGACCTCTGTTTCGGCGACCCCAGGTGCGCGGCTCGATGGCGTTGTACCACTCGCTGTAGCCGCTTTGGCCATGAAGCGGGGGAAGGTCGCGGTGGACGCTCCAGCACCAAGAGAAGCATCCTCCTTGGTCTTCAAGGCCGCCTCCGTCGCAGTCGGAGGACCACTTGGAGCAACCGTTGTGTCGTCAGACACCGTGACAACATCATCGCCCTTGGCCTTCTTGGCACTGTCTGCGGGGGCAGTGACCTCATCAGCTTTCCTCTTTCGTGAGGGGTCCTCCTCGGCGATGACTGGTGGCACCTTGGCCACGGACGGGTGGCCTATCTTTTTAACTCCAGTCCTGTGAGTTGATTATATGAGAAAAATGGTCCGATTATAACGAAAGGCAAAGCAGTTGAACAAAACTTACTTTGTGACTGGTATGAACCACAGCCCCGTGCGGATGCTGGCCGGCTTCTCTAGTTCGGGGCCCAGTTTCCGACTGAGGCCCATCTCCAAAACATCATGTGCCCAAGACACGGAAGGCCTCTTCGACGATGAGGCCGTGACAGGAGCCTCCAAAACGACTTCGGCAGGAGCTCTCCTGGGAGGTGAAGCTGCTGCGGCTGGAGCAACACCCAACCCAGAGATTGGGGAGAATAGGGGGGAAGCAAGGACAGAGGTACCTCACTTAGGGCGGCAGTGGCATCCGGCGCTGCTATCGTCTGCGGCGCTTCATCCTTGGCCAAGCTAGTGGCGTCGGAACTACTGCGCCGAGCGAGGCGGAGATGCCTATTTCGCCGGCTTCGTCTTCCTCTTTGGTGGGGCCTTCACTTCCTTCTTCTTCTTCTTTTTCAATGGTGTAGCCTCACGACGCGAGGAGTGCTCGGGAAGCTCATCGTTGTCATCGTCATGACGTTCGAGGCTTCTACTCGCCTCGAGCTCGCGCTGATGTTGCCCGCGAGTTTTGCGAACCATCGGGGCAGCGTCTTCCCTGGGCTCGTCATCGTCGTCGTCATCACTCGCGTCTCTCCCGACGCCGCCCTTGGCAGGAGGTGACTCGTCCCCGTCCTGGACGGACGATCTCGAGTTCTCGTCGTCCGCGGGTGGGAGCCACCCTTCCACTACCTGGAATAGCTGCAGCAGCCACGAGACAATATCAGTATAACCGCGACAGCATCAACTGTGACTGTGAATGATAGTGAAAACAACGACTTACCGACGGAGTTGGATTCTTCGCGGTGTAGGGGGCGACCCCAGCCTTCGCGTCCAGGTATGCCGCCTGGGTGATCTTCTTCAGCGCCAGGGTATAGTCTTCGAGTTTCCACTCGGCGACGCAGGATTTCGTCGAGTCCTCCCTGCCCGTGTACTCGTACATGTAATGGTCACGGCGGGCCAGGGCAACGAGTCGCCGTCCGAGCCAACAGTTGTACAAGTTGATGGTTTGAAGACCCTTCTTCTTCAGGCCGCGGATGGTTTGAAGCATCTCGTCCACGACCATCCGCTGGTCTATTGGGAGCTTGCTGACTTGGAGTCGGCGCAGTTCGGGTCGGTCGGCGGAGTATCTTGGGATCGCCACCTCGCTGTCTGGAGTCGCCTCGGTGACGTAAAACCAGGACTTCTTCCACTCGCTCGCCGCCTTGGCAGGTAGCATCAGGTCGAAGAAGGAGGCCTTCGACTTCAACTGAAACGTCAGGCCACCCGCAGCAAGCATCGGGCCGCCTGATTCTTCGCGACTGATCCTCCCGTGGAACAGATCTTGCCATAGGGGGAATTAGGGCCTGCAGCCCAGGTAGCACTCGCAGAACGCCACGAAAATGGAGAGCTGCTCGATGTTGTGCGGGCCCAGGTCTGACGGCTGGATCCCGTAGAAGGCGCAGAAGCGCCGGAAGAAGAGAGATGTGGGAAACCCTAGCTCCCGCTCAAGGTGGCTGGTGAAGCAAATAAATTCTCCCTCGCGCGGGTCCGGAGTCACCTCTCCGGTCGCGGGGATGTGCCACCTGCCGGTGCGCAGGATCCCGACTTCCTCGAAGGATGCCGGTAGTGCTCTGGTGCACTTGGAACTGCCCCATGGTTCAGTGGAGGGGGCCATTGGCAGAAAGATTCACGGAGGTCGAAGGTTTTCGGATCGATAGGATCGCGGGGCGGAGGAAGACGGAGATGGGCGAAAGTGGAGGAAATGACGGAGGAGTGGTTCACCAATCGCCTGCCATTTCCCTTATATAGCGGTTGCTACCCGCCAATTTCGGGAGCCGTTACTACGCGGTGATTACGCCAAAGTTACCGTCAGATTACCCCAATGGCTAGTTTTGACTGCCTCTGACGTTCCAACTTCGTCCATTCGACTCGCCGACCCGATCACTACAACAGTGACTGAACATTTCGCCGACCCATTCGCCGAGCTGCGACCCGATTGACCGCTATCATTGCGACTAGAATAACTGGTTTTTTCCTTTATTCAGGAGTCCGCCGCTGATTCGACTGGGCGTCTGCATTGGACCCGTATACTCCGACTGCCAACGAACACCTGCGACCAATCAACGACGGCCTCGGGGACTACTGATGGGGATATGCCTACCGGGGTATACCCAGCAGGACGTTTCCGACTGGCCCAGGAACTGGCGAGTGGGCCTGCAGGACGACGACCGGATCAAGGCCTGGCGTCGATTCAAGCGACTTGAAGCCGAAGGCCCCGGAGAGTAGATAGGCCCAGTCGGATTAGGTTAAATGATTGCCGAAACCTTAACTGATTCGGTTGAGATATGTAAACCCTAGGGGGTGAGTCTATATAAACCACCCTAGAGGGCGTGTAGGGGATACGTTCCATCATCCACCCAAGCGACTCGCCGCCTAGCCGTCGAGCTCGCCCCATTGTACCTCCATCATAATACAATCTAGCAGGAGTAGGTCTTTACCCTCCGGGGGCCGAACCTAGGTAAAACCATGTGTCTCCGCCCTCATCTCGCACCGCAGATGGCTGGCCGCCGTTGCCCTATGTTATACTACTCGCTGCCGATTGCAGCATCTGCTGTGGTCATTCCCACGACAACGTCGCAGGTGCCGGCGACTTGTGCGGCGATAAGGTCGGATCACCATAGCAGCACAGACAGTTGATGTTCATCTCCTTGGCCGCTCGCATGCTGTGATGTAGGGCCTCATACTCGGCCATGTTGTTGGTGTAGGGGGTGAAGTTGAGGTGCAGTACATAGCACACCTTGTCGCCCTTGGGGGACGTGAGGACGATCATTGCCCCTATGCCGTCTTCGTTCTTGGACCGGTCGAAGTGGAGCGACCAGTAATGGAGGTATGGCAGCTTCTCCGGCTAGCACGCCTCCTCCCAAACGGTGAGGAAGTCAACTAGGGCTTGCGACTTGATTGCCTTGCACGGCTCGTACTTGATGTTATGGACTCCGATCTCGATGGCCCACTTGGCGACTCGTCCAGTTGCTTCGCAGTTGCAGATGTTGTCCTGCAACAGCGCCGAGGAGATGACCGTGATTGGGAACTCCTGGAAGTAGTGCGGCAGTCGCCGCTGGGCTCGGAAGACCGCATATACCAACTTCTGGTACTGTGGGTAGCGCTATCGCGACTCGGTGAGGACTTCGCTGATGTAGTAGACAGGTCACTTCACTAGGCACTCCTTGCCCTCTTCTGGTCGTTCGACGACCATGACGGCGCTGCCGACTCGTTCGGATGCCGCGATGTAGACGAGCATGGGCTCCTTGTCGGTGGGGGCGGCGAGAAGTAGGGCCGTGAGTAGCACTTCTTTGAGTGCGTGGAGTGCGTCGTCCGCCTCCTTGTCCCATAGGAATGTGGGGTTCTTGCGCATTAGGCGGTAGAGAGGCATTGCCTTCTCGCCTAGACGGGGGATGAAACGACTGAGAGCCGTGACTTTCCCGGCCAACTTCTGGACGTCGCGTAGGCACTCGGGTTTGCCGAGACGGGCGATCGTGTTGATCTTGGTCAGGTTCGCCACGATGCCTCGTTTGGAGACTACATACCCCAGCAGCTGTCCAGTAGGTACACCGAAGGTGCACTTTCCTGGATTGAGTTTGATGTTGTACCATCGCAGATTTGCGAAGGTTTCGGCCAGGTCGGCAAGTAGATCGCCCTGGCGAGTGGACTTCACCACCACGTCGTCGATGTAGACGTGGATGTTGCAGCCAATTTGTCTCGCAAGGCACTCCTGCATGCACCTCTGGTAGGTCGCTTTGGTGTTCTTGAGGCCGAATGTCATGGCGGTGTAGTAGAATGCTCTGAATGGCGTGATGAAACCCGTCTTCTCCTCGTCCCCGACTGCCATTTTGATCTGGTTGTAACCAGAGTAGGCGTCAAACACAACGAATCCGAGCCCGCGGTTGAGTCGATGATTTGATCGATCCGCGGGAGGACGAACTGCTCCATTGGGCAGGCGCTGTTGAGGTTTGTGTACTCGATACACATTCTCCAGGTCCCATTCTTCTTCTCGACGAGGACTAGGTTTGCTAACCACTTGGAGTATTTGATTGGCCGTATGAAGCCTGCAGCGAGTAGATGCCGCACCTCCTCGGCGATTGCTCGGCGCCGCTCTTCATTGAAGGGCCGCACCGACTACTTGACGTGTCGCGCTTTGGGGTCGGAGTTGAGTTTGTGCTTAGCGAGTTCCCTCGGGACACCAGGCATGTCAGATGGCTTCCAGGCGAAGATGTCGTGATTCTCACGTAGGAACTCGATCAACGTGCTTTCCTATGCTGGGTTCATGCATGTCCCGATCGTTACCGTCTGGCTGGAGTCGCCTGGGACCAGCTTGACGGAGCACGTGTGCGTGGTGCCTTTGAACGCGGTCGAGCCGCCGTTCTCCGACTTGGGCTTCTTGAGTATTGTGGGGTCATCATTGTCGACCCTGCTTGTGTACTTGGCGACCTCCTCCGCATGGTTGGCTTCTGCGGCGATGACAGCGTCGGCGAGATCGGCGCCCTTTGCCTCGCACTCCGTGGCCATGTCGGGGTCGTCATAGACGGTGATGATACCGCACGGCCCTGAGAGTAGGGGTGGAATTGAGCCGAGCCGAGCCGTCTCGTGGCTCGGCTCGTGAAAGCTTGGCAAAATCGAGCCGAGCTGAGGCTCGGCTTGGTACTGAAAAATAACAGCAAAAAGGGCTCGAGGCTCGGCTCGAAACGGCTCATGGCTCGTTCGACCGGCTCGACGAGCCGGCCACCTACCCCGAAAAAATCCCATCCCCGCGGCCCCGTCCCCCTCGGCCCCGACCCCGCCCCGTCCCGTGGACTCTCTCTCTCTCTCTCTCTCTCTCTCTCTCTCGTTTCTTTCTCTGGAGGCGAACACGGCGCAGAAGCAAGGTCCGACGTCGTCCTCCCCGACCCCGTCGCTTGCCAGGCCGCCACGGCGCCACCAAGGTCCGAGTCCGACGCCGCCCTCCTTCCCTTCTTCCCAGTCCCAGTCGGCTCTGCTCTGCTCCCCGCGCGGCCGCCTCCAGCTAGGGTTAGGGTTAGCGTAGCAGGGGGCGCCGGGGCCGGCGGCGCAGCGGGGGGCGCCCGACGGCGGCGCGGCGCCAGGCCGCCAGTCCTTCTCCTTCTGAGCAGATGTGGAGGGGCGTCGGGATTGGGAAGGCCGCCAGTAGCTTATGCTGGTTTTGCTGCGGATTTTTGTGCGAAATTTGTCGTGCAAACTTTAACAATGACTTCCTAATGTTGATACTTGGTTCTGATCTCGTGGAGTGTAGACAGTGCTAAGTTTTTGTAGCATATATCTCTTTCTCTGAGCTACTTTATAAGTCTTAAATTCATGCTCTCGCTTGAGAAATCGCATGAGCTGCCTGCGCTTGTGCTGATTTCACTTACTTGATTCTTATGCTTGTCAAAATTTGAAGGATCAGACAGAAGGGGAGATGGCAAATCTAACCAGCCTCATTTGGATATTGTTCACATATAAGATAACCTGTAATCTAGATATTGTTGGTCTCTGAATTTCGTCCCTGCAACCTAGATATTGTTCATGTGTAGCTAGCTTTAATCACAAATCAGCTGCTCATATATAAGATAACCTGTACATGTTTTGGTCTGTTCATTTGGAAATTGGTCTTGGTCTTGGTCTGTTCATTCTAGATATTGTCTTCATGTCTTGGTCTGTGCATTTCATATTATTCAGTTAGTACCATTGTTGTGAATTCTAGATATTGTCTTGGTCTGTGCACTTGATATTGTCTTGGTCTTGGTCTGTTCATTTGATATTGTCTTGGTCATGACGAATTTTTTAATTTCATCGAGCTTTCATCGAGCTTTCGAGCTGGCTTGCAAGCTTCACCGAGCGGGCTTGTCGAGCCTCGAGCCTGAATAATAAGGTTTAGGCTTGGCTTGACCATCCTCCAAGGCGACTCGAGCCCGAGCCGAGCCTTGTCGAGCCCGAGCCGAGCCTCGAGCTGCATGTCCACCCCTACCTGGGAGCTTCATCGCGTTGTACGCGTAGTGTGGCGCTGCCATGAACTTGGCGAACGCTTTTAGCCCCAAGACACAATGGTAGGGGTTGTTGAAGGGCACCATCTCGAAGATGATCCGCTCGGTGCGGAAATTCGCTGGTGTGCCGAAGGTGACTGGCAGCGTTACCTTGCCGATCGGGTATGCCTTCCGATTGGGGACGATGTTGTGGAAGGTGGTGTAGGTCATCTCGATCATCGACTGCGGTAGCCGCAGTTGCCTGAACGTGTCCAGGTAGAGGATGTTGATGGATCTCCCGCCGTCCATCAGCGTCTTGGGGAGCCAGTAGTCACCCACTTTGTGCTTCACCACAAAGGCGACTCGCCCCGGATATTTGATCCGTGGCTAGTGGTCCTCTCAGCTCTAGGTGATCTGCTGTTCGGACCAGTTGAGGAAGCGGGGGACGTCGACTTGGGACACCGCATTAACGGCGGCGGCGCGGGCGATGACCTTCTTCTCGCACTTGGTGCTGAACCTGGTGAAGGTGTGGAGCGAACCGGCCTCGTTGCCAAATGCCCCGCTATTTGGCGAGTGGTTGTTGGGGTTTTCCCGTGTGTGTTGTGCCTTCTCGATCTCCCTCAGGGAGTGGCATTTGGCGCTCGTGTGCATGGCGGGCTTCCCTCCCTGCTGTGGAACACACATGGCTGGTTAAGGAGAGCCGCAGGGTTGAATTTTGGCCTCGCCTTGTAGTTTCCGCTGTCGCGGTGTTGGCCTTCGTCGTGGCAGAAGCTCTTGGGGTCGCGTGGCGCGTAGCCGAAGTTGGCGACGAAATCGACTCTCTCATCACCACGGCGCTTGCCGGTGAGGCGAGTGTTGCTGTAGCGTAGCTCGGGTCGCCTCCCGTTGTGATGGCCGCTTGGGCGGCGGTTTCCACCCGACTCGTCGTCGGTTTCTTGGTTCGGGTCTTCCTCCGCGTACCGCTTGGTAATATCAAGGAGGTATGGATGTTATCGAGTGTCTTGTACACCCGCTTGAGCTTGGCTACCAAGGGCTCATAGCGGCATGAGGTCTTGAAATAGTGTATCACCGTGTCTGGGTGGATGCCGACCGCATCGAACAACAGATCCTTCAATCGTTGGACCCAGCTGCGGGTCGACTGGCGGGGTCCCTGGACGCAACGCTCCAGGTCCTCGATGGTGGTGGCGCGGGTGTAGGAACCCTCGAAGTGCCTGACGAAGGTGTCGCCCATATCCTCCCAGGAATCGATGCTGTCCGTGGGGAGGGTATTGATACATTGCTGGCTCGCTCCCTAAATCATCAAGGGGAGGTAGCTTGCGGCGAGTAGGTCGGTGCGGCCGGCGATTCCCATCGCCATAAGGTACGTGTCTAGCCACACGGCCAGGTCATACGAGGGATCATACTTTTCGATCTCCTTTGGCGCTTTGAAGTTCGCCGAATATTTTTCGCCTTGGATCATTGGTCCGAAGAACTAGGGACGACTCAGCTGAGTGAGCCCCTTGGCTCGCCATCACGGCGGTTCGTGATTTTGTGCCTCAGGTCATCGGGCTAGCGTGCGCGCCAGCTTTGGTTGTTGATGATGTGGGTCCGCGCATCGAATGGCTACCCATTGGCAGTGACCATGTTGTTCGTCGGTCGCGGGTCGTTGATGGAGAGTGTCGCATGCGTGGGTCGTGGTTGGAGCTGCAGGAGCTCAGGTGGTGGGCAGTTGAGAGTATTTGCCATTGTTGGGCAGCCGCTCGAGGCCACCCTGCTTCCTGATGAGCGGGAGTACATGCGCCCCCGCGAGTCGGCGCCTGCGGTTTGTTGCTCGACGGCCTTGGCGTACTGGATCTACAGTGCGCCTTCCCCCGTCACGTTGAGGTTGGCGACCGTGGCTCAACTTGCGATGACGTTGTCCATTGGAATGGAGAACAACGGGAGGCCGTTTGCATCCCGCTCTGGCAGGGAGATCATGATCCTTGGCAACCGGGCGGTGGGGGGAGCGTCGTTCGCCGTCGAGCCTGGTGGTGGCCAGGCACTTCCTCCCGGTGTCGCGTTCTCGCAGACCATGCGGTCGGCCATGCAGGCCGGGTTGTTCTTGTCGTTGAAGTTTAGGGCGCGGCCCTGAACGGTGGTGTTCAGGCGTGACCTGATGTGGTGCTGGTGGTAGAGCGAGAGCTCTTGCGCTGTTGCTTGCTCGAGGAAAAAAATTCACGGTTGGCTTGTTCCTTGTGAACCGCCTCCTCCAGGCACATGCGGAGTTCCTCGACCTCCGTCGCGGTCGGCGAGATCGGAGTGGAGAAGGGGTCTGGTGGGACGCTCGCGCCACTTGCCATGTTAGTCGTGACGAAGCGACCCGACCTGGCGTGGAAGTCACCGGAGTTCTCCGATCCGGAATCGGAGTCAAAGATGCCGAGGATGGAAGCATCCTCGAAGTCCCCCACGTTAGAGACTTGGGTGATGGAGTCCGCAGGTGACACGACGTAATGGATCCGGAGATTGACGTCGGGTTCGCCGAGTTGGCATCGTCGTTGGGGGCCGCATCGTCTGCGGCCACGCTGGTCTCGACCATGTTGCTATTGGCCGAGTCGTACTTAGAGGCGAGGCGATGGATGGTGTGGACCTGACTCTCAGAGAGCCGATCACGCGGTGGCAACTCGCGGATGCGAGACGAGTCTTTCGAGATGATGACGTTGGTGAAGCCGACAAAGAGGCTGATCGTGCCGACTGGCATGATCACGCTATGCGTGACGGGGCATGCCTCCGGGACGTAGCTTCTCGGCAATATTTGGAGGATCTCGCCGATGGCGATCATGCGGCCGGTGGCGATCGTCTGGTTGATTGGCAAGTTGGATCTCGTTGCAGAACACCGGCCTAACCGGCCAGGCCCCATGGTGGGCGCCACTATCATGGGAATCGACAGCGAGTAGTAGAACGAGGGGCAAGGGCGGACATCCATCTACGGTGCGAGATGAGCGCAAAGACATAGGTTTTTACCCAGGTTCGGCCCCCGGAGGGTAAAGACCTACTCATGCTAGTTTTTATTTATGAGAGAGTATAAGGGAGAGCTCGGCAACTAGGCGGCGAGTCGCAGGTGGTGTATGATGGAACGTAAGTTCTATGCGTGCCCTAGGGAGGTTTATATAGGGTCACCTCGCTAGGGTTTACAGATCTACAACCGAGTTGGATATGGACTCGGAGGGCGTTTGAACTATCCGACTGGGCCTAGCTATGCTTCTAGGCCTTCAGCTTCTAGTCGCCTGACTTCTTCTTGGGTTGTGATCTAGTCGCCATCCTGCAGGCCCACTCGCTGGCAGCATGGGCCAGTAGGAAACGTCCTGCTGGATATACCCCACTTGGCATATCCCCATCACCGATAAGCTTGTGGCCTTGGGAATATTGATTCCCATTGACTTAGCCATACATCGTGTTCTCTAGTGTCTGCCACCTAGCTACAAGAGCTTCATGATGAACTATAACATGCAGGGCATGAAGAAGTCTCTCCCCGAGATTCTGTCAATGCTTAAGACTGCAGAGGTGGAAATCAAGAAGGAACATCAAGTGTTGATGATCAACAAGACCACTGGTTTCAAGAAAGACAGGAAGGGTAAACAGAAGGGAAAGAAGGGCGGCAAACAAGTTGTCGTACCTGAAAATAAATCCCGAGTTGGCCCTAAGTCTGATAACGAGTGTTATTATTGTAAGGGGACTGGACACTAGAGGCACAACTGCCCCAAGTATTTGGCAGACAAGAAGGCCGGCAAGGTAAGTAAAGGTATATACGATATACATGTTATTGATGTATACTCGACTAGTACTCGCAGTAGCACCTGGGTAATTGATACCAAATCGGTTGCTTATATTTGTAACTCGAATCAGGCGATGCGGAACAAGCGACCACTAGCAAGGATGTGTGTCGGCAATGGATAAAGCGTTGATGTGATCGCCGTACGCTACCTCTCCACTTACCATCGGGATTAGTTATAAACTTGAATAGTTATTATCTGGTGCCAGCACTGAGCATGAACATTGTATCCGGATCGTGTTTGAGCATAGTGGTTATTCATTTAAATCCGAAAACAATGGTTGTTCAATTTATACGAATGATATGTTTTATGTTCATGCACCGATGATGAATGGTTTATTTCTATTGGATCTCGATAATAGTGTTACACATATTCATAATGTTGATGCTAAAAGGATTAAACTTAATGATGATATATCCGCATATATGTGGCACTGCCGTCTAGGTCATATTAGCATTAAACGCATGAAGACGCTCCATTCGGATGGACTTTTGGAATCACTTTATTTTGAATCATTTTATACATGTGAGCCATGCCTTATGGGCAAGATGACTAGAACGCCGTTTTCTGGTTCAATGGAATGGGCGATAGATTTATTGGAAACCATACACTCTGATGTGTGTGGTCCAATAAGTGTGTCGGCGCGAGGTGGAAATCGTTATTTTGTTACTTTCACGAATGATTTTAGTAGATACGGTTATATCTACTTGATGAAACACAAGTCTGAAATCTTTGAGAAATTCAAGGAATTTCAGAATGAAGTGGAAAATCATCATAATAGAAAGATCAAATTTCTACGGTCCGACCGTGGAGGTGAGTATCTAAGTTACGAGTTTAGCACACGTATGAAAGAGTGTGGAATAGTTCCACAACTCACACATGCCGGAACACCACAGTAAAATGGTGTGTCAGAACGTCGTAATCGTACTCTACTAGATATGGTTCGATCTATGATGTCTCTGACGGACTTGCCACTATCATTTTGGGGTTATTGTAACATCCTAGCATTTAGGAACGAATGAAGGGTAGATTTAGGAATCTGTGAAATTGCATGCATTCATCTGTGAAAATGTGGGTAAATTTTTCGCCAAATAAAAACATAAAGTGATCAAAGTTTCTTTCATGCTTTGAGATTAGTTATAGTCTTGGAGGATGATTGTTATAAACTTTGATATGATCTTTGTGGATTAGTGTCTTTGGGAAATCAAATTTGAATTTAAACTTGAGTGTTGCATTTATAATTCAAAAGGATTTAGAATTATGTTTGAGTATTATGATTTAGTCAAGAGTTGATAATTAGTAGCTCAAACTTTAAATAAATAACATAATCAATCAAAGGAGTATTCATTCCATAAATAAGTTATAAAATGTAACTTATGAAAATGATCAAGAATATTTACAATAATAATGAAATAAAAGAAGAACCTTTATATATTGAGTAATAGTACAATCCTTATTACAAGAGTATAAAATAAAAAATTACAAAAGAATAAAAGAAATATTACAAGTGACTATTATCTAAGAAAAAAGAAAACCTAAACTAAAGTCTTGAATTTCCAAGTCTTGTACCTGCAAAACAAAACACAAACTAAAGAAATAAAATTAAGTATTAGAATATGTACTCTCAGAATTGATAGTGAGTTGCACTGTTCACTTTTTCATCATTGAGTAATCTTTAAAGGGGCAAGTTGCACCAATATGAAACAACTGAATCTTTTATAATTTAAGCCAGAAGTCAAATAAATAGCAAGGAGGGGCAAGTTTCACCAGACAAGTGAGTGTAATCAGATAAAATTAACTTTCATATCCAGAGCATATCCACAAGGTGTGCAGGAGGCACACAGGCAGTATACACACCAAACTGCATGGTGTGTGCTGTCAGCACAGCATCAACATGCCACACACACAAAACTACACAGCACAGCCGTGGGCAAGCCAATACCACACCATTTCCTTATTCTTTCACAACAAGCACTGCAGCCAAACCAAACCAAACCAGAGTACATCAACCAGAACCTTAATCATCTCACCAAGATGGTGACATAAGGAGGGGGAAGATCAAGTGGATAGCAAGATCAAGATCAAACCACCAGGACCAGGAGGTGGAGAGCTAGATCAAGGACAAGTCTAGGAGCTGGAAGTATCAGGAGGAGCACCAGATCAAGCTAGTCACTCAACCACAAGACCAACAACTTGCAACCCCAATAACACCCAAGTGTGGTGAGTATCATAAAATATCCACATATTTTTTTCATCTTATTCAAACAGAAAAGCATGTGTTGTTTTACAAGTTAAACCTCTTAGTGATCACCCAAGTGGGGTGAACCTATCATAGAGGAAATTTGAAATATAAAGGTCAGTAGTAAACTCTACCAAATCCACCAGAATCTCAGACCAGCATCATAGATCCTGGTGATCATAAACAACTCATATATTCAAATATGTTCTCAAATAGCTTATAAAATTTGGGCACATATCCTAATGGAGTAGCACCTTAGATTTCATAAACTATATGCACCAACATTAAGCTATAAGAAAACCAATCATTTTAGCCAACTAGGATCCAAGGTACAGTGAACAACCTTGATACTTAAGCATATCTATGAGGGACAGCAAGATAGGAATCTAGTTCCTAAGCCTCAGACCAACATCATAGGCATTGATCCTTAAAGAAAGAAGCTTACAATTTATCTTTAACAGATATCCAACCTTAAGCACTGACCATAGTAAATCCCAGTAGTAGAATCACCACTTGTGTGCCATTCTAGGATGGTGTCACAAGAACAAATTCTAAAACCAAGCCAAACAATTACTTAGCTTTCATAAATAAACCAGTAAGACAATAACTATCATTTTCCTAGAAACAATAACCAAGAATAAGGATCAGGTTTATATGTGAAAAGTGTTACTGTAAGAAACTAAGTAACCTCAATCTGCACATGAATCCACAAGCTGACCATTACTGGTGTAGTGAATCACCACTGACAGTGCTACTATCAGTATTGGAGTACTAATAGTAGAGAAACACACTAAGCATCAACCTAACCAACCAGGTTTCACAGATATACCATTAGATTGACCAAGCTTTATCACCCATTAGAGGAAACACTACTGAACCACTAGCATCAGATCAAGAATATCATTAGATAATCAAAACATGACAGAAAGCACTGAAGTGCAGTGAGCACAATGTTCACTAGGCATCACTACCAGATCAAATCATCATCTTACAAGCACAAAGAGGGATGAATCCTAGAACCAGGGAAGAACCCTAGAAAAAATATGAACCCTAATGAGGGATGGACACTATTTACACACTTATGAACTCAGAGGAGGTAGAGGCACGGGTATTAACCAAGAACCAACTCACATGTGGTCCTCCATGTAGAATAGAAGAGGAAGCAGAGGAGGTCGACCAGCACGGCAGCACGGGGAGCACCCCAAGGGGGTGCTGTGACCCACACCACGCCGAGGTGGCGACCATAGCCACGCTTGATGGCGAAGAACACCACCATAGCACACGACATAAGCGGCGACGACAACACCAGCATCACCCCAAACCCTAGGGTTCAGGATGGAGCTAGTCTGGCCACAGGGGAGCTCCTGGTCCAAATAGAGTTGGACAGGAAGGTGAAGCATGCTCGACAACCTCGCCCTGCACCACGACGTGGCCAGGGAGGACCACGTCGATAAGCAGCGCATGGCGGCGGTGCCATCAACCATGGGGTCGAAGAGGAGAAGAGAGATGAGAACGAGAGGGTGACAGAGAGTGTGGGCTGGATTGGGCCAGGAACCTTCGGGGTGTCGTTTTGGCTCTGCCCTATTGGGCCACAAGGGCCCAATAAACCCAAAACAGTCAGCCCAAATCACTTAAAGCCAGTTTTAATAAATGAGAAAAGACCAAAATGCCCCTAAATTTAAATAAATTCTAGTAATTAAAATAAAAATCCAAAAATTAGAAATAAAATATTTTTGAATTCATAATAATCCAAGCTGTCCAAATAAATTAAAGAATAAAATTTTAGACATATAAATTTTATTAAGAATTTTGTAATATATATAATTCTTATGGTATTTTACAAAATTATTGAAAGATGATAAAAATAAATAAAAATCACTTTCATTATATATTAATATTGTAGGTGTTTTATAAAAATACTAAAGAAATATTTTTGGTATTCCTTGCACTCTGAGAATCCCGAAGATACTCCAATGTATGCAACTGAAAGCCAGGAGGAGGCCTTCTATGAAGAACCCAACCTGTATGGAGCCGTAGAAGGGGAGAACTATGATATCGTCTACAGAGGAGAGTTCCAAGAGTCTGACTAATTACTATAGTTCTAGTAGCCACTTGAGCCGAGCAACACGAACAATATATAGCAATAAGTTGTTGAGCTCAATTTGGAGTTTAAGTTTTAAATTCGAAACTTCCGCTGAAACACTTATATTTTGCTTTGTAAGTTGAATCTTTTGGAAGTCTTGAACTTCCGGTATTGTAATAATAATAATGTGTGTATGTTTGTAATATGGACCTGCAATGTTTCTGTTGTACCACTCTGAGGGATGTGATATTTACGGAACGGTGTTCTGTGGATGCCATGTCAACGACTATAGTGTACTACACATGCAGTGGTATGCTGGGTCACCGCAGTTGTTATCAGAGCAAATTGCTTTGACCTTAGGTTGGAAACCTAGTAAGGGTATTACCTGTAGGAGTGTGTAGCAATGATAAATAATTCTCTAAAAGAAATATAATGGGTATTCAAATGAGAATATTCTGTTATATGTTTTACTGCGATAATTCTTTGTTATGATGCAATATATTATTGGTTACTAATAAAAATATTTGTTCTTATATACAGAGTTATGGCACCAAAGTTTCCAAAATAGACCTTGGTAAGGAAAGAAGAGACTTTAGATGATTATCAAGGATAATTCACAGACCAACTTCGTCAACTTTTAAAGATTTTTAGTTGTCCAACTAGAATTCCAGTGAACACCATAACCTATTATGATGGTCGAATGTTATCCAAGTATCCTGTGAGTATCCAACTCCCAGAGGAGCTTATGTGGCGGAGCTCTCCCAGCAAGAAGAGATTGTTGGAGAGGATGCCGAAGATGATTTGGTTCAGCCCTCCAACTTGGGAGAGTTTTCATACCAGCAGCCCTCCTCTGACTGGGGCGTGTCTTCTTCTTCTTCATCACAAGCGCCTGACTATGATCATTCCTATGATGACCCATCAGCTTGGGGTTACTACCCACGCTATTGAGCCCCACTTAGGCCAAAAGCCTAAGCTTCGGGGGAGGTATACCGACATCACACTCATCTATATATCATGTTCGGTCGGTTCTTTTTATATCCATTGTTTCGCTTTCCTTTTGGTTTTTGTTTCTGCTTTCTCAAAACACAAAAATACCAAAAATATTTTCGTTGTTTCTCTTGGTTTGTTTCTATGCTTTTCAGCTTTGGTTTGCCTTAAATAAAAATCCAAAAAGATTTTGCTTTGTTTGCTTTGCTTGGTTTGTTTTTTCTTTGTTTGTTTTTGCTTTGTTTGCTTGTTTGAAAAATCGAAAACACCAAAAATATTTGTTGTTATTCTTTGGTTTGTGAGTTCTTTGCAGGGTTCAGCCGTCCTCAGTGGATTTTGGTTTCATGTTATTATTCAATTCGCACAAGTGAAGGGCAATAATGAAGATTAAGACAACTTGAGGTGTGGTAAGAGGCTGGTAACGAACTCTCTTTGTTTTCATTTTTGTACATATACTCATCATTGTGAGCATGCTTAGTCTGTTCATGTAAGGAGTATGTTACTGATGGATGCTTAGTAGTTCTTGCTTGCTTGTGATTAGCTCCAGCTTGCTAATAGTTTGTAGCATGTCATATGAATGTTTGCTTGCATTGTTTTATTCATATTTTGGTATGATATTGTGGTATACTCCTCTGAAAGTTTCATGTGAATCGACTTGGCACATGCTCACGCATGCATATGACTAAACAACAGTCAGTAAGCCTCGATGGTTTATTTTTCCTCAGAGTTCTTGTATCATTTTCATGCCATAATTAGTCCTGTTTTGTAGCAAGCATGATTATGACAATTATTGCTCTCTCGTTTGTCGCTCCCTCTCCTTTGCTAGCCTTCACTTGCACTGAGTTTGAGCTCTACTTGTGCATCCAACTCCCCAAAACCATTATTGCCAACAGTGTCCACCATACCTACCTATTAGCATCATTTCCTATTTCAGTGCATATTCAATATGCCTTGTTTTCTTCCAAATAAAACGTTTGACTGTTTTGAGAAAGTTAGTTAGTAAAGCTCTCACGAACTTGATGGCACACTTTATTCCTTGCACTTAATAATCCTGGACCATTGTGACCTGTCCATGAAAGTTATATGCTTGCAAATTATAGGGTGGGAGTTAGCAGAACCGTGCTGTCACAGAAAACGCTTTCAACACTTATGGATACATATCCAGTTGATACCTTGCTCTTTTGTTTGCGGATGTCGTTGGTGTGAAATAAAAGGGGAGCTTGTGAGTTCATGGAGTATATATGTGTTAGAGAAACGCCTAGGCCGCTAGCCTAAGCCATGCCTAATCATGGTGGAAACTTGCAACATCACCATAATGATCATTCTGTGAAGCATCCTCAATAAAAAGCTATGCACATAGTAAATAAAAAGATCGCTGAGATGCTCATTGTCTGCTTGCCTTATCATTTTGATTATGGGATAGCTCATGTATCATGTGCAAGGGGTACTCCGTTGGCGGTTCTCTATGATATGCATGTATTTACAATGACAAGAACTTACAGGTAACTAATGTTTAGTAGCATGCGGAGCGGCCTGTGGCACCCCAGACTTATGGCCCGAGAATACCCGTTATGCATGCAATTCACGTTCCCATGATTAGTGAGCCGTGTGCATAACCGACTAGTATCATTACAACATCCATAAAGTAAAGAGTACAAAACTTACAAAATGGCCATTATGGCAATTACAACACAAGGAGCGGAAGTCTTCAAACGCAGAGCCCATGTCATGCCTTAACCTACAGGCAACTGACTGGGAAGACTGCCTATCTTGCATAGACGTCAGCATCTTCGTTACTTCTTAACATCTACAATCTGGCCAAGTAAATAGCCAGGTACAATGCCGGTGAGTACTTTGAATGTACTCGCAAACCACCTTAAGGAGATAATAATAACGGATATGCAATACAGCTGTGGTAGGATGGCTCCATAAGAGGTTCTTTTGTAAATTAGTTTCTCTTGTAGATATAGCATGTCCCTATATTTTTGCTGAAAGCTTTTGTAAAAAAATTTGGAAACCTTTTTGAAAAGTTTTAAGAAAACACTAGGATTGGGTCACCCATTTGTTTTTTCCTTCCGGTCATCTCATGACCAAACTCCTTTCTCCATTTTCCTGACCATCCCAGGGTCAAAACATTTTCAAGCCAGTGCTTTTCAGAAGTACTTTTTTTTAAAATCAAAACCATCACCCCCGTACAGTATCCATCACAACCGTCCATTACCGAGGACTCGGCTATTCGAATAGATTTACACTCTGTAGAGGTTGTACACTGTACCCACACCATCTGATTACCCGTCCCTAATATACACCGATCGTGGGTCGGATAACCAGTCAAGACCTTTTGAGTGCCCACTCCGATACAAGTTCCTACCCTATGAGGTTAATCCCCTCAAAACCAGGATGCCATATATAGTCACAAGCCAACCGGAGCGCGTTTTACACCCTGCAGGGTGTGCGGTTTCAATGAGGAGTTCATAGTATCTTCTGGCCGTCATTTAGACGGTATTTACCTTCCCTAGACCAATGTTTCACAAGGGCCTTTATAGGGGAAAGCCCAGCCTCTGGGAATTTGTTCTCCCCATAGTAGTTTGAGACACCTATAGCGGATTAGACAAACTTCTAGCCCAACCCCGTCCCATTCTAGAGTAATGTAGTTGCACGGGTTAATTGCTCGAGCATTAGGAACTGTACAGCCGGGCGTGTTTTCGTAAACATTTTTCCTCCATCTTTCGTCCGACCATTTGTAAACCAAAACCTTTCTCATTTTCAACATCACTTGGTAGGCGAAGCCTCACCAAGGTTTTCTCATAAAACATTTTTTAAGCCTTTTTCCAGGGTCTTCCCATCCCATAGTTTTTAGTTTGGCCAAAACAGGGTCTACAAAGGGTTATGGTGCTAAACACCATCTACCATACTAAGGGCAGGTAGGTACCATAAAAATGAGTTGTACCTAATGGTACTAAAGGGTCATGGTTTGGTGGATCCAAAAATTCCCCATACAAAACATAATTTAATAAAACAATGCAATTTGCATAATCGAGTAGCTAAAACATGCTTAGGAAAATAATAGGACAAGGCATACGAGCAAGAAGATGGCTTGCCTGTGACCAGCGAGATGTCCCGTGAATTCTTTAGAATACCAGAAAACCGAATAGTGCCGGGACCAATAATAATTAGGATAACCCCATTGCTTCCTTCTTCTCAGCATCTCACAATCGCAACTATTGCCGTTATCGAGCATACATAAAAACAAGCAGTATCACATTCAGTACAAGGCATAAAAACATCAAACCATACATCAAGCAAAGGATAATTACATGATATACATCAGTAAGATTGAGGATTTTGCTTTGGGTGCAAGGAAGTGCTTTGTTTGCATTGTGGATTTGCTAGAATAGATTCATAGCTCAAAACTACCTAGATAAGGGGTTTTTGAGCAAGGACAAGTTCTGCACTACATCATTGGATAAAAATGATACCATCAGATAGGTTTTGATAAAATGAGTCCAACAAAAGTGGTTTCAATATTTTATCAATTTCCAGTAATTTATAGTGGATTTTATAGTGAATAAAGCTCTAGTTTTAGAAAATAATTCACCAGAATTGTTCTGGAGTTCCAAAAATTATTTCCTTGTAAGATTAGGTACTATTTGATGGACTGATTCACTAACAGTTGGAATCACCTCAAAACAATTATCAGAATGCCCTCAGGAAATTCCCAAATACAGTTCTGGATAATATTTGTCTTTTTCCTCATATTTAATTTACAGAAGCTTTTTAGGTCATTACTAGGAAAATTGTTAGGTACTGGAAATACCTTTCTGTAGAAATTTTAGTCACCCTTTTTGGATTTACTGAACTTAAGTGGTGAATTTATTGGTGATCAAGCCATGCACATAAATGTTTAATTCACCATAATTCAATGCAAGATCAATAAATCTTGGTCTCCTGGGTTTTGGTACTTATTGGTATATAGGTTTACTGGGATTTCAAATTAGGACAAAACCTCATTTTGTTTGACCTAGAGAAATTTCTGAAGTCAGAAATTCCTTGTTTTTATTATTATTGCTATAGGTAAACTAGGAAGCAATTTTAGGTGGGACCAGTGGGACATTCAAGGTTTGGCCAATGCCTTTCATCATCAATTGGTTTTGATCCATTTGGAAATACCAAACTCTCTGGGAGCTTTTATTGGTGAAAAGGACACATGTGGCTGTTTTAATTTCCAAGATTTATTTATACACTATTTTGGTCCAGCACCAAGTCTACCTGTTAGGTTAGAGATTTGAGTAGATGTGAAAAGTAACCAACCACAAGAATTATTTAGGGATTTTCCATTTTATTTTTGATTTAAACCTAAGACCAAAATTTCTAGATCTGGGAAAAAATGAATAAAAGGTAACAGAGGGGGTGGTCTTGGGCTGGGATTCGACCAGATCTGGGCCTCTCGGCTCCACCTCGGCCCACCCGGCCTGGGCTTGCACGCGACATCAAAACTAGCAGGTGGGGCCTCTCTATCATAGAGGGCGAAGGGGTATCGGCATTTCTGGGTCGTCGGATCAAGTGAGATCCGACGATGCCAGGTCGTCGTCGACCTCAGGACAGGGGCGGCGTGGGGAAACCCTAGGAGGCGACGGGAAGTGCGGAGAGCTCACCTACGGGGTGCGCCGGTGACGGGGAAGTGGGGGAGCGGACACGGTGCATGACAGAGAGCATAAGGAGGGGCGGCTTGGTCGGGTTCCACGTCGGGGAAGGGCCCGCGCAGGAGCGCCTGCTGGCGGTTGCTCGGGTGTTCGTCGGGGAGCTCTCCTGGAGGTACTTCTGGACTATAAAATCACACGGTTAGATAGAGGAGATCAAGGGGGTCTCAGTATGGTGACATGCAGCGAAAGGGGAGTGGAGAGGGGAGCTGGGGGCTCGATTTCTTGTCATGGCCGAGGCTCTCTTCTTCCTCTCTCTCTCTCTCTCTCTCTCTCTCTCTCTCTCTCTCTCCCGGGCAGAGCAAGTCAAGGGAGGAGGAAAGGTTTCTGGGGGATGTGAGTGGGGAGCAGAGGGGAAAATGAGGGCGAAGGTGGGCTCTGGGGTGGCCTGTGGGCATTTAACCCGAGCTAGATGGGTTCATGGTGCACTATGTGCATGGAGAGCCTGGGGAGGGGGTGCTGGCTAGGCATTGGGGGAGAGGGACGATGGAGAGAGGGGTGTGGGGCCTTTGACTCATGTACTGGGTGGAGAGGGAAGGGTGGTTGTTGTGATGACATTTTGTAAGATATACCTCTCTCCCTCTTATACAAACATAAGGGACAAAAGAAGGGGAGGTGCTACAGTAGCTAGGGCTACAGGGCATGACCAGGAGGAAGTGATGTGGCTGTGGAGGAGTGCTGGGGAAGATTGGATGGGGATTTGAGTTGGTTTGGATCGAGTTTAGATTTATTCCTCAAACTTGATCAAATGGTAACTTGTGAAGGAATTTGAACAAGTTGCATTAGATAAGGTGAGAAAAAGTTACTAGTGTGTGTGTAGGGTCATTTCATAACCCTAGGAATTATTTGGGATTTTTCTAATGATTATAACCCCATTTAGATACATTTATTCAAAAAGGGCAGGAGTTGATTATGGATGCTAATGTAATATTTTTACATTAACCAAGGTTGGTTTTTGATGTTATTTGGTTCTGAATACAATATTACACACTGGAGAATTTATTTGAAATTTATTGGGATGGAAAACCATTTTAAGGAATTATTTCTTGTTTCTGCCATTTAAGAAAGAGGGCAAAAATAAATAATAAAGAATCTCAAAAATATTTATTTTTTAGTTTGAAAGATAGGGTATGAGGTAGAGAACTCAATTGTGCATTGAGTTGGCAAAGTGATTTGGATAAAATCAAACTTGCCTTCATAGACAAGGTTTCTAGGATTTTGCCATTTAAGGAATTTAATTAGCTTTAGGCTCCAAATAATTATGGGAATTATTTGGGGATTTATCATATCCAAGGTAGATGATGTAAACTTGAGTATACATCATTTTCAAATTGGGCTGTTGAATAAATATGGTGAGAAGGGAAGAAAACTAGATTTTGGAATCTAGGGTTTTGTTATTTTCATGCCAGCAAATCGTGGTGGGATCAGGGAGCTCAGAGCTCACCTTGGCACAAGGGATAGATGGACAGCTAGACCAAGTAATATAGATGATCATGGAAGCAGGAGTTGAGCTTGGTTGGATTTGAGGGGATTTAGAAGAGATGGCAAACTTTGTTGAAAATAAGGCTACCATAGCAGATACATCAGGTAGCCTCCTAAACCATTTGGGTTTAAGAAGCAAAAAGCTTCAATGGGAACAAGGGAAGTGGGTGTTTATAGGCTATGGTTAGAAGATCATAACCATGCAAAGACTTGGTCAAGGGGAGGTGGCATATAGATGTGAGATTCTGCTAAACTAGGCAAGATGCTAAGATTTGTAGAGAAGATTAATATCTTGACTATAAAACCATCAGGGATGAATGGAATTAGAAAGGCTTAGGCAAGGGCAAGAGTGGGATTTGGTAGTACTAAAGAGGTACTACAAGAGGGTTCAAGTACATTCTCAATAATCATTAGTCCTTACCGGACCAATGATGCTGATTTCAGATATTGGATCTTTTATATTGTCTCGAAGACCGTGAGTGCATAATCTTGCAATCACAAAAGGCAAGTTCACACTTGCTCATGTCCTTTGGTTATTTTCTGTAAAGTATTTTGCAAATCTAGTGTTGTCATCACCTGCATTTGAAAAAGGCCAAAAACACTATTTTCATAATAATATGATTATAGGTTATTTACGATGAGGTAATAACCTACTATGAAAGTTCTAGTGGTAAAGGAACCTATTATCTAGGACTTAACAACCAATGTCGCCAGTGATTCTTGCGCCGTATATCATGCGTTAACCATGAGATTTGGAATGGGACGGAGAAGTCAGCTGTATCCTTTTCCTCTCGTATGGAGGCAAGACGACCTTAATTTGACATTGTTATTCCTTGTGCGGATCCAACATATGGGTGGGCACCCTTATGCCCCACACTTTTGGTGTCTAGATTATCTATGGATGGTTTTTAGTGGATGGACCATTTAATATGGCACTTGCCAAGGCAACACCAGGTCATAGAGTCTTCGGGAACTCATCAGGGTTTTAGCCTGCCCGAAAGGGGGCTTAACGGAGGTGAGCCGGCCCCGAAGGATCATGCAGACATATGTGGTCGCAGAGAGGGAAGTGATTGGCTTGGATCTTAGTCTGGGCCTCATACCAAGGAAGTATGAACGGGTTCACGGCCCGGATGTGCAACAAAGCTAAGATCTCTCATGGGTAAAGTAACGCACCTCTGCAGAGTGTAAGAACTGTAACTTGTTACTCCCTGTTCCGGGAAGGAGCTGCGAACACGGCGGGAAAGGAACTCCGTGAAAGTTTTGGTAAACCCGTGAAGGCTGACGGATATAGCTTTTCAGAATAAAATCAACCTTTGAAGAAATGTTTATGAAAACTTGCATTGCCTATGACCTACGGTCTGTGGCTATAGGTATAGTGCATCAAACACTCCTTTTCTAGTGAATTTGCTGAGTACGCTCGTACTCAAAGTATATTCTTAACCCTTGCTAGGTTCTAAAGCCAGTAAAGACGATATCTACATCAAGTTATGCTCCAGTAATCATCATCAAAAGCTCGAGCTCTTCAATGAAGCCAAGGAAGTCAATATATACATCAACTTAAGTGAAGACGAAGTTACTAATTGGATAGGAATATAATGTCTAGCCATAGAACTTATTGCTATAGTGTATTGAAATAGCAGCAATGCCAGACCATTAGTTAAAATACTAGTCTTAATAGTATGATAGTTTTTGAGTTGTTTATTTCTGATTCTTCTTTGTAAGAAGTTCCTTTCTCTCTCTTTAACCTAGAGTGTTCTCGGGATCTTGTGTAAAGAGTTGAGTTGTAACCTATAGTCATATCTTGGACCTGCTGTGTTTCTGTTGTACCATTCCGAGGGATGTAATACTAGTGAACGGTGTTTCATTGGTGTTATGTCAACGACTATAGTGTACTACATCATGCTGTGGTATGCTGGGTCACCGCAGACTTGCAGAACATATTTCCAAGGCCAAGGATACTGTGGAGCAATCCAAGCATATTCAGCAGCTGGATAGCGAAAACAAGATCCTTAAGCAGGAGAGGAAGGATATGCTGAAGATGCATGAGGACTCCATGAAAGTCCTGCAGGATTCTGCCAACAAAGAGATGAACCGCTTGAAGGAGGAGATCGAGATGCTAAAAGAACAAAAGAAAGCTGCCGATGAGAAAAATCAGTGCAATCTCGAAGCATACAAGATCCTCCGACAAGTACGGGATTCTTTGGCGGAAACTCTCCAGCAGGCTGAGATTAGCATCTTCAGTGAGTGATTCCCCATCTTGTACTTCTGTAAGTTGGATACTTTGAACTTTTGTTTGACTGAACTCGTGCGTTCCTTTGTCGAAAATTTACAAATCCTATTGGGTTGACCCATTCGCCTCCTCTGTCAAAATAATGCATGGTCCTTGCTGGCAACTTTATCAATACCGCCATCACGCAGGCCAAGAAGATAGCTAAGCACCTGCAGATCAAAATCAAAGCAATTGATTCCATAGCGAAGTTCTCGAAGATTTTGCGCCGAGCCCCCGAGCGTATTGCAAGCTAGAAAGATTCATGTACACGGGCTGGCGCGAGGATGGTGCTGTCAGTGGTCAAGGCGCACTACGAAAACGCCGACATCGACGCGTAACCTCTGGTATCCCCAACGTGGACGATGATGTCCAAAAGATAGATCACGAGGCTATCTTGGCATCGCTCGCGGATTTTGACACTAGAGTCACCGAGTTGGTCGACCCTAACATCTTTGTGCCCATGAAAACCATTGACGGCGGCAACCAAAGCTCCTCCGAGTCCATCAACACCGCCGACTTCGAGGAGGGTGACTCTCCTGCTGCTGATTACGCTTCGTCCAAGTCGCATGCGCTAGAGGAATGAAAAACAATATGTAATATTTGTTTCCTCTGGAATTTGTATGCGGAAAAAACGACTTGTTAACTTAAGGCGGAAAAAAATGGTTGTTATTTCCTTCTACTCAAGAACTGGTTCTAGCATGTATATAATTTTTAAGCAAGTGCTGGCTTATCCATTACTCTGGTTTTTATGCTTGACTTTTTGTGAGTCGGAGGACTCGTTGTCGGAACCATGCGCTCAGGCGATGATGCCCAATGGCACAATCAATAACTTAAGCACAAAATCGCCGACAATAAGTGTCAAAAGTCACTACTCCAGAATCCACATAAAAACAACAAAGAACGTGTAGACCAGAAAACTTAAGCTAACGCTCGTAGGCGGAATTTTCACAAGGAGAGTGAACCAGAGAGCTTTATTTCATTGATCATATAAAAGGTACAAAATAGATAAAAAATGCTAAGTGTAGAAAGGACGTAGCTGTGCTATGTTGCATGGCTGATCAAGCTCCGGGTACTCATCATCTAGGTCACGTCGCTTACGCTTATGATCCTTGTTAGGTCTATCCTTCAGTTCATGATTATCAACGAGGTAGTAAGACCCATTGAATAGTGCCTTGCTTATGATGAACGATCCTTCCCATGGCGGGGATAATTTGTGTGACTTCTTATGCTTAAGTGTGGTGACCTAGCATACCACTGCATGTGTAGTACACTATAGTCGTTGACATGACATCCACAGAACACTGTTCCGCAAATATCACATCCCTCATAGTGGTACAACAGAAACATTGCGGGTCCATATTACAAAAGATGCACACATTATTATTATTACAATACCGGAAGTTCAAGACTTCCAAAAGATCCAACTTACAAACCAAAATATAAGATGTTCGGCGGAAATTTAAAGGTAACAACTCTGACTAGGAGTGGGGCTCAACATCTTATTTTATAGAGTTCATGTTGTTCGGCTCCGTTGGTTACTACTAACTAGACTCTTAAGTGGACTCGTTTTCATCGACACCGCAACAGATTTCGTAGTCCACGCCTTCAATTCCTCCGGATAGGTCAGGTTCCTCGTAGAACACGTCGTCTTGGCATTCAGCTGCATACATTGGCACGTCTTCGGAATCCTCAGAGTCTAAGCAAGGGATCAAAGGAAAGAATGAGTAACAGCGTTACCCAACAAGTTCATTATGTGCAAGGTGGGAAGTTTGATGCTCTATCTACCACCTCGGATTATAAATCCTTGGCACTATGCAGTTTTTGTAAATCTTTCTTCAAAGATTGATTTTATTCTGAAAAACTATGACAATCAGCCTTCACAGGTTGACTAGAACTTTCATGGAGTTCCTTTCCTACTGCGTTCGTAGCTCCTTCCCGGAACAGGGAGTAACAAGTTATAGTTCTTACACTCTGCAGAGGTGCGTTACTTTACCCATGAGAGATCAACTCCTTGTTGCACAACCGGGCGTACTTTCCCGTCCACAATTCCATGATGTGGGGCCTAGTAGTTGGTCCAAGACAATCACTACCCCCTTCGTGACCCCGCATGCCTCCTTGGTGTGTACACCATGCCCACATAATGAATTACGGCAATGGTTTGTACAAACCGTTAGATGCCAGAACTATCGTGGGGCGTTGAGGGTTCCCACCCATATGCTGCATACCCTCTACGAATTACCAATTAATATGCACGCTACGAGGATAACAGCCACGACCTGCACATCCGGCTTCATGCGAGAGGAAGAAGATATAGCTGACTTCTCTGTCCCATTCCAAATCTCATGGCTAACGCGTAATATACGGCGCTAGAATCACTGATGTTAGGGGTTATTAAGTTCCTACTTGATCATTATTGTTGTAACTAGAACTCTAAGTTCTATTGCTCCATCATATCACCACTTACGATGATATTTATAATTTTTATTTGGGAAAATAATATTTTCTTTCTTTTATAGCATATATGATAACACACAATTTGCAAATACTTTGGTAAAGACTCTTCAAAGGATATGAGCAAGTGATGGACTTGCCTTGTGATGGCAAGGTAGTGAAGTCTGATGCTTGCACTGGACCTTGAGCTTCTAGTTCTAGAAAAATATCATTATTGCCCGATAAGGACAATATTTAAAGAAACAAAATGATTATGCAGATAATGTGATGCATTATTTGAATTTATATGAATTTATCCCAAAAGTTTCTTTTTGAATAATAAAGGTTTTACTAATATTACTTTTAAATTTTTTATAACCTATATTGAATTCTTTTATTTTATTTCCCTTTATTTGACTTTTATTGATTAAAAATTCCTTTAGGAATTATTAATTATACCTTAATTTTATTACTAAATATTTATTTAGTATTTTTCAAAAATATTATTATATTAATAAATAATGAAGGTGATTTTTATTTATTTTTATCACCTTTCAATAATTTTGTAAAATTCCATAAGGAATATTTAAATTACAAAATTCTTATAAAAAATTTAATATCCAAAATTTGATATCTTATTTTATTTGTATAGAATGGATTATTGTGAATCCAAAAATATTTTATTTATAATTTTTGGACTATTATTCAATTTTCTAGAATTTTATTAAGTCTAGGGGTATTTTGGTCTTTTCCTTTTTATTAAAACAGGCTTGAAAGAATTTCTGGGTTGGTTATTTCTGTTGGGCCCTGTTGGCCCACTAATACTAGACAAAAGAGCTACCCCGAAGGGTCTGGCCCAGTTCGGCCCATTCCTTACTCTCTCTCTCGCGAGTTCATCTTCTCCTCCTCTGACCCGACCCTGTGGCCGGCGATGCCTCGACCGGCGATTCCCACCGCTGTCGGTCATTCTGGTTGCTGTCGTGGTGCATTAGAGGTTTGTCGATGATGCCCATTCGTTCTATCCAATTGGATTCGAGCCTAGGGCTCTCCTGTGATAGATCGATGCCGTCCCGAACCCTAGGGTTTGGGTATTGGCATGGATTCAAGTGCGGTCATGGTCGTCGTGCATTGAGGTGATGCTCTGCACCTCTAGGCATGATCAGGGTTGTTGCCATGGCGCCGTGCGGGTTGCAGCGCCCCCTCTGGGGTGCTCCCCGTGCCGCCATGGCCGTTGTCCCCTCTGCTTCCTCTTCTATCCTTCAACGAGGACCTACGGTGAGTTTGATTCCCCTCTCCCGGTGCTCTCTGTGCTTTCTGATTTGATGTTAGATGTTAGCAGTGTCCTCTTTGGCTATAGTCTGATTCAGATTAGGATGATTATCCCTTTTAGGGTTCCTGTGATGTGCTTGTTCATGTACTGGAGGAATTGATTCATGTTTTAGATGGTCTGTACCCATACTAAATGCTTATTGGCATGAGGCTTGTTGGTTGATCTGATGTATGGTGTTTCTGGTGGCTTACTTGATGATTTGATGCTTGGATTGCATCCGATTCAGATGATGTGGTTGTATGGGAACTATGCTTGGTAAAGCTAATGATCTAATAGTTTTCAACTGTTTAATTGATTCATGGTCATGATTATGATAAGATACAGCTAATGCCCTAGTGCTATTAGCTTGGAAATTAATATGTGGATTGAGATCTTCATGATCTCAAACAGTGAAGTGTATTATAGAAATATTCTAGTTATGATTCTTGTTTTATAACAGGAAAATGATTAGTTAGTTGATTCTCTGAATCTAGGATGATTTTCTGATTTTCCTGATTCATATTGAATTGTTCTTGTGACACCATCATGTATGGCACACAGGTTAAATTCTAAACTATGGATTTGGTTAGTTTATGCTTGAGACAATCTTGACTTTGAAAGATAAATAAAGATGCTCTTATCTGAAATTCCTATGACCAATGATGTTGGTCTGAGGCTTAGGAATTCGATCTTATCTAGTTGGTTCATCTAGATAATATTGGCGGTGGTACCAGCTATTCTTTATTGAATCATAGCTTGGCAAAATGATAGTGAGCTTGATCAATCTATGGATCCCAAAGATTTGTTTCTAAGGTGCTACTCTTCCTTTAGAGATGTGCCTAGAAATAGATTATAGGGATATATATGATTGGATTATAGAATATGATTTAACAACCAGAGCAAGGATGTTGCTCTGAGCTCTGGTTGGATTCTAGTGCTTTGCTATTTGCCTTTAGATTTTCAGAAATCCCTATGATGGATTCACCCCACTTGGGTGTCTTCTGAGGGTTTGTTTTGTAAAACAACACATGCCTTTCTCTAAATAAGATGATTAGATCATGTGAAGGTTTTATGAAACTCACCACAAAAACTGATATTTGGGAAGTAAGTTGGTGATGATCTTGATCTGTTGTTGCTGGACTCTTATGCTTGATCTGGAGGTAGCTTGCTCCTCCTAGCTCCTGGCTTGGCCTTGCTGTCCACCTTGTTCATCCCCCTCCTTATGTCACCATCCTGGTGATGTTTGGGTTAATCTGGTGGTTGGTTTGGCTGCTGTTCTTGGTTTACTTGATGTTCTCCCATGATGTGATGTGGTGTGGTGTGGTAATGGACTGGGGTGCTTCCCCACGGCTGTGCTCTGGTTTTGTTTGATCTGGCTGTGCTTGTACAGTCGACAGCACACCCTTGCATGCTTGTGTGTGTGCAGTCTGTGTGCCTGCTATGTACATATGGATATGTTCAAAAGATTTGATCTTATTGTTACCAATCTACTTTTACCTTGGCTGGTGAATTTATCCCTTTTGGCTGTCCTTTGCATTCTGGCTGTGAATTTATGAAAGATGAAATCTTTCATATTGGTGAAACTTGCCCCTTTTTTAATATTTCTCAATGATGAAATTGTCAAGTGCACCTCACTGACATATCTGAGAGAAATACATACTAACACTAATCTTGTTTTATTTCTGTTTATCCTTGTTTTATAGGTTTAAAGATAAAGATGAAGATTTAGTTTAGGTTTTAGATATAGGGTAGTTAGTAGATGTAATTTTCTTAATCCTTTGTAAAAAAATTTATAGTTCATGTAATCTTTATTTTATTCAATTGTAATAAAGATTATGTTATTATTAATAAAGAAGATTCTTATTCTTTATTCTATTGTATCTTGTTTATGTCTTTATAATATGAAAATGAATTTCATAATTTCTATTGTCTTAAGGTTTAAGCTATACTACCTATATCTTAATTAATTTAAGATTCAAATCTTATATCTAAATCATTTAAATTATTATTCAAACACTTTAAGTTTTTAAATTCAAACCCCTTTTTAAAACACACATAATTCTTTTAAGATCACATCAAATTTTATAACAATCCTACTTTAAGTATAATCCTAATCTTAAAGTAAGAAAGAAACATTGATCACTTAAGCTTTTATTTGGATTAAATTTTACCCACTTTTTCACAAATAGATGCATGCAACAATACATAATCCTAGATCTACCCTTCGTTAGGTTCCTAAATGCTGGGATGTTACAGACTTCTCCCTTAAATTAAACTTTGTCCCGAAGTTTGTTGGAGATGTACCTGAATAGTTCTGGATAAGTTTTTCTTAAATCCTCTTCTTTCTCCCATGTGGCTTCCCTTTCTGGGTGATGTTCCCATTGTACCTTGCAATACTTGATTGCCCTATTCCTCAATCTTTTCCAATTTTCCTCTAGAATCTTGCAAGGCTTTTCAATATAAGTCAGGTCTGCTTGTAGTTCTATCTCTTGATGTGTTATTGCATCCTGTGGAACTTTCAAACATTTGCGAAGTTGTGATACATGAAAAACATTATGCACTTGAGCCAGTCTTGATGGTAACTCTAAAGCATAAGCTATAGTTCTGTTTTGGATCAGTATCTTTAATGTTCCGATATATCTTGGGCTTAATTTCCCTTTAACTCCGAACCTTTTTACTCCTTTCATTGGACTTACTTTCAAATAGACCATATCTCCTACTTCTAGATGCCATGATCTTCGGCTTTGATCCGCATAGCTTTTCTGCCTACTCTGGGCTATTTTCAGTCTATCCCTGATCTTATCAATGATGTATTGTCTCTTCTTGATATAATCAGGTGCAAATTCTTTGCTGCTTCCAGGTTTGTACCAACATATTGGTGATCTACACTTCCTTCCATACAGAACCTCATATGGAGCTGCCTTCAGACTACTCTGATAGCTATTGTTATAAGAAAATTCTGCCAATGGTAGGTGATCCTCCCATATTCCTCCAAAATCCAGTGCACAACCTCTCAACGTGTCTTCTAGTATTTGATTTGTTCTTTCAGTTTGACCTTGTCGGGGGTGTACCCCTAGGTACCCCAGAGTTGGTGCATCGAGTTATTCGATAAGGTGCTAAGTTAACATATTAAGAGACGAGAAATATAAATAGAATAAAGAAAAGGAGAAGACAACTGCACTTGGGCCGAATCAGAGCAGCAGGAGCCGAATCAGGCTAATTCATCCGCATGGGCCGAATCAAGCTTACCTCGGCCCATTCAAACTCTGCCTCACCGCGTCAGCTTACCTCTACACCTCGCCATGGCCTCCCGGATGGGCCGAGTCAGGAGGACCTCGGCCTACCACAGGTTCTGTTCACCCCGACACCACCTTAATAGTCGCCTTCCTCGCGTGGGCCGGCGGGAGTAATCCCGGCCCATCGACGAACCTCGCCAAGACCCCGGGATTTCCTTGACCCGGCTGGGCCTCAGGAGAGGACCCGAGCAGGCTTGCTCGACCCGGTGGAAGCCAGGCTGACCCGGCAGGGCTCCTTCCATCATGGGCCGAATAAGAAAGGTTGCACCTAGGCCTTTACCTTTATTCGACTGTGAGGAGAATAAAGACCCGGCTGGGCTGGCATCTCTCCACCTGGGCCACTTCTTCTCCTAGGCCGAGTCAGCCAAGGCCTGGGCCGAGTTTCTCCTTGGCCTGAGACGTCTGGGCCGAATCAGTTCACCCCAGACGCCCTATTATTCACCCTCGAACGCTGCCTCGACCGCTACATCGACATACCTTCAGGCCAAGACAAGATCAACAAGTCCCGTGCCAGTCTTAGGACGCCCAGGGCTCAGACTGGCACATGGCATAAGGAATATGCCTTTGGCATCAAGAATATGCTAAGGAATATGCCATGGCATCTCCAAAGATGCCAAGGCATATGCTGAGCATCTAAGAAGATGCTAGGAATATGCTGCCTAGATACCAAACGTGGGGAACAAGATTTGTCCCCTGGGCTCCCCTTTATAAGGAGCACCAGGGGGATCGTTGAAAGGGGAGGCCCCGGAGGGCTCTTCCCCTCTCTGCTCAATAGGAGCCTTCTTCTTCTTCCTCCCCCAATCTCACAGAGAGAACTAGATAGAGGTATAGGAGATACAGCTCAAGGAGCATGATTGTAGCCACAAGTATGGCAAGATTATAAGAGAGTAGAGGGGGAGAATGAGGTTTTATCTCCACTTGAGAGCTTCAATCCAATATACATTGTATTTCTCTTTGTTCATACGAGTGCGGTCTTCACTGCATCATCCCTCCCCGGATTCCTCCACGTCCATCGGCCCCAACTTTAGCCTACCCATGGCATATGCCGTGATACCACCACGACATTTGGCGCCCACCGTGGGGCCTTCTAGTGGCGTTGGTTGGGTTTCCATCCGGACGGGAACATCTTCATCAACTTCTTCCTCACAGGGCTCATTCAGCTTCACCAAGCCAACAAAGAACAAAGAGGTAAGCGCAGAGGCTCTCCAAGTCTAACTCATCAAAGCAGGTAAGACTCCGCAAGAAGGACTCAAGCACTACTCCAAGCTTACTGTAAGTACCAGGTAACTCAGCAGGGCAGGTATGACCTAGCAAGACTAACTCAAACACTTCTCCAAGTATACTGTAAGTGTCAGATAACTCAGCCACCTACACTCAATCCTTCACCCCGGGGAGAAAATGACTTAACCCGGGGACTAGTCAACTTATCCGTAGAGTCACCTTTGGATTAAGAAAATATTATGTTGATTTAGATCTGTATTTGAGCCAGCCTATTTATAACTCGGATAGAAGTTGAATCATCTTATTGATGATTCAGATAGAATTTGAGTCAGTTTATGTATGCTTTGGATTAACCTTTAACTCAGCTCGTCAGCCAGCTTATTTATAACTCGGATAGAGGTTGAATCATCTTATTGATGATTCAGATAGAATTTGAGTTAGTTTGTTTATGCTTTGGACCAACCTTTAAATCAGCCCAGCAGCCAGCTTATTGCTGATTCGGACAGAATTTGAGTCAGCATATTTATGATTCGGATAAGATTTGAGCCAGCCTATTTATAATTCGGATAGAATTTGAGTCAGCTTATTTATGATTCAGACAGAATTTGAGTCAGTTTATTTATGCTTTGGATTATCCTTTAACTCAGCTTACCAGCCAGGTTATTGATGATTCGGATATAAATTGAGTCAATTTATTTATGCTTCGGATTAACCTTTAACTCAGCTCAGTAGATTGTCTCTGATTCGGACTAACATTTGATTCAGCTTGCCAGGGTATATTATAATTCGGATTTGTATTCAGACTCGGCGTACTAATCATATCTCTGATTCGGGCCGAAGCTTTATTCAGTTCGCCAGATTGCCAGGTTATTTTATGACTCGGATTTATATTTCACCATCTTGCCAGGTTATCCCATATCTCGGATGACAATTGGCCAGCTTATCTATCTCTAATCTATATCTCATATCTACATCTCGAATCAGATCTCTCAGCGGTTAGCCCTATTATCATATCCCAAAACTTAATCTTGGATCTATATCTCGGATCCATATCAAAGGCAAGTTATCGTCATCACGCCAAATCAAGTTATATCGTGGCAAACAGATGATTCGGATTTGAGTCAGATGACTCAGATTTGAGATGTAAGTCAAAATTGAGTAAAGTAACTCGTATTTGGAATGAGATAACTCGGATTTGGGTCATATACCTCGGATTTGAGTCAGATGACTCAGATTTGAGATGTAAGTCAAAATTGAGTAAAGTAACTCGGATTTGGAATGAGATAACTCGGATTTGAGTCATATACCTCGGATTTGAGTCAGATGACTCAGATTTGAGATGTAAGTCAAAATTGAGTAAAGTAACTCGGATTTGGGATGAGTTAACTTGGATTTGAGTCATATACCTCGGATTTGAGTCAGAGGACTCAGACTTAAGACATAAAGTCAATTTTGAGTAAAGTAACTCGGATTTGGAATGAGATAACTCGGATTTGGGTCATATACCTCGGATTTGAGTCAGAGGACTTAGACTTAAGACATAAAGTCAATTTTGAGTAAAGTAACTCGGATTTGGAATGAGTTAACTCGGATTTGAGTCATATCTCGGATTTGAGTCAGAGGGCTCGGACTTAAGACATAAAGTCAATTTTGAGTAAAGTAACTCGGATTTGGAATCAGATGACTCGGATAGTAACTTACCCAAAGAGGTTAAAAGAGCAGTGCCCAATAAGGCCAAAACTCATAACTTACCCAAAGAGGTTAAAAGAGCAGTGCCCAAGAAGGCTAGAACTCATAACTTACCCAAAGAGGTTAAAAGAGTAGTGCCCAAGAAGGCCAGAACTCATAACTTACCCAAAGAGGTTAAAAGAGCAGTGCCCAAGAAGGCCAAAACTCATGACTTACCCAAAGGGGTTAAAAGAGCAGTGCCCAAGAAGGCCAGAACTCATAACTTACCCAAAGGGGTTAAAAGAGCAGTGCCCAAGAAGGCCAGAACTCATAACTTACCCAAAGGGGTTAAAAGAGCGGTGCCCAAGAAGGCCAGAACTCATAACTCACCCAAGAGGGTTATGACCAGTTCCCAAGAAGGCCAGAAGCCCAAAAAACTTACCCAAAGAGGTTATGACCAGTGCCCATGAAGGCCAGAAGTCCAGAAACTTACCCAAAAGGGTTATGACCAGTGCCCAAGAAGGCCAGAAGTCCAGAAACTTCCCCAAAAGGGTTATGACCAGTGCCCAAGAAGGCCAGGAGTCAAAAACTCACCCCAGAGGGTTATGACCAGTACCTAAGAAGGCCAGAAGCCCAAAAACTTACCCAAAGGGGTTAAAAGAGTAGTGCCCAAGAAGGCCAGAACTCATAATTTACTCAAAGAAGTTAAGAGACCAGTGCCAAGAATGGCCAGATGTCATAAAACTACCAAAAAGGTTATGTGACAAAGAACTGTAAGTCAGGAGACAACTCTGGGAATATTTAATATGAAGCCTATGCACGACTCTACGAGTCCCACATAGCCTCGGGGACTAATGTCGGGGGTGTACCCCCAGGTACCCCAGAGTTGGTGCATCGAGTTATTCGATAAGGTGCTAAGTTAACAGATTAAGAGACGAGAAATATAAATAGAATAAAGAAAAGGAGAAGACAACTGCACTTGGGCCGAATCAGAGCAGCAGGAGCTGAATCAGGCCAATTCCCTCGCATGGGCCGAATCAAGCTTACCTCGTCCCAGTCAAACTCTGCCTCACCGCGTCAGCTTACCTCTACACCTCGCCATGGCCTCCCGGATGGGCCGAGTCAGGAGGACCTCGGCCCACCACGGGTTCTGTTCACCCCGACACCACCTTAATAGTCACCTTCCTCGCGTGGGCCGACGGGAGCAATCCCGGCCCACCGACGAACCTCGCCAAGACCCCGGGATTTCCTTGACCCGGCTGGGCCTCAGGAGAGGACCCGAGCAGGCCTGCTCGACCCGGTGGAAGCCAGGCTGACCCAGCAGGGCTCCTTCCATCATGGGCCGAATAAGAAAGGTTGCACCTAGGCCTTTACCTTTATTCGGCTGTGAGGAGAATAAAGACCCGGCTGGGCTGGCATCTCTCCACCTGGGCCACTTCTTCTCCTAGGCCGAGTCAGCCAAGGCCTGGGCCGAGTTTCTCCTTGGCCTGAGACGTCTGGGCCGAATCAGTTCACCCCAGACGCCCTATTATTCACCCTCGAACGCTGCCTCGACCGCTACATCGACATACCTTCAGGCCAAGACAAGATCAACAAGTCCCGTGCCAGTCTTAGGACGCCCAGGGCTCAGACTGGCACATGGCATAAGGAATATGCCTTTGGCATCAAGAATATGCTAAGGAATATGCCATGGCATCTCCAAAGATGCCAAGGCATATGCTGAGCATCTAAGAAGATGCTAGGAATATGCTGCCTAGATACCAAACGTGGGGAACAAGATTTGTCCCCTGGGCTCCCCTTTATAATGAGCACCAGGGGGATCGTTGAAAGGGGAGGCCCCGGAGGGCTCTTCCCCTCTCTGCTCAATAGGAGCCTTCTTCTTCTTCCTCCCCCAATCTCACAGAGAGAACTAGATAGAGGTATAGGAGATACAGCTCAAGGAGCATGATTGTAGCCACAAGTATGGCAAGATTATAAGAGAGTAGAGGGGAGAATGAGGTTTTATCTCCACTTGAGAGCTTCAATCCAATATACATTGTATTTCTCTTTGTTCATACGAGTGCGGTCTTCACTGCATCATCCCTCCCCGGATTCCTCCACGTCCATCGGCCCCAACTTTAGCCTACCCATGGCATATGCCGTGATACCACCATGACAGACCTGCTGTCTCAGGATGATATGTCGTGCTGAAATCTAACTTTGAACCAAGTGCCTCATGCAATTGCTTCCAAAATGCTGAAGTAAACACTGATCCCCTATCATTTATGATCTTCTTGGGTACTCGGCTTACTTACTATCTCTTTGACATATACTTCAACTAACTTATCGGCATTATATTTTTGGTTCACTGGAATAAAATGTGCACTCTTAGTGAGTCTGTCCACTATTAACCATATCATGTCCTTCTTCTTTGGTGTCATAGGTAATCATGTGATGAAATCCATGCCTATTTTCTCCCATTTCCATTCAGGAATTTCTAAAGGTTGTAATGGTCCTGCTGGATTTTGATGTTCAGCTTTCACCCTTAGGCAAGTATGACATTCAGATACATATTTAGCAATATCTCTTTTCATTTTATTCCACCAGAATAGTTCCTTCAAATCCATATACATAATAGTACTCCCTGGATGTATAGAATATGGGGTATTATGTGCTTCTTTGAGTATGACATTTCTGATCTCAGTCAGATCTGGAACACATAAACGATCTTGGAACCATAAAAATCCATAATATCCAAGGCAAAAAAACTAATTTTTTCCCTTGAGATATCCTCTGAATTTCCTTAGCAATAAAAGGGTCTTCTTCTTGACGTCTAAAAATTTCTTGCTTAAGATCACTGTCATGTTCTACAACTACCTGCATAGTCGCAAATCCTCCAAGAACCTCTTTTCTAATGAATTGGAGTTCTAATCTTTCCAAATCCATTTTTAACTCTTTTGGTAACTCTCTGTTGCTAGGCTGAATATCTGCACTCTTTCTGCTTAAAGCATCTACTACAACATTTGCTTTTCCCGGGGTGTAATTGATTGTTAGATCATAATCCTTGATTAATTCCAACCAACGCTTCTGTCTCATGTTCAATTCCTTTTGAGTGAAGAAATATTTGAGACTTTTATGGTCAGTGTATAACTCACATCTAGCTCCATAAAGAAAATGCCTCCATCCTTTCTGTGCAAAAACTACTGCTGCTAATTCTAAATCATGGGTTAGATAGTTGACTTCATGTGGTTTCAATTGTCTTGAACCATAAGTAATTACTTTCCGGTCTTGCATTAATACACACCCCAAACCTTCTTTAGATGCATCACAGTATACGGTAAAATCCTTTCCTGTTTCAGGAACTGCTAAGATTGGAGCTGTGGTTAATATCGTTTTCATCTCTTGGAAACTTGCTTCACACTTCTCATCCCAATTAAATGGTGTATTCTTCCTTAATAATTTAGTCATTGGTCCGGCTATTTTGGAGAAACCTTCAATGAATCTCCGATAATAACCATCCATTCCTAGGAAACCTCGAATTTGTTTCACATTGGTTGGTGCAGTCCACTCTAGTACTGACTAAACTTTAGATGGATTCACAGCAATCCCATCTTTATTGATCACATGACCGAGGAATTCTACCTCATCTAACTAGAACTCACACTTACTGAACTTAGCATAAAGCTTATGTTCTCTTAAAATCTGCAATGCTATTCTCAAATGGTCAGCATGCTCTTCCTTATCCTTGGAATATATCAGAATATCATCAATAAAGACGATGACAAACTTATCCAAGTATGGCATGAAGATCTTGTTCATCAGATTCATGAATATTGCCGGTCCATTGGTCAAACCAAATGGTACCACCAGATATTCATGGTGTCCATACATTGAGACAAATGCTATTTTTGGAACATCTTCCGGCTTGATTTTTATTTGATGGTATCCAGATCTTAAATCAATCTTTGAAAATACTCCAGCTCCTTTAACTTGATCAAACAAATCTTGAATTCTTGGTAATGGATACTTGTTCTTGATCGTCACGTTGTTCAGATTTCTATAATCACCACACATCCGTCTTCCACCATCTCTCTTATCCACAAAAATTACTGGTGTTCCCCATGGAGATACACTTTCCTGAATAAATCCTTTTCTTGCTAACTCATCAATTTGCTCCTTGAGTTCTTTCAACTCCTTGGGTCCCATTTTATATGGTGCCTGGGCTATTGGGGTTGTACCAGGTATTAGGTCAATGGTGAACTCTATCTCTCGGTCTGGTGGCATTCCTGGTAATTCCGTTGGGAAAACATCTTGGAATTCATTAACTACATGAATTTCTTCTAATTTAACTTCCTTCATTGAATTCAACTGCAGATCCGCCATAATATGACTGTGTTTATCTGCCTGGTAAACTATTCTTGATCCACTTGAAGTTTTGATTGAGACAGTTTTCACCTCACAATTTATCTGAGCTCCGTGTTCCATCATCCAATCCATCCCAAGCACTACTATGATTCCCTTCGAAGGAATCACATAAAGGTCTGTGAAATATGTACAACCACAGATTGAGATAACCTGATCTTGTTTTATGTGGCGCACAATCACATTCCCTCCGGCCGTAACTACGGTCATAGGACGTTCTAACGTTGCCCTTCTAATCCTGAACTTATCACAGAATTCTTCAGAAATGAATGAAGTAGTTGCACCAGTATCAAATAGAACTTTGCCGGGATTGGTAAGGATATTGAGCGTACCTATTACTGCATGCTCCGAATTATCCACCTCCTCAAGGGTTGCACAGTTTAGTTTCCCGATAGGTCGGTTTCTCTTGCCATTATTGTTCTTGCCATTGTTTCCTACTTTATTGGGCTGTCCATTTCCTCCACTGGCTTGTCCTCCTCCCTTGGCAGGCCATCCTCCTGGTGGTTTGCTCGGACAATCCAGCTTGATATGCCCCTTCTGACCACAACCATAACATATCACTACAGGCTTTTTGCACTCCCTCTGGAAATGCCCTGGAATTCCACAGTTGTTACAGATAACATTCCTTCTCGGATTAGGTTGGTTTCCACCACTGCCCTTGTTATTGTTATTATTGTTGTTGCCATAATTCCTATTCCGAGGTTTAAACTCCAGGTTAGGTTTAGGTTTGGTTGCCTGAATTCTCTTGGTTTCCTTCTTGGCTCTCTTCCTCCGATCCTCTTGGACATTCTTATAGTCATCTTTAAAAGTAATGGCTGCATCCAACAACTACTGATAAGTTTGCTTATTGGCTAACCTTAGATGCATCTTCACAAACGGATTTAATCCACGCAAGAAACGTTTCTTCCTCTTCTCTTCAGTGTTAACATCCTCCTCAGCATAACAAGACAGTTGGCTAAACTCCCGGATGTACTTCATGACACTAGTATATCCTTGTTGAAGCTCCTCAAATTCTCTCCTCTTCAACTCCATGACACTTTCCGGAACATGATATTCATGGAATCTCTGCTTGAACTCCTCCCAGGTAAATTCACTTCCTGGTTGTTGCATGGCTAACTGATTTTCCCACCATGATGCTGCAGGTCCAGTCAGCAGATGGGTTGCATACCTCAATTTTTCCTCATCGTTGCAACCTACAGTTTTCAGCTTCCTCTCTGTATCTGCTAGCCAGTCCTCTGCATCCATTGGTTCAGGAGCTGATGCAAAAGGTAACTGCCTTGCATTCTGGAAATCAGATAAACTCACTCCTCCACCTTTAGGTGCCCTCTGATTTGCTCGCCCCAGCAACTCCTCCATAAACTTGTTCTGGTTCTCTTGCATCATTTGCATGTATTGCAGAAAGTTCTGCTCCATTAACGGTCTCATTGGTGGTGGTGGTAATGTGCTTTGATTTGCTGTATCATCATCGGCCTTTTCCTTGGCCTCACGCTCCATCCGCTGCTGCTCAGTTTCCATTTCTACACCCGTATCCATGACCCCCTAGACCTGCAACATAAAGCGACTACTCATAATTACATCATGCACATGTGTTCTGAGCTCGACTTTACGCACAGAACTAGTCACACAATGAAGATCCAAAGAAAATCCAAATATGCATTTCACATATTTTACATACTATCATAATGATACAAAGTGCTCTCATTTCACATATTTCACATATTTCACATATTTTCCCCAGGTGCTCTCATGGACAAGATAATTGAATACTGGATAATGTATATTTCCTGGGCTTTGAGAAGATGTTGATGATTCAAACACTCTTTCCTCAGGATCTTCTTATTCATCCTGATCATCTATTGACATGGTATTTCTACTTCTGTTATTAGGATTCATTCTTGCACCCATCCAACTGGATTGTCAAACATTTCTGTCAGAACCATCTGTGGACATTTGGTGTTCATGAGGTTCATCATATGATCCCATTATCCATCCATCTGAGTTCTCAATAGGAAGTTACGAGTCAGAACCATCCTTGGTGCCCTGTGGTACTGCATACCGCATATCTATAGTAGGATCATGTGTAGATTCACGTCTTGGTGAATAAGGATATGGTATAAAAGATTCTTGGTCTATAGGTATATCCTTAAAGATAGGTGTTGCACTACTACTTGCTTCTTTCTCTAACTGGGATGCTAACTGCTTCCTCCTTTTCGGATCAGTTAGATCCTCTAACATGTCATTTTTGTCTTCGACAATCACTTGATGAGTCTTATAAAAAGACGCAACGAGTGTCCGGTATCTATCCATAAACTTGGAAGCTAACTTAGGATGCTTCTTAACCAAATTAAGATGATCTGGTATAGGCTTCGAGTCTATAGAATCATGAGGTATCACAGAAAATGTGCTACCTTCTAGCTCCTTGGTTTTATGCTCTCGGTATTAGCTATTGCCTCCACAACAGCAACATGATAAGCTGCTAAATGACTCCTACCTTCACCTATGGGTAGATCGTGGTACAACCCAAGCTTCTCTAGAAGTTGGATACACACACGATACTTGGATAACATCCGGCCATCTAGATATGTGATAGTGTTCACTGGAATTCTAGTTGGACAATTAAAAAGCTTTAAAAGTTGTCGAAGTTGGTCTGTAAATGATCCTTGATAATCATCAAGAGTCTCCTCTTTCCTTACCAAAGTCTGTTTTGGAAACTTTGGTGCCATATCTCTGTATATCAGAAAAATAGTTTTGATTAGTATCCGATAATATATATTGCATCATAACAAAGAATTATCGCACTAAAACATATAACAGAATATTCTCATTTGAATACCCATTATATTACTTTTAGAGAATTCTTTATCGTTGCCAATTCTCCTACAGGTAATACCCTTTACTAGGTTTCCAACCTAAGGTCAAAGCAATTTGCTCTGATACCAACTGCGGTGACCCAGCATACCACTACATGTGTAGTATACTATAGTCGTTGACATGACATCCACAGAACACCGTTCCGCAAATATCACATCCCTTAGAGTGGTACAACAGAAACATTGCGGGTCCATATTACAAAAGATACACACATTATTATTATTACAATATCGAAAGTTCAAGACTTCCAAAAGATCCAACTTACAAACCAAAATATAAGATGTTCGGCGGAAATTTAACGGTAACAACTCCGACTAGGAGTGGGGCTCAACAACTTATTTTATAGAGTTCATGTTGTTCGGCTCCATTGGTTACTACTAACTAGACTCTTAAGTGGACTCGTTTTCATAGACACCGTAACGGATTTCGTAGTCCACGCCTTGAATTCCTCCGGATAGGTCAGGTTCCTCGTAGAACACGTCGTCTTGGCATTCAGCTACATACATTGGCACGTCTTCGGAATCCTCAGAGTCTAAGCAAGGGATCAAAGGAAAGAATGAGTAACAGCGTTACCTAACAAGTTCATTATATGCAAGGTGGGAAGTTTGATGCTCTATCTACCACCTCGGATTATAAATCCTTGGCACTATGCAGTTTTTGTAAATCTTTCTTCAAAGATTGATTTTATTCTGAAAAACTATGACAATCAGCCTTCACAGGTTGACTAGAACTTTCATGGAGTTCCTTTCCTGCTGCGTTCGTAGCTCCTTCCCGGAACAGGGAGTAACAAGTTACAGTTCTTACACTCTGCAGAGGTGCGTTAATTTACCCATGAGATATCAACTCCTTATTGCACAACCGGGCGTACTTTCCCGTCCACAATTCCATGATGTGGGGCCCAGTAGTTGGTCCAAGCCAATCACTGCCCCCTTCGCGAACCCGCATGCCTCCTTGGTGTACATTAATGAATTACGGCAATGGTTTGTACAAACCGTTAGATGCCAGAACTATCGTGGGACGTTGAGGGTTCCCACCCATATGCTGCATATCCTCTATGAATTACCAATTAATATGCACGCTACGGCTTCATGCGAGAGGACTCATGGCTAACGCGTAATATACGGCGCTAGAATCACTAATGTCAGGGGTTATTAAGTTCCTAATGGATCATTATTGTTGCAATTAGAACTCTAAGTTCTATTGCTCCATCATATCACCACTTAGGATGATATTTATAATTTCTTTATTTAGGAAAATAATATTTTCTTTCTTTTATAGCATATATGATAACACACAATTTGCAAATACTTTGGTAAAGACTCTTCAAAGGATATGAGCAAGTGATGAACTTGCCTTGTGATGGCAAGGTAGTAAAGTCTGATGCTTGCACTGGACCTTGAGCTTCTAGTTCTACAAAAATATCATTATTGCCCGGTAAGGACAATATTTAAAGAAACAAAATGATTATGCAGATAATGTGATGCATTATTTGAATTTATATGCATTTATCCCAAAAGTTTCTTTTTGAATAATAAAGGTTTTATAAATATTACTTTTTAATTTTTTATAACCTGTATTGAATTATTTCCCTTTATTTGACTTTTATTATTAATTATACCTTAATTTTATTACTAAATATTTATTTAGTATTTTTCAAAAATATTATTATATTAATAAATAATGAAGGTGATTTTTATTTATTTTTATCACCTTTCAATAATTTTGTAAAATTCCATAAGGAATATTTAAATTACAAAATTCTTATAAAAATTTAAATATCCAAAATTTGATATCTTATTTTATTTGTATAGAATAGATTATTGTGAATCCAAAAATATTTTATTTATAATTTTTGGACTATTATTCTATTTTCTAGAATTTTATTAAGTCTAGGGGTATCTTGGTCTTTTCCTTTTTATTAAAACAGGCTTGAAAGAATTTTTGAGCTGGTTATTTTTGTTGGGCCCTGTTGGCCCACTAGTACTAGACAAAAGAGCTACCCCGAAGGGTCTGGCCTAGTTCGGCCCATTCCTTACTCTCTCTCTCTCACGTGAGTTCATCTTCTCCTCCTCTGACCCGACCCTGTGGCCGGCGATGCCTCGACCGGCGATTCCTGCCGCCGTCGGCCGTTCTGGTCGCTGCCGTGGTGCATTAGGGGGTTGTCGACGACGCTCAATCGTTCTATCCAATTGGATTCAAGCCTAGGGCTCTCCTGTGATAGATCGATGTCGTCCCGAACCCTAGGGTTTGGGGATTGGCATGAATTCAAGTGCGGTCGTGGTCGTCGTGCGTTGAGGTGATGCTCTGCACCTCCAGGCGTGATTAGGGTCGTTGCCGTGGCGCCGTGCGGGTTGCAGCGCCCCCTCTGGGGTGCTCCCCGTGCCGCCATGGCCTTCGGCCCCTCTACTTCCTCTTCTATCCTTCAACGAGGACCTACGGTGAGTTTGATTCCCCTCTCCTGGTGCTCTCTGTGCTTGCTGATTTGATGTTAGATGTTAGTAGTGTCCTCTCTGGCTATAGTCTGATTCAGATTAGGATGATTATCCCTTTTAGGGTTCCTGTGATGTGCTTGTTCATGTACTGGAGGAATTGATTCATGTTTTAGATGGTCTGTACCGATACTGAATGCTTATTGGCCTGAGGCTTGTTAGTTGATCTGATGTATGGTGTTTCTGGTGTCTTACTTGATGATTTGATGCTTGGATTGCATCCGATTCAGATGATGTGGTTGTATGGGAACTATGCTTGGTAAAGCTAATGATCTAATAGTTTTCAACTGTTTAATTGATTCATGGTCATGATTATGATAGGATACAGCTAATGCCCTAGTGATGTTAGCTTGGAAATTAATTTGTGGATTGAGATCTTCATGATCTCAAATAGTGAAGTGTATTATAGGAATATTCTAGTTCTGATTATTCTTTTATAACAGGAAAATGATTAGTTAGTTGATTCTCTGAATCTAGGATGATTTTCTGCTTTTCCTGATTCATATTGAATTGTTCTTGTGACACCATCGTGTATGGCACACAAGTTAAATTCTAAACTATGGATTTGGTTAGTTTATGCTTGAGACAATCTTGACTTTGAAAGATAAATAAAGATGCTCTTATCTGAATTTCCTCTGACCAATGATGTTGGTCTGAGGCTTAGGAATTCGATCTTATCTAGTTGGTTCATCTAGATAGTCTTGGCAGTGGTACCAGCTATTCTTTATTGAATCATAGCTTGGCAAAATGATAGTGAGCTTGATCAATCTATGGATCCCAAAGATTTGTTTCTAAGGTGCTACTCTTCCTTTAGAGATGTGCCTAGAAATAGATTATAGGGATATATATGATTGGATTGTAGAATATGATTTAACAACCAGAGCAAGGATGTTGATCTAAGCTCTGGTTGGATTCTAGTGCTTTGCTATTTGCCTTTAGATTTTCAGAAATCCCTATGATGGATTCAACCCCCTTGGGTGTCTTCTGAGGGTTTGTTTTGTAAAACAACACATGCCTTTCTCTAAATAAGATGATTAGATCATGTGAAGGTTTTATGAAACTCACCACAAAAATTGATATTTGGGAAGTAAGTTTGCGAGGATCTTGATTTGTTATTGCTGGACTCTTATGCTTGATCTAGAGCTAGCCTGCTCCTCCTAGATCCTGGCTTGGCCTTGCTGTCCACCTTGTTCATCCCCCTCCTTATGTCACCATCCTGGTGATGTTTGGGTTAATCTGGTGGTTGGTTTGGCTGCTGTTCTTGGTTTACTTGCTGTTCTCCCAGGCTGTGTTGTGGTGTGGTGCGGTAATGCACTAGGGTGCTTCCCCACGGCTGTGCTCTGGTTTTGTTTGATCTGGCAGTGCTTGTACAGTCAACAACACACCCTTGCATGCTTGTGTGTGTGCAGTCTGTGTGCCTGCTATGCACATATGGATAGGTTCAAAAGATTTGATCTTACTGTTACCAATCTACTTTTACCTTGGTTGGTGAATTGATCCCTTTTGGCTGTCCTTTGCATTCTGGCTGTGAATTTATGAAAGATGAAATCTTTCATATTGGTGAAACTTGCCCCTTTTTTAATATTTCTCAATGATGAAATTCTCAAGTGCACCTCACTAACATATCTGAGAGAAATACATACTAACACTAATCTTGTTTTATTTCTCTTTATCCTTGTTTTGTAGGTTCAAAGATAAAGATGAAGATTTAGTTTAGGTTTTAGATATAAGGCAGTTAGTAGATGTAATTTTCTTAATCCTTTGTAATTTTTTTATAGTTCATGAATCTTTATTTTATTCAATTGTAATAAAGATTATGTTATTATTAATAAAGAAGATTCTTATTATTTATTCTATTGTATCTTGTTTATGTCTTTATAATATGAAAATGAATTTCATAATTTCTATTGTCTTAAGATTTAAGCTATACTACCTATATCTTAATTAATTTAAGATTCAAATCTTATATCTAAATCATTTAAATTATTATTCAAACACTTTAAGTTTTTAAATTCAAACCCCTTTTTAAAACACACATAATTCTTTTAAGATCACATCAAAGTTTATAACAATCCTACTTTAAGTCTAATCCTAATCTTAAAGTAAGAAAGAAACATTGATCACTTAAGATTTTATTTGGCGAAAATTTTACCCACTTTTTCAAAAATAGATGCATGCAACAATACATAATCCTAGATCTACCCTTCGTTAGGTTCCTAAATGATGGGATGTTACATTAAGTCGGAGCACCAGGTCCCCCTCTTTAAACGAGCGATGCCGAACGCAGCGACTATGGTAGCTGCGTAGCTTCTGCTGGTAGATGGCGGATCTTTGGCATGCCAATACGCGCTCCTCCTCGAGAAGGTCCACATCTAGGCATCTAGATTCTTCAGCGTCATCTTCGTCGTAGGCGGCAACTCTTGGTGAATCGTGAAGGATGTAGGAAGGTAGGATGGCTTCTACTCCATATACCATGAAGTAAGGGGTGTAGCCGGTGGATCTGTTGGGTGTAGTTCGTAAACTCCACAATACAGATGGCAATTCTTCCGCCCAGGCTCCAGCTGCTCTATGTAGCGGTGCTTCCAAACGTGGCTTGATTCCCTGTAGAATTAATCCATTGGCTCGCTCAACCTGACCATTGGACTACGGATGTGCCACAGATGCAAGGTCAAGTCGGCTGCCCTTCTCCCAAAAATAAGCCTCCACTTCTCTGAGTGACAAGTTGCTACCGTTGTTGGTGATAATGCTATGTGGGATACCAAATCTCACCACTAGATCCCGGACAAACCTAAGGGAAGTTGCCCCATCGAGCTTTCTAATGGGTTTAGCTTTTATCCATTTGGTGAATTTATCAACTGCTACTAGCAGATGCGTAAACCCACATGGTGTCGTTTGCAACGGACCAACCATGTCCATCCCCGAGACTGCAAACGGCCAAGTTATTGGTATTGTTCACAATTCTTCAGCAGGAACATGTGGTTATCGGGCATAATACTGGCATCCCATGCATGTCTCAACCAGCTTGTTGGCGTCCATCTTTGCGGTTATCCAATAGAATCCTCGCCGGAAGGCTTTAGCGACCAATGATCGAGGAGCGGCGTGATGCCCGCAACTCCAAGATGGATTTCGCGTAGGATTTCAATACCTTCTTGATTGGGAACACACTTAAGGTATACACCAGTGGTGCTTCTTTTGTAGAGTTGTCCATTGATTATGGTGGAGCCCTTTGATCGACGTACTATTTGCCGTCTTTCGACTTTGTCGTCGGGCAAAGTTCCGTGTACGAGATATTCCATGAACGATTTTGTCCAAGCCGGAGGGACCTTTGCCACCATGTGAACAAAAGAGTCAACTCTATCCGGGTTATCTATGTATGTTCCCTTCATGGATGGTGTCCGTAGATGCTCCAGAAAACTCTAGGAGGAATTCGTTTGCGCCCTGATCCAAGCTTAGACAATAGATCAGCCGCTTCGTTTTGCTCCCTAGGTACATACTTGACCTCGTAGCACAAGAAGCACTTGGCTATATTGTCCACTTCGTCTCGATATGCCGCCATCATAGGGTTCCGTGCATTCCAGGTGCCAGCCACCTGCTGGGCAACCAAGTCGGAATCTCCACAGCAAACTATGCGCTTGATGCCAATATCCTTGGCTACGCATAGTCCGTGAATTAGTGCTTCATACTCCGCCATGTTGTTCGTAGCCTCGAAGTGGATCTGCAGAACGTGGTGCAGCTTTTCCCCGGTTGGTGACTGCAGCAGTACACCAGCCCCCGAGCCGTTGAGTAGCTTTGATCCGTCAAAGTGCATCACCCAATATTCTGGCTCCGTCATTGGGGTAGCATCTGGCATCTCTGTCCAATCTGCGATAAAATCCGCCAAAGCTTGTGATTTGATAGCGTCGCGTCTCTTGTAGGTAATCTCGAAGGCGGCAAGTTCAATGCCCCACTTCGTGACCCTTCCTGTAGCGTCGCTGTTATTGATGATGTCGGACAGTGGAGCTTTGCTCACAACTGTGATAGGGTGCTCCTGGAAGTAGTGCCTCAGCTTCCGAGAAGCAAGGAACACTCCATAAGCTATCTTCTGGTAGTGCGGGTAATGCTGCTTGGACTCCGTCAAGACCTCGCTTACATAGTAAACTGGCCGTTGAACTCTGTACTCATGCCCTGGCTCTTTCCGCTCTACCACGACGACGATGTTAATTACCCGGTTGGTGGACGCCATGTAAATTAACATGGGCTCCCCAGGCTCGGGTGCTACAAGGATAGGCGATGAGGAAAGTATCTCCTTGAGATGCTTCAATGCTGCATCTGCTTCGTTCGCCCACATGAATGTGTCTGCCTTCTTCAACAACTTGTACAGCGGCAGAGCCTTTTCTCCAAGTCGGCTAACGAACCGACTAACACAATGTCATCACCATATCCGGAAGATTTTCAAAGGCAAGGGACTGCGAGATTGGGGAAGCAGCTTTGCAGAAGATGTCCCCTACAACAAAGAATTCAAGGATATCCAGAGAAAGTTCGATGCCTCGAAGATGCTGGCATCAAAGAAACAAATTTCTGACTTCGATCCCGCCTTCAAGGCTGCCATCGAGACCAAGTCGGTGGAACTTGTGGTAGGCGATGCCTCCAAGGTCACCGCCATTGGGACGAACCTGGACCCTAAATAGGAAAGCCCACTCGTCGAGTTCCTCCGTGAGAATAGGGACATCTTTGCCTGGCAACCTGCCGACATGAAAGGAGTACATAGGGAACTTGCCGAGCACAGCTTGAATATTGATCCAAAATGCAAACCGGTGAAACAACCTCTACAACGCTTCGAAGACGAGAAGAGATGTGCCATAGGCAAAGAGATATCTAGGTTACTTAAGGCTAGTTTTATCCGATAAGTCCTTCACACCCGATGGCTGGGTGTCCAATCCTGTACTTGTCCCCAAAAAGGGAACCAAATAATTAAGAATGTGCATTGATTACACCGGCTTGAACAAAGCATGTCCAAAGGATCCGTTTGCTTTGCCTCGCATTGACCAAGTCATTGACTTGACGGCTGGCTCGGAACTTCTGTGTTTTCTAGATGCATATTCCGGATACCACCAGATAAAGATGAGGAAGTCGGACCAATTAGCCACTTCATCCACCACACCTTACGGAACATTTTGCTATGTCACAATGCCCATTGGGCTAAAAAAGGCAGGTGCTACATACCAGCGGACTATGCAGCGTTGCCTACACGACCAAATTGGTTGGAACGTTCACGCCTATGTGGACAATATCACGGTGATATCTAAAAAATCAAATGACTTAATCTCCTACTTAAAGGAAACCTTTGATAATCTCCAGAAATACAACATGATGCTTAACCCAAAGAAGTGCATCTTCGAGGTTCCAGCCGGAAAATTGTTGGGCTTCATCGTTTCCTAGCATGGAATCTAGGTTAACCCGGATAAGATCAAGGCCATCCTAAATATTAACCGTCCGACATGCCTGAAGGACATCCAACGGCTCACATGTTGCATTGTAGCAGTAAGTCGGTTCGTCGGCCAACTTGGAGGGAAGGCTCTGCCGCTATACAAGTTGCTGAAGAAAGCAGACAAATTCATATGGACGGACGAAGCAGATGTTGTGCTTAAGGAGCTAAAAAGGATACTTTCTTCGCCACCTATACTCGCAGCACCCGAGCCAATGGATCCTATGTTAATCTACATGGCGGCCACCAACCCGATTATTAGCATCGTTGTCCTAGTAGAGAGGAAAGAACTAACGCATGAGTACGGAGTGCAATGACCAGTTTACTATGTGAGCGAGGTCTTGACGGAGTCCAAGCAGCAGTACCCGCACTACCAAAAGCTAGCTTATGGAGTGTTCCTTGCTTCTCGGAAGCTAAGGCACTACTTCCAGGTGCACCCAATCACAGTAGTGAGCAAGACTCCACTGTCCGACATCATCAACAATAGCGACGTTATGGGTTTGGTCGTGAAGTGGGGCATTGAGCTTGCCGCTTTCGAGATCACCTACAAGAGGCACGACGCTATCAAATCACAAGTCTTGGCGGATTTTATTCCAGATTGGATGGAGATGCCAGATGCTATCCCTATAATAGAGCCAGAATATTGGGTGATGAACTTTGACGAATCAAGGCTACTCAACGGCTCGGGGGCTGGTGTGCTACTAAAGTCACCAACAGGGAAAAAACCGCACTTTGTTTTGCAGATCCACTTTAAGGCTACAAATAACATGGAGGAATATGAAGCACTCATTCACGAACTTCGCGTAGCCAAGGATATTGGCATCAAGCGTATAGTTTGCTGTGGAGATTCCAACTTAGTTGCCCAACAGGTGGCTGGCACCTGGAACATGCAAAACCCTATGATGGCGGCATATCGAGACAAAGTGGACGAGATAGCCAAGTGCTTCGAAGGCTATGAAGTCAAGTTTTTCAAAAGGGAGGAAAATGAGGCGGCCGATCTGCTGCCAAAGCTAGGATCAGGGTGCAAACCAATTCTGCCTGGAGTTTTTCTAGAGAATCTACGGACCCCATCCGTGAAGGGTGCAGACCCCGAGAATCCAAATAGAGTTGAATCATTTGTTAATGCAGTAACAATAGTCCCTTCGGCTTGGACAAAACCGCTCATGGATTATCTCGTTGCCGGAACCTTGCCCATCGATTAAGTCAAAAGTCGACAAATAGTATGTCAAGCAAAGGGCAGCTCTACAAAATAAGTACCACTGGTGTATACCTGAAATGTATCTCCCAGCAAGAAGGTATTGAAATCCTTCATGAGATCCATCTCGGAGATTGCGACCATCACGCCTCTCCTCGATCATTGGTCTCCAAATCCTTCTGACAAGGATTCTACTTGCTGACAGCAAAGGCAGACACCGACAAGCTGGTCGAGACATGCATGGTTGCCAGTATTATGCCCAACAACCACATGTACCAGCTCAAGAATTGCGAACCATACCAATAACTTGGCCGTTCGTAGTTTGGGGGCTAGACATGGTTAGTCCATTATAGACGACACCTTGTGGCTTTATGCATCTGCTGGTAGCAGTTGATAAATTCAAAAAATGGATAGAAGCTAAACCCATTAGAAAGCTTGATGGGGCAACTGCCCTTAGGTTTGTCTGAGATATAGTGGTGAGATTTGGTCTCCCACATAGCATCATCACCGACAACGGCAGCAACTTTTCACTCAGAGAGGTTGAATATTATTGTTGGGAGAAGGGCATGCGACTTTATTTGGCATCTGTGGCACATCCACAATCCAATGGGCAAGTTAAGCAGGCCAATGTACTAATCCTACAGGGAATAAAGCCACGTCTAGAAGCACCGCTACATAGAGCAGCTGGAGCATGGGCAGAGGAAATTCCATCTGTTTTGTGGAGTTTGCGAACTACTCCCAACAGATCCACCGGCTACACCCCTTACTTCATGGTATATGGAGCAGAAGCAATTTTACCTTACAACATCCTCCACAATTCACCAAGAGTTGCCGCCTACGATGAAGATGACGCTGAAGAATCCAGGCGCCTAGATGTAGACCTTCTAGAGGAAGTGCACGTGTTGGCATGCCAGAGGTCCACCATCTACTAGCAGAAGCTACATAGCTACCATAGTCTCCGCATTCGGCATCGATCGTTTAAAGAGGGGGACCTGGTGCTCCGACTTAAGCAGAAAAAGTCACACAAATTATCCCCGTCATGGGAAGGACCGTTCATCATAAGCAAGAAGATACGCAATGGTTCATATTACCTCGTTGACAATCTTGAACTAGAGGATAGGACAAACAAGGATCATAAGGGTAAGCGACGTGACCTGGATGATGACTAACCGGATCTTGATCGGCCATGGAACATAGCACACCTACGTCCTTTCTACAATTAGCATATTTTACTATCTACTGTGTATCTCTTATATGATCAATGAAATAAAGCTCTTTGGTTCACTCACATACTTGAGTATTTTACCTCCTTTAGTGTTAATTTTTGGATCTATAAACCTTTATGCACAAGCTTTGCATTTAAACTTGTGAAAATTCCGCCTACGGGAGTTAGCTTAAGTTTTTTGGTCTATACATTCTTTATTGTTTTTATGTGGATTTTGGAGTAGTGACTTTCGGCACTCGAAGTCGGTGATTTTGTGCTTAGGTTCTTGACGGTGCCATTGGGTATCATCACCTGAAAGCATAGTTTCGACTAAGGGTCTTCCGACTCACGAAAAGTCAAGCATAAAAACTATAGTAATGGATAAGCCAGCACTTGCTTAAAAAATATATACATGCTGGAATTAGTTCTTGAGCAGCTGGAAGCTTATAGCCAGAGTTTTCCGCCTTTAAGTTAAACAACATTGTTTTTCTTCATACATACAACATCCAGAGGTGACAAATATTACATAGTGTTTTTTCACTTCTCTGGTGCAGGAGACTTCGAGGTCGCGTCATCAGCCGCAGGAGAGCCATCTTGCCCATTAACAAAGTCGCAGTTTTCAGGGAATCAAAGGAGCTAGCTTGGTCGGCATCGATTACCTCAAGAAGCACAAAGGTGTTCACATCAAACAGTTGAGCGACCCTGGTATCATAGACGGCAAGAGAAGCCCAAATAGCATCATGATCGATCTTCTATCCGTCTTCGTCTACGTCCGGCAAACCAGAGGTCACTGTGGCGATGTCGGCATCGTCGTAGTGAGCCTTGACCATGTCTAGAGCCATCATTGCGCCAGCCCGGGTACATAAAGCCTTCCATCTTACGATACACTCAGGGGCTCGGCAGGATCTCTAAGTACTTCATTATGGAGTCGACTGCTTTAATGTTGATGTCCAAGGGCTTGGCGATCTCTTTGGCCTGGGTAATGGCGGTGCTGATGAAGTTGCCAGCAAGAACCATGCATTCCTTTGGCGGAGGAGGTATCTCCAGCAAGCTTTTGAGTTTTTGTGTTTCAACCATTCATATGGTGATTTATTAAATCATGTTCTTTATCTTCCTTGTTTGCACAAAACTCTTATCTATTGAGTATTACTTTGAAAGCCTTCACTTGTGAAAAAACTTTTTGAGCAAAGAGTGTTCCTATTTTGAAACTTCTACAAAAAGATTTTTTGAAACTGTTTGCCAGGTGTTCTTTGACCAAGAAAACGTTTGCCAATTCCAATTATGATTTATCTTTATGCATCTCTATTGTGACTGCTGTACTTGGATGCAAGCTACGTTATATAATGGTGAGTTGCTTTCTTCTATGAGTTGTGCAATGGTAAGTGTGATGCTTCTTGTTCGTATTCTTTTATCAGCACTTCACTCTATAAACTTCTGGACATGTTTATTGAGCTCAGTTTTCGCTTCGGGACAAGCGAAGTCTAATCTTGGGGGAGTTGATACGCCCAATTTGCATCACCATTCTATATCATAATTTACATCTATTCATTGATATTTGTCTTATTATGAGGTATTACTTATGGCTTTTCATCTGTTTATGCATGTTGGATGATTCCTGGAGGATGGACTGCCGGAGTCTGGATTCTGATGGAAAAGAAGGCGTTTCAGTGCAATTTTGCGAAGATCAGAAAAATACCAGAAAAATATAGAAACATATTATTTTACCATAAGACGAAGGAAGTCAGAAGGAGGGACTGAGATGGGCCTCAGGGCTCCCACACCCCCCCTAGGCGCGGGCCCACCTAACCCCGCGCCTAGGGCAGGTGTGGCCCACCTGCCCGGCCTCTGACTCTGCCCCTTCGCCTATATATTCCCTACGGAACCCTAACACCAGGGGAGCGACCACAGATAGATTTCCGCCGCCGCTGGGGGCGGAAAACACCAAGAGAGAAAGATCTCTCTAGCAAACAGATTTCTGCCGAGAGAATTCCTTCCCGGAGAGGGGAGACCATCGCCATCAACACCATCATCAAGCTAGGCTTCATGGGGATCATCATCATCATCCACACAATCATCTCCACCAGCACCATCATCACCACTCCGTCCCACTTTAAACAATTGTGTTGGATATTGCTTTAGTTCTTAGGGGAAACTTTCCCGGTGTTAATTACTATTGTAGTTGATGCTTGTGAGTGGAACCATTGGATTATTGTTTATGTTCAGATTGTTATCCATTATCATATCATCATTGATCTTGATCCATATGATGTCTTGTGAGTAGTTTGTTTAGTTCTTGAGGACATGGGAGAAGTCATGTTGTTAGTAGTGAATTTGCGATGAGTTATTATTCGATGGTTTAGTATTTAAGTTGTGGTGCTATTCTTCTAGTGGTGTCATGTGAACGTCGACTACATGATACTTCACCATTTATGGGCCTAGGGGAATGCATTGTGTTATTGGCTACTAATCATGGGGTTGCCGGAGTGATAGAAACCTGAACCCCCGTTAGGACACCTTTGCACAAGGGAGCATAGGATCTCAGAGTTTAAGGTTGTGGTTAGATTTATATATTAATTACTTTCATGTAGTTATGGATGTTTGCAGGGGGTTTAATCACAAGTATGTATTAGTCCTAGGAAGGGCGGTATGTTAGCACAGGTTCACCCACACAACACTTCCAGAGAAGAGTACTCAGCTATTTGAAGCGAAAGCACTTGACAGAATTCCCATGTGTCCTCGAGAACGTTTGGTCCTTATAAGTATTTCCACCGGCTTGTCCTTTGCTAAGAAAGGATTGGGCCACTTGCTCCGTTTGTTTGTTACTTCTGTTACTTGATCTTTGTTTTGTTGCCTTGTCATAAAACCACTAAAAATCCGTTTGCTAAGTATTCATAGGGATTTCCTGCTCCATACCACTGTTTAGCACCTTCTGCTCCTCGTTGGGATCGACACTCCTATTTATCGAAATTACTATGATACACCCCCTATACTTGTGGTTCATCAGACTCCGGCCAAATTCCGGCGATGTGCTGCTCGCCTTGATCCGGGGGTGAGGTGGGGTGGTTCTGAGAGAGAGGGGAGTGTGTTAGTGTGAAGAAATTGAGCAGGGGTGGCCTCTATTTATAGTGCAGTGAGGGGACCGAAGGGCGAGGGTGAAGCTCGTCGTGGTCGTTGGCACAGCGAGCTACTGGCATGGGCGACGGTAGGGGCGGTGCTGTTCTCCCTGGAAAAGCTCAACGGCATGGTCACGAGGCGTGGGGCGGTGCTAGGCGGTCGGAACGCTGCGGTGCTCTGGGCGGGTCCGACGGGCATTTTAATGGCGCATCGCGGCTACCGGTCGCGCAGCGGCGAACGGGGTTGTTTGGCGGTCTCCTAGGATGGTGGTGATCACGCTTCCACGCGGCGGGGGCGGCGCACGGTCTGTGGGCGTGTGTCGAGTGCGGCACTCTAGCGCGGTCTCGGTCGTCTTGCAGAGAGGCTGGGCACACTCGGGCTGAATGGTCTAGGGGCTGGCAGTGCGTTGGCGTTGGACAGGGGGTGGAGGTGGATGGTGGTCAGTGTCTGAGACATGGTGGCTACGCTTGGTGCTGCTCCTAGCTTGCAGTCGACAGTGGGGTGGCAAGTTGAGCTCGGCATGCTCACCATTGATGGCAATGGCAAGCTCATAGTGGTGCTAGAGCTTGTTAATTGAGCTAGATGATCTACTAATAGCTTGTTGTGAGCCAGAGAGGGAACAAGTTAGGCCAAATCACTGCTCACAATAGTGTTTGATGTTTGCAAGGTGTTTGATGAAATGGCCGAAAGAGATTTGAATTTGAATTTTTGGTTCAAACTTGGTGGGTGGATTAGTTACATACTTGGTAGTCTCTGGTTAGTTGGAAAGGTCAACGGGTACGGGTTGGTTTTTGAAAATGGGTGATCTTCCCATATGTTAAAGATTCAATTTTGAATTGTCATTTGAATCAAGTTGCCAAATGTTTCTGTCAGTTTGAAAGGTGGGCTTGGGTTCACTTTTACTTGTTCTAGCAAGGTGTGAAAAGAAATGGAAATGTTTCTGTTTGAAATCTTGGACTAGGAACACTCAAAGTGGCCTAGTGAGCAAGATTGGCAAAAATGACCATTTGCTTGGTTTGTTTGTTTTTGATTTTCTCTTGATTTGTTTCTTCTTGGAAATGCTTTAGATGATGTTGTTTTCATCTTTAAACCATTCCTTTCTATTTAGATCAATCACACAAGTCCATAAATGCATTCATACAATCATCACTTACACACATGCATTCATATGATGTTAATTAAGAAAAGTTTTTGTTCACCCTAATTTTGATGATTGGAATAGGATAATCATTGTTCAATATTTTTAGGATGTTACACCGACTGGGGATTTGGTTTGGCTCCCTATACGTGCGAGAACCGCTCCCCCCGAGTGAGTGCAACTTGCTTCTTTTCTTATTTCTCTCTTCGTTCTAGCTCCGTCCGGCTACGCTGCTTTATCAAGCTCTGACTTTCGTCTTTCCTTGCAGATCTTCCCTGCATCATCCGGGAGGAGGGCGACGCGCCCCTCCAGGTCTTAATCGCAGACCTCCCCGATCTGCACCCGCGTCGGACCGGCGGCGAGGGCTCAGACGACGAGGAGGGCTTCTTCCCCAGCCGGACCGACGAGGCGGTGGAGGACCCGCATGGCCCCGCGCTGGAGGAGATCTACGGTGTCGTGCCACGCTACCTGAGCCTACACGGAAGCGTGTCGATGAGGGGTCCTCGAGCAGCGCCACTGCCACTGAAGATCCGGCTACGAAGCGCAGCCAGGTGGGGGTTCCTCCATGCCCCGGCCCGGCTGCAGGTGGCCAGAAGAGGTCTGCACCTGTGGTGCAGGGGTAGGTTTTCTTGCACTTGCCCTTTTCTTGCGCTTGTTCCTGACATTATGGCCTTGGTATTGCCTTGACCTTACCCTTCTCTCGCAGGTCCCTGCTCTCCTTCGCCATGAGCCCGGCTCGCACCACGCCTTCCGCCTTGCCACCTCGCGATCCTTCGCCCTAGCCGGACGCCACCTCGTTGGCTACTCCGCCCCCGCAACTGCGACCATGCCCCCGCCTAAACCGGCTGTTGTGGTCCAGTCGACTCCCGCCGCGCCCGAGCACGCGGTGAGGCAGCCGGACGCGACGCCCAGCCCGGGCGAGGGCTCATCAGCCGGTGCGGCAGGCTCGCGCGCCGGCAAAGAGACGGTAGTGGTGGAAGACGTCGACCCCGACGAGGAGGCGACGGTGCAGTGGTAGGCGGTCGTCTGCGATGCCCCTGCCGCCCTAGCCGGACCCCTGGCGCCGCTTCCCGCAGAGGCCAGGTCCTCTCTACAAGCCCTCAAGGTGAACCTCGAGGCCGGGCGCAAGGAATGTCGGCAACTTTATGCGACACTGGCCGGCGCCAATGAGTCTGCTGCGACACAACTGGCAACGGCGTGGGGGACCGCGAGGAGTAAGTCTCCCATTCTCACTTGCATTTTTTTTTGTCCGGCTACATTCTCACTTACATTTTCTACTTCATCGCAGCCATTCTCGTCTGTGCCCCGCGCGATATTGACCGGTTGAAGCGCTCTAACGGGTGCCTCAGTCGGGACAATTCCGCCCTGCGGCTGCAGAATAAGGAATGGCACTCCCGGGTAAACCAGCTGGAGGCCACCCTCAAGGAGCGGGACGACGCCCTCGCCAGCCAGGCCACCGCCTTCGACCTCCTGCATAAGGAGGCCACCCGGCTGAATGAGCACTCCGAGTTCCTAGATGATGAGTTGATGAAGATCGGCCATGTTGCCAAGGGTAAGTTCTCTGCCTTTGCCTTTCATTCCGTCCAACTGGTTTCTGCCGAATTGCCCTTTTGACTTGCCCCCCTCTAATCACAAGGCTTCTACCCCCAAGTAGATTCCCTTGCCTACAACAGGGTGCGGTAGGTTACACCGGGTGAGAAGGCCGCCATCAAGGACTTGGTGGCGCAGCTCGGGGAAGAAGCTGCCCACCTGCGCAAGGATGGAGCCAGCATCCACGACCTCGTCTTCACAGGGGAGCTCCTACCGAAGACCATGGGGGCCTTGGCTATCAAGCTGGGCGATGCACCGAACGCCATCGACCGGACGCTCGAACTTGCCACTCATGCCGGCTCCGAGATGTCCCTGGACCTCATGCTCTCCTGGTACAAGGATGCTCGGCTCGACAAGCTGGTGGACGGCTTCCGAGCCGGCGTGGATCTTGCCGTCATGCACTGGGCCAATCCTGGACTCCGCTCTGCCGCCATCACGATTGGCGGCTACGTCGACATCGATGAGGTGCTGATGGAGAGCGAGGGAAGCATAGGGCCAGATGGTGGTGCGGAGGCGTCCTCCTATCCGGGCGGGACCAGCTCGGCTCCCCCTCAAGGCAAGGGCCTGGCTGCCTATAGAAGAAGAAGACCCCGGGATACCGGGTGCAATTATAAATAGTTTTAGCTTCTGGTACTTGTGCGTGAAAACTTGGATCTGCGGGGGCTTCGTCCCCCGCCATTTAATTTAATGGGTTTTGCCTTCATGCACCCGCTTATGTTTGTGCCTTGTCTGACTGACTCATCCGACTGGTCCGTTCTAGTTGGGTTTATCTTGCTTTTTGTCTTGCGTTTTCCTTCTGCTATGCTTCTAAACTAGTAGTGGTTTGTTGACTTGTTCTGGCCGACTAGCACATCTGCTAGTCGGGCACTACATCCTTCCAGTGGGGGCGCACCAGCGCACCCACTGGGTGTAGCCCCTGAGATTCAGAATAGCTGGAGTTGCCAAGTGTTTCGAATCTTCAAAAAATTCTTGCTTTTCACCTTGCTTTGCCGAATGTGACTTTCTTAGCCGGATTGGGGGAACTACACCGCAGTCCGGCTATACATATCCGACTTGCTTTTATATATTATTTTCCTTATCCTATCTCTTTCTTTCCTCCTTCCATCTTTCTCTCTTTCTTTCTTTCATATTTCCATCTTTCTCTCTTTCTTGCTTTCCTATTTCCATCTTTCACTCTTTCTTTCTTTCTTTCCTCTTTCCTCTTTCCATCTTTCTCTCTTTCTTTCTTTCCTCTTTCCATCTTTCTCTTGACTGGCTGGATCTGCCTAGCGCGCCCGACTAGCGGTGTTAGCCGGGCGAGAGGGTCTTGTTGCCTTTCTTTCTATCCGGCTCTATCTTCCTCCGTCCGGCTGGTTCACCCCTCAGCCGGACGGCGCATGCTTCCAGTGGCGGCGCGCCAGTGCACCCACTGGGTGTAGCCCCCGATATTTGGAGTGGCTACCGCAGATAGGTGCTTCGAATCTTCTCTTTTTTTGATTTCCGGCTTGGTGCGGTTTGTGCAAAAAAGAAACACACGAAAATGATTTCATATCAATACGTTGTCATGTTGTACGTCTTTCTATTATCCGACTAGAATTTCTCTTTTTCGAAAACTAGCCCGTGCTTTTCTGAACACTTAGTCACTTTCTCGTGTGCAATGATGTTTACGCTGCACCTTGCCGGACAGCCGGGTTGCGGTCTGGAGCCAGAACCGAAGGGAGCTGACAATACATTTCCGCATGGTACTAGAGGCTTAGTAGCCGGAAAATACCAACTAGGCGCATGGCCGGACTGTCCGATATGTCGCATCTTTCACCTTTTTCATGTGGGATGTCTCGGGCTTTTGCTCTTGTTAGCCGGACAGCCAGGTTGCGGTCTATAGATGAGACGAAGAGTGGGCCTCTGGCATCATCGCACACTACTCAGACAGCTTACAAAATTGGCAGGGCGGGCCAACCAGCGAGCCCCCGCGGTTTGGGGGGGTCGACGGAAGCCGGGGAAAAAACGCTGCAAGGTTTTAATCGGAAGGAACAACAATAAAATTTCTGGCAAGGAGCCCCCAAGCATCAGCCGAGGTTCCACATCTTTCACTCATTCAGGGTTCCAGATACATACACTGATTTGCAACTAAGTGTAAAACGGTCGGAGCAGGTCTGCGTTCCATGGCCGCTCCATCTCTTCATCCGATTTGTCCATCTTGTTCTTGCGCGGCTGCTGCGCGTCGATGAGGTAGTAGGAGTTGTTGTTCAGCACCTTGTTGATGTTGAAGCGGACCTCCTACGGAGGGAACAACTTGTCCATGCCCTTCATGTCTTGTATCAGCCGGAGCACCAGGTCGCCCTCCCGGAACGTCACAGGCCGGATGCGGTTGGAGTGATACCGACGCAGCCCTTGCTGGTAGATGGCTAATCTGTATAGGGCCAGCTCGCGGGCCTCCTCGAGGAGGTCCACGCTATCCTCCATTGCCTCCTGGTTCTCCTTCTTAATGTAGAGGAGCTTGCGGGGTGAGTCGAACTCGATATCTGCCGTGAGGACCGCTTCCTGCCATAGGTGAGGAAGAACGGAGTGAAGCCGGTTGATCTGTTCGGGGTGGTGCGGACACTCCACAGCACAGCCGGGAGCTCCTCGATCCAGTAGCCGGGTGATCGCTCTAGTGGCTCGATCAGCCGGGGCTTGATTCCGGCTAGCACCAGGCCGTTGGCTCTTTCCACCTACCCATTGGACTATGGATGAGCGACGGACACGAGGTCCAGCCGGATCCCCTTGTTGTGGCAGAACCGGGCGAAGGCCCCCTTGGCGAAGTCCGTGCCATTGTCGGTGATGATGTTGTGGGGATACCCAAACCGGATAATGATTTCGTGGAAGAAGGTGACGACCGTGGCACCGTCTAGCTTCCGGATCGGCTTCATCTCAATCCACTTGGTGAACTTGTCCACCACCACCAGCAGGTGGGTCATGCCGGCTCGGGCTCGCTTGAAGGGGCCAACCATGTCCAACCCCCAGACGGTGAAGGACCAGTGTCGGGGGGATAACCCTCGGGTGGGGAAAGCCAGGCACAAGTAGGCCGGCTGCACAAGGAACAGGCCACCTGGCCCTCAAGAAGGACAGCTCCAGCTGGTTGGCGAATGCCGCCCGGCTGGGCTTATGACTTTACAAGCTGGCCTGTCTAGGCGGCAGCCAGAAGAATCGGCTGGGTGGCCACTTCCACCCGAAACACCTTGGATTCGATGGAGAGCACGGCAACGCTCCTTTCGGGGTACGCCTCTGGCTCTCCTTCGCCATCAGGCAGGCTGGCATGCCGTCACGACCAGTGCTACCCGACGAAGATAAAGCAAAGTGGTCGGCTGACTGGCGAAAGTAGTCCGGGGGACCGTTAAAGCAAGGATGAAGCCCCAAAGGAAGCCCGGGTGACCGCTAAAGAAGAAGGTGATGCTAAAAGAAGGACGGACTGGGTCCTGGCCCACCGGCTAGGCCCTGCAGCCGGCCCTGCCCTGTAAACCCGTATACAAACAGTAAACCCTAGAGCCGAATTTGTAATCTCCCCCTCCCATGCCAGTATATAAGGGAGGGCAGAGCTGGGGTTCTAGGTACGCAAGAATAGAAGGATAGAAGTGCCAGCCACTAGTTCTCATCTTCCTCTATCTCTCGATAGTATCTAAGGAAACAACTCTAGGAGCATCTGTACCGGGCATTCGCCCCCTCACATAGTTCATCTTGCAGGAGTAGGGGTGTTACCTCGCCGAGAGGGCTCCGAACCTGGGTACGTCGCTGTGTTTGCAGTTTTATGTTCCCAACCCATTGTGTGAGCCACCGATTGATCTGAGTGTCCCTTCTTAGCCATCCCCGACAGCACTGTCGTGTTCCACACCACGACAGTTGGCGCCCACCGTGGGGCACAGCGCTTCGGCTAGGATCATCTTCCGCATGGGACTTCCGCTCGTTTCCGATGAACGCGTGGCCTCCGGCCTCGTTCTCACGTTCGGCGCTTTCGACTGTGTCATCGACAATGTCGCTTGCTTCGTCGGGAACACCTTCCCCGCCAGCGGCTCCATCATGCATTTTGGGGACATCTGTGTGTACGTCACCATCGTCGCTGAGGCCTTCCCCAGCATGGTCACCCCCGTCCTCGACGTGCCTCTCAGCCGCCTCGCCAACGGCCCGACCGCGGTGAGCGGTTGTGTCGAAGTCATTGTGGTAAATGCCCGCGAAAATCATCACCCGCCTCAGGAGCGCCGAGCAGGAGGAGACGGCTCCGCGCCTGAGCAGGAGCAAGATCCGCTTACCGCCTCAGTCCAACACTTACGTGTTCCAGTCGCCGTCGAGACGGACCCGGCAGCTACTGCGGCCGCACTCGAAGCTATGTGCCAGAAGCTCCTGGAGGAGGCCACCACGGTCGCAGCTAACCAGCGCCGGCTAAATGCCACCGTGCATGAGTACAACGCTGCCCACGGCTTCGTCAGGAAGATCCAGCACCAGGGGCGAGACCTAGCATCGGAGCTGGACCGTGCCGCTCATTCACATGCAGGTGTGGCGCAGCCCATCTACAGCACCCCTGCCAAGAACATGAGGGCGGCCGACACGGCGGCCGCGGAGCTGAAACACCTCGAGGGCGAAGAGCTTCGTCGACAGCAGGTGCGCGTCCAGCTCCTCGTCGCCATCACTAACAAGCAGCAAGCCAAGGGAACCCCTAGCCAGATGGGCAACTCCCGAGACATCGTCGTTCGCAAAGGCACGGATCAGACGACACAGGCGGAAGCAAGCATCAGCAGGCGTCCTCCCCAGGAGGAGTCAGGCAAAATAGCCGCCCGCGTGGCGAGTCTGGCAACCGTGGCTGCCAAAACCGAGATGCCGCTGCTTCTAGTGTAATCCACGCCCCGGCAGCAGGAGCCTCCGAAGGGAAGAAGACGCACGCCCCAGATGAAGGAGAGGATGCAAACAAGGACATGCTTGCATCACGTCTGAAGGGCCGACTCGGCCCCCGAGAGCCAGCTGACACGCGTGAGTGCATCGACCTCCTTGTGCAGTCACGCACGCTGGAAGAGGAAAGTCCGGCTGGCCCAAAGTGTTTTGGCCCGCAAACTGGAATGAGCCCTTTCCGAAGGGTTTTTCGCTTCCAAGAGACACGCCAAAATATAACGGCATGGTCAAGCCCGAGGATTGGTTGGTAGATTACACTACCGCAGTGGGAATCACCAACGGTAATCTCCGTCTGGTTGTCCGCTACGTCCCCCTCATGCTCGTCAATTCGGCAAGAACATGGCTCAACATCCTGCCCAACAATAGCATCAATGCCTAGCTGGACTTAGAAGAAGCGTTCATTTGCAACTTCACCGGAACATACAAGCGGCCGGGTCGACCTTGCGTGCTTGCCCTTTGCGTGCAAGGAAGGGATGAGTCCGACCGCGCCTACCTCACCTGGTGGACCAGCATGCACAACTCGTGCAAAGGGGTGCGCGAGCACCAGGCAATAGACTTCTTAACCAATGGTTGTCGGGACGACACCATGTTGAAGCATAAGCTCAGTCATGCAGACCTGCAAACCATGGCCCAGGTCATGGCCATCGCGGACAAGTACGCCACCGCCAACGCGGCTATTAAGAAGCCCATCATGATGTATGACCAAGGCCAAATCATCACGGACGAGCAAGTGGAGCGTGGCTAGCCGGGCGACCATCACCCCAGGTGGCATGGCCATGACAACCGCCATAGCAAGAGGAAAGACGACCAACCGGACAACCGGTACAACACCAAGCAAGTAGCTATCGTGCATGAGGACCCGGCTGCAGGCGGCAGCCGGAGGCAGAGACCAGATGACAGGCCGCCTTAGCCCAAGTACACCATGGAGTCCATGCTCGATGGGTCGTGCAAGTTCCACAGCGGCGGCAGCAAGCCTGAGAACCACACAACACGCCAGTGCAGCTGGACGAAGAAGATGGCTGACAACACTAGCCGGAGGCCCACCGGACAACAGGGAGCAGCGCAGTCGCCGCGACGACCAAGAGGATGGTTACCCACGACAAGTGGGCAACTACAACATCTTCCTTGCGGAGCCGGAGACAAAGCACGCCAAGCGGAGGCGCGAGGAGGAGGTGAACACAATCCCCCCCCCGTCCCCCAATACCTACATTGGTTGGACCAGGCGATTACTAGGAGAAAGGAAGATCAGCCGGCTGTGCTACCAAACCCTGGCAGCTACGCGCTGGTCCTCAACCCCATCATCATCTCCAAGAAGAAATCGTGTCGTTTCTCCAACGTACTGATCGACGGGGGCAGCAGCATCAACCTCCTGTACCGTAGCAGCCTCGAGCGGCTCGGCATCAGTGAGTCCCAGTTGCAGCCCTCAAGCACTTCGTTTCACAGAGCGGTACCAGGTCCGTCGCACTCGCCAATCGGCAAGATCCGGCTGGACGTTATCTTCGGCAGCGAGAACAACTTTTGTCGCAAAACAATTTGGTTCGAGGTTGTGAACCTCTCCAGCGCCTACCACGCCATACTAGTGCGCCTAGCCCTCACCAGGTTCATGGGAGTGCCACACTACGTGTACCTCAAGATGAAGATGCCAGGACCAAAGCGAGTGATCACCGTTGACGACCGCTACAAGCGTTCAATCGAGTGCGCCTCAGACGGCTCCAAGCTAGCCGAAGCAATGATCATCGCTGTGGAGAAGCGCGTCATAATGCAGAACATGGCAGCCCTGCAGAAGGATATGCTGGATGGAGAGCCCAAGCCGGCTAGAGAATCATAGTTCAAGACCTCGCGAGGCACAAGGAAGATCCTGCTAAACGAGGAGGACCCAAGCAAGTTCATCCAGGTCAGAGACAGCCTGGACAGCAAATAGGAAAGCGCGCCCGTCGACTTCCTCTGTGAGAATCGGGACATTTTCGCATGGTGCCCCAAACACATGCCATGTGTCCCGAGGGAGCTCGTCGAGCACTCTCTTCATGTTCGACCGGACGCGAAGCCGGTCAAACAATCTTTACGTCGCTTCACAGAAGAAAAAAGAAGAACCATCGGTGAGGAGATCACATGGCTGCTCGCAGCCAGCTTCATCATGGAAGTTTTCCACCCAGAATGGATCGCCAACCCGGTGCTGGTACTGAAGAAGAACAAGACATGGCGCCTGTGTGTTGACTACACCAGCCTCAACTAGGCATGCCCCAATGATCATTTTGCTCTACCGCGGATTGATCAAGTCATTGACTCCACCGCCGCATGTGATTTGTTGTCTTTTCTGGACGCTTACTCGGGCTATCACAAGATTAAGCTCAATGTAACCGATCAAATAAAGACATCATTCATAACCCCGTATGGAGCTTACTTCTACACTACCATGCCCTTCGGTCTTAAAAACGCAAGAGCAAACTACCAGCGTTGCATGCAGAAATGCCTGCAGATGCAGATTGGTAAAAATGTGCATGCCTACGTCGACGACGTCGTCATCAAGACCAAGAAGCAGCACACACTGCTCGAGGACCTGAAGGAAACATTCGATAACCTCCGCCGCTTCCAGATCAAGCTGAACCCGGGGAAGTGCGTATTCGGCGTCCCAGCCGGCAAGCTCCTCGGTTTTCTCGTCTCCGAGCGAGGAATCGAGGCGAACCCGGAGAAGATCGGAGCCATCAAGCGCATGGAGATGCCACAAAGCCTGCGCGACGTACAGAAGTTCACCGGATGCCTGGCCTCCCTCAGCCGGTTTGTCAGCCGGCTGGGTGAGAAAGTCCTCCCCCTGTACCAACTCATGAAGAAGACGGACAAGTTCATCTGGACAGCTCAGGCGGACGAAGCTTTCAGGGACCTCAAGCGCATGCTCACCTCACCTCCTATTTTGGCGGCTCCAGCAGCAAAGGAGCCTATGCTGATGTACATCGCTGCCACAAACATAGTGGTCAGCGTGGTATTGGTAGTGGAAAGGCCAGAAGAGGGGAAGGCTCAGTCGGTCCAGCGCCCCGTATACTACCTAAGCGAAGTACTGTCCCTCTCCAAATAGAACTACCCCCACTACCAGAAGCTGGTGTATGGCGTGTACATGGCCGCCAAGAAACTCAAGCACTACTTCCAAGAGCACTCCATCTGGGTGGTGGCATTGGCCCCGCTTGCGGAGATTATCGGCAACAAGGACGCCACCGGACACGTGGCAAAATGGGCCATAGAGCTCGCCGCACACAACATCCAGTACGAGCCAAGGACATCAATCAAATCCCAGGCACTGGCCGATTTCATCGTCGATTGGGCGGAGACACGGTACATGCCGCCGGTACCTGATTCAACATACTGGAAGCTCCACTTCGATGGCTCCAAGATGCAAGGAGGACTTGGAGTCGGAATCGTGATAACTTCACAAAAGGGTGATCGGCTAGAGTACGTCCTCCAGATCTGTCGTGGTATTGCCGACGAGTACGCCATGGAGGGGTCCTCATAGTGCGTGTTTAGAGACGTGGGGGAAGGAGGACGGTTGACGGGTACGAGGTAACACATCTTACCCAGCTTCAGATCCCACGACGGTGGCGGAATCCTACTCCTTCTATAAATCACTATAAGAGCAATACGCCGAGTTACAGGGATTGGTTCGCTGTGCGAGGTTGTCTGAATCGATACTAAGTTGTCGTGCCCTAAAGGCTCCCATAGGCCCGACTTATATAGTCGCCAGGTCCTAGGGTTACAGGGAAAAATCCTAGCCGGACAGGTTACAGAGTCCTACACCGTCTATTACTAGTCTTGTGTATCTTGCACTCCAAGGCTCCGGGTACGCTGGTAACTCCACCGTAGCCTTCCTTTATCCAACATGGGCCTCCCTTCTGGATCCATCTAACTGGGACACCCAGCAGGCCATAGGCCATGCTACCAACTGTGGGCCACCCGGGTTATCCGGATAGGTGACATGCTATGAGGATACCCATATAGCATATCCCCAACAGTAGCCCCCGGAGAACTCCGAGATCTTGCGCCGTCTTGCCTCTTCAGATGAATGTTCCGTCTAGTTGGATGTCGGCAAATCGTCAAGCAATATCTTGTAGTCCTCCCAAAGAACCCTGCAAGGCTTTCTCCATCTTCAAAATGTAAGTCGGAGAAATGCTGAAACTTTTCATCGTACTTTTCCGTATCCGGACTGGATCCGTCCATGTCGGAATCTTCGATGTGACGGCTCATCTGCCTATGTCAGCTAGGACGACGTAGGCTTAGGTCAGCGACACCTCATAACTCACACATGCAGAGAACGCAATTATGTCCGATTTTCCCACGCGAGCGATACGAACCGTTGGCGGCGATGGTTGGAGACGTGGCGAAATTTCCGCGCACGTTCGCGAACACGTCGTCTACGCGGCAACCGTCCGATCAAGCTGCACGAATCTTGACGCTTGGAGATGATAAATAGTAACCGTGGGGAAATTTCCACTTTTTACCTCATTCTCCTTGCATCATCTTCTTCCTCCAGTTGCTTGCCTCCTCGAGCTCTCCGCGAGAACTCTCGAAAAAACCCTAGCCTTCAATCTGCACCAGTCGCTCCCAACCTCACTCCATGGCCAGCAGCAGCACTTCTCCCTCCATTGCGGCGTCGAACGAAGCCGTGGCGAAGCCGGCAAGCTCCAACGTTGTGCCTCCAGAGGGCCTAGTAATCCCCACATCGGCGGTTATCGAGTCCACCGGCGGCGACCTTAATCTGGCAGCGCTGGAGCCGTTGGAGGAGGAACCAGACTCGCACAAAGGCGACTGGCGCGGCGCAGATATCACAGACCGTGATATCCAAGAGATGATTGTCGAAGGCTACCTTCCTGGGACGGAGGGGCTCGCCTGGCGGGCGGCCCCGGCCGGCGAGGTGACACCTTCTCCCCAAGCCGGAGAGAAGGTGTACCTCAAAGCCCAACTGGTAAGCGGCGTCTCCCTTCCCATCTCCAACTTCTTCCTCTCCGTCTTGAATCACTATAGAGTCCAGCCCCAGAACCTTTCCCCCAATAGTATCTTAGTGCTTAGCAACTACATGGCACTCTGCGAGGGATACTTAGGGATAAGGCCTAGGTTAGACCTCTTCGTGTACTTCTTCACCGTCAAACGTGAAGCCGGACATGCAAGGAAGAGCTTAGGAACTGCGGCACCATAAGCTTCAAGATTCGACCTGGCCGGCGGTTCCCCGACATCGTCAGCCACGAGTCCTGGAAAAATTGGCAACGGACGTACTTTTACGGACTAGACATTCCCCTGGCTGGCCGACAAGTTACGTACTCGGACTTCGTTGACGGAGCCGCCGCTGAAGCCTTGTCATGGATATCCCAGGCCTCCCTTCCCTCCGACCTCGACGCTTCTCGCGCTATAAGGTGGATCGAATGGTTTGTAGAGACAGGTTTGACCGGCTTGGACCTAGCCATGTGCTGGTTCATCAGGCGAATCCAACCTCTGCAGCACCGCGCGAAGCTCATGCACGAGTATACCAGCGACAGAAGGGATAGTCTCTGCATCTCCATGGATAACTTCTCGAGCGACTCCGTCAAGCTCTGCCTTAAGGACATCGTCAAGGTGAAGGATAAGAAGCGTGGCTTCACCATCACCTACGACATGTTCGTAGACGGCAAGTGCCCAAAGGTAGGTATTTATTTTCCGTATATGACATATACTCCAGTTCTTCCGTCTTGCAAATGGCATCCTATCTAACACGGTGATTTCTCACTTAACACCTTAGCAATCTAGAGTGTGGCAACCTGGCTGCCCAAATCTACGATCCAAAGATGAAGGAAGTCACGGTCGTGTCCGATGACGAAGCTCCGTTGGCACGGAAGCGGAAGAGATCCACCTTTGACATTGCTGATAGAGGCAAGAAGAAGAAGACGGAGGGTGGAGCCTCCAAAAAGACTACCGCCGCCCTGGAGGCGGAAAAGAGAAGAGTTACCGGGATCCCCTTTGCCAAAGCACCCCCACTTGTGTAAGCTTCTCATTCTCCGACATTGTCTATTTATCTGTCTTGCTCCTGTACTTATGCATTTTGCACGTTTCAGGAAGAAAGCCACGACCAGCCTCAAGAAGACCTCCAAAACATCGGGGGCTTCTCGAAATATTAAGGACATGCTGCATCGCGATGCCTCCCCCGTCATCGCCCCTGCCACTCCTGCCGTCAAGCCTTTGTCTGCCCCGACAAGCTCACAAGCTAAGGAGGCATCAGGCCCTTCCGCCATGGAAGTGGATTCTGGCGCCTCTATCGAGCTTGCTATTGTCGGCGAGCAGGCGATGCAGGAGAGTGCCGCCCACCAAATGGCTGAAGCTCCGGCTAAGTATGCCATCGGTGGCGGTAAGGCGGTGCTGGAAGCAGGTACTCTGCCATTGGCGGCGCCCCCGCACCCAAGAAAATCATAGCCTATCCAAAGATAGTCTATCCGGTACTTACACCGGGTAGCACTGCTTTGGTCCCTGGTGCGGTGCCGACATCTCCGACGTGCGGTCTAGAGGAGCTCCGCCGGCAAGCAGAAATCTTGCAAGGAAACAGCGAATCCTTTGCCAAGCTGCTGGCCGAGAGTGCTACGAACCTCAAGATCATCGCACTTGTAAGTTTTCTTTTCCTTTTGCATTTCATATGAGTATCTCACTGTAGCCCCCGAGGATGTAGACGGAAAAACCATAGGTTTTTGCATCTATGTGCTTTAAGAGTGACTAAGTTAGAAAAACTCTCACTGTAGCCCCCAAGCATTTAGATGGAATGAATTATTCCGACTATATGCTTTAAAGGTATCATACGCAATGTTTATAAATTTCCATACATGTAGCCCCCAAGCCTCTAATCGAGAACTGAATAAGTTCCGACTAGATGCTTAAAGAAAAGCTAAGCATATTACTAAGTCAAAAATTCTCGCTATAGCCCTCGAGCATCTTAGGTGGGAAATTTCTGGCTAGATGCTCCAAGTAGACCAAACAACGTTTTAAATTTGAACTTTTCTCCACATAACGAGAATGCTTGGAGGGGCATGGCCAATGATAAGTACCAGAAGATGCGCGCAGACCTGGAAGCTGAAAAGGGTAAAACTGCCTTCTTGAAGGAATAGATCACCAAGAGCAAGCGTTTGTTTTCTTTTTTGCATTCCGGCTTGGTATCGTGGCCATATTCTCCGAGTACTCACTGTGTACTTTGATTTCTCCGACTTGCAGAAACCATCGCCAAGGCCAAGAATATTGTCAAGAAATCCAAGCACATTCAAGAGCTGGATAGCGAGAACAAAATTCTTAAGCAGGAGAGGAAGGACATGCTGAAAATGCATGAGGAGTCGATGAATGTCCTGCAGGACTCCGCCACCGAGGAAATCAATCGCTTGAAGGAGGAGATTGCGATCTTAAAAGATCAGAAGCAAGCTGCCGATGAGCAAAATCAACGCCATAGCGAGGCGTATAAGCTCCTCCAACAAGAGAAAGAATCCTTGGCGGACACCCTCTGGCAAGCTGAGGCCAGCATCTTCAGTAAGTTTTCTCCGTCTTGGATTTCTGTAGTCTGGGTACTTTGAATTGTTGAACTTATGCGCTCCTTGTCGAAATTTGCAGCTCCTATGGGTTTAACCCGATCACCTCCTCCAGCCAAGGAATGCATGGTTCTTGTCGGCAACTTCATCAAAACCGCCATCACGCAAGCCAAGGTGATTGCCAAGCCCCTCCAGATAAACATCAAAGCATCAAACTCTGTGGTGAAGTACTCGAAGATTTTGCGTCGAGCCCCCGAGAGTATCACAAGATGGAAAGCTTCATGTGCACGGGCTGGCACAAGGATGGCGTTGTCAATGGTGAAGGCACACTATGAAGATGCCAACATCGACACGGTGACCTCTGGCATTCCCGACATAGACGATGATGGCAAAGATATTAACCATGAAGCCATACTGTCGTCACTCGCGGGCTATGATACCAGAGTTTCCGAGTTGGTGGACATCGATGTCTTCGTTCCCATGAACATCATCGACAACGGCAAGCAAGATTCCTCTGAGTCCCACCACATCGCCGACTTCGAGGGTGATTCTCGGCTGGTGATGATGCTGCTTCCAAGTCACCTGCGCCAAAAGAGTGAAGAACAACTTTGTAATATTTGTTTCACCTTTGGTGTATATGCGGAAAAAACTTTGTTTATGTAACTTAAGGCAGAAAACAATGGTTGTTATTTCCTGCTACTCAAGAACTAGTTTCCAGAATGTATATATTTTTTAAGCAAGTGCTGGCTTATCCATTACTTTGGTTCTTATGCTTGACTTTTCATGAGTCGGAAGACTCGTTGTCGGAACCATGCACTTAGGTGATGATGCCCAATGGCACCGTCAATAACCTGAGCACAAAATCGCCAACAATAAGTGCCGAAAGTCACTACTCCAGAATCCACATAAAAACGACAAAGAACGTGTAGACCAGAAAACTTAAGCTAACGCCCGTAGGCGGAATTTTCACAAGTGCAATTGCAAAGCTTGTGCATAAAGGTTTACATGATCCAAAAATGAACACTAAAGGAGGTAAAAGACTTAGAAATATGAGTGAACCAAAGAGCTTTATTTCATTGATCATATAAGAGGTACACAATTAGATAAAAAATGCTAAGTGTAAAAAGGACGTAGTTGTGCTATGTTCCATGGCCGATCAAGCTCCGGGTAGTCATCATCCGGGTCACGTCGCTTACGCTTATGATCCTTGTTGGGTCTATCCTTCAGTTCATGATTGTCAACAAGGTAGTAAGACCCATTGAGTAGCGCCTTGCTTATGATGAACGGTCCTTCCCATGGCGGGGATAGTTTGTGTGACTTCTTCTGCTTAAGTCGGAGCACCAAATCCCCCTCTTTAAACGAGCGATGCCGAACGCGGCGACTATGGTAGCTGCATAGCTTCTGCCGGTAGATGGTGGATCTTTGGCATGCCAAAACGCGCTCCTCCTCGAGAAGGTCCACATCTAGGAGTCTGGATTCTTCAGCGTCATCTTCGTCGTAGGTAGCAACTCTTGGTGCATCATGAAGGATGTCGGAAGGCAGGATGGCTTCTGCTCCATATACCATGAAGTAAGGGGTGTAGCCGGTGGATCTGTTGGGTGTAGTTCGTAAACTCCATAGCACAAATGGCAATTATTCCGCCCAGGCTCCAGCTGCTCTATGTAGTGGTGCCTCAAGACGTGGCTTGATTCGCTGCAGAATTAATCCATTGGCTCGCTCAACCTGACCGTTGGACGGTGGGTGTGCCACAGATGCAAGATCAAGTCCGATGCCTTTCTCCCAACAATAAGCCTCCACTTCTCCGAGTGACAAATTGTTGCCGTTGTCGGTGATAATGCTATGTGGGATACCAAATCTCACCACTAAATCCCGGACAAACCTGAGGGCAGTTGCCCCATCAAGCTTTCTAATAGGTTTAGCTTCTATCCATTTAGTGAATTTATCAACTGCTACAAGCAGATGCGTAAACCCACAAGGTGCCGTTTGTAACGGTCCCACCATGTCCAACCCCCAGACTGCAAACGGCCAAGTTATTGGTATTGTTCGCAATTCTTCAGCAGGAACATGTGGTTGTCGGGCATAACACTGGCATCCCATGCATGTCTCAGCCAGCTTGTCGGCGTCCGCCTTTGCGGTCAGCCAGTAGAATCCTTGCCGGAAGGCTTTCGCGACCAACGATCGAGGAGCGGCGTGATGCCCGCAATCTCCGAGATGGATCTCGCAGAGGATTTCCATACCTTCTAGCTGGGAAACACACTTTAGGTATACACCAGTAGTGCTCCTTTTGTAGAGTTGCCCATTGATTATGGTATAACCCTTTGCTCGTCGTACTATTTGCTGTCTTTCAACTTCGTTGTCGGGCAAAGTTCCATGTTCGAGATATTCCATGAACGGTTTTGTCCAAGCCGGAGGGACCTTAGTCACCATGTTGACGAAAGAGTCAGCTCTATCTGGATTGTCGATGTCGTCTCCCTTCACAGATGGTGAGCGCAGGTGCTCTAGGAAAACTCCTGGCGGAATTTGCTTGCGCCCTGATCCAAGTTTAGACAGCAGATCAGCCGCCTCGTTTTGCTGCCTAGGTACATACTTGACTTCGTAGCCCAAGAAGCTCTTGGCTATCTCGTCCACTTCTTCTCGATATGCCGCCATCATAGGGTTCCGCGCATTCCAGGTGCCAGCCACCTGCTGGGCAACCAAGTCGGAATCTCCACAGCAAACTATGCGCTTGATGCCAATATCCTTGGCTACATGTAGTCCGTGAATGAGTGCTTCATACTCCGCCATGTTGTTTGTAACCTCGAAGTGGATTTGCAGAACGTAGTGTAGCTTGTCTCATGTTGGTGACTATAGCAATACACCAGCCCCCGAGCTGTTGAGCAGCTTTGATCCGTCAAAGTGCATCACCTAGTACTCTGGTTCCGGCAATGGAGTAGCATCTGGCATCTCCGTCCAATCTGCAACAAAATCCGCCAAGGCTTGTGATTTGATAGCGTCGCGTCTCTTGTAGGTGATCTCGAAGGCGGCAAGTTCAATGCCCCACTTCACGACCCTTCCCGTAGCGTCACTGTTGTTGATAATGTCGGACAGTGGAGTCTTGCTCACCACTGTGATTAGGTGCTCCTGAAAGTAATGCCTTAGCTTCCGAGAAGCAAGGAATACTCCATAAGCTATCTTCTGGTAGTGCGGGTAACGCTGCTTGGACTCTGTCAAAACCTCGCTCACATAGTAAACTGGTCGTTGAACTCCGTGCTCATAGCCTGGTTCCTTCCGCTCTACCACGACGACGATGCTGATTACCCGGTTGGTTGCCGCCATGTAGATTAACCGGGGTTCTCCAGGCTCGGGTGCTGCAAGGATGGGCGCTAATTAAAGAATCTCCTTGAACTGCTTCAATGCTCCATCTGCTTTGTCTGTCCATGTGAATTTGTCCGCCTTCTTCAGCAACTTGTACATCGGCAGAGCCTTCTCTCCAATTCGGCTGACGAACCGACTAACTACTGCAACATAACCTGTTAGTCATTGAATGTCCTTTAGGCATGTCGGACGGTTTATGTTTAAGATGGCCTTGATTTTCTCCGGGTTGACCATGATTCTGCGTTGGAAAACGATGAAACCCAACAATTTGCCGGCTGGAACCCCGAAGACGCACTTCTTAGGGTTAAGCATCATGTTGTATTTCCGGAGATTATCAAAGGTTTGTTTTAAGTCGGAGATTAAGTCGTTGGACTTTTTAGACATCACCGCGATGTCGTCCACATAGTCGTAAATGTTCCGACCAATTTGGTCGTGGAGGCAACGTTGCATTGTCCGCTGGTATGTAGCACCTAAATTTTTCAGCCCAAAGGGCATCGTGACATAGAAAAACGTTCCATATGGGGTAGTGAACGAAGTGGCCAATTGGTCCGACTTCCTCATCTTGATCTGCTGGTATCCTGAGTATGCATCGACAAAACACAAAAGCTCCGAGCCAGCCGTCGAGTCAATGACTTGGTCAATGCGAGGCAAAGAAAATGGATCTTTGGGACATGCTTTGTTCAAGCCGGTGTAATCAACGCACATTCTTAATTCATTGGTTCCCTTTTTGGGGACAAGTACAGGATTGGCCACCCATCGGGTGTGAAGGACTTCTCGGATAAATCTAGCTTTAAGTAACCTAGCTATCTCTTTGCCAATGGCGCGTCTCTTCTCATATCCAAAGCGTCGTAGAGGTTGTTTCACTGGTTTGCATTTTGGATCAATGTTTAAGCTGTGCTCGGCAAGTTCCCTAGGTACACCTTTCATGTCGGCAGGTTTCCAGGCAAAGATGTCCCTATTCTCACGGAGGAACTCGACGAGCGCGCTTTCCTATTTGGGATCCAGGTTCATCCCAATGGCGGTGACCTTGGAGGCATCGCCTACCAAAAGTTCCACCGGCTTGGTCTCGATGGCGGCCTTGAACGCAGGAGCGGAGTCAGAGATCTGCTTCTTCGACGCGGGCATCTCTGAGTCATCGATCTTGCTCTGGATCTCTTTGAATTCTTCGCTGTAGAGGACATCTTCTGCAACGGCTGCTTCATTGATCTCGCAGTCCCTTGCCTTGGTAAAGCTTCCGGATACGGTGATAACACCGTTTGGTCCGGGTATCTTGAGTTTGTTGTAGACAAAGCATGGCTTGGCCATGAACGTGTGGAATATGTCGCGGCCGAATATAACGTGGTACACGCTCTTGAAGGGAACCACCTCAAAGGTCATACGCTCTTGGCTGTAATTGTTAACATCGCCAAAGGAAACCTCAAGTGTAATGCACCCAAGGGACCGAGCCTCCCGACCAGGAACGACGCCGTGGAAGATGGTGTTGGTCCGCCTTAGGTTAGCCTCCGTCAAGTTCATCTTTTGCAGTGTATCCAGGTACATGATGTTGATGCTGCTTCCACTATCCACCATACACTTGGTGAACTCCACGCCGTCAGTCAAGGGGTTGATGACCATGGCGTACTGATTCTCCGTAGGTATGAGATCTGGGTGGTCCGTCCTGTCCCAAGTTATTGGAACCTCTGACCAGCACAGGTACTGGGGAACTGGGGGGAGAGTGGCCATCAGGATCCTCAGAGAGGTCTTCTTTTGTCGGACGGTGGGGGTGCCAAGGAAAGTGTGGTAGACTGGTGCCTTCTTTGCGAAGGGGTTCTTGCCCTTGTCGTCGCCCTTGTCGGCGTGCTTGGGGTCAACGTCCTCGTCCATGTTACTTCAATCCTTGGGCTCCTCCTCCTTCTTCTTCCCCTTGCCCTTGCCTCGCGGTCTGTTCTTCCGACTTTTCTTGTAGCCAGACTCCGGGTCTTCCTTGAGGTCGTTGACGAACTTGTAGTGTCGATTGGTATGGGTGGCCTTACCGTTGGCATCGATGTGTACGAGGCACGGCATATCACGGTACTCCTCATAGGTTTGGGGAACACGGAGCGGCGCCGAGGTGGTTTCATTTCCTCGTTGCTGCCCACGACCTGCTCCCCTTCCTCGGCCACGTTGTCTGCCTTCACCTCACCCTGCAAAAGTCATAGCGACCATGTCGGTAGATTGCTTTTCTTCTGGAGCGGTTTTCCGCTTTGTACTGTTGTTCCTCCGAGCTTGAGTTGGAATGGCTGTTGCCAGAAAGGAGCCGCGAGCATCGTCAACGGCAGCTGCGAACTCACTAGCCAACTGAATCATCTGGTTCAAGTCAAGCTGGTGGTTGTCCTGCAAGCTCTTCAGCTTATGCCGGAGAAACGTGCCCCTTTCCAACCCGTCGATGAAGGCGCCCATGGCGGTCTGAGCGTGCACTCCTGCGCAGGAATTCTTCATGTCCAGCCAGCGAGAGAGGTGGGCGCGAGATATCTCGTCTTTCTCTTGCACGCACCGCTTTAGATCGCCCATAGTGCAGGGACGCTTGTATGTACCCTCAAAGTTCTTGGTGAATGTTTCTTGCATGTCCAACCAGTTGTACATAGATTTCTCCGGCAAGTCGTCAATACATTGACGGGCCGTGCCTGCCAACATTAATGGGAGGTACTTGACGGCGACGTTGGGGTTGCCTCCAGCATTCTCCACCGTGTTGTCGTAGTCCTGCAACCATGTGGCTGTCTTGGCGGTGCCGTCATAGGGCTTAATGGTCTTGTCAATCCGGAAACCTTTGGGGTAAATTGCGGACCTTATCGCAGGTCCAAAGCAACGTGGTCCCAGGTATACTCCTTCCCGGGCCTCGTGGATCTTAGCAATCTGTGAACATGCATCGTACGGCTCCGGGTTCTTTTTCTTCTTGTCAACAGGGGATGGGCTGCGTGAACGACGTGTGCCTCCTCCGCCATGGTGACTGCTTGGTGGTGACAGAGGCGGAGGTGGCGGTGGGTTAGCCTTCTTGCTGTTACCCTCCTGTGACGCCTCACGCCTGTCACGGTTGCTTGTCGGACATGGAAGGTCGTGGTGCGGCCTACTCCTGTGCCCTTGGTTGCGCTCTCCGTCATGACGGGTCTGCTCCGTGTTGTCGCGGATGACGATGCCACACTGCTTTGGTGGGTGCATATCCGTATGATGGTGAGCCTTGTAATCTTTGTCATGTCGGGGAGATCGGGGCGGTGGCGATGGGCGACAAGGTCGGGCCTTTTGTCTGTGGTCGGAGGATATAGGGATGGCATCCTTCCTTTTGTGCGCGTCCCTCCGCGTTCGTTCCGATGAACCCGTCTGGGACCCGACATCAAGAGGAGATCTGTCCCTTGGCGGTTTGTACTGACTAGACTGGCAAAGCGCTGGGTCGGACTCGAGCCTCTAAGAGCTGGCCTTTTCCTGCTGCTTCACCGCCTTGGCCACTAGGTCATAGACCTGCTCCACTACCTCGGGTGATCTATCCTGCTCCAGAAGGGTCTTGGCGAAGGCGAGGTTAAGGAGTGGGGTGGGCATCACCTGCTTGCCTTCACTATCAATGTATGGCTTGCCTGTGCCGGCTTCGAGGGAGCCCATCCTAGGTTGCGCCGTATGCCAGGATCGTTGATGACGCGAGCCGGAGCTTTCTTAGCCTTCTTCTGCTACAGTAAAGTTTTGTACTCGGCCTCCATTGCTCTAGCTTTCCCTATGGACTTCTGCGTGTTGACCAGATCTCGATCTAGTTTAGCGCCTTGCTACGCGATGGCCTGCGCTTCCTCTAGCAGTTGTTGGCACTTCTTGTCAAGCTGGGTCACGTTCCGGATATGAGCAACGGTCAGTGGCTCGATGGGGAGATTGTCGTACATCACTCTATCGGCTGGAGTAACTTGGGTTGCTGCAAACGTGGATGCCGGAGGAGGCAAGTTTGCGGTGTTGTTGTTGCTCGGGCCGGTGCCGAGTTCCTGCGGCTGCTGCACTAGGTTAGGTGGAGGAGGCATGACTTTTGCGTGATCATCATCAGCAGCAATAAGTGGCCCCTTCCCTTTTTCCAGCGCCGTAGGCGGAGCTTGTCCGGGTTGATCTTCATCCATCGCCGTCCCAATGGTGATGAACACCCCTCGAGACGTGATGGCGTTGTTGGCTTGCTCGTCGCGCGAGTACTCCTCCTCCATCTCCTGCATAGCGGAGTCTAGCTCTTCTGGACTGAAAACTATCTCCTCTGAATCTGCACTAAAATCAGCATAAAGCGCGTCAATGATAGAGTCGGAGGGTGCCAGGACTTCCTCGATGACGGGCGGTGGAGGTGCAATGGTAGTGATGATGACTGGAGGTGGTGGTGCCACTGTGATGATGGCGGCCGAAGGGGGTGGTGGCGGTGGCTGAATCGGTCGATGAGTGCGAGTGCTTTCTGGGCTTCCGCGTCAGCCTCCGCGTAGTTGTTGATGGTGCTTACCATCTGTTCGAGGGTAAGGCGTCCTGTTGCCTGCTGCCGTCTTAAAGAATGTCGGAGAAGCGTGCCACGGTCCAGTCCTTCCAAGAAGTGATACAAAGCGTTATCATCGGGGTAGTGGGCCAGATCGGCTCATATACGGAGCCACCTGTCCAGGTAATCGCGGGGGTTTTCGCCTTCTCTCTGAACGCAGCGCGCCAGATCGAAGATGGTGACCACGCCGACGAACTTGGATCTCTGCTTTCCAGACGCATGGGCGAAGCCGGCGGATTTGCAGTGATCTTCTAGCTTTATATCCTGCATAGGGGCGGTTTGGGTGGGCCTTGAATTTTTCCGATCTTTGCCGGCAAACTCCAAAGAGAGATCTGACATCGATCCTTCCGCGAACATATCCTGCCCGTAGGCGGTCCGTGCGGGCCTTGGTGCTCCTCCGACTCCCAGGGAACTAGTGCCCGAGTCGGTTTCGCCGATGAAGAGGTGGATGTCTCCGATAGGAACGATCAAACACCGTGTAGGGTTCGTCTTCGCCGGGATCCAGAATTCGTCAGAGGGACGATCGGAACGTTGCCGGAGAAGAGAACACTACTGATGGCCACGTTTTCGCCGATTCCCGCGAAGATCTTGGTCCTCGCCCGCTGAAGATCCTGAAGCGCCTCTTGCCCCACGGTGGGCGCCAACTGTCGTGGTATTGCCGACGAGTATGCCATGGAGGGGTCCTCACAGTGCGTGTTTAGAGACGTGGGGGAAGGCGGACGGTTGACGGGTACGAGGTAACACAGCTTACCCAGGTTCAGATCCCACGACGGTGGCGGAATCCTACTCCTGTTATCACTATAAGGGCAATACGCCGAGTTACAGGGATTGGTTCGCTGTGCGAGGTTGTCTGAATCGATATTAAGTTGTCGTGCCCTAAAGGCTTCCATAGGCCCGACTTATATAGTCGCCAGGTCCTAGGGTAACAGGGAAAAATCCTAGCCGGACAGGTTACAGAGTCCTACACCGTCTATTACTAGTCTTGTGTATCTTGCACTCCAAGGCTCCGGGTACGCTGGTGACTCCACCGTAGCCTTCCTTTATCCGGCATGGGCCTCCCTTCTGGATCAATCTAACTGGGCCGCCCAGCAGGCCATAGGCCGTGCTACCAACTGTGGGCCACCCGGGTTATCCGGATAGGTGACATGCTATGAGGATACCCATATAGCATATCCCCAACAAGATCCACTTCAACGCGTCCAACAACGTCGTCGAATATGAAGCACTCATCCATGGGCTCAAGATGGCCAAGCATATAGGCATCCAGAGGATAGTATGCTTTGGAGATTCGGACCTGGTGGTGCAGCAGGTATCCGGCGAGTGGGACGCAAGGGATGCAAACATGGCTCTCTACCGTTTCTTCGTTCAGCAGTTGTGCGCCTGTTTCGAAGGATGCGAGTTCCACCACGTACCCAGGGCCAACAATGAAGCCGCTGACGCCTTGGCCAGGGTTGGCTCAACAAGACAGGCCATACCGCCTGGAGTCTCCCTTGAGCACCTGCGCAAGCCCGCCATCACTCTGTCACCAGAATCCGACTCCATCATACTCAACACTGACCCAGGAACAGCCGGTGCCGCGCCGCACCCGGGACTGCCTTGCCGCACTCGGGGACTGCCGCGCCGCAGCCGCGGTTCGCAGCGCCGCACTCGGGTACTGCCTCACCACACCCGGGGACTGCCGCGCCATAGTCGGGGATCGCCGCTCTGCACCCGGGGACTGCCTCGCCGCACTCGGGGACTGCCGCGTCGCACCCGGGGATTGCCGCGCCGCACCCGGAGACTGCCTCGCTGCACCCGGGGACTGCCTTGTCGCACCCGGGGACTGCCCCGCGGCAGCCTGTGGTCAACACTAGCAAGCTCCCACCGGACAAACCTCTTGACGTTCCAGAGACTGCCATCCGTGAGGAGATTAAACTCATCATGCAGACGGTCCACACCATTCGGGAAACACCCGACTGGGCGAAGGCGTTCATGAACTTCTTGGCCAAGGACGAGCTCCCGATGGAGGAAGTAGAAGCGCGACAAGTGCGGCGAAAAGCAAGCGCATACACCATCATCAACAACGAGCTGTACAAGTGCAACGTCGGGGGCATCTATCAGTGATGCGTAAGCCAAGAGGAAGGAACCAGGCTCCTAGCTGACATACACCAGGGCGAATGCGGCCACCACGCTTCATCAAGGGCAATAGCAGCCAAGGGTCTCCGGCACGGTTTCTATTGGCCCACATCACTGAAGGACGCTCAGGAGTTGGTCAAAGCATGCAATGGTTGTCAGCGATTCAGCCAGCTGAAGCACACATCGTCTGCAGCACTCAAGACGATACCAATCACCTGGCCATTCGCAGTCTGGGGGCTAGACATGGTTGGGCCATTCAAAACAGCTCGATCCGGTATGACGTACCTACTCGTAGCCATAGACAAGTTTACCAAGTGGATCGAGGCAAAGCCCATCAAGAAGCTGGATGGAGCGACGGTGATCAAGTTCTTCACAGACATCATCATCCGCTTCGGCTACCCACATAGCATCATCACAGACAATGGCACCAATTTCGCAGAAGGGGTTTTCGCCCATTTTTGCGAAGAGAAGGGCATCCGTCTAGACCTGGCATCGGTCGTGCACCCACAGTCCAACGAACAGTGCGAGCGTGCTAATGGCATGTTTCTAGCCGGAATCAAGCCAAGACTGCTCGAACCACTCATCAGATCACCCGGATGCTGGATAGAGGAGTTGCCAGCCGTGCTCTGGAGCCTATGCACCACCCCCAACCGCTCAACTGGCTTCACTCCGTTCTTCCTCGTCTATGGGGCAGAGGCAGTTCTTCCCACGGACATCCAGTTCGACGCACCCCGCAAACAACTCTACACGGATTAGGAAGCCAAAAAAGTGCGAGAGGATAGCGTGGACCTGCTTGAGGAAGCGCGAGAGTTAGCTCTGTCCAGGTTAGCAATCTATCAGCAAGACCTACGCCGCTACCACGCCAGCCGGATCCGTCCTACCTCTTTTCGTGAGGGAGATCTGGTGTTGTGCCTGGTCCAGAGCACAAAAGGAATGCACAAGCTGTCCCCGCCATGGTGCCGGGTGCTACATAACAATTCGTACTATCTGATTGACGCCTAGTAGCCGGTAAAGAACAAGGCAGATCGCTCGGACGAGGAGACGGAACGCCCATGGAATGCGAGCCTACTCCGGTCATTTTACACTTGAGCAAAAGGTCTATGTATCTCCCCTTTCATGTAATAAATGAACAAGCTTGGAAGCCTCGGCATAGTACCGAGGACTTTGTCCCAATTTTGCGCACCACATTCGACTCCATACCGGCTGGCCCGGACACCCATGATTTCTACAGGCGGCATAGTATTGCATGAGGTGCCTAGAGAAAACTCTTCAGTGCTGGCTTCAGACCGCAAGACGACTGTCGACCTGGCAAGAGCAAAAACTCAAAGTACATACTGCGAGAAAATGCCAATGCAGAAAACAAGGGAGACTGGACGAACCGGTCATGCCTCCACGAGCTAAGCTAACAACAACGAACCGAAGTATCATGAGGCATGCCATCTCAGCCGTTCCTTCGGTTTCGGCTGCAGACCGCAACCTGGCTGGCAGCCGGCAAGGGCAACGCTCAAAAGGCTAATGCTCGCTGAGAAAAGGGGAGCTGCTAATAGCCTAGCTCGAAAGGCCACGTCTCTTTGTTTTTTCGTTCAGTCCTAACTATGAATGAGCGTATGTATAATGAAACTAACCCAAAGCAAAGTTGTGTCTCGTGCGACACGAGCCATAACTTGACAGGGAATACGATGGCAAAGAGCTTCGACCTAGTTGGCTACCCCAGCCGGCCCGAACCTCGGGGACTACACCCAATGGGCGCGCTCCCGTGCACTCATCAACATAAGTCAAGGTGGCAAAGAGCTTCGACCCGGCTGGCTACCCCAGCCGGCTCAAGTACCAAAAACTACAACCAAGGAAGGCGTAAAGGAAAAAACGCCAATAACAAACTGAGAAGACAAAGAGCTGGAGGAGGAAGGGGCTGACGGGACGGCCGAAGCCATGAGCGAAGTGCGCGAGGAAGACGACGCGCTCCCCTGGCCGAGGGTCCGGCACCCGTTCCCCCTCTGGCGCAAACCGGTGCTTCACAAGCATCGATGAGGAAAGAAATCTACCCTGCCGATTTTGTAGACCAGATCATCGGTCACAAAGGACCCGCACCACCCTCCTCGCTGCTTCGGCAGCATATTGACGGAAGAAGAGACCGTGATGGGCGGTATGTGGTTGTCGAGGGAATGGTCACGGCAGATGCTGCAATCGGCAGCGAGTAGTAGAACAAGGGGCAAGGGCGGCCAGCCATCTGCGGTGCGAGATGAGGGCGAAGACTCAGGGTTTTACCCAGGTTCGGCCCCCGGAGGGTAAAGACCTACTCCTGCTAGATTGTATTATGGAGGTGGTACAATGGGCGAGCTCGGCGGCTAGGCGGCGAGTCGCTTGGGGGTATGATGGAACGTATCTCTACTCGCCCTCCAGGGAGGTTTATATAGGCTCACCTCCCCTAGGGTTTACATATCTCAACTGATTCAGTTAAAGCTTCGGTACTCGTTTAACCTAATCCGACTGGGCCTATCTACTCGCCTGGGCCTTCAGCTTCCAGTCGCTTGGTTCCTCGCTGGGCTTCAATCCAGTCGCCGTCTTGCAGGCCCACTCGCCAATTCTTGGGCCAGTCGGAAACGGCCTGCTGGGTATACCCCGGTAGGCACATCCCCATCAGTAGTCCCCGAGGCCGGTGTCGATTAGGCGTAGGTGGCTGCTGGCAGTCGGAGCATACGGCTGCTGAATAGACATCCAGTCGAATCGGCGGCGGGCTCCTGTATAAAGGAAAAACTAGTCATACTGCTCGCGGCTTTGGCGAGTCGAGCCGGCGAAACACTGTCATAGTGGTTGGGTCGGCGAGCCGAGTGGCTGAAGTTGGACCGTTAAACGTGGTCAAACTAGCCGTTGGAGTAATCCAACGGTAACTTATGGCGTAATCATCGCGCGGTAACGGTTCCCTGATTTGGTGGGTAACAACCGCTATATAAGAGGAATGGCAGGCGATCAGAAATCCACCTTCTCACCATTTCCTCCGACTGCGCGCACCTTTCACCTTCCTCCGAATCGCGACCCAGCCAACCGGAAATCCTCCGAGCCCCCACAAATCTTTCCGCCATGGCCCTCTCCACCGAACCTTGGGGCAGATCAAAGTGCACCAGGGCGCAACTGGCTTCCTTCGAGGACGCCGGGATCCTGCAAGCTGGCTGCTGGCGCATCCCCGCGGCCGGAGAGGTGACTCCGAACCCGCGAGAGAGGGAGTTCATCTGCTTCACCAGCCATCTTGAACGGGGGCTAGGGTTCCCCACGTCCCTATTCTTCCGTCGCTTCTGCGCCTACTATGGGATCCAGCCATCGGATCTGGGTCCCCACAGCATCGAGCAGCTCGCCATCTTCGTGGCGTTCTGCGAGTGCTACTTGGGCTGCCGGCCCTACTTCCCTCTGTGGCAAGATCTGTTTCATGGACGGATCAGCCGCGAGGAAGCGGGCGGCCCAATGCTAGCCGCGGGTGGCCTAACCTTCCAGCTGAAGTCGAAGGCTTCATTCTTCGACCTGATGCTGCCCGCCAAGGCGGCGAGCGACTGGAAGAAATCGTGGTTCTACGTAGCCGAGGCGACCCCGGAGGGCGAGTCGGCGATTCCGCGGTATTCCGCCAACCGGTCCGAGCCGTGCCGCCTTCAAATCGGCAAGCTCCCCAACGACCAGCGGATGGTCGTTGACGAAATGCTTCAGACCATCCGCGGTCTGAAGAAGAAGGGCCTCCAGACGATAAATCTGTACAACTGCTGGCTCGGGCGGCGGCTCATCCCGTTGGCGCGGCGCGAGCACTACATGTACCAGTATACCGGTCGGGACGACTCGACGAAGGCCTGCCTCTGCGAGTGGAAGCTCGAAGACTACCTCCCAGCACTGAAGAAAATCACTCAGGCGGTGTACCTGGACACACAGGCCGGGGTCGCCCCTTACACCGCGAAGCGTCCAGCCCCAACGGTAACCGCTTTACTTTGCTCGCAGTCGCAGTTTTTGCAGCCGCGGTAATTCTGATTTCATCTTGTGTTCTTTGCAGCTATTCCAAGTGGTGGAAGGATGGCTCCCGCCTTCAGACGACGAGAACTCGAGCTCGTCTGTCCAAGACATGGGCGAGTCGCCTCCCGCCAAGGGTGATGCCGGGAGTGATGAGGGCGACAGCGACGATGAATCCGAAGAAGAAGTCGCCCCGCTGCTCCGCAAGACCCGTGGGCAGCGTCAACGCGAGCTCGAGGCAAGCAAAAGCCTCGAGCGCCATGACGATGACGACGAGCTTCCAGAAACCACCTCGCGCCGCCAAGCTACTCCATCGAAAAAGAAGAAGAAGGGAAAGGAAGCGAAGGCCCCTCTGAGGAAGGCGAAGACGAAGCCGACAAGGCCGGCCTCGCCACCGCATTCAGCGAGCAGTTCTGACGCCCCCAGCCCGGCCAAGGATGAAACGCTGCCGACGACGGCCGCGCTGGACACGGCCACCATCGAGGTGCCCCTGGCAATGATGCCTCCGCCATTCGCCCCAGTCTCGGGGCTGGGGGGTGCTCCTGCCGTAGCGGCTTCGCCTCGTAGGGAAGCTCCTGTCGAAGAGGTTACAGAGGCTCCGGTTGCAGCCTCGACGATGAAGCAGCCGTCCGTGTCTTGGGCACGCGACGTCCTGGACATGGGGCTCAGCCGCCGACTAGGCCCTGAACTGGAGAAGCCAGCCGGCCTCCGTACGGGGCTGCGCTTCATTCCGGTCGCCAAGTGAGTACACTCGCCTTCCTTCGTCTTCCAAAATCGCTTGAATTATCTCGCTTATACGATTGATGTACAGGACCGGAGTGAAGAGGATGGGTCACCCGACCGTGGCTAAGGTGCCACCCATTGTCAGCGAAGAGGATTCTTCCCCGCAAGAGGAAAGCGGACGAAGTCACCGTCCCTGCGGATGGTGGCAAGAAGGCCAAGGGTGACACCGTCGTCACGATTTCTGACGACACGGCGGCCGCACCGGCTGGACCCGCAACAGAGGCGGCCGCGTCCACGAAGGAGGGCGCTCCCTCGCCTGGAACAGCCGAGCCGACCTCCTTTGGGGCGGGTGCCTCTATCGCCACCTTCCCGCGCTTTATGGCCAAGGCGGCCGCAGCGAGTGGAACTTCGCCATCGAGCCACGCTCCTGGGATCGCCGATGCTGAAATCGACCAACGTCGTGGGCATACGCCGGCTCTACTCGCGTCCGTGGACGCGATACAACTCCACGGCATGCTTGGCGCAGCCATCCAGGTACATCCAGTCCCCGAGGATCAGGTCGGTGCTTTGCAACGGCCTGATTCTTTTAGTGTCTTATATTTATTTTTTGTATCCAGTCCTCGAGTGCGTACTCGCTGAATTTCAGCGGGTGGGCACTTAGGAATTTTCTTGAATGCCAGTCCCCGAGTGTGCACTCGCTGAATTTCAGCGGGTGGGCACTTAGGAATTTTCTTGAATGCCAGTCCCCGAGTGTGCACTCGCTGAATTTCAGCGGGTGGGCACTTAGGATTTTTCTTGAATGCCAGTCCCCGAGTGCGTGCTCGCTGAATTTCAGCGGGCGGGCACTTAGGAATTTTGCTTCGATTAACCTTTTTTTTGGTGATGTGCAGGGTCTGCAGCTTGAATCGGCTGATCGATTGGCAGCGAAGCACCGCGCGGAGAAGGATCTGGCCCTCGTCCAGGAGGAGAACAACGGGCTTCAGGCAGTTGCCGCAAAGGCAGAGGAGGCTCGTTAGGGACTTGTCCCCGCGGGTGAATTGGCAACGGCGCAATCGGCTTTGAGTTCTGCTGAACAGCGGATCGCCGTCCTCGAGCGCGAGCTGCGGGAGGCGAAGGAAGAAGCGACCTCGGCTGATGGGCGAGCCAAGGCCGCCATTGCAGCCGCCGAAGAGGATCGCAAGGTGTCGGACGCCCTTGTTGCTGGGCTTCAGGACGACCACACTTCGCTTCAATGCTTCATCACGGATCTCGCCCGCCCGTTGATTGGTAAGTGCGTCTGCCTCTACCAGTAGTTGTGCCTTTTGTGGTATCCGTCGTATTTATTATTGTCTTCTACTCGCAGGTCGCATCATCGATAGCGCGGAAGAGGCAAGCTCGTTCGACGCGCGGCAGTGCGTAAGCACGCTTGTCGACTCGGCAACGTTGTCGGCGACGTGCATCCGTGCCTATCTCCAAGAGAAAGCGCAAGGGACAAGGTGCGCTTGGAGGCAGGGAGGAGGAGAGATGGAGGAAGAGGAAGTGTAAACTCTGCTCCCCTCTAGGGCCCTATTTATCCCCACGAAGGGTACCGCTGCCTCCTCATCTTCCACGTGACACGTGGCAGTAAGTTCCACCAGCCACACGACGCTATGGCTTCGAATCCTCCGCGCCAACGAAACCAGCCGCAGAAGATCCAACCGTTACCATGAGACGAGGCGTGCATGCTCGCCCCGAGAGACCGCTGCGGCCAGTGGCACGCGCTGTTGCCAAAAAATAGACGCAGCATAGCGGAAGTCCAACTGACGTGACATGCGCCAGAGCAGCAATGATGGCTGACGTCATCACCAACCTCATCAAAACTGACGCTTCGTCTCCATCTTGTCTAGTCGGTCACTGCCTTCACTGTATACACCCAGTGGGCGGCCATTGATTCCGCAGCCGGTAAAATCCAGCCAGAAAGTAAAAGCTGCAGCTAGACGCATACAACCAACTACATCGAGATGCAAAAAGAGCATGCAAGACCTTACCCATCGGCCAGGTCCATACGCGCTCAGGGACTAGTGTCGGGGGGATAGCCCCTAGGTGGGGAAAGCCAGGCACAAGTAGGTTGTCTCCAGAAGGTACAGGCCGCCTGGCCCTCAAGAAGGATAGCTCCAGCTGGTTGGCGAATGCCGCCCGGCTGGGCTTATGATTTTCCCGGTTGGCCCGTCTAGGCGGCAGCCAGAAGAATCGGTCGGTTGGCCGCTTCCACCCGGCGCACCTCGGATTCGATGGAGAGCACGGAAGGACTAATGCTCCTTGCAGGGTACGCCTCTCGATCTCCTTCGTCATCAGGCAGGCTGGCGTGCCATCACGACCAGCGCTACCCGACAAAAATAAAGCAAAGTGGTCGGCTGACTGGCGAAAGCAGTCCGAGTGACCGTTAAAGCAAGGATGAAGCCCCAAAGGAAGCCCGGGTGACCGCTAAAGAATAAGGTGACTCTAAAAGAAGACAATCTGGATCCTGGCCCACCAGCTGGGCCCTGTAGCCGGCCCTGCCCTGTAAACCCGTATCCAAACAGTAAACCCTAGAGCCCAATTTGTAATTTGCCCCTCCCAGGCCAGTATATAAGGGAGGGCAGAGCTGGGGTTCTAGGTAGGCAAGAATAGAAGGATAGAAGTGCCATCCACTAGTTCTCATCTTACTCTAGCTCTTGATAGTAGCTAAGGAAACAGCTCCAGGAGCATCTGTACCGGGCATTCGCCCCCTCACATAGTTCATCTTGCAGGAGTAGGGGTGTTACCTCGCTGAGAGGGCCCCGAACCTGGGTACGTCGCTGTGTTTGCAGTTTTCCGTGCCCAACCCGTTGCATGAGCCACCGATTGCATCCGAGTGTCCCTTCTTATCCATCCCTGATGCTGCTGCCGTGTTCCACACCATGACAGCCAGGTGATCGGTATGGTCTTAAGTGCTAAGGTCGGTATGTGCCTTAGCCGGCCAAACCGCTGGCATCCGTTGCCCGCGCGAACCAGCTGATCTGCGTCCTCCGAGGCGGTCGGCTAGTAGAACCCATGATGCATTGCCTTCGACACTAGGGCGTGAGACGAGGCGTGGTGACTGCACTCCCCTGGTGGATTTCCTTCAATAGCCGGTAGCCGGTATCTGTGTCGATGCACCGCTGGAAGACGCATGGGGCGCTGTGCTTGTACAGCTCCTTGTTGATGATGGTGTACATGTGTGGGTGGCGCCAGATCTGCCTTGCGTCCACCATGTTAGCTGGGAGCTCGTCGTTGAGGAGGTAGTTCATGAAGGGATGGGCCCAGGATGGCACCTCCCGGATGGTGAAGACACTAGTCGGCATGGTATGGAGCTCATATGGGGGTCGGCCGGGTGGGATGCCCGAGTCGACAGCCCCTGGGCCGTTGGCCTTGCTTGACGAAGGCTTGCCTAAGGAGGAGGCAGCCCTCGGGTCTTTCGATTCGGAGGGCATGACAGCGGGTCCTGGCTCTTTCGAGCTGGTAGCCCTCGGGTCTGCTACCCAGATGATGGACTCGGATTCCAGAGATGGGGTGATGCTGGGCTTGCGAAGATGCTCCAAGAATACTCCGGGCGAGATAGTTTCTCTGGTGGATCCGACTCGCGCGAGCGCGTCGGCCGCCTCGTTGTTGGCGTGAGTAAAATGATGGAATTCACATCCCTCGAAGCCAGCACTGAGCAGTTGGATGTGGAACCGGTACAGGGCCATGTTGGCATCCCGGGCGTCCCACTCGCCGGATACTTGCTGCACCACCAGATCCGAATCGCCGAAGCAGAGGTTCCGGCGGATGCCGATGTCTTTCATGATCCGAATCCCGTGTGCGAGAGCTTCGTACTCGGCGACGTTGTTCGACACGGTGAAGTGGATCTGCAGCATATACTCCAGTCGGTCTCCCTTGGGATAGGTGAGCACGATGCCGACTCCCAAGTCCCTGCGTATCTTCGAGCCATCGAAGTGCAGCTTCTAGTAATCGGAGTCAGGAACCGGCGGCAGGTACTGGTTTTCCGCCCAGTCGACGAAGAAATCCGCTACCTCCTGAGACTTGATGGTGATCCTGGGCTTATACCGGATGCAGTAAGCGGCCAGCTCGATGTCCCACTTGGCTACCCGACCCATGGCGTCCTTGTTGCCGAAGATCTCACCCAGTGGCGTGATGGACACCACGATGAGCGGATGCTACTGGAAGTAGTGCTTGAGCTTTTTGTAGGCCAGGTACACACCGTAGCACATCTTCTGGTAGTGGGGGAAGTTCTGCTTGGAGAGGGAGAGCACCTCGCTGAGGTAGTAGACGGGTTGCTGAACCGGCTGGGCCTTGCCTTCCTCGTGACGCTCCACCGACAGGACGACACTGACGTGGCGAGAACCGGTTGGTGGCGGCTATATAGAGCAGCATCGGATCCTTCTCAGCCGGCGTGGCGAGAACCGGCACTGTGGATAGCATGCGCTTGCGGTCATGGAACACGGCATCCGCCTGCGCAGTCTAGGTGAACCTGTTCGTCTTCTTCATCAACTGGTATAGTAGCAGGGCCTTCGACCCAAGTCGGCTGACGAATCGGCTGAGGGAAGCCAAGCAGCCGATGAACTTCTGGACGCCAAGCAAGCTCTTGGGCGGCTGCATCCTCTCGATGGCCACGATCTTCTTCGGATTGGCCTCGATCCCTTGGCTCGACATGAGGAAACCGAGGAGCTGTCCGAATGGCACGTCGAACACGCACTTCTCCGAGTTCATCTTCATCTGGTACCAGCAAAGATTCATGAACGTCTCGCCGAGGTCTTCCAACAGGGTCTACTTCTCATTCGTCTTGATGACGATGTCGTCCACGTATGCGTGCACATTCTGCCCCATCTGCGAGTGCAAGCATTTCTGCATGCAACGCTGGTAGGTAGCACCTGCATTCTTCAGGCTGAATGGCATGGTTACCTAGCAGTAAGCCCCGTACGGGGTGCGAACGACGTTTTCAATTGATCAGCCGGATTTAGCCAGATCTGATTATAGCTGGAATAACAGTCAAGGAAGGAGAGCAGATTGCAGCCGGTCGTAGAGTCAATCACTTGACCAATACGAGGCAGGGCGAAAGGGACTTTCGGACATGCCTTATTCAAGCTCGCGTAGTCGATACACATGCACCAAGTCTTGTTCTTCTTCCGCACCAGGACTGGGTTGGCTAGCCAGTCCGGGTGGTATACTTCCATGATGAAACCGGCAGCAAGTAGCCAGGCGATCTCGTCACAGATGACCTTCCTCTTGTCCTCCGCGAAGCGACGGAGGGGCTGCTTGACTGGCTTGGCATCAGGATGCACATGAAGTGAGTGCTCGGTGAACTCCCTCAGCACACCCGACATGTCTTTAGGAGACCATGCAAAGATGTCCCGATTCTCACGGAGGGAGTTGACGAGCGCGCTTTCCTATTTGTTGTCCAAGCCGGCACCGATGGTGACGCACTTGGAGGGGTCAGCCGGGTTGAGCGGGATCTGCCTGGTGTCCTTGGATGGCTGGAACGCCATGTCCCCGGCCGGCTTCAAGCCAGCCGGCACCTCTTGCTGCAGCATGGCAACATTGCGCATCATCCCGTGCTTCTCTTCGGCGATGAGCAGGGCATCATCTATCTTGGCGCCTTCCTCTGCGCAGGCCATGGACCTTCTGTAGCAGCCGGCCACAGTGATCACGCCATTCGGCCCTGGCAACTTCATCTTGAGGTATGCATAGTGGGGGACCTCCATGAACTTTGCGAGGGTTGGACGCCCAAGAAGGACATGGTAGGTGCTGGCCAGGTTGACCACCTCGAACCAGATTAGCTCGCGCCAGAAGTTCTCCTCTGAGCCGAATATGACATCCATCCGGATCTTGCCCAACTGGACGCATGGTGGCCCAGGCGCGACGTCGTGGAACACAGTGGTCGAGGGCTGCAGGTCGCACTCCCGGATGCCCAGCTTCTCAATGGAAGACCGGTAGAGTGGTCTTCCAGCACGCGCGAGAATCGGTAGGTGCGCACATCGGAGATGAGAAGAGGGTCTAGCACCATCGTGTAGCCCCCGGGTTCGGGAGCATATCTAGCTGATCCGCCTGGCTCCAGGTGATAGGAGTCTCGGACCAGTTGAGGTGCAGGGGGACCGGGGGAACGACAGCGTTCACCGCCATGATGTGCTGCTTCCGGCCGCGATTGTCAATTGGCTCGGCCTCGAAGATGTGGTAGTTCTCGTGCTGCTGAGGGTAGGCCCCGTTGCTATGTTTGTTACCGGTTGCCCTAGCCGGTGGTGGGGGTCCGCCGGGAGGGGGTGGCGGAGGGTAGGCAAGCCAGCCTGCTCCTTGATCTGTCGGGTCCAGCTGCACTACCGAGTGGTGTGCGTAGCTGGCTTGAAGGCACCGCTGTGGTACTTGCACGGCCCATCAAACATCTGCTCGAAGGTGAAGGCATTCTTATGCCTCTTATCGTTTCCAGCCGGTGCGCCTTGCACCGCGTTAACTTGCCTCCTGTGGTAGCGCGGGTTCTGCTAATCAACCGGACGCTTGCCCTGGTAGTGGTTGGCGCTGCCATGCCGTGTGGACGATCCGGCATCTCCTCCTTGGGCAGCCTGCTTTTCTCGAGCTGGCTTGGTAGGAACCGGTCGTCCCTCTACGTTCACCCGGAGGGGCTTCTTCATTGCTGTGTCCGTGATGGCGTACGAGTTAGCGACGGTCATGAGCTCTGCCATGGTCTTGGGCTCGTCGCACAGCAGTCGGTGGCGCAGCATCATGCCTTCGTGGCACCCTTTGACGAAAAAGCTGATCACCTGGTTCTCCACCACCCCTTTGTAGGAGTTGCGAAGGTCGGTCCAGCGGGCGAGGTACGTGCGATCCGACTCACGGTCTCCCTGGACGCACAGAGAAAGATCGTGGGGTCTTCCCGGGCGCTTGTAGGTGTCGTTGAAATTCCGTATGAAGACCTTCTCGAAGTAAGGCCAGGCATTGATGTTGTTGGGAGCGAGGTTGTTGAGCCAGGTTCTCGCCGAGCTGGTCAACGTGAGGGGGATGTAGCGAACGGCCACGCGCTTGTTTCCGTGGGCGATTCCGACTATGGTGCGTAGTCGGTCAGCCAGTCGTCCGACTTCATGCTGTTTTCGTACTTGGGGGTGTCTCGTGGCAAGGAGAACTTGTCGGGGAAGGGCTCCTTCCGGATGCGCGACCCGAAGCACACTGGGCCGGTTGCGTCTTCCTCCTCCGTGAGGCGAGCTTCCATCAGGAGGTCGATACGGTCGAGCGCATTTGGCTCAACTGGGTTGGGCGCTCCCACCCGGCCCGCGAGGCGGGATGGGCGAGGGGGAGGGGATTCGGGCCAGCTGGGGGTGGATGGCTCGTGGCACCCTGGTCGCCGCGGGGTTGGCTGCTGCCGGACTGGCGACGCTTGGAGGGCAGGGGTTGCTGGCCTAGAGAGGTACAGCACTCAGCTGGCGAGGTCCTCCCCGGCTGCTTCTGGCCGGGCGGTTCCCTCTGGAGCTGGCCCCTGCCTCGAACGCGATCCGAGCGGCCTCGGCCTGCTCGTAAGCTACGCTCAGCGGGTGCTGCACCCGCCGGAACTTGTGCAACATATCCTCTCCCTCCAAGTGAGGCAAATCCTCCGCGACGGCTCGTGCCGCCCGGACATTCTTGACCTCGGTGTCGTACACGGGTGGTGGGAAGTACGTGCGGGAGCTCCGCTCGGCGTATTGCTCGAAGCGGGCGCCCAGCTCTCCTCCGCGACACTGCACCGAGCCTAGCCGACTAGGATTTTGATTAGCCGGGGTGCAACCATGGGCGCGGTGGTACTCGCGGATATTTCTCTCCATCTGGTACTTGGTGGAGGCCAAGCCCTGAGCTTGCTGAAGCAAGCGCCCTCGCGCCACCTCAATCTTGGCCATCACCTCTTCCGGGTTCTCCCCAAGGTCAACCGGCTCGGTGAGCTCCTCGATGACCTCATCCACTATGCCTTTCTTGTGTAGCAGAGTGTACGGGCCGCCTAGGTCGCTGCCGTGCTCAAGAGGGGGACGGCGTCCATGGCTGGGGCCGGCCATCATCACCTCCGCGTTGTGACATGCGATGAGCATGCTACCGGCTGAGGGCAACGGCTCGGCGAAGGAGACGATCTCCCGAGGGAAGCTCTCCGACACCATGGCGACGTAGACGGGCATGTCGCCGAATAGCAGGACTGAGCCGCCTACCGGGAAGCTGAAACCGGCGAAGCAGCGAGCGTTGTCGACGACGCAGTAGAATTTTCCCAGCGTGAGCATGAGGCCAGAAGCCATGCGCTCGTCGGACGAAGTACAGGGTCCCATGCAGAACGTCACTCCGGTCTCCGCCATCTAGCCCCACAGTGGGCGCCAACTATCGTTGTTATGGAAACGACAGTGCCTGAGCAGGCTAGTTCATGGTGCGGGAGCGAGCAGGGAAGTGAGCGACGGCATCCGCATGAGGGATTGGGCACAACCAAGCGTCGGAGACACAAGTACCTAGGTTCGGGCCCTCGCGGTTAGGTTACATCCTTACTCCTGCCGATCCGACTAACTGGATGATCACACAAAGGACTACAAGTGCTCCTCGAGCTGTATCTATCCTAACTAGTAGAGAACGAGGGTCCAACCCTTGCTACGGTGCCCCTACCTCCCCTTATATAGGCCGGGCGGCTTGGGCAAAGACGATGACGACTGGCGGGTCCCACAGGCGGGCCCGACCGACTATTCTACTATAGTGATCTGCCTCCCTGACGTCTGGTATAGTGTCGTGCCCCCCGGCCGGCACGGAAACAGTGGTGGTCGCCCCCCGGCCGGTACGGGAACAGTGTGGGCCGCCCCGTCCGACACGGGAGGCAATCCCTGTTCCCGTCAAGCACGGGTACGGGTCGGCTCCTCCGGCATCGGTGCCGCTGCCTCTTGTCCTTCTGCTTGTCAGGGTTGCGGGATACTGTGCCCCACATCATCTATCTATCTTGATGGCCCGGCTAGCCGGCTACTCCACCCTAGCCGGCTACTCTGCCCTGATTGGATGGTCAGACCCATCTGGCTATGCGTCTGGTCCTTGCTGTCTTATCCGGCTGGCAGCTCTGCCGGCTCGCTCCTGACTTGTCTTGCCTTATCCGGCTGGGATGACCTAGCCAGCTAGATGCCTTTGGGATTTTTTCTTATCCGGCGGACTGGTTTGCTAGCTTTCTCTTCGTCTGGTCTTGTTTCTGGTCTATCTTTAGGTTTTACATCCGGCTGGGTCACCCGGCTGGCAGTTACATTGCCCCTACATCATGTCCGGTTAGCCTACCCGGGGGTGATCCCTCCGACAGCAACGCACCAACACCCGAATATACCATGGAAGATCTACTAAAGATCATCACCGTGAAGAATCCCGGTATTGAAAAAGTTAATGATGCTACCTATCAACAATTTATTCAACAAGTAGCATCTAAAGACGCTAGATGATATATTTGAGCCCACTATTAAAATTAAGGTTGGGGTTGATGAGATATCTGCACATTGTGGTCTTGGTGCAAGCATCTCAACAATTTCCAAGAGCTTATTTGATAAATTAAACTTGAAGCCATTTACAACTACTGAAATGAGACTCCATCTAGATGATTCAACTTATAAACAAGCTGTTGGGATTAAATAAAATATAGTTGATCATTGATGAGGTCTTGAGTTCGAATCCTAGGCAATTTATGTTATTATAGAGTTACCTTTTTTGTACTCTAAGGCTAACATCTGGGACCCAGAAAAACTATTGTTGCATCTAGCAATGTTGCCAAGGTTAGAACGACGGAATCGACCCAAAAAAAACAGTCCAACATACAAACATTTCTTTCAGATAGAGGCTGACATCTAGGACCCAGTATAGACACATTTCCTGCACAGAGGAGGCTGACATGCGGGACCCAGCAATGGAACAATGTAAAAATAGTGGTCGTGGCAATTTTTGTTATTATATACTAAGGCTGACATGTTGGACCCAGCAACAGAGTATAGATTAATATTTTTTGTACTCTGAGGCTGACATCTGGGACCCAGATAGACTGTTGCTACATCTAGCAATGTTTCCAAGGTTAGAACGCATGGTGGACTCGACCCAAAAAAATAGTCCAACATACACATATTTCTTTCAAATAGAGGCTGACATCTGGGACCCAATATAGACACATTTCCTGCATAGAGTAGGCTGACATGTGGGACCCAACAACGGACCAAGGTCAAAATAGTGGTCGTGGCATTTTTTTATTATATATATATTAACATTTTTATACTCTAAAGGCTGATACCTGGGACCCAGATAAACTACTACTACATCTAGCAATGTTCCCAAGGTCAAAACGGCGGATTCGACCCAAAAAATAGTCCAACAAACACACATTTCTTTCAAATAGAGGCCGACATCTGGGACCCAGCATAGACACGTTTCCTGCATAGAGGTTACTGACATCTGAGACCCAGCAACGGACCAAGGTCAGAAGAACGGAGGCTGCCGAAAAATACCTTATATAGGTGCTAGATCAAGCAATGTTGCCAGTTCGAATAACGGAGGCGCGAGCGAGAAAAAAGTTCAACATCACATGTTTATTTTAATGAGATGCTAACATGTGGGATCCAGGAGCGTGACCAAATGGCAGATTCATCGAGCAACACTATCTAGTTTGGAACAGGGTAGAGCTAGAGAATAAAAAATTCCATCATATATACACGATTCTTCTAATGTCAGACTGACATAGGGGACCCACCAACCTGAATAAATGGCTGATGCAGCAAGCAACACTATCAAGTTAACATGTAGGAATGACCGAGTGCCAAAAATCTATCATGCATATGTTTCTTATAATGAGAGGATAACATGTGGGGCCCAGATGCATGATTAAACGGTAGATGCATCTGGTGGCGCTATCAAGTTCGGAATAGGTAACACGAGCGAAGTAAAAAATTACATCATATACACGATTCGTATAATGAGAGGCTGACATGGGGGGCCAGTAGCATGGCTAAACGGCAAATAGATCAAAGAACATTATTGAGTTCAAATCAGGATGGCACGAGTTGAGGAAAAAATCCATGATGCACATGTTTCTTCTAATGGAGGATAACATGTGAGACCCAGCTGCGTGATTAAACGATAGATGCATCTAGCAGTACTATCAATTTAAAAAAAATAGAACAGGATAGTGTGAGCAAAGGAAAAATCCATCATACACACGATTCTTCTAATGAGAGGCTGACATGTGGGACCTAGCAGTGTGACTAAATGACACATAGATCGAGCAACGTTATCGAGTTCAAATCGGGGAGGCATGAGCCAAGGTAAAAATCCATCATTCACACGTTTCTTCTAATGTGAGGATAACACATGGGACTCGGCAGTCTAATTAAATGGTATATGCATCGAGCAATGCTATCAAGTTTGGAATAGGGAAGCAAGGAAATTTCATCGTACACACGATTCTTCTAATGAGAGGCAGACATGTGGGACCCAGTAGCCTGACTAAATGGAAGAGGCATCGAACAACATTATCGAGTCCAAATCAGGGAGATGCGACCAAAAAGAATGGTCTGCTAGAGGAACCACACACCTAAAAAATACTTTGGCGAGTCAACATCGCGTGAGGAAGAGGAAATCTTGCTTCTGCCAAGCGTCGGCCGAGCTTTGTCCAGGTTTTTAGCGGTTTCTTCATACTAGAGGGGCGCGAAACCAAAAAAAAATTCCATTGGCCACGGCCAAGCCGAGAATTTAGTCGCGGGAGACATGCCTTCTACAAAACGAAACCAAGTGGAAGCACCAGGGCGATGGATGCTAAATCCCAGCAGGTCAGAGATGAGCTCCGGCTTTAGGCGGCTAGCGCTGATCCCAGCGAGACTGTCGTGCACAAGTCCCAGCCTCTGAATTGGAGGATCCCTCAATGGTGTATCTGGATATAGAGTTTTTATTACATCCCCCTGCTTGATTGCATACCTTGGACAAATCTATGTGGATATCTGAACCCCTGAATTCCGCCTTCATCTCCTTGGTTAGCCCTCTGCGCTTGCTACGGAAGCATGACGCACATCTCTGTTTTTCCTCCTTCATTGGGTCCCCCCACTGTTCCTTGCAAGCCAAGCAGGTTGGCTACACCGAGCTCAGCCGCTGAATCTGTGCCAGCAAACCCATGGCCACTCTCTTGAGTGGGCTCGCCTAGCGACAGCAGTTCTCTCCTTTTGAGCGCTAACACTTATTTGGAGGTGAAAGGACATTTATTTTCTTAATCAGTTTTGGTGTTCGTTAACAACTTGGAGATCATTTTACAGTGTGCTAATGTCTACAGGAAGATGTCTGAAAAGTGAAAAGCCCATAATATGGATATGTCCGTGCAATATTCTGCAACTTTCAGGGAATTCCAGACCGAAGTCTCCGGTGTTTGGGGATATGCTATATGGGTATCCTCATAGCATGTCTCCTATCCGGATAACCCGGGTGGCCCACAGTTGGTAGCATGGCCCATGGCCTAGTGGGCGGCCTATTTAGATGGATCCAGAAGGGAGGCCCATGCCGGATAATGGAAGGCTACGGAGGAGTCACCGACGTACCCGGAGCCTTGGAGTGCAAGACTCGCTAGACTAGTTGTAAGCAGTGTAGGACTCTGTAACTTGTCCGGCTAGGACTTTTCCCTGTAACCCTAGGACCTGGCGACTATATAAGTCGGGCCTATGGGAGCCTTTAGGGCACAACCTAGTATTGATTAACATACACCTCGCATAGCGAACCAATCCCTATAACTCGGCGTATTGCCCTTATAGTGATTTATAGCAGGAGTAGGATTCCGCCACCGTTGTGGGATCTGAACCTGGGTAAGTTGTGTTACCTCGTACCCGTCAACCGTCCGCCTTCCCCCACATCTCTAAACACGCATTGTGAGGACCCCTCCATGGCATAGTCGTCGGCAATACCACGACAGTTGGCGCCCACCGTGGGGCAAGAGGTGCTTCAAGCTCTTCAGCGGGCGAGGACCAAGATCTTCGCGGGAATCGGCGAAACCGTAGCCATCAGTCGCGTTCTCTTCTCCAGCAACGTTCCGATCGTCCCTCCCGACGAGTTTTGGATCCCAGCGAAGACGAACCCTACGCGGTGCTCGATCGTCCCCATCGGAGATATCCACCTCTTCATCGGCGAAACCGACTCGGGCACTAGTTCCCTAGGAGTCGGAGGAGCATCAAGACCCGCACGGACCGCCTACGGGCAGGATACGTTCGCGGAAGGATCGATGTCGGATCTCTCCTTGGAGTTTGCCGGCAAAGATCGGAAAAATTCAAGGCCCACCCAAACCGCCCCTGTGCAAGATATAAAAGTGGAATATCGCTGCAAGTCCGCCGGCTTTGCCCGTGCGTCTGGACAGCAGAGATGCAAGTTCATCGGAGTGGTTACCATATTCGATATGGCGTGCAGCATTCAGAGAGAGGGTGAAAACCCTCACGATTACCTCGCTAGGTGGCTCCGTATACGGGCCGATCTGGCGCACTACCCCAATGATGATGCCATGTATCACTTTGTGGAAGGACTGGACCAAGGTATGCTTCTCCGGCATTCGCTAAGGCGGCAGCAGGCTTCAGGATGCCTCACCTTCGAAAGCATGGTGAACACCATCAACAACTACACGGAGGCCGAGGAGGCAGCTCAGACTGCTCTTGTGCTCATTGACGGAGCACGTCCGCCTCAGCCACCACCACTGCCGCCTCCGGTCGTCGTCGCCGCAGCTGTGCCACCACCTCCAGTCATTGTCGCTGCTGTTGAACCTCCACCGCCCATCATCGAGGAAGCCTCGGCACCCTCCGACTCTGTGATTGACGCGCTCTATGCTGACTTCAGCACAGATTAGAAGGAGATATATTTTAGCCCGGAGGAGCTAGACTCCGTTATGCAGGAGATGGAGGAGGATTACAAGCGCGACGAGCAGGCCAACAACTCCGTCACGTCTCGAGAGGTGTTCTTCACCATTGGGACGGTGATGGATGAAGATCAACCCGGACAAGCTCCGCCTACAGTGCTGGACAAGGGGAAGGGACCACCAGTTGCTGCCGACAACGATCGCACAAAGGTATGTCCCCTCCGCCTAACCCAGTGCAGCAGCCGCAGGAACTCGACACTGGTCCGATCAATAACAACACCGCAAACCCGCCGCCTCCGGAATCTACGTCTGCTGCCGCCCAAGTCACTCCAGTTGATAGAGTGATGTATGGCAATCTCCTCGTCGAGCCTATGACCATGGCTTATATTCGCAGTGTGGTCCAGCTTGACGAGAAGCGCCAGCAGCTGCTGGAGGAAGCGCGGTCCATCGCGGAGCAGAGCGCAAAGCTAGATCGAGATCTGGCCAACGCGCAGAAGTCAATAGAGAAAGCTAGAGCAATGGAGGCCGAGTACAAGACTCTGTTGCAGCAGCAGAAGGCTAAGAAAGCTCTGGCTAGCATCATCAACGATTCTGGTGCACGGCGAAACCTAGGATGAACTCCCTCGAAGCCGGCACAGGCCAAGCCATATGTTGATAGTGAAGGCAGGCAGGTGATGCCCACTCCTCTCCTCAACCTCGCCGTCGCCAAGACCCTTCTAGAGCAGGATAGATCACCCGAAGTGGTGAACCAGGTCTATGACCTAGTGTCTAAGGCGGTGAAACAAGAGGAAAATGCCACCTCTCAGAGTCATGAGTCTGACCTAGAGTTTTGCCAGTCTAGCCAGCATAAGCCGCTAAGGGACAGATCTCCTCTTGATGTCGGGTCCCACACGGGTTCGTCCGAATGAAGACGGAGGGATGCGCGCAATAGGAAGGATGCTATCCCCATATCCTCCAACCACGGAGGCAAGGCCCAACCTCGTCGCCCATCACCATTGCCCCGATCCCCCCGACATCGCGAAGACACCAAGGCTCACCGTCGTACGGATATGCCTCCGCCAAGGCAGAGCGGCATCGTCATCCGCGACAACGCGGAGCAGACCCGTCATGACAGAGAGCGCAACCAAGGACACAAGAGCAGGTCGCGCCACGATCCTCCGTGTCTGACAAGCAACCGCAACAAGCGTGAGGCATCACAGGAGGGCAACAACAAGAAGGATAACCCACTGCCACCTCCGCCTCCGTCACCACCTAGCAGCCACCATGGCGGAGGAGGCCAGCGTTGTTCACGCAGCCCATCCCCTGATGGCAAGAAGAATAAAAGAAGCTCGGAGCCATACGATGCATGTTCACGTCTGGACAAGATCCAGGAGGCCCGGGAAGGACCATACCTGGGACCATGTTGCTTTGGACTTGTAATACGGTCCGCAACTTACCCCAAAGGTTTCCGGATTTACAAGACCATCAAGCCCTATGATGGCACCGTCAAGCCAGCTACATGTTTGCAGGATTATGGCAACGCGGTGGAGATCGCCGGGGGTAGCCCCAACGTCACCGTCAAGTACCTCCCATTGATGTTGGCGGGCATGGCCCGTCAATGGATTGATGAATTGATGGAAAGATCCATCTGCAATTGGTTGGACATGCAAGAAGCGTTCACCAAGAAATTTGAGGGTACGTACAAACATCCCTGTACTGTTGGCGATCTACAGTGGTGCGTGCAAGAGAAAGACGAGAAAGCTCGCCGCTACCTCTCTCGGTGGCTAGATATGAAGAATTCCTACGCAGGAGTGCACGCTCAGACCGCCATAGCCGCCTTCATCGATGGGTTGGAAAGGGGCACGTTGCTCCGACATAAGCTAAAGCGCCTGCAGGATAATCACCAGCTAGACTTGAACCAGATGATTCAGTTGGGCAGTGAGTTCGCGGCTGCCGATGACGATGCTCGCAGCTCCTTGCCGGCAACGTCCGTTCCAACTCAAGCTCGGAGGAATAGTAGAACAAAGCGGAAGACCCTGCCTGAAGAAAAGCAAACCCCTGACATGGTCGCTATGACTTTTGCAGGGCGAGGTGATGGCGGACAGCGTGGCCGAGGACGGGGAGCTGGTCGTGGGCAGCAGCGAGGTAGTGAAACTACCTCGGCAGTGCTCCGCGTTCCCCAAACCTACGAGGAGTACCTTGATATGCCGTGGCTCGTACACCTCGATGCCAACGGCAAAGCCAGCCACACCAATCGCCATTGCAAGTTAGTCAACGACCTCAAGGAGGACCCGGAGTCCGGCTACAAGCGAAGTCGGAAGAACAGACCGCGAGGCAAGGGAAAGGGGAATAAGAAGGATGAGGAGTCCAAGGATTCAAGTGACATGGACGAGGACATTGACCCCAAGCACGCCGCCAAGAGCGACGCCAAGGGCAAGAACCCCTTAGAGAAGAAGGCGGTAGTTTTCCACACTTTCCTTGGCACCCCCACAGTCCGACAACAGAAGACCTCCATGAGGATACTAATGGCTACTCTACCCCCAGTTCCCCAGTTCCTGCGCTGGTCGGAGATTACAATTACTTGGGATAGTAAGGATCACCCAGACCTCATCCCTACGGAGAACCAATACGCCATGGTGATCAACCCCCTGATTGACGGCAACAAGTTCACCAAATGTATGGTGGATAGTGGAAGCAGCATCAACATCATGTACCTGGATACATACAGAAGATGAACTTGACGGAGGCAAACCTAAGGCGGACCAACACCATCTTCCATGGCGTAGATCCTGGTCGGGAGGCTCGGTCCCTTGGGTGCATCACACTTCAGGTCGCTTTTGGTGATGTCAATAATTACCGCCAAGAACGCATGACCTTTGAGGTGGTCCCCTTCAAGAGCTGGTACCACGTCATATTCGCCACGACATATTCCACACCTTCATGGCCAAGCCATGCTTCGTCTACAACAAGCTCAAGATACCCAGACCAAATGGTGTCATCACCGTATCTGGAAGCTTTACCAAAGCAAGGGACTGCAAGATTGAAGAAGCAGCCTATGTAGAAGCTGTCCTCTACAGCGAAGAATTCAAGGAGATCCAGAGCAAGGTCGATTCCTCGGAGATGCCTGCGTCGAAGAAACAGATTTTTGACTCCGTCCTAGCATTCAAGGCCACCATCGAGACCAAGCCGGTGGAACTTGTGGTAGGCGATGCCTCCAAGACCACCGCCATTGGGACGAACCTGGACCCTAAATAGGAAAGAGCGCTCGTCGAGTTCCTCTGTGAGAACAGGGACATCTTTGCCTGGCAACCTGCCGACATGAAAGGTGTACCTAGGGAACTTGCCGAGCACAGCTTGAATATTGATCCAAAATGTAAACTGGTAAAACAACCTCTACGACGCTTCGGAGACGAGAAGAGACACGCCATAGGCAAAGAGATAGCTAGGTTACTTAAGGCTAGTTTTATCCGAGAAGTCCTTCACACCCGTTGGGTGGCCAATCCTGTACTTGTCCCCAAAAAGGGAACCAAAGAATTAAGAATGTGTGTTGATTACACCGGCTTGAACAAAGCTTGTACCAAAGATCCGTTTGCTTTGCCTCGCATTGACCAAGTCATTACCTCAATGGCTGGCTTGGAGCTTTTGTGTTTTCTCGATGCATACTCAGGATACCTTATGGCACGTTTTGCTATGTCACAATTTCCTTTGGGCTGAAAAAGCAGGTGCTACGTACTAGCGGACAATGCAGCATTGCCTACACGATAAAATTGGTCAGAACGTTCACGCCTATGTGGACAATATAGCGGTGATGTCTAAAAAATCGAATGATTTAATCTCCAACTTAAAAGAAACCTTTGATAATCTCCGGAAATACAATATGATGCTTAACTCCAAGAAGTGCGTCTTCAGGGATCCAGCCGGAAAATTGTTGGGCTTCATCATTTCCCATCGTGGAATCAAGGTCAACCCGGAGAAAATCAAGGCCATCTTAAACATAAACCGTCTGACATGCCTAAAGGACATACAACGGCTAACAGGTTGTGTTGCAGCAGTTAGTCGGTTTGTTAGCCGACTTGGAGAGAAGGCTCTGCCGATGTACAAGTTTCTGAAGAAGGCGACAAATTCACGTGGACGGACGAGGCAGATGCAACATTGAATCAGCTCAAGGAGATACTTTCCACAGCGCCTATCCTTGCAGCACCCGAACCTGGGGAGCCTATGTTGATTTACAAGGAGGCCACCAACCGGAAAGAACCAGGGCATGAGCATGCAGTTCAACAGCTAGTTTACTATGTAAGCGAGGTATTGACGGAGTCCAAGCAGCATTACCCGCACTACCAGAAGATAGCTTATGGAGTTTTCCTTGCTTCTCGGAAGCTGAGGCACTACTTGCAAGAGCACCCTATCACAGTTGTGAGCAAAGCTCCACTGTCTGACATCATCAACAACAGTGACGCTACAGGAAGGGTCGCGAAGTGGGGCATTAAACTTGCCGCCTTCGAGATTACCTACAAGAGACGCGACGCCATCAAATCACAAGCCTTGGTGGATTTTATCGCAGATTGGACGGAGATGCCAGATGCTACCCCAATGCCGGAGCCAGAATACTGGGTGATGCACTTTGATGGATCAAAGCTACTCAACGGCTCGGGGGATGGTGTACTACTACATTCACCAACCGGGGAAAAGCTATACTACGTTCTGCAGATCCACATTGGGGCTACGAACAACATGGCGGAGTATGAAGCACTCATTCACGAACTACGCGTAGCCAAGGATATTGGCATCAAGTGCATAGTTTGCTGTGGAGATTCCGACTTGGTTGCCCAGCAGGTGGCTGGCACCTGGAACGCGCGGAACCCTATGATGGTGGCATATCAAGACGAAGTGGACGAGATAGCCAAGAGCTTCTTGGGCTACAAAGTCAAGTATGTACCTAGGGAGCAAAACGAGGCGGCTGATCTACTTTCTAAGATTGGATCAGGGTGCAAGCGAATTTCGTCTGGAGTTTTCCTGGAGCATTTACGGACACCATCAGTGAAGGGAGCAGACATAGACAACCCAGACAGAGTTGACTCTTTTGTTCACATGGTGGCAAAGGTCCCTCCGGCTTGGACAAAATCGTTCATGAAATATCTCGTACATGGAACTTTGCCCGACGACAAGGTCGAAAGACGGAAAATAGTACGTCGAGCAAAGGGCTATACCATAATCAATGGACAGCTCTACAAACGAAGCACTACTGGTGTATACCTTAAGTGTGTTTCCCAGCAAGAAGGTATTGAAATCCTCCACAAAATCCATCTCGAAGATTGCGGGCATCACGCCGCTCCCCGATCGTTGGTCGCTAAAGCTTTTCTGCAAGGATTCTACTGGCTGACCACGAAGGCGGACACCGACAAGCTGGTTGAGACATGCATGGGATGCCAGTATTATGCCCGACAACCCCATGTTCCAGCTGAAGAATTGCGAACAATACTAATAACTTGGCCGTTCGCAGTCTAGGGGCTGGACATGGTTGGTCCGTTGCAGACGGCACCATGTGGTTTTACGCATATGCTAGTAACAGTTGATAAATTCACCAAATGGATAGAAGCTAAACCCATTAGAAAGCTCGATGGGGAAACTGCCCTTAGCTTTGTCCGGGATATAGTGGTGAGATTTGGTCTCCCACATAGTATTGTCACCGACAACGGCAACAACTTGTCACTTGGAGAAGTGGAAGCTTACTGTTGGAAGAAGGGCATCCGACTTTATCTTGCATATGTGGCACATCCACAGTCCAATGGTCAGGTTGAGCGAGCCAATGGATTAATTCTGCAGGGAATCAAGCCACGTCTGGAAGCACCATTGCATAGAGTAGCTGGAGCCTGGGCGGAGGAGTTACCATCTGTGTTGTGGAGTTTACGAACTACACCCAACAGATCCACAGGCTACACCCCTTACTTCATGGTATATGGAGCAGAAGCCATCCTGCCTTCCGACATCCTTCACAATTCACCAAGAGTTGCCAAGATGACGCTGAAGAATCTAGACGCCTAGATGTGGACCTTCTCAAGGAGGAGCGTGTATTGGCATACCAAAGGTCCGCCATCTACCAGCAGAAGCTACGCAGCTACCATAGTCGCCGCGTTCGGTATCTCTCATTTAAAGAGGGGGACCTGGTGCTCCGACTTAAGCAGAAGAAGTCACACAAATTATCCCGCCATGGGAAGGACCGTCCATCATAAGCAAGGCGCTACTCAATGGGTCTTACTACCTCATTGACAATCGTGAACTAAAGGATAGACCCAGCGAGGATCATAAGCGTAAGCGATGTGACCCGGATGATGATTACCCGGAGCTTGATCGGCCATGGAACATAGCACAGCTACGTCCTTTCTACACTTAGCATTTTTTATCTATTGTGTACCTCTTATATGATCAATAAAATAAAGCTCTCTGGTTCACTCATATTTCTTAGTTTTTTACCTCCTTTAGTGTTTATTTTTGGATCGTATAAAACCTTTATGCACAAGCTTTGCGATTGCACTTGTGAAAATTCCGCCTATAGGTGTTAGCTTAAGTTTTTTGGTCTACACGTTCTTTGTCGTTTTTATGTGGATTCTAGAGTAGTGACTTATGGCACTTATTGTCGGCGATTTTGTGCTTAGGTTATTGATGGTGCCATTGGGCATCATCGCCTGAGCGCATGGTTCCGACAACAAGTCTTCTGACTCACGAAAATTCAAGCATAAACACCAGTGTAATGGATAAGCCAACACTTGCTTAAAAATATATACATGCTGGAACCAGTTCTTGAGTAGTAGGACATAATAACCATTGTTTTCCACCTTAAGTTAACAAGTAGTTTTTCCGCATACAAATTCTAGAGGAAACAAATATTACATATTGTTTTTATTTCTCTGGCGCAAGCGACTTGGATGTAGCGTCATCAGTAGCAGGAGAGTCGTCCTCCTCGAAGTCGGCAGTTTTGAGGGACTCGGAGGAGCTTCGGTTGTCGCTGTCAATGATCTCCATGGGAACAAAGACGTTAGGGTCGACCAACTCGGCGACTCTGGTATCAAAACACACAACTGATGCCATGATAGCCTTGTGATCTATCGCTTGGCCTTCGTCGTCCACGTCGAGGATCTCGGAGGTCACCGTGTCGATGTCGGTGTTTTCGTAGTGCGCCTTGACCATTGACAGCGCCATCCTCGCGCCAGCCCGTGTACATGAAGCTTTCCAGCTTACAAACGCTCGGGGGCTTGGCGCAAGATCTCCGAGAACTTCATCATGCAATCCACCGCTTTGATGTTGATCTGGAGGTGCTTGGCTATCTTCTTGGCCTGCGTGATGGCGGTGTTGATAAAGTTGTCGGCAAGGACCATGCATTCTTTTGGTGGAGGAGGCGACTGGGTCAAACCAATAGGAGCTGCAAATGTCCGACAAGAGAACGCATGAGTTCAATCAAACAAAAGTTCAGAGTATCTAGCTTACAGAAATACAAGGCGGAGAATCACTTACTGAAGATGCTAATCTCGGCCTGCTGGAGAGTTTCTGCCATAGAATCCCGTTCTTGTCGGAGGATCTTGTATGCTTCAAGTTTGCGTTGATTTTGCTCATCGGCAGCTTTCTTCTGCTCTTTTAGCATCTCGATCTCCTCCTTCAAACAGTTCATCTCTACATTGGCAGACTCTTGAAGGACTTTCATGGAGTCCTCAGGCATCTTCAGCTTATCCTTCCTCTCCTGCTTAAGGATCTTGTTTTCGCTATCCAGCTGCTGAATGTGCTCGGATTGCTCAACAATATCTTTACCCTTGGAAATGGTTTCTGCAAGTCGGAGAAAGAACAGTACATAGTGAGTACTCGGAGAATGTTGGCACAAGACCAAGTCAGAATACGAAAAATAAAGGAAAAAACAGACGCTTGCTCTTGATGATTTGTTCCTTCAAGAAGGCAGTTTTACCCTTTTCGGCTTCCAAGTCCGCACGCATCTTCTGGTACTTCTCATTGGCCACGCCTCTCCAAGCATAATCATTCTGTGGAAAGAAAGTTTAACGCTGTTTAGTCTACTTGGAGCATCAAGCCGGATAACTATCCACCTAGAGGCTTGGGGGGCTACAGTGAGAGTTTTTAACTTGGCAATATGATTGGTCTTTCTTTAAGCATCTAGTCGGAAATAATTCAGTTTTCAACTAGAAGTTTGGGGGCTACAGTATAAAGTTTTTTAACTCAGTCATATACTTAGTCTTTCTTTAAGCATCTAGTCAGAACTAATTTAGTTACAACTAGAGGCTTGGGGGATACAGTATCAAAATTTACAAACACTACGTATGCTACTCTGAAAGTATCTAGTAGGAATGTTTCATTCAAACTATATACTTGGGGGCTACAGTGAGAAGTTTTCTAGCTTAGTCACTCTTAGAGCATTCAGATGCAAAGACCTATGGTTTTCCGTCTAAATCCTCGGGGGCTATAGTGGGATACTCATATGAAATGCAAAGGCAAACAAAACTTACAAGTGCGATGATCTTGAGGTTAGTAGCGCTCTCAGCAAGCAACTTGCCGAAGGAAAGACTGTTTCCTCGCAAGATTTCTGCTTGCCGGAGAAGCTCCTCAAGACCGTAGGTTGGAGATGTCGGCGCCGCACCAGGATCCAAAGCGGAGCTACTCGGCATAAGTGTCGGGTAGACTATCTTCAGGAATTCCACGGTTGTCCTAGGTGCGGAGGCGCCGCCTTCGGCAGACGTTCCACCCATCACCACCGCCTTACCGCTACCGATGGCATCCTTAGCCAGAGCTTCAGCCATTTGGGTTGCGGTACTTTCTTGCGTTGCCTGTTCGCGGACAACGGCAAGCTCCGTGGAGGTACCTGAGTCCACTTCCATGGCGGAAGGGCCAGATGCATCCTTGGCCTGTGAGCTTGTCGGAGCAGAAGTAGGCTGGACGCTGGGAGTGATAGGGGCGATGGAGGGAGATGCGTGGGGAGACACGTCATGATGCAACATATCCTTAATATTTCTAGAAGCCCCCAAAGTTTTGGAGGTCTTCTTCAAACTAGTAGTGTCCTTCTTCCTGAAACATGCAAAAAGTATAAGTACAGGAATAAGATAAACAACGGACAATGTCGGAGGAAAAGAAGCTTACACAACAGATGGTGCTTTATCAAAAGGAATCCCGGTAACTCTTCTTTTCTCCGCCTCCAGGGCGGCAGTGGACTTCTTCGAGGCTCCACCCTCTGTCTTTTTCTTGCTGCCTCTATCGGCAGCGTCAGAGGTGGAGCTCTTCCGCTTTCACGCCAACGGGACATCGTCATCGGACACGACGGTGACTTCCTTCATCTTGGGGTCATAGGTTTGGACAGCCATGCTATCCTCCTCTAGACTTCTGAGCTATTAAGTGAAATCCCAAAAGTGTTAGATGAGATGTTAATGGATAAACGGAAGAACTGGAGTAAATATCATACACGGAAAATAAAACAGGTACCTCTGGGCACTTTCTCTCTTCGAACATATCGTATGTGATGGCGAAGCCACACTTCTTGTCCTTCACCTTGACGATGTCCTTGAGGCAGAGCTTGACAGAGTCACTCTAGAAGTTGTCCTCGGAGATGCGGAGCCTATCCTTCCTCTCCTTGGATTACTCATGCATAAGCTTGGAGCGGTGCTGCAGAGGCTGGATCCGCCTGACGAACCAACACATGGCTAGGTCCAACCTGGTCAGACCCGTATCGACAAACCACTCTATCCGCCTAATGGCGCGGGAGGCTTCGTTGTCGGAGGGAAGGATGGCTTGGGACCTCCATGTCGGGGCTTCGGCAGCGGCTCCGTCGACAAAGTCCGGATACGTTTCTTCTCGGCCGGTCAGAGGGACGTCTGGGCCGTAGAAGTACGTCAGTTGCCAGTTCTTGCAAGATTTGTGGCCGACTATGTCGGGGAACCGCCGGCCGGGCCGGATCTTAAAGCTGATGGTCCCACAGTTCCTGAGCTCGTCCTTGCCGGCTCCGGCTTCCCTCTTGCGGTGAAGAAATAGACAAAGAGATCTAGCCTAGGCCTAATCCCTAAGTAACCCTCACAAAGCGTCGCGTAGTTGCTAAGCGCAAGGATACTATTGGGGGAGAGGTTCTGAGGCTGTACTCGGTAATGGCTAAGGACAGCTAGGAAGAAATTGGAGATGGGCAGGGAGATGCCGCGTACCAGTTGGGCTTTGAGGTACACCTTCTCTCCGGCTTGGGGAGAAGGGGTGACCTCGTTGGCCGGCGCCGCCCGCCATACGAGCCCCTCCGTCGCAGGGAGGTATCCCTCGACGAGCAGTTCTTTGATGTCGCGGTCCGTGATGTCCGAACCACGCCAATCACCCTTGTGGGAATATCCTTCCTCTTCCAACAGCTCCAGCGCCGCTGGATTGTTCTCACCGCCAGCAGATTCTATCACCGCTGATTTGGGTAGCACCAGGCCCTCTAGGGCACGTGGATGGTGCTCGTCGGCTTCGGCGCAGTATCGCTGGATGCCGCCATGGAGGGAGCAGAGCTACTGCTGGCCATTGGAAGGGGAGAGGTGGTGACTGGAAGGATTGAAGGGTTAGGGTTTTACGCAAAACGCGCGGAGAGCTCGAGGAGGTGCTCGCTGGAGGAAGAAGACGGAGGGGAATGAGGTGAAAAGTAAAATTCCACCGCAGTTACAATTTATAACCTCCGGCATCAAGATTCGTTCAAGACGATCGAATGGTTGACGCGTGGGCGACGTGTGCGGGCGCGTGCGTGGAAATTTCGCCACGTTCCAAACCGTCGCCGCCAACGGTTCGTATCTCTCGTGCGGGAAAAACGGACATGATTACGATCTATGCATGTGTGAGTTTACGAGGCGTCGGTGACCTATGTCTACGTCGTCATAGCTATCACTGGCAGGTGAACCATCACATCGGAATATTCCGGCATGGACGGATCCAGTCCGGCTACGGAAGAGTACGATAGAAGATTCAGCAATTCTCCGGCTTACAAGTTGAAGACGGAAAAACCTTGCAGGGTTCTTGGGAGGACTACAAGATATTGCTTGACGATTTTCTGACATCCATCTAGACGGAGCATTCAACCTGAAGAGGCAAGACGGCGCAAGATCTTGGAGTTCTCCGGGGGCTACTGTTGGGGATATGCTATATGGGTATCCTTATAGCATGTCTCCTATCCGGATAACCCGGGTGGACCACAGTTGGTAGCATGGCCCATGGCCTGCTGGGCAGCCCAGTTAGATGTTTCCAGAAGGGAGGCCCATGCCGGATAAAGGAAGGCTACAGTGGAGTCACCGACGTACTCGGAGCCTTGGAGTGCAAGACTCGCTAGACTAGTTGTAAGCAGTGTAGGACTCTGTAACCTGTCTGGCTAGGACTTTTCCCTGTAACCCTAGGACCTGGCGACTATATAAGTCGGGCCTATGGGAGCCTTTAGGGTACAACCTAGTATAGATTAACATACACCTCGCACAGCGAACCAATCCCTGTAACTCGGCGTATTACCCTTATAGTGATTTATAGTAGGAGTAGGATTCTGCCACCATTTTGGGATCTGAACCTAGGTAAGCTGTGTTACCTCGTACCCGTCAACCATCCGCCTTCCCCCACGTGTCTAAACACGCACTGTGAGGACCCCTCCATGGTGTACTCATCGGCAATACCACGACAAGGGGGATTATCCTGACAACACTAATCCATCCACTAAAATGGATGATGGGAAGGAAGAGTACCATAAGGTATCCCGACCCTCCAATTCCTCACCACATATAAACAATAGGGGTGACCCACCTAAGCTAGATGAACATACCTTTTCTCAACGACAATCATTAATGAAATCTCATGTTCACAGCTCTTGCATTGAATTGTGGAATATCATTGAGGAAGGACTCAGAATTGTGGATCCAACGAACTTGACAAGAAGAGAAGTTGTCAATAGTCAACTCAATGCCACTACTTTAAACATGATTCAACAAGGTTTGGGGACAAAAGATTTCCCTCACATAGAACACCTCAACACCACCAAGGAAGCTTGGGATGCTCTCACTGAGTTATATGTTGGAAATGAGAGCATGAGAAGAAACCGTTATGATGCACTGAGCAATGAAGCCGAAGGCTTATATATGAAGGATGGTGAACATCATGAAGACATTATCCAAGACTCAAGTCCACTGCCACCGCCCTTAGGAATGTGCGTGCCTCACATGTGGATGATTTGGATAAAAATAAAATATGTGCATGCCTTTCGAGCCCACCGACTTGAAGAGTCTCCAAGGAAGACACAACTACCACCTCATGAACTCCAATGAAGTTATGCAAGATATGGCGCTTTCAAGGTTGCTACCAAGAATTCCAAATATGCTCGTGCTCGAGCCCTTGGAATGAACAATGGTGTCAACCTTGCCCTAAAGCTAAAGTTGTGGAGTATGTGGATGAAGAAGGAAGTGATGAAGGCTTATATATGAGCCATCCCGAAGATGTCAAGGTTGCTCATGGTGAATATATGGCCTTTTATGCACGGAACTTTTGGAAAGACCCCGCTAAGGCCAAGATGGAAATGCAATGAAGAAGCAACCCAGATGGAAGAAGAGACAATGGCTCAAAATTGAGAACTTGCTTCAATTGTAGTGACCGCTAGCATGTACTTGAATCCACGAATGATGATCGGGTGATGATCGCCGCTTCAAGACATCATGTGATGATCGGGTGTACTTGAATCCACGATCATATTTCGGGTGTAAGACAGTTTTACACACACAAAATACTAAGGTTCTTACTTGGTGAGCCTAGCATGTACAGACATGGCCTTGGAACACGGACCGAAAGGTTAAGCATGAGTCACATATTTGATATGATGCCCATATAGATGCTCGCCTTTGAAGCTACACCGACTCCCTTGATGATCGGACTTGGTTTAGTGGATTTGGTTCATGTAATCACCAAAAAGACATGAGTGATGTTGTTTTTGAGTGGGATTTCATTCATAATTTGGATTAGTTGAACTCGATCTATCATAAACTTAGTCTAAACTTTACAAATTCTGTTGTAGATGGCACCACCTGCTTTAATTTCAATGTGTTCATGGAGAAAGAGAAACTTGCGACGAATGGTAGTAAATTTACCGACTGGGTCATGAATATGGAAACATATTATTTTACCAGAAGACAAAGGAAGCCACAAGGAGGTATGGAGATGGGCCTCAGGGGGGCCACACCCCCCTAGGCGCGGGCCCACCTGACCTCGCGCCTAGGGCAGGTGTGGCCCACCTACCCAGCCTCCGACTTTGCACCTTCGCCTATATCTTCCCTTCGAAACCCTAAGGCTCGAGGAGCGACCACAGATAGATTTCCGCTGCCTCTGGTGGCGGAAAACACCGAGAGAGAAAGATCTCTCCGGCAGACAGATTTCTACCGGGGGAATTCCTTCCCGGAGAGGGGAGACCGTCGCCATCAGCACCATCATCAAGCTAGGTTTCATGGGGTCATCATCATCATCATCCACACCATCATCTCCCCTAGCACCATCAGCACCACTCTGTCCCGCTATAACAATTGTGTTGGATATTGCTTTAGTTCTTAGGGGAAACTTTCCTGGTGTTGATTACTATTGTAGTTGATGCTTGTGAGTGGAACCATTGGATTATTGTTTATGTTCAGATTGTTATCCATTACCATATCATCTTTGATCTTGATCCATATGATGTCTCGTGAGTAGTTCATTTAGTTCTTGAGGACATGGGAGAAGTCATGTTGTTAGTAGTGAATCTGTGATGAGTTATTATTCAATGGTTTAGTATTTAAGTTGTGGTGCTATTCTTCTAGTGGTGTCATGTGAACATCGATTACATGACACTTCACCATTTATGGGCCTAGGAGAATGCATTGTGTATTTGGCTACTAATTGTGGTGTTGCCGGAGTGAATGAGAGGAGAGGTAGGATCTCAGAGTTTAAGGCTGTGGTTAGATTTATATCTTAATTACTTTCATGTAGTTACGGATGTTTGCAGGGGGTTTAATCATAAGTATGTGTTAGTCCAAGTAAGGGTGGTATGTTAGCACAGGTTCACCCACACAACACTTACAACACCAGAGAAGAGTACTCAGCTATTTGAAGCGAAAGGACTTGACAAAATTCCCATGTGTCCTCGAGAATGTTTGGTCCTTATAAGTATTTCCACGGGCTTGTCCTTTGCTAAGAATGGATTGGGTCACTTGCTCTGTTTGTTCGTTACCTTTGTTACTTGCTCTTTGTTTTGTTGCCTTGTCAGAAAACCACTAAAAATCCGTTTTCTAAGTATTCATAGGGATTTCCTGCTCCATACCATTGTTCAGCACCTTCTGCTCCTCGTTGGGATCGACACTCCTATTTATCAAAAGTACTACGATATACCACCTATACTTGTGGGTCATCAGTGAATGAGAGGAGAGGTGAGGTGGGTGTCTTGCGTGTTGGGTGGGTTCCTGGGTAGGTGTGTGTGTAGCCTCGCATGAGTGTGTGCGTGTTAGGGTCGGGGAGGTTGACCGGGTCGGGCAGGGTACGGGGTTCGGCTGGGGATAGATCAGGGGAGCGAGGCGGCCGAGCGTGCTAGGATGGGTGTGCGCGCACTGGTGTGTGTGTGCGTCGCATTGAAAAGTGTGGAGTCCGGTGGCAAGGTGAGATGATTGGGGTAGATAGGTTTGGGGCAAGGGTTTGAGGTGAAAGGGCTGGTTTAGGGTTTGGGTAGGGGATTTTAGGGTTTGGGATGGTAGGTGGCCTGCTGGATGGGCCTTTGGGCCTGGCCGGCTAGGCTGCCTCCCCCGGTTTATAAATAGGTTTTGTTTAATTATTTATTTCTTTTTAAAACAAAACATTTTTGATGAGTGCATATTTGCATCATGTTTTATATTATTATTTTGCATTGTAGTTGTAGGATCTTGGTATTTTACGGTGTTCGCGCGCATCTTTTATGTCTATTTTCACCAGGATCAGGATATGATGGACACAACTCCTGGACCAGTTCTATTGGAGCGAAAAGGAGTCAAAAACAACGTAAATCGTTTATTTGGAAAATATCAATAACACCAGAAGAAAACCCGAAGCAATTGGAGGACATAGTAGGATTAACGACCAACTATACGACGGGAGGAAATTTTTCGGCCGCATAGTTCTCGCCGTATATTTGGCACCGACACCGCCTCCTCAAATAGTTTCACCCCATGCAGCTGGATCAGAGAGATGACATACAGAACACCTAGAAATCGCTGAAACCTCGCCTCCGGAAGGCATATGGAGGGGTAACTCATCCACCGGGGATCCATATTTGCCCTACGCAGATCCAGGAGGCTAAGGCATTGATCTTCATCATCAACCGCTGCATCACCACCATCTCCATCCATCCCATCTACATCTTGTCTAGATCTTGTTGTAATTTCCGTACTCGTTGTGGATTTATACAAGTACTATTTATCTATGATAGATTCCATTGTCTTTGCTTGATGTTGATTACCTTCATGTCTAAGTAGATCATTAGTTCTTGGGGAGATGGAGAAACCCTAGCATGAGATTGAAATAAGATAAAGTTTTTTTGAGCATTGAACAGTAGGGAAAGCCCCCACTGCAATTTTTATAAATAAATATCAGAGAGAGTTACATATTTACATATTTACAAATCCACCTCATTAAGGGATTATAGTCAGAGGGTAACTATCTCCAATCTAAATGGGAGTTGATCCAGGTTTTTAGACCCTGGCTGTGTTTTTTCTTAATTCTAAGCACAACTGATCTGAGTCCTTGGGTCACAATGGCCTTCCATTCCTCCAATGAAGGACTTTTATTAGTGAAAATCTTGTTATTGCGGCATATCCAAATTCCCCAGGCTACTAAGATAATAATCTCCATTGCAAAAGGTACTTTTAGCTTGCTTTTTATATCTGAAAATGCCTCTTTCAGCAAGAGGTCTATGGTCCTGGTTGGACATATTTCATCCCAGCATAATTTGGCAAAAGGGCAATCCCAAAAGAGATGTGCCAAAGTTTCCTCAAAAGAATAGCCAATAGTAGCATAGTTATAAGAAGGTAAGGAGAACTTCTTTCTCCTCAGCGGATTTCTTGTATTCAATCTGTCCAATAAAAGTAGCGAGAAGAAAAACTTGTGCTTTTGCTGACAGGAAGACTCCCAGATCCATGAGCAATGTCATGGAGCAGTTATATTCCTAGAGAGAACAGAATATGACTTTTTGACAAAAAAATATCATTTCCCCAAATATAGCTCCACTTATCCGCATGCCCATGTTGCATTGAAATGTTAATGTTTTGACATATCTGCTCCAGGCTTAGGAATTCAGAGAAAGCCTGTTGTGAAAGGGGCAGGTAGAAGTGGTCCTGAATATGTTGAGTCTGAATGAAATCCTGGACAGTAATACTTAAGTTCTTTATAAAGGACAGCAAATGAGGGAATTTATGTTGCAGACTTTCTTCCTGCCACATATCAGTCTAGAATAAAGTGGTTTTACTAGTTCCCACAAAGCATTTTGCAATTCCTTTGTAGATGTCAATCAATTTCAGATGAGCTTTCCACCAAAAATACCCCTCCATACTTCTCCCTAGCAGTTTTCCATTATTGTTGTAATATGTGTTCCAAATAAGATGAACCCATGAGATATCATGGTGATTGAAGAACTTGTCCAGATTTTTCAGCAGTAAAGCAGAGTTTTGAATGTTAAGGTCTAGGACACCCAAACCACCTTGCTTCTTGGGCCTGCAAACTTTGTTCCATGCCACTAAGGCTTGTCCTCTAGCTTGGACATCCACAGTATTTTTTCTCCAGAAACAGTGTCTCATGTATTTGATCAACTGATCTTTAATGGAGATAGGCAGTTCAAAGCAGCTCATGTAAAAAAATGGTAGAGAGGTCAGAACATATTTCACTAGTTGCAGCTTTCCTCCATAGTTTAGAAAATCTGCAATGCCCCGAAGTCTTCTTTCAACTCTCTGAACAATAGGCAAAAACTGCTCTACTGAAGGCTTATTTAGACTTAGTGGCATACCAAGGTATGTAAAGGGGAGAGACCCTGTTTGAGAAGAGATTGTTAGAGCAAAATGGCTAAGCCTTTCAACTTCCAAATTTATTGGCATCATGCTAGATTTTGAGTAATTTACTTTAAGGACAGTGGACATAGCAAAAGTATGTAGCAAGGCCTTAAGACATAGCAGTTGACAAGAATCAGCTTTGAGAACCACCAAAGTATCATCAGCATATTGAATTACTAGGAAATCTGGGCAAGAGTACCCCCTAAAGGAGGAGACAATAGCCCCTGGTGCATTGCCTTATTGAGAATGGACTGGAGTAGATCAGCAGCACGAACAAACAGCAGGAGGATAAAGGGTCCCCCTATCTAACCCCTCTTCTGCAGTAAAAAATTTCCCCAGGTACTCCATTTAGTAGAACAACAGAAGATGCAGATTCAAAGATCAATTGAATCCATTTAATGCATTTCTCACCAAAGCCCCTTGCTTTGAGGATACTTATAATGGTAGAGTGCTCAATCTTATCAAAAACCTTGTCAAAATCCAATTTTAAGATTACAATATCTTCTTTGGATTTTTGGCACTGGTAGAGAAACTCAAAAGCCCATCCTAAGCAGTCTTGAATGGATATTTTCTTTAATAAACCATACTGATTCTTGTGAACAAGCTTCAGGATAACATTTTGAAGCCTATTGGCCAGGATTTTGGTGATAATCTTGAACACATTGTTCAGCAGTGAAATTGGCCTGAAATATGAAGGGGTCATGGGAGTCTTAATTTTTTGGAATTAGAGTGATAAAAGAGGAGTTGATGCTCTCCAAAGAAATGTTGCCATCATAGAAATCAGCAATGAGCTGCCTAACATCATCCCCAATGATAGGCCAACGGTGTTTAATGAATTCATTGTTAAAACCATCAGGACCAGGAGATTTATCATTTGGAAGTTCCCTAATAACCTCCTCAATCTCCTTGTCAGAGAAAGGTCTTTCTAGTTCATCTCTAGCCTCAAAAGACATGCCATCATCAAAGAGGTCATGCAGGTTGAAGTGCATTTCAGGTTTATCAGAAGTGCCCATCCTTTCTTTGAAAGCATGCCAAAGTAAATTATATTTGTCAGAGTGTTCATGTACTTCCTAGTTATTTTCATTCTTCTGGTGGATTTGGAGTGAAAGAATTTAGTGTTTTCATCTCCAAATTTAAACCATTTAATGTTCCCTCTTTGTTTCCAATAAGCATTCTAGTTTTGAAGAAAATAAATGACATGGGTCTTCAGCAAATCTCTCAGGTTCCACTCAAGGACAGTTAGAGCTCTAACCTCTTCCAGGACATCCAAGAGCTCAATTGTTGCATTGACATTACTGATTTGAATTTTGAGACAGGGGAGATTCTTTCCCCAGATCTTCAGCCCCCTCCTGACATTTTTGAGATTAGCATTGATTTTTTTGCACTATCACTATACCCCACTGGAATGTTCCAAGAATTTTGGACAATTTGCTTGAAATCACTGTGCTATATCCAAAAGTTTTCAAACCTAAAAATCTGTGCCTTTGGTATCCTTGTACCAATTGAAATGACACAAGGTAAATTATCTGAGGTGGGTTTGGATAGAGGGAAAACAAAAGATGAAGGGTAATTTTGAGTCCAAGAGGAAGAAGTAAAGAACCAGTCCAATCTCTCAAGTAGAGGATCCTTTTGCATGTTACTCCAGGTAAACTTTCTACCTTTGAGAGGCAACTCAATGAGACCCATATTGCTAATTGCCTCATTAAAATGAGCATATCATTAACATCCCCACCTTGCCTATTTCTATCAAAGGGCTTTCTTGTGAAATTAAAATCACCCAGGATCAACCAATCCATATCATCAGGCATATCAATGTTGGCAAACCACTCAATGAACTCTACCTTTTTCTCATGTTGGCAAGGACCATAAACATTTGTAAGAATCCAGACATCATTTGACAGTAATGAAGTGAATTTCATAGAAAGGGAAAATTCATTTTGAAAAGATATCTGTCCAGAGAAGAGTGTTTGTTCCAAATAATGATTATCCCCCAGATGCCCCAATAGATGGCAGAAATTCAAATTTATCAAATTTCCTAGGGCAGAACTTTCTTAGATGGGCAAGATCAAAATCTTCTCTTTTTGTTTCTTGAAGGCAGATGATGTCACATTCAGACTCATCAATTTTATTATTCGGGGCCACCCACTTTTTGTCAGAATTAATGCCTCTAATATTCCAATTTAAGATCTTCCATTTTCTTTTGTTATCCATAAGAAACTATGTAACAAATTTGATTTTGGGGCAGCATAACATATGAAACCACCCACAAGCAAGGATAGAAGAGACACAACCATTTGACAACCCAGAAGACATTAACAATGTCAAGATCCATACCAAACTTCACAACATTCATCAGGCCAGACATAGGAATCATATTACAAATACCATGGAGAGGGGGCCAACAAGGTCCCAACAAAATAAATTTTGTGACACATTTAACACTTATTTGGGGGATTTCTTCTTGGCTTGCTGTCCACAGGTCCCAGCAGCCACAGTCTTCTTCTTGCCACCCAGGTTCAAACTTGGGTTGTCATTTCTCTTGGTGCTTCCTTGACAGGGGCCTTAATAGCAATCTCAGTGTCTTTTCCGTTCTTCGACAGCCTTTTATCCAGGTCCCCTTCCTTGACCTTACAGAAAGAAGTAGCCAGATTTTTAACCACTTTAGGATTCAAGCATGGTGGAGCAGCATTGCAAGTAAGACAATCCAAATCAGAGAAATTAATATGACTCTTAAATCCACCATTTAATTCCACAATTCTAGGACTCCTCCTTACCTCAGACTCTACCAGGGGCTCCTTTCCCTTTCTCTTTTTAGAGGGTGTAGCTGGAGTACCACCAGACGTCAGGTTTTCAACACCCAAGCAAGGAGGTGCCCTCTGAATAATGCTCTCATTAGTAATGATGAAAGTAATAGTATTCTCTTCAGTAATTGGTAATTTACCAGAGTGGAGATACAAGAAAATTTCTTGCCCAATTGAATTTTTCAGGAGTAGTAAGCATGAGAGTAATGAAGTTAAACCAACTTACAGGGATGTCACATTTAAAAGAGTCCTTGGAATATGAGGGCATGTTGATGTGTGGAGCAAAGTATCTTTCCCACAACTCAAGGCCTTGCTGATAAAAAGCATGCTTTGCAGCATGAACATCAGGGATGGCAACAAAAGAGGTTCTTGCCATGCTAATCTGGAGATGTGCTTCATTGGGAGATAAAAGGTGAGGTTCTTCCAACATCCAGTCATTATTATCTTGATTTTACTCCACATGATTAGTAGAATTCTCTTCATCCTCATCTTCCTGATAATTCTGAAGGATATGATGCAGCCCTTCCCTAATGCCAACATCCTGCACTTCCACATTAACCAGCTGCTCAACTTCAGGTATAGACTGCATTGACTGAACCATTATCATCATCAGAGTTCCAGTACTCCACGAGCACAGTGCTAGTGACAGCACTGTTGGCTTCTTGAGGTGGCAGATTAAGATTGTCTACAGGCATGTCTTCTCCTGGTGCCACCATAGGACCCTGCACAGGAGCAGCAACAGGAGCCCATTGATCCCAGCCAGCAGCTCCCCCAGCAGGTTGTGGGGGTGGTGCCAGCCACTGGCCCCACCCACCAGCCTCTCCAACGGGTGGGCATGGGGGTGGAGGTGGAGGAGGAATCTGAGGGCCCAATTCGGGCAAAGGGTGTGGGTCCTCATTGTTGTCAGGCAGAGGATCCTCATCAGGTGGACCACCACTAAGTAAATTGCTATGCAATAGCTCCACAAAGAAGGTCCAGGATTCAGTTTCGACAAGATCACCAATAGTGAACCTAACACTTTTAGGGATTTCTACCAGATCAGTGACCCTAACTTTTGCCAAAATCCTGCCCTTGTGATCAGGGTCCCTTTCCCACAGAAGAACCTTTCCAATATCACCAAAGATGGAGTTCAAATCATCAGTGTGCCAATGGTCCAAGGGGGGCCAACCAACATGGCTCAGCACTCATTGTTGAACTGAGTCCTTCGCCAGTTAACTCCCTCACTATGTTTGACAAAAGAGACATTGACATCTTGTAAAGGAATGGGGCTGGCCGCAATGAGACGCTCCCTGTCACTAACATTGTTAAACTGAACATATGCTACTCCAAAGGGGCAGTCCTGGATATCTCTAAAATCCACACGGGCCTCATTGTTGAGTAAATCTAAGAGTATATCTAGAATATTTGCAAAAGGAACTTGACCAAGGGGAAGAGGATGGATAGAAGCAATGGCTTACTGTTCATGCGTGCGCAGACTGCACTAAATGACCACCCGCTTGACCCTGGTTCTTTCAGCAACCTGCATAATTTGAAACCCCTTAGGCAGAAAAGGCTCAGGGTTGATCGGAATGTTCGCCATTGTCGAGGACTCCGCCTGCAACGAGCGAAGCGGAGTAGTTGGGGTTTCTCCGGGCGGGGGACTTGAGGAGACAGGGTGCTCTGCAGTTGTTTTTTGCTAAGAAAGGGCAAAGTCTCTTAGGCAATTGTATACAGCAGGTTGTAGTTTCGGCACCGCAGAGTGGGCCTTAAACCAATCAACAAAAGAATTATCGGGCCAAGCACGTTTTGGGAAGGTCGGAAATTTCAGAAATGGAAGCAGTTCGGGCAACTTAAATGTCGCGCGATTCGCGCGTCCAATGGGCCTAGCAGGCATTACAACTGATTTATGTCCGCCATTAACGAGAGTCTCGATGTAAGACCGATTTTGATTAGGCACATAATTGGCGTCTTTATTTTTTCCAGCCATGCAGGGCGAAAGATCCGTTGGTGCAGCTGAAAATTCAAGGCGCTGAAAACAGATGGAACATTCTTAGCATGTTTGACCAAAAGAGATTTATTTGGACTAATACTTTTCCTTTTGTACATGACAAAATTCTAGTCTTTATCCAATTCCTTGTAATATTCCTTTTCTTAAAAATTCCAATTTGTACCTCCATTTCCCCAAAGATTAATATGCATGACAAAAGAGGCACAAGAAAATTTTGAAATATTGTAAATTTCAAAACCCACAGCCCTTGAAGCAACCGAGAATCTAAAAGTTCTATTTTTAAGAGATCTGACTTGGAATTTTGATGACAGGGCTCCAAAACAATCTTGAAGGGAAATTCCCACAGTATGAATATCCATTTTAAAATTTGCTCTTCCAAAAGAACAAACAAGAAAAAAAGCTTTTCTTCTGAAACCACCAAGAAAGTTGACTTGATGCCCAAACTTTGTAAGTAAGTTCCTTTCAAAATCTTGCCCTTGAGAAAAATCCAGAGCATGGTGCTTAATAGTCAGATCAGGTTTAGGATGAATGATCAAAGCAAGGACAACATCATTGGAGAAATCTTTGGAGAAATCCAGAGCTTTGGGCTTGATCACATTAGCCTTGGACTGCTTTTCAAATCTAGCAGAGCTAGTCAAGATTTGCGCCCCCACTAAAACTCTTTTAACATTTAGATCAATAGTCATGCCAGATGCAATTTTTTCATCTTGAAGCAAATACCTAGCATCAATGACCACCTCATTGTGATTGAGAAGAACCAACCTTTTAGCTCTAGAGAATAGCATCAAAAACCCTTTTGACTGGCCCAAATCATCTACGGGCAGAGAGGATCAAAGAGCGTGCCATTTAATACAGTATCTTCATCCGATCCAGAGATGGTAGGAGATCTACCAAGAAATCCAGTGGAGGGAACCAGAAGATCATTGACATGAGAAAGGTGAGAGGGGAACCTCAGAACAGATCCGATAAATATTTTCTCCCCATTTTCCAAACACCTGCCCTCAAGAGGAGAGCCTTTGGTATTAAGAAGAACCAACCAAGAATCAGCCGAGAGAACCAGCGAGCCCTCGAGGAACTTACCACCTATGGTTACACCAGAGTAGGTGATCTTCCAACGCCCACCCGAGGAATCCATGCAGCACCAACGCCAGAGAGGATCCGGCGATGGCCAGAGGCCAACCAACAGGCTCAGAGGATCCTCATGCCTCGGAAATCATGTGGGTGCTCTCTCCTGCTAGAAATAAGATAAATTTTATTATGATATTCATCGTTGTGGCCATGTGTTAGTTGGGAGAAGTCGACCTCTCAATATTTGCCTCTTGTGGGGACTTGATGGAGGGAACTACTTGTTGGTAGAAGGAGGTGTGTTAGAACTTATAGTGACTATAAATTTGTTGGCACTCCTTAAGTATCAACTTGGGAATCGAGGAACCTCACAAAACATTATCCATGCCATGGGATACGTCCTGCGGGATCAAGTCCCTTAATAGCATGGTAATTCAATTGATGTTGATTGTTGTCTGTTGTGGTTATGAGGATGATGTGAGCAGTGGTTGCTGCCTATTTGTCCAAATACGGAGTTCCTTCCACACATACATAGTTGAGAATGTTCATGATAATAATCCTTACCTTAGACCCTTTGTAAATGCTAGCAGTGTACCCGCTACTCCCTGAGAATGATTTTCCCCATTGCAGTTTCAAATATCTTTTACATACGCGATACTTATTTTTTGTATTCACTTTGTTTTACTTTACTTATTGTTCTCTTATACCAAAACCCCCAAAACACTTTTTACACAACACTCGCATTTTATCTCGTTATTTAGGAATTTAATCTAGCATTTCTATTTTAGTATTTAATTCAAGAGCTATTAGACTTTAGACTCTTGCTCCCTGTGGGATCTATATATTTATTTCAAAACTAACTACAAATGATCTATGCACTTGCAGTCATCAAGCTATTTTATGGCGTTGTTGCCAGGGAGCTAAGTGTTGTAGGTCTTTTAGTTTTTTCTTATTATTTTAGTCTTGCTAAGTTTTGTTTTGAGTTACAGGTCTCCACCAACATGATGGAGTTTGAGAATTTGACTAGTGCTAACCCACTCAGCCACTTTGGGAAGCCCTATGATATTAATAAAAGAGACAACTCGGACGAGAAGACAAGGAGTTTTGAAATAAATCCTCTACTACTTGGTATTCTACACAAGAAGCAATTTACTAGAGATGAAGAAGATCCTGATCCATATGAGCATATTGCATGCTTCAAAGATATATGTGCCACTTTGCAATTACCGGGGTATACTCTAATGAGGTAATTGTTAAACTTTTTAGTCGGACTTTGACTAGCACAGCTCTCTCATGGTATAGATCTTTACCCCAGAAGCTACTACTACCTAGGATAATTTAGCTTGTGAATTTCTATCCAAATATGATCCATTATTAAAATCTTTTGGAATCGGGCGTCTTATAATGACTTGGAGGAACCACCCTAATGAAGGACTAGTAAGAGCATATATACGATTTAAAGATTTACTTAGTCAATGTCCTCATCATGATTTGCCTGAATGGTATTTATTGCATATCTTTTATGGTGGTTTAATTGAACCTAATAAAATTGAACTAGACTCTTACGCGAGAGGAGCTTTTACGAATCTATCCATAACTAAAGCTTGGGCTTTACTTAATAGAATTCGCTATCATAGAGTTTCATGGAATTTTGGTCTAGGAAGTGAAGGAGGCACAGAAATAGATTATGATTGTATTCATGACTATAATAAGGAGGGCCATGTTAATGAATTATCTAAAGTACTTTACTTAGATTCAAATCTTGTGTTGCAAGTTGCTAAAGCTTTTACATAACATATCAAAGCTCCAAAGGAGGCTCCGGAACTACTTGTTGGTAGACGGAGGTGTGTTAGCACTTACAAAGACTATAAAGTTGTTGGCACTCCATACGTATCAACTTAGGAATCGAGGAAACTCACAAAACACTATTCATGCCATGGGATACGTCCTGCGGGATCAAGTCCCTTAATAGCGCGATAATTCAATTGATGTTGATTGCTGTCTGATGTGGTTGTGAGGATAATGTGAGAAGTGGTTGCTGCCTATTTGTCCAAATATGGAGTTCCTCCTGCACATACATAGTTGAGAATGTTCATGATAATAACCTTTACCTAAGACCCTTTGTAAATGCTAGCAATGTATCCGCTACTCCCTAAGAATGATTTCCCCATTGCAGTTTCAAATCTCTTTTAATACATGATACTTATTTTCTGTATTCACTTTGTTTTATTTTACTTATTGTTCTCCTATACCAAAAACCCAAAAACACCTTTTTACACAACACTCGCATTTTATCTTGTTACTTAGAAATTTATTCTAGCATTTCTATTTTAGTATTTACTTCAAGAGCTATTAGACTTCAGACTCCTGCTCCCTATGGGATCGATATCTTTATTTTGAAACTAGCTACAAACAATATGTGCACTTGCAGTTATCAAGCTATTTTCTGGCGCCATTGCCAGGGAGCTAAGTGTTGTAGGTCTTATAGTTTTTGCTTATTTATTTTAGTCTTGCTAACTTTTGTTTTGAGTTACAGGTTTCCACCAACATGATGGAGTTTGAGCGTTTGACTAGTGCTAACAACTCAGCCACATTGGAAAGCCCTATGATATTAATAAAAGAGACAACATCGACGAGAAGACAAGGGGGTTTGAAATAAATCCTCTACTACTTGGTATTCTACACAAGAAGCAATTTACTAGAGATGAAGAAGATCCTGATCCATATGAGCATATTGCATGCTTTAAAGATATATGTGGCACTTTCCAATTACCGAGGTATATTGCTAATGAGTTAAGTGTTAAACTTTTTATTCAGACTTTGACTAGCACAGCTCTCTTATGGTATAGATCTTTACCCCCAGAAGCCACAACTACCTGGGATAATTTAGCTTGTGAATTTCTATCCAAATATTATCCATTATCAAAATCTTTTGGAATCGGGCGTCTTATAATGACTTGGAGGAACCGTCCTAATGAAGGACTGGTAAGAGCATATATAAGATTTAAATATTTACTTAGTCAATGTCCTCATCATGATTTACCTGAATGGTATTTATTGCATTTTTATGGTGGTTTAATTGAACCTAATAAAATTGAACTAGACTCTTACACGAGAGGAGCTTTTATGAATCTACCCATAACTAAAGCTTGGGCTTTACTTAATAGAATTCGCAATCATAGAGTTTCATGTAATTTTGGTCTAGGAAGCGAAGGAGGCACAGAAATAGATTATGATTGTATTCATGACTATAATAAGAAGGGTCGTGTTAATGAATTATCTAAAGAACTTTACTTAGATTCGGATCTTGTGTTGCAAGTTGTTAAAGCTTTTACAGAACATATCAAAGCTCCAAAGGAGGGTTTGGTCAAGTATGATCCACCACCCGAATCTGAGTTGAAAAAAGAAGTTAAAGCAACACTGGCCTCCCTAGAACCAATATATGAGATACCTTTTCCTAACACTACAAAGAAGCATATTTTGGAATATGAAGAGGTCAAAGCAGTACAGGAGAAGAAGGAAGAGGAAAGTGTGCCAGAAGTTGAAGAACATCTAGATGAGACCAAAGATGAAGAGGTAACCAAGGAAGCAATTATGGCTATGTATGCACATTGCAACATAGTTGAACTTGATGAAGAGACTTCCATATTGGTTGAAGGTAAAACTAAGGTAAAAGATGTGGGTAAGCCTATTATTCCCTGCATATTTAAAGAAACCTCGCATTATGGTTTATGTGATCTTGGCACCGCAGTTAATGTTATATCTTATGATTTTTATTAAGAAATAAAAGAAGAGATAGCACCGGCTACAATAGAAAATACTGATATGACAATCATGTTAGCCAATAAAAATCTTAGAATTCCAATGGGAGTAGTTGAAGATGCAACTGGCACAATTGGCAAAAAAAATGTTCCTATCGATTTTGTAGTTGTTGATATGCCAGCTGACTCTTTGCCCAATTATATTTGGAAGAAATTTTTTGAGCGATGTAGGTACCACAGTTGATTTTAAAAAGGAGATTGTGTCTCTTAAGCTTGGGAAAGCATAAAAGGAATTCCACTTTTCCAAATTTAAAGACAAACCTCTACAAATACAGGAACAAGAGAAAGAAAAAATATTGAGGAGATGGCAGCTCTATTCTTTAGTAATCAAGAAGAATAAACAAATTAAGACTCAAATTGTGAAGACATAATTATGGTGGACAGGTCCCTGGAAGAATTAGAAAGTGAATTTGATTCGCTTCCCATTTTAGGACCTCCAACTGATGAGGCTTTTGAAGAACTACAAAAGAGAGGGGATGAAGAATTACCACTCCCAGAATTAAAAACTTTACCAGATAATCTTAAATATAGATTTTTGGACAATACTAATAAGTTTCCTGTTATTATTGCTAAACTTTCAGGGGATGAAGAAGAAGAACTCATGAAACTACTAAAGGAGCATCGCAAGGCCTTTTGGTAATCAATGGATGATTTGAAGGGAATTAGTCCCATGATAACCATCCATCGAATATTCATGGAGGAAGGTGCAAAACCAGTTGCAGAATTTAATAGAAGGCTGAAGCCTGAAATGAAGGAAGTGGTAAGAAAAGAAATAGTATGCCTACTAGATGCAGGTATAATCTATCTTGTAAAAGAGAGTGAATGGGTAAGTCCTGTTCATTGTGTTCCTAAGAAGGGTGGTTTTACTATTGTTCCTAATGAAAACAATGAATTGATACCTACTAGAGTTATCGTTGGACAAAGGATGTGAATAGATTTCAGGAAATTAAATAAAGAAACTAGGAAAGATCACTATCCTTTACCATTCATAGATTAAACTTTAGAGAGGTTAGCAAACCACACTCATTTTTGTTACTTGGACGGATACTCTGGTTTTTCCCAAATAGTTGTTCATCTTGATGACCAACTTAAAACAACTTTTATTAATCCTTATGGTTTACATGCTTACCGACGCATGCCTTTGTTTTATGTAATGCTTCAGCTACTTTTCAAATATGCATGACTGCTATTTTTGCGGATTTTATAGAACTAATAATGGAAGTATTTATGGATGACTTTTCTATCAATGGAATTTCATTTACTAGTTGCTTGGATAATCTCAAAAGAGTTGTGCAATGTTGCGAAGAAACCAATCTTGTTCTAAACTAGGAGAAGTGCCATTTTATGGTAAAAAAGGTATAGTCCTTGGACATAAGGTATCATGTAAGGGTATTGAAGTAGATAGAGCTAAGGTTGAAGTGATAGAGAGAATGCCACAACCTAGGGATATAAAAGGTATAAGAAGTTTCCTTGGTCATGTGGGTTTTTATAGAAGGTTCAATAGAAATTTCTCTGGAAATTCCAAACCTTTAACTAATCTGTTGCAAAAGGGAGTAAGATTTAATTTTGATGATAAATGCCTTATTGCCTTTGATAAACTTAAATATGATTTATCTCATGCTCCTATTATTAAACCACCTATTTGGGATATGACTTAATATGTGAAGATAGTGATGATGTTCTAGGAGTAACTCTAGGACAACACATAGGTCGCAGATTTAATATTATACATCATGCTAGTAGAACTCTCAATAATGCTCAAAATAATTATCCTAAGGAAGAAAGAGAACTCTTTGCTGTATTTTTCTCTTGCGATAAATTTCGTTCTTATATAGTTGGTGCAAAAGTAAGAGTTCATAAGGATTGTGATGGCTTAAAGCAACTACTTGATAGGAAAAATCATAAGCCAAGACTGATCCGTTGGATCCTTTTACTTCAAGAATTTGAGTTGCAGATTATGCAGAGGCAAGAAATAAAGATGTTGGAAGCAGTGTCCATATTTTCCCAGCAAGACACCAATTTTTTATTGAGAGGAACTTTAGTCCTGGTGATTTTTGTCTTCGAGAATTATTAGATGAACTAAGGTCAATTCCTCCAAAAGAGAAGAAGTCCTTGTGTTTGAAGGATCTTGTCACTCCCAACTAAATAAACGGTAAGTGGAAGGTAAGTTTTCTTTCTCTAGTAAGTGACTTGTCTTCACAGTTTTTACTACTGAAATTATTACCTTTGAATTCCTCTTGTTTTTCTGAAGTTTTTTAGGGGTTTCACTAACTATACGGGTGCAACTATACAGCCGGAGAAAAATCTCCCACCGTATAGTTAGTCGTTAAAGGTACTGTATCCCCTTCTCGAAATATTTTTTGGCCTCTGGAAACTATAGGCCAAACTATACGGCCGGAGGAAAAACCTCTCGTCGTATAGTTGGTCGTTAAACCTTCTGGATGGTTCGACCCTTTTTCCATTTTTATTCATAAAAAAACTGTTTTGTCGGTTCCAAGTCGGTAATTAAATCGACCTAGACTCGAGATATTTGGAAATATCTCCCCGGAACCAACTATACGGCTGGAGCTATACGGGCCCTGACCGTATAGTTGGTCGTTACGCGGAAGGACTCCACCAAAATCGTGATTTCTTTTCCAATTCCATTAAGATTCTTTTATTGGCGTGAATTTGGTGTTTCTCGTGAGTTCTACCAACCTCTGACCCCTCTTATATACTGCCATTGTTTTCTCTCTAATCATAATCACCAGGAACCGATCTACCCCTTGTTATTACGTGAGGCGAGGGCTAGGAGGCCAAGGATATAAGTTCCTATGGAGGTTGGGAGCAATAGCAAGGAGGACAAGGAGCTCAAGGTCGACCCTATGGAGTTTCTCGACGCTGACCATGGACGCCGGAAGAGGGAGTTGAAAGCTCTCGAGTTGAAGATCGCAGAGATGGATAAGTTGGTGCCAGGGACACCCAAGCATCTTTGGTGGCTATGATTTTACATTGATAAACTTGATGAAGATATCAAGAAGACCACCGAAGCAGGTTTTTGTATGAGTCTTATGGCAATACAAACCCTCCAAAGTAACAATGAGCTCATTAAAGAACAAGTTAAAATGCTGGAGCAGAATAATCTTTTCTACAAGCTGCGTATTAAAGAACTAGAGACTGTCAATCAATCCCTCCATCTCAGGCTGGCCCGTGAAGAGAAGATACCACGTGTCATGGCTCCATAGTGATCTACAAAAATCATGGTATCAAATAAGCGTGAGGGATTATTTTATCCCGACTGTCTTGATTCCAAGCTTGGGGAGATCTTTAAGACCTTGTAATCTATCATATAAGTTTTTATTACTATTCTAGTTTTGCATAAGTTCGAATTCGGAAATTAAGTTTGCATCATTAGAATTTCCTTCAGGAATAGTCGACCCCTTTTATGAAATTCCGAGTTTATTATAATATATGAAGAATTATTGAGTTTGTGTTTGTCTTATTAGATATATGAATGGCTTGAGTATAATTTTACTTGCACTTGATGATAGCAATAGGAGTCTTTCACACCATTGGTATTAATGGAACATACAAAGATAATTCGGTCAATATGTTGTAAGTTCATGGTTTGATTTACAAAGGAAAAAATTATCTAATGAATTAGAGTTGAAAAAGAAACCTTGAACAAAGGAAAATTAAAAAGTGCTATCAAATTAGAGTGAGAACAATACGAGGTAGAATATTCAAGCTATAAAAGATGCTTCATATACAATTGGAATTTGGTAATTGAGATCGTTAAACTTTGAATTCCTACATGAAGTGGAATGTATGGCTAGCTCCTTTGCACAACACTTAAACAAAAGTGTGAGCATATATATATAAAAAAGAAAGAAGAAAAGAGAGAATGTGCAAAGAGCAAATAGGCATATGCCACTATATTGTAGTAAGACGAAGAAACGTTTGAGATTTTGAATCCCATGTGAATATGATAATCCTAAAACACTTGGGACTACCTCGCTAACTCATTCGGTCAAACCGAATACTTTTATGTCATGTTGAGAGTGGTCTTTTGTGAACTAATAAATGATAAGGTGTGGAAGTCTGCTAATACTATTCAGATGGTTTGAGTAAGGTACCATTCATGAACTTATTCCTATGTATCGTATATGATAAACACATGATGCAACTGCCTCATTTATTTTATTGGCTCAGCTTCATGAATATGAGGATCACATCTATTAAGCTAAACTTGCTCAGGACGAGCAAGAGTCTAAGATTGGGGAAGTTGATGAGTGCATATTTGCATCATGTTTTATATTATTATTTTTCATTGTAGTTGTAGGATCTTAGTATTTTACGGTGTTCGCGTGCATCTTTTATGTCTATTTTCACCAGGATCAAGATATGATGGACACAATTCTTGGACCAGTTGTATTGGAGTGAAAAGGAGTAAAAAAACGTAAATCACTTATTTGGGAAATATCAATAACACCAAAAGAAAACCCGAAGCAATTGGAGGACACAGTAGGTTTAACGACCAACTATACAGAGGGAGGAACTTTTTCGGCTGTATAGTTCCTGCCGTATGGTTGGCGCCGAATAGTTTCACCCAGTGCAACTGTATCATAGAGACGACATACAGAACACCTAGAAATCGCCGAAACCTCACCTCCAGAAGGCATTTGGAGGGGGAAATCATCCACCGGGGATCTATCTTCGCCCTACACATATCCAGGAGGCTAAGGAGGCATCGATCTTCATCATCAACCGCTGCATCACCACCATCTCCATCCATCCCATCTATATCTTGTCTCGATCTTGTTGTAATTTCCGTACTCGTTGTGGATTTATACAAGTACTATTCATCTATGATAGATTCCATTGTCTTTGCCATGATGTTGATTGCCTCCATATCCGAGTAGATCATTAGTTCTTGGGGAGATGGTGAAACCCTAGCATGATATTTAAATAAGATAGAGTTTATTATGATATTCATCGCTATGACCATGTGTTAGATTGTCTTCATCTTGATGTTGAGAGAAGTCGACCTCTCAATATTTGCCTCTTGTGGGGACTTGATGGAGGAAACTACTTGTTGGTAGACGGAGGTGTGTTAGCACTTACAGTGACTATAAAGCTGTTGGCACTCCTTACGTACCAACTTGGGAATCGAGGAAACTCACAAAACACTATCCATGCCATGGAATACGTCCTACGGGATCAAGTCCCTTAATAGCGCGGTAATTCAATTGATGTTGATTGCTGTCTGCTGTAGTTATGAGGATGATGTGAGCAGTGGTTGTTGCCTATTTTTTCAAACACGGAGTTCCTCCCACACATACATAGTCGAGAATGTTCATGATAATAATCTTTATCTTAGACCCTTTGTAAATGCTAGCAGTTTATCTGCTACTCCCTGAGAATCATTTTCCCCATTGCAGTTTCAAATCTCTTTTATATACGCAATAATTATTTTTTGTATTCACTTTATTTTACTTTACTTATTGTTATCTTGTACCAAAAACCCCCAAAACACCTTTTTACACAACACTCAAATCTCTTTGTTTTACGCATTTTATCTTGTTACTTAGAACTTTATTCTAGCATTTCTATTTTAGTATTTACTTCAAGAGCTATTAGACTTCAGACTCCTGCTCCCTATGGGATCCATATATTTATTTCGAAACTAGCTACAAACGATCTGTGCACTTGCAGTCATCAATTTTCCAAATAGGTTTTGAGACAAACAACATATTCCGAACAAGCTCGGGCTTTCTATTTTGAAATAAAGAGAGAGGGTAATGTCAAAACAAAGATAGGGTTTTAGCGAATTGTTTTTAGGCAAAGGTATGCATGATGATGTCATGACGGTGCACGAGTACAAACAATAGCGATTTTCTAGTAGTGCTTTTACCCGGGGTGCTACAATTCGACACCACTAACAATGGATCTCGCCCTCGAAATCCGCCTCATAGTACGGGGAAGAAGGTCGACGGTCTGAATCTGCTCACTTCGTGTAGATCCTCGCGACACCACTAACAAAGGTTCCTTTCTCAGTCTTGAAATCGGCGACACCACCAACAAGGGGTCGTTGCTCACGTTCGTCGAGCGAACACTCTAGAAACAAGGGATGAAGGCAAAGGTCACGAAAAGTAAGGCCACCGTTTACTTCTATGGAAGGAGTAAAATTGCTTGATCCACTGATTCAATGTACAAGAGCGAATGATAAGAGTAGTCAGATGGTGATCAGTCCATCGCGCACCCAAAGCATTACTCTACACATGAATAGGAGAATTATGCAACCAACTCTCGGAATTCGGACTAGAGATGTCGACAAGCGATATTCGGAAAAAAGGAGCGGTGCAGGTTCTCACCAGATCTAATGTAGATGATGTCGTTGTGTCGGAAAACACCGGAAAATACAAATAAAATTTTTAGTGAATTTTCGGTCCACTGCAAGGTACAATAGAGGAAATTCCTCAGATAGCATGAAGACCAGATGTCGAAGCACCGTTACAAGAGGATGGAACTGAAACCTTGAAGGTACGACGGAAAGCCATCCATGAGAATTCCTGGACTCAAAGAAAAGATAAGAGAGCAGATTAAAAACACGCCGAGGTAAGAGAAGAATATCAGAGGGGTAAGGAGTAAAAGAAGAACTAATCAGATCTATCCAACCAAATTTCCAAAATAGTTTTGACACTCTAGATTGTCCGTTAGCTAGGTACTCCTATAGGCTGGACTAGTGGGGTATCGCAACTGTTGAGCTCTGATAGCACTCTATAACACCCTCAGATCGTCCCTATGCAAGTTTTAGCGATTCCTGCTGTAACATCCCAAAAATTTTGAACAATGATTATCAAATTCCAATCACCAAAATTAGGGTTCACAAAAACTTTTGTTAATTCAAATCATTATGATTGCATATGTGTATGTGATGATTGTATGAATGCATGAATGGACTTGTGAGATTGATCTAAATAGCAAGGAATGGATTAAAGATGAAAACAACATCATCTAAAACATTTCCAAGCAGAAACAAATCAAGAGAAAATCAAAAACAAAACAAATAAGCAAATAGTCATTTTTGCCAATCTTGCTCACTAGACCACTTTGAGTGTTTCTAGTCCAAGATTTCAAACGGAAACTTTTCCATTTATTTTCACCACTTGAAATACCAAGTAAAAGTGAATCAAAGCCTACCTTTCAAACTTACAGAAACATTTGGCAACCCCATTCAAATGACAATTTAAAATTGAATCTATAACATATGTGAAGATCACACATTTTCAAAACCCAACCAAACCAGTGTCCCTTGACCAATCCAACTAACCAGAGACTCCATAGTATGTAACCAGCACACCCACCAAGTTTGAATCCAAAATTCAAATTTGAATCTCTTTCGGCCATTTCATCAAACACCTTGTACTCATCAAACAAACAAACATCAAACATTATTAGGAGCAGTGATTTTGGCCAACCTTGTTCCCTCTATAGCTCACCCTACACTCTCAGTAGATGATCAAAATAAGTTAACTAGCTTTAGCACCACTGTGAGCATGCAATAGCCATCAATGGTGACCAGGCCAAGCCTAACTTGCCACCTCCATGTCGCCACCGAGCTAGGAGAAGCTCTAGCCTCGCCAACCTTTTCTGGGACACTCCCCACCGTCCATCGCCTCCCCCTGTCCAAGCCTCGAGCACTTCCAGCCCCTAGACCACACAGCCCGAGCATGCCAAGCTTCTCTGCGAGCGTGCTGAGAGCGCGCCAGAGCGTCACCCACGACACAATCCCACAGACTGCATGCTGCCCTCATTGCTTGCGTGCATGATCGCCAGCACCCCAGCAACCCGCCAGACAACCCTGTTCACCGCCGCGTGGACCATGGACAATGTACGCCATTAAAACCACTATCGGACTTGCCCAGAGCGCCGCGATGTTCCGACCGTTCCACACCGCCCCACTCCGCATAGCCATGTCGTTGAGCTTCGCCAGGGAACACAGCACCGCCCCCTATCGTCGCCCATGCCAGTAGCCCGTTGTGCCGACGACCACGATGATCTCAGCCCGCGCCTGTCGGTCCCCTTCAGGCACTATAAAAGGAGGCCACCCCCGTTCGATTTGAGCACACCATCTCACTTCCCGCCTCTCACTGATCACACCCACTCACCCTCGGAGCAAAGCGAGCACCAGGTGGCTGGAATTTCACCGGAGTCTGCTGCTGCAGAAGAGGAGAGGCGTCGTTGATTGGAGCCGCCCCAGGAGGGGCTGCGGGTACCAGGAGGATCGACGTCATCGACTTCTTTGTTCGCCCCCGTCGCCGACCATCGCCTGAGCCCCGGTGAGCCTCCCACGACCCCCACTAGCCGCGCTAGGGTTCAACCTCATCGCGTCCTGTTCAGGCGTGGACGATGAACCATAGCTGTAGATCTAGCTTCTAATCCTACGGCCTACATCACCTCGTACCGCTTTGCCACTCTCTGTCTCACTGACGAGTGGGGACAGCCACTTAACCAGCCCGCGCGTGCACTGAGCGTAGTGGGCCAGCCCAGTTAAACCTCCAGCGCGACTCAGTAATTCAAATTTAGGTTTATTCTTTTAGTTCCAAACTTAGTTCTATACCTAGATTCAAAAATCAACCTAGCTCGATTCACTGAACCAAATTGCATGAAACCAATTTTTTTAGAAAGGTACTGGAATGCTTAATCCAAGCCCATTGGATTCAAACCAATTGGATTTGTAGATCACCTATAGTAAAAATAACAAGGCAGAAGCTTTTCTGCATTCAAACATTTTTCAAAATTCAACCATAAAAGATTTTGAGTTGATTCCAACTCTCAAAAATCACATTTAACCATACCTTTAAGAATATATAAAAATATATAGGGTTACTTGCAGAAATAATGATCAAGTGATAAAAGAATGCCTCATAGGCATTTCTAGTCACTTTATTTAATTCAAATAAAAAGGTTAAACCTTATTAAATTGTGACACCACTTTAAATCACATTCCCATGTACTAAAATATGTGGTGATGACATGTGTCAACATGATCCCATGTTTGAGTTAGAGAATATTAAATTTTAAGTAGTTTTTCAATGAGTAAAAATTACTTTTCTAAAATAAAAGAAATAAAACTATTTGCCCTAATGGTTGTAATGCTTGTGATGATCCTATATCATCTAGTGAAAACCTTTGTGTGCTAAATAGAGTAGTTAAGAACTGTGTGGTGATTGTGTACCTCGTATTTAATTATAGACGCTAGTACCGACCAAGGATACGAAGAGGAAGGAGGATACTACGAGGAAGAAGACAAGGAGAAATTCAACCACTGCTCTGCACAAGGCAAGCCTATACTTGCAATCTTGCAAGCCTCACTATACATGTTAACTTAGTAAGCTATTATCTTAGCAAACTAAGCTAAACCATGCAAGTTTTACTGGCAAGCTTACAACACTTGATACCCAATCCTAGTTTTACTTGCAAGCTTAGTTATTTTATTTCTTTATCAAAGCTTTCTATTAGAGTTCACTTAGTGATTTGTAGAGTTTAGAAAGATTATTAAAGGTAGCATAAAGAGCATAAAACTTGGCCTAAGTTAGATAATCTTGATGTCATCCTGAGGCATGAGATTGAACTTAGACCATTCCCACTTGATTACCACCCCTCATTAGTATTTACCCCCACTTGTAGATGCTAGTGCTAAGCATAAAACTTGATCAACTTTAGATGGGAATACTTGGTGAAAATGTTTACGAAAACCCTAGAATGATGAGTCATTCTACTAAAATGTTTTGCCATGTGTTCTTGAACACCAAATGATTTTTGATGATGAAATGTTAAGGCATGAGCCTTAGCCCTTTATAAAACTGATGGTTGTATGGATGCGATACCATTCCAATTTTACCGTACAACCACAATACCCGAAAATTGGGTAGGGCTTGACTGGAAATTTATATACCTTAGTATGGGTTCCCTTGTGGCCAAGGTTTGAGCCGAGGATACCTTGTGAAGATTGTCCAGCTATGCAGTTCCCAAGATGACAGTTGGTCATGGTTGGGAGGAAAAACTCACAGGAGAGGTGCCTATACTAGGGCGTGTAATTGAAAGGTTAGGATTGATTATCCGCATACTGAGTATGGTGAATTCTGGATTGTTCCTGATGGATGTATCGAATGCTGTGGTGAAAGTGTACCACCTCTATAGAGTGTCAAACTATTCGAATAGCCGTGTCCGCGGTTATGGACATTTGGAGTGGCCATACTATTCTGTCGTCAGATGTTTTCAAAATGACTTGTGAAATGATTCATGATTTTGACTTGACCACAACAGAGTTGTGATATGAAATTCAAGTTCCCACTTAGGTGTTATAAAACTTTCAACTAGCTTTCTTTGCTTCTGAACTCAGTAGAGGTAAATCTGGCTTTTTGCAAAACAACCCTAGAGCTTAGTATCCTACTCAAAACCACTTCACTTGTTAGTATTAGTTTGCGAGTACTTAAAGAGTACTCATGGCTTTGTCCCTGGCTATTCCCGTGGCCAGACTATGAAGAGGAGTATCAGGAGGACTGACAATAGGAAGGTTACGACAACTAGGATCATCTCCCATCGTCAGCATTGCCTGTGACCATGAAGATGGAGCTTCGCCCCTGCTATCATTATTATTACGTTATTCCGCTGCTTGAATTGTATTAAGAATGGATCATGAGATCCTTATTTGTGTAAGACCTTATGTATCGTTTGTAATGGATGATGTACTTTGATGTCCAATTTATTATGTCTCGCAAAAATGGTAATCCTGGGATTGTGATGTATGGCATAACAGGCATTTGGGATTAAAAATACGGGTGTTGACAAGTTGGTATTAGGGCCATCTTGACCATAGGAGACCCTAGTTTAGAATGGACGTTTGAATCAAAAAAAACTTAGTTTCAAAACAAAATAAGTGAGTATTTATGAAAACCTATTCTCACTCTTACCACTTAGACTCTTTCATGAAAATTCATGGTCCTCAAAAATTCTTGCAAACTTACATAAAATTTGACACACTTGATCACTCTACTAACTTACTCATCCTATATTCTTATATATGGGCGTGAAGTACAACAAGTTTTATCAGTTGGGGAATGGAGGAGACCTCATCTTTGAGCGTGACCTGGACCAGCTGTCGGAGATGTTGGAGCATCCGCACCCCGAGTTCTTCGGAGCTCAGCTCAATGATCAAGAAGGAGAGGATTTACAATGGCTAGGTGTTGCAAGTCCCCGAGGAAATATCGAAGCCCCCACCTAAGAGGGAATTCAGTTCACCTTGAGAGAGAACAACTGACTCGATGCACTTGCCAGGGCCATGCAGGAAGCTCTTGCCCATCTGTGTGGGCAGAGTATCAATCAGATCAAGGGTACCCGCTTTGAGTTCTACCCAAGGCGTGATGTGATGGGACAGCCACTGGAGGCCCCATATCACCACGAGCTGAAGAGTCAATTGGGCCACCTCAGCTTCATGATGTATGACCCCCAGAAGGAGTTAGACAATGCTCGTTCCTACGTGAACCACAAGTACGCCGTCTCCGCCAAGAAGGATTAGACTATTTCCATGCTAGTGAAGGATCGCCAGTCTCGTCGTCGTCAGCTCGACAAGAAGGAGTGCATCATTGCCCGTCTTTGTCACAGGATCACTGATTTTGAGGAGACCATCCACGAGAGAGATATGCAGTTGGAGGAGAGGGAGAATGCAGGGGAAGACCTTCATGGAGGCCCCTACTCTTATCTCAGTGACGATGATGACTTTCTGGAGGATCAGGCCATGGACTTCTTCACCGATGAGGATGACTTCGCCTTCATCGATGATGATAATGAGGATGATGAGGACACCGACTCCGAGGAGTATTATCACTTGGGCACTAGCGTTAGTAAGTTGTATTCGGTCCCACTGTATTGTAGTTTCATAGAATGGTTCTTAAAACCATCTGTTTTCCTTTGTTGTGGTGTGTGTTTGTATCGTGTGCTATGAATGAATAAATGAAAAGCAAGTTGCTAGAAAAATCTGAGTCAAACTTTAAAAACATTTCAAAACACAAAACCCCCGAACCTTAGAAATATCCCCCTTTTCTCATGATCTATCTCAATCTTCAGATGCCTCACGGAGGAAGCACTTCATCCCTGGACCCAATGCTACAAATCTTGCAAATGTTGGTTTCGGACCGCGAAGCTGAGAGAGCCGAACGTCAAGCCAACTTATCCACCCTTCAACAGATAGCTTAGATGGCCAACAACAATCAGGGCCATGGAAATCAGGACAACCATGGATCCAAGCTCAAGAATTTCTAGAACACCAGTCCACCCATTTTCACTAAGTCTGACGAGCCCCTAGATGCAGATGATTGGCTACAAACCATGGAAAACAACCTGGAAGTTGCAGGAGTGGAAGCTAACGAGAAGGTACTGTTCACCACCCACTATCTGGCCGGAGATGCAAGAGCATGGTGGAACAGCGTTCGCGCCATGACAGCGGGAAATATGATGACTTGGGAAGAGTTCAAAGTCAAGTTTAGCAGAACCCATGTGCCACCGGGTTTGATCAAGAGGATGAGAGATGAATTCAGGGAACTGAAGTAAGGGAGGATGACCGTAGTGGAATACCGTGACAAATTTTTGTCATTGGCTAGGTATGCACCGGATGAGATAGACACTCAATCTAAGAAGAAGGAGAGATTCCTGAATGGTCTGCATGATGAAATGCAGATGGTGTTAGTCAATATCCCCTTTGCTGATATTGAAGCCTTAGTGGACTCTGCCATTCAAATGGAAGGCAAGATCAACCAAGCTAATGAAAACCGCAAGCGTCGCATGATGCATCAACCAGGAACCCATCATACACCAAAGTATCGCCCCAACCCATCTCCAGGATTTGCCCCAAGAACCAATAGACCCTTGATGAACCGTCCAACCTATCCCAACCGTGGAAACCCAAGGCCCGGAGGAAACCACAACAACCCCGGCAACCCCAGCAATTTCAATCATGCACCGCCTAAGTTCAACAACAACAATGCCGCCAACAACACCAACACTGCCCCAAGGACTGGAAGCAATGTTATGCCTGTTTCAGCAAAGGACAAGTCTCAGGTGACTTGTTATGAATGTGGAACAAAGGGTAAATATTCCAATGAGTGCCCCAAGAAGATTGCCGCAGCCCCCAATGCAAATGGCCCCATTTGAATTCATGTATGGAAGGAAGTGTCGTACCCCTTTGAATTGGTCGGAAGTAGGAGAGAGTCAGATCTTCGGACCCGACATCCTATGAGAAGCAGAAGAGAAAGTTCACAAGATCCGTGAGCACCTAAAGACCGCCCAGTCAAGACAGAAGAGTTATGCCGACAAGAGACGTCGAGACCTCGCTTTCAATATTGGAGATTTTGTGTATCTCAAAGTGTCGCCTTTGAAGGGAATGCAACGTTTCCAGCTCAAAAGAAAGTTAGCCCCTAGATATATCAGACCTTTCAAGATTCTGAATCATCGAGGAGAAGTATCATATCAGTTGGAACTGCCAGAGGAGATGTCAGCCATGCATAATGTGTTCCATATATCGTTACTTCGCAAATGCCTTGAAGTTTCGGAGAAGACTGAAGTTTTTAAGAATATTGATCACCGCACCATAGAGATCAAAGATGACCTGACGTATCCCAAAGTACCCATATATATTTTGGAGGAAGCTTTCAGAACCACCAGGACCCGAAGCATCAAGTTTCTCAAGATTCAGTGGAGTAACCATACTGAAGAAGAAGCTACCTGTGAATGAGAAGATCGCATCAAGACAGAGTTTCCCAATCTTTTTAAATCCTAGTTTTCTTATTTCTTCTTTCTCAAATCTCGGGATGAGATTTTGTTTAAGGAGGGAAGATTTGTAACATCCCAAAAATGTTGAACAATGATTATCAAATTCCAATCACCAAAATTAGGGTTAACAAAAACTTTTGTTAATTCAAATCATTATGATTGCATATGTGTATGTGATGATTGTATGAATGCATGAATGGACTTGTGAGATCAATCTAAATAGCAAGGAATGGATTAAAGATGAAAACAACATCATCTAAAACATTTCCAAGCAGAAACAAATCAAGAGAAAAACAAAAACAAAACAAATAAGCAAATGGTCATTTTTGCCAATCTTGCTCACTAGACCACTTTGAGTGTTTTTAGTCCAAGATTTCAAACAGAAACTTTTCCATTTCTTTTGACCCCTTGCAAGACCAAGTAAAAGTGAATCAAAGCCCACCTTTCAAACTTATAGAAACATCTGGCAACCCCATTCAAATGACAATTTAAAATTGAATCTATAACATATGTGAAGATCACACATTTTCAAAACCCAACCAAACCAATGCCCTTGACCAATCCAACTAACCAGAGACTCCATAGTATGTAACCAGCACACCCACCATGTTTTGAATCCAAAATTCAAATTTGAATCTCTTTCGCCCATTTTATCAAACACCTTGTACTTAGCAAACAAACAAACATCAAACACTATTAGGAGCAATGATTTTGGCCAACCTTGTTCCCTTTATAGCTCACCCTACACTCTTAGTAGATGATCAAACTAAGTTAACTAGCTTTAGAACCACTGTGAAAATGCAATAGCCATCAATGGTGACCATGCCGAGCCTAACTTGCCACCCCCATGTCGCCAGCAAGCTAGGAGAAGCTCTAGCCTCGCCAACCATGTCTGGGACACTCCCCACAGTCCATCCCCTCCCCATGTCCAAGCCTCGAGCACTGCCAGCCCCTGGACCACACAGCCTGAGCATGCCAAGCTTCTCTGCGAGCGTGCCGAGAGCGCGCGAGAGCGTCACCCGCCACACAAGCCCACAGACCGTGTGCCACCCTCGCCGCTTGCGTGCGTGATCGCCAGCACCCAGCAACCCGCCAGACAACCCCGTTCGCCGCCGCGCGGACCATGGACGTTGTACGCCATTAAAACCGCTGTCGGACCCGCCTAGAGCGCCGCGACGTTCCGACCGTTTCGCACCGCCCCGCGCCGCATAGCCATGCCGTTGAGCTTCGCTAGGGAGCACAACACCGCCCCCTACCGTCACCCATGCCAGTAGCCCGTTGTGCCGATGACCACGACGAGCTCAGCCCGCGCCTATCGGTCCCCTGCAGGCACTATAAAAGGAGGCCACCCCCGTTCGATTTGAGCACAACATCTCACTCCCCACCCCTCACTTATTACACCCACTCACCCCCGGAGCAAGGCGAGCACCAGGTGGCCGGAATTTCACCGAAGTCCACCGCTGCAGAAGAGGAGAGGCGTCGTCGATTAGAGCCGCCCCAGGAGGAGCTGCGGGTACCAGGAGGATCGTCGTTCGCCCCTATCGCCGACCATTGCCTGAGCCTCGGTGAGCCTCCCACGACCCCCACTGGCCGCGCTAGGGTTCAACCTCGCCGCGTCCTGTTCAGGCGTGGACGATGAACCACATTCGTAGATCTAGCTTCTAATCCTACGGCCTAGATCACCCCGTACCGCTTCGCCACTCTCTGTCTCACTGACGAGTGGGGACAGCCACTTAACCAGCCTGCGCGTGCTGAGCGTAGTGGGCCAGCCCAGTTAAACCTCCCGCGCGACTCAGTAATTCAAATTTAGGTTTATTCTTTTAGTTCCAAACTTAGTTCTATACCTAGATTCAAAAATCAACCTAGCTCGATTCACTGAACCAAATTGCATGAAACCAATTTTGTTAGAAAGGTACTGGAATGCTAAATCCAAGCCCATTGGATTCAAACCAATTGGATTTGTAGATCACCTATAGTAAAAATAACAAGGCAGAAGCTTTTCTGCATTCAAACATTTTTCAAAATTCAACCATAAAATCTTTTGAGTTGATTCCAACTCTCAAAAATCACATTTAACCATACCTTTCAGAGTATATTAAAATATATAGGGTTACTTGCAGAAATAATGATCAAGTGATAAAAGAATGCCTCCTAGGCATTTCTAGTCACTTTATTTAATTAAAATAAAAAGGATAAACCTTATTAAATTGTGACACCACTTTAAATCACATTCCCATGTACTGAAATATGTGGTGATGACATGTGTCAACATGATCCCATGTTTAGTTGGAGAATATTAAATTTTTAAGTAGTTTTTCAATGAGTAGAAATTACTTTCTAAAATAAAAGAAATAAAACTATTTGCCCTAATGGTTGTAATGCTTGTGATGATCCTATATCATCTAGTGAAAACCTTTATGTGCTAAATAGAGTAGTTAAGAATTGTGTGGTGATTGTGTACGTCGTATTTAATTATAGACGCTAGTACCGACCAAGGATACGAAGAGGAAGGAGGATACTACGAGGAAGAAGCCGAGGAGAACTTCAACCACTGCTCTACACAAGGCAAGCCTATACTTGCAATCTTGCAAGCCTCACTATACAAGTTAACTTAGTAAGCTATTATTTTAGCAAGCTAAGCTAAACCATGCAAGTTTTACTTGCAAGCTTACAACACTTGATACCCAATCCTAGTTTTACTTGCAAGCTTAGTTATTTTATTTCTTTATCAAAGCTTTCTATTAGAGTTCACTTAGTGATTTGTAGAGTTTAGAAAGATTATTAAAGGTAGCATAAAGAGCATAAAACTTGGCCTAAGTTAGATAATCTTGATGTCATCCTAAGGCATGAGATTGAACTTAGACCATTCCCACTTGATTACCACCCCTCATTAGTATTTACCCCCACTTGTAGATGCTAGTGCTAGGCATAAAACTTGCTCAACTTTAGATGGGAATACTTGGTGAAAATGTTTACGAAAACCCTAGAATGATGAGTCATTCTACTGAAATGTTTTGCCATGTGTTCTTGAACACCAGATGATTTTTTATGATGAAAATGTTAAGGCATGAGCCTTAGCCCTTTATAAAACTGATGGTTGTCTGGATGCGATACCATTCCAATTTTACCATACAACCATAATACCCAAAAATTGGGTAGGGCTTCACTGGAAATTTATATACCTTAGAATGGGTTCCCTTGCGGCCAAGGTTTGAGCCGAGGATACCTTGTGAAGATTGTCACATGTGTAGTTCCCAAGATGACAGTTGGTCATGGTTGGGAGGCCAAACTCACGGGAGAGGTGCCTATACTAGGGCGTGTAATTGAAAGTTGAGGATTGATTATCCGCATACTGAGTATGGTGAATTCAGGATTGTTCCTGATGGATGTATCGAATGTTGTGGTAAAAGTGTACCACCTCTGTAGAGTGTCAAACTATTTGAATAGCCGTGTCCGCAGTTATGGACAGTTGGAGTGGCCATACTGTTTTGTCGTCGGATGTTTTCAAAATGACTTGTGAAATGATTCATGACTTTGACTTGACCACAACAGAGCTGTGATATGAAATTCAAGTTCCCACTTAAGTGTTATAAAACTTTCAACTGGACTTCTTTGCTTCCGAACTCGGTAGAGGTAAATCTGGCTTTTTGCAAAACAACCCTAGAGCTTAGTATCCTACTCAAAACCACTTCACTTGTTAGTATTAGTTTGCAAGTACTTAAAGAGTACTCATGGTTTTATCCCTGGCTATTCCCGTGGCCAGACTATGAAGAGGAGTATCAGGAGGACGTACAGCAGGAAGGTTACGATAACTAGGATCATCTCCCATCGTCAGCATTGCATGTGACCATGAAGATGGAGCTTCGCCCCCGCTATCGTTATTATTACGTTATTCCGCTGCTTGAATTGTATTAAGACTGGATCATGAGATCCTTATTTGTGTAAGATCTTATGTATGGTTTGTAATGGATGATGTACTGTGATATCCAATCTGTTATGTCTCGCAAAAATGGTAATCCTGGGATTGCGATGTATGGCATAACATGCATCAGGGATTAAAAATCCGGGTGTTGACACCTGCCAAACCCGCATAGAAACGATTCAAAGGTGCCCACCAAGCACTTTCGTGCAGGTGGAAAATGAAGTAATACCATTACACATTAGTCCACGATGGAACCCAGAGAACAGATATATACAACATGACTCCATGAGTCAAGAATACAGATATACAGTACAAAGATCCAAATCACCTTGAAAACGATACAACATCCGAGTATGGATAAGATGCAAATTGGGCTAAGAGCCCTGAAGAATAAGCAATGGCGTCCATAGCCCTGCACAGGCCAAGCCGGAAGGGCAACCCTGCTAACAACGTCGATCTCAAAACCTGCTCAAACAAAGGGGTGCCAACAAAGGGCAAAGGAAAAAGACAGCGGTCAGTACTGAGGCTAGTACACGATGAGTCTTAGAATTCGGCGGTCCTCGCCTATATAGGTATGGTGGACTGAAGCGGTAGCGCAACATGCACTAAACAACCTATAGAGATTCGATATAACTGACGGCTATCATAAGGGGATAAGAAAGACCTATTCGGATCAAACCTGATACTGTCACCAAACATACCCATCCCGGTATTCTCCCTCGAGACCAAACGAGGAAGTCATACCGAGGAAACTCACACAGTTGGCAATTATATTCATTCCGTTATAGTTGCAGCACTTACTAGTTAGATATAGATAGCATGAGTCATCCTAATATAATAAGAAGTGGGCGGTTTTAGTAACCATTCCATTGTAGTTGCAATACTTACTAGTCATATACATATAGCATGAGGCATCCCACTTCCAGCAGTTGTTGGTAATTTTATTTAGCCATTCTGTTGTACTGAAGCTAATTACTAGTCATTCCAAAGTCAAGCTTATAGCACTACTTTAGTTATAGTTGTCTATGATCGAGATACTGTGCTCCAAGTCATCCATAACCGCGGACATGGCTTTCAGAAAGTTTTACCTGCAGGGGGCACAAATAGCACAAATACAAAGAGGGGTCATACATGGCGGTTCGGCGATCTTGGGGTTACGAGGTGTTCGGGTTTGGTCTTCGGCAGGATCGGTCTTTGGATCAAGGATCTACGGATCGGGTCTGTGATTCGAGGTCTTCAGATTCCATGTGGGCGATCTTGGCGTCCGTGGGCTCGGTCATCGTATCCGTGTCAATAGTCTTTTCGTTCCATCTTGGTGTGCCAGTGTCGGACTCGGGTTCGGCGTTGGTGGTTCATTGGGTACATTCGGGTGGGTGTCGATCTTGTTGTCGATGTGCTCTGAAGTTCTTGTTGTGGGTTGCGCAATAACCATGGCACCACCACATCAGTACATCCTCTAGCAGATATTCGGAAACAACTTATCACAAGATACACAGATGCGACATCCTCCAACTCTTTTGGTCTCAGCATTGAGTAGAACCACGTCATTAGCACGCATTACAAGGAACATTGGTCTTGGCATTGAATCAACAATGATGGCCACTGTCAGAGGCATTGCTGGAGGTCGTCACGCTCATAGGGGCTTGATGCGAGGGCGACAGGCAACACAGCAGCGTCGGAAACCATCAGGGCAGTGGCGGGGACAAGTGGTAAAGGGGCTTGGACGCGTCAGGGGCGCGCTGGCCGGAGGTCGCGATGATGAGACGGCATCGGTGTAAAGGAGGTCAAGACCGAGAAAGGGAAGGCTGGACGGAGGTAGGCGTGCAGGGGCCTGTGGACGATGGCGGAGCTCCAGGGGCAGCAGAGAGCGAGGCCACGGAAGCAGAGGTCGGCAGCGGCTCAAAAGCGGAAGGAAGGTGGTGGGGCAACGCGAAGGAGGAGGAAGGATCCGGCTCGCGCGCCGGCACTGGTGAGCACTGGCGGCGGTGCTGCGGGGTGTTGGGGAAGGAGAATCGAGGGGAGGTACAGCGCCTGGGAGAGGAAGGTGGGGATCGAGCGTGCGACAGGATTAGTGGCAGGAAAAGTCGGGGTGGGGCCAGGGGTACCACGGGAATGGGGAACGAGAGGAGAGGCAAGGTTGGTTTTTCGCGTGCGGGAGCAACGTGTCGAGTGGGTTCCTAGGTAGGTGTGTGTGTAGCCTCGCGTGAGTGTGTGTGTTAGGGTCGGGGAGGTTGACCGGGTCGGGCAGGGTACGGGGTTCGACTGGGGATAGATCGGCGGAGCGAGGCGGCCGAGCGTGCCAGGAGGGGTGTGTGCGCGCTGGCGTGCGTGTGCGTCGCGTTGAAAAGTGTGGAGTGCAGCGGCAAGGTGAGATGAGAGGGGTAGATAGGTTTGGGGCTAGGGTTTGAGGTGAAAGGGGTGGTCTAGAGTTTGGGTAGGGGATTTTAGGATTTGGGTGGTAGGTGGCCTGCTGGATTGGCCTTTGGGCCTAGCCGGCTGGGCTGCCTCCCCTGGTTTATAAATAGGCTTTAATTATTTATTTCTTTTTAAAACAAAACATTTTCCAAATAAGTTTTCAGACAAACAACATATTCTAGACAAGCCTAGGATTTGTATTTTGAAATAAAGAGAGGGGTAATGTCAGAACAAAGATAGGGTTTTAGCGAATTGTTTTTAGACAAAGGTATGCATGATGATGTCATGATGGTGCACGAGTATAAACAACATCGATTTTCTAGTAGTGTTTTTCCCAAGGGTGCTACATGTTGGTGGTTTGAAACCACCCCTTCTTCAAACGCAGACGTACTTTCCCTCAAAAGGTAGGAAATGCGGGAAACAAATCCTTGTGTCTCCACGTGCTCCACTTTGGTTACTTTTATTCTTTACCGTACTTTACTTATCTTGTTCTTGCTTAGTGTATGTGCTAGGTTAACATATAGGTAAATTTACCATAGTTACATAATCTAGAGAATTTACCTTTTGTGTCAAACCCTAACTTGAAAAGGAGTAAAATTTGAAGTAGCACGCATTCACCCCTCCTCTAGGTGCCCATACGATCCTTTCAGGAGGGGAAAATCCCGACGACGATGTCCTCTTATTTGCCCCTTCCAGATGGGTCTCATGAGAAGGGTGCACCCCAACTGACAAATGCTCAGCCAGTTGGGGAGACATTTTTCCTTCAGAGTTTGTGGGTTGGGAGCAAAAGTGTCTGTCTGAGATGGACCTTGATTCAATCCAAGTAGTTGGCCGCTTTATCCATTTTATTGTTCTGAATATTTCCTTGGGCTATTTGCTGTAAAATAGTCTCTTCTTCCTCAAAATTATACGACAACATTTCAGTGTCTCTCGCACTGTTCTTAGTCATGTAACTGCATTTAATTCCAGTTCCATCGGTTGACCGACTATCTGTACCATGTCTAGCTCATGTCTACGACCTCTTTCGGGCCTAGAATTGACAGGGTCTCCTCTGTGGCAGTATGACATGTGAGCTTGCATGTATCCTCCTCGGAAACGTGTACCTCTTGCATGGCTTCATTCATATGCAGGTTACTGTCTCTACATGTGGACACCATAGTAACAGTGTCATCGTGTACCTCCTGCTGCTTCTCCTTACCTGTCAAAGAACAATCTCCTCTGTATTTGTTCTGATTTCCTTCGTTTTTCTCCATCCGTAGTAATATTTCCAGGGGGACATTTCTTCCATTTGCTTGATTCTATCCATATCGGCAAAGACATTGTTGAACATTGTAAGTTCTCTGTTTGGAAGGTACTGAACACTAGATTTTGTTGAGATCCTGAATCTCTTGCTCTAGCGGGAAGCTTATCTTCACTTATTATCCATGCCCCATATCTCTGGAAGGAAACTTGATCAGGCTCTCGGTGGAGCTTGATTCTGTCTATGACAATGCAGTTCCTAAGATAGCAATTGCTGATTGTGTGAAACATGACACCGTAGAAAAGACAGATTCTTTCAACTTTCTCATAGTTCAAGTAGGCAATACCTTCCTGAGTGGATCCTAATTTCAACTTAATTATGTAAATAACTGGACTGCGGACAGTGAGTCTAATCACTCCCCACATATAATCTGGGTGTGCAAAGAGCATATTTTCCTTAAGGTCATGGAATTCAGAGGGGGCTCCAATAATCTTGATAATATCCTTAAGAAGGTCCAACAATCTGTTTTTTCAGGGAACGCCATAGATTCTTATAGTTACATATACATACATAAAACTGTATCTTGGCCTACCATGCTTCTCCATAAAATCATTCTGCTCCTTCTCATAATTCTCTTCTTCATTTGCTAGCTCAAAGAGAAGGACATCTGGTCCCATCATCCAAGGTTATTTCTTGAAAACCCACATTAGGGACTCAAACATGGAAAAGAAAGCTTTGAAAAGATACCGATGAACTTGAACAAAATCTATGTTCTGAATTCGATGAGCTGAGGACAATGAAGCAATGGAAAGAACGATGACCTAGGAGGTAGTAGTAGTACGAAGCCGGAAGAAGAAGCGAGGTGACAGTGGGTAGCCCTGCTTGAGTCCTCTTCTACATCTTGAGTGCCGCATAAGTACTGACTTCTTGAACAGATACCGGTCCCTGTATGGGCGGAGAACCCGTCGCTGTCTCGGCTGTGATACCGTAGGCTCCAGGGAAGTCGGAGGAGAGAGCCCTCATCTTGGGGTGGGCTTACTACTTATATGCTTTCAGTTGTCCATAGTTATGTCTCCAAGATCTCTTCATTTGCTGTTGAAGAGAAGAGAGAAATTTCTCTTGGGGCGCTTCTAGTGGAAGCAAGCTTGATGTACATGGCATATTTACTCTTTTCCTGGTTGGATTGTTGCCCTTCCTATGGCTTCTCAATGGTCATCGCTTGCATGGACAACTCTAAAAGCGGAACTTCCGATGCCTACAACACCGGAAGGCTGTGCGGAGCCATCGAGCTTCCCTTCGGACGGATCAGCGACAGAAGTGTCTGATCCATCCCTTCTCTCCGAGAGGCTTCCCACTGCGGAATACCTTGGTTGTTTGCTCCTTCAAACTGTTGCTGGACAAACTGATTGGATGACGGGGTGGGTGGTGATGAAGATCTGGAGTGGTAGGACGGGAGGGAGGTGGGTTGAGATTTGGGGGATGATTCATGGCTTATAGGATGGAGGAACTAGGATTTAGAGTTGGGATGGGAGGAGGAGAGGAAGAGCGGCATTACTCCATACGCCAGTTTGGGCAGACTTCGGAAGGAACTCCATGAGGAAGGAAGCCTCGTGCTCAAATGGTGATACTTTTTGGCATGCTTCTCCATAAAATCATTCTGCTCCTTCTCATAATTCTCTTCTACATTTGCTAGCTCAAAGAGAAGGACATCCGGTCCCATCATCCAAGGTTATTTCTTGAAAACCCACATTAGGGACTCAAACATGGAAAATAAAGCTTTGAAAACATACTGATGAACTTGAACAATATCTCCATAGTTATGTCTCTAAGATCTCTTCATTTGCTATTGAAGAGAAGAGAGAAATTTCTCCTGGGGCGCTTCTAGTGGGAAGCAAGCTTGATGTACATGGTGAAGGGAATATGCCCTGAGAGGCAATAATAAAGTGTTTATTATGTGTATTCCAAGTATATGATAGATGTTTATTTTGCATGCTATAATTGTATTAATACAGAAACATTAATACATGTGTGTTTAATAAACAAACAGAAAGTTCCTAGTTATGCCACTCTTATAAACTAGCTCGTTGATTAACAAGATGATCAAGGTTTCCTGATCATGGACATTGGATGTTGTTAATAACGGGATCACAACATTAGTGTAATGGTGTGATGAACATTCATCCGAAGTATAGCATTACGATCAAAGTCATTGAGTTTATATTGCTATAACAACTTACAAAGTGATCCTAATCCTTAGACCATGAGATCATGTCAATCACTAACACCGGAAGAGTTTCTTGATAACATCAAACGTCACACCGTAACAGGGTGATTATAAAGATGGATTCAGAACTAATAAAATGTTATGTTGAGACTCATGGATCGAGAGTGGAATTTGTTCATCCCGATGACGTATAGATATACTCTGGGCCCTCTCGGTGATATCACATTGATTAGCTTGCAAGCAAGTGATTTGATCACTAGAATGTTATATCACGGGAACGAGAAAAGAGTGCATGTCAGTAACGAGATCAAACTAGGTATGGAGATACCGATGATCGAATCTCGGACATGTAATATATCGTGAAACAAAGGGATTAAGATACTAGCGTAAAAGGTTCCGACGATCACAAGAAAGTCATCGTTGAATGTGTGGGAGTCAGTAAGGGTCTCCAGATCCCGCTTCTGATTATTGATCCGAGAGGGGTCTCGATCATGTCCACATTATTCACGAACCATAGGGTGACACACTTAAGAGACACCGACATCCAATTGGAGCAAAAGTTTCATGCCGAAAGAATGAACAAGCGCAGGAATTTATTTCACTAGATACCGAAACAGGTTTTCGGGTGAAATTGCATAAAGTGGTTATGCATGTGAAATAGAATTCTAGCAAGGGGTTATTTGTGAATGTTTGTCATTAAAGTAATTGACAATTCTGAATAAAATAAAAGAGTTTTATTTAATGAGAGTTTGCATTAAATTTGGTGGAAATTTAATGGCAAGTTTGAGTGGGATTTTGAGTGGAGGCATATGAATGGATTTTTGTGAGTGGAGTGTCCACCCACATGAAGAGGGGAGGGCAAGGGGGCAGCCCCCATGCGCCGGCCACCCCCTTGGGGTTCCCCCCCCTCCTCCTATAAAAGGAGCCCCTCCTCTCACTTCTCACTCACACCTCCTCGTGAAGGATCTCTCTCCCCCTCTAGAATTTATTCCCCATGGTCTCGGACTAGCGAGATACATGTTCCCGATGGCTATTCGGCAAGAAAGAGTTGTGCTTCCGCTGCATCGCTGGAGCGAGGAGGCGGAGGTTGCTCGGTGCCTCGAACATGTGTGCGAGCACGGATGCGCTGCTGATTTGCGGCGCTAGGACTTCCTCTCGATCTTGAGATCTACAAGAGATCGTCTACATCAACCACGAGTTGAACTTGTTAAGCTTTGTCGGTCTTTAAGGGTATGTTCTCTACGGATATACATCCGCCCGTTGTTTGTATCTAATAGATAGATCTTGGTACATAGTTCACATCGTAGGAAAATTTTTGTTTTCTATGCTGCGAACCCTACACATGGCATATTTACTCTTTTCCTGGTTGGATTGTTGCCCTTCCTCTGGCTTCTTGATAGGGCAAAGGTGTTCGATCTTTCGATGAGATGGCGATAATCGATTTGGTGGAGTTCGGGCTTGACGATCCGACTACACGTGCGAGCACGAGCGCCAATGCAATCGCTAGGCCAATCTCCTGGAGGTTACCGATCATGTGGGAACACGATCAGCCTGACCAACGAGGGTCTTAATTCCTACATGTAATCGAGAACAAGTAAGAACCAATATTGCAATCAAGATATTGCGGATTAAGAGGAAAGCTTTATTAAAGAGGTGGGATCTTGTATAGGCGCGAAGTACAAGAGGCCTCTGCGACGCTCGAGCCTTGGCGAAGTTGCTATGATGGCTAACTTAATGTCTAAACAAAATCCGAGTCTAGGGGGACGACTATGGGGAGTATTTAAGGGCGAAAAGGTGGGGTTTCGGCCAGCCATGGAAGTGGTGGCCGAATCCAACCCTAGAAGTCCTTTTCCCCTCAAATACGGACTCTAAAAAGTGGCTAATTAAAATCCTGCGAAAATTACATGGGCCTGGCCCAAAGTAAAAGGTGTCGCAGCACCATATTAAGCTATGGACGAATTCGTGAAGTATTGATCTTGAATATTTCGTCCAAGCCTTCTTTCTTCATTATGGTGGCCTCAAAGTTCTGAAATCTTCATTTGTGGCCTTCTCTTGGATCATCACACGCTTGCTGCCATCTCCATGCATGGCCATGCTTCAATGCTTGTCCCTCTCATCCATGCTTGGTCCATCATTCCTAAGAGTAAGAAATACATCTGATTTAGGCAGCATCATATTCTCATGTATGTGAGGAATAGTTCCAAGAAACGAAAGTACCTGATAGTTAAGTTGTTTGGCACGAGATCTTGTGATGGGTCCTTGTATGTGTGTAGCTGTAGGTACAACGGTTGTATCAATAGAAGGGATGTCCACATCACTTCTCAATGGTCATCGCTTGCATGGACAACTCTAAAAGCGGAACTTCCGGTGCCTACAACACCGGAAGGCTGTGTGGAGCCAACAAGCTTCCCTTCGGACGGATCAGCGACAGAAGTGTCTGATCCATCCCTTCTCTTCGAGAGGCTTCCCACCGTGGAATACCTTGGTTTTTTGCTCCTTCAAACTGTTGCTGGACAAACTGATTGGGTGACGGGGTGGGTGGTGATGAAGATTTGGAGTGGTAGGACGGGAGGGAGGTGGGTTGAGATTTGGGGGATGATTCATGGCTTAGAGGATGGAGGAACTAGGATTTAGAGTTGGGATGGGAGGAGGAGAGGAAGGGTGGCATTACGCCATACGCCAGTTTGGGCAGACTTCAGAAGGAACTTCATGAGGAAGGAAGCCTCGTGCTCAAATGGTGATACTTTTTAGCATGGGAGTCCCTAGGATATCTATGTGGGGCATGCCCATGATATGGAGGTGCATGAATGACAGGGTCCCAAAGAGCAGGTTGGACTGTGGCGATTACATTGACATGCTGACTCGGGTATCTTTAGACATGAGAATACTTTAACCTCTTTTACGGTACCCTAAATTATTATTAATTGTTATTTTCTTAGATCCAAGGGATTAGGTCCACTGGTACTCCAACGAAAGGATTAGGGAGTACTGCCACTAAATTCTAAGGAGTACATGATTTTTCAAGGACAAAATAGTAAACTCCATGCGCATAAGGGTCTATTTGGTTCAGCTTTCTCAACCTTCCTATAACGCAACCTGCTTTTGGCGTGTATTTCCCACAGCAGCTCGACCCCTGCTTCCACCGTGGTGACTTTCAGGTTTTCATAAAATTACGCACTAGTGCCACCGCTGAGTCGTACCGGTTCACTCTATTTCTTTTCTCACGCCCGCACGCCACCCTGTCCATCTTCTTTTTCTCGCTCTAATCTGCATCGTGAGGACACAACTGACTAGATCCTAGCGGCCAGGGACTGCTGGCGACGCCCTCCTCCGGCCGCGCCCAAACCCCTGTCCTGCCCTAAGTCACGTGCCCTGACCTCCACAAATCTCGTCCCACCACAAATATCCTTAACCGCCTCGTACGTCCGCACCGCCTTAAGTGCTGCCCGCCTCCGGCGCGTCGTCCCACCGTGTTCCCTCAGGCATACTTCCAAGATCCCTTGAGTTCCTACATTTCGCAGTCGGTGGCCGCTGCAAAATCACGTGGAGGCATCTCCCAGCCCCGGACCTCGTGGAGGAGCTACATGACGACATGACACCGCTGCTAGTAAGAGCTCCGCTTGGGCCTACATCTGGTCACGGTCCGCCTCCAAGCATCAACATGAGACAAGACGCAGATTAGTGGTCACGAAGTCCCCGCTTGTGATCGCTGGAGACGAGCCAGGTGTTCTTGAATCGGGAGGTGAGAGTTTGACAACGACTCGATCTAGCTATTGAATCTTGATGAGTCATTCTTACTTGCATAAATGCATACGAACCAATCCGATCCATCAAATCCAGTTCCACTATATGAGATTAACCACAGGTTAGGAGAATCATTTTTCTTGCTAGCACATGTGTATACACTTACCTTGCCGTTTCATTTTCCAATCATTTAAACTATGATACATTAATTAAAATAACTTTTTTTTATCAGAATAGTCATTTACACGTAGAATGGTGTACATATCGATGATTTAGGGTCAATTAGCATATAAAAATTTAATTTGGGATTGGAGATATTATAGATAAATTGTACCAAATCTACTCTTCTACAGTTGCTTGAACCAAACGACTTTAACTTTTCCACAGTTTTTAGCTCACAGCAGCTTTCTCACAGTCAATAGCTCACAGCAGATTTTCAGAAATCCACATTAGAACCAAACACACCCTAAATATTTTTACAGCTACAAAAAATTATTTAGAGTTTCATCACACATGGTTGATGCTCTGGTTTAGGAAGAAGATGTTAAAAAGCCTAAAATACCCCTATGCATTAAGGGCTAGAATTAACCGTTACTCCGTATTACGTGCGTATATTTTTCCACTCCGTAGCAATGCATGGGATTAGGTATAGACTAGACGAACAAGCGCGCTTCGCTGTGCCGTCTGTATGGCGTGTGTGCTTATGACGTACCCAAGCATAACATGTGTGTATTTTTAGTCATCATGCACGGTGGAACTGTAGTGCCTAAGTTGGGATAATATACAGGATACCCCAGGCGTTGCGGTAGGAATTTATTTTAAAAGAGTATTGCGTGAATGAAAAAGTATAAAATGGTTGTCATGCAGACGTGGATCTTTGTTACCATTTTCTTAATAGTATTTAAAGATAAAATAGATATTGGGTGAAAATGTACTCTTTGGTAAGAGAACACTCTTAACTATCCTTATTGCAGATATCTAATTGATAAATTTTTTGGCTAGTAAACTTATTTTATGATAATTACTGTAGGAAAAAAATCCATCTCAATGCTTGCATATCTGCACAATTACAAAAAAAGTACGAACTATCATATATTTCTACGGGCTTCACACTTACTGAGGCCACAACGTGAAAGCCTTTTGGAGATGATCTACATCCGTGTCTGTCAACTACAGAAACTTTGACTAACTGGTATATGCCTTGCCGATACCAGATAAGTAGGTCTTCTGGAAGCAAAACTAAGTTCACCTTCAACTGTACATAGACTATAAAAGTCAACAGTTCAGGTTACTGGCGAATTAGGACTAAGCAAAAAACATGATTATATTTCAATTGTTCAGAGATGTATTCGTCACACATTAACAAATAGAAGATGTATAGAATGATAATAAAGATTCTGAAAGCATACCATAAAAGACATTTGTGATTTTTTGAACGATAATATCTTTAGGGATCTTCTTTAGCAATATACAATAAAAAACAATCGTAGTTACTTCAGTTGATTATAGTGCCTCCTTCGTCAAAAGCTTCAGTAACATGTATGGCTAAATCAAAGATTTTCAGACTCAATCAGCTAGAAGCCTAGAATAAAATCGCAATAATCAATAGCAACACTACAACCTTAATGGATTTTTTGGGATTTGAGGTTCACCTAGATAGTATTGGCAATTGGTTTCTCTTCCTGTCATAGCAGACCATGCATGGCATCATTGAGGAATAACTTTGACACAACATGGCTACTCTTCTTGGATAAGCTGAGATCGGAAAAATTTGGAGTAACATACTTATGGTGCAAACTTAGAAATATATGTCATCCCTCATTATAAATTTTGCAAGCTGAAACATGAGTAAGCTTAGTTAGGATACACACGTATGTGTATGACAAAGGGGGTCTTATGACACATATATTAGTACTGATAAATCCTCGATAGGTAACTCTTGCGGTCTGCAACAAAAATCAAAACAACAGTCTAAAAAAATCAAAATCATAAGCCCATTAATCAGGCAGCAGTGTTAACTCTCAGCCTCTTCAAGATTTTGTTGAATAGCATGTAATGCATGATAATGACGATATGTGTAATTGTATTCTTTTATAGAATGATATGTGGAGCTCCTTGAATTTATATAGCTAAATCCTAAAATAAAAGAAAATTCAAAGTATCCAGAATATTACCTTCTTACTGCTGCTCCATGCCTCACGGAGAATCAACTACAATTATTGAAAATGTCCACTCACTTTGATATAACCGCCTATGTAGATCTGTGGATTAGACAAATGTTAACATCCTATTTATATCTTCTTATAAAGTAGTCCCCTATCCTCCCGTTGACGAGGTTTAATCTCGTCAATGCCCATTGTATGGACTTAGGTTTTGGAGAAGATGGGGATGCTGGAGATCGTGGAACGGTTAGCAAACAAGCAACACGGGGACACAAGGTTTATCCAGGTTCAGGCCCCGGAGGAAAAACCCTACTCCTGCTTGTCTGCTCTGATTATGGTGGAACCGAAGGTTACAGGGGTGCGCAGATGTAATCTGGCGTGGAGGTGTGTATACGGCGGTATGAGGTGCCCTCCTCGCTGTGCCCTCCTAGCCATTATATAGAGTTAGGCAGGTCCCAGACACAGATCGAGTGGTTACAGGTTTTAGGGTTTATCCTTTTGAATTTTCTATCTACTATAGTCTTGCTCTCCAAGGATCCAAAGGCGTCATGGGCCCTGGCCACCCGAAAATCTTCATGGGCTGGCGTATATTTGTCGTGGGCCTTCCTTGGGCTACACTAGGTATGCTGAAATCGTGTACCCGCAGGGTATAACCATGTCAGTAGCCCCCGAGTGTTCAGTCGAATCGCAGATTCGGCTGAGGACTCTTCAATCCTTCAGGTGCAACTATCTCTGTCTTTCAAGAGAAATGTGTAGGGATTGTTGATGCGTGTGCCTGACTCTCCCGATGGATCAGGGTCAGTTAACTGTCTTAGGACAAAACAACACGATCTTCTTCAGATTCGAGTCCCTCGACTCGAACCCGGAACATATGCTGACGTAATTCGACTAAGGCCGCGGAGGACTTACAGGAGTGCAATTCCAGTGAATTTCAATGATGTACCCAACGCGTCCGTCGGGATTTTTCATCGCGCCTGCTGGCACGGGTTCTTCCTAGTAGAGCGCAGTCGTGTTCGTTGCCAGGCCATCAGATGATATCTGTAGGTCTTATCTTTGCGTCGCAGACACAGCATCCGAATGTTTATCACCGCGGAGGTGTTTCAGGTGGCCAAGGAGGACATTGCTCACTTAGCGTTAAATAGGGCAGAGTTGCCAAAAAAGTTTTGCATGCTGATCCGAAGGATCGCAGTCGAAGAATTCATAGGGTGCGCGACCAGCGCTCCCTATGGGAGTAGCCCCCGAGTGTCTGTTCGAGTCGTAGACTCGAGCAGAGACTTTAATTCAGCCGTTGTTCGGCTTCAAGTCTATAGGACACAAATTTTTCGGATGCTTGAATCCATCCTCCCTATGGGAGTAGCCCCCGAGTCCGTAGTGGAGTCATAGACTCGACGTAGGATTCAAAGAAATAATTCGGTGATGTAATGTTTTGTTCACTTTTCGGGTGCGCGGCCAGCGCTCCTGATATGAGTAGCCCCCGAGTAGTTAGTCGAATCGTAGATTTGAGTGAGTTCTCTTAATTGTATAGCCGAAGAATTGTAACCATTGCTAGCATAGCTTTTGATGATGTCAGTACTGACGATCGGTGACCTCAAGCGTCTGCGGCGCCAGAGATGACGTGACTGGATGAACATGGGTCCCACCTTCTGACCTTGAGTTGACCGGTCACGCGCGGCGTGGAGATAATTACGGCGTCGCCTCGATTTAGCGCGTAGTGGACGGCGTGTGAGCGATGGTTCGTTGTTGTGCTGACACGTGAACGACCAAATATTGCAGTTGGCCCTAGGTCTTCCCGATGAACGGTCATCGTGCGTCGTCTTCGTCTTATAATCATTGGGGAAAAGTTAATTTGTTTTCACCGCAGCCATTCTTGTTTCACTGCTTCGATCTTTCTCTGAGCTTTCTTGCTGTGCGCTGGAATTTCCTCGAGCATTTCCTTCCTTGATCCTGCGTGCTCTTTCTCTGAGCAAGTCCATCGAGCCAGTTGTTCTCTCTTAAGGTGAATTGAATTCCCTCGGCAGTGGGAGGTTCAATCTTTCCTCAAAGACTTGCAACAATTTGCCACTGTAGATCTTCTCCTCCTTGATCATTGAGCTGATCTCCAAAGAACTCGGGGTGCGGACGCTCCAGAAGTTCCGAAAGCTGGTCCAAATCCCGCTCAAAGATAAGGTCTCCTCCATTCCCCAACTGATAAAACTTGTTGTACTTCACGTCCATCTAAAAGAATATAGGATGAGTAAGTTAGTAGAGTGATCAAGTGTGTCAAATTTTATGTATTTTGCAAGAGTTTTTGAGGAACATGAACTTTTATGAAAGAATCAAGGTGATAAGAATGGAAATAAGTTTTTGTAAATATTTGCTTCTTTTGGTTTTGAAACTAAGTTTTTGGTTCAAACGTCCAGTCTAACTAGGGTCTCCTATGGTCAGGATGGCTCTGATACCAACTTGTCAACACCCGGATTTTTAATCCCAGATGCCTGTTATGCCATACATCGCAATCCCAGGATTACCATTTTTGCGAGACATAACAGAATTGGATACCACAGTACATCATCCATTACAAACCATACATAAGGTCTTACACAAATAAGGATCTCATGATCCAGTTCTTAATACAACTCAAGCAGCGGAAATACGTAATAATAATGGTAGCATAGGCGAAGCTCCATCTTCGGGGTCACAGGCAATGCTGACGATGGGAGATGATCCTAGTTGTCGTAACCTTCCTGGGGTCCATCCTCCTGGTACTCCTCTTCATAGTCTGGCCACGGGAATAGCCAGGGACAAAGCCATGAGTACTCTTCAAGTACTCGCAAACTAATACTAACAAGTGAAGGGGGTTTTTGTAATAGGACACTAAGCTCTAGGGTTGTTTTGCAGAAAGCCAGATTTACCTCTACCAAGTTTATAAGCAAGAAAATCTAGTTGAAAGTTTATAACACCTAAGTGGGAACTTGTATTTCATATCACAACTCTATTGTGGTCAAGTAAAAATCTCAATACATTTCACAAGACATTTTGAAAACATCTGACGGGGGAACAGTATGGCCACTCCAACTGTCCATAACCGCGGACGCGGCTATTCGAATAGTTTGACACTCTGCAGAGATTGTACACTTTCACCACAACATTCGATACATCCGTCAGGAACAAATCCTGAATTCACCATACTCAGTATGCGGATAATCAATCCTAACCTTTCAATTACACGCCCTAGTATAAGCACCTCTCCTGTGAGTTTGTCCTCCCAACCATGACCAACTGTCATCTTGGGTACTGCACAGGTGGACAATCTTCACAAGGTAGCCTCAGCTCAAACCTTGGCCGTGAGGGAACCAATACTAAGGTATATAAGTTTCCAGTCAAGCCCTACCCAATTCTCGGGTATTGTGGTTGTACGATAAAATTGGAATGGTATCGCATCCAGACAACCATCAGTTTTATAAAGGGCTAAGGCTCATGCCTCAACATTTTCATCATCCAAATCATCTGGTGTTTGGAAACACATGTTAAAACATCTCAATAGAATGATCCATCATTCCAAGGTTTTCATAACCATTTTTCCACCAAGTATTCTCATCTAAAGTTGATCAAGTTTTATGCTTAGCACTAGCATCTACAAGTGGGAGTGAGTACTAATGAGGGGTGGTAAACTAGTGGAGTTTAACTAAGTTCAATCTCATGCCTTGGGATGACATCAAGATTGTCTAGCTTAGGCCAAATTTTATGCTCTTTATGCAACCTCCAATTATCTTTCTAGATTCTACAATTCACCTAAGTAAGCTCTAAGTAATAGCTTTGATAAAGAAATAAAGTATGAAGCTTGCAAGTAAAACTAGGATTGGGTATCATCAAATGTGTCCAACCAAGCATGCTTACTGCATTGCATAGGTTATCTAACTTTCATAATTGCAAGTGTTAGCTTGCACATTCAACCAGTAGTATTAGGCTTGCCTTGTGTAGAGCAGTGGTTGAAGTTCTCCTCGGCTTCTTCTTCGTAGTATCCTCCTTCTTCCTCGTATCCTTGGTCAGTACTAGCGTCCATAAATAAATACGATATACACAATCACCAAACAATACTTAAATACTTTCAATCATCACACACAAGGGTTCCATAGATGATCTAGCATCATCACTAACATTACAAGATTAACGCATTTGTCTTATTAATTTTATTTTTAGAAAATTAATTTCTACTCATTGAAAAACTACTTAAGATTTAATATTCTCCAAACCAAACATGGGATCATGTTGAAACATGTCATCACCACATATTTCAGTACATGGGAATGTGATTTAAAGTGGTGTCACAATTTAATAAGGTTTAACCTTTTTATTTTAAATTAATAAAGTGACTAGAAATGTCTATGTGGCATTCTTTTATTACTTGAACATTATTTTTGTAAGTAAACCCATATGTTTTTATATATTCTGAAAGGTATGATCAAATGTGATTTTTGAGAGTTGGAATCAACTCAAAAGCTATTATAGTTTAAATTTGAAAAATGTTTGAATGCAGAAAAGCTTCTGCCTTGTTATTTTTACCAAGGTTGATCTATAGATTCAAATGATTTGAATCCAACAGGCTTGGATTAAGCATTTCAAAACCTTTCTAACAAAATTGGTTTCATTCAATTTGGTTCAGTGAATCGAGCTGGGTTGATTTTTGAAACTAGGTACAGAAGTGAGTTTGAATATAAATAGAAAAAGCTAAATTCAAACGAGTGGGCTGTGCGGGAAGGGCTATTGGGCCGGCCCAGTATCACTCCGCGGCGCGGGGCGCAACTGACAGGGCGGGTCTACTGGTCAGTGACTCTTTAAACGCGAAGCGGTACGGGGCGATGTGGTGCGTTGGATTAGAATGAAGATCGACGGCTGAGGGTCGTCATCGACGATGAACTAGTCACCGGCGAGCTCGAACCCTAGAGGCTCAGTGGGGGTCGTGGGAGGCTCACCGGGGCTCAGGCGAAGGTCAGCGATGCGGGCGAACGACGAAGTCGACGACGGCGAACCTCCTGGTAACGGCAGCTCCTCCTGGGGCGGCTCCAATCGATGGCTTCCTTCTTCTCCAGCAGCGGCGGGCTCCGGTGAAATTCCCGCGATGCGCTGCTCGCCTTGCTCCGGGAATGGGGTGGGGTGGTTCTGGGTGAGAGAGGAGTGAGATGGTGTGCTTCAATCGGCTGGGGGTGGCCTCCTTTTATAGGCTCGACGGCGAGACCGAGAGGGTTGGGCAGGCGACGGTGGCGACACGGCTACGGGCTGCTAGAGGCATGGCCGAGGGTGGCGATCGATCGGTGGTCTCCTGGCGAAGCTCTAAGGTGTAAATGCGCTTGTAGGGGCGGTGGCAAACGGTCGGGAACGCTCGGTGCTATGCGAGGCAGAGGCGGCGAACTCTGCAGCGAGTGGTGGCTATGGGGTACGGGCGGTGAAATGGGCATATCTGGCGGTCTCCTGGGACGGTGGGGGTGCATGCTAGCAGGCGGCGAGGGCTCGAGGTGGTCGGGCTGCGTGGGAACGGTGCGTGCTCTGCGGTGCGCGTCGGCATGGTCGACAGCGGCGCGGGCGCAGCGTTCCTGGCGGTTCTGGTTGCTATTTGCGAGGGAAGGCTGGTCGAGAGGGGACGGTGAGGCATGGGCTACCTCCCAGACAAGGTTGGCATGGCTAGTTCCTCTCCTAGCTTGCTGTCCACACTGGGGTGACATGGGTGCTCTCAGCCTGTTCACCATTGATGATATTGGCAAGCTTACAGTGGGGCTAGAGCTTAGTTAAGTTTGCTAGATGATCTACTGGGGCTAGTGTAACCAGATAGGGAACAAGTTAGGCCAGAATCACTGCACACTATAGTGTTTAGGATTTTTTTGATTTGCAGCTGCAAGGTGTTTGATGAAATGGCCGCAAGAATTCAAGTTTTGAATTTTAAAATTATTTTTGGTGGGTGTGCTAGGCATGTGCTAGTGATACTGTGTATGCTTGGGTTTTGCAAATTGAGCTTGTTTGAGTGGTTTTTGAAAAAGTGGGATCTTCCCATATGATATAGATTCAATTTTAAACTGTCATTTAAACTATGCATTTAAATGATTTTGGATGATCACAAAGTGGGCATTGATACTTTGTTATGAGTACTATCAAGGGGTGCAAAGATACAAACAAGTTTCTGTTAAGTTCTGAAAGTTAGAGATAGCCAAAGTAGGCATGGGAGTTAATTTGGCCAAAGTGACCATTCACTTAATTTTTTTGTTTTGATTTGTTTGTGTTTGGGAAAAGTTTGGGGATTGTTTAGATGATGTTTATTTCACCTAAGAATCATTTTACAAGCAAGGAAACACATAATCATGGCAATTCAAAAGAATCCAAATTTTAATGCACACTCATATGAATGCTTTCATATTTTAATTGGAAAAGTTTTTGTTAACCCTAAATTTGGTGATTAGAGTTTGATGATTCTAGTTTAATATTTTTGGGATGTTACAAACCTTCCCCCCTTAAACAAAATATCGTCCCGAGATTTGAAAAATGACAAAAAAGATTACCTAGGATTTGAAGAGATCGGGAAACTCTGTCCTGATGTTATCTTCGCGCTCCCAGGTAGCTTCCTCTTCCGTGTGGTTGCTCCACTGAATCTTGAGAAACTTGATTCTTTGGGTTCTGGTAGTTCTGAAAGCTTCTTCCAAAATACGGATGGGTACTTCGGGATAGGTCGGGTCATCGTTGATTTCTATAGTCCGGTGATCGATATTCTTGAATACTTCGGTCTTCTTCGGGACTTCGAGGCACTTACGAAGTAATGAGATATGGAACACATTGTGAACGGCTGACATCTCTTCGGGTAGTTCCAATTGATACGACACTTCTCCTCGACGGTTCAGAATCTTGAAGGGTCCGATATATATGGGAGCTAACTTTCCTTTCAGCTGGAAACGCTGCATCCCCTTCAATGGCGACACTTTCAGATACACAAAATCTCCTATGTTGAAGGCGAGGTATCGACGTCTCTTATCGGCGTAACTCTTCTGTCGGGATTGGGCAGTCTTGAGATGCTCACGAATCTTGTGAACCTTCTCTTCTGCTTCTCGTAGGATGTCGGGTCCAAAAATCTGACTCTCTCATACTTCTGACCAGTTCAAAGGGGTGCGACACTTCCTTCCATACATGAATTCAAATGGGGACATTTGCAAACTAGCTTGATAACTATTGTGGTATGAAAATTTTGCGAACGGCAGACAGTCTTCCCACTTAGATCCATATTCTAACACACAGGCTCTCAGCATATCTTCGAGTATTTGATTTACTCGCTAAGTTTGTCCATCGGACTGAGGGTGATAAGCGGTGCTGAAATCTAGGCGGGTTCCTAAACCTTCTTGGACTTTCTTCCCGAATCTCAAGGTAAACTGAGTTCCTCGATCCGATACGATGTTCTTGGGGACTCCATGCAAACTGACGATTCTAGCGATGTATAACTCTGCTAGGTTTGAACTCTTATATGTGGTCTTGACGGGTAAAAAATGGGCGACTTTGGACAATCTGTCCACTATGACCCAGATAGAGTCATTTCCCCTACTAGAAATAGGCAATCCAGTGATAAAGTCCATTCCAACGGAATCCCATTTCCATTCTGGAATCTGCAATGGTTGCAACAATCCAGCGGGTCTTTGATGTCCTGCCTTGACTTGCTGACATATATCACACTTGGCGATATAGCTTCCGATTTCTCTCTTCATCTTATGCCACCAAAATTGCTCCTTCAAATCTTGATACATCTTCATTCCTCCGGGGTGGATAGAATAAAGAGTATCATGAGCTTCCTTCAGAATAACTTCTTTCAATTCTGAATCTGCTGGTACACAAAGGCGTCCTTTGTACCACAGAACTCCTTCTTCGTCTTCGGTGAATCCGAGTACTTTACCTGTACCGATACGACGTTTGATTCCATCGATACTAGCATTTCCTTTCTGCGCCTCTTTGATCTGGCTGATCAAAGTGGGTTGAAGTTCTATGCTAGCCAAAAATCCTTCACTTACTAATTCCATTCGGAAATCTTCCATCTCTTTGTGCAAACTTGGTTGCTCCTTCAAAATCATGGAGTTCAAGCGGCACGGCAGTCTGCTAAGGGCATCTGCTACCACATTGGCTTTACCAAGGTGATAGTGAATGTCCAGATCGTAATCCTTGATTAGCTCAATCCATCTTCTATGTCTCATATTCAGCTCCTTCTGAGTGAATATATACTTCAGACTCTTGTGATCCGAATATATCTCACAACGGTTTTCCATCAGGTAATGCCTCCATGTCTTCAGGGCTAGAACTACGGCTGCGAGTTCGAGGTCTTGGGTTGGGTAATTTTGCTCATGTTGTTTCAGTTGTTAGGATGGATAAGATATAACTTTGCCTTCTTGCATTAGCACACATCCGAGACCGATCTTGGATGCATCACAATACACGTCGAAGGGCTTTGTGATATCCGGCATGATTAAGATTGGGGCTGATATCAATCTCCTCTTGAGTTCTTGAAAACTCGCTTCACATTTGTCGGTTCATTCAAACTTTTTGTACTTCTTCAGCAATTGGGTCATGGGTCTGGCGATACTCGAGAATCCTTCTACGAACTTGCGGTAGTATCCCGCCAATCTGAGAAATGCACGAACTTGGGTTTGAGTGGTTGGGGCTTGCCAATCTTCGACATCTCTCACCTTTGCAGGGTCAACGGCAATTCCTCCGGCTGATACAATGTGGCCGAGGAATCCTACCTCCTGTAACCAGAATTCACATTTGCTAAACTTGGCATACAACTGATGCTCTCTAAGGGTTCCAAGAATGGTCCTTAGGTGTAGCTCATGTTCTTCTTCTGATTTGGAATAAATTAGAATGTCATCGATGAAAACAACGACAAACTTATCCAGGAAGTCCATAAAAATCTTATTCATGAGATTCATGAAAAAAGCGGGGGCATTGGTTAATCCAAAAGACATAACGGTATACTCGTATAATCCATATCTGGTGGTAAAGGCAGTCTTGGGAATATCCTCTGCGCGAATCTTGAGATGATGATAGCCAGTTCTAAGATCAATCTTAGAAAACACTTTGGCACCGGTCAACTGATCAAACAAATCTTCTATTTTGGGTAATGGGTACTTGTTCTTGATGGTGACATCATTCAACTTCCGGTAATCTGTACACAAACGGTTACCTCCATCCTTCTTGTCCACAAATAAGACAGGTGATCTCCATGGTGATGCACTTGGTTGAATCAATCCAATTTCCAACATGGAATCCAGTTGCTTCTTCAGTTCTGCTAGTTCAGACGGGTTCATACTATAGGGTCTCTGGGCTATGGGTCCGGTTCCAGGGATTAGTTCAATGATAAACTCGATATCCCGATCTGGGGGCATACCGGGCAAAACATCTGGAAATACATCGGGGTATTCACAGACTATCCGGACTTGGTCAATGGTAGGTTGGGCTATACTCTTGTTGCACTTGAATTGACGAGGTAAGGTTTCAGATATATGCTCGACTGATATTCCGGTTGTACTGGTCATGGTTATGGCTTTCTTGGCACAGTCAATTAATCCTTTATGTTTGGACATCCAATCCATTCCTAGTACTACTTCCAAACCTTTAGTTCCGAGTACTATCAGATTAGCATAAAAATCTATGCCATGGATTCGGATAGGGACGGCTTTGCAAATTTTCCTAGCTTTGGTGGTTGAACCGGGGATTTGAACAATCATAACATGCTTCAGTTTTGTTGGTTGAATCTTACTAGTGCATGCAAATTCTTCGGTGACAAATGAGTGTAGTGCACCAGAATCAAACAATACTCTTGCAAGTACTGAATTAAGAGAAAACAAACCCAGCACGACATCTGGCGCTTCCTGAGCTTCTTCAGCATGCATGAGAAAAAGACGGCCGTTGCGGTTGAGCGAGTTCCCTAGGGCAAATCTCCTTCCGGGCTGAACACGACGTTGCTGCTGAGCTGGGGCATTTGCATTGGGGGCTACGGTATTCTTCTTGTTGGGGCACTCGTTGGAGTAGTGACCCTTATTTCCACAGTCATAACAAGTCACTTGCGACTTGTCCTTTGCTACAACAGGCACAGCATTGCTTCCAGTCCTCGGGGCAGTGTTGGTGTTGGTGGCAGCATTGTTGTTGTTGAACTTGGGTGGGGCACGGTTGAAATTGCCAGAGTTGCCGGGGTTGTTGTGATTTCCTCCGGGCCTCGGGTTTCCACGATTGGGATAGGTCGAACGGTTCATCGGGGGTCTGTTGGTTCTCGGGGCAAATTCTGGAGATGGGTTAGGGCAATACTTTGGGGTCTGATGGGTTCCTGGTTGATGCATCATGCGACGCTTGCGGTTCTCATTGGCTTGGTTGATCTTTCCTTCCATCTAGATGGCAGAGTTGACAAGGGCTTCAATATCAGCAAAGGGGATATTGACTAACACAGTCTGCATCTCATCATGCAGATCATTCAAGAATCTCTCTTTCTTCTTGGCTTCGGTGTCGATCTCATCCGGGGCATACCTAGCTAATGACAAGAATTTGTCATGGTATTCCACTACGGTCATCCTTCCTTGCTTCAGTTCTCTGAACTCATCTCTCATTCTCTTGATCAAACCCGGTGGCACATGGTTTCTGCTGAACTTGACTTTGAATTCCTCCCAGGTCATCATCTATCCTCCGGTCATTGCACGAACGTTGTTCCACCATGCTCTTGCATCTCCGGCTAGATAATGGGTGGCGAACAGGACTTTCTCGTTGGCTTCCACTCCGGCGACTTCTAGGTTATTTTCCATGGTTTGCAGCCAATCATCGGCGTCTAGGGGCTCTTCTGACTTAGTGAAAACGGGTGGGTTGGTGTTCTGGAAATTCTTGAGCTTAGATCCATGGTTGTCCTGATTTCCATGGCATTGATTGTTGTGGACCAGCTGAGCTATATGTTGAAGGGTGGCTAGGTTGGCTTGACGTTCGGCTCTTTCAGCCTCGCGGTCAGAAACCAACATTTGCAGGATCTGCAACATCGGGTCCGGGGATGAACCACTTCCTCTGCGTGGCATCTGAAGATTGAGAAAGATCATGAGAATAGAGGGAAATTTCTAAGGTTCCGCGACGTTGAAAAGTTTTTAAAGTTTGACTCATATTTTCAAGCAACTTGCTTTTCATTCATTCCTTCATTCATAGCACACGATATAAACACACACCACAAAACAAGAAAAACAGATGGTTTTAAGAACCATTCTGGAATCTACGATACAGTGGGACCGAATACAACTCACTACGCTAGTGCTCAAGTGCTACTACTCCTCAGAGTCGGTGTAGTCGTCATCTTCATCATCCTCATCATCATCGATGAAAGTGTAATCATCCTCATCGATGAAGAAATCCATAGCCTGATCCTCCAGAAAATCATCATCATCGCTGAGATAGGAGTAGGGGTCTCCACGAAGATCCTCTCCGGCATTCTCCCTTTCTTCCAACTGCATGTCTCTCTCGTGGATGGTCTCATCCAAATCCAAGATACGATGGCGAAGACGGACAATGATGCGCTCCTTCTTGTCGAGCTGATGGCGGCGAGACTTGCGATCCTTTGCTAGCATGGCGATGGTTTGATCCTTTGTCTTGATGATGGCGGACTTGTGGTTGGGGTAGTCACGGCAATTGTCCAATTCCTGCTGACGATCGTACATCATGAAGCTGAGGTGGTCCAACTGAGTCTTCAGCTCGTGGTGATATGGGGCTTCCAGTGGCTGTCTATTAGCATCACGCCTTGGACAAAACTCAAAGCGGGTACCCTTGATCTGGTTGATACTCTTCCCACACAGACGGGCAAGAGCTTCCTGCATGGCCCTAGCAAGTCCATCGAGCCAGTTGTTCTCTCTTAAGGTGAACTGAATTCCCTAGGCAGTGGGAGGTTCAATCTTTCCTCGGATACTTGCAACAATTTGCCACTTCAGATCTTCTCCTCCTTGATCATTGAGCTGAGCTCCGAAGAACTCGGGGTGCGGACGCTCCAGAAGTTCCGAAAGCTGGTCCAAATCCCGCTCAAAGATAAGGTCTCCTCCATTCCCCGACTGATAAGACTTGTTGTACTTCACGTCCATCTAAAAGAATATAGGATGAGTAAGTTAGTAGAGTGATCAAGTGTGTCAAATTTTATGTATTTTGCAAGAGTTTTTGAGGAACATGAACTTTTATGAAAGAATAAAGGTGATAAGAATGGGAATAAGTTTTTGTAAATATTTGCTTCTTTTGGTTTTGAAACTAAGTTTTTGGTTCAAACGTCCAGTCTAACTAGGGTCTCCTATGGTCAGGATGGCTCTGATACCAACTTGTCAACACCCAGATTTTTAATCCCAGATGCCTGTTATGCCATACATCGCAATCCCAGGATTACCATTTTTGCGAGACATAACAGAATTGGATACCATAGTACATCATCCATTACAAACCATACATAAGGTCTTACACAAATAAGGATCTCATGATCCAGTTCTTAATACAACTCAAGCAACAGAAATACGTAATAATAACGGTAGCATAGGCGAAGCTCCATCTTCGGGGTCACAGGCAATGCTGACGATGGGAGATGATCCTAGTTGTCGTAACCTTCCTGGGGTCCATCCTCCTGGTACTCCTCTTCATAGTCTGGCCACGGGAATATCCAGTGACAAAGCCATGAGTACTCTTCAAGTACTCGCAAACTAATACTAACAAGTGAAGGGGTTTTTTGTAATAGGACACTAAGCTCTAGGGTTGTTTTGCAAAAAGCCAGATTTACCTCTACCAAGTTTATAAGCAAGAAAATCTAGTTGAAAGTTTATAACACCTAAGTGGGAACTTGTATTTCATATCACAACTCTGTTGTGGTCAAGTAAAAATCTCAATACATTTCACAAGACATTTTGAAAACATCTGACGGGGGAACAGTATGGCCACTCCAACTGTCCATAACCGCGGACGCGGCTATTCGAATAGTTTGACACTCTGCATAGATTGTACACTTTCACCACAACATTCGATACATCCGTCAGGAACAAATCCTGAATTCACCATACTCAGTATGCGGATAATCAATCCTAACCTTTCAATTATACGCCCTAGTATAAGCACCTCTCCTGTGAGTTTGTCCTCCCAACCATGACCAACCGTCATCTTGGGTACTGCACATGTGGACAATCTTCACAAGGTAGCCTCAGCTCAAACCTTGGTCGTGAGGGAACCAATACTAAGGTATATAAGTTTCCAGTCAATCCCTACCCAATTCTCGGGTATTGTGGTTATACGATAAAATTGGAATGGTATCGCATCCAGACAACCATCAATTTTATGAAGGGATAAGGCTCATGCCTCAACATTTTCATCATCCAAATCATCTGGTGTTTGGAAACACATGTCAAAACATCTCAATAGAATGATCCATCATTCCAAGGTTTTCATAACCATTTTTCCACCAAGTATTCCCATCTAAAGTTAATCAAGTTTTATGCTTAGCACTAGCATCTACAAGTGGGAGTGAGTACTAATGAGGGGTGGTAAACTAGTGGAGTTTAACTAAGTTCAATCTCATGCCTTGGGATGACATCAAGATTGTCTAGCTTAGGCCAAATTTTATGCTCTTTATGCAACCTCCAATTATCTTTCTAGAATCTACAATTCACCTAAGTAAGCTCTAAGTAATAGCTTTGATAAAGAAATAAAGTATGAAGCTTGCAAGTAAAACTAGGATTGAGTATCATCAAATGTGTCCAACCAAGCATGCTTAGTGCATTGCATAGGTTATCTAACTTTCATAATTGCAAGTCTTAGCTTGCACATTCAACCAGTAGTATTAGGCTTGCCTTGTGCAGAGCAGTGGTTGAAGTTCTCCTCAGGTTCTTCTTCATAGTATCCTCCTTCTTCCTCGTATCCTTGGTCGGTACTAGCGTCTATGAATAAATACGAGGTACACAATCACCAAACAATACTTAACTACTTTCAATCATCACACACAAGGGTTCTATATATGATCTAGCATCATCACTAACATTACAAGATTAACGCATTTGTCTTATTAATTTTATTTTTGGAAAATTAATTTCTACTCATTGAAAAACTACTTAAGATTTAATATTCTCCAAACCAAACATGGGATCATGTTGAAACATGTCATCACCACATATTTCCGTACATGGGAGTGTGATTTAAAGTGGTGTCACAATTTAATAAGGTTTAACCTTTTTATTTTAAATAAATAAAGTGACTAGAAATGTTTATGTGGCATTCTTTTATTACTTGAACATTATTTCTGTAAGTAAACCCATATGCTTTTATATACTCTGAAAGGTATGATCAAATGTGATTTTTGAGAGTTGGAATCAACTCAAAAGCTATTATAGTTTAAATTTGAAAAATGTTTGAATGCAGAAAAGCTTCTGCCTTGTTATTTTTACCAAGGTTGATCTATAGATTCAAATGATTTGAATCCAACAGGCTTGGATTAAGCATTTCAAAACCTTTCTAACAAAATTGGTTTCATTCAATTTGGTTCAGTGAATCGAGATGGGTTGATTTTTGAAACTAGGTACAGAACTGAGTTTGAATATAAATAGAAAAAGCTAAATTCAAACGAGTGGGCTGCGCGGGAAGGGTTATTGGGCCGGCCCAGTGTCACTCCGCGGCGCGGGGCGCAACTGACAGGGCGGGTCTACTGGTCAGTGACTCTTTAAACGCGAAGCGGTATGGGGCGATGTGGTGCGTTGGATTAGAATGAAGATCGACGGCTGAGGGTCGTCGTCGACGATGAACTAGTCACCGGCGAGCTCGAACCCTAGCGGCTCAGTGGGGGTCGTGGGAGGCTCACCGGGGCTCAGGCGAAGGTCGGCGATGCGAACGAACGACGAAGTCGACAACGGCGAACCTCCTGGTACCGGCAGCTCCTCCTGGGGCAACTCCAATCGATGGCTTCCTTCTTCTCCAGCAGCGGCGGGCTCCGGTGAAATTCTGGTGATGCGCTGCTCGCCTTGCTCCGGGAATGGGGTGGGGTGGTTCTGGGTGAGAGGGGAGTGAGATGGTGTTCTTCAATCGGCTGGGGGTGGCCTCCTTTTATAGGCTCGACGGCGAGACCTAGAGGGTTGGGCAGGCGACGGTGGCGACACGGCTACGGGCTGCTAGAGGCATGGCCGAGGGTGGCGATCGGTCGGTGGTCTCGGCGAAGCTCTAAGGTGTAAATGCGCTTGTAGGGGCGGTGGCAAACGGTCGGGAATGCTCGGTGCTCTGCGAGGCAGAGGCGGCGAACTCTGCGGCGAGCGGTGGCTACGGGGTACGGGCGGTGAAATGGGCATGTCTGGCGGTCTCCTAGGACGGTGGGGTGCATGCTGGCTGGCGGCAAGGGCTCGAGGTGGTCGGGCTGCGTGGGAATGGTGCGTGCTCTGCGGTGCGCGTCGGCATGGTCGACAGCGGCGCAGGCGCGGCGTTCCTGGCGGTTCTGGTTGCTGTCTGCGAGGCAGGGCTGGTCGAGAGGGGACGATGAGGCATGGGCTACCTCCCAGACAAGGTTGGCACAGCTAGTTCCTCTCCTAGCTTGCTGTCCACACTGGGGTGACATGGGTGCTCTCGTCCTGTTCACCATTGATGATATTGGCAAGCTTACAGTGGGGCTAGAGCTTAGTTAAGTTTTCTAGATGATCTATTGAGGCTAGTGTAACCAGAGAGGGAACAAGTTAGGCCAGAATCACTACACACTATAGTGCTTAGGATTTATTTGATTTGCATCTACAAGGTGTTTGATGAAATGGCCGCAAGAATTCAAGTTTTGAATTTTGAAATTATTTTTGGTGGGTGTGCTAGGCATGTGCTAGTGATACTGTGGATGCTTGGGTTTTGCAAATTGAGCTTGTTTGAGTGGTTTTTGAAAAAGTGGGATCTTCCCATATGATATAGATTCAATTTTAAATTGTCATTTAAACTATGCATTTGAATGATTTTGGATGTTCACAAAGTGGTCCTTGATACTTTGTTATGATTACTATAAAGGGGTGGAAAGATCCAAACAAGTTTCTGTTAAGTTCTGAAAGTTAGAGATAGCCAAAGTAGGCATGGGAGTTAATTTGGCCAAAGTGACCATTCACTTAATTTGTTTGTTTTGATTTGTTTGTCTTTGGGAAAAGTTTGGGGATTGTTTAGATGATGTTTATTTCACCTAAGAATCATTTTACAAGCAAGGAAACACATAATCATGGCAATTCAAAAGAATCCAAATTTTAATGCACTCATATGAATGCTTTCATATTTTAATTGGAAAAATTTTGTTAACCCCAAATTTGGTGATTAGAGTTTGATGATTCTAGTTTAATATTTTTGGGATGTTACACGACCCGTGGGGCCTTGTGGCGTACCTCTGCTGGCAGCATGGCTTCGGCTCCGTGCACCGTGAAGAAAGGTGTGTAGCCGGTTGAGCTGTTTGGCGTTGTGCGCAGGCTCCACATGACCGAAGGTAGCTCTTGTGTCCAGGCACCTGCAAGTCGCTCGAGTGGGCTCGTTAAGCGCTTCTTGATGCCAGCACCGACGAGGCCGTTGGCTTTCTCGACCTGCCCGTTCGTTTGCAGGTGCGCCACGGAGGTGTATGTGATGTTGATTCCGAGGTCTTCGCAGAAGTCCTGAAATTCTTTGGAGATGAAGTTCGACCCATTGTCCGTGATGATGCTATGCGGCATGCCGAACCTGTAGACAATGGACTCAAAGAACTTGACGGCAGTTTTTCCCTTTTGGTTAGTTACGGGCATGGCCTCAATACACTTGGTGAATTTGTGGACTGCGACCAAGAGGTAAACGTGACCTCCATTTGAGGACCTTGGCAGTTTGCCGATCATGTCAAGGCCCCATTGAGAGAAGGGCCAGGCCAAAGGTATGGGCCTGAGCTCTGATCCGGGTGCGTGCGGTTTATCAGTGAACCTTTGGCACCCGTTGCATCTTCGGATGATGTCCTTGGCGTCGTTCATGGCCGTTGGCCAGTAGAATCCGGCTCGTAGAGCTTTGGCGACAAGGGCGCGGCTGCCCGCGTGATGGCCGCAGATGCCCTCGTGGATGTCTTGGAGGATGTTTTGCCGTCACCGATGGTGACGCGCCTTTGGAGTACACCCGAAATGTTGCGCTTGTACAGCTCGCCATTGATTATGGTGAAGGCCTTTGACCGGCGAGATATGCGTCGGGCGTCTGTCGGGCTATCAGGCAGCTCGCCGTCTATCAGGTACTTGAGGTATGGTTGCGTCCAAATTTCTTCGACTGCCATGACCTGCATCAGGTTGACCACAACAACCTCTGTATCGAGCTTTTCGGGTCCTTCCTGCCCTTCGGGTAGCGCAGCCCCCGAGTGCTCTACTTCTTCGGGTGATCCCTTTGGGAATTTCCGCTTGATGGATGGCACGTAGATCTGTTCGAGGAACACGCCTGGTGGCACCCGTACACAGGTGGAGCCGATGTTGGCAAGTCTGTCGGCCTCCTCGTTGCTTTCTCTCCCAACGTGCCGAAGTTCGCATCCGTCGAATTCTCCCTCGAGTGAGTTGTAGAGTGCGCGGTAAGCGATCATGTTTTCGGTGTGTGCGTCACACTCATTCATCGTCTGCTGGACGGTGAGGTTCGAATCTCCGTAGATGACCAGGTGTGTTGCGCCGCATATCTTTGTCATCCTCATGCCGTGGATGAGGGATTCGTATTCGTGTAGGGGTTCGTAGCATGGAAAACAAAAATTTTCTATCGCATACAAACAAACAAGCCAAGATCTATCTACTAGATTGCAGCAACGAGTCGATAGTGGAACTCACCCTCGAAGATTCCAAAGCGGTTAACGAGAGCAGATTCTCGTGGGTGATGTAGTCGTACTCTTTCCGATCTCAAGATCGCGTAGACGATCCTTCCAGCGCCGCGTTCCCGCAGCGCTTCCGCAGTCGGTCACACGTTCGGTACTCGACGAAGACCTTCCTCTCCCTTGTTCCAGCAGGCAGCGGAGGTTGTAGCACTCTCCTCGCGATTCCGGCAGCACAACGGCGTGGTACCGAAAGTAGAGGGGAGATCCCGCAGGGCTTCGCCTTAAGCCGGTGCGAGTATGGTGGAGCTTATGAGAGAGGCTATTAGTGGTCTAGTAATTAGACACACCAATTAGAGGGCTCTAAACCAATTAGAAGGCTCTAAACCGATTAGAAGGCTCTAAACCGAAACAGCTCTAAACCGGGGTCTAGGTCTAGTTTCTAGTTTAGAGGATAGGAACTTGTGTGTCTTGTGTTGTGTTGGGAGGGGAGCCCTGCCCCTCCCTTTATAGGTGGGAGGGCTGGCGCGCTAGGGGAGGGAGGGAGTCCCTCCCCAACTCGGCCTAGGGCTGGCCGCCGGCTTGGGGAGGAGGACTCCTCCCCCAATTCGGTTTCCTCCTCTCCTCCCACTTCCCAAAAACTGCCGTTTGACTTTCAAACTAGCCGTTTGACTTTTTCAATTTAGGATTCAATTTAATCCTTTATTTGGGACAGCAAGAACACTTAGTACATGATGCAATCATTCCAACATGCAATGACACATTCATGTACCCCTTCCCCTCCGGAGTGCCGGACATTCCGGGAACTTCTAGAATGTTCCCGATGAAAACACCGGAACCATTCCCCAACTCCGAAATGGGACTTTCCTTATATGAATCTTATTCTCCGGACCATTCCGGATCACCTCGTGATATCCCGGATCCCATCCGAGACTCCGAACAACATTCGGTCTCTTTCTCATAATACCATAACTACTCAAACAACGTCGAATCCTTAAGTGTGTCTCCCTACGGTTCGTGAATTATGCGGACATGATCGAGACACTTCTCCGAACAATAACCAATAGAGGAATCTGGAAATTCATATGGCTCCCACATATTTCTACGATTACTTTGCGATCGAATGAACCACTTACATATGATACCAATTTCCCTTTGTCTCACGATATGTTACTTATCCGAGGTTATGATCGTCGGTATCTCTGTATACCTAGTTCAACCTCGTTACTGATAAGTACTCTTTTCTCGTTCCCGTGATATGTGATCCCTTGTGACCAAGTCACATGCTTGCAAGCTAATTGGATGACATTTCACCGAGAGGGCCCAGAGAATATCTATCCGTCATGTGGATGGACAAATCCCACTCTTGATCCATGTGTTTCAACCAATACTTTCTGAACACCCAATGCCACTTTTATAGCCACCCTGTTACGGTGTGGTGTTTGATGACATCAAAGCATCCATCCAGTAAAGGCAATATGCATGATCTCATGGTCGAAGGAATTAGGTTACTATGTATCAGAAAGCATATAGCAATTGAACTATTGAAATGACTTGATCTTTATGCTACGCTTATCTATAGGAGTATGTCCATCACATCATTCTCCTAATGATATGACCCTGTTGTTAATAACATCTCTATGTTCATGATCAGGAAACAATGATCATATATTAACCAACAAGCTAGTTTAACAAGAGGCTTTACTAGGGACTCTTATTTTAGTTTACAAATCACACAAGTATTAATGTTTCCGGTTAATACAATTATAGCATGGTATGTAAACATTTATCATAAGTGTGAAGATATGATAATAACCACTTTATTATTGCCTCTTGGGCATATCTCCAACAGTCTCCCACTTGCACTAGAGTCAATAATCTAGTTTTGAACCTTTGTGTATATAACACCTATGGCTTTCCAGTGTTGTATGTACACGATTGCTAGTGGTCAACTGATCTCCGGATCTGACACTTCCAGGTCCGTGTGTAATTGCATGTCTTTGCGTCTCTATGCATCACTCATTCTCTAATGAGATGGCTTTGTATAAATTTGGTATTTCGGTGTGACCTTTAGCTCTTTAGGGTTAAAACATGTTGATAATATTGTCGCACAATATATCTTCATAGTATTATCCCACTGAGAACTACACCTAGTTTGATAACAAACTTCTTGACACAAATGCCCTCTTTTGCTGCTATAATAGCAGTCATATACTTAGCCTTTTGTTGTAGTATCTGTCACAATGTCTTAACATTGGAAATCATCCAAATCCATTATGGAACTCACTTTCCATTATATTGTGCCACCCTTAGTTTAGATTGAGATAAACTTAATTTGTACTTTGTGACAAAGCTAATATCAATGTAGTACTTTTACAATGAACTAACCATCTATTTGTCACTTCTACAAATATTATACTCTTAGTTCTTTCAGAAGATCATAAGAATATCCTTACTATTGTCCAATGATCATCTTACGAATCATTCTGGTATATGCTCTCAACATTTAGAGCATAGGACATATCTGGATTTGTACATATCACAGTATGATTGATATAAATACTCTTTGTGATTTCATACATCAAGTATCAATCTATACTTGATTATTTGTTTCACTTTACCAAATGTCAATACACTTGAATATATCATCAACATTGAACTCATTCAATCCTTTCTGTGCGACAAGAACCTTCTCTTGTAGTTTCTATATTGAACTCATTCAATATCTTATCTATGTACTTCTGGCACAACCATATTAGCGTCTATTGATGCCAAATATTTGGGTTTTGCCTAAGTCTTTCATCGGGATGAAATTCTTAATATGTGTTAATAAAAGATACATTATTTCCAATCAACAATATGTCTTCCACATAATGTATTAGAAACATGTCTTAGCGCTCCCACTTAATTTCTTGCAAACGCAAGCATCTTCATTGTCTCTGATGAAATTAAACTCTCTTAACAGTTTCATCATAGTGAAGATTCCAACTCCGCTATGCTCACTCTAACCATTGAAGTTTGCATATGCTTTTAGCATCCTTTGAATTAACAAAACCCTATGGACCGTGTTATGCACATGTCCTAGGTAACGATTCTATTAGAAGAACTTGTTTTGTTTATTCAACTACCATATAACAAATTATATGTAGTGGTTGCTACATTAATCCGTCTAGACTAAATATCACTATGAAAGATCAAATCTTGTCATAGTCAACCTTTGAACATTGTTGTGAACTCTTTCCCAACATGTCGACTAGATGTGAAACATCCATGTCTATTTCTTTGTAGATCCAGACACAACTATAAGGTCTTACACCTTTCTCGAGGGTCCTTCAAGTTCAAAACTTGATTTCTCGTGTATGGAACTATCACGGATTTTATGGCTTCAAGCCATTTTACGGAGTTAGGGCCCATCATCGCTTCTCTGCATGTAGTCGGTTCATTATTCTCAAATAATGATTCAACCCTCAAATCTTGGTATTTGATTGTTCATCCGACCTACTTGTTTCAATAGGAACTTGGATCTCCGTGACCACAACCTTTGAGGTACGTGAACCATGAGCATTGTTGCTGCCTCCGAAACACTTTTCGGCGCTGCGCAACTCTGCACATATAGCTAAGGTTCTTTTAACCTTATCAAAGTTTCTATTGTCCTCCCACTTAACTTTTCACGAAAAATTCCTTCTCAAAGAAACTTGACGTTTTAAGTGACAAACACTTTTGTCTCCGATGTTATGGAGGAGTATTTAACAGTTATTCGAAATAACATACAAAGACAGGTTCATCCGACTTTGGTTGCAAACATCTTTCTTATGCATAGTATACCAATGTTTAAGAAATGACAACTTGGGTTTTATCCCAAACCATAACCTTATATGGTGTCATTTCAACGGATTATGATGGAGCTCTTTTCAGTGGAAAAACGGTAATCTCTAAAGCTTTTAATCTTTAAAATGCAATGGCAGTTTTATGAATTACACCTTTCGATCTTACCATGTCAAACAAGGTTTAATTACATATCTCGAACGCTCCATACTCTTATGGTGTTTCGGGAAATGCAAATCCACGGAACGATTCTTTAAATCTTAGGTATTATGCTAAACTTGTAACTCAAATATCTTCCTTTATGATCTTTATCATAAACTGTTTATATTCTTGTTACAATGATTTTGCACTTCATCTTGAAAGTCTTTGAACTTTTCAAATGTTTCATACTTCATCCTTATTAAGTAAATATTCATATATTCACTCAAATTTTTGGAGAAAGCATATGAAGTTGAAATCCATCGCTCTTGACTACACATAACGGACTTCGTACAACAATATGTACAAGTTCCAATAAGCTAGTCATTCGTTCCCTTTTGGCCTATGAACGAAGTTTTAATTATCTCTAGGAAAGTTTCACAAGCGTCATATGATCAAAAATCAGAAGACTCCAAAATTCCATCAACATGGAGTTTCTTCATGTTTTCTTTCCAATATAATTCAAACAGCGATGTCACTTCCTAAGTGATCTTTCAATCAATTTGTCTTTTGACATTTTAGCACTAGTTTTATGGATGTGATTTCTCTAACGAGATTTGCGAATCATCCATCTTTTATGGATTACGGCAATTATTTGAACAACCCTTTTGTTCTCATAATACCTGATAAAACAAATCTTGAAGGCAAGCTTTGATGTTTTAACGAGCAACATAATAACCCTTTATTTGTTCTCGATGAACATCATCACATATTCTTTTGCTAGTTACTTAGGCCATTGTAGTTCATGAATTCTGTTGTTTCGTATGACGATTCATACCAACAAATTCAGTATCAAATACTTAAGAACCACATTGTTTAACAAGCAAAGAATATAGCCATAACATGTATATCATCTATATACTTAAACTGAACGATTCTAGTCTTTTCTTTTCTGCCATATATTTATGAGATTCCCTTTCAGTATTTCCTTTTCAGTTTGAAAGAATCTATTAACATCAATAGTGGAGTCATACATATGACATATAGTCCAAAGCGTGTATAATTAAATACCAATGTCTTTGGACTTGCACTTTGAAGTAGATCACCATCATCAAATGTTTGGTGTTCTTTCAAATTCCTTTCATTAGTAATCTCTTGGTGTAGTAAACATTTTACCTACATCAAATATTCACCCTTATCATGGAATCGTCCATGATCAAGCTACTTTTAGCTTATAACGATGAATTATGAGTATAATGTTGCTATCCAAAACCTTTTGGAGGATTAGGACAACAAGTGTCTCCAACCCTTTTGCATATTCTCATCAAATATGAGAACATGACTTTTGCCATATTATACTCTATCATGTTGCAACCAAAACTTCGTTTCAGATATCACAATATCTTCCACACATCATGGTTTCTGAAACAACTCTTTCAGATCCTAGATAATCTTGATATTAAGGGAATCCTTTGAATATCAAGAATCATGGATACAAACATGATACTTATATACTAACACTTGGAATTGTTACTCTTGATTTAATACTAATTATTAAACTTCATGGAGTAACCGGAACTTACTGAAAGTTTGCAATAGGACTTTTAAACTTTAGATTAACACTTAAAACAATACGATACCAGTTCGTAAAGTAACTAACCAGAATTCTATAGTTCTATCATCTCAATTATAACTAATCGCAAGGTGGTAAACGGATGCCAATGACTACAACAACTATGCAAATTCACTTTGATTTAGTTTATGATAAATTGAGTTCTAATTAATAATTGAATTAATCTAGGTGAACTCCCACTCAAAACAATATCCCTCACATTGTTTTAGTGATCACACGAACCAAATCCACCACATCAAAACCGATCATCACGAGAGTTGATGTAGCTTCAATGGCGAACAATCAACATGTTCATCATATCTACTATATGACTCATGCTTTACCTTTCGGCGATCCGTGTTCCTGAGGCCATGTCTGTACATGCTAGGCTCGTCAAGACAAACCTTAGCTTCCGCATAAGCAAATCTGGCTTGCTTACGTTGTAGTCACCCGCGGAATCAAAGACACCCGATCATCACGTGGTGTTTCGAAGCAGCAAGCTTTGGCAACGGTGCATACTAAGGGTGAACACTTTAGAACTTGAAATTTATGTGTATGAGGGATCATCTTATAATGCTACCGTTGTCTACTAAGCAATACAAGATGCATAAAGGATTAACATCACATGCAATTCATAATATGTGATATGATATGGCCTTTCTTCTTTGTGCTTCCGATCTCCATCTTCAAGCACGAACATGATCTCCATCATCACCGGCATAGCATCAAGGTCAATGACGCTTCTTCATGGTTGTCGTCCACCAGCTTCAACTATTACAACTATTTTGAATAGACACGCAGGTCTTAACAGAAATTAAAGACAACCATATGGCTCCTGCCGGTTGCCAACTTACAATAAGGAACATTGCATACATCAAATATAATCACAATCATGGCCATATCACATCACTGCACACCCCTGCAAAACAAAGTTAGACGCCTCTACTTTCTTTGCATATTTTACGTGGTTTGGGGCTTTCAATAAGTGTCGTTCTAACTTACGAACAAGAACCACAACATTGATACTAGCATTGTTGATCACCCGTTGTAAATTGGATCTTTACTATGCTAGGAGAAACAGGCACCCGCAAAGCCACTTATGCAATACAAGTTGCATGTTAAGCGTGGAGCAAGTCTCATGAACGATGTCATGTAAGGTTAGCCCGGGCCGCTTCATCCCAACATACCGCAAGATGCAAAGTACACAAAAAGCAATCGACAATAAAAGCATCAACGCCCACAATGACCATTGTGTTCTACTCGTGCAACAGATCTACATATAGACACGGCTCTGATACCACTGTAGGGGTTCGTAGCATGGAAAACAAAAATTTTCTATCGCATACAAACAAACAAGCCAAGATCTATCTACTAGATTGCAGCAACGAGTCGATAGTGGAACTCACCCTCGAAGATTCCAAAGCGGTTAACGAGAGCAGATTCTCGTGGGTGATGTAGTCGTACTCTTTCCGATCTCAAGATCGCGTAGACGATCCTTCCAGCGCCGCGTTCCCGCAGCGCTTCCGCAGTCGGTCACACGTTCGGTACTCGACGAAGACCTTCCTCTCCCTTGTTCCAGCAGGCAGCGGAGGTTGTAGCACTCTCCTCGCGATTCCGGCAGCACAACGGCGTGGTACCGAAAGTAGAGGGGAGATCCCGCAGGGCTTCGCCTTAAGCCGGTGCGAGTATGGTGGAGCTTATGAGAGAGGCTATTAGTGGTCTAGTAATTAGACACACCAATTAGAGGGCTCTAAACCAATTAGAAGGCTCTAAACCGATTAGAAGGCTCTAAACCGAAACAGCTCTAAACCGGGGTCTAGGTCTAGTTTCTAGTTTAGAGGATAGGAACTTGTGTGTCTTGTGTTGTGTTGGGAGGGGAGCCCTGCCCCTCCCTTTATAGGTGGGAGGGCTGGCGCGCTAGGGGAGGGAGGGAGTCCCTCCCCAACTCGGCCTAGGGCTGGCCGCCGGCTTGGGGAGGAGGACTCCTCCCCCAATTCGGTTTCCTCCTCTCCTCCCACTTCCCAAAAACTGCCGTTTGACTTTCAAACTAGCCGTTTGACTTTTTCAATTTAGGATTCAATTTAATCCTTTATTTGGGACAGCAAGAACACTTAGTACATGATGCAATCATTCCAACATGCAATGACACATTCATGTACCCCTTCCCCTCCGGAGTGCCGGACATTCCGGGAACTTCTAGAATGTTCCCGATGAAAACACCGGAACCATTCCCCAACTCCGAAATGGGACTTTCCTTATATGAATCTTATTCTCCGGACCATTCCGGATCACCTCGTGATATCCCGGATCCCATCCGAGACTCCGAACAACATTCGGTCTCTTTCTCATAATACCATAACTACTCAAACAACGTCGAATCCTTAAGTGTGTCTCCCTACGGTTCGTGAATTATGCGGACATGATCGAGACACTTCTCCGAACAATAACCAATAGAGGAATCTGGAAATTCATATGGCTCCCACATATTTCTACGATTACTTTGCGATCGAATGAACCACTTACATATGATACCAATTTCCCTTTGTCTCACGATATGTTACTTATCCGAGGTTATGATCGTCGGTATCTCTGTATACCTAGTTCAACCTCGTTACTGATAAGTACTCTTTTCTCGTTCCCGTGATATGTGATCCCTTGTGACCAAGTCACATGCTTGCAAGCTAATTGGATGACATTTCACCGAGAGGGCCCAGAGAATATCTATCCGTCATGTGGATGGACAAATCCCACTCTTGATCCATGTGTTTCAACCAATACTTTCTGAACACCCAATGCCACTTTTATAGCCACCCTGTTACGGTGTGGTGTTTGATGACATCAAAGCATCCATCCAGTAAAGGCAATATGCATGATCTCATGGTCGAAGGAATTAGGTTACTATGTATCAGAAAGCATATAGCAATTGAACTATTGAAATGACTTGATCTTTATGCTACGCTTATCTATAGGAGTATGTCCATCACATCATTCTCCTAATGATATGACCCTGTTGTTAATAACATCTCTATGTTCATGATCAGGAAACAATGATCATATATTAACCAACAAGCTAGTTTAACAAGAGGCTTTACTAGGGACTCTTATTTTAGTTTACAAATCACACAAGTATTAATGTTTCCGGTTAATACAATTATAGCATGGTATGTAAACATTTATCATAAGTGTGAAGATATGATAATAACCACTTTATTATTGCCTCTTGGGCATATCTCCAACAATTCGGCCTCGTTGTTAGAAGCTCGAAATTTCATCCGAAGGACGTACTTCATCTTGTCGCCCTGCGGGGAGGTCAGTATGACTCCGGCTCCTGCTCCAGCCTCGCATTTGGAGCCGTCGAAGTGCATCGTCCATGACTATGTCATGTCCGGTGTGTTTGGCAGCTGCAGCTCCATCCAGTGGACGAGGAAGTCCGGGAGGACCTGAGACTTGATCGCGAGTCGCTTCTCGTAGACGATGTCTAGAGGTGACAGCTCAATGCCCCATAGGGCCACGCGTCCTGTGGCCTCCGGGCTGTTCAGGATGCTGTTTAATGGTGCCTCGTTCACGACCATCACCTGGTGCTCCTGGAAGTAGTGGCTCAGCCGACGAGCCGTCATGAACACGCCGTAGGCGAGTTTCTGGTAGTGAGGGTACCTCTGCTTTGTCGGCGTCAATACCTCGCTGAGGTAGTAGATTGGGCGTTGGACCCCATGGGTCTTGCTCTCTTCGGGTTGCTCGACCACCAGTACGGTGCTCACCACCTGGTGTGTAGCTGCTATGTACAGCAGTAGAGGTTCGCGCTCCTTTGGCGTAACCAAGACGGGCGAGGTAGAGAGCAGCCGCTTTAGATCTTCGAATGTGTCATCCGCCTCAGGTGTCCACTCGAACGTGTCTGCCTTGCGCAGCAGCTGATAGAATGGCAGGGCTTTCTCGCCCATGCGGCTGATGAATCTACTCAATGCTGCGATTAGTCCTGCAAGCTGCTGGACACCCTTGAGGTTCTTCGGCTTGGCCCGGATTTTCTTCGGGTTCGCCTCGATCCCTCGCTGGGAGATGAAGTAACCAAGCAGCTGGCCAGATGGGACGCCGAAGGCGCACTTTTCAGGGTTAAGCTTGATCCTGTAGCGGTCAAGATTATCGAACGTCTCGCGGATATCATCGATGAGTGTTCTCGCCTCCCTGGTTTTGATGACTATGTCGTCGACATAGACTTGGATATTGCGACCGATCTGGTCCTTCGGGCATACCTACATGCACCGTTGGTACGTGGCACCTGCGTTCTTTAGCCCGAAGGGCATTGTATTGTAGCAGAACACTCCGAACGGCGTGATGAACGCCATTTTTTTCTGATCTTCGATCTTCAGTCGAATCTGGTTATAGGTTGAGTAGGCATCAAGGAAGGAGAGCTTCTCGCATCCTGCCGTCGAATCGATGATCTGGTCGATCCGAAGGAGGGGGAAATGATCCTTCAGGCAGTGCTTGTTCAGCGATGTGAAGTCCACGCACATCCGCAGGATGTCCGTGTCCTTTTTGGGGACCATTACGGTGTTGGCGAGCCACTCGCTCTCCTTGATCTCCCTAATGAAGTTTGCATCGAGTAGTCTGTTGATTTCGACTCCGATTGCTTCGGCTCGTGGTTCGGACAGTCGTCGGATGGACTGCTTGACGGGCTTGGCGTCTGGAAAGATGTTGAGTACGTGCTCGGCGAATTCCCTGGGAACTCCTGGCATGTCCGCAGGACACCAGGCGAAGATTTTCCAGCGCTCATGAAGGAATTCGACGAGCGCGCTTTCCTATGCGGAGCTGAGATCATTGGTGATCAGCGTCGTCTTGGAGGCATCTGTCGGGTGGACCTGCACCTTCTTTGTGTTGACGGTGGAGTCGAAGGACATATCTGGTGCGTTCTGCCATGCGACTGGGGGTGCCCCGTTGTCCGTCACCTCGCGGAGCCTTACGAGCTCCTCTTGCATGCCGAATGACTAGGAGATTCTGTTGAAGTCCCTGTCGCAGTGGTCCGATCGGATGAAGCTCCCGTGGACCGTGATGACGCCTCTGGATCCTGGCATTTTGAGTAGCAGGTACGCGTAGTGCGGTACTGCCAGGAACCTTGCGAATGCTACACGCCCGAGGATGGCGTGGTATTGTGATGGCCAGTCCACTACTTCGAACTCGAGCCGCTCGCATCGTAAGTTATCCGGCTTGCTGAAGATGACGTCGAGCCATATCTTTCCTAGGGGGAATATTCCCTTTCCTTGGACGATGCCATGGAACGTTGTGTCTGACTGTTCCAGGCTGCATAGCGGGATCCGCATTGCTGCTAGGGTGCTGGCGAACATCAGGTTGATGCCGCTGCCGCCATCCATGAAGACGCGGCTCATCTCGAACCCTCTGATCTGCGCCTCAAGCACCAGGCAGCATGACCTGGGCGAGGGACCTGGCAAGGGTGATCCGAACGGCTGAACGTGATGCAGGACTCCGATTCGCTGAGGTACTTAGGGATTGCGGGTGGAGCTGTCACAGCCAGGTTGATCTGACGGGTGATTTTCTTCTGCACCCTATTCGTTGGGCGCCCTTTTTGGATCATCAGCACTCCTTTCGGCGGGGGATACCCGTGCCCACCGTTATTCTGTGCGGGTGCGATTGGGTGGTTCGGGCCTCCTGTAGGTGGCGGTGGAGGAGCTCCATGCGCGATCTCTCCTGGTGTGGGTGCGTTCCCGAATCCAGGGTTCGGGGCTTGCTGCCTCATCTGAGCCATGCTTTCGCTGAGTTTCTGGAACTCGCGGCAGTCCTTGAGCATGTGGCTTGCTTTCTTCTTACCATCTTGCTTGTCGATGTAGAAGTGGATGGTGCATGGACCCGACAGTTTTTCGTATGCTGAGGGTCCGTCGTCGCGACCGCGGCGCTGCCACGACTGAGTTGGACGTCCTCCATCGCAGAAATTGCTTCCGCGGTATCTGTCGCTGTTGCGGTTGTCGTCGCTGCGGCGGTCGGCGTAGCCAGACGCGACCATGTCGGGTCCATCGCGATCGTCATAGACGCGCGATCTTCTCTTGCTACGGCGTTCACGTCGCCGGCCGTAATCGTCTTCTTCCTCCGAGTGAGCTCGGTGGACGGAATCCTCACCGTCGGCCCACCTGTTGGCGATGTCCATGAGGTGGTCGAGTGTCTTGGGCTTGACGCGCCCAAGTTCTTCTTTGAAGTCCTGGCGCTTGACGCCGTCCTTGAAGGCGTCGATAGCCCTCTCTTCGGAGATGTGCGTCGTGGAGTTTTTAGTGTTGGACCAGCGCAGTATGTACGAGCGAATGGATTCGCCCGTTCGTTGAGTGCAGGCCCGCAACTCCTCGATCGAGGCAGGCCTCTTGCTGGTGCCTTTGAAGTTTTGGACTAAACTGTACGCCAACTCCTCCCAGCTTCGGATGGATCATGAGGATAGGCTGCTCAGCCAGATCCGGGCTGCGCCTGTCAGCTGCACCTGAAGGCATTGCATGGCGGTTTCTCTACTTCCTCCGTGCAGCTTGACGGACGACAAATGGTCGCTGAGCCACACCTTGGGGTCCTGTGTGCCATCAAACTTCGGAGTGTCCGAAGGAAGCTTGAAGTTTCACGGCATCCTTGTCCGTCGAACAGATCTGCTGAAGCATCGAGCTCTGCAGAGTTCTCCTTCGTCTTCATCCATTTCAGATTTAGACGAGCATGCGCGCTTGGCGCGCGCCTTGTCGATTTTGCGCTGGGTGAGCTCGCTTCGGGTGTCGTAATCGCGGCTGCGATGGTGCGAGCTCTTGTGCCTTCGAGGAAGGTCGTGCTCTTCGTCTTCGGATGAAGGCGTGGGACTGCGGTTGAATCTACCCGCAGCCTTCTTCTTTGGCTCCACAGGAGCTTCTCCATGGAGCGCAGCTCCAACGAGTCCGAGTCCGGTAAGCGCGGACTTGTGCATGGCTCTCTTCAGGTCCCTCTCCGGAGGTGGGTGGGACGCGAGGTATGCGGTGGCTGCCATGATCGCAGCTTGCGGCGTCTTCGGGATGACGTTGTCGTCGGCGTCCATCTCCATGAAGGACGCGTTGAGGGCTCGGGTCACCTCGCGATGCTCTTTGGGGTCCATGTTCTCCATCCGAGAACGGTGCTTGTTGCCGTTGTTGCCGTGCGAGCTGGAGCCAATGCCCATGGCGGAGAGCGCAGCTCGTCGTGCACTGGACTCCGAAGCTGCTTGCTTGCGCTTGTCAAGCACTTCCTGCATCTTGATCTGCCTCTTGTGCTCCTCGATGTGGAGCATGTGGTATGCCATCAGCAGATCTCGTGAGGCATCAGCGGGCAGGACCTTGTTGCCTGCTACAGCCTCGCGTTCTTGAGCCCATCCCTCCTCGTTGAGGTGGATGACCCTATCATTGTTGTCCCTGTTGGGTGGGGGGATTGGCTTCTTCTGTTTCCACCATTTCTGCCCTGCGGGTTGGGTGGCAGATTGTGTTCCTGATCCTGGATGACCGCGGCACACTGGTAGCGCTCGTAGATCGGCTTGCTGTTGCCGCAGCTTTTGGATCCGGAACCGTAGGTCCCTTCGTCCGATGGTGGATCGCACAGTTAGAGTTGCAGTTGCTGCTGTCATAGGACTCGTTTGTCGATGGTGATGTGCGTAGCACAGGGTGTGGAGCCCATGAAGCCGGCCTGATCGATGGCAGGGGCACCCGCTCTGGAAGGCGGAGAGTGCCGGTCTTCCCCACCTGGAAGCAAAAGCTCCCGAACAGGATCTCGAGTCCGTCGCCAACGGGCTCGAAGTCCTTCATGGTGGCCAGTGAGTGGGCGGTGAAGTCGGAGGCGCCGAAGAGGAGATGACTCTCCATCTCCGCGGAGTTGTAGATCGCTCGTGTTGGGACCGTCACGATCGCACAATCAGCGTCCCCAGTTCCCACATACGGCGCCAATTGACGAGGTTTAATCTCGTCAATGCCCATTGTTATGGACTTGGGTTTTGGAGAAGATGGGGATGCTGGAGATCGCGGAACAGTTAGCAAACAAGCAACACGGGGACACAAGGTTTACCCAGGTTCAGGCCCCCGGAGGGAAAACCCTACTCCTGCTTTCCTGCTCTAATTATGGTGGAATCAAAGGTTACAGGGGTGCGCAGATGCAATCTGGCATGGAGGTGTGTATGCGGCGGTATGAGGTGCCCTCCTCGCTGTGCCCTCCTAGACTTTATATAGAGTTAGGCTGGTCCCAGGCACATATCGAGTCGGTTACTGGTTTTAGGGTTTACCCTTTTGAATTTTCTATCTACTCTACTCTTGCTCTCCAAGGATCCGAAGGCGTCATGGGCCCTGGCCACCCGAAAATCTTCATGGGCCGACGTATATTTGTCGTGGGCCTTCCTTGGGCTAGACTAGGTATGCTGAAGTCGTGTACCCGCAGGGTATAACCATGTCACTCATACCTGTCAAACCACAGAAGGAACCATTGCTTTTAATCTTCAGGATAAACAGGTGGTTTGGACGATTGCATTTCCGGACCTGTTAAAGGATGGTGTGGTTTGTATCAAAATCCACCATTAGGCGTTGGGAAGAGGCTGCAACAACATTAGTAGATGAACAACACTCACCCTCCACCTCTGCCTTGTGGTCATTCCATAGAAGAGTGACATCGTCAAGTCTAACATGATTAGGGATTCAGTTAACTGGCTAGCATTAGAATAGCCCAAGAGCTCCTCCCGCATATAATTCAGATTGGACTCGACTCCCCTCACATTTGAGAAGGCATTGCCCCCGTCTTTATCGATCCTATAGGAAGGACACAAAGTGTCGAGTTCAATACCTCCTCTCTTCAGATTCATGAGTAGAGGAAGGCTTATTACACTACAAGAAATCCGGTCTATTGCCACGATAAAAATCGTTGAAACAAGTGCCAAATCATCGCAATTGGTACCTGTTTCATCCAAAAGTCTATCGTTGGGCAGCGTTGCGAGTAAACGCGTGGAGTTAGGCTAGTTCCACAGAATGATTTTCGTGGCTACAAAATTTGCCATTTGCAACCATTTATTCGAGCAATTGCCACTCGTTTTTCCGTTGCAGCACTCACTTAACGCAACCTATATTTTTGATGGGTATAACTCTAGGGCAACACATACCGAACCGTGGTGAGTGACCAATGTGGCAACGGCAAGTGTTTTGTTGCGCATGCTCTTTCGTTGGAATAGTCCGATTTATTTGCCATGTTCAATTTTGTCGCAAGAAACTATGGCAACAAACCTTACACGCGTGGAAAAAACGATTTGCCACAAACAATTCAATCGTGATAACACGAGTTATCTGGTTATCGCCATGTCCAATTATTCCATGGCGATCCTCTATTTCAACACAAATAATTTTGGTGGCGGCAAATACTAGTTGCTACGTGCAAGCTTTTCCTGGTGATGCTTTATTCCAACAAATTTTATTTGTGTGGTGACATGCAGTAATCGCAACGGCCTAAATATTAGTAGCTATAAACAAGTGCGACGATTTAAACTATTCGTGGCGATGGTTTATTCCAACAAATTTTATTTGTGTGGCGACATGTAGTAATCGCAACGTCCTAAATATTAGTAGCTACAAACAAGTGCGACAATTTAAACTATTCGTGACGCCATTCTATTTCAACAAATTTTAGTTTGGTGGCGACAAGTACAAGTTGCAACGTCCAAATTGTTAGTTGCGAGAAACTAGTGCGACAATTAAAAGTTTTCGTGGCGATTCTCTATTTTAACAAAATTAGGTTTGGTGGCACGAAATAGGTAAAGCAGCGTCCAAATTGTTTGTGGAGAAAAAGTACTGCCACGATCTCCACTGTTGGTGGCGAAAGTATATTTTAACAAAACTTTTATTGGTGGCGTCGAGCAGTCATCACAACAGGTAGTCGTTGCGACTGAGACTTAAAGCAACAATACATTTGTCGTGCTAATTACCTATTGCCACGTTAAAGGGGCAAAAAGAAGAAAAAAACGTGAAACAAAAATACGGGCATTGAATTAAAATATTCAAAACCGTACGTACAATATGTAAATTCATACAAATCATAATTCTCACAGCTATTTATAATTCATACAAATAATAATTCCAATACAATATGGATCTGTTTGAAACTCAAAAATATCGAAGGTATCCTATTGTACTTGATGTAGAATCCATTGCATCTAATTTTTTTTCCATTATCATAATTTGCATTTCCATCGTGCAATCAAAAATAAAAAAAAGTTTAGTTCATGTCCATTTGCATCCTAGATACATGGTGAAACATAAGAAGCAGGTGGAGCAAGGCTATAGTGTGGGTTTAGAAAAAACATACTTGTAAGACAATGAAGAACCAACACATATTGAAACATAAGAAGGTGGTGCAGCAAGGCTAAAGTGTGGGTGAAGCAAAAACAGTAGGTACTAGTATCGTTTTGTAAAAGTTTGTGACTTACCATTGCTTTAAGGATTCTGTGCGGAGGGGGATAAAAATTCTTAGCAGGGCTCCGTGAAAGTGGTGTTTGCAGGTTTGGACTAACATTTTCTTTCTGGCTTGTCTTCCTATTAAGCATCTAAAAGAACGACATGCACTGTTAGCAATGCAAGTAAACATCTAAATCTTACGAGTTTGCAAGCGTATGACTATCATCACCTGACGTGTTTGCATCTTCTGTATTTCCAACTGTTGGAAGAACTATGGAAACTTTGACTGAAACTGTGAGTTAAACTGTTCCATCAAGTTTGTCTCAAATTCCTGTCTTGAGGTTCTCTTCAATTCCATCATTTTTTCCCTTTCAGCACGTTCTTCCTGTAACCTCTCCTTAAGGTTTTTCCTCTTAGCACGCTCGACATCAAACTTCTGTTGTAATTCAGTATACTTCTGGCTGAGCTTAGAGTTCTCTTTTTGGGTCTCTATCGTAGCACGAGCTTGCTCTTCAACCTGGATTTTAATCCTTTCAGAATTAGTTGGCAGTTTGGCCATGTATCCCAATCCACGAGGCTGCGCTGACTTGCAAGGTACGAATTCTTTTTAAGCCTTCTGGAAAATATTGATTCTTTGTTCAACTGAAATTGGAACATCAGATTCCTTTAATCTGTTTTCAATGTCTTTACTTGCTTCGTCCTGATTACGAAAAGAACACTTCCATCAGATGAAAAAACATCCAAGATGAACAACAGTAAATATGTTTTGAGAATAGCTTCTAAGTCAGTATACTCACGTAAACTTTTTTGGACTCTGGGGTAGTCCATTCTCCATTGTTGTTGTGGGCGATTTCCCAGAGAGCAATACATTCTGGCTCTTCTCCAGTTTCCAGATTTCTCTGCAAGTAGTGCAACAATTAGATGCTACAAACAATAAATCACAGTGAGCAGCGAAACATGCATAGTGAGTAGGCATATACATTCTCAAAACTCAGTTGAGATAACGATTTTGATCCACCTCTGTGTTTTATGATGAGTTTCTTACGATTATCCGAGTTCTTTTGGCTGATTTGCTACACATTCAGTGATAAAAAAAGAACGAGTCAGACAAGCCATTTCATGATAGTACAAAATTCACAAACTGTGAGCATAGAAATAACCAGGAATTTCTCATCAGTGCCATAGTAGTTAATCAGCCATTCCCACTCTTCTGGTTGTAAATCTTCCGGTACATTTGACATTCTAGCATCATTTGTTTTGTATGCCTTGTAAGTGCAGCTTAGAGATGCTCGCCAGCCTCTGTATCGCTCTTGCGCAATTTTTAGAATTGCTTTTTCTGTTTTTGGTGTATCCTCCAAATCATATCTGTCCTGTAATGCGTAACAAACGGATAAACTTTAGTAGTTCATTACGATCGAAAAAACAAGACAACCACGGTGAGAAAGGTTGTACTCACCAACATATCTGCAAATATGAGACTATGGATGTCGGGTGAATGTCTGACCACCTCCTCACTCCAATAATGGGTAACCTTTTTTCATTATGATAACCAAGTCATCTTTGAATGAGCGGTTGTTCGTTCCTACTGCACTACCCAATTTATTAGAGAACGCAATATTTAGCTTTGCAGATCCATTGGCATGACGCTTCTTAGATGCTTTTACACCTTTTACTACACCTCGCCCTTTCTTCTTGGGTCCGTCAGCGCCTAGAGCCCAGAACATACACAAAGAAGCAATTTACTGTCTAGTACATGTAAGAAATGAGGACATAAATGTAAAAAAAAGAATCTAGTACCGTCCTCTAGCTGCGGGCGGTGGTGGCGAGCATGGGAAGGTCATTTGTCAAGGGCAGACATGTCAGTTTCAGACACTATAGTGTTAGATCGGTCTACAGTTCCTGTATTAGGGTTAACATTTGTACTGAATCAGCAATGAAGGTTTTACTGCATTACATAACAAATGTTAGATAAAGCTTAAATGTCAGAAATAAATTACCACATCTACGTTTTCCAAGTTTTCTTTTGTAAGCTTGTAACATTTCAACCCTTGTCATTGTAATAGATCCTTTTTTTACTGAACATGTAAACAATAAATGGACAAAGCATTAGCAATGTGCACAATTCAGAAACCTGATTAATAATTACTGTACTTGTGTATCATTGGTAAGTGAAAAATCTGGTTCTTCTGTTTCGTTTGAATCTTGATCCTCATCTCTTACATCCCTAACTGCATGTTCATCCAAATCATTTATTAGTTAAAGCATGCATTAAAATGTGACCGGGAAAATATATATTAAAGTCTGTATTGACGGTGTTGTGCGTTTGATATTTTGGATGAAAGGATACCTGAGACAGTTTCCCGCCACAGAATCCAACACTTTCAATCAAACCGATCAATTCCATATAGCAAATGTCAATCCTCTCGATTGTTGCTTCCAGAACTTTCTGTTTTTTATCCTCATCTTCGTAGTACAGGTTAAGTTTCCAAATATCCTCATGCGTCTACATTGACATAGAAGTAAAAAAAAAGAGCACCAAAATAATTGTTCAATTCATAGTTCTGAAATAAAAGAATATGTTACATAGCTATGTAGATTTTATGAATAGTTTGTAGAACGAATTATTCATTTATGATTAAATTCTTAGTTCGATACACGATAAGAAAAACATGTTGGCAAAAGATCAACAGAGGAACAACATTATGAAATCAACGAATTAGTTCAGTTCTTGAAAGTCCACAAATCAATACAATCAAAAACACCGAGATTTGATCGTATTTTAACATGAACTACCTAGATCGGAGGGGAGTAGTACTAGTACTAAAATATGCTATATTGAACAAATAAAACTTGCAAAAGAGTGGATTAACACAGAACATGTGTTATAACATCTAAACCTAGCAAATCATTGGCCGAACCTATGCAGCCACAAATGCAAAATCAATTGGTAGATAATGTACTGGCAGTTCCTCGTAAACCCTAGTGCACATTGGCGAGGTGCTCCTGGACTCGGCCATGTCTGCCTGGACTCCTGCTCCTAGGGATCGCAATGAACAGTGATCACATGCCGGCGGGAGCTTAGGGTGTAGCTAGATCCGACCGCTAGAGGAGCGGGGCGGAGGCGTGCTGAATCGGCCGGGCGGCGGTGTATCACATGCGGATCGCATCGGCCTGGTGGGCATCACGGGGTAGAGAAGATGGCTGCTACATCCCGGGCGAAGCAGCTGCGGCGACGCCTAACGTGGCAAGGTTCGCCGATAGCAGCATGTAAATCTAGGGTAACCTGAGAGAATTGGCGTACCGTTGACTCCGGCGACGACGTCGTCATGTCGGCGTGTGGACGATGAGGGAGCTCAGATCCGATGGCGAACAAACTCGCCGAGGTGATTGCGTTTAGATTGGATCGTGGGGGTCGTAGGTACCTAAATATGAAGAGAGTTTAGCGGGAAGGTTAAAAGGATGGTTTTAGGTTTTGGTGGGAACAAAAAGTTTCGCACAGACTCTACGCACGGGCCTTTTAGCGGTAGGTTTTTCAATTTTTGGCCAAAACTACATTGGTGGGAACGTAATTATTTGTTTACTAGTTTTTTAATTAATAAAAAATAAATTAGTTCGGAAATTAATGTTTGAAAGCAATATTTGAAAGAGATATTACTGTCCTCACATGGTTTTGTTTGTTCCATGGTACCTACACCTTCTTTATTAGTTGATATGGTTAGTAGATGACATTATAAGACTATGAGACCTGGTTTCATATTTTTTTGAATTGTCTATCCACCTTTCAAATTTAGTCAACCTTAGGTTTGACCATGATTCAAACATTGTTCAGAACATGAAAGTTGGAAAACTAAGCTTGGATCCTTCTTATTTACTCCAATATGAAGCTATTATACCAAACTGTTTGGTCCATTTCATGATTCACAGTTCATAGCAAATGCCTTGGATCCTTGGATTTCATGCGGCGGTGTCTGAGATATGAGAGTCCTCACATGGTTTTGTTTGTTCCATGGTACCTACACCTTCTTTATTAGTTCATATGGTTAGTAGATGACATTATAAGACTATGAGACCTGGTTTCATATTTTTTAGAATTGTCTATCCACCTTTCAAATTTAGTCAACCCTAGGTTTGACCATGATTCAAACATTGTTCAGAACATGAAAGTTGGAAAACTAAGCTTGGATCCTTCTTATTTACTCCAATATGAAGCTATTATACCAAACTGTTTGGTACATTTCATGATTCACAGTTCATAGCAAACGGCTTGGATCCTTGGATTTCATGCGGCGGTGTCTGAGATATGAGAGTCCTCACATGGTTTTGTTTGTTCCATGGTACCTACACCTTCTTTATTAGTTCATATGGTTAGTAGATGACATTATAAGACTATGAGACCTGGTTTCATATTTTTTAGAATTGTCTATCCACCTTTCAAATTTAGTCAACCCTAGGTTTGACCATGATTCAAACATTGTTCAGAACATGAAAGTTGGAAAACTAAGCTTGGATCCTTCTTATTTACTCCAATATGAAGCTATTATACCAAACTGTTTGGTCCATTTCATGATTCACAGTTCATAGCAAACGCCTTGGATCCTTGGATTTCATGCGGCGGTGTCTGAGATATGAGAGTCCTCACATGGTTTTGTTTGTTCCATGGTACCTACACCTTCTTTATTAGTTCATATGGTTAGTAGATGACATTATAAGACTATGAGACCTGGTTTCATATTTTTTAGAATTGTCTATCCACCTTTCAAATTTAGTCAACCCTAGGTTTGACCATGATTCAAACATTGTTCAGAACATGAAAGTTGGAAAACTAAGCTTGGATCCTTCTTATTTACTCCAATATGAAGCTATTATACCAAACTGTTTGGTACATTTCATGATTCACAGTTCATAGCAAACGGCTTGGATCCTTGGATTTCATGCGGCGGTGTCTGAGATATGAGAGTCCTCACATGGTTTTGTTTGTTCCATGGTACCTACACCTTCTTTATTAGTTCATATGGTTAGTAGATGACATTATAAGACTATGAGACCTGGTTTCATATTTTTTAGAATTGTCTATCCACCTTTCAAATTTAGTCAACCCTAGGTTTGACCATGATTCAAACATTGTTCAGAACATGAAAGTTGGAAAACTAAGCTTGGATCCTTCTTATTTACTCCAATATGAAGCTATTATACCAAACTGTTTGGTCCATTTCATGATTCACAGTTCATAGCAAACGCCTTGGATCCTTGGATTTCATGCGGCGGTGTCTGAGATATGAGAGTCCTCACATGGTTTTGTTTGTTCCATGGTACCTACACCTTCTTTATTAGTTCATATGGTTAGTAGATGACATTATAAGACTATGAGACCTGGTTTCATATTTTTTAGAATTGTCTATCCACCTTTCAAATTTAGTCAACCCTAGGTTTGACCATGATTCAAACATTGTTCAGAACATGAAAGTTGGAAAACTAAGCTTGGATCCTTCTTATTTACTCCAATATGAAGCTATTATACCAAACTGTTTGGTACATTTCATGATTCACAGTTCATAGCAAACGGCTTGGATCCATGGATTTCATGCGGCGGTGTCTGAGATATGAGAGTCCTCACATGGTTTTGTTTGTTCCATGGTACCTACACCTTCTTTATTAGTTCATATGGTTAGTAGATGACATTATAAGACTATGAGACCTGGTTTCATATTTTTTAGAATTGTCTATCCACCTTTCAAATTTAGTCAACCCTAGGTTTGACCATGATTCAAACATTGTTCAGAACATGAAAGTTGGAAAACTAAGCTTGGATCCTTCTTATTTACTCCAATATGAAGCTATTATACCAAACTGTTTGGTCCATTTCATGATTCACAGTTCATAGCAAACGCCTTGGATCCTTGGATTTCATGCGGCGGTGTCTGAGATATGAGAGTCCTCACATGGTTTTGTTTGTTCCATGGTACCTACACCTTCTTTATTAGTTCATATGGTTAGTAGATGACATTATAAGACTATGAGACCTGGTTTCATATTTTTTAGAATTGTTTATCCACCTTTCAAATTTAGTCAACCCTAGGTTTGACCATGATTCAAACATTGTTCAGAACATGAAAGTTGGAAAACTAAGCTTGGATCCTTCTTATTTACTCCAATATGAAGCTATTATACCAAACTGTTTTGTACATTTCATGATTCACAGTTCATAGCAAACGGCTTGGATCCTTGGATTTCATGCGGCGGTGTCTGAGATATGAGAGTCCTCACATGGTTTTGTTTGTTCCATGGTACCTACACCTTCTTTATTAGTTCATATGGTTAGTAGATGACATTATAAGACTATGAGACCTGGTTTCATATTTTTTAGAATTGTCTATCCACCTTTCAAATTTAGTCAACCCTAGGTTTGACCATGATTCAAACATTGTTCAGAACATGAAAGTTGGAAAACTAAGCTTGGATCCTTCTTATTTACTCCAATATGAAGCTATTATACCAAACTGTTTGGTCCATTTCATGATTCACAGTTCATAGCAAACGCCTTGGATCCTTGGATTTCATGCGGCGGTGTCTGAGATATGAGAGTCCTCACATGGTTTTGTTTGTTCCATGGTACCTACACCTTCTTTATTAGTTCATATGGTTAGTAGATGACATTATAAGACAATGAGACCTGGTTTCATATTTTTTAGAATTGTATATCCACCTTTCAAATTTAGTCAACCCTAGGTTTGACCATGATTCAAACATTGTTCAGAACATGAAAGTTGGAAAACTAAGATTGGATCCTTCTTATTTACTCCAATATGAAGCTACTATACCAAACTGTTTGGTCCATTTCATGATTCATAGTTCATAGCAAACGGCTTGGATCCTTGGATTTCATGCGGCGGTGTCTGAGATCTGAGAGTCCTCACATGGTTTTGTTTATTCCATGGTACCTACACCTTCTTTATTAGTTCATATGGTTAGTAGATGACATTATAAGACTATGAGACCTGGTTTCATATTTTTTAGAATTGTCTATCCACCTTTCAAATTTAGTCAACCCTAGGTTTGACCATGATTCAAACATTGTTCAGAATATGAAAGTTGGAAAACTAAGCTTGGATCCTTCTTATTTACTCCAATATGAAGCTATTATACCAAACTGTTTGGTCCATTTCATGCTTCACAGTTCATAGCAAACGGCTTGGATCCTTGGATTTCATGCGGCGGTGTCTGAGATATGAGAATCCTCACATGGTTTTGTTTGTTCCATGGTACCTACACCTTCTTTATTAGTTCATATGGTTAGTAGATGACAATATAAGACGATGAGACCTGGTTTCATATTTTTTAGAATTGTCTATCCACCTTTCAAATTTAGTCAACCCTAGGTTTGACCATGATTCAAACATTGTTCAGAACATGAAAGTTGGAAAACTAAGGTTGGATCCTTCTTATTTACTCCAATATGAAGCTATTATACCAAACTGTTTGGTCCATTTCATGATTCACAGTTCATAGCAAACGCCTTGGATCCTTGGATTTTATGCGGCGGTGTCTGAGATCTGAGAGTCCTCACATGGTTTTGTTTGTTCCATGGTACCTACACCTTCTTTATTAGTTCATATGGTTAGTAGATGACATTATAAGACTATGAGACATGTTTTCATATTTTTTAGAATTTTCTATCCACCTTTCATATTTAGTCAACCCTAGTTTGACCATGATTCAAACATTGTTCAGAATATGAAAGTTGGAAAACTAAGCATGGATCCTTCTTATTTACTCCAATATGAAGCTATTATACCAAACTGTTTGGTCCATTTCATGATTCACAATTCATAGCAAACGCCTTGGATCCTTGGATTTCATGCGGCGGTGTCTGAGATATGAGAGTCCTCACATGGTTTTGTTTGTTCCATGGTACCTACACCTTCTTTATTAGTTCATATGGTTAGTAGATGACATTATAAGACTATGAGACCTGGTTTCATATTTTTTAGAATTGTCTATCCACCTTTCAAATTTAGTCAACCCTAGGTTTGACCATGATTCAAACATTGTTCAGAACATGAAAGTTGGAAAACTAAGCTTGGATCCTTCTTATTTACTCCAATATGAAGCTATTATACCAAACTGTTTGGTCCATTTCATGATTCACAGTTCATAGCAAACGGCTTCGATCCTTGGATTTCATGCGGCGGTGTCTGAGATATGAGAGTCCTCACATGGTTTTGTTTGTTTCATGGTACCTACACCTTCTTTATTAGTTCATATGGTTAGTAGATGACATTATAAGACTATGAGACCTGGTTTCATATTTTTTAGAATTGTCTATCCACCTTTCAAATTTAGTCAACCCTAGGTTTGACCATGATTCAAACATTGTTCGGAACATGAAAGTTGGAAAACTAAGCTTGGATTTTTCTTATTTACTCCAATATGAAGCTATTATACCAAACTGTTTGGTCCATTTCATGATTCACAGTTCATAGCAAACGCCTTGGATCCTTAGATTTCATGCGGCGGTGTCTGAGATCTGAGAGTCCTCACATGGTTTTGTTTGTTCCATGGTACCTATACCTTCTTTATTAGTTCATATGGTTAGTAGATGACATTATAAGACTATGAGACCTGGTTTCATATTTTTTAGAATTGTCTATCCACCTTTCAAATTTAGTCAACCCTAGGTTTGACCATGATTCAAACATTGTTCAGAACATGAAAGTTGGAAAACTAAGCTTGGATCCTTATTATTTACTCCAATATGAAGCTATTATACCAAACTATTTGGTACATTTCATGATTCACAGTTCATAGCAAACGGCTTGGATCCTTGGATTTCATGCGGCGGTGTCTGAGATATGAGAGTCCTCACATGGTTTTGTTTGTTCCATGGTACCTACACCTTCTTTATTAGTTCATATGGTTAGTAGATGACATTATAAGACTCTGAGACCTGGTTTCATATTTTTTTGAATTGTCTATCCACCTTTCAAATTTAGTCAACCCTAGGTTTGACCATGATTCCAACATTGTTCGGAACATGAAAGTTGGAAAACTAAGGTTGGATCCTTCTTATTTTCTCCAATATGAAGCTATTATACCAAACTGTTTGGTCCATTTCATGATTCATAGTTCATAGCAAACGGCTTGGTTCCTTGGATTTCATGCGGCGGTGTCTGAGATATGAGAGTCCTCACATGGTTTTGTTTGTTCCATGGTACCTACACCTTCTTTATTAGTTCATATGGTTAGTAGATGACATTATAAGACTATGAGACCTGGTTTCATATTTTTTAGAATTGTCCATCCACCTTTCAAATTTAGTCAACCCTAGGTTTGACCATGATTCAAACATTGTTCAGAACATGAAAGTTGGAAAACTAAGGTTGGATCCTTCTTATTTACTCCAATATGAAGCTATTATACCAAACTGTTTGGTCCATTTCATGATTCACAGTTCATAGCAAACGGCTTGGATCCTTGGATTTCATGCGGCGGTGTCTGAGATATGAGAGTCCTCACATGGTTTTGTTTGTTCCATGGTACCTACACCTTCTTTATTAGTTGATATGGTTAGTAGATGACAATATAAGACTATGAGACCTGGTTTCATATTTTTTTGTATTGTCTATCCACCTTTCAAATTTAATCAACCCTAGGTTTGACCATGATTCAAACATTGTTCAGAACATGAAAGTTGGAAAACTAAGCTTGGATCCTTCTTATTTACTCCAATATGAAGCTAGTATACCAAATTGTTTGGTCCATTTCATGATTCACAGTTCATAGCAAACGGCTTGGATCCTTGGATTTCATGCGGCGGTGTCTGAGATATGAGAGTCCTCACATGGTTTTGTTTGTTCCATGGTACCTACACCTTCTTTATTAGTTCATATGGTTAGTAGATGACATTATAAGACTATGAGACCTGGTTTCATATTTTTTAGAATTATCTATCCACCTTTCAAATTTAGTCAACCCTAGGTTTGACCATGATTCAAACATTGTTCAGAATATGAAAGTTGGAAAACTAAGCTTGGATCCTTCTTATTTACTCCAATATGAAGCTATTATACCAAACTGTTTGGTCCATTTCATGATTCACAGTTCATTGTTGACTGTTCAACAAACGAGTACATAGCAGTAATTCGGCGGAAACAACAAAGAATGATCGAGTGAACAATATGAATCAAACAGAAGGACAAAAAATAGCAATACATGAGTTACTATACTTTAACTCGCTTATCACATGATTGCAAACATGTGGCACCTCTGTCCTCTGATAAAAGGATTAAGAAAATGGTCTTCTGGCATTCTAATAATACTTTAACTAGCCTAGGTTTGACCATGATTCAAATTTAGTCAAGCCTAAGTTTTTTACAATCGTTTTTTGCATCCATTTCCTGTATCCTGCATTTCCGACATAGATCTCCCCTAAACCCTTCGGCCCTCTTGCAACCGGGGCAAATCACGAGGTACCGGAGGAAGAACTGTATCTTGACGTACAACCGGTAGGTCACGTATGCATCTTTAGCAGCATACTCCAGGTTTATTTCAGACAAAGGCACCTCTTCCTAGTAATCATGCCGTATACTAGGGAATTTACTCTTCATCTCGCCGTAATACTCGTCGATGATGCGAGATGCAAGATCAGCCATTCCATCCTTTTTATTTCGTCCTTTGATCTTGACAAGAGACTGAATATCGATCCAGTTTTCTTCAAGAATTGTAATACCCTCGTACATCAACTTGTAAAAATCTTGTGTTTTGTCAACGGTGCAGAAGACAATCCCTTTGTGTTGAAGGAATGAGCGGAGCGCAGGACAGGTCTTGTCGGTCCTGAAAGCATATTTAGTTTGTTTGTCAAAGAATGCATGACCAACACTTGCATGAAATGTGTAACTGAAATTGTTTAGTCATTGAAATATCATTTTGCATCATATAATTTGAAACTAAGAAAAGTTTATTAAATGCAAGAACAAGGCTCTGAAAATTTGCTTGTGATAATTAATTAGGTATAATGAAATTCAGTACACATGCTAGATGAGCATATGGATAGATTCAATTTGATAACTTGAATAAAATTTGAAACTACATGAGTTTATTATAATCAAATTCAGTATAATGAAATTCAGTCTAGAATATCATAACTTGTATAAAATCTCATAATGAAATTCATTTGGTACTGAGAAAATTGCACAAACAAGTAACTCTTGGTGTTGTTTACGCACAAACCAAGTACCTTAAAACTAGTGCACTCACTTGAGATGAAATATCATACGACAGTGTATAACAAACGACACAAATTAAACATAACATGGAACTAATCATTGAAAATATGTACAGAGGATTCAGAAATTCACACCACAACATCAGTAAAGTTCAGTCGCAAATTAAAAAGGCACTACAACATCAGTAAATTTTCACAAGTGAGTATAGAAATTTATACGCGGAGAAGTGGTAGACGAGGACGCGGTTCTTCATGCAGAGTTGAAGGACGGCGAGGTAGTTCTCGTAGATGGGGTCCTCCTTGGTGTACTCGAGGTCCAATCCAACAAATTTATTCTCCTTTTCCTGCTCATACCACTCCTCGAAGAGCTGGAGGTTTTTCATCACCGTCTCCTCCTCATTGGTGTATACAACCTCTATTTCCTTGTCTCCATGGACACGGAAGGTCTCAGTTCTAGTAAAACCGATATTTCCCGGATCCGTGCTAGCAGAGGATGATGTAGCCATGGAGGGGGAGGTAGTAGAGAGAGAAATGAAGGAGGATAACGGGCGGACGGCGGCGGCGGAAGAAGAAGCATCAATGGCCGGCGAAGGAGGCGAGAATGGGGTTTTTTGGGGGAAGAACAGAGGAGGCAGAAGCAGAAGCGTTCGGGTGTGAATGCGCGATTGCAGAGATTAAAACAATTGCGGTTGCCGTTCTAGGAGGTATTATAATGGAACTGCTACTGCTAAACGGCCCCACACGTCAGTGGGTGTCAGTTTGTACGTGTACGAGGAATAATTGTATGTGCACGTGTGTACCGTAAAGTACTTGGAATAAATCTAGCCTTTGTACGTATGCGTACAAAAAGGAGTGCAGAGGTACAGGGAGTGCGAAGCGGCAGAGATATAAAAGGATCTCCCACCCACCCACCGCTTTCTTCCCCAATCGGAGCAAGTGGAGAAACCCTAGCCATCCCATCCCACCTCGTCCCCGCCGGTGCACCTCTCGGTCGGTAACCTCGCGGCCGGTAGAAGCGATGTCGAGTCGCTCGAGCGCAGATGCGTCCGCCGCGGTAGGTGCGGCGGATGTGGAGGGGACCGAGCTCACGGCGAAAGGCGTCACGGCCACCTTGGTTGCGGCCGTGGCTGTTGCGGAGGAGACGGTAGAGGCCGCGGCGGGTGTGGCCGATTTGGGCGATGCGGAGACCGCAGCCGACCTCACGGCGGAGAGCAGTGCGGCCACGGTCACGGCAGCTCTGGTGGAAGCGGTGGAGCAGGAGGCGTCGGATGTGGTGGGAGCGGTGGAAGAGGAGGAGGCGGCTAACGCTGCGGGGCCGGACTAGCGCTGGCGGATCCGACCGGAGGTGGGGGAGGCGATGGCGGTGAAGAAGCCGTCCCAGATGCCGCTGTCGCCGTCCCAGATGCCGCCGTCGCCGATGCCGCCGTCCCAGATGCCGCGGTGGCCGATGCCGTCGACGCAAACCCACCGGCACCTGAAGCGGTAAATCCCTCAAATCCCTCACCCTTGTTCCTTTTACTGTAATGCGATATCGCCATAGGAGCTGCATAGGCTATGCCTGGTGCACATGCACCAGCAGAGGCGGAGACAGAATTGATCAGAGAGTGGTGCTGAGATCTTGAGAAACGCTAGGTGCTGATGGGCTAGTGTGATCGGCAAGCATTTGAGCTAAATGTCTCATAGACATTCTTGTGCATAATGTTGATGAACATATTTGCTAAGCAAAGAGAATGTCTCAGTCAGACCAATTAATTTGTGCAAACTATTGTTGTTGTGCACCAGGAACCAATTAATTTGTGCAAAGTATTGTTGTTGTGCACCAGGACATAAAACCTACTGTTATTTTGTTTGGATTAATTAGAAAAACTATTTCTGGCAATGGTTTCAGTATAGTGGACTTGTAAATATTTATTAAGACATGTTGTTTCACCTTGTCTTTGCATTTCAATTGTTAATGACTCCTAATATCGTCCTAGTGTTGTTTACTTGTGAGTAGGTTATTCTATATTTAAATATGATGTAACATTTTAATTTCATTCAAAAACTTTGTGGCAGTGGCTTTTAGTATTAAGTCTGTAATCATGTTCCTTATCATATCGTCATATATAGTGAAGGAAGGGATAACTTGGGATCAAGTCCTTCATGTTGTTGAAAAGATCCTTGCCGCACTAGTTAATCATAGTATTTAATTTGTTAAAAAAAATCTATGATGATTCTGCTTAACCAATTTAGTGATGAGTACTAAAATATAACTTATAATGAAGTTTATATATAGGATCTTAGGTCATGTTATATAATCTAGCTATTTATAATATGTCCAATCACATATTTATCTTTATATGATATAGTTTAACTCAAGTTATAGAATATGGCTATTTCTGACTAATAAAATATTAAGCTTAACTCAAGTTATAGAAGATCTATTTCATCAAAAGTAATGTTCATTATTTCATGTATAGTGGAGAATATTTAAAATTCTCATTTTCATAGTTATTGTAATGACAGTTGTAAATGTGTTAATCTGTTACCTTTGAGGTGCTTCACATGTAAATTGTTGCATTTGTAATATAATGTCAATGTTTGAAAAAGCTTAACGTCAAATATGTTCCCAGATTGTGAACAGGAAGAAGCGCATGTATGCAGAAATTGATGAAATGTTTGAAAAAGCTACATGTCATGATTTTTCTCTCACACGACGACGACGGCAAGCAGACTGAAGTGAGTGTAACTTGATTGTGTTTACATATGTTGTGTGTTTTTTATAGTATACACATGCTAACAAATTTGCAAATCTATATTGTAGTATGACTCTAGTGACTCCACCGAGACTGTGCAAAAGAGCAACCTTATCTCTTTTACAGACAAGGAGGCGAAGAAGCTGCAGCAACAGGGCACCCACGCATTCAAGAGGAGGGGGGGGTACTTATGCCCCTACCATATCCACAAGCCAAGGTATGACAGTAGGCAGAGCCTCATCCAGCATGATGAAGCCCTAGCAAAAGAAGATGCCTCGGCGCGTGTTAGGGTCAGCATGCTGCTCTGCTGAGGGCGATGAATCGCGCTGCTGCTCCATGATTGGGTGTTCTGGTTTTGATATGGTACATTATGCAGTTTGTGTTGGCTGTGGACAATATAGTAGCATGTTAGCGCTACTATAAGTTTGTTAAATTATGGTTAGCTGGAAACTTAGTAAGTTTAACTAGCACCTGCTGTTTTTGGTTCTTCTTTTGGTACTGTGATGACATGTTCTATGATGGCTTATGCAAGCTTCATTACCTACTATTGTTGATTATGTTTATTTTTGAAAGTTGTGACTAGGGCTGCAAACGAGTCGAGTTCGAGCGAGTTAAACTTGGCTCAGCTAGCTCAACTCATACTAAAATTTGAGTGATCTCATACTGAGTCGAGTTAAACATCGAGTTGTATAACTTGATTCATACTTACCTTGATGATCTCTAGTAGATGGTGAAAAGATCATGTTGTTTCTTCTCTTTTTGTTTTTTATTCAGATAGTCTACAAATTCTAAATCAGGATGAAGTTTGTATACACATTGCTAACTTTTTTATCTTGTTTCTTTTACATAAGGGGATTAACAAACTGAAGTTTGTATAGAACAGATTTCGAGAAAGCTCTTATGATTTATTAGCTTGGATCACGATTTGATGGATAGTAACTTTATGATTGATGGATATGTGCATTACAAATTTATAAACTTTTGTCTTTGTTAAAAAACATTAAGTTTGTTCAGAAATTGAAATACAAATTTATAAACTTTTGTTTTGGTTGAAAAACATTAAGTTTGTTCAGAAATTAAAACAATTGCGGTTGCGCTTCGAGACTAAAATAATGGGACTGCTCTCTTTCCGCAACATTTTACCCCAGAAAACCCTAATCAACATAAAATTACCACAAGTGTCCCCTGTCGGTGGGTGGTACTGCTAAACGTCCCCACACGTCAGTGGGTGTCATTTTCCCCCACCCACCCCCAAAATGGCAAAGTAGATGAGAAGATACTTTCTCCCTGTCTCTCTCCACCGTGCGCCCACAATCCAGCTCAACTACCTCTTCCTCTCCCAGCCACTGCTTCGTCGCCACCTCCACCGCCACCGCCTCCGCCCCCATCAAGCAGCGTCGCCTCCGTCGGTCTGATCTCCGCAGGACGGGCTCAGGTGCGAATCGATTTAGCCCCCTATTGTTTTCCAATCTTGCAAGGTCGTCGTACTGCTCGCCATAGCTTGAAGATGATGAACCCTAATCCTATCTTGCAATGTCATAGTGTCGTGGAAGGTCGTTGATCTGTTGCTTGCTTGCCTGCGCCTTTCGTGGTTTAGGGAAGCAGGGGATATTTCCAGGGTTTGCTGTTGGTAATCGGGGGATTTTCTGTGTTTTTTTCTAGCGGCGATTTTCCTATGTTTTGATCGATTCAAAGTAGATGCTATAGTGTTAGTAGATTTTCCTGGTTTAGAGTGATTCAAAATAGATGCTAGTGCTAATGCTCTCCCTAGGTTGTGATCGATTCGAAGTAGATGTTGTGCTAGTAGATTTTCCTGGTTTAGATTGATACAAATTAGATGCTAGTGCTAGTAGAATTTCCTAGTGCTCTACTTTTCTTGTTTTAATGACAGATGCTCCAGCAGTACATTTCCTGGTTTGCTCTCTATTCTGAACCTAAACACTTCTGCTGCTTGTGCAAATTAAATGTCAATCTGAACCTAAACATCTCATCTTAGTTTTAATGTGTAACAGTTTCATAGTTCGCAAATGTTGCAATTTTATCATCATTAATTGCTCATTAATTGTTTAGTTCTTATCATTGCTCATTGTTTATCTATAATCAGTGCTAATTATCTATCATCTAATTTGTTCCCTGCTTATTATTAGGTTGACACCATGGACCGCCATGAAGTTGCCATCTTGGTCCCATCCAAGAAAACCGTCGAGACCATCGACATTAGCTCATCCTCTGAAGGTGATGGTGTTGCAGCTAGGGCTCAAGTTAAGCATGAGGAAGCTGATGATGCTGCAGCAAAGGATTGTGCAGCTGAGCGTGGGGAAGATGATGCTCCTGCTCCTGCTAATGTCCAGCTGACCCGTCGAGGTAAAATATACTATGGAGCATATTAATTATTATAGTTGCAGGATATATATATGTCTCAAATGCTTAGTCTCCGTTTGGCATAATAGTCAATTTGTAAGTATACACGGAATACTTTAGTTTCTATAAATACTGCGGGTTTGATATACTTCAATTTTGGGAAAACTTTAATAAACTAGGCCTTATTCCTTGATTTTCTTATATGTAGATCCCAAGATAAAGGGAGGTAAGAAATGGGACAGGTTTTGCGTGTATCCCAACCTAGTGGAAATGTACCCTCGACAACTTGAGACCCTGAAATATCTTGTTGACCAAAAGAGCCCCACAATTCCTTTCTATGTGTGCACTATAAAGAATTCAAGTACCCTGGATGGATGGCAAATCCAGAATGGTAAATAATTACTGCATCCTCAAGTATATGTTTTTTCATATTTATTTGTTGACAATAATGACTTCATCTGAGCAAAGTTTTGCATTTTATAATCTGCAGTACTTCACAAGGAGGTTTATCCTGAAGTACATCCTGAGGAATATGAACCTTCCAGACGATCATTTGGTTGTCTCTTGCAATGGGCAATCTTGTGAGAATGTGAGGATTATCATGGGCAAAGGGAGGGATTCAGGTGCCATGATCACAACCAACTGGAGAGCTGTGGTGCAGAAGAGCAACATGAAGGACCAGGATATCTTTGTGTTTTGGTTCCGCATTCGCTCCAGGCCTAGTGGCGGTCTCAAGTTGTATGTCTGGAACCTCGAGAAATGAGCAGGCTGCTGCGTTTCCTTAGCTCATTTGGCCCCGTTGTGGGTTTATGTTAAAACTTATGTTATTCGTGTGTTAGTCGTCCCATTGGCTTGGTGATGTAAAACTATATGCTGCCTGGCAGCGGTTATGTACTCTAGTTGTGTGGCTTTATTAAGTTAAAGTAGGGCTTCATTTGTACTTAAATTCCCCCATTTAATTTTCTGAAAATAATATGGAAAAACAACCACAAAAGAAAACCCTAGATTCAGATGTGACGGAACTATATAAATAGACGGCCTGACGCCAATCCACGTCCTTCCTTCCTCAGTCTCCGCAAATATCCAAACCCTAGACGGTTCCACGCCCCTACGACCCAGCCGCCATGACGACATCAAGGGAATCCTTTGATGCCGAGGCAGATCAGAAGGCGGCGCCAGTCATCGGCGAGTCGTCTGATGCTACTCTTGGACCGATGGCGTCAAGCAAATCTGTGCCTACTCCACGCCTCACTTTTTCTCTTGATAAGCAATGATCGTGATTATTAGATCTAGATGTGATGACTTTCATTTTTTTGCAGTGTCTAGTTTGTTTTGACAAACTCGGGATGTGTGGCAGTGTGTCGAAGACCATGACACATGATTACTGCGTGATAACCCTTGTAGAGGGATTTGAGGAGAAAACGGTAATGCATCTAACATACTCAACTACACATGGGCCTGATTTGATTTATTTGTGGTTATTCACATGTAATATACGTATCAAATATAACAGTGTTAGTACTCATTATGTCATGTGTTAATCATTCATGTAATATACGTACCAGATCTAGCTATCAAAAAGGTTGTGAGTGTGATCTGTATTAGTCATGCACGTGTGTTCTTTTCCAGTACCAACATGTAATTTTGATACTTCAAGGTACCTATCTGAAACTATGAGTGCATGTTCAGGTCTTTTGCAGTAAAGGGCAATTGCTTCAGTGTCCAATTATAGGAATAAGTACAAACAGTTACTCTTCTAGCTAGGATATATATGTATCTATTTATAGTAAGTCAAATTTTGTACTGGCTCATAATGTAATAAATTGCATACTCTTCATCAGGTGATCCCTTGCTACGTGAGAAAATATTTCCTAGACATGCATGCTGTTCTGCCATTTGAGAACACAAGTTTTCAAACTACTCTGAAAACCAAGGAAGATTTTTCATTCCATGTTGAGCTTACCAGTATTGATGGGATAACCTATGTAAATGGAGAATAAAGAATTAGGCAGAGTTTACCAATTTAAGGTTGGTATGGAGCTAATATTCAAGACTGACACACGTACCAAGCAAACTGAGGTTATAACTGGAAATGACCCAATCATTCATCCATGTAAGTTTCCTACTTAATTCAACAAATTTATGTTGTACACATAACCATGACTATATTACTTGGTTGCGACATGTATACTCCACTAATTTCAGTTGTATTAAATTTATACACATCATACTACCCAATGTCCTCTGAGAGGCATCCCATTGTTGACTCACTCTCTAGCACTGATGCGACCATGGTTAATTGGAGGATGATGGAGACGGTGATCAACGCAGTTAAAATCTTGGATTACCTTGTTCTGTTCCACAGAGCTGGAGAGTATGAGGAAGGAGAATTGGTTTTCGGTGTGCTGCATACTCTAAACTGGACAAACAGCGTGAACTTCAATAAACATGTGGTAATCATTAAGAACACATCTTCTCTTATGCACAAAGTACTATGTGAGGCCATATATATATATTGTACACTAATTCTATTTTCCTGTATTTTAACATGTTTATTTTCCGCTAGATGTTCTCTTGACTTTAAATCTTTGCATGCAACAGAAAATCTCAAGCCGTTTGATTCCTGAAACAATGGAAAAATCTGGTACCATCACAATTTGTTGTCACCCGAAAACAGAGGTGACATCTACATATACAATTTCTGAGCTTGATGGTCGTATGTGTGTCAGCAGATGGAAAGAGTTCATGACGAAGGAAAATCATCTCAAGATTGGTGACAAGATGTTGTTCTTGCTCTACCTGGGGACTGAAGGGCTTTACTTGTTTGCTACCCATGTGCCTGAAATTGGTCTGAACTAGGAAGCCAGTGATGATGGTTTCTCTGTCCAACTATGGATGCAGCCCCGTTGCTACAATAAAAAAACGTGTTAAGACTCTATATTAGATTGTCGAATTCCCTGATATTATCGTGCTGCTAGTTGTAATTCTTCGAACATAGAAGCTGCGATGTTGTTCATCTCGCGTTGCTTAACAAATTCCACAATGAAGAAATAGCTATTGAAATGCCCTGAAATTCCGTGTTCATCTCGCGTTTGCTACCCATGTGTCCACGTCGCTAGCCATGTCGTTGTCACTGTAACCGATCAGCTTCCCTCTTTCTCCCCCATAGCTGCATCCAAACTCGAGTATTCCTGCAACATACCGCAGGATGTTATTAAGTTAATCATAACATTAAAGATAAATTAAACCTTAAAAATTTGCAATATTAAACTTACTTGACCATTCATGAATTCATCATCTGTGATGACGACTCTGAAGCTATTGTTCTGACGACCACTAGGTTGGCATATGTTGCTTGGTTGTTGGCATGTATCACAAACTTGAGGCAAATTAGATTTATTTAAAAAATAACAAAAGAAAGCAGAAAAAAGTTGCCCGCCAAATCACTAGAGTATGTGAGGGACCCAGGATTGGACCCACAGGGCAGAACGGCCAGCGTATATGGTATCAGTTGAGAGAAGCTCGATGGCTTACTCTCAGCCGGGTATATAAGCTGGTCGATCTACCAGTCAGTTAGCGAGGTGGGACTAATCTCCACGTCCACATCGCCTGCTACGCGCGCACCACCAAATTTGGGCCCAATCTTGGGGTGGGCCATGGGCCGAGCGAAAGGCCTACGTAGCTCCGCCAGGTCTCCGCCGAAACTGCCATGCCCCCACACGACGCCGCCGCCGTATCGGCACTGCCCCCAGACGACGTCGCCACCGTATCGGCAATGCGCGACCAACCAATCTGCCACCGTGACCTCGCCGCCATCCGAATTGGATCAGCGTAAATGGTTGCCCTGCCGACTTGTACTCAACCTATCTCTGCTGCCTCCACTGCTCGTCAGACAAAATTACAAGGTTTGCACCAATACAGATGTACTACCTCTGTTCCCCTTTAATCGACGACAGCACCAGCCAAATTGCTCACGTGCTCTGCATTAGCTCGCGTCGATTAAAACTGGACGTATAGATTAGTCATTGGCGATTGCTATTGCTGTCAGATAGTCTAGCTGCTTAGGTTCACATATAAGTGTCGCTCTAATGTATCTGTTGTTTGGAAATACTTACTTGTAAACTAATGCTGTTGCTATTTTATTCTTAACAAGACCGGCTTCAAGGAGATAAGGAATAATGTCACGAGACAAGAGCTGGATGAAAAAGGATAGAGAGTCTCTGGAGTGGCAAAGTGGCATCAAGAGTTTGTTGGAATTTTGTTTCGATGGTGCTCACCCAGACTCAAGAATCCCTTGCCCGTGTATGAAATGTCTGAATAATGCTCAGAGAAAGAGAAAGGATGTCCATATGCACTTGCTTCGGAATGGGATGGATCCGACCTGCTGGGATATGTGACATGCTCCAAACTCTCGTAAGGGGCACAAAAGTGGGAAATAATGCAGGAGACACCGGCGGTGATGGAAATAAACAGGAGCCAAATGCATCAGCCAAGGCGTTTTACCAACTATTGGAAGAGGGAAAACAGGGTTGTACCTAGGTTGTGAGGTCACAAAGATATCTTTCATTGTGAAGCTTTACCAAATCAAGTGCGTGACTGGGATGACCAATAGAGCCTGTGACTTAATGCTCCAGCTGTTCAAGGAGTTGATGTCAAAGGGTCACTGCATCCCTAAAAATCTTGCAGAAGTAAGGAAGGTCATCCGAGAGCTTGGTCTGGATTACAAGAAGATACACGCGTGTGAAAATGATTGTGTGCTATTTCGTAATGAACATGCTGATGCCCAAGAATGCCCTGTCTGTCATACGTTTCGATGGAAACCTAGTCCTACCGTAGACAAAGACGATTCATCGAGCGGTAAATCAAAGAATCCAGTGCCATGGAAAGTTCTATGGTATTTCCCACTCATTAAGAGACTGCAAAGGCTGTACATGACAAAAGATATGTCAACTGATATGAAATGGAATAAGGAGAAACATACCGATGATGGCGTAATGAGGCATCCTGCAGATTCGAAGGCCTGGAAACACCTTGATGAAAAATATAGTAAAAAGAATTCGCAAAAGATGCTCGCAGTGTTCGGCTTGGACTTGCTTCGGATGGATTCAACCCCTTTGGGCTCATGAGTATATCACACACTACATGGCCAGTCATTCTGATCCGATATAACTTGCCACCCTGGATGTGTATGAAACAACAAAACTGGATAATATCGATGATTATTCCAGGACCAAAGTCAGCAGGAAATAACATTGATGTGTACTTGCAGCCTTTGATTGATGAACTGTTAGTTCTATGGGAGGATGGTGCTGAAGCATATGATGCTGCAACTGAGGAAAATTTCATGTTGTATGCATGCGTGTTGTGGACCATCAATAACTACCCGGCTTATGCAATGCTGAGTGGTTGGAGCACAAAAGGCAAGCTAGCATGCCCTTACTGCCACAAGCATACAGATTACTTGTGTCTCAGCTATGGTAGAAAGCATTGCTACATGGGACACCGACGTTTTCTAAATAAATACCACAAATGGCGTCGAAACAAGTGTATGTTCAACAACAACACAGATACTAGAGATGCCCCGGTGCCACTTACGGGCATAGTTCTACAGGAGCTAGATAGCATTCAGCACGCACCATTAGGGCGGTCAAATAAGAGAAAGCGACCGGAAACTAATCCCTGGCACAATTGGCGGAAGAAAAGTGTGTTTTTCCAGCTGCCGTATTGGAGGCACTTGCTCGTGAGGCACAATTTGGATGTTATGCACATCGAGAAGAACATTTGTGACAATATTCTGGAGACATTGCTTGACATGGATGGGAAATCAAAGGATGGTGCGAAGGCTCGTCTTGATTTGGAGGACTTGAAAATTAGGGTGGATCAGCATGCAAGGCCCACCGGTAAGGGTAAGTACAATTTTAAGAAAGTCGTGTATACTTTAAAAAAAGGAAGAGAAGATGACGCTCATCAGGTTTCTGCAGAGCATACGGATGCCTGATGGCTATGCTTCACACATTAAGCGATGTGTGGTCCTCGAGCAGTGCAAGTTTATTGGACTCAAAACTCATGACTGCCATGTTATATTACAGAAACTTCTTCCTATTGCGTTGCGCAAGCTTCTGCCAGAGAATGTCCTTATCCCATTGCTTCAGCTTAGTAAATTCTTTTATGATTTATGCTCCAAGGAGTTAAGGGATGAAGATTTGGAGAATTTGGACAAGCAAATCGCAGAAATTCTATGTCAGCTAGAGATGATATTTCCACCAGCTTTCTTTGATATTATGATGCATCTCCCAATTCATCTAGCTAAAGAAGCAAAGTTGGGAGGGCCTATACAGTACAGATGGATGTATGGTATACCACAAATGGCGTCGAAACAAGTATATGTTCAACAACAACACAGATACTAGAGATGCCCCGGTGCCACTTACGAGCATAGTTCTACAGGAGCTAGATAACATTCAGCACGCACCATTAGGGCGGTCAAATAAGAGAAAGCGACCGGAAACTAATCCCTGACACAATTGGCAGAAGAAAAGTGTGTTTTTCCAGCTGCCGTATTGGAGGCACTTGCTCGTGAGGCACAATTTGGATGTTATGCACATCGAGAAGAACATTTGTGACAGCATTCTGGGGACATTGCTTGACATGGATGGGAAATCAAATGATGGTGCGAAGGCTCGTCTTCATTTGGAGGACTTGAAAATTAGGGTGGATCAGCATGCAAGGCCCACCGGTAAGGGTAAGTACAATTTTAAGAAAGTCGTGTATGCTTTAAAAAAGGAAGAGAAGATGATGCTTCTCAGGTTTCTGCAGAGCATACGGATGCCTGATGGCTATGCTTCACACATTAAGTGATGTGTGGTCCTCGAGCAGTGCAAGTTTATTGGACTCAAAACTCATGACTGCCATGTTATATTACAGAAACTTCTTCCTATTGCGTTGCGCAAGCTTCTGCCAGAGAATGTCCTTATCCCATTGCTTCAGCTTAGTAAATTCTTTTCTGATTTATGATCCAAGGAGTTAAGGGATGAAGATTTGGAGAATTTGGACAAGCAAATCGCAGAAATTCTATGTCAGCTAGAGATGATATTTCCACCAGCTTTCTTTGATATTATGATGCATCTCCCAATTCATCTAGCTAAAGAAGCAAAGTTGGAAGGGCCTGTACAGTACAGATGGATGTATCCAGTTGAGCGATACCTGCGTACGCTTAAGGCATATGTGCGTAACAAGGCTCACCCAGAAGGTTCAATTGCAGAGGGGTACATACTTGAAGAGTGCATGACGTTCTGCAGTCGATTCGTTCAAGGCATGCCTACAAAACTAAGTCAGTCCAAACGCCATGCCGATGGAGGTACAGATGAACCACCAACAGGGATTACCATAATGGGTACAATTGATTACACCAAGAAAGGTTTTTCCCGTGAATTAGTCTCTTTGGAAGGTATTAATCAAATGAGGCACTACATCATAACAAACTGCTTGGAAACCGAGCCATGGATTGAGTAAGGATACTTATGTATTTGTTTCATTTCATGACATGCATTAATACTTTGGTCATGAAGTAACCATCATTATTTTTTAAAGGAAACATATTGAGGAGCTCAAAAGGAACAATTGTCCTAATCCTAAAAAGAAACACAAGAAAGAATTTGTTGTCTGGTTCGAGAGACGGGTAACTTACTTTCACATTTTGGTTTAAACCTACCTCTCCTTCATGTTCATAACTTCAGATAGCACGGGGGAATTACTAGTAAAAAATTTGTCTACATTACGCTCACACATATTCTATTCCATGAAACAGATCACACAACTCCATAAAGATGGAAGGTCAGCAAATTGTTGTATGCACTAGCTAAAGGGCCTGATCAAATTGCTCGTGTGTACAACCGTACAGTACTGAATGGATATTACTTTCGAAATGCCTATATAGAGCAGGAATTGAGTACCCAGAATAGTGGCGTCGTAGTCAATGTGCAAGAAGGCAATGGCAGTACTGATCACTATGGGGTGATAAAGAAAATCATATTTTTTGACTTTCCTCCTGATAAGGAGGTTGTTCTATTGCAGTGTGACTGGTTCGACGTGCCTACTGCCAATAGAAATTAGAGTAAGGGATATAAGAAGGACAGATATGGAATTATTGACCTTGACACTACTATACACCGATTCAAGGAAGACCCTTACATTCTAGGCATCCAAGCTGAACAAGTTTTCTACGTGAGAGATGTGAAGAACCCTAATTGGGCAAGTGTTATTAAAATGAACCCACGCAATTTGTTTGCTCCTTCTGTTTTAAATGGTGCAAACGTTGATGATGCTGTCGAAGGAAGTGAACGTGCTGAACCAGATGTATAGGATGTCGTCGATGCAGGAATTATAGTTCCAGAATTTAATCTATCTAACCAGATAACTAGTTGGTGCAGAAACAATGATGAAGGAACCAACGTTGATGTTTCAGTCATACAAAGTATAAGGCCTGCTGAGTTTGACGAAGATCAAGTGGAATATGATGCTGATACGGATGATGATGAGGCTTACGTAAATGATGGCCATGTTGCTCCTTTGGTACAAGATGAATCCGATGATGACCTAGGATTCATTTAGTAGGTTGTCTATACACTATTTGGCTTAAAGGTTTTGCCATGATCATGGACACATTTATGTGCTTGAAAGATCGTGTAATAATATACTTTGAGTTTAAAAGGTCCAAAGTTTCAGTGTCAAGTAATTATGAATTGCGATGCTAACTGTTCAAGTGAAATTTGCGTTTACATGAGTTCTTGATTGATTATTCAGTACCGTCACTTTTTGCAACACAAGTAAATTTCAATTAGGCTCGAGTGCCAAGGCCCAGGAGGTCTGTTTAAGGTAAACTTGCAAAAAATATCGGCTCACCGAATATTGGTGATACTGGACCATAAATGAATTGTTGTCCTAAGAAAATTACAATATTAATCAAGGGCCACGGCCCAGGAGGCCCGTTAGCTATGCTATGAACTTTCTCGTTCCAAAAAACTTGTTCGTTTTCGCAGCAGCTGGTGATTGTTGCATTATGGTCAACCTATTACCATACGGCCCAAATTGTCGCAGTAAACAATAGTTATTGCCGCAGGATAAATTTGAGGCGAAAAACATATGATATTTACCACGCATACTTATTACGTTGGAAGAACTAGCCTCTAAGGCAACAAAATTGCTACCTCGCGCAACGGAGCTTATTTGTCGCTAAAATGCGATTGTATTCCAACGTGATGCAGATCGTTGCAAAGGCGGCCTTTACCGCAATAAATTTGACAATGATCGCGACCAAGAATAGTTGTGGAAATATGAGCGGCCTATCACCACGACCGGAGAATTTGTGGTAATTTTGTACTACATCGCAACGAAAAAAAACCGTAGCGATAGATTATGTCGCAATAGACCGGTTTTCTTGTAGTGTTATGTCCCAGACGCCAAAAGAACATACATATTTTCGGTGTGGTAGCTTCAGGATCTAGAAAGAATTCTACATAGATTTTGGCCACCTTGTCGAAACTGCTACAGTAGAACGCCATGACACTTCAGAGCGCCTCCGGTGATGACCGCGCTTCTCTACCATCTCGACCTCCACTGCCTGGTGTCCCACCTCCCCGGCAAGAGGAGAAGGATGATGAGAGGGTGTAGGATCCGGATCGCGCCTACACGGGATGGATGGGAGGAGCTGGAATCAGCGCTGTTGGGCAAGAGGGTCAAGCGACCCAAGCATGGTGCCAAGATTAGGGGATCATGGAAAGGTTGCGGCCGCGGAGCGTTCTCGCCTGCTGCATCATCGACAGGACCAATGGCGGCGTGGAACCTATATCTCAAAAAAGAAGGTCATGATGTATAACCAAATGCCTCACTAAACTGTAGGCCAGGAAAATAATAAGTCCCACCTCATCACCAATGATTGAGGTAACAAAATCATTACTCAACAGACAAAATCGTACGGTTCCGTTGGCTGAAGATAGAGGATTAAACGGTCAAGAAGGATTGTCACGGGCAACAGAAATCATACGGTTCCGTTGGCCGAAGGTAGAGGATCAAACGGCCAAGAAGGATTGTCACGGGCATGGCCTCATCAGGCCGGTAAGCAACCAGGCTATAAATAATTTTCCAGAAACTATAAACGCATGATCTTTTCCGTGAAAATGAAATCATTCCAAATATTTCTCCTTTTTATTGTGGGCAGACAGAGCTTCTCCTCATCCTCTCGCCACCACGGCTCCATCAAAACCCCCCCTTCCTCTACATCTCAGATCCCATCCATCCAACCGACACCTCCCGATGCCGCCAGTCCGATCGACCTCGCTGCAACGCTGAACGTCCACAGCGGCGACCTGCGACCACGTCGACGGCATGCCCGCGATGGTCGCAGACGCGCCGCCCTCCCCCTCCTCGTCGGCGATCTGGTCGCGCCGCCGCGACGAGATCACTTTCGACCGCCTCCGGAAGGTACCGCCACCTCCCTTCCAGCCCAGCCCCTACCGAACTCCATCGGATCTGGCCTCCGCAGAGGATGACGACACCTGACGTGAGCTACCTGGGGGCGGATCTGAGACATAGTTCTAGGTCCGTGGCAAGCGCTCGGGTGTGCAGCTTCGTTTCTAGTAGTTTGTCCCTCAGGGGTTGATTTGATTGGTCAGTTTCCTATGCGACGAGCGTTCGCTCGAATGGCCTGACTGGATAACCTCTGCCCAATCAACTGGCGTAAGCTCCAGGTTATGCTGTTGCCTATTTACATTGAGCGGCTGGAGCAGCTAACTGTTTCGCTGACTGATTCCAGGCTGGAATATTTCGGATATGCCTGACCCGAGGATTACAATCGATTCGCTTGTTGTGTTTTGGCAATTGGGTGTGTCAATGGTCGGTTACTGATGCCCTAGCTGACTGCAGTGATGGGAATAACCGGAATTCTGTAGAGTGACTATTGCCACTTGATTAGGGCAATTGGGAATTGCATGGTCGTTACTATCCCTCTCGGGTTAATCAACTGAGATAGCCTATGGGTTAAACCCTCTTGTGCCTTTTATGTCAACTCAGGGTTTGATTAACCTATAGGGAATATTCTTATGCCCTGATGCTAGAGAACACCTAGTCTTGAAGTAGTACAAATGTTTCTTGCTTGATTTCCCCAAATAATTCGATGAAGTGCAAAAAATCAATGTCAACTCAGGGTAAAAGTACTCTAGTAGTCTCGTGTTCTGGTCAAACCTGATGATATTGTTACCATACCAATCACTATTGGAGTAATAGGTGCTATTTTGTGCTACACAGTAAGAAGGCGTGATCATGTATGTTTTCCAATTGGTATACTCTTTGTACCATCCTGTCCAATCAACACTGCTGTAGGCTTGAGCTAGAGTACTAATTGGGAGTAGAGTTGGGGATGTAAGTAGCAGCAGCGGCCATTTCCAACGAGCCCACATAAGCTGCCCCCGAAAAAAAGCTGAAGTGGCGTATGTGGGCTGCCACTTATCTTAAGTGGCCTAAGGTACTGTTTGGTTGGGCTTATTCCTGACTTTTGTCTTATAAGCCACAAAAGTACCTAAATAGGTGCTTTTGGTTTTAGCTTTTGGCTTATACCATCATCTAACAATATCCAGCCAAAAGCCAAAGCCTAGGTGCTTTTGTGGCTTATAAACCAAAGTACAAAAGCCAAAAATAAGCCCTACCCTCTATGAGCACCAGCTCCTGCTATCCTCTCCCATTCTATTTCGCAGAGCTAATATCTTTAATCGGATCTCTGCCATTTTGCCATTCATGTTTGTGATACGAATGGTTCTGAATGTTTGCCCTTCAATAGAATGAGATGGGTTCGTACACAAATTGACAAATATGTGCATATTCTAATACTAATGGTGGAGAAAAAACCTTATGTTTGGAAGCACCCAACATGAGAGATTGTACGCTCCAAGGATGTGCATGAGTAGAATTCCTTTTCTGCTTGGAGGCACCCAACTACTAGTGATGGAATTCTACTTGTGCTTTCGACAATTCAGTTTTCACTTGATCCAAATACATGAGAGATTGCATATAGATGGAGACGGTGCAGACTGCAGAGGTATCAGGCGTGAGGGAGCACAGAACGCTTTGCCATCGTGGCGCCACTTAGCCGCCAAACTACATAAATGTGGTGGCCACAAAATCTGTGAAACTGGTATGTGGCCGAAGCAGTGTATCCGGTGTTGTCCAGTAGACACGCCACATCTTGAGAGTAGAGTAGAGTGGAGTGGAGAAATGCCATATGATAAGAACAAATTTGACCTGCTATGTTCTCATTTCCTTTTTATCACTGTTATATTCTTATGCTCAATAACTTCAGGTGATTAAAAGTCTGATGTTGAGAACACATTTTTATGCCCTCGTAGTTCTTTGTGAATCAATCTTTGGTTCTCACTGCAAATGTCAATGTGACATTTAACTGGTCCACATTAAAATTATGAAGGTGTCATACTGTACATTAAACTGGTTGTAGTTACAACTAGCAAAAATGCCCGTGCATTGCACCGGGAGAAACAAATACTCGCACAAACCAATTTTTTTGTCATCATTGTGAGTGGTGGTCTAATTTTTTCCTGTTCATAGATTGCAAGACCCTCGCTGCACCGATTTGTAATACCGCATACTTGTAATAATTGTGGATGTCGTTCTTATTTTTTTTATTAAGACCATAGCCTTACTTTGGCCTTTTCTCATTTTCTCCTCCATCATAGCATGAGCTGCAAAAGTGTGTCTCTTTTTATGTCCACGGGTATAGTTCTCTAAATAAATCGCTTATGTTTTGTATAAATATGGTGGACTCTATAAATGTCACTATATTTCAGTATTCCACTCATATATGTATTTATTTGTTTTGTATGTACAAAACAAGAATCTACACATTGAAAATTTCATAAAATGTATTGACGTAATATGAATCTCAAATTTTCTATTTAAACACTCATATACTTAATTTCACTATACTTTTAATTCAATCTACTATCTTATACTTTGTTTTAATTTTACAATTTAACCTAATCTATCCCTCTCCATCTTTCTTGTCTGGAAATGGAAGATGAACATCCCGGTGTTTCGAGTTAGTTTCATTCAAAATAGCAAATAAGGAAAAACTTGAAAAAGGAAAAAAAACAGAATGCACACGCTATCCCGACAGTTCTGCTGCCAATGATTCAGACGAAGAAACACAAGCTGGACTGCTGGACGCTCTTGCACGCCCGTCCCTGTCGCCGGCAGGCTCCCTAGGCGTCGACCCCCTGAGCGTTCCGTTCCCCTCTGCGGTCCGCTCACCGCCCTGTGCCGGATCCCCTACGTGCCCCGCCGCCGCCAGGGAGAAGCGTGCCAGTGCCCTGACCTCATCGTTGGGTGGGTACTGGCCCTGCCTTCTGCGCCCACCTTGCCATAAGGCCCATGAAGCCCCCTTCCCATGGCTGCTCGTCTGGCACGCCGCTGCCTTAGCTCTCTCGTGCACAGCCGTCCAGGATTTCGTGGAGGGAAGTCCTTTTCATTTTCTTTGATTTGACAAAGGAGCAAAGGATTCCATGTGGCGCATCAGCACCTGCAGCGGCGGCCTCCTCCACCCATGGACAATTTGTGCCTGCTGCAACTGCTGTACTATGTACTCATGTAGTCACGCGTACTAATCGAATTCAGTAAGGAGCACCTACTGTGCATTGCAAAATTGCAATACTTCTCTACTTGTCTTCAGATACTACAAATTAATAGCACTGTAGTTCTGCATCTTAATTTGATAGCATCATTAGTCTATTACAGAACCTGTGCCTGAATTTAGAATAAAAGAAGCAACGCAAGTACTGAAGTCAGCCTACAACAGTGACCGGGCATGCGCCTACGAACTCCCTGGCCGACGACCTCTGCATCTGTTTCGCCACCGTTCTTTTCCCTGCCCTCCCGCTGGCGGTGCCCGACGGTACAGGAGAGCTGGGCGGCGTGCCCTCCTCCGTCCCGTGGCCGCTAGCCAGCCGTGGTCCGGCGGATGCCCGGCGAAGATACTATCGTGGTCCTGGAGGAGAGCTGCCGCCCGACAGTCGCTCATCTGCTCAAGGAGCCTGGCCGCCTGCAGGGTCGGGTCAGAGTTGGGTTTTTTTTTACTTCCTTTTCCTTCATCTTTGTGAACCTCTAGTACCAGAATGCCTGTTTAATCATTACATGCCACTTCTTTCCACATTATCGAAGTCATGTCTGTTCTAAGAATGATAATTTACCAGTGAACTGACCATTCTATGGCTGTCACTTCACTTGTTTCAGTTCTGGAGTGCTCTGCCCCTTCAAGGACGCCATGCTCTCCTCAGAATAGATAAACAGACCCTCATCGAGCATGCTCGCAAGAATCTATACTGTTCAAGGTGCAATGGGCTGCTCTTTGAAAGTTTCACACAAATTGTCATGTATGGGAAGTCAATGCATCAAGAAGGTTCAGGTGAACTAAGGAGACTTGAGATTGAACCACATGATGTTCAGGACCCATCAGTTCATCCTTGGGGAGGCCTTTCAACAACAAAGGATGGCATCCTAACTCTGCTTGACTGCTTCATAAATACAAAATCTCTTCATGTACTTCAGAATGTAAGCCTCAACAGCAGCTATTTTTTAAATCCATAACCCCATGACAGATACTCCCTCCGTCCACTAATGTAAGACCTTTTAGATATTTCAAAGTTGACTAGATACACTCCAAAATCAGTGAACCTATACACTAAAACATGTCTACATACATGTGTTCTAGAAAAAAAGGCTACAAGGTCTTACATTAGTGGACGGATGGAGTAGTTTTTTTGTGCCAGCTTTTTAATTGTGTATTTAGTAAGCTGTTATGTGGTGTTCTGTGTGGCCCTTGCCTGTAGCATGCCTTTATGGGACATACTTTTGGGTTCATTCAGGGGAGTATTCAATTGATGCTAGATTAGGGTGCACTAATTGAACCATTCTGTATTTTGTGTTCCAATCAACTTGATGTTGATTTAACTAGGTTTTTGACAATTCACGATCGAGGGAGCGTGATCGGGAAATGCTTTATCCTGATGCATGCGGAGGAGGAGGAAGAGGATGGATTAGCCCAGCTATAGCTAATTATGGCAGAGGTCATGGAACACGAGACACATGTGCTTTGCACACTGCACGCCTTTCGTGTGACACTCTGGTGGATTTCTGGTCTGCATTGGGTGATGAAGCTAGATCATCTCTTCTACGGTTGAAGGAAGAGGATTTCACTGAAAAACTCGTGCATAGGTGAGTGCCGGAGTGCTGTTTGTTCAATACAATTTTAGATGACATGTCAATGCTTGACGTATGTGGATAGCATTTATTCAAAAATGTTAAGTTGAACTGAGATCACGACAATGATTTTTTTGGGCCCATGACTACTACCATCACTGGAATTATATCGTGTACAGGTTTATGGTAGTTGATTCACATGCTTCTTGACATTGATGTATATATCCTCGAATGCGGGAAATACTGTTAGAGAGCATTCCCTGAATGGGTTCTCATTTTAAAGGAAGTGTGTCCAATAAGCAAAATTATCAGTTCATATATATTTTCTCCAGGTGTGATTATACCATTGCATTGCTGAATTTGGAGATTCAAACTTTCCTATACTTTTACACGAAAACTATGTAGCATATAATGGCCCCATTAGAGCTATGCCAACTTGGTGTGCGGTTTTGTGTAGTTAAGTACCACCTTTTCTTGGTCTTATAATAATGCCTCAGTTGGGTGGCGACTTAAAAATATTTGTTGTCTGTGGAATATGCTGTAAATCTTTATTTCTTGTTCAAACATGAGCATGTTTAAATGTTTTTTCTGTTTGCAGAATTTTAATTTTCTTTTCTATTTAAATTGCCACAATCGGTTCTCTGTGTCATATTATGACAATAGCTACAGCGTTTTATTGTCCTAACTTCATGAATTCATTTATGTTTTGGTTTGAGATTTTCTAAGTTCGACAGCATTTTCATTTTATGTATACTGATGGCTGTGAGGAGCGTAACAAAACTTGTTTACTCGTTTGACTCATTATGATCTCTTGGCGGGCGGGGGTTTCTGATGCATATTTGTTGTAATATTTAACTAATTATTTTGGTGGATTTTCTGTGCAACAGGTTCGACAACAAGCGGTTTTGCAGGGACTGCAGAAAGAATGTTATTCGTGAATTTAAGGAGCTAAAGGATCTGAAACGCCTACGTAGGGAAACTCGCTGTACTAGTTGGTTCTGTGTTGCAGACACAGCTTTTCACTGTGAGGTCAGGAGTCACATTCCATTTTCAAGTGCGTACTAGATGACTGATGATGTGTAGTTGCCTTAACTAGTTAATAGCTGTTCTGTTGACAATTTGGTTTCGGGAAAATCTAGGTTTTTGAGGATTCAGTTCTAGTTGATTGGCACCAAGATTTCTTGGAGCAAGATGGAGCTTATCATCATTTTGAATTGGGTATTGGAACAGATGAAGGAAAAGCTGATATTCTAGAATTTGAAGATGTGGGAATGAAAGGCCAGGTCCACAAGAAAGGCATCGATCTTGATCAGTATGAAGACTATTTTGTCACCTTGAGAGCATGGAGGATGGATGGCCGCTGCACAGAATTCTGCGTGAAGGCTCATGCCTTGAAGGGACAATCATGTGTTCACCACAGACTAATTGTGAGGGATGGGTTTGTCACAATTACGAAAGGTGAAAGCGTTAGAAGTTTCTTTGAGCATGCTGAAGAAGCAGAGGAGGATGATGTAAGTGGATACTATTCTACAGAATTAATAATCACTCAAGCCAACGATGCTTTGCAAGTTTGTAGTCTAATTCAGTGTCAAATGCATGAGCAGGAAGACGATGCAATGGACAGGGATGTGAATGATCCTGACGGCGACGGCGTTCATCCACAGAAGCATGCTAAGAGCCCTGAGCTTGCAAGAGAATTTCTCTTGGATGCTGCTACAGTGATTTTCAAAGAACAGGTAGTGTGATTTCTGGCAGTTCCTAAGCAGAAGCAAAGGCGAGCCTGCCATTATATACTATCACTATGTATTCAGTTATATGCTCTCAGGCACCCTATTGTTTTTAATGCTCAATGACATTTTGTTTTCTGATGAGAATTTTTATATCTACCTGTTTTGGTAGCTTTGTTTTGTCATATTGCGCACTGGTGTTTCTTCCTTTCACATTCTTCACTCTACACCCTGTGGCCTACTTAAATAACCAGAGCAGCCAACTCCACCATATACTCCCTCCGTCCCAAATTAACTGACTCAGCTTTGTCTAGATACGGATGTATCACCTAGTGCACTGAACAATTTTTATCTTGTCTCATAAAGTATGATGGTTATACTAGCAGCACAATTGGTGTTTTTTTTGAGCATATAATTGGTGTTTCTTGTTATCTAACATCTCTGCATAGTTCTTTCCACTCTTTCATTCTACCAAAAATATTCAGGCCCTGTTTGCCACCCAAAGTATTTTTGAAGTATTGAGGAAATACTTTGGTTTCTGAAAAAACTAAAGTATTAAATACTTTGAGGTGTTTGGATCCAACAAATAGTATGGTTTTAAAACTGAAGTATTCTCCAAAACTATCGTTTTTTTTAAGTATTTAAGAAAGAGGTTAGACCCTCTTTTTTTCTAAAACTGAGAAAAGGAAAAAATTGAAGTATTGCTTTGCTTGGCACTAAAATACTATGGTATTGATATACTTCAGTTTTAGAAAAACTTTATTGCCAAACTAGTCCTCATTGTTAATTTGTTAGTGTACACACATTGAACTAAATGGTCGAAATAATGTTTCGTTACCGTTTATTTGATTTATGAAAGTCAGGCATACACTCTAGTCTGAAGTATTGAGCTAATGCTACAATATTGTTTTTGTTTACAGGTTGAAAAGGCTTTCAGAGAAGGTACAGCCCGGCAAAATGCACACAGTGTATTTGTGTCTCTTTCATTGAAACTATTGGAAGAGCGGGTTCATGTTGCTTGCAAAGAAATAATTACATTGGAAAAACAGGTGCATATATATTAAATACTATTGTAGATGTAGAAAAAGAAAGGGAAAAATTTGGTACTCCCTCCGATCCATAATAAGTGTGTTGATTTAGTATAATTTTGCACTAAATCAATGGCACTTATTATGGATCGGAGGGAGTAGTATTTGTTTGGTCTCCTTTGATATTATGCTAAATGCAACTTATCTTACAGACCAAGCTTCTTGAAGAAGAAGAGAAAGAGAAGCGCGAAGAAGAGGAACGCAGAGAGAGGAGGAGAGCCAAAGATAGAGAAAAGAAGCTTAGAAGAAAAGAAAGATTGAAAGAAAAGGGAAGAGATAAGGAAGAAACACCAGTTCAATCAAAATCTTGTGATATCTTGCTGTCACCTCTAAGTAACTCGATAACACCAGGTAGTTTTCAATCACTGGGTATGCTCGACTCCAGATACTCAGCTAGCGAAGAGGAATATAATGTTGTGGCTGCAGAACATTCCTCTCCTGATACCTCTGCTTATCATTGCTTAAGCACTGAGACTGATGAACAAAGCAATGAGCATTGTGGTACAACAGCAGAATTTGTTCTGACAGATTGCAATGAGTCTTTCATATGTGAGCTATCTAAATCGAGAAGAAAAATGGAAGCCAGAAGGGACTCCTTCCAGGAACAGGCAAATAATTGTTGGTATGAAGACCGCCAAGATGACTCTGGGGACATTGGTGACATTCACTGCCAATCAAGGGAGACGATAAGGAGTACTGCTAGAAGCTGTAACTCCTTGTTCGGTACAAATAGCCGAACAAGAGATAGGTACGAGTACAACCCCTGCTGTTGTGGCCAGCAGGAAGATTACAGATATTATTCCTCAACAGCTAGATCAGTTAGGGAGATGAAGATGTCCAGGAAAACATTGTTTGAAAAGCCCAGGTTGCAGTATCGCAGGTGCTATCCATTGGACAGTTTCATAGTGCCAAAAGGAAGCCGGGGTGGTAGTACACCAATCAAGAATGCAAGTCCAAAGCAAGTCTGGGAACCAATGGATGCAAAAAAGAAAGCCGGCTTAAGGAATGCAAATGATGATTTCGAAACAGTTGATAATGCTGAACGATCCAATCAGGTGAAGTGTTCTAAGGATATCAATACACGTCAGAAGCTTAGCAAAGGGTTTGAACCACCTGCTGAGGTTTGTCCTGATAAGTCTGAGGAACCTTGTAATTCGGACACAGATCATCCATGCAATAAAGGAGACAAAAATCAAGACACTTACGGTGAACCTATTGTCATGAACACGCAAGAATCCTGCTTGGCAAAAGATGCTGGTCAAATGGAAAAGTTAACCAGTTCAGATAGCTCGTCATGTCTAAGCGAGGGAGACATAGACAGCAGCATGAGCAGCCTGACCTCGTTGAGTGCTCAGAACCCAGAATCCTCATCTACTTCTGATTCAGAAGATATCAGCCCAGGCGATCCGCCCATAAAGAGCGCTTCCCGTTCATTATTGGAGATGTGTGCAGGAAATAGTTTCAGAGAATACCAACCGAAAAGCACGCTCCCTCCTGGTCCCAACCAATTTGGGTTTGGCATGGCTCCTTTCCAGGACCATGTGTTGCATCACAAGGTACAACCGAAAAGCACGCTCCCTCCTGGTCCCAACCAATTTGGGTTTGGCATGGTTCCTTTCCAGGACCATGTGTTGCATCACAAGGTACATGCACCGCCGTACTCATCAACCTTTGTGGGGTTCCACAGCCATCCCTTGTCAGTTCCGACGAGTGGATACCTACCATATTCTCAGCCTGGCAATTTCTACTCCAGCCCTGTCAGATATGGTGTTGCTGGGAACCATTGTGTCAACTTCTCAGTGCAGTACAGCAACGTACATCCTTGTTCAGGTCCACCTGAATTTGGGTATGTACCTGCAGAGCCAGTTGATAAGCCAATCTTGACCTTCTGTGCCGTGCCACCAATCCCACTATCAATAAATGGAGCACCGGTGGTCATGAATCCAGACACGTGGCACAACTGTATCTCAACTCCTGAATCGGAGCTCCTTTTGGCCCAAATTGGCTGTTCCGAGCGCTATGCCAAACTGCGAGATGACAGCACACCCTTCTCATTGTTCCAATTTAACCTGCCAATAGGCCCTCCTGCCTCGGTGCTGTCCAAAGACGAGCAGAGTGGAGGAGCAACAGCAATGAAACCACCAATGGACGAAGCTCAGCCTTGCTCGAGGGATGAGACAGATGTCAAGGAATACAACCTGTTCGCCGGAAGCACAAACAGTATACACATACCTTCGTTCATCTAGACAGACAACAAACAAAGCAACAAAGCGGTTATTATTTGTCACAACATAACACTTGGCGAGTGATTTGTATTCCCCACAAACAGAATAATCCCTCGAGGGTTTTTACCGCAGTCCCCTCGAATATTTATTCCTTCTCTTGATATGTTTTGCTCCACATGTGTGTGAAAATTGGAAAAGATCGTGAGTGGTATAGCATCTACATTTTTTTAATAATCTGAGTTGAATTTTCGTTACAGTTTTTTTTTTGCTTTATGCTGTACTAGCACATGTGCACGTTATTAAATATATGGAAAATGATACACTTAAGCTGGGGATCTCAACGGAACGCAGCGATGGCGTGGGGTCCACCACAACACCCCTTATCCCTCCTGTGTTCACATCCTCTTGACTAATTTCTTTTCACTCATTTTCTTGACTAATCCCTTAGTTCTTTAACTGCCGCTTGTGCTACTCCGGTGAATCCTCCACACACCTTCTCTATTGTTCGCTGTCGTCCCTCATCTCTCTAGTTGTTCTTCTCACACCCAAGTATTGTCGTCGTCCTCTCCCACTCAAACGCCACCACCACACCTCCACTCAAGCGCCGTCGTCTGCTTCGACTTGCTCCCCACGCGTCCATCGCGTGACGTTTGCTACAAGGGGCAGCCGAACTTGCTATAGCGGGCGGCCCGACTTGCTACAAGGAGTTGCCGGGCTTGCTACAACGGGCGACCGACGCTGCTACAAGGGGTGGCCGCCTGCCGGACTTGCTACAAGGGAGGCCGAACTTGCTACATGGAGCGGCCGGGCTTGCTACAACGGGTGACCGCCGGCCAGACTTGCTACAAGGAGCAACCGAGTTTGCTACAACGGGCGGACTTGCTACAACGGGCGGCCGGGCTTACTACCACGGCCGACCACCGTTGCTACGATGACAATGCCCTTGCTACAAAGGCAAGGCGTCATTGCTACAGAGCTGGACCACCGGGGGATGCCGAAGTTGCTCCCTAGGGCGTCCTTCGGTGCTACAAGTGGTCTGCAACGCTGCTCCCTAGGGCGGCGACCGGTGCTACAAGTGGTCTACAACGTTGCTCCCTAGAGCGACGACCATCGGCGCTGCGACCCGCCGCCGGCGAAGCTACATCAGCTTCTTCTCCGGCGAGCGAAGATGTGCTCACGGAGAAGATGACAGGGTGGGAGATGGGGCATGGGAGGCGCAGGGACGATTGGTCTCTTTTCCATAGCTTTAGGTTTTTTTCCATGCGCCTAGGGGACCTAGTATGGGACACGTGTCAATCGCTAGAGGCGGGGGATCGGAAGTTCCGATCCCCCAGACGTGTAGGCTGCGAGCGCCTCTCATTCCTTGATGCCTACTCATGCTAGAATCAGATCCGGATGAAAGTGGAGGACCAGGAGAAAAACTGCCTTCATTAAACCCTTCGAGGTGTATTGCTACAACACCATGCCCTTCGGGCTGAAGAACACATGTGCCACCTACCAGCGATGCATGTAGGCCTGCCTCAAGAACCAAATCGGCAAGAACGTCCAAGTCTACATGGACGGGGTGGTGGTAAAACCAAAGGAAAGCGCTTCGCTCATCGACGATCTCCGCGAGCCCTTCGAAAACCTCATCCAGCACAAGATCAAGATGAACTTGCTCAAATGCACGTTTGGCGTCCCATATGGACAATTACTCGGGTACCTCATCTCCGCGAGGGGAATCGAAGAAAACCCGAAAAAATAGAAGCCATAATGGCAATGCAGAAGCCACAGAACATCAAGGGCGTCCAACAACTAGCCGGGCATATTGCATCACTCAGCCAATTCACATTCAGATGGGCGAAAAAGTGTTGCCTTTCTATCAGCTGCTCCACAAAAAGGACAAATTCAAGTGGACCACAGAAGCACATTAGGCCTTCGAAGACCTCAAGCGATTACTGGAGACCTCGCCCGTCCTGGTAACCCCTAAGGAGAAGGAGCCAATGCCCATGTACATTGCCACCACCAATTAGGTGTTCATTACCCGTTCTCGTCATGGATATCCACGGGGTGCAGCGACCTGTATACTACCTCAGAGAGGTACTCACACCAACCAAGTAGTGGTACCCGCACTACCAAAAGCTAGCGTATAGCGTCTTCATGATGACACGTTGACTGCGCCACTACTTCTTGGAGCACCCGATCATCATGGTCAACGACACACCGTTGTCCCACATCCTCAATAATCCTTGAGCAACAGGGCGAGTCATCCTTTCGGGCATCAAACTGTCCCCATGGGACAACAACTACAAACGCGTATGACGATCAAGTCATAGGTGCTCCTGGACTTCCTTGTCCATAGGATGAAGGTCCAAATACCTGAGGCCCCTTACATGCCGAGTGTCTGGACAATGGACTTCGATGACTCCAAGTGCCAAGAAGGTGCATGTGTTGGTGTCATCCTGACGTCCACGCAAGGCAACAAGATGCGCTACATACTACGGATGAATTTCCGCACATTCAACAACAAGGCGGAGTACAAAGCCCTGGTTCATGGAATGCAGATGGCTAAAGCCCGCGACGCCACATGATTGATGATATACGACGAATCTAACCTCGTCGTGCAACAAACAATGAACATATGCGACGCCATCAACGACAACATGATTGCCTACCACGACCTCTACAACACACTCGAAGGAAAATTTGATGGCTGCGAACTTAGGCATATCAGTAGTGGAAGCCACGAAGAGGCCGGTAAACTGGCCAACATTGGGTCCACCTACGCCCATACCACTCGGTGTCTTCTGGAGCAAATCAGCGAGTGGTCAATCAAGAGCAAACCATCCCTCGGTCCTTCAGAACCTACATCACGTACCTGCTACACAAGGATCTCCTAGATGATGCAACCAACGCGTGGCATATCGCCCTCCATTCGAATGCCTTCACCATCATCAACCATGAACTCATAGCTAGCTTCTACTGGCCAACCGTAATGACGCCAAGGATATCGTCCAGAAGTGCAATGCCTGCCAAAGGTTCATGGATAAACTGCACGTTCCAGGCTCATAGATGCGGCCCACACCACTCGCTGGCCCTTCGCCCAATGGGGACTCGACATGGTAGGAAATCTACAAAAATCTTTGCACGGAAGCCACATGAAAGAGCATGTGGGCCCCCATGTGTGGTTTTGGTAATTAATGACAATCTTTATGGACTAATGTGTGTATTAAGTTACACTTATAGGAATTGTCCATTAGCATCGATTGGAGCATGTGTTGGCTTCAAGGTCGATGAAATGAAGAAGAAGATGTGTTGTGCAAGCTCAAAAAATGCACCATCTCTAGAAGATCTCATGTTTCATCCTCGGTGGGCATGGATTGATGAAGAGGAATCAAGAAAGGCGTTCCATCTTGAGAAGGGCAAGATCGTCTATATCGAGCTCAAGTGGAATGCTTAAGGCAAAGATATAATCTTGATAGCTTTTCCCTTTTGCCGGTCTCATGTTGTTAGTTGGGAGACCGGGTTTAGGATAGATAGCCGTACTATAAAGAGGAGATCTCGAGTGAGTATCTCGATCATATCGTTCGGAGAGAGCCCAAACCTTTGTATACTTGCATCATCATATTTGGTTGTTATTTGGTCTTATCCATGTGAGGACATAGAGCTTGTGGTAATCTTCATAACAAGCTCTTGTTCATCAAAATCGGATCTCCCTTTTATATCTTATTGCGATTTTGATCTTTGAGGTTTTTCGGTTTCTCACCAAGGGAGGTATCTCACTTTTAAATACATGAAGTATTCTCACTCTTTGGGGTAGTTCTTGTCATCCTCTTTCCAACGCAATTGGATTTGGGTCAATCGGAGTTACCAAACTAAAGTTACGAACATTTGAATCTTGCCTTATTTGATTTGAAAAATAAAAAGAAAAGTTTCTTTCTGGGCCATCGTGTACTACCGGGCCCGGTACCGGCCACCCCTGCGTGTTGCGGAACCCATCTACCCCGCCCAGTTGGCCTGGCCGGTGCTACCGGCCTAGCGCGGTACTACCGCCCGGGCAGGCCGATAGTACCGGGCCGACCCAGCTCGGTCGACCTAGCTTCCTTCTCCTGCCGCAGCTGCTCAGCTCGTCCAGCCTGGCCTCGCGCGCGCCTACGCGCTTCGCCCACTCGTGCTGCTCGCGTGCTTCCGCACGCGCTTGATCGCTAACTGCCTCGCTGGCTTCCCCGATCCCCTGCTTCGCTCCCCTATGCATCGTTGCTGGATTTCTGTGCATCACTGATGGTGGGCTGGGCGGTAGTACCGGCCTAGTCCAAAAAAAGGCCCCAACGGGAAATTTTCTGGCCCCTCTTTAAATAGCCCCCTTCTCCTCTTTTATTAGTTGCTTCTTCTTCCTTTTTTTGTCTAAGCTTTGCCCCATTTTCTCTTACTCTTTGAAGCTTGATTACTCTCTTTTCCCCCAATGATTCCTGCTCATATTTGAAGGGAATATAGAGGATATCTAGATCTACAAATTGACCAAGCCATATCATCTCCTTGTGAGTGTATCTTTGGGATCTAGATCTTGGGGGATTTTGTGTTCCCCTTTGATTCTTACTCTCTTATTCCCCAAGTTCTTTAGTAGCTTTGTTGGAATTTGAGAGTGAAGGATTGGAGCATATTTGTGGTGTTCTTGCCATTTTCATTCGATGCATCAGTTTGAGTTCTCCTTGGAGGATTTGGTTCATGGTATTCATAGAATCTTGTCCCTCTTGGGTTCTTGGAACCCTAGATGGTTGTGTGGCCTTGGTGGTGTGTTCTTGGGGCCTCCAATTAAGTTGTGGAGCTATCCTCAAGCTAGTGGCCTTGGTGGCGTTTATTGGGAGCCTCCAATTAAGTTGTGGAGATTGCCCCAATCTTGTACGGGTTTGGTGACCTCCCTCAAGTGTACCATAGTGGATGTGGTGGGTGCTCGGGAGAATAGGGTGAGGCCTCTTGTGGCGTTGGTGGTCTTAGTACCGCCCACCCCTCCAACGAGACGTACTTCTATTGTGGAAGGAAACTCGGTAAAATATCGTCGTCCCCGCGTGCCTCGGTTATCTCTATACCCGAGCTCTTTACTTATGCACTTTACGTTGTGATAGCCTTCGTGCTTGAAGTAATCTATATCTTGCTATCACATTGTTGCTTGTCTTGCTTAGCATAAGTTGTTGGTGCACATAGGTGAACCTTAGCATATATAGGATTTGTGCTTAACAAAAGAAAACGGTAGTTTTATTCCTCCTTTGTTAAGCCCATCTCATAAAAAAATTTGACCGCCTATTCACCCCCCTCTAGGAGGCATCCATGATCTTTCACCACGTCTTCTTCCTCGTAACAGTCGACAAGTTTAGCAAGTGGATCAAAGCAATGCTTGTCACCAATCAAAGTTGCGCCTCCGCCATGAAAATTTTCAAGACAATCGTGTACCGATTCGGGACGCCGCACAACATCATCACCGACAATGGCTCTAACTTCACCTCCAAGGAGTTCAATAGCTTCTGCGGAGAGATGGGGATCAACATCACCTACGCCTCGGTTGCGCACCCACAAACAAATAGGCAAGTCGAAAAGGCCAATGGCCTTGCCTGTAACGACATCAAGAAAAGGCTACTTCGACCACCGAACAAGCAGCCGGAGCATGGCCCTTGGAACTAGCCTTGGTGCTATGGAGCCTACGCACTACTCCAAACAACACCACAGGTTACACTCCCTTCTTCCTGGTACATGGCAAAGAAGCTGTGCTACCAGCCAAAGTAAGACACTACGCCCCACACGCGGTTGCCTACAATGAAGATGACTCAACCGATAGAACTCGAAGACAACGTCGACCTCCTGGATGAGGCACATGACATCGCCACTGCTTGATAAGTTGTCTACCAGCAAAGCCTCCGCAACTATCAAAGCCATCGGCTAGGCCCTAGGTCCTTCTCCGAGGGAGACCTAGTGCTATGATTCAAGCAAAAAGACCACTTGAAGGTGGAATATCCATGGGAAGGGATTTACATTGTCACAGAAGTGATCCCAGGTGGTGCCTATCGCCTTAAGGACTTAGAACTAGAGTCACATACTCCAACCCTTGGAACATGGTGCAACTGCACCGTTTCTGCCCCTATATGTCTTTACTGAGAGCTGATTCCTTGCCCTTTACTTTTACGCAATTCACACCCCGGGACTATGCTCCGTCGAGTACCTCACAAGCTATTAACTCCTCCCACTCGCGAAACATCTCGCGCAAAATCCTGAATAGCCGACTCTGCCTACATGTAGAATCCTTGAAAACTGCAACCCAGTTGCAACCTAGCTAATAGGTTGGCAAGTAACTAAGACAAAAGGTGTCAGGCTAACAAATAGTCCTAGCACATAAGTGTTTCGGGTCAACCGATGTCGACTACATACAAGCCAAAAGGCACTTTGTTAATACGAATACACTTTTTTACACATATAGATGCCCCGTGCAGATAATAATATATTGCTATGGCTAAAAGATAACATTGTTCCGATCCACAAAGATAAGAATAATGTCTTCCGAAGGACGATCAAAAGCATGATAGTCCCATATGGAGACGCCGAGCCCCCCTCTACAATGGCCTCCAAGTCAAGCTGCGGATCATGCATGCGGACGAGGGTGAGAACAACCTTGGCTCCAGCAACAATATGTTGTCGAATGCACTGTCGCATGATGTTCACATACTGAAACTTTCACAGCGGAGCCAAGACACAGGAGGGAGAAATGTCAAGAGGAAACATAACACTATACATGGTGGCAAGTTCTTACCACACACTCTTCAAATTGTTGAACATCTGAGAGATGCGATCCTTTAACATGGCCATCACAATGGCTCGATTCTGATCCATACAAAAGAACCCACTGTTACGAATGATGCCCTAGAGGATCACATTCCTCCTTGTATTTGTAAACCCGAAATCCAGTGTAGAGCTAGTTGTATGTGTCACTGCAATTGTTGCAGGTGTGGAACCATATGCTTGTGTCTAGATCTTGCCAGTTTATCCTTAGTCATTTGAGGTTGGGACGGAAACCCACTGCCGAGACTAATTTGTAAGTTGGAAGATGACAATGTTTCATGTGTCATGAGCATGGAGATGCTATCCTCCTTACATTGGCTAGTCGGAAGAGGTATGATAGTCGGACAAATCCAAAGGTTAGTAGGACATGAGCACACCGTCATATACTCTGACCAACACAATGGAATCCTTATACTTGAGGGTATGAAACGATCCGAGTTGTGAAAGAGCCAACTTTGATCTAATCTTTCACTCACCATAGCTGGTAGTCATAAGGATGTCTTTGGGCCGACTCGGAAGCAAGCTGTTTGACGTGGGTCATCCAAGATGGAATTTCCCCTCCAACTCGAAGAGTTATTCTCTGGGCCCTCTCATGTGGTATGATTCAGAAGCATGTCCATGTTCTACTCAATCAAGTGTTGATAGAGGTAGTCCGACTTAGTGAAGTTTGAGGGAATCAGTTATCACTGCAACAAGAAGAGAGTTAAACTAGCACTAAAATGACAGAATCTCCCCTGCGATTTATCACCAATATCATGAGGAAAAGGGACTCGGACATATAGTCACACCGAGGGAACTTGTAGGTATTGGGAGTCAACAAGTTTTTCTAGAGGCCGCTACCGACTATCGGCTTTAGAGTCAGAACATCACTGGTCTACAACTTTCATCAAAGACTACTGATGTCGTGGTATTGCCGACGAGTACGCCATGGAGGGGTCCTCACAGTGTGTGTTTAGAGACGTGGGGTAAGGCGGACGGTTGACGGGTATGAGGTAACACAACTTACCTAGGTTCAGATCCCACGATGGTGGCGGAATCCAACTCCTGCTATAAATCACTATAATGGCAATACACCGAGTTACAGGGATCGGTTCGCTGTGCGAGGTATGAGTTGAGTTATCTAGGTTATTTCCTAAAGGCTCCCATAGGTCCGGCTTATATCGTCGCCAGATCCTAGGGTTATAGGGAAAGTCCTAGTCGGACAGGTTACAGAGTCCTACACTGCATACAACTAGTCTAGCGTGTCTTGCACACCAAAGCTCCGGGTACGTCTGTGACTCCCACGTAGCCTTCCTTTATCCGGCATGGGCCTCCCTTCTGGATCCATCTAACTGGGCCGCCCAGCAGGCCATGGGCCATGCTACCAACTGTGGGCCACCCGGGTTATCCGGATAGGAGACATGCTATGAGGATACCCATATAGCATATCCCCAATAGTAGCCCCCCGGAGAACTCCGAGATCTTGCGCCGTCTTGCCTCTTCAGGTTGAATGCTCCGTCTAGATGGATGTCGGAAAATCGTCAAGCAATATCTTGTAGTCCTCCCAAGAACCCTGCAATGTTCTCCGTCTTCAACTTGTAAGTCGGAGAAATGCTGAATCTTCCATCGTACTCTTCTCGTAGCCGGACTAGATCCGTCCATGCCGGAATATTCCGATGGGATGGTTCACCTGCTCATGTCTGCTAGAATGACGTAGACATAGGTCAGCGGCGCCTCGTAACTCACACATGCAGAGAACACAATCATGTCCGTTTTCCCACGCGAAGGATAAAAACCGTTGGCGGCGGCGGTTGGGAACATGACGAAATTTCTGCGCACGCGCCCGCACACATCGTCCACGCGCCGACCATTCGATCACCTTGCACGAATCTTGACGCTGGGGGTTATAAATTTCAATTGTGGTGGATTTTTACTTTTTCACCTCATTCTCCCCCTGCATCATCGTCTTCCTCCTGCGAGCACCCCCTCGAGTCCTCCACGCGCACGCAAAAATCCCCAATCTCCCCAAACTTCCTAGTCACCTCTTCTTCCATCCCAATGGCGAGCAGCAGCTCCAACCCTTCCATGGCGGCGGCGGCCGATGCTGCGGCAAAGCCGGCGAGCTCCGTCCAAGTGTCCCTAGAGGGTCTGTTGCTGCCAAAGTCCGCGGTGGTGGAGTCCACCGGCGGCGACCATATCCTAGTGGCGCTAGAGCTGCTGGAGGAAGAAGGAGACTCCCATAAGGGGGAGTGGCGTGGCTCGGATATCACCAACTACGATATCAAGGGGCTGCTCATCGAAGGCTACCTCCCTGCGATGGAGGGGCTTGTCTGGCGGGCGGCGCCGACCAGCGAGGTCACCCCTTCTCCCCAAGCCGGAGAGAAGGTGTACCTCAAAGCACAATTGGTGCGCGGCGTCTCCCTCCCCATCTCCGACTTCTTCCTTGTTGTCCTCAAGTATTACCGGGTTCAACCTCAGAACCTGTCCCCCAACAGTATCCTAGCGCTTAGCAATTACGTGGCGCTTTGCGAGGGTTACCTAGGGATTAGGCCTAGGTTAGACTTGTTCATTTACTTCTTTACCGTCAAGAGGGAAGCTGGAGCGAGGAAGGAGGAGCTCAGGAATTGCAGGACAATTAGTTTTAAGATCCGGACTGGCCGGCGGTTCCCCGACATCATCGGCCACGAGTCCTGCAAGAACTGGCAACAGACGTACTTCTATGGCCCATATATCCCTCTGGCCAGCCGAGAAGGAACGTATCTGGACTTGGTCGATGGAGCTGCCGTCGAAGCCCCGACAAGGAGATCCTAGGCCTCCCTTCCCTCCGACAACGACGCTTCCCGTGCTATAAGGCGGATATAGTGGTTCATAGAGACGGGTCTGACCGGATTGGACCTGGCCATGTGCTGGTTCGTTAGGCGGATCCAGCCTCTGTAGAACCGCTCGAAGCTTGTCGTGGTGGTGGCACGGCAGATGCCATGGGTAGGCTAAAGTATGGGGCTAATGGATGCTAGAGGAATCTGGGGAGGGAAGATGTAGTTGATTCTACACACAGAAGTCTAAGGCAAAGATCTTTATTTCTTCTTCCTTGGGCTACAAGTGCTCCTTGAGCTGTATACAGGGAGAAGAGAAGAACTTTACCAGCCTAACGGCTCTAACTTTAGTCGATGCCCCTTCTGAGTCCAAGCCTCTCCTTATAAAGGAGAAGCCTGGGTTCCTCTAGGGCTGAGGTGGCAAGCATATTCGTGGAATATGCTTGTCCCAATATAGTAATTCGGTGCCCTCCTTTCCCTGTCGCCCCTCTAATGACGGAAAGGTTCCAGAGGGCCCCTCCTGTGCGCCTCGGGCTTCTGGACTGTCACCTCCGTGACCTCCTCCTGCCTCTCTGTCACTCTGCGCCTTTGTCCCTAGCGCTTGGCTCCGTTCAGATTCTCCCTAGCTTGCAGCTAGGGTTTGACTTCAGGCTTCTCCTTCTCCTGCAAGCTTCATATCATTCGGTCCCTCCTCGCATAACTCGGGTCGTCCTTCTCCTGCATCAAGATCACTCAGGCTAACCCGGCCGACTTACGCAATATCTCGGCCGGATAATGTCTTAACATAAATATACGGGTCTCTCCCCTTCATATGTCGGCCGACTTCTACAGGATTCGGCCGACCTAGACTGTAACTCGGAAACCAGACGGGGGTTTTACCCTCGTCTTTCCCCGTCTTTACCCTATCCGGGGTTACCTCCCCAACATTAGTCCCCGAAGCTGGTGTGGCCCCGCCGATAACCTCGGCCGGGCCGTATCAGTTTCATCACATTTTTCTGTATTGTTTCCGAGTTATCTCTCTCTCGTTCGAGGTACTCATGTTCCTTCTCTCGTACGCCTTGTCCTACGTGTCACCCTCATCATTGTTCCTCTAGTTTTTTGTTCCTCTACAGTATTTACCGACAGGCTACAGTTAACACTGTGCCTGTCGCGCCGGCGCTGTGACGCCTCGCGTGCCGTTTCCCTTGGGGATTGCGATCTTTTTTGCTGCTGTGTGGCTCTTGGTGCGGTTCCACTCAATGACGTGCATTTGTGCCGCACCCACGATCTACACGGTCAACCGCCGCACCCACGATCCCACTACCTCGCTTGTGGCTTGATTATAAAGAGGGGCGCGGCGTCTGGGAATTCACTTCTTCCCTTTCCGCTCGCCTGCGCCCTTCTTCTTCCTCTCGCATCCACGCCCTCTCGTAGCTCCGCCGCCGCGCGCTCCTCAGAACTTCCGACGGCGTGGACTCCGCCGTGTTGTTCCGTCCGCCTCGTACGCGTTCGCCAGCTCCGGCACCGTCGCCGGTGAGTTCTTTCTGGCCGCGTTGCCTAGGTTTTGTCCTAGATTTCTCTGTTTCGATCTTGTATTCGTGCGGCGGTTCTTCTGCTCCTCCGCCGCCGTTCTTGTGCAAAATCACGACGGGGCCTCGTAGCTCTAAACTTTCCTCCGCCGCCAGCTCTTCCTCCGTCGATCTTTCCGGCGAATCCATGTCTAGCTCTTTTAGTGGCGCCCTGGTAGAAGATGACGACGCTGGCTCTGGGCCCGAGCGAGGCTCATGGCAAGGCTCCTCCGTTACACGCCGCGAGATCGAGTGGCTTATCCGAACCCGGAGGATTCCCGCCGAGGTCTCCTGCCGCTTACCCGGCAGCGAGTCCTCTCCTGATATTAGGGAGGGCGAGTACGTAGTTTTTATGTCACATTTCTCGCGTGGCTTTGGTCTCCCTCTCAGGGATTTTGCTAGAGAATTTCTCGACTACTTCGGCCTTCAGCCGCATCATCTTCCTGCAAATGCCATCGCTTCTCTTTCTGCTTTTATCTCCGCCTCGGAGGGATACTTCGGCCTATGGCCGTCTGTGCACGTCTGGTCGAAGTTCTTCCAGATTCGCTCTAATGTAATCCCTGACAAGTCTCTGCACCCTTCCGAGAAATCGCTTACTCAATGTGGGGCAGCGTCCATCACACCTCGTAGGAAGTCCGTATTTCCTCGTGTCACCGGTTTAGAGTCGTGCAAGAAGTGGCACAAATCCTTCTTTTACGTCAAGAACAGAGGTACGGAGGACAAGATTCGGCTCCCTGCCTTCTCCATAGGTCCGCCTTCTAAGGTGAATTGGACTTATAATCCAAGGAAGAGTCACGCCTTGGCCGAGGCCTTTGAGATTCGGCTCAAAGAGCTGATCCGTGCCGGGTTATGCGGCGAAGATCTGATGGCTACCTTTATCAGTAGCCGAATCTGCCCATTCCAGAAGCGGACTCACAAACTGTGCTACATGAGCGGTCCTCTTGACCTTAACCGAGTCTCGACCGTGGAGCTGGACAACTATCTTATCCATAAGCGTGTCCGAGCTATCTTCAAGACGGAGATGCCTGAGGATTGGGCTTGGGGATTGAAACCGTTCACCCACGATCGTCCGCCTCCCGAAGTAAGCTTAACCAATAACGCCCTGCTATTCAATTGCTTTCGTAACAGTTTTCACTGATTTTCTTTTTTCTTGTCTCGCAGAGGTTCGCAGAGCAGAAGAATGAGGATGCGAGGTTTTGTTGCTTCCGTGGCCTGCGGACCGGAGCACCCCAGATACTGGTGAGCCGGACTCGGAAGAGTTCGTCCCTAAGTCGGATCCCGCCCCGGCTCGAGCTCGTGGCAAGACCCCGGCCCACGAGGAGGAAGGTGATTCGGACGAGGTCCAAGTTCTTGAGGTAGTTGCCGCAATGCCTATTTCTTATGCATTTCCGGCTTCTACTTTCCCAGCTAATCCGGCCGGTCAGGTTCACGACGCCGAGCCTATTGCTTCTCGACCCCCTGTTACCTCGGGGAAACGCGGGGCTCCTGCTAGTGCCTCAGAGGCGGCCCCCAAGAAACGAATGAAGAAATCCGCTCCGAATCCTCCCAGGTGCAAGACCATGCCAGGGGTCGCAGGGTAAGTTCCTTTTGCTCGTATTTCTTGTTTCTCTCTTTCTGTTTTTCATACTGACACCCTTTTTTCTTTCTTATTTTCGCAGTGCTCCGCTTTCTGTTAAGCCCGGTGGTCCTAGCATGACTAGCCGCCCGATTCGGCAGCCGTCTCCTCCACCCGTTGAAGATACTAGGATTCCCAGTCCTGCTCGTGATGCCTCTCCTTCAGCTCCGAACCAGTCGCCCCCTCGCCGCGACGTGCCTGATACTCCTTTTGTCGACATCGATTCCACTCGGCCCTCCGAGATTTCCGTCGAACCTGTTGCCCCCTCTGTGGGTCCGAGCGCCTCTACTGAGCCTCCATTTGCCCCAGCAGTCTCTACAGCAACTCCAGCCCCGGCCGAAGAGGTCGTTATCTCGGCGCCTTCTGCGATCGTGCCTCCTGCTGCTCTTAAAGACACCGTTCCCATTACCGAGGTATCGGCTCCTGCTGATGCTTCTTCTAAGGCAAGAAAAACAGTTGCCACCAAGGCCTCCTCTTCCCAGAAAGGACTTGTCGGCTCTTCTCAGCCGAGTATTGCCGATGTTCTGCGCAAAGGAACTGCGCCTACCAAAGCCTCCGTTACCTCGGCTGCCAGCACCCAGCTTGCTCTTCATAAAAGTCCTGTGGCCGCAGTGGTTACCCAACATGTTCGGGGTAAAGTCTTAACTCGGACGGCTAGTGGGAACAGCCTCGGCTCGCTGGTGGAGTATGCTAATAACTGGAATGCTGCTGATCAGTTTGAGGGTAATCCAATCAGTCAGCCCTTTCAGCTTTCCGACATCAGCGGCCGTTTCGATCAAGCTGCCAAGTTCATCCTTGACACTAACAAGATGAATGAGGTAATCGCTGTTTTGCAGAGTTTTAGATTAGTTCTCCAGATGTTACTATATGCTCCAGTCCCCGAAACTTGCAAGGAAATAACTTGTTATATGCTTGGAAGTTTAATAATGCTTTACTTAATCTATCTTTATCTCTAGTGTTCGAATTTATATCCGTCTAGATTTGTCTTATAGTTTGCTTGCCTTTCTTCTTAGTTGAACTTGAAATATCCAGCCACCTAGATCCGAGGTAAGTTTTGCTTGACTCGGATCTGGTTTAGCTTCGAATATCCAGCCACCTAGATCCGAGTTAAGTTTTGCTTGACTCGGATCTGGTTTAGCTTTGAATATCGAGCCACCTAGATCCGAGTTAAGTTTTGCTTGACTCGGATCCGGTTTAGCTTCGAATATCCAGCCACCTAGATCCGAGTTAAGTTTTGCTTGACTCGGATCCGGTTTAGCTTCGAATATCCAGCCACCTAGATCCGAGGTAAGTTTTGCTTGACTCAGATCTGGTTTAGCTTTGAATATCCAGCCACCTAGATCCGAGTTAAGTTTTGCTTGACTCGGATCTGGTTTAGCTTCGAATATCCAGCCACCTAGATCCGAGGTAAGTTTTGCTTGACTCGGATCTAGTTTAGCTTTGAATATCCAGCCACCTAGATCTGAGTTAAGTTTTGCTTGACTCGGATCCGGTTTAGCTTCGAATATCCAGCCACCTAGATCCGAGGTAAGTTTTGCTTGACTCGGATCTAGTTTAGCTTTGAATATCCAGCCACCTAGATCCGAGTTAAGTTTTGCTTGACTCGGATCTGTTTTAGCTTCGAATATCCAGCCACCTAGATCCGAGGTAAGTTTTGCTTGACTCGGATCTGGTTTAGCTTAAAATGTTCATTTATCATTTTGCTCCATTGTTCAGGTTGCCCATGACCGGCGGACTGCCGAATTTCAGAGGTTGCTTTTTTCGCACCGCAAACTTGAAGAAAAGTATGAGAAAATCCTTCCTGTGGTAAAAAAGGCTGGTAAGTCTATAGTTTCTTTTCGTTATTCTCGACGTTCTTATCGATTTGTTCGCGAGATGCCGGCTCACTTTTTTGGGTGAACAGGTAATATCAATAACCTCAACATTCGTCTTGAGAAGAAAGTCAAGAGCTTGGAAGGTTAGTTTCCCTTTTATCTTACACCTTTTCCCTTTTAACATGGGTGCTAAGCTTTCTTTATTTCATTTGGCTTTGGTAAAGCCGAGTTGCAAACCTTTGCAGCATCTCACCAAGATTGCACGCCCATCCCTGACGTGATGCTGCATTTTTTAGAACAAAGCGCTACTCATTCAGCACAGCTACAAGAAAAAGATGATGAAATAGCTCGCTTGCAGGCTGAGGTGGATGCCCTTAAGCTCTCACAGAAATCTGAACTAGAAAAGGTCGATCAGGAATTCTCCGAGGAGAAGAATCGGCTAGCTCTGGAGCTGCAGAAGAACAAAGAACTCCTCGAAGCTGCCGAACTGAAAATTCAGGGAATGAGCGAGGAAATTGCTCGCTTTGAGAAGAGCAAGATCGATTGGGCCAAATACCTTCAGATAATGATGAGTTATATTCACCGTAAGCTTCTTAGCACGGCCGAGTTATATTTTTCTCTTTGTCCCTGCTGCCACCTGACACATTTGTGTTTTGCGCAGATCATTTTCCCGAAGCTAAGCCTGTGAGTTCTAAAGCAGTTCTTGCAGCTCGTGTGCGCCGAGGTGTCCCTGTTGCCGCTGACTCGGAGTATTCAATGGAGGATTTCCTGGTTGCTGTTGGTGCTGCAGTTGGTCCAATGAAGATTATGGGCCGGGATTTGGTGAAGGCAGCTATTCGAGCTTATCATGTTCTCTGGCCGAACACTTCTGGGACTCCTGATATCAATGAGGTCGAATTACTGGTGAAAAGACTGATGGCATCTGAGAAGCAACTAAGTCTCTGGAGGGAATCAGCCGGGCGCGCTGGCGCTGATATGGCCCTTACTGTTATCATGTCATGGTATGAAGACATCTCTCTTGATATCCTGAGAAATCTGCGCACTGGCTCTCGTTGGGTTGAAGACCCCTCTTTCGTCGCTCTTCGGCAAGCTCGCGCCTTCCAACTCGTCGAGTATGCCGACGTTCACACCTGGAATGAAGGGCCGAGTTTCCTTCCAAACCCGGATGAGGAGGTCGTAGTTAAGGATGCCTCGGATAACAATTCGGCTGAGCAGGGGGAGGCTGAGGATGACTCGGCCACATCTGGTAGCTCCAGTTCAAGCTCGGACAGTGACGACGATGCGCGGTCCTCCTCCAAAGGTACTGGGCATTCAACCGCACAGACTGAAGCTCCTGAGCAGCCTCGGGCTTCGACTGAAGTTGCACCTAGGTCTATGGAAGGTGAGGCAACCTCGGTCGAAGTTCCTCCTACGTCGGAGTGCCCAGTGCCTGACCAAGTCGCTGCCTCTTCAGCTAAAAACGTTTAATTTATTTCTTATCCCTGGCATGCCGGGCGTATGATGTACACGAAACATTTGTCCGTTTTCTGTATGACCTGAATTTCTTTTGCCGTGTACTGCTGCGACATATATGTTTGTAGCTGTTATAATTTTGTTTAAGTTGGTTTTCGTCCGAATTCTTGCTCTGATGAGTTGTGATTTCCTGTTTTTAGGATGTATCCTTGTCTTTGTATTCTCGCGGTTTAACCGAGTAGTCTAGGTATGAGCTTCGAATATCATACAAGATTGATCGGCTCTGATTCGTGGTGTTGAAGTGTTACACCTTTCTTGTATCAAAGGTTGATTATTACTTTGGAACGATGTATGGCAGTCCCCGAATCACTGCCTACCTCGCCGCAGTCTAGTATGTAAACCAAATTTTAGAAATAATATAAGACCAATGCCGAGGCGCTGCTCAGGGTGTCGAGTTTTAGTGCTCAACAAAAATTTCGGGCAACATATGGCAGTCCCCGAGTCATTGCTCTAGATGCCGAGGTTTAATACATAATATGACATTGAAATAACATACGGCAGTCCCCGAGTCATTGCTCTGGGTGCCGAGGTTCAAATATATAACCCGGAATTGAAATATCATACGGCAGTCCCCGAGTCACTGCTCTGGGTGCCGAGGTTAAAATACATAACACGGAATTGAAATAACATATGGCAGTCCCCGAGTCACTGCTCTGGGTGCCGAGGTTAAAATACATAACATGGAATTGAAATAACATATGGCAGTCCTCGAGTCACTGCTCTGGGTGCCGAGGTTCACTACATCATTGGTTTTTGACCTTGAAACATCATGCTACGAGTAAAATGGACGAAGCAAAGCTACATTCCATGGCCGATTCGTTTCTTCGCCAGCTTTGTCTGCCTTGTTCCTTCCGGGAGATTGAGCGTCGATTAGATAATAGGCATCGTTATGCAATGCTTTGCTCACAATGAATGGTCCCTCCCATGGAGGTGACAGCTTGTGCATGCCGGCCGTGCGTTGTACCAGTTGGAGGACTAAATCTCCTTCTTTGAATACCCTTGGATTCACCTTCTTGCTGTGATATCGTCACAAGTTCTGCTGATAAATAGCTGATCTTGATAGTGCCAGTTCTCTGGCTTCTTCTAGCAGGTCTACAGTATCTTGCCGAGCTATCTCGTTTACCTCCGAGGTTGTATACTGAGTAACTCTTGGCGAGTCATGTATTATGTCGGCTGGAAGTACGGCCTCTGCCCCGTATACCAGAAAAAATGGTGTATAACCTGTTGATCTATTCGGAGTAGTCCTGAGGCTCCATAGTACGGCTGAGAGTTCCTCAATCCAACATCCTGCCGATCTTTGCAATGGTTCGACAAGCCGTGGTTTTATTCCTGATAGTACTAGTCCATTGGACCTTTCCACTTGCCCATTGGATGCTGGGTGAGCCACAGAGGCAATATCTAGTCTTATGTGTTTCTCTCTGCAAAATCTGGCGAAGGCTCCTTCTGCAAAGTTTGTGCCATTATCTGTAATAATACTGTGCGGATACCCATATCTTAAGATAATATCTTTGAGAAATTTCACTGCTGTGGGCCCATCGCATTTTTTTATTGATTTCACTTCAATCCATTTTGTGAACTTGTCCACCATAACCAATATGTGGGTCATTCCCCCTCGTGCCGGCTTAAATGGTCCCACCATATCCAAACCCCACACAGAAAATGGCCAAGTGATGGGTATTGTTTTTAACTCGGCCGATGGCATGTGTATTTTGGTTGCATATCTCTGACACCCATTGCATTTTTCAACTAATTCTTTTGCTTCTTTCAATGCCGTCGGCCAATAAAATCCATGCCTGAATGCTTTAGCTACCAAGGCACGAGATGAGGCATGGTGCCCACATTCTCCTTGATGTATATCTAGGAGGATCTCCTAACCTTCTGCCGAACTCACACATTTCTGCAACACGCTTGTGACGCTTCTTTTATATAGCTCATTGTTTATGATTGTATAAGCTTTTGCTCTCCTTATAGTTTGTCTAGCTAATACTTCATTATCCGGCAATATCAAGTCTTTAAGGTAAGAGAATATGGGTTGCGCCCATGGCGGTGTGACTTTTTCTGGTGTAATCTCACTGTCTATTTCCATGTTTTCTGCCGACATACCTACCTCGGCTTTCTCTATGATTGTGCTTACTTTTGCTGTCCTCCTCTTGGGGGGTTCCGAGTTATATTGCTGGTCTACTTTCATCGGCGCATTATCTGCTGCTGAATTTGCCGGAATAAAGATAGATTCGGATTCTGGTGAAGGGATTATTGATGGTTTTCTGAGGTGTTCCAGGGCAATACCCGGTGGAATTGGCTGCCGGGTTGATCCGAGTTTTGACAACGTGTCTGCGGCATCATTTTCTGCCCGAGGTATGTGGTGAAATTCACATCCTTCAAAGTATCCACTGATCTTTTGCACATGAAATCTATATAAAGCCATATTAGCATCTAATGCATCCCAATTGCCTGAGACTTGCTGTACTACTAGGTCCGAGTCCCCATAGCATAAGATTCGGCGTATGCCGATCTCTTTTGCTACTTTCAATCCATGGACTAGTGCTTCATACTCGGCTACGTTATTGGATGCGGCAAAATGTATTTGTAGCACATATTTCAGCTGATCTCTTTTAGGCGAGGTTAACACTATTCCTGCCCCCAAACCATTTCTAAGTTTGGAACCATCGAAATGCATCGTCCAATAATTTGGATCTGGTAATGGTGTCTCATACTGCACTTCGGCCCAGTCTACGAAGAAGTCGGCGACTGCTTGAGATTTGATTGCGTCTCTCCTATCAAATTGTGGAGCGTATGGCGACAACTCGATTGCCCATTTTGCTATTCGGCCACTTGCGTCTTTGTTGCTCAATATGTCGGCTATGGGCGCCTCATAGATCACTTTGATGGGATGCTCTTCGAAGTAATGTTTAAGCTTTTTCGCCGACATATATACTCCATAAGCCATCTTCTGATAATGTGGGTAATTTTGCTTTGAAGTGGATAACACCTCACTTAAATAATACACCGGCCTCTGAACCGACTTACCATCTTCGAGTCGCTCCACTACGACTACAGCACTCACTACTCTGTTGGTAGCCGCTACATAGAGTAACATAGGCTCTTTTGATAACGGAGAAGCCAAAATGGGTGCTGTGACCAACATCTTTTTCAACTCATGGAATGCGCCGTCCGCTTGTGGAGTCCAAATGAATTTATCTGATTTCTTCATCAGCTGATAGAGTGGTAGCGCCTTCTCTCCCAGCCGACATACAAACCGGCTGAGCGAGGCTAGACAACCCGTGAATTTTTGTACATCATTTAAGCATCTTGGCAATTCCATTCTTTCTATTGCATTTATCTTTGTTGGGTTGGCCTCTATACCTCGGCTAGATACAAGAAAACCGAGTAATTTTCCTGCCGGCACGCCAAACGTGCACTTTTCCGGATTAAGCTTCATTCGGAACCTTCTCAAGTTCGCGAAAGTCTGCCGTATATCTTCCAGTAACGTTTTGCTTTCCTTGGTTTTAATGACCACGTCATCTACATATACTTGTACATTTTTTCCTATCTGATCGTGTAGACATTTTTGCATGCATCTAATATGTTGCTCCTGCGTTTCGCAGGCCGAATGGCATTGTGCGATAGCAATAAGCCCCGTACGGGGTAATAAACGCAGTCTTTATTTGATCGGCCGGATTTAACGGTATCTGGTGGAAACCAGAATATGCGTCTACAAATGATAATAACTCACAACCAGCGGTCGAATCAATGACTTGGTCTATTCTAGGCAATGGAAAAGGATCTTTTGGACATGCCTTGTTCAGGTTCGTGTAGTCGATACACATTCGCCATACAATGGCTACATTGGGATCATCTTTCTTCTTTTCTACTAGCACCGGATTCGACAACCAATCCGGATACAACACCTCCATGATGAACCCGGCTGCGAGGAGCCGAGCTATTTCATCCCCTATTATTTTTCTCCTGTCTTCGGCGAAACGGCGGAGAGGTTGCTTCACCGGCCTTGCTCCTGGCCTTACATTCAAAGAGTGCTCAGCCAACTCCCTCGGAACACCTTGCAGATCCTGAGTTGACCATGCAAATATGTCCCGATTCTCACGGAGGAAGTTGGTGAGCTCGCTTTCCTATTTAGCGTCCAGGCCTGCACCAATAGTAACAGTACGCTCCGGGAATTGCTCATCTATCTGAAACTTCTTCGTTTCTTTAGTCGGCTGAAAAGAGACACTGCCATGCGGGTTGGCTAGTGCCAGCATGTTCAGCTGTGCCGACTGAGCGAGGGCTGCTACCTCCTGAATCCTTCTTTTTTCTCTTGCTATAACCAATGATTCGGCCAAATTTGACCCGGCTGATGCACACTCCATTGATTTATTGTAATCCCCTGCTATAGTTATCACTCCTTGTGGTCCGGGTAGCTTCATTTTCAGATAACTTATATGACAGCTGCCCATGAATTTGGCCAATGCTGGCCGTCCGAGTAGAGCATGATAACAGCTCTCTAGATCCACCACTTCAAACTCTAAATTCTCTGCTCTGCAGTTATCTCTTGTGCCGAATAACACATCCACTCGGACCTTACCAATGGGTTCACATGAAAGCCCTGGCACTATTCCATGGAAAGTGGTCCTCGTGGATTGCAACATGTTCTGTGATATTTCGAGTTTATGCATGGTATCTTTGTACATGATATTGATACTGCTTCCATTGTCTATGAGTACCTTTGAAAATTTCACATTGATGCTCGGTCGCACAAATGTCGGATCCAACACGAGTGCATATGATCCGGGATTCGGCATTATCTTAGGATGATCCTTTATGCTCCAAGTTATCTCCTGATCCGACCAAGGCACATATCTTGGTACTGTCGGCATAACTGCATTTACTTCCATATGCCGGCGCTGCACACTTTGCTTGTCTTGCTGTTCCGTTGTGAACACGCAATAGGATTGATGATGTTCTCTGTAATCATTGCGTCCGGTATTCGCCGGATTTGTCCTTCCATCCTGGACTTGGTTCATCACTTGATGTACCGCGTCTCTCCGATCCGAGTTATCGTACCTCGGGGGAGGGGGCGGTAACATCAGTTGCTGTGCATTTGCTCCAGTCAACTGTGGCTGATGCTGCTGATGTACTTGATGGGGTGCCTGAACCCCTGGGGGGTTCCCCATTGCATTTTTCATCCATGCACATCGGCGGGTGGTATGGTTGGCTGGCCTGGATGGGTTTGACGTGTGAAATTTGCACGGCTGATCTAACATGGATTAGAACGTGTACTTCGGCCTCTCCTGCCACTGTTTCTTCTGTTCTGGGGTCCACTGCCTTTTTCCTTCATTTCTTGGTGTCCACTGCTGAGGACCATTCTTCTGCCGTTGAGTTGCTCCGTGATTCGGCTGATCTTGCGCTACTGCCGCCACTTGGGCCGAATTATATCTATAATCCGGCCTTTCCTCTCTTCTTCTTCCTCTGAAATCACTGTGCCTGGATGACCCGGCCAAATCTCTTGCATAATGGTCCTGTTGCTCGCGATGATCCGCCGACATTAATTCTGGTTGCGTTGGGTCTCCTAATGCGTAGGAGTCCGCTATTCTGATAGTTTCTGCCAGTGTGGTCGGCATATCTCTTTGCAGACGCTGCCACAACACGCTGCCATAACGGCATCCTTGCGCGAACCAAGCTATTGCTTGCGATTCTATAACTCCTTCACATGAGTTTCTCAGGTTGCACCATCGAGTTAAAAATTCTCTATCTGTTTCATTCGGCCTCTACTTGCACATGGCTAACTGTTGTGGCCTGTTTGGCCTCTTGTATGTGCTGGTAAAGTTGCTGACAAACATTTCCTCAAAATCCAGCCAACAGTTGATACTGCCCGCTGGTAGATTATTCAGCCACACCCTAGCTGGTCCTTCCAGCATCTGTGTGACGTACCGTACTGCCCATCGTAAGTTTCCACCCGCTATTTTTACAGCAGTGGCATAGTCAATCAACCAGTCCTGCGGTTTGGTGCTCCCATTATACGTTTTCGTGCCCCTTGCTAGCTGAAAATTTGGCACAGGCGGTTCGCCCATGATCCGTGGTCCAAAGCATGTCGGCCCTGGTGGACCCTGTTCTTCCAACAACTCGGACCGGTATAGCCGATCCAGCTTCACTCTTGCATCATTTGATGGCAAATCTCTGTACAGAACTCTATCTTGTACCCCATAGTGGTTGTTACCGCCATGGATCGCATACTCCATCTCGGAATATCCATCATTGTATCTCTCATTAATTTGATTGTGACGAGCTGGCCTCGTTTCTCTTTCCTGTCGGGGTTCATGCATCGGTTGCGGGTTGAGTGGCAGTTCTCTCCTTACTTCGACCGGGGTATTGTTCTCATGATTGCCTCTCACGGGTTCTCTTCTGCCGAGGTCTCCATTGCCTCGGCTTCCGCCGTCTTTATCCACACGGCCATGGTTCCTCTCCCCACTGTTACCTCGGCTTGCATTGCCTCTGTTCTCATTTGCCTTTCCGGCCACTGCCGGATCATATGGGACAATTTGCTTGTTCCTCTTTCCTGAGGTTACTGCTTTGTCCCTTCGTGCATTATTTCCGGGTGAAGATGCTGCTGCCACGGACAAGGCAGGTGCTGCCCCTACCGAGTGAACCATTCGTGAGGCCCCCGGCCTCGCCGGGTTTGCTTTGAGCATTTCCTCGTTTTGCTGGTTCGCGATGCGCACCAGTTCGTTTACTCTTTCTTGCTGTTTCTGCCGGGCTTCGCCGGTTAACCCTTCTAACTCTAATGCTGCGGCATTTGCCGCTCTTAGGTTTTTTGCCGGGGTACTGTACCTCGGCAAACCCAAATCCACTGATTCTGCTTTATGAGCATCATGCTCTTTGTTGATATCATCCATGAGGTTTTTCCCTCTCAATCTTAATTCGTCCACCCGCTCGGGTGCGACGTCAAGCTTATTAGCTTTGGCATATTCTCGCAGGGTCCTGTTTAAGGACTCCCGCAAGGCTGACACCTTTTTGGCCTCTACCAGCACCTTTTGCCTGGTTTCTTCCAACTCTGCCTGAGCATTTGCCGGATCAAGTATCGACGCTACAGGCGTAGTCAAGTTTTCTATGGTCGCCTGAAGAATGTTCTCTGGCCTTTCCAGAGGTGGCCCTCTTACTCTTGGTGCCTTTGGGGTGGTGTCCTGCACCTCGGTCGGGTTGGTCGCTGGCGGGATTACCTCTGTGGGTAGTGGTGCGGTCTGCCTGGGTGCGCCCTGTACACCGGTGGCGGGTTCTCTGCTTGACCCGGCAGCTGCTGCTCCAGTTTGCACTCCGGCTGCGACCATCACCTCGACGCTGCCTGCAGGACGTGCTCTGGGCGGACGGCTCGCAGCGTTCAGAGGTGGCTCTCCTGCAACAACAACTTGGTGAGGATAAACGCTGGAGATGTCGACGCCGACGTAGACCTTGTGCCCGCCCAGGCTGATGAAGACACCATTACGCGGGGGAGTTTTCCCCCTGAAGCTCCCTGCATTGTCGCTGACATAGTCACAGAGACCAAATCTCTGGAGCAAGCCAGAAACAACACGCTCGCCCGTGTTGATGAAGTTTCCCGTCCGGATCATAACTCCAGCTAGCACCGCTGCTGGCCCCACGGTGGGCGCCAACTGTCGTGGTGGTGGCACGACAGATGCCATGGGTAGGCTAAAGTATGGGGCCAATGGATGCTAGAGGGATCTGGGGAGGGAAGATGTAGTTGATTCTACACACAGAAGTCTTAGGCAAAGATCTTTATTTCTTCTTACTTGGGCTACAATTGCTCCTTGAGCTGTATACAGGGAGAAGGGAAGAACTTTACCAGCCTAACGGCTCTAACTTTAGTCAATGCCCCCTTCTGAGTCCAAGCCTCTCCTTATAAAGGAGAAGCCTGGGTTCCTCTAGGGATGTGGTGGCAAGCATATTCTTGGAATATGCTTGTCCCAATATAGTAGTTCGGTGCCCTCCTTTCCCTGTCGCCCCTCTAATGACGACAAGGTTCCAGAGGGCCCCTCCTGTGCGCCTCGGGCTTCTGGACTGTCACCTCCGTGACCTCCTCCTGCCTCTCTGTCACTCTGCGCCTTTGTCCCTAGCGCTTGGCTCCGTTCAGATTCTCCCTAGCTTGCAGCTAGGGTTTGACTTCAGGCTTCTCCTTCTCCTGCAAGCTTCATATCATTCGGTCCCTCCTCGCATAACTCGGATCATCCTTCTCCTGCATCAAGATCACTCAGGCTAACCCGACCGACTTACGCAATATCTCGGCCGGATAATGTATTAACATAAATATACGGGTCTCTCCCCTTCATATGTCGGCCGACTTCTATAGGATTCGGCCGACCTAGACTGTAACTCGGAAACCAGACGAGGGTTTTACCCTCGTCTTTCCCCGTCTTTACCCTATCCGGGGTTACCTCCCCAACAAAGCTGATGCATGAGTATACCAAGGAGAGGAAGGATAGCATCCACATCTCCGAGGACAACTTCTCGAGTGACTCCATCAAGCTCCACCTCAAGGACATCATCAAGGTGAAGGACAGGAAGCGTGGCTTTTCCATCACCTACAACATGTTCGAGGAGGGCAAGTGCCTAGATGTACCTGTTTATTTTCCGTGTATGACATATACTCCAATTCTTCCGTCTAGCCATTATCATCTCATCTAACACTCTGGGATTTCACTTAACAGCTTAAAAGTCTAGAGGAGGACAACATGGCTGTCCAAATCTATGACCCCAAGATGAAGGAAGTCACCGTCGTGTCCGACAACGACGCCCGTTGGTGCGTAAGCGGAAGAGCTCCACCTCTGAAGCTGACGACGGAGGCAAGAAGAAGAAGACGGAGGGTGGAGCCTCCAAGAAGACTACCGCCGCCCTGGAGGCGAAGAAGAGAAAGATTACCGGGATCCCTTTTACCAAAGCACCCACTGTTGTGTAAGCCTCTTTTCCTCCGACGTTGTCCATTGATCATCCTTTTCCTGTACTTATACCTTTGCACATTTCAGGAAGAAGGCCAGTATCAGTTTGAAGAAGACCTCCAAAACATCGGGGGCTTCTAAAAACATTAGAGATATGTTGCACCGAGATGTGTCGCACCAAGCATCTCCCGCCATCGCCCCTACTACTCCTAGCGTCCAGCCTGCCGCTGCTCCGACAAGCTCTTCAGCCAAGGATACATCTGGCCCTTCCTCCATGGGAATGGACCCAGCTGTCTCCACGGAGCTCGTCGTTGCCGACGAACAGGCGACACAAGAAAGTACTACTTCCAAAATGGCTGAAGCTCTGGCTAAGGATGCCATCGGTAGCAGTAAGGCGATGGTGGTAGGCGGAACGTCTGTCAAAGGCGGCGCTTCTGCACCTAGGACAACCATAGAGTTTCCGAAGATAGTCTACCCGGTGCTGACGTCGAGTAGCTCTATTCTGGCTCCTGGTGCAGCTCCGACATCTTCGACTTGCGGTCTTGAGGAGCTCCTTAGGCAAGCTGATATCCTGCGAGGAAATAGCCTTTCCTTCAGCAAGATGTTTGCCGAGAGCGCCACTAATCTCAAGATCATCGCACTTGTAAGTTTTATTTGCCTTTTAAATTTCATACGAGTATCCCACTGTATCCCTCGAGGATTTAGACGGAAAACCATAGGTATTTGCATCTGAATGCTCTAAGAGTGACTAAGCTAGAAAACTTCACACCGTATCCCCAAGTATTTAGTTTGAATGAATTATTCCGACTAGATACTTTCAGAGTAGCATACGTAGTGTTTGTAAATTTCAATACTGTAGCCCCCAAGCTTCTAGTTGAAACTGAATTAGTTCTGACTAGATGCTTAAAGAAAGACTAAGCATATTACTGAGCTGAAATTCGTACTGTAGCCCCCAATCTTCTAGGTGAAAACTAAATTAGTTCCGACTAGATGCTTAAAGAAATACTAAGCATTATGCCAAGTTAAAAACTCTCACTGTAGCCCCCAAGACTCTAGGTGGATATTTATCCGGCTAGATGCTCCAAGTAGACTAAGTTAATTTGATATTCTTTCCACATAACGAGAATGCTCGGAGAGGCGTTGCTAATGAGAAGTTCCACAAGATGCGCATGGAGTTGGAAGATGAAAAGGTTAAACTGCCTTCTTGAAGGAACAAATCACCAAGAGCAAGAGTCTGTTTTTCCTTTCGTTTTCGTACTCCAACTTGGTCTTGTGCCGTCACTCTGCGACTACTTATTTTGATGGGTTTCGCAGCATAGTAAATCAAAATTTTCTACGGATGCGAACGGGAAAGCCAAGATCTAATCTAGGAGATGCAATCAACGAGAGGGATATATGAGATCTTCATACCCTTGAAGAAATCGCACAGCGGAATCGTTCAACAGAATGTGGGTGATGTAGTCGAACTAGCCTTCTCCTCCTCGCGATCCGATCCGATCCAACGCCGCAAGTGATGGCGCCTCCGAGAGATGCACACGTACGGTGCCGTGACGTCTCCTCCTTCCTCGGTACAACAAGTGGGGTGGAGAGATAGATTGGATCTGCAGCACGACGGCGTGGTGCTAATGGTGGAGAATTTCTGCAGCAGGGCTTCGCCTACGCGCAGTCGGGAGAGAGAGAGAGGAGGAGGGAAGCAGTTGGCGGCTAGGGTTGAGGAGGTGTAGGGGGGGGGAGGCTGTGCCCTGCCCTACTTATATAGGGGGATGTCCGGCCCCCCTTGGCCCCTCCTCCAAGCCCTAGGGCGGCGGCCCCAAGGGTGGAGTGGGGGGCAAGTTTCCCCCCTCCTTCTAGAAGGGTTCCCTAGGGTTTCCCCTAAGGTTTGGCCGGCTGGGCCTATGGGGCCTTGTGCCCCTGGCCCAAAGCGGCCAGGGCACTCCCTCGTAGGCCCACGCACCTCTCCGACAAGTGGGGCCACGTTGGTCCCACTCCGGAAGCTTCTAGAACCTTCCAGTACAATACCGAATACTCCGAAACGATTCCGAAATCCAAAAACTGCTTTCCTTTATATGAATCTTATTCTACGGACCATTCCGGAACCTCTCGTGATGTCCTGGATCTCATCCGAGACTCCAAACAAAAACTCATAAACCAATTATCCATTCTATCCTAGCATCAAGGCACGTTAAGTGTGTGACCCTACGGGTTCGAGAATATGCAGACATGATCTTCTATCAATAATCAACAACGGGATCTGGAAACCCATATTGACTCCCACACATTCATCGATGATCATATCGGATGAACCACGATGCCAGGATTCAATTAATCCCATATACGTATTCCCTTCGTCACGCGATATTTTACTTGCCCGAGATTCGATCGTTGGTATCGGCATACCTAGTTCAATCTCGTTCACGACAAGTACTTTACTCGTTCCGTAATCCGATATCACTTTGTGATTAACTCCTTAACCACATGCTTGCAAGTGGTGTTGATATTGATTACCGAGTGGGCCCGAAGTATATCTCTCCGACTCGGGAGGGACAAATTCCATCTCGATACATACAACCCAACAAGTACTTTCCGATCACCTGAGAGACACCTTTATGATAATCCTCACATAGGATGACGTTTGATGACCTCAAAGCTTTCTTCCGATACCAGGGAGTTGCATTATCTCATGGTCTAAGGAATACAATATTTGACATAGGAAAAAGCTTCACAAAGATGAACACGATGACACGATCTAATTGCTCTACTTAATTTGGGTCTGTCCATCATATCATTCTCCTAATGACATGATCTCATTATTAATCGACAACTCATGTCTATGGTTAGAAACCTTAACCATCATTAATCAATGAGCTAGTCCATAGAGGCATACTAGGGACACGATGTTGTTCATAAACCACACAAGTATCAAAGTTTCCGCTTAATATAATTCTAGCATGGAATATAAACTTTATCATGAACAAGAATTATAACAATAACATCTTTATTATTGCCTCTAGGGCATAATTGCAACAGTCTCCCACTTGCACTAGAGTCAATAATCTAGTTTACATCTGGCAACAATCTAACACCCATGGCATTAAGGTGCTGATCATGTTTTTCTCTTGGAAGAGGTTTAGTCAACGGATCTGTGACATTCAGATCCGTATGTACTTTGCTAATCTTAAGATCTCCATCTTCTATATAATCTCGAATTATATGAAAATGGTGGTTGATGTGCTTGGTCTTTGGGTGATATCTTGGTTCCTTACCTAGTGCTATGGCACCAGTGTTGTCGCATAATATCTCAAGTGGGTCCAAGGCACTTGGAACCACACCAAGCTCAGTGATGAAGTTCCTGATCCAAACTCCTTCACTTGACGCTTCTGAAGCAGCCATGTATTCCGATTCCGTTGTAGATCTCGCGATCACACTTTGCTTGCAGCTTCTCCAGCTCACAGCTCCTCCATTCAAAATATAAACGTATCCTGTCTGAGATTTAGAATCATCTGGGTCGGTGTCGAAACTAGCATCGACGTAACTTTTTACGACGAGCTGCTCATCACCTCCATAGACTAAGAACATTTCTTTAGTCCTATTTAAATACTTTAGGATGTTCTTCACGGCTGTCCAGTGTTCCACTCCTGGATCACTTTGGTATCTGCTCGTCAAACTAAGAGCATTGGACACATCCGGTCTAGTACATATCATGGCATACATAATAGAACCTATGGCCGAGGCATATGGCACTTTGCTCATAGTATCTCTATCTGTTACCGTAGATGGACACTAAGCCTTGCTCAATATCTTACCTGACAACATGGGCAATGAACCTTTCTTTGCCTTATCCATTCTGAACCTTTTCAGAACTTTGTCTAGATATGTACTTTGGCTTAAAGCTATTAGGCGTCTTTGTCTATCTCTATAGATTTTGATGCCTAATATATAAGCAGCTTCTCCTAGGTCTTTCATTGAAAAACATTTATTCAAATAACTCTTCACATCGTTAAGCATACCAGTGTCATTTCCAATAATCAATATGTCATCCACATATAGTACTAAAAATGTCACCGAGCTCCCACTCACTTTCTTGTAGATACAAGCTTCGTAGCAATTTGTAACAAATCCAAAGCTCTTGATCACTTGATCAAAACAAAGGTTCCAACTCCGAGATGCTTGCTTCAGTCCATAAATGGAACGCTGAAGTTTGCACACCTTACTAGCATCCTTAGGATCGACAAAACCTTCGGGCTGCATCATATACAACTCTTCATCAATGTTGCCATTGAGGAACGCAGTCTTGACATCCATCTGCCATATTTCATAATCATGAAATGCAGCAATTGCTAATAAAATCCGAATGGACTTAAACATCGCTACGGGAGAGAAAGTCTCATCGTAGTCAACACCTTGAACTTGTCGAAAAACTTTTGCGACAAGCCGAGCTTTATAGATAGTAACATTACCATCCGCATCCGTTTTCTTCTTGAAAATACATTTGCACTCAACGACCTTACGGTCGCTAGGAGGGTCCACCAAAGTCCATACTTGGTTTTCGCTCATGGATCCCAATTCGGATTTCATGGCCTCTAGCCATTTCTCAGAGTCTGGGCTCATCATTGCTTCCTCATAGTTCGCTGGTTCACTATTGTCTAACAACAAGACGAGTAAGACATGGTTGCCGTACCATTCAGGAGTGGCACGTGACCTTGTTGACCTGCGAAGTTCAGTAGTATCATCGTTCGAAGTTTCATGATCCTCGTCATTAGCTTCCTCTCTTGTTGGTGCAGACGGCACTGGAACAATTTCAGGTGCTGCGCTACTCTCCAACTCGAGAGAAGGTTCAATAACCTCGTCTAGCTCTACCTTCCTCCCACTCACTTCTTTCGAGAGAAACTACTTCTCAAGAAAGGATCCGTTCTTTGCAACAAAAACTTTGCCTTCGGATCTGTGGTAGAAGGTATACCCAATCGTTTCCTTAGGGTATCCTATGAAGACGCATTTCTCCGCTTTCGGTTCAAGCTTGTCCGGCATCAACTTCTTGACGTAAGCTTCGCATCCCCAAACTTTAAGAAACAACAACTTAGGTTTAGCACCAAACCATAGTTCATACGATGTCATCTCAACGAATTTAGATGGTGCCCTATTTAAAGTGAATGCAGCGGTTTCTAATGCATAACCCCAAAATGATAACGGCAAATCTGTAAGATACATCATTGATCGCACCATATCTAATAGAGTTCGATTCCGGCGTTCAGACACACCATTGCGCTGTGGTGTTCCGGGTGGCGTGAGTTGCAAAACGATTCCGCTTGCTTTAAGATGCGTGAGAAAATCATAACTCAAATATTCACCTTCACGATCGGATCGTAGAAATTTAATTTTCCTGTTACGATGATTTTCCACTTCGTTCTGAAATTCTTTGAACTTTTCAAACGTTTTAGATTTATGTTTCATTAAATAGATATACCCATATCTACTTAAGTCATCAGTAAAAGTGAGAAAATAGCGATATCCACCGCGCGTCGAAACACTCATTGGTCCGCATACATAGGTATGTATGATTTCCAATAAGTCCGTTGCTCGCTCCATCATACCGGAGAACGGGGTTTTGATCATCTTGCCCATGAGGCACGGCTCGCACGTGTCAAATGATTCAAAATCAAGAGACTCCAAAAGTCCATCAGAATGGAGTTTCTTCATGCGTTTTACACCAATATGACCTAGACGACAGTGCCACAAATAAGTTGGATTATCACTATCTACTGTGGATCTCTTAGCCTCAATGTTATGGATGTGCGTTTCATTGCTTTCGAGATTCAGAAGAAATAAACCATTCACAACAGGTGCATGACCATAAAAGATGTTATTCATATAAATAGAACAACCATTATTCTCTGATTTAAATGAATAACCGTCTTGCAATAAACACGATCCAGATATGATGTTCATGCTCAACGCAGGCACATAATAACACTTATTAAGGTTTAAAACTAATCCCGAAGGTAAAACTAAGGAGAGCGTGCCGATGACCATCACATCAAATTTTGATCCATTGCCAACGCGCATCGTGACCTCATCCCTTGCTAGCCGCCATCTATTCCGTAGCTCCTGTTTCGAGTTACAAATATTAGCAACTGAACCAGTATCAAATACCCAGGCACTACAACGAGCTCTAGTAAGGTAAACATCAATAACATGTATATCAAATATACCTTTAATGGTGCCATCCTTCTTGTCCGCTAAGTACTTCAGACAGTTGCGCTTCCAGTGACCCTTGTCCTTGCAATAGAAGCACTCAGTGTCCGGCTTAGGTCCAGACTTGAGCTTCTTCTCAGCAGGGGCAACGCGCTTGCCGCTGCCTTTCTTTAAGGATTTCTTTGCACCCTTACCTTTCTTGAAGCTAGGGGTCTTGTTGACCATCAACACATGATTATCTTTCTTGATATCCACCTCCGTAGCTTTCAACTTAGCGAAGAGCTCAGTGATCGTATCAGTGGAACCAGTCTGATTGTGAGTGACTACAAAACCTTTGTAGCTAGGAGGGAGTGATTACAAAACTCTATCAATCTTGAGATCTTCAGGAATCTTGCAGTCCAGTTGCTCAAGACATTGAGTGTAGCCCGACATCTTAATGGCGTGCTCACTAACGGAACTCCCTTCCTCCATCTTGCAATTAAAGAACTTCTCAGAGATCTCATATCTCTCAGAACGGGCCTGAGTATGAAACATGGTTTTTAGTTCCTCAAGAATCTCAAAGGGCCTGGCGAACTCCTCAAAACAATTTTGAAGGTCCGGTTCCATAGCAAACAACATGGTACTCTTAATCACTCCATAATCATCTTTGCGCGACTGATAAACAGCTTTTTCATCGGCCGGCGCATCAATAGCAGGGGCGTCACCTAGCGCTTTCTCAAGGACATAGTCCTTTTGTCCGCCAGCGAGAATGATTCTCAGATTGCGGAACCAGTGGGTGAAGTTAGATCCATTGTTCTTAAGCTTTTCTTTCTCAGCAAAAACGTTGAAGTTGAAGTTGGACTTAGCCATTTGATCTACAAAATTTGCAAATACAACTTAGACTATGTTCATGATAACTAGTTCAACTTAATCAAATTACTAGATGAACTCCCACTAAATTCAACATCCCTCAAGTTGTTTAGTGAACACGATCCAAATTCACCACACCTAATCCGATCTTCACGAGAAGAGATGTGGTTTCAATGGTGGACAACAAAGTGTCGATCATATCATTCATATGACTCATGCTTAACCTTTCGGTTCGTGTGTTCCGAGGCCATGTCTGTACATGCTAGGCTCGTCAAGTCAAACCCAAGTATTTCCGCGTGTGCAAAACTGGCTTGCACCCGTTGTATGTGAACGTAGAGTTTATAGCACCCAATCATCACGAGGTGCTTGAACACGACGAACTTTCGCAACGGTGCATACATGGGGAGAACACAATTTTATCTTGATCTTTAAGTGAGGAATCATCTTATAATGCTACCGTCGCGATCTAAGCATAATAAGATACATAAAAGGATAAACATCACATGCATATAATTTTATGTGACATGGTATAGCCAATCTTCGCGCAATGATCTCCATCTTGTGCGCACCAGCATGATCTCCATCACTCCACCATGATTGCCTCCACCACGAATAGCAACTACAACTATTGCTAACTACTTAGCGATAAAGTAAAGCTATTACATGGCGTATAAGAAGTTGACACACAAGTCATACACAATTATAAAGACAACCATATGGATCCTGGCGGTTGTGTACTCATCGACATGCAAGTCGTGAAATATTACAAAACATGATCATCGCATACATCATACACATCATGTCTTGGGCCATACCATATCACAAAACACTCCCTGCAAAAACAAGTTAGACGCCTCTACTTTGTTGTTGCATGTTTTACGTGGCTTATGGGAGTAACAAGCTAAGAACGATTCTTACCTACGGAAAGCCACAACGGTGATATTATGGTTGCCAACATCCGGTGTAAATCCCATGACTACTATAGTGAGAGAAACTGGCATCCACCAGCCGCATGTGTGGAACAAGCCACACATCAAGTGCGGAGCCGGTCTCGCGAACGAGGTCGCGTAAAGTTGTCCTGGACCGCTTCGATCTCACTATGCCACGCCATAAGAAATACACAACAAGAGGCTTGCAATAGAAAACATCAACGCCCGCAACAAGCATGTTGCGTTCTACTCGTGAAACACATCTACGCATAGATCTAGCTCTGATACCACTGATGGGTTTTGCAACATAGTAAATCAAAATTTTCTACGGATGCGAACAGGAAAGCCAAGATATAATCTAGGAGATGCAATCAACGATAGGGATAGATGAGATCTTCTTACCCTTGAAGAAATCGCACAGCGGAAACGTTCAACAAAACATGGGTGATGTAGTCGAACTAGCCTTCTCCTCCTCGCGATCCGATCCGATCCAACGCTGCAAGTGACGGTGCCTCCGAGAGATGCACACGTACGGTGCCGCGATGTCTCCTCCTTCCTCGGTCCAGCAAGTGGGGTGGAGAGATAGATTGGATCTGCAGCATGACGACATGGTGCTAATGGTGGAGAATTTCTACAGCAGGGCTTCGCCTACGCGCAGTCGGGAGAGAGAGAGGAGGAGGGCAACAGTTGGCGGCTTGGGTTGAGGAGGTGTAGGAGGGGAGGCTGCGCCCTGCCCTCCTTATATAGGGGGATGGCCGGCCCCCCTTGGCCCCTCCTCCAAGCCCTAGGGCGGTGGCCCCAAGGGTGGAGTGGGGGGCAAGTTTCCCCCCTCCTTCTAGAAGGGTTCCCTAGGGTTTCCCCTAGGGTTTGGCCGGCTGGGCCTATGGGGCCTTGTGCCCCTGGCCCAAAGCGGCCAGGGCACTCCCTCGTAGGCCCACGCACCCCTCCGACAAGTGGGGCCACGTTGGTCCCACTCCGGAAGCTTCTAGAACCTTTCGGTACAATACCGAATACTCCGAAACGATTCCGAAATCCAAAAACTGCTTCCCTTTATATGAATCTTATTCTCCGGACCATTTCAGAACCTCTCGTGATGTCCTGGATCTTATCCGAGACTCCGAACAAAAACTCATAAACCAATTATCCATTCTATCCTAGCGTCGAGGCACATTAAGTGTGTGACCCTACGGGTTCGAGAATATGCAGACATGATCTTCTATCAATAATCAACAGCGGGATCTGGAAACCCATATTGACTCTGACACATTCATCGATGATCATATCGGATGAACCACGATGCCAGGATTCAATTAGTCCCATATATGTATTCCCTTCGTCACGCGATATTTTACTTGCCCGAGATTCGATCGTTGGTATCGGCATACCTAGTTCAATCTCGTTCACGGCAAGTACTTTACTCGTTCCGTAATCGGATATCACTTTGTGATTAACTCCTTAACCACATGCTTGCAAGCGGTGTTGATATCGATTACCGAGTGGGCCCGAAGTATATCTCTCTGACTCGGGAGGGACAAATTCCATCTCGATACATACAACCCAACAAGTACTTTCCGATCACCTGAGAGACACCTTTACGATCATCCTCACATAGGATGACGTTTGATGACCTCAAAGTTTTCTTTCGATACCAGGGAGTTGCATTATCTCATGGTCTAAGGAATACAATATTTGACATAGGAAAAAGCTTCGCAAAGATGAACACGACGACACGATCTAATTGCTCTACTTAATTTGGGTCTGTCCATCATATCATTCTCCTAATGACATGATCTCATTATTAATCGAAAACTCATGTCTATGGTTAGGAAACCTTAACCATCATTAATCAATGAGCTAGTCCATAGAGGCGTACTGGGGACACAATGTTGTTCATAAACCACACAAGTATCAAAGTTTCCGCTTAATACAATTCTAGCATGGAATATAAACTTTATCATGAATAAGAATTATAACAATAACATCTTTATTATTGCCTCTAGGGCATAATTCCAACACATTTGTGTACTGTTCTTTCTCCGACTTGCAGAAACCATCGCTAAGGCCAAGGATATTGTTGAGCAATCCAAGCACATTGAGTTGCTGGATAGCGAAAACAAGATCCTTAAGCAGGAGAGGACTGATACCCTGAAGATGCACAAGGAGTCCATGGAGGCGTTGCAGGAGTCTACCAACACTGAGATCAACCGCTTGAAGGAGGAGATTGCGATGCTGAAAGAACAGAAGAAAGCTGCCGATGAGAAAAATCAGCGCAATCTTGAAGCATACAAGATCCTCTGACAAAAACGGAATTCCATGGCGGAGACGCTCCAGCAAGCCGAGGCGAGCATCTTTGGTAAGTGATTCTCCGTCTTGTATTTATGTAAGCTAGGTACTTTGAAATTTTGTGTTATTGAACTCATGCGCTCCCTTGTCGGAAATGCAGCTCCTATTGGTTTAACCAAGTCGCCTCCTCTGCCAAAGGAATGCATGGTCCTTCCGGCAACTTCATCAGCACCGCCGTCAAGCAAGCCAAGGAGATCGCCAAGCCTCTCAATATTAATATCAAGGCGGTGGACTCCGTGATGAAGTACTCGGAGATCTTGCGTCAAGCCCCAAGCGCATCGTAAGCTGGAAAGCTTCATGTACTCGGGCTGGCGCAAGGATGTCTCTGGCGATGGTTAAGGCGCACTATGAAAATGCTAACCTCGACACGGTGACCTTGGGTCTTCCCGACGTAGACGATGATGGCCAGAAGATTGACCACAAGGCTATCTGGGCATCGCTTGCGGGTTTTGACACCAGGGTTGCCGATTTGGTCGATCCCAACGTCTTTGTGCCGCTGGAAATCATTAACGGCGACCACCAGAGCTCCTTCGAGTCCCTCAAGACCACCGACTTCGAAGATGATGGCTCTCCTGCTGCCGACGAAGCTGCATCAAAGTCTCCTGTGCCAGAGGATGAAAAAACACTTTGTAATATTTGTTTCCTCTGGTTTGGTGTATGCGGAAAAACTATTATGTTAACTTAAGGCGGAAAAACAATACTTGTAATTTCCTTCTACTCAAGTACTTGGTCCCAGCATGTAAATATTTTTTAAGCAAGTGTTGGCTTATCCATTACTCTGGTTTTTATGCTTGACTTTTCGCGAGCCGGAAGACTCGTAGTCGGAACTATGCGCTCAGGTGATGATGCCCAATGGCATCGTCAAAAACCTAAGCACAAACTCGGCAACTTCAAGTGCCGAAAGTCACTACTCCAGAATCCACATAAAAACAACAAAGAACGTGTAGATCAGAAAACTTAAGCTAATGCCCGTAGGCGGAATTTCACAAGTGCAAATGCAAAGCTTGCGCATAAAGGTTTTATACGATCCAAAAGTGAACACTAAAGGAGGTAAAAGACTCAGAAATATGAGTGAACCAGAGATCTTTATTTCATTGATCATATAAGAGGTACCCAGTAGATAAGAAATATGCTAAGTGTAAAAAGGACGTAGCTGTACTATGTTCCATGGCCAATCAAGCTCCGGGTAGTCATCATCCGGGTTACGTCGCTTACGCTTATGATCTTTGCTGGGTCTATCCTCAAGTTCACGATTGTCAACAAGGTAGTAATTAAGACCCATTGAGCAGCGCCTTGCTTATGATGAACGGTCCTTCCCATGGTGGGGATAATTTGTGTGACTCCTTCTGCTTAAGTCGGAGTACCAGATCCCCCTATTTAAACGAGCGATGCCAAACGCGGCGACTATGGTAGCTGCGTAGCTTTTGCTGGTAGATGGCGGATCTTTGTCATGCCAAAACGCACTCCTCCTCGAGAAGGTCCACATCTAGGTGTCTAGATTCTTCAACATCATCTTCGTCGTAGGCGGCAACTCTTGGTGAATCGTGAAGGATGTCATAAGGCAGGATGGCTTCTGCTCCATATACCATGAAGTGAGGGGTGTAGCCGGTGGATCTGTTGGGTGTAGTTCATAAACTCCACAGTACAGATGGTAGTTCCTCCGCCCAGGCTCCAACTGCTCTATGTAGCGGTGCCTCAAGACGTGGCTTGATTCCCTGCAGAATTAATCCATTGGCTCGCTCAACTTGCCCATTGGACTATGGGTGTGCCACAGATGCTAGGTCAAGTCGGATGCCCTTGTCCCAACAATAAACTTCCAGTTCTCCGAGTGACAAGTTGCTGCTGTTGTCAGTGATAATGCTATGTGGGAGACCAAATCGCACCACTACATCTCGGACAAACCTAAGGGCAGTTGCCCCATCAAGCTTTCTAATGGGTTTAGCTTCTATCCATTTGGTGAATTTATCAACTGCTACTAGCAGATGCGTAAACCCACATGGTGCCGTCTGTAATGGACCAACCATGTCTAACCCCCAGACTGCAAACAGCCAAGTTATTGGTATTGTTCGCAATTCTTTAGCTGGAACATGAGGTTGAGGGGCATAGTACTACCCCATGCATGTCTCAACCAGCTTGTCGGCATCCGCCTTCGCGGCCAGCCTGTAGAATCCTTGCTGGAAGGCTTTGGAGACCAACGATCGAGGAGTGGCGTGATGCCCGCAATCCCTGAGATGGATATCACGAAGGATTTCAATACCTTCTTGTTGGGAAACACACTTTAGGTATACACCAGTGGTGATTATTTTGTAGAGTTGTCCATTGATTGTGGTATAGCCCTTTGCTCGATGTACTATTTGCCGTCTTTCGACCTCGTCGTCGGGCAAAGTTTCGTGTACGAGATATTCCATGAACGGTTATGTCCAAGCCAGAGGGACCTTTGTCACTGTGTGAATGAAAGAGTCAACTCTATCCTGGTTGTCGATGTCCGCTCCCTTCACGGATGGTGTCCGTAGATGCTCCAAAAAAATGCCAGGCGGAATTTGTTTGCGCCCTGATCCAAGATTAGATAGTAGATCAGCCGCTTTGTTTTGATCCCTAGGTACATACTTGACTTCATAGCCCAGGAAGCTCTTGGCTATCTCGTTCACTTCGTCTCCATATGACGCCATCATAGGGTTCCGCGCGTTCCAGGTGCCAGCTACCTGCTGGGCAACCAAGTCAGAATCTCCATAGCAAACTATGTGCTTGATGCCAATATCATTGGCTACGCGTAGTCCGTGAATGAGTGCTTCATACTCCGCCATGTTATTCGTAGCCTCGAAGTGGATCTGTAGAACGTAGTGTAGCTTTTCCCCGGTTGGTGACTGTAGCAGCACACCAGCCCCCGAGCCATTGAGTAGATTTGATCCATTAAAGTGCATTACCCAATATTCTGGCTCCGGCATAGGGGTAGCATCTGGCATCTCCGTCCAATCTACGATGAAATCTGCCAAGGCCTATGATTTGATAGCGTCGTGTCTCTTGTAGGTGATCTCGAAGGCGACAAGCTCAATGCCCCACTTCGCGACCCTTCCTGTAGCGTCGCTGTTGTTGATGATGTCGGATAATGGAGATTTGCTCACAACTGTGATAGGGTGCTCCTGGAAGTAGTGCCTTAGCTTCCGAGAAGCAAGGAACACTCCGTAAGCTATCTTCTGGTAGTGCGGGTAATGCTGCTTGGACTCTGTCAAGACCTCTCTTACATAGTAAACTGGTCGTTGAACTCTGTACTCATGCCCTCGTTCTTTCCGCTCTACCACGACGATGATGCTGATTACCCGGTTGGTGTCCGCCATGTAAATTAACATAGTCTCCATAGGCTCGGGTGCTGTAAGGATAGGCACCGAGGATAGTATATCCTTTAGCTGCTTCAGTGCTGCATGTGCTTCGTCCGTCCACGTGAATTTGTCCGCCTTCTTCAACAACTTGTATAGCGGCAGAGCCTTCTCTCCAAGTCGGCTGACAAACCAACTAACCGATGCAACACAACCTGTCAGTCGTTGTATGTCGTTCAGGCATGTCGGACGGTTTATGTTTAGGATGGCCTTGATTTTCTCTGGTTGACCTCGATTCCACGCTGGGAAACGATGAAGCCTAACAATTTTCCGGCTGGAACCCCAAAGACGCACTTCTTAGGGTTAAGCATCATGTTGTATTTCTGGATATTATCAAAGGTTTTTTTAAGTCGGAGATTAAGTCGTTTGACTTTTTAGACATCACCGCTATATCGTCCACATAGGCGTGAACGTTCTGACCAATTTGATCGTGTAGGCAATGCTGCATTGTCCGCTGATACGTAGCAGCTGCTTTTTTCAGCCCAAAGGGCATCGTGACATAACAAAACATGCCGTAAGGTGTGGTGAACGAAGTGGCCAATTGGTCCGACTTCCTCATTTTAATTTGGTGGTATCCTGAATATGCATCGAGAAAACACAAAAGCTCCAAGCCAGCCGTCGAGTCAATGACTTGGTCAATGTGAGGCAAAGCAAACGGATCTTTGGGACACACTTTGTTCAAGCCGGTGTAATCAACGCACATTCTTAATTCTTTGGTTCACTTTTTGGAGAAAAGTACAGGATTGGCCACCCATCGTGTGTGAAGGACTTCTCAGATAAAACTAGCCTTAAGTAACCTAACTATCTCTTTGCCTATGGTGCGTCTCTTCTCGTATCCAAAGCGTCGTAGAGGTTGTTTCATCGGTTTGCATTTTGGATCAATATTCAAGCTGTTCTCGACAAGTTCCCTAGGTACACCTTTCATGTCGGTAGGTTGCCAGGCAAAGATGTTGCTATTCTCATGGAGGAACTCGACGAGCGCGCTTTCCTATTTTGGATCCAGGTTCGTCCCAATGGCGGTGACCTTGGAGGCATCGCCTACCACAAGTTCCACCGGCTTGGTTTCGATGGAGGCCTTGAATGCTGGGGCGGAGTCAGAAATCTGCTTCTTCGACGCCGGCATCTCCGTGGCATCGACCTTTCTCTGGATCTCCTTGAATTCTTTGCTGCAGAGGACAGCTTCTACAAAGGCTGCTTCTCCAATCTCGCAGTCCCTTGCCTTGGTAAAGCTTCCGGATACAGTGATGACACCATTTGGTCCATGTATCTTGAGCTTGTTGTAGACGAAGCATGGCTTGGCCATGAAGGCGTGGAAGATATCGCGTCCAAATATGACGTGGTACATGCACTTGAAGGGGACCACCTCGAAGGTCATGCGTTCTTGGCGGTAATTATTAACATCACCAAAAGCGACCTGAAGTGTGATGCACCCAAGGGACCGAGCCTCCCGACCAGGAATTACGCCGTGGAAGATGGTGCTGATCCGCCTTAGCTTAGCCTCCGTCAAGTTCATCTTGTGCAGCGTATCCAGGTACATGATGTTGATGCTGCTTCCACTATCCACCATACACTTGGTGAACTCGTTGCCGTCAATCAGGGGGTTGATGACCATGGCGTACTGGTTCTCCGTAGGGATGAGGTCTAGGTGATCCTTCCTGTCCCAAGTGATTGGAATCTCTGACCGGCGTAGGTACTAGGGAACTGGGGGTAGAGTGGCCATCAGTATCCTCATAGAGGTCTTCTGTTGTCGGACCGTCGGGGTGCCAAGGAAAGTGTGGAAAACGGTCGCCTTCTGATGGGGATATGCCTACCGGGGTATACCCAGCAGGACATTTCCGACTGGCCCAAGACTTGGCGAGTGGGCCTGCAAGACGGCGACTGGATTGAAGCCCAGCGAGGAACCAAGCGACTGGAAGCTGAAGGCCCAGGCGAGTAGATAGGCCCAGTCGGATTAGGTTAAACGAGTATCGAAGCTTTAACTGAATCGGTTGAGATATGTAAACCCTAGGAGAGGTGAGCCTATATAAACCTCCCTGCGGGGCGTGTAGAGATACGTTCCATCATACCCCCACGCGACTCGCCGCCTAGCCGCCGAGCTCGCCCATTGTACCACCTTCATAATACAATCTAGCAGGAGTAGGTCTTTACCCTTCGGGTGGCCGAACCTGGGTAAAACCCTGTGTCTCCGCCCTCATCTCGCTCCGCAGATGGCTGGCCGCCCTTGCCCCTCGTTTTACTACTCGCTGCCGATTGCAGCATCTGCCGTGACCATTCCCACGACAGTGGCGCCCACCGTGGGGCCTGGCCGGTCTGGCCGGTGTTCTGCGGCGAGATCCAATCTGCCCATCAACGAGATGGTCGCCACCGGCCGCATGATAGCAATCGGCGAGATGATCCAAATCTTGCCGAGCAGCTACGTCCCGGCGGCGCGACCCGTCATGCACAGCGTCATCCTGCCGATCGGCACGATCAGCCTCTTCGTCGGCCTCACCGACGTCATCGTCTCGGAGGACTCAGCTCGCATCCTTGAGTCGCCGCCACGCGATCGGCTCTCCGAAAGCCAGATCCGCACGATCCATCGCCTCGCCTCCGAGTACAATTTGGCCCACAGCGGCGTGGCCGAAAACTCAGCAGCCGCGGAAGACGCGGCCCTCAACGACGATGCCGACTCGGCGACCCCGGCGTCACTCGCCGGGTCCATCACCGCGGCTTCACCCGCGGGCTCCATTACTTAGGTCTCCAACGTGGGAGACTTCGAGGACCCCTCCATCCTCGGGATCTTCGAATTCGACTCCGGGTCGGAGAACTCCGCCGACCTCCGTGACGGAACCAGCCGCCACGCTGCGACCTACATGGTGACCGACACCGATCCGCCAGAGGATCCATTCTCCATCCCAATCCCTCCTAACGCCACGGCGACGGAGGTCGAGGAACTCTGCCTGAAACTGGCGGAGGCAGTGCGCAAGGAGCAAGCCGAGCGCGAGAAATTTCGCCTCGAGCAGGTGACGGCGCAGGAGCTATCACGCTACCACCAACAGCAGATCAGGTCGCGCCTGAACCCCACCATTCAGGGGCGCGCCCTGAACTTCAACGACGAAAATGACCCGGCCCGCGTGGCCGAGCGCGCGATCTGCGAGAACGCGCCACCAGGAGGAAGCGCCTGACCCCCGCCAGGGTCGACGGCGATGGGCGCCCCACCTCCACCCAACCGCACACCCCCCAGGGACCAGCCGCGGATAGTAGTCTCCTCACGGGAGCGAGACGCAAACGGCCTCCCACTGTTCTCCACCCCTATGGACAACCTCGTGGCAGGCCGAGCAGCAGCCGACAGCATCACGGCCACCGGCGACGGCGCCCTACAGATCCAATACATCAGGGCCCTGCTCGCAAAGGCCTTCGAGCAGCAAAGAGCGGGCGCCGACTCGCAAGGTTGAGTATACTCGCGTTCTTCGGGAAGCAGGGCGGCCTCGAGCGGCCGCCCAATGGCGGCAAACACACTCAACTGCCCACCACCGGAGCCACTGCAGCTCCAACACCGACCCGCGAACGCGGCACTCTCCACCAACGACCCCAGGCCGGCGACCAACCTCGTCACCGCCAACGGTCAGCCCATCGACGCCCGCACCCACATCATCAACAACCAAAGCTGGCGCGCACGCCAGCCCGACGACCTGCGGCACACCCTAACCAATCGCCGCGACGGCGAGCCCATGGGGTCGCTCAGTCGACTCGGCCCCAAGTGTTTCAGACCAATGATCCGAGGCGAGAAGTACCCGCCAAACTTTAAGGCGCCGAAGGAGATAGAAAAGTACGATCCCTCGTACGACCCCGCCGTCTGGCTCGACACATACCTCATGGCAATGGGGATCGCAGGCCACACCGACCTACTGGCCGCCCGTTACCTCCCCCTGATGATGGAGGGGACGTGCAGGCAGTGGATCAACACCCTCCCTCAGGACAGTATAGACTCCTGGGAGGAGATGCGCGACGCTTTCGTCAGGCACTTCGAGTGCTCCTACACCCGCGCCACCACTATCGAGGACCTGGAGCGATGCGTCCAGGGACCCCGCGAGTCGACCCACAACTGGGTCCAACGGTGGCAAGAACTCGGGTACAACGCGGTCGGCATCCACCCGGACACCGCGATCCATTGCTTCAAGACCTCGTGCCGATACGAGCCCCTGGTCGCCAAGCTCAAGCGACACTCTCGCACACTCGACAACATCCCCGACCTCCTCGAGATCGCCAAACGGTACGCGGAGGAAGATCCAAACCAGGAAACTGACGACGAGTCAGGAGATCAACGCCGCACGAGCGGCAACGACAGCGGACGACGGTCTGACCTGCGTTACAGCAACACTCGCCTCACCGGCATGCGCCATAGTGACGGGCGAGTCGACTTCGTCGCCAACGCCGGGCATGCGCAACGCGAGCCCAAGAGCTTCCGCCGCGACGGAGGACAACGCTGCGACAGCGGCAACTACAAGGCCAAGCCAAGGTTCGACCCGCGGCTCTCCTTAACCAACCATGTGCGTTTCATAGCAGGGAAGGAAAGCCCGCCACGCACACCACCGCCGACTGCCACACCCTCAGGGAGATCGAGAAGGCACGGCGAGCACGGGAGGACCCCGACAATGACCCGCCAAACGGCGGAAAATTCGGCAAAGTGGCCGGCTCGCTCCACACCTTCACGGGCTTCAACACGAAGCGCGAGAAGAAGGTCATCGCCCGCGCTGTCGCCGTCAACGCGGTGGCCCAGGTGGACGTCCCCCAGTTCCTCAACTGGTCGGAGCAGCCCATCACCTAGAGTCGACAAGACCACTCGCCACGCATCGAGTACCCAGGTCGAGTCGCCCTGGTGGTCAAGCCCAAGGTCGGCGACTACTGGCTCCCCAAGACATTGATGGACGGTGGAAGCTCCATCAACATCCTGTACCTAGACACCTTCAGGCGGCTACGGCTCCCGCAGTCGATGATTGAGACGACCCACACCACGTTCCACGGCATCGTCCTCGGTCGGAAGGCGTACCCGATCGGCAAGGTCACGCTGCCAGTCACCTTCGGCACACCAGCAAACTTCCGCACCGAGCGGATCGTCTTCGAGCTCGTGCCATTCGACAGCCCCTACCATTGCGTCCTGGGGCGCCAGGCGTTCGCCAAGTTCATGGCAGCGCCCCACTACGCGTACAACGCGATGAAGCTCCCCGGGCCGTGCGGCATCATCACCATCAACGGCGACCCCGACTTGGCCGCCGAGTGCGAGGCCAAAGGCGCCGAGCTCGCTGACGCCGTCATCGCGGCGGAGACCAACCACGCGGATGAACTCGCCAAATACGCGAGCGGGGTCAACAACGACGACCCCACCATACTCAAGAAGCCCAACTCGGAGGGCGCAAACACCTCAACCTTTGAGGCCACCACGCACACCCGTACCGTCGAGCTGGTCCCAGGCGACTCCAGCCAGACGGTGACGATCGGGACGGGCATGAGCCCGGCATAGGAATGCGCGCTCATTGAGTTCCTCCGTGAGAACAGGGACATCTTCGCATGGAAGCCCTCTGACATGCCCGGTGTCCCCAGGGAGCTCGCTGAGCACAAGCTAAACGCCGACCCCAAAGTGCGACCTGTCAAGCAGTCGCTGCGACCCTTCAATGAAGAGCGCCGCCGAGCAATCGCCCAAGAGGTGCAGCGTCTACTCGTTGCAGGCTTCATCCGGCCGATCAAATACTCCAAGTGGCTGGCAAACCCAGTCCTGGTCGAGAAGAAAAACGGGACCTGGAGGATGTGTATCGACTACACAAACCTGAACAGCGCCTGCCCAAAGGAGCAGTTCGTCCTCCCGCGGATCGACCAGATAATCGATTCCACCGCGGGCTCGGAGTCGCTGTGTTTCCTTGACGCCTACTCTGGTTACAACCAGATCAAAATGGCTGTCGCGGACGAGGAGAAGACGGCGTTCATCACGCCATTCGGAGCCTTCTGCTACACCGCCATGACCTTCGGCCTCAAGAACGCCAGGGCAACCTACCAGCGGTGCATGCAAGAATGCCTTGCGAGCCAAATTGGCCTCAACATCCACGTCTACATCGACGACGTGGTCGTAAAGTCCGCTCGCCAGGGCGACCTACTCGCCGACCTGGCGGAAATGTTCGCCAACTTGCGAAAATACAAGATAAAGCTCAACCCAGGCAAATGCACCTTCGGTGTACCCGCAGGGCAGCTACTGGGCTACGTCGTCTCCAAGCGCGGGATCGAGGCGAACCCCACCAAGATCGACACGATCGCCCGACTCGGCAAACCCGAGTGCTTGCGCGACGTTCAGAAGCTGGCCGGGCGAGTAGCGGCTCTCAGTCGCTTCATCCCCCGCTTGGGCGAGAAGGCAATGCCTCTATATCGCCTGATGCGCAAGAACCCCACATTCCAGTGGGACAAGGAGGCGGACGACGCCCTCCATGACCTCAAGAAGGTGCTAATCGCCGCACCGCTACTCGCCGCCCCGGTCGACAAAGAACCCATGCTAGTCTACGTCGCGGCTTCCGAGCGCGTCGTCAGCGCGGTCATGATCGTCGAGCGACCGGAGGAAGGAAAGGAGCGCCCAGTACAGCGACCGGTCTACTACATCAGCGAGGTCCTCACCGAGTCGTGCCAGCGGTACCCGCAGTACCAGAAGCTGGTATACGCGGTCTTTAGGGCACAGTGACGCCTGCCGCACTACTTCCAGGAGCACCCGATCACGGTCGTCTCCTCCGCACCGTTGCAGGACATCATCCGCAACCGTGAGGCGACCGGGCGAGTCGCCAAGTGGGCCGTCAAGATCGGCATCCACAACATTAAATACGAGCCACGAAGAGCGATCAAGTCGCAAGCCCTAGCGGACTTCATCGCCGACTGGGAAGAAGCCCAGCAGCCAGAGAAGCTGCCATACCTCCACTACTGGAGCCTGCACTTTGACGGCTCCAAGAACGCGGACGGCGCAGGCGCAAGGATCGTGTTAACTTCTCCGAAGGGCGACAAGCTCCGCTATGTCCTCTGCCTGGACTTCACACCCTGCACAAACAACATGGCCGAGTACGAGGCCTTACTACACGGCATGAGGGCCGCCAGGGAGATGAATGTCAACCGCCTACGCTGCTACGGCGACTCCGACCTCGTCGCAGGACAAGTCGCTGGCACCTGTGACGCCGTCTCCCCCACCATGGCGGCGTACCGCCAAGCAGTGGACAATCTGGGCGGACACTTCACAGGCTACTCCGTCGAGTGGATCGACATGCGGAAGAACGAGGAGGCCGACGCCCTCTCTCGCATCGGGTCGGCTCGACTCGCACCACCCGCCGGCGTCTTCCTCGACACGATCACCAAGCCATCAGTCTCTCCCCCAAGGGAGATCGACATCGGAGTCCCGCTCCAACCAGAAGCAGCCCTGGTCGCACTCGTCAACGAGCCAGACGACTGGACCAAGCCCTACATCGCCTACCTGGAAGCCGACACCTTGCCGGCAGACGAGGTGGAAGCTCGAATGATCGCCCGTCGATGCAAGTCCTACGCCATCATCGACGGTGAGCTCCACAAGCGCAGTGTCACCGGCGTGTTCCAACGCTGCGTCCAACCCGCCGACGGACGCAAGATCCTCCACGACATCCACTCCGGTGACTGCGGCCACCACGCTGGCGCCCGCTCTCTTGTCGCCAAGGCTATGCGACATGGATTCTACTGGCCCACCGCACACGCCGACGCTGTCGACATCGTCCAGCGGTGCGCCGGGTGCCAGAAGTACGCCAACCAGACGCACGTGCCGAGCTCAGCGCTCAAAACAATCCCCATCACCTGGCCATTCGCCGTATGGGGCATGGACATGGTGGGCCCCTTCAAGAAGGCTCCCTCCGGTTACACCCACCTCCTAGTCGTAGTCGACAAATTCACAAAGTGGGTGGAGGCCAAGCCAGTCCGGAAATGCGACGGGAAGACCGCCACGAAATTCCTACGCGAACTCATATATCGCTACGGGTTCCCCAACAGCATCATCACGGACAACGGCACCAACTTCGCCAAAGGAGCCATGGCCGAATTCTGTGAAGAGCACCACATTCGGCTCGACCTCGCGTCAGTCACCCACCCGGAATCCAACGGCCAGGCGGAACGGGCCAACCAAAGCATCCTCCACGGCCTGAAGCCGCGACTCCAAGTACCACTCGAGCGCACCTCCGGGTGCTAGGTCGAGGAGCTACCCTCCGTCATCTAGGGAATCCGCACCTCGGTCAACAGGTCGACAGGATTCACCCCCTTCTTCATGGTGTACGGCACCGAGGCAGTCATGCCCACCGACCTTGAGCACGACTCGCCAAGGGTCGTCCACTACACGGAAGCTGCGAACGAACTCGCACGACAGGATGGAGTTGATCAACTCGACGAGGCATGCGACCTAGCTCGCTCGCGCACCACCATCTACCAACAAGGACTCCGCCGCTATCACAGCCGGCGGGTGAAAACTCGCACCTTCCAAGAAGGCGACCTGGTGCTGCGTCTCATCCAGGACAAGAAGGGCATGCACAAGCTTTCCCCTCCATGGGAGGGACCATTCGCCATCGGCCGTGTACTCGGCAACGATGCCTACTACCTCACCGACGTCCGCGGGGACGACGAACTCGACGTCAAGCGACCATGGAATGTAAACCTCCTACGGAAGTTCTACGCCTAGAACCCCACATATGTACTCTCCAGTCGCTACGGAATAAAAAGAAATGGTTACCGCAAATTGTGCCTACTCTCCGTGTCTTGTGCCACTCACACTCGTAATAACAACAACACGCTAACCGCAGAAGTCAACCTTTGGTACATTGATCGACACGGCTAAGTAGTGCGGTGCAAGAGCACTGAGTCACCTCAGGTCTTGCATCGTCCACGAAAAACGCCTACCCGGAGCCCCATTGGAGTCGCCTAGCTCGACTAGTTCTACGAACCAAGACTACTGCCTACGCTTCTTACAGCGACCACGGTCCTCCGCATCCTCGACATATCGACTCGAACGGCTAAGTACCACGCTCGGGGACTGCGGACCAGTTCACCTCGAGCGGTCCGGGAAAATGCCAAGTAGGAGAGCATGCCCAGGACTCGCCACGCGACTGACCCCACGGGCTAGGCAGGAGTGACGCGCACAAACTAACGCGCCAAGTCCTCACTCACCCTCGAGTCGTGCCTGGAACAGCCAAGTACCACGCTCGGGGACTCGGCCACCCGACCTCGTTCGTGCACGGGAAAACGGCGCAGTACAGCGCGTTCAAGGGAGTCGCCTAGCGACTGGCTCTTCGAGTCCGGACGAGTCGACCACAATAATAAAACACACAAAGACAACAAACACATCACATACGAGGTAAACCCCATAAAAGGGCGGACGCGCTCGGGGACTCGTTCAAACAACAATCACAAACACTTGACGAATACCAAAATAGACACGACATCTCAATCGATAGCATGTTGCATTGTCTCGCATTACAAAATATGCCCGCGTGGCAGAACTGCTGCTAACGCCACAAGGCAAACTATCCTATTCTGCAGGCTTAGACGACGACTCGCCAACTCCCCGGTGATTGCGGATGAACGGCGTGTATGTGTTCGACGGATACGTCGTCAGTTCACCCGCCATCGCCGCGCGGAAGGGTTGCTCAACCTTGAAATCACGATGCGGCGGCTCAGGGTCGCCAGACACGACGACCGTCTCCTGGTACGGAAGGAGGTCGCCCATCGCCAAGACACGCTCCGAGTACTTGGCGGCGCGGTCTTGCAACTTGAGGACCTCGGAAAGCTCCACCGCGCCGGTCGACGATGGGTAGCCACTCGTCACGTCGTCGATGTCGAAGTCCTCGGGGAAGTGGGCAAGTCCAAGACTAAGCGCCGTTGCCACCCCGCGCCGAAACGCCGACCGCGTCATGAACTCAACGACCGCGGGCGCCTTCTCCAAATACCTCCACACCTCAACAAGGTTGCTGGGAGTCACTTCCGTGGGCGATATCTCCTGGAGATAGGCACGGATGCACGTCGCCGACAACGTTGCCGAATCGACAAGCGTGCTCACACACTGCCGCGCGTTGAACGTGCTTGCTTCTTCCGCGCTGTCGATGATGCGACCTGCGAGTAGAAGACAATAATGAATACGACGGACACCACAAATGGCACAACTACTAAAAGAGGCAGACGCACTTACCAATCAACGGGCGGGCGAGATCCGTGATGAAGCATTGAAGCGACGTATGGTCGTCCTGAAGCCCAGCAATAAGGACTTCCGACACTCTGCGATCCTCTTCGGCGGCTGCAACGGCGGACTTGGCTCGCCCATCGGCTGAGCTCGCTTCTTCCTTCGCCTCCTGCAGCTGGCGCTCGAGGTTGGCGATCCGTTGTTCGGCCGAACTCAAAGCCGACTGCGCCGCCGCCAATTCACTAGCGGGGACAAGCCCCTGGCGAGCTTCCTCTGCCTTCGCGGCAACAGCCCGAAGCCCTTCGTTCGCCTCCTGGACGATGGCCAGTTCCTTTTCTGCGCGCTGCTTCGCCGCCAATCGGTCGGCCGATTCAAGTTGCAGACCCTGCACATCACCAAAAGGTCAATCAAATAAACTCCTAAAGTGCCCACCCGCTTAAATTCAGCGAGTGCGCACTCGGGGACTGGCAATCAAAGAAACTCCTAAAGTGCCCACCCGCTGAAATTCAGCGAGTGCGCACTCGGGGACTGGTACTCAAAAAAATTCCTAAGTGCCCACCCGCTAAAATTCAGCGAGTGCGCACTCGGGAACTGGATGCAAAAAGTGAATATAAGACACTAAAATAATCAGGCCGCTGCAAAGCACCGACCTGATCCTCGGGGACTGGATGTACCTGGATGGCTGCGCCAAGCATGCCGTGGAGTTGTATCGCGTCCACGGACGCGAGGAGAGCTGGCGTATGCCCACGGTGCTGGTCGACTTCAGCGTTGGCGACTCCTGGAGCGTGGCTCGAAGGCGAAGTTCCACTCGCCACGGCCGCCTTGTTCATGAAGCGCGGGAAGGTGGCGATAGAGGCACCCGCCCCAAAGGAGGTCGGCTCGGCCGTTCCAGGCAACGGAGCGCCCTCCTTCGTGGACGCGGCCGCCTCCGTTGCAGGAACAGCCGGCGCGGCCGCCGTGTCGTCAGAAATCGTGACGACGACGTCACCCTTGGCCTTCTTGCCGCCATCCGCAGGGACGACGACTTCGTCCGCCTTCCTCTTGCGGGAAGAATCCTCCTCGCTGACGATGGACGGCACCTTAGCCACGGTTGGGTGGCCCATCTTCTTCACTCCGGTCCTGTACATCGATCATATAAGCAAGATAATTCAATGATTATGGGAGACAAAGGAAGGCGAGTGCACTCACTTGGCGACCGGAATGAAGCGCAGCCCCGTACGGAGGCCGGCTGGCTTCTCCAGCTCAGGGCCCAGTCGGCGGCTGAGCCCCATGTCCAGGACGTCACGTGCCCAAGACACGGAAGGCTTCTTCGTTGTCGAAGCTGCGACCGGAGCCTCTGTAACTTCTTCGACAGGAGCTTCCCTGCGAGGCGAAGTCGCTGCGGCCGGAGCCTCCCCCAGCCCCGAGACCGGGGCGAATGGCGGAGGCATCGATGCCAGGGGCACCTCGATGGTGGCCGTGTCCAGCGCGGCCGTCGGCGGTGGCGCCTCATCCTTGGCCGGGCTGGGGGAATCGGAACTGCTTGCCGAGTGTGGTGGCGAGGCCGGCCTCGTCGGTTTCGTCTTCCTTCTTGGAGGGGCCTTCGCCTCCTTCTCCTTCCTCTTCTTCTTTGACGGAGTAGCTTGGCGGCACGAGGTCGTCTCCGGAAGTTCTTCTTCATCATCATGGCGCTCGAGGCTCTTGCTCGCCTCGAGCTCGCGCTGACGTTGCCCGCGGGTCTTGCGAGCCAGCGGGGCGGCTTCCTCCTCAGATTCGTCGTCGTTGTCGCTTTCGTCGCTCCTAGCGGGCGACCCGTCCATGTCTTGGACGGACGAGCTCGAATTCTCGTCATCCGAGGGCGGGAGCCACCCTTCCACCACTTGGAACAGCTGCAACAAAGGCAAGTTGAAGTTAGTATGACCGCGACTGCAAAAGGACTGCGACTGCGAATGATACGAAGTGATTACCGTTGGGGCTGAGCGCTTCGCGGTATAGGGGGCGACCCCAGCTTGAGCATCCAAGTACACCGCTTGGGTGATTTTCTTCAGGGCCGCGGTGTAGTCGTCGAGCCTCCACTCGGCCAGTCTAGCCTTTGTCGGGTCGTCCCGGCCGGTGTAGTGGTACATGTAGTGCTCGCGCCGGGCCAGCGGGACGAGTCGCCGCCCGAGCCAGCAGTTGTACAGGTTTATCGTCTGGAGGTCCTTCTTCTTCAGACCGCGGATGGTCTGAAGCATCTCGTCGACGACCATCCGCTGGTCACCGGGAAGCTTGCCGATTTGAAGGCGGCGCGGCTCGGACCGATCGGCGGAGTACCGCGGAATCGCCGTCTCGCCTTCCGGAGTCGCCTCGGCAGCGTAGAACCACGACTTTCTCCAGTCGCTCGCTGCCTTGGCGGGCAGCATCAGGTCGAAGAATGAGGCCTTCGACTTCAGCTGGAAGGTTAGGCCACCCGCGGCGAGCATTGGGCCGCCCGCCTCCTCGCGGCTGATCCGTCCATGGAACAGATCTTGCCAAAGAGGGAAGTAGGGCCGGTAGCCCAAGTAGCACTCACAGAACGCCACAAAGATGGCGAGCTGCTCGACGCTATGGGGGCCCAGATCCGACGGCTGGATCCCGTAGTAGGATCAGAAGCGCCGGAAGAATAGGGACATGGGGAACCCTAGCCCCCGTTCGAGATGACTGGTGAAGCAGATGAACTCCCTCTCTCGCGGGTTTGGAGTCACCTCTCCGGCCGCGGGGATGCGCCAGCAGCCGGCTTGCAGAATCCCGGCCTCCTCAAAGGAAGCCAGTTGCGCCCTAGTGCATTTCGATCTGCCCCAAGGTTCGGTGGAGAGGGCCATGGCGGAAAGATTTGTGGGGGCTCGGAGGATTTCCGGTTGGCTGGGTCGCGGTGCGGAGGGAGGCGAAAGGTGCGCGTAGTCGGAGGAAATGGTGAGACGGTGGTCCTCTGATCGCTAGCCATTCCTCTTATATAGCGGTTGCTACCCGCCAAATCAGGGAACCGTTACCGCGCGATGATTACGCCAAAAGTTACCGTTGGATTAACTCCAACGGCTAGTTTGACCATGTTTAACGGTCCAACTTCAGCCACTCGGCTCGCCGACCCAACCACTATGACAGTGTTTCGCCGACTTGACTCGCCAAAGCTGCGAGTAGTGTGATTAGTTTTTCCTTTATACAGGAGCCCGCCGTTGATTCGACTGGATGTCTACTCAGCAGCCGTATGCTCCGATTGCCAGCAGCCACCTACGCCAAATCGACGACGGCCTCGGGGACTACTGATGGGGATATGCCTACCGGGGTATACCCAGCAGGACGTTTCCGACTGGCCCAAGACTTGGCGAGTGGGCCTGCAAGACGGCGACTGGATTGAAGCCCAGCGAGGAACCAAGCGACTGGAAGCTGAAGGCCCAGGCGAGTAGATAGGCCCAGTCGGATTAGGTTAAACGAGTATCGAAGCTTTAACTGAATCGGTTGAGATATGTAAACCCTAGGGGAGGTGAGCCTATATAAACCTCCCCGCGGGGCGTGTAGAGATACGTTCCATCATACCCCCACGCGACTCGCCGCCTAGCCGCCGAGCTCGCCCATTGTACCACCTTCATAATACAATCTAGCAGGAGTAGGTCTTTACCCTCCGGGGGGCCGAACCTGGGTAAAACCCTGTGTCTCCGCCCTCATCTCGCTCCGCAGATGGCTAGCCGCCCTTGCCCCTTGTTTTACTACTCGCTGCCGATTGCAGCATGCCGTGACCATTCCCATGACACCTTCTTCTCGAAGGGGTTCTTCCCTTGCCATCGCTCTTGGCGGCATGCTTGGGGTCAACATCCTCATCCATGTCACTTGAATCCTTGGACTCCTCCTCCTTCTTTTTCCCCTTGCCCTTGCCTCGCGATCTATTCTTCCGACTTCGCTTGTAGCCGGACGCCGGGTCCTCCTTGAGATTGTTGATGAATTTTCAATGGCGATTGGTGTGAGTGGCCTTGCCGTTGGCGTCGAGGTGTAAAAGGAATGGCATATCACGGTACTCCTCGTAGGTTTGGGGAATGCGGAGCGCTGCCGAGGTAGTTTCACTTCCTCGCAGCCGCCCACGACCAGCCCCTCGTCCTCGGCCATGCTGTCCGCCGTCACCTCGTCCTGCAAATGTCATGGCAACCATGTCAGAGGTTTGCTTTTCTTCTGGCGGGCTCTTACGCTTGGTGCTCCTGTTCCTCCTAGCTTGAGTTGGAACGACCGTTGCTGGCAAGGAGCCACGAGTATCGTCGTTGGCAGCTACGAACTCACTAGCTAGCTGGATCATCTGGTTGAGATTTAGCTGGTGAGTGTCCCGCAAGCGCTTCAACTTATGTCAGAGCAACGTACCTTTCTCCAACCCATCGATGAAGGCGGACATGGCGGTCTAGGCGTGCACTCCTGCGCAGGAATTCTTCATGTCCAGCCAGCAAGACAGGTAGGCGCGAGATGACTCGTCTTTCTCCTACACGCACAGCTGTAGATCGCCAACAGTATAGGGACGCTTATACGTACCCTCGAAGTTCTTGGTGAATGCTTCTTGCATATCCAACCAGTTGCAGATGGATTTCTCCAGCAAGTCATCAATCTATTGTTGGGCCGTGCCTGCCAGCATTAGCGGGAGGTACTTGACGGCGACGTTGGGGTTACCCCCGGCGATCTCCACCGCGTTGCCGTAATCCTGCAACCACGTAGCTGGCTTGGCGGTGCCGTCATAGGGCTTGATGGTCTTGTCAATCCGGAAACCCTTGGGGTAAGTTGTGGTCCGTATTACAGGTCCAAAGCAACATGGTCCCAAGTATTGTCCTTCCCGGGCCTCGTGAATCTTGTCCAAGCGTGAACATGCGTCGTATGGCTCCGGGCTTGCTTTTTTATTCTTGCCATCAGGGGAAGGGCTGCGTGAACGATGCGGGCCTCCTCCGCCATGGTGGCTGCTAGGGGGCAACGGAGGCGGAGGTGGCGGTGGGTTAGCCTTCTTGATGTTACCCTCCTGCGATGCCTCACGCTTGTCGTAGTTGCTTGTCGAACACGGAGGGTCATGACGTGACCTGCTCTTGTGTCCTTGGTTGTGCTCTCCGTCATGACATGTCTGCTCTGTGTTGTCGCGGATGACGATGCCGCTCTGCCTTGGCAGAGGCATATTCGTGTGACAGTGAGCCTTGGGGTCTTCGCGATGTCGGGGAGAGCGGGGCGGTGGAGATGGGCGACGAGGTTGAGCCTTGCCTCCGTGGTTGGTGGATATTGGGATAGCGTCCTTCCTGTTGCGCGCATCCCTCCGTCTTTGTTCTGACGAACCCATCTGGGACCCGACATCATGAGGAGATCTGTCCCTTGGCGGCTTAGGCTGGCTAGACTGCTAAAACGTTGGGTCAGACTCAAGCCTCTGAGAGGTGGCCTTTTCCTGCTGTTTCACCGCCTTGGCCACAAGGTCATAGACCTGGTCCATAGCTGCAGGTGATCTATCCTGCTCCAGAAGGGTCTTGGCGACGACAAGGTTGAGAAGAGGAGTGGGCGTCACCTGCCTGCCTTCGTTGTCAATGTATGGCTTTGCTTGTGGCGGCTTCGAGGGAGCCCATCCTAGGTTTCGTTGTATACCAGGATCATTGATGACGCGAGCCGGAGCTTCTGCTGCTGCAGCAGAGTCTTGTACTCGGCCTCCGTGGCTCTATCTTTCTCTATTGACTTGTCGCGTTGGCCAGATCTTGATCTAGCTTAGCGCCTTGCTCCACGATGGCTTGTGCCTCCTCCAGCAGCTATTGGCGCTTCTCATCAAGCTGGACTACGTTCTGTATGTGGGCCACGGTCATGGGTTTGACGAGTAGGTTGCCGTACATCACTCTATCAGCTGGAGTGATTTGGGCAGCAGCTGACGTGGATGGCGGAGGCGGCAGGTTTGCAGTGTTGTTGTTGCTCGGGACGGTGCCGAGTTCCTACGGCTGCTGCACTGGGTCAGGCGGAGGGGGCATGACCTTTGCGCGATCATTGTCGGCAGCAACAGCTGGTCCCTTCCCCTTGTCCAGCGCTGTAGGCGAAGCTCGTCTAGGTTGATCTTCATCCATCGCGGTCCCAATGGCGATGAACACCTCTCGGGACGTGACAGCGTTGTTGTCCTGCTCGTCGCGTTTGTAATCCTCTTCCATCTCCTGCATAGCAGAGTCTAGCTCCTCCGGGCTGAAATCTATCTCCTTCGAGTCAGTGCTGATGTCGGCATAGAGCGCGTAAAGCATGGAGTCGGAGGGGGCTGGGGCTTCCTCGATGATGGGCGTGAAGGAAATATGCCCTAGAGGCAATCATGGAGATGATTATATTTCTTATGTATCCATGAGTTATTGTAATGTTCCTTGAATATCCATATCAGGCAACTTGTATTGATTGGCAATTATGTCAATTATTTGTGAAACTCTTTACTTGTATGGTTATTTAATAGTTGTCCCTAGTCGGAGTTCATGTGAGGACACACGTGAATATTATACTAGCACATCGATTGGTTGATGACTATGTTTTGCAAGTCATAGACATGTAGATGTCAAACCAATGATGTGGACAGATGTTATGAACATGGGGTTGGACTGACCCAACTTGAGACTGGCAATTAGACTTGCAACTCTCTCTACACATCATGTACATTTTGTACTTAGACCTGAGATTGTCGCATGTACTTGAGATGTGGATCGACCTACTTTGGGGCTATCAGACGCTACTCCGTAACTGGGTAGTTATAAAGGTAGCTTTCGGGTTTGTCCTAAAGCATGCTTCAAGGCATGGTCAATCAAGATGGGATTTGCCCCTCTCTACTTGAGAGAGATATCTCTTGGCCCCTCGAGTGATCGGATCTAGAAATGCATGGCCGTGCTACATAAGGTTAAGAGTTAACCTAGTAAAGGGATCCCGAATCACAGTATCAAGAAAGGGAGGTCAGCTTGGAGCTGGACCAAATATCGTGAGGCAAAGGGAAAGACATGTACTAAACCTTGTGATGGTTCGTCCGATATGATCTTTGTATGTGTTTAGGAGTTGGCACGTCTTGCTAGAGGCTGCTACCAACTATTGACAAAATAAGTGTATTCGTGTCATGTCTATACTTATATGAACCTATAGGGTCACAGACTTAAGGGGCTGGAAGCCTAATGAGGATTAGATCTGAATTAGACCAGGCTTAGGCTACTAATGAGATGCTAAAGCCCACTAGGGACGCCTATATAAGAGAGGGTGGGGCGTGCTGACCAGGGTTAGACCATTCCACCCAGCCGCCACTCCTCATGCCTGTGTTGCACGCGCGGACCTAGCAGTCCGGCGTCTGACGCTTCCACCCCGCACGTGTGGATACCTCGGAGGTGCTGCATCTATGGCACTTGGACGAGCCACGCATGGGGAGCTGCTCGTGGGACGAGGACAAGGAGGAGACATAGAACATCTACACGGCCTCGCCGCGCTTCATCAAGTTCCGCAACCGCGCGTCTAGTGGTAATCCCGTGATCTATGACAACAGTATTCCTGGTTTACGCGGTAGAAAATTTTGATTTGCGCTAGTGTAGCCTACCCGTATCCCTTCACCAAGTCGCTGCCACCTTGCACCTCCGGCCCACCTTCTCCTCTTCGGCCTCTAAACCCTAGACGCCGAGGAATCCCTCTACTCCATCCTACCCGCGCCATCTTAGGCGAAGCCCTATGGGATCTCCCCTCTAAAATCCGACACCAGGTCGTCATGCTGCTGGAATCGTGAGGAGAGAGCTACAACCTCCACTGCCTACTGGAACAAGGGAGAGGAAGGTATTCATCGAGTACTGAACATGTGATCGACTGCGGGGGCGCTACTAAAACGCGGCGCTGGAAGGATCATCTACGCGATCTTGAAATCGGCAAGTGAATAACTACATCACCCACGATAATCCCCTCTTATTAATAATCTAGTAGATAGTTCTTGAGTACTCTATCGACTCGTTTCTACAATCTAGTAGATAGATCTTAGCTTGTGTGTGTTCATGTGGTAGAATTTTTTTGTTTTCCATGCTACGAACCCCCTACAGTGGTATCAGATCCGTGTCTATATGTTGATTTGTTGCATGAGTAGAACACAATGGTCATTGTGTGCGGTGGTGCTTTTATTATAAATTGCTTCTTGTGTACTTTGCATGTTGCGGTATGGTGCGATGAAGCGGACCGGGCTTGTAGGGGTTCGTAGCATGGAAAACAAAAAAATTCTACCGCATGAACACACACAAGCCAAGATCTATCTACAAGATTGTAGCAACAAGTCGATTAGAGTACTCACCCTCGAAAATTCCAAAGAGGTTACGAGAGAAGATTCTCGTGGGTGATGTAGTCGTACACTTGCCGATCTCAAGATCGCGTAGACGATCCTTCCAGCACTGTGTTTCGGCAGCGCTTCCATAGTCGATCACACGTTCAGTACTCAATGAAGACCTTCCTCTCCCTTGTTCCAGGAGACAACAGAGGTTGTAGGTCTCTCTCGCGATTCCAGCAGCACGACGACGTGGTGTCGGAAGTAGAGGGAAGATCCCGCAAGGCTTCTCCTAAGCCGGCGCGGGTTATGGTGGAGAAATAGGGTTTCCTGGGCGATCTAGGGTTTAGAAGCCGGAAAGGAGGAGGTGGAGCCGGTGGCGACTAGGTCGGCGGTGGCGATCCGGCGGCGGTGCGAGGTCATGTTTTTCCCTCCGGAGAGGTTTAGTCAATGGATCCGCCACATTCAGATATGTGTGTACTTTTCAAATCTTTATGTCACCATCTTGGACATGCTCTCGAATAGGGTGAAAACGCAGCTTGATATGCTTCATCTTCTTGTGTGACCTTGGTTCTTGTGCATGGGCTATGGCACCCATGTTATCACAGTAGATAGACATTGGGTCCAGTGCAATGGGAACCACACCAAGCTCTGTAATGAACTTCATCCATATCGCCTCTTATGAAGCCTCCGAAGCAGCTATGTATTCCGATTGGTTTGAAGATATCACCACAATGCTTTGCTTTGTACTCCTTCAGCTCACAGCTGCACCATTCAAAGTACATATGTATCCAGATTGAGATTTAGAATCATCCGGATAGGTTTTCCAACTAGCATAGGTGTAACCATTAACAATGAGCTGTTCATCACATCCATAAGGAATAACCATATCCTTAGTTCTTCTCATGTACTTAAGGATGTTTTTGACCGCTGTCCAATGATCCACTCCTGGATCACTTTGATATTTTCTAGTTAAACTAACAACATATGCAATGTCGGGTCTAGTACATAGCATGGCATACATGATAGATCCTATGGCTAAGGCATAGGGAGTCTTACTCATCCTATCTCTATCTTCTGCCGTAGCTGGACTTTGAGTTTTACTCAAGGTCGTATTGGGCAACATGGGCAAGAACCCATTCTTTCTATCTTCAATTCCAAACCTCTTTAGAACTTTGTCCAAATATGTACTCTATGACAATGATATTAGGCATCTAGATCTATCTCTATAAATCTTTATGCCTAATATGTAAGCTGCTTCGCCAAGAACCTTCATTGAAAAACTATTATTCAAATAATCTTTGACACTATTAAGAAGGTCTACATCATCCCCAATCAACAATATGTCATCCACATATAGTACTAGGAATGCTATAGAGCTCCCACTCACTTTCTTGTAAATACAAGCTTCTCCATAAGTTTGTATAAAAATAAAACTTTTGATTACCTTATCAAAACATTGATTCCAACTTCCGGATGCTTGCTTCAATCCATAAATGGACCATTGAAGTTTGCATACCTTGTTATCATCTTTATAATTGTAACATCCCAAAAATATTGATCATGCTTATCAAACTATAATCACTAAAATTAGGGTTAACAAAAACTTTGATTAAATAAAAATCATATGAATGCATGTGTGTATGTGATGATTGTGTGAATGCAAGAATGGACTTGTGTGATTAATCTAAATATCAAGGAATGGTTTAAAGATGAAAATAACATCATCTAAACCATTTCCAAATAGAAACAAATCAAGAGAAAATCAAAAAACAAAACAAATAAGGCAAACGGTCCTTTTTTGCCAATCTTGCTCACTAGGTCACTTTGAGTGTTTCTAGTCCAAGATTTCAAACATAAAATTTTCCATTTATTTTCACCCCTTGCAAGAACAAGTAAAAGTGAATCAAAGCCCACCTTTCAAACTTACAGAAACATTTGGCAATCCCATTCAAATGGCAATTTAAAATTGAATCTATAACATATGTGAAGATCACACCTTTTCAAAACCCAACCAAACCAGTGCCCCTTGACCAATCCAACTAAGCGAATACTCCCTAGTATGTGCCTAGCAAACCCACCAAGTTTGAATCCAAAATTCAAATTTTAATTTCTTTTGGCCATTTCATCAAACACCTTGTGATCAACAAACAACAAAACATCAAACACTATTTGTAGCAGTGATTTTGGCCAACCTTGTTCCCTCTCTGGTTTGCAGCAAGCTCTTAGTAGATCATCTAGCCCCTTTAACAATCTTTAGCACCACTGTGAGCAAGCATAGCCATCAATGGTGACAATGCTGAGAACACCCTTGCCGCCCCCATGTCGCTAGCGAGCTAGGGGAAGCTCTAGCTTCGCCAACCTTTTCTGGGACATGCAACACCGTCCACCGCCACCCCCTGTTCAAGCCCCGAGCGCAGCCAACCACTAGACCACACGCCAAGCACGCGCCCAGTCTCTCTGCGTGTGTGCTGAGAGCGCGCCAGTGCGCCACACGCGACAACAACCCACAGACCGCGCGTCGCCCTCGCCGCTTGCGTACGTGATCTCCAGCATCCCAACACCCCGCCAGACAACCCCGTTCGTCGCCGCGTGACCAGGACAGCCTGTGCGCCATTAAACTTGCCATCAGACCCGCTCAGAGCGCCACGACGTTCCGACCGTTCCTCACCGCCCCACGCCGCGCCATCAAGCCGTTGAGCTTTGCCAGGAGGCAACGCACCTTCCCCTACCTTTGCCCATGCCATTACCACGATGTGCCGACGACCACGACGAGCTCCACCCGTGCCATTCGGTCCCCACGTCGCACTATAAATAGAGGCCTTCCTAGCTCAACTCTTCACACCATCTCACTGCCCATCTCTGACTAAGCACACCCACTCACTCCCAGATCAAGGCGAGCACCAGGTGGCTAGAATTTCACCGGAGTTCGCCGCTGCAGAGGAGGAGAGGCGCCGTCGATTGGAGCCGCCCCAGGAGGAGATGCCGGTACCAGGAGGATCACCGTTGTCGACTTCGTCGTTCGCCCCCATCGCCGACCATCACTGGACCCCCAGTAAGCCTCCATCGACCCCCACCGGCCGCGCTAGGGTTCTGTCTCGCTGGCATTGTTCGACGTGGATGATGAACCGCATCCGTTTGATTAGAGCTAGATCGCACGGCCCTAATTGCCCCATACCGCTTCGCCACTCGCTTTCTCACTGACGAGTTTGGTCGCTCAGTTAACCAGCCCCCGCGCGTGCTGTGCTTAGTAGGCCGGCCTAGTTAAACATCCCGCGCGACCCAACAATTCAGACTTAGGTTTATTCATTTAATTTCAAAATCAATTCCGTACCTAGATTCAAAAATCAACCCAGCTCGATTCACTGAACCAAAATGCATGAAACCAATTTTGTTAGAAAGGTACTGGAGTGCTTAATCCAAGCCCGTTGGATTCAAACCAATTAGAATTACAGATCACCCATGGTAAAAATAACAAAGCATAAGATTTTCTGCATTCAAACATTTTTCAAAATTCAAACAAAAAATCTTTTGAGTTGACTCAAACTCTCAAAAATCACATTTAACCATACCTTTCAGAATATATATAAATATATAGGGTTACTTGCAGCAATAATGATCAAGTAATAAAAGAATGCCCCATAGGCCATTCTAGTCATTTTATTTAATTAAAATAAAAAGGTTAAAATTTATTAAATTGTGACACCACTTTAAATCACATTCCCATGTATTGAAATATGTGGTGATGACATGTGTCAACATAATCCCATGTTTTAGTTGGAGAATATTAAATCTTAAGTACTTTTTCAATGAGTAGAAATTACTTTTCCAAAATAAAGAAAATAAAACTATTTGCCTTAATGGTTGTAATGTTTGTGATGATCCTATATCATATAGTGAAAACATTGGTGTGATAAATAGAAATAGTTAAGTATTGTTTGGTGATTGTGTACCTCGTATTTATTTATAGACGCTAGTACCGACCAAGGATACGAGGAGGAAGGAGGATACTACGAGGAAGAAGCCGAAGAAAACTTCAACCACTGCTCAGCACAAGGCAAGCCTAATACTACTACTTGACTTGGCAAGCTAAAACTTGCTTGTTACTATGCCAACTATATGCCTTAAGCATATGTGATTATACCCACTTGATGATACCAAATCCCAGTTTTACTTTCAAGCTTAATTCTTTTATTTCTTTATCAAAGCTTTTATTTGAGTTTACTTAGTGACTGATAGATTTCAGAAAGATATTTAAAGGTATCATAAAGATCATAAAACTTGTCCTAAGTTAGATAATCTTGATGTCATCCTAAGGCATGAGATTGAACTTAGATCATCCCCATTTGTTTACCACCCCTCATTAGTGCTTACCCCCACTTGTAGATGCTAGTGCTAAGCATATAACTTGATCAACTTTAGATGGGAATACTTGGTGAAAATGGTTATGAAAACCTTAGAATGATGAGTCATTCTACTGAAATGTTTTGACATGTGTTCTTGAACACCAGATGATTTTTGTGATGAAAATGTTAAGGCAAGAGCCTTAGCCCTTTATAAAACTGATGGTTGTCTCGATGCAATACCATTCCAATTTTACCGTACAACCACAATACCCGAAAATTGGGTAGGGCTTGACTGGAAATTTATATACCTTAGTATGGGTTCCCTTGCAGCCAAGGTCTAAGATGAGGCTACCTTGTGAAGATTGTCCACCTGTGCAGTTCCCAAGATGACAGTTGGTCATGGTTGGGAGGCCAAACTCAAAGGAGAGCTGCCTATACTAGGGCGTGTAATTGAAAGGTTAGGATTGATTATCCGGATACTGAGTATGGTGAATTCAGGATTCTTCCTGACGGATGTATCGAATGTTGTGGTGAAAGTGTACAATCTCTGCAGAGTGTCAAACTATTCGAATAGCCGCGTTGGCGGTTATGGACAGTTGGAGTGGCCATACTGTTCTGTTGTTAGATGTTTTCAAAATGACTTATGAAATGATTTATGACTTTGACTTGACCACAATAGAGTTGTGACATGAAATTCAAGTTCCCATTTAGGTTATATGAAACTTTCAATTAGTTTTTCTTTGCTTCTGAACTTAGTAGAGGTAAATCTGGCTTTTGCAAAACAACCCTAGAGCTTAGTATATCCTACTCAAAACCACTTCACTTGTTAGTATTAGTTTGCGAGTACTTAAAGAGTACTCATGGCTTTGTCCCTGGCTATTCCCATGGCCAGACTATGAAGAGGAGTATCAGGAGGACGGACAACAGGAAGGTTACGACAACTAGGATCATCTCCCATCGTCAGCATTGCCTGTGACCATGAAGATTGTGCCTCGCCTACGCTATCATTATTATTATGTTATTCCGCTGCTTGAATTGTATTAAGAACTGGATCATGTGATCCTTATTTGTGTAAGACCTTATGTTTGGTTTGTAATGGATGATGTACTATGATATCAAATTTGTTATGTCTCGCAAAAATGGTAATCCTGGGATTGCGATGTATGGCATAATAGGCATCTGGGATTAAAAATCCGGGTGTTGACAAGTTGGTATCAGAGACATCCTGACCATAGGAGACCCTAGCTTAGAATGGACGTTCGAATGAAAAACGTAGTTTCAAAACCAAGGAAGTGAGTATTTACGAAAACTTATTCTAATTCTTATCACTTGGATTCTTTCATGAAAATTCATGTTCCTCAAAAATTCTTACAAACTTACTTAAAATTTGACACACTTGATCACTCTACTAACTTAATCATCCTATATTCTTATAGATGGACGTTAAGTACAACAAGTTTTATTAGTTGGGGAATGGAGGAGACCTCATCTTTGATTGTGACTTGGACCAGCTTGCAGAGATGCTGCAGCGTCCGCACCCCGAGTTCTTCGGAGCTCATCTCAATGATCAGGAAGGAGTGGATTTGCAGTGGCTAGTTGTTGCAAGTCACCGGGGAAAGATTGAAGCCCCCACCGCAGAGGGAATTCAGTTAACCTTAAGAGAGAACAACTGGCTCGATGGACTTGCTAGGGCCATGCAGGATGCTCTTGCCTGTCTGTGTGGGCAGAGTATCAACCAGATCAAGGGTACCTGCTTTGAGTTTTACTCAAGGCGTGATGTTATGGGACAGCCACTGGAGGCCCCATACCACCACGAGCTGAAGAGTCAATTGGACCACCTCAGCTTCATGATGTATGGCCGTCAGAAGGAGTTGGACAATGCCCACTCCTATGCCAACCACAAGTACGCCATCGCCGCCAAGAAGGATTAGACCATTTCCATGCTAGTGAAGGATCTCAGCGATGATGATGACTTTCTGGAGGATCAGGCCATGGACTTCTTCACCGATGAGGATGACTTCGCCTTCATTGATGATGATAATGAGGATGATGAGGACACTGACTCCGAGGAGTAGTAGCACTTGAGCACTAGCGTTAGTGAGTTGTATTCGGTCCCACTGTATCGTAGTTTTCCAGAATGGTTCTTAAAACCATCTGTTTTCCTTTGTTGTGGTGTATGTTTGTATCGTGTGCTATGAATGAATGAATAAATGAAAAGCAAGTTACTAGAAAAACCTGAGTCAAACTTTGAAAACTTTTCAAACCCAAAAACCCTGAACCTTAGAAATTTCCCTCTTCTCTCATAATCTATCTCAATCTTCAGATGCCTCGCGGAGGAAGCACTTCATCCCCGGACCCGATGTTGCAAATCTTGCAAATGTTGGTTTCTAACCACGAAGCTGAAAGAGCCAAACGTCTAGCCAATTAGCCACCCTTCAACACATAGCTCAGATGGCCAACAACAATCAAGGCCATGTAAATCAGGACAACCATGGATCCAAGCTCAAGAATTTCCAGAACACCAATCCACCCGTTTTCACTAAGTCAGAAGAGCCCCTAGATGCAGATGATTGGTTGCAAACCATGGAGAACAATCTGGAAGTTGCAGGAGTGGAAGCTTACGTGAAAGTGTTTTTTGCTACCCACTACCTGGCTGGAGATGCAAGAGTATGGTGGAACAGCGATCACGCGATGACAGGAGGTCAGATGATGACTTGGGAAGAGTTCAAAGTCAAGTTTAGCATAACCCATGTGCCACCGGGTTTGATCAAGAGGATGAGAGATGAATTCATAGAATTGAAGCAAGGCAGGATGACAATAGTGGAATACCGTGACAAATTCTTGTCATTGGCTAGGTATGCACCGGATGAGATAGACACCGAAGCCAAGAAGAAGGAGAGATTCCTGAATGGTCTGCATGATGAGATGCAGACAGTGTTAGTCAATATCCTCTTTGCAGATATTGAAGCCTTAGTTGACTCTGCCATTTAGATGGAAGGAAAGATCAATCAAGCTAATGAGAACCGCAAGCGTCGCATGATGCATCAACCAGGAACCCACCATACACCAAAGTATCGTCCCAACCCATCTCCAGGATTTGCCCCAAGAACCAACAGACCCCCGATGAACCGTCCGACCTATCCCAACCGTGGAAACCCAAGGCCTGGAGGAAACAACAACAACCCCAGCAATTTCAACCGTGCCCCACCCAAGTTCAACAACAACCATGCCGCCACCAACCCCAACACTGCCCCAAGGACTGAAAGCAATGTTGTGCCTGTTGCAGCAAAGGACAAGTCCCAAGTGACTTGTTATGAATGTGGAACCAAGGGTCACTATTCCAATGAGTGCCCCAAGAAGATTGCCGCAGCCCCCAATGCAAATGCCCCAGCTCAGCAGCGCGTCGTGTTCAGCCAGGAAGGAGGTTCGCCCCAGGGAATTCACTCAACCTCAACGGCCGTCTCTTTCTCATGCATGCGGAAGAAGCCCAAGAAGCGCCAGATGTCGTGCTGGGTATGTTTTCTGTTAACTCAGTACTTGCAAGAGTGTTGTTTGATTCTGGAGCATTGCACTCATTTGTTACTGAAGAATTTGCATGCACTAGTAAGATTCAATCCACCAAATTGAAGCATGTTATGATAGTTCAAATCCCTAGTTCAGCCACCAAAGCCAGACAAATTTGCAAAGCCGTACCTATCTGAATCCATGGCATAGATTTTTATGCTAATATAATAGTACTTAGAACTAAAGGTTTGGAAGTATTACTAGGAATGGATTGGATGTCCGAACATAAAGTATTAATTGACTGTGCCAATAAATCCATAACAATGACCAGTACAGCCGGAATATCCGTCGAGCATATATCTGAAACCTTGCCCCGTCAATTCAAGTGCAACAAGAGTATATCCCAGCCAACCATTGACCAAGTATGGATAGTCTATGAATACATGTATTTCCAGATGTTTTGCCCGGTATGCCCCTAGATCGGGATATCGAGTTTATCATTGAACTAATCCCTGGAACTGGACCCATTGCCAGAGACCATATAGTATGAACCCGTCGGAACTAGTGGAACTGAAGAAGCAACTGGATGATATGCTGGAGATAGGATTGATCCAACCAAGTGTGTCACCATGGAGATCACCTGTTTTATTTGTGGATAAGAAAGATGGAGGTAACCGTTTGTGTACGGATTATCGGAAGTTGAATGACGTCACCATCAAGAACAAGTACCCGTTGCCAAAGATAGAAGACCTGTTTGACCAGTTGGCTGGTGCCAAAGTGTTTTCTAAGATTGATCTTAGAACTTGCTATCATCAACTCAAGATTCGCGCAGAGGATATTCCAAAGACTGCCTTTACCACCAGATATGGATTATATGAGTATACTATCATGTCTTTTGGATTAACCAATGCCCCCGCTTATTTCATGAACCTCATGAATAAGATTTTTATGGACTTCCTGGATAAGTTTGTCGTTGTTTTCATTGATGGCATTCTGATTTATTCCAAATCAGAAGAAGAACATGAGCTACACCTAAGGACCATCCTTGGAACCCTTAGAGAGCATCAGTTGTATGCCAAGTTTAGCAAATGTGAATTCTGTCTACAGGAGGTAGGATTCCTCGGACATATTGTATCAGCCGGAGGAATTTACGTTGACCCTGCGAAGGTGAAGGATGTTGAAGATTGGCAAGCCCCTACCACTCAAACCCAACTTCGTGCATTTCTCGGATTAGAGGGATGCTACCGCAAGTTCGTAGAAGGATTTTCGAGGGTTTTAAAAGTCACTTAAATTGTCAAATTGTTGATTGCCTGGTTTGTAATGCTGCTCCTCCTTGCCTGAATTCCAAAGTGGTTAAAAATCTTGCTGCTTCATTCTGCAAGGTAAAGGATGGGGATCTGGAGAAGAGGTTGCTCAAGAAAGGGAAGGTCAATGATGTGGCAGTTAAGGCTCCTACAAAAGGCAGCACTAAAGGAGGGCCCTCTTCCAGCTTAGGCTTTGGTGGCAAGAAAAAGCCAGGGGCTGCTGGTACCTGTGGACAGCAAGCCAAGAAGAAGACCTCTTCTTAAGTGTGCTAATGTATCAAACTATATCTTTTGCTGGAGTCTTGTTGACTCCCTGTTATGTGTTCTGTGTTTGTGAAATTGCAATGTGGATGGTACTTATTATGGATCATCTCTGTGGTAACCTGAATTGGGTTGACTTTTGTCCCTATTTTTGCTGTTTCCTCTCCTGGGTGATTACACTATTTATATCACCCCATATCTATACTTACTTCTGGTTTCTTAATGAATAACAAAAGAACTTGGAAGATCTTGATTTGGAATATCAGGGGAATCAACTCTGAAAAAAATGGTCTGCTCTTAGAAGCAAAATTGAGGAGTCTGGTTGTGACATTATCTGTCTCCAAGAAACTAAGCGTGAGGATTTTGATAGCTCCTACATTAAAAAATTTTGCCCCTCCAAATTTACCAAGTTTGAATTTCTTCCCTCCAGAGGTGCATCTGGAGGCTTGATCACCATTTGGAATGGCTCCCTATTTTCTGGACAGCTTTCTTTTCTCAATGAGTTTTCTATCTCCATAACCTTGACTTCCCTCTTGTCCAATAAATCCTGGATCCTCTCCAACATTTATGGGCCATGTTTATCTGAAAAAAAGTCTGAATTTTTAGACTGGTTTGGCAGCATTGATATGCCTGATGATGTGGATTGGCTTATTGTGGGAGATTTTAACTTTTGTAGACAGCCTTCAGATAGAAATAAATTGGGTGGAGATGTGAATGGTATGCTTCTCTTCAATGAAGCCATTAATAATTTGGGTCTCATTGAATTACCACTTAAGGGTAGAAAGTTCACTTGGAGTAACATGCAGAAGGATCCACTCTTGGAAAGATTGGATTGGTTTTTTACTTCTGCTACCTGGACTCAGAGTTTTCCCTCAACTTTTGTTGCTCCTCTTTCAAAGCCCACTTCTGATCACACTCCCTGTGTCATTTCCATTGGTACAATGATTCCCAAAGCTCAGGTGTTCAGATTTGAAAATCTTTGGTTACATCATAAGGAGTTTGAAGCTATTGTTCAAAATGCCTGGAACATTCCTGTGGGTTTTATGGATTCTGCAAAAAAAATCAATGCTAAATTCAAAAATGTGAGAAGAGGGCTGAAGCTTTGGGCCAAACAGCTTCCTTGCCTAAAGGCACAAATCTGTAATGTCAATGCCACCATTGACTTGCTTGATATCATGGAGGAAATGAGAACTCTTACTGTTCAAGAATGGAATCTTAGGGATATCCTGAAAAATCTTATTATTTCTCTTTTACAAGACCAGAATACTTATTGGAAACAGAGAGGAAAAATCAAATGGGTTAAGCTGGGGGATGAGAACACCAAGTTCTTTCACTCCAAAGCTACCATAAGTTTTAGGCACAATTACATTTCCATGCTCAAGGATGATTCTGATCTTGAGGTTTATGATCATGATGGCAAAGCAAATCTTCTTTGGAATTCCTTTAAAAATAGAATGGGCTCTTCGGATAAGCCTGAAATGCATTTCAATCTTAATGACTTGGCTGGTGTTTGCTTAAGCCAGGAAGAAAGGGATGCTTTGGAAAAGCCTTTCTCTGATGAGGAGATTGAGGAAGTCATCACAAATTTGCCTAATGATAAGTCCCCAGGCCCTGATGGCTTTAATAATGAATTCATGAAGCTTTGCTGGCCTATTATTAAGGATGATGTGAAGCGTCTTCTTGTGGATTTCTATGAAGGGCATGCCTCTTTGGAAAGCATCAATTCTTCCTTTATCACCCTAATTCCAAAAATTGCTGCTCCTTTGACCCCTGCTGATTTTAGGCCTATTTCTTTGCTAAATAGTGTCCTTAAGATTATCACCAAGATTCTGGCCAACAGACTGCAAAAAGTCATTCTTAAACTTGTTCACAAGAATCAATATGGTTTCCTCAAGCAAAGATCTATCCAAGACTATTTAGGTTGGGCATTTGAATTTCTTGATCAATGCCACAAGTCAAAGGAGGAAATTTTAATTCTTAAGTTGGATTTTGAGAAGGCTTTTGACAGAATTGAGCATTCTACTATCATCAATATCCTTAAAGCCAAAGGTTTTGGAGCTAAATGGATTTCTTGGATTCAGATGATCTTTGGGTCTGCTTCTTCCTCTGTGCTTTTAAATGGTGTGCCTGGGAATTTTTTTTACTGTAGAAGGGGTGTCAGACAAGGAGATCCTTTGTCTCCTTTATTGTTTGTTCTGGCTGCTGATCTCCTTCAAAGTATCCTCAATAAAGCAATGAACCTGGGTCTTCTTTCTTTGCCCACTGAGAATGTATTCTGTCCTGACTTCCCTGTGATTCAGTATGCAGATGACACTTTAATAATCCTTAAGGCTGATTCTGAGCAACTCCTGTGTCTTATGGCAATCCTACATACTTTTGCTCTCTCCACTGGACTCAAAGTCAATTATTCCAAGTCCAGCATGATGCCGATTAACATGGACTCTGAGAGGCTTGGGCATTTTGCTAATACCCTCTCTTGCCTCACTGGTTCCTTGCCTTTTACATATCTTGGTTTGCCCTTGAGCTTGAATAAACCTGCTGTGGAACATTTCCTGCCTATTGTTTAGAGAATTGAAAGAAGGTTGTGTGGAATTGCTGACTTTCTTAATTATGGGGGGAAATTGCAGTTAGTCAAATCTGTGTTATCTTCCCTTCCCATATATTACATGAGCTGTTTTGAGCTTCCTGTCACTATCAAGGAGCAGTTGGTTAAATATATGAGGCAATGCTTGTGGAGAAAGAAAACTACTGATGTTCAAGCTAGAGGCACTGCTCTTGTAGCATGGGAGAAAGTTTGTAAACCCAAGAACCAGGGAGGTTTGGGTGTTCTTGATCTTAATGTTCAAAATTCTGCTCTTCTTTTGAAGAATTTGGATAAATTTTATAATCATAAGGATATTCCTTGGGTTCATCTGGTTTGGAACACTTACTATTGTAATGATAAGCTCCCTGGAAGAAGTCTTGAGGGATCCTTTTGGTGGAAAGCTCACCTCAAACTGATTGACATATTTAAAGGACTTGCAAAGTGCTTGGTTGGAAATGGGAAAACCACACTTTTCTGGTCTGATATGTGGAATGATAGCTGCCTCCAACATAAGCTTCCTCACCTCCTCTCTTATGCAAAAAAACCTCACATCTATGTCAGTGAGTTCCTGCATACTCCAAATACTCAGGACCTTTTTTACCTTCCTTTGTCCCAACAAGCTTATCAGGAATATCAAAGTCTTGAACAAATTCTCAATACTGGCAGGGAAGGGGATTCTGATTGTTGGTCTTACATTTGGGGCAGTAATTATTCGGTGAAAAAGGCTTACTGCTCCTTAGCTGGTTACCAGCCGGTTCAGCCACATTTCTCTTGGTTATGGAAATCTTCTTGTCAGCAAAAACACAAATTCTTCTTCTGGCTCTTACTGCTTGATAGACTCAACACTAGAAACCTTCTGAAAAGGAAATGTTTCTCGCTGGCATCTTATGACTGTGTCTTCCAGGGCTGCAATAGTGAAGAAACCAGCCTACATTTGTTTTGGGAATGTCCTTTTGCAAGAGCCTGCTGGGCTGAAATTTCACAGGTCAATTTGGCTGATCCAACTATCTTTGAAGTTTTAGCCAGTATTAAAAAATACCTCAATGTCCCTTTTGCAATGGAAATTCTGCTACTTGGAACTTGGGGCATTTGGATTTGCAGAAATAATGAAATTTTCAATCAGCATGCATCGATAGTGACCTGGAAGGCTATTGTAGCCCAGGAATTAAGATGGGTCCTTTTTAGAATTAAGAAGAAGTATTATCAGAGCCTTAAGGTTTGGATTGAAATCAATTTAGACAGGAGATAGCTGATTAGAATGTTATCCCTCTTCTTTGAGGTGGAATGAGTTTTGTAAATATTCTTTTGTAACTCTCTACAATATATAAAAAAATTGCAGTGGAGTTTTTTTGCCCTACTGTTTTACCCTCAAAAAAAAATTATTGAAGAAGGATAAGAAGTTTGAATGGATGGACAAATGTGAAGCGATTTTTCAGGAACTCAAGAGGAGATTGATTTCAGCCCCAATCTTGATCATGTCGGATATCACGAAGCCCTTTGATTTGTATTGTGACGCATACAAGATCGGTCTCGGATGTGTGTTGATGCAAGAAGGAAAGGTTATATCTTACCTATCCCGACAACTGAAGCAACATGAACAGAATTACCCTACCCATGACCTTGAACTAGCAGCTGTAGTTCTAGCCTTGAAGACATGGAGGCATTATCTGATGGGAAACCGTTGTGAGATTTATTCGGATCACAAGAGCCTGAAGTATATATTCACTCAGAAGTGAATATGAGGGATAGAAGATGGATTGATCTAATCAAGGACTATGATCTGGACATTCACTATCACCCCGGTAAAGCCAATGTGGTAGCAGATGCCTTTAGCAGATTGACGTGCCGCTTGAACTCCATGAGCCTGAAGGAGCAACCAAGTTTGCACAGAGAGATGGAAGATTTCAGAATGGAATTAGTCAGTGAAGGATTTTTTGCTAGCATAAAACTTCAACCCACTTTGATCAGTCAGATCAAGGAGGCGCAGAAAGGAAATGCTAGTATCGAGGAAATCAAACATCATATCGGTACAGGCAAAGTACCCGGATTCACCGAGGATGAAGGAGTTCTGTGGTACAAAGGACGTCTCTGTGTACCAGCAGATTTAGAGTTGAAAGAAGTTATTTTGAAGGAGGCCCATGATACTCTTTATTCTATCCACCCCGGAGGCACAAAGATGTATCAGGATCTAAAGTAACAATTTTGGTGGCATAAGATGAAGAGAGAAATCGGAAGCTACATCACCAAGTGTGATATTTGTCAAAGATTCAAGGAGGGACATCAAACACCCGCATGACTGTTGCAACCATTACAGATACCGGAATGGAAATGAGATTCAGTTGGAATGGACTTTATCACCGGATTGCCTACTTCTAGTAGAGGAAATGACTCTATTTGGGTCATAGTTGACAGATTGTCCATGGTAGCCCATTTCATACCAGTCAAGACCACCTACCAAAGTTCGAAACTAGCAGAATTGTACATCGCTAGGATCGTCAGTTTGCACGGAGTCCCCAAGAACATAGTGTCAGATCGAGGAACTCAGTTTACCTCGAGATTCTGGAAGAAAGTCCAAGAAGGTTTAGGAACCCAACTAGATTTCAGGTCCGCTTATCACCCTCAAACTGATGGACAAACATAGCGAGTAAATCATATACTCGAAGATATGTTGAGAGCATGTGTGCTAGAGTATGGATCTAATGGGAAGACTGTCTGCCTTTCGCAGAATTTTCATAGAACAACAGTTATCAAGCTAGTTTGAAAATGGCCCCATTTGAATTCTTGTATGGAAGGAAGTGTCGTACCCCTTTGAATTGGTCGGAAGTAGGAGAGAGTCAAATCTTCGGACCCGACATCCTACGAGAAGCAGAAGACAAAGTTCACAAGATCCGTGAGCACCTCAAGACCGCCCAGTCAAGACAGAAGAGTTATGCCGACAAGAGACGTCGAGACCTCGCTTTCAATATCTGAGATTTTGTGTATCTCAAAGTGTCGCCTTTGAAGAGAATGCATCATTTCCAGCTCAAAGGAAAGTTAGCCCCCAGATATATCGGACCCTTCAAGATTCTGAATCATCGAGGAGAAGTATCATATCAATTGGAACTGCCATAGGAAATGTCAGCAGTGCATAATGTGTTCCATATATCATTACTTCGCAAATGCCTTGAAGTTCCAGAGACGACCGAAGTTTTCAAGAATATTGATCACCGCACCATAGAGATCAACGATGACCTGACGTATCCCGAAGTACCCATCCATATTTTGGAAGAAGCCTTCAGAACCACCCGAACCCGAAGCATGAAGTTTCTCAAGATTTAGTGGATCAACCACACTTAAAAAGAAGCTACCTGGGAGCAAGAAGATCACATGAGGACAGAGTTTCCGATCTCGGGACGAGAAGATCAAGTTTCTCAAGATTCAGTGGAGCAACCAGTGCATAATCTTTTTCTTCTTTCTCAAACCTCGGGACGAGATTTTGTTTAAGGAGGGAAGGTTTGTAACATCCCAAAAATATTGATCATGCTTATCAAACTCTAATCACTAAAATTAGGGTTAACAAAAACTTTGATTAAATAAAAATCATATGAATGCATGTGTGTATGTGATGATTGTGTGAATGCAAGAATGGACTTGTGTGATTAATCTAAATAGCAAGGAATGGTTTCAAGATGAAAATAACATCATCTAAAACATTTCCAAGAAGAAACAAATCAAGATAAAATAAAAAACAAAACAAATAAGGCAATTGGTCATTTTTGCCAATCTTGCTCACTAGGTCACTTTGAGTGTTTCTAGTCCAAGATTTCAAACAGAAACTTTCCAATTTCTTTTCACCCCTTGCAAGACCAAGTAAAAGTGCATCAAAGCCCACCTTTCAAACTTACAGAAACATTTGGCAACCCCATTCAAATGACAATTTAAAACTGAATCTAAAACATATGTGAAGATCACACCTTTTCAAAACCCAACCAAACCAGTGCTCCTTGACCAATCCAACTAACCCAATACTCCCTAGTATGTGCCTAGCAAACCCACCAAGTTTGAATCCAAACTTAAAATTTAAATTTCTTTCGGCCATTTCATCAAACACCTTGTGATCAGCAAACAACAAAACATCAAACACTATTTGTAGCAGTGATTTTGGCCAACCTTATTCCCTCTCTGGTTTGCAGCAAGCTCTTAGTAGATCATCTAGCCCCTTTAACAATCTTTAGCACCACTGTGAGCAAGCATAGCCATCAATGGTGACCATGCTGAGAACACCCTTGCCGCCCCCATGTCGCCAGCGAGCTAGGGGAAGCTCTAGCTTTGCCAACCTTGTCTGGGACACGCAACACCGTCCACCGCCACCCCCTGTCCAAGCCCCGAGCGCAGCCAGCCACTGGAACACACGCCAAGCATGCGCCTAGTCTCTCTGTGTGCATGCCGAGAGCGTGCCAGTGCGCCGCACACGACACCAGCCCACAGACCGTGCGCCGCCCTCGCCGCTTGCGTACGTGATCGCCAGCATCCCAGCACCCCGCCAGACAACCCCGTTCGCCACCGCATGAACAGGACAGCCCGTGCGCCATTAAACTTGCCGTCGGACCCGCTCAGAGCACCGCGACTTTCCGACCATTCCTCACCGCCCCACGCCGCGCCATCAAGCCGTTGAGCTTCGCGAAGAGGCAACGCACCATCCCCTACCTTTGCCCATGCCATTAGCATGCTGTGCCGACGACCACGACGAGCTCCACCCGCGCCATTCGGTCCCCTCATCGCACTATAAATAGAGGCCTTCCCAGCTCAAACTCTTCACACCATCTCACTCTGCACCTCTCACTGAGCACACCTACTCACTCCCGGAGCAAGGCAAGCACTAGGTGGCCGGAATTTCACCGGAATTCGCCGCTGCAGAGGAGGAGAGGTGCCGTCAATTAGAGCCGCCCCAGGAGGAGCTGCCGGTACCAGGAGGATCACCGTCATCGACTTTGTTGTTCGCCCCCATCGCCGACCATCGCCGGACCCCTAGTAAGCCCCCGTCGACCCCCACTGGCCGCGCTAGGGTTCTGTCTCGCCGGCGTTGTTCGACGTGGACGATGAACTGCAGCCGTTCGATTAGAGCTAGATCGCACGACCCTAATTGCCTCGTGCCGCTTTGCCACTCGCTGTCTCAATGACGAGTGGTGTCGCTCACATAACCAGCCCGCGCGCGCTATGCGTAGTGGGCCGGCCCAGTTAAACATCCCACGCGACCCAACAATTCAAACTTAGGTTTATTCATTTAATTTCAAAATCAATTCTGTACCTAGATTCAAAAATCAACCCAGCTCGATTCACTGAACCAAAATGCATGAAACCAATTTTGTTAGAAAGGTACTGGAGTGCTTAATCCAAGCCCGTTGGATTCAAACCATTTAGAATTATAGATCAACCATGGTAAAAATAACAAGGCCGAAGCTTTTCTGCATTCAAACATTTTTCAAAATTCAACCAGAAAAGCTTTTGAGTTGATTCCAACTCTCAAAAATAACATTTACCCATACCTTTTAGAATATGTAAAAATATATAGGGTTACATGCAGATAATGATTAAGTAATAAAAGAATGCCCCATAGGCCATTCTAGTCATTTTATTTAATTAAAATAAAAGGTTAAACTTTATTAAATTGCGACACCACTTTAAATCACATTCCCATGTACTGAAATATGTGGTGATGACATGTGTCAACATGATCCCATGTTTTAGTTGGAGAATATTAAATCTTAAGTAGTTTTTCAATGATTAGAAATTAATTTTCCAAAATAAATAAAATAAAACTATTTGCCTTAATGGTTGTAATGTTTGTGATGATCCTATATCATATAGTGAAAACCTTGGTGTGATAAATAGAAATAGTTAAGTATTCTTTGGAGATTTGTGTACCTCATATTTATTTATAGACGCTAATACCGACCAAGGATACGAGGAGGAAGGAAGATACTACGAGGAAGAAGACGAAGAAAACTTCAACCACTGCTCTGCACAAGGCAAGCCTAATACTACTACTTGACTTGGCAAGCTAAAACTTGCTTGTTACTATGCCAACTATATGCCTTAAGCATATGTGATTATACCCACTTGATGATACCAAATCCCAGTTTTACTTGCAAGCTTAATTCTTTTATTTCTTTATCAAAGATATTTTATTTGAGTTTACTTAGTGACTGGTAGATTTCAGAAATATATTTAAAGGTAGCATAAAGAGCATAAAACTTGGCCTAAGTTAGATAATCTTGATGTCATCCTAAGGCATGAGATTGAACTTAGATCATCCCCATTTTTTACCACCCCTCATTAGTGCTTACCCCCACTTGTAGATGCTAGTGCTAAGCATAGAACTTGATCAACTTTAGATGGGAATACTTGGTGAAAATGGTTAGGAAAACCTTAGAATGATGAGTCATTCTACTGAAATGTTTTGACATGTGTTCTTGAACACTAGATGATTTTGATGATGAAAATGTTAAGGCATGAGCCTTAGCCCTTTATAAAACTGATGGTTGTCTCGATGCGATACCATTCCAATTTTACCGTACAACCACAATACCCGAAAATTGGGTAGGGCTTGACTGGAAATTTATATACCTTAGTATGGGTTCCCTTGCGGCCAAGGTCTGAGCTGAGGCTACCTTGTGAAGATTGTCCACCTGTGCAGTTCCCAAGATGACAGTTGTTCATGGTTGGGAGGCCAAACTCACAGGAGAGGTGCCTATACTAGGGCGTGTAATTGAAAGGTTAGGATTGATTATCCGCATACTGAATATGGTGAATTCAGGATTCTTCCTGACGGATGTATCGAATGTTGTGGTGAAAGTGTACAATCTCTGCAGAGTGTCAAACTATTCGAATAGACGCGTCTGCGGTTATTGACAGTTGGAGTGGCCATACTATTCCGTCGTCAGATGTTTTCAAAATGACTTATGAAATGATTTATGACTTTGACTTGACCACAATAGAGTTGTGACATGAAATTCAAGTTCCCATTTAGGTGATATAAAACTTTCAATTAGTTTTTCTTTGCTTCTGAACTTAGTAGAGGTAAATCTGGCTTTTGCAAAACAACCCTAGAGCTTAGTATATCCTACTCAAAACCACTTCACTTGTTAGTATTAGTTTGCGAGTACTTAAAGAGTACTCATGGCTTTGTCCCTGGCTATTCCCGTGGCCAGGCTATGAAGAGGAGTATCAGGAGGATGGACAGCAGGAAGGTTACGACAACTAGGATCATCTCCCATCGTCAGCATTGCCTGTGACCATGAAGATGGAGCCTCGCCTACGCTATCATTATTATTACGTTATTCCGCTGCTTGAATTGTATTAAGAACTGGATCATGTTATCCTTATTTGTGTAAGACCTTATGTATGGTTTGTAATGGATGATGTACTATGATATCAAATCTGTTATGTCTCGCAAAAATGGTAATCCTGGGATTGCGATGTATGGCATAACATGCATCTGGGATTAAAAATCCGGGTGTTGACAAGAATCGACAAAACCTTTGGGTTGTACCATATACAACTCTTCATCAATGTCTCCATTGAGGAACGCTATTTTGACATCCATATGCCATATCTCATAATCATAATATGCAGCGATTGCTAACAAAATCCTCACAGAATTTAGCTTCGCTACCGGTGAGAAAGTCTCATCGTAGTCAACTCCTTGAATTTGTCGAAACCCTTTTGCGACAAGTCAGGCTTTGTACACTGTAACATTACCATCAGCATATGTTTTCTTCTTGAAAATCCTTTTGTTCTCGACAGCCTTCTGGCCATCCGGTAAGTCCACCAAAGTCCATACTTGGTTTTCGTACATGGACCCAATCTCGGATTTCATTGCTTCTTGCCATTTATTGGAATCTGGCCTCATCATTGCTTCCTCATATGTCGCAAGGTCATCGGTGTTATCCACAAACATGACACACGTAACGGGATCATACCAATCGGGAGTGCTATGAATTCTCGTTGACCTACGAGGTTCCGTAGTACCTTTGACCGTAGTTTCATGATCAAAATCATTAGCTTACTCTCTTATTGGTGTAGGCGCCATAGGAACATCTTCCGGTGCTACGCTACTCTTAAATCCGAGAGAAGGTTCGACAACCTCGTCAAGTTCTACTTTCCTTCCAGTCACTTCTTTCGAGAGAAACTCCTTCTCTAGAAAGGATCCATTCTTAGCAACGAAAATTTTGCCCACAGATCTATGATAGAAGGCATACCCAATAGTTTCCTTCCAGTATCCTATGAAGAAGCATTTTTACGCTTTGGGTTCAAGCTTGTCGGGCTGTAACTTCTTTACATAAGCTTCACAACCCCAAACTTTAAGAAACGACAATTTAGGTTTCTTCCCAAACCATAATTCATACGGTGTCATTTCAACGGATTTAGATGGTGCCCTATTTAAAGTGAATGCGGCTCTTTATAATGCATAACCCCAAAATGATAGCGGTAAATCTGTAAGTGACATCATAGAACGAACCATATCTAAGAGAGTTCGATTACGACGTTCGGACACACCATTACGTTGTGGTGTTCCCGACGGTGTCAATTGTGAAAGTATTCCACATTTTTTCAAATGCTCGCCAAACTCGTAACTTAGATATTCACCTCCACGATCAGATCGTAGAAATTTAATCTTCTTGTGACGTCGATTCTCTACTTCACTTTGAAATTCCTTAAACTTCTCGAAAGTTTCGGACTTATGTTTCATGAACTAGATATACCCATATATACTCAAGTCATCCGTGAAAGTAAGAACATAACGATAACCACCACGGAATGATAAAATCATCGGGCCACACACATCAGTATGTATGATTTCCAATAAATCCGTAGATCGCTCCATTATACCAGAAAATGGAGTCTTAGTCATTTTACCCATCAGACATGCTTCACATCTTTCAAGTGATTCGAAATCAAGTGATTCAAAAAGTCCATCGGAATGGAGTTTCTTCATACGCTTCACTCCAATGTGACCAAGATGACAATGCCACATATAGGTGGAGTTATCGCTTAATTTCAAACTTTTAGCTTCAATGTTATTAACATGTGTATTACTACAATCGAGATTCAACAAGAATAGACCATCTATCAAAGGTGCATGTGCATAAAACATATTACTCATATAAATCAAACAACCATTATTCTCGGACTTAAACAAGTAACCGTCTCGCAATAAACATGATCCGGATATAAGCATCATGCTCAACGCAGACACCAAATAACAATTATTTAAGTATAAAACTAATCCCGATGGTAGATGAAGAGGTAGCATGCCGACCGCGATCACATCAACCTTTGATATATTTCCAATGCGCATCATCACCTTGTTCTTCGCTAGTTTCCGTCTATTCTGCAGCACCTATTTCTAGTTACAAATATGAGCAACCGAACTAGTATCAAATACCCAGGCACTACTATGACTACTAGTGAGATACACATCAATAACATGTATATCAGATATACCTTTCTTCTTGATGTTGTATTTCTTCAGATCCGCCAAGTACTTAGGGAAATTCCGCTTCGAGTGACCTTCTCCCTTGCAGTAAAAGCACTCAGTATCAGGCTTAGGCCTAGCCCTGGTCTTCTTCGTCGGTGCGGTAGCTTTCTTACCGCCCTTCTTGAAGTTTCTCTTTTTCTTAGGCTTGCCTTGCCTTTTGAATTTGGTGGTCTTATTGACCATCAACACTTGGTGCTCGTTCGTGATCTCCACTTCCGTAGACTTTAACATGGAGAAGAGTTCAGGTAACGACTTGTCCATGTTTTGTATGTTGTAGTTCATCACAAAGTTCTTGTAACTTGGTGGTAGTGATTGGAGGACACGGTGAATCCCCAAAGCATTAGGGATCACTATACCCAAGCTTTGGAGCTTACTTGCATGCCCAGACATCTTAAGCACATGCTCACCGGCGGAGCTGCCCTCTCCCATCTTGAAGTTAAAGAAATTTTCAGAAGCCTCATAACTCCCAACTGTCACGTGATCCTCAAATATCATTTTGAGTTCATGGACAATATCATGTGGGTCAAAGTTCTCAAACCTTTTCTGAAGCTCCGATTCCAAACCATACAAGATAGCATACTGAACTGTGGAGTACTGATTCTTCCGAGTGAGGAAAACATTCTTCACCTCATCGGTAGCGTCAGCTGCAGGTGGGTCACCCAGTGGTGCATCCAACACATAGGTCAAATTACCAGCATTGAGGACAATCCTCAAGTTGCGGAACCAATCCGCGAAGTTGCTTCCATTGTTTTTCAACTTTTCTTTCTCTAGGAACGAATTAAAATTGATGGTAGGGGCCGCCATTGATCTACAACATATTTGCAATAGTTTAGACTAAGTTTATGACAAATTGAGTTCTAATTAATAGTTAAATTAATCTAGGTGAATTCCCACTCAAAACAACATCCCTCATATTGTTTTAGTGATCACATGAACCAAATCCACCACATCAAAACCGATCATCACAAGAGATGATGTAGCTTCAAAGGCGAACAATCAACATGTTCATCATATCTACTATATGACTCATGCTTTACCTTTCGGTGATTCGTGTTCCGAGACCATGTCTGTACATGCTAGGCTCGTCAAGATCAAACCTTAGCTTCCGCATGAGAAAATCTGGCTTGCTCCTGTTGTATACACTCGCAGAATCTAACACACCCGATCATCACATGGTGCTTCAAAACAATGAGCTTTGGCAACGGTGCCTACTAAGGATGAACACTTTATAACTTGATATTTTGTGACAGGGATCATCTTATAATTCTACCATCGAGAACTAAGCAATACAAGATGCATAAAAGGATTAACATCACATGCAATTCAAAATATGTGATATGATATGGCCTTTCTTCTTGTGCCTTCGATCTCCATCTTCAAGCACGAACATGATCTCCATCATCACTGGCGTGGCATCAAGGTCAATGGCACCGTTCCATGGTTGTCGGCCACCAGCATCAACTATTATAAATACTTTGAATAATAGACACACAGGTCTTAACAAAATTAAAAGACAACCATAAGGCTCATGTCGGTTGCCAACTTACAACAAGGAACATTGCATACATCACATATAATCACAATCATGGCCATATCACATCACAAAAAACCCCTACAAAACAAAGTTAGACGCCTCTAATTTTCTTTGCATATTTTACGTGGTTTGGGGCTTTCAATAAGTGTCGTTCTAACTTACGAACAAGAACCACAACATTTATGCTTGAACTATCAAGTGCCCGTTGTAAATTGAATCAACATGCAACTTGTATTGCATAAGTGGCTTTGTGGGTGTCTGTCTCTCCCATCATAGTAAAGATTCAATTTACAACGGGCACTTGATAGTTCAAGCATCAACATTGTGGTTCTTGTTTGTAAGTTAGAATTGTACTTATTGAAATCCCCAAACCACGTGAAATATGCAAAGAAAATTAGAGGCGTTTAACTTTGTTTTGCAGGGGTGTGCTGTGATGTAATATGACCATGATTGTGATTATATATGATGTATGCAATGATCCTTACTGTAGGTCGGCAACCGGCAGGAGCCTTATGGTTGTCTTTTTAATTTCGTTAAGACCTGCGTGTCTATTGTTCAAAGTAGTTGTAATAGTTGATGCTAGTGGACGAAAACCATGGAGCGATTCCATTGACCTTGACGCCACCCGGTGATGATGGAGATCATGTTTGTGCTTGAAGATGGAGATCGGAAGAACAAGAAAAAAGGCCATATCATATCACATATTTTGAATTGCATGCGATGTTAACCCTTTTATGCATCTTGTATTGCTTAGATCACGACGGTAGCATTATAAGATGATCCCTCTCACAAAATATCAAGTTATAAAGTGTTCCTCCTTAGTAGGCACTGTTGACAAGACTCGTTATTTCGAAGCACCACGTGATGATCAGGTGTGTTAGATTCTGCAAGTGTATACAATGGGAGCAAGCCAGATTTGCTCATGCGGAAACTAAGGTTACATCTTGACGAGCCTAGCATGTACAGACATGGTATCGGAACACGGATCACCGAAAGGTAAAGCATGAGTCGTATAGTACATATGATGCACATGTTGATTGTTCGCCTTCGAAACTACATTATTTCTCTTGATGATCGGACTTGATGTAGTGGATTTGGTTCGTTTGATCACTAAAACAATGTGAGGGATATTGTTTTGAGTGGGAGTTCACCTAAGTTAATTTAACTATTAATTAAAACACAATTTGTCATAAACTTAGTCTAAACTATTGCAAATATGTTGTAGATCAATGGCGGCCCCTACCATCAATTTTAATGTGTTCCTAGAGAAAGAAAAATTGAAAAACAATGGAAGCAACTTCACGGATTGGTTCCGCAATTTGAGGATTGTCCTCAATGCTGGTCAGTTGAACTATGTGCTGGATGCACCGCTGGATGACCCACCTCCAGAAGATGCTACCGATGAGGTGAATTTTTTACCACACTTCGAAGAATCAGTACTCCATAGTTCTGTGTGCTATCTTGTATGGTTTGGAATCGGAGCTTCAAAAGAGGTTTGAGAAATTTGACCCACATGATATTGTCTGTGAACTCAAAATGATATTTGAGGCTCACGCGGAAGTTGGGAGTTATGAAGCTTCTGAAAAGTTCTTTAACTACAAGATGGAAGAGATAAGCTCCGTCAGTGAGCATGTGCTTAAGATGTCTGGGCACTCTAATAAGCTCCAGAGCTTAGGCATAATAATTACTAAGGCGTTGGGGATTCATCATGTCCTCCAATCACTACCACCAAGTTACAAGAACTTTGTGATGAACTACAAAATGTAGCACATGGATAAGACGTTGCCAGAACTCTTCTCTATGTTGAAGTCCGCGGAAGTGGAGATCAATAAAGAGCACCAAGTGTTGATGGTCAATAAGACCACCAATTTCAAGAAGCAAGGAAAGCCTAAGAAAAAGGGAAATTTCAAGAAGGGCGGTAAGAAAGCTACTGCACTGGCGAAGAAGACCAAGGCTAGGCCTAATCCTGATAATGAGTGCTTTTACTGCAAGGGAGAAGGTCAGTAGAAGCAGAATTGCCCCAAGTACTTGGCAGATCTGAAGAACGGAAACATCAAGAAGAAAGGTATATCTGATATACATGTTATTGATGTGTATCTTACTAGTAGTCGTAGTAGTGCATAGGTATATGATACTGGTTCGGTTGCTCATATTTGTAACTCGAAATAGGTGCTGCAGAATAGACGGAAACTAGCAAAGAACAAGGTGATGATGCACGTTGGAAAAGGATCAAAGGTTGATGTGATTGTGGTCGGCACACTACCTCTCCATCTACCATCGAGATTAATTTTATACTTAAATAATTGTTATTTGGTGCCTGCGTTGAGCATGATCATTATATTCAGATCATGTTTATTGCAAGACGGTTACTTGTTTAAGTCCAAGAAGAATGGTTGTTCAATTTATATGAGTAATATGTTTTATGCACATGCACCTTTGATAGATGGTCTATTCTTGTTAAATCTCGATTGTAGTAGTACACATGTTAATAATATTGAAGCTAAACATTTGAAATTAAGCAATAACTCAACATATATGTGGCACTGCCGTCTTGGTCATATTGGAGTAAAGCGTATGAAGAAACTCCATTCTGATGGACTTCTTGAATCACTTGATTTCGAATCAATTGAAAGATGTGAAGCATGTCTGATGGGAAAAATGACTAAGACTCCATTTTCTAGTATGATGGAGCGAGCTACAGACTTATTGGAAATCATACATATCAATGTGTGTGGCCCCATGAGTGTAGCATCGCGCGGTGGTTATCGTTATGTTCTTACTTTCACGGATGAACTGAGTAGATATGGGTATATCTATTTCATGAACCATAAGTCTAAAACTTTTGAGAAGTTTAAGGAATTTCAAAGTGAAGTAGAGAATCAACGTAACAAGAATATTAAATTTCTACGATCTGATCATGGAGGTGAGTATCTAAGTTACAAGTTTGGCGAGCATTTGAAGAAATGCGGAATACTTACACAATTGACACCACCGGGTACACCACAACGTAATGGTGTGTCTGAACATCGTAATCGAACTCTCTTAGGTTCATTCTATGATGTCACTTACATATTTACCTTTGTCATTTGGGATTATGCATTAGAAATAGCCGCATTCACTTTAAATAGGGAACCATCTAAATCCGTTCAAACAACACCGTATGAATTATAGTTTGGGAAGAAACCTAAGTTGTCGTTCCTTAAAGTTTGGGGTTGCGAATCTTATGTAAAGAGGTTAAAGCCCGACAAGCTTGAACCCAAAGAGGAAAAATGTATCTTCATAGGATACCCGAAGGAAACTATTGGTTATACCTTCTATCATAGATCTGAGGCCAAAATCTTCGTTGCCAAGAATGGATCCTTTATAGAAAGGAGTTTCTCTCAAAAGAAGTGACCGGAAGGAAAGTATAACTCGACGAGGTTGTCGAACCTTCTCTCAGATTTGAGAGTAGTGCAGAACCGGAAGAAGTTCCTATGGCGCCTACACCAATAAGAGAGGAAGCTAAAGATGATGATCATGAAACTTCAGTCGAAGTTACTATGGATCCTCGCAGGTTGACAAGAACTCGTACCACTCCTGATTGGTATGATCCTGTTATGAGTGTCATGTTGGTGGAAAACACCGACGACACTATGACATATGAGGAAGCAATGATGATCCCAGATTCCAATAAATGGCAAGAATCCATGAAATCTGAGATTGGATCCATGTACGAAAACCAAGTATGGACTTTGGTGGACTTACCAGATGGCCAAATGGCTGTCGAGAACAAATGGATTTTCAAGAAGAAAACATATGCTGATGTTAATGTTACCGTCTATAAAGCTCGACTTGTCGCAAAAGGGTTTCAAAAAATTCAAGGAGTTGACTACGATGAGACTTTCTCACCGGTAGAGAAGCTAAAGTTTGTGAGGATTTTGTTAGCAATCGCTGCATATTATGATTATGAGATACGGCAGATGAATGTCAAAACGGCGTTCCTTAATAGATACATTGATGAAGAGTTGTATATGGTACAACCAAAAGGTTTTGTCGATCCTATAGATGCTAACAAGGTATGCAAACTTCAACGGTCCATTTATGGATTGAAGCAAGCATACCGAAGTTGGAATCAACATTTTGATAAGGTGATCAAAAGTTTTGGTTTTATACAAACTTATGGAGAAGCTTGTATTTATAAGAAAGTGAGTGGGAGCTCTATAGAATTCCTAGTATTATATGTGGACGACATATTGTTGATTTGGAATGATGTAGACCTTCTTAATAGTGTCAAAGATTATTTGAATAATAGTTTTTCAATGAAGGATCTTGGCGAAGATGCTTACATATTAGGCATAAAGATTTATAGAGATAGATCGAGACGCCTAATATCGCTTTCACAGAGTACATATTTGGACAAAGTTCTAAAGAGGTTTGGAATGGAACAGAGCAAGAAAGGGTTCTTGCCCATGTTACCCAATATGACCTTGAGTAAAACTCAAAGTCTCGCTACGGCAGAAGATAGAGAAAGGATGAGTAAGACTCTCTATGCCTCAACCATAGGATCTATCATGTATGCCATGCTATGTACTAGACCCGACATTGCATATGTTGTTAGTTTAACTAGAAGATATCAAAGTGATCTAGGAGTAGATCATTGGACAGTGGTAAAAAACATCCTTAAGTACTTGAGAAAAACTAAGGATATGGTTCTTTCTTATGGAGGTGATGAACATCTCATTGTTAATGGTTACATCGATGCTAGTTGGAACACCGATCCAGATGATTCTAAATCTCAATCTGGATACGTGTTTACTTTGAATGGTGTAGCAATGAGCTAGAGGAGTGCAAAGCAAAGCGTTGTGGCGAGATCTTCAACTAAATCGGAATACATAGCTGCTTCAGAGGCTTCACAAGTGGTGATATGGAAGAAGGAGTTCATTACCGATCTTGGTATGGTTCCCAGTGCGCTGGACCCAATGTCTATATATTGTGATAACATGGGCGCCATAGCCAATGCGCAGGACCCAAGGTCACACAAGAAGCTGAAGCATATCAAGCTACATTTTCACGCTATTCAAGAGCATGTCCAAGATGGTGACATAAAGATTTGCAAAGTACACACATATCTGAATGTGGCGGATCCATTGACTAAACCTCTCCCGAGGGCAAAACATGACCAGCACCAAACCGCCATGGGTGTTCGGTATATTACCATGTAATCTAGATTAATTGACTCTAGTGCAAGTGGGAGACTGTTGGAGATATGCCCTAGAGGCAATAATAAAAGAAGTTATTATTATATCTTTGTGTTTATAATAAATGTTTACATTCATGCTATAATTGTATTAACCGGAAACATTAATACTTGTGTGATTTGTAAACTTATTAGAGTCCCTAGTAAAGCCTCTTTATAATACTAGCTTATCGGTTGATAGATGATCATGGTTTCCTGATCATGAACATTGAGATGTTATTAACAACAATATCATATCATTAGGAGAATGGTGTGATGGACATACTCCTATAGATAAGCATAGCATAAAGATCAAGTCATTTCAATAGTTTGTTTTCTATAAGCTTTCAGATACATAGTAACCTACTTCCTTCAACCATGAGATCATGCTAATCACCATCACAGGATGGATGCTTTGATGACATCAAACACCACTTCGTAACTGGGTTATTATAAAGGTGGCATTGAGTGTTCGGAAAGTATGTGTTGAGGGACATGGATCAAGAGTGGGATTTGTCCATCCATATGAAGGATAGATATACTCTGGGCCCTCTCGGTGGAATGTCATCCAATTAACTTGCAAGCATGTGAATGGCTTACAAGGGATCACATATCACAGGAATGAGTAAAGAGTACTTATCGGTAAGGAGGTTGAACTAGGTATGCAGAGATACCGACGATCAAACCTTGGACAAGTAAAATATCGCGAGACAAAGGGAAATTGGTATCGTATGTAAATGATTCATTTGATCACAAAGTAATCATATAAATATGTGGTAGCCATATGAATTTCCAGATTCCTCTATAGGTTATTGATCAGAGAAGAGTCTCGGTCATGTCTGCATAATTCACGAACCGTAGGGAGACACACTTAAGGATTCAATGTTGTATAGTAGATATCAAATGTGAGTAAGAAGAGCGAATGTTGTCCGGAGTCTCGGATGGGATCTGGGATATCACGAGGAGATCCGGAATGGTCCGGAGAATAAGATTCATATAAGGAAAGTCCAATTCCGGAGTTCAGGAATGATTCTGGTGTTTTCATCAGCATGATCTAGAAGGGTCTAGAAGGTTCACCGAACCGGAAGGGGAAGGGTACATGAATGTGTCCTGACTAAGTGGAATAATTGCATCATGTCCTAGGTCACTTGGCTGGGCGTTTAAAAGAAAGAAATCAAACTCCAAAAACTGAAAGTCAAAAGGCAAGTTTGAATAGTCAAACTGGGACAATTGTTCCTGGTGGAGGGAGGAGAGGAAACCTCCTGTCCCTCCAACGCGCGCGCCAAAGAGAGGGAGTTGGGGGAGGATACGGCCTCCCCCTCCCCTAGCTGCCCCTCCCTCTCATAAATAGAGGGGAGGGGCTGCCCCCCAAGACCACCACAAGCCCTAGCCCCAAGCCACAGCCGCGCCGCCGCTGGCCCACCTCCTCCTCTTTGGCCTCTAAACCCTAGACACCGAGGAACCCCTCTACTCCATCCTACCTGCTCTGGCTTAGGCGAAGCCCTGTGAGATCTCCCCTCTAAACTCCGACACCATGCTGTCATGCTGCCGGAATCGCGAGGAGAGAGCTACAACCTCTGCTGCCTGCTGGAACAGGGAAGAGGAAGGTCTTCATCGAGTACCGAATGTGTGACCGACTGCAGGAGCACTGCCAGAATGCGGTGCTGGAAGGATCATCTATGCGATCTTGAGATCGGCAAGTAAACGACTATATCACCCACGAGAATCTGCTCTCGTTAACTGCTTTGAAATCTTCGAGGGTGAGTACTCTATCGACTCGTTGCTACAATCTAGTAGTTAGATCTTAGCTTGCGTGTGTTCATGCGGTAGAATTTTTTTGTTTTCCATGCTACGAACCCCTACATCTCCAGCTTCCCCGCCAGATTAGCGAAGAAGTGTGTGAGGAAAGCAACGCTAACACCATCGAATAGGGCAGATTCTAGGCCCATGGAGGGAATGAGAGCCTCCACTTAAGATACCATGTTGCGAAGATCGGAGATGTAGACTTGGTGCTCCGTATCGAATAGCTGCGAGACTCGTAGGGCAGCAACCCTAGCGTCAGAGAGCTCCTTATCTAGACGATTAGTCCTCACTGCACCCTCAGACGCGCGTAGGTCGGCATCGGAGTAGGCCTTCTTAGCGTCAGCAAGTTCTGCGCGAACACATTGGAGTTGAAGTTGGAGCTCCACGGCATGGCGACAGGCATCCGCACAAAGATCTTGGATGGTGGCCAGGTACTCGTGGATCACGTCCCCTTGCTTGCGGACGCACTCCTCCGAGAGACCAAGCTGCGTGTTGAAGTCATCTTCACGGGCCGCACGTTCTTCCTCCAGATGAGCCAGCTCCCGCTGGTGGGAGACGCACTCCTCGTCAAGCTGACGTTGTAGAGTCTCCTCGCCAGCCAACACATCATCTACCTCGAGGGGGGCAACACACCCTTGCCCGCGAGCTGATATGAGATCATGAAGCGCTTCGTCGAGTTCCCGCCTTTGCTGAGCGACGAACTCTTCTTGACACTGAAGGAGTTATGCGGTCCAGCAGGCCGCCTAAGCATAGGAAATCTGCTGCCTCTCTAGGCGACCAAGGACACTGAAATCTCGGTATACACACTGGAATATACGCACAACCCTTCCCGATAGAGCGCACTCCAGTGTAGGACCAGGTTGAGCGGGGTGCCGCTGGGCTCCCCTTCGCCTGCAACCTTGACATCGGCGGGAGTAGCACGAGGCGTCCCCGATAACAGAATTTTTAGTTCCGGGACGATAGCACCAGGAGCTCGTGGTAGATCGACCGCCATGTTGGAGTCCGAGCCCGGTTCCACTATCACCCTGTCTTCTGTTGTTGTAGGGATATAACAAATGGATTAGAGGTTGTCGCAATAAGCTAAATGATGCGAATAAGCGGAAAATATGGAAACTCACCCTGAGGAGTGGGGGCGCGCAGCAGAGGAGTTCCAACACCTCCTCTAGATCACCGTGTTGGGGGCAGGGTGGCGTGAACCTTCCTTCTTGGGGGGAGTCAGGAGCACCCTCTCGAGGCCATTTCTAGTCTGCCCTGCCGCTAGAGCTACAAAGGCACGAAAGAAAGGTAACTTATGTTCCTATGAAGAATTCTTGCAGTATGCAAGGTCGGCGAATTAACATACCTGGAGGAGCCAAGGTTAATTCCAAAGCTCACAGAGCGAAGGAATGAAGGCGTCCTTGTTCTCGCTGTCCTGGTAGCTCTGCCTCGCAAAGGCTCATTGCGGGGCGGACGGGGAGGGGAGCTTGGCACGGAGGAAGCCCTCTAGGTATGCCCACCTGCCAGGGAAGGGGCTTGCCTTCCCCCAGAAGGTGGGAAAGGCTCGTACATCTGGGGCGCGTTCGCTGCCGAATGGGGAGGCTTTGACACTCGCTGGCGGTGGGCGACCATAGGAATGGTGTTCTCCTCATCTTCATCGTCCAGGTTCATCACCAGTAACAAAGGCACCATGGGCGTCTTGCCCTTTGGATCCTACTCCAAGGATGCTTTCCGCCATAAGCATTGTCGGGGGACCGCAGTCACAACAGGGATAACGCTGCCTCTGGCGCTGCTCCCACCTGCTCCTGAGCTGCTTCGACCTGCGCTGCTTCTACCGGCACCGTCACTCCCAATGTAACACCCTCGCCTGATAAGGCTTAGTTCATGTGTATAGTGCCAATCCCTGGATCGGTTTACTGGCACACACAATACAACTGAATATCAAAGAATTTAACAGTGCATTATTATTGCATAGAATGATCTAGAATTTGCAATTATTACATAATGCTTAGCTCAAATATTCAAGTAGCATACGGAAGCATAAATAACTAGTAGGCTCCATCTTCAATTGTGCCACAAACGAACACCTGTTAAGTGGAGGGTCGCAACCAATAACAATCACACAAAGTAATCAGACGAGTAACCTGCAACATAAAACGTAACATCCCTGAAGAGTCAATACTTGGAATGTACTGGCAAGTGGAACTTATGAGGAAACAAGTCTAATAGTACATGCATATCTTAGTTGCAGGAGCAAAATAATTTTATCCTATCATTTGTAAATAATTTTAATCATCATCAAACAACCCAATTAAGTTCAACCATAGTTTTTAGCAATTGCAAAGTTAGAATGAATGAGAACATGTCATAGCCTTAATAATTCAACAACTCAAACGTCGATTACCGGAAACACGGCTAAGCACTTAGATTTTCACCCGGTGGGGGTTTGTACAATTTACCCATATGACCTGGCCAACCTAGCTCATACCACCACACTCATATTTTGTGATGATAGGGAGAAGTCCAAGAAGATACAATTCAGGAAGTAGTTATCCAAGCCCATCCACACACCGTACCAACCTACCACAATCACTACATCTCTGGATATGAAGAGCTCGGTTCACCACGACCTACTAAGTCCATCCAGCCACCCATAACTCATTGGCATATGGTTGCACACGGAAGCTACCAAACAAAGATACTAATCATTTCTTTGAAACCTAGGAGGCCGTCCACAAGTGAGATATACGGGTAAACCATAGACATGGGCCCGACATTCATGACCCAAGCAATTACCAATTCCAGCCAGAGAGTTCTTTAATTAAGTTGTTTTTCAATTTCAAGCAAAACACAACCTTTCAAAATAGTACTTTGTCATGGTGTATCCCATCCTCGTCTAAATAAGCTCAACTAAGCATATATATCATACGATGGCTCGCTTAAGAAGGAATTTCTACGGCAATAATGGGACATATCATAGCGATAGTATTCCTACACATGTAACTACAAAAACAAAGCTACAATGCATAGAGAAAATAAACAATGGGACATTTATGAAGCACCACTTGCCTTGGTAGGAGTTGGAGTCAAAAGCATAGTCTTGACAGTCACACGGGTTACACTCCTCACAATCTACACGAAAACGATATAACACATAAACAACACATAAGGATCAAGCAATATGCAACAAAATGCATGCATAACAAGTTGAATAAAGTTGTAGTAGCACTTTTGTATTCTCTGTTTAGTATACCTACTGAATGCATGCATGGAAAACTTTTAATGCATTGAAAACAAAATGTGCAATTTGAGGATCCAATTAATAGGGCTTTAATCAAAATATTAAGCCTCTATCCTTGACATGTTTGTAAAATCTGGGCATAAATACTATTGTGTATATATCCCAATTTAGACTCGGGGGCAAAAGGATTCATGTCAAAGGACTTACATATGTTTTTATAGAATTAGAATACTACTGAATGCATTTTAATACACTAAAAATATTGTACAGTAAACTTAAAATTTTATCGCATAAACAGATTCTACTCCTTATTGTGATTCCAAGGAAATTTTATTTGCAATTTTCTGAATAGTGGTTATTTTCTTATGAATTTATTACTTGTAAAAGAATATTAATCCATTTATATAATTATGGAAAAACCTTACAGTAATTGCCTGAACCAATTACATATTAAAATTCTACAGAAAAATATCTTTCTGACGGTATATTACTTGCTATTTTTGGATCAATAAATCGTTTCTTATGAATTTGCCAAACTTTACATAAAATTCAGCAATTTTATTCAATTTAAATAAAAGGGAGAATTCCCTGGAAAAGCAGTGCGAGGTGGCACGCTCTGACTAGCCGGTACCCTTTCGGCCCAGGGACGTGCAGTGGCCATCCGATCGTATGAAGATATGATGGTCCTGGTTGACCGTGGTGAGGCTCACCGGAGTTGGCGGTAGAGGACGGCGGTGGAGGCTCGACGACAGTGCTTCTTGCGGCTGCGGTGGTCCCCAGCTGGAGCGCCTCGAATGTGGAAACAATCCGGCGAGTTTGTGCGGTGGCTCTAGTGGTCCTGCGTGTGGGGAAAACAATGAGATGAAGCGGTTCAATGTGGGGAAGAGGAGATGAGGGAAAATGAGGCGTGGGAGGCTCAGAGGCATTGTGCTCGACCTCGACAAGGGCTTCAATGGCGCAACGACGGAAATGAGCTTCGGATTTGGGCTAGGGTTCAAGAATTTGTGAAAAAATGCGAGACATGGAGGAGGAATAGATATATAGGTGGTGGCATGTGGAATAGGAGCAATTTCGCGAACAACCAGTGCGAATTTTGGGCAATTCGATTTGGAATCAAACGAACCTCGGGCAGCGTCGTTATATGGCTAGAGGAAGGAGATAGCTCGGTAGGGTCTATCTGTCAACGAGACAGGGGAGTGGAGCGGCCTGCTGGCTTCCAGTTGGGTCCGGGTGGGCCGCGCTAGGCCTTAGCGCGCTGTAACGGGATTGCGCGCGCGGCTACTGCTCTTCTCACGTGCGGCAATAGGTAGAGGAGGCTAGTAGGTGGGCTGGGTCTGGGAGCTGCGGATAGGTTAGTTGTATAGGTTCCCTTTTTTGTTTATTCATTTTCTGTTTTTCTATTTCTTTTCTAGTATTTGTTTTTGAACTCGGATTTGATTCAAACAAGGTTCTATGAGTTTCAAAAATTTAGTATAATATCTTAATATGTTAATGAGCATTATTCAGGTCCATCCTAGAATATAGGATTTATAAATCCATCTAAAACTCTATTTCCTTTATATCTTTTGTTTGTTTGTATTTATTCCATATCTTTTTCATACTAACTTCAAATGGAGTGTTTATTCTTTCTAAATTTCTCTAAAATTCAAAACATGATTTAGGAATACTATGGAACTTATTCCTATCCAATCAAAATACAAACATATGATTTTTCATTTAAGCTCTTTAATAGTTAGAAACTAGGGATTTTTATTTAGGGTTTTTGAAAGGGTTTTGAAAATGAAAATTTCGCATGATGCTTTTATGCAATGCATATGAATCCTATTTAATTCCCAATTTCTAAAATCTGGGATATGACAGACTAACCCCCTTAAGATGAATCTCGTCACGAGATTCAAAATGGCTAGCACGGTGTGGGTGGTATACTCGAGCTTAACCCCTTAAGAGAATATAACTTGGCATCTCCAATGGCTAATTGTTGGACTACATCTGATTTCTTCTTCCCTCTGAGATTTTGAATCTAAAGTAATTAAGTTAGTGGGAAATTTGTGTGCTATCAATCTCTTGGATTTAATTGTGGCACCTTTTACTAGATATCAATCATTCTCCAGAGAGTTTATTCTAACATATCCTTTATGTAACCCCATACGTGGCTATTCTTATCCATGAATGCCTCGGTATGTATGAATATGATGCACCATTATTGAAATATCATGACTATGATGTATTAATTAACTAGGAAATTACTAATCATGAAGCCTGGCTTGAAGCTCCTTCTCTGGGTATTTATAGGCATAATGTCCCAACTCGTTGCACTTGTATCAAGTGACATGGTTGTGATCCCTTACATGCTTCATTTTATCAGCATATACGCTTTTTCCTGTTTCCTTTGTCATTCTTCTTTTCTGGACAATGTGATGCATAATGCCCTGGCTCTTTACAATTGTAGCACAACGGCTGGCTAATATCCCTCGCATGGGAGTTGTAGTAGTTATTCCTCTTCCCAGGTATCTCCAAGGCTAGGAGTTCTCTTAGTTCTTCTTCTTCGTATTTCACAACAAATTCAGGAAACCTTTCTCGCTTCTTGGGGCAGTCACTAGAGATATGACCTTCTTCTCCACATGAGTAACAACACTTTGTGGTCACATTGGGTGCGGCCTTATGAGGCACAAATTTGTCTTCGACCTCCGCCATAAAGATTGATTCCTCAGGGGTCTTCTTGAGAGCTTGATACATTCCATCCTTGACTTCTTTATTGACTTGTTGTACCATGGGGTAAAGGTGTCAACGAACAGGGATGTGATCGTTCCCTTCACATAGAAATCAAGTGACTTGGGATGTGGGGCACTCTACAGCTAGATGGCTTCCATCACAATAGGGGCACTAACCCTGATGATCCTTGTAGATGTGTCCTACGTCTCCATAGACTTTGCAAGCTTGAAACTCCTTTAGAACATCCTCTTGAGCTATTGACGCTTGGGTGATATGACAAGGTCGTAATATAACTTCATTGAACTCCTCCCAAGTTATTTTTCTGTTGTAGATGGCTCCATGCATCCTCCACCAAGTTGTATGATCCAATTTCACATCATCCATCGCATGACGGGATGCCTTGCTCAAAGCTTAAATATACTCCATGATGGTATGCTTTCCTTGGCGTAGATTGTTGAATCCTCTCTGACATGAATTCATGACTTCAGATGAAATATGTGCATCATGAAGTGCTTTCTGGAACATGTCCCATGTTACTTGTACTACGGGGTGAGTGACTTGGAACTTGTACCACCATTTGGCTATAGGTTCTTCCAATAAGTGAGGGGAAACCCTCAACTTCTCTACATCTGGGCAGCCAATAGTCACTAGGATCTTGTTGTAACATCCCAAAAATATCAAACTTAGATCATCAAAACACTAATCATCAAGTTTAGGGTTAACAAAAACTTTTCTAAATGAATTCATGAATGCATGTATATGTGTATGCATGGATTTTGAATTTCTTTAAAAACCACCTTGTTTGTGTGATCCATTGCTTGTAAAATGTTTCTTAGGTGAAAAAAACATCATCTAAAACATTTCCCACACTTTTCCTTAAGACAAGTAAATCAAAACAAATATATTAAGTGAATGGTCATTTTGACCAATTTAACTCCCATGCCTACTTTGGCTGTCTCAAACTTTCAAAACCTAACAGAAACTTTTCTGGATCTTTGCACCCCTTGAATGTACTCATAACAGAGTATCAAGGCCCACTTTGTGATCATCCAGAAACTTTCAAATGCATAGTTTAAATGACAATTCAAAATTGAATCTTCTTCATATGGGAAGATCCCACTTTTTCAAAACCCACTCAAACAAGCTCAACTTTCAAAACCCAAGCATCTGCAGACTCACCAGAACCAATCTAGCAAACCCACCAAAATTCATTTCAAAATTCAAAACTTGATTTCATGCGGCCATTTCATCAAACAGGTTGCAGACACAAATCAAACAAAACATCAAACACTATAGTGTGCAGTGTTTTGAGCCTAACTTGTTCCCTAGTTAGCTCACACACAACCCAGTAGATCATCTAGAAAGATTAGCCCAACACTAGCACCCCTGTGAGCTTGCCATTGTCATTAATGGTGAACAGCCGAGCACCCCCATGTCACCCCATTGTGGACAGCAGGCTAGTGGAAGAACTAGCCGTGCCAACCTTGTCTAGGAGGCAGCCCACCGTCCACCGCCACTGCCTGTCCCAGCCGCGAGCGTTGCCAAGCCCTGGACCACGCGCACGAGACACGCCTAGACCATGCCGAGCATGCGCCAGAGCGCCACCCTCGACCATCACCCACAGACCGCGCGCCGCCCTCACCGCGTGCATACACGATCACCACCGACCTAGGACACCGCCAAACACCCCCGTTTGCCGCCCCGTGCCATACATCCACCGCCCGCCGTCGAAGACGCCGCCTCTGCCGTGCAGAGCGCCGCCCGTTCCAGACGAAACCGCACCGCCCCATGCCTCGCGATCATGTCGTTGAGCATCGCCAGGAGACACAGCACCGTCCCCTACCCTTGCCCATGCCTATATCCGCCTGTAACATCGCCCCCGACGAGCTCACCGTGCGCCCCGACGGTCCCCTCGCTCGACTATAAATAGAGGCCACCCCCGCACGATTTCTTTACACCATCTCACTCCCCTCTCCCCACTGACCGTGCCACACCATCCTCAGAGCAAGCCGAGCACCACCTCGCCGGAATTTCACTGGAGCCTGCCGCTGCCGGAGAAGAAGGGAGCCAGCGATTGGAGCCGCCCCAGGAGAAGCCACCGGTACCAGGAGGTTCGCCGTCGTCGACTTCGTCGTTCGCCCGCCTCGCCGACCCTCGCTCGTACCCCGGTGAGCCCCCAACACCCCTCACTGGCCGCGCTAGGTTTCGTTCTCGCCGGAGTTGTCTCGCATCGACGATGACCCTCAGCCGTTGGATTAGAACTAGATCGAACGATCCACGTTGCCCCATACCGCTTCGCCCAGCCCCGTGTCACTGACGAGTGGGGACACCCACTTAAGCAGCCCGCGGGAGCACTGCGCTTAGCAGGCCGGCCCGTTAGAATTTCCCGCGCAGCCCAGCAATTCAAATTAAACCTTTTTCTTTTTAAATTCAAACATACTTCTGTACCCAACTTCAAAAATCAACCCAGATCGATTCAGTGCACCAAATTGGGTGAAACCAATTTTGTTGGAAAGGACTGTGAATGCTTAATCCAAGACCGTTGGATTCAAGTCATTTGGATCTGTAGATCACCCATAGAAAAAATAACAAGGCAGAAGCTTTTCTGCATTCAAATATTTTTCAAATTTAAACCATAAAAGCTTTTGAGTTGATTCCAACTCTCAAAAATCACATTTAACCATACCTTTCAGAATATATAAAAATATATAGGTTTACTTGCAGAAATAATGTTCAAGGAATAAAAGAATGCTTCATAAGCATTTCTAGTCACTTTAGTTAATTAAAATAAAAAGGTAAAACCTTATTAAATTGTGACACCACTTTAAATCACATTCCCATGGACTACAATATGTGGTGATGACATGTGTCAAAATGATCCCATGTTTAGTTTGGAGAATATTAAATCTTAAGTAGTTTTTCAATGAGTAGAAATTACTTTTCTAAAAATAAGAAGTTTTCAACCAAGCTTTAACCTTGTAATGTTAGAGATGATGCTAGATCATCTATAGGACCCTTGTGTGAGATTGCAAGTAGTTAAGTATTGTTTGGTGATTGTGTACCTCACATTTATTCATAGACGCTAGTATCGACCAAGGATACTACGAGGAGGAAGGAGGATACTACGAAGAGGAAGCCGAGGAGAACTTCAACCACTGCTCTGCACAAGGCAAGCTAACACTTTCAAGATACTATACCTATGCAAGCTAACACTTGCAAGATACTATACCTATGCAAGCTAACACTTGCAAGATACTATACCTATGCAAGCTAACACTTGCAAGATACTATACCTATGCAAGCTAACACTTGCAAGATACTATACCTATGCAAGCTAATTACTATGCAAGCCTAATACTACTAGCGAATGTGCAAGCTAACACTTGCAAGATACCCTACTGACGCCACAAACCCATACTTGTGATATGAATACTATATGCCTTAAGCATATGTGATCATACCTACTTGCTAAACCAATCCTAGTTTTATGGCAAGCTTCTTACTTTATTTCTTTATCAAAGCTTACTTAGAGTCTACATAAGAGTTTGGTAGATACTAGACAGTTGTGCTGAAGGTTGCTTAAAGAGCATAAAATTTGGCCTAAGCTAGAAACCTTGATATCAGCCTAAGATATAAGGTTAGACTTAGTGAAACTCCACCAGTTACCACCCCTCACTATTACTACCCCCACCTGTAGATGCTAGTGCTAAGCATAAAACTTGATCAACTTTTAGATGGGAATACTTGGTGGAAAAATGGTTATGAAAACCTTGGAATGATGGATCATTCTATTGAAATGTTTTGGACATGTGCTTCCAAACACTTGATGATTTTGGTGATGAAAATGTTGAGGCATGAGCCTTAGCCCTTTATAAAACTGATGGTTGTCTGGATGCGATACCATTCCAATTTTAGCGTACAACCACAATACCCGAATATTGGTTAGGGCTTGACTGGAAGCTTATATTCCTTAGTATTAGTTCCCTCACGGCCAAGGTCTGAGCTGAGGCTACCTTGTGAAGATTGTCCACCTGTGCAGTACCCAAGATGACAGTGGTCATGGTTGGGAGGCCAAACTCACAGGGGAGGTGCTTATACTAGGGCGTGTAATTGAAAGGTTAGGATTGATTATCCGCATACTGAGTATGGTGAGTTCAGGATTTGTTCCTGACGGATGTATCGAATGTTGTGGTGAAAGTGTACAATCTCTGCAGAGTGTCAAACTATTTGAATAGCCGCGTCCGCGGTTATGGACAGTTGGAGTGGCCATACTGTTCCCCCGTCAGACTTTTAAAATGACTTGTGAAATGAATTGAGACTTTGACGTGAACACAACAGAGTTGTGACCTGAATTACAAGATCCCACTTAGGAGTTATAGAGTTGTGACTAGCTTTGGAACTTAGTAAAGATAAACCTGGCTTTTTGCAAAACAACCCTAGAGCCTAGTGTCCTATTATCCAAAAACCCCTTACCTGTTAGTATTAGTTTGCGAGTACTTAAAGAGTACTCATGGCTTTGTCCCTGGCTATTCCCATGGCCAGACTATGAAGAGGAGTACCTGGAGGATGGACCCCAGGAAGGTTACGACAACTAGGATCATCTCCCATCGTCAGCATTGCCTGTGACCCCGAAGATGGAGCTTCGCCTACGCTACCGTTATTATTACGTATTCCGCTGCTTGATGTTGTATTAAGAACTGGATCATGAGATCCCTATTTGTGTAAGAACTTATGTATCGTTTGTAATGGATGAAGTACTATGGTATCCAATTCTATTATGTCTCGCAAAAATGGTAATCCTGGGATTGCGATGTATGGCATAACAGGCATCTAGGATTGAAAAATCCGGGTGTTGACAAGTTGGTATCAGAGCCATCCGGACCATAGGAGACCCTAGTTAGGTTGGACGTTGAACCAAAAACTTAGTTTCAAAAACCAAAGAAAACAAATATTTACAAAAACCTATTCTCATTCTTATCTCTTTAATTCTTTCATAAAACTTCATGTTCCTCAAAAACTCTTGCAAAATAGATAAAATTTTGACACACTTGATCACTCTGCTAATCTACTCATCCTCTATTTTTATAGATGGACGTGAAGTACAACAAGTTTTATCAACCCGGAAATGGGGGAGACCTTATCTTTGAGAGGGATCTGGATCAGCTTTCGGAACTTCTGGAACATCCGCATCTCGAGTTCTTCGGAGCTCAGCTCAATGATCAAGGAGGAGAAGATCTGCAGTGGCTAATTGTTGCAAGTCTCTGAGGAAAGATTGAACCTCCCACTGCGGAGGGAATTCAGTTTACCTTGAGGGAAAACAACTGGCTCGATGGACTTGCCAGAGCAATGCAGGAAGCTCTTTCCCGTCTGTGTGGGCAGAGCATCAATCAGATCAAGGGTACTCGCTTTGAGTTTTTCCCAAGGCGTGATGCAAATGGACAACCACTGGAAGCCCCATACCACCCCGAGTTGAAGACTCAATTGGACCACCTTAGCTTCATGATGTATGATCGTCAACAAGAGTTGGACAACTGCCGTGACTATTGCAACCACAAGTCTGCCATCATCAAGACGAAGGATCAGACCATCGCCATGCTAGCAAAGGATCGCAAGTCTCTCCGCCATCAGCTCGACAAGAAGGAGCGCATTATTGCCTGTCTTCGCCATCGCATCTCATCTCTGGAAGAGACCATCCACGAGAGAGACATGCAGCTAGAGGAAAGGGAGAATGCCGGAGAGGATCTTCGTGGAGACCCTTACTCCTATCTCAGTGATGACGATGATTTTCTGGAGGATCAGGCCATGGACTTCTTCACCAATGAGGATGATTTCGCCTTCATCGATGATGCGGAAGATGATGAAGCCACAGACTCCGAGCAGTAGTAGCACTGAGCACTAGCGTAGTGAGTAGTAGTCGGTCCCACTGTATCGTAGATTTCAGAATGGTTCTTAAAACCATCTGTTTTTCCTTGTTGTGGTGTGTGTTGTACTGTGTGCTATGAGTGAATGAATGAAAAAGCAAGTTGCTAGAAAACTTGAGTCAAACTCCAAAAACTTTTCAAAAACCCAAAACCTTAGCAATTTCCCTCTTTTCTCATGATCTATATCAATCTTCAGATGCCACGTGGAGGAAGTGGTTCAGCCCCGGACCCGATGTTGCAGATCCTGCAAATGTTGACTTCTGACCGCGAAGCTGAAAGAGCCGAACATCAAGCCAACCTAGCCACTCTGCAACAGATAACCCAGCTAGCCCACAACAACCAAGGCCATGGAAAGCAGGACAACCACGGATCTAAGCTCAAGAATTTCTAGAATACCAACCCACCCGTTTTCACCAAGTCGGAAGAACCCCTAGATGCCGATGATTGGCTGCAAACCATGGAAAATAACTTAGAAGTAGCCGGAGTGGAAGCCAACGAGAAAGTCTTGTTCGCCACCCATTATCTAGTCGGAGATGCCAGGGCATGGTGGAACAGTGTTCGTGCAATGACCGGAGGCCAGATGATGACCTGGGAGGAATTCAAGGTGAAGTTTAGCAGAACCCATGTGCCACCAGGTTTGATCAAGACAATGAGGGACGAGTTCAGAGAGTTGAAGCAAGGAAGGATGACTGTAGTGGAATACCGTGACAAATTTTTGTCATTAGCTAGGTATGCCCCGGACGAAATAGACACCGAAGCCAAGAAGAAAGAAAGATTCCTGAATGGTCTGCATGACGAGATGCAGATGGTGTTAGTCAATATCCCCTTTGTTGATATTGAAGCCCTTGTAGACTCTGCTATCCATATGGAAGGAAAGATCAACCAGGCCAATGAAAACCGCAAGCGTCGCATGATGCATCAACCAGGAACCCATCAGACCCCAAAGTATCGCCCCAACCCATCTCCAGGATTTGCCCCAAGAACCAACAGACCCCCTATGACCCGTCCGACCTATCCCAACCGTGGAAACCCTAGACCCGGAGGAAATCACAACAACCCCGGCAACTCTAGCAATTTCACCCGTGCCCCACCCAAATTCAACACCAACAATACTACCACCAACCCCAACACTGCCCCGAGGACTGGAAGCAATGCTGTGCCTGTCACAGCCAAGGACAAGTCACAAGTGACCTGTTATGACTGTGGAAATAAAGGCCACTATTCCAATGAGTGCCCCAACAAGAAGAATACTACAGCCCCCAACGCCAATGTCCCAGCTCAGCAGCAGCATCGTGTCCATCCAGGGAGAAGATTTGCCCCAGGGAATTCACTCAACCGCAATGGCCGTCTTTTTCTCATGCATGCTGAAGAAGCTCAGGAAGCGCCATACGTCGTGCTGGGTATATTTTCTGTTAATTCAGTACTTGCAAGAGTGTTGTTTGATTCTGGTGCATCGCATTCATTTGTCACCGAAGAATTTGCCTGCACTAGTAAAATTCAACCAACCAAATTGAAGCATGTGATGAATGTACAAATTCCCGGATCAACCACCAAGGCTAGGCAAATTTGCAAAGCCGTCCCTATCCGAATCCATGGCATAGATTTTTATGCTAATATAATAGTACTCGGAACTAAAGGTTTGGAAGTAGTACTAGGAATGGATTGGATGTCCAAACATAAAGGATTGATTGACTGTGCCAAGAAAGCCATCACCATGACCAGTACCGTCGGAATATCAGTCGAGCATATATCTGAAACCTTACCTCGCCAATTCAAGTGTAACAGGAGTATAGCCCAACCTACCATTGACCAAGTTCGGATAGTCTGCGAATACCCCGATGTATTTCCAGATGTTTTGCCCGGTATGCCCCCAGATCGGGATATCGAATTTATCATCGAACTAATCCCCGGAACAGGACCCATAGCCCAGAGACCCTATAGTATGAACCCGTCAGAACTAGAACAACTAAAGAAGCAACTGGATTCCATGCTAGAAATCGGATTGATTCAACCGAGTGCGTCCCCATGGAGATCACCTGTCTTGTTTGTGGACAAGAAGGATGGAGGTAACCGTTTGTGTACGGATTATCGGAAGTTGAATGATGTCACCATCAAGAACAAGTACCCCTTGCCTAAGATAGAAGATTTGTTTGATCAGTTGACCGGTGCCCAGGTGTTTTCTAAGATTGATCTTAGGACTGGCTATCATCAACTCAAAATTCATGCAGAGGATATTCCAAAGACTGCCTTTACCACCAGATATGGATTGTATGAGTATACAGTCATGTCCTTTGGATTAACCAACGCCCCCGCTTATTTCATGAACCTCATGAATAAGATTTTTATGGACTTCCTGGATAAGGTTGTTGTTGTTTTCATTGATGACATGCTGATTTATTCCTAATCAGAAGAAGAACATGAGCTACACCTAAGGACCATTCTTGGAACCCTTAGAGAGCATCAGTTGTATGCAAAATTTAGCAAATGTGAATTCTTGGTTACAGGAAGTAGGATTCCTCGGTCACATTGTATCAGCCGGAGGAATTGCCGTTGACCCTGCCAAAGTGAAAGATGTAGAAGATTGGCAAGCCCCAACCACTCAAACCCAAGTTCGTGCTTTTCTCGGATTGGCGGGATATTACCGCAAATTCGTAGAAGGATTCTCGAGTATCGCCCGACCCATGACCCAATTGCTGAAGAAGGACAAGAAGTTTGAATGGACCGAAAAATGTGAAGCGAGTTTTCAAGAACTCAAGAGGAGATTGATTTCAGCCCCAATCTTGATCATGCCGGATATCACGAAGCCCTTCGATGTGTATTGTGACGCATCCAAGATTGGTCTCGGATGTGTGCTAATGCAAGAACGCAAAGTTATATCTTATCTATCGCGACAATTGAAGCAACATGAACAAAATTACCCAACTCATGACCTCGAACTCGTAGCCGTAGTTCTAGCCCTAAAGACATGGAGACATTACCTGATGGGAAACCGTTGTGAGATTTATTCGGATCACAAGAGCCTAAAGTATATATTCACTCAGAAGGAGCTGAATATGAGGCAGAGAAGATGGATTGAGCTAATCAAGGATTACGACCTGGACATTCACTATCACCCTGGAAAAGCCAATGTGGTAGCCGATGCCCTTAGCAGATTGCCGTGCCGCTTGAACTCCATGATTTTGAAGGAGCAACCAAGTTTGCACAAAGACATGGAAGATTTTCGAGTGAAATTAGTAAGTGAAGGATTTTTGGCTAGCATAGAACTTCAGCCCACTTTGATCAGTCAGATTAAAGAGGTGCAAAAGGGAAATGCCAGTATCGACGGAATCAAGCGTCGTATCGGTACAGGCAAAGTACCCGAATTCACTGAGGACGAAGAAGGAGTTATGTGGTACAAAGGACGCCTTTGTGTACCAGCAGATTCGGAGTTGAAAGAAGTTACCTTGAAGGAGGCTCACGATACTCTTTATTCTATCCATCCCGGAGGAACTAAGATGTATCAAGATTTGAAAGAGCAATTTTGGTGGCATAAGATGAAGAGAGAAATCGGAAGCTATATCGCCAAGTGTGATATATGTCAACGAGTCAAGGCAGGACATCAAAGACCCGCTGGATTGTTGCAACCTTTGCAAATTCCGGAATGGAAATGGGATTCTGTAGGAATGGACTTTATCACTGGACTACCTACTTCTAGTAGGGGAAATGACTCTATTTGGGTCATAGTGGACAGATTGTCCAAAGTCGACCATTTCTTGCCCGTCAAAACTACCTATCAGAGTTCGAAGCTAGCGGAGTTGTACATCGCTAGGATCGTTAGTTTGCATGGAGTCCCCAAGAATATAGTATCGGATCGAGGAACTCAGTTTACCTCAAGATTCTGGAAGAAAGTCCAAGAAGGTTTAGGAACCCGCCTAGATTTCAGTACCGCATATCACCCTCAGACCGATGGACAAACGGAGCGAGTAAACCAAATACTCGAAGATATGCTTAGAGCATGTGTGCTAGAATATGGATCCAAGTGGGAAGACTGTCTGCCATTTGCAGAATTTTCATACAACAATAGTTACCAAGCCAGTTTGCAAATGGCCCCATTTGAATTTATGTACGAAAGAAAGTGCCGCACCCCTTTGAACTGGTCGGAAGTAGGAGAGAGTCAGATTTTCGGACCCGACATCCTACGAGAAGCAGAAGAGAAGGTTCACAAGATTCGTGAACACCTCAAGACAGCCCAATCCCGACAAAAGAGTTACACCGACAAGAGACGTCGAGACCTCGCCTTCAACATCGGAGATTTTGTTTATCTGAAAGTGTCGCCATTGAAGGGAATGCAAAGTTTCCAACTCAAAGGAAAGTTAGCCCCCAGATATATCGGACCTTTCAAAATTCTGAACCGTCGAGGAGAAGTATCGTATCAACTGGAACTACCTGAAGAGATGTCAGTGGTGCACAATGTGTTCCATATTTCGTTACTTCGCAAATGTCTCGAAGTCCCCGAGAAGACCGAAGTGTTCAAGAATATCGATCACCGGACCATAGAGATCAACGATGATCTGACCTATCCCGAAGTACCCATCCGTATATTGTAAGAAGCCTTTCGAACTACCAGAACCCGAAGCATCAAGTTTCTCAAGATTCAGTGGAGCAACCACACAGAAGAGGAGGCTACCTGGGAACGCGAAGATCACATCAGAACGGAGTTTCCAGATCTCTTCAAATCCTAGGTAATCTTTTCGTCCTTTTTCAAATCTCGGGACGAGATTTTGTTTAAGGGGGGAAGGTTTGTAACATCCCAAAAATATAAAACTTAGATCATCAAAACACTAATCATCAAGTTTAGGGTTAACAAAAACTTTTCTAAATGAATTCATGAATGCATGTATATGTGTATGCATGGATTTTGAATTTCTTTAAAAACCACCTTGTTTGTGTGATCCATTGCTTGTAAAATGTTTCTTAGGTGAAAAGAACATCATCTAAAACATTTCCCACACTTTTCCTTAAGACAAGTAAATCAAAACAAATATATTAAGCGAATGGTCATTTTGACCAATTTAACTCCCATGCCTACTTTGGCTGTCTCAAACTTTCAAAACCTAACAGAAACTTTTCTGGATCTTTGCACCCCTTGAATGTACTCATAACAGAGTATCAAGTCCCACTTTGTGATTATCCAGAAACTTTCAAATGCATAGTTTAAATGACAATTCAAAATTGAATCTTCTTCATATGGCAAGATCCCACTTTTTTGAAAACCCACTCAAATAAGCTCAACTTTCAAAACCCAAGCATCTGCAGACTCACCAGAACCAATCTAGCAAACCCACCAAAATTCATTTCAAAATTCAAAACTTGATTTCATGCGGCCATTTCATCAAACAGGTTGCAGACACAAATCAAACAAAACATCAAACACTATAGTGTGCAGTGTTTTGAGCCTAACTTGTTCCCTAGTTAGCTCACACACAACCCAGTAGATCATCTAGAAAGATTAGCCCAACACTAGCACCCCTGTGAGCTTGCCATTGTCATTAATGGTGAACAGCCGAGCACCCCCATGTCACCCCATTGTGGACAGCAGGCTAGAGGAAGAACTAGCCGTGCCAACCTTGTCTGGGAGGCAGCCCACCGTCCACCGCCACTGCCTGTCCCAGCCACGAGCGTTGCCAAGCCCTGGACCACGCGCACGAGACACGCCCAGACCATGCCGAGCGTGCGCCAGAGCGCCACCCTCGACCATCACCCACAGACCGCGCGCCGCCCTCACCGCGTGCATACACGATCACCACCGACCCAGGACACCGCCAGACACCCCCGTTTGCCGCCCCATGCCATACAGCCACCGCCCGCCGTCGAAGACGCCGCCTCTGCCGCGCAGAGCGCCGCCCATTCCAGACCAAACCGCACCGCCCCATGCCTCGCGATCATGTCGTTGAGCATCGCCAGGAGACACAGCACCGTCCCCTACCCTTGCCCATGCCTATAGCCGCCTGTAACGTCGCCCCCGACGAGCTCACCGTGCGCCCCGACGGTCCCCTCGCTCGACTATAAATAGAGGCCACCCCCGCACGATTTCTTCACACCATCTCACTCCCCTCTCCCCACTGACCGTGCCACACCATCCTCAGAGCAAGCCGAGCACCACCTCGCCGGAATTTCACTGGAGCCTGCCGCTGCCGGAGAAGAAGGGAGCCAGCGATTGGAGCCGCCCCAGGAGAAGCCACCGGTACCAGGAGGTTCGCCGTCGTCGACTTCGTCGTTCGCCCACCTCTCCGACCCTCGCCCGTACCCCGGTGAGCCCCCAGCACCCCTCACTGGCCGCGCTAGGTTTCGTTCTCGCCGGAGCTGTCTCGCATCGACGATGACCCTCAGCCATTGGATTAGAACTAGTTCGAACGATCCACGTTGCCCCATACCGCTTCGCCCAGCCCCGTGTCACTGACGAGTGGGGACACCCACTTAAGAAGCCCGCGGGAGCACTGCGCTTAGCAGGCCGGCCCGTTAGAATTTCCCGCGCAGCCCAGCAATTCAAATTAAACCTTTTTCTTTTTAAATTCAAACACACTTCTGTACCCAACTTCAAAAATCAACCCAGATCGATTCAGTGCACCAAATTGGGTGAAACCAATTTTGTTGGAAAGGTCTGTGAATGCTTAATCCAAGCCCGTTAGATTCAAGTCATTTGGATCTGTAGATCACCCATATCAAAAATAACAAGGCAGAAGCTTTTCTGCATTCAAACATTTTTCAAATTTAAACCATAAATGCTTTTGAGTTGATTCCAACTCTCAAAAATCACATTTAACCATACCTTTCAGAATATATAAAAATATATAGGTTTACTTGCAGAAATAATGTTCAAGGAATAAAAGAATGCTTCATAAGCATTTCTAGTCACTTTAGTTGATTAAAATAAAAAGGTAAAACCTTATTAAATTGTGACACCACTTTAAATCACATTCCCATGGACTACAATATGTGGTGATGACATGTGTCAAAATGATCCCATGTTTAGTTTGGAGAATATTAAATCTTAAGTAGTTTTTCAATGAGTAGAAATTACTTTTCTAAAAATAAGAAGTTTTCAACCAAGCTTTAACCTTGTAATGTTAGAGATGATGCTAGATCATCTATAGGACCCTTGTGTGTGATGATTGCAAGTAGTTAAGTATTGTTTGGTGATTGTGTACCTCGTATTTATTCATAGACGCTAGTACCGACCAAGGATACTACGAGGAGGAAGGAGGATACTACGAAGAGGAAGCCGAGGAGAACTTCAACCACTGCTCTGCACAAGGCAAGCTAACACTTGCAAGATACTATACCTATGCAAGCTAACACTTGCAAGATACTATACCTATGCAAGCTAACACTTGCAAGATACTATACCTATGCAAGCTAACACTTGCAATATACTATACCTATGCAAGCTAACACTTGCAAGATACTATACCTATGCAAGCTAACACTTGCAAGATACTATACCTATGCAACCTAATTACTATGCAAGCCTAATACTACTAGCGAATGTGCAAGCTAACACTTGCAAGATAACCTACTGACGCCACCAACCCATACTTGTGATATGAATACTATATGCCTTAAGCATATGTGATCATACCTACTTGCTAAACCAATCCTAGTTTTATGGCAAGCTTCTTACTTTATTTCTTTATCAAAGCTTACTTAGAGTCTACCTAAGAGTTTGGTAGATACTAGACAGTTGTGCTGAAGGTTGCTTAAAGAGCATAAAATTTGGCCTAAGCTAGAAACCTTGATATCAGCCTAAGATATAAGGTTAGACTTAGTGAAACTCCACCAGTTACCACCCCTCACTATTACTACCCCCACCTGTAGATGCTAGTGCTAAGCATAAAACTTGATCAACTTTTAGATGGGAATACTTGGTGGAAAAATGGTTATGAAAACCTTGGAATGATGGATCATTCTATTGAAATGTTTTGGACATGTGTTTCCAAACACTTGATGATTTTGGTGATGAAAATGTTGAGGCATGAGCCTTAGCCCTTTATAAAACTGATGGTTGTCTGGATGCGATACCATTCCAATTTTAGCGTACAACCACAATACCCGAATATTGGGTAGGGCTTGACTGGAAGCTTATATTCCTTAGTATTAGTTCCCTCACGGCCAAGGTCTGAGCTGAGGCTACCTTGTGAAGATTGTCCACCTGTGCAGTACCCAAGATGACAGTGGTCATGGTTGGGAGGCCAAACTCATAGGAGAGGTGCTTATACTAGGACGTGTAATTGAAAGGTTAGGATTGATTATCCGCATACTGAGTATGGTGAGTTCAGGATTTGTTCCTGATGGATGTATCGAATGTTGTGGTGAAAGTGTACAATATCTACAGAGTGTCAAACTATTCGAATAGCCGCGTCCGCGGTTATGGACAGTTGGAGTGGCCATATTGTTCCCCCGTCAGACTTTTAAAATGACTTGTGAAATGAATTGAGACTTTGACGTGAACACAACAGAGTTATGACCTGAATTACAAGATCCCACTTAGGAGTTATAGAGTTGTGACTAGCTTTGGAACTTAGTAAAGATAAACCTGGCTTTTTGCAAAACAACCCTAGAGCCTAGTGTCCTATTATCCAAAAATCCCTTACCTGTTAGTATTAGTTTGCGAGTACTTAAAGAGTACTCATGGCTTTGTCCCTGGCTATTCCCATGGCCAGACTATGAAGAGGAGTACCTGGAGGATGGACCCCAGGAAGGTTACGACAACTAGGATCATCTCCCATCGTCAGCATTGCCTGTGACCCCGAAGATGGAGCTTTGCCTACGCTACCGTTATTATTACGTATTCCGCTGCTTGATGTTGTATTAAGAACTGAATCATGAGATCCCTATTTGTGTAAGAACTTATGTATCGTTTGTAATGGATGAAGTACTATGGTATCCAATTCTGTTATGTCTCGCAAAAATGGTAATCCTGGGATTGCGATGTATGGCATAACAGGCATCTAGGATTGAAAAATCCGGGTGTTGACACTTGTTCACTCTTTCCAGCCAATTATCTGCCATAGTTGGCTTGGAGAAGCTTGAGTATGTTGGTGGTCGAGCATCAGAAAATTTCTGAGTAGGTCCTGCTGAGGTGGTGGCTTGTTGTTGTTGTCCATGAACTGTGCCATCACTTGTGCTAGTTGTGCTTGTTCTACCATGAGCTTCTCCATCTCAGTGGATTTACGATGGGATGACATCTATTGGTATAGCATAGAAAAGTTATAGATAGAGAGACTAGACAAGTAATACTACCCATAACTATATGAAACAATCAATTGTCACACAAGCAACCAATCATTAGAAACAACACTCAAGCCAAAATAATTTTGTTTATGTTCCAGAAGTTTTTTTAGTGGCATACCATCCACAAAATAGTTTTACTTTGACTAATATTCATTTGGGGTGTGAACCTACAATCTTGAAAGCAATGGACAGAATATGTCCTGAAAATACAGAAGTATTCACAAATTTTTATGGGCACCTTAAAATCATCAGGAATTTTAGCCAATTTTTGTGCAAGTAGTACATGTAATTACGCTCCAGATGCTAACTTTCAGATTTTTTTGAGTTACCAGTAAATTATAAAAAACCGCGCAGTACAGCAGGTCATGCAGAAAACTGCAGTAGTAATATCACAATTTTTCATCAAAGCCTTCATTAACATATTATGAAATCTCTCAAAAATATTCTGGAACTTTAAGGTATGGAATATCATAACCTAATCACAATTAACCAACTATCACACAAGTTCTTGCAAAGATCGATTGCTCTATCTAAACAAAGTCATATCAAAATTATATGGTCGACATCATCTAACTATTCTTTAATCTCACACTTCCTCGCATTGTGTTCATCTACAAGCTTTGAACAAGATGAGATTAGAAAAGATAGATGAAGGAGTACAAGAATCTAATAAGTAGAAAATTACAAGTTCATTGTTATATAGAGTCTTCCTTCTATGTTTTAAAATAGAAGAGTATGAGAATTAAAGTGACAAGAAGATACTAGAATGAAGTGTAAGAAGACAACATATACAATGACATGGGATTTCTAATTTTATATGGCTTTCCTATTTCAATCCTAGGTCACGATTCTATAGTCAAATCACTGCTCTGATACCATCCTATAGCACCCTCTCCTAATAAGGCTAAGTTTATGTGTATAATGTCAATCCTTGGATCGGTTCACAGGCACACACAATACAGTTGAATATCAACGAATTTAACAATGCATCATTATTAGTACGAATGATCCAGAATTTGCAATTATTACATAATGCTTATCTAAAATATTCAAGTAGCATACGGAAGCATAAATAACTAGTAGGCTCCATCTTCAATTGTGCTACTAGCGAACAACTGTTCAGTGGAGGGTCGCAACCAATAAAAATCACTCAGAGTAATCGGAAGAGTAACTTGCAACATAAAACGCAACAGCCCTGAAGGTTCAATACTTGGAATATACTGGAAAGTGGAACTTATGAGGAAACAAGTCTAATACTACATGCATATCTGGCTTGTGGAGTTCAAGCTTACTTGCAGGAGCAAAAAAATTCATCCTATTATTTATAAATCATTTTAATCATCATCAAACAATCCAATTAAGTTCAACCACATATTTTAGCAATTGCAAAGTTATAATATACGAGAACATGTCATAGCCTCAATAATTCAGCAACTCAAATGTCCATTACCGGGGACATGGATAAGCACTTAGATTTACACCCTGCAGGGGTTTGTACATTTTACCCATATGACCTGGCCAACCCAGCTCGTACCACCACACTCATATTGTGAGATGATAGGGATAAGACCAAGAAGAGACAATCCGGGAAGTAGTTCTCCATGCCCATCCACACACCGTACCAACCTACCACAATGAATACATATATGGATACGAAGAGCTTGGTTCACCATGACCTACTAAGTCCATGCAACCACCCATAACTCACTGGCATATGGTTGCACACGGAAGCTACCAAACAAAGACACTAATCATTTATCTGAAACCTAGATGGCCTTCCATAAGTGAGATATACGGGTAAACCATAGACATGGGCCCGACATTCACGACCCAAGCATGTACCAATTCCACCCAGAGAGTTCGTTAATTAAGTTGTTTTCAATTTCTAGCAAAACACAACCTTTTAAAACAGTACTTTGTCATGGTGTATCCCATTCTCGTCTAAATAAGCTCAACTAATTATATCTATCATACGATGGCTCGCTTAAGAAGAAATTTCTACGGAAATAATGGAACATAGCATAGCGATAGTATTCCTACACATGTAATTACGAAAACAAATCTACAATGCATAGAGAAAATACACAATGGGATATTTATGAAGCACCACTTTCCTTCGTAGGAGTTGGAGTCAAAAGCACAGTATTAAAAGTCACACGGGGTACACTCCTCACAATCTACACGAAAACGATACAACACATAAATAACAACTTATAAGGATCAAGCAATATGCAACAAATGCATGCATGACAAGTTGAATAAAGTTTCAGAAGCACTTTTGTATTCTCTATTCATTATACCTGCTGAATGCATCCATGGAAAACTTTTAATGCATTAAAAAAATGTGAAATTGGAGGATCCAATTAATAGGGCTTTAATAAACATATTAAGCCTTTGTCATTGACAGGTTTGTAAAATCTGGGCATAAATACCAATATGTAGATATTCCAATTTAGAGTCAGGGGCAAAATGATTCATGTCAAAAGGACATACATATGTTTTATAGAATTAGAATACTACTAAATTCATTTTAATACACTATAAATATTCCATACTGTAAACCTGCATCTTTATTGCATAAACAAATTCTATTCCTTCTTGTGATTCCAGAGACATATAATTTGCAATTTTCTAAATAGTGGTTATTTTATTATGAATATATTACTCCTAAAAGGCCATTAATCCATTTAAATAATTACAACAAAAACTTATAGTCATTGCCTGAACCAATTGCATATTAACATTCTACATAAAAATATCTTTCCGACGGTATATTACTTGCTATTTTTGGATCATTAAATCGTTTCCTATGAATTTCCCAAACTTTACATAAATTCTGCAATTTTATTCAATTTCATAAAAAGGATAATTCCCTGCAAAAGCAGTGCGAGGTGGCACACTCTGACTAGCCGGTACCCTTTCGGCCCAGGGACGTGCGGTGGCCATCCGATCTTATGAAGATCTGACGGTCCTGGTTGACCGTGGCGAGGCTCACCAGAGTTGGCGGCTACAGACAGTGGTGGAGGCTCGGCGGCGGTGCTTCTGGCGGCTGCGGTGGTCCCCGGGGTGGGATACGAGGTCCATGAGGTGTGTCAAAGGACTTTTGTCACAAAGGTGATCTCTTAAAGATCTCACTCTTCCTCTAGCGACGACGAAGGGCGGATTGAGCGCCTCGACTGCGGCAACACTCCGACGAGTTTGTGCGGAGGCTCTGGTGGTCCTGCGTGTGGGGAAAACGATGAGATGAAGCGGTTCAACGTGGGGAGCAGGACATGGGGGAAAGGAGGTGCAGGAGGCTCATAGGCATAGTGCTCGACCTCGACTAGGGCTCCAATGGCGTGGTGGCGCGGATGAGCTTCAGATTTGGGCTAGGGTTCAAGAGGTTGCAAAAAAGGCGAGATACAGAGGATGAATAGATATTAAGGGGTGGTGTGCGGAACAGGGGCAATTTCGCGAACAACCAGTGCGAATTTTGGGGAATTCGATTTGGAATCGAACGAACCCCGGGCGACGTCGTTCTGTATCTAGAGGAAGGAGATAGCCGGTAGGGTCCAGCGGTCAGCTAGACAGGGGAAGGGAGCGGCCTGCTGGCTGCCAGTTGGGTCCGGGTGGGCCGAGCTAGGCCTTAGTGTGCTGTTGCGGCGTTGCGCGCACAGCTGCTGCTCTGCTCGCGTGCGGCGGTAGGTAGAGGAGGCTGGTAGGTGGGCTGGGCCAGGGAGCTACCGATAGGTTAGTTGGATATGATCTTTTTTGTTTATTATTTTTCTATTTTCTATTTCTTCTCTAGTATTTGTTTTTGAACTCATATTTGAATCAAACAAGGTTCTATGAGTTTCTAAAATTCAGTATAATGTCTTAATATGTTAATGAGATTTTTTCAGGTCCAGCCTAGAATATAGGATTTATAAATCCATGTAAAACTCTATTTCCATTATATCTTTTGTTTCTTTGTATTTATTCTATATCTTTTCCATACTAACTTCAAATGGAGTGTTTCTTATTTCTAAATTTCTGTAAAATTTAGAATAGGATTTAGAACTACTAGGGAACTTATTCTCGTCCAATCAAAATACAAACATATGGTTTTTAATTTAAGCTCTTTAATAGTTAGAAACTAGGGATTTTTAATTAGGGTTTTTGAAAGGGTTTTGAAAATGAAAATTTTGCATGATGCTTTATGCAATGCATATGAATTCTATTTAATTCCCAATTTCTAAAATCTGGGATGTGACACCCAACTCCAAAGAATCCACCGAATACCGTTTGGTAACAAGGGTGGCACTCTCCCACCGGGAGTCGACTCCCCATTCGTTGCAGACAGGCATCCTCATCACGTCTCGTCGACATCGCGGCGTAGGTGAAGGAAGGCACTGGTGGGGGATATGCTGCATCCCTCCCCAGCAGAGTATGCATGACCCAGCAAGCGTCTTCACGGCTGAGGTCAGAGCTGTTGCCGATACGCGGCCTCATATCATCATCATCCCTGGCGAATTCCCATGCGGGACACACCCGCGCCCTTATTGGTGTGACCATGCTGTGGATCCAGGATGATACGACATGGGCGGAGTCAAGGATGGCGTCTGCCAGTTCTTGAATCTGGGTAATAGCCAGCATCAGCGTTGGCGTATCCTTACCCATGGTGTTCTAGTCATCCTGGGGCCGCGGATGGGCTACCGAGGCTTGTAGGATATCTTCGGCCTCTATCACTTAGGCGTAGCACCATCTCGCGTGAAAGTGGGGACAATCATGCCCCTAGACCTATATGTAGAGGTACTCGAATTCCACATGGCGCTTGAAAGTCACCGAGCCAGACATCACATGCTTGGACACTAGCTCGGGATAAAAATAATGACGGAAGAGCTCGAGCAACGGAAGCACGCCGACTAAGAACTTGCAAATCCATCGGAAGATGGCGAGCAAGACGAAAATAGAAGGATGGAGATGCGCCAGGTGCACATCGTATGCCAGCAAAACAGTGTGGAGGAAGGGCGAGATTAACGGTACAACGCCGGCCAGTAGGAACACAGTGAAGATGGGAAAGAGGTGCTCCTAATCCTTTTCCTCTTCCGCCGGATTAGCGGGGAGCAGATGCGTGGCACTGTTCTTGTTGCGCAATGACGCCACGAACATCTCCCACGGCTCAAGATCCTTGGCCTTCAGGCCTGGAGAAATAAAGGCCATGGTGGCGCACCGATCCACGGTACCCTGCTGGCGGCGGGCGGCCGCCTGAGCTTTCTTCTTCATCTTCCTTGAAGCCATGGCAATCTCTAGAATGTCTGAAGAGAGAAGGGAGTGACGAGAGGAAGTTGGGCTATTGTGGGGAGCGGAGTCTCTCCCTGGAACTGTGCCCCTTTATGGATGCGGACGCTAGCGGCACGCGGGCACGATGCGACGTGGGAGGCGGACTGCCCCGCTTCCCCCACAGTTATTCCTTTCGTGTAGATACCGAAGCGGGCGTAGTCACTACAGGTTGCCACGAAAGCCAAGGCGTGTCTCGATGGTCCCACAGCCATTTGAGTGCGCGGGCACGCGCACATCGGCTCTGCCGGATGGAAAACGTACTATCCATTCTTGTCACGCTTCCTGCGATGTGGACTGGGCCCACACGCCATTGAAGGGTGAAGCCCGGCAACGACCTCTTCGTCGAACTACGACCAGCTTTCCAAGTTGTTGGCCCTCGCCCGGGCGCTTCTATCGGCGTAATGGGATCGGGGGTCCCTCGCATTGCGCCATAGCGTGTGGGACAGGACCCACCGGTCAGTGGCTCAGCAGACGAGTAGCCTGGCCGACAAGGGCATCACCAATACACGAGCATCATGTGCTCGACATAGGTATGGTCTTGATATGATGAAGCCTATGGAGATTAAGCATCAGCTATGGTGTAGGTGCCTATAATGAGACGAACACTACGAGACAAGCTTCGGTCCGCCCATCGGGCATGGACAAGGAAGAAAAGACAACATCGCACGCGAGGCGGTCCGATCTCTCCTTCTAGGGTCTGCTCCAAAAGGAGGATAAGGGCCAGATTAAGGGCAGCGAGGCCAAGGAGTGGCCTCAACCGAGCCCTAGAAGGACGATAGGAGCACTTCTCCTGGGCTAGGCGCGGCCTGGGAACCGGAGTCAGCTGAGCCTGATAGGACATGTCAGGCCCGGCCTTGGGAACTGGCAACGCGCTAGTGCTTCTGGACATCATGATGGCACTTTAGTCCACTGCAGCGTGCTACTGACATGAGTGACAACTCGGAGCCAGAGTTGTCACTCAATCATCGATTGCACCTATCCACCGCCCTTGGCCACCTGTCAGCCATAGGCGTTGCTCGCCTGAAGACCGTGTGGCACACCGCGATTGCACTCGGGAGAGGTCTTGGCGGTGCTCCATGCTGGCCCTTTTGGTGAACACTTGGAGTATAAAACGAGGCACTTGGCCATTGAGAAGAGAGAGTTTGGGGACCAGTAGAAAATCCTTTGGCTAGTAGGAAAGGTTCTTTGGACCAGGAGGAGACTTAGGGTTCAGAGTTCAGAGGAGGAGTTCTCTATGAGAGAAGAAAGAAAGGGAGTCGAGAGAGTGAGAAGAGAAAGAAGGAGGAAGCCCAGGAAGTGTAGAAGCTAAGGTATAAAGCGGCTCCCCAACACCGGAGAGATCATCATCTTGTACCTCGATCCACCCCAGATAATCCACCAAAGCAGAACGTAGGGTTGTTAGCCAAAGGGCAGCCCGAACCTAGGTAAAAATAATTGTGTGTGCTCTGTGTGTGCTGTGTGATCGGATCAGCAGGTTCTTGCATTGTCGTTGAGGTCGAAACGCGTACTACCGAACAAATAGGGGGTTCCTAGCATCCTAGATGTCCGCGTTGGCGAGACGCGACACTGCAAGAATTTTCTGGGGAACTTTAACCTCTAAATGATGTAGATTTGGCTTTGATAGTATATATTAGTACCTCATATATAGTACTCCTTCCGTTTCAAAATATAAGATGTTTTAGGTTTGTGAAGAGAATGTATCTAGACGTGTTTTAGTGTGTAGCTTCACTCTAAACATAAGTGAACCTATATAATAAAAGTAGTCTAGATACATTTGCTTCACAAAGCTAAAACATCTTATATTTTAAAAAAGAGGAAGTATATCATACTGAAGCTCTAGAAACAGGTCCCATGACTTTAGAATATTTATTATTACTTCTCATTACATTTGTAATCATACAAAATGAATATACTTTAGCGCTGCATTTTCTTTTAACAGATTCAGTAGTTTTGTTTGATGATTTTTTTGACAGATAAAATGTTCTACATTGTGATCTCAAAATGCATTTTCCAGGTGGAACATGTCTAGGTCTAGGGCTGTCAACGAGCCGAACTCGAGCGAACATCGTTAGGCTCGGCTCGAGCTTGGTAGAAGCTCGAGCCGAGCTCGAGCGAGCCTAGATTGACCTTCGAGCCTATATCTAAGCTCGAGTTCGGCTCGACCAAAACTCGAGTAGGCTTGAGCTCGGTTCGTTGAAGCTCGGTAAGAACGACATGCAGCTACATAGCAAGAAAATAGTAAAGTTTGAAAACTAAATAGCAGAAATAGCTTGGAGTCTTATATAATAGTAATACAGTGCCAACATGCTACCATAATTATTTTAGCAGTCTCACAGCATATGAAATAATAATAGCAGTTTCAATTTTACGGTTGTACAAAAATCACGAGCTTTATCAAACTGTTTGAGTTCGGCTCGTCTAAGCTCGCGAGCTCGAAAACAGGCTCGAGCTTGGTTTGTTAGGGAGACGAATCAAGCTCGAGCCGAGCTGTTAACGCGTCGAACTCGCACAGTATGTCAAGCCCGAACTTTTTTGACAGCCCTATCTAGGTCACTCAAGAAGTGGGATTTGAAAGCTACTAGAAAGCCAAGATAATGGTTGTGAGATATATTAACCACGATATATTGATATCAAAAAGTAAGTATAGTAGTTTTGTGTATTATTTTATGGGGTTTTTCAATACTAACAATTTAAACATGTATTTCTATCAATATCAATATTTGTATTGACGTGGCCATGTAAAATTACTAGTATTAATATTTTTAGTACGTATAGAAAAAACAAAGATTAGTCTTATCTTCTATATCTAAATAGGAGTCCCCCACTACTCTATTTCTCTTTGCATGCAAAGCATCCACGTCGCCAAGTCTTCTCGTCAGCAAATGCCTCAACCCGTTTCAATTTGTTATGCATTCTTTCCATTCCAGTACTTGGTCCTGCCGGAGTGCACAATTTCTTTTCTTTTTGGAATAATTTTTCAACAAAGCAACATCAATTGTGCAGCCCAGACCATATGCAGTCCATCTGCTCACGTGATGGAAACAGCCCAACACTGTTTGTCTTCTTTATTGACACCTAACACTCCCTCTCCCCCCATCAATTCCATGAATGTGCATTCTCTTTCCTGCTCCCCACAATCTCCCTGAGAAATAAAAACCGTAGATGAAACTAAATGAACAAACTTGGCTTCCTGCTTTTCCATTTTCTCTTCGACCTATCACTATGTATCCCTCAACTCATGGTCTCTCAGGCCTGCACGACACATCCTCCTTGGTCTGCTTCATCTATAGCTGTTGCCTCCTTTGATTCAGCATCACAAAAAGGTCTTGCGAGCAGGCGGTGGTCGACCACACCATAATGGCTTTGTGACCGGCTGAACAAATTCACTCCTCGGGTCAATATATTATCATTTCCTATGAGATATCTACATAGGTACATACTTTCTTCACATTTTATTTGCTTGTGTTTCAGATTCAGTTTATTCGCAAGCAGTTATACTATTTCATGCTCAACTACAATATATATGTTTTGTGGGCACAACTGAATGCTTTAGAATGACACTTTATTTGACTTGATATGCAGTGAAAGATATCGTTGCCTCAGCAAGTGCCCTCTCATCCCAACGATGAGCACGATAAGTTTTCTAGATTCTTACCCGTGTTTTTTTTCAGGTACAAATTGGTTACATATACCACCAATTGAAGGAAATCATATGGGACGAGAGCATATAAATGATTTTGTTTCATTGGGTCAGATGAATATTTTATGACAAATTAAAGATTGTTCTTTAATAGGGATGTGTGTGTGTGTCATTTCACAGGCCTTATAAAATCTGCTTTTGGTTTTGTGTTTAAGCCTCATAGGAAACATGTGAAGGTTATCAACTGGGATTGTTCCAACGTCAATAAACTGCAACTTGGACGAGTGCGAACCCATCATCATCTTCTTTGATGACAACATAACAAGCTGCTAATCTCACCATATTACACCTGTTATTTTATTGTTTTCCTTTGTAAGCTATGTTCAGTTCTTGATCCTCCATTTGTTCTGGTCGCGGGCTGTTATATAGGCTCCAGGGGCGCAACTATTGACGTCTCCGGACTACTCCTTATTACCTTAGAACTATTTATTCTTATCTATAAAAAAGTATCTTGAATTAAGCATCAATGTATTGCAGCACTCAGTTATATATTAAGTTGATTTTCCATCTGTATAATCACTCTTGGTTAATGATTAAAATTTTCTCTAATCTTGGGGTAGACTTCGTTGTTGGAAATATAAGTAATAATCCATATGATTTAATCCGAATAATAAACTGATAAAACATGATCATACAAATAGTAGTAAAACCAATCATGCAGATCAACAAAGTAGATGAATATATTACATCTATACAAGATAAACCTATCACATCTACGCCAAACGCTAGAATTAGAAACTCTAGCATAATCCGAAAGAAAGAGATTGAGATCACATACGATACAGTTGCGGCAGTAGCCGCGGCGATAGCAGCAGCAGAGCTGTCGCCCATGTTGAGGTTACCGAAGAGGTTGCTGACGTCCGGGAACTCGTCGTCGGACGACATCGTGGTTGCCAGTAGTCGCGCTTGAGCGCTCTCCAAAAACCTGATTGCCCCTCACCCGTACAGGTTCATGAGAGACGGGGTTCCGGAGGCTTACTGTCCCGATCTGCGGTGCACGCCGCAAGCCGGGATGAGAAAGAAGAAAGCGGCGGTGCAAGGTTCTGGAGGTAGGTACGTGTTGTGGATTGATTCACCGATTAGATTTAGCGCAGACGCTTATATAGTGCAGGATAGGGAGATCGTGGGGCTCAGCCCACATCCGAGTCGGTAACAGCCACGTCCATAAAAACTGGAAACGACTGTAATTAACGCGTCCGTTAATGACTTATAATTAATTTTTCCAACCAGCAAAATAAAGCTCGGCTCGGTGAGAGTCCCGCAACCCGCGACGCGTGCGCGTCGTGACGAGGTGAAGCGAGGCGGGCAGCGTCGGAGCAGGAGTGCGCGAGGGCTTCTCTACTTGTCACACCTTAGTGAGTGGTGTAACACTCTACTATATAAGGTGGTCCAACTCCCCTTCAACTAGCAACGTGGGACTAAATTTTAGCACCACTAGCATAGCCATATGCTGCCATGCACAAGTGGATCAAAGAGAATTTCAGAATTTGTCTAATGGGCCAGCAGCCCAAAACTCACCAAATTCCAACAATCCCCCACAAAGTCTCATTGGCACATCACATCACTTTTCTTTCAGAACATTATTTTATATACCGGAGTGTAGTGGAGACTGTTAATCTGAACTTCCACGTTAAACTTCATGCTATGCTAGCTTGCAACTTGAATAGTGGACTATGCCTTGAACTACAAGTTTTCTGCGCGCTAGTTTCACACAAAATCTAGACCGATATAGGGCTGCCGTCGGCTTCCCTGCGGTTTGGAGCTTATGCGTCATACTCTAGGGCCTTTCATGAGTTTATTAGAGAGCATCCAACTCTCACGGACTGCGACGTTTAACAGTCAGACTCATATAGGTGTGTTCCTTAAGAGATGTTCTGCAGGACAACATCTCCGCTTATAAAAGCCACTTGGAACACATTAAGATAAATATCAAGCTGCCATGCAGATTAAGAGAGTATTGCATCTTTATGGAGATGTAAATATAATATGGAAATACTCTCCTTTCAGCTGACCAACAGCTTGTCTCCCAGCTCTAATTCACGGGATCTCCGATCACATAGAGTGGGTTGCCACTAGGATCAACTCATAGCGTGGGTCTCAAACCCATCTCCCTCGATGCATTATCTATCACATTACGTGATAATCCCTTTGTGAAAGGATCTTCCAGATTGTTAGATGTTTAGATATAATCCAACGCAATAACTCTGGAGTTTCTCAGTTTCCTGACAGATTTCAATCTCCTCTTCACATGCCTTGATGGCTTCATATTATCCTTAGAACTGTTTACTTTGACGATCACTGTTTGATTATCACAGTTCATCGGGATAGCGGGTATTGGTTTTTCAACCACATGTAAGTCCATCAAGAGCTCACGAAGCCACTCTGCTTCAACAGTGGTTGTGTCTAATGCTGTGAGTTCTGCTTCTATTATTGACCTCGTTAAGATGGTCTGCTTGCAAGACTTTCAGGAAACAGCTCCACCACTAAGTGTAAACAAATAACCACTTGTGGCCTTAATCTCATCAGCATCAGATATCCAGTTTGAATCACTATAACCCTCAAGTACTCGTGGATACCCAGTATAGTGAATACCATAACTCGCAGTGCCTTTCAAATAGCGCAAAACTCTTTCAAGAGCATGCTAATGATCATCTCCAGAATTTGACACAAATTGACTCAGTTTGCTTACAACAAAGGAGATGTCAAGTCTAGTAGCGCTGGCTAAATACATGAGCGAGCCAATAATTTGAGAATATCTCAATTGATGTTTAGCAGTCCTTCGATTCTTTCGAAGTAGCACACTTGAATCATAAGGCGTTGGAGAAGAATTGCAGTCGCTATACCCGAAGCGACTCAATATCTTTTCCACATAGTGAGACTGAAGCAGTGTAATCCCACCATTGTCATCCTTTAGTAGCTTAATGTTTAACATTACATCAGCCACTCCCAAGTCCTTCATCTCAAAGCAGCGAGATAGGAACTTTTTGACCTCCTCAATAACAGCGAGGTTGGTCCCAAATATCAATATGTCATCAACATAGAGACACATAATAACTCCCTCGCCCCCACCATGGAGATAGTACACACATTTGTTAGCTTCGTTTACAACAAAGCCTTCAGCAGTTGAAGTTCTTTCAAACTTCTCGTGCCACTCTTTAGGAGCTTGCTTAAGACCATACAAAGACTTCACTAACTTACACACTTTTCCTTCTTGACAATCTACTACAAATCCGTCAGGCTACTCCATATAAATTTCCTCATCTAGCTCTCCATTTAGAAAAGCTATCTTAACGTCCATTTGATGAACGAGAAGACCATGTGAGGCAGCCAAGGAAAGTAGTACTCGAATAGTGGTCAATCTAGCTACATGTGAGTAGGTATCGAAGAAGTCTTTACCTTACTTTTGGGTATAACCCTTAGCCACAAGACGTGCCTTTTACTTTTCAATAGTACCATCAGGTCTAAGCTTTTTCTTGAACAGCCACTTACATCCTATAGGTTTGCACCCATAAGGACGATTAATGACTTCCCAAGTACCATTAGCTAAGATGGAGTCCATCTCGCTTTGGACAGTTTACTTCCAGTAGTCAGCATCTTGAGATGCATAGGCTTCTAAAATAGAAGTGGGAGTATCATCCACAAGGTACACAATGAAATCATCACCAAATGACTTTGCAGTCCTTTGTCTCTTTCTCCTTTTGGGAGCTTCATTGCCATCCTCCACATGATCATCAGAGTGTTCTATCGGCATAGTGGGTTCAGGAATTATAGAAAATTCCTGACTAGATGAACTAGTCATCTCCTGATTTGATGAGCTAGACATACCTTCCATAGGAAAGATGTCCTCAAAGAAAGTCGCATCATTCGACTCCATAATTGTACCAACATGCATGTCGGATACCTCATATTTTACTATCAAAAATATATAGCCAATGCTATGAAAAGCATATTCCAGAAAAACACAATCCACAGTTTTCGGTCCAAGCTTTTGCTTCTTGGGTATTGGAATATTGACTTTCGCCAAACAAGCCCAAGTTCGTAAGTAAGAGAGTTTAAGCCTTTTCTTTTCCCATTCTTCAAATGGAGTCATGGTTTTATCCTTTACGGGAACACGGTTTAGGACATGACATGCAGTCATTAGCGCCTCCCCCCACCATTTCTTGAAAAGACCCGATATATCTAACAGGGCGTTAATCAAATCAGTTAGAGTGAGGTTCTTCCTTTTGGCCACCCCATTTGACTAAGGTGAGTAGGGAGGCGCCTCTCATGTATAATACCATGTTCCATACAGAATAAATCAAATTCGTTTGAAAAGTACTCTCCACCATGATCCGACCTTAGCCGCTTGATTTTAAGATCAAGTTGGTTTTCTTCCTCAGCTTTATAGATTTTGAAGTAGTTCAAAGCTTCATCTTTAGATTTCAGAAGATAAACATAGCAGTATCTAGTGGAGTCATCAATCAACGTCATAACGTATATTTTTCCACCTGTTGTCAACACACCATTCATCTCACAAAGATCTGAATGTATAAGTTTTAGCGGTGCTAAGTTTCTCGGTTCCGCAGACGTATGATACTTGCAGGGTTGCTTTGCTTGCACACAAACTTGGCACTTAGAACCTTTGACAGTGGTAAATTTCGGAATTAAACTCATATTGGCTAGCCGCGTCATGCTACCAAAGTTAATATGATAGAGTCGTGAATGACAAACATTTGACTCATTATCATTGCAAACATGATTAATAACTTTAGTACATGAGTCTGACAAAGACAAGCGGAACAGACCTCCGCACTCATAACCCTTTCCAACAAATTGTACATACTTAGAAATTACAACTTTATTGGACTCAAAAACCAACTTAAAGCCATATTGACATAAAAGCGATCCGCTGACGAGGTTCTTATTGATGGAGGAAACGTGCTGCACATTCTTTAGCTATACGGTCTTCCCCGAAGTAAACTTCAGATTTTCCGTACCAACACCATGACCAGAAGCACGTGAGCCGTTTCTCATTAGCACGGAAGAAGTCCTTGAGACCTAATAAAAGGAAAACATGGAGATATCAGAACATACATGTGTATTAGCACCCGTGTCTATCCACCAATCAGGAGAATGACATACTGAAAGTATAGTAGGTAAAATATCGTACCCAGCATCCTTCATCTCAGTATCGCTAATAACAACATTAGTGGTGTTGCCGCTGTTCCCATATTGACGCTTGTCAAAGCGATTAGGGCAGCTAGGAGCCCAATGATTAGGATCACCATAGATGTGGCAAGAGCCTTTCCTCTTATCATTTATCTTCTTGAAGTTGGTTGAGTGCGTGGCCTTTTCTTTCCATCAAACTTTCCCTTTCCTTCAGTTTTGTTCTTATTCTTGAACTTGTGGGATTGGAAGTTTTCCCTCTGCACCAAATTGGCAGTAGAACCTCCCTCAAACCCTCGAGCAGTTTTGTCCTTTGCTCTCGCCTTCTCTTCCACATGAAAAGACCCAATGAGATCCATAACGGAAAACTCTTGTCTCTTATGTTTCAGAGAAGTAGCAAAGTTCCTCCACGAGGGAGGAAGCTTGGCAATAATGACACCGGCCAAAAATTTGTCTGGTAAGAAACACTTGAACTGCTCAAATTTTTTGGCAAGTGATTGTATCTCATGATCTTGCTTAACAATGGAGCGCTCATCAACCATCTTGTAGTCATAGAATTGCTCCATGACATACAACTTAGTGCCAGCATCCGAGACCCCAAATTTGGCCTCGAGCACTTCCCACGCGTCCTTGCCATTATCAAATGACATATACGGGTCAACAATATTGTCCCCAAGAACACTGAACAAAGCCGCCATAAATATGGTATTGGCTTCTTAAAGGTCGCTTCCTGCTCAGCAAAAAGATCTCCTTCAGGCTTGTCAAGAGTGACGCTATAGACGTTTAGGTTTTTAAACCAAAGAACTGCTCTCTTGCGCCATCTCTTATAGTCCATGCCATCAAAAGGAGGCGGCCTAGTAGCCGCGACTACACCAGTGGAATTCAGTTGTCTATAATCAGGTTTTTGGATTGTTGGAAATATTAGTAATAATCCATATAATTTAATCCAAATAATAAACTGATAAAGCATGATCATACAAACGGTAGTAAAACCAATCATGGAGATCAACAAAGTAGATGAACATATTACATCTATACAAGACAAACCTATCACATCTACGCCAAACGCTAGAATTAGAAACTCTAGTATAATCTGAAAGAGAGAGATTGAGATCACATACGATGCAGTTGCGGCAGTAGCCACGGCGGTAGCAGTACAAGAGTTGTCGCCCATGTTGAGGTTACCGAAGAGGTTGCTGACGTTCGGGAAGAAGTCGTCGTCCGGGAACGCGTCATCGGACGACGTCGTGGTTGCCAGTAGTCGCGCTTGAGCGCTCCCCAAAAACCTGATCGCCCCTCACCCGTACAGGTTCACGAGAGGCGGGGTTCCGGAGGCCTACTGTCCCGATCTGCGGTGCATGCCGCAAGCCGGGATGGGGAAGACGAAAGCGGCAGCGCAAGGTTCTGGAGGTAGGTGCGTGTTGTGGATTGATTTACCGATTAGGTTTATCGCAGACGCTTATTAGGTTTAGCGCAGGCGCTTATATAGTGGAAACGGCTGTAATTAACGCGTTCGTTAATGATTTATAATTAATTTTCCCAACTAGCAAAATAAAACTCAGCTCGGCGAAATTCCCGTAACCCACAACGCACGCGTGTCGTGACGAGGCGAGGCGAGCAGCGTCGGAGCAGGAGCGTGCGAGGGTTTCTCTCCTTGTCACACATTAGTGAGTGGTGCAACACTCTACTATATAAGGTGGTCCAACTCCCCTTTAACTAAGCAATGTGGGACTAAACTTTAGCACCACTAGCACAGACATATGCTGCCATACACAAGTGGGACAAAGAGAATTTCAGAATTTGTCTAATGGGCCATCAGCCCAAAACTCATCAAATTGCAACATTCGTGACAAAATATCATACTTTGTGCAATGCGGTTTTATTTCCATTTATATTTATATGTACTATTTCATCAATAACAGGTCGTGTGGTTCAGCCTATTTTTTTCACCTGAATTTAATTAATCTTCTGAATTCACGATGATCTTCTCCAGTGCCATGTTTTCATCAATCATGTATCCCTTCTACATTTGTTGTAGCTAAAAGCTGTTGATCATTAACCAAATTAGCATTTTCTAAACTCACAATTTTTAGGTTACAAATTCCCGCAGCAACGCGGCGGGTATATTTCTAGTATTTACTAATTGGAGACATTGTAGAAAGATCCACGTTAATCCTAGAAAACCACCTGAAAATAACCTTAGGATCTGAGTTTTATGGTACAGATTAAATAATAGTTCGTAGAGTTTTGTGTGCGCACCATTCCAACTCGCCTCACCAATATTTTTCGAAAAAAAAACCATCGGACGCTTCAAACATTGGACTAGTTATCAGAAGAATAGATCTCATATAAATCAGGCTGCATCGCCTATTTTTCTCCAAACTACCACAAAGACGGCGCCGCCGATGAGTTTCTTATTAGCCCAGATAGATTCGCTGGTGCATGTCACGCAGGAGAGCATGTTACTTTTCCAAGCTATATTCCGCCGCAGATGAAGTTACCAGTCGGAGATCATATGCATGTGAAACGGGAGACTATGGATGACTGGACTAAATGTGGCTGAACAAAATAGTTTGATTTTCACGTGATGGATACATCAAGCTAAGAATCTGCTATCCCTCTAGGTATTATGAGCCGCACAAGCTGTAAATCTATTAATATTGGATTGATCATTGCCAATTTGATATGTTATACTAGAAACTCTGTACTCTTAACTCCGGGAAGGTTTAATGACTACGGTGCCGAATTCTCGATGGATTACCTACTAAGTCTCACCGTCATCTATGCATCAGGTTTTTAGCACCCTGGATAGAATTCACTACTAGAAAATTTCGGTTGTTTCTATGTTGCGCATCATCATAACATCATCATGCATCTATTTGCTTAAAACTATTTCCAAAAAGCTTATTTTATTTTCTACAAATACCCCTCGTTTATTTCAAATCAAACCCCGGCCCTGTCGTATCTTTATTTTGTCTAAAATATATTTGTAAGTGTTTTATGTTAAATAAAATAAAATGAATAAAAATTAAAACCTATTTTTATTATAAAAGTTGTATCGGGAAGGCAGTCCAGCCCGTAGGCCAGACCACCTACCATCCCAGCAAGGCCCGGCCCAAACTAGGCTAGACCAAATCCTAATCTAGTCAAACCCTAGTCCCAACCCTAATTCCCCTACCCCTCCATCTGCCGCCGCCACTCTCCCCGGCACACACCGTAGTGCACATCACATAGCAGCGCGCGCGCCTAGAGTTCCAACTCTCCGACGGCCCGACGCGACATACCCATAGGACACACGCACTCCACACGCGCTCCCCGGCCCCACCAATCTGGTCCCACCCTTGTAGACACTCCTCCCGCACGCGTCTCTCGATGCCACAATCCCCGCCTTTCCCAATCCCGAGCCGCCACCAAACGCCTTCCTCCCTCTGCCCCGTTGCCGGCCTCAGGCCCGGCCGCGCTCCCCTCCTCCCGTATCTGAGCGCCAGCGGCCATGCTCGCTCGCGCCCCTGCCAGAGCTGGCCGCCTTGAGCGCCGCAGTCCTTGGCCGCCCCTGCCTCACTTCCGCCTCGAGCCGGCCCCCTCCACCAGAGCTTCTCCTTGGGGCCCCTTTCTCCGCCGCCACTCGGGCTCCCGCGCCATAGGGGTCTCGCCATCGTCCTTGGCGTCCCCGTCGCACCGGTCGACGTCGTCGCCCTCGCCTTCCGACTTTGCTGCCCTGACCTCATCGCCAGGCCGCCCGTGGTCGTCGTCCCCACAGGCCCTGCCTCCTGCCCGGCTGCAAGACAACCTCGCCGGGGATCTCCTATGTCCGCTGCCTCTAGCTCTCAGGTCCACGGAGGTCAGGTGACGCACGCCAGTGTCCGCGCGTGTATCTGTTGGTGCTTGTGTGTTGTTTGTAACAAAGGATTGCCCAAGACCTACGCTCACATTCCATGACCTCGGTCTAAATCCCTTCGACGCCATCAAAATCCCCGTACCCTGAAGGTGCTCGAAGAATTACGGACAAGAACTCCCTCTCGGACATCAAGCACTCCTACACGGACATGAGACCCGATCTTCGAATCTGAAAGTGCCGAGTGTGCCGACATGGACCCTCAAGATCTCCGTCATGGAACCGAAGACCGAACCCCGTCGACCCCCCCCCCCCCCCCCCCGCCCGCCGCCCCAAGATCGCCTTCCTAGATCCGATGGTCGAGGCCCTGAAGATTCGAAGACCGCCCCGGACCCCTCCAAGCCACCCAAGATCTTCGACCCTAAATGTGTGACCCTTTTTCCGAGACCTCCCCCTATTTTTACAATATATATGACATCTATATTGTTGCATATTAAATTGTCATGCTTGCATACATATTTGTGTAGTTTGGGGGCTTTTAGCCGTTTCACCTCATATTTAAATATGGCGACCATATGCGGGCTTTTGTAGTGTAATATCGGCTCCATTTAAATGCGTGTACCAAACTGTTAATATATTATGCCTTGATAAGACAACATTTAAATTGCGGGGTATCTAAACAACTTGAACCTATTAAATAATTATCGGGATCCCGGTTCCGCTTAATATGGCCTAATTGCATTGCACCTTTGATATGTCATACATCATACATGCATCAGGCCCGATCTTCTGTCTTAGTATTAAATAGTGCATCCGGTGTTTCTTCTAGTGCTTTGCTTCTTCACGGATTAGGCCGATGAATTGATGCGAGTGTCGACCCGATCTTCAAATGAACCTTCAGCAATGTTTGCAGGCAAGCATTCTCCCCTTTCTACCTATTTTATATTTATAGTCTTTATTTTCTCCTATTGATCTATTGCTATCTATGTTGCGATGCTATAGATTCCATACCCCGTTATACTTCCTTGCAACCCTTATATTGCCATGGACACATTCTATTACCAGTTGTTTGGTAGATAGTCGGTCTTGCGAGTCGTAGTTGCTTGCGCAGGTGATGTGTCGCGTCGTCGATCTTCCACAGTTGTTGGAGTAATGCCGCATGTTTAATGTTGGAGATGATCATGACTTTAATTATCGTTTAATAACTAAAAGTGAAAGTAGGTAAATAATACAGAGGCACAGGTGGGCAATAGATGTTATTTAGTTTTTAACCGTCCACTTGTGTCCCGTAGGAACCCGAGTACTTGATACATGTTCTTTGAATATTCGCACTATCCGCATGTGGGACCATGAATTCCCCTAACCCTAGCTTGAGTCATATTTAATTTCTTGGGGCCACAAAGTAGTTTGGGGCTTTATTACTATTCTATATTTATGTCATATTTTACTGCCTTATTTACTATTGCACGTCAAGCGTCTGTACTGTTTAGGAACCAATGTGGAATATTTTCGCTGTATCGACAAGTCCAGTCATACTTTCGGGTTTCCAGTCATTTACAGCCATTGACACAAACCTCTGGATCCGACTCGGAGCCGCCCAACTTCGTCGCGGGTAGCTTGGTGGGGTGGCCCCTTGAAATCAAATATGAACCTTGCGAATATTCTGTCGTGATGCCTCGTTGAGTTTTTATTTGGGTTTTTTTCGAGGTTGATCGTGCGTGTGTTGCTATTTGTGCACCCCTGCAGGGTAAAACTTTCTGAAAGCTGTGTCCATGGTTATGGACGACTTGGAGCATAGTATCTCGATCATAGACAACTATAACTAAAGTAATGCTATAAATTTGACTTTGAGATGACTAGTAATTAGCTTCAGTATAACGGAATGGCTAAATAAAACTACCAACAACTGCTGGGTTTTGGGATGCCTCATGCTATATGTATCTGACTAGTAAATACTACAACTACAACAGAATGATTAACTAAAATTGCCCACTGCTTATTATATTAGGATGACTCATGCTATCTATATCTGACTAGTAATTGTTGTAACTATAACGGAATTGATAAAACTGCCAACCGTGTGAGTTTTCTCGGTACGACTTCCTCGATTGGTATTGAGGGGGAAACACCATGATGGGTATGATTGGTGTTAGTATTAGGTTGGATCCGAATAGGTCTTTCTTATCCCTCTCTAATAGCCAAAAGTTGTATCGAGTCTCTATAGGTTGTTTAGTGCATGATGTGCTGCTGCTTCAGTCCACCATACCTATGTAGGTGAGGACCGCCGAATTCTAGTCTCGCCGTGTACTGGCTTCAGTACTAACCGCTCTTTGTTTGCTGATTACAAGGTGTTTGATGAAATGGCCGAAAGAAGTTCAAATTTGAATTTTGGGTTCAAACTTGGTGGGTTTGCTAGTTACATACTAGGGAGTATCTGGTTAGTTGGATTGGTCAAGAGGCACTGGTTTGGTTGGGTTTTGAAAATGTGTGATCTTCACATATGATAAATATTCAATTTTAAATTGTCATTTGAATGGGGTTGCCAAATGTTTCTGTAAGTTTGAAAGGTGGGCTTTGATTCACTTTTACTTGGTCTAGCAAGGGGTGAAAATAATTGGGAAAGTTTTTGTTTGAAATCTTGGACTAGAAACACTCAAAGTGACTTAGTGAGCAAGATTGGCAAAAATGACCATTTGCTTTATTTGTTTTGTTTTTGATTTTCTCTTGATTTGTTTCTGCTTGGAAATGTTTTAGATGATGTTGTTTTCATCTTTAAACCATTCCTTGATATTTAGATTAATCCCACAAGTCCATTCATGCCTTCATACAATCATCACATACACACATGCATTCACTTGGTTTTTATTTAATCAAAGTTTTTGTTAACCCTAATTTTAGTGATTAGAATTTGATAATCATGATCAATATTTTTGGGATGTTACACTTTGATGGTCTGTGTTTATGATGAACTCGCTGCGTTGTAAGTATGAGCGCCATCGCTCGACATCCATGATCAAGGCCAGAAATTCTTTCTCGTTTATTGAAAGAGAACTGTGGTGGGCACTAAGATCCTTGCTTAAGAAGGCGACAGGGTGGTTGTCTTGCATAAGTACTGCTCCCACGCCATAGTCGCATGCATCAGTCTCGACTACAAACTGTTTGGAAAAATCCGGAAGCATGAGCACAGGAGTCGTGGACATGGCCTTCTGGAGAGCAAGATAGGCTTCTTCAGCTTCAGCAGACCATTCAAATGCCTTTCTTTTCAACAGATTTGTCAAAGGCTTTGCCAAAATGCCGTAGGCGCGAAAAAACTTTCGGTAGTAGCCTGTTAACCCCAGAAAGCCTCGCAATTCTGTGACCATGGTAGGCCGTGGCCACGCCACCATGGCTATTGTCTTCCTAGGATCAGTGGCCACCCCTTCAGCCGAGACAATGTGGCCAAGATACTCCAATTGAGCTTGCGCAAATGAGCACTTGGATTCCTTGACGAAAAGCTTGTGTTGGTGAAGCAATTCAAGTACCGTGGACAAGTGAAGAACATGCTCTGCCAATGATGGACTGTAGATGAGTATATCGTCCATGAACACCAAGAAAGATTTGTGCAGGCAGGGTTGTAGTACCGCATTCATCACACATTGGAATGTGGCTGGTGCGTTCGAGAGGCCGAACGGCATGACTCAGAACTGGTAGTGTCCGTGATGGGTCTTGAATGCGGTTTTCTCCTCATCGCCTGCATGCATGCGGATCTGATGGTATCCTTCTCGCAAATCGAGCTTGGAAAAGAGCTTAGACCCCGCAAGCTCGTCAAGCAGCTCATCGATTACCGGCATTAGAAAGGTATTGCAGATTGTAATCTCATTTGACGCTGATAGTCGATGCAGAACCGCCATGATCCGTCCTTTTTCTGAATTAGGACTGGTGAGGCAAATGGAATCATGGAGGGAATGATGAGACCGGCCTCAAGCATGACGGCAACTTGCTGCTTGATCTCGTCTTTGTGAAGCGGCGAGTATCGATATGGACGGGTATTAATTGGAGCAGTGCCAGGTACAAGTGTAATTGCATGGTCATACTCCCGAGGAGGAGGTAGTGTTTGAGGGTCACTAAATACATCTGCATATTGGTGCAACACTGACTGAATTTCATCAGGTAGAAGGGATGATGGTTGTTTAGTACATTCTTCAAGGACAGCAAGGGCCCATAGATCATTTCCCTTACTCCACTTCAACACTTGATTGATAGGAAATTCAGTGAGCTCTTTAGGTTGACTGGACTGGATACCATGCAAGACAATTGTTTGGCCTTTATATTCAAATTGAAGTGTGCATTTTTTCCAATTACACCACATGTCCCCATGCTGTTTCAACCAGTCCATACCCAGAATCGCGTCGTAAGCCCCCAACGACAAAATGCGCATGTCCGTGGAGAAGGTATGACCTTCAGTCCACCATGCAAAATCCTTGGCAATTTTATCGCAATGAAGAATTTCATCATTGGCCACAAGCACTGTCACTGCTGGAATGTCTGTAAGGTGACAACTAACACGAGTTGCAAAATTTGAACTGAGAAAACTGTGACTACTGCCGGTGTCGATCAGAATAAGCAACACCTGATTCTAAACAAGAGCACGAAGACGAACAGTATCATGATTTTCAGCTCCAGACAAAGCATACACGGACAAGGATAGTTGATGCGCTTCTTCAATGTCTTGCAGCTCCAGCAGATTTAAAACCTCCGGTGCAGTTCTGATGCATGCTCCTCCACCGTCAGAGCATGCACTATTGCTTGTTGTTGCTTGGCACACACATGGGTTGGGTCATATTTATCACCACATCGATAGAAGAGGCCATTGGAGCGACGGTATTCCTTCAACTGTCGTTCCTTCCACAGGTCACCATGTCCCAATTTCAGTGCCGGACGAGCAGGTTCAATACGAGCTGGTGCCGCATCCAGACGTCCCACACAATAGTTCTTGTTTGCCCATGGCTTGATCTGGTTACTCAAATCTTGTTGTACATGGGCAAGCAACATAGCACGGTCCACTGTCTTGGGTACTTGAGAGGCTACATGAACACACACCTCTTGCTTCAGACCTATGAGAAATTGCTCCATAAAGAAGGTTTCATCGTAGTATGGATTGTGACCAAACAGTTTGAACATAAGTTCCTAGAAAGATGCACAATACTCATCCACTGTCCCACGCTGTTTGAGGGCCAAGAGCGATGCCATGTACCAGCGGTGATCATCTGCCCCGAATTTCTCTTCCACAGTAGTTATGAATTGGGGCCAAGTGAGTACCTCATGCCTGAGCTTGTATGCTTGATACCAGTGCGCCGCATTGCCCTCTAAATGCAAGGTTGCTGCCGTGAGCCACATGTGAGAAGAAGTATTGCATACTTTGAAATAGTCCAAGCAATGATCTCGCCAGATTGGTGGACTGTCGCCACTGAATTTAGGGAAAGACATCTTGGAGAGAACATGTCGACTGCCGCCAGGGTACTCATCCTGCTGTCGCCCCCGTGCGCGCATCACCTCGCCAGTATCTACACCATCGCATGGGTCCCAATCCCTCCCAGTATGGCCTGGATCAAGCGGACGAGGTCCCGAGCTAGACCCAGCGAGCCTAGCGACTGCCTCTGCAGTCACCGCCATCTGCTGCGCCAGCGCCTCCTGACGCCGCTCGATGCCGTCCATCACACGGGTGTGGTCTGCCACCGCACGAGAGTTCATGTCAAGTTGGGCGGTAACTTGCTGAGAGGCGTTGTCGAGAAGTCCCAGCCGCGCATCCAACGAACCCAGCTGCGTCTGCACCAACTTCAAGATCGCACGGATCGCCCCCAACGATTCATCCATACGTGCCGCCGATTCGCCCATCGCTTCCAACACAAACTATGTCTGTAGGGGGAGATTTTGGGAGGAGCCGTTGTGGAATTCGACCGATCCAACAAACCAAGGTTGGGATTTATAGGATCTCAGTGAAGAATTTGACCGAAATCAAATCTTCACCAAGTTCACCTACCGCCCCGGGATTTTACAGCTGAATTTTGTTGTTTTTTGGTAAGGAAATTTTTTTGTGGAGAATAGCCTGTCTCTGTGTCTCTGATGCCAAGTGTAAGACTCCTTTTGCCATGGATAAATCCGGACATGAGATTTGAATCAAACAACTAGACTAGATCAAGGAATTAGGAAAGAACACAGCAAACAGAGAGAAGGTAGAAGACGACAGAGAGTTTCCTTTTCATTCATTTATTTCCTATATCCTTCTCATTACAGACTGGACTTATATTTCTGTCCAAACTTACAGCTGAGGGTCCATCCTACACACAACTCCAGAAAACGCGTATGGATTATAGGCCTCTACTATAGTATCTTCGGTGTAACCTGTACCAGCTGTTACACAGAGGCGAGGCGGAGCGCTCGTGCTCGCAGGGGCGCCGGGGAGGCGAGCCCGCGGGGGGAAAGGCGGTGACGCGTCGAGGACGAGGCGACGATAGCCTGCGGGCGAGGCATGCCCCTGGCAGCGACTCTGCCAGAGAGGAAGGTGAGCGAGGCGGCAGCAGACGACGACGACCCGGGGCCGCGGAAGCACGGAGGCGGTGCGATGCGAGGTCGACGACGATGGGGACGGCGAGGACGGCCGAGGAGGCCCGCGGCGGAGCGGCGAGCGTGGCCTTGGTCGCTCAGGAGAGAGGCGGAGGGGCACGCGGGCGTAGGCGGCGGTGGCGCGCGCTGCGAGGTACTGGCGGAAGCGGGGGTGTTGGTGAGGAAGCGCGGAGGCAGAGGGGCCTGACGGCGAGGCGGCGACGGGAGAGAGGACCAGCGGCGGCGCCGCGCTGGATAGAGGGAGGGAGCGAGATCGGGGGAGAGAGGAGCGTTCGCGTACGCGGCTTTCACGCGGGGGACGGGGTCCGTGGGCGTAGCGACAAGGGTGGGTGGGGTTTGCGGGAGAGGGCCAGGAGCGGGTCGAGTCGGTGCGTCTTGTGTTCGCGTGCGTGCCGTGCGTCTTGTGTTTGCGTGCGTGATTAGGTGTGTGTGGCCGGCGGTAGCGTGACAGGGTGCAACGGACAGGGGTATGGGGTGTGGTGTGCGCGCAGGGTCAGGTAGGGTGCGGCGGCTGTGCGGGTGGGTTAGACTAGGCTTTGGTTTAAGGTTAGGATTAGGTGGGCTGGGTTGTAGGTAGTCTAGTTTGGTTGCGCTTTTGGTCTTACTAGTCGGACTGTCTTTCCGGACAAAAATATTTTATCTATTTATTTATTATAAAATGAGACTATTTTGCAATTAGTTTATAGATAAATAAAATATCCGGTTTGATCAGGGTTTTGCATTTGAAATAAAGAGAAGAATATTTGTAGAAAGCAAAATAGTTTTAAGGTTAAATATGTATGCAGACATGATAACACTTAAATGTAATATGTCATAATGACACGAGCATGCGACCAAGGAGATGTACAAAACAAAAAGGACCGAGCGATTTTCTAATAGCGATTTTCTTCGTCGCCGCCAACAGGAAACCAGTCGACGCGCGCACCTGACATGGTTATACCCTGCGGGTACCCGATGTTAGCATACCTGGTCCAGCCCGACGGAAGGCCCACTCGACGACCTACCAGGGTCCATGACGCCTATGACGGTTCGGCTGCTATAAAACCCATATGGACACGGAGTCTCAAGCGCACAAGACAAGGAAAGCTCAAGACTAGAGTTTGAATACAACTTGTAACCTATTCGTATCGGTACCTGAGACCTAGCCTCCCCATATATAAAGGCTAGGAGGGTCCAACGAGGAGGGCACGTACGCAATAGATCTAGACCTCGACTCATACTTTCGCACACGCATCCACGCCAGATCGAATCTGCGCACCCTGTAACCTTCGGTTCCGCCGTAATCAAGAGCAGACAAGCAGGAGTAGGGGTTTCCCTCCGGGGGCCTGAACCTGGGTAAATCTCGTGTCCCCTGGTTGCTTGTCTATTAACCGTGCCACGATCTCCAGCATCCCCATCTTCTCCAAAACCCAAGTCCATAACAATGGGCATTGACGAGATCAAACCTCGTCAATTGGCCACATCATCAACAACCAGAGCTGGCGAGCACGCCAGGCCGACGACCTGCGGCATACCTTCACCAACCGCCACGACGGCGAACCAAGGGGGATCGCTGAATCGATTCGGACCCCAGTGCTTCGGACCAATGATCTGAGGCGAATAATACCCGACGAACTTCAAGGCGCCAAAGGAGATCGAGAAGTACGATCCCTCGTACGACCTGTTCATGTGGCTGGATACCTACCTCATAGCAATGGGGATCGCTGGCCACACCGACCTGCTTGCCGCATGCTACCTCCCCCTGATGATGGAGGGAGTGTGTAGGCAATGGATCAACACCCTCCCTGCGGACAACATCGACTCCTGGGAGGAAATGCGCGATGCCTTCGTCAGGCACTTCGAGGGTTCCTACACCCACGCCACCACCATCGAGGACCTGGAGCGATGCGTCCAGGGACCCCGCAAGCCGATCCGCAGTTGGGTCCAATGGTGGCAAGACCTGTGGTATAACGTGGCCGGAATCCACCTGGACACCGCAATCCACTGCTTCAAGACCTCGTGCCGCTACGAGCCCCTGGTCGCCAATCTCAAGCGAGTGTACAGAACACTTGACAACATACCGGACCTCCTGGAGATCGCCAAGCGGTACGCGGAAGAGGACCCAAACCAAGAAACCGACGACGAGTTGGGAGGGAATCGCTGCATGAGCAGCCACGACAACGGGAGGCGACCCGAGCTACGCTGCAGCAACACTCGCCTCACCGGCAAGCACCGCGGTGATGGGCGAGTCGACTTCGTCGCCAATGCCGGATACGCGCCGCATGAACCCAAGAGCTTCCACCGCGATGGAGGCCAACACCGCGATGGCGGCAACTACAAGGTGAAGCCGAGGTTCGACCCCACGGCTCTCCTCAATCAACCTTGTGTGTTTCACAGCAGGGAAGGGAAGCCCGCCATGCACATGACCGCCAACTGCCACTCCCTCAAGGAGATTGAGAAGGCACGGCACGCATGGGAAGACCCCGACAACAACCCGCCAAACGGCAGAAAATTCGGCAGCATCGCCGGCTCGCTCCACACCTTCATAGGCTTCAACACAAAGCGCGAGAAGAAGGTCATCGCCCGCGCCGTCGCCGTCAACGCGGTGTCCCAGTTAGACATCCCCCAGTTCCTCAACTGGTCGGAGTAAGCAATCACCTGGAGCCACGAGGACCACTCGCCACAGATCGAATATCCGGGCCGAGTCGCCTTGGTGGTCAAGCCCAAGGTGGGGGACTATTGGCTCCCCAAGACGCTGGTGGACGACGACAGCTCCATCAACATCCTATACCTGGACACATTGGAGCCGTAGTCGATGATCGACACGACCTACACCACCTTCCACGACATCGTCCCCAGTTGGAAGGCGTACCCAATCGGCAAGGTGATGCTGCCAGTCACCTTCGGCATACCAGCAAACTTTCACACCGACGGATCGTCTTCGAGCTGGTGCCGTTCAATAGCCCCTACCACTGCGTCCTGGGGCGCCAAGCGTTCGCCAAATTCATGGCAGCGCCCCACTACGCTTACAACGCGATGAAGCTCCCCGAGCCGTGTGGCATCATCACTGTTCATGGCGATCCCGACATGGCCGCAGAATGCGAGGCCAAAGGCGCCGAACTCGCTGACGCCGTCCTCACGGAAGAGGCCAACCACGCCGAGGAGCTCACCAAGTACGTGAGCGGGGTCAACAATGACGACCCAACCATACTCAAGAAGCCCAACTCGGAGGGTGGCAGCTCCACCGCCTTCGAGGCAACAACACACACTCGCACCGTCGAGCTGGTCCCAGGCGACTCCAGCCAGACGGTGACGATCGGGACGGGCATGATCCCAGCATAGTAAGGTGCGCTCATCGAGTTCCTATGTGAGAATCGCGACATCTTCACATGGAAGCCATCCGACATGCCTGGTGTCCCGAGGGAACTCGCTGAGCACAAACTCAACGCCGACCCCAAAGTGCGACCGGTCAAGCAGTCGCTGCGGCCCTTCAATGAAGAGCGCCGCCGAGCAATCGCCGAGGAGGTGCAGCGTCTACTCGCTGCATGCTTAATTTGGCCAATTAAATACTCCAAATGGCTGGAAAACCCAGTCCTGGTCGAGAAGAAAAACGGGACCTGGAGAATGTGTATTGACTACACAAACCTCAACAGCGCCTGCCCGAAGGAGCAGTTCGTCCTCCCGCGGATCTACCAAATCATCGACTCAACCACGGGTTCGGAGTCACTATGTTTCCTCGATGCCTACTCTGGGTACAACCAGATCAAAATGGCAGTCGAGGACGAAGAGAAGACGGCGTTCATCACGCCATTCGGCGCCTTCTGCTACACCGCCATGACCTTCGGCCTCAAGAACGCCGGGGCGACCTACCAGAGGTGCATGCAGGAGTGCCTTGCAAGCCAAATTGGCCGCAACATCCATGTCTACATCGACGACATGGTGGTAAAATCCACTCGCTAGGGCGATCTACTCCCTGACCTGGCGGAAACCTTCGCCAACCTGCGGAGGTACAAGATAAAGCTAAACCTAGAAAAGTGCACCTTCAGTGTACCCACTGGACAGCTGCTAGGATACGTCGTCTCCAAGCGCGGGATCGAGGCGAACCCCGCCAAGATCAACACGATCGCCCGACTCGGCAGACCCGAGTGCCTGCGCGACGTCTAGAAGTTGGCCGGGCGAGTCTCGGCTCTCAGTCGCTTCATCCCTGGCTAGGCGAGAAGGCGATGCCCCTCTACCGCCTAATGCGCAAGAAACCCACCTTCCAGTGGGACAGGGAGGCCGTCGACGCGCTCCACGAACTCAAGGAGGTGCTACTCGCGGCACCGCTACTCGCCGCCCCCGTCGACAAGGAACCCATGCTCGTCTACGTCGTGGCTTTCGAGCGCGTCGTCAGCACCGTCATGGTCGTCGAACGACCAGAGGAAGGCAAGGAGCTCCCGGTGCAGCGACCCGTATACTACATCAGTGAAGTCCTCACCGAGTTGCGCCAGCGCTACCCGCAGTACCAAAAATTGGTATATGCGGTCTTCAGAGCACAGGGCGACTGCCGCAGTACTTTCAGGAGCACCCTATAACGGTCGTCTCCTCAGCACCGTTGCAGGACATCATCCGCAACCGTGAGGCGACAGGGCAAGTCGCCAAATGGGCCATCGAGATGGGCATCCACAACATCAGGTACGAGCCGCGCAAAGCGATCAAATCGCAGTCTCTTGTAGACTTCCTCGCCGACTGGGAAGAGGCCCAGCAGCCAGGGAAGCTGCCATACCTCCATTAGTGGAGCCTACACTTCGACGGCTCCAAGAACGCAGATGGCGCAAGAGCGGGGATTGTGTTAACATCTCCGAAGGGCGACAAGCTACGCTACGTCCTCTACCTCGACTTCACCCCCTGCACCAACAACATGGCCGAGTACGAGGCGCTACTCCACAACATGTGGGCAGCCAAGGAGATGAACATCAATCGCCTGCACTGCTACGGAGACTCCGACCTCATCGTCGGGCAAGTCGCCGGCACCTGCGACGCAGTCTCCTCCACCATGGCGGCATACCATCAAGCAGTGGACCAGTTGGGAGGCCACTTCGCAGGCTACTCCGTTGAGTGGATAGACAGGCGGAAGAACGAAGAGGCCGATGCACTCTCTCGCATCGGCTCGGCTCGACTCGCACCACCCGCTGGCGTCTTCCTCGACACCATCACCAAGCCCCCGTCTCTCCCCCAAGGGAGATCGACATCAGAATTCCGCTGCAACCAGACGTAGCCCTGGTCGCACTAATCGCCGAGCCAAGCGACTGGACCGCGCCATACGTCGCTTACCTGGAGGGAGGCACCCTACCCGCAGACGATACGGAGGCACTGATGATAGCACACCGCTGCAAATCCTTCGTCATCATCAATGGCGAGCTCCACAAGTGCAGCGTGTTCCAACGTTGCGTCCAACTCGCTGAAGGACGCAAGATCCTCTAGGACATCCACTCTGGCGACTGCGGCCACCACGCCGGCGCCCGCTCCCCGGTTGCCAAGGCCATGTGACATGGCTTCTACTGGCTGACTACACACACCGACGCGGTCGACATCGTCCAGCGATGCATCGGGTGCCAGAAGTACGCCAACCAGACTCACGTACCGAGCTCGGCGCTCAAGACAATCCCCATTACCTGGCCGTTCGCCGTATGGGGCATGGATATGGTAGGACCCTTCAAGAAGGCCCCCTTCAGCTTCACCCACCTCCTAGTCGCAGTCGATAAATTTACAAAATGGGTGGAGGCCAAGCCAGTCCGCAAGTGCGACAGGAAGACCTCTACAAAATTCCTAGATGAGCTCATCTATCGCTACGGATTCCCAAACAGCATCATCACGGACAACGGCACCAACTTCGCCAAGGGAGCCATGGCCGAGTTCTGCGAGGAGCACAACATCTGACTCGACCTCGCCTCAGTCGCCCACCCGGAGTCCAATGGCCAGGCGGAACGCGCCAACCAGAGCATCCTCCATGGCCTGAAGCCACGATTACATGTCCCACTCGAGCGCACTGCCAGGTGCTGGGTCGAAGAACTCCCCTCCATCATTTGGGGCATCCGCACCTCCATCAACAGGTCGACGGGGTTCACCCCCTTCTTCATGGTGTATGGTGCTGAGGAAGTCATGCCAACCGACCTCGAGCATGACTCACCTCGGGTGGTCAACTACACGGAGGCTGACAACGAGCTCGCACGGCAAGACGGAGTCGACCAGCTCGACGAAGCACATGACCTAGCTCGCTCCCGCACCGCCATCTACCAGCAAGGGCTTCGCCACTACCACAGCCGACGAGTATGGACTCGCAATTTCCAGGAAGGCGACTTAGTACTGCGTCTAATCCAGGACAAGAAAGGCATGCACAAGCTCTCCCCCCTTGGGACGGACCATTCGCCATCGGGCGAGTCCTGGGCAACGACGCCTACTACCTCACCGATGTCCGAGGCGACGGAAAAATCGACGTCATGCGGCCATGGAATGTAAACCTCTTACGGAAGTTCTACTCTTAGAGATCCAGACATGTACCCCTACCCGCTATGAAATAAAACAGATTGATTCGCGCAAATTGCGTCTACTCTCCATGCCTTATGCCACTCGCACTCGTAATAACAGCATTATGCTACTCGCAGAAGTCAACCTTTGGTAAGCGACCGGTACGGCCAAGTAGTGTGATACGAGGGCACCGGAAAAATTCAGGCCTCGTACCGTCCATGAAAAAAGCTAACCCGGAGCCCCATTGGAGTCGCCTAGCTCGACTGGCTCCCCGAGCCAAGACGACTGCATTTTCTTCCCACAGCGACCCAGTCCTCCACATCCTCGGCGCAGCGACTCGAACGGCAAAGTACCACGCTCGGGGACTGACACCAGCCCAAAGAAGAGTGGCTAGGGAAAAGCGCCCAGGACTTGCCATGCGACTGATCTTACGGATCAGGCGGAGCGACGCACCTAACACAACGCGCCTAGTCCTCACCTACCTTGGGCATGCGACTAGAACGGCCAAGTACCACGCTCTGGGACTCGGCGACCCCACCCCGTTCGCTCTCGGGAAAACGACCAAGTAAAGAGCACCCCTGGGAGTCGCCATGCGACTGGCTTCCTGAGCCATGGCGAGTCGACTCTAATTCACTAACAGTTCACACAACATATAAAAACGAGGTTAACCCCACAAAAAGGGCGGACGCGCTCGGGGACTCGTACATACAACACTCAAACCACAAAAGCAATGACAAATAACCCGCACATTCCTTCATAGCAGCAAAATTTGTTCGCATACAAGGAGAATTACATGTTTATCTTGCGCTAACGCCGAATGGAAACACTCTATTCCGCAGGCTTCGAGGAGGAGGCGCCACCGTCCTTGCGGTTGCAAATAAAGGGAACCCAGGGACTCGACGGGTATGTCGTGAGCTCTCCCGCCATCGCTGCACGAAATGGTTGCTCCACCTTGAAGTCGCGGTGCACCGGTTCAGGGTCATTGGGGGCGACGACCGTTTCCTGGTAGGGAATAAGGTCGCCGATCGCCCAAACACGGTCAGAGTATACCGCGGCTCGCTCCGTCAGCTTCAACACCTCGGCAATCTCGACCGAGCCCGTCGACGAGGGGTACCCGCTCGTGACGTCGTCGAGGTCGAAATCGTCAGGAAAATGTGTGAGCCCAAGGCTCAGCGCAGTCGCCGCTCCACGACGGAAGGACGACCGCGTCATCAACTCCATGACCGAAGGGGCCTTCTCCAGATAGCACTACACCTCGACGAGGTTGCTGGGGATCACCTCTGTAGGCGAGATCTCCTGAAGATATGCCTAGAGGCAAGTCGCTGATAGCGCGGCTGAATCGATCAGGGTGGTCACGCACTGCCGCGCGTCGTACGACTGCGCCTCTTCGGTGTTATCAGTGATCAGTCCTGCAACACACAAGCAAACAGTGAGCGAAGCACCAAAACCACAATGTGGAACGCGCGCTTGGAAAGTGGCTGAAGGAAAACTCACTAATCAGCGGGCGGCAGAGATCCGTGATGAAATTCTAAAGATACGAGAGGTCATTCTGCAACCCGGCGACGAGTGCGTCCGACACCTTCCGCTCCTCAGCAGCATAAGTGACGGCCGCCTTGGCTCGTCCTTCCACCGAGCTCGCTTCCGCCTTCGCCTCTTTGAGCTCACGCTCTAGTTCGGCGATTCGCTTCTCTGCTACGCTCAAGGCAGACTGAGCCGCCGTCAACTCACCCGCCGGGAAAAGGCCCTGGTGAGCCTCCTTCACTGCGGCCGCACTACTCTCTGTTTCCAAAACAAAACGGTCAACACCGCAACAAGTTTGCGACAAGCTCCAAACTACGCATACACTCACCCGCAGTCGCTCGAAGATCCTCGTTCGTCTCCTGGACAACGATAAGCTCCTTCTCCACGCGGCACTTGGCAGCAAGCCGCTCGGCCAACTCGCGCTGCAAGCCCTGTGCAACAACCACAGCGCCAGCAACCAAAAATTCCTATGTGCCCAGCCGCTGAAATTCAGCGACTAGGCACTCGGGGACTGGATGACAAAATTACCTGGATGGAGGCACCTAGCATGCCGTGAAGCTCCATCGCGTCCACCGATGAAACCACGAGCGAAGTGTGCCCGCGACGCTGCTCGACCTCCATACCGGCGGCCCCAGGGCATTGACTTGATGGCACAGAGGCACTCGCCATGGCGGCCCTTGCTACAAAGCGAGGGAACGTCGCCACTGCGGCGCCCGCGCCACCTGAAGGCGGCCCAACCACCTCAATCAAAACCATGGGGCCTGCCTGCTGCGACCCCGCGTCCTCCGACGCCTTCAGAGCTACGTCCACCGCAATCGGGTCTTCACTCGGGGCAGCCGCTGGCTCATCCGAGATCGTGACGACTTCATCGCCTTTGGTTCTCTTGGCACAGTCGGAGGGAGCCTTAGTCTCGTTGCCCTTCCTCTTCTTCGAGGGATCAGCCGGCACCTCTGTGGCGACCGATGGAACCTTGTCCCCCGAAGGGTGACCTATCTTCTTTACTCCAGTCCTGCGAAGACGACTCCGTTAATAACACTCGCCAATCGGCACACGAATCAATTAGACAGACGAAAGGCTAAGGAATACTCACTTGGCGACCGGAATAAATCGCAGGCCAGTGCGAATGCTGGCCGGATTTTCCAGTTCTGGCCCCAGTTTCTGACTGAGGCCCGTCTCGAACACGCTCTGTGCCCAAGACATAGACATCTTATTCGAGGATGAGGCCGTGGCAGGGGGCTCAGTGGTAATTGTTGCGGGAGCTCCTCTTGGCGGCGAGGCCCCTGCGGCTGGAGCGGCCACCAACCCGGTGACTGGGGCGAACGGCGACGGTAGTGACGCCAGCGGCGCCTCGTCTTCCACGATGGTTGCACCAGTGGCTGTAGTCGCATGCGCCACTGTTTCTTCGGCTGCGCTGGTAGCATCAGAGCTACTCGCAGACCGAGGCGGAGACGCCGGCTTGGCAGGATTCATCTTCTTCTTGGGTGGTGGTGGCTTCTTCTTCTTCGACGGTGTGGACTCATGTTGTGAGGTATGCTCGGGGAGCTCGTCATCCTTGTCGTCGTGGGCCTCGAGGCTTTTGCTGGCCTTGAGCTCGCGCTGGTGCTGCCCGCGAGTTATCCGGACCGTGGGGGCAGCAATCTCCACGGCTTCATCGCTGTCGTCGTCGTCATTACCCTCGCCACCTCCGTCACTCCTAACATCGCCCTTGTAGGGCAATGACTCGCTCTCATCCTCAGCGGACGAGTTCGAGTTCTCGTCATCTGCGGGTGGAAGCCAACCTTCCACCACTTGGAATAACTGCAACAATCAAACAACATTAGCACAACCGCGAGTGCACAAACTGCGACTGCAAGTGCAAGGGAAGCAAAAACTCACCGTCAGAGCTGGGCACCTTGCGGTATAAGGTGCGACCCCGTCCTTTGCATCAAGATACACCGCCTGGGTGATCTTCTTCAGGGCCAAGGTGTAGTCATTGAGTCTCCACTCGTCGTGACAGGACTTCGTCGGGTTGTCCTTGCCCGTGTACTCGTACATATAGTGGGCACGACTGGCCAGGGGCACGAGCAGTCGCCCGAGCCAGCAGTTGTAGAGGTTGATGGGTTGGAGGCCTTTCTTCTTCAAGTTGCGGATGGTCTGCAGCATCGCATCGACGACCATCCGCTGTTCCAGCGGAAGCTTGGTGACTTGGAGCCGACGCGGCTCGGGCCGGTCGGTGGAGTACCTTGGAAGCGCCACCTCGTTGCCCGGCGTCGACTCGGTCACGTAGAACCAGCTCTTCTTCCACTCGTTCGCTGCTTTGGCGGGCAGCATCAGGTCGAAGAATGACGCCTTCGACTTCAGCTGGAAAGTCAAGCCACCCGCGGCTAACATTGGGCCGCCCGCCTCTTCGCGGCCGATCCTCCCATGGAATAGATCTTGCCATAGGGGAAAGTATGGCCTGCAGCCCAGGTAGCACTCACAGAACGCCACGAAGATGGCGAGCTGCTCGATGCTATGCGGTCCCAGGTCCGACGGCTGGATATCGTAGTAGGCGCATAAGCGCCGGAAGAAGAGGGAAGTGGGGAATCCGAGCCCCCGCTCCAGATGACTGGTGAAGCAAACTAATTCCCCTTCGCGCAGATCTGGAATCACTTATCCGGACACGGGGATGCGCCATCTCCCGGTGCAGAGGATCCCTGCCTCCTCGAACAATCTTTGGAGCGCCTTCGTGCACTTGGATCTGCCCCATGGTTCCGCAGGAGGGGCCATCGGCTGGGGGATCGAGGGATGCGAATCGCTCTAGGTCGCTCTGGTCGCTGTGCGGAATGGAGGAACGAGAACGCGCAAGTTTGGAGGAAGTGAGGGAAGCATTTTCCCCTCACCTGTCACTTTCCTTATATAATGGTTGTTACCCACCATTTTCGGGGAGCCGTTACCACGCGATAATTACGCCGATATTACTGTTGGATTACTCAACGGCTAGTTTGACCAATGACGGTCCAACTTCGTCCATTCGACTCGCTATCTTCAGCGACTCGATGATTCGCCGACCCGATCACTATAACAGTGACTTGACTATTCGCCGACCCGTTCGCCAAGCTGCGATCTAATTGGTCGTTGTTATTGCGACTAAAACGACTAGTTCTTTCCTTTGTTCAGGAGTCCAGCGCCGATTCGACTAGGCGTCCACATTGGACCCGCATACTCCGACTGCCAACGAACGCCTGCGACGAATCAACGACGGCCTCGGGGACTACTGATGGGGATATGCCTACCGGGGTATGCCCAGCAGGACGATTCCTATTGGCCCAAGCTGCCAGCGAGTGGGCCTACAGGATGGCGACTGGATCGAGACTTGGCATGGACTCAGGCGACTGGAAGCTGGAGGCCCAGAAGTGTAGCTAGGCCCAGTCGGACTAGGTCAAAGACCCTCCGAATCCTTAACCAATTCGGTTGTAGATCTATAAACCCTAGCGAGGTTAGCCTATATAAATATCCCCAGGGTATGCATAGAGGACACGTTCCATCATACACCCTAGCGACTCGCCGTCGTCGAGCTCGCCATTGTACTCACACCATAATACAATCTAGCAGGAGTAGGTATTTACCCTCCGGGGGGCCGAACCTGGGTAAACTCTTGTGTCTCCACCCTCATCTCGCACCGTAGATGGCTGGCCGCACTTGCCCCATGTTCTACTACTCGCTGCCGATTGCAGCATCTGCCATGGCCATTCCCACGACAATTCTTAAGTAACTTTAAAGAAACATTATGAAGTGAACAAGGTATAAGTATAATAATCATTACACCTAAAGTCCATCTATTTTTTAAAGTTAACTTTAGTCTACCAGACTTTAAGTATAATGCTAAAAACTTTATTATATACTTTATAGTTAACTTTGTTCTATTATAATTAAGTTATAAAGCATCTCAAATCCAAACTGTTCCAGCAATCACAAACAACATCAACCACCTCTGATTAGCCACAAGGATTGTTTAAACCTTAATAAAGGAATCTTTTCTTCAAAAGTTATTCGTTTTGCCACTTCAGTCAACATATGACAATTCATAGTAAACACCTTATTTTATACTTTACTTATATATTTAGGATTAATAACACTTAAAGTTCTTTATAAGTGACACTACTTGTAAAGTAAATTTGAAGATAAACAATTATTATCTAAGTAGTCTTCAAGTAGCATTCCATATGTGTGTACCTTATTGTTATATGGATATGTGTTGTTCACACACACTCACAAGCCTTAATAATAAGCACAAATATGAAACTTAATCTAAAATAGCAACACATTCCAAAGGAACCATTTCCAGTATTCAAACCCTAGAGCAACGTTATCCCCGGGATTCCGGTTTACTAAATTGCATTACATACTTATGCATAAAAGCATCTTGCTTCTTTAAACATTAGTCCTTATCGGACCAATGATGCTGATTTCAGATATTGGATCTTATATTATCTTAAAGACCATGAGTGCATACTCTTGCAATCACAAAAGGCAAGTTCACACTTGCTCATGTCCTTTGATTATTTTTTGTAAAGTATTTTGCAAATCTAGTGTTATCATCACCTGCATTTGAAAAAAGGTTAGAAAAACTATTTTCATAATAATATGATTATAGGTTATTTACCATGAGGTAATAACCAACTATGAAAGTTCCGGTGGTAAAGGAACATATTATCTAGGACCTAACAACCAATGTCGCCAGTGATTCTTGCGCCATATATTACGCGTTAACCATGAGATTTGGAATGGGACGGAGAAGTTAGCTGTATCCTTTTCCTCTCGTATGGAGGCAAGACGACCTTAACGTGACGTTGTGATTCCCTGTGTGGATCCAGCATATGGGTGGGCACCCTTACGCCCCACACTTTTGGTGTTTAGATTATCTATGGATGGTGTTTAGTGGATGGACCATTTAATATGGCACTTGCCAGGGCAACTCCAGGTCATAGAGTCTTCGGGAACTCATCAGGGTTTTAGCCTGCCCGAAAGGGGGCTTAACGAAGGTGAGCCAGCCCCGAAGGATCGTGCATACATATGAGGTCGCGGAGAGGGCAGTGATTGGCTTGGATATTAGTCTGGGCCTCATACCAAGGAAGTATGAACGGGTTCGCGGCCCGGATGTGCAATAAAGCTAAGATCTCTCATGGGTAAAGTAACGCACCTCTGCAGAGTGTAAGAACTGTAACTTGTTACTCCCTGTTCCGGGAAGGAGCTGCGAACGCGGCGGGAAAGGAACTCCATGAAAGTTCTGGTAAACCCGTGAAGGCTGACGGACATAACTTTTTAGAAGAAAAGCAACCTTTGAAGAAATGTTTACGAAAACCTACATTGCCTATGAGCTATGGTCTGTGGCTATAGATATAGTGCATCAAACACTCCTTTTCTAGTGAACTTGCTGAGCACGCTCGTACTCAATGTATCCTCTTAACCCTTGCTAGATTCTGAAGCCATTAAGATGACGTCTACATCAAGTCATACTCCAGGATTCATCATCAAAGGCTAAAGCTCTTCAATGAAGTCAAGAAAGTCAACATATACATCCACTCAAGTGAAGACGAAGTTACTAATTAGATAGGACTATAATCTCTAGCCATAGAACCTATTTCTATAGCGTATTGCAATAGCAGCAATGCCAGACCATTAGTTAAAATACTAGTCTTAATAGTATGATAGTTTTTGAGTTGTTTATCTCTGATTCTTCTTTGTAAGAAGTTTTTTTCTCTCTCTTTAACCTAGAGTGTTCTCTGGATCTTGTGTAAAGAGTTGAGTTGTAACCTATAGTCATGTCTTGGACCTGCTGTGTTTCTGTTGTACCACTCTGAGGGATGTAATACCAGTGAACGATGTTTCATTAGTGTTATATCAACGACTATAGTGTACTACATCATGAAGTGGTATGTTGGGTCACCGCAAACCATCATCACCACTCCGTTCCGCTGTAACAACTGTGTTGATATTGCTTTAGTTCTTAGGGGAAACTTTCCCGCTATTGATTACTATTGTAGTTGATGCTTGTGAGTGGAACCATTGGATTATTTTTTATGTTTAGATTGTTATCCATTATCATATCATCTTTGATCTTGATACATATGATGTCTTGTGAGTAGTTCATTTAGTTCTTGAGGACATGGGAGAAGTCATCTTGTTAGTAGTGCATATGTGATGAGTTATTATTCAATGGTTTAGTATTTAAGTTGTGGTGCTATTCTTCTAGTGGTGTCATGTGAACGTCGACTACATGATACTTCACCATTTATGGGCCTAGGGGAATGCATTGTGTATTTGGCTACTAATTGTGGGGTTGTCGGAGTGCCAGAAACCTGAACCCCCGTTAGGACACCTTTGCACAAGGGAGCGTAGGATCTCAGAGATTAAGGCTATGGTTAGATTTATATCTTAATTACTTTCATGTAGTTACGGATGTTTGTAGGGGGTTTAACCACAAGTATCTATTAGTCCAATTAAGGGCGGTATGTTAGCACAGGTTCACCCACACAACACTTACAACACCAGAGAAGAGTACTCAGCTATTTGAAGCGAAAGAACTTGAAAGAATTCCCATGTGTCCTCGAGAACGTTTGGTCCTTATGAGTATTTCCACCGGCTTGTCCTTTGCTAAGAAAGGATTGGGACACTTGCTGTGTTTGTTCTTTATTACTTGCACTTTGTTTTGTTGCCTTATTAGAAAACCACTAAAAATCCGTTTGCTAAGTATTCACAGGGATTTCCTGCTCCACACCACTGTTCAGCACCTTCTGCTCCTTGTTGGGATCGACACTCCTATTTATCAGAAGTACTACGATACACCCCCTATACTTGTGGGTCATCAAGACTATTTTCTGGCGCCGTTGCCGGGGAGTGAAGCACTATTGAAGAGTGGAACTGGTAAAGGAAACTTCTACTATGAGTATTTATTTTGTTACTGCTTGTTACTTTATTTCCAATATGGATAACCCACTTGGTTTTCTGTTTGGGAAAACTACTACCACTGCTAGGGTAGTAGATGAACCACCTCCTGTTGAGATAGATCCTTTTAAGATACCTACAAGTATTGTTAATCGTGTTATGGATAATTATTATTTAGGGGATGGAACTGTCCATCCCGGGATCACTTGCTTTTTATCCATGAATTATGCGGGTTGTTTAAGTGTGCAGGTATCACAACTGAACAGTTGAAGAAGAAGTTACTCTCCATATCCTTGAAAGGGAGAGCTGAAGAATGGTATAAGCTACTGAAGAATGGACAATCCATGGAATGGGAGGAGATGGCATCTCTCTTTTACTCTAAATTTTATCCTCCCAGTGAGATTCATAAGGATAGAAATCTTATAACTTTTGGCCTCTTGATGGAGAGAGTACAACTCAAGCTTGGGGGAGATTGAAGTTACTAATGCTTAAATGTCCTACTCATGAACTCCCTAACAATATTATTTTCAATAACTTTTATGCTAGGCTTTCTCTTCATGATAAAGATTTACTAGATGCTTTTTGTGCTGGATCATTCACACGTATGAAGGAAGAATCTAAATGGGATCTCTTAGACCGTACTCAAGATAACACTAAGGCTTGGGAGGATGACAAAGGAAGAAAGTCAGGTATAAACTATGATTATGATTGCATTAAATCTTTTATGGGAACTGATAACTTCCGTGATATCAGCAATGATTTTGGTCTTGATTCCCAAAGTATTGACAACTGTTTTAAGGCCTTTGCCTCTAACATAGAAATTCCCAAAAAGAAGTGGAATAAGTACCATGATCCTTATAAAGATGTTGTTAATCATGTTCTAGTTAGAAGTACTCAAGTTTGTACTACTAATCATATTGTGCCTGAACCTCGTTGAGAAAATGCCTTTCCCAGCTAAGGTAAAGGAGTATTCTATGATTATTAGTGCAAATAACAAAGGTACAATGAAAACTATGGAGCCTGGTAAGCATTTGAATGATGAACCTGTGGTAGCTATTGTGAAAGACACTGTCACTAGAAATATAGAGGATGATCACGTTGTCTTCTGTGAAGACGCTTCTAATATTATCTCTCATCCTAGTAAAGCTATAAAAGCTAGTGTCCCTGTGCTTTCTGTTAAAATAGGTGATCATTGCTACTATGGTTTATGCGATATTGCTGCTAGTTCTAGTGCTATTCCTTATGAGCTTTACAGGGAAATTATGCATGAGATTGGTCCTTGTGAGATTGAGGACATTGATGTGGTTATTCACCTTGCTAATAAGGAAACTATTTGCCCCATTGGCATTGTAAGAGATGTGGAGGTTCTCTATGGTAAGATTAAATATCCTGCTGATTTTCTAGTGCTTAATTTAGCAGCTAGCAAAACTTGTCCTATTATTTTTGGTAGACCTTTCTTGAACACTTGTGGAGCTATTATTGATTGTAAGAAGGAAAAAGTTTTAACTAAGTTTGATGGAGATTCTTATGAGTTTAACTTTTCCAAATTTGCTAAAGCTCCTTGTGAAAATAGCTTGCCTAATAAAGATTTCAGGGTGGAACAACTTGCTTCTATTTATCCAGTCTATGACCTTGGACCTCTTTTTGGAGACTGTAAGTATGCTTACTCAGATGATAAAGTTGTTGCCAGTGACAGTTATATTGTCAACTTTATTCAAATTGCTACTGAAAATTATTTTGAGAGAGGGAAACATGGTTTTATGCATCTCAATGATGTTAAGTTTCTCCGTTTTATGTTGAAAGCTTTGAAATTGCATCTGTTTTGTCTTCCTATGCTAGTGGATTTTTGCTTCAACAATTTGTTTTCTCATGATACCCCCATGCATAGGAAGTGGGTTAGACTCAAGTGTGTTGGTTATTTGCTTCTTAATGCTCTCTTTCACTTCAGATATATATCCTTTGTGAGCATCTTTGGAAGTTTCAAGCCTAACTTAAAGGCATTAAAGAAAAGTACTTGTTGGGAGATAACCCAAGAGTTCTGTCGAGTCTTGGAAGTTATTACCTCAGTAATAACTGCTCCTTATCCTTTTGTTTTGGTTTTTGTGTCAAGTTCAACTACTTTTGTGAAGTAGAGGAGTTGTGAAAAGTGGCCGTCCTAGGACATATTTTTGTCCTGTATTGTAAAAATTTGTGAGGGAGCTCATTATGTCGGATGGAGCTGCATTTTTCTGTTCTTGTTCTCTAGGTTGTTACCCAACTTTCATCAGTTCTGCACTTTTTGAATTGAGCAACATAAGGTCTTCGAAAAAATCAATCTTTACCTGCTGGTCTATTTTGACAGATTTCTGCCATCATTTGCATTTACCTCTTACAGAAGCTTTTGTTTTGATGGATTTTCAGTTGAAGTGTGTACCCAAAGGTTTATTGTTTTTGCTTACACTAATGTTGTCATTGAGTTTGTGCAAAGGTTTTGTATGAAGGAAATTCTCAGGAGAAAGAGAAAAGGAATCTGTAGAGTTCGTCTTTGAATAGGTAAAAGTGGTGAAAACAGAAGGTTCATGAAACCCCAATCTTTTTATATTTTTGATGTTTTTAATACATAAGGAAGACTATGAGACAAAACTGAAGAGGAAACAGAGTCCAGGGTGGACAAACCCACCCTAGGCACGGGCCCAGCCTGGCCGCGCCTGAGGGGTGTGTGCCACCCCCGAGCTCCGACTCTACCTCGTTTCCATGGCGGTACCTTCCTTATGCCTTGAAACTTCGTAATATATAACCCCCCGGATCCCCCGAGGTTCGTGCATCGTGTTCTCGTCATGTTTTCGTTTCGATCTATTTATGTCAGGAAATCTTCTCAAGTTTAGAGCACCATGGTCTCCGCCAACGACAAAGGCAAGAAGCCCGAGGAAGAAGAACCTCAAGTACCCAAGGAGGAGGAGATTTCGGTAGGGTATGAAGGTGACATGGAGGAGGATAAGCAACCGGACACCCGCGCTACCGTCGCAAGAATTGTATTGGTGGCAAAACCTACCAAGCTTAAGAGGACAACACAAATGTCTACAGGAGGGAGAACTCGGCGTCATATCCTTGCTGCACGCACACTTCATCCTAGTACTCCTTGTTCTAACAGTGCAGGGAAGAAACACTCTAATATGAAAGAATGGAGAAATAATAACAAGGACTGGGATCCTCGGTCCGAGTTGATCATGGGCTGCATTGAGCATAACTCGGAGTTAATTCGTACTCTGACCTTTGATATGGAGGATTTGAAGAAACATGTTGAAGAGCTTATTAAGAGAACACCACCACCACCGAAGGAGTAATTCATCATCAGGTTTGGCATCCCCTTGGCTTGTTCCAAGCTTGGGGGAGTGCCGCGGTATCACCACAATTATCTTTTATCTTTTACATTTTTAGTGGATTCATATCTGTGGTAGAGAGGTTATCTTATAGTTTGGTTTGCATGTGGAAGTATCTCTCCTTTAGTTGATTATCTATGTATCCCTTGGTGTGAGTGCCTTTATTGAATATTAATGAAAAGTCTCATCTTTTACTTTTTGCACTTCTTATTTTAGTTTTCAATCTCTATTATATTATGTATCTTGTTGATCAGTATTGGCACCACTTTGGGATCATCAAGTGGATCTAAATTGGTTTTGTCAAACCAAGTTCTGGTCAGTAGCATTACTTTGAAAGAGAAAGAAAAAAGGCTTACATGTATTTTGTATCATTTGTTTTCATTCTTGTTGGCTCATAAGCTTAGTATTCTTTATTTAAGATTCTTTTGTGTCTTCAAGGAAGATTGCATGTTTGGCTTTATTACTTGTATGTTTGCTTGTTTCTTTCAACTCTCTTGCTTGCTGCCCAGCCTTGCTAGCCAAAAACCTGTTTTGAGAAGGTATACTTCTCATGCATCCGATCCCTTTGAACCAAAACCTGTGGCATTTGTGTCCACCATATCTACCTAGTAGAATTTTTGCTATTCCAAGCAAATTCTCAAGCTTCATCTACCCTTCGAATTAAAAATTATTTTGTTATGAGAAAACTAGTTAGTAAAGCTCTCACGAACTTGATGGCACACTTTATTTCTTGCCCCTAATAGACCTGAACCATTGTGCCATCAAAGTTGTATATGCTTGCATCTATACGTTGGAATTAGCAGAACCGTGCTGTCACGGGGAATGTTTTCAACATTGCACTTGTAATCTGTACACAGTTGATATCGTGCTCTTTTGCCTATGGATGTCAACGGTGTGAAATAAAGAGGGAACTTGTAAGTCCATGGAGTTTGTATCCTGTGTTAGAGAAATGCCTGGGCCGCTAGCCTAAGCCATGCCTAATCATGGTGGAAACTTGCAACATCACCATAGTGAGCCATCTATGAAGCATCCTCATAAAAAGCTATGCACATAGTAAATAAAAAGATCGCTGAGATGCTCATTGTCTGCTTGCCTTGTCATTTTGGTTATGGGAAAGCTCCTGTACCATGTGAAAGGGGTACCCCGTTGGCGGTTCTCAATGATATGCAGATACTTACAGTGACAAGAACTTACATGTGACCAAAGTTGAGTAGCATGAGGAGTGGCCCTCATATTCAAGGGACATGAGATTGCCAACTTATATTCCGTCAAGCATATACTCCGTCTTTCTGCACTTTAACAGTATTCATCTCAATATGCATATGATAGGGGCAATGAGGGCTCAAAGCTAGTAAGTACCATAATCTTTTGGAAGCTCTTTATGACTTCTAATCCCTGCTTCCCTCTAAGAAGGGACCTTTCTCCCACTTCCAAGTTGAGTCAGTAAACCTACTTCCTCTCTATCTCCAGCAAGCTTTTGAGTTGTTGTGTTTCAAGCATTCATATGGTGATTTATTCAATCATGTTCTTTATCTTCCTTGTTTGCATAGAACTCTTATCTATTGAGTATTACTTTGAAAGCCTTCACTTGTGAAAAACCTTTTTGAGCAAAGAGTGCTCCTATTTTGAAACTCTACAAAAGCTTTTGTGAAACTGTTTGCCAGGTGTTATCTGACCAAGAACAAGTTTGCCAACTCCAATTATGATTTATATTTATGCAGCTCTATTGTGACTCCTGTACTTGGTTGCAAGCTAAGTTATATAATGGTGAGTTGCTTTCTTCTATGTGTTGTGCAATGGTAAGTGTGATGCTTCTTGTTCGTATTCTTTTATCGACACTTCACTCCATAAACCTGTGTACTTGTTTACTGAGCTCATTTTTCGCTTGGGGACAAGCGAAGTCTAAGCTTGTGGGAGTTGATACGCCCAATTTGCATCACCTTTCTATATCATAATTTACCTTTATTCATTGATATTTGTCTTATTATGAGGTATTACTTATGGTTTTTCATTTGTTTATGCATGTTGGATGATTCTAGGAGGATGGTGATGAGGACATCCGTATACTTACACCTACCCCAGTTACTACTGATGATGTTCCAGCTGCTACTAACAAGGATAAGTCCAATGCGATTAGGATTGGACCAATTAAAAGAGCTCGTGCTAAGCTACTAGAACAATAGGTGAATTTGTTTCTTAATGAGCCTGATGTTTTACTTAATGAGAATTTTATACTGCCTAAGTCTATATGTTATTGTATGATCAGGTACGTTGGAAAAGAAGGTATAGCACGTAGCGAGGAGGCGAAGCACATGGAGCAAGGTGTGTTGATCAATAGGGCAAGCGCGAGGGAGGAGAGGGAGGAAGCGCAAGGAGCTACAAAGGAAGGGATCAACACTAGAGTCTCTGCCGCGGCAGAGAAACGATGCCAAATCCTGCCACGGTAGGCTACCGCGGCACAGAAAGTGGCTGAAATCCTGCCACGGCAGAAGAGACCTGTCGCGGCACGCTTTAGGCCCAATATGTTGCCACGGAAGGAACATGCCTGTGCGCCTAGAAAGCTGTCCCACTTGGGTCGGCATGTATCTTAGTTGTAGTCATTTGCGTCTTAGACTCTTAGCCTATCCGCCCCCTCTCTCTTAAATAGATGGGGGTACCATTTCTTTAGGGTAGACCACGTTAAAATATTTTGGAGTTGATTCTTTTTAGAACCTCTGAAATTACCCTATGATCGAATTATCTACTGCAATTGAGTGTGATCTGTTGTTCCATTGGGAATTAGTAGATTGCAAACTACCGTTCGTGGTCGACGGCTGCATGCGCAAGAGCGTGGTGTTGTGAATATCCCACAGGGTTCGAGAGCTGTTGCATTGGCATCAGGGTTCGAGAGGGAGAGTTCATAGCTACAGGCTAGTTATCTATCATCCACCATCATCATCATCGACAAGTGCTTGCTGAGAAGATCGGGCCACCCCATATCATCTTGGTATCAGATTTCCTCGTTTACTCGCTGAGCATCCACAAATCCATCCATAGATTAGTTCTTGTTTTCGTCCTATATAGAAAAAACCATACAAAAATATTTGCCCTAGCCTATATTGCATCGTTTTTCATGTTTTAGTTGCTGGTCGTGTCTTCTCGTAGATCCAATCTGCAGGTTTTTCTCATAGGAGTCTAGTTTTCGTTTGTGTTTAGGGTTTTGATCTTATTTCCACCGAGTCCACCATCACCGTTTTCCGCAAGTTTCCATCTACTTTTCCGAGTCCACATAGCATACTTTGGTGTTTCAAACCTAGCTACAACCTATCTACCGCATCCGTGCCTAGGAGCGTACCCACGAGACTAGTTGCTTTGCTCTGATAGGCTGCTCATTAGGGTTTTGAAAGTGCTCAATTTTCGCCCCGATAAACCGGATTATCCGGCCCTCCCTAGTTTGCATTCGTTTTGCATTGAGTCATATAGTTTAAAAAAAAAGAAAAAAAGAAAAGGAAAAGAGATTCCATATTTAAAAAAAAGAGCGAGAATAGAGCTACAAGCATGACAAAAAAAGATATCAAAGTGTGCTTTATTGGAGGCCTAGTTGATCATAGCACTTGTAGATGACGCAATCTTGTGACTGTTTGTTTTGGGCTATTACTAGTGTCTCTCTTGTGCATTGCAATATTCTTGTTCATAAATTGCTTTGCCATGTTTATCTCCACCGTGTGTGTTTCTTGGGTTATCATAACAATCATCACTAGGACTTGTCTGCGGTGTAGTTAGGATTCCATACCTACAGCTCCACCATAAATAACCTGTGTTCCCTATGATCGTCTCTATACCCTTGATATTCACTTCATCACATCAGTGCATCAGTCTTGATCTCGTTTTGGTTACACATCTCTATTCACTTTGGAACGGTAAGATCTACTTTCTTGTCTGTGTGAGTGAATTGAGTGTTCCACCAAACAGATTTTATTTATTGCACTAATTTACTAATCATGTATACTAGTGCTTCTGATGTTGTAGCACAGAAAAAGAAGGATGATGAGTGTGTCAATTGGCGGGAATATGAAGCATTGAGATCCCATTTGATACTAGTGTTTAACAACACAACAGATGCCATTGATAAGAGTCTTCAGGACGTGGAAGTGACTTTGGAAGCAAATGTTCGGGACGTGGCTACTATCAAGACACAACTGACAGACCTCAACACGAACGTGACAGCTTTGCAGCATTCCGTAGAGGCCTTGAAACTTGCTATTGAGCAACGGCAACAGCAACCAATGCATGAGGAGCTCGAGGATGAAGCTGATGGCAGTGTTGCTAGTGCTGCGCCACTAGGCAGGGGACGCCCTAATGATCCTGCACCTGCACCATTACATGGTCGTGGTTTTGCCCCTATAGGTCGTGCTCAGCGTGTACTATACAGCCGGTTGATGATGGTTTGTGCAAGCCTAAATTTTCAATTCCCAAGTTTGATGGTTCCATTGATCCTGAAGATTATTTGACATGGGAGTTGAAGATAGAGAAGCTCTGGCGCTTGTATGAGTATACTGAAGAAAAGAAGGTCAAGCTTGCAGCGTCAGAATTTGATGGTTATGCTTTGTGTTGGTGGGATGCTCTTGTTTAGCATAGAAGGGATGACAATGACCTTCCGGTGATGACTTGGCGAGAGATGAAGCGTATCATGAAGGAACGTTTTGTACCCACCAATTACTTGCGCTCTATTTTTGACAAGTTGACACAATTGAAGCAAGGGAACTTGACAGTTGATGAGTACTATATGGAAATGGAGATTCTTATGCAACGTGCTCGAATCCGAGAATCACTTGAGATGACCATGCAGCGATTTCTCAAAAATTTGAGGTTACCCATAAAGAGCATAGTGCGTCATCACAAGTATGAGAACATGAACGAACTGTTGCATCATGCTAGAGAGGCCGAGTCACAGCTCGCGGAGGAAGCTAAAGAACGTCGTTTTCCAGCCACTAGCCGGTTCCCCAGGGCCACGCCATCTCCTATGGCTCCTCCTGCAGCGACCAGCTACCCTACTACATCGGCGGCCAAGCCTGTCCCCTCACCCTCTTTTGGTTCTAATGCTAAGAAACCAGCTGCTCCTGCTACTAGTACGGGTTCGAATATGTCAACTGCACGCACTCACGATGTGGAGTGCCACACTTGCGGAGGTAGAGGGCACTATCAGAGAGATTGTCCAAACCGCAAGGTGATTTTTGTCAATGATCAAGGAGAATATGAGAGTGGAGATGATGTTGATCCTGATGATCATAGTGCTGATTATGAAGAGGAAGGTCTGGATGCCTTTCCTGCGCATGCACCTACTATCGTGGTATCTCCACGCATTATTAGTGTGTAGCCCATTGTTAACTCTCAACGCTGCAATTTGTTCCAAACAAAAGCTCTCGTTGGGCCTAACAAAGCTTGCAAAGTAATTATTGATGGAGGTAGCTGCAGGAATCTTGCAAGCAAGGAGTTATGTGCCAAGTTGAATTTATCTTATTTGCCTCATCCTAAGCCATACTACATTTAGTGGTTAAGTGATAGTGGTGAGATGAAAGTAAACCATATGGTGAGTGTGAATTTTGAAATAGGACCATACAAAGATTCTATTGATTTTGATGTGGTTCCCATGACTGTTTGCCATTTGTTATTGGGTCGGCCTTGGTTATATGATCGCCATGTGCAACACAATGGCCGTGCCAATACTTATCACTTGGAGTGTACAGGCAAGAAGATTAACCTACAACCAATGACACCACAACAGATTGTCAATGAGTCTGGACAGAAAATAGAGGTGACTTTGAAAGATGCTTCTGTTGGAGGCCGTGAGAATGTTGCAGCTGTACATGATGTTATAAAGCCTACAAAGAGTGATATAAATAAAAGAGAGAGAGTGCCTAACCTAGTAATGCTAGCCACCAAGGAAGATATGAGAGAGTTTCGAGAGGATCCTAGTGCCATGCCGCTTGTGCTCATGTATAAGGGCGAGGTTTTGGTTTCTAACGACATGACCCCTATTTCTCTTGGTGTCTCTACTATTTTGCAGGACTTTGGTGATGTGTTTCCAGAGGAGGTGCCTGCTGGACTTCCTCCCATGCGCGGCATAGAGCATCAGATTGATCTTATTCCAGGAGCCACATTACCTAACCGTGCACCTTACCGGACCAACCCCGACGAAACTAAGAAGATACAGAAACAAGTACAAGCACTACTCGAGAAAGGGTACATTCGTGTTTATCTTAGCCCTTGTGCCGTTCCTGTTATTTTAGTTCCTAAGAAAGATGGTATATGGCACATGTGTGTAGATTGTCGAGCTATTAATAACATCACTATTCGATATCGTCATCCTATTCCACGCTTAGAAGATACGCTTGACGAATTGAGTGGTGCTGCTATTTTCTCTAAGATTGATTTGCGTAGTGGTTATCATCAAATTAGGATGAAAGAAGGGGATGAGTGGAAAACTGCTTTCAAAACTAAATTTGGTTTATATGAATGGCTAGTCATGCCTTTTGGGCTTACTAATGCACCTAGTACATTCATGAGATTAATGAATCATGTTTTGAGAGAATTCATTGATCCATTTGTGGTTGTTTATTTTGATGATATTCTTATCTATAGCCACAACGAAACTAAACATTGTAATCATATCCGACAAGTTTTGCAAGTGTTGCATGATAATCAATTGTATGCTAATCTTGAGAAATGCACATTTGCAAAAGATAAGGTCATATTTTTGGGTTATGTTGTATCTAAGCATGGGGTAGAAGTAGATCAGTCTAAAATTGAGTCAATTCAGAATTGGCATATTCCCATGAATGTTAGTCAAGTGCGTAGTTTCCATGGATTAGCTAGATTCTATAGACGATTTGTGAAGGATTTTAGAACTATTGATGCACCATTGAATGATTTGACTAAAAAAGGTGTGCCATTTGTGTGGGCAATCCAAGATATTGCATTTGATACATTGAAACGTTTGCTTACTTCTGCACCATTACTTGCATTGCTTGATTTTTCAAAGCAATTTGAAGTTGAATGTGATGCTAGTGGTATAGGTATTGGTGGTGTTTTGATGCAAGAGGGTCGCCCTATAGCATATTTTTCTGAGAAACTTACTAGTGCTAGATTGAACTATCCTATATATGATAAAGAATTGTATGCACTTGTTCGTGTACTAGAAGTTTGGCAACATTATTTGTGGCCAAAAGAGTTTATCATACATTCTGATCATGAAGCTTTAAAGTATCTAAAAGCTCAATCAAACTTGCATAGGAGATTAGATAAATGGGTTGAGTTTATTGAATCTTTTCCGTACATCATTCAATATAAGAAAGGAAAAGAGAATGTCGTTGTTGATGCTTTGTCTAGGAAAAACATGCTATTAACGAATCTTGATGTTAAAATTCCTGGATTAGAGAGTATTTGTGCACTTTATGGAACTGACAATGATTTTTCTGAACCATATCGTTTTTGTGCTCTTAGAAACGCATGGGATAAGTATCATATACATGATGGGTATTTGTTTCGAGCTAACAAACTATGTATTCCAGAATTGTTGTTGCGTTTGTTCTTAGTGCAGTAATCACATGCTGGTGGTTTGATGGGTCACTTTGGGCGTGAGACGTCATTACTCATGCTTGCTGATCATTTTTATTGGCCCAAGATGAGGCGTGATGTGTACAGATTTGTGAGTCGATGCATTACATGTCACAGGTCGAAATCCAAATTGAAGCCTCATGGTTTGTATACCCCTCTCACTGCGCCAACTGCACCATGGGAAGACATTAGTATGGATTTTGTACTAGGTCTACCTAAAACCCAGAGAGGGCATGATTCTATATTTGTGGTAGTAGATAGATTCTGTAAGATGGCTCATTTTATTGCCTGCCACAAAAGCGACGACGCGTCGCATGTTGCTAACCTGTTTTTCAGGGACATTGTGAGATTACATGGAGTACCAAGAACAATTGTTTCTGATCGGGATGTGAAGTTTATGAGCTACTTTTGGAAGACTTTATGGGGGGAGCTGGGAACGAAGCTACTATTCAGTACTACTTGTCATCCCCAGACAGATGGTCAGACAGAGGTGGTGAATAGAACATTATCACAACTCTTAAGGACTATGATAAAGAAGAATCTGAGGGAGTGGGAAGAGTGTTTGCCACATGTCGAGTTTGCTTATAATAGGGCAGTGCATTCAACCACTCAAATTTGTCCTCTTGAGGTGGTGTATGGTTTCAAGCCATTGACACCACTGGATTTATTGCCTCTACCATTACATGAGAGAGTTGATATGGAGGCATCAAGACGTGCAGACTATGTGAAGAAGATTCATGAGAAGACTCGAGAGGCTATTGAGAACAAAGGCAAGAACATTGCTGCTGCAAGAAATCAAGCAAGGAAGGAAGTGTTGTTCAAAACTGGTGATATGGTTTGGGTACATCCGTGCAAGGATAGGTTCCCATTGCTGTGCCAATCCAAGTTGAAGCCGCGCGGTGCTGGTCCTTACAAGGTGTTAGCCAAGATTAATGATAATGCCTACTCGATTGATATACCTATTGCTGAATTTGGTGGAGCTAGCAACAGTTTCAATGTTGCTGATTTATCACCATATGATGGAGAAGACCTTGGAACGTCGAGGTTGACGCCTTTTGAAGGGGGGGGGGAGATGATGAGGACATCCATGTACTTAAACCTACCCCAGTTACTACTGATGACGTTCCAGCTGCTACTAACAAGGATAAGTCCAATGAGATTAGGATTGGACCAATTACAAGAGCTCGTGCGAAGCTACTAGAACAACAGGTGAATTTGTTTCTTAATGAGCCTGATGTTTTACTTAATGAGAATTTTATACTGCCTAAGTCTATATGTTATTGTATGATCAGGTACATTGGAAAAGAAGGTATAGCACATAGCGAGGAGGCGAAGCACTTGGAGCAACGTGTGTTGATCAATAGGGCAAGAGCGAGGGAGGAGAGGGAGGGCGCAAGGAGCTACAAAGGAAGGGATCAACACCTGGCAGAGTCTCTGCCGTGGCAGAGAAACGATGCCAAATCCTGCCACGGTAGGCTACCGCGGCACAGAAAGTGGCTGAAATCCTGCCACGGCAGAAGAGTCCTGCCGCGGCATGCTTTAGGCCCAATATGTTGCCACGGCAGGAACAAGCCTGTGCGCCTAGAAAGCTGTCCCACTTGGGTCGGCATGTATCTTAGTTGTAGTCGTTTGTGTCTTGGACTCTTAGCCTAGCCACCCCCTCTATCTTAAATAGATGGGGGTACCGTTTCTTTAGGGTAAACCACGTTAAAATATTTTGGAGTTGATTCTTTTTAGAACCTCTGAAATTACCATGTGATCGAATTATCTACTGCAATTGAGTGTGATCTATTGTTCCATTGGGAATTAGTAGATTGCAAACTACCGTTCGTGGTCGACGGCTGCGTGTGCAAGAGCGTGGTGTTGTGAATATCCCACAGGGTTCGAGAGCTGTTGCATTGGCATCAGAGTTCGAGCGGGAGAGTTCATAGCTATAGGCTAGTTATCTATCATCCACCATCATCATCGACAAGTGCTTGCTGAGAAGATCGGGCCACCCCATATCAAATGGACTGTCGGAGTCTGGATTCTGATGGAAAAGAAGGCGTTTCGGTGCAATTTCGCAAAGATCATAAAAATACCAGAAAAATATGGAAACATATTATTTTACCAAAAGACGAAGGAAGCCAGAAGGAGGAGCGAAGAGGGGCCCCAGGGGGCCCACACCCCCTAGGCGCGGGCCCACCTGACCCTGCGCCTAGAGCAGGTGTGGCCACCTGCCCGGCCTCCGACTCCGCCACTTCGCCTATATCTTCCCTACGGAACCCTAAGCCTAAGGGAGCGACCACAGATAGATTTCCGCCGCCTCTGGGGGGCGGAAAACATCGAGAGAGAAAGATCTCTCCAACATACAGATTTCTGCCAAGGGAATTCCTTCCCGGAGAGGGGAGACCGTCGCCATCAACACCGTCATCAAGTTAGGCTTCATTGGGATCATCATCATCATCTACACCATCATCTCCACCAGCACCATCATCACCACTCCGTTCTGCTGTAACAATTGTGTTGGATATTGCTTTAGTTTTAGGGGAAACTTTCCCAGTATTGATTACTATTGTAGTTGATGCTTGTGAGTGGAACCATTGGATTATTGTTTATGTTCAGATTGTTATCCATTATCATATCATCTTTTATATTGATCCATATGATGTCTTGTGAGTAGTTCGTTTAGTTCTTGAGGACATGGGAGAAGTCATGTTGTTAGCAGTGAATCTGTGATGAGTTATTATTCAATGGTTTAGTATTTAAGTTGTGGTGCTATTCTTCTAGTGGTGTCATGTGAACGTCGAATACATGATACTTCACCATTTATGGGCCTAGGGGAATGCATTGTGTATTTGGCTACTAATTGTGGGGTTGCCGGAGTGACAGAAACCTGAACTCCCGTTAGGACACCTTTGCACAAGGGAGCATAGGATCTCAGAGTTTAAGGTTGTGGTTAGATTTATATCTTAATTACTTTCCTGTAGTTACGGATGTTTGTAGGGGGTTTAATCACAAGTATGTATTAGTCCAAGTAAGGGCGGTATGTTAGCACAGGTTAACCCACACAACACTTACAACACCAGAGAAGAGTACTCAACTATTTGAAGCGAAAGCACTTGACAGAATTCCCATGTGTCCTCGAGAACGTCTTGTCCTTATAAGTATTTCCACCGGCTTGTCCTTTGCTAAGAAAGGATTGGGCCACTTGTTGTGTTTGTTCTTTGTTACTTGCACTTTGTTTTGTTGCCTTATCAGAAAACCACTAGAAATTCGTTTGCTAAGTATTCACAGGGATTTCCTGCTCCACAGCACTGTTCAGCACCTTCTGCTCCTCGTTGGGATCGACACTCCTATTTATCAAAAGTACTACGATACACCCCCTATACTTGTTGGTCATTTCCCAACAGTGGTATCAGAGCAATATCTTCTGGTTTTAGGCTCGATATCGTGCATATGTGATGTGCAGTTAGCATTAGATTGGAGCTATTTGTTGTTTTGGTGGTCGAGATAGATCGGTTTTGTACAAGGTTGACTGGATGAAATCTACTCAGGAAAATGGATGATCTAGTTTCCGTGATCATACTGCTGAGGTCATGGAACGACATACCCCTATCGGTCGGTTTCCGCCATCAGGGTAGACTGTGACACGTAAATCCATATGCGGTGATCGAAGATCAAAGGAGTTTGATCGAAGTGGGACGGCTGGCTTCGCCGTGTCATAGCACCTTATATGCCATTGCAAGTTTCACAATGCCAATAGATATCGTACCTATGCATAACTTGTTTTTACAGTAAGTTATAAATGGTATGGTTCATGTGCATGTGATGTATGTGTGTTGTAACATCCCAAAAATATTAATCAAGGTTATTAATTCCAATCACCCAAATTCAGGATTAACAAAAACTTTTGTTAATTAAAATCATTATGAATGCATGTGTGTATGTGATAAATGCATGAATGCTTAAATGAACTTGATTAATTGTTATGAATGGCAAGGATTGGTTTAAAGATGAAAACAACATCATCTAAATCATTTACAAGCAGAATCAAATCAATAGAAATTAAAAAACAAAAATATGAGCTAATGGTCATTTTTGCCAATCTTGCTCACTAGACCACTTTGACTGTTTCTAGTCCAAGATTTCAAACAAAAACAAATCCAATTCTTTTCACCCCTTGCTAGACCAAGTAAAATTGAACCCAAGCCCACCTTGCAAACCCACAAAAACATTTTGCAAATCTATTCCAAGGACAATTCAAAATTGAATCTAGTTCATATGGTAAGATCACCATTTCTCAAAACCCAACCAAACCAGTTCAGCTTGACAAATACAAACAACCAGATACTACCTAGTATGTTCCCAGTACACTCACCAAGTTTCATCCAAAAATTCAAATATGAATTTCTTTCGGCCATTTCATCAAACACTTGGAGACAGAAAAGAAATTTGGCCAAACTTCACTATTTTGAGCAGTAATTTGGCTAAACCTTATTCACCATTGATCACCCTTGTCTCCCCTAATACGTCCAATTTGCATCACCATTCTATATCGTAATTTGCCTCTATTCATTGATTTATGTCTTATTATGAGGTGTTACTTATGTATTTTCCTCTATTTTTGCATGTTGGAGGATTCTTGGAGGATGGACTGCCGGAGTCAGTTTCTGATGGAAAAAGAGGTGTTTTGATGAAATTTCATGAAGATCAGAAAATACCAGAAAATATTGGAAAATTATATTTTCCCATAAGACGAAGGAAGCCAGAAGGGGAGGCGTAGCCAGGCCACTAGGTCCTACACCCCCTAGGCGCAGGCCCACCTTACCCCACGCCTAGGGCAGGTGTGGCCCTCCTGGCCGGCTCCCGAATCCGCCCTCTCCCCTATATCTTCCTCACGGAACCCTAATACCAGGGGAGCAACCACAGAAAGATTTCCGCCGCCTCTGTGGGGCGGAAAACACCGAGACAGAAAGAGATCTCCGGCAGACAGATTTCTGCCGGGGAAATTCCTTCCCGGAGAGGGGAGATCGTCGCCATCAACACCGTCATCAAGCTAGACTTCATCGGGATCATCATCATCATCCGCACCATCATCTCCACCAGCACCATGATTACCACTCCATCCCGCTGTAACAATTGTGTTGAATCTTGATTTAGTTCTTAGGGGAAACTTTCCCGGTGTTAATTACTATTGTAGTTGATGCTTGTGAGTGGAACCATTGGATTATTGTTTATGTTCAGATTTTTATCCATCACCATATCATCTTTGATCTTGATCCATATGATGTCTTGTGAGTAGTTTGTTTAGTTCTTGAGGACATGGGAGAAGTCATGTTGTTAGTAGGGGATTTGTGTTGAGTTATTATTCAATGGTTTAGTATTTAAGTTGTCGTGCTATTATTCTAGTGGTGTCATGTGAACGTCGACTACATGATACTTCACCATTTATGGGCCTAGGGGAATGCATTGTGTATTTTGCTACTAATTGTGGGGTTGCCGGAGTGACAGAAACCTAAACCCCCGTTAGAACACCTTTGCAGAAGGGAGTGTAGGATCTCAGAGTTTAAGGCTGTGGTTAGGTTTACATCTTAATTACTTTCCTGTAGTTGCGGATGCTTACAGGGGTTAAATCACAAGTATGTATTAGTCCAAGTAAGGTCGGTACATAGCGCAGGTTCACCCACATAACACTTACAACACCAAAGAAGAGTACTTAGCTATATGAAGCGAAAGCACTTGATAGAATTCCCATGTGTCCTCGAGAATGTTTGGTCCTTATAAGTATTTCCACCGGCTTGTCCTTTGAGAATAAAGGATTGGGCCACTTGCCGTGTTTGTTCGCTATCTTTATTACTTGCACTTTGTTTCATTTCTTTATCAGAAAACCACTAAAAATCCGTTTGCTAAGTATTTATTGAGATTTCCTGCTCCATACCACTAGTCAAGACCTTCTGCTCCTAGTTGGGATCGACACTCCTATTTATCGAAAGTACTACGATACATCCCCTATACTTGTGGGTCATCAAGACTATTTTCTGGCGCCGTTGCCGGGGAGTGAAGCACTATTGAAGAGTGGAACTGGTGAAGGAAACTTCTACTATGATTATTTTTTTTTCTATTTGTTACTTTGTTTCCAATATGGATAACCCACTTGGTTTTATTTTTGGGAAAACTACTACCACTGTTCGGGTAGTAGATGAACCACCGCCTGTTGAGATAGATCCTTTTAATATACATGAATATACAAGTATTTTTGATCGTGTTATGGATAATTATTATTTAGGGGATGGAACTGTTCATCCTGGTGATCACTTTCTTTTTATCCATGAATTATGTGGGTTGTTTAAGTGTGCAGGTATTAGAACTGAACATGTGAAGAAGAAGTTACTCTCTATATCCTTGAAAGGGAGAGATGCAGAATGGTATAAGCTGTTGAAGAATGGACAATCCATGGAATGGGAGGAAATGGCATCTCTCTTTTATTCTAAATTCTGTCCTCCCAGTGAGATTCATAAGGATAGAAATTTGATATATAACTTTTGGCTTCGTGATGGAGAGAGTACAGCTCAAGATTGGGGGAGATTGAAGTTACTAATGCTTAAATGTCCTATTCGTGAACTCCCTAACAATATTATTATCAATAGCTTTTATGCTAGGCTTTCTCTTCATGATAAATATTTACTAGATGCTTCTTGTGCTGGATCATTCACACCTATGAAGGAAGAAGCTAAATGGGATCTACTAGACCGTATTCAAGAGAACACTGAAGCTTGGGAGAATGACAAAGGAAGAAAGTCAGGTATAAACTATGATTATGAGTGCATTAAATCTTTTATGGGAACTGATGACTTCCGTGATATTAGCAATGAGTATGGTCTTGACTCTCAAGTTCTTGCAAAATGTTTTAAGGCCTTTGCCACTTACATATAAATTCCCAAGAAGGAGTTGGACAAGTACCATGCTCCTTATAAAGACATTGTTACCTATGTTCATGCTAGCATAGAAGTTTGTACTGTTGATCCTATTTTGCCTGAACCTTATGTTGAGAAGATTCCTTTTCCTGCTAAGGTAAAGGAACATTCTATTATAGCTAATGTGGTTATCAAAAGTGCAAAGAAAACTGTGGAACCCGATGAGAAAATAAATATTGAGCCCGTGGTAGCTATTGTGAAAGATCTTGTCACTAGAAATATAGAGGATGAGCATATTGTCTTCTATGAAGACTCTCCTAGTATTATCTCTCATCCTAGAAAAGCTAGTGTCCCGGTTCTTTCTGTTAAAATTGGTGATCATTGCTATTATGGTTTATGTGATATTGGTGCTAGTTCTAGTGCTATTCCTTATGAGATTTACAGGGAAATTATGCATGAAATTGGTCCTTGTGAGATTGAGGACATTGATGTGGTTATTCACCTTGCCAATAGAGAGACAGTTTGTCCCATTGGCATTGTAAGAGATGTGGCGGTTCTTTGTGGTAAGATTAAATATCCTGCTGATTTTCTAGTACTTGGTTCTGAAGCTAGTAAAACCTATCCTATTATATTTGGTAGACCCTTCTTGAATACTTGTGAGGCTATCATAGATTGTAAGAAGGATAAAGTTCTAACTAAGTTTGATGGAGATTCTTATGAGTATAAATTTTCCAAATTTGCTAAAGCTCCTTGTGAAAATAGTTTGCCTAACGAAGATTTCAGGATGGAACAACTTGCTTCTATTGATCCAGTTTATGACCTTGGACCTCTTTTTGATGACTGTAAGTATGCTCATTCTGATGATAAAGTTGTTGCCAGTGATAGTTATATTGTCAACTTTATTCAAAGTGCCACTGAAAGTTATTATGATAGAGGGAAACATGTTTTTATGCATCTAAATAATGTTAAGTTTCCCTGTTTTATGTTGAAAGCTTTGAAGTTGCATTTGTTTTGTCTTCCTATGCTAGTGGATTTTTGTTTCAACAATTTGTTTTCTCATGATACCCCCATGCATAGGAAGTGGGTTAGACTCAAATGTGTTGGTTATTTTCTTCTTGATGCTCTCTTTCACTCCAGATATATATCTCCTATGTGAGCATTTTTGAAACTATCAAGCCTAACTTAAAGGCATTAAAGAAAAGTACTTGTTGGGAGATAACCCAAGAGTTTGGTTGAGTCTTGGAAGTTATTACCTCCGTAATAACCGCTCCTTATCCTTTTTGTTTTTGTTTTTGTTTTTGTGTCAAGTTCAACTACTTTTGAGAAGTGGAGGAGTTGTGAAAAGTGGCTGTCCTGGGACAGATTTTTGTGCTGCATTGTAAAAATTCGTGAGGGAGATCAGTACTTCGGATGGAGCTGTATTTTTCTGTGCTTGTTCTCCAAGTTGTTACCGAACTTTCATTAGTTTTCAACTTTTTGATTTGAGCAACAGAAGGTTTTCGAAAAAATCAACCTTTACCTGCTGGCCTGTTTTGACATATTTCTGTTATCATTTGCATTTGCCTCTTACAGAAGCCTTTGTTTTTGATGTATTTTAGTTGAAGTGTGAACCTAAAGTTTTATTGTTTTTTCTTACACTAATGTTGCCATTGAGGTTTGTGTGAGACCTTGTAGGAAAGGAATTTCCAGGAGAAGGAGAAAAGGAGTCTGTAGAGTTTGTCCTTGAATAGGTAAAAGTGGTGAAAACAGAAGGTTCGTGAAAGCCTAATATTTTTATATTTTTGATGTTTTTATTACATAAGGAAAGTTACGAGACAGAACAGAGGAGGAAACGGAGCCCGGGGTGGCCAAACCTACCTAGGTGCGGCCCCCAGCTGGCCGCGCCTGGAGGGGGTGTGAGCACCCCGAGCTCCGTCTCCGCCTCATTTTCGTACCAATACATTCCTTATGCATTGAAACTTCATAATATATAACCCCTCGGCTTCCCCGAGGTTCGTGCATTGTGTTCTCGTCGTGTTTTCGTTTCGATCTGTTTCTGTCCGGAAATCTTCTCAAGTTTAGAGCACCATGGTCTCCGCCAATGACAAAGGCAAGAAGCCCGAGGAAGATGATCCTCAAAACCCCAAGGAGGAGGAGATTTATGTAGGGGATGAAGAAGAAATGGAGGAGGACAAGCAACCGGACACCCGCGCTACCGTTGCAAGCATTGGAGCGGTGGAAAAACCTACCAAGCTTAGGAGGACATCACGGATGTCTACAGGAGGGAAACCTCCACGTCATATCCTCGCTCCACGGTCATCTCCTCCACGTACCAAGAGACCCTTCCATACTCTTATACATGAGCATCAATACCGACATGTGCCCAAAGGGAACTTGCCCTCGATGTGGGATATGCCTCGTTCTAACCATGCAGGGGAGGAACACACTAAGAAGGAAGAGTGGGGAAAGAATGAAAAGGACTGGAATTCTAGGCCTGACATGATCATGAACCGCATTGAGCAGAATTCGGAGTTGATTCACACTCTGACCTTTGAGATTGAGGATTTGAAGAAACTTATTGAAGAGCTTATCAAGAGAACACCACCACCACCAAAGGAGTAATTCGTCATCAGGTTTGGCATCCCCTTGGTTTGTTCCAAGCTTGGGGGAGTGCTGCGGTATCACCACCATTATCTTTTATCTTTTACCTTTTTAGTAGAGCTATGTCTTTGGTAGAGAAGTTATCTTATAGGTTGGTTTGCATGTTGAAGTATCTCTCCTTTAGTTGATTATCTATGTATCCCTTGGTGTGAGTGCCTTTATGGAATATTAATGAGAAGTTTCATCTTTTACTTTTTGCACTTCTTATTTTAGTTTGCAATCTCTATTATATGATTGATCTTGTTGATCAGTATTGGTATCACTTTGGGAGCATCAAGTAAATATAAATTGGTTTTGGCAAACCGAGCTCTGGTCAGTAGCAACACTTTCTGAGGTTTGAAAGGAAAAGAGAAAAAGCTTACAGGTATTTTGTATCATTTATTTTCTTTCTTGTTGGCTCATAAGTTTAGTATTCATTATTTAAGAATTTTTGTGTCTTCAAGGAAGACTGCATGTTTAGCTTTATCACTTGTATGTTTGCTTTTTTTTCAACTCTTTTGCTTGCTACCTAGCCTTCCTAGCCAAAAACCTGTTTTGAGAAGGCATACTTCTCATGCATCCAATCCCTTTGAACCAAAACCTGTGCCATTTGTGTCCACCATATCTACCTATTAGCATCATTGCTATTCCAAGCAAATTCTCAAGCTTCATCTATCTTTCAAATTTAAATGTATTTTTTATGTGAAAACTAGTTAGTAAAGCTCTCATGAACTTTATGGCACACCTTATTTTCTTGCCCCAAATAGACTTGAACCATTGTGTCATCGAAGTTGTATATGCTTGCATCTATACGTTGGAATTAGTAGAACCGTGCTGTCACGGGGAACGCTTTCAACATTTCACCTGTACGTTGTACACAGTTGATATCATGCTCTTTTGTTTGCGGATGTCGATGGTGTGAAATAAAGAGAGAACTTGTAAGTCCATGGAGTGATGTATGTGTGTTAGAGAAACTCCTGGGCCGCTAGCCTAAGCCATGCCTAATCATGGTGGAAACTTGAAACATCACCATAATGAGCATTCTATGAAGCATCCTCAATAAAAATCTATGCACATAATAAATAAAAAGATCGTTGAGATGATCATTGTCTGCTTGTCTTGTTATTTTGGTTATGGGATAGCTCCCGTACCATGTGTAAGGGGTACCCCGTTGGCGGTTCTTTATGATACACATGTACTTACAATGACAAGAACTTACCGGTAACTTAAGTTGAGTAGCATGAGCAGCGGCCCTCGTACTCAAGGGACATGAGATTTCCAACTTATATTTTGTCAAGCATATACTCCATGTTTGTGCACTTTAACCTTAATCATCTCAAGATGCCTATGATAGGGGCACTAAGGTCTCAAAGCTAGTAATTACCATAATCTTTTAGAAGCACTTTATGACTTGAAATCCCTGCTTCCCTCTATGAAGGGACCTTTCTCCTATTTTCTAATATGAGTCAGTAAACCTACTTCCTCTCTATCTCTAGCAAGCATTTGAGTTGTTGTGTTGTAAGCATTCATATTGTGATTTATTCAATCATGTTCTTTATATTCCTTGTTTGCACAAGACTCTTATCTATTAAGTATTACTTTGAAAGCCTTCTTTGTGAAAAAACTTTTTGAGCAAAGAGTGCTCCTGTTTGGAAGACTTCTACAAAAAGCTTTTTGTGAAACTGTTTGCTAGGTGTTCTCTGACCAGGAACAAAGTTTGCCAATTCCAATTATGATTTATCTTTATGCATCTCTATTGTGACTCCTGTAATTGTTGCAAGCTAAGTTATATAATGTTGAGTTGTTTTCTTCTATGAGTTGTGTAATGGTAAGTGTGATGCTTCTTGTCTGTATTCTTTAATCGACACTTCACTCCATAAACCTGTGGACATTTTTACCGAGCTTAGTTTTCGCTTGGGGACAAGCGAAGGTCTAAGCTTGGGGGGAGTTGATACGTCCAATTTGCATCACCATTCTATATCATAATTTGCCTCTATTCATTGATTTATGTCTTATTATGAGGTGTTACTTATGTCTTTTTCTCTATTTTTGCATGTTGGAGGATTCTTGGAGGATGGACTGCCAGAGTCAGGTTTCTGATGGAAAAGAGGTGTTTTGATGCAATTTCATGAAGATCAGAAAAATACCAGAAAATATTGGAAAATTATATTTTCCCATAAGACGAAGGAAGCCAGAAGGGGAGGCGTAGCCAGGCCACTAGGGCCCACACCCCCTAGGCGCAAGCCCACCTTGCCCCGCGCCTAGGGCAGGTGTGGCCCTCCTGGCCGGCTCCCGAATCCGCCCTCTCCCCTATATCTTCCTCACGGAACCCTAATACCAGGGGAGCAACCACAGAAAGATTTCCGCCGCCTCTGTGGGGCGGAAAACACCGAGACAGAAAGAGCTCTCCGGCAGTAGATTTCTGCTGGGGAAATTCCTTCCTGGAGAGGGGAGATCGTCGCCATGAACACCGTCATCAATCTAGACTTCATCGGGGTCATCATCATCATCATCCACACCATCATCTCCACCAGCACCATGATCACCACTCCATCCCGTTATAAAAATTGTGTTGAATCTTGCTTTAGTTCTTAGGGGAAACTTTCCCGGTGTTAATTACTATTGTAGTTGATGCTTGTGAGTGGAACCATTGGATTATTTTTAACGTTTAGATTGTTATCCATCACCATATCATCTTTGATCTTGATCCATATGATGTCTTGTGAGTAGTTCGTTTAGTTCTTGAGGACATGGGAGAAGTCATGTTGCTAGTAGTGGATTTGTGTTGAGTTATTATTCAATGGTTTAGTATTTAAGTTGTGGTGCTATTATTCTAGTGGTGTCATGTGAACATCGACTACATGATACTTCACCATTTATGGGCCTTGGGGAATACATTGTGTATTTGGCGACTAATTGTGGGGTTTCCGGAGTGACAGAAACCTGAACGCCCGTTAGGACACCTTTGCACAAGGGAGTGTAGGATCTCAGAGTTTAAGGGTGTGGTTAGGTTTATATCTTAATTATTTTCCTATAGTTGCGGATGCTTGCAGGGGTTTTAATCACAAGTATGTATTAGTCCAAGTAAGGTCGGTACATTAGCATAGGTTCACCCACACAACACTTACAACACCAAATAAGAGTACTTAGCTATATGAAGCGAAAGCACTTGACAGAATTCCCATGTGTCCTCGAGAACGTTTGGTCCTTATAAGTATTTCCACCGGCTTGTCCTTTGCTAAGAAAGGATTGGGCCACTTGCCGCATTTGTTCGCTGTATTTATTACTTGCACTTTGTTTTTTTGCTTTATCATAAAACCACTAAAAATCCGTTTGCTAAGTATTTACAGAGATTTCCTGCTCCATACCACTAGTCAACACCTTCTACTCCTTGTTGGGATCGACACTCCTATTTATCGAAAGTACTACGATACACCCCCAATACTTGTGGGTCATTATCCCCCAGTGCCAACTAGTGTATTGAACCAACCTAGACCCCTACCATTGCACCATGCCGTGCATGCCCGAGCCAACCCCGACCAGCCGACCATGGCTAGCTAGCAGGAGCAAGCGCCGCGCCTACCCACCCTGTCTAGGAGGCACGCCACCGTCCACCGCCATCCCCTGTCCAACCCTCGAGCTCTGCCAAGCCGTGGACCACCGAGAACGCACGCGCCCAGTTTGTCTCTGCCATGTCCATAGCGCGCTAGCTCGCCGCGCTCGACACGCTCGCGCAGACCACGCCTCGCCTTCGCCGCCCATGACTGCAATCACCGCGACACCAGGAACCTCCCAGACAACCCCGTTTGCCGCCGCGCGACCTGTAGCACCCATGTGTCTTCAAAACCACCATCGGTGCCGCTAAGAGCATCGAACCGTTCTGACCAACCTCGATCGCCCCTTGCTTCTCCATCAAGACGTTGAGGGCCGCTAGGAGACCGCGCACCGTCCCCTACCTTCATCCATGCTCGTAGCTCGCTGTAACCCCGACCCCGACGAGCACTGCCCATGCCGCTCGGCCTCTCTCGCTCGCCTATAAAAGGAGGCCTTCCCTGCTCGTTTTCTTCACCCATCTCACTCCCCACCTCTCACTGATCCTTCCCACTTACTCCCGGAGCATGGCAATCACAACATCATCGGAATTTCGCCGGAGCCTGCCGCTGCTGGAGGAGAAGGGCATCGTTGATTGGAGCCACCCTAGAAGGAGCTGCCAGTACCAGGAGAACCGCCGTCATCGACTTCATCGTTCGCCCCCATCACCGACCATCGCCTGAGACTCGCTGAGCCGCCCCAGACCCCCACTGGCTGCGCTAGGGTTCGAGCCCGTCGTGTTCTGTTCGACGAGGACGATGGCCGTGAGCCGTTGATCCTTAGTCTAATTCTACGGTCGTAGTTATCCCGTACCCCTTCGCACCCCCTGTCCCACTAACGCGTGGGGACACAAATTAACCAGCCCGCGCATGCTGTGCGCAGTGGGCCGGCCTAGTTAAAATTCCCGCGCGACCCAGTTAGTTTGAATTTAGGTTTATCTATTTAGTTTCAAACCTAGTTCTGGCCGTAGATTCAAATTCAATTCAGAGAGTTTCAACTAAACCAAATAGCATGAAACTAATTTTGCTGATATGGAAATTCTTAATCCAAGCCCGTTGGATTCAAACCATTTGAAATTATAGATCACCTATAGTAAAAATAACAAGGCAGAGACTTTTCTACATTCAAACATTTTTCAAAATTCAACCATAAATTCTTTTGAGTTGATTCCAACTCTCAAAAGTCACATTTGATAAGACCTTTCTGAATATATAAAAATATCTAGGTTTACTTGCAGTAATAATGGACAAGTAATAAAAGAATGCCCCATAGGCATTTCTAGTCACTTTAATTAATTAAAATAAAAAGGTTAAACCTTATTAAATTGTGACACCACTTTAAATCACATTCCCAAGTATTGAAATATGTGGTGATGACATGTGTTAACATGATCCCATGTTTTAATTGGAGAATATTAAATCTTAAATAGTTTTTCAATGAGTAGAAATTACTTTTATAAAATAAAATAAATAAAACTATTGCCTTAATCCTTGTGATGATTGTGATGATGCTATATCATCTAGTGTGAGCCCTTATGTGCTAAACAAAAGTAGTTAAGTATTGTTTGGTGATTGTGTACCTCGTATTTATTTATAGACGCTAGTATCGACCAAGGATACGAAGAGGAAGGAGACTACTACGAGGAAGAAGCCGAGGAGAACTTCAACCAATGCACTACACAAGGCAAGCTAACACTTGCAACTGTGAAAGCTAGATAAACTATGCAATGCATTAGGCATGCCTTGGTTATACCACTTGATTATACCAAATCCTAGTTTTACTTGCAAGCTTGATTATTTTATTTCTTTATCAAAGCTAATTAGTTATTTTTACTTAGTGACTTGCGAAGTTTTGGAAAGATATTAGAGGTAGCATAAAGAGCATAAAACTTGGTCTAAGTTAGGTAGAACTTGATGTCATCCTGAGGCATGAGATGTATACTTAGATAAGTCACACCTGATTACCACCCCTCATTAGTGTTTACCCCCAACTTTAGTGGCTAGTGCTAATCATAAAACTTGATCACCTTAGATGGGAATACTTGGTGAAAATGGTTATGGAAGCGTTAGAATGATAAGTCATTCTAATGAAATGTTTTGACATGTGTTATTGAACACCAGATGACTTTGATGATGAAAATGTTGAGGCATGAGCCTTAGCCCTTTATAGAACTGATGGTTGTGTTTGGATGTGATACCATTCCAATTTTACCGTACAACCACAATACCCGAAATTGGGTAGTGATACATTGGAAACGTATCTATAATTTTTGATGCTCCATGCTTGTTTAGTATCTACTTTGCTTTACTTGTCCACACATTGAGGTGCTTTTTACATGTTTTCTGGTACTAACCTATTAACAAGTTGCAACAGTGCCAGATGCCTATTTTCTGCTGTTTTTGGTTTCAGAAAAGTTAGTAAAGAAATACTCTCGGAATTGGACGGGACGAAGGACAAAGTCAATAACTTTACATGGGGAACAAGAAGTCCAGAGCAGAGCCCAGAAGGCCAGCCAGGGGGGCCAGACCCACCCTAGGTGCGGGTGGGTCCAGCCCCCCATTTGGCTAGGGTTTGGGCACCTTGGCCGCCTCCCGGTCTCTCCCCTTCGCCTCTAAGAATCCCCCGATGCAGAAACCCTTAGTACCCGATCAGAAATTCACGAAACCGTCTGTAGCTGCCACCACCATCGTCCCTAGATCGGGGGGGGGGGGATCTGAAGTTCTTCCCGGCACCCTACTGGAGGGGAGATCATCCTAGAGGCCTTCTCTCCGGTATGATTCGTGAGTAGTTCCACCTTGGACTATGGGTCCATGTAGTAGCTAGATGGTTGTATCTCGTCCTTTGTGCTTTCATGTATAGATCTTGTGAGCTCCGTTCATGATCAAGATCTAATCTATTTATAATCATGCATATTGTGTTTGCGGGGATCCGATGGATATTGAGATTATTATGTTGGTTTGATTAATGGTTTTATCTTTATGATTCTATCATGCCTGTGTTGTTTGTGATCTTGCATGCTCTCCGTTGCTAGTGGTTATCTTGGCCAAGTAGTTGCTAGTGACTCTAAGAGGGAGTATTTATGCTCGATAGTGGGTTCATGCCTCTAGTTTTCAAGGGAAGTGACAATAATCTCTTTGGTTGTAGACGTGCTGTTGCTACTAGGGAGAAAACAACGGTCTCTTGTTCATGGAACATGTGGACTGTTTACCTTACACACTTTGCTTAAAGCAGTTGTATGTTGCTTGCAACTTAATACTGGAGGGGGTTCGGATGATAACCTAAAGGTGGACTTATAGCCATAGATGCAGTTGGATGATAGTCTATGTATATTGTTGTATTGCCCAATCAACCTCATAGGATCTTTCTGGCTAGTAATTGCATTGTTATGCCTTGCTCAGTTCCTGCAATTACCCCACTTTAATTTGTTTACCGTTCATGCCATGTTGTTTATCTAAGGAGAGCACCTCTAGAACTATGGACCCCGATCCAATCTTTACCATTAATACATCTGTTACTTGTTTACTTGCTGCAAACCATTACCTTCCACACCATACGTTTAAACCTTTGTTACAGCAAACCGGTGAGCTTGACAACCTCACTGATTCGTTGGGGCAAAGTCTTGAGTTTGTGTTGTGCAGGTCTCCGCATTGCTTGCAACACCTGTGTGACGTTTCCTTCCTCCTACTAGTTCGATAACATCGGTTTCTTACTGAGGGAAAACTTGCTGCTATGTTGCTTCACACCTTGCTCTTGGGGTTCCCAACGAAGCTCTCCTACATCAACTCAGCGCTGCATCAGGTAGGGATTGACTAGAAGTTTATATACCTTAGTATGGGTTCCCTTGCGGCCGAGGTTTGAGCTGAGGCTACCTCGTGATGATTGACCACCTGTGCAGTTCCCAAGATGACAGTTGGTCATGGTTGGGAGGCCAAACTCATAGGAGAGGTGTCTATACTAGGGTGTGTAATTGAAAGGTTAGGATTGATTATCCGTATACTAAGTATGGTGAATTCAGGATTGTTCTTGACGGATGTAAAAAATATTGTGGTGAAAGTGTACCACCTCTGCAGAGTGTAAAACTATTCGAATAGCCACGTCCACGGTTATGGACAGTTGGAGTGGCCATATTGTTCTGTCGTCAGATGTTTTCAAAATGACTTGTGAAATGAATCATGACTTTGACTTGACCACAACAGGGTTGTGAACATGAAACTTAAGTTCCCACTTAGGTGTTATAAAACCTTCAACTAATTTTCTTTACTTCTGAACTCAGCTAGAGATAAACCTGGCTTTTTGCAAAATAACCTAGAGCTTAGGATTCCTACTTGAAACCTCTTTACCTATTAGTGATAGTTTGCGAGTACTTAAAGAGTACTCATGGCTTTGTCCCTGGCTATTCCTATGGACAGACTATGATGAGGACTATCAGGATGGTGAACAACAGGAATTCTACGACAAATAGGATCATCTCCCATCGTCAGAATTGCCTGTGACCATGAAGATGGAGCCTCGCCAACGCTATCGTTATTATATTATTCCGCTGCGTTGATTGTATTAAGACTGGATAATGAGGTACTTTATTTGTAAGACCTTTATTATGGTTTGTAATGGATGATAAACTATGGTACCAATCTGTTATGTCTCGCAAAAATGGTAATCCTGGGATTGTTATGTATGGCATAACATGCATCTGGGATTAAAAATCTGGGTGTTGACAAGTTGGTATCAGAGCCAGGTTGACCATACGAGACCCTAGTTAGAATGGACGCTTGAATCAAAAACTTAGTTTCAAAACAAAAGAAGTGAGTATTTATGAAAACCTATTCTCATTCTTACCACTTAGATTCTTTCATGAAAATTCATGTTCCTCAAAAAAAATCCTGCAAACTTACATAAAATTTGACACACTTGATCACTCTACTAACTTACTCATACTACATTCTTATAGATGGACGTGAAGTATAGAAAGTTCTATGAGTAGGGCAATGGAGGAGATCTCATCTTTGAGCATGATTTAGATCAACTCTCGGAACTTCTGGAGCGCCCGCATCCCGAGATCTTCGGAGCCCAGCTCAATGATCAGGAAGGAGGAGAATTGCAATGGCTGATTGTTGCAAGTCTCAGAGGGAGTCCAGTTCACCTTAAGGGAGAACAACTGGTTAGATGGACTTGCCAGGGCTATGCAGGAAGCTCTTGCCCGTCTGTGTGGGCAAAGCATCAATCAGATCAAGGGCACACGCTTTGAGTACTATCCAAGGAGTGATGTTATGGGATAGCCATTGGAGGCACCATATCACCCAGAGCTGAAGCATCAAGTGGACCACCTCAGCTTCATGATGTATGACCGGTAGAAGGATTTGGACAATGCCCGCTCCTACGCCAACCACAACTACACCATCGTAGTCAAGAAGGACTAGACCATTGCCATGCTTGTGAAGGATCGCCAGTCTCGTTGCCGTCAGCTTGAGAACAACTGGTTAGATGGACTTGCCAGGGCCATGCAGTAAGCTCTTGCCCGTCTGTGTGGGCAAAGCATCAATCAGATCAAGGGCACGCGCTTTGAGTACTACCCAAGGCGTGATGTTATGGGACAGCCATTGGAGGCACCATATCACCCAGAGCTGAAGCATCAAGTGGACCACCTCAGCTTCATGATGTATGACCGACAGAAGGAGTTGGACAATACCCGCTCCTACGCCAACCAAAACTACGCCATCGCAGTCAAGAAGGACCAGACCATTGCCATGCTTGTGAAGGATCGCCAGTCTCATCGCCGTCAGCTTGACAATAAGGATCACATTATTGCTCGCCTTCGTCACAGAGTGACAGACTTGGAAGAGACCATCCACGACCGGGACTTGCAGCTTGAGGAGAGGGAGAATGCAGGGGAGGATATCCCTGGAGACCCCTACTCTTACCTCAGTGACGATGATGACTTCCTGGAGGATCAAGCCATGGACTTCTTCACCGATGAGGATGATTTCGCCTTCATTGATGATGAAGCCACCGATTCCGAGGAGTAGTAGCACTTGAGCACTAGCGTTAGTGAAGTTTTATCCGGTCCCATTGTATCGCAGTTTCACAGAATGGTTCTTAAAACCATCTGTTTCCTTGTTGTGGTGTGTGTTTGTATTGTGTCCTATGGATGAATGAAAAGCAAGTTGCTAGAAAAATCTGAGTCAAACTTTAAAAACTTTTCAAAAACAAACCCCTGAACCTTAGAAAATTTCCCTCTTTTCTCATGATCTATATCAATCTTCAGATGCCTCGCAGAGGAAGAAGCTCATCTCCGGACCCAATGCTGAAAATCTTGCAAATGTTGGTTTCAGACCGTGAAGCTGAAAGAGCCGAACGTCAAGACAACCTAGCCACCCTTCAACACATAGCTCAGATGGCCAACAACAACCAAGGCCATGGAAACCAGGACAACCATGGATCCAAGCTCAAGAACTTTCAGAACACCAATCCACCCATCTTTAGTAAGTCTGAAGATCCATTAGATGCAGATGACTGGTTGCAGACTTTGGAGAACAACTTAGAAGTTGCAGGAGTGGAAGCCAACAAGAAAGTACTGTTTGCCACCCACTACCTGGCAGGAGATGCAAGAGCTTGGTGGAATAACGTTGGCTCCATGAATGTAGGACAGATGATGACTTGGGATGAATTTAAACTCAAGTTCAGCAGAACCCATGTGCCACCGGGTTTAATGACGAGGATGAGAGATGAATTCAGAGAATTGAGGCAATAGAGGATGACAGTAGTTGAGTACCATGACAAATTTCTGTCATTAGCTAGGTATGCACCTAATTAGATTGACACTGAAGCCAAGAAGAAGGAGAGATTCTTGAATGGTCTACATGATGAGATGCAGACAGTGTTAGTCAATATCCCGTTTGCTGACATTGAAGCCTTAGTGGATTCTGCCATTAAGATGGAAGACAAGATCAAGCAAGCCAAAGAGAACCGCACGCGTCGAATGATGCATCAACCAGGAACCCACCATACCCCAAAGTATCGCCACAACCCGTCTGTAAGATTTGCCCCAAGAAACAATAGACCCCTGATAAACCGTCCCACCTATCCCAACCGTGGAGGAGGAAACCCAAGGCCTGGAGGAAACTACTGTCGTGGTATTGCCGACAAGTACGCCGTGGAGGGGTCCTCATAGTGCGTGTTTAGAGACGTGGGGTAAGGCGGAAGGTTGATGGGTACGAGGTAATACAGCTTACCCAGGTTCAGATTCCACAATAGTGGCGGAATCCTACTCCTGCTATAAATCACTATAATGGCAATACGCCGAGTTACAGGGATTGGTTCGCTCTGCGAGGTGTATGTTGTATCGAGCCCTAAAGGATCCCATAGGCCTGACTTATATAGTCACCAGGTCCTAGGGTTACAGGGAAAGTCCTAGCCGGATAGGTTACAGAGTCCTACACGTATACAATCAGTCTAACGTGTCTTGCACTCCAAGGCTCCGGGTACATCGGTGACTCCTCTGTAGCCTTCTGTTATCCGGCATGGGCCTCCCTTCTGGATCCATCTAACTGGGCCGCCCAGTAGGCCATGGGCCATACTACCAACTATGGGACACCAGGGTTATCCGGATAGGATACATGCTATGAGGATACCCATATAGCATATCCCCAACAGTAGCCCCCGGAGAACTCCGAGATCTTGCATCGTCTTGCCTCTTCAGGTTGAATGCTTCGTCTAGATGGATGTCGGCAAATCGTCAAGCAATATCTTGTAGTCCTCCCAAGAACCCTGCAATATTCTCCGTCTTCAGTTTGTCGGAGAAACGCTGAATCTTCCATCGTACTCTTTCTCATAGCCGGACTGGACCCGTCCATGCCGAAATATTCCGATGTGATGGTTCACCTTCTAGTGACAGCTAAGATGACGTAGACATAGGTCAGCGATGCCTCGTAACTCACACAAATGCAGAGAACACAATAATGTCCGTTTTTCCCGTGCAAAGGATATGAACCGTTGGCGGTGACGGTTGGGAACATGGCGAAATTTCCGCGCACGCACACGCACACGCACATGTCGTCTAGGCGCCAACCATTCGATCACTTTGCACGAATCTTGACGCCAGGGGTTATAAATTACAACTGCGGTGGAATTTTACTTTTCACCTCATTCTTCCCCTGCACCTTCGTCTTCCTCTAGCGAGCACCTCCTCGAGCCCTCCACGCGCAAGCGAAAAACCTAGCCTCCCAATCTTTCCTGTCACCACTCTCCCTTCTCCAATCGCGAGCAGCAGCTCCGCTCCCTCCATGGCAGCGTCAGGCGATGCCGCGGCGAAGCCGACGAGCACCGTTCATGTGCCGCCAGAAGGCCTGGTGCTACCCAAGTCCGCGGTTGTTGAATCCACCAGCGGCGACCACAATCCAGCGGCGCTAGAGCTGCTGGAAGAAGAGAATGACTCCCACAAGGGGGACTGGCGAGGCTCGGACATCACGGATAACGACATCAAGGAGCTGCTCGTCGAGGGTTACCTCCCTGCGACGGAGGGGCTCGTCTGGCGGGTGGTGCTGGACGACAAGGTCACCCCTTCTCCCCAACCCAGAGAGAAGGTATGCCTCAAGGCACAATTGGTACGCGGCGTTTCCCTGCCCATCTCCAATTTTTTCCTAGCTGTCCTCAACCACTACCGGGTTCAACCTTAGAACCTTTCCCCCAATACCATCCTCGCGCTTAGCAACTACGCGGCGCTTTGCGAGGGTTACCTAGGGATTAGGCCTAGGTTAGATCTCTTTATATATTTTTTCACCGTCAAGAGGGAAGCCGGAGCCAGCAAGGACGAGCTCAGGTACTGTGGGACGATTAGTTTTAAGATCCGGCCTGGACGGCGGCTCCCCAACATTTTTGGCCATGAGTCATGTAAAAACTGGCAATGTACGTACTTCTACGACCTAGATATCCCTCTGGCTGGCCGAGAAGTGACATATCCGAACTTTGTCGATGGAGCCACTGCTGAAGCCCCGACATGGAGATCCCAGGCCACCCTTCCCTCCGACAATGACGCCTCCCTTTCCATAAGGCGGATAGAGTGGTTCATAGAGACGGGTCTAACCAGATTGGACCTAGCCATGTGCTGGTTCATCAGGCGGATCCAGCCTCTGCAGCACCGCTCCTAGCTGATGCACGAGTACTCTAAGGAGAGGAAGGATAGCCTCCGCATCTCCGAGGACAACTTCTCGAGTGACTTCATCAAGCTCCGCCTCAAGGACATCTTCAAGGTGAAGGACATGAAGCGTGGCTTCACCATCACCTACGACATGTTCGAGGAGGGTAAGTGCCCAAAGGTACCTATTTATTTTCCGTGTATGATATATACTCCAGTTATTCCGTCTAACCATTACCATCTCATCTAACACTTTGGGATTTCACTTAATCAGCTCAACAGTCTAGAGGATGATAGCATGGCTGTCCAAATCTATGACCCCAAGATGAAGGAAGTAATCGTCGTGTCCGACGACAATGTCCCGCTGGCGCGAAAGCGGAAGAGCTCCACCTCTGACGCCGCCAACGGAGGCAAGAAGAAGAAGACAAAGGGTGGAGACTCCAAGAAGTTGAAGGGAATATGCCCGAGAGGTAATAATAAAGTGGTTATTATCGTATTCCTTATTTATGATAAATGTTTATTTTGCATGATATAATTGTATTAATACAGAAACATTAATACATGTGTGTTTAATAAACAAAAAGGGAGTTCCTAGTTATGCCTCTCTTATAAACTAGCTCGTTGATTAACAAGATGATCAAAGTTTCCTGATCATGGACATTGGATGTTGTTAATAACGAGGTCACAACATTAGTGTAATGATGTGATGAACATTCATCCAAAGTATAGCATTACGATCAAAGTCAATGAGTTTATATTGCTATAACAACTTACGAAGTGATCCTAATCGTTAGACCATGAGATCATGTCAATCACTAACACCGGAAGAGTTTCTTGTTGACATCAAACGTCACACCGTAACTGGGTGATTATAAAGATGGCTTCAAAACTACTAAAGTGTTATGTTGAGACTCATGGATCAAGAGTGGAATTTGTTCATCCCGATGACGGATAGATATACTCTGGGCCCTCTCGGTGATATCACATTGATTAGCTTGCAAGCAAGTGATTTGATCACTAGAATGTTATATCACGGGAACAGAGTGCATGTCGGTAACGAGATCAAACTAGGTATGGAGATACCGATGATCGAATCTCGGACATGTAATATATCGTGAAACAAAGGGATTAAGATACTAGCGTAAAAGGTTCACACGATCACAGAAGTCATCGTTGAATGTGTGGGAGTCAGTACGGATCTCCAGGTCCCGCTGCTGATTATTGATCGGAGAGGGGTCTCGATCATGTCTGCATTATTCGCGAACCGTAGGGTGACACACTTAAGGGATACCGACACCATTCGGAGCAAATGATATGTCAGAAAAAGAAAAGGAAAGCGCAGGAATTTATTTCACTAGACAGCGGAACTGTTTCGGTTGAAATTGATGAAACTGGTTCTGCATGTGAAATGGAATACTAGCAAGGGGTTTTATGTGAATGTTTGTTAATTAAAGTAATAAACAAAATTCTAAATAAATAAATAAAAGAGTTTTATTTAAATGAGAGCTTGCATTAATTTTGGTGGAAAATTAATGCATGTGTGTGCAATTGTGAGTGGAGATGTTTTTATGTGAGTGGAGCTTCCACCACATGAATGAGGGAGAGGTTGGGGGACCCTCCTTGGCCGGCGGCCATGCCCCCTTGGGCTGCCCCCTCCCCTATAAAAGGACCCCTCCTCTCACTTGTCACTCACACTTCCTCGCGAAGGATCTCTCTCCCCCTTTAGAATTTCCCCATGGTCTCGGATCAGCGAGATACATGTTCCCGGTGGATTTTTCTGGAAGGATTTGTTGCTTCCGCTGCTTCGCTGGAGCGAGGGCGTGGACGTTGTAGGGGTATCCGTACGTGTGTGCGATCACGGATGCACCACTGCTTTGCGGTGCTGGACTTGATGGTGCTAGACCGGCTGGACCAGATGGACTTCATCACGATCTTGAGATCGGCAAGCGTTTGTCTACATCATCCACGAGTATAACCTCGTTAACGCTATTTGGTCTTCAAGGGTATGTATTTTATGGATATATATCCACCCGTTGCTTGTATCTAGTAGATAGATCTTGGTACTTAGATGTTCCCATCATAGGAATTTTTTTGTTTTCTATGATGCGAACCCTTCAGCAGTCCACTGTCGCCCTGGAGGCAGAGAAAAGAAAGATTACCGGGATCCATTTAACCAAAGCACCCACTATCATGTAAGCTTCTTTCCTCCGACATTGTCCATTGTTTGTCCTTTTCCTGTACTTATACCTTTGCACGTTTTAGGAAGAAAGTTGGCTTGAGTTTGAAGAAGACCTCCAAAACATCAGGGGCTTCTAAAAACATCAAAGATATCTTGCAGCGTAACGTGCCAGACCAAGCATCTCCCGCCATCGCCCCAGCCACTCCCAGCGTCCAGCCCACACCTGCTCTAACAAGCTCTCCGGCTAAGGATGCATCTGGCCCTTCCGCCATGGAAGTGGACTCAGCTGCCTCCGTGGATCTCGTCTTTGCCGACGAACAGGCGACGCAAGAAAGCACCGCAACCAGAATGGCTGAAGCTCCGGCTAAGGATGCCATCGTTAGCGGCAAGGCGGTGGTGGTGGTGGGTGGAACGTCCATCAAAGGCTGCGCCTCTGCACCTAGGATAACCATAGATCTCCCGAAGATAGTCTACCCGGTGCTTACGCCGAGTAGCTCCACTCTGGTTCCTGCTGTAGCGCCGACATCTCCAACCAGCGGTCTTGAGAAGCTTCTCCGACAAGTAGATATCTTGCGAGGAAACAGCCTTTCCTTCAGCAAGTTGTTTGCCGAGAGCGCTACCAACATCAAGATCATCGCACTTGTAAATTTTATTTGCTTTTTGCATTTCATATGAGTATCCCATTATATCCCCGAGGATTTAGATGGAAAACCATAGGTCTTTGCATCTAAATGCTCTAAGAGTGACTAATCCAGAAAACTTCTCACTATAGCCCCAAGTATTTAGTTTGAATGAATTATTCCGACTAGATGCTTTCAGAGTAGCATACGCAGTGTTTGTAAAATTCAATATTGTAGCCCCCAAGTTCTAGTTGAAAACTGAATTAGTCTTAAAGGATGATTGCTATAAACTTTGATATGATCTTTAAATGGATTATGTGTTTTAAAATGAATTTGAATTTTAAACTTGAGTGTTTGAATTATAATTCAAATGAATTAGGAATAAGGTTTGAATCTTGATTTAATTATGAGTTAATTATTTTAACTCAAAACTTTATCTAAAGAAAATAATTAGAATATAAAAACTTATTTCATATATATAAATAAGTTACAAAAATTGTAACTTATTGAAATCATCCACACACTTCACCAAAGCAAATAAATAAGAATAAGAATATTCTTTATTGATAATAATATAATCTTTATTACAAAAGAATAAAATGAAGATTACAAAATAATAAAATGAAAATTACAAAAATATAAAGAATATTACATTGGATTGTTCTATAACTAAACCTAAAAAAAATCTTCACTTTAGATCTATACCTGCAAAACAAACAAAGACTAAATAGAAACAAAAGAAAAATAGGGTTAGTATTATTTTTTCTCTTAGACATGTCAGTGAAGTACACTGAACAAGTTTCACCAAATTTGAAAGAATTATCTTTCAAAATTTCAAGCCAGAAGTCAAATGACAGCCAAGAGGGGCAAATTTCACCAGCCAGGTGAAAGTAACCAGATAACAGTAAATTTCAAAATTCTGAACATATCCACAGGTGCACAGCAAGCACACAAGCAGGACACACAACTAAATGCATGTGTTGTGTTGTCAGCCTCACAGCACAGCCCCAAATTCACAAAACCACAAGCACAGCCGTGGAGAGGCACTAGTGCATCTCTCCACTGCTTGCACACAAGAACAGCCAGCTTTGGCAGCAGCTTATCAAGCACAACAGCCAAACTAATCCACCAAAGATCAACCAAACATCATTAGATGGTGACATAAGGAGGGGGAAGGATCAGGTGGACAACAAGATCAAGTCCAGGAGCTAGGAGGAGCAGGCTAGCTCAAGAGCAAGCATAGGAGTCCAGCAAAACCAGATCAAGATCATCACCAACTTACACCACAGTCATCAGATTTTGTGGTGAGCATCATAAAACCCTCTCATGATCTAACCATATTATCTAGACAGAAGCATGTGTTGTTTTATGAGATAAACTCTCAGAAATCACCCAAGTGGGGTGAATCCATCATAGAGTTTTAAACTCTAAAAGCAAACAACAAAGTACCAGGATCCAGCCAGAGCTCAGAGCAACATCATTGCTCTGATTGTCAACCTATATATTATAGTTCAAGCATAAATATAGCTAAGATCTAATTTCTAGGAACATCCCTAGAGTAAGGGTAGCACCTTAGAAACAAATCTTTTGGATCCATAGAATGATCAAGCCTACTATCATTTTTCTTCAAATTTTGATTCAAGAAAAATAGCTGGTACCACTACCAGGACTATCTATATGAATCAACTAGATAAGGTCTGAATCCCTAAGCCTCTAACCAACATCATTGGTCTTAGGGATTTCAGAAAAGAACATCTATTATCTTATAAAGCCAAGTTTGTCTTTAGCTTAAGCCAACCCAATCCATGGATTAGAATCAAGCCTGTGTACCATACCAAGATGGTGTCACAAGAACAACTCCTACATGAACTAGGATAAACACTTAATCATCACAGCTTCAATCAATTAACTTACTAATTATTTTCCTCCTAACACAGGAATCATAACTAGGTTATTCCTATGTTCATCTTCACTGTTTGAGATCATGATCTCAAACCACATGTTAATTCCCAAGCCAACAGCACTAAGACAGTAGTTTCATCATATCATAATCATGATCATAAATCAAATAACAGTGGAAAGTTATCAAGTCATTGGATTTACCAATCATGGTTCATCTCAAGCATGTTTACAGACCATCCAGACATAATCTAATTCATCTAGTATATGATCAACCCCAGGATAAGAACCCTAAATGGATAAATCATCCTAATCAGAACCAGACAGTAACAAGAGAGGTCACTGCCAGCATCTAGCATCGAATCAGCAAGCACATAGAGCACCAGGGGAGAGGAATCGAACTCACCGTAGGTCCTCGCTGAAGACTAGAAGAGGAAGCAGAGGGGCCGACGACCATGGCGGCACGGGGAGCACCCCAGGAGGGGCGCCTGCAACCCATACGATTACACGGCGGTGACCATGAACATGCATAGAGGCGAGGATCATCACCACGATGCACGGAGGCGGTAGCACCTGGATCCACGCCAACCCCCAAACCCTAGGGTTCGGGACGACATCGATCCATCACAGGAGAGCCCTAGGCTCAAATCCACTTGGATAGATAGGACAAGCGTCATTGACAACCCACTGTTGCACCATGGCGGCGACCAGAACGGCCCACGGCAGCGGGAATCATCGGCGGCGGCATCGCCAGCCATAGGGTCGGGGTCAGAGGAGGAGAGGATGAGCTTAAGGGAGAGAGAGGGACAGTGAGGAGTGGGCCGAGTTGGGCCAGACCCTTTGGGGAGGTTCTTTTGTCTATGACTAATGGGCCACTAGGGCCCAATAAGACTAAACCAGCCCTGAAATCCTTTCAGGCCTGTTGTAATAAAAAGGAAAAGACCAAAATACCCCTGGACTTAATTAAATTCTAGAAAATAAAATACAAGTCCAAAAATTATAAATAAAATATTTTTGGATTCACAATAATCTACACTATCCAAATAAAATAAGATATAAAATTTTAGACATTTAAATTTTATTAAAGATTTTGTAATGTATATATTCATTTAGGAATTTTACAAAATTATTGAAAGATGATAAAAATAAATAAAAATCACTTGCATTATATATTAATATTGTAGTATTTTCGAAAAATACTAAATAAATATTTAATAACAATTTTTAATGTATAATTGATAATTCCTAAAATAACTATTACATCAATAAAAGTCAAATAAAAGGGAAAGAAAATAAAATAATTCAATATATGTTATAAATATTAAAAAGTATTATTTATAAATCCTTTATTACTAAAAAAGAACTTTTTATAATAATGGGGTAAATGCATATGAAGTTAAATGATGCATAATCATTTTGCTTCTTTAAATATTGTCCTTACCGGGCAATAATGATGTTTTTGTAGACATAGAAGCTCAAGGTCAAGTGCAAGCATCAGACTTCACTACCTTGCCATCACAAGGCAAGTTCATCACTTTCTCATATCCTTTTAAGAGTCTTTATCAAAGTATTTGAAAATTGTGTGTTATCATTTATACTCTAAAATAAATAAAATATTAATTTCACAAATAAGGAAATCATAGATATCATCCTAAGTGATGATATAATGGAGCAGTAGAACTTAGGGTTCTATTTGCAACAATGATGATCAATTAGGGACTTAATAACCCCTGACATCAGTGATTCTAGTGTTGTATATTACGCGTTAGCCATGAGATTTGGAATGGGACAGAGAAGTCAGCTGTATCTTCTTCCTCTCGCATGAAGCCGGATGTGCAGGTCGTGGCTGTTATCCTCGTAGCGTGCATATTAATTGGTAATTCGTACAGGATATGCAGCATATGGGTGGGAACCCTCATCGTCCCACGATAGTTCTGGTATCTAACGGTTTGTACAAACCATTTTCGTAATTCATTATGTGGGCATGGTGTACACCAAGGAGGCATGCGGGGTCGCGAAGGGGGCAGTGATTGGCTTGGACCAACTACTAGGCCCCACATCATGGAATTGTGGACGGGAAAGTACGCATGGTTGTGCAACAAGGAGTTGATATCTTATGGGTAAAGTAACGCACCTCTGCAGAGTGTAAGAACTATAACTTGTTACTCCCTATTCCGGAAGGAGCTACGAACGCGGCAGGAAAGGAACTCCATGAAAGTTCTGGTCAACCTGTGAAGGCTGATTGTCATAATTTTTCAGAATAAAATCAATCTTTGAAGAAAGATTTACAAAAATTGCATAGTGCTAAGGATTTATAATCCGAGGTGGTAGTTAGAGCATCAAACTTCCCACCTTGCATATAATGAACTTGTTTGGTAACACTGTTACTCATTCTTTCCTTTGATCCCTTGCTTAGACTCTGAGGATCCCGAAGATGTGCCAATGTATGCAGCCGAATGTCAAGAAGATGTGTTCTACGAAGAACCCGATCTGTCCGGAGTTGTTGAATGAGTGGATTACGAAATCCGCTATGGTGTCGATGATAACGAGTCCAACTAAGTATCCCTAGTTAGTAGTAACCAACGGAGCCGACCAGCATGAACTCTATAGAATAAGCTGTTGAGCTCAACTCCTAGTCGGAGTTGTTATTTTTAAATTCCGCTGAAACACTTTATATTTTGGTTTGTAAGTTGAATCTTTTGGAAGTCTTGAACTTCCGGTATTGTAATAATAATAATGTGTGTACTTTTGTAATATGGACCCGCAATGTTTCTGTTGTATCACTCTGAGAGATGTGATATGTACGGAACGGTGTTCTGTGGATGTCATGTCAACGACTATAGTGTACTACACATGAAGTGGTATGCTGGGTCACCGCAGTTGGTATCAGAGCAAATTGCTTTGACCTTAGGTTGGAAACCTAGTAAAGGGTATTACCTGTAGGAAAGTTAGCAACGATAAAGAATTCTCTAAAAGTAATATAATGGGTATTCAAATAAGAATATTCCGTTATATATTTTAGTGCGATAATTCTTTGTTATGATGCAATATGTCATTGGTTACTAATAAAAATTATTGTTTCTGATATACAGAGATTTGGCACCAAATTTTCCAAAACAGACTTTGGTAAGGAAAGAGGAGACTCTTGATGATTATCAAGGATCATTCACAGACCAACTTCATCAACTTTTAAATCTCTTTAGCTGTCCAACTGGAATTCCAGTGAACACTATCACTTATCTTGATGGCCGGATGTTATCCAAGTATCGTGTGAGTATCCAACTTCCAGAGATGCTTGGATTGTATCACGATCTACCTATAGGATAAGGTAGGAGTCATTTAGCAGCATATCATGTTGCTATTGTGGAGGCGATAGCTAATATCCGGGAGCAGAAAACCAAGGAGCTAGAAGGTAGCACATTCTCTGTGATACCTCATGATTCTATAGACTCGGAGCCTATACCGGATCATCTTACTTTGGTTAAGAAGCATCCTAAGTTAGCTTCCAAGTTTATGGATAGATATCAAACACTCGTTGCGTTTTTTTCTAAGACCCATCAAGTGATTGTTGAAGATAAGAATGACATGTTAGAGGATCTAACTGATCCGGAAAGGAGGAAGCAGTTAGCATTCCAGTTAGAGAAAGAAGCAAGCAGTAGTGCAACACCTATCTTTAAGGATATGCCTATAGATCCTGAATCTTTTATACCATATCCTTATTCACCAATACCTGAACCTATACATGATCCTACTATGGATATGAGGTATGCAGTACCACAGGGCTCAGAGGATGGTTCCGACTCAGAAATTCCTATTGAGAATTCGGATGGTTGGAGAATGGGATCATATAATGGATCTCATGAACACCAGATGTCCACTGATGGTTCCAACAGGAATGTTGGACAATCTAGCTGGATGGGCGCAAGGATGAACCCTAATAATAGTAGTAGAAATACCATGTCAATAGATAATCAGGATGAAGAAGAAGATCCCGAGGAGAGAGTGTTTGAATCATCAACATCTTCTCAAAACCCAGGGAATATACATTATCCAGTGTATAATTATCTTGCCTAAGAGAGCACCTGGGAAGCAGCAGGATCTGTGTATCCTGTTGACAACTCAAGAAATGAAGCTCAGGAGATGCAAGCGGGAGATAATATTGATTATGTTTATGAAGACTTTTCAGCTGAGCTGGAGGGAGTCAATGCGCTCAGGTTGAGTAATGACTCAAGTCCTGACACTTCGGATACAGAGTATGTTCCTTCTGGAAGGCCATATGTTCCACAGACTGTGCGACGAACAACATGTCATCACGGTTGGACATCAGGCATGTACGATGAGCGTAGTTACTACTAGAAGGTGGCAATTAGTTAGTTATATCAAATACCGTGTATTGTACTCCAAGTAATAAGGTAGTTTTGTGATTATACCTATATGGTATATGTTGTAATGACTTTGTATTATTATGATAGTATGTATCATATGTGAAATACACATTTGGATTTTCTTTGGATTTTCATTGTGTGACTAGTTCTGTGCGTAATGTCGAGCTCAGAACACATGTGCATGATGTAATTATGAGTATTCGCTTTATGTTGCAGGACTAGAGGGTCATGGATACGGGTGTAGGAATGGAAACTTAGCAGCAGTGGATGGAGAGAGAGGCCAAGGAGAAGGCCGATGCAGATGTAGCAAATCAAGGGACATTACCACCACCACCAATGAGGCTGTTAATGGAGCAAAACTTTATGCAATGCATGCAAATGATGCAAGAGACCCAGAACAAGTTTATGGAAGAATTGTTGGGGCGAGCAAATCAGAGGGCACCTGAAGGTGGAGGAGTGAGTCTATCTGATTTCCAGAATGCAAGAGCGTTACCTTTTGCATCAGCTCCTGAACCAATGGATGCAGAATACTGGCTAGCAGATACTGAAAGGAAGCTGAAAACTGTAGGTTGCAATGATGAGGAAAAATTGAGGTATGCAACTCATCTTCTGACTGGATCTGCAGCATCATTGTGGGAAAATCAGTTAGCCATGAAACCACCAGGAAGGGAGTTTACTTGAGAAGAGTTCAAGCAGAGGTTCCGTGAATATCATGTTCCGGAAAGTGTTATGGAGTTAAAGAGGAGAGAATTTGAGGAGCTTCAGCAAGGATATACTAGTGTCATGAAGTACATCCGGGAGTTTAGTCAACTGTCTCGCTATGCTGAGGAGGATGTCAACACTGAAGAGAAGCAGAAGAAGCGTTTCCTGCGTGGATTAAATCCATTTGCGAAGGTGCAGCTAAGGTTAGCCAATAAGCAAACTTATTAGCAGTTGATGGATGCAGCCATTACTTTTGAAGATGACTACAAGAATGTCCGAGAGGACCGGAGGAAGAGAGCCAAGAAGGAAACCAAGAGAATTTAGGCAAGCAAATATAAACCTAACCTGGAGTCCAAACCTCAGAATAGGAATTATGGCAACAATAACAATAACAATAACAAGGGTAGTGGTGGAAATCAATCCAATCCGAGAAGTAATGTTATTTGTAACAATCGTGGAATTCCAGGGCATTTCCAGAGGGAATGCAAAAACCCTGTAGTGATCTGTTACAGTTGTGGTCAGAAGGGGCATATCAAGCCAGATTGTCTGAGCAAACCACCTGGAGGATGGCCTACCAAGGGAGGAGGACAAGACAGTGGAGGAAATGGACAGCCCAATAAAGGAGGAAATAATGGCAAGAACAACAATGGCAAGAGGAACCGACCTACTGGGAAACTGAACTGTGCAACCCTCGAGGAGGTGGATAATTCGGAGCATGCAATGATAGGTACGCTCAATATCCTTACCATCCCGGCAAAGTTCTATTTGATACCGGTGCAACTACTTCATTCATTTCTGAAGAATTTTGTGATAAGTTCGGGATTAGTAGGGCAACGTTAGAAAGTCCTATGACCGTAGTTACGGCATGAGGGAATGTGATTGTACGCCACATAAAACAAGATCAGGTTATCTCGATCTGTGGTTGTACATATTTCGCAGACCTTTATGTGATTCCTTTGAAGGGAATTGCAGTAGTGTTGGGAATGGATTGGATGATGGAACACGGAGCTCAGATAACTTGTGAGGAGAAAACTGTCTCAATCAAAACTCCGAGTGGAGCAAGGATAGTTTACCAAGCAGATAAACACAGTCATATCATGGTGGATATGCAGTTGAATTCAATGAAAGAAGTTAAATGGAAGATATTCCTATAGTTAATGAATTCCAAGATGTTTTTCCAGCAGAGCTACCAGGAATGCCACCAGACCGGGAGATAGAGTTTACTATTGACCTAATTCCTGGTATAGCACCAATAGCTCAAGCACCATATAAAATGGGACCCAAAGAGTTGAAAGAACTCAAAGAGAAAATTGATGAGTTATCTAGAAAAGGATTTATTCAGGAAAGTGTATCTCCATGGGGAACACTAGTAATCTTTGTGGATAAGAGAGATGGTGGAAGACGAATGTGTGGTGATTATAGAAATCTGAACAACGTGACTATCAAGAATAAGTATCCTTTACCAAGAATTCAAGATTTGTTTCATCAAGTGAGAGCTGGAGTATTTTCAAAGATCGATTTAAGATCTAGATACCATCAAATAAAAATCAAACCGGAAGATGTTCCAAAAACAACATTTGTCTCAAGATGTGGACACCATGAGTATCTGGTAGTACCATTTGGTTTAACCAATGCACCGACAATATTCATGAATTTGATGAACAAGATCTTCATGCCATATTTGGACAAATTCGTCATAGTATTTATTGATGATATTCTGATATATTCCAAGGATAAGGAAGAGCATGATGACCATTTGAGAATAGCATTGCAGACTTTAAGAGAACACAAACTTTATGCTAAGTTCAGTAAGTGTGAATTTTGGCATGATGAGGTAGAATTCCTCGGTCATGTGATCAATAAGGATGGAATTGCTTTGAATCCATCTAAAGTTCAGTCAGTGCTAGAGTGGACTGCACCGACCAATGTGAAGCAAATTCGAGGTTTCTTAGGAATGGCTGGTTATTACCGCATATTTATTGAAGGTTTCTCCAAAATAGCCGGACCAATGACCAAATTATTAAGAAAGAATACACCATTCAAGTGGGATGAGAAATGTGAAGCAAATTTTCAAGAGTTGAAGACTAGATTAACAACAGTTCCAATTTTAGCAGTTCCTGAAACAGGGAAGGACTTCATAGTATACTGTGATGCGTCTAAAGAAAGTTTGGGTTGTGTATTAATGCAAGATCGGAAAGTGATTGCTTATGGTTCAAGACAACTGAAACCACATGAAGTCAATTATCCAACTCATGATTTAGAGTTAGTAGCAGTAGTTTTTGCGCTGAAAGGATGGAGGCATTTTCTTTACGGAGCCAGATGTGATTTATACACTGACCATAAAAGTCTCAAATATTTCTTCACTCAAAAGGAATTGAATATGAGACAGAAGCGTTGGTTGGAACTAATCAAGGATTATTATTTAACAATCAACTACACCCCAGGGAAAGCAAATGTTGTAGCAGATGCTTTAAGCAGAAAGAGTGCAGATATTCAGCCGAACAATAGGGAGATACCAAAGGAGTTACAATGGACATGGAAAGATTAGAACTTCAATTTATTAGAACAGAGGTTCTTGGAGGATTAGCTACTATGCAGGTAGTTGCAGAGCAGGATAGGGACCTTAAGCAAGAAATTTTTAGACATCAAGCAGAAGATCCTTTCATTGCTGAGGAAATTCGAAGAATATCTCAAGGGCAAAAATTAGTTTTTCGCCTTGGGGATTATGGGTATTTATGGTTTCAAGACCGTCTTTGTGTTCCAGATGTGACGGAGATTAGAGATGTTATACTCAGAGAAGCACATGAAACACCATATTCTATACATCCAGGGAGTACCAAGATGTATATGGACTTGAAAGAATTATTCTGATGGAATAACATGAAAAGAGATATTGCTAAATATGTATCTGAATGCCATACTTGCCAAAGGGTGAAATATGAACATCAAAGTCCAGTAGGACCATTACAACCCTTAGAAATTCCTGAATGGAAATGGGATGAAATAGGTATGGACTTCATCACATGATTACCCATGACACCAAAAAGGAAGGATATGATATGGGTAATTTTGGACAGACTCACTAAGAGTGCACACTTTATTCCAGTGAATCAAAAACATAATGCCGAGAAGTTAGTTGAGGTATATGTCAAAGAGATAGTAAGCAAGCATGGAGTACCCAAAAAGATCGTAACTAATAGGGGATCAGTGTTTACTTCAGCATTTTGGAAGCAATTGCATGAAGCACTTGGTTCAAAGTTAGATTTGAGCACATCATATCATCCTGAGATAGGAGTTAAAACTGAAAGAAAAAATCAAATACTAGAAGACATGTTAAGGGCTTGCGCACTAGATTTTGGAGGAACATGGGAAGATCATCTACCATTGGTAGAATTTTCTTATAATAATTGCTATCAGAGTAGTCTGAAGGCAGCCCCATACCAAGTTCTTTATGGAAGGAAGTGTAGATCACCAATATGTTGGTATGAACCCGGAAGCAGCGAAGAATTTGCGCCAGATTATATCAAGGAAAGACAAGATATCATTGATAAGATCAGAGATAGACTGAAAATAGCCCAGAGCAGGAAGAAAAGTTATGCGGATCAAAGTCGAATATCAAGGCATCCAGAAGTAGGAGATATGGTCTATTTGAAAGTAAGTCCAATGAAATGAGTGAAATGATTCGGAGTTAAAGGAAAATGAAGTCCAAGATACATCGGACCATTCAAGATACTGAGTCAAAACAGAACTATAGCTTATGCTTTAGAGTTACCATCAAGATTGTCTCAAGTGCATAATGTTTTCCATGTGTCACAACTTCGTAAATGTTTGAAGGTTCCAGATGATGCAATCACACACCAGGAGATAGAGCTACAAGCAGACCTGACCTATATTGAAAAGCCCTGTAAGATTCTAGAAGGAAAATGGAAAAGATTAAGGAACAGAGCAATCAAATATTGCAAGGTACAGTGGGAACATCACCCCGAAAGGGAAGCCACATGGGAGAAAGAAGAGGATTTAAGAAAAGCCTACCCAGAACTATTCAGGTACATCTCCGCAAACTTCGGGACGAAGTTTAATTTAAGAGGGGAAGTCTGTAACATCCCAGCATTTAGGAACTAACGAAGGGTAGATTTAGGAATATGGAATGTTGCATGCATTTTTCTGTGAAAATGTGGGTAAAATTTTCGCCAAATAAAAACCTTAAGTGATCAATGTTTCTTTCTTACTTTGAGATTAGGTTTAGTCTTAAAGGATGATTGCTACAAACTTTGATATGATCTTTAAGGAATTACGTGTTTTAAAATGAATTTGAATTTTAAACTTGAGTGTTTGAATTATAATTCAAATGAATTAGGAATAAGGTTTGAATCTTTAATTAATTATGAGTTAATTATTTCAACTCAAAACTTTATCTAAATAAAATAATTAGAATATAAAAACTTATTTCATATATATAAATAAGTTACAAAAATTGTAACTTATTGAAATCATCCACACACTTAATCAAAGCAAATAAATAAGAATAATAATATTCTTTATTGATAATAATATAATCTTTATTACAAAAGATTAAAATGAAGATTATAAAATAATAAAATGAAAATTGCAAAAATATAAAGAAGATTACATTGGATTGTTCTATAACTAAACCTAAAATAAATCTTCACTTTAGATCTGTACCTGCAAAACAAACAAAGACTAAATAGAAACAAAAGAAAAATAGGGTTAGTATTATTTTTTCTCTCAGACATGTCAGTGAAGTGCACTGAACACGTTCATCATTGAGAAATTTATTGAAGGGGCAAGTTTCACCAAGTATGAAAGAATTTATCTTTCTTCAAGCCAGAAATAAAATGACAGCCAAGAGGGGAAAATTTCACCAGCCAGGTGAAAGTAACCAGATAATAGTAAATTTCAAAATTCTGAACATATCCATAGGTGCACATCAAGCACACAAGTAGGACACACAACTAAATGCATGTGTTGTGCTGTCAGCCTCACAGCACAACCCCAAATTCACAAAACCACAAGCACAGCCATGGAGAGGCACTAGTGCATCTCTCCACTGCTTGCACACAAGAACAACCAGCTTAGGCAGTAGCTTATCAAGCACAACAACCAAACTAATCCACCAAAGATCAACCAAACATCATTAGATGGTGACAAAGGAGGGGGAAGGATCAGGTGGACAGCAAGATCAAGTCCAGGAGCTAGGAGGAGCAGGCTAGCTCAAGAGCAAGCACAGGAGTCCTGCAAAACCAGATCAAGATCATCACCAACTTACTCCACAGTCATCAGATTTTGGTGTGAGCATCATCAAACCCTCACATGATTTAACCATATTATCTAGACATAAGCATGTATTGTTTTATGAGATAAACTCTCAGAAATCACCCAAGTGGGGTGAATCCATCATAGAGTTTTAAACTCTAAAAGCAAACAGCAAAGTACTAGGATCCAGCCAGAGCTCAGAGAAACATCATTGCTCTGATTGTCAAGCTATATATTACAGTTCAAGCATAAATATAGCTAAGATCTAATTTCTAGGCACATCCCTAGAGTAAGGGTAGCACCTTAGAAACAAATCTTTTGGATCCATAGAATGATCAAGCCTACTATCATTTTTCTTCAAATTTTGATTCAAGAACAATAGCCGGTACCACTACTAGGACTATCTATTTGAATCAACTAGATAAGGTCTGTATCCCTAAGCCTCATACCAACATCATTGGTCTTAGGGATTTTAGAAAATAACATCTATTTATCTTATAAATCCAAGTTTGTCTTTAGCTTAAGCCAACCCAATCCATGGATTAGAATCAAACCTGTGTACCATACCAAGATGGTGTCACAAGAACAACTCCTACATGAACCAGGATAAACACTTAATCATCACAACTTCAATTAATAACTTACTAATCATTTTCCTGCTAACACAGGAATCATAACTATGTTATTCCTATGTTCATCTTCACTGTTTGAGATCATGATCTCAAACCACATGTTAACTCCCAAGCCAACAGCACTAAGACAGTAGTTTCATCATATCATAATCATGATCATAAATCAAATAACAGTGGAAAGTTATCAAGTCATTGGCTTTACCAATCATGGTTCATCTCAAGCAACAAGCCTCAGACCAATAATCATTTAGCATGTTTATAGACCATCGAGACATAATCTAATTCATCTAGTATATGATCAACCCTAGGATAAGAACCCTAAATGGATAAATCATCCTAATCAGAACCAGACAGTAACTAGAGAGGTCACTTCCAGCATCTAGCATCGAATCAGCAAGCACAGAGAGCACCAGGGGAGAGGAATCAAACTCACCGTAGGTCCTCGCTGAATACTAGAAGAGGAAGCAGAGGGGCCGACAACCATGGCGGCACAGGGAGCACCCCAGGAGGGGCGTTGCAACCCATACGATGCCACGACGGCGACCATGAACACGCATAGAGGCGAGGAGCATCACCACGATGCACGGCGGCGGTAGCACCTCGATCCACACCAACCCCCAAACCCTAGGGTTCGGGACAACATCGATCCATCGCAGGAGAGCCCCAAGCTCGAATCCAATTGGATAGATAGGACAAGCATTGTTGACAACCCACTGTTGCACCACGGCAGCGACCAGAACGGCCCACGACGGCGGGAATCATCGGCGACGGCATCGCCAACCACGGGGTCGGGGTCAGAGGAGGAGAAGATGAGCTCGAGGGAGAGAGAGGGGCAGTGAGGAGTGGGCGAGTTGGGCTAGACCCTTCGGGAGGTTCTTTTTGTAGGGGTTCGTAGCATGGAAAACAAAAATTTTCTACCGCATACAAACAAACAAGCCAAGATCTATCTACTAGATTGTAGCAACGAGTCGATGGAATAACTTACCCTCGAAGATTCCAAAGCGGTTAACGAGAGCAGATTCTCGTGGGTGATGTAGTCGTACTCTTTCCGATCTCAAGATCGCGTAGACGATCCTTCCAGCGCCGCGTTCCCGCAGCGCTCCCGCAGTCGGTCACACGTTCGGTACTCGACGAAGACCTTCCTCTCCCTTGTTCCAGCAGGCAGCGGAGGTTGTAGCACTCTCCTCGCGATTCCGGCAGCACAACGGCGTGGTACCGGAAGTAGAGGGGAAATCCCGCAGGGCTTCGCCTTAAGCCGGTGCGAGTATGGTGGAGTATGAGAGAGGCTATTAGTGGTCTAGTAATTAGACACACCAATTAGAAGGCTCTAATCTGAAGGCTAGTGCAATTAGAAGCTCTAAACCGAAATAGCTCTAAACCGGGGTTTAGGGCTAGGGTTTAGTTTAGAGGATAGGAACTTGTGTGTTCTAGGAGGGGCAGCCCTGCCCCTCCCTTTATAGGTGGGAGGGCCGGCGGCCAAGGGGAGGGAGTGGAGTCCCTCCCCAACTCGGCTTGGGGTGGGGCGCCGGCTTGGGGAGGAGGGAATCCCTCCCCAACTCGGTTTCCTCTTCTCCTCCTCTTTCCACTTTCCAAAACTTGCCGTTTGACTTTCAAACAAGCCGTTTGACTTTTCAATTTAGGATTTAAATAAACCCTTTATTTTGGACAGCAAAAACACCTAGTACATGATGCAATCATTCCAACTTACAATGACACATTCATGTACCCTTCCCCCTCCGGAGTGCCGGACATTCCGGGACCTTCTAGAATGTTCCCGATGAAAACACCGGAACCATTCCCCGACTCCGAAACGGGACTTTCCTTATATGAATCTTATTCTCCGGACTATTCCGGATCTCCTCGTGATATCCCGGATCCCATCCGAGACTCCGAACAACATTCGGTCTCTTTCTCATAATACCATAACTACTCAAACAACGTCGAATCCTTAAGTGTGTCTCCCTACGGTTCGTGAATTATGCGGACATGATCGAGACACTTCTCCGAACAATAACCAATAGAGGAATCTGGAAATTCATATGGCTCCCACATATTTCTACGATTACTTTGCGATCGAATGAACCACTTACATACGATACCAATTTCGCTTTGTCTCACGATATGTTACTTATCCGAGGTTATGATCGTCGGTATCTCTGCATACCTAGTTCAACCTCGTTACTGATAAGTACTCTTTTCTCGTTCCCGTGATATGTGATCCCTTGTGAGCCAGTCACATGCTTGCAAGCTAATTGGATGACATTCCACCGAGAGGGCCCAGAGTATATCTATCCGTCATATGGATGGACAAATCCCACTCTTGATCCATGTGTTTCAACCAATACTTTCCGAACACTCAATGCTACCTTTATAGCCACCCTGTTACGGTGTGGTGTTTGATGACATCAAAGCATCCATCCGGTAAAGGTGATATGCATGATCTCATGGTCGAAGGAATTAGGTTACTATGTATCAGAAAGCATATAGCAATTGAACTATTGAAATGATTTGATCTTTATGCTACGCTTATCTATAGGAGTATGTCCATCACATCATTCTCCTAATGATATGATCCTGTTGTTAATAACATCTCTATGTTCATGATCAGGAAACCATGATCATATATTAACCAACAAGCTAGTTTAACAAGAGGCTTTACTAGGGACTCTTATTTTAGTTTACAAATCACACAAGTATTAATGTTTCCGGTTAATACAATTATAGCATGGTATGTAAACATTTATCATAAGTGTGAAGATATGATAATAACTACCTTATTATTGCCTCTTGGGCATATCTCCAACAGTCTCCCACTTGCACTAGAGTCAATAATCTAGTTTCAAACCTTTGTGTATTCAACACCTATGGCTTTCTGGTGTTGTATGTACACGATTGCTAGTGGTCAACTGATCTCTGGATCTGACACTTCCAGGTCCGTGTGTAATTGCATGTCTTTGCGTCTCTACGCATCACTCATTCTTAATGAGATGGCTTTGTATAGATTTGGTCCTTTGGTGAGACCTTTAGTTCTCTGGGGTTAAAACATGTTGATAATATTGTCGTACAATATATCTTCGTAGTATTATCCCGCTGCGAACTACACCTAGTTTGATAACAAACTACTTGACACAAATGCCCTCTTTAGCTGCTATTATAGCAGTCATATACTTAGCCTTTTGTTGTAGTATCTGTCACAATGTCTTAACTTTGGAACTCATCCAAATCCATTATGGAACTTACTTTCCATTATATTGTGCCACCCTTAGTTTAGATTGAGATAAACTTAATTTGCACTTTGTGACAAAACTAGTATCAATGTAGTACTTTTACAATGAACTAACCATCTATTTGTCACTTATACAAAATAATATACTCTTAGTTCTTCTAAAAGATCATAAGAATATCCTTGCTATCGTCCAATGATCATCTTATGAATCATTCTGGTATATGCTCATAACATTTTAGAGCATAGGACATATCTGGATTTGTACATATCACAGTATGATTGATATAAATACTCTTTGTGATTTCATACATCAAGTATCAATCTATACTTGAATCTTTGTTTCACTTACCAAATGTCAATACACTTGAATATATCATCAACATTGAACTCTTTCAATCCTTTCTGTGCGACAAGAACCTTTTCTTGTAGTTTCTATATTGAACTCATTCAATATCTCGTTTATGTACTTCTGGCACAACCATATTAGCATCTATTGATGCCAAATATTTGGGTTTTGCCTAAGTCTTTCATCAGGATGAAATTCTTAATATGTGTTAATAAAAGATACATCATTTCTAATCAACAATATGTCCTCCACATAATGTATTAGAAATATGTCTTTAGCGCTCCCACTTAATTTCTTGCAAATGCAAGCATCTTCATTGTCTCCGATGAAATTAAACTCTTTTAACAGTTTCATCATAGTGAAGATTCCAACTCCGCTATGCTTACTTCAACCATTGAAGTTTGCATATGCATTCAGCATCCTTTGAATTAACAAAACCCTTTGGACCATGTCATGCACACGTCCTAGGTAACAATTCTATTAGAAGAACTTGTTTTGTTTATTCAACTACCACATAACAAAATTATATGTAGTGGTTGCTATATTAATCCGTATAGACTAAATATCGCTATGAAAGATCAAATCTTGTCATAGTCAATCCTTGAACATTGTTGTGAACTCTCTCCCAACATGTCGACTATAGATGTGAAACATCCATGTCTATTTCTTTATAGATCCAAACACAACTGTAAGGTCTTACACCTTTCTCGAGGGTCCTTCAAGTTCAAAACTTGATTTCTCGTGTATGGAATTATCACGGATTTTATGGCTTCAAGCCATTTGACGGAGTCAGGGACCATCATCGCTTCTTTGCATGTAGTCCGTTCATTATTCTCAAATAATGATTCAACCCTCAAATCTTAGTATTTGATTGTTTACTCGACCTACTTGTTTCAATAGAAACTTAGACCTCCGTGACCACAACCTTTGAGGCACGTGAGCCATGAGCATTATTGCTGCCTCCGGAACACTTTTCGGTGCTGCGCAACTCTGCACATATAGCTAAGGTTCTTTTAACCTTATCAAAGTTCTATTGTCCTCCCACTTTAACTTTTCACGAAAAATTCCTTCTCAAAGAAACTTGACGTTCTAAGCGACAAACACTTTTGTCTCCGGTCTTTGTGGAGGAATACTTAATATTTATACAAAGACAGGTTTATCCGACTTTGGTTGCACACATCTTTCTTATGCATAGCATACCAATGTTTTAAGAAAGGACTACTTGGGTTTTATCCCAAACCATAACTTTATATGGTGTCATTTCAGCGGATTATGATGGAGCTCTTTTTAGTGGAAAAGCGGTAGTCTCTAAAGCTTTTAATCTTTAAAATATAATGGCAGTTCTATATTTTACACCTTTGATCTTACCATGTCAAACAAGGTTTTAATTACATATCTCGAACGCTCCATACTCTTATGGTGTTTCGGGAAATGCAAATCCACGGAACGATTCCTTAAATCTTAGGTATTATGCTAAACTTGTAACTCAAATATCTTCCTTTATGATCTTATCATAAACTATTTATATTCTTGTTACAATGATTTTGCACTTCATCTTGAAATCTTTGAACTTTTCAAATATTTCATACTTCATCCTTATTAAGTAAATATTCATATATTCACTCAAATTTTCGGAGAAAGCATATGAAGTTGAAATCCATCGCTCTTGACTACACATAATGGAGTTCGTACAATAATATGCACAAGTTCCATTAAGCTAGTCTTTCGTTCCCTTTTGGCCTATGAACGAAGTTTTAATTATTCTCTAGGAAAGTTTCACAAACGTCATTTGATCAAAAATCAAAAGACTCCAAAATTCCATCCACATGGAGTTTCTTCATGTTTTCTTTCCAATATAATTTAAACTGCGATGTCACTTCCTAAGTGATCTTTCAATCAATTTGTCTTTCGACATTTTTTTTAGCACTAGTTTTATGGATGTGATTTCTCCAACGAGATTTGTAAATTATCCATCTTTTATGGATTACGGTAATTATTTGAGCAACCCTTTTGTTCTCATAATACCTGATAAAACAAATCTTGAAGGCAAGCTTTGATGTTTAACGAGCAACACAATAACCCTTTATTTGTTCTCGATGAATATCATCACATATTCTTTTGCTAGTTTACTTAGGCCATTGTAGTTCATGAATTGTGTTGTTTCGTATGACGATTCATACCAACAAATTCAGTATCAATACTTAAGAACCACATTGTTTAATAAGCAAAGAATATAGCCATAACATGTATATCTTCTGTATACTTAAACTGAACAATTCTAGTCTTTTCTTTTCTGCCATATACTTATGAGATTCTCTTTCAGTATTTCCTTTTCTGTTTGAAAGAATCTATTAACATCAACAGTGGAGTCATTCATATGACACACAGTCCAAAGCGTGTATAATTAAATACCAATGTCTTTGGATTTGCACTTTGAAGTAGATCACCATCATCAAATGTTTGGTGTTCTTTCAAATTCCTTTCTTTAGTAATCTATTGGTGTAGTAAACATTTTACCTACATCAAATATTCACCTTCATCATGGAATCGTCCATGACCAAGCTACTTTTAGCTTATAACGGTGAATCGCGAGTATAATGTTGCTCTCCAAAACCTTTTGGAAGATTAGGACAACTAGTGTCTCCAACCTTTTGCAAATTTTCATCAAATATGAGAACATGACTTTTTCCATATTATACTCTATCATGTTGTAACCAAAACTTTGTTTCAGATATCACAATATCTTCCACATATCATGGTTTCTGAAACAACTCTTTCAGATCCTAGATAACCTTGATATTAAGACAATCCTTTGAATATCAAGAATCATGGAGACAAACATGATACTTTATATACTAACACTTGGAATTGTTACTCTTGATTTAATACCAATTATTAAACTTCATGGAGTAACCGGAACTTACTGAAAGTTTGCAATAGGACTTTTAAACTTTAGATTAACACTTCAAAACAATACGATACCAGTTCGTAAAGTAACTAACCAGAATTCTATAGTTCTATCATCTCAATTATAACTAAGCGCAAGGTGGTAAATGGATGCCAATGACTACAACAACTATGCAAATTCACTTTGATTTAGTTTATGATAAATTGAGTTCTAATTAATAATTAAATTAATCTAGGTGAACTCCCACTCAAAACAACATCCCTCACATTGTTTTAGTGATCACATGAACCAAATCCACCACATCAAAACCGATCATCACGAGAGTTGATGTAGCTTCAATGGCGAACAATCAACATGTTCATCATATCTACTATATGACTCATGCTTTACCTTTCGGTGATCCGTGTTCCTGAGACCATGTCTGTACATGCTAGGCTCGTCAAGATCAAACCTTAGCTACCGCATAAGCAAATCTGGCTTGCTTACGTTGTATTCACCCGCGGAATCAAAGACACCCGATCATCACGTGGTGCTTCGAAGCAGCAAGCTTTGGCAACGGTGCATACTAAGGGTGAACACTTTAGAACTTGAAATTTATGTGCATGAGGGATCATCTTATAATGCTACCGTCGTCTACTAAGCAATACAAGATGCATAAAGGATTAACATCACATGCAATTCATAATATGTGATATGATATGGCCTTTCTTCTTTGGGCTTTCGATCTCCATTTTCAAGCACGAACATGATCTCCATCATCACCAGCATTGCATCAAGGTCAATGACGCTTCACCATGGTTGTCGTCCACCGGCTTCAACTATTACAACTATTTTGAATAGACACGCAGGTCTTAACAGAAATTAAAGACAACCATATGGCTCCTGCCGGTTGCCAACTTACAATAAGGAACATTGCATACATCCAATATAATCACAATCATGGCCATATCACATCACTGCACACCCCTGCAAAACAAAGTTAGACGCTTCTACTTTCTTTGCATATTTTACGTGGTTTGGGGCTTTCCATAAGTGTCGTTCTAACCTACGAACAAGAACCACAACATTGATACTAGCATTGTTGATTACCCGTTGTAAATTGGATCTTTACTATGCTAGGAGAAACAGGCACCCGCAAAGCCACTTATGCAATACGAGTTGCATGTCAAGCGTGGAGCAAGTCTCATGAACGATGTCATGTAAGGTTAGCCCGGGCCGCTTCATCCCAACATACCGCAAGATGCAAAGTACACAAAAAGCAATCTACAATAAAAGCATCAACGCCCACAATGACCATTGTGTTCTACTCGTGCAACAGATCTACATATAGACACGGCTCTGATACCACTGTAGGGGTTCGTAGCATGGAAAACAAAAATTTTCTACCGCATACAAACAAACAAGCAAAGATCTATCTACTAGATTGTAGCAACGAGTCGATGGAATAACTTACCCTCGAAGATTCCAAAGCGGTTAACGAGAGCAGATTCTCGTGGGTGATGTAGTCGTACTCTTTCCGATCTCAAGATCGCGTAGACGATCCTTCCAGCGCCGCGTTCCCGCAGCGCTCCCGCAGTCGGTCACACGTTCGGTACTCGACGAAGACCTTCCTCTCCCTTTTTCCAGCAGGCAGCGGAGGTTGTAGCACTCTCCTCGCGATTCCGGCAGCACAACGGCGTGGTACCGGAAGTAGAGGGGAAATCCCGCAGGGCTTCGCCTTAAGCCGGTGCGAGTATGGTGGAGTATGAGAGAGGCTATTAGTGGTCTAGTAATTAGACACACCAATTAGAAGGCTCTAATCTGAAGGCTAGTGCAATTAGAAGCTCTAAACCGAAATAGCTCTAAACCGGGGTTTAGGGCTAGGGTTTAGTTTAGAGGATAGGAACTTGTGTGTTCTAGGAGGGGCAGCCCTGCCCCTCCCTTTATAGGTGGGAGGGCCGGCGGCCAAGGGGAGGGAGTGGAGTCCCTCCCCAACTCGGCTTGGGGTGGGGCGCCGGCTTGGGGAGGAGGGAATCCCTCCCCAACTCGGTTTCCTCTTCTCCTCCTCTTTCCACTTTCCAAAACTTGCCGTTTGACTTTCAAACAAGCCGTTTGACTTTTCAATTTAGGATTTAAATAAACCCTTTATTTTGGACAGCAAAAACACCTAGTACATGATGCAATCATTCCAACTTACAATGACACATTCATGTACCCTTCCCCCTCCGGAGTGCCGGACATTCCGGGACCTTCTAGAATGTTCCCGATGAAAACACCGGAACCATTCCCCGACTCCGAAACGGGACTTTCCTTATATGAATCTTATTCTCCGGACTATTCCGGATCTCCTCGTGATATCCCGGATCCCATCCGAGACTCCGAACAACATTCGGTCTCTTTCTCATAATACCATAACTACTCAAACAACGTCGAATCCTTAAGTGTGTCTCCCTACGGTTCGTGAATTATGCGGACATGATCGAGACACTTCTCCGAACAATAACCAATAGAGGAATCTGGAAATTCATATGGCTCCCACATATTTCTACGATTACTTTGCGATCGAATGAACCACTTACATACGATACCAATTTCCCTTTGTCTCACGATATGTTACTTATCCGAGGTTATGATCGTCGGTATCTCTGCATACCTAGTTCAACCTCGTTACTGATAAGTACTCTTTTCTCATTCCCGTGATATGTGATCCCTTGTGAGCCAGTCACATGCTTGCAAGCTAATTGGATGACATTCCACCGAGAGGGCCCAGAGTATATCTATCCGTCATATGGATGGACAAATCCCACTCTTGATCCATGTGTTTCAACCAATACTTTCCGAACACTCAATGCTACCTTTATAGCCACCCTGTTACGGTGTGGTGTTTGATGACATCAAAGCATCCATCCGGTAAAGGTGATATGCATGATCTCATGGTCGAAGGAATTAGGTTACTATGTATCAGAAAGCATATAGCAATTGAACTATTGAAATGACTTGATCTTTATGCTACGCTTATCTATAGGAGTATGTCCATCACATCATTCTCCTAATGATATGATCCTGTTGTTAATAACATCTCTATGTTCATGATCAGGAAACCATGATCATATATTAACCAACAAGCTAGTTTAACAAGAGGCTTTACTAGGGACTCTTATTTTAGTTTACAAATCACACAAGTATTAATGTTTCCGGTTAATACAATTATAGCATGGTATGTAAACATTTATCATAAGTGTGAAGATATGATAATAACTACCTTATTATTGCCTCTTGGGCATATCTCCAACACTTTTGTCTATGACTAATGGGCCACTAGGGCCCAATAAGATTAAACTAGCCTAAAAATCCTTTCACGCCTGTTGGAATAAAAAGGAAAAGACCAAAATACCCCTAGACTTAATTAAATTATAGAAAATAAAATAAAAGTCCAAAAATTATAAATAAAATATTTTTGGATTCACAATAATCTACACTATCCAAATAAAATAAGATATAAAATTTTATACATTTGAATTTTATTAAAGATTTTGTAATGTATATATTCCTTCAGGAATTTTACAAAATTATTGAAAGATGATAAAAATAAATAAAAATCACTTTCATTATACAATATTGTAGTATTTTTGAAAAATACTAAATAAATATTTAATAAAAAATTTAATGTATATAATTGATAATTCCTAAAAGAATTATTACATCAATAAAAGTTAAATAAAAGGGAAATAAAATAAAATAATTCAATATAAGTTATAAATATTAAAAAGTAATATTTATAAATCCTTTATTACTAAAAAAGAACTTTTTATAATAATGGGGTAAATGCATATCAAGTTAAATGATGCATTACATTATTGCATAATCATTTTGCTTCTTTAAATATTGTCCTTACCGGGCATTAATGATGTTTTTGTAGACATAGAAGCTCAAGGTTCAGTGCAAGCATCAGACTTCACTACCTTTCCATCACAAGGCAAGTTCATCACTTGCTCATATCCTTTGAAGAGACTTTATCAAAGTATTTGCAAATTGTGTGTTATCATTTATACTCTAAAATAAATAAAATATTAATTTCACAAATAAGGAAATCATAGATATCATCCTAAGTGATGATATAATGGAGCAGTAGAACTTAGGGTTCTATTTGCAACAATGATGATCAATTAGGGACTTAATAACTCCTGACATCAGTGATTCTAGCGCCGTATATTACGCGTTAGCCATGAGATTTGGAATGGGACAGAGAAGTCAGCTGTATCTTCTTCCTCTCGCATGAAGCCGTATGTGCAGGTCGTGGCTATTATCCTCGTAGTGTACATATTAATTGGTAATTCGTAGAGGATATGCAGCATATGGGTGGGAACCCTCATCGTTCCATGATAGTTCTGGCATCTAACGGTTTGTACAAACCATTACCGTAATTCATTATGTGGGCATGGTGTACACCAAGGAGGCATGCGGGGTTGCGAAGGGGGCGGTGATTGGCTTGTACCAACTACTGGGCCCCACATCGTGGAATTGTGGACGGGAAAGTATGCCCGGTTGTGCAACAAGGATTTGATCTCTCATGGGTAAAGTAACACATCTCTACAGAGTGTAAGAACTGTAACTTGTTACTCCCTGTTCCGGGAAGGAGCTATGAACGCGGCAGGAAAGGAACTCCATGAAAGTTCTGGTCAACCTGTGAAGGCTGATTATCATAATTTTTCAGAATAAAATCAATCTTTGAAGAAAGAATTACAAAATTGCATAGTGCCAAGGATTTATAATCCGAGGTGGTAGTTAGAGCATCAAACTTCCCACCTTCCATATAATGAACTTGTTGGGTAACGCTGTTACTCATTCTTTCCTTTGATCCCTTGCTTAGACTCTGAGGATCCTGAAGACGTGCCAATGTATGCAGCTGAATGTCAAGAAGATGTGTTCTACGAAGAACCCGATCTGTCCGAAGGTGTTGAAGGAGTAGATTACGAAATCCGCTATGGTGTCGATGATAACGATTCCAACTAAGTATCCCTGGTTAGTAGTAACCAACGGAGCCGAGCAACATGAACTCTATAGAATAAGCTGTTGAGCTCAACTCCTAGTCGGAGTTGTTATTTTTAAATTCTGCTGAAACACTTTATATTTTGGTTTGTAAGTTGAATCTTTTGGAAGTCTTGAACTTCCGGTATTGTAATAATAATAATGTGTGTACTTTTGTAATATGGACCCGCAATGTTTCTGTTGTACCACTCTGAGGGATGTGATATTTACGGAACGGTGTTCTGTGGATGTCATGTCAACGACTATAGTGTATTACACATGCAGTGGTATGCTGGGTCACCGCAGCAACTTTATCAGAACCGCCATTAGGCAGGCCAAGGAGATAGCCAAGCCCCTCCAGATCAATATCAAAGCGGTGGATTCCGTGATGACGTTCTCGGAGATCCTGCGCCAAGCCCCCGAGCGTATTCTAAGTTGGAAAGTGTCATGTACCCGGGCTGGTGCAAGGATGGCACTGTCGATGGTCAAGGCACACTATGAAGATGCCGACATCAACGTGGTAACCTCAGATCTTCCCGACATAGATGATGACGGCCAGAATATTGACCATAAGTCTATCTGGGCATCTCTCGCGGGCTATGACACAAGGGTTGCCGAGTTGGTCGACCACAATGTCTTCGTACCGCTTGAGATCATTGACGGTGGTCATAAAGGCTCCTCCGAGTCCCTCAATACCACCGAATTCGAAGAGGATGGCTCTCCTGCCACTGATGACACTGCTTCCAAGTCTCCTGCGCCAGAGGAATGAAAAAACATGATGTAATATTTGTTTCCTCTGGTTTGATGTATGCAGAAAAACTACTAAGTTTTCTTAAGGCGGAAAAACAATAGGTGTAATTTCCTGCTACTTAAGCACTGGTTCCAGCATGTAAATATTTTTTAAGCAAGTGCTGGCTTATCCATTACTCTGGTTTTTATGCTTGACCTTTCGTGAGTCGGAAGACTCGTAGTCGGAATCATACGCTCAGGTGATGATGCCCAATGGCACCGTAAAAAACCTAAGCAAAAAATCGCCGACAACAAGTGCCGAAAGTTACTACTCCAGAATCCACATAAAAAACAACAAAGAACGTGTAGACCAGAAGACTTGAGCTAATGCCCGTAGGCGGAATTTTCACAAGTGCAAATGCAAACTTGCGCATAAAGGTTTTATACGATCCAAAAATGAACACTAAAGGAGGTAAAAGACTCAGAAATATGAGTGAACCAGAGAGCTTTATTTCATTGATCATATAAGAGGTACACAGTAGATAAAAAATATGCTAAGTGTAAAAACGACGTAGCTGTGCTATGTTCCATGGACGATCAAGCTCCCGGTAGTCATCATCCAGGTCACGTCGCTTACGCTTATGATCTTTGCTGGGTCTATCCTTAAGTTCACGATTGTCAACAAGGTAGTAAGACCCATTGAGCAGCGCCTTGCTTCTGATGAATTGTCCTTCCCATGGCAAGGATAATTTGTGTGACTTCTTCTGCTTAAGTCGGAGCACCATATCCCCCTCTTTAAACGAGTGATGACGAACGCGGCGACTATGGTAGCTCTGTAGCTTCTGCTGGTAGATGGCGGATCTTTGGCATGCCAAAACGCGCTCCTCATCGAGAAGGTCCACATCTAGGCGTCGACATTCTTCATCGTCATCTTCATCGTAGGCAGCAACTCTTGGTGCATCGTGAAGGATGTCGGAAGGCAAGATGGCTTCTGCTCCATATACCAGGAAGTAAGGGGTGTAGCCACTGGATCTGTTGGGTGTAGTTCGTAAACTCCACAACACAGATGGTAGTTCCTCTGCCCAGGCTCTAGCTGCTCTATGTAGCGGTGCCTCAAGACGTGGCTTGATACCCTGCAGAATTAATCCATTGGCCCGCTCAACTTGGCCATTGGACTGTGGGTGTGCCATGGATGCTAAGTCAAGTCGGATGCCTTTGTCCCGACAATAAGCTTCCACTTCTCCGAGTGACAAGTTGCTGCCGTTGTCGGTGATAATGCTATGTGGGAGACCAAATCTCACCACTAGATCCCAAACAAACCTAAGGGCAGTTGCCCCATCAAGCTTTCTAATGGGTTTAGATTCTATACATTTGGTGAATTTATCAACTGCTACTAGCAGATTCGTAAACCCGCATGGTGCCGTCAGTAATGGACCAACCATGTCTAGCCCCTAGACTGCAAACGGCCAAGTTATTGGTATTGTTCACAATTATCCTACTAGAAGATGGGGTTGTCGGGCATAATACTGGCATTCGATGCATGTCTCAACCAGCTTGTCGGCATCCTCCTTCGCGGTCAGCCAGTAGAATCCTTGCCGGAAGGCTTTGGATACCAATGATCGAGGAGCGGCGTGATGCCTGCAATCTCCTATATGGATCTCGCGTAGGATTTCAATACCTTCTTGCTGGGAAACACACTTAAGTTATACACCAGTGGTGCTTCTTTTGTAGAGCTATCCATTGATAATGGTATAGCCCTTTACTCGACGTACTATTTGCCGTCTTTCGACTTTGTTGTCGGGCAAAGTTCCGTGTACGAGGTATTCCATGAACGATTGTGTCCAAGCCGGAAGGACCTTTGTACTTGTGTGACCGAAAGAGTCAACTCTATCCAGGTTGTCGATGTCTGCTCGCTTCACGGATGGTGTTCGCAGATGCTCCAGGAAAACACCAGGAGGAATTTGTTTGCAACCTGATCCAAGATTATACAATAGATCAGCCGCCTCATTTTTCTCCCTAGGTACATACTTGACCTCGTAGCCCAAGAAGCTCTTGGCTATCTCGTCCACTTCGTCTCGATATGCCGCCATCATAGGGTTTCGCGCGTTCCAGGTGCCAGCCACCTGCTGGGCAACCAAGTCAGAATCTCCACAGCAAACTATGCGCTTGATGCCATCCTTGGCTACCCGTAGTCCGTTAATAAGTGCTTCATACTCCGCCATGTTGTTCGTAGCCTCGAAGTGGATCTACAGAACATAGTGTAGCTTCTCCCCCGTTGGTGACTGTAGCAGTACACCAGCCCCCGAGCCATTGAGTAGCTTTGATCCGTCAAAGTGTATCCCCAGTATTCTGGCTCCGGCATTGGGGTAGCATCTGGCATCTCCATCCAATCTGCGATAAAATCCGCCAAGGCTTGCGACTTGATAGCGTCGCGTCTCTTGTAGGTGATCTTGAAGGCGGCAAGTTTGATGCCCCAATTCGCGACCCTTCCTATAGAGTCGCTGTTGTTGATGATGTCGGACAGTGGAGCTTTGCTCGCAACTGTAATAGAGTGGTCCTGGAAGTAGTGCCTTAGCTTCCGAGAAGCAAGGAACACTCCGTAAGCTATCTTCTGGTAGTGCGGGTAACACTGCTTGGACTCCACCAAGACCTCGCTTACATAGTAAACTGGCCGTTGAACTCAGTACTCATAGCCTGGTTCTTTCCGCTCTACCACGACGACGATGCTGATTACCCGGTTGGTGGCCGCCATATAGATTAACATAGGCTCCCCAGGCTCGGGTGCTGCAAGGATAGACGCTGAGGATAGTACCTCCTTTAACTGCTTCAGTGCTGCATCTGCCTCATCTGTCCATGTAAACTTGTCCGCCTTCTTCAGCAACTTGTATAGCAGCAGAGCCTTCTCTCCAAGTCGGCTGACAAACCAACTAGCTGCTACAACGCAACCTGTTAGCCGTTGTATGTCCTTTAGGCATGTCAAACAGTTTATGTTTAGGATGGCTTTGATTTTCTCCGGGTTCACCTCGATTCCATGGTGGGAAATGATGAATCCCAACAATTTGTCGACTGGAACCCCGAAGACGCACTTCTTAGGGTTAAGCATCATGTTGTATTTCCGGAGATTATCAAAGGTTTCTTTTAAGTCAGAGATTAAGTCGTTTGACTTTTTAGACATCACCACTATATCGTCCACATAGGCGTGAACGTTCCGACCAATTTGATCGTGTAGGCAATGCTACATTGTCCGCTGGTACATAGCACCTGCGTTTTTTATCCCAAAGGGCATCGTGACATAGAAGAACGTGCTGTAAGGTGTGGTGAACGAAGTGGCCAATTGGTCCGACTTCCTCATCTTAATTTGGTGGTATCCTGAAGATGCATCGAGAAAACACAAGAGCTCCAAGCCAGCCGTCGAGTCAATGACTTGGTCAATGCGAGGCAAAGCAAACAGATCTTTGGGACATGCTTTGTTCAAGCCGGTGTAATCAACGCACATTCTTAATTCTTTGGTTCCCTTTTGGGGACAAGTACAGGATTGGCCACCCATCGTGTGTGAAGGACTTCTCGGATAAAACTAGCCTTAAATAACCTAGCTATATCTTTTCCTATGGCGCATCTCTTCTCGTCTCCAAAGCGTCGTAGAGGTTGTTTCACCGGTTTGCATTTTGGATCAATATTCAAGATGTGCTCGGCAAGTTCCCTAGGTACACCTTTCATGTCGGTAGGTTGCTAGGAAAACATGTCCCTATTCTCACGGAGGAACTCGACGAGCGTGCTTTCCTATTTGGGATCTAGGTTCGTCCCAATGGCGGTGGTCTTAGAGGCATCGCCTACCACAAATTCCACCAGCTTGGTTTCGATGGCGGCCTTGAAAGCTAGGGCGGAGTCAGAAATCTGCTTCTTCGACGCTGGCATCTCCAAGGCATCGACCTTGCTCTAGATCTCCTTGAATTCTTCGCTGTAGAGGACAGCTTCCGCAAAGGCTGCTTCTCCAATCTCGCAGTCCCTTGCCTTGGTAAAGCTTCCGGATACGGTGATGACACCGTTTGGTCCGGGTATCTTGAGTTTGTTGTAGGTGAAGCATGGCTTGGCCATGAAGGTGTGGAAGATGTCGCGGCCGAACATGACGTGGTACATGCTCTTGAAGGGGACCACCTCAAAGGTCATGCGTTCTTGGCGCTAATTATTAACATCGCCAAAAGTGACCTGAAGCGTGATGCACCCAAGGGACTGAGCCTCCCAACCAGGGACTACGCCATGGAAGATGGTGCTGGTCCGCCTTAGGTTAGCCTCCATCAAGTTCATCTTGTGCAGTGTATCTAGGTACATGATGTTGATACTGCTTCCACTATCCACCATACATTTGGTGAAATCATTGCCGTCAACCAGGGGGTTGATGACCATGGCGTACTTGTTCTCCATAGGGATAAGGTATAGGTAATCCTTCCTATCCCAAGTAATTGGAATCTCTAACCAGCACAGGTACTGGGGAACTGGGGGTAGAGTGGCCATCAGTATCCTCATAGAGGTCTTCTGTTGTCGGATGGTGGGGGTGCCAAGGAAAGTGTGAAAAATGGCCGCCTTCTTTTCGAAGGGATTCTTGCCCTTGCCATCTCTCTTAGCGGCGTGCTTGAGTTCAACATCCTAATCCATGTCACTTGAATCCTTGGACTCCTCCTCCTTCTTCTTCCCCTTGCCCTTGCCTCGCAGTCTGTTCTTCCGACTTCGCTTGTAGCCGGACTCCGGGTCCTCCTTGAGATCGTTGACGAACTTGCAATGGCAATTGGTATGAGTGGATTTGCCGTTGGCATCGAGGTGTGCGAGGCACGACAATCACGATACTCTTCATAGGTTTGGGGACCACAGAGCGCTGCCGAGGTAGTTTCACTGCCTCGCTGTTGCCCACGACCAGCTCCCTGACCTCGGCCACGCTGTCCGCCATCACCTCGTCCTGCAAATGTCATAGCGACCATGTCGGAGGTTTGCTTTTCTTCTGGCGGGGTCTTCCGCTTTGTGGTGCTGTTCCTCTAAGCTTGAGTTGGAACGGCCGTTGCCGGCAGGGAGCCGCGAGCATCGTTGTCGGTAGCCGCGAACTCACTGGCCAACTGAATCATCTAGTTGAGATCTAGCTGGTGATTGTCCTGCAGGCGGTTCAACTTATGTCAGAGCAACATGCCCATTTCCAACCCATCAATGAAGTCGGCCATGGCGGTCTGAGCGTGCACTACTGCACAGGAATTCTTCATATCCAGCCAGCGAGAGAGGTAAGCGCGAGATGTCTCGTCTTTCTCCTGCATGCACCGCTGTAGATCGCCAACAGTACAGGGACGCTTGTACCTATTCTAGAAGTTCTTGGTGAACGCTTCTTGCATGTCCAACCAATTGCAGATGGATCTCTCCGGCAAGTCATCAGTCCATTGCCGGGCCGTTCCCGCCAACATCAATGGGAGGTACTTGACGGTGACATTGGGGTTACCCCCGACGATCTCCACCGCGTTACCGTAGTCCTGCAACCATGTAGCTGGCTTGGCGGTGCCTTCATATGGCTTGATGGTCTTGTCAATCCGAAAACCTTTGGGGTAAGTTGCGGACCGTATCATAGGTCCAAAGCAACATGGTCCCAAGTATGGTCCTTCCTGGGACTCATGGATCTTGTCCAAACATGAACATGCATCGTATGGCTCCGGGATTCTTTTCTTCTTGCCATCAGGGGATGGGCTACGTGAACGACGCGGGCCTCCTCCGCCATGGTGGATGCTGGGTGGCGATGGAGGCAGAGGTGGCGGTGGGTTATCTTTCTTGCTGTTACCCTCCTACGACGCCTCACGCCTGTCGCGGTTGCTTGTCGAACGTGGAGGGTCATGGCGCAACCTTCTCATGTGTCCTTGGTTGCGCTCTCCGTCATGACGGGTCTGTTCCGCATTGTCATGGATGACGATGCCGCTCTGCCTTGGCGGAGGCATATCCGTACGGCGGTGAGCCTTGGTATCTTCGCAATGTCGGGGATAGCGGGGCGGTGGAGATAGGCGATGAGGTTGAGCCTTTCCTCCATGGTGTAACATCCCAAAAATATGAAACAATGATCATCAAACTCTAATCACTAAAATTAGGGTTAACAAAAACTTTGATTACATAAAAACCAAATGAATGCATGTGTGTGTGATGATTTGATGAATGCATGAATGGACTTGTGTGATTCAACTAAATAGTAAGGAATGGTTCAAAGATGAATATAACATCATATAAAACATTTCCAAGCAGAAACAAATCAAGAAAAAAATCAAAAACAAATCAAAGAAGGCACATGGTCATTTTTGCCAACCTTACTCACTAGGCCACTTTGGGTGTTTCTAGTCCAAGATTTCAAACAGAAACTTTTCCAATTCTTTTCACCCCTTGCTAGACCAAGTAAAAGTTAATCAAAGCCCACCTTTCAAACTTGCAAAAACATTTGGCAACCCCATTCAAAGGACAATTCAAAATTGAATCTTTCACATATGTGAAGATCACACATTTTCAAAACCCAACCAAACCAGTGCCCCTTGACCAATCCAACTAACTAAATACTCCCTAGTATGTGCCTAGCAAACCCACCAAGTTTTAATCCCAAATTACAATTTGAATTTATTTCGGTCATTTCATCAAACACCATGTAATCAGCAAACAAACAAACACAAAACACTATAGTGAGCAGTGATCAGTGCCTAAGTTGCTCCCTCTATAGCTCACTCTACACTCTCAGTAAATGATCAAAGTAATCTAACTAGCTTTAGCACCACTGTGAGCAAGCCTAGCCATTATTGGTGACCATGCCGAGAGCACCATTGTCACCCCCGTGTCGCCAGCGAGCTAGAGGCAGCACTAGCCTTGCGAACCATGTCTGGGACACGCAGCACCATCCATCGCCACTCCCTGTCTAAGCCAAGAGCGTAGCCAGCCACTAGACCACCCGCCAAGCACGCGCCCAGTCTCTCTCGTGCGAGCCGAGAGCGCGTCAGTGTGCCGTCAGCGACATCAGCCCACAGACCACGCGCCGCCCTCGCCGCTTGCAGACGTGCTCGCCAGTATCCCAGTACCCCGCCAGACAACCCCGTTCGTCGCCACGTGGACCATCATGTTGTGCGCCATTAAAATTGCCGTTGGACCCGCCCAGAGTGCTGCGACGTTCCGACCGTTCAGCATCGCCCCACGCCGCAAGACCACGCCGTTGAGCTTCGCCAGGGAGCACAGCACTGCCCCCTATCATCGCCCATGCCAGTAGCACTCTGTGCCATCGACACCGACGAGCTCCACCTGCGCCATTCGGTCCCCTTCAGCCACTATAAAAGGAGGCCTCCCACACTCGTTTTCTTCACACCAGTTCACTCCCCACCTCTCACTGATCACACCCACTCGCTCTCGGAGCAAGGCGAGCACCAGGTGGCCAGAATTTAAGCAGAGTTCACCGCTGCAGAGGAGGAGAGGCGCCGTCGATTGGAGCCGCCCCAGGAGAAGCTGCCGGTACCAGGAGGATCGCCGTCGTCGACTTCGTCGTTCGCCCCCATCTCCGACCATCGCCTGAACCCCGGTGAGCCTCCCACGATGCCCACTAGCTGCGCTAGGGTTCTGTCTCGCCGGTGTTGCCCGATGTGGATGATGAACCAGAGCTATTCGACTAGAGTTAGATCCTACGATCCTAATCGCCCCATACCGCTTCGCCCCTCATTGTCTCACTGACGAGTGAGGTCGCTCACTTAACCAGCCCGCGCGCGTGCTGTGTGTAGTGGGCCGGCCCAGTTAAACATCCCGCGCCACCCACTAATTTAAATTTAGATTTATTCATTTAATCTCAAACCCAATTCTATACCAAGATTCAAAAATCAACCCATCTCGATTCACTGAACCAAAATGCATGAAACCAATTTTGTTAGAAAGGTACCGGAATACTTAATCCAAGCCCGTTGGATTCAAACCATTTAGATTTGTAGATCACCCATGGTAAAAATAATAAGGCAGAAGCTTTTCTGCATTCAAACATTTTTCAAAATTCAACCATAAGAGCTTTTGAGTTGACTCCAACTCTCAAAAATCACATTTAACCATAGATTTCAGAATATATAAAAATATATAAATTTACTTTCAGATATAATGATCAAGTATAAAAGAATGCCACATAGGCATTTCTAGTCACTTTAATTAATTAAAATAAAAAGTTTAAACCTTATTAAATTGTGACACCACTTTAAATCACATTCCCATGTACTGAAATATGTGGTGATGACATGTGTCAACATGATCCCATGTTTTAGTTGGAGAATATTAAATCTTAAGTAGTTTTTCAATGAGTAGAAATTATTTTTCTAAAATAAAATAAATGAGACAAGTGATTTAATCTTGTAATGTTAGTGATGATGCTAGATCATCTAGTGTGAACCTTTGTGTGATGATTAGAAATAGTTAAGTATTGTTTGGTGATTATGTACCTTGTATTTATTTATAGACGCTAGTACCGACCAAGGATACGAGGAGGAAGGAGGATACTACAAGGAAGAAACCGAGGAGAACTTCAACCACTACTCTGCACAAGGCAAGCTAACACTTGCAGCTTAGAAAGCTACTACTTGCTAGTTAGTATGCCAACTATATGCCTTAAGCATATGTGATTTTACCCAATTGACACACCATCCTAGTTTTACTTGCAAGCTTAGTATTTTATGCTCTTTATTAAAGCTTTCTATCAAAAGTTTACTTAGTGACTTGTAGATTCTAGAAAGATATTTGAAGGTAGCATAAAGAGCATAAAATTTGGCCTAAGTTAGATCAACTTGATGTAATCCTAAGGCATGAGATTGAATGTAGATAAGATACACTTGTTTACCAACCCTCACTAGTATTTACCCCCACCTGTAGATGCTAGTGCTAAGCTTAAAACTTGATCAACCTTAGATGAGAATACTTGGTGAAAATGGTTATGAAAACCTTAGAATGATTGAAATGTTTTTACATGTGTTCTTGAACACCAGATGATTTTGATGATGAAAATGTTAAGGTATGAGCCTTAGCCCTTTATAAAACTAATAGTTGTCTAGATGCGATACCATTACAATTTTACCGTATAACCACAATACCCGAAATTCGGGTAGGGCTTGACTGGAAATTTATATACCTTAGTATGTGTTCCCTTGCTGCCAAGGTCTAAGCTGAGGCTACCTTGTGAAGATTGTCCACCTGTGCAGTACCCAAGATGACAGTTGGTCATGGTTGGGAGGCCAAACTCACAAGAGAGGTGCCTATACTAGGGCGTATAATTGAAAGGTTAGGATTGATTATCTGCATACCGTGTATGGTGAATTCAGTATTGTTCCTGACGAATGTATTGAATGATGTGATGAAAGTGTACAATCTCTGTAGAGTGTCAAACTATTCGAATAGCCGTGTCCGCGGTTATGGACAGTTGGAGTGGCCATACTGTTCCCCCGTCAAATGTTTTCAAAATGACTTGTGAAATGGATTGAGAATTTTTACTTGACCAGAACAGAGTTGTGATATGAAATACAAGTTCCCACTTAGGTGTTATAAACTTTCAACTAGCTTTTATTGATTATAAACTTGGTAGAGGTAAATCTGGCTTTTTGCAAAACAACCCTAGAGCTTAGTGTCCTATTACAAAAAAAACCTTCACTTGTTAGTATTAGTTTGCGAGTACTTAAAGAGTACTCATGGCTTTGTCCCTGGCTATTCCCGTGGCTAGACTATGAAGAGGAGTATCAGTAGGAAGGACCCCAGGAAGGTTACGACAACTAGGATCATCTCCCATTGTCAGCATTCCCTGTGATCCAAAGATGGAGCTTCGCCTACGCTACTGTTATTATTACGTTTTTCCGCTGCTTGAGTAGTATTAAGAACTGGTTCATGAGATCCTTATTTGTGTAAGACCTTATGTATGGTTTGTAATGGATGATGGACTGTGATATCCAATCTGTTATGTCTCGCAAAAATGGTAATCCTAGGATTGCGATGTATGGCATAACAGGCATCTGTGATCAAATATCCGGGTGTTGAAAAGTTGGTATCAGAGCCATCCTAACCATAGGAGACCCTAGTTAGAATGGACGTTTGAATCAAAAACTTAGTTTAAAAACCAAAGGAAGTGAGTATTTACAAAAACTTATTCTCATTCTTATCACTTGGATTCTTTCATGAAAATTCATGTTCCTCAAAAATTCTTACAAACGTATGTAAAATTTGACACACTTGATCCCTCTAGTAACTTACTCATCCTATATTCTTATAGATTGACGTGAAGTACAACAATTCTTATCAGTTGGGGAATGGAGGAGACCTCATCTTTGAGCGTGACTTGGACCAGCTGTCGGAGATGTTGGAGCGTCGGCACCCCGAGTTCTTCGGAGCTCAGCTCAATGATCAAGAAGGAGAAGATCTACAATGGTTTGTTGTTGCAAGTCTCCAAGGAAAGATTGAAACCCCTATTGCAGAGGGAATTCAGTTCACCTTAAGAGAGAACAACTGTCTCGATGGATTTGCTAGGGCCATGTAGGAAGCTCTTGCCCGTCTGTGTGGGCAGAGTATCAATCAAATCAAGGGTACCCGCTTTGAGTTCTACCCAAGGCGTGATGTTATGGGACAGCCACTGGAGGCCCCATATCACCACGAGCTGAAGAGTCAATTGGACCACCTCAACTTCATGATGTATGACCGTCAGAAGGAGTTGGACAATGCCCGTTCGTATGTCAACATGAAGGATCGCAAGTCTCGTCGCCATCAGCTCGACAAGAAGGAGCGCATCATTGCCCATCTTCGCGACCGGATTACGGATTTGGAGGAGACCATCCACGAGAGAGACATGCAGTTGGAGGAGAGGGAGAATGCAGGGGAAGACCTTCGTGGAGACCCCTACTCCTATCTCAGCGATGATGATGACTTTCTAGAGGATCAGGCCATGGACTTCTTCACCGATGAGGATGACTTCGCCTTCATTGACGATGATGAGGATGAAGATACCGATTCTGAGGAGTAGTAGCACTTGAGCACTAGCGTTAGTGAGTTGTATATGGTCCCACTGTATCGTAGTTTCACAAAATGGTCCTTGAAACCATCATTTTTTTCTTTGTTGTGGTGTGTGTTTGTATTGTGTGCTATGAATGAATGAATGAAAAGCAAGTTGCTAGAAAAAATTTGAGTCAAAGTCTGAAAACTTTTCAAAACCCCTGAACCTTAGAAATTTCCCTCTTTTCTCATGATCTATCTCAATCTTCAGATGCCTCGCGGAGGAAGCACTTCAGTCTCGGACCCGATGTTGCAACTCTTGCAAATGTTGGTTTCTGACCGCGAAGATGAAAGAGCCGAATGTCAAGCCAACTTAGCCACCCTTCAATAGATAGCTCAGATGGCCAACAACAATCAAGGCCATGGAAATCAGGACAACCATGGATCTAAGCTCAAGAATTTCCACAACACCAATCCACCCGTTTTGACTAAGTCAGAAGAGCCCCTAGATGCAGATGATTGGTTGCAAACCATGGAGAACAATCTGGAAGTTGCAGGAGTGGAAGCTAACGAGAAAGTGTTGTTTGCTACCCACTATCTGGCCGGAGATGCAAGATCATGGTGGAACAACGTTCGCGCAATGACAGGAGGTCAGCTAATGACTTGGGAAGAGTTCAAAGTCAAGTTCAGCAGAACCCATGTGCCACCGGGTTTGATCAAGAGGATGAGAGATGAATTCAGGGAACTGAAGCAAGGAAGGATGATAGTAGTGGAATACCGTGACAAATTCTTGTCATTGGCTAGGTATGCACCGGATGAGATAGACACCGAAGCCAAGAAGAAGGAGAGATTCCTGAACGGTCTGCATGATGAGATGCAGACAGTGTTAGTCAATATCCCCTTTGCTGATATTGATGCTTTAGTTGACTCTGCCATTCAGATGGAAGGAAAGATCAACCAAGCTAATGAGAACCGCAAGCGTCGCATGATGCATCAACCAGGAACCCATCATACACCAAAGTATCGCCCCAACCCATCTCCAGGATTTTCCCCAAGAACCAACAGACCACCGATGAACCGTTCGACCTATCCCAACCGCGGAAACCCAAGGCCCGGAGGAAACCACAACAACACAGCAATTTCAACCGTGCCCCACCCAAGTTCAACAACAACAATGCCGCCACCACCACCAACACTGCCCCAAGGACTAGAAGCAATGCTGTGCCTGTTGCAGCAAAGGACAAATCCCAAGTGACTTGTTATGAATGTGGAACCAAGGGTCACTATTCCAATGTGTGCCCCAAGAAGATTGATGCTGCCCCCAATGTGAATGCCCTAGCTCAGCAGCAACGTCGTGTTCATCCTGGAAGAAGGTTTGCCCCAGGGAACTCGCTCAACCGCAACGGCCGTCTCTTTCTCATGCATGCTGAAGAAGCCTAGGAAGCGCCAGATGTCGTGATGGGTATGTTTTCTGTTAACTCAGTACTTGCAAGAGTATTGTTTGATTCTGGAGCATCGCACTCATTTGTTACTAAAGAATTTGCATGCACTAGTAAGATTCAACCAACCAAATTGAAGCATGTTATGATTGTTCAAATACCTGGTTCAACCACCAAAGCTAGGCAAATTTGCAAAGCCGTCCCTATCCGATTCCATGGCATAGATTTTTATGTTAATATAATAGTACTCAGAACTAAAGGTTTGGAAGTAGTACTAGGAATGGATTGGATGTCCAAACACAAAGGATTAATTGACTGTGCCAAGAAAGCCATAACCATGACCAGTACAGCCGCAATATCAGTAGAGCATGTATCATAAACCTTGCCCCGCCAATTCAAGTGCAACAAGAGTATAGCCCAGCCAACCATTCACCAAGTCCGGATAGTCTTTGAATACCCCGATGTATTTCCAGATGTTTTGCCCGGTATGCCCCCAGATCGGGATATCGAGTTTATCATTGAACTACTATCTGGAACCGGACCCATAGCCCAGAGACCATATAGTATGAACCCGTCTGAACTAGTGGAACTGAAGAAGCAACTGGATGCCATGCTGAAAATTGGATTGATTCAACCAAGTGCGTCACCATGGAGATCAGCTGTTTTGTTTGTGGACCAGAAAGATGGAGGTAACCGTTTGTGTACGGATTATCGGAAGTTGAATGATGTCACCACCAAGAACCAGTACCCGTTGCCAAAAATAGAAGACCTGTTTGACCAGTTGACTGGTGCCAAAGTGTTTTCTAAGATTGATCTTAGAACTGGCTATCATTAACTCAAGATTCGCCCAGAGGATATTCCGAAGACTGCGTTTACCACCAGATATGGATTATACGAGTATACTGTCATGCCTTTTGGATTAACCAATGCCCCCACTTATTTCATGAACCTCATGAATAAGATTTTTATGGACTTCCTGGATAAGTTTGTCGTTGTTTTCATCGATGACATTCTGATTTATTCCAAATCAGAAGAAGAACATGAGCTACACCTAAGGACCATTCTTGGAACCCTTAGAGAGCATCAGTTGTATGCCAAGTTTAGCAAATGTGAATTCTGGTTACAGGAGGTAGGATTCCTCGGACACATTGTATCATCCAGAGGAATTGCCATTGACCCTGCGAAGGTGAACGATGTTGAAGATTGGCAAGCCCCAACCACTCAAACCCAAGTTCGTGCATTTTTCGGATTAGCGGGATACTACCGCAAGTTCATAGAAGGATTCTCAAGTATCGCTAGACCCATGACCCAATTGCTGAAGAAGGACAAGAAGTTTGAATGCACGGACAAATGTGAAGCGAGTTTTCAAGAACTCGAGAGGAGATTGATTTCAGCCCTAATCTTTATCATGCCAGATATCACGAAGCACTTTGATGTGTATTGTGACGCATCCAAGATTGGTCTCGAATGTGTTCTAATGCGAGAAGGCAAAGTTATATCTTATCTATCCCGACAACTGAAACAGTATGAACAGAATTATCCAACCCATGACCTTGAACTAGCAGGCGTAGTTCTAGCCCTGAAGACATGGAGGCATTATCTCATGGGAAATCATTGTGAGATTTATTCGGATCACAAGAGCCTGAAGTAAATATTCACCCAGAAGGAGCTGAATATGAGGCAGAGAAGATGGATTGAGCTAACCAAGGACTATTACCTAGACATTCACTATCACCCCGGTAAAGCCAATGTGGTAGCAGATGCCCTTAGCAGATTGTCGTGCCGCTTGAACTCCATGATTTTGAAGGAGCAACCAAGTTTGCACAAAGAGATGGAAGATTTCCGAATGCAATTAGTGAGTGAAGGATTTTTGGCTAGCATAGAACTTCAACCCACTTTGATTAGTCAGATCAAGGAGGCGCATAAAGGAAATGCTAGTATTGACGGAATCAAACATCGTATCGGTACAGTCAAAGTACCCGGATTCACCAAGGACAAAGAAGGAGTTATGTGGTACAAAGGACGTCTATGTGTACCAACAGATTCGGAGTTGAAAGAAGTTATTTTGAAAGAGGCCCATGATACTCTTTATTCTATCCACCCCGTAGGAACAAAGATGTATCAGGATTTGAAGGATCAATTTTGGTGGCATAAGATGAAGAGAAAAATCGGAAGCTGCATAGACAAGTGTGATATTTTCCAGAGAGTCAAGGCGGGACATCAGAGACCCGCAGGACTGTTGCAACCATTACAGATTCCAGAATGGAAATGGGATTCAGTTGGAATGGATTTTATCACCGGATTGCATACTTCTAGTAGCGGAAATGACTCTATTTGGGTCATAGTAGCTAGACTGTCCAAAGTCGGCCATTTCTTACTAGTCAAGACCACTTACCAGAGTTCGAAACTAGAAGAGTTGTACATTGCTAGAATAGTCAGTTTGCATGGAGTCCCCAAGAACGTCGTGTTGGATTGAGGAACCCAGTTTAACTCGAGATTTTGGAAGAAAGTACAAGAAGGATTAGGAACAAGATTAGATTTTTTTTTGAATATTTACTGTAGGGGAGTCCCCCACAGCCCTTTATTTAAAGAAAGAGTCAAAAGTCTTATGTACAAACTAAAAAGTTAAAGAAAGAAAAAGAAAAAAAAGGATTATACAAAAGTTACAGTAGAGTATCTATCCAAGATATCAGCTCTGGAATGGTCTTCTTTTTAACTCTATATTTTAAGAGTGAGACATCAGTGATAAACCCAGATTTCCAAGAGGCAAATGAAGGTCTTATTCCTTTGAAAATCTTGTCATTTCTCTGTTTCCAAATATTCCAGCAGGCAAGTATAGCAACCTCAATGAAGCATGGACCCTTGAAATTCTGCTTCGCATGTTTCAGTATTTCTGGCCCAGACCCTGACCCCCAGGCTACTTGTAGATATGTCCAAATCCTTATACTAAAATGACACTCGAAAAAGAGATGTGACCAGTCTTCAAGAGTATGACAAGGACAAAGAACACATGCATGATTGTCTGAAACATTCCAATGTCTTCTGAGTAGCATGTCT